>JAPDVU010000007.1:141432149-143932149 GCA_026230045.1 Corynorhinus townsendii | reverse complement strand
AAGAGAGCAGTTTCTACAACTGCTATAAGCTGTCCACTGGCAGTAGCTTCAACTGGTTAGGAAGGAGACCATTTCTGTAAATGTGAGGTTTCAGGGTCTCTGAGGATGGCTTTTGATCATTGAAAGGGCTACACAAAACTTACTTTATTTTTAAAAACAAATATTCAAGTTATGAAGGTTATAAAAAAAAAACCCTACTTATTAAACTGTAGTTCAGGTTACAAATTGTAACATTCTCTGTGTTACTCTAGCAAATTTTAACAACTCTGAAGGGTCCTTTAATTATAATATTTTTATTATTTATAAACAGTAAATTAAATTTCTTTAAATATTTCAAATGCATTTATACACATTAATATATTCTCTTCTCTTTGAAAAGCTACAATTCTGACTAATAAGACTTTCCCAAGACCTTACATTTTATAAATCTAGCAATAAATTAAACTTATAACTATCATGAATCTTAAGTTCTTATTAACAAACTTAGGAAAATTTCAACCTAAAATCACAAGTTTAAATTCATTTTACATTAGACTTATAATATGTATTTTATATTTAATATATTTTACATTAGACCCATAAGATTAATCTGTCAGATAGTCTAAAGCCCCCAATTCTTTTTAACATGACTAGGACTAAAGACACCAAAATGTATAGATTATTTTTAATATTTTAATTTGATATACTTCATATCTATACGTAATTATAAATCTGTTTCTAACCCACACAGGAAACAAATATGTCATCCCAAATAATTTTGATCTTTCTTTCCCTGCAAATATTGGAGGAGTTAGTTCATGGACAAGAGATATTGGCTGAGGTTTGAGGGCTGGAGCTGCAGGCTCCAGAGCAGTTTTTCTCATGGCCCCAACTGCCAGTCTGAGTCTGTCTCTTAGTCCTGTCTCCAGAATTTAGGAACAGGACTGGCCAAGTTATATATTACATGATTCTCCAATCTACCTGGCAAAGTCTATTGCATTTTGCATTCCTTTAGTTCTTTAAATACTTAAATATCTTCCTGGATTTCATGGAATTCTTTTTATATGCTTCCTATCATCTGGAGCCACACCTTAGCTAGATATTAAAATAATATCTGATTACCCGGCTGGTGTGGCTCAGTGGTTGAGCATCAACCCATGAACCAGTAGGTCACAGTTTGATTCCTGGTCAGGACACAAGCCCGGGTTGCAGGCTTGACCCCCCCATAGGAGGTGTGCAGGAGACAGCCGACCAATGATTCTCTCTCATTGATATTTCTGCCTCTCTCTTCCTCTCCCTTCTTCTCTCTGAAGTAAATAAAAACATATTGAAAAAATATATATGATTGAATTCTGGCTCTATCTCAAGGCTTGGTCTGACTGAGTGGTTACAACCGCCTTCATGAAAAAAAAAAAAAAAGGCCCAAATACAGTATTAGAAGGGCACCAGCAGGAAAGAGAGGAGTCCAACAGCTGAAGGAAATAGTGTACAATCTGAAAGTTTTGTTTAATTTTTGGTAGACATGACAACTAAATATAATGTGTGATGCTGGATTGGATACTGAATGGGGATGGGGGTGAGGGAGAAGTGATAGAAGGTCAAGATTGGCATAAAGAACATTACTGGGATACTTGGCAAAATTTTAATATAAACTGAACATTAGATAATAGTATCATTTCAATGTTAAATTTCTTTAATTAGTTACTTTTACTGGGCTTGTGTAAAAGACTATCTTTGCTTTTAGGAAATATACACTGAAGCATTTGGAGGCAAAAGAGCATTAATTATGTCTGTAACTCTTAAATGACTCAGGAAAATAAATGTATACATATGAAGAGTGATGAAGCAAATGTGGCAAAATGTTAATAGTTGTTCAATTTTCCCAATTTGTAGGACTGACCTCAGGGATAAGAGCTAATTTTTATTTGATTCTCCATCATTATCTTAAAGATAACTCTCTTTAGCTAGAGTAAGCCAGGCAGAAATATTGGATGAAGTATTAATAATTCTGTCACTTGGACACTAGGCATCAAATAGACTCATTATCGAGAGATTTTCAACTTTGAAAAAAATCTTACAATATCAGAACTCAGCATTTGTAGTGCAGATATAAAATAAGGTTTATTGGGAGGGAATTTACTCAGGGAGAAGGAGCAAAACACTCATGATAGCCAGGCCCTCATTTATCAATAGAGAGGCTTGCTTACCAAACACCAAGGGCAGTTTCCAATACAGAACCTTCCCACCTCACCCCATACCCTATATATTTATAGGGACGAAAGGCAGGGAACATTTATGTGAATGTGTAACAATGATTGCACAAAAGTAGGAATTGATAATCCAAAAATTGCCAGTCACCCATTCCCCATTTATCAAATGGTGTTTGTCATTGACTCAGCAGACATGTCTCTGTTCAGCTCCTCTATTTGAATTAGTGACAGCCATGCATTAGCGGGGAGACCCCTGCTTGTTTTCCCTGGGGCCCTAGGAGATGAGAAGCTATGCTGAGCGCTGGGACAGCTACTGTCAGGCTTTAGGGTCCAGGAGTGGGGAGGGGGCCAGTGGCCTGAGGCCTCTCCTCACACCACTGTTTCTGCTGTAGTCAGATAGCTTCCTGGCTTTCTTTTGTGATCAGCAGGTTCTGGAAAGGCTGCAGCAGATGGCTAATTACCATAATGCAGAGAGCTTTTGAGGGTCTTGGGTGCAAACCCAGGCGTGACCAAGCCAAGAGCAGCTGCACCTAATGTGACATGTGGAGCCAACATTAGGCCTTACCCACAAACCCATTCTGACCTTTCCAATGGGAAGCTGATGGCACAGTTCAGAACAGATGGCTGAGAGAGACACGAGGGAAAAGCCCTCCTGACCAGCTGCAGCATCCTTTTTCCAGCCTCCTAACTGAACAGCTCAGAGCTGACATGAAGCTCATTATTCCCATTGTGTCTTTCTCTCATGGTGTTTATTCTCTGGGCAAGCACAAGTCCTGAGAGTTCCATTCTTAGCAGTGCTAATAACTATTGTGGAATTTGGTTTCTAAACTAAATTATGCTTGCAGAATTTTGGATTTGCTGGACAGACCCTGCCTGTTCTCTACCTTTGCCAAGCATCTCCCCACAGGTAAACATCAGGACCCCTCACAAGCTGATTTCATCCCCACCCCAGGCCGTCACTGGATCCCATGCTGAACTGGGAGGGATGTAAGAAGCTCTTGCCCAAACTCAGGCTTTAACATCAGATCACACTAGCTACTTATCCGATATTGACTTTGGATGTTTAGAGCTGAAGAAGAAATATACTATTGTAGCAGAGTAGAACAAAAATGTTAAAATCAGGATTCTTCTTCAAGATGGAATTAAATGTTTGCTTAGGGAAAACTCCTTGAAGTTAGTGTAGGGTGGGGGCTGGGTAAACATGACAAAGGAGGCCCATATACTATATGTCTAAAGATTTGAAGCTATAAATTAAGTTAAAAACTATTTTTAAAATGTATTCCACTCTCTTAATTTGACAAATATTCCTTCTTAACAACCTGGAAGGCCAGGCTTGAATTTGGACATTATGGACTCCTCAGAGTTCTACACCAGAATTTAGTATCCTAGGGAGAGCAAGGCCCCAGTCCCAGCTTCTATCCCATGAACGAGCCCTTTCTTCCTACCCAAATTCTATCCCACATAGAGGGAGCCTCTGGCACACACATGAGGATACACCTGCCTACACGGCCAAGCTTGGAACATGCTCCTGCCCACAGCTGACATAGAAACCATATGGCCATAAAGCCTAAAATGTTTACTATCTCATCTAGAAGGTAGGAAGCGGGGGGCGGGGTCGGGGGGGGGGTGGGGACTCTGGGCAGGTGTGTCTCCTTAGCCAACTGAACACCTCAGACTATAGGTGAGGATAAGCTCCTCTAATGCACAGTATCCAGAGCGCACCCTCCTGCCCCCTGCCTTCCTGGGCATAAGAGCAGTGTGCTTCTGGGAAGCCTCTCAAGGTGAAAAAATATCTCATATTCCGAGAGCATGAAAAATTAATAGGAATTTGGGTGTCAGAGATGAAAGAAGGCAGGGGACTGGGCAATGTGTCAGAGTAGGAAAAACTTCTACAAACAGTGATGATACTTTTTTACCATAAATTTTGTACACTGCTGCAATATAACCTCCTCACCACCCCAAACCTTCACTAAAGCCTGCTATACACACAATGGCCTTGTATGACTCAGTAGTGGTGAGTAGCGGTGGCTGTGAGGAAAGGGTGGAAAGAATCAAGAAGAGGGCTGATTCCAAAACTGTGTCTATATTGTCACAGAGGCAGCATGTATGAAGTGGCCAAATGATCCCAAACAACTAATTCTGCAGAAGCAGGAGATGAAAATGAAAATGGATGAGGAACTTGTCCTTGGGACTTTTCCAGAAAATTTGAGGAAGGTACTGAACTTTAAACAAATTGAGGAATGAGCCAATCTCATGTAGCTCTAAATGGCAGGGTGACCTTAGTTATATTATAACATACATTTTTATGCCTAGATATTAAAAAGTATGTGTTTCTGAAATATATAACATGTATCTGACATTTTAAAGTACAAATCCTTTTTAAAATATGCTATTTTTGGTGACCCATCTAATAATCTGATCCTCTCTGTCCAGGGACCTCCCTTGCTCCTTCCAGACCAGGGTCCTGCTCCCAGATGACCTTTATATTTGCATTAGAGTCATGATTTTACCTTTTCCTGAAAATTATCACCACCCACTTCTGAATCAGAGTGAAGGTTTTTCTTATAGGGAACCTATGTTATCTGTCTCCCACCCCATTGCACATGGAGTCTACAATCCAACTCCAAATAGCGTGTGTTCAACTCTTACCCCATGTTCCCAGCCTCATTACCCTTGAGTATCTTTCACATTGTTGTGGCTCCTCTATTTCTATAGAGAGCTTCCTTTCTTGCTTTCAGAGTTGGCTACAAAACTAACTAGTACTTTTCATGTTTGGGTTGGAGAAAAGTGACTTCAACAATCAGCTCAAACCCCCCACCCCCATTTTTTATTAGAAGTCTATTCAATTGTATTTTTTAAATGCTCAGAAATTCCATCTTAAAGAAAGAAATATGGAAAAAGCAACATGCATAAAGCAATAGCACTATTTATAGCAGTACAAAATTGGAAACTATTCAAACATCTAATAATGAGGTAATAGATAATATGACATTTACTCAATGGTATATTTTGCAATCATTTTGAGTGGTAATTATAAAGGCCATTTAACAACATAGGTAAGTGGTATAATAAAAAGAAAACATAAACTCAAATTGTTTGTATATAATAGTTACAACTATATAAAAGAAATATATACAAAAAGAACTAGATGGTAATATCCAAAAGCTATAATTTTAGGGTTATGGGATTTTTGAGTGATTTTTTTACTTGATATTCCACTTCAAAAACCACTACAATAATTTACTTTAGTTTTAATGAAATTAAGAGACCTAAAACCCTAATTTGAAAGAATATAGGCACCCCTATATAAATTGCAACATTATTTAAAATAAATCAAGCTTTGGGAGCAACTCAAGTGCCCAATAATAGATGAATGGAATAAATAGCTGTGGTACATATATACAGTGGAATATTATTTGACCATTAAAAAGAATGAAATTTTAACCATTTGCAACAGCATGACTGAACCTAGAGGGTATTATGCTGAATGAAATAACTCAGTCAGAGAAAGACAAACACCATATAATTTCACTTAAATGTGGAATCTAAAGAACAAAATAAATAAACAAACCAAATTGAAACAGACTCCTAGATACAGAAAACAGATTGATGGTTGCCAAGGGGAGGGGAGTTGGGGAACAGGGTGAAAAAGGTGAAGGATTAAGAAGTAAAAATTAGTAGTCACAAAATAGTCACAAAGATAGAAAGTAAAAAGCATAGGGAATATAGTCAATAATGTTATAACTTGTATGATGCCAGGTGAGTAGTAGGAGTACCTGGGGGAACACTTTTTAAAGTATATGATTCTCATCACTATATTGTACACCTGAAATTAATATAATATAATATTGAATGTAAACTGTAATTGAAAAATAAGATTTAAATTTAAAAGTGTGCTAATAAAATGACAATAAATACATATCTATCAATTAAAAAACACTATACTAATGTAATTAAATTAACTAATTAAATTTTAATTAATTTAGCCCTAGCTGGTTTGGCTCAGTGGGTAGAGCATCAGCCTATGGTCTAAGGTTTGATTCCAGTCAAGGGCACATGCCCAGTTGTGAGCTCAGTCCCCATTTGGGGGGGTGCATCTCATCATTGATGTTTCTATCTCTCTCTTCCTTGCCCTTCCTCTCTGAAATCAATTAAAAATATATTAAAAATTTTTAATTAATTTAGTTTTTACAACTATTAAGAGGTTTATAAGGAGAATCAAATTTAGGTCTAGCCTGGCCAGCGTGGCTCAGTGGTTGAGAGTCTATCTATGAACCAGGAGGTCACGGTTAGATTCCTAGTCAGGGCACATGGCCAGGGTTCGTGCTCTATGCCCAGTGGGGGTCATACAGGAGGCAACTTATCAATGATTCTCTCTCATCATTGATGTTTCTATCTCTCACTCCTTCTCCCTTCGTCTCTGAAATCAATAAAAATATATTTAAAAATTTTATGTCTGGAGTTTTAGACAAATTTAGAAAAATAGGTTTCACTTATCAATAGATTCACTAATTAAAAATGTGTACCCCTATATACATGTTTTTATATAATTTTAATCATTTTAATAAAAACCTTATTGATGAATTTGTTTACATTAAATCAAAGAAAGTAAATGTATAATGAATTCTAGCTTGGGTATAAATAAAATATTTAAAATTAAAATAATGAAATTTTAATACATCTAATTTTTAAATTTCCATTTTTTTTCCAACTACTTTAGTGTTCTGGGGAAAATTACCCATTAAAATAAATACATAAGAACTCTGCCTGAGAAGCCCGGGTGGTTGAGTGTCATCCTGAGCACTACAAGGCTGCCCATTAGATTCCCAGTCAGGGCACATACCTGGGTTGCCGGTTTGGTCCCTAGGTTGGACACGTGTGTTTGTGTGTATTGGGGGGAGAGGGAGGGGACGTAACCAATCAATGTTTCTCTTTCACCTTGATGTCTCTCTCTCCCTTCCTCTCTCCTAAAATTCAATAATCAAAATATATTTAAATGCAATATTTTAAAAATCAAAATTAATGCAAAAAATCCCTAATGAGCAAAACAAAAACATTTTAAAAGACAGGTTCCAACAGTACTGAGCCTGAGGCAAAAGGCAAAACATGCATCTGTCTCTATGTTAGTTTTTTTTAAAATGTTTTTATTGATTTCAGAGAGGAAGAGAGAGATAGAAACCTCAATGATAAGAGAGAATCATTGATCGGCTGCCTCCTGCACAGCCCCTACTGGGGAAGGAGCCCGCAACCCAAGCATGTGCCCTTGACTGGAATAGAACCTGCGACCCTTCAGTCCACAGACCGAGGCTCTATCCACTGAGCAAAACCAGCTAAGGCTCTATATTAGTTCTTATGTATTTATTTTATTTTATTTATTTATTTTAAACATTGCTATTTATTTATTTACTTACCTATTCATTCATTCATTCATTCATTCCTCACCCAAGGGGATGTTTTTATTGATTTGAGAGAAAGAGAGGGAGAGGGAGAGAGAGTGAAACAACAATGTGAGAAAGAAATATTAATGTGTTGCCTCCTATACGTGTTTGACTTTGGGATAGAATCGGAAACCTGCGTATGTACCCTAACTGTGAATCAGACCTGCAACCTTTCAGTGTGACACGCCAAGCAAATGAGTCACATCAGCCAGGGCTCTGCAAGGACTTTTAATATCAAAGCTGTAAACTCAGAAGCCAAAACCCAATTCAAAAACCACAAAACTCTTGGAAGTCTTTTGATTTTAAGAAAAAATATGAGTGTTGCTTTCTATTCAAACCCCAGTAAGGGAAATGAGGTAGTGATTTCAATGGATGCTGCTGTTTGGCATCCATTTACACCAATCCCAATTGTAGCTCTTTGGGTATCTACTATGCCCCAATCTCCATCCTTGCACTTTGAAGTGTGGTCACATGATCCAATCAAAGTAAAAGAAAAAAAATAAAGCTTTTGCTGGGATTTTGGGGAAACAAAATCTGGCTTTCTTAGGTGGGACTCGAATCTGAGAGAATGTCTGATCTAGAGTTGCTACAACTCTCTTTTGACTTTAAAATGAACATGTGGTTGAAATTGAAGCCAACTCAAGAGACTGGATAAAGGAGAAAGTAAGTCTTGGTGACATATTGAGCCCTGCATTGAGCCACCTCCACTGCCAGCATTACATCAGAATTTTTCAGTCACATCAGCTAAAGCCTTCTCTTTTGCTTTAGTCAGTTTGGGCTGGGTCTTCTATCATTTACAATCCAAAGAATTCTAATTGTTATGAGTGGCAAGATTTTGAGTTTCTTAAATAAAATATAAGATTGTTCCAGTTGTAGTATTTCTTTAAACTTTGTTCTGTTTGTTTTCTTTTGTTCTGTAAATGTTCAAAATTAAATAATAATAGATATTCTTTATTTTTGTAATTTTCATTATAAGTTCATAATTTTAACAAAAAATAATAAGTGATTAAATCATGTACTAGATTATCAGAGATTCAGCTATTTGCACTTAAGGAAGTCTAATCCACTGACCGACTATAGGGGGTGGAGGCTTGAGGTAGGCCTAGAACCTGGAACCATCACTCACTGGGTACTGGTAGCAAGAGGAAATCCAGTTGGATGGGTGGCAAATCATAGAACAGGCTCAGGTCAGTCTGAGGGAGGTCCAGCAAGAGATAAAGAATGGGGAGAAGGAAGAGGGAAGTAAGAAATAGTTGGAAATACAGGAAATTGGCTAGAAAGTTCAGGGTTTATATCCATAGTGGGATGGGAAGGGTTAAAGAGAGTTTAGAGACAAAACTGGCAACATTAAGGTATGGATCCATTCTTAGAAGGACTGGGATCCTGGGTGGGCCAGGTATCAAGGGTAAGAAGACTGGTTGCTCTAAAAAGAATAATAGTCCATCACTTAAGTCAGTTACTGAGCAAAGAAAGATAGACAGCTGGGAGGCTCTTTTGAACTGCCGCTACTGTTGGAAAGGGTAACCCATTAAATCACTCTGTGTGAATGAGTTTATCAAATGTCTTCCTGCCTGTCGGAAAGAACCTAATAAATGGACCTAAACGGTGTATGGAGAAGGAAAGACACTGAAAGGGAAAACTACAAGGCCTCAGAGACAAGTTTATTGACTTCTATTTTGCTGATGGCCAGCTCTGCCTACGGTGTCTTGGCTCCAATCAGGAGCTCAAAGACACCCCCTGCCCAGCTGAGAGCAGTTGGGCTTAGCTGTACTGTATATATAATGCCATGTAATGACTGGTTGGGGTTAATCAAATATAATGCCTAACCCAGATCTATTAAATTTCACCACAAAAGAGGCTTTAATCACTCTTTTATCAGCTTGATGCTCTGGCCTAAGAAGACTGCTTTTGTTTGCCCACATAAGAGACAATGGAGAGCCAGGATCAGCCTGCTCTCTAGAGTACAACAAGCAAATTGTCCACAAACAACAGATTATTCAATGCCATGGGAGAGGAAAAGCAGGAGAGGCTGAATGAATCTACAAAAGTTCTCACTGTTAATGGTCATGGCCCGAGTGTTTAAATTCAGGCCACATTCCCGCTAGAGCTTCCAAAATATAGGGAGGACAAGAACAAAAAGACTCCAGTGTGCTCCATGTAAGTCTATCAGCTTTGGCCCTCTGCAGGACATTCTTGTTTGCTGCTGGCTGAAAGGAAAAGGGAAACTGACATTTGGTTCTCTTGCTAAGCAAGGCCAGATCTTCTGGCGGTTGGATGGGCTTCACCAGCTAGATATTAAAGTTATGAGTATGGGTTCTATGCCAAACTGCACCTGGCACACTGCCCAAGCACCTTTTGGATTATGAAAGAAACGGGAGGGAAAGGAGATAAAAGGTAGTGAAGAGGAAGAAAGGTGAGGGGGACCATCCCTGACCCAAAAAAGAGAATGATATTGAAGCCATCCAATTCAATTTTGTTCTACAAATATTTGCACACTTTCTAGGAGGCAAGCTGAAACACATCACGTACAGAAACAAACATAAAAATTAAAGATCTACCTTTTCTGCTTGGAATTGGAGACAGTTAAAGTTGGAAGGGTATCAGATCATCTTTATATTGTTACTAGAGGCCCAGTGCACGAAATTCATGCACAGGGGGTGGGTAGGGGAGGGGGTGTCCCTCAGCCTGGCCTGCACCCTCTCCAATCTGGGATTCCTCAGGCGATGTCCAACTGCCGGTTTAGGGGCATTAACTCCAGCCATTAGGAAAATCACACAGAATGTCCTTGAAGAACAAATAGTGTGGTTTTATGAGTTGTTTTAATAATAATTACCATTCCTTTAAATAATATCTGCTTACATACAATACAGTTGGTACTATGTGAATTCAGAATGTTAATATCACAAAAATCATAGAAGGTTGTATCCCGGAAACCAAGATGGCAGCATAGGTAAGCACCTAAACCTCTGCCTCACACAACTATTTCAAAACTACAACTAAAAGACAGAATGGACACCATCCAGAACCACAGGAAAGCTGGCTGAGTGGAAATTCTAAAACTAGAAGGAAAGAGAAAAGCTCACGGAGAACTGGAGGAACAGCAAAGGGTTGAGGTACGGCAAAGGGTCTTTGTTCGCGCAGAGAGGAAGGACGGCTAAGAGCATGGCTGACTTTCTCTGGCAGGAGGGGAAAGGAAGACCCCGACTGCACTGAACCCCAGTTCCGGGTGAAACCCTGTGGACCCAGGCTCATACAGGGGGAGTCTGGACTGTCAGGTAGAGAGAAAGGCACTCGGAGACTCAGAGACCCAGGGGAGAGCTGGGGGAGCCCCTGCAGGCAGGGGTCTGGAGACGCGTGCGAGCGTAAGTGTGCACAAAGACTGCAGAGGTTGCAACAGGCTTTCCCTAGCAGAAGGGAGTCGGAAGCTCCTGACTGCACTGAACCCCAGTTCTGACTGCACTGAACCCCAGTTCCAGGTGAGCCCCTGGGGACCCAGGCTCTTGCAGGGGGAATCTGGACTCTCGGGCAGAGGCTCGGGAGCCTGGGAAGGCAGAAGTCTGGAGGTGCGCGCACGCGTGCACAAGGGCAGGGCTGATGGGAAGCCAAGACTGTCTGCTCCGCCCTGAGACTCCACCCCATCCAAGCTGAACACAGAGGCTTTTGCAATTTGGCAAGTCTAATCCTATAAGGCTGTCTCCAGCACCGAACTTCTCCCAGCGTAGACTCAGCTGATCCTCACAGCCAACTGGCCTGGAGGTCAATTCCTCCCAGTGATACCAACAACAATCAAGACTTAACTACAACAAGGCTGTACACACAGTCCACAAAGGGGTGCACCAAGAGTGTCCACCTCAGGTAACTGGGGAGGCCGACCCACTGGGCCATACAGGAAACCTAGCACACAAAGCTACCCTACCAACTCAGGGAAACAGTGAAAATGCAGCAACAAAGAAACAGATCACAAACGAAAGAAATGGAGGAAAACAAATGACTGGATATAGAATTCAAAACCACGGTTATAAGGCTTTTCAAGAATATCCTAGAAAAGGCTGATAAATATCATGAGACCCTCGAAGATATGAAAAAGGACCAACTAGAGATTAAACATACACTGACTGAAATAAAAAATATTATACAGAGACCCAACAACAGACTAGAGGAATGCAAGAATCAAGTCAAATACTTGAAATACAAAGAAGCAAAAAACACTCAACCGGAAAAGCAAAAAGAAAGAAGAATCCAAAAATATGAAGATAGTGGAAGTAGCCTCTGGGACAACTTAAAGCATACCAACATCAGATTTATGGGGGTGCCAGAAGAAGAGAGAGAGCAAGATACTGAAAACCTATTTGAAGAAATAATGACTGAAAACTTCCCCCACCCGGTGAAAGAAATAGACTTACAAGTCCAGGAAGCACACAGAACCCCAAACAAAAGGAATCCAAAGAGGACCACACCAAGACACATCATAATTAAAATGCCAAGAGCAAAAGACAAAGAGAGAATCTTAAGAGCAGCAAGAGAAAAACAGTTAATTACCTACAAGGGAGCACCCATACGACTGTCAGCTGATTTCTCAACAGAAACTATGCAGACCAGACGGGAGTGGCAAGAAATCTACAAAGTGATGAATAGCAAGAACCTACAACCAAGATTACTCTACCTAGCAAAGCTATCATTCAGAATTGAAGGTCAGAGAAAGAGCTTCACAGATAAGAAAAAGCTAAAGGAGTTCATCACCACCAAACCAGTATTATATGAAATGCTGAAAAGTATTCTTTAAGAAGAGGAAGAAGAAAAAAGTAAAGATAAAAATTATGAACAAAAAATACGTATCTATGAACAAGTGAACCTAAAAATCAAGGGAATTAAAAACCTGAGGAACAGAATAAACTGGTGAATATAACAGAATCAGGGGCATAGAAAGGGAGTGGACTGATAATTCTCAGGGGAAAAAGGGGTATAGGGGAGTGTGCAAGAAGAGCCTGGACAAAAATCGTACACCTATGGATGAGGACAGTGGGGGGAGGTAAGGGCAGAAGGTGGGGTGGGAACCGGGTGGAGGGGAGCTATGGGGGGGAAAAGGAGAAACAATTGTAGTAATCTGAATAAAGATTTATTTTTTAAAAAATCATAGAAGGTTGTAGTGGAAATAACCTGGAATTGTCTAGTCCAAACTTTTATAAATATTGGAATTCCCTTTTCAAAGATTTTGAATGCTTTTTGTCCTAAGAAGCTTAACCACCTTTTGAGGCAACCCATTTTCTGAAAGGATTGGGGGACTAGGCGCTGCCATCTTGTGGCTATGGGCGCCACCATCTTTTTGGTGGCATGATGGTCATTTTGCATATTCCCTCTTTATTAAATAGGATAGTCTTCAAAAGATGGCATAGATTTAAAAATTTCTGAGAAAAACAGCCCCATCCCATAGGAGTAACCTCAAATTGTGGGATATGATCATTGGGCTATTGTGGGAATGTGTCATGTGTCTCTGGGAGAAAAAGGTTGAGAAAAATTGACCAAGTCTGATCCAGGCATTTTACTGGAGAGGAAATGGAAGTGCTAAGAAACAAAGTGGCAATCCAAGGCCACTTACTAGTAGCTACACAGTAATAGAAAGGGGGTTAGAACCCAGATCTTCCTATGCCTAATGTAGGTCTCAGTCCATTGTACTACAAAGTCTCACCACCTAGGCTTCCTGGAAGATACAAGTCCTGAAGACTTATTAAATTATTGACTACTAGTGGCCCAGTGCATGAAATTTGTGCACAGGGGCAGTGTCCCTCAGTCCAGACTGTACCCTCTCCAATCTGGGACCCCTTGGGGGATGTCCAACTGCCAGTTTAGGCCCGATTGGTCGTATACCAGCAGTCGGATATCCCTCTCGCATTCCGGGACCACTGGCTCCTAACTGCTCACCTGCCTGCCTGCTTGATCACCCCTAACCACTCTGCCTGCCAGCCTGCTCGCCCCCAGTTACCCCCCCCCCACACACGCACACCGGCCTTCTTGCCCCCAACTGCTTCCCCTGCTGGCCTGCTCGCCCCCAACTGCCCCTCCCCCCCTGCCGGCCTGATCACCCACAACTGCCCCCCACTGCCAGCCTGCTTACCCCTAACTGCCTTCCCCTCCTGGCCTGATTGTCCCTAACTGCCTCTGCCTCGGCTCCACCACCATGGCTTTGCCCCGAAAGACGTCTGGAAGTTCTCCCAGTCTAATTAGCATATTATCCTTTTGTTAGTATAGATCTTGTATCTAGCTATCCTCATTGACACATCATCTATCAAATCTTTGTGCCCACCACTCTGGTCTTCACAGTTTAGACTTTGTTTGTAAACCAAGATTTTCTTTTCTGGGCTAGATGGAACTTTGCTTTGGACTGGGAGTCTCTAAAGAAATATGAGGAAGAAGAAAGGATAGCGTTAGACTGACAGCAAAGGAGAAAGAGTAAACCTTTCCTCATAGAACTAAGCCTGTGGTCCCTCAGCTACAGATTAATGTGAAGGCAGGGGTAGCAGCTGCCTAACTGGTCTTGCTCAGAGCTAAATTCACATATGTTTGGGAGCTGATAATGATAGGAGACATTCCTGTGATGAGGTGGGGCGAGATCTGGGAGTGGTTCTATTTATGGAAGGTTTACTGGATGTATGCATCTGAAGATGAAGTGAACAGTGCTCTATCTGGATGGCAATTAAAAAGGGTATGAAAGAGATGGAGAAAGGGACCAGGGAAAAATAAGTCATTCTGTGAATTGTGAGGGGTGCCAGTAGTCAGGAATCTTTCCCCATCCTCACTTGTCATCTGGTATGGCTGACCCATGCTTTGCAGTGGTTCAGCTTCCCTAAAGATATTCTGAGCTGTAATTGCAAATTTCCATTTTCAGTTCTTGTTCTCTTTCATTCTGCTCTAGACAATAAATTCAAAATCCTTCATTAGGCAATGTTCAAAATACCTTTGCAGAGTTGATGAAGGATCTTTGGTGTGGCCCATGTGAATATATCAATTTTTTTCTCCCTATAATAAGAGTGGTTATGGCAAAGCAGTTATTAGCTAAATTAGCTCAACAACTGGGAATTGTGGGGCTTGGTGACGTACTCTTTTTGATAGTAACTTCTTTATAAATTATATTAATTATGACTTTGCCTTGCACTACAGTAATGGGACTGGAAGCTTTCCATTTTCTTTCAGGCTTCAATGGTAATGCTGCCTTGGGTTCTTTACTTTATATTCCTGACAATTAAGTGCTAATCCTAAAACATAAACACAATTTCCTCTTTCAAAAACCATTATGCAAGAAGCATCATGTGAAAGCTGCTGTTACTTAAAATATAATCTTGTAAAAAAAAAAATAAAGGGGAGCTCTCCTATTCATGACTAGCAAGGAGCTGTTATTTCAAAAACAGTGCTGTCCATTCTGTTTCCCCACACCCACTCCCAAAGAAAAGAAAAGAAAAGAAAAGAAAAGAAAAGAAAAGAAAAGAAAAGAAAAGAAAAGAAAAGAAAAGAAAAATCCTTCCCTTTGGGATATTTTTAACTGCAGGGGAAGAAAATAAACACATCAAACAACCAACCAACCAATATTTTGATTGTTTTGACTGTGGTTGTTAAAATACAACCTATAGAAGAAAATAGAAATAAAAAGAATTATCACATGTACTTCTCCCCACACAATGATCAACAAGCTTGTCAGGGTTTACCCTGAACCTGCAGCTCTAAGATCTCTTCTCTTTACCTCAGCCTGTCAGGATGGGTCTTCCTCTCTACAAAAAACAGCATTACCTTGGGAGGCAGACTGACTTGGTTTAAGTCTATTACATTGAACCACATGAAATTACTGTTTATATACACCAAAGACGGCCAAATATTGGCAATGTGATGTGGGTCAACCTAATATTATCTTCTTATTGTGAGTGAATCTTCAGGTTATTGTGGGGATTATGGATAATCTATTTTAAGTGTCTTACTTACTCCATGACACTTAGTATATCCACAATAAATGGTGACTAATGTGAATTATAAGAGGCAGCAGTGACATTTCATTTCAGATCAGTTCAATAAACCTATTTAAGATCCTCCTCTTCATCCCAGGTGCTGCTTTTGTGTTGCAAATACCTGGGTGAAGCAGGTCTCAGTTCAGTGGGGTGGATAGCTCCTAGGTGGCATGAAGCCTGCAGGAATCTGGCAGCATACCCATGGTACAGGGCAGCATGGAGGAGGAGCTTATAAACTTTCAGGGATGTGGGGGATGAGGGCAGCCTTTCCTCAGGAGAGATGCCTCATGAGGGTGCTGAAGAATAGACAGCTTAGTGGGGAGTGCTCCAGGCTGGGTGTTCAGAGTACCTCAGTCTTTTAGTGGGGGGGGGGGGGGGGGGATAAGAGAGAGAGAGAGAGAACACAAGATGAGGTTGCAGAGATGGGCAGGATCCATGGAATAGAGTTAGGTTTTATGGGACCTGGAACTTTTACAACTTGAGGGGCTCTTTTTACAAAACTGAATAAAAAAATGACCATATAAACACAACTCTAGCAACTTTCCAGGAACAGAAGTTGGGGAGCCTTGACATTTCAGCTTCAGAATCTTCCCAAAACATCTGCTCTTGGCAGGGCTACACTGTAAGGGGCCTTGTTAAAGAGCAGGGGGCAGACAATGAGCAGCTACTGAAGGATCTTAAGCAGGAAAATGACATAATCAGATTTGCCTTTTAAGAAAAAGCACCCTGAGGGTTGTCTAGAAGATGGGTCAGAGGAACTTGTGTTAGACAGCTAAAAACAATTAGGAAGCTATTTTAATGATCCAGAGAGCCAAGAGTCTGAACATGGCAGAATTCATAAAGAAGGAATTGACTTAGCCTCATTCAGTAAAGGTCAGAGGCCTGGTCCTTCTGTCCCTGAGCCCATCATGAGCAGATAGCTGATGCTTTAAAAATCAGGTTTTCCACCTGGGAAGGTCTTGAATAAGTCACATGACCAGAGGCCTGTTACCCCACACACCAGTCAGTAGTCAGCCATGACACTATTATGCCACTGAGGCCTGGTTATTCCTTGCCCCTGCTCTGCCCTGTCACACATGCCTAGTTTCTATCTTAGTTTCCCCTTTAATATATCAGTTCTCTCTACTGAGCTCAGTTTGATCCCGAATCCTGAACTGCCTACCAGGACTCTGTTACCTGCTTAATTCCTGCCATGTCCTTCCTGTTCCTCCAAACCTTGGACTGAGCTATGATTCTACCCACTCCACCCTCCTGGGAAAACCCCTATTCATTTTTGCCATCCTTTAGAATGATGTGTAAGTGTTGGCTCCTCAGTGATTCTTCTTCGGCTACCTCTCTCTGTTTCCCAGCCTCCAATTCAGTGACTCACTCTTCTCCTCTATGTCTTGCACAAGGCTTTATTATTGTTTGTATGCATTATGCTCTACATATATATTTGTGTATCCTTGATATTAGAAAGCATGTCTCATTCTGTCATCTGCCCAGTACCTCACACAGTCCCTAGCAGATAAGTAGACACTTAATAAGTGCTGGTCGAACAGACTTGAACTGCATTCACTTCTTACCACTTATAATAACAAACACAATAATAACACAGATAAAGTTTAGCTTGCCTGTCTTCTTAGCACCCCAGTACCCCAGCCTAGGAGTTCTTCTTTTACTGGTCAAGCCCACTCTAATTTCCATTGTCTAAGTATATTTATTTTAGAATTTAACCCTATTTTATGTCTTATGAACCTACCCAAGTTCCTGGGGGACAAGAACTATCATATGTATACCATTTATACCATTCAGTGTCTGTTTAACACTAACTTGGTCAAATGGTAGAAACTTGACTCTCCCATGTGATTGGGCAGGTGACATCTGTATCTCAGTTTTCTCATTTAAAAAATGAAATGTAATTAGTAACTACACCATAGGGTTGTTGGAATAGTTAAATTAGATAATATGGGGGAAAATCCTAGCAAGTTATCTGGCATATAGGGAGAGCTCAGTCAATATTAACTATTATTTTAAAATTTATAGTGATGAATAAAACATAAATCAATGGATAAATGAATGAAATACACAGTCCTCTTTCTTGGGAGACTCCAGTCTCATGAAGGATGACCAGATAACCTTGAAAAATCTTTATGATCATATAGCAGTGATCCACAGGAGAGGCTGGATGGAAGATGGGAAGTAGCACCTTCCTGGGACTTAACTTAATCCTGGTAAAGTGGATTCTTCAGAGATAAGAGAGAACCTGATAAAAGAGAGAACCAAGAAAGGAACAGTCCTGGTGATATTTGCTTGTCTCCTTTTTGTTTCCATGTTTCTCTCTGCCTCTTTGACAAGGTGCACTGGAGAAGCAACAGTGTGATAATTGATCAAAGAGATGTAGTCTATTCCCTGGCTGAGGTTTGGCAATGTTTTCTAAAAGGGGCACATCCTGTTTTTCTGCCAGAGGAATCTCTGCCTCCCTAGATCTGCCTACAGGCAAGCTTGATATGAGCTAGTTCTATGGAAAGTTGTCACTGGTCATAAGAACCATGATCTATTTGATGTTTGTTATAAGAAGCAAAGAAACACCCACTAATTGACTGGGCAAAAAGTAGTACAGCATCCTCAATCCTCTTCTATTAGCAACTTACTATAATTGCCATTTTAGTGCCTTTTTATATTTCAAGTACTATGCTACCTTAAAAATACAGTAGTTCTCCCTTTTCCATAGGGCATATGTTCCAAGACCCCCAGTGGATGCCTGAAAACACAGATCATACCAAACTTTATACATATGATGTTTTTTCTTGTACACACATACCTTTTCATTTAGGGGAAGCACTATCAGCTGCTCTTTGGCATATTTGAATTGCCAGCATCACTATTCTTGGCCTTCGGGGCTATTATTACATAAAATAAAAGTTACTTGAACACAAGCTCTTGGATACTGCAACAGTTGATCTAATAATGTAGAGGGCTACTAAGTGACTAATGGACGGGGAGTGTACATAGCAAGATACACTGGTCAAAGGTATTCACATCCCAGGTGGGATGGAGATTTCATCACTCTATTCAGAACAGTGAGAAATTTACAACTGTGTATTTCTGGAATTTTCCATTTGATATTTTTGTGGTAGGCCCTGGGTAACTAAAACCTGAGAAAGTGAGGCCACAGATAAGCTGGAACTACTGTAATCCATAATATAATCGAAGAAAGTAAATATTACAATATACAGTTTAAAGAATAGGAAACTCAGGAACACAAGATTGAATGTCTGTGGTCATGCAGCTAATAAGTGATGGAGCCAGGATTTAAAGTCAGGCATGCTTGCCTCCAAAAGTCTGGGAACATTTTCCCTCAACACTAGGATACAAAAGAACCAAATAAGCCAAGCCTTGGATTTCTACTCAGGTGTGCTTTCAGACAATTTCCACTAACTTCCTTTTACCATTTACCAGCCATTAATATAACTGTTCAAGTGAGATTATCAAATGCTTTTTGAAAGTGGGTTTTTATAGCTTGGAGGGAGAAGATGGGGAGGTGGGGATGGGAGGAGACCATATTGAGTCCCTCTGTAGTGATGAGGGGAGAAACCAGCTGTGTGCAGCTGAAGGCAAATGGAAACAATTGTACTTGTTAGTTGAGGGTTAGCTCTAAATGTAGCAACTAAAAATTTTTCCCATTTACTGCTGCCAGATAGAACTTCTGTTACAGCTCTTCATGTCACCAGTAGGAAAATATGGGGTCCTCTTGTTTCTGAATCTGTCATTACACTTTAAAAAATAATGTTAATAGATATAATAAAACTGTATCCTAACCACAGTCAATTTGCTGTCTGTATGAAAATATTGGCTCTAGAAAAGAGGCAGCCTGGTAGGAAACCAAAGACATAGAAATATGTTTTGAGGATTATGTTTCTGTCCTGAAACAGATCTCACTTTAAGGAAGGTTGGCTGTGGCCAAGGTTCCCAAGGGCGGGAATGGGGAGAAGCTGAGAAATATGTTTTTCTGCAGTCTCAGTGAAACAGGGCAGTCAGGGAAGGTGTATTTCGGTTTTTACTACATCTTCCAAGAAAAAAAGCAGCTCAGGTTAGTGTCTCCTCCACAGAAGTAAGGACAGTTTGCCTTAAACAGGGCAGACTGCAGACCCTCCATGAAACTGTGGATACATTTCTTATTGGCCCCCAGCCTCTCTCTCCCCTGGGTGTCCCAAATTCTATTACTCCTGACAACCCAAGCCACCAGCTTGGTTAATGTAGCTTCTGTGTACAGTAAGATGGTATGGGTCAATGGCAGGTCCAATAATTTATTTAATCCTCATCCAGGGGTATTTTTCCATTGATATTTTAATTTTTTTTTCTTTTTTTTTTAGAGAGAGAGTGGAAGAGAGAGGGAAAGACAGAGAGAAATACCAATGTGAGAGAAACACATACCAATGTGAGAGAAACAAATCAATTGGTTGCCTCCTGCACATGCCCCAACGGGGCCCTGGGCAGGGGAGGAGCCTGCAATGGAGGTACGTGCCCTTGACTGGAATTGAACCTGGGACCCTTCAGTCACACAGGCCAATGCTCTATCTACTTAGCCAAACCTGCTAGGGTACTCCCAGCATTATTGACAAGCTATCACTGTTAGCAATCTTGACAACACTGATCCCCGAGGGTGACAGCCTTGTGTCCTTATTAGCTGAGGCGCTTGTCTATGAAGTGTTTAATTTACTAAGGAAATCTTGGTATATGTTGAACCTACAGAAACTTCTAGCTGAGAAGAGGGAACCGGTTCTTTCTTTATAAAATGTCCTGGTCATCCTATCTATTAAAAGAGTAATATGCAAATTGACCATACCTCTGCTACACCCACAAGCCATGCCCACCAACCAATCAGGAGCAAATATGCAAATAAACCCAACCAAAATGGCTGCAGCCACAGAGAGCAGGAGGGAGGCTTGGGTTTCCCCAGCAATGGAGGCAGCCAAGCTTTCTGCCTGCCCTTGCCCACCCAGGCCTCCACTCTAGGCTACAAAGTTTCAATTATAGAAGATAAATAAATACAAACAGAAATGGCAGCAGCCACAGAGCTGGAGAGAGCAGGAGGCTAGGGTTGCCCCCAGCGATGGAGGAAACCAAGCTTTTGCAGCCCTGGCCTGCTTTGGCCTCCACTTCAGGCTACAAAGTTTCAATTATAGAAGATACATAAATCCCAACAGAAATGGCTGCCTCCACAGAGCAAGAAGAAGGCTGGGCTCCACTCAAGGCTACAAAGTTTCAATTGTAGGAGATAAATAAATCCCAGATGCAAGGTCCTCCACTTGGGTTGCCAGGGGTGTGGCCAGCCTGCAAACCACCACAGGCCCCTCACCCAGGCTGCCCCATGCCCCAAGAGAAACCCCACCCTGATCCAGGACATCCTTCAGGGCAAACCAGCTGGCCCCCACCCGTGCACCAGGCCTCTATCCTATCTAATAAAAGAGTAATATGCAGATTGACCATCACTCCAACACACAAGATGGCTGCCCCCATGTGGTCAAAGATCCTGCCCCCATGTGGACACATGATGGCCCACACAAGATGGCCAGCAGGGGAGGGCAGTTGGGAGGGACCAGGCCTGCAAGGGAGGGCAATTGGGGGTGATCAAGCCTACAGGGGAGGGCAGTTAGAGGTGACCAGGCCAGCAGAGGAGGGAAGTTGGGGGTGACCGGGCCTGCAGTGAAGGGCAGTTGGGGGTACCAGGCCTGCAGGGGAGGGCAGTTAGGGGTGACCAGGCCTGCAGGGGAAGCAGTTAGGGGCAAACAGGCTGTCAGGGGAGCAGTTAAGCATCAATCAGGCTGGCAGGGGAGTGGTTAGGGGGTGATCAGGCTGGCAGGCAGAAGCAGTTAGGGGCAATCAGGAAGGCAAGCAGGAGAGCAGTTGGGAGCCAGCAGTCCTGGATTATGAGAGGGATGTCCAACTGCCCATTTAGGGACATCTTAAACGGGTAGTCGGACATCCTTCGGGGGTCCCAGATTGGAGAGGGTGCAGGCTGGGCTGAGGGACAGCCCTTCCCCCCACCCCCCCGCATGAATTTCATGCACCGGGCCTCTAGTATTAGTATAAAAAGATTTTTAACTAGAGTTGGTTTTTGTTCATTTGTTTTTGTTTTTTAATGAGACAGAAATGTATTTTAAAAGAGGATGAAACATCACACTGGCCTTTACTTGTCTCCAGTTTTGAAGGTCCTCTGTCTTTCCACATGCAACCTGTGGCCTGAGAACTGTGCTCTACTATTTCCAGGGAAGTGGCCCCTGCCACAGTTGTCCCCAAAATACCAGCAATGCAAGTAAATGCTAGCAAAATAACTGTCTTCTGCTTTAGATAAAATTCTGCCTGTTCTGTTCTTTTCTTTCTCTTGACACAGTAAGCAATTAGCATAAGAAAAAAGGAATTCAGAATTTCCTAAACATTTGTACATTTAAAAGTCTCTTCAAGACACATGTTGAAATGTTGCTGTTTTTCTACCACAGTGCTGTAATTTATCTCCCTACCAACCAGTCATCTTAAAAAGTAACTTGCATTATTTCACTGTCTATCTCAAGCATCTTACAAAGTATTCATGTTCTACAAATTCAAATCAAGCTCCTCCCCTGGCATTCAAAGCCCTCACTATCAAGCCTTATCTCCTACTAGTCCCCTAAAAGAACTCTTACTTCGAGACAGAAATATCTGCTCATTGCCCCTATTAAATAGTTTACATATTCCTAATCTCATCTCCACTCCTGCCATTTCTCCTTCCTTTCCACTTATCCAACATTTGTAACTTTTTAAAAATCTAGCTCAAGTCTTTCTTCCTTCAGAATGAAAGATCACCTATCAAGTTCTCTTTCCTTGTTACATCTACAGAGCCTCTTTACTCTCTGTCCCCTTATAGGCATGTTGTCTTATGACAGGCTTTATAACTTTAACTTCTATTCCATTCGTGCACATATTTACCTTTTCGTGTTTGATGGTTCACTCTGAGGGTAAGGATCAAATCCAGCACACAGTGAACTCACAATAAATATTTACTAATTTTAACTGACAGTTAAAATATGACAACCCTTTGCTTTCATCTTTTCCCATAGCTTCCCTACTTGTTTCTTCTTCTTTTTTTTTTTAAATCATGAACTATTTCAGTTCCAAATAGCCAACATTTTTGATTTTTTATTAGAACTTGTCTGGAATTTCAGGATTCAGAACTGGAAGGGAACTCCCCAGGAAAGACTGGGAGCTCTTCTGGTAGTAAAATGTCTTCCTCCATGAGCATGCTGCTGCCTCTTAAGCACTCTGACTCAGGTGAATAAACAAAAAGACCTTCTCTTGAATCACCTAGCACAAAATGGATAGGCTTTATTAATTACTAAGGAAAACAAACACAAAGAAAAAAGTTCAAAAGACTCATATATCATAAAATTTGAATCATTCTAACATAAACTCAATCTCAAGGTGCTCCAAATCTGTCTTATTCTACAAGGCATCCACAGTGTCCACACTCTATCCCCAAATAAAAAACCAGCAAAATTTTTAGGCATAAAAACTGAGTTCTTCTTTCCTATTTCTCAAATTGTCTAAAGCTGAAGAATGACACTTTATAACCCACTACTCACTTGTTAGGTATATCCTCTCTTTGCCCAATGTACTCATCTTTAAACGAAGGTGTTAATAGTATCTATCTTATAAAATTGATGTGATGATTGAACAAGATAATCTAGGTAAAGCACTTAGCAAATGAAAAGCACTCAGTAAATACTATCGATTATTAACTCACAAGCAAGACTGATAGGTGGGGAGAAAAATGGGGTGGGTGCTGGAGACATGAAAAGAGAGAGACAGAGATGTCAGTTCCAACCCTACTACCCAAATCACACAACTAGGGCCCCTCCATTTTATGGTTTCCTCTTTGAAAGGCATGTCTCTCAGGCATAACGACGATCTTCAAGAGCATAGCTTCACTCTTTCAGTCCCAAAGAACAATATCTTAATATTGTGCAAACTGAACATAATAATAGAAGAGCACATTATTTATGGTTCTTTTCTTCCAACCCAATATCTCACTATTTTTCTCAATGTGATATATTCAGGCTCATTCTCCCTGCCTGAAACTATTAAACTCCATGGTCCTTAAGCCAAGATGGAAGATCGCGCCACGGCGGAGTGGCTCAGTTGGTTGAACATCGTCCTGTGCACTGATAGGTTATTGGTTTGGTCAGGGCACATACCTGGGTTGCCCCTGGAGGGCAGGAAGACAACCGATTGATGTTTCTCTCTCTCCCTCCATCCCTCTCTCCCTTCCTTTCTCTAAATATATCCTCCTGTGAGGATTAAAAAAAAAAAAAAAAGATGGAAGATTCCAAGCCTCTCTTTGCCTTCTTCGTGAAGTACTTACAATAGCCATAAAATTGTTCAAACAGATCACATATATAGAATTCTTTTTCCTCTTTGGGCCTCTGTTTCCTCATTAGTAGGTAAGTGCATCTACCTAAATGATCTCTAATTGTCTTCCAACTCTAATATTCTCTACTAACAAAATAGACATTAAAGCTGAAAAGGTGGTGTGGAAGATTACTGTAAAGAGCTTTAGATGCTGGATTATAGGTCCACTTAATCTCATAGATAATAGGAAGACACAAAAGGATGTTGAACAGGGAAATGATGGGATTGGAATTTATTAACAATTATGTTTAGAAATAGGGAGTAAAAGGGAGAATTAATGAGGCTCGAACAGGAGAGGTGGATAATAACATGGGAAGGCAAGAACTTTCCAAGCATGGCAATCAATTGAATATGTGGAACAGGGAGGACTGGGAATGCAAAGAAGCTGGAGATTAGGATGTTACTAACAGAAATAGGGAGGTAGAGAGGAGGCTGGTTTTGAGGGTATCATCATGATTTCTGTTTTATAGATGTTCTATAGCTCAACAATTCCACTCCTAGGCATAAACCTCAAAGAAACACTTGGACCTGCATTATAAGATGTGAAAGAATGTTGATTGAAATACTGTTAATATAACAATAACTTGGAAATAATTCAAATGCTTATGAAAAGAAAGTATACCACAGAAATTGTGGTATAGTCATGCCATAGAATATTTTATAATAGCCAAAACAAATTAACTGTAATGACATGCTATAATATGGATGAATAACAGCAATGTAATGTAATGTAATATAAATAAAAAAGAAAGTCCTTTACATACAGGATGGTATCCTATTTATAAAGTTAAGAACAACCAACATAAATATATGTATGATTTATATGATATATATATATTGCATATATAATCCTTTTAAGGATCACATATTGACACAATATAAAAATAAATCAAAGAAATGGTGACATGAGATATAGGATAATGCTCACTTTAGATGCAGAGAGGCAATGGATGCAATGAGGGAGACAAATAGATATATATTATTGTCTAGAATAATATATATCTGGTGCATTACTACACAGTTTTTGAGAGCCTGAAAGCATGACTCCAAATTTCATATCCAGGTATGGCAGGCAAAGAATGCTGGTTATTTCTCCATGTCCATTTGCTTCTCTCTTCTTAAAACCAAGAACCCAGATTTTGAGCTAGACAATTGCCACCAGCTAAAAGACTATACTATTATTCTATAGTCATGTAATTAAATTTTGTCTAGTGAAATATAAGTGGAAATGTTGTGTACCACTTCAGAGAATTCTCCTTAAATATGGGGACCTATACTTATTTTAAAATTTATTTTTATTAATTTCAGAGTGGAAGGAAGAGGGAGAGAGAGATAGAAACATCAATGATGAGAGAGAATCTTTGATTGGCTGCCTCCTGTACACTCCCCACTGGGGATCGAGCCTGCAACCCCGGGCATGTGCCCTTGACCAGAATCGAACCTAGGACTCTTTAGTCTGCAGGTTGACGCTCTACCCACTGAGCCAAACTGGCTGGGACGGGGACCCATACTTCCTGGCTCCTTTATCCATACTTCTTGACTCTTTCATCCTGATGCCTGAAATATGGATATAAGCTGGCGCTCAAGCAGACTTCCAAGAAATAATAGAGCAGTGAGCTGGAAAGACTACAGGTCTCTGATGAGTTCACGGAGCCATCGTGCCAGCTCTGGACTTTTATTATATGAGAGAGCAATAAACTTTAAACTTGTTAAAAGTATCTTGTGTGTATGTGTGTTGGGGTGGAAAGATTCTTTATTTTGAGCCACATCCTAAATGATAATGCCAGACAACTGTCCCTCAGCTATAAAGAAAAGGGATGGGACTTCTCAAGCTTAGGAAGAAAATTCGATGATGAAACTGCCAACAAAAAGCAAATTAAAATAACATAAGAATAGGGAATAGGGAAGTCATTGTAAAAGAATTAATGAAGAAGTTTTAATTCACTTAAATATAAAACTAAGGACCATGTATTAATAACTGTGGGAATTATGTTTATAGAGCAGAATGTGATATCACAGAAAGAATATGGTAGAAGAGTAAGTGTGCTAATTTCCTCATCTTGCATTACATAGGAACTAAAGCTATGATCTAAAATGAAATTTAAAGAAACACTTTTTACATAATAATTCCAACTTCTTAGTATTTTTCATACTTTTAAAAGAAATTTAGTAACTAATAACTTTCATAGTGAAGAAACATTTATCTAAAGTTCATCAATTCTTAGTTCTATTTCAATTTCCTTGACCTCCATCCATTAAGTGAAAGTCTAAAGTTATGTATTTTTTGTTTTAAAATAGCATATATAGTATAATTCCATTTTTTTTGGTCTACCAATGTAACTTTCTCAGTCTACCTACATTTTTACCCATCTACATACCTACTATCTTTCTGTTTGTATATAGAAAGTCTTGAAAGATCTTCAACAAATGTTATTTGTTATACATTTAAATGGTTGAAATGGTTTCATTTTGGTATTTTAATAAGGATCATGTAGAAATTTGATAAAATATATCAACTATAAAAACTAAGTTTTTTCTTTTAACAAAAAAAATTTCCCATTTTTTTCTGGAAATATTTTTTAACAATGCACAAATGAGAATGAACACTCAGGCATTAATCAAATTTACAGTTGAAGATTTTAATTTTATTACAATTATAAACATAGGTAGAAACTGTACAGTAGTGACTTTGGAAGAAAAGTCAATATCCACACCTCTTGAAGGCAATACTTCACAGTTATACTCTAATTTTATGTTTGTCAAAGGGAATTTTTAACCTCACAAGAAAATGTATTTGAAAATAAAGTAGGTAGGAAATGTTTTATCCTCATTTCATAGGCGAACAGTCCCAGGTAACAGACCTAAATAGTGATAAAGCTGGGATTAGAAATAAAATGTTCTAATTTCCAGGCCAGATGTTCCCAGAGAAAGACAGTAATTGTTATTTTCCCCTTGTTGACTACAACTGGTTTTCATGGCAATAACTAACACATACCCAACAGAACCATTGATTCATAGAATTTTTGACTTGAAAGGCACCTTAGAGATGGTCTTATATGGGGATTCTGCAGAGGGCCTCCTTTCTAGTCCCAAACTGGAGCCCAGCTGATGTGCCTTTGGACTCCATTTCTGCCCTTACCCAGTTTATTTTTTCTTATCTGATTTACATATTAATGTTCCACATAAGATTCCATTTGAAAAAGAGGCATGAATTCTTAACCATCGATAGCCTAATCTTATAGAAATAGAAAAGTGATTTAACATAATCACTACAAAGTGAAGAAATTTCAAAAAGTACCAACCAATTCATAGTAAGCAATCTCGGATCAAGCTTATTTTGAGACTGTCTGATATCATTCCACTTAGGATCAGCTGCTTTTCTGAATTCACACTTCTCCTTTTTTTTTCTAAACCACTTGATAACTAACTCAAGTGTACAGACTGTACAAATCTTATGTGGTCAAGAAATCGTAGATTTGATGCATGAACAAGAACCAGAGAAAAAATTTAAATGCCTTGCCTTATAATGGTTTGTATTCTGACTTTGAAATTTGTCTTAACTAGAAGCAGCTGTCTGCAGCTAAAAATGTGGGTCCATTTTAAAGGTAGCAGGAATGTTCTTTATTAAATATAAATATCACTATGTTTCTGAAGTTGATGACGGCAGTTAAAGGAAAGATGTAGGTATTTAACAATTTACATTTATCAAGTGTTTTATAGATTATAATCAGGAAAATAGTATTTGGTTCACTAGAAAAGGTTTATAGAATGAGATACACCCAGCCTCAGGTTCTTTTCACCATTAGTAGCTGGGAAACCTCAGGCAAGCCTACTTAGCCCAACTGATGCTTGGCTTTATCATCTGGTAAATGGAACTACTGTGAGGATGAAGTGGTGTAATTACACATATTTAGTGCCTAATTCTCAATTAATTTTAATGTTCTTTCTTCCTTTTTCTTAGAAAGTTGGATGTGACATTTTTATAAATTGGACTCTTTTTAAATATACAGGAATACAAGCTCTAATATGGTAAATTATTGTTTTTCAGTATTATTATGTACTAGAGGCCCAGTGCATGAAAATTCATGTACTGGATGGGGCCCCTCAGCCCGGCCTGCCCCCTCTCACAGCCCGGGAGCCCTCAGGGGTGGGAGGAGACCCAGCGATTAGAAGGCGACACCCCCATCGCACCTCTGCTGCTGTCACTGCTGGCAGCGCAAGCCTTGGCCGGCCCTGGTTACCTGAGCCTCGGGTGGCGCTGGGCGGCTGGGCAGCCGCCATTCGAGGCTTACCTATGCCTCGGGCAGCCCTGGGTGTGCCACCCCAGTGGGGCTGAGGGGACTGGGTGCTGCCATCTTGTGGCTATGGGCACCGCCATATTTGAGGGCATGGCAGTCAATTAGCATATTCCCTCCTTATTGGCTGTGGGCGCCGCCATCTTTGTGAGGGCATGACGGTCAGTTAGCATATTCCCTCTTTATTAGATAGGATTGTTTTCAGGTGTAATATTATTGACCATTTCCCCTATGCTGTATTTTACATCCCCGTGACTATTCTGTAACTACCAATTTGTACTTCTCAATCCATTCACCTCTTGTACTCACTCCTCCTGACCCTCCCTCCCTCTGGTAATCACCAGTCCAGTCTCTGTTTTAGTTTTGTTATGGTAAAATTTTTTTCTCTTTTATTGAATTTATTGGGGTGACACTGGTTAACAAAATTATACATGTTTCAGTTGCACAATTCCACAACATATCATCTGTACACTTTATTGTGTGTTCACCACCCCAAGTCAAGTCTCCTTCGATCACCATTTATCACTACTATACCCTCTTTCACCCTATACCCTCTTTCACCTCCACTATCCCCCAAATCACCACAGTGTTGTTGGTGTCCATGAGTTTTTTTTTCTAATTTTTTTCTTTTTTACACAATCCCTCCATCCCTCTGTCCCCAACTTCCCCTATCCCTGGCAGTTGTCAGCCTGCTCTCTATCTCTGAGTCTGTATATCAGGTAAATTGTTGTAGGGTGAATGCCAACTGATTCCTTCAGACATTCCTTGCCCCTAATAGTCAGAAAAGCTCTGACTATTAGGTGCCATCATGAAGCTGTGGAAGCCATAGAACTGGTCTCCATGGCAGTGGCTGAAGGAGGTTGTGAGGGTGTAAAGTGGCCCACAAGAGGCCTTCAATTCACCACCCAACTCTTCTGAACTAGCCTTTCTTGGGTTAAAGGTTAAAAATATACATTGCGGACAGGTTCCCAAATAATTCTTATAGACACTGAAATTTCAAGAAGCACAGCTCTAGAGTGGTGTTTCTCAAATACTGGCCCACTTACCTGCTACATCACAATCCCTTTGGAAGTTTTAAAAAAATAAAGAATCCTATATAATAAAGAGGTAATATACAAATTGACCGTCACTCCAACACACAAGATGGCCACCCCCATATGGTCAAAGATGGCTGCCCCCGTGTGGACACAAGATGGCCGCCACAAGATGGCCAGCAGGGGAGGGCAGTTGTGGATGATCAAGTCAGCAGGGGAGGGTAGTTGGGAGGGATCAGGCCTGCAAGAGAGGGCAGTTGGGGGCAACCAGGCCTGCAGGGGAGGGCAGTTGGGAAGATCAATCCTGCAGGGAAGGGCAGTTGGGAGGGACCAAGCCTGCAGGGGAGGGCAGTTGGGGGCAACCAGGCCTGCAGGGCAGGAAAGTTAGGGGCATCCAGGCCGGCAGGGTAGTGCAGTTAGGGGCAATTGGGCCAGCAGAGGAGCAGTTAGGCGATGATCAGGCTGGCAGGGGAGTGGTTAGGGGGTGATCAGGCTGGCAGGCAGAAGCGATTAGGGTCAATCTGTGGGAACCCCTTTCACGTCCCACGTGGTTCAGGGTTCCATTTCAGGGTTCAGGTTCTGGAGAAGGCCGCACACAAATGAAAAGAGACTAGAAAAGTATTAATTTGGGAATATTGGGGGCCAGGTGGGAGCCCACCTCTAGTGGGAGGACTGCCACCCACTCTGGCTTTGCTATCCCTTTTATTAAGGTTATGGGATACACTCATTGCCCTTAGGCAGGTAATTCCAGTAACAGGCAGATTATCTTATTCAGTAAGGATTTACATGATTATTTGGTGGGGAAGTTGCTTCAGTTACCATTGTCTAAATTAGATAGGGAGTGGTTGGCTCTGACCTTTCAGAGCTTCAAGGTTGACCAGCCTTCCGGGTTCCTTGTCTACACCTTTCTAATTAGTGAGACAATGATCAGTTTCCAGCAGCAATCAGGCAGGCAGACAGGTCAGTGGTTGGGAGGCAGTGGTCCCAGTTTGTGAGAGGGATCCCAGACTGGAGAGGGTGCAGGCTGGGCTGAGGGACACACACACACACACACACACACACACACACCCTCCCCCGAGTCCCTCCCCCCCCCCAACGTGCATGAATTTCATGCACCAGGCCTCTAGTAAATAGTACAAGACTCAAAATTGTATTTTCTAGAAGGTATTTGACATAGACACTTAGGAATAGGTCCAAATACTTTAAGAATGAGCAGGTGGACCTAGTGACTTGCTTCGAACAAATCAAATATAGCAACAGTGATGGGATGTCACATTCCAGATTAGGTTACAATAAGACTGTGGCTTCTGTCTTGCTTGTTTAGTATGTGGCCTCTCTTGTTGGCTTGCACTAAGGGAAGCCTGCTGCCAGTGTTGTGAGCTAACTATGAAGAAGCTCACAAGGCAAAGAACTGGGGGAGGCCTCTGGCCAACATTCAGTGAAGAACTGAAGCCCTCAGGCCAACAACCCACAAGGAATTGAATCCTACCAACAACCCATCAGTGAGCATCTGAAGCCAATGAGTCAATAGCCCTGCTCACACATTGATTGGGGTTTTATAAGACACCTTGAGACTGAGGCACCCTGCTAAGCTTCCTGATTCCTGATCTACAAAAACTGTAAGACAATACAGGTTTGCTGTTTAAAGCCTCTAATTTGTTGTTACCCAGCAAAGGATAATTAATACAGGGAGCTTATTGCAAAAATCTTGACCAGTTTTAAATATTTTGGCATAAAAGAGTGTCTTAGTCATATGGGATTTTCTTTCATATACAGGGTGTATACACTACTAAGAGATGTTAGCTCATTTGATGTTTCTTTTCAGATTTAACCCATTGGAATTAATAATTATTCAAAGTGTGCATACATTTTTTTGGGGGGGGACACCCTATATAAGGAACACCTTATTCCTGGATATTGTCAATAAGTAAAAAACTCACTGTGCAATACAAAGTTTGACAAGTTGGGATTCAAGGTAGCCAGAGATAATTAGGTGGTGATACTGGGGAGCCAGGAGTTTCACCAAAGAGAAATTAATAAGAAAATATTCAAAGGGCTTGCTTACTTCATCAGTTCTGCTTCAAATATTGCATTCTAAATAATCACTCTAGAAGGAGAAAATCAAATTACTGACATTCCTAATGAAACAGCCATGCAGTCAGGTTCACCCAACTTTGGTAGAGACATAAAGTACCATTTAGCATGGCTCCTTCAACTCAGGTGGTCTGAACTCTAGTTACTGCTATAATTAATTCTACTCATTCTATTTACCTGACAGAATTTTCTTTGGGCTTCCAGATGGCCCTGGCTTCCTCTAGAATCATCAGTTGGAGGTCCTGAAAGCCATTCAAAGCCTTCGCATTTGTGCCTGACCTGATTATTGCAGTTTCAGAACACTGGGTATAATTTCTCCTGTTGGCATATGTTGTCTCTATTTCCACATTGAAAATGATTCACGCAGTCAAAAGAGTACCTGATTGTATTTATTCATGGGCTGTTTTTGCAGTGCATTTATTTCCTCGACGCTCTAGCCAGCAGTGTTAATAGAGTGTTTTCCAAAACACAGCGCATGAAGGTGCCCATTTCCAGGTTTGTGGCATCTGTTAGCGGATGTCATAAACGATGGTGGTGAGGCAGTAAACAAAGAAGCCCTCTATTCATCTGCACCTTGGCATGCTCCCCTGAAGATGTGATTACTTTGCATTTTCCTCACAATTCCTTGCAAATGGTTCAAGGGTTCTAGTGTGACTAGGATAATATCTAAGTAGCAATTTCAGATGATGGCTTAGTTTTGCTTTTGGGATACTGGCTACCTTCCAGCAATTTCTAATATCAGAACAATGCCTCCAGGATTGGCAGCATCAAAGTGTTATCAGTGAGGTGTTCTCTGCATCCCTACTGAGCTTGTCAGGTTTAGTATGTGGCTGCTTTTTCATCAAAGTGTCTTGAGGGTTGGGAAGAGGGAAGTTTGCCTGCAAGGAGTTTCCAGTCTAGCATGTGAGATACATTTGTGAACAACAAAACAAGCTGGCTATTATAAATAAAATTTCAGAGCCAAAATAAAGCATCCCAAATGGAAAAATCACACAGTTTAAATATTTGTTAAAATGCTATAAATACGATGAAATTAATTTCCAGTATTATCAATAATAATTGTTCCCACAACAGAAATGAGTAAAGATGCCTGGACCTGAAAAGTGAACAAAAATAGAAGAAATTCTTTTATTCCTTTCCCTGATTTATGTATTAAACTTATTTCTTAAATAAATATTTAAATAAGCAAGTGACCTGGTTTCTTTCAGTCTATTCTCTGCCCTGCCTTCATGGCCCAGGGCTTGGTGCTGAACACCTATATGCACATGTACTATGAGCAAAGCATCCACCTAGATAGATCCAGCAATTACAATCATTTTTACTTCACTCTTTTAATAAAACCTCTAATTATAGGTGCAAACATGTATAGTTTTAAGTTGAACTAAAGAGAATACTTTTTAAATAAAATGCAGTATAAAACTTTTAGACCAAGATAACAGAGAGTATACTTTTTATTTAATCTCTATACAGTAAAACAGGGTTCACATTCTATTATGCAGCGAGGCTAACGTTTGTGTCTCCCCATTCTAAAGGCAAGTTTCAGAGTAAATGTCCTATAGGTGTCTGTACAGGCGTACCTCATTTTATTTGTCCTTGACAGATGCAGCATTTATTTTTTTCCCCCACGAAGGGAAGGCAAGATCCTCCACTATCAAAAAAATTATGACTCGCTTTATTGAGGTGGTCTGGAACCAAACTTGCAATATTTCTGAGGTATGCCTATATTCAGTTTCTTTGGGGCCAACCTGATTTGCAAGGTTTAAAGATTACAAAATGACCAGAAGCTTTCAAAAGCCTGGATTTCACTGGCATTTTAAATTCTTAAACTGTCCATTTTCTCACATAAATCAAACATTCAGATCATGGCAACCCAAACCCACAAACACACTCGTTCCTATCAGATTGTTTACATCTGCTTTGAAGGTTTTTTTAGTTAACCTTTTTCCTGACCCACCCCACAATTTCCTCTGGTTTGTTATTTGACAGACTATCCAAATACTTTACCTAAGTCATTTGCTTCCTTCCTCCTGAAAGTTTTTTACTGCTGCCACCAGCCCCTTTTTTTCTGAGCAAGGATGAAGGTTTTCTGCAGTCTGGGCTCTGCAGCACTTAGTCTGAAATTAGAGCTCTTAGTAAAATTGGCTTTTGAACTGCTTGTTGTGGGGCAGGAGGAGGTATGAATTATAAACTAAGCCATAGAGGTGTAACATAATTAATTGTGAGTACTTAGAGTAACTACATTTAAAGCTAATGAAACATTTCAAAGGGAAGGGCCTTCTAGGCCTGTTATAATGAATGCTAAACTGTTTTCATTTCAATTAGCCCAGTGGTCGGCAAACTCATTAGTCAACAGAGCCAAATATCAACAGCACAATGATTGAAATTTCTTTTGAGACCCAAATTTTTAAAAACTTAAACGTCTTCTAGCGCCACTTCTTCAAAATAGACTTCGCCCAGGCCGTGGTATTTTGTGGAAGAGCCACACTCAAGGAGCCAAAGAGCCGCATGTGGCTCGCGAGCCACAGTTTGCCGACCACGGAATTAGCCTATCAATTGTTTCTGTGAAAAGAGTTCATTCTCTAAAATACTTTCATTATTTCCCTCTGAAAACTTCTCCTTTTAGTAAATTGTTTAATAAATCTTATTCTCAGAAATGGCACAAAGGCAAAGTCAAAAGATCACAAACTCCAAATTAATGGATTCTGAACCTAAGGGCTGGAGGTATCCTTTGACTTGCCCAAGGCAGAGGTTGGTGTACTTTAGTTTTCCCAAGGAGCACCAAGGATTTCCCCCACCTCCTTCCTCTAAAGCAAACCTAAAGAAATCCTTTATTCTTTTTTAAAAATATATATTTTATTGATTTTTTACAGAGAGGAAGGGAGAGGGATAGAGTTAGAAATATCGATGAGAGAGAAACATCAATCAGCTGCCTCCTGCACACCCCCTACTGGGGATGTACCTGCAACCAACGTACATGCCCTTGACCGGAATTGAACCTGGGACCCTTGAGTCCACAGGCCAACGCTTTATCCACTGAGCCAAACCAGTTAAGGCAAAATCCTTTATTCTTTATCACTCCTTTCTCTGGGCCCTAAAATCTAGGGCATTACTCAATATTTGCCTATTTCTGCCCTGGAAAATTCCCAATGTTAATGTAGGCCACATCATAACTAGTATACTAGTTTCTCAATTCAACTTTGCTAAAGAATTTCCCAATGTGAAAACAGCATCAAGAAGTGTTTTTAAATTGCCAGATAAACGAGACCTGGGAACATTGCCATTGAGTCCTAAGCCAATTCTCCTAGAGACCAGCCACTGAAATTGGAAGATGGTTGGATAGTCTGAGATATAACCCGTGTTGACAGACTATAGCTCTATGTCATAAATATCCCAGCTGACCACTACTCACATACTTTGGGCTTGATAATAATAGAACTATCAATGATTAAAGCCACCTTTGAGTTCAATGTCAATAGGGTCTGAATGTAGACTATATGTCATGAGATGTGGATATAATTCCGTCCCCATCACTAATTACAATCTATGTTACAAATCAATTTAGTGGAATGGTTTTACAGGCTAATGGAACCTTCTAATGGGGCAAATGCATTCTATCTGTTATTCTATAGGTAAGTTATACTCTTTTTAATTTCAAAAGCTTTTTGAATTTTATGACTACTCTATTGACATGTAAATATCTCTTTAAGAGGTTATTCCAATCTTTTATCAGATGACATATTATAAACAGTTAATATTTTAGCAGAGGTTGGTCAGGAAGAGAAGGAAAAGCTGAGGTTGATGGTACAGGATAAAGGGCACCAAAACAACTTTTATTACCCTTCCCAAACTACCCTCTTTAGGACTACCTTAATTCTGCTTGCAATGACACCTGATGACCATCTCTGTAGAGAGGCTGGTGGTTTTCCTGAACACAACATCAAGCTTCACAATTTGGATGAAGAACAAGGGCAACCTTACCACTTGCTAGTCTTCAATCCAAGGCATGATCATCTGTCTACCATTGGTAAATGAATTCCTTATTGCTTAACTTTCTGAAAGTACTCAGCTGACAAGCTGTAATTTCCACCTGAGATTCTCATCTACACAAAAAAGTACAACACATGATTCCTGTTTGCTTTTCTCTTTTTATAGGAATCAATAGTATCAAAACACTCCCTGAAATGCCAGAAGGCTGGAAATTTGCATTTTGAAAATAACAAAAATAAAGGAGGACCCACTTAAAATTTTCTTGTTGGCAGTTCAAAATGTCTAACCCTGCCACTAATTGAATTAACAGACAAAATGAGTCCCACATAACTGAATTGCTGGTACAAAGGAAGGAAATTGTAAATACCAACTGTGGCCTTGTGACTAGTTACAGAAACAAGGACTATAGCATTCATCCATATTTTCTTCCTAATGCACACATAATTACAGATAACTAGTATCCACTCTTCCTTACTGTTTCATATAAGATATGTTGGTGGTAGTTAATTTTATAATTTAGTTCTTAGGTTACATGATATCCAGAGAGATTGTTCCTGAAGTAGAAAAATAAACTTTACCCAGAGAGAGGTACAAGTGTTGGCGATGGTGGGAACAACCCAGGTGTTAGACTAGTGGGGTCAGACCAGACCTGGGTTCAGCAAACTCGGTACTTGAGTTCTGGCTAGGAAAGAATTCAGAGCCAAGACTCAAACTATAATAAAACATTTGTTTAGAAAATCACAGAGGTAGAAGTAATTCATAGAAGAAATGTTCTTAGGAAACAAAGGAAGGGCCCTTGGAGCTTAGAAGCAGGAAGGTCAAGGTGACATGAGGAGGATGGCAGAGAGGGGGAAGCAAAAGGTGCTGGCATGCTCCTAAGAGGGAGAGTGCACTGGGTCCTCATCCTATGAGTTTAAAGTGTGGAAATTTTATGGGAGATCCCAGGGGAAGATCTCAATATAATATTTCATTCAGGGTCAGGATCTCCACTTATTCATTGGCCAGAGCCAGGGCAGGGGGTCATTATTCAATGCAGCTTGTCCTTAGGTCAGCCTTGGTGTCCCTTGTCTGGTTTTGTTGCTTTTCTGGGCCTGGAGCTAAAATACAACTGAGGCCTAGATGTTATCTCTAGGGAGGAAAGGTCAAGAGGTCTAAACTGAATGACCAGAGATATGAAAGGTCAGGGGTTCCAAACCACATGACCTGTGGTGATATGCTAGGGGATGAAAGGTCACCCTGGGGATGAGGTCCCCCCCTTCAATTGTCCACTGCTAACTAGGCAGCCAGGGATTTCTACCCTGGTGACCTTCTGTACCTGGCCCAATGTCCTTGCTCTGCTCATGTCTGTCTAACTACCTACCACACAAGGAAGACAACATTTTAATTTCCCCTCAGAGATACTGAAAACGTTTTCATTTGCACAAAGGATCATTGCATTTTGTTAGCTGAAAGCATGTTAGACTGATACTGTTTAGAAATTAAAGTATGGTTAGAAGGTTATGTATAGACGTTGAATAGTTAAAGGGGTTGACTATGATAGCTTTGGTGAGGCACTTTTAGCATGTATTCCAAACTCCTTAGAGAGGGCCTTCCTATACTGCAGAAACTGGAGAGTTAAAAGCATATTTCTGATTTCCTGACTCCTTAGTTAAGATAGTTGCTTGAATATACACATCTAACTTTGCTTCCTCTTGAAACCCTAGAAAAGTACAATAAAGAGATTAAAAAAAAATAAATCAACCCTCTGGGGCTGGAACAATAATATTTTGGAAGCTGCATAGTAGCAATGAGGAAGCAGAGTACAAACCAGTTTACATTGTGGAATTCTCAATAGGTTCAAGAACTTGTTGTACTAGATAATACTGGAGCTGGGGTGACGAGGCATCATGCTGAAATAAGGAGGGTCAAGTGAAAGATGTTTGAGAAGCAATTAGACCCTTAGAACTTCTTCCCCATTCCATACTGCTGGGTAACTGCCCTCCTTTCTCTTAGCAGAGCTTGGGGAAGTATTTGCTATCTAGGTAAAAGAAGATGCCAGGACTAGGGAATGCCAGGCCCCACTGAAGGCAGGGCCCTGTACCAACAAATGGCCTACCATATGTCCTCAAGGCAAACCTTTAGCTTGGTAAATCCTACCCACTTTCTCAGAGCTACCAGTGTTTTGATTCCTCACTTGTGTTTTTAAAAATATTTTTGGAGGTGTAATTTATGTATAGTATTGAAATGCAAAGCTCACCCTAGTGGTTTGGTTCAGTGGATAGAGCGTTGGCCTGCGGACCGAAGGGTCCCAGGTTCAATCCCAGTCAAGGGCACATACCTCGGTTGCAGACTCCGCCAAGGCCCTGGCCCAGGTCAGTGTGTACAGGAGGCAACCAAGTGATGTGTTTATCTCACATTGATATTTCTCTCCATCTTTCCTTCTCCTATTCTCTCTGAAAATCAATGGAAAAATATCCTCAGGTGAGGATTAAAATAATAAATAACTAAATGCAAAGATCTTAAATGTACTTGAGCAGTTTTGGTAAACGTGCACATCTGTGTAACTCACACTCCTAACACAACATGAACTATTTCCAACACCCCAGAAAATCAGTCCCTTACTTTATATTATTAACAGACAACTAACAGTTACAAGACATCTAAGGAAAGACCCTAACATGGAAGATAAAGAAAAAGCAAACAAATAGAAAAAAAAAGCAACCTAGAGAGAAGAGTCCTTTGAGGAATGATAAAACATAGTTTAAAAAATTATATTAATATCATTATGAAGATGAGAAGAGTCTGCACACTAAATGCAATGAAAAAAGTCAAAGAACAAAAAAGTGTCTTAGAAATTGAAAACAGCAATGAAAAAACTTAATAGAAATTTTGGAAGATAAAGTTGGAAAATTTTCCCAGAAAATAGAGCAAAAAGACTAAAGAAGGAAAATAGAAAAATGTTAAGAAAAGTGGAGCCCAGTCAGAAGATCCAACATCTAAATAACAGAGGGGAGGAAAGCAGCCATGAATAATTTAAGAGCATACCCAGGGTTTCTAGACTGAAGGTACCTACTGAATGTCCAAGAGAATGGATGAAAATTAGACTCACAGAGAGGCATAGCATTATGAAATTTCACTGTGAACAAAGAAGAAATTCTACTGAAAAAAATGGTCACATGGCAGGAATCAGAATAGCTTTAGATTTCTCAACAGCAGCATTTAAAACTAGAAGTTAATGGAGCAATAATGAAGGAAAAATATTCCTAATCTAGAATTCTATATCACCACTTTATCAATTAAGTAACTAGGTAGAATAAAAACACTTTCAGATATTTAAGATCTCAAAAAATGTATCTTATTATACCCCTTTCCAGAAAACTGCTAGAAAAAAATATGAAGGGAGTAAAGCAAGAAGGAATATATATGGGCCACATGAAACAACACAGGAGAGAGGCAAAGGGAATCTGCCAGATGTGGAGAAGATGGAGCCCGTGATGAGTGCTCTACACAAAGCACAAGATATCTTTTTAGAAAATCTGAGGCCAAGGACAGCCCATATCCATAGCTGACCTTGCCTCCAGAGTAACTACATAGGCACAGTGAAAGCCCATGTATGGACAATAAAAATGAACTGATGAGGCAACAACAAAGAAAGTTTCTAACACAATGGTACACTGAAGGCTGGGGTCTCTCTATGTTTTGGAAAAACTTTCCTGGTCTTCATTGACTATAATGTAAATAAAATAAAATTAAATAAAAATCTGCCAAAGAAGAGAAATTCTACATATTAACTTACATGCTCATAAGTTGTATGTGGTTCTATATGCATATGTGTGTGTCTAAGCCCTTGTATATACACAGAATATCTCTGGATGAAGAAAACCTACTTTCCACTATCTGCCTTTTTATACTCTTTAATCTCTTTACTCTGTACATTAGCGATTCAAAAAATGAACTAATGAATAAAATATTTTCTTTTTAAAATGACAAACATTATACCCATTGACTGAGCGATTTTACTTTTAGGAATTTATCCTATGGATATACTTGTACACATGTGAAGTTATGTAAATACAAGGCCATTCACTGTAACATTATTTGTGATAGCAAAGAACTGAATTTTGCCTAAATGTCCACTAAGAGGGAAATGGTAAGATGAATTATGTACATATATAATGTACATAATTGTATATAGTCATTTAAAAAAAAGAATGTAAAAGCCCATTGTGTGTTGATATAGAATAATATCCAAGATATTCTATTAAATTAAAAAAGGCAAGATCTAGAAAAGAGTATAACTTATTATAAAAATATCGGGAGAAAAATGTCTCTGATCCCTGCAACATTACCTGTTATATTTTGTCATTGTATTCTGTGCTTTACCTTTGTGATACTTATGACAATAATAATGATTATTTGTGTCAAAAAATAAAATCTCACACTTGTCATGCTCCCTGGCAGCTGGTTCTGGTATGAAATAATTGCACCAATTCAGTGCATTATGCAAGATTTTGAAAGTAGAAGGTGTAGGCACCACCTTCTCATGTTCTTAGCTGTTGCTGCTAACAGTCATGGTCATGGAATTATCAGGGTTTTCTGCAACAGTGTCCTAGTGTCTAGAGATTAGCTTCATAGATAGCAAAAGGTAGTTAAAATGGCAGCTTCCTAATTCCTGGATCACAGTCTTAGTGGTGTGTTCTTGAACTCAACACTTCCAGAGCAGAGTCCTGATCCCCCACTTTCATGACAATGGCCCTCCTCTGGCAGGACAGGTCAGTGGTGATATTCTGGAGATCATCTGAAAGGACCCAGTTTATCCCACTCCCATAAGCCTCCCCAACAATTCTGTAAGCACCTAATTCCCCATATTTAATGTGCTTATGCTTGAAATAGGTAGTGATTTGTTTCCTGCAACTTAACTTTAACTGATAGAATTGATAATATGTACTTTTAACATAAAGAAACATGAATCTTATTTTAGAATCATTAAAGTAAAATATCTATCCTGTACACTATATACTACCAAAGTGGATATTAAAGGGTTTAAAAACTGAGAATTACCTATGATATTCTCTTCTGCATGTGCTAATAGCTACATGCATGTCAAAACATACATTGTAAATCAGGGGAAGCATGTTTAACTTCATTTTTAAAGTTTATCCAGAACATAGAATGAATAAATAAATAAGAATTAAGGGTTATTTTCAATAAACGAATATAACTTAAATTGATGAAAATGAACATGACTAGCACGTGGGTCTTGGCTTACTCTACTTTCCAAGAAATGTCTGGTGACATCAATTAAAAGGTATGTCAGAAACAACTGGGTGATTCAGATTTCACTCTCCTTGGCTCAGTGTCCTGGAATGATTCTCAGCAGGCTGGAAAACCCATTAAAACATTTCAGGGCCCATAACAATTACAGGCTCATTACTTTTTAATTACAATAATACTGTGGGAAATGATGACAATTCTGAAGTTTGTCTCTTTTTATATTGTTTGCCATGTGAATTTAATAGTGAGTGAATAAAAGGGAGTGATACAAGAGCAATTATAGACTTTGAGTACCACTGAGCACACACTTAATTTTTTTTTCTGATGCAGCATTTTATATTTACATTTAATCCAGTGATATTTTTGTGTGAGCTTTTAGAAAAGAAGCATTTGGAAGTGGTGGTGGATAAGAGGGAATGACTGAGAATACAGCTCTCTGCAAATGCAGACACACAAATATACAATTTTCTGGCAGAGAACAAACAGCAACAAACATCTGATTCTGAGTTTTCAGAGATATACTCAACCTTAATGAGGTCACCACTGAAGGCAGAATGAGAATTGCTTTGACTCTCAGGCCTATTGAAGACTGATTAGAGCCTTCCAATTCTTAACCATGTGTGAATTATCCACTTGGTGGATTGCTATTTCCTTGAAATTCAACCAGCATAACCCCAAGTGACCTGTTCTGCCTGAGGTATATTTAGGAAATACTAACTTATTTAAATATAGACCACACAAAACCTTATGAAGTGATTGTGTTCAAAATATATATAATATCGTTGCTAAAACTAAATGTTTTTTGGATCATCCAAAATTAGTTTTGAAATTAAAATTATTTTGAGCTGGCAGGGCTCTTGAAGACTTCTTGTCCAATTGTTTCATTTTATAGCTGAGAACACAATTGTAGTGAGGTTTACTGTCTTACCCAGAGTAGCAGTTAATTGTGAAATTAAAATGTTTAAGTTATAGATTCTCTTCCATTAGCCTGTGCATAAGTTTTTGGAAATATTTTTAGAATTCCTGCAATATGGGGGAAATGACCCACACTGAGGTTCCCTAAGAAAAGAACTGGACTCAGAGATGTGAGTTGATGGGGTGATGGAGTATGTGGCTGGGCATGAGGCTTGCCAAGTGTTCCTTCACTCAGCTTTGTTGTCAGCACTACAAGGAGTCTTCAAAATCTGCCCTCACTCTATTATTTTATAACTCACTCAGATTACTTATTACCTTTATACAATCTCTTTCTTGCAAGTAAAACTTGTATAGTTCCCCTTCAGTTGCCTTTTGTGAACTATGGAACCTTAGGGAGGAGCTGGACCTATTCAGGACTCTGGAAAGACTACCTTCAGTCTAGCAGAGAGAATGCACTGCAGCTCCAGAAGAAAATAAGGTTTGCAGTGTATATTTAATGCTGCCAAGGAGCTGGAGGTCAGAAATCATGAGAATGTATACCACTGAAACTGTTCAAGAGTTCTCCAGTGAGGCTCTGCTAAGAGTGACCAGATGGAGTGAAATGAAGAAGTGTCCATGCAGCCAGAAAACTAATTCCAGAAGCTCACCTCAGTACCACTGGCTGCCTTTCAAGATAAAGACCTACAATTGGGGCCTTAAATATATTTGAAGATGTACTCAGATTTAATTTTAAGTATATTTTTATTGATTTCAGAGAGGAAGGGAGAGGGAGTGAGAGAAATAGAAACATTAATGATGAGAGAGAATCATTGATTGACTGTCTCCTGTATGTCCACACTGAGGATTGGAGCCCACAACCTGGGCATGTGCCCTCACCAGGAATCGAACCTTGACCTCCTGTTCATAAGTCAATGCTCAAACACTGAGCAAATCACACCCATTAGGATGGCTACTATCAAAATAAACTAAGAAAAAAATGTGTTAGTGAGGATGTGCAGAAATTATAACCCTTGTACACTGCTGTGGAGAATGTAAAATGGTACAGCTATTATTCACAGTATGGCAGTTCCCCCCAAATTTAAAATTATAATTACCATATGATCCAACAATTTCACTTCCGGATATATATCCAAAAGAAGTGAAAGCAAAAGCTTCACATACTAAAGTGTTTAGAGATGAAGTATATTGATGTCTGTCAATGCATCAAAAATATCAGATGGGGTTGACAAATAGACAGAGGGATAGATAAATGGATCATTTTGTGAGAAGGCAAATATAGTAAAATGTTAATTATAGAATTGAGATAGCTATATGGATATTCACTGTATAATTCAAAATTTCTGAAAATTTTCATAATACATATAAATAATTTATAATTACTTAATAATATGTAATAAATACTAATAAATAAAAATTTAAAACTAGTAACTAATAAAACATTTGAAATTTTTATAATAAAATGTTGAGGGAGAAAAAAGTGGCAGATTAGTCCCTCCAAGGCCAACTCAGCCTAGGAAACTAATGTTCAGAGAGCATGTCTGATCCTATTATCCCATTAAGATCCCTAAGGATTCCCTGTACAATAAAATCTGAGCTCTTTGTCTTGGCATAAAACACTCTTCCTAATTTATCCTCTGACCTGCTCTCTGACCACATCTTCAGTTCTCCAAGCATAAGCACAGAGTTGTAATGACATATGTGGGCAATTAAGCTGGCTAATAATTTGGTACCCCTTCAATATGATAGTTCTTAAACTAATTTTTACTTATCAAAGCAATATATATATATACACTAGAGGCCCATTGCATGAAGAGATTCGTGCAATAGGCCTTCCTTCCCTTGGCTTCCAGCACCGGTTTCCCTCCAGCACCCGGGACCCAGGCCTGGGCTCCAGCCGGAGTCTGCCACCTTTGCTGCAGACTCCGGCCAGAGTCTGCCTTCTTCGTTTTGTTGCAGGCTCCAGCCACAGTCTGCCATCTTTGTCTTCACTGCAGACTCCAGAATCTGCAGTCTTTGTCTTCGCTGTGGTCAGAGTGCTGCTCCTATAGATCCCTTTGCCCCCGGCCCTCCCTCTCATAGCAGGCATCCTGCCCCACCTGGCCACTTCACCTGGAGCAGCTGGGTGGCTGCTATCTTTGATCTTCTAATTTGCATATTCCCTTCTGATTGGCTGGTGGGTGTAGTGAAGTGATGGTCAATTTGCATGTTTCTCTTTTATTAGTGTAGATAATTTAAAAGGTCAAGTAATATCAAAAGGCTTGTAACAAAAAAACAGCAATATTTTCACTGAGCTCTGTCCCACCCCACCATCCTATTATTCAGAGATCATCATTTCCAGCTTTTATAGATGTTTCTATTTGCCTCCAAGTTTCTGGGTGTGTGATTCTATTCATCAAGTTAGATATTATCTATTGATTTCCTTTCATTATAGGTGAGGTAATTAGATCTCTTCCTCTTCCCCTATCTATTCCTCTATCCTCCCAACCTAGTGTATTATATTTTTTGGTTAGTCCCATCTTCAGTGTTATTTAATCTGACCATAAGTACTGTTTGCTAATGAGTCAATAGATGTATGGTGATTGCATTTTCCTTGTTGTATATTTTTTGGTTTCTCCTGAAGTCGGTAACTGCCTCTGATTTTTCATTGAACTAGATGTATGTATTCCACACCCACCAACAGTTCTATTAAATGCTTCTCACTAAAAAATTTCATGTGACCAGACCTGTTAGATAATCTAGTAGTTCTGTTTTGTTCCTCCTTCCTGAAGCCCTTCATCCCACTTAATTTATACACATCACTTCTAGGCCTACCACATCACTGAGTCTATGTGAGGTCTTTTGGGACTTTCTTTGCCAAGATCTTGGAGATGTCCTTTGTCTCACACCTGTGTTGGATCCTTTGTTCTCTGGATGCACTGTGTTCTTTCTTGGTTTATTTCCTCATTGGGTGAAACATATAATTTGGCAATTTCTTGAGAAAGGATATGTGAAAGAAACATCTTTTTCAGATTTTGCATGTATGAAAATGTGTATCCTATCATCACACATAATCAATAGTTTGTTTGGGTGGATGGTGTAGAATTCTAGATTGAAAATAACTTTTTTTCAGACTTTTAATGGCATTACTCCATTAGCTTCTAGTTGTCAATGTTGTTGCTGAGAAGTACAGTGATACTTTCTTCCCCCAATCTTTTGGAATGATGTTTTTCTTTCTCTCTGAAAGAATTTTTTTTTCTCTCTGAGTTTTTGTTATTGTTCTAGTTTCTAACTTCTACATCAGAAATTTTCCTCAGATCTACAGTGATCCATTTAAAACTTAAAATGAGGTACTTAAGAGCTGTTTGGAACCTGTTTATATGAGGATGGACCTATCTTCTGGTGACCTGTAATACAAGCAGGGGGCTAGCCAACTTTTTCACTTGGTATCCCTAGATTTCAGCTTCTGATGGTGTTCAGTTTCTCCTGTGGGAGGAGGGCAGGGAGGTAATGCCATTAAACCTGGCCCTGAAGTCCTCACTTCTCTCTTTTTATACTTTAATGCCTCACTACCAGCTCTCCTCTGTACCTGATTTCCTGAGATTTTCTAGCTCAGCTTCTCTAGAGCTCCTACTCTCATCTTTGAGGGTGGGGAAAAGGTAGGCCCCTCATAGAGTAAGTGGGATCCCAGAAGTCTATCTGTTCCTTACACACATTTAAACATCTTTCCACTCCCTCCACTCCCCTCTGCCTTCCAGGTACTTGGTGACACTGATTCCTGAGCCTTTCTGCAGGTGAGTGGAGTGAACCAGCTCCTTCTGCTTAACATGGCCCCATGCAGGAACTTTAGTTTGACCTTCTTCCTCTTTGGTTCAGAGTCACAATTGTCTCCTAATTTTACTAAAGATAAACTCTATGTTTCTTATTCTTGTTCTTAATTGTTTTAGGACAATTATTGAGGGGGAGAAAGGGGGAACAGAATCATCTTTATTCTGTCATCTTAAAACTGAAAGCCTTCCAAATGAATATTATATTAAGAAAAAAAAAAACCTGGCCCTGAAGTCCTCACTTCCAGTTTTTCTTCCTGTGTTTCTCCTTTACTCTCATACTACTACCACGCTCACACAACACTTCTGATGCCAGATATGTGCGTGCGGCAGGCAGGGGGGGGGGGGTGTCACCACACCAAGCAATTTTGTACACTAGCTGGGTGTCTTACAATTTAACTCAACTCTGACATTATTTACCTGGAGACAGCATCATATCCCACAAATTAAGGGCCCAGTCTCATGAGACTGCTCCCTCATCCACATTTTATTTTATTTTTATTTCCCACCCACCCACATTTTAGATGACAATCACAAGTAGTAGGTCTCCAGGTTACATACAACTTCCGACTGACTTGGTTACACACTGCAAGTTCCCATGATCCTCTTCCTTTTAGATTTTGCTATTTGCTAGAGCACTCACAGAACTCAGAGAAACATTTATGTTTACCATTCTATTAAAATATATGATAAAGGATACAGATGAACAGCCAGATAGAGAGATACAAATAGGGTGAGATCTGGGAAGGTCCCAAGAGCAGAAATTCAGAGGGTATCTCACTCTCCAGGTATGTGGATGTGTTTACTGACTTGGAATCTCTCAGAACTCTGTACTTTTGGGAGTTTTTATGGAGGCTTCACCATACAGGCATGATCAATGATTAACTCCATTTCCAGCCTCTCTCTGGAGAATGGGAGGTTAAGCTGAAAATTCCAAACTTTAATCACAGCTTGGTCTTTCTGATGACCAGCCCCCATCTAGGAGCCCACCAAGAGTTACTGCTATGACTCAGGAAATTCTAAGGGATTTAGGAACTCTGTGTCAGGACCTGGGGTCAAAGACCAACTATCAGAACAAAGTATGCTCCTAGTACTCTTACCACTCAGAAAATTACAACGGTTTTATGAGCTCTGTGCCAGGAACTGGAGAAGAGACCAATATATAATTCTTCTATTATCTCACAGATATTTTTTATTATTTGTCCAAGAAGTTTTCAGATGAAAGGCTGAGGACCAAGAGTGATAAATAAGCTGAACTCTGCCTGACTGGCAAGGCTCAGCAGTTGAGCGTTGACCTATGAACCAGGGGGTCATGGTTCAATTCCAAGTCAGGACACATGCCTGCATTGCAGGCTCAATCCCCAGTGTGGGGTGTGCAGGAAGCAGCCAATCAATGATTCTCTCTCATCATTGATGTTTCTATCTTTCCTTCCCTTCCTCTCTGAAATCAATAAAGAAATATTTTTTTAAAAAAGAAGCTGAGCTTTGCCTCTATTACTAAATCTTATAATTGAACTAGGTCAAAGGGGAATGCACTTGCCTGTATAATCAAATAACTGAAAAGACAGGGATGATTGGCTGGGTCTCATTAGAACTAGGTACTAAATTCTCTCAGGACTCTACATTCTCCAAGTGGTGGGGAATGACTTGTGCTATACCTGGACATTAGTACCATCAGAGAGGAAAGAGCTTCTATATATCATTCACCTATTGCAGTGGTCGGCAAACCGTGGCTCGCAAGCCACATGCTGCTCTTTGGACCCTTGAGTATGGCTCTTCCACAAAATACCACGGCCTGGGCGAGTCTATTTTGAAGAAGTGACATTAGAAGAAGTTTAAGTTTAAAAAAATTGGCTCTCAAAAGAAATTTTAATCGTTGTACTGTTGATATTTGGCTCTGTTGACTAATGAGTTTGCTGACCACTGACCTATTGGAAGAAAAAAAACCTAGACAAATTCTCTGATTGTCTCAGCTTGCATCGTGGACTTCCCCTACAGTGGCCTGGGACGTTCCATTTGAACTATAGGAATGAGGGAGAAAAGTGGCAAGTCCTGAAAAGAAAGGGAACACCAATGTCACGTGGAGACATTATTGGTGTCCTGTACATTTATTGAACTGTTGACCTACAGCTCACAGCTGCCCTAAATGGACTTTTCCTTTGATGAGGTAGCTAGAAAATATAAGGTTCCTTTATTACTTCACTTCCTAAACATCTATGAGCATCTACTATATGCCACTGGATACTAGGAATAAAAATATCAGTATGTTCCAGCTGCTGATCTCAAGGAGCCCATAGTATAATTGTCAAGAGAGCCATGTAAACAAGTAATTGCAGGTGAGTGTTGTGACTATAAGCAATCCAGATGCTTAAAGGACATGGAGAGAAAGGAGGCTGTAATTTCCTCCATCGGAGCAGTATTTGGGAGTGGTGATACAAGCTGGGTTTTGAAAAACATAAATATGAGATAACCAGCCAAATAGGAAGAGGGAAGAAATTCCAAGCATAGAAAAAAACAACAACCACCATCTGCTAAGGCTCATTTATCCATTTGTTCAAAAATATTTATTGATTACTACTAGATACCATGCTTTAAGTAGGCACTAGGGATACAATTCTGAACAAAATAGACATAATCCCTGTTCTTGACATTTGCAGTCTGATGATGTCAGATAATCAAATGATCAAACAAGTAAATATCTAATTATAAAGTATGTTAACTGCCACAGAAGGAAAGTATATGGTACTATAAGAACCCAACAGGGTTGATAAGAGTGGGATGGGGATGTGGAGGGAGGAATCACAACATGGAGTATCCTGGGATCCATAACCACTTCCATATGGCTGAATAAGAACAGATGGTCCAGCTATCTTAGACAGGGAAGCAACCTATTGCTCCCATTTTACCCTTAGGATTGTTCCGTACTTATAAATAGTTCTTCAAAACCCATGGACAGGGAATTGTGAATTCTAGAGTTTTTTCCTTCTTCAGAAAATTTAGCTTTTCTGAGAATTTCAAACTTCTTTTTGAAAATTAAGTCAGACCTCATTTGTCATATTGCTGCCCACTTCCTCCTTCAAATTGTTCGAGTCCATCTGGAGTTTCTCAAAATCCTTCAGTGAGTTTTCTTTTATTGTTTTATTTTTTTAAAACTTCTCCAAACAACTGTGTCATTAAACTGCCTTTTTCAATGTAGGGGTTTTTGTTTGTTTTTTTCAAATTTAAGATTAATTTTTTAAAGTATATATCTATATATATAAAAGGCTAATATGCTAAGTGTCCCTCCCTCTGTCTGACCAGTTGCTATGACATGCACTGACCACTAGGGGGGCAGACACTCAATGCAGGAGCTGCCGAGCTGCAGTGACTTGGCAGTGGCGGTTCTTGGGTGACGCACCCCGAAACCAGAGAGGAGAGAGCCTGATTCCTCATGGGGCTGTGCGATTCCACCTTCGGCAATGGGTTATGTTGTTGCTGGGGCACTGCTGGCCCTGAATCTGGTTTACTGCACACTTGCATTTGCGTTCCACACCCTGTACAACAGCAACTTTGCAGAGTGCCCTTTTGCACTCTAGGACCCCTCAGGGGATGTCGGAGAGCCGGTTTAGGCCTGATCCCCACAGGCCAGGCCAAGTGACCCCACCTGCTGGAGGGATCCTGCTCACTCTGCAGACACCTGGGAGGGACTGCGAGAGGTTGGCTCCAGGGCTTGTCCAGCCCTTCTTGCCCAGTCCTGCCCCACTGCCCACCTTCTAATTAATTTCCTTTCAATGTGCACAAATCCATGTACCTGGTCACTCGTGTCATATAAAAAGTTTATAATTTCTTATATATAATGCTTTCAATTTAGATTATCCATTATCATGAATCCATCTGATCCCTAACCTGCCTTTTTTTCCTGTCCTAGGCTGGATGTAGACTATAAATGTCTGCATGGGGAGGGGCTGAAATCAGAGTACTAGGGAGACCAATTTCAGCTATCACTGATGATGCCAAGAGGCACTCAGCACTATGACTATACTATTCAAATGTAAGTGAGAACATAAGCTATAATGAACATCTTTCAAGAGTTTTTTCACATAAAGTGTATTTCATAACACTAAAGATTTAACTACTAACAAGCTACACCTAAGTTACTTACCTACTCAGGAGTCCTTTGAAGTAACATCAATATTTCAGCTTCCAATCTCCATTCTTTGTTGAACTTCTTGTTGAATGTGTTAAGCACACCAGCAGTTGGACATTTTTAAAAGTTCACTTTAGATGCACTCTCTCTTCTACTATAAAAAATGACTAGTATTTTCTAGTCCCATTTAGCATACCAAAGCTTCCAAGTTTTGTCCTTGTGTGTGATAGTATCAAGTTGTGGTGAGTCACTTGTCTGTCCTGTAAAGTACTGGCTTTCTGGTTATGCCAGGTTGGATTCCTCTGATTCACACCTTTAACATCTGGAGTGTCCAGATTCATATTTACAGAGAACAGCCTATTAAAAGCTTCACCTAGAGCCCTGGCTGGTTTGGCTCAGTGGATAGTGTCAGCCTGCCAACTAAAGGGTCCCAAGTTGGATTCTGGTCAAGGGCACATGCCTGGATTGCGGGCTTGATCCCCAGTGGGGAATGTGCAGGAGGCAGCCAATCAATGATTCTTTCTCATCATTGATATTTCTATATCTCTCTCCCTCTCCCTTCCTTTCTGAAATCAATAAAAATATTTTAAAAACTCAATGGAAAAATATCCTCAGGTGAGGATTAACAACAACAACAAAGCTATTAAAAAAAAAAAAAAGCTTCACCTAGAGATGTTGGCCAGGAACATTCAGACCACATTCTGGCACCAATGATCCTCAGCAAATGGCAAAGTAGATACGGTGTGTTATTGGTGCCTTCCCAAAGCCCACATCTTTGCCTCTTCCCATATCCTTTTTCCTCAACTGCAGTTTTTTGTTTTGTTTTGTTTTGTTTTTCTAGTGAAGAACTTCTGAAGTTGCATGAGGGAGGCATAGATAGAGATAAAGAGAACTGTCTTGGAGTAACTCTGGCAGTAAGTGATCCCTTAGCTTTGGGACTACTTGAATGTCTATGTGTCCAGACACAAACTGTACTTACACATTTTAAAAGAGAGGCCCTCAGGGAAGAAGGAAGGGGTGTGTGGGAACAAGATAAGGGAGAGAAGAGGTGCAGAAAGGAGGAGCCCTGATGAGACCTACATCTTCAGAAGCAGAAAAGGGCCATCTACATTTCTGGGTACCAAATAAGAATAAAGTTGCACACTATGTAAGGTTTTAAAAGACTTCATAACTTTCTCGTGTTGTTATTTTTTAAAATTCCCTTCTGTTTTTCCATGGTGCTCCCAACCAAGCCCTGTGAACTTATTTTCATGTACAGAAAACCAGGGATATATCCCACTCCACATTCACTCTTGGAGGAAAATGAGAACCAAGAAATAGAGTAGGTGTTAAAAGCTCAGAAAAGAAAAGAAAGCAAGCTGAATTTCTTAGACCTATGGGAAGGAGAAAAAGGTTCAAAGTCATTGAAAGTCTGGCTGAGAAGAGAGCCTTAGAACTCCTTAGGGCATACAATCCTCCATCCCCAGTGCCTGTTCTCCCCTAGGGTTCCTGTTTTCAAATGATCTTTCCTTCATATACTTAATCCAAATTCCCATTCGGGCAAACTAGGAAGAGGGGAGTGCCTGGGCCACCATGGCAAAATCAAGGAAGGAAGAGGAAGACACAAATGAGCTTCTTAACTTGCCATCATCTTGAACAGAATTCTTTTATGATTGCATCCTTTTGGGTCAGCATCATGGAATCACCAGAGCTAACATAAATTTTCAAAAGGAATAGCTACTTTATATTTAATTTTTGGAGGGAGGAGGTAGGGCAGATCTAGTTCCAGGAGAAATATCCAGGGGAAGAATTTCTGAGAGGTTCCTAACTATACATCAGAGACCATGATTTCCTTGCATTTATTCCTGAATGTGATTATATTAGCCAGACACAAATGGCAAACATTTCATGTTAATGACACAGTTTGTGTTTCTTTTACCTTGCCAATGCAGGTATCTGTATCTTCTCCTTCCATTCTTTTTTATTTATTTGTATTGATTTCAGAGAGGAAGGGAGAGGGAGAAAAAGATAGAAGCATCAGTGACGAGAGAGAATCATTGATCAGCTGCCTCCTGCACACACCCCACCCCCTACCCCCAATGGGGATCTAGCCTGCAAGCCGGGCATGTGCCCTTGACTGGAATCGAACCCGGGACCCTTCAGTCTGCAGGCCGATGCTCTATCCACTGAGCAAAGCCAGCTAGGGCTTCCTTCCATTCTTTTAATTATTCAGCATTAATGAAAATTATCTTTGCAATACTTTTTACCAATACTGAATTTCCTATGTCACTTTCACACATATTAGGAAACAAAGACCCTCAATCAGCCCATCAGAAGCAGGAATCCCTTCCTTCAATCCTCTCATGCCATCTCCAGTCCTGAGCATTTTTTTGCTCTAACTACACATATACCTTCCATTCTTCTGGGATGCCCTGCCAAGGGAATCTTGAGTAACACTCTGGCTATGCCCTATTTCTTGCCCTAGCTCCCCTTCCTCCTATTTGGGCTGGTGACTAGAAGGAACTATGAGAATATGGCCTGCCCTTTGAGGGTAGGACCCTATAGAGTTCTGGTTGTAAGGATGACCTCTGCAGTTTAATAGCCTGCATTAGAATCCTTGCCTCCTCCACTAATTATATAGTATTATCTTGAGCAAATGTCTACATTTCCAAAGCTATAAAATAGGAATCATAAATTCTGCACATGGCCAGGCTAATGGTGGTACAGACCTGACTTCTGCTAAAATAACAATTGATATAATAATCCCCAGTTGGGTAATTCACTTACAGAGCAAAGATAACTGACAGCCCTAATCTTGAGTGGACTCTTATCGGAATGGGCAGACACCACTTCCAGCCAGCACAGCACTTACCTAACACCTAATTGTTAAAGTCAGATATTGCCAGCCTACCAGAGACATTGCAAGACTTTATTTTCTTAATATGAAAAAGAGCTGGTTCGTGGTTTTCAGCTGTAAAAGATGTGGGTACCAATTCCCAGATCCACACCTGCAGGTATTCATATCTGTGAGTTGGAATGTCACTTCCAAGGCTAGGTTATAAAAGACATTTTGCCTTCTGCTTTGCTCTCTCTTGGATCAGTCTATCTGGAGGATGCCAGCTGCAATGGCTTGAGGAAGCCTTGTGAAAACACTGATGGGGCAAGGACCTGAGGCTTCTTGCCGAGAACAATGCATGTCAGCCATCTTGGAAGTGAATTCTCCCATCCCATTCAAGCCTCCTGATGAATTCAGCCCTGGCCAACATCTAGCTTATGAGAGACCCTGAAGCAGAACCATCCAGCTAAGCTGCTCCCACATTCCTGACCCTTAGAAACTATCTATAGTATATATAAAAGCCTACGCTACCAGTCGACCATTCAACCGCTGGACCAGTTGACAGGTAGCTATGATGCGCACTGGCCACCAGGGGGCAGATGCTCAATGCAAGAGCTGCCCCCTGGTGGTCAGTGCGCTCCCATAGTGGGAGCACCGCTCAGCCAGAAGCCAGGCTCATAGCTGGGCTGGCAAGAGCAGCTGCAATAGCAGCACTACTGAGTGGCCATGGCAGCTGGCGCAGAGGGGCTAGGATGAGCAGGAATGGCGCAGTGCCGGGCCCCAGCTTGGGCTCCTCCCCAGCTACCGTCACTTCGTGCACTGCTACATCCCTCAGAGATGTCAGATTGCTGGTTTCATCTCCTGCCGGAATTGGGCTGGAACCTGCAGTCCAACATCCCTGGAGGGGTTCCCAATTGCAAGTGGGTGCAGGCCAGGCTGAAGGACCCCACCGGTGCACGAATCCGTGCACTGGGCCTCTAGTGAGTTAATAAGTGAGTGTTATTTTAAGTTGCTAAGTTTGAGGTAGCTTTAGTGGTCATATAGCAAGACATAACTAATACAAAACACTTTCTCTCTCTTGATCCTCAGCCCCCCAGAGCCCAAGTCTATGCTTATATTTCTGCCCAGAAATAAATATGTCCAATCAGAGCTTACTCTGTGATAATAAAGTATCTATTTCATCAGGATGGGAGGATAAAGCAGGATAATATATGTCATTAGTGTGTGCCTAGCACATAGTAAACACTCAACCAATCCTAGTTACCACTATTATACAGAAACATAGGCTATGGGTGGTTGCTCTGGATCTTGATGTCTGGGAGGTTTAGAACATAGCATAATGAATGAAGACTTAGAGTTAAGGTAGGGAAGGAAATTCTAAGGTGTTTCCTCCCACTCCTAGTAGCTCTTAGGGATCAGGCTTCTACCTCCAGCATATAAGGCTTCCTTCCACAGGGTAGAAATATGATTTACTCTTAGAGAAACTACTTTTATTAGACCAACTGTTTAACTCAGTTAAAGTCTCTACAGAATCCCTGCATTATTGTTGTTCCATGTGTATGAATAAAGAGGATATCTAAACAATTTCAATATTTTCTGTCATTTCTGGTAAGGAAAAGAGACATGAATGTACTTGTTTGACTAAAATCCATTGCCCTAGCCAGTTTGGCTCAGTGGATAGAGTATCAGCCTGTGGACTAAAGGGCCCCAGGTTCGATTCCAGCCAAGGGTACATGCCTGGGTTGTGGGCTCAATTCTCAATAGGGAGCATGCATGCAGGAGGCAGCGGATCAATGATTCTCTCTCATCATTGATGTTTCTATCTCTCTCTCCCTCTCCCTTCCTTTCTGAAATCAATAAAGAAATATATTAAAAATAAGAAACCAAGATGGCGGCATAGGTAAATACCTAAACTGCTGCCTCACACAACAATTTCAAAACTACAACTAAAAGACAAAATGGACATCATCCAGAACCACAGGAAAGCTGGCTGAGTGGAAATTCTACAATTAGAAGGAAAGAGAAAAGCACACGGAGACTCAGAGGAGCTGCAAAAGGCTGAGGTACCGAGGCGCGCGTAGGAGCACGAGCGGAGAGGACTGACTGCTCAGTGCGCTGCTGGCTTTCTCACACGGAAGGGAGACGGAAGCTCTCGACTGCGCTGAACTCCAGTTCCGGGTGAGAATCTGGGAACCTAGACTCATTTGGGGAGAAAATGGTTTGTCTGGCAGCAGGTGAAACTTGAAGGCGGCTTTCTCTCAGAGGTGCTTGCAGTGATTACTGAGGGACACTGAGACCCAGGGGCCTCATAGGGCAGGGCTGATGGGAAACCAAGGCTGTCTGCTCTGCCCTGAGACTCTACCTCATCCAAGCTGAACACAGAGGCTTTTGCAATTTTGAAAGTATTGTCTCATAAGGGTGTCTCTAGCACAGAAGTTTTCCCAGCATAGACACAGCTGATCCTCACAACCAATTGGCCTGGAGGTCAATTCCTCCTAGTGATACCAACAACAATCAAGACTTAACTACAACAAGGCTGTGCACACAGTCCACAATGGGGTGCACCAAGAGTGTCCACCTCAGGTAACTGGGAGGCTGACCCACTGGGCCCTATAGGGCACCTAGCACACAAAGCTACTCTGCCAACTCAGGGAAGCAGCGAAAATGTGGAGACAAAGAAGCAGATCACAAATGAAAGAAATGGAGGAAAGCAAATGACTGGATATAGAGTTCAAAACCACGGTTATAAGGTTTTTCAAGAATTTCCAAGAAAAGGCTGATAAATTTAGTGAGACCCTAAAGGATATGAAAAGAACCAACTAGAAATTAAACATACACTGACTGAAATAAAAAATATTATACAGAGAGCTAACAGCAGACTAGAGGACTGCAAGAATCAAGTCAAAGATTTGAAATACAAAGAAGCAAAAAACACTCAAACGGAAAAGCAAAAAGAAAAAAGAATCCAAAAATTTGAAGATAGTGTAAGGAGCCTCTGGGACAACTTCAAGCGTACCAACATCAGAATTATGGGGATGCCAGAAGCAGAGAGAGAGCAAGAAACTGAAAACCTATTTGAAGAAATAATGGCTGAAAACTTCCCCCACTGGTGAAAGAAATAGACTTACAAGTCCAGAAAGCACACAGAACCCCAAAGGAATCCAAAGAGGACCACACCAAGATACATCATAATTAAAATGCTAAGAGCAAAAGACAGAGAGAATATTAAAAGCAGCAAGAGAAAAACAGTTAATTACCTACAAGGGAGCACCCATATGATTGTCAGCTGATTTCTCAACAGAAACTATGCAGGCCAGACGGGAGTGGCAAGAAATATTCAAAGTGATGAATAGCAAGAACCTACAACCAAGATTACTCTACCTAGCAAAGCTATCATTCAGAATTGAAGGGCAGATAAAGAGCTTTACAAATAAGAAAAAGCTAAATGAGTTCATCAACACCAAGCCAGTATTATATGAAATGCTGAAAGTATTCTTTAAGAATAGGAAGAAGAAGAAAAAGGTAAAGATAAAAATTATGAACAACAAATACCTATCTATCAACAAGTGAATCTAAAAAATCAACTGAATTAAAAATCTGATGAACAGAATAAACTGGTGAATATAATAGAATCAGGGACATAGAAAGGGAGTGGACTGACAACTCTCAGGGGGAAAGGGGTGTGGGGGGTGTGGGAAGAGACTGGACAAAAATCATACACCTATGGATGAGGACAATGAGGGGGAGGTAAGGGCAGAGGGTGGGGTGGGAACCGGGTGGAGGGGAGCTATGGGGGGAAAAAGAGGAACAATTGTAATAATCTGAACAATAAAGATTTATTAAATTAAAAAAAGAAATATATTAAAAATAAATAAATAAGATAAAATCCCTTGGTGCTTTATGACTTGAATCATTTCAAAAGTCTCCTCTGAGGTAAACAAATCTCTCTACCCAAGGAGACATTGCAGCATGAAGTTCAGGTCAGAGTACATGCAGGAAAGACTCTCCATAGTTACCTACAAGTTTCACTGATTGTCCACAACCCACTTGGTTTGAGCTTCCTCACAGCTTAACTTGGGAACAGTACAGTCATCTGGAGCCATCTGTACTAAGTGAGAGCCATCTGCTTTGCATGTGCCCTTTCTACTTGGACAAATAAAAACAATCACCCTACATGAAAACCCATTAATTCATATTCTTTCAAAGACACTCTGCCCTATCTTGGAGCAGTAAGCACCTCTGACAACAATTCTTTGGGTATCAATAATGGATCACCTAGAGAAAACCTCGGAAGTATCTAGAATGTTTATGCATTTCCACAAGAAAATGATTCCTTTTTGTGTGTGTGTGTGAAACTTTTCTCTTCCTGTCTGTCTGTAATCAGATTACTCAGATGATGTACAAAGAATGGGTGAACAATTATTGACATGAGCCCTGGCTTTAAAGCACTAAGTTTTGGCTATAGTGAAACTGGTTTAAAATGATATATGAATTGTTATACTCATATTATTATCTATATTCGTAACATGTTTCCTTATCTTCTTAGATTATTCACTTTTAAAGTATTAGGGATCTGGGAGTGGTGGGTAAAAGAAGTGAATTGAATTCATTCATTCAACAAGTATTATTGTGCTTACTATATGTTGGCCTGGTAGCAGCACTGGAATGCCAGGGGGATTTTCTATTTATTGAGGACAGACTCTTTTACTTTTTCACTTTTTGCCTCCTTCAGAAGGTACTATATATATGTATTTATCTATTAATTGGTTTTTAACATTATCTGCAGCATCGCACTAATTTGCACTATATTTATTAAGGGCAGAGTTTTATCATTTTTATGCTATAACCATTATAAATAAAGCTTAGGCAGTTCACCCAGGGCAACTGTATTTAGTTCTTTCTGTCAAATATTATTTTGTCAAAACAAATAAAACTAGGAGAATACCTACTTTGAGAATCAATGTTATTGTTGTCACTGTGCTATAAAATTAGACACTTCAACCCTATTGATAAAATAAATAAGAATGGTTAAGAAGTAGCCAAATACTCAGGCTTGTGAAAGCCTGGGAATTGCTTATTCAAAAACAGCAGGTGGTGAGAAAGCTCCAACATCAAAAAGAGAATCGCAAAGGCAAAGGTTTATAGCTTTGGCACAGCCCTGACTTTGAGAAATCTTTGTAGAGAGCAAAGGGCAGTAGGGTAACTACTGCTTTAAAAAGTCTCCCTAGAACGCTATGAAGGAAGGGAGACAAACCTTATAATATAAACCCACATGTATATACTGTACATACATGGACATATGAACATACACATACATATGTATACATAAATGTATATATTCTGTTAAATAGATTAAGGCTGAGGGAAAGTAATGGGGATAAGGAAGGGGGTCAAAGGGAAACTGAATCCCTGCCCATCTCAGGATTTTGAAAGGCTCTACTTGGATTGTTGAAGTAAGCAGGTCACTGTAGGGGAGAACAATCTGTAAGAATTCATATCTGCTAAACCTGTTTTGTTTTTTCTTTTAGTTTGCCTACCACTAAGCAGCAGAATGAGCAGAAAGGGTGGTTTAGCCACTGGTACTCCTGGAAAGTTAGTCACTTTAGAGTCCATAATTTTGAAAAAAAGAAAAGGTTCCCTGGGTAGTTTCCTTATTTCAATAATTTAAAATGGAAGTTTCATGAGAGCACAAAATTGCTCATAGCTATAACCTCAGCATAGAGAATAGCACATAGTTGGTCCTCAATAAATACAACTGTTGATTTAATAAATGGATGAATTAAAGGATCAAAGCATAGAGATCAATGAATACTGTTTCCTTTAAGAATAAAGGAAAATATAAGACATAATTGCTGCCTTCAGGAAGCTTTGTAACCAGATAGGGTCACAAAGTTAACAATTAAAAAGTAGTTGCAGGGGGGTTTGGGGGGCTGGGTGAAAAAGGTGAAGGGATTAAGCAAATTAAAAAAAACCCTCATAGACACAGACAATAGTATGGTGGTTACCAGAGGGAAAGGGGGGCTGGGGGGGGCAGGTAAAAGAGGGTAAAGGATAAATAGAGATGGAAGGAGACTTGACTTGGAGTGGTGAACACACAATGCAATATGCAGATTATGTATTATAGAATTGTATACCTAAAACCTATATAATTTTATTAACCAATGTCAGCCCAATAAATTCAATAAAAAGGAAAATAAATAAAATGCTTCTGTAAGGGGAAAAAAGTAGTTGGAGAACAATATGTAACAGTAGCAATAATGATAGCTAGGTTGGAAGTGGTTCAGTCTATTATGCTCTTAAACAGAAAGATGATGCTTAGGCAAACCTTAAAGAATTGATAGGATTTAAATAAATCTGCTTGCTTATAAACCCCACTATTCCAAGTGGCACCTTGGGGGTTCTAGGGCACATCCTCAGAACCTCTTGGGCTGGTTTAATAATTTGAAAATTTAAGAATGTGTTAAATCTATCTGTCAGATATACCTGCAAGTCAGCACTATTTTCATTAGGAGTGGAAGAAAGAAGACAAAGAATGATTTTATAGCATAGATATGATGACCATATATATGGAACTCCAGCTCCATACTTGAAATTGAGACTATATAGAAAAAAATCTGTGCTCAATAAATTGCAAATTGTCTGATACAGACCCCATAACTCCCTTTTCACTCGTTGCAGGGAATGTTATTGCTCTGCACAGTGGACTCCAGTTCTCTGCTTCAGTGAATACTTCAGGGAAGTTAGCTTTCAGAGAGATGCCTGCTGATAACTTAGAGACTGACTTGGGTTGCAAACTTATCTCTAAGTAGCCCTCTGCAGCCTAAAGTTGAACGATCAATGGATTCAATGGATAAAAGTGATATTTTGGTCTAATCTGAATGGAGTGAAGCTGTAAACCTGAATAGTGAAGAGTGAAGGATTCTCTAACTTCTCAAAGAGGTTTTGCAATACCACTACACAAATGCTGCAATGCCTTTGCCCTCCTGGTTTAGCTTAATATGGTGTTTTACAAGAATATGCTTAGATGGCAAACATTTTTCTTTTCTACTTTGTTGGCCTGTCCTTAAGTCAGGTTGCAACAGAAATGAGTGTTTGTCTGTTATCCCAAGAACAAGCTTTGTTGAATTTTAGGACTCTTTTTTAAAGACACCAACAAGTATCCTGATATTAAAGCAGTATACAGCACAAGATCTAAAGATTTTCATGTTTTGCACTGCTCTTAAAACACAAAACCTAAAACTAAAAGACAAACCTTTTTATTGAAAAACAAAACAGGCACAGAAAACCACACAAAATAAATGTATAACTTGATGAGTTATTAAGGCAAATACTTTTGTAACTACCATCAAGGCCAAGAAATAGAACTGCCAATCCCAATTCCCATGCAGAAGCCCCTCCATAACACCCATTCCAAAGATAACCCCCACTCTCCGCAAAAGTAACCACTATTCTGAGTATTACACCAAGCTGGCTCTTTTTACAATATTAACACCCCAGTGTAACAAAATATCCAATTATGCAACCCTAGACCAGTGGTCGGCAAACTGCGGCTCGCGAGCCACATGTGGTTCTTTGGCTCCTTGAGTGTGGCTCTTCCACAAAATACCACGTGCGGGCGCGCACATACAGTGCTATTGAAACTTCATGGCCCATGTGCAGAAGTCGGTTTTTGGCTCTCAAAAGAAATTTCAATCATTGTACTGTTGATATTTGGCTCTGTTGACTAGTGAGTTTGCCGACCACTGTCCTAGACTATTGTTTAATCTTATCTGTTTGTTAGGAAAGTTTTTCCTTGTAAATCTTTTTTAATCTATAGGTTCCTCCTCCAACTCTTTTCTTTACCCCCTATCTGTTGAAGAATCCAGACCATTTTAGCCTGTACATTCTCCTACACTCTGAATGTTGCTGACTGAACACACACAATGCAGTTCAAGTTTCTCTGTCCTCTTATTTTCTGCATATTGGCAGCTGGATTCAGAGGCATGATCAGATTCAAGTTTGATCCTTTGGGAAAACTAGGTGTTATGATTTGAATGTTTGAGTGTCATTCCTCCCCCCTTCCCCCCCCCCCCCCCGCCAACCTCCCCCCAACCACCACACACAAAAATGTGTAACTTGAAATCCTAACTCCCAAAGGTGATGGGAACTTTTAGGGGTGATTATTAGGTCATAATAGGATTAGTACCTATATAAAAGGGACCCCAGAGAGCTCCTTTGCACTTCCACCATGTGAGGACACAGCGAGATGACCATTTTTTTCTTATAAAATAACACATAGATACAGAAAAACATATGTTTTTAAACATAAATACCTCTGAATTAATATTGATATTTCTAATTCAAATTTAGGACTATAGGTTTTTTATGAAGTGTAAAGCACACTCTCACTAGAATTCAACCATGCTGGCTTAGACTGATCTTAGACTTCCAGCCTTCATAACCAACCATAAGCAATAAATATCTGCTGTTTATAAGCCACCCGGTCTGTGGTGTTTTGTTATAGAAGACTAAATGGACTAAGACACTAGGTATTGATATTTTCTTTCATTGGGAGGCACATGTCTAGTTGTCTCTCTTTGTGATATTGGCAGCTCAGTGCCTATATCCATTAATTTGTTGAGAGTTGAAAAATGATGGTACTCTAATTCTGTCATATTTTTTCATTTATTGGTTGGCGCACACGCATCAACTTTGAAGCTCAAAGTGCAATTGTCCTATCTTTTCTTTCACCAAAGGTTGGCTTCTGGGTCTTCAGATGTGACACTGGTGATTCTTGATAACTTCCTCACTATCTAGTGTAACATTTTTACTTTCATTCTGTTTACAGGTATCCCCAGCTTTTTGAAAGTTTACTTTATCCCACTTTGTTTTTACAAAAGACCTATATTAATACCTGTTTTACTAAACAAAAGAAATCCAAGGAGGATTTTTGCTTTCATGAAAAAAGTGAAAACAGTGTTCAGGGCTTGTTTTTGCAGTGAGCTGTTGTAGGGGCAGCGCACACCCAGAGCAGTGAGAGTGCTACCCCCAAGTTCCTACCCCAGGAACTACATTCAGCACCTCAGTAGCTTTGACCTGTCTGTGAGCATCTGTGCTTTATTTTGTTTCACTTTGTGCATCTGTTAGCAAGATGTGTCTTAAGGTAATTGCTTCTTCACTTTATACAAACCATTTCAACTATGAAAGTTTACGTAGGAATGCTCTGCTTTCAGATGGGGAAAACCTTATTTACTGCTTGCTATGAGTTGAATTTTACATGTTGATGTCTTAACCCCTCCCTCCTCAAAATGTGACTTTTTGGGAGATAGAATCTTTACAGAGGTAATTAAGTTAAAGCGAGGTTATTAGAGTAGGCTCCAATCTAATATAGCTCATATCCTAATAAAAAAAGGAGAAATTTGGCTGCAGAGAAACATATAGAGAGAACAAGGTAAGGAAACATAGAAAAAAGACAACCATCTATAAGCCAAGAAGAGAAAACTGGAATAGATCCTTCCTTTATAAACCTCAGAAAAAAAACAACCTTGCCAAAACCTCAATTTTGGATTTATAGCTTCCAGAACTGTGAGACAATAAATTTATGTTGTTTAAGTCAACCGGTTTGTGGTATTTTGTTATAGCAGCCCTAGAAAATGAATACACTGCCCAAAAGCTGAAATCAGCTATTTCTCCATGAAACTCAGGTTTCTTTAGGGAGAGATGGTAGTATGGTATTCCAAGACCACAGTCTGGCTGTTAGGATGCTCATGGCTACAGGATTGCTCACTGTTCCTGGGCCTCTTCAGTGGACAGAGATATGCAAAATAAAAAAGAAAACCTCCTTTTAAAGAATTTTTTTCTTATAAAATAACACAGATACAGAAAAACATACACTTTTAAACATAAATACCTCTGAATTAATATTGATATTTCTAATTCAAATTCAGTACTATAGGTTTTTTATTTATCTTGGTTCTCAAAAACAGAGGGTAACCCAGCCGGCATGGCTCAGTAGTTGAACATCAATCTATGAACCAGGAAGTCACACTTTGATTCCCAGTCAGGGCACATGCCCACGTTGCAGGCTCAATCCCCAGTGGCGGGTGTGTAGGAGGCAGCCGATCAGTGATTCTCTCCCATCATTGATCTTTCTCTCTCTCCCTCTCCTTTCTGAAATCAATAAAAACATATTTTTAAAAGAACAGAGGGTAAAATAGGTGGCAGGAGCACTCCAAAATGAATTAGAATATACAACCTATTGTTTGGTAGTTTTAATTTTTATGTTTTCTTAGAGAGTTCATATAATTAAAAGTCTAAATGTATAAATATATACCACAAAATAATACTCATTCATAGTAAAATAAATTTGAACAAATGAATAGTTCAAAAGTACAAACAGCAGGGTTATGTTACATTTGTGTATGGATGGGTGTTAAAATTTCTGTATTAGTTATAGTCATGAATTGGAAATATTGATTGAAAATAACTACTTTTTAAAATAAATCTGAAAATCAGCTAAGAGCAACATCCAATTCAATCAGTTTATAAATAGCTTTCTAAGTGAGCTAGAATATTTTAATGCAAATTCGTGTGAATTAACTAGGGAATAAAATCTCTGGTGATGATAAAATATTTAACTAATAAATGATAGAAGAGTTTGTTTTTTTAAAAAAAAAAACAGGAAGGACAGCTCTCCATAACAACAAAAAGAAATAACTACAAGATTAAAATAACCTAACAGCAAACAGAACATATTATTAATAGAGTCCTTCATTATCTAGCACAGCCTATAATGGAGAAAACAGCAAATGTAATTCTGTTATCTTACCACAGGCAGTACGAATACCCTGTAAAATCCATCTCTTAATTTTCTGGTTGAAAAGATCATTGTAGAAAAGGACTGGCAGGGAGTAGAGGTCATGCTGATTTATTGGCAATTAAACCTGCAGGATTTCTGCACTCCCTTCAAAACAAAGTATCTGAGGCTATTCAGCTAGGATGATTGTATAGTGGGCTATCTACTAAAACCGAGGAGTCTTTCTGTTAGTGCACAGCAGATACAATTGACTTGGCTGTATTTAGATTATTGCTTTTATTTTGTGCAGATTTTTGTATCTTCCTCAAATCACATAGGCCTGAAGAATTACCTTGTTAGTTTAATAAAGCAGAATCTTACCAAGTGGTATATAATTCTGCTTGGAAGTATAACTTTGGTACAAATATAGACTCATTTAAAGCAAGTGTGTTACTGAATCTAAATAATCTGTCTATGGTGCTCAGCCCTAGCTTTCTGAAACGATTTGAAATGATCTTTTAGGGGTTTGATACTTGTTATGGACTGAATGTTTGTGTCCCCTCAAAATAAGCACCCATATGCCCATTACCCAGTTTAAAAAATAAAATATTACACAAACTATTGAAGTCCCCTTCCCAGTTGTATTCAACTTTGTCATGGTCAGGGTTACCACTATTGTAAATTTTACTTTTTTACCACATAATAAATGATATGTAGCACAGTAGATCCAACATGGGTATGAACTGTGTGGTCCATTTATATGCACATTTTTTTCAATAAATATACAGTTGGCCCTCCATATCCCTGGGTTTTGCATCCTCAGATTCAACCAACCATGGATCAAAAACAGTATTTTTGATTTGCCATTGAGAATACACAGATGTAGAGGGTTAACTGTATGCTCTGTTCTATACCATTTTACATAAGGGACTTGAGCATCCCTGAATTTGGATTTCTCAGGGGGTCCCAGAACCAATTCCCCACAGATGCAGAGGGACAACTGTATTGTGGTATATTTTCACTACATATATGTGACATAAAGAACTGTTTTGCATGTTTTTAAACTTTACATAAAAATCCTTCTGAATACATTCCTCTGTAATTTGCTTGTATCCCTCATCAATGTTTTTGAAATGTATTCATGTTGATGTATATAGCTCTACTTCATTGATTTTTAACTGTTGTATCATTAATATTCTAGAGGATAAATACGCCACAATTTATTCATTTTCCTATAAATTGCCATGTAAATTGGTTCTAATATAACCATTCTATTCATATTCCCTTGTGCGCATGAGGAGGAATTTCCATAGGGTGCATACCTAGGAATAAAATCATTGAAACAAAGGGTGCAAATTACCTGGATATTACCAAATGGCTCTTCAAAGTGGTTGTATTAACTGACACTCCTACCAGTAATATGTGTAATGTACTCTTCTTCTTGTTTTTTGTTTGTTTGTTTGTTTTTTCCAGCTTCAAAAATCTTTGGATCTGGGGTAGTTTTTGTAACCATAGCTGGCCCATCAGCCTCTTGTGTGTTGGAACTCCTGCCCATGAAGCATATGTAAGGTTTGATGTGGCAATGAGGGGCTTCTGGGGCCTTGCCAAAATACCTGGGCACCTCTTGGCCCTTGAGAGGACCAGAGAGCAGAATGATGCCACAGCCCTTGGGGGAGTCCATGGCCAGTTGGTCAAACTTGAGGATCTTGCCCCCAACCTTACAGATACAGCTCCGGGTGTTGCTTCTCACACAAAGTGCAGACACCCTTAGTTTGGGCACCTCCTGTACATACAAGTCATTGGTTATAATCCCTACAACCACAGTGATTTTGCTCTCCCAGCTAGGAAGTTTCATTTCCAGATCATTCAGGTAAGGAAGAGAGGTGGCCAGTTGATGCGAATTAAGAACAACCTTTTCAGTACCACATGGTTAAAGGTGGAGTTGGTTCGTCTGGCCATAAACCTGTATAGTTTGACCAACAGCCTTAGTTAGTCATCCTGGCTCTTGGGCTCCTTGCACTGAGCCTTTCAGTCAGAAAGTGTAAAGAAATATATATATGCCAACATTCATGCATGTATCAGATGTATATGGTGAGCATGTCATGTGTATGCATTAGGACTCAGAAGACCCAAGCCTGGATATTCCCACCTGGTTCTCTTTCCCTCTTTTATTTGTCCCAATCTAATTCCTCTCACCTTCCTGTGCTTGTAGACGCTGTTCAAGTCCCTAATAAGGCTTTCCTTATCACAAGGTTGTTCACATCTCTCCTGTCGGTGACCTCCCAAGATAGCCTCTCACATATTCTCATCACCAGAAGGAATATGTAGTGTTTCAGTGGTCCATGCTCTGGCTCCACATCATATGATCTGCTCCTCAAAGGCAGGAACTATCCTGAGGATTTATTAGCATCTCCCAGAATCCAGTGCCACATTCATAATGGGCTCTTGATGAGATTGGTGAATTGTTAATGGAGTCAAGGCAGTTTCCTTTCCTCCCATAGAGAGATATTCCTGGAATGATTTCCTAGAAACAGCTATCCTCCCTCACTTGGCTAATATCCAGTTAACATGCAGATCCATACACCCATTGCTCCAATAATTTCATTCCCCTGTATATACTCTAAAGAAATGTCCTACATACTCCCACTTTCCTTTTGTATTCCTCCTCTTCATAAATTTTCAATGACATCCACAAACACTTAGTTTAGTTCTCTTAAAGCCACTATAAGTGATGAGAACATTTTTTAAAAAAACCATAGCTACATATAGGTCAACATATACGCGCTCACAGTTCATCTTTGCTCAACTTAGAAGAAATCTATCCTGAGAGTTTTCAGTATGTTCAGTTAACAAAGCACATTCTATTCTCACTCCTGGGTTGCTGAGAAGTCTGGATTCTCCTGTTCTTTATTTCTAGCTATCTTCTTGTCTTCTCCTCCCATACCCTGAGCAATATACTCTTTTTGCCATATTAATCCCAAAACTTATTGTGTTTACCTCAACAGACAATCAAATATTCAGTTTTATTTTCTTATTAGGTTTTACTGAATCTTACATTTTGACAGCAGCATGGTATAGTAAAAAGAAAGCAGGCTTTGGAAACCATAAGACTGAGTTTGAATCTCTGCTCTATCACTTTACTGTGTTACATTAGGCAAGTTACTATAACTCCACAATTTGTCAGGTATAGAAATCAGCCCTTTCTCTTATGGTTGCCAAGTTAAGTTTCTACAGCATATTTCTGGCCACAAAAACATCACCAAACTTCTAAATAAAAAGAATTAAACAGGGTAACATAGATTAAGTGCGTTTATTATAGTGTCCTGCATAGAATAGGTGTTTGGTAACAATTCGTGTCATCCCTCTTTTATTCTCTTCCCACTCCCTGAATTACTGTCAGGTACTTTTTCTTAAGTAGAGATGCAATAGAAAGTCACCTGTGTGACCAAAACACCTCCACCACAGCCCTCAAAAAAAAAAAAAAAAATCTTCTTGTCAGCATTCCAGTAATTTTACTTCTACCAATTAATTAATTTGTACTTCTAATTGACAGGTATTGTAATTGTAGGTCCCTTCTCTACTGCAAGGGAGGTTTTGGTACTTTGTCCCAGGACAGAGAAAAGACAATCTTACTAGTTGAGCTAAGGGACCTAGTGAGTATTTTATGTCTCCTAAAAAGAAAGAAATGTTTCTCTTTGACAAATATATATTATACTGGGAGAGGAAGAAACTTTCCTCTACCCTCAAGGTTCTTTTGGCTGGTCTAATAATCAAATAGACACAAGACAAATTAGCAAGAGAAAATAACCAAATTTAATACCTACATACGTATAGGAACTCCATATACATAAGAGAGTCAGAGACCCCACATACATGACAAATTTAGAAACAGAAAGGAAACATGGCTATATATGACATTCTGAGCTAGGGATGAAGTAGATTGCCTTGGGGGCTGCAAAGAATCATTGCAGGATGAGTAGAAGAGCAGCTATTTAGTAAATAGAAGTTTTCCCTGCCCTATAGGTAGGTCAAAAAGAGGTTATCTCTGATGGATTCTTATCATTGGCCCCTAATTGAAATTCTAGGCAGGTAAGGGATGGGCAGAAGTTTCCCTTGAGCCCAGAGCTAAAGTTGCCTCTCGCTCAAAACAATCTGCATACCACAGAGACATATCTTGAGGTGACTCATTCTACACCCCCACTACACACACACACACACACACACACTCACACACACACACACACACACACACACACACACACAGTAAGTTTTTACTTAATGTTGTCAATAATTTCTTGGAAATTATGACTTTAAGAAAAATGATGTACAACAAAACCAATTTATCACAAGCTAATTGATATAAACAAGAGTTAAGTTCCTATGGCCACAAAAACATCACCAAACTTCTAAATAAAGAGCCCAAACACTTCTAAATTAAACACTGAAATAAATGTGAGCTATACTATAATATGTTTTAAAAAGGTGAATAAAAACAAGTAAGATAATTATTTTACAACCAACTTATTCCAGTTTAGGGTACGAGGTGGGAACCAGCCCTACATAGGACACTCTTCCATTATAGGGTACACTCATACCTCACCTCAGGCTCACTCGTACTGGGATGATTTAGATTTACCTAATGTGTGCAACTTTGGGATGTGGGAGGAAACCAGAGTTTTCCATGAGGAGAATGTGCCAGTTGAGGAACACAGAGAGTGGTTCCTCGGGGAATTGATTTTTTTTACTCACCAATGTTATAATAAAACGATGTTGAATAAAAAGATGTTGTTCAAGGACCTGCAATATATATTATATTTATATTATTATCCAATAAAATATCTATCTATCTATCTATCTATCTATCTATCTATCTATCTATCTATCTATCATCTCCTTATACTGGTGTACCTGGTACACACACAGTCTTAGTCTATTTGGGCTGGTATAACAGAACATCATAACACTGAGTAGTTTAAACAACAGAAATTTATTTCTCACTGTCTGGAGGCTGGGAATTCCAAGATCAAGGTACTGGCAGGATTTGGTGTCTGGTGAGGAATCAGTTCCTGTTTTATAAACCACCATATTTTTGCTGTGTCCTCACACAGAGAAAAGAGGAAGGGAGGTCTCTGAAATCTTTATAAATCCCATTCATGAGGGCTCCACCCTCATAACCTAATCACCTCCCAAAGTTCCCATTTCCAAAATACTGTCACTTTGGGGATTAGGTTTCAGCATAAGAATTTGGGAGAGCCACAAATACTCAATCTATAGCTCATACGAAGGCAATGACGTCATTATACCAGAGATATCCTGCCTCTCTATACAGTGAATGTGCTTTTTACTACAGGCCTTGTTATTACTTAAAATATTTCATTACATCTTTAATAATAAAAATCTTGATAGCAGGAAGACTGTCACCAAAATGGTCCAGTTAATTTCCTTCCTATGTGTACCCACATCATCAAGGTAGATACTTTGCACCATAAATGGCTAATAAAGAGCTAGTGTTGTAGTGTAACCCCCATCTTACAAAGGACGCCTCAAAAAGTCAAATTATGGAGTCATTTATTAAAAGCCGGCGGCATGTGAGGGAGCAAAGGTGCTACAGACCTCGCAGCACCGAACAGCTCGCCACATCTGGCTTATATTGGCAGAGTATCACAAAAGTATCGATTACATCTTTCGGTCTGGAATGAGGAACCTGTTTCGCAAAAAGCATTCTTTACAGAAGCAAAAATTGAGCAAGTTGGTTATCTAAAGTATCTACAAATCACTGAATCAACAGACACACATTATCTGGGACCACCGGGGCAATTTAGAATAATTGTGCTGTCCAGATTCCGGGACCACTGAGTCAACTGAAACTCTGTTATCTGTAGCTACTGAGACAATTTAGGATAATTGAGCTGTCCTGGTTCCCAGAAGAATGTGCTTCGATGACCAGTGAGATCGCAATCAATGGGATATTCAAACCATCATCAGTGGAGTATTGGGATAGCATACATAAGTTCAGGAAATCAAAATAACTTTCTATTGTTTTAGCAAACAAATAAGTACAGAACCCAAATAGCAGTTTCTACCTGAGATGATTGCTACCATACTTCACTAGTTCATTTTGAACTAGTTACCTGAAAAAAACTATTGGATAGCCGCAGCCACACTTTTACTTATATAAGTAGAGCCATCCTAAATCACTGCAGAACCTAGGTAATTTGAGACTAAGAAAAAAAGAATCGTTCATTACAAAGTGAGAAATGTTTTAGGGTTGATTTTGTTTCAATGACAATGTGAGTTAGCATTTGTGAGAGCTGTGCATATTACAACACAGAAGGGGCTAAACTCACATGAATTGTTTAAGAGCAATTAATTCACTTCCAAGCTTCTTGTATCAACATCACCTATTTTCCCGAGACAGTTTGTTTTAAAAATCAGCCAAAAACTGTGATATTTCACCAACAAGATTACAGGGGTGAAAGAACAACCCCTTAGTCAAATGCAAATTGTAATCATATTAGTATGCTAACGAGGTAAGTGATAAACTGTGGGTCAAATTTCCTCTTGTTGGGCTTAAATAGCACTTGAAAAGGTTTATTCCCAAATGTTTGGGAAAGCTAGGATAAAATTTGGGAAAACAATCACTGTTTATTACATGAACATTATCTATTCAGCAATATGAAAAATTAATAGATGAACTAAAATGAGACATAATTTTCCTAATGCTTTAAAAGTTATTTTAAAAACATGGCTTACAGAAAACATTTAATTATTCTAAATTTGAAGTGAAGCCTTTTGAAAATTTATTATTTTACAATTTTAAAAATGTAGGTCTGTTTTGTTTGGTTGAAGAAAATGTAAGAAGGAGCAAGGAGGAAAACAGTTGGGAGAAAAGGTTAAAAGGAGATATGTTTTCACAAGAAGGAATGTTTAGTGAAGTCAATGTCTCTTTACTTAAGAAAGAAGGCTTTCTTGATTGAACTTATTTCCATCAGCTGATTTCACCCTTTCACAAAGCACCTATGCACTTCTATAGAATTTTTAATATTCATTTGCTTTCATATGCTTATGTCATTTTATAAGTTCCTTAAAATCCAAAGCATGTCTAATTGCATTTTGTAGCATCCAGCTCAGTTCCTTGCCTGCTGGCCAGCTTTGGGGAAAGCCAGCTGAAGACCCAAGGATACCAAGGGGTGTGGTGAAGAGAGCCCCCAAATGGGGTCATACGGTCACCCCCCCCCCTTTCTGTGTGACTATGTCCACTCTACCCTCTTTGCCACTTCCACAAGGTATGTAGCCTTGAGCAAGTTGCTGAATTTCCTTAGACGTCAATTTTGACCATTGTAAAGGGTGATAATAAAGTTTTAGTGCAAGGCAGTGGTCTCAACCTTAGCTGCACAATGGAATCACTTAGAGAACTTTAAAGTACTGATGACTATGTTCCACTGCTCAGAGCTTCTAAATTCATCAGTGGGGCTGTTGCCAGGGTATAAGGAGTTTGTAAACTCCCTAGGTGATTGTAACGTATAGATGAGGTCAAGAACCAGTACTCTAAGAGTTTTACAAGAGTGAAATAAAACAAAGAAAAACAGTACCTGATAAGTAGTAAGGCAAAAGTCATTTGTTTTCTTTTTTTCTCTCCAATTGGTTTTTCTATTTATGTTGGTGGTTGCTGGATCCCAGCTGGAAGCTAAGGGATAGAGGGAGAATTTTGTTCAATGATTGTTTTTTTAACTTTTTATTTTGAAACTAGAGGCCTGATGCACGAAATTCATGCAAGAGTAGGCCTTCCTTCCCCCAGCTGCCAGCACCGGCTTCCCTCTGACTCCCAGGGCCCAGGCTTCCCTTGCAGCCCCAGCTTCATCCAGAAGGACTTCTGGTCTAATTAGCATATTATGCTTTTATTATTATAGATAATTTTAAACTTACAAAAAGTTGTGAGAACAATATATAGAATTCCTATACATTCTTCACCCAAATTCATCAGTCATTAACAATTAACTACATTTGTTCTATCACTCCTCCATATTCTTTATACACATATAACTTTTTTCTGAATTAGTTGAGAGGTAGTTGCAGAAAACGTGCAACCAATCATGTTTCTCTCCCCCTCTCTCCTTTCCTCTCTCTCTAAAAATCAATAAAAACATATCGTCGGGTGAGGATTAAAAAGAAAAAAATAGAGAAATTGAAGCCATCGGTCATAGTTACTAAAAATGTCTGACTCTAAAAGCAACACTACTGTGGAAAACAAAGTTGCATTTGCTATAATATAATTTAGAATCCCTTTAATACTCACTGTCTTCCCTAAACATTTACCTCGTTTATCAAAAACCATTTTCACAACTACAGTACTTAATTTTGAATAAACTGTATATACTAGTTAGCCTATTGCTACAAATATAATTTGTTTTACTCTTCTAGCAGTAGCAGTGAAGAAGAAAACAGTCTTCTCTAACTTCATATGGGTAATCCTTTTAAGCAATTTCTAAATTGATGTAGGTTGACTTTCTAGTTGTGGTTTATTTAAAAGTAATATTAATAGTAACATTTATTGAGCACTTATTTACCAGGCCATGTGCTAAAGTGTTTCACATATATTTGCTTCACAGCACCCCTCTGAGGCTGAAATTATTATCTTCATTTTAGACATGAAGAGGTTAAGAAAATATTGAAATATTTTGCCTGGGCTAGTAAGCAGCGGAGCCAGGATTCAAACCTGAGTCTCTCTAAGTCTAGTTTTTAAAAACTGCACAGATGGTCTCTCACTTGGGGGTTTGCTAAGTCGGGAAGGACCAGTGAAGGATATGGAACTTTAGCACTTTCTTGTCCTGTGAGGAAGGAGGAGAATTTCCTCTACCCTTCTAGGTTCTTCCAGCTGGTCTAATAATCAACTGAGACAAATTTACAAGAGAAAATAATCCAATTTAATTACATACCTACATATGGGAACCCCATATACATGAGAGAGTCAGAGATCCCATACACGTGAGAGGTTCAAAGACAGAAAGTTAAAATTAGGCATATATGGCATTCTGAGCTAAGAATGAAGTAAGGCACCATAGGGCTTCTGAGCAGGGAAAGATCATTCACGGAATGATAAGAACAGATGTTCAGTAATTACAAGTTTGTCCTATCACATAGATATGCCATAAAAAGTTATTTCTGGTGATAAATCTTGTTATGGGTTAGGTCCCAAATTTAAAAGAGAGATAAAGTTTCTTGTGAGCCCACAGGGTCACAACTGCCTTCAGCTCAAAATAAATCATATACCAAAGTGGCACACTTTGGGGAGGTCTGCTCTGAACCCCTTTAGTCTCTAAGAATTATTTAAGCTTTAGGTTTGCTTCTGTCTTAGTCCCTTCAGACTGCAATAACAAAATAACATAGACTGAGCGGCTTATAAACAACAAATACGTATTTCTCACAGTTCCGGAGACTGGAAAGTCCCACCATTCAGTGCCTGATGAGTTCCCAATTCCTAGTTCACAGATTGCCATCTTCTTGCTAAAAGCTCACATGGTAGAAGTGACAGGGGAGCTGTGTGGGTTCTCTTTATCAAGGCACTAATGCCACTCCTCAGGGCTCCTAATACCATCACATTGGGCATTAAGTTTCAACATTTGAATTTTGAGGAGAAACAGTCTATAGCAGCTCCTTTTTTTTTTTTTTTTTTTAGCAATATATATAGTTTAAAATGTGCCTGTTTGAATGAAGTTCCATTGGCCACATTCTGAGCCCTAGTTTCCCCATTTTTAAGCTCAGACAAGGGATCTAGAACAGTGATTTCTAAGTCTTTAAAAATTCCAACTCTCTAAAGGCAGAAAATATCCCATCACTAATAGGGATTCATTGTAGTAGAAGTTCTCAATGAGGTAGAAGTGGAAGAGGACCTGGGAGTTTGACAAAGGCTGGCGCTGAAGATTCTGGTATTACTTTCACTGATTCTGTTAGGTTAGTGGTTTTCAAACTATGTTCCTTAAGGAACAGAGGATGCAAATGCCTAGGTTTTTCCAGCCCTTCCCTGCCTTTTAGAATCTGCCCATCTTCAACCAGAGTGGGTCCACTTTGATCTGTTTAATAGAGCTGGGCTCCAGGTAAGAATTCATTCAAACAAAATAACCCACAACTATTCTACTATGAAGGCTCTAAAAACTACTATTCTAATTCAGTGCTTCAATTTCTCATACTTTAATGTGTATATGAATCACCTGTGGGATCTTTAAAAATGCAGATTCTTATTCAGTGGGTCTGAGGTTGGGCCTGGGATTCTGCATTTCTGATGCCAATGCTGCTGAGTATGCTCAGACAACATTTTGAGTAGCAAGGACTAGAATGATCGCTAAGGTTTTTAAAACTCAAATCATTTTTCTACTCAACCAAAGACTACTTATGAAAGATTTTCTCTGCAATAATCTTAAGTTTAACAAATGTAAATTTTAGATTTTATCTCCTCCTATTCCCCCAAGACTCAGTCTATCTGCCTCAGTCTTTTCATCTAAACTTCTCATTCTCTCAGGCCCTCTTTTCTCTCTTACTTTCTTTTGAAAGTTAAATAACATTTAACCTTCTAGACATACATTTAAAAATCGTTTTGTAAAGTGAACATTGTGCCTCAGCCAGTTCATCTCACCAGACTCTGCGCAGAACTAACTGCGCAGAGTCTGGGAAATTTGCCACAAGTGAATTATTTAAAGGTAGTTAGGATGACACACTCTCCTAAATTTAGTATCTTAATGAACTTCTCCAGATTAAGAAGTAACTGTCTTGCACTCTTTCACCCTTTGTGTACAACATTTAGTGCATATTTGAGAGCTTGATTATTTTTCCTATGTTAGAGCCTTCAGTTTCTGTATCAAAATACTTCCTCGGTTGCCTTTTCCCCCAAATTATCCTTTTTCTGCAAAAAACTCTTGAGTTTTAATTACAAGGTCTTACCCTTACTAAGCCTCTAAACAGTCCTACACCCCCACATCCAACTATCTAATGCAAGGGTCAGCTAACATCTACACTTTAAAAGAGAAATATGCCCATTGACCGTACCTCTGCAATGACCACCAGCCAATCAGGAGTGAGTATGCAAATTAACCCAACAAAGATGGTGGGTTAATTTGCATACACAGGTACGGAGCAGCCGGGCAGGGCAGGATGCCTGCTATGAGGGGGAGAGCAGGGGGCGGAGGGAGCTACAGGAGCAGTGGTTTGGCCAGAGCAGAGAAGATTGAAGGCTCTGGCTGGAGCAAAGACTCTGGCCAGCTGGAGCGAAGATGGAAGGCGGCAGCCAAAGCAAAGGCTTGGGTACCAGGTGCTGGAGGAAAACTGGTGCCGGCAGCCATGGGAAGGAAGGCCTATTGCACGAATCTCTGTGAAACGGGCCTCTAGTTTTCTATAAAGATCTAGATAGTAAATATTTTCAGCTTTGCAGTTCATATGTTCTCTGTCACAGCTACTCAACTCTGTCCTTGTAATGCCAAAGCAGCCATAGACAATATGAAACTTTACTTACAAAAATGTAAGGCAGGCCAGATTGCCCCCTCCTTACTCCTGGCCATAGTTTGCTGACCCTTGATTTACATGCATGTTGAAACTATACCAGTCAGATTACAGCTCCTGGGAATATGGAATTGAGATCCTGATACGGAGTTAAGTAATAACTGTAGGTTGCTAAGCTGGAAAGTTGGGCAAACTGGGTGGTGTAGCCAGAGTTAGAGCTGGGGCCACTATTTGGGATAGCAATAGTAGCCTACATGCAAGTAGATAAGTGAGCAGAAAAGCCAGTCTGCTGAGGAAATGAAGCAGTCATACAAAGAAAAGCTAAAACTAGAAATCAGACAATAAGAAAAAGAAAGGGGAAACAAGACTTCTTATAATGTTAGCTGTGTTTCCCACAGTTGTGTCTTACATAATCCCTGCCTATTTTTATATCTGTTACTCCTTTATTTTAGCCAGTTGGCCTGAGTTTCTCTTTCTTGCAACCAGATAACTCTTAACTCCAGCAACCTTTTATACATCAGACATTCCAAATGACCGGCAGTTCTCTGATGAACCGTCACGCTCTCTCACAACTAGGCTTTGCTAGGTACAGTTTCACTTTCCACCCACACATAGCCACTACTCTTACACATTCTTCAAACTTCTCTCAGGCATCACTTCCTGAGTTAGGATTTGGCTCTCATTGCTCCTTATGCAAAACTCTATCACTGTACTTATAAAACCACATTGCATTTTCTGATTTGTTTAGCAGTTTTAACTATAGTTTTCATCTCTACTAAGTTCAGGGCCTGGCAAATAGTAGAAATTTATTTAATAAGTAAGGTAAAACTATATCTGTTTTAACACTGTATCTGTAAAATACAGATAGCTTCTCACCAGCCTGAAGGCTCAGAATCCTTAGATGTCCCTTCCAATTTCATGAGCCAAACAGAAATAATATAAACTGATAAATTTGTTTATATAAGGGAATATAGGAATGTACTTAATATGTCTTTACACTTAATTTTGCTCACAGTGTTGTTCAAACCTATATTCTTACTGAATTTTCTGTCTGCCTTTTTTTTTTTTTTTAGTAACAATATATTGACATTTCCTGCTAAAATCATCAATTTTGTATTCCTCCTTGTAGTACTTTAACTTTGCTTTATGTAATATGTTATTAGGGTAATAAAACTTGGAATTTTTTAATCTTCCTGGCAAATTAAATCTTTATCATTATGAAGAGTCTTTTTATTTCTGGTGGTGTTTTTTTGTCTTAGAGTCTACTTAATCCAATATTAACATACCTACTCCAGCTTTCCTTAGAAAATATCACATGGTTTCGGGTTTTTTCCATCCCTTTCTGCATTAGTATGTTCTAGACATATCCCTTGTAAACAGCATGTAGCTAAATTGTGATTTTTTTTTTTTGTCTTGTGTCATATCTATGCTAGCTGGTTAAATGGATTGGTAGTCCCAGGTTTATGAGACTTGTTAACATTTACACCCGTATATAGTTCCCTCCCTTTGACTCTGGGAAGTACATGTATTTTGCTTTATCCAATAGATGTGGGAAAAGTAACAATATGCTAACTCCAAGTCCTTTTGAAAACCCTGAGCTTGTGCGTAAGAAGTCTGCCTATCTGCCTGGAGAGACTATGTGAAGAAGAGAAAGTCATGGAACTACTTGAACAAAAACCAAAGGACCCAATCAAAAATGAGAAAAAGAACCCACACATATGATCTCAGTCAGGTTGTCCACCTAACCCCCACCATTGAAGCCATCTTACCTGAGGTGCCAGACATGAGAGTAGAGGTTATCTAGGACATTTCACCCCAGCAGCCATCACTCAGAGATGAGATGAGCCATCCCTTTGGTTTCCTAACCAAATTCCTGACCCACAAAACCATGAAATATAGTAAAATGCAACCAAGGTATGTGCCCTTGACCAGAATTGAACCCAGGACTCTTGGGTCCTCAGTCAGACGCTCTATCCACTGAGCAAAACTGGTTAGGGCAAGATTTATTACTTTTTATTACTCTGTTCCTCTTCTCCCTTTTTTAGATTGAAAGTTGCATAGTGTGATGATTAATTTTGTGTCAACTTGGCATTGCCATAGTGAGTGTATTTTTTAATATGATCAACATCTAAATCAATGTACTTTGTGTAAAGCAGATTATCCTCCATAATATGAGCAGGTCTCATCCAATCAGTTGAAGGCCTTAATAGAACAAACACTGACCATCTCTAAGCAAGAAGGAATTCTGCCAGAAAACTGCCTTTGGACTCAAACTGCAACTCTTCCCTGGGTCGCCAGCCTGCAAGCCTACGCTGAAGATTTTGGACTTACTAAGCCTCCACAATCACTTAAAATAAGTCTCTCTCTTTATCTATATATACACACATATGCATTGTGTTGGTTCTGTTTCTCTGGTGACCCTTGACTATCTTTTACTATTCTCTTAGTGATTCTTCTAGAGATTACAGGATGGATTCTTGACTTATCAGAGTCTATTATTAATTGTAACTTTTTCCAACCTATAAGACAATGTATGGATTTTAGAATACTTGATTTCATGTACCCTCTCCTGAGTTTAATATCATTGCTATGCATTTTTAAATATAGAAGACATTACTATTATCTTATACTAGAGGCCTGGTGCACGAAATTCATGCATGGGGCGGGGGGGGGGGAGGGTGGGTTGTCCCTCAGCCCAGCTTGCACCCTCTCCAATCTGGGACCCCTCGAGGGATGTCCGACTGCCCGTTTAGGCCTGATCCAGTTGGACATCCCTCTCACAATCCAGGACTGCTGGCTCCCAACTGCTCTCCTGCCTGCCTTCTTGATTGCCCCTAATTGCTTCTGCCTGCCAGCCTGATCACTCCCTAACCACTCCCCTACCAGCCTGATTGATGCCTAACTGCTCCCCTGCCAGCCTGATTGCCCCTAACTGCCCTCCCCTGCAGGCCTGGTCACCCCTAACTGCCCTCCCCTGCAGGCTTGATTGCCCCCAATTGACCTCCTTGCAGGCCTGGTCCCTCCCAACTGCCCTCCCCTGCTGGCCTGATTGCCCACAACTGCCCTCCCCTGCTGGCCTGATCCCTCCCAACTGCCCTCCCCTGCTGGCCATCTTGTGGCAGCCATCTTGTGTCCACATGGGGGCAGCCATCTTTGACCACATGGGGGCAGCCATCTTGTTGGAGTGATGGTCAATTTGCATATTACTCTTTTATTAGATAGGATAGACTTCATTTATTTACCCACATATTTATCATTTAGATTGATCTTCATTTTCTCATGTATATCTGATCTTACAACTGGAATAATTTTCCTTCTGCCTAAAGAATGCTACTATGGCCCTGGCCAGTGTGATTCAGTTGGTTGGGCATCATCCCATGCACTAAGAAGTTGCTGGTTCAATTCCTAGTTGGGCCACATGCCCTAGTTTCAGGTTTGATCCCCAGTGGGGGCCATGCTAGAGGCAGCCGATTGATGTTACTCTCTCATCGATGTTTCTCTCTCTCCTTCAATCTTCTTTCTCTAAAAGATCAATTAAAAATATGTTTTTATTGATCTTTTAGGAAATCTGTCACACTTAGTTATCTCTAAATTAAGTGTGACAGATTTCCTAAGAGACCTGAACTTCACCCACAGAGATTATTTAAATGGGCCCAGCCTCCCTGAGGTGAATCAATGAGTAGAAAAGATCAGTACAGAGCATTTAGTAGATGAGGATTTATTGGTTCTAAAATTTCATGTGTTTATTTCTTTAAGTTTCTAGTGCTCTGCCTCAATTTTTAAACTTGTATTTTATTTATATATACATAGGAAGCATTTGTCATTTTAAAATCTGTGTTTGATAATTTCACTATCCAAATCCCTTTGGGGTCTGTTTTTATTCTTTATTGTTTCTGCTATGTTTTTCTTGCTTCCTTTGGTAACTGATTATATTTTACTGTGTACTAGACACTGTATTTGTGAATTTTTTTATAGAAATGATGTTATTACTTTCCTCTACGTAGAATTTTAGTTTGCTTCCACCAAGTACTTGAGGGCCTAAACTCAAAGGAATTATCTGAATCCAATCTTGTCATTGAGATAATTTAAAATAGATTTAAATCATCTCAATTTAAATCATCTAAACCCCTTCACTTCTAGGATATAGCCATTTGAATTATCAATCCAAAGCAATGGGTCTTCAACAGAGTCCCTCTCCCCCCACACACCCCCTTAGCATACCCCAACTCTAATTGCCATCCCCCATATCTCAGCAACCCTCTATGGAATGGATAACTGGACCTGCCTGGGTTTCCTTTGCTCCTCAGATGATGGCTTGGTGATTCCTATTTTGTAAGCTCTTTGATGCCTTTGAGATGATAATTTTGTTGAGTTTTTCTAGTGTCCTCAGTAGGAGGATTGGTCTGTATTACTGCCAATACCAGGACTTATAGAAATGTAGATATTATTACATACTAGAGGCCCAATGCACAAAATTGTGTTGGGGGGGGTCCCTCAGCCCGGCCTGCACCCTCTCCAATCCGGGACCCCTCGGGGGATGTCTGACTGCTGGTTTAGTTCTGCGGTCGGACATCCCTCTCGCAGTCCAGGACCACTGGCTCCTAACCGCTCGCCTGCCAGACCACCCCTAACCACTCTGCCTGCCTGCCTGCCTGCCTGATCGCCCCTAACTGCCTCTGCCTGCCAGCCTAGTCACCCCTAACTGCCTCTGCCTGCCTGCCTGATCGCGCCCCTAACTGCTCTCCCCTGCTGGCCTGATCACCCCTAACCGCCTCTGCCTTGGCCCCCACCACTGTGGCTTTGTCCAGAAGGAAGTTGAATGTGCGAAAGATGTCTGGTCATCTGGTCTAATTAGCATATTTTCCTTTTATTAGTATAGATAGGTAGTAGAATTTTAAAAGTACAATGAAAATAATCCTTAAAGAAAAAATATTAGACTTTTTTTCACAATTATACTTTTTTAGCCCAGGTGGCAGATCAGTACTTAGAAATGTTTTTGGTAGTCCTGGTACCATGTAATTTGAGGAAGGTTACTTCTTTCACTAACAAGAATATTTTACTGATAAGAATACAAGAAGTGTACATCACTCCTATTCCAAAAGCTATTCTAAGAATTTAGATTACAAAGATGAGAAAGACATGGTCATTGACCTCAGGGGGCTAAAAGTCTAGATTCCTTATTGGTAAACTGGTTATTTTTAGAATCATCAATTCATGATCAAAAAGTCTTTTGTTAAATACATTTATACAATGATAAATATTTAAATTCTAAACATGTATATTTGAGCTTTCACTTTCCAGATTAAACATGAGGGCATTATAAACAATATATTTTCTAATGCATTTGTCTTTGAACAAAGTTTCCTATTGAATACTAGAGGCCCAATGCATGAAATTCATGCAAGAATAGCTTTCACAGCCCCGGCTGCCATGGCCCTCGCAGCCCCGGCTTCGTCCGTTAAGTCGTCCAGAAGGGCGTCCAGACGTTGTTCCACTGTTCGGCTGTTCAGCCGATTTGCATATTACTCTTTTATTATTATAGATTTTTTAAAAAGTATTTTGGAAAAATAATAAAACTTCACAAGAGATCTTAAATGCCAGGATCCTTTTTTTCCTAAAGAGTTAAGTTCTTGTTTCCTAGCCTTTTTACTATAATAAACTCCCGGGAAAAGCTATTCCCCCAATCATCATTATTTTTAACCAGTGCTTTTCCTTGGTAGGTGTTCAAAGTCTTCTTAAAAAGTCTCTGGACTTTTATACAAGTATCCCTGGACTCTAAACTAAGTGTGACAACTTTCCTAAGGGACCTGAACCTCACCCACAGGTTATTTAAATGGCCCAGCCTCTCTGAAGCGAATCAGTGAGTAGAAAAGACCAGTACAGAGAATTTAGTGTATGAGGATATAGTAGATTCATTATGGGGTTCTGGGCAAGTTGCATAAGTTTTCTGGATTTGTTTTCTCATCCATGATAGATTTGGCTCCTGAATGATATATCTCTAAAGTATATGTAACTTCCAGCTCTCAGATTCTATCATTCTTTTAGAGTTGTTTGGCCACCTGAGTTTAAAATATATTAGAAGGAAAAATAGAAACTAACGTTCAATATGTAAGTAAGATATTAGTACAGTAATCTGTAAGAAGATGAAAATCCATATTATGTTGTGGCCACCATTACAATGGCCAGCAGAGATATAAACAAGACTGAGGTCTGAGGAGGCTGTGGCTCTCAGAATTCACCTTTTCTCAGTCTTCCCTTCCTTCTCTCCCCTGCTCCCTTTCTACTACATTCTTCCTCCAGGAATTTCCTTCAATTTGTCCACAGGAGTGAGCAATAGTGATTGACCTGAAGGGAGAAAACTAAGTAACTGTTGCTTCAGTTGAAGTGCATTGTATGTTTACCTTGTGGTCTCTGACTCTGAATGTAGTTCTGAGGCTGTTCAGAACAATGTAATGAAAAACAAATGCAGAGAGAGAGGGAAGATGGTGGTATACGTAAACACCTGTACTTGCCACCTCCCACAACCACATCAAAATTACAACTAAAATACAGAACAAACATCATCCACAACTGCTGGAAAGCTGGCTGACTGGAAGTCCTACAACTAGAGAAGTAAAGAAGAAAGCACACTGAGACTGGTAGGAGGTGCAGAGTGTGGAATGGGCTGGTCCTGCACCCACGTGCGCCTCCTTTTTAATCGGGAGGGAGATCGTCTCTGTGGAGGCTGCCTGGAGGAGCAAGGGGTCCCAGTCCTACACCAGAGCCCCACCCCAGGGTCCCAGAGCTGGAAAAAGAAGACCCCACAGGCAGTAAGAACTAAAGGCTGTAAAAACCAGTGTGGATTGGGGCTCAGTGACATGAGGCTAGAGGAGACCCAGCTATTCCTCTTAAAAGGTCCGCACTACAAACTGAACTTACAAGGTCCCACTTCCTCTGAGCTCCAACATCAGGGAGAGGCTCTGGGGAACACAGACATAAAGCAGGAAGAACTGGATTATCTGGCATTGGGGTAGGAACTTGGGGGCAGCTTTCTCCTAGACGGAGGTGCTCGCAGGGATCATTGTTCCTATGCTGGGACCTTCTGCATACTGACTGGCAGCCATTTCTATTTGCTCCACCCTGGTGATTCCCTACCAGGGGTCCTCAAACTACGGCCCACGGGCCACATGCGGCCCGCCGAGGACATTTATCCGGCCTGCCGGGTGCCGCTGCCTGTCCTGCTTAGCAGCTGACTCGTCCCAGGCCTGCAGTGCGCATAGGAATTTGTTCATAGTTTTTTTTTAAACTATAGTCTGGCCCTCCAACGGTCTGAGGGACAGTGAACTGGCCCTCTGTTTAAAAAGTTTGAGGACCCCTGCCTAAGACCCTGCCTCATCCAATGTACAACCCCACCTAAGCTGTGTGAAGCAGCCTTTGCATATGAATGGTCTTTCCTTGCTCAGGGTAAAATCTCTCAAACAAGATGCAGCTGGGTCAAGGAAGCCCCAAACAAATCAATGATTTGAAATATGAGGAAGCAAAAAACACCCAACCAGAAGAGCAAAAAGAAAAAAGAATCCAAAAATTTTAAGATAGTGTAAGGATCCTCTGGGACAACTTCAAGTGTACCAACATTTGCATTATGGGGGTGCCAGAAGAGGAGAGAGAGTGTTATTGAAAACCTATTTGAAGAAATAATGACAGAAAACTTCCCCTACCTGATGAAAGGAATAGACTTACAAGACCAAAAAGTGCAGAGTCCCAAACAAGAGGAACCCAAAGAGGACCATACCAAGACACATCATAATTAAAATGCGAAGGGCTAAAGACAAAGAGAGAATCTTAAAAGCAGCAAGAGAACAGCAGTTAGTTACCTACAAGGGCACACCCATATGACTGTCAGCTGATTTCTCAACAGAAACTATGCAGGCCAGAAGGGAGTGGCAAGAAATACTCAAAGTGATGAATATTAAGGATCTACAACCAAGATTACTCTATTCTGCAAAGCTATCATTTAGAATGAAGGTCAGATAAAGAGCTTCATAGGCAAGAAAAAGCTAAAGAAGTTCATCACCACCAAACCAGTATTATATGAAATGTTGAAAGGTATTTTTTAAGAAGAGGAAGAAGAAAAAGATAAAAAATATGAACAAAATGACAACAAATACATACCTAACAACAATTGAATCTAAAAATAAAAATAAGTGAATAAGAAATCTAATAAACCAAATAAACTGGTGAATAAAATAGAATCAGAGGCATGGAAATGGAACAGACTGATGATTCTCAGAGGGAAGGGGAGTGGTGGGTCAGGAAGAGATTAAACAAAGATCTAATATACATACTAGAGGCCCGGTGCATGAACATTCATGCACTGAGGGGGGGGCGGGTCCCTCATCCCGGCCTGCCCCCTCTCACAGTCCAGGAGCACTCAGGGGCAGGAGGCAACCCGGCGATCAGGGGAAGGCAATGCCCCATCACTCCTCTGCTGCTGCCACTGCTGGCAGCACAAGCCTCAGCCGGCCCTGGTTTCCTGAGCCTTGGGCTGCCCTGGGTGGATGGGGGGCTCAGGGGACTGGTGGACTCCAGAGGCAGGCGTGGGGCACCTGCTGCCCCAATGGGGCTGAGGGGACTGGGTGCTGCTATCTTGCGGTTGTGGGCACCACCATCTTTGAGGGTGGGGCAGCCAATTAGCATATTCCCTCCTTATTGGCTGTGCACCGCCATCTTTGGGACCAATTAATATATTCCCTCTTTATTAGATAGGCTATGCATTACCTATGGACACAGACAATAGGGTGGCAAAGGCCTGGGACCGGGGGGGGAACCAGGTGGAGGGGGGCAATAGGTGGGGGGAAAGAGGGACATCTGTAATAACCTTAACAATAAAGATTGAAAAGAAAAATGCAACTAGCAGATGACTTTGGACAAATCATATAAATGCAGTTTTCATCTGTAAAATGAAAGGGATCAAACTTCCATTTTTGCTTTTATATATCCTGATGCCTATTAATTATTTTTTATCACTGTCATTCCCTCAGCTTGACTGGTTTTATTGTTAGTAAGCAGCTTGCTTGTTCCACACTCAGCTCACTTACACGCAGAGCCTGACACACAGTGAATATCCAATTAACATTGGTTGTTCAGGAAGAAAGTAAACTTCTATTAGCACCTACTATGCCTCAGTCACTGCGCAGGTCTTTTTCATATACCTTTTCTTTTAACCCTTTCAACGCATTTGTAGGTATCACTACTGTAGTTTTTGGAGATGTGAATATAAATATTCAGATTGCATTATCAGCATCATAATTTTAGTAAAATAGAGCCTTAGTTCGCCATTTACTTTATATCTGACAGGTTATTTTTCTAACCCTCAGTTTCCTTCTCTGGAAATCTGTAAGAGTTAGGATAGGGTTGGCAGGTTTCGCAAACAAAAGAAATTAGAAAGAATATCCCAAGTGGAACATTTTATATTTAAAAAATTATTCTACTTTTACTCGAAGTTCAGATGTAACTGGGCACTCGTGAATTTATCTGGCAACGCGATGTTAGCATTACGGTTATGACAATGCACGTAAAAGACTTAGCCCTGTCCCTAGCACTTTGAGAGCACTCTGTAAATGCTATGCTCATTACCTTTTGGTTCTGATTCCAAAGTCATTTTTCCCCCCACATTTCAGTCAGCGAGGGTACTAATGCCCTAAGTTTACATTCATGCTTTATCGTCCCTAAAGCGCTTTCAAAAACCACAGAAGCTCGGGCTGTTGGGGGCTGTCCTTGCAGTGCTAGCACCGGCTTCGCGGTACGACCAGCCCGGACAGCCACCCTCGCCCCGCTCCGCCCCGCGCCTTCTCGGCCAGTCAGCGGCCGCGCCGCGCCCCGCCGCACTCCTATAGGTCCTTCCCGGGACGGGCGAGGCCTTTACATTTTCCCGCCTTCCCCAGCTTCTCCTCAGCCCGAAACCCGCACCGGCCCAACACGTCTCCGCCCTACCTCTGTGCGAGCCCCGCCCTTCCGGACACCGCAGCCCCCTACTTCCCCTACCCGCCCTTCTGGGCCGCCTCCGGGTCCGAGTCCGGCCCTTCAGTTGAGGTGGGAGGGAACGGGAAGGGGCGGGCCGAGCACTCCTCCCGAGAGGCTCTGGGAGGCGGGAACCGAGGGAGGGGCGGGGCTAATCTCCTTGGCGCCACGTTGCCATGGCAGCGGGGGGAAGGGCGGGGGGAGAGGGAGGAAGCCAGCGGGCGCGGGGTGGAGGGGGCGGGGTGGATGTGGTACTGCCGCGACCGGCACCGCAGCTGCTGCTGCCTGCTCGTGGCGGCGTCTTCCCGGAGGCGGCTGCTGGAAGCTGCCGGGAGCAGCTGCGGTGCTCTGCCATATTGTGTCTTCCCCTTCCCGTCTCTGGCCTCCCCGCCGCGGCGGCCGAGCTGACGGTGAGTCCCGGGTGGAACGGTGCCCTCTCCGGCCGGCGCCGCCCGGCGTCCGCGCTCCCCGCCCGGGGTCGCGGCGCAGCTCCTGGGCACAAGCAGCGCGTGCGGCCAGCGCCGGGCGTGGGGCCCGGAGGCGGCTGTCCCGTGACGCGCCCGGACATTTTCGTCCTAAGGATTTGGCTCCGGCTCGGGGATCTCCCCAGAGCGCTGCTTGGGTGGTGTGTGGGCTCCCCGGGGGCGTCGAACAGACGGGAGTGCGGCCCTGTGAGGAGTTCGGAGTTTTTCCTGAAAGGTATTGACCGCCCGGGAGCGGGTGTCGCGCGAGGAAACTGTGGTGAAGGGTGCCGTCTTTCGGAGAAGGCTGGAGGTGACCCCGCGGACTCTTGGGGTTCGACTGGGGAGAATCCGCTGTGCGGGGAAGTGGCTGCCCCAACCCCCCAGGAGTCTTTGCAACGCCCCTTCCCCTAGTTCGTCTTGGAACTAGACGTTTGGGGCATGGAGTCCTCGCCCGGCCCCGGGCGGACTCCGACTGAGCCCGGCCAAGTAGTGTCCGGGAAGGCGCCGGGCGCTGCCAGGAGTGAACTTCGGGCGGTTGGGTGCCGGGGCATTGGGTGGACAGGTTCGGGTCCCGGATGTGGGGGTGGTCGACCCCGTCACCCTCTGGCTCCTCCTCCAGCGGACGCCCTGGGGGCCTGGGAGGGTGGCAATCTAGGTGGGATAGGAGTTAGTGTTTCAGTGCTACAAAATGGACACTTCCTGTTCGCCTTCTCTCTTGGGGCCGCCGTTACCTCTGCCCTTCAGTCTTCTCTCCTGGGTGTGAGCTTTGAGGGCGTGCGTGAGGCACTAACGCCCTCAGTTTGCCCCACGGCCGCCGCAGCAGCGAGTCTGGAACCTGGGAGGGCGGTGGGAGTCCGGGGAAAGCGGCCCATGTGCCTGTGCTCCATCTTGCTCTACTCCACCCCTTTTACCCGTTTTCGGAATGCTTTTTCCCACCACAGCTCAGGGGAGTTGGGGGTACCCAATTCATTGGGAGCACACTCTCGGCATCTTCTTTGACTTAAAGTCTCTTTAAAGCGGCCTCTGTGCTTAGTTTTCTCCTTACAGGAAAAAAATCTTACATGCAAAGAAATGACACATACTTTCTTCTACCCGAACTCCAAGGTGGGGGGAGGAGTGCTATTATGTATTTCTGGTTAGTTTACGCTGTTTCTCCCGTCCTCCTCCTAATTGTGACAGCCACGTGGCCGGCAGAGTGTAAGAGATTGTCCTAGAGCCACTAGGGTGACACTTCACTGGAAGCCAGGGGCTTTGTAACCGTGCTGTAGCTTTCCATCCACATTTATTTTCGTGTTTTCTGGGGTGGGGAAGTGGAAAAAGCTGAACTGTACATGTCCGAATCGAAAGACTTAACTGTTTCATTGCAGTGCTTGTAAGGTGTATATTGACATTTTTGCCGTTCTTTGTCGTTTTGATGATTCATCTTCAAAATCTCAGCAGCATGAGGTACCCATTAAAGAGTAGTGGGGATTAGAATGGTACATTATGTATGGAGTTTCCTACCTCGGGAGTTGGGGCGATGTTTGAATTTTAGGGCCATTAATGAGAGGTTCTGGTGTAATCAGAAATAATTACATTCTGGAGGACTTTTTTTTTTTTATCGTTTTATAAAAACCTAGTTTTTCCTTTTTACATAAAAGTCGTGACCTGAAAAGATTATTACCATTGAAAATACTTGTTTGGATCTGAAATAAACACTTGTTTGATTTATGTATGCACACTTTCTTAAGCTTTTTTTTTTTTGAAAGTTATTAACATGAGTGTTAACATGAACAGATTTTCAGGGAATAAAAATTAATTTTTAGACTATATAAAATTAAATTTCAAAGAATTGAAAACTTTAAAATCCAAACTTTTGGAGCATTTGGAAAATTTTAGAATTTAAATACAGTCCCTGGTTACTAATGCATTTTCTTTCATTTTGTGAATACTTTGTGTATTAGAATTATTTCCATAACATGTTTTTATTTGAACCAGTTTTACTTGAAGAGTGCTAAACCACAGGAAACATTAAGGATGTGTAGAGAAATTTAGAAATATTTAGAATTGTGTAGAGAAATTATAGCAGCAATGTTTATTAGAATTTTAATTACACCATGATAATGGTTCTTAATGAAGTTAACATAAAAATATCAGGAAGGCTTCAGTGCAGAAAGGGATTGAGAAATGAATATGTGTGCTGACCACTGAGAGCAATGCTTAGGTGAGAAAGAAAAGTAAATGAGGTAATGAAATACTTACATAAAGCAGAAAGCATTGAAAACATACGCTGGAAGATAACTACATCATTAGTTATGCGATCTATCAAATGAAACTTTAAAAAATAGTTTTGTTCTATGCCAGTTTATGGCTTAGCTATGTGTGTGTTGCTCTTCAGATGTCATTTTTGCATAAATGCAAAAAGGTCCTTCAAAAACAAATTTTTGAAGGTCTAATGATTTGCTGATTTCTTAGGGAAGAAAAAGAGACTTAAGATTTGATCCCTGTTCTTAGGTTGAAGAGACTGCATTAACACGTGAAAGTGAGTTTACATTGTGAGATGATATAGTTAGGAGTTAAATTGTATAATGCAGGCAGGTGCTGTAAGTTAAGAGGGAAAGAAAACTAGAGGTTTGAGTGGATAGGGAAGGCTTCTTGAAGAAATAGGGCTCTCTTGCTTTCTAAAGTGTTACTCCCATTAAATTAATTATCTTGAAGATCAAGCATGAATACCAAATTTCTTCTCAAGACTTCAAACTTTAGTTCCTGTCTTCTCCCATCTTATTTTCCACTAACCTATAAGAACTGTTTATTCACTACTCTAACATGTTATACCAATTTTACTTCTTTTTTTTTTTTTTTACCTTAGTTGATGTAACATTTTTCTGTTGACATGCACCTGCACACATCCTCTTAACTGGAAGATCTGCTCAGGCTTGAGGTTTGGTTGTAATTTTGATTGCCCTAAGAACCTTAAAATAATACAATTTTAGATCTGCCTTTCTCCATCTGAAAACTCTCATCTCTAATAACACCAAATTCTTTTGTACTGTAACATTCTGTACTGCCTTGTTTTCATTCAATAAATGTTTTTTCAGCACCTACCATGTGCCAGGCACTCTATAGGAACTGAGGATACATCCTTGAATAGACAAATTCCCATGTTATTAGTTATCTTTTTATTACTCCAAGAAGATTATAAAATCTTATCTTCTCAGATATATGTTATATGCTTAGTTGATGTTTTATTATTTTGTGAATAAAGAAAAAGCAGGACTTATAAGATAGATGATGGAAAGATGTTTCTTTACATGTGATGGGCACAAAAGGATAAACAATTATTATGGACTAGAGGCCCGGTGCACGAAATTCATGCACAGGGGTGTGTGTCCCTCAGCCCAGCCTGCACCCTCTCTAATCTGGGACATCCCTCTCACAATCCAGGACTGCTGGCTCCCAACTGCTCGCCAGCCTGCCTGCCTGATTGCCCCTAACCACTCCCCTGCCAGCCTGATTGATGCCTAACTGTTCCCCTGCCAGCCTGTTTGCCCCTAACTGCCGTCCCCTGCAGGCCCGGTCACCCCTAACTGCCCTCCCCTGCAGGCCTGGTACCCCCCAACTGCTCTCCCCTGCAGGCCTGGGTCCCCCCCAATTGCCCTTCCCTGCAGGCCCGGTCGCCCCCAGCTCCCCTCCTCTGCTGGCCTGGTCACCCACCCCCAACTGCCCTCTCTTGCAGGCCTGGTCCCTCCCAACTGTCCTCCCCTGCTGGCCTGATCTCCCACAACTGCCCTCCCCTACTGACCATCATGTGGCGGCCATCTTGTGTCCACATGGGGACAGCCATCTTGTGTGTTGGAGTGATGGTCAATTTGCATATTACTCTTTTATTAGATAGGATAAAGGCCTGGTGCACGGGTGGGGGCCAATTGGTTTGCCCTTGAAGGGTGTGTCGGATCAGGGTGGGGTTCCCTCAGGGTGTGGGGCACCCTGGGTGAGGGTCCTGTGGTGTTTGCAGGCTGGCCACACACCCCCCCCCCCTGCAACCCAAGCAGAGGCCCTGGTATCTGGGATTTATTTATCTTCGATAATTGAAACTTTGTAACCTTGAGCAGAGCCAAGACTCCTGCTTGCTCTGTGGCTGCAGCCATTTTTGTTGGGATTTATGTATCTTCTATAATGGAAACTTTGTAGCCTTGAGTGGAGGCCTGGGCTGGCCAGGGTGTGCAGAAAGCTTGGCTTTCTCCATCACCGGGGACAACCCAAGCCTCCTGCTTGCTCCGTGGCCACAGCCATATTGGTTGGGTTAATTTGCATACTGACTCCTGATTGGCTGGTGGGTGTAGTGGAGTGATGGTTAATTTGCATATTGCTCTTTTATTAGATAGGATGGCCTTGAAAACATCACTTCTGAACTTAAATATGGCATTTGAGCCTGGAATGATGTGATAATATCTTTATTTGAGGAAGGTTCATATGACAGCAATGTGTAGGACTAATTATTAACTGTGAGACTGAAGAGGAAGGAGAAGGAAAGATCTATTGAAAAAAAAATGGACTTTAAGAAGGAGATTTAGAAGGGGAACATCACAAAGAAGGTGGTGAGTTTAGTTGAGTGTAAGGTGAATTTGACCTTTAGTGACTAGAAGCTGGAAGTGTGGGATAATTCAGTCAATATAGAGCTGACAGCTGATGATACGAATTTTTGTATGTGAGAAATTAGAATTAAAGGGGCATTTGCTTTGGTCACATGTGATTTCATAATTAATATTATAGAGTTGTATAATAACTGAAATTGTTTTATTAATAACTTTATTTCCATTCTATGAGAATGCTATCTCTATTTTACCACCAAATATAAAGGGACCAAAATAATGTTGTTTATTATTTTCTTCCAAGGGATTTTGATTTATGTATTTCCTACTTCCCTTACCCTAAACTTTAAAAAATTTAAATAAACTTTTTCTTTTAGGCTAGTTTACATTTATAGAAAGTTGCAAGATAGTACACAGAGTGATATCTCATCCAGTTTTCATATTGTTAACTTCTTACATTACTATGGTACATTTGTCACAACTAAGGTAACAAAATTGCTACATTACTATTAAACCACACTTTATTCTGATTTCACTAGTTTTCCCTTAGTGTCATTTTTGATTCCAGAATTCCAGTTTCTCATACTTTTCTTGTTTTTGATGACTATGACAATTTTGAGGAGTACTAGTCAGAAATTTTATAGAATGTTCCTCGATTGAGATTAAAAAATTTTTAATTGAATTTATTGGTGTGAAACTGATTAACAAAATTATACAGATTTCAGCACAATTCTACAATACATCGCCTACATATTGTATTGTGTGTTTATCACCCCAGTCAAGTCTCATTCCATCACCATTTATCCTCCCACTCCCTTTATCCTTTTCTACCTCTCCCCACCCTCTCTTCTCTCTGGCAGTCACCATACTATTGTCTGTGTCTCTGAATCACCCTTTTCACCTAGCCTCAACCCCTTGCCTTATAGCTGTCAGTCTGTTCTCTGTATCCATGAGTCTGTCTCCACTTTGTTTATTTTGTTCATTAGTTTCACTTATATGGTACTTGCTTTTCCCTGATTAGCTTATTTCACTTAGCATAATTGTCTCCAGGTCCATCCATCACTGTCGCAAAAAGTAAGATTTCCTTCCTTTTTTACGGCTGAGTAGTATTCCGTTGTGTAAATGTACCACAACTTTTGTATCCACTCATCTATTGATGGGCACTTGGGCTGCTTCCAAATCTTGGCTATTTATACTAATAAAAGGGTAATATGCAAATTGGTCAGGATGCCCTCACAGTAACGACCGAACAGCAGGCTGTGCAGGGCGACCAGGCTGGCCGGGGGTTTAGTGAAGGATGACCATCTGACTAAACAGGCTGTGTGGAGCAACCAGGCCGGCAGGGGGGGCAGTGAGAGGTGACCAGGTCAGCGGGGGGGGGGGGGCCGGGCAGTGAGGGACAACCAGGCCGGCAGCAGGGCAGTTGGGGGTGACCAGGTCAGCAGGGAGGGGAGGGCAGTTGGGGGCCATCAGACCAGCAGGCAGAGGCAGTTAGGGGTGATCAGGCTGGCAGGGGGGCAGTTGGGGCAACCAGGCCGGCAGGGGGGCGCAGTTAGGGGCAATCAGGCCAGCATTCAGGTGAGCAGTTAGGAGCCATCAGTCCTGGATTGTGAGAGGGATGTCTGAGGGGTCCCGGATTGGAGAGGGTGCAGGCTGGGCTGAGGTGACTCCCCCCCCACCCCCCCGCCAAATTTCATGCACCAGGCTTCTAGTCCTATATAATAAAAGCTGGACACACCCTGGAGCCCTCCCACGGTCCCTCCCTGGTCCTGATTGTGCACCGGTGGGTCCCTTGGCCTGGCTTGTGCCCTCTTGCAATCCAGGACCCCTGGGGGATGTCTGCAGGCCATCCTAATTTTTTGAGGTAACTCCATATTGATTTCCACAATGGCTGCACCTATCTGCATTCCCCAACAGTGCATGAGGGTTTCCTTTTCTTCACATTGTTGATTTATTGATGATAGCCATTCTGACAGGTGTGAGGTGTTATCACTGATGTTTTCTTCTTGATTAGACTGGGGTCATGGTTTCTAGGGAGCAAGACAACAGAGGTGAAGAGCCACTCTCATCACAGTATATCAAGGTTACATGCAAACAACATGAAAAATTATGTTAACTATGATCACCTTTTTGAGGTCTTGGTTTGCCAGGTTTCACCCCCATATTCACTCATTCCATATTCTATTCTGGAAGCAAGTCACTAAGCACAGCCCATGCTTCAGGCCTTAATGTAGACTCTTGTATTTGTTTTTTTAATTGCCTTCAGAAAGAGGGGGCGGGGAGAGAAACATCGATCAGTTGCCTCCTGTATGTGCCCCAAAGGGGATCAAACCTGCAACCTAGGTATGTGTCCTGACCAGGAATCAAAGCTGAAACTTTTAGATGTACATACGGGATGACACTCCAACCAACTGCGCCACACTGGCCAGAGCAGATTCATGTATTTTTTATTTTCCTCAACCTAATTTTCTTTTCAATAAATAAACATTTAAACTTGGATAGCTATTTATTGAGCAGCTACTGTATTTAAGTGCTAAGAATATAGTGGTGAGCAAGATTCTTCATTTCTACTCTCTGGAGTGTGAGTTCTGGAGCTATATTCCCTGAGCTTGTATTCCTCTTGTGCCACTTCAAGGTTTGTGATATTGGGCATATCATTTAATCTCTATCTGTTTCCATATAGAAAATGGGCACTACTAATAGCAACTACCTGGTAAGGCTGTTACAAAGATTAAAGAAGTTAATACTAGTGAAACACTTAAAACTACATATACAAAAGTACGCGTTCTTACCTTTACACTATATGTACATAATTTAGACACATACACTCAGGCATGTAGGAAATGTACATATAGATTGGAATTGTAGATCTATTTTGATTAATGTTCTTTATTTACCTTGACCTCATTTTCTTTTTCATACGTAAATAATCATAGCATCTCATAAAGAAGAGAGCTCAGGGTCTCTGTTCTTCCCTAATGTGTTTTTCCCGACACACCTTCAAACCACTTCTCGGGAAAAAAAGCTAAGTGGCAAAACTACCGAATACCTATGAAAATACTATCAAGAAGCCAATTATTTTCTTATGCAATCTGCCAACTTTATTAGATATGAAGACAATTAATGTAATTAAACTGTCCTGATAATTCCACAGTAATACACTGGCTTAGGGAAAATCAAAGTAATTTTCCATTCTCTGTATTAGTAGCAAAAGGTTATTTTTATGGTACACACATTTAACCTTTATAATAGCATATCTTCTGACTGACTACTTAAGATTTTTATGTAGACTTTTAGGCCTTATAATAATATTACCTTTATAACTGCCAGTAAAATCAAGGCCTATATTGAGAGGATACATTTTATTTTATGTTGCCCTGGCCGGTGTGGCTCGGTTGAAACATCATTCAGTGCAATTAAGGGTTGCAGATTCTATTCCCAATTGGGGCACATACCCAGATTGCAGGTTCAATCCCCTATTGGGATGCATATGTGAGGCAACTGATTGATGTTTCTATATCACATTGACGTTTCTCTCTCTTCCCTCTCCCTTTCTTCCCTCCCTTCCTCCCATTCTCTCTGTAAAGCAATGGAAAAAAAATATCATCAGGATAAACTTTTTTTGGAAGGAAGTAACTTAATATAAGAGTAAAACAGTGATGCCATTTTAACAATGGGAATATTATTAATGAAAAAATACCAATTTTATTGGAGAATAAAATCTGACTAAAGACTTGTTGAATGAGGTTTTCAGTTCTTTGTTTTTTTAGTTAACTTGGTTAACTACAAAACACTCTTACTTTGAACTCTTATTGAAATCCTTTCTAAAGAGTATTAATACATTTCTACCTTTCATACTATATTGTACAGCCCACTTAGCATAATTTAATATTTAAATTAGAATTTTGACACAGTTATTGTAAAATTTTAAATTATATTAATAACTTTGGAAGTAGAGAATTCAGGAAATTGATAAACTTATATTCTTATAGTTTCTTTACTTTAAAAGAGGAAATACAGAAAAAAGGGAAGAATATTAATAATGATTATTTAATTATACCTTGTATTGAGTGTCTACTATGTTCTGGCATGGTATTATACTAGTCACATGAGTATATAATTTAATTCCCATAATAATTCTAGGGAAGTGCTTTATTCTTATAGATAAAGAAACATAATGAGATGTTATATCAATGCAGTATTGGGTATTTGAACCCAAGTTTGTTAAACTTTGAAAATTCATATTCTTTGTATTGTAACGTGAAGCCTCTGAAAAATGGATATTTGCCAAGATGAGATGCTTGCTTCTTGTTCTGTCCACAGCAAGGAGTAGAGAATACAATAAAGGGTCATGGTATTGTCCTTCTGTTGCAAATACACAAGTGTTAATTGCTTTGACATTTAATGCTTTAGCTATTTCCAGTATTTAAAAGCTAAACTGCATTATGTACATCTAGGACCGTTCTTAAACTATGGATAAAGAATTTGGCTTAACAGCTTAATATTGACTAGAGTTCTGAGAATGTTATTCATTGGTTTTCCTTTATATAAAAATACAAAATAACTAGCTTAATGGGAAATTCATTTTATGCTTAGAAGAACAAAAAGATTTAAACAATTTATACAAGGTGAAAATACTCATTTGACAAATATCAAATGCTTCGTGTTGGGAATCAGGCATGTGAGTTAATAGCAATATGAGACAAAACCCTTCTAGACACAGTCAAGCATACTGTGGGAACACAGAGTAGGAACTAACCTTTCCTGAGCAGTGGGATTGGGTGGGGTGGATTTTACAGTCGTGATAGAGGTTTACTATATTAATGGTATATCAGTAATCTTTCTTAAGTGGAGAACTGAAATTTAGGAAGTGAAAAGATCACAAAGCAGAATGGAAAACACAGTATCTAGCATAGTATTTTGTACTTGAATGTTAATTGCTCAATAGCTATTTTTTAAATAAGTATCATATTTCACTCAAGTTCTTTATGTATAGTTTGATAAAAAATATCTCCTTTGTTTAGTTGAAGAAAATGTAATGATGTGGTACATTTGGGTATAATTTTCCCTTTGCATTTTTAATCTAGTTGGCAGCAAGTTAGAGCCAGGTTGTACTTGCTTGAAGCAATCTGCTTGGGGGTGTTGTGTTCATTGATATTTTTTATTCTATTTTTTTTTTTTCTGATTAAGTATTTTATAAGGTATAGAATTTTAGTGTTTATAAAGTAATTTGTGTCTATTGTTTCTTTTGGGCTATTGAGCCATAAACAACTACAGTAAAAAAGAAGATATATAAATGCAGTTGGACATAGTAGAGGAGAGAAAAAATCTCTAAAAGATGTTTGGGTGGAAATTATATGGAGGAGATGTCACTGAGTTTAGGCCTTTGGTTGAATGGTAGTAGGCAAAGTAAACAATTGGATGTTAGAATAGCAGGAGCAAGCATATAAATAGAGAAACACACAGGAAGTATTTGAACAAGATTAGTCTAGTTTGGATTAACTTCAAGTAGAGGAGAATTTGCTTAAGGATGTAGATATTGCATCAAATTTATTGATGGTAGTATGTACTTTTTTCAGTCGTTCTTTTGTAGTTATGAAGCTATGTAGGCAGGCTGTCAGCTAGTATAGTATGAAGAGTGTGAGTTCTGGAGCTATATTCCCTGAGCTTGTATTCCTCTTGTGCCACTTCAAGATTTGTGATATTGGGCATATCATTTAATCTCTATCTGTTTCCATATAGAAAATGGGCACTACTAATAGCAACTACCTGGTAAGGCTGTTACGAAGATTAAAGAAGTTAATACTAGTGAAACACTTAAAACAATATATATACGAAAGTATTCGTTCTTATCTTTACACTGTATGTACGTAATTTAGACACATACACTCAGGCATGTAGGAAATGTACATATAGATTGGAATTGTAGATCTTACCATATATGTATTTGCAGGAAAGCTAGTAGTATTTGGATTTGAGTTTTTAATAGCATCTAGATTATCCTGTCTAATAAAGGGGGAATATGCTAATTGACCCTCACGCTGTCGCAAAGATGGCGATGCCCACAGCCAGTAAGGAGGGAATATGCTAATTGACTGCCCTGCCCTCAAAGATGGCAGTGCCCACAGCCACAAGATGGCAGCGCTCAATCCCCTCAGCTGCACTGGGGCGGCAGGCGCAAGGCAAAGCCAGGCCCACACCCAGGCGGGCCCAGCCGCTCCACGTACCTGCCTCCAGAGTGCCCCAGTCCCTTCAGCCCCCCAGCTGCCCAGCCACCCAGGGCTGCCTGAGGCTCCAGTAACCAGGGCTGGCCGAGGCTTGCGCTGCCAGCAGTGGCAGTAGTAGAGGTGTGATGGGGCGTTGCCTTCCTCTGATTGCTGGGTCGCTTCCTGCCCCTGAGGGCTCCCGGACTGTGAGAGGGGACAGGCCAAGCTGAGGACCCCCCCCCCCTAGTGCATGAATTTTCATGCACTGGGCCTCTAGTTGTAGAATAAAAGTCCATTCATCTCATTTAATAGATGTCAGAGTTATGTAGTGGCAGAGCTAAAACCAAGATCTGTTAGACAACAAATAATTTGAGCAGTAAGCAAAACAGACAATCAAATCTGCTTTATGGAGCTTTCAGTAAGTCAGGAAAAGATGTGTATTAAACCATTCTAGGTGTGATAAATGTTATCAAAGAGTACAGGATATTATGAAAGAATATAATTTGGAGTCCCCTCCTAGTGTGGGATATTAGAGAAGGTTGCCTTTAAGATTTTAAAGCTGTGAGTGATAAATAGTTAGCAAGGGCTAGGTGAAATGAAGAGGGTTTTAGGCAAAGGGGTTAGCATTTGTAAAGGCCCAAAGAAAGAGAAAGCAAGGCCTTTTCAGAAATCTCAAGTGGGGAGAACAAGGGAAAGAGTGGCAAAAGATGTGTCCAGAGAGGTTACACAGAGGCAAAGTTAATGCAGAATCTCTCATATACCATGCCAAGAACTACTTACATTTTGATCCAAGGATTCCCTTGATGATTTGAGCAAGAAAGGAACATTGTCAGAGTTGCATTTTACAAGATTATTCTAGTTACATTTGTTTTAGAGAATAAAGAGGATCAGGCATAGATGCAAAGAGACTAGACTTTTGGATGGGAAAGCCACAAATCAGATAATGGAGGCTCTACTCTCTGGTTGTTCTTTTATGAAGATACTGTCAGATCCACTGTGTGTGTGCAGAACACAACCACAAGGGCGTACCATTCATGTGGACTACCATTGTCGTGGTTAAGATGAGAGATACTATTGACCATGTACAGTGTGACCATGAAAATGGAGAGAGATGGGCAGATTACAGATATTAATACTCCAAAATATATCTCCAGACCAGACCTGTCTCCTAAACTTTAGATCACATGTATCCCAAATACTCCACTTGATTGTCTCACAAACACCTCAAAGTCAATAGGTCAAAACAGCAACAACATAACTGCCCCCCCCCCGCCCCCCCCGCAAAAAAAATCATGACATACATTGATCTACCTCCAAGAAGAAAAATAGCCGTTTTCCCTTTCGTATTCTTTATATTATCAAGTAGATCTAACATCGACTCTTGCTGATCCTGTCTCCTAGTAGTGACAACTAGACTACCTAGCTGTATGTAGTTGCAGTTAATATGGCTACTTATAATTTAGGTTATATTCCATTAAAATTTATTTAGGAACTTGAGTGTTCATTAGGGTAAATGTTACTTTCTAAAGTGCTCTGGAGATCATCTAATTAATAGCATAAATATCTTTAATAGTTTTTAGTATAAATATATTTTACTTCAGTAAGTGTACATATAGGGTCAGTTTAGTCCTTATGAACTTAATTCTGTGTGAAATTATTAGTTTTGTGTTGTTTTAGAACTACATATAAAATCAGTATATTAAATCAACCAGTATAGTTTTACTATTTCCAAGTTTGACACAAGGGACTTATTGGTAAGATATCATTTTATGCCTTTATTAAATGTATTTCTGCTCATGAGTGTGCTCTTAAAAAATGCTTATTTTCAGTGGAATTTAATTGGCAGGGAGAGATTAGTGAATGACTAATAAAGGCTATGTTCAAGGCATTGAAAATCATCTTACACAGAAATCTTGACAACAAAAAATACCAGCTGTTTGTATTCTAATGCTAACCATACTTACCTTTGTACTCTGGGACATTAGATCTGTTGACTTTTAGGTTTCTGTTACTTTGTTCGTTTTTCACGTTATTTTTCAAGTACAGAGTACAAGGCTCTCAAAGAACCAAAGTGCTGGTTGGCTGGCTAACTGGTCACTATATGGTTTGTAGCACAGGTGATAGTACTTCTAATGTCATTAGTGGTTATTTTGTTTTTCTATTTCTGTGTGATCAGTTTTTTCAGCCTCCAAAATATTTTTGTTTGGACACCACATTGATTGCTATCCCAAAGTTTGAGGAGATGAGTTTCTAAACTAGATTTACTCTGAGAACTAGTAGTGCTTCTTTTCTATTGTTATCTATACTAACAAAAGCCTAGGTGGTCCTCATGCCCTCTCGCGTGACATCGTCACAAGATGGCCGCCGTAAGATGGCCACACACACAGCAGAGGTGGGGACCAGCGGCCACTACATGCAGTGAGGCCTGGGGGTCCTACAGCTCCACGTGGCGCGGAGGAGGCCAGTCCCTGCGTCTCTGCCATCTTGTGCGGAGGAGGTGGGTCCTGGTGGAGGAGGCGGGTTACGGCCGGGGAGGGCATTTGAGGGTGATGAGGCTGGCAGGGAAGGGCAGTTGGGGGCGATTGGGCAGGCAGGTAAGAGCCAGCAGTCCAAGATTGTGAGAGGGGTATCCGACTGCTGGTTTAGGCCCAGTACTGCAGGGATCTGGCCTAAACCAGCAATCGGACATCCCCCAAAGGTCCCAGATTGGAGAGGGTGCAGGCCGGACTGAGGGACACCCCACACCCACGCCCTGTGCACAATTTCATGCACCCGGCCTCTAGTATTTAATAACATATGAAGTAATTAGTGTTATGTTTTAGATACTGATGGAAGTTTATGTTATTGTATCAACTTTTTTTTAACTTATTAGAAGTAACTTTTTAGTAGCGAAAACAATTTTCACTCAATTTAGATATCTTGTGGTACTGTTTTTTTAAATCAGTATTTCTGTGAAAAAAATAGAATTATATGCTAGGGATTCATTATGAAAAGAAGTATTTGATCTTTATGCAGAAAATATCAGGTTTGTTACTGCTTAGAAGCAAATGTATTCCTTTTTTTTTTTTTTTTTTTTTTTTAATAAAGCTATTGCTTCATTTTAACTTCCCCAAGAAACTGATGAACAATTGAGACTTGGGTTTTTTGGAGGCAAATGATGCAACAATGTATAGGAGAACTCTATATACTGTGTACAAAGAGTACAAAATTATTTAGATAGAAGTGGCATTTAAGCCATGGTTTACACAGTGTATCTGGGCAAGTTAGTGTAGGAGAAAAGTGGATTCAGTAGAAGGTTACCACAACAGATTTTTCTCCCCCAGATTTTAGTGTTTTCTGCTTTTAGTATGAATTGGAGAAAGGTTTTTTCCACCACTCAATTTTCTTCCTTTTTTTTTTTTTTAACCCCTATTTGGAAAACAGTTTCCCTATGAAACAAATCTTTGACCCCTTTGTATTCTGCTCCTCACCCCTTTTACTTGACTGGAAAATACAGCTGCACACATTTTTTGTTTAGAGACAATGGATCACATGCTGTGTCCCCTAAATCTATGACCAAGAGGCAGTTTTATTCCTAAGAGACCATAATGCTTCAGTTGTCCTGGATACATGACATCATGCAGCATTATAATCAAACATACGTCTTTTTGCAGTGCATTTGGGATTTGAGTCTACCCCCTAATCTCAGAATTGGATTTTATGGGATGGATAGTATTTATAATTGAGAATCTTAATAAAAACAAAGGTTGTGTTGTTAATTCAATAGGAAAGTTTGTGAGTTCCTTTTATGTCTTTTTTTCTATTGAGGGTTACCAAAGTTAACAGATATTTTGAGTTAATAGAATAACTTTAAGGTTCTAGCATTTGTTAGATTTATTACACAAAGCCTTGCAGATAGTATGTGCTCAATAAATGTTACACTTAATTTTTGGTACTGATGTGATAAATTAACAAGAAGAAAATTGTTTTCCTTTTTAAAAAAGGAATAACTCCCAAGATTTAGAAAATAGTATTTGTAAACTGCTAAAATATTTAATGTTGAACTTATAATAAACTTAGTGTACTGGTGAAAAAATATAGGAAATACAATGCAAGGGAATGCTTTCAGTCTTGAGAAATGGTACTTTATTATAATTAATAAAAATGGTTCATTAAGGAGATTAGAGATGAGAAAGGAGAGGGAAATTGAATGTAAATTTCTTTCATTGTATAGTATAGCTTAATCACAGACAATGTTTAACTTACAATAAAGAATTGACATCATTGCCAGGCAGTTTTAATAAAATGCACAGACATTTTGTATTTCTATGGTATGCCAAGCTCTGTCATATATATTTTTTCTATGAAAAACACTGTTTAGTGATCTGAATTCAGTGAATGATTGCCTGTTTCCCTTTGTTAGGGTGTCTTAGCCCAAATCAAATGGCTTTTTAATATTGCTTAATTTAAAGTGATTGTATGAGAAAGCCACAAATCTGAAGTGGGGGGGTGGAGGGGGGCGCGGGGTCTAATCTCTGGTTGCTCTTTTTAACATTTATAAGATTGTTTGATTTACCTATGACATTAAGTTCTTAATGGGAAATAAAATGGCAAGTCAATAAAAAAAAATTTCCAAATGTCTTAAGACCGTGTAAAATTGACCGAATTAGAAATTGGAGATGCATTTAATTAAACATAACCAAAAATATAATGATCATTCGTCACATGATTTGGGAATTCAGATCTTTAAAGTAAGTATAGTGAGACTGATTTTAAATAGGAAGTTGGACTAGTAGGTGATGAAAAGATATAAACAACTACATCTGTAAGTTAGATGTTGCCATATAGTTCATAGTTAAGCATGGGGCTGACTACAAGTCTTCAGGGCTCTAGGTATAATTGCTAAAGTGTTGATTTCAACTTCTTCCCAATTCTAGTAGAACATAGCAGGTGGTGTGGCTCCTTTTCATGTCAGTGTAGTAAAAGCTTTTTAGAAACTGCAAAATTGATTTTCCTTATTACTCTTTCTGGGTAATGAGGAAAGAAATATTCAATGATTGTGTCAGGGGTGCAAGGAAAAATAATTGTAATTAATTTGCTTTGGGATATAAAAAATTGACTATCTTATTTTGATCTGAGTCCTTTTTCAGTGTTATTTAGTAATGTAATATTAAATATAAATTTTCAACTATTACATTATCTTGCAAATAATAACAGATTTCGGGCTCTAATTATAATATGGGTAAGATAAAAACATTTAAAATTGAAAAATGTGACATGAAGATATTGAATAATATAATTTGAAAAGTACTTTTAAAAGTATTTAAACATTAACAGAACTGAGTTAATTACAATTATATCTTATTTGCTATGGCGCTATATTATTTATTAAAGTATACACTAAAAAACTTTACATTCACAGGAATTGCTGGACTGAGAGCCTGATGTCTTATCACTAAATTTTATATTCATGAGCTCATATTTTGAAAGTATTTTAGATTAATTTTGAAATTCACAATGTAAGTAACATCTTGAGAGTACATAAAAATTATTTTGATTATTTTAACTTGATAAGAATTTTGTAACAGGATAGTAGAGTCTGAATTAGTTGGATACAAGTGAATATAACAATATGTATATGTAGGTATTATATTTTTGTCCTGTTTTGATTATAGCATTGTATTTGCCATATATCTTTTCTTTTTGTTATTGAGAATGTTGTTACTAGTGAAAACTCAACATTTTTATTTCAGAGATAGTGTAGTTATTTTATTTTTTATGATTTGTGTGTGTGTGTGTGTAAGAATGTTACCAAAGTTGTAAATAAAGGAATTTAGACTTTGCCGGGAGGGAGACACTAGATAATAAAATACTAAAAAAAAGTTCTTACAGTTTATGTGATTTAAGTTTATATTATTATTATTATTACTCCTCACCCAAGAACATGTTTTTATTTTAGAGAGAGGAAGGGAGAGAGAGAGAGAGAAACATTGATGTGAGAGAGAAACAGCAATCAGTTGCCTCCCACCCCCAACCGGGGATCAAACCCGCAACCTAGGTATGTGCCCTGAGGAATTGAATCTGCGACGTTTGGGTGTAAGGGACTACAACCAACTGAGCCACACTGGCCAGGGCAAGTTCTTCTATATTATTTTAACTAGGAAGATCTGAAGGGTTCTGTCATGTTGCATGATTGGGCAAAATATTGACATAACCTAAGAAATAAAGTGCATCAAGTAGAGTGAGGAAGTGAAAGTTGCATCATAAAGAAAATGATGATACTTATTGCAGCACTCTTCTGAGAAAGCCTAATTTCACTTGGCTGTTTTGCCAATGGGTATCATTAGTCATGAGGGAGACCCATCCTTAATACCAGAAGATTTAAAAAATTTTTAAACTTCAAAACAAAGTATTGTTTCTAATTTTGTGCCATAATTTTTTATTTGAAAAATGTAACATTTGTAAATCTACAGTATTACTTTAGGGAAAATGTAATAATTTTAAAAAATTAATAATGACAATAATAATAATTACCATCTCTAGAGCTAGTATTTATTATACTACCTCTGTTCTAAGTATATTTATTCTCATTTAATTTGTACTAACAATCTTATGAAAGTAGGTACTATTCATTCTAAATTGATAGATCTTTATAACCTTCTAGAGGCCCAAGGCCCTATGCAAGAGTAGACCTTCCTTCCCCCAGTTGCCAGCACCAGCTTCCCTCTAACACCGGGACTGGGCTGGCTTCCCTCTGGCCCTGGCTTCGTCAGGAAGGACGTCCGGTCTAATTAGCGTATTACCCTTATATTATTATAGATTATTATAGATTGTTTGGCAGAGCTGGGATTTGAACCTACGCAATATATCTTTACAGGTCAGGCTCTTAACCCTCTGCTTCACTGCCTCCAGATGTGATTATAATATCAAGAATAATGATTTAGATTTCTCTTTTATCATTTTTTTATAATATGAAATTGCTTATTCTTTATAATTCAAATATACTGCCCCCTCAAGTTTCTGTTTAATTTCTCTTAGTGTTAAACATACTAATTTCTTTCTCAAGGAAGAAGCCTTTCATTTTATAGTTGTACACTATTTCACCATAGAATCTGACAACTATGACAACAGAGCCATGAGTTTCGTAGGAGTAAGAGATTTCATCTTGAAGCTTCTTAGAAAAGGATCAGGAAAGGTTATTCTGAATAATATATTTACTGTACTTCTTTCTCTACCTTTTATCCACATTGTTAGCTGAAGAGACATTGTAATCATAATCCAATTTGGCTAATATGTTGGCTTTGGAATATGTTTTAAATTCCTGTATACATTTAGGTACTTCGGACATTTTAGAATTAATAATACAATATTTTCTGCTTATCAGGAGCTTACTTATTCTCTATCTTCCAATATTAAGCCGCAAATAGACAAAAAGAGACTACAAAGTAGTTGGGAGAAAAAATTACCAAGTTTATGCATTAGATTTATAAACCTTAAGGTGAGCTCTTTACCGTTTTTTGATCTTACTTAAGTGTGATCTTATATGAAATTCTAATGAAATTTATCAGGCTTTCCAGTAAATAATGGTTGTATAATTTCATCCTCATGATTTAGAAATCCAAAATGCTCTGAAAACCTCAAGTTTTCTCTTATTGCCAAAACATGATCTGAATTGATATGACTATTGATGATCTTTATTTAACCCTCTTTTAGTGTGAATATACATTTTGCTACAGAAATATTAACATGTTTATTATGGGATGCTGCCTTAGACTTCACTGACACATCATGTAACATGTATTTGGATTGTAGTCCCTTTCTAAAAAAATTCTCTGAATTCTGAAGTGTGTCTGCCCTTAAAGATTTTTGCTAAGTGGTCATACACCTGTATAATCAGCTACAGTGACTACAGTACAAATGAGGACTAGGATATTGAACTAAGATTAATCCAGTAACTCAAACATAGCAATGTGATACCTTTATTGTGGAACAATATTTCTCAACTTGAATAATGTATGGATCCTTCTATAGAAAAAAAAATTATCCCATTTTGAGGAATCACCGACTTTAGTTCCTCAAGTAGTTTTAAGTCTTTTTACTTTTCTCTTTGAAAACAGTAAAAGTACATTTTTATACTGTTAATTGAAATGAAAACAACAAAAAAATGAAAATTTACAAAGCTTGTGGCCCCCAGGAAAATCCTTGGGACATTCTGATTTGAGAAACACTGATAAACTGGCAAATAGCCCTATATATTTTAGCAGCCCCTATAAGTATTACTTATATCAAGAGAGTAATACTTGTTTATCATTATGGACTGAATCATAGTTAAGGGATTAAAATGTCTTTACTATATTTAAAGAGTATGGTTTTCAAAAAATCATGAAAGCACCCTCTTTTTAAAATTCTGCACCGAGTTTTTGATAATCAACTTCAGCCTCCAGGGAAATGTTCTGTACCTAATTCCAGTTGAGAATCACTGTCATAATGAGCAACTCTTACTGATAGGAGTAAATCAAATTCCTCCAGTATGCTGAGGCAGAAGAAATTTAAGAACCAATGCTCTAACATACAGGCTAATGCATGTTAGAGATAAATTGTCATAAGAAACTAATGTAAATATCTGTTTTCCGCAGAATGGTGAACTAACTATCTGAACCAGCCTTTCTGCTGAAAATAACCTAAAATGCATCAATGTTCTGGCACAGAATAAAGAATATTTTGAACACTAATTAGAAACCTAGTGAGAGGTAAGCTGAGTGCTGAAGCTGGCTTTTGCCTTGAAGGTATTTACCAAATTAAGTGAACTTCTATTTTCTGGCTTTGTGGGGCTCAGGGATTATAGGAAGCAAAACCCAGACCCAGCCAAGGTAGAACATCAAATCAAGCAGGAAACAGTCTTCCCCATTAATTTGGAGTTCCATAGGGCTGTACATTCTAGGTGTAAGAGTGATCTAGAAGTTCTTTGCCTTAGTGTCACCAAGGATAACAAAGAAAATGATCTTTGTAGATTATTTCTGCTAATAGGAAAAATAATACCTTTGCTGAAAATGTATTATCACAAACCAGCCCTCACATTGGTTTGCAGCCTGAATTCACACTAAACCTCAAGCTAAGAATTTAAAAGGATCCTGGATTGTTACTTTCAGGAGCCTGACATAGCAACATGAATCATCATCATTAAATAATTCCCATTGGTGAAGTTCTAATGAAACTGATTATCTTATAATAAAAATTTATAAATCATTTAGGGAAAACATGGCATAATATAAGAGAAGTAGAAAAATCAGACCTGCAAATAGTTCACATTTTGGAATTATCAGTTGTAAAATATAAAATAAGTATTTTTAATATGTTCACTGAAAACTTAAAAGTGAGGAAAAGAGCAAACATTTTGTAAAAGAGTCAGAAGTTCTAGAAATGAAAATATACAGCAATTAAAATTAAGGGAGAGAGAAAAGCAAATAGACCTCATTGAATAAAAATTAATATAATGAATGATAAATCTGAAAAGTCCAGAAAGCAACACAGAGAGACAACAAAATGGAAAATAAAAAGAGGTTAAAAGAAGAGAAATTTTTTTTTTGAGAAAACACAGAACACCTTCAAAGGGCTACTAGGTTTCAGTAAGAATAATGGAAATAGTAGGCCACAAAATGATATACTCAGTGAAAATAAGTCTAACAACTATGACTCGTTGTAATGCAAGTTAGAGTTCTATAGCTAGCAAAAATATATTTTAAGAACAAGGCCTAAATAAACACATGCTCAAAGAAATAAAATCTGAAAGTTCTCTAGCAGACCACTTTTTAAATAGAAGGGAAATTATGTAGAACAGTGGTCGGCAAACTCAGTCAACAGAGCCAAATATCAACAGTACAACGATTGAAATTTCTTTTGAGAGCCAAATTTTTTAAACTTAAACTTCTTCTAACGCCACTTCTTCAAAATAGACTCATCCCAAGCCGTGGTATTTTGTGGAAGAGCCACACTCAAGGGGCCAAAGAGCCGCATGTGGCTCGAGAGCTGCAGTTTGCCAACCACAGATATAAGAAAGTCTGAAATTAAAAAAGGAATGATAAAGAGAGTGGTAAGTGGTTATAACTACCATTTTATGTTTAGGAGATTCCTTAGTTATTTGGGGCAACACCTCTAATACTGTATAATACAGCATTTTATTTTTTAGATAATTCTGTGGCTTAGTTTTTCTTCTTTTATTTAGTCTCTGTCATGCATTTCTTCTCAATGAGTGCTAATAACCAACCTAAGCAAAAGTGCTCTCCTCTAATCTTTTGGGAAATGATCTAAGAATTCCAATATGAAATTTTATTTTTCTTGTCCTAGAACAGATTATCACTGTAATATTGAATATAATATGCAGACACCTTTGAGAAATGCATGAGCTGCATAGCTATGGAAAAAATGGTACATTTGAATTCTGAACCCTCTTCTGAAGATACTGCCATGGCCCTTATACAGTGAAGCTCTAGCAGGGGTTCTAGAGAGATTGTATTGGGTTTATTTGAACTCTCCTCTTTTAAAATTCTTCTTGTGAGAAGGAACTGTTCTTTCTGAAATATAGAAGATTTGGAATCTACATTTAGCAAAATGTGTATTTTGCTAAAATTGTCTTGTATGTTTCCTTTTTTTGGTAGCAATGTCTAAGTTTTAGAAATTGGTGTACTAGTGGGTGTATTCATCACTTGGGTTATGCTAGTTATAAACCTAAGAAATTAGGGTACATTTTTTTCAAATCCCATATTATTTTCTCTTGGCATTAAATGCTTATTTTGAGTGACGTTTATTATGTGCAACAACTATTATGTGGTTTATTGAGTATTGTTCTTGAAGGATTAAGAAAAGGAAATAATATAGCTCTAGCCTAGATTTCCTTTTATTTAATTGTTTTGCTTTATGAAACAAACTTTCATACACATTATTAATGATCTGCTACTGAATGATTTCAGTTCATTTTAAGAAGTAGTTGCTCATAAAACTAGAATTTTCCAAATAAGTAAAACTTAAAGTTTTTTTGATTTGGGTATAAAATCTACAGACCTTTCTGTTGTGATATTACATATAAATATTTCTGAAGATACTAAAATTGTGTACAGCTCCTGGGGTAACTCACCCAAAATATCTGAAACTTGGTAAGCAGAGCACTAACAAAAATAAATCGTAATAAGAATACTAGGATATTTTAAAAGGTGTACTAAATTTTTTATAAATAAAAAATGCAATTGGTTTAGGACTTAAAAAGGTGAAATTAGCCTGATGGAAGTGTGTGCAAATACAGGGTATGGAAGTCACAGTAAGTAAAATGCATAAAATTTTGAGAAGAGAGCTCATTAAGTACTAACAGGGAAATGCATCTGCCCAACTTGTGCCAAAAGGCAGAACATGGGTTGAATGAGAATTGTGTACAGTACTGTGTTTTCAGCAGCTTGCTGCTTTCCACTTTATTAGCCTATTTGGGGTTCAGCTGTTGTTATTTAGTAATGCAAAAACATAGACTGGGAAAAATTATATACAAACCAATGTGATTTTCACATTGTAGTAAAATAATTCCCTTATTTACCCATGAACTAACTGGTATTACAGAAAAGCTTAGTGATAGAATAGGCTGTACTAAAATTATGAGGTGACTTCTGTTTTTGACTTGAGGACTTTGGTAAGTCCAAATCTTATGATTTGATTTTTGTGTGAAATGAAAACACTGCAACTAAAAATAATCTAGCACAACCTTTTCCCCCTTGAGTTTTTTTTTTTTTTTTAATATGTTTTTATTGACTTCAGAGAGGAAGGGAGAGGGAGAGAGAGAGAGAGAGAGAGAGATAGAAACATCAATGATGAGAGAGAATCATCAATCGGCTGCCTTCTGCACAACCCCTATGGGGATGGAACCCGCAACTCAGGCATGTGCCCTTGACCAGAATCAAACCCAAGACTCTTCAGTCAGCAGGTCAACACTCTATCCACTGAGCCAAACTGGCCAGGGCGAGTTGTTTTTTTTTTAAATATTTAAACTATAAAAATAATGAACACATTACAGAAATACTGGAAAATAGAAGAACAACAACAAAAAATTACTGAGTTACTAATATAAACTACAGTAAGCTTTTTTAAAAATATATTTTTATTGCTTTCAGAGAGGAAGCGAGAGGGAGAGAGGTAGAAACATCAATGTTGAGAAAGAATCACTGCATGCCCCACACTGAGGATCGAGCTTGAAACCCCAGCATGCGCGGTGACCAGGAATTGAACCCTGACTTCCAGGTTCATTGGTTGACGCTCAACCACTGAACCACTCCAGTTGGGCTTTTGTATATTTGTTTCTTTTTTTTAAATCAGGTTCTGTGTTTTTTTTCAGAATTCAAATCTAAATCTATTTGATACTGAAGTCCAATCTATATATTTTCTTCATGGAGTTGTTCTTAGGCTTTTTTAAAATTTTATTAATTTTAACAAAGCTTTTTTGTTTACCGTGTAGTCTTTAAGACAGTCATTTTTAATGACTACTATATATTAGATTGAATATATGTACTTTCATTTTTCTTACGTATCTATATATATATATATATAAAAGCCAAGCGACTGAAACAACTGGAATGACTGGTTGCTATGACGCTCACTGCAGCCTGCCAACTGTCCCAATCGGGGGCGGGACTGGCCGGCCAACCTCCTGTGGCCCCTCTCCCTGGTTGGCCCAGTCCCGATCGGTCCCAATCGGGGTGGGCCGGCTGGACCCCACACATGCACGATTTCATGCACCGGGCCTCTATATATATATACATAAAAGGCTAATATGCTAAGTGTCCGTCTGATCGGTAGCTATGACACGTACTGACCACCAGGGGGCAAACACTCAACACAGGAGCTGCCAAACTGCAGTGACTTGGCAGCAGCGGTTCTTGGGTGATGCACCCCAAAACCAGAGAGGAGGGAGCCTGATTCCTCGCCGGGCTGCGTGATTCCACCTTCAGCCATGAGTTACGTTGTTGCTGGTGCACTATTGGCCCTAAATCTGGTTTACTGCACACTTGCATTTGCATTCCACACCCTATATGACAGCAACTTTGCAGAGTGCCCTCTCGCACTCTGGGACCCCTCAGGGGATGTCAGAGAGCCAGTTTTGGCCTGGTCCCCGTGGACCAGGCCAAGGAACCCCACCTGCTGGAGGGACCCCACTCACTGGCAGATGCCCTTCTAGCCACAGTGCCACCCCAGGTGTGACAGGCCGGGGAGGGACCAAGGGAGGTTGGCTTCAGGGCGTGTCCAGCCCGTCTCACCCAGTCCCGCCCCACCGCCCACCTTCTAATTGTTTTCCATGAAGTGGGTCACTAGTTACTCTATAATAAGAAATGTGAGTTGTTTATAGTTCCTGTTAACTTTCATAATTTTTGGATGGACATCTGTGTGTGTGTTGTGTAAGAGAGAGGAAGAAAGGAGAGGGTCTTTTACCTTACATAGGATTATTTCACTGAAGTGACTCATAAGTGGAATTACTGGGTCAAGGAATATGACATTTTTAATGATTTTGGGTGCATATTGCCAGGTAGCTATCCAAAATGGCCTGTGGCCCTTGCCCCAAATTGTTTATATTTGTAAACCATTGCTAATTTGGGCAAAAATAGATATTATTACTTTTATTACTACTAGTATTTGTGCCTATTGCATCCTAGGTACTGTATTACATTATCATATTTAATATCACATTTTGTTTGCTTTGCATTTCTGTGATTCAGTGGAGTTGAATATTTTCTACTATATTTATTTTCTATTTATATACTTATTTGTGAAAAAGATTATTTGCCTATTGTGGTAGACTTAGTATTCTAAGTGGATGGTTTTCAAAAGTATTCTGAAATGATAGTTTAGAAACATTCCTCTTCTCTCCTTGAAAATACAGTGACAGTTCAAACCGAAGAGCATATTAGCCTTTCACTGTCAGTACTTGATTTTTTAACTTTGCTTGGCTATAATCTTTAACATATTTGATGACATAATATTACTTTATAGCTTCAAATAAGATTTTATTATAAACTTGTAATTCATAGGAATAACATGTATTTGCAACCATCTCAATTAGTTTCTATCACTATATATTCTCATATTTGTCAACAGTATCTATTTGTTTTAGGTAGTGTTGCTAAAATATTAATTCCTTAAGAGATCGAGTGTGCTTTAATGGACAAAAACTTGAGTATTGAACTCAGCCTGGTTTATAATTTTGACTCTCCTTTTTATTAGCTTTAGGACTTAGGCAAATGCCTTATTTCATTTCCATTTCCTTATTTATAAATAGTGAATTTCAATTTTCTTGTTGTTACCATTGAGCATGATTCCTAGTATTAAGAATTTGTTTCAAAAATAAATAACTCGTAAAGGTGGATAGCATAGCATTTGGTCCGGAATAGACATGATATTGATTATTGGTTGATTTCAGTTTTAAATAATTATGGTTTGATTGCTTACTCATGCCCACATTTTGTTAAGATTCATTAGGAATACAAAAGTAAAAGACTCTTGCCCCTTATGGAATTCACAGTCAAAAAGAAAGGATGATACATAGAGCTAAGTAATAGGGAGAAGTAAGTAGAGATGATGCATTTCAAAGCCCATAGCATAGTGTCTGTAATATTAGTCAGTGCAATTTGGTACTCTCTAATTTCTATATGTAATTGAAGATAAATGGAGTGAAATATAGGTGCAAAGGCAAAAGTGGACCATTAGAAATTAGCATTTTCTTCTTTGGACAGTAAATACTAAGATATATATTTTTTAAAGGAAACAAGACTTTCTTCAACAAATTCTCATCCATTACATTTTTAAAGTTTTCTATGGATAGAGAGACTTATTGTGTGCACATATGTGCATATGTTTATGTATGTGTGGTTTTCATTACTGATTGAAATAGACATCAAATTAATTATAGTTTGGTTTTTTCCTTTTTACAGTGTCTTGGTGTGTGAAGTTATAGATATAGGTGTATGTGAGAGAGGTAGGAACTGGTTATGGAGAGAACAATGATAAAATAAAAAATGGGTAGGATTGGACAATTGGTACTCATAGGGTAGTTTATATATACACTGTCACCAGGATAATGTAGCGGTTAGATCTTTGATTCTGAAGTCAGTCTGCTGGGTTTAAATTCTGGCATATCCAGTTGCTAGCCAGACAACCTCAAACAGGATGCTTAACCTCTCTGAATCATTTTCCTTATCTATAAAATTGGGTTAATAATAGTGCCTATATTATAGGGTTTAACTGATGGTTACTTGAGATACAATAAATAGCTGACTCCCAAATTATTAACTACTGCTATTGAAAATGGAGTTCTCTAAGACTACATCTACTAGTTGCTACCAGAATTCAAATACTGCTCTACATCTAAAATTGACCAGTTTTCATAATTCTTGTAATAACCGGCCAGCTATATTCTAGGTAAAGGAAAACTTTGGAGTTACTTATCTTATTTCAGTTATATAAGCATAAGTATATTGACTAGACTGATGGAAAACACAGAAGTTTTTTCACTGAATTCAGAATGAGGTACTTTTCTGAATCTTTAAATAAATTAAATAGCACATTAGCTCTATCACTTTCTTTGGTCAGTTATTCTCCCATAATACGTGTTTTGAATTGAAGTGTGTTCAAAAAACAAAAGAGAAGTCATTTGAGAAAATAGAAATACAGATAGTTTAGAAATTTTTTTTCTCTTTGAAAATATAGTAACACTTCAAACTTTATTAAGAAAAAGAATGTCAGCCTTGCAGTCTCAGTACTTGATATTATATAGAAAGCAGATGTAAAAACACTGGAATCTACAAAAGAAGTAACATAAATATAATTTTACTGATAATGAATGAGAAATGTTATTGTTATAGTATTATATAATGTAAAAATATGAGAAATGGTTTCTCTTTATAATAAATATTTTAGATTTCAGGAAAGGGCTTATTTGGAATATTGTTTAATTACTCAAAATACATTATTTAATTTTGTTTCTATCACTCATACAATATGGTATTATAATGCTGCATTATTTACAGCCATATCAAATAATACGAAATTCTCTTTCTAATGTTGTAAATTTTAATTATACAACTACTATGCTTAAGTATTATGTGGGATAATTGCAAAATTTCTCTGATTTGGCGATATTTAAATAATGTATTTTATTTTTTCATGAGCCTAAGAATCTTAAGCATTACATTGAATGATAATTATTTCCTTTGTTGCAGAACTATAGGAGTAAATGGGTCCAATAATTGGAATGACTCCAGAAAAGAGAGCTGAAACTCCAGGAGCTGAAAAGGTTGCAGGATTAAGCCAGATTTACAAAATGGGAAGCTTGCCTGAAGCTGTTGATGCTGCCAGGCCAAAGGCCACCCTAATGGACTGTGAATCAGCAGATGATGAACTCACAAACTTGAACTGGCTTCATGAAAGTACTAATCTTCTAACGAACTTCAGCTTCGGAAGTGAGGGTCTTCCAATTGTTAGTCCTTTGTATGACATAGAGGGAGATGATATGCCATCATTAGGACCATCTTGCTACCAGAACCCAGAAAAAAAATCAGCAACTTCAAAGCCCCCATACTCTTTTAGTCTTCTCATTTATATGGCTATAGAGCACTCTCCAAATAAATGTCTGCCTGTCAAAGAAATTTATAGCTGGATTCTGGACCGCTTCCCATATTTTGCTACTGCACCAACAGGCTGGAAGAATTCTGTTCGACATAATCTGTCCCTGAATAAATGTTTTCAGAAAGTGGAAAGAAGCCATGGCAAGGTCAGTATTATGAACATTGCTATATTTGGGGAGGTTGGGGAGAGTTAACTTTGAGACTTTAAAATATGGGGAAATCAAAGGAAGACAAAAATAGCCAAGTCAGATTACTTCAGCTTGATCTTAATTATATTCATCATTTGCTTTCAGTCTACCATAGGTACATAAATTAGGTTTTTAATGTTCCAATTTTCTGTTAGTTTCTATAGTGTTTTTCCATCACTGTATCAGTATATTATTCTTATTTATGTAGTCTTGGAACCATTAATTGGAATGTAGACCTTTTATAATTGGAATGTAGACCATTTATAGCAATGCAATTGATATGGTTGAATTTAAATCTATTACTGTTTACTGTCTGTTTTTATTCCCTTTTACCTACTTTTCTGCCTTTTGGATTGAATATTTTTTATGATTCAATGTTATCTCTACTATTGGCTTATAAACTATAAAATTTTTTAGTGACTTATTATACAAAATTTCAGTGTATATATATATATATAGAGAGAGAGAGAGAGATGTACGTATATATAGGTATATACATACATGTATCTATATATATATCTTTATCACTTTCTACCTTCAAATAATAGTATATCATTTTATTTATTATCTGGACTTTTACAGAAAAACTTGACTAATGCTGATGTCCTATCTGGATTTTTTTTTTTCTTGGAGAAGTTTATATAGCATTTCTTGTAGTTCAGGTCCACTAGCAACGAAATATTTTTTTCATCCGTTTTATGGAGGAGGGCTATAGAATTCTAGGTTGGCAGTTTTCTTTCTTTAAGTATAGTAGTCCCCTGCTTATCTGCTGAGGTATGTTTCAAGACCTCCAGTGGATGCAGGCAGTATGGAACTCTATATATATGAATATACTATTTTTTTCTATACATACACTAGAGGCCTGGTGCACAAAATTCGTGCACATGGGGGTGTCCCTCAGCCCAGCCTGCACCCTCTCCAATCTGGGACCCCTCAAGATTGCCCGTTTAGGACTGATCCAAGAGGGATATCCCTCTCACAATCCAGGACTGCTGGCTCCCAACTGCTCACCTGCCTGCCTTCCTGATTGCCCCTAATACCATTGCCCCTAACCGCTAGCAGATGACCCTGCTAGCGGTTCTCAACCTGTGGGTCGTGACCCACAGGTTGAGAACCGCTGCTGTAGATAGAGCCTAAGACCATCGGAAAATACAGATATTTACATTACGATTCATTAACAGTAGCAAAATTACAGTTATGAAGTAGCAATGAAAATAATTTTATTGTTGGGGATCACCACAACATGAGGAACTGTATTAAAGGGTTGCGGCATTAAAAAGGTTGAGAACCACTGCCTTAAGTGGAGGCCTGGGCCTGCCAGGGTGTGAGGAAAGCTTGGCTTCCTCCATTGCTGGGGAAACCCAGCCTCCTGCTTGCTCTGTGGCTGCGGCCATCTTGGTTGGGTTATTTTGCATACTCCTGATTGGCTGGTGGGTGTGGCTTGTGGGAGTGATGGTTAATTTGCATATCACTCTTTTATTAGGTAGGATATTTATGATAAAGTTTAATTTTATAAATTAGGCACAGTAATAGATTATAACAATGACTGATAATAAAATAGAACAATTGCAACAATATATTGTAATAAGTTATGTGAGTATGGCCTCTCTTTTTTCTCTTGAAATATCTTACTCTGCTGTAAGATATTTTGTGAATGAAATGCCTACGGGATTAGATGAAGTGAGATAAATGGAGTAGGCATTGTGACTTAGCGCTAGGCTATTGACCTTCTGACCCTTATTTTGTGAATGAAATGCCTATGGGATTAGATGAAGTGAGATAAATGGAGTAGGCACTGTGACTTAGCGCTAGGCTACTATTGACCTTCTGACCATACATCAGAAAAGGATCACCTGCTTTAGGTGATCCTGGATCATTGAACCATGACAATCTCTATAGTTCGATGTCAAGAGCAGATGATATCTATGGTTGGGGAAATTGAATATTTTTGGACTGCAGTTAACTGCAAGTAACTGAAACTGTGGAAAGTAAAACCACAGATAAAGGGGAACTGCTGTACTTTAAAGATGTTCTCTTGTCTTTTGGCTTGCATAGTTTCTAATGAGAAGTCTACTGCCTTCTTATCTTTGTTCCTCTGTTATGTTTCTTTTTTAGCTGTCTGTCTTTAGGATTCTTCCCCCCACCCCCAACAGGAAAACAAATCCATTTTATTTATTTTCAGTAAGTTTCCTTGAGGGGTACAGCATTACACGGATTGTGTGTCCAATAGCCTTAGCAGGAAGGTTGCTTCGGAATTTAGCACGAACCATTCCAGGGTTTCCATGAGCACGAGTTACCTTTCCCCAGATTACTCTAGTTTTGTTTGGTTTGCCACCAGGAGTCACTGTGTTGTTCTTTGCTTTGTACACATAAACACATCTCTTGCCTAGATAAAATTCTGTTTCATCTCGAGCATAAACACCTTCAATTTTAAGAAGAGCTGTGTGCTCCCTCTGGTTCCGGAGACCCCGCTGATAGCCAGCAAAAATGGCCTTGGACCACAACCTTCCAGACATATTTGTCCTTATAGAAGTCCTGTTCCCAGCAGGCCGTCAGTCCCACATCTCCTCCATCCTGTCTCCCTGTTGCTGGAACTCATCAAAATCAGTGCCTGGCAGAGCGTCCGTGCTCTAGCAGTTCCTCTCCAAGAGATGTGGTAGAACCCACTCCAGTTATTTACCCTCTAGGATTCTTTTCTTTATCACTACTTCTCAGTAGTTTGCCTATAATATACTTAGTTGTGTTTTTCTTTATTTTTATCCTGCTTTGGTTTTTCAGAGGTTCTTGGATCTGTGGTTTGTTTTCCTTCATTAACGTTTAGAAAAATTTTGCTCATTGTCTCTTCAAATATTTCTTTTGGCTCACTTTCTACTTCTGAGGCTCTAAGTAAAAATATGTTACACCATTTGCTATTGTCTCACTTCTTAGTTGCTGTGCCCCTTTTTCTATTTTTTTCCCCTTTATTTCAGTTTGGATAATTTCTATTGCACTTTATACACGTTCACTTTTTCCTCTGTTGTGTTCATTCTGCTGATAAGCCTGACAAATAATTGGTCATATTTTTTATTTCTAGCATTTGTACTTAACTTTTAAAAATATTCTCCATCTCTCTGCTAAAATTTCTGACTAGATCTATAAATATATTAGTCATAGTTGTGTTATCTGTCCGATAATTTCAATATCTGGTCCATCTCTGGTCTGATTTTGTTAACTGTTTTGTCTCCTGTTTTTTGTGTGTGTTTCATAATTTTGGATTGAATTTTAGTGTAAGAGATTGGTAGAGACTGAGGTAAATAATATTTCTGCCCAGAAGTAGACAATGCCTCTACTTTTGTTAGGTTGTTAGTGTGAACAGGTATTGGTCAATCTAGTTAATAATTGAACTGGGATTGGGTTTTGTGGTTGTCATAGTACCTTCAGCATACCACAGGCTTCAGATCCCTACAGAGATGGACTGCCAATACTTTGTGTTTAGTGTGAGAACTGGAGTATCAGATGATTATTCTCAGTGTTTCTACTTTACCTTCATCTTTCAGCTTGTGCCACATTTGGGGGCTGGAGGGGAGTTTGGACATTTCTTTTCATGCTCTTGCCCCTCCCATTGCAATAGATTGTTATTACTTATTACTTGGTGCATGGCTTTTTTAAAAAATGACAGCTACTATGCCTTTTTTAAAAAATTTTTTTTATTGATTTCAGAGAGGAAGGAAGAGAGAAAAACATCAATGATGAGAATCATTGATCGGCTGCCTCCTGTACGCCCCCTAGTGGGGATCGAGCCTGTAACCGGGTATGTGCCCTTGACTGGAATCGAACCTCAGACCCTTCTATCTTTATGTTCTATCCACTGAGTCAAACCTGCTAGGGCGGTGCAAGGTTTTTTAAGGTGGGTTTTTTAGTTCTTCTGTTCCCATTTTGGTCTTAGCAGGCCTATGAATGCTTCTGACTCATGAGTGGGTTTTTCATGCCTCCTCCAGGAGCAGACAGTTTCTCCCATCTATTCAGAGTGGAGTCTAGAGCTGCATTCATCACTAGCCAACTATCTACATGTGGCTAGTGGTTGGTGTATTGGACAGCATAGATATAGAATATTTCTGTTATTGTAGAAAGTCGTACTGGACAGCATTATTCCGGAGCTCAGTCAAGCCTCCTGCTTATTCCCATTATGGTAGGTAAACTGGCTAATATCAGTGGGAATCTTATGTACAAGTGAGTGACCATTTCTTTTCTCAGTGTAGCATATTTGTGCTTTGTGTAATTGGGGGATCTGGGTATGAGCAGATTTTCTGCCCTTCTCCTAATGACACATGGCACATTGCTTAGTATGAGGATAACTTGGTTTTGTACTTCTCTTCTAGCAGCAGCCATCCTTTGCCTGGGACTGAGGTGGGTAGGGTATTTTGTCTCTCTCTCTCTCTCTCAGTAGCAGACAGCTTTTGCTTAATTTTGGAGCTTTGTCCAGAATATAGAAAGGTTGTGTGCCTGTCTCACAGCGATACCTGATCTCACCTTATGCTCATTCAGGACCAGTAACATGGATGAGGTTTGTCTTGCTAGATTCTATATATCTATCTTCATTTCCAAGGGTGTCTCTTTTAGGTCTCCTGCCCTGCCCACAGTCTTTCTCAGGAGCATAGGATGGAGATTCATGGAAAAATACTGGCTAGTGGATGAAGACTCTTTCCTGCCTGGGAATGCCAAGGATGCTAACTTATCTTGCTAGCTCACACTTGGCTTTTAAGAATTTGTTAAATTTTGAGTAGTTTTTTTCTTACCTTCTTTATGACTACCACTTCTTCCATGCTCTGCCAATGGTAAAATATTTCACATGTTCCATTAAAACAGTCCACATATTCCATCTCTCCTGACAGGTCCCTGTCACAGTTTAGAATTCAGTTCCTTAAGTTGTCTTGCCATTTTAGCTCTCAGATGGACTTATAAAAAATTATGATTTTGTAGATTATTTTGAGTTTTTTTTTTTTTTTTTTTTAATTAGGCTGGGAGTAATGTTTTCTTATAGCTTACTTACTATTCCCTACCTGGCAGCAGAAGTCTATTCTTAATGTGAAATAAAAGTAAAAAAAGTAAGTAAGTATATTTTTAGGTGATTGAAGGATTTTCTGGGATAGTGCTGCTCAAACTTAAATGTAGACAGATCTTTTAAAATGCAGATTATGATTCACATCTAGGACGGAGAGTGAGGCTTTTATTTCTAACAAGCTACCGGTTGCTAGCCCATGGACACACCCTGAGTAGCAAGACATTAGGACATATCATCATCTTATAGCTAACGTAGAGGAAGTTGTATTGGTTATTTATTGCCATGTAACAAATTGCTGTCTCATATTCTGTACTATATAAATGGGATATTTACAAAGACCAACTATGTATTAGGCCATTTAAAAAGCCTCAGTAATTTCAAAGGATCAATCTCTGTCATAGCCTCTGAGATAGCCCCCAAAGAGCCCCGCTTTCTAGAGAGTCTACTCCAATACCGAATAGGGCTGACTTGTGTAACCAAGAGGATATTGTGGAAATGAGGGAGTTTGCCTTTTCAGAGACTAGATCATAAAAAACATGGCTTCTACTTTGGGCTCTTGCATAACTTGTTCTATGGGAAGCCAGCTGCCATATCCTAAAGACACTTAATAAGTGGCCCTATGGAGAGGCTCATGTGGCAAGGAAATGAGACCCTGTATCAATAGCCATGTGAGTGAGCCATCTTGGAAGCAGATTCCCCCTGCCCCAGTCTAACTTTCCTTTCAGGTGACTTAAAGTGTTGGAAATTGTGGGTAAGTCTTTCCCCATGTGCTTCATTAGAGTTTAGTTTTTAATTATATCACTTAATTCTTTTCTAGTTTGTATTTACACTTATGGTGGGACATAAAAGTTGAACTATCTACTAGGTATTTAGAAATAAGCTACAGGAATAGTGGTGATGTTGTGGAATTAAAGCTCTAAGTATGTAAGTCAACATTGATTTTCAGTAGAAAAATCTAAGAAAAGAAGGGTGTACTGGAAACCAAGGCAGTTGAGTTAAGTGTGTATGAGCAGTAGTGTCAAATGTTGCAGAAAACTTGGAAATGATTTGCTAAGAAGAATTCATTGAGACAAAAGATTAGGGTTAAAATATATAAGCAGTGGTGTGCTGGTGGTAAATGTTTACAGTTGGATGGGGGTGGAGATGTAGCTTTTGCAGATATCTATGATACAAATATTTCTGTCATGGCCAGTTTCAAGCTACCAACATTAAATGTGAAGTTGATGAGATGTTTACAGTCAGCAGCACACCATTATATATAAGGGACTCATAATCTAATCCTTATATAATAAAAGCCTAATATGCAAATTGTCCCATTGAGCAGGCATTCGACCAGGAGTTCAGCCACTCACTATGATGTGCGCTGACCACCAGGGGGCAGCGCAGAACATTGCGGGTGTCCGAGACACACTACGACCTCTTGTTGGCTACCTGGGGGCAGGGGTGATGGGGATGGAGGTGCAGTGAGAATGCAGGGTGTCTGCCAAGCTTGCTCTCACTCTCCCTGCTACCCTTTTCTGGGATGCCAGGGCTCACATGCTGGGGAAGCCCCCACGCTCAGGGGCCAGGCGCCTGCAAGGAGCCCGTCCCACACCCGCACGGCCTCTTTTGGGTGAGCCAGGCTGCAGCTGCTGGGACCACAGGAGCCGGTTGGGCTCCCCAGGGGTTCGCGCAGGAATGGTCTACAAGGCTGGCTGGGAGAGAGTGCGCTGCCTGCCTGTCTTCCGTGCAGTGCCACTGGGCGGCCCAGAGACCCACACTCCACCCTGGCCCATGGTGTCCGGCCACGCTCACTGCATCTCCGCGTGGGGACTCGAGCACCGTGACTCAGGTGGAGGGAGGCACATGGAAGCCCAGGGTCTGCTCAGGGCCCAGAGGTCCTGACGCCACCAGACGCTCACACTTCGATCGCCGGATGTACCTGTGTACAAATTTCGTGCACCGGGCCTCTAATAAGGAAAATAAAACCTAATAGAAAAATGGGCAAGAATGTGAACAGGCAGTTCATAAGAAGAAATACAAATGGCTCATAAACATATGCAAAGATATTCATTCTCACTAGTAATCAGGGACAGACAAGTTAAAAGAACAAAAGACCACTTTTACCTATTAGAATGTAAAAAAATTTAAATGTTTGGTAGTATTAAATTAGATGAGGATGACATGGGAAATAATATCAGTAGTTTCACACATTTGATTACAAAGGAGTATAAATTAATATCATACTTGAAGGCAATTTGAAAAATTATTATAACTAAAAATGTGCTTATCCTTTTATCTAATGGATTAGATTCTGATTTCTCCCCTAGAGCAACATTCATACTTGAATGCAAGGCGATGTATATGAGAATATTCACTGTGGTATTATTTGTAATAAAAGTTGTAGAATAATGCGTTCAATGTGGTATGATTTGTGGTAATGATCAAAAGGGACTTGTTCTTGTCTATAAATTTTAAATGTGTGCATTATTTGTATAATTAACCTGAGTGTTTTTGAATGCTCAGAGAAAGAAAGGAATTAAAGAAGAGCTAGCAAACAGGAAGCTTAGAGTCCAGAGTACAGGGAAAGTGTGATAAAGAGAATAAAATACTGCTATGAGATAATAAGGAATATGAAGATAAATATAGAAATTGTTATATATTGGGACAAAATTATCAGGCTATCACCACAAGTTAGGGTGGAAGGAAAGGAAATCATAGGTGACAATGATCACAAAAATTAATAGACCACTTTGCTTAAGTGTCTGAAATTTGGATGCAGAAAGTGACACATTTAAGTAGGATTAGGAAGGTTTATGGATTTTTTAATTTATGAAATACTTCTTAAAATCAATGCCTCAGAAGGACAGTATTTCACTTCTAATCTGCAGAAGGCAAGTAGGTTGTACTTACTTCCATTAAATGTTGGAAATAAATTTGGCAGCCTTGACAGCACTTTTCTGATGACTGGTCATTAAGTAGAGATAATAATCTAAAAAAGAAGGCAAGATGGTCCTGGCCAGATGGCTCAGTTGGGTGAAGTGTTGTCTGTACACCAAAAAGGTTGTGAATTTGATTCCGGGTCAGGGCACATACCTAGGTTTCGGATTCAATCCCTGATTAGTGTGCGTGCGGGAGACGGCCAATTGATGTTTCTCTCACATCATTGTTTCTCTCTCTCCCTTCCACTCTCCCTAAAAATCAATAAATATATCCTCGGATGAGGATTAATTTAAAAAGAAAAAGGCAAGATAGCAATGTTCAGGTCAGACTACAAAGTGTTAATGATACCTAACCAATTGGTATAGCTGGTTGGATAGATTCCCCTATCATTCATAGCATAGTTACTACCCTCAAAAGGCAAGTCTAAAAATCTTGGCATGGTGTTTTTCTGCCTTGGGATTTTAAAATTATAAAAGTTAGACATGGTTTTTTGTGGTTGTTCTGTTTCTGTTTTTATGTTTTAAATATTAGCATCCAAGCCTTATACCTACTTTTTACATTTTTATAAAGCCAAACTAAAATATTATAACTGGGATTTTAGCTGGGAAATACGAAATTTGACATTTTACCTGGTTTAGTACAATTTACATTTGCATGATGATGACGTATTAAGTTCATGCTATAAGCAAGAGATATGAATACCATTTTTAATTCAGTGGTTCTAAAAACCACTGAAAAGGTAGTCAAGAGGAGGAACTCTATTAAAATGTATGAGGCAAGTACTTAAAAACATCTCAGGAATAATGAACGTTGCCTCTTCTCCCTGTCTGTTATTTATTTACAACTTCCATTAAGATAAATCTTTTTAAAATTTGGGTCATTTCTTTAGAACCTTCATCCTTCTCTACCAAATAAGTCCAAAAGCCCTAGCGTTTCCAAATGCATAATAGTGTATGAGAGAATACACATTTCCTGTTTCCATTGCACAAAAGATTTATCTTGTTCTATGTAAATTTAGTTAAAAACAATTAACTTCTAAAGCTCTTTATTTGTGTTCTATCATCTAAGCACAATAATGAAGAGGCAAAGTTTTGAAGAAGTGAGTTAGTTAAAAATAAGTTTCTTTTTCCTGTAGACTCTAAAACATAGATTAGCAAATGCATAGTTTTATCTCTTGTTACTGATAGTTCATGAACAGACCCAGTGAAAGGAAGTGCTGCCATGGTAACATAAACCAGACTGTTATTTGGAGACCTTATTCAAGATACTTAACTGCCCTGAACTTCAAGTTTTCAGTACCAGTTCTTCTAATTTCCTATTTCAAGGAAATAGCAATTCTACCATTATCACAACAATTTGCAGTTCTCTCACAATAGAATTTGAAAAGTAGACTTAACGGTTTCTAGAAGTGTAATCTCAGAAATATCAAGATAGAACATAGCTAGAATTATTAAAATAATTGTCTTAGTAAATATATGAAAAATAATTTACGTATATCTTTTCTCTATGAAACTGGAATGGTTTGGGGGCAAAGCATTTTGTGGGTGCTAACATTTTATAATTTTGTTTCTCGATCAAAACATTACTTGGGCCAAGTGACTGAATATATATTTAATTTAAGAAGTTCCATCATTTAATCTAAAAGCATATTTGTAAAACTTAACTTCCTTTGTGAAAAACCCCCAAAATTTCAACTATTTGTTTAGCATAGTTCATGTGTTATCTTGCCATTGAAAGCAAAAACAGTTTTACCTTATATATGGCATATTTTTTTCTATATTACAGTGTGATAGGACACCCCTCGTTTTTCTTTTCCTATGTATTTAAGTTGCTAGGATGCTAGACACTGCCTTACATCAATTACCATACCTTTCCTCAGACAGGGGCTCTTTTCCCTTCTAAATTTAGTTTAGCCCTTGTTCTTTACTACCTGACTTTGTTTCTTATTCCAAATTAACTGACTTTTTAAAAAACTGATTTCAGGGAGGAAAGGAGTAGGAGATAGAGATAGAAACATCAGTGATGAGAATCATTGACTGGCTGCTTCTTGCATGCCCCCCTACTGGGGATTAAGCCCGAAACCTGGGCATATGCCCTGACCAGGAATTGAACCATGACCTTCTGGTTCATGAGTCAATGCTCAACTACTGAGCCACACCAGCTGGGCTGGAATTAATTGACTTTTGTTCTTACTGTTTTTTAAAACTCCCTCATCTCTTAGAAGTAAAGGACTAAGAATATACTATTATTAAACCATATAATTTCTCACTATACATATGCCAGTTTCAGAATATCCTAGTATTAACTTATTTTTTTATCTCTGTCACTTACATATGAATTACCTTCCTTGAATCTCATCACAACTTAGTGATGGCCTGGTTTTCTTTTTTATAGATAAACTAGAGGCCCAGTGCACGAAATTCATGCACGGGGGTTTGTGTCCCTCAGCCCAGCCTGCACCCTCTCCAATCTGGGACCCCTCGAGGGATGTCTGACTGCCCGTTTAGGCCCGATCCTACCAGAATCCTAAACGAGCAGTCAGACATCCCTCTCACAATCCAGGACTGCTGGCTCCCAACTGCTCCCCTACCTGCCTTCCTTATTGCCCCTAACCGCTTCTGCCTGCCAGCCTGATCACCCCCTAACCACTCCCCTGCCAGCCTGATTGATGCCTAAATGCTCCCCTGCCAGCCTGATTGCCCCTAACTTCCCTCCCCTGCAGACCTGGTCACCCCTAACTGCCCTCCCCTGCAGGCTTGATTGCCCCCAACTACTCTCCCTTGCAGGCCTGGTCCCTCCCAACTGCCCTCCCCTGCTGGCCATCTTGTGGCAGCCATCTTGTGTCCACATGGGGGCAACCATCTTTGACCACATGGGGGCACCCATCTTGTGCGTTGGCATGATGGTCAATTTGCATATTATTCTTTTATTAGATAGGATAGAGGCCTGGTGCACAGGTGGGGGCCGGCTGGTTTTCCCTGAAGGATGTCCCAGATCAGGGTGGGGGTTCCCTTGGAGTGTGGGGCTGCCTGGGCGAGGGGCCTGTGGTGGTTTGCAGACTGGCCATGCCCCCTGGCGAACCAAGCAGAGCCCCTGGTATCTGGGATTTATTTATCTTCTGTAATTGAAAAAGTTTGGCTTCCTCCATCACTGGGGCAATCCAAGCCTCCTGATTGCTCCAGCTCCCATCTTGGTTGGATTAATTTGCACACTTGCTCCTGATTGGCTGGTGGGCGTGGCTGGTGGGCATTGTGGAGTGATGGTTAATTTACATGTTTCTCTTTTATTAGGGTAGATTATGCATGAGAGGACTGACTCTTAGAGATATGATTTGTTCATTATCACATAGCCAATCAAGAAGCCCTGTTTAGGACCTCAGTGCCTTTTTGTTTTGTTTTTTAGGACCTCAGTTTTTTGTGTGTTTTTAATCCTCACTGGAAGATATTTTTCCATTGATTTTTAGATAGTGGGAGAGGGAAAGACAGAGCAATATCGGGAGAGAAACACATCGATTGGTTGCCTCCTGCACAAGCCCTCGGGCGGGGAGGAGCCTGCAATGAGATATGTGTCTTTGACTGCAATTGAACTTGGGTCCCTTTAGTCCACAAGCCAAGGCTCTATCCTCTGAGCCAAACCAGCTAGGGCAGGACCTCAGTTTTTAAACCTGTGGAAGTATTCTTTCGTGCCATTCTGCCATAATAATTATGACACAATAGTCAAAGATAAAAGAGCCTCAGTAATATATTAATATTACCTTGAAAAAGATTTAGGGAAATGGAAGCACTCTAGAATTCATCACATTAAACCTTCAGCAATTATAATAGCTTATATAAGGTTTTATATAAAAAGGAGCAGGGGAACAGAAAACATGTAAATTTTATTGTTGTCTAAGTAATTGTTCATGTAAATCAAATTAAAGAAAGGGTTAACAGAAATTAATAGTTTGAATTTCACTAACTCATCTCCTGAATTAGTTTTGAGGTTCTGAGGAAGTTTTGAACATCATATGGTAGGAGAGAGGACAGGTTATACTTATAAATGATTTTTTACATTTGTGGAGAAAAATACCTAGTAGCCAACATTTGTTGAGTGGTTGAATGTCTGGCAGTATTCTAAGCACTTTACATGAATTAACTTATAATAAAATAATTCTTGAAGTAGGTACAATTTACATAGAGATATTTTGAGCACATTAATACACAGAGAACATAGACATTTTCCTGAAGGTTACTGTTAAGTGATAGAACCAGTTTCTAAAGTAAGCAGTCTGATTCCAAGGTTTGCCTTAATCACTGTACAAATGGTGTTTAGCTCTGGGGAAGTGGGATGAGATTGCCACTGGACTTCCTCCTTGCATGGCTATGAAGTTCTGTTTGTGAATGTGGTGCATTTGTAGAAATATGCTTGTAGTCGAGCTTCTGTTCAGGATGTGTAGGTAGGGATGTTCAGCTAAGAAAATAGGAAAGATTATCCTGAAGGTAGAGTTAATGGGTGATATGACAGTTCCTAAAGTCCTTCAGTATTTCCTTTTTTAAAAAATTTTTATTCATTGATTAGGGAGAGAGACAGACAGACATTGCTTTGTTGCTCCGCCCATTCATCTATACATTGTTTGACTCCTGCATGTGCCCCTACCTGGGATTGAACCCACAATCTTAATATACATCAGGACGATGTTTCAACAGAGCTATCTGGCTAGGGCCCTTCAGTTATTTCATTTGACTAGCTCAACTAGTATAACTAGTATGTATGGGATACTGATGGTTTTTTAAAAAAAACTCTTTGAGTTTATTTATCAACTAGAGGTCTGGTGCACAAATTCATGCACAGGTGGGGTCCCTCTGAGTGGCCTACGGTAACAGGCCGAAACCGGCAGTCCAGCGCTGCCTGCATCTTCTACCTGCTGCTCCCACTCATCCTGGCCCCACTGTGCCTGCCGCTGGCTCATGCCCAAATCAGTCCTGAACGGGAGAGGCTCACACTGCCACAGCAGCACTCGCCAGCCATGAGCCCTGTGTCTGGTGCCCTCCCAAGGGGAGTGACCTGCAGGATCGGGCTGAAACCGGCTTTCCGACATCTCCCGAGGCGTCCCAGATTGTGAGAAGGTGCAGGCCAGGCCAAGGGACCCCACTGGGGCACATTCAGGGGTGGGGAGGGATGCAGGAGGTTGGCCAGCTGGGGAGGGACCATGGAAGGGCTCCAGGGTGTTTTCGGCCTGTCTCGCTCTGGCCCCTGTTGGGCAGTGCACGTCATAGCGACTGGTCAACTGTCTGCCCCCTGGTGGTCAGTGCACATCATAGCAAGCAGTTGAGCAGCTTTAGCATATCATTAGCATATTACGCTTTGATTGGTTGTTCAATTGTTCTGCATTCGCTCTATTTGCATATTACCCTTTTATTATGTAGGATTCTATTCTTTTTCCTAATTTTTAGTTTATATATTTATCAATTTTCTTTTTGTATGATTTTATATAATATGTTTACATTATAAAATATTATGTCATTTCCTTTTTTATTTTTCCCCTGTAGATCTGACAAAAGCTTGTTTCAGATATTGCAGTTCTTGTTTAAGAATGAAAGTGTTGCCCTAACTGGTTTGGCTCAGTGGATAGAGCGTCGGCCTGTGGACTGAAGGGTCCCAGGTTTGATTCCAGTCAAGAGCATGTACCTTGGTTGCAGGCACATCCCCAGTAGAGGGTATGCAGGAGGCAGCTGATTGATGTTTCTCTCTCATCGATGTTTCTAACTCTCTATCTCTCTCCCTTCCTCTCTGTAAAAAATCAATAAAATATATTTTTAAAAAAATAAGAATGAAAGTGTTTGAGGATATAAAATTGCCTTTAAGTTCAGCTAGGGCCACATCTGCTTAGTTTTGATACAAGAATGTTTCTTATACCCTTTAGATACTAGATAATCTGTAATTTTAGTTTGGATAGCTTTTTAATCCAAGAATGGTTATAAATTTCCAAATGGTCAGAGAACTTCGTTGTTGTGAGATTGTTCGTTTTTATTTTATTTTTGTATTGGAGTCCAAAATTGTGATCTTTAAAAGGGAATTGATTTTTCTTCATGGTATAGTCAATGTTTATAGTTTTTTCCCCCGTTAATATTTGGAAAGTATATTCTATAAGAGTTCACTAATTACATCAGTTTTTCTCACCAGCATTCCACAGAACACTAACTTCTTAAATGTTACCTGGGATAAAGAGGTTCTGTGTCAAATAATTTTGGGAAACCACATAAAGCAGGTTTAATTATAGCAGGACTGTTTTGATTCCTTAATCTACTAAAATGTAGTTAATTTAAGAAGGAGGGAGGTAAAATATGCAGCATCTTCAAAACTATTCAAAGGAGTTACCGCATAGCCTGGCCTTTCCCCTGCATGTTAGATCATATTAGTGAGGTTCTTCAGGTATCTTGTTCACTCACCTTCTTCATAAGCTGGTCCTTCTTACTATGGGAACTGTGAATCAAGTAAGCCTTTCTTTCAGGCACCTTCCATTTGTAATTTAGTAGGCACTTTTATTTATAGATTCTCTAGTTTCCAGAATCCTACAAATTCCATTATTTTTAGATTCCATTGACATTGATTATTTTAATGGCCTTTGAGCTTGTGTGCCCATTGCCAGCCATATTATCCAGAAGTCCCTCAAATGTTGAAACTTAACCATCTTAATGGAAGGAATTAATGCTTCTTTCGTGTGTGTATGTGTGTGCATGTGTATACTTAATCCTCACCAGAGTATATATTGCGAGAAAGGAAGGGGGGTGGAGAGAGACAGACAGACAGACATAGATGTGAAAGAGAAACATTGATCTATTGCCTTCTGTATGCACCCTGACCAGGGATCAAAAATGCAACTGAGGTATATGCCCTGACTGAGAATAGAAATCAAGACCTTTTGGTGTGTAGGATGACACAACAACAAACTGAATCACCCAATCAGAGCTTTTATAATTTTTTACAAGAGTCTTTTCCATACCTGTGTCACCAACTTAACTAGTCTTTGAGAAATTCACTAGATCTTCATTAAATTGTTTGCTGTTAATGCCATTAAAAAATAGGAATTATTCTTTGATGCCTCACTTAATATCATATTCTCTAAAGTATTCCTTATGATGCTGCATAGAAACTTTCTTTTTGACTTTTCAGTAACAGTAATAATGGCTAACATTTATTGACATCTGAAAGTGTGGAGGGCCACTTTGTACAGCCCTCCATGCTGGTCACTGTATAATTTAGGGGTTATATCATTTTCACAGATTAAAGTTCCAGGTTATTAATTCTTGTGTATTTTATTCTAGGTTAATGGGAAAGGTTCCTTATGGTGTGTTGATCCAGAATATAAACCCAACCTTATGCAAGCACTGAAGAAGCAACCTTTCCCTTCAGCATTAACATCTCCAGAAAGGTACGGTACCTTCCATATAAGTATCAATGGTGCTTTATAAGATTTCCCTGTATGAGATGGAGAAACTCAACAAAGTTGTCGGGGTTTGGCGTTTTTTAATTGACAATTATTTATGGATAAGACATTAGCGTAAGGCAGTTTTACTTACAGTCTAACTTGTGCTATTAGGAAACAGGATATTGGATAGTTAAGAACATAAATTCTGGAAAATGTAGTCAGTACTGAATATATTATAACTAAACTCTAAAGACAGTTATATGATTTTAGTTACAAAAGGCTAAATCATTTTAATTGTCTGCAATACTAATGCTGACTTAATGATGTGGGAAATTAAAGCTATATTTAAAAATGTTTAAGTAAGATGATTGTTTGTAATTGTAACATTTTGTTTTGATTTTGCAGGTAAATACAGTTGTAATGTATTTCCTTGCCTTTTGCTTTCAAACTCAGTGACTCCTATTGGTCTTATAGCTTTCCCATTTTATTTTATTTTATTTTACTTTTTTAATAGCCATGGAAATTTATAGCTTTCCCATTTTAAATTGCATCTGAAAATGATATGACTTCCTTAAATCTGATTTTGTTTCCTTTTTCTAGAGAAGCCTTCAGAATCTTTTTGAATTCTATTAATGTACATTCATTTGAGTTAAAAATGCCAGATTTTGTCAAGATATTTTTAAGAGTTTCTATAATGGTTAATGTGATTTTTTGAAAAATTTTAAACCTTTTTAATTAAAGTAATAAGTGGAAATTTTCAAACATACCAAAAAGTAGGGAGAAAGTTACAATGAATTCCCAGCTGCAACAATTATCACCATTTCATATTCTAGTTTCTTAAAATATTATTAGATAACTTTTAGAGGTAGCTAAAATACAGTAATAAAAATAAGTAAGGCTAATGCTGAAATTTGTGTACATACTAGAGGCCTGGTGCACAAAATTCGTGCACGCAGGGAGGGCCCCTCAGCCCGGCCTGCACCCTCTCACAGTCCGGGAGCCCTTGGGGGATGTCCAACTGATGGCTTAGGGAGCGGGACTAAGCCGGCAGTTGGATATCCTTAGTGCTGCCGTGGAGGCGGGAGAGGCTCCCGCCACCGCCACTGCGCTTGCCAGCTGTGAGCCTGGCTCAGGGCTTTGGGCTGAGTGGTGCTCCCCCTGTGGGAGCGCACTGACCACCAGGGGGCAGCTCCAGCATTGTGCATCTGCCCCCTGGTGGTCATTGCACATCATAGCAACCGGTCGTTTCACTGTTCAGTTGATTTGCATATTAGTCTTTTATTATCTAGGATACTCTTAGAGATTTTAAACTTATTTACCATATTAGTAGGTAAAAGGATCATTGTAATAAGAACTACTGAGTGATTTATTCTTATGAATGAAATCTAGAAATTATCAGATTATATCTTCATTGCTTAGGAGTTGATATCTTTATTAGTTAATGTTGGTGCTTATGTTCTGATTTAAAAAAATGATAATTTAGAAATTAATAAGTTCAGTGAAGATCACTTATCTGTTTTATTTAGCTATGCTATTTTTTAAATTAAAGATTAAATGGGAGCCCTGGCTTGTGTACTTAAGTGGTTATATTGTCGGCTCACACACTGAAGGATCGAGGGTTTGTTTCCCTGTCAAAGGCACGTATCTCAGTTGCAGATTCTTCCCTGGCCTGGATGGGTTGCGTGCAGGAGGCAACCAGTCAATGTGTCTCTCACATTGATGTTTCTCTCTCTCTCTTCCCCTCTTCTCCCTCCCTTCCACTCTCTTTGAAAATTAATGGGAAAAATATCCTCAGGTGAGGATTAGCAACAAAAAAGAAAACATAAAGTAGAATTGGTGCAATTTTTTGTATGCCATCAAAAACATACTTCATTGTGTCTTTGATATGTTGCATTTTCGTGTTTACATTTTTTAACTATCATATGTTTAAAGGTAAATAAAAATGATTTATGGCTTAAAATAGGTAGATAAAACAATGACAACATAAAGGTTATATAATCTTTGACCTTAAAACATTACTTAGTATTTTTGTTTTATTTTTTTAATTTATTTTTTCTGTTAATCCTCACCTGAGGATATTTTTCCATTGATTTTTTTTTTTTTTTTTTTTTTTTTAGAGAGAGAGAGAGAGAAAGAGTGTAAGGGTCAGGGGGAGAGAGAGAGAAATATTGATGTAAGAGAGACACATGAGAGACACATTGATTGGTTGCATCCCACATAGGCCCCAACCAGGGCTGGGGGATTGAGTCTGCAACTGAGGTACATGCCCTTGACTGGAATTGAACCGGGGGCCCTTCAGTCTGTGGGCTGTTGCTCTATCCACTGAGCCAAACTGACTAGGGCACTTATTTTTAGAAACATTTTTTCCGTTACATTATTTGGCAAAATGATAGTTCCAGCTGACCTGCTTTTGTGTGGCCCTTTCATATCATAATTGGTAATTCTGAGGAAGAGAATGAGATACAGTGTATATAAAATGTGAATAGAAAATACTTAATTTAGTTAGAAAAATAGATTTGTTACACTGTCACAAACTCCAAAAAACAGAAGTAGTTTGTCCCAAAAATGTTTTAATCTTTGGAATTAAAAAGAAATTGCTGGTCTCTTTTCATGGATATAGAAAGTTCAATGTGATAATGATATTTACTAATAAAATCAGGAACTTAATCTGTTTTGCATCATTATCATTCAGTGCTCCTTAAACATTTGCTTTCATAAACTCTTTAATTTTTGTGGTAATACCTAGAGTCATATAATGTCAAACTTAAGCATTCAATACAACACCAAATACTATTATGTATTGCTATGGTTCCAAGTATTTTATTTTTGTTTTTATTGTTCCAAGTATTTTAAATGCATTGTTCTTATTTAATTGGCAGAGCATCTCTATGTGGGAGGTTTAATCATTCCTATTTTACAGATGAAGAAACTAAGAGATTAATTATTTTGCCTAAGAACATCCAAATAGTTGTGATTTAATCTTGATCTTACGTTCTTTCTGCTTTGGCATTTTCTTCCTAAACTGAGTAGTATTAAACAAAGAAAACAAGGTAAAAATTGTTTGGGCTGATTTTTAGAAATTAGTTGTGTTTGTGACTAAGTTCTGTAGCAAGCAAAGTAAAGATTTTTATAAGTTTTTTTTCTTATCTCTATTTTTCAGTGGCTCTTTATCACCTCACTACTTAAGCTCTGTACTCAAGCAGAATCAGGTGCAAACCCTCAAAGGTATGTATAAGATCAGTATTTTAAATCATAGAATTTTAGGTAAAATATTAGGGTTGAAATTTTTTTTCTAATTATAAAGCAATCATAGGTTTATTGTAGAAAATTTTAAAAATAAAAATATTTATAAAGGAGTAACTAAAAACTTACCCTTTCTACTGTAAACATTTTGATACAATTGCTTTGGTCCTTTTTATGTTTTTTTTCATGAGTAGGTATGTTTGTGTACATGCACAGACACACACATAGACATATCTTTTCTCCAAATACTGGGCTCATACTATATATACTGTTTTATATCCCATTTTCATTTCCTTTAACATGTATTTTTCCTTAAAAATAGGAAGGTATTTCTCAAAGTACGTCTTAGACTAGAATAGGAGGTTGACAATTTATGGCCTATGTAATATACTATTATTTGGCCTGCCACCTGTTTTTGCACAGCCTGTAAATTAGGGATGGTTTTACACTTGTAAGTAGTTGAAAAAATAAAAATAATATTTTGAGGCTTGTGGAAATTTGCTGCAACAGCAGAGTCAAGTAGTTACAACAGAGACCTCTATATTGTATCCTCTTGGCCCACAAAGTCTAAAATATTTACTTATTGACCCTTTACAGAAGCTTGCCAACCCCTGAGTTATACAAAGTTCAGAATAATTTTTATAGGTTATTTAAGTTAAAAGAATTTTATGAAAACAATAAGTTAATTTTTAAAATTTCATGAACTTCTTTTTGAAAGTATATAAAAGTTCTGAATTTTAGTGGGTTTTCCCCTACTCATAATTGATATTATAGATTAGTAATGTGTTAATATAAAGTTTCTAGCATTGTTGCTTTGGAGCCTAGATAAATTTCTGTGATTTTTTTAAAAAGAGAAATTCACAGACCAAAAGCATTTCCATATATCAGAGACACATTGTCTCTTTGGAATTTCACTAAGCTGAGCATAGGAAGCGGTATAATGTTGGTCTTTAACAAGGGAAGGAGAGAATGGAAAAAGTTTAAGAGAACTTTGCAAGGAAGTTTAGTGTATATGGAGTCCACTTCAGATATGTTCTGGCATATCGTAAGGTAAGTATCCATTTTTCTATTACCTAATGGATATATGTGTTTTCTCTTTATGTTTATGTATTGTTGAAACTTCCTTTATCTTTGTATTACCTCACTAATTTCTGACGCTTACTCTTTCAAACTCAGTTCATATACACATTTTGAGAACATTTTCTTTCTGAATTCTGGGGTTTATTTAGAATCTTGTCTTGTTCTTTTCTCATATCATCTAAATTCTGCTTCTCAATTCCCTTTGGGGAGCAGACACTTTCACAGGTTTCTCCGGCTAGTTTCAATCCCCGGTTTTTATCATTTGTGTAGGTACTTCCCTTTCATTTAATGATTTCTTTATGTTATGCATCATCTCTCCAGTGCTGCTAACACTTTATTTCCCTTCATCTCTGTACTCATAAGTCTTAGACCTCTTCCCCTAGTAAGAAGTAACTAGGTGGGGAAGGTATTTAGTATTCCGGGGTAAAAAAAAATGCAGGTCTAGCCTGGAATAGACTTTACAAAAACTTAAGAAAATGTATATTTAAATTAGGTTGCTTTAGGGCATTTTCATAGAATTATGAGGAGATTTGGTTTTTATTTTCTCTAGATATATTTTCTGGGGAGAAGTTTGAAAAATACAATACTAAATGAATAAACAATTATTTATTCTACAAGTAATTGTTGAGTTCTTACACAGTGCTAGACACTGTAGTGGGTGCTTTGGGATATACAGAGATGAGAGAGACCCAGGTCCTGATCTCAGAAAACATACAGTTTAATTGAAGAAGATTGGCTAGAATTATGCAGAGTACACTGGCAGGAAAGGAAGTGAATGGCAAATTAAGCTTAGAGGTAACTCAGGAAAGGCCTCTTAGAAGAGAAGGAGTGTATTTGAGCTGGGCTCAAAAGTTTGGAGTTTACTTAACTTTGGGTGGAGTTTTGGTAGGATGCAGTTACTGGGAACTGCAGGCTGAAGCCTACAAGTATAGAAGAAGACCAGGTAGCCTTGGTCTAGTGGCTGTAGATGTGATTATTTAACATGAACAAGACAAATGAAAAAGCTTAAGCAAATCAAGGAGAACTTAGTTAACATGAGTTTGAACTTTTTTCTGTAATTAAAATATTAATTAACATATAGTTCCCTACACTTAACCCTTACAACAACTCTTTGAGGTATTGTTACTATATTTTACAAATAAGGACACTGTTGTTTGGAGAAATTAAGTAACTTTCTCAAGGTCACATTACTAGTAAATGCTATAGAAGGAACTTTGATTTCAGAGCCTATACTCCTACCAGGTATGGGACATTGGGGAAGCTGCTGAAAGGCTTTAAAGAATGCGGTGATATTATCAGTTTTGTAAAGATTACTTAGGTGCACTGTTGGGCTCCAATGTTAGAGTCCAATATTAGATTCATCTGTCACTTCATGAAAACATCTTTCTAATTATTATTTTAGAGCTATATTTAGACACATAAGAGAGTTACACATTAGGCTTAGGAACTTCAGAAACCAGTATCAGCCAAAATGGCTGCAGCAGTTTGTTTAAAGTATAGTTGTCTTGCTCTGATCAGTGTGGCTCAGTTGGTTGAGCGTCGTCCCATGCACCGAGAGGTCACCAGTTCAATTCCCAGTCAGGACACATGCCCAAGTTGCAGGATCTGTCTCTAGTAGGGAGCATGCAGGAGACAGCTGATCTATGTTTTTCTCTCATTGACATTTCTCTCCCTCTCCCTTTCTCTCTCTCTCAAATCAATAAACTCATATAAGAAATAAAATTTTTAAAAATAGTCTATAATAATAAAAGTAATAATATGCTAATAATAATAATAATAATATGCTAATTAGACCAGACAGCCTAACGACCTTCTAGATATGGTTCCAGGCGTCCTTCTGGACAACTTTCCAGACGAAGCCGCAGCAGCAGGGGTGAGGCAAAGGTGGCCGCCACAGCAGATGGGGGATGAGGCAGAGGCAGTTAGGGGCGATCAGGCAGGCAGGCAGAGTGGTTAAGGGTGATCTGGCAGGCAGGCGAGCGGTTGGGTGCAGGCTGGGCTGAGCGGGGCGGGGGGGGGGCCACCCCCATACGAATTTCATGCACCGGGCCTCTAGTATAAAAAAATATATTAAAAAAAAATACAAAGTATAGTTGTCACTCTTGTTCACCTTAAAATGACTAATTATATATACTAGCATCTATGTTACAGTATTGTATAGCAGTAGCAGGTGGCACAGGAATCTCATACTGAGATAGTAAAACAAAACCTTTTTTGTCAATGTTTGGTGTGCTGTGCACTTATAGTAAATTCATCAGTGAAAAACAATGCAGACAAAAATGGAACTTACATTCTAATTAGTAGATTTTAGTATTTATACATAAGCACTAGTTTACTACAACAGATATAAAATTTAGATAGTTAATGGTGATGTTAGAGGCTAAGTGCAAATCTAAATTCAATTTAAGGTTGCAAATTAGCATAATTTGTATCTTTATTGAAATGAAAGTAAATCCATGGTCCAGGCAGCTAGCTTAAAGTGTTGTAATTTATTGAAATTGCTCTCCTAAAGGATCTTTAAAGAATCACAAGAGACAGATTCTCCATTTGGGTGCTCTGTAAATGTGTATGTTTTGATGGAGGCAATAAATCTTCTTATACTTATTGTTGCGCTTATGTTCATTTAAATTCTGCCTCTATGCTTCTCATATCATTCCTTAAGCAAATGGACTTGAGAATCAGATAATAGAAACTTGTTATCTTATAATCCTCACTTTCACAGGGCTGAAACTTGTGCCTTTTAAATTTTTTCTCAACTATTATTAATTTTCCAGCAGCAAGCAAGACTAAGGAAATGTGTGAGTTCACACTATTGACAGAAATTTATTTGAACCAGTCATTAAATCAGTAGTATGTTTTAAACTCCAATCAGAACTAGGAAGGCTAAAAAGGGAAATAATATGACTTCGGACTGTTGTTTTTTAAAATCACTATTTGGATCACTTCCGTGGTTCTAATGACAACTGACTTTTAACTGTAAGTGAATTATTTGCTTAATCTAAGTAGTGTCAGAAAATATATACAAAAGACTTATAAAAACAAAAAACTTTTTTCTTCATGAACTGGATATGTTAGGTAATATATCTAATAGTATGTGTTTAAAAAGAGAGCCACCTTTAAAATAGTGTTGAATACTTATCAATGAAAAAATACAAGGTGTTTTTCATTGTGACAATGAATAAGTCTTCAGTTTAATCTTAATACCAAGACAGATTGGGTACTATAAATAAAAATTGTTGTAGCCTTGCCCAGATGGCTCAGTTAGTTGGAGTGTTGTCCCATACACCAAAAAGGTGGCGGATTTTGATTCCTGGTCAGGGTACATACCTAGGTTGGGGATTCAATTCCCAGTCGGGGCAAATAGGAGAGGTAACCAATTGATGTTTCTCTCACATCGATGTTTCTCTCTTCTTCTCCCTTACCTCTCTAAAAATCAATGAAAACATATCCTCAGGTGAGGGTTAAAGAAAAAAAATGTTGTAAAGCTGTACAGGGAGTTTTTGTTCCAAGAAGTTCAAATTGTATCTTGGACAAATCATTGATAATCAGGTGTTCTTGATTACCAAGTGTTATGGTTTCTTTTTCTAATGAATATTTTAATGGTGAAATTAAACTTTAAATCAGAGTTAACATTAATTGGCAAGGCATTGTGGGAAGCATACTTATAAATGTTCTAAACCAAACAAATAAAATGTAGATAAAATCTTCTTGCAAAGAAGTTTTTGGTTCTATAAAGTTAATTTTATGGGGAGAGTTCAAATTAATTAGGTATAATAACTTTTCTACAAGAAATAAATCTATTTAAGGAAAACATCTATTATTCTACTGTTACAAAAATAGTACCTCGTTTTGTTATCACTTTAAATATTCGAAAACTAAGAAAAGAAATGGTGTTCATGCAGCTTACTTATAATTGCCAAAATAAGCCTATTATCAGTTTTCTTTAGTTTTAGGTATAGTGTTCAGAAATATGACTCCTTGAATTGTAATGGAAGTTAGAGATATACTAAATTTTAATAAGGTTTCGTATGTTACATTTATAAGTTTTATAAGATTATAAATTTTCTGAAATTATTTCCTCATAATGAATTTCAGTATTAGATTTGCTCCTTCCCTACCACATTCTTTATATATATATATATAAATTTATATTCTATTATATTTTTTATATATATAATTGGAAATAAGGAAGACCTTTTTTTGTTAAAAGAAAAATTATTTCATGGAGCAGGAAAATCTGTTTGTGCCTTTGCATAATGCCATGCAAGTTGTGTCCTGCATAAGGACACCAGGCTGAGGAAAGAGTGGGGTCTGAAATCCAGCCCACCTTCCAGTCTTCAAGCTGTGTGCCTTGATATAGGGAAGCATTCACCTGGAGGCAGAGTTGCCTTTTTTCCAACTCACACAGAGATACAATATGGGCTAGCGGCTGCACCTTTTTCACTTCATAGACACATTAGAATACTGAACTCTTATCAAAGTTGTGATCAAGTCTCTTTCTAAAAGGAAAAGGAGAGGTCTTTGTTTTGCTAGCCTCGTGGCTATGACATGTGGGAATCATTGGTTGAATTTTTTTTCACTTGCTGCTCTTGCTGCCTAAATGCTTTTCCTTCAGATATGCACATGGCTTCTTCATTCTCTGACCTTCCTGAAGTCTTTGCTCAACTGTTACCCTTTCTTCTTCCCTAACCTCTGTATTAAAAATTGTAACTACTTTTCTCAGTATCTCCCTTTTCTCTTAATTTTTCTCCCTAGTGCTTATGACTCTCTGGCTTATTGTACTTTAATTATTTCTTTATGTTTTGAGAGGTTAGGGATTTTCCTGTTTTATTTCTGCTGTATGAAATGATGTCAGGCTTATAACAGGACACTTGGTTTATTGAATGAATAACAGAATCAATAATTTCCAGTATATTCCGTAATTTTCTGAAGAATTTCCTCTTAAGGGCTGATGATGGAGTAAAAATTGAAGGCCTGAGTTCTGGAGGTAGACTACTGAGGTTCAAATCCTGCTTCTCATTCCTAGAGATTCATCCTCTGTGTCTGTTTTCCCATCTTTAAGATGGAAATACTAATAGTACACATATCATAAAGTTGTGGAAATTAGATGAGTTAATAATACTTAAAATATGCCAAGACTGTTGAAAGTACTCAATGTGAGTGAGTAATTTAGTGATACTCAGCTTAATCTAAGGAAAGGAGGGCAAAGATATAATATACTTACTCTTTCCACATTTATTAAGGACCTACTGTTGTTCCCAGGTATTATGGAAGACAAAAGGTAAGATAATGTTTCCTACCCTAAAGAAGCTGACAGTCTAATTGGAAAGACGTTCATGTAGAGACTTTGTTTCATGAGGTTACATTTTATTTAAGGGAAAAGAGCTCTAATATTATGAGTACTTCCTCATAACAACCATCTTCTGATTTACTTAAAGTCAGTAACAAACATTGCCTGCCTTTACGGAATTTACAATTTACAGTAAAGTTGGGGGAAGAACAAGTCAGTATCTTCATGACTTTATTATTTAAAATAACTTTATAATTAGATATTGCAAGTAAAATGGAAAACTGGGATAATAAAAATTTTCTAGCTTTGAGATAGAAATGGGAGGTTTCATGTCTGAGTCTTATTTTAAATTTATCCTTTATAATCTAAAAAGTGTAAATATTTTCTAACTTTTCTTTCACATTTTAGGTTATACCATTTCACTTTTATTCAGTTACAGTTATTCAGATTAAGAGATCACTAAGATGGAGAAGGCCTTTCAGTAGAAAAATAGATATGAGAGCAAAATGACCTTATCTGGAGTAGAACCTACTAGTTTTACCAGCCCACTTTTCTTATGGAATATTCATAATTATGTTTGACCTCTTGAATTTTATATAAAGCTATAGTACACATAGGCTTATATATAATTATGAATAAAGATATTAGTACTAATATTTTTGTGCCAGCAATAATTATTCCTTTAGCATTTGTAGATTCATATGATCTAGACTGCCCAATTACATTTATTTTTATTTCCTTTAGCATGTGATTAATGCATTACTTTATAACTGCAGATATGCCTAGATAAGGATATTTTTTTAAATGTTAAAAAGTAATAATGCCTTAATATACATTCCTAGGTAATTTAGTCTGTTTCAAGGACAAACCTTATTGAACTGGAGTTTAGGTTTTTATTTTCATTGTGAATAATTAAAGAATAAAACTTTTATTATCTCTATACCTGTCAATCCTCCTTTTTTCAATACTATTCACAAAACTGTTCATAATTTTAAGTGAACAAAAGCAGATGGCAAAGTATGTACTTCATTTTCTTTAAATTTTTTTTCTTTTTAAAAAATTTTTATTGAATTTATTGGAATGACATCCTATCTAATAAAAGAGCAATATGCAAATTGACCATCACTCCAACACACAAGATGGCTGCCCCCATGTGGACAGAAGATGGACAATACAAGATGGCCAGCAGGGGAGGGCAGTTGGGAGGAACCAGGCCTGCAAGAGAGGGCAGTTGGGGGCGATCAAGCCTGCAGGGGAGGGCAGTTGGGGGTGACCAGGCCTGCAGGGGAGGGCAGTTAGGGGCAATCAGGCTGGCAGGGGAGCAGTTGGGCATCTATCAGGCTGGCAGGGGAGTGGTTAGGGGGTGATCAGGCTGGCAGGCAGAAGCGGTTAGGGGCAATCAGGAAGGCAGGCAGGTGAGCAGTTGGGAGCCAGCCTTCCTGGATTGTGAGAGGGATCCCAGATTGGAGAGGGTGCAGGCTGGGCTGAGGGACACACACACCCCCGTGCACGAATTTCGTGCACCAGGCCTCTAGTTGATTAATAAAATGACATAGGTTTTAGGTGCACAATTCTATAATGCATCATCTACATAATTGTATTGTGTGTTCACTACCCCACGCCAAGTCTCCTTCCATCACTATTCTTTTTTTTAAATTAGAATACACACCAAAATCTTAATGTTGGTTACCTTTGGGTACATGCAAATGCCTGTAATAAAAAACATTAAAATTGTTAGTTTTCCTTTTTCAGAATCTGATATTGATGCTGCCACTGCAATGATGCTTTTAAATACTTCTATAGAACAAGGAATTCTAGAATGTAAGTAATCATGCTTTATTTTTAAAATACATTTTTGTGAGTGCCTTTTTCAATATAATTCAGAATGCAAGATATTTAAATGGTATAGCAAATTATTCTTTCCAGCTAAGTTGTATTTTTATCCGAATAATTTAATTTCTGTTTTACTATATTTCCATTTCTTTACTGAGCATTTGAAAGATTGAGTTTAATGCTATGATAGATCATGTTACATTGACCAAGAAGTGCTGGTGAGGATGTGGAGAAGAGGGAATCATAGTACACTGCTGGTGGGAATGTAGACTGGTACAGCCACTATTGAAAACAGTATGTACTTTTCTCAGAAAATTAAAAATGGAACTGCTGTTTGATCCAGCAGTTCCATTTCTGGGAATATATCCTAAGATTCCTAAAACACCAATCAGAAAGAATGTATTCACCCCTATGTTCATAGCAGCATTATTGCAATAACTAAGATCTGGAAACAACCCAAGTACCCATCAGTACATGAGTGGGTAAAAAAGTTGTGGTATATCTACACAGTGGAATACTATACAGCTATTAAAAAAAAGGATCTCTTACCCTTTGCAACAGCATGGATGGACCTAGAGACCATTATGCTAAGTGAAATAAACCAGTCAGAGAAAGACAGATATCACAGGATCTCACTTATACATGGACACTATTGAACAAAATAAACTGATGAACAAAATAGGTCCAGAGGCATATTAAAAATTGTAACTACTGTTCTCAGTATCTCTCTTATCTCCCTAGTGCTTATATGACTCTCTGGAGTTGGGCAGGAACTGGGTGGAGTGGGGAAGTATGAGGAAAATAGGGGACATCTGTAATACTATCCTATATAATAAAAGAGTAATGTGCAAATCGACCAAATGGTGGAATGACTGGTTACTGTGACAGGCAATGACCACCAGGGGACAGACACTCAATGAAGGAGCTGCCCCCTGGTGGTCAGTGTGCTCCCACAGGGGGAGCACCGCTCAGAGTCTCAACAGCTGGTGAGCTCAGCGGTGGTGGCGGTAGACTCTCCCACCTCCGCCGCAGCGCTAAGGATGTCCAACTGGCAGCTTAGGGGAGTGGGCCTAAGCTGTCAGTTGGACATCCCCTGAGGGCTCCTGGACTGCGAGAGGGTGCAAGCTGGGCTGAGGGATCCCCAAGTGCAAAAATTTCGTGCATCGGGTCTCTAGTCAACAATAAAAAACTAAAAAAAGATATAAGTACAAAATCCATGAAACAAAAAAATGGGCAAATTAAATTAAACATCAAACGTTTAGAGTTCTGACAAGACAAGTCTTTAAGAAAAGTAACACAAGCAAAACACTGGGAGGACTTTTTTTGTACTATATAAAAGAAAGGATTCATATTGAGTATATGTATTTAAAAGGATTCTATAAGTAAGAAATAAGAAAACAGTTCAACAGAAAAGCCAGCAAAATATATTAATAGATGGGTCTCAAGAAGAAATACACATTGACAACACTCATTTGCAAAGATATGCAACTTCTCTAGAAATCAAGGAAATGCAATATGAAACAATATTGAGATGTTTTATTTGCCCATGAAATTATGAAAAATTTAAATGATTTATAATGTTAAGTGTTAAGTATAGGAACAGGGTATTATCATAGACTGTAGGATAAAAATTGGTCCAGCCATTTTGAGGGCAGTTTGGAAATACTAATTGCAACTTTAAATGTGCATATCCTTTTACTTAATAATTCCATATCTTGGTATTTCTCCTAAAATTTATTTGCATATGTGTGAGAAAAGGCATCTAGAAGTATTTTCATTGCAATGTTATTTGTAGTAATGAATAATTGGGAACAACCTACAAATCCAACCAGGAGATGGTTAGCAAACCATTGTAATGGTACAGTTAATGTAGTGGAGACATACATAATGAGGCATTCTGTGCAAGCAGTTCAAAATAATTCTATTTTCCCTCGAAAGGTCAAGACATATTATTAAATGGTGTTAAAATGTTTCAGATTAATACCCACAGAATGATATGGTCTGTGTTTTTTGTTTTTTAAAAAAATATTTTTATTTGATTTTTAGAGAGGAAGAGAGAAGGAGAGAGAGAGAGAAACATCAGTGATGAGAGAGAATCATTGATTGGCTACCTCTTGCACACCCCCACATTGGGGATTGAACCCACAACCTGGGCATGTGCCCTCACTGGGAATCAAACCCTAACATCTTGGTTCATAGGTCAATGCTCAACCACTGAGCTATGCCAGCAGGCATGTTTCTGTTGTTTTTTTAAGAACCTACAAAACATTCCAACTTTACAGCCCTTAACTATTCAGTAATAATATAGTTGTTTTAAATGGCTTGTTTTTGCAATCAAATGCATTTGACCTATTGAAAGTTTTATTTTCCACAGGTGAGAAGCCTCTTTCTCTTAAAACAACTATCCAAAAAAAAAGGAGTTATGGCAACGCATTTAATCATCGCAGTGCTATGCGATTACAAGAGCGTGATTCTTTAGCCACCAGCATTGATCCAAAAGAAGACCACAATTACAGTGCAAATAGCATGGCAACGCAGCGTTGCGCATCCAGGTCTAGTGTGTCTTCTCTGTCTTCTGTGGATGAAGTATATGAATTTATCCCAAAGAGCAGTCATGTGGGAAGTGATGGCAGTGAAGGATTTCACAGTGAAGAAGATACAGATGTTGATTACGAATATGATCCTCTTGGAGATAGTGGCTATGTATCACAGCCTTGTGTAGATACCTCTGCAAAGGGGCAGCCAGGCAAAAAGATGCGGAAAACGTCATGTCAAGAAATTGATGAGGAGCTCAAAGAGGCAGCTGGGTCTCTACTCCACCTTGCTGGAATTCGTACATGTCTGGGTTCCCTAATAAGTACTGCAAAGACACAAAATCAAAAGCAGCGAAAAAAATAGAAATACCTGTTAGTGTGAAATTATTTTAAAGTGTGGCAATACTGTTCTACTTAATTCTTTACAAGGGATATCAAAGCCATATGGACTTACTTTTGTTTTCGGGGAGGGAAGGGATGCTAATTACTTGTTTATTTCAAAACATTTTTGTTTGTTTTTTAATTTTTATTAAATAATTGCTGTTAGGATCATGCCCAACCATAAATATGATATGAAGTTCTAAAAGCATAATTTTGGTGATGTGTTTCTAAGATTTTTGAAATTTTTATACAAGAAAATCCATAGCTTCTATCTTAAACTTGTAGGAAAAATCTTTTATTCTCTTAATATGCCAAAATGTAATAATTGGCAACTCAGTTTTCTTTTTCAGTCTGTAATCAACTGCTGGTCTAGCTAAAAATTTTGCTCAGCCTCTCACATACTTCTCTCCTGACACATGCAATCCAGTAGGATAATATTTGAATTTTTAATTTTGTCTTAATTTTTGTTTTTAATTTTTTTTGTTGAAGCATGATAAAGTTGACTATAAATTGGAAAAGGCCCTAGATGCCTAGAAAATTCCTTTTGGTTACATAGGCAGAGTTCAGCAAAGATTTATAAGATGTAGAAAAGGCCATTTTGTGGTGTAATTTCATTTAAGAGCACTCTAATTCCTATTATAATATTATCTTTGAAATTTTTTTTTTTACTTTCCAAAAACATTAGCATTTACTGAATTATTTTTTCCCAGAGTGCATTGCAACCATTGTTTAAATATTAGCTACTAGATGTCTTTGTTGAATAGAAACTATCCAATGAGAGGATATAGCCATAGAATGTGTTATGGAGTTAACACCCATTTTGACACACTTTTGCAATAAGAGAACCTTTTTATTTGCTTGTTAAATGTACTGCATTCTGAAAATCTTGTAGTGCGAATGGAGTGAATTCTAGTGCAAATATTTTGAATATTACATCATTATACATAAAGGTAGATCATTTAGAAAAGAAAATCTGTTCAAGCTTTTTATGACTTAAATGTGTATGTACACACCCAATTAAAAAAGGTGTAACAAACCTACAGAGACAAAATACCTTCATGGATCTCAAAATTTATATAAAATTGAATCTTGCACATTATACCCTATTGAGAAGGCAGTATAATACCTATTATGTGCCATTAATCTATGCCTAAAGATTTTATATTACAGTTCCAAATGTGCATTGACTAAGGCATTTTAAGTATTTGAACAAATCTGCTTGTATGAGACATTTTTTCATATCATTTGTATAGTTTGCCTATATTATTCAGAAGGTATAAGGGATACTAATAAAACTAAACTATTTATTATATATATCTTTTTAGAATGACAGAGCAACTTTCCAACATCTTGTTTCATAGTGATCTTGTTTTCATTTTCTGATAATTTCATATATACATACATATATATGTATATACATTTATACACACACATAGGTTTATGATTTTGATTTGTTACTTTCAGCTATTTCTATGACTATAAAGCTTTTTGGAGATTTTTTTAAGAGATAAATATTTTAACTTCTAAATTTTATTAGGGCAAAATTGTCATCTGTTATGTTTCTATGTTAATTGTAATTGAACCTGGATAGCTACATTAATAGAATCGGTGCTGTTGAAATTTAGTAATTTTTAAATTTGCTAATAATGAAAAATCTTAAGAATGCAGGGTAAGGTATTTGGATTTTTCTTCATATATGTCACATCTACTACAGAAAGTGGCTAACTCAAGTTGACACTTTTTACTGTAGACAGTGAATATTAACACCAAAAATTGCTTTACTACAGTATAAAATAGCACACAGATTATAAAACATCATTTTAGTAACAATATTTCTAAACTATTTACCATGGCCCTCTCAATAGACCTTAGTAACAGTGTTTCAATGACCTGATTCCAGTTTATTTTGTTCTACTGAAATTTTTTTGAACATGTTTTTATTGATTTTTAGGGAGAAGGATAGAGATATAGAAACATCAATGAGAGAGAAACATTAGTCGGCTGCCTCCTGCACACTGTATACTGGGGATCCAGGCCACAACCCAGGCATGTGCCCTGACTGGACTCATACCAGTGACTTCTTAGTTCGTGGGTCAGTGTTAAACTACGGAACCACACCAGCCTTGCTCTGCTGAAATTCTGTACCAAAAATGTTCTCTCTGGTTCCTGTCCATTAGTGAGATAATTATTCTAAGTAAAGGAAGAAGAAGATAGGGAGGGAGAAAGTCCTCAATTCTAATAGATCGTCATAATTATTTTGTCTTAATATGAGTAACTAATTCTTTAAGCTTGATTTTCTCTCTCCATATATTCCCAGAAATTTAAAAATTGAAGTTGTATTTATCACTAGCAAAGGCAATAAACAATTTTGCACTAAAAACTAACAGAAAAGTTACACAATATTTTACACTTAATTCTTGTACAGAATTCAGTGCCTAACATTCCATTTACCAACGTAGTTATTTTCAAAGGGAAGAACCTTTATAATTATGGTCCCCCGTTATTACTTCCATAGACATTATGATCCCATTTCTCAGGTGTATTGAAATAAAAACGTGGCTAATAACCACTCAGTTAAGGAAAAACACTTGAATTTCTATGAACTGGAAATTGTATTCATAAATAATATATCATCAACAAATCTTACTGTAATAAAAGCAACAATCCTGGAGAAGTAAATATTTTCCAGCATAGGTTAAAACTGACTTAAGCTAACTTATAATTTGCCTTACACCAATATAAATTGTTAGAAACAATTCCAGTTTATAAGTAGATCCTTAGTAAAAGTTTAGCCTCAACACAATCTTCATCTTTCACATCCCAAATATAATCAGTGTTTCTTGAATACTATGTTTTTCAAATTTATTTGTGCAATATTTTACTAAATTAGTTAATATTTTATTTTCAAATTCAGAAAAAGGAAACAGTACTTGTATTCATGGAAAAGCTAATTATTGGTGGATCACCTCCTTTTTTCCACCTTTGAGCCTTTCCTGCTCTCCTTATAGCCAGCATGACTTCTCTTAACTTAGGTATCTTTGTATATAGTAAAGTTTAGAATATATATATTTTTTCTTTTGCTACTTTCTGATACATTAGGTAAAAGATTCATACTAGATGGTCAGTTAAACATAATATTAGCTTGAATTCAAAGCTAGAGAAAGAGTTAAAGAGGAAATGTGTGTGTCTTGGTAGACCAGGAGGCCTTCTCCAGCCTTTCCCAGCAATTTAAGCAACAGAAGTGAATACTTCACAAATCTGTAAAGACTATCGTCTTAAATACTATAGTAACTAAAAAACTTTTGTGAAGACCATAGCATTTAAATAAGAACTTTGAGGCTTTCTGGTTTACATCTATTTTATAGTTTTTGTTTGAAATGTGTAAGCTTTGATTTAAAGTTTACTTCAATATGTTAATGATGTGGTCAAAATATTTATTGAAAAACAAAGTATATTAATGTTATACCTGCCATTTTTTCTTAAAGCAACTTTTTTTGCATCTAACTGCCAGTGCCATTGTCAAAACTTATTTTTAAAGTGTTGTACATTTCTTATTAAACTAAGTGCTTAATTTTAAAGTATTATGTTGCCATCATATAGTGTATAAAAATGTATAATTGCCAATTCATTGTAACTATTATTTATTTTTAATTAAAGTGTAAGGATGCTGTTTGATTAAAAAAATTTGAATAATACTGTTTCCTTATCCCCTTTTCTAATGTAGCCTAAAAATTGCCCTGAGTTTGAGTTTTAACTGCCAGTAGATGACCAGCCCAAGTGAACCCCTTCTCAGTTGCCAGTCTTTGCTCACATTAAAACAACTTAACAGATGTTTAGTTTTTGTACCTAATCTCTGATTATTAAAATGTTTATAAATTTTATTTTTATCAAAGAGATGCAATTCATTATGATAAAGTATTGCAGAATAAACCTTGTTTTATAACATTTTTGTGTTTTCTCTTTTTTGGTGTGGGTAGTGTAGATGTATGTGACTCATACTCCTATACACACACACACTTTCCATTTTACAAAGTTACAAAGTTGGAATATACAGATAAAAAATAAAGCTTCAATTTGAAAATTTGTAAGTCTGGGGTTTTTTAAGTATTGTTATTCTCGTTTTTTACATGTCATCTTAATCATTGACAGCTAAAGTAGTGTTAAATTATTCTCTTCCTAAAGTTGAACTTCTAATTCACATATACATGAGATATTTTAAAATACAACTAAGAAAATTTGAATATATTAAATTATTAAGATTATTTTAAAATACCGTATGTTTAAAAATTGAGGCATCCATTGTAAAATGGAATCATTTACAACCAACATCTTGATTTTTATTTCCCCCCCTCATTTCCCTTTGAAGTTCTGCACTGGTCATTTAAATGGTATTATTTACAATAGAATTGTTCTTTCAAAATAAATCCAGTGAGACAGTCATCTTGATTTTAAACTGCCACCCCCCTCTCTAAGCCCTCCTTTCAAGGCATCCCTGTGAAATAGTCATTTAAAAAGTATAGCCTGCTCTAGCTGGTTTTGCTCAATGGACAGAGCATCGGCCTGTGGACTGAAGGGTCCCAGGTTTGATTCTGTTTAAGGGCACATGCCCAGGTTGCAGGCTCGATCCCCAGTAAGGGGCGTGCAGGAGACAGCCAATCAATGATTCTCATCATTGATGTTTCTATCTCCCTCTCCCTTCTCAATCTAAGCCTTTGTGCTTAATATTTGACAAAGGAGGTAAAAGCATACAATGGAGTCAAGACAATCTCTTCAATAAATGGTGTTGGGAAAATTGGGCAGATACATGCAAAAAAAAAAAAAGTAGTTCACCAACTTACACCATACACAAAAGTAAACTCAAAATGGATAAAGGAATTTAAGACAGGAAACCATAAAAATCTTAGAAGACTCCATAGGCAGCAAAATATCAGACCAGACATTTGGTAGCAATATCTTTACCAATACAGCTCCTAGGACAATGGAAACTAAGGAGAAAATAAACAAATGGGACTTCATCAAAATAAAAAGCTGCACAGCAAAAGAAACCATCAACGAAACAAGAGAGCCCACTGCATATTTGCCAATGTTACATCCGATAAGGGTTTAATCTCCAAAATTTACAGGGAACTCATAATACCTAACAAAAGAAAAATAATTCAATCAAAAAATGGGCAAAGGACCTAAATAGACACTTAGAAAGTAGACATAACAGGAGGCCAAGAGTCATATGAAAACATGTTCAAAGTCACTAATCATCTGAGAGTTGCAAATCAAAACAACATTGAGGTACCATCTCACACCTGTCAGAATGGCTGTCATCAACAAATGAATAAATGACAAGTGCTGGTAAGGATGCGGAGAAAAAGGAACCCTAGTGCACTGCTGGTGGGAATGCAGACTGGTGTGGCCACTGCGGAAAACAGTGTGGAGTTTCCTCAAAAAATTAAAAATGGCCCAGTAATCCCACTTCTAGGAATATATCCCAAGAAATCAGAAACACCAGTCAGAATATATGCACCCCTATGTTCACAGCAGCACAATTACAATAGCTAAGATTTAGAAACAGTCTAAGTGCTCTCATCAGCAGATGACTGGATTAAAAATGGTGGTACAGCTACACAATGGAATACTACACTGCAGTGAAAAAGGAGTTCTTACCATTTGCAACAGCATGGATGGACCTGGAGAGCATTATGCTAAGCAAAATAAGCCAGTCAGAGAAAGATAAATATCACATGATCTCACTCATTTGTGGAATATCATGAACAACATAAACTGATGAACAAAAACAGATCCAGAAACATAGAAGCATCCAAGAGACCATCCAACCTCAGTGGGTAGGCAGGGGAGGGAGGGGGGGTAAGAGAGCAACCAAAGACTTGTGTGCATACATAACCCATGGACACAGACAGTAGAGGGGTGAAGACACATGCTGGGGGGCGGCGGGAGGAGAGAGAGCAGCCAGGAGGGGTCAATGGGGAAAAAAGGAGACATGTAATACTTTAAACAATAAAGAATTTAAATTTAAAAAAAAATTGTGATAAAACAAAGTAGTAACAATAAAATAAAAAAAGAGTAATACTTAAAAATTATAGCCATTTGGTGAGTGGTGAACAAATACAATATATAGATGGTGTATTATAGAATTATACACTTGAGACCTATATAATATTAACCAATGTCACCCCAATAAATGCAATTAAAATTTTCTTTTTAATCCTCATCCAGGGATATTTTGTGTGTGTGTGTGCTTTTCTTAGAGGGAAGGGAGAGAGAAACATTAATTGGTTGCTTCCCGAACCTGCAACCTAGTCATGTGCATCAGACACACAACTTGTGCACGGGATGAGGCGCCAACCAACTGAGCCAAACATGCCAGGGTTGTAAACCTACTTTTGCTCCACCCTGTATTTTCAGGGATGGTTGTATAGTGAACAGCCAAAGAAGACAGGAATAGTGTCTCCCTCTAAAGTGGAAGACAGATTTGTTTGATATCCAGGATAATAAAGATAATGGCTCCCTCTAGGGCAAAGGTCAGGCATATTTGCTTACACCCTGTTCATGTTGCTTACAGTATTAAATCTCTTAATGGGTAAAATAAAAGTAAATATAAAACTGAATCTTGATCAAGTTATAACACTATTCTAGAGCACCATAATTTACTGCTACCAAGCAAATTCTTTAAAAGCCCAGATTCTTGGTATCTTTCCAGTCCAATGAGCAAGGACCATGTCAGCAGCAGAACTTTTCCTTTCACTCTATTAAGATTTCATTTAAAGAACCCCACCCATTTTCTGCTTTCACTTGCACACCAGTCTGAATTCTTAAAGGAAATTCTCTTTGAAATTGGTTTTTCTTGAATGAAAGTGTTGGATGATAATTCTGAGAATAAGTAATTCCTTGAAACTTCATTCTGTGCACTATCTATCTTTCCTTCCTTATAGATGATTCCCCCCCCCCACCACCACCAGGAAATGTATGGTCAGCTTTACCTCATTTTAAGAACAATGTTGATTATTCAAACAAGAAATTACAATATTCAAATACTTGCAATCAGCTATTGGGAAAGGCAGTAGTGTATACTTACATACTTACAGGGCCTTTTATCAGTGGATGGAAAAGCAGAGCAATATATAGTTTATCAGTACACACTCTCCTTAAGGAACTGTTTTCCAGTAGAACTGCAGAAAGGAATTCGCTCTCTTCTGTTTCCCAGGAGGGGTTGCCTTTGTTACAGCTCAACTATAAGCTTTATATGGAGTCACAGCTTTCAAAATAGAGCATTAATTGGAAGCAATTATCCACTTATACCAGCTGTGCCTATACTGTATACTGAATATTTACCAAGAAAAGAACAAATTTAACAGATGATTTAATATAGCAGCCTGGCATAATGAATCTGCAACTGACACTCCAATCACATAGCTAGTCTTCAATGGCTAAAACATTGAAGGGTACACCGGTAGCTGAAATCAGTACAAAAAGTAAAGACTATTAGGCTTAGTTTTCAAAGCAGTATCAACATGGGTGATGTAATTTCAAAAGTAACCAAAAAAGTTATGCTTGTTTATGACCTAAAATGAGTAGGATTTCTCCAACTGCTTGATTTTAAAAGTAGACTTGCTTTGAACTTTAATAGATTTTTGTCTTCTTTTGAAGCCTTACATATGTGCCCTAAAGTCTTATTCTGGGGCTGTCCTTGAAACTGATGCTCTGGAACCACTTTAGGTACTATTTCTCAAATAAGCACCGAGAAGAACCTGCCTTGTGTTAAATTCCACTCTGCAACCAATGGTGTGATAGTGAGCTGCGGGGTAGTCATTTGCTGCCTGTAATCTATTCAGCTTTGCAAGTGCTGACCAAGTGCTTGAGGGAGAACAGGCTTTGACTAGGCTAGCATTGATTAAATGGATGTGAAGATAATCCATATGGGCTGTCAAGGAATATTTTTATGTGCAAAAATCCACCACTAACACCTGCAAAATTGGCTTTGCGAGAAATGAAAGAAGTGTTTCAGCTATTTGTTAAGGCTATATTAAAGAAACAAAACAAAGGAACCAAAACACTTTGCTACCAACTCTTGAGTCATCTTTTTGGTGCTGTCTTGACAAAGAGATGCCATTCCTCTAAGTGTTATGATGTCACCTTTGTCCAATCATAACCTTCCTTATGAGAGTGGGGGATAATTCTCTGGAGACAAGGTGAGTGACAGTAGCAGCACGCAGCAGTCACTAGGCAACAGGATCCGGCCTTCAGTGGAAGAGAATTTTCAAACATTTAACCCTCACTCAGTCATGGTTTCTTGTTGCTGATATGGCAGTAATCTCTGGACAAAAGGACTAATTAAATAATGCGGCTTTTTCCCCCCTACAGCTGTATCTAGAGGCAATGGGAGGAATCATTCTGTTTAGGACTAAGGACATTATTGGATTTGAAAAGACTGGTAAAGTTACTGTGCTATACACTTGAAACTAATACAAAATAATATTGAATGTACATTGTAATTGAAAAAAAAGATTTTTTAAAGAAAATATTGGTGCCGAAACCAGTTTGGCTCAGTGGATAGAGTGTCAGCCTGCGGACTGAAGGGCCCCAGGTTCGATTCCGGTCAAGGGCATGTACCTGGGTTGTGGGCACATGCCCAGTGCGGGGCGTGCAGGAGGCAGCTGATCGATGTTTCTCTCTCATCGATGTTTCTAACTATCTCCCTTCCTCTCTGTAAAAAATAAAATATATTTTTTTAAAAAAAGAAAGAAAATATTGGCAAAGTTAGAACATTTTAAAGCCTCTTTTTCACATGGGTCACAGTATAAGCCACATGATTATCTCCTCTGTGTGCTGTGCTTAGAACTGTTACTCAATTACTCCCCATAAGCCAGGTTGTCACATGGGTGTGTAGTCTGTGCCTTGGACAAAGTCATGCTATTGGGTGGGGGAGGGGAGTGGAGCTGAAATCAGCTTGTGTTCCAGGGGACCCTTATTCGGGAAGTTTCGAGAAAGTTGTCTTTATCTAATTTATTGCCCTAATGGGGTGCCATTTTATAATTTCTCTGCCCGAAGGGGGTGCTTTTCCCTAATTTAAACAAAGTTGCTGTGTGAGCTCTTGGGGGGGGTGGGGGGGCCTGCAAATACAGCTTATTTTTCCAACTATCCAGAAAGTGCTACAATATTATCCTTCATCTTTTTCACTTGACTATGCTGGAGAATTTAGCACAGGGCTGGATAGACACAGGTCTGACACATTGTTTCCAAACTGGATTTACATATTCATCTAGTTCCAAATGTTTTGGTTTGTTTCTTTAAAAAAAAAAAAAAAGTCTTGGATTTTCTCTCATGAAGAGATGACAGAGTAAGGGTAGAAGGGACTCCAAAGGGTTCAACCACTCTGTGAGCTTCTAAAATAGTGTGTGTTTTTTAGACAAGTCCAGTTGCTGAACTGAACTGTGACCGTCTTTTGTGGCACAGGATGCTGCACACTCCTGGACTCTCCTAAAGGCTGACTTCCAAGAAACATTCAGATCTCAATAGATGTCATTTTCTCTCTGACCCCAAAACTCTATCTAGGTGTGCCTCTTGCATGATCCCTAAGCACCTGGATGTGGCATTATCTCCATGTAACATTTGGTCCATTTCCTGATCCATACACCCCTTGTTTGCATTTAACTGTTGTAAATTGGATAGGTATACACAACAAGTCTGAATCTGATGTGCTTGTATATCTGTAGAATGTTGAGATTACTTATGAAAAATGTCTAAATGAAACTTTTCACCTTTGGATAGCCAAAATTCGATATCTGGGGAAAGTAATTGACAAACTAATTTCTGTAACATCTGTAACATATTAGAATCCTTTGAATGAGGGGTGGAGGAAAGTTTTTTCAAATTTCTACATTTCTAGATAAATGTGCTATACATTTAAAGTTCATGAGTTTAATTAAAGTATTTTAACATGACCCCCAATGTTAAAAATAAACTAAAAAAATGAAAAGCCAATGGTCTTAAGAGTTTTGTATCTCCAGGGATTGTTGCAGTACTTAGCTCAGTAAATATTTGTTGAGAGAATAAAAGGGTAAAATTTAAAAATAAACACAAAAATGCATTTAAATCTTCAAAGCTTTTGTTACATGGGAGATTTGCCTGTATTTTAGTACTGAAGAGGTAGCTGGCTATAGCCATGTGAACCAGTGAACAGAAGGGGGTTTGATGCCCTGAGAGCAATTTTAAGCAGCAAATAGGTATGTAAAACAGTCTCCATTATTCAAACCAATCCCAAGGGGAGCCAAGACAGCCAAAATATCATGACAGCCAAAAATCTAGATGGCCGTGGGTCTGACAATGACTTTTTAGATACAACACCAAAAGCACAATCCATGAAAGCAATAATTGATAAGCCATGCTTCATTAGAATTAAAGCCTTCTGCTCTGTGAGAGACAATGTTAAGAGAATGAGAAGATAAGCCACAGTCTGGGAAAAAATATTTGCAAAAGACAATCTGATATAGGACTATAATCCAATATACACAAAAAGCTCTCAAAACTCAACAATAAGAATAAAAACAACCCAGTTAAAAAGTGGGCCAAAATCTAAGGGCATTACTAGGTAGACTGAATCTAGACTAATCTCCATTTCATTAATTTGAATCTGGTCAACTAAGCTTTCTTAAAAGTGAAACTTACAAGAAAAGTAGGAAAATAATGCATAAAACAAAAACTCAGTGCTCAAAAACTTATGGGATGTGGCTAAAGCATCACTGAGAGGGGAATTTATAGCTGAATGCCTGTATTAGAAAAGCAGAAAGGCCTCAAATCAATAACCTAAACTTCCACCTTAAAAAATCTAGAAAAGGAAGAGCAAACTAAACCCAAAGGTAAGAGTGGAAATAAATAAATTGAATATCAACAGAGAAAAGTAATAAAATCAAAAGTGAATTCTTTGAAAAGATCAAGAAAATAGACAAATTTTTAGCTTAATTGACCAACCAAGAAAAAAAAAGAGAAGATACAAATTACTGAAATCAGGAATGGAATAAGGAAGCTTCTATGAATCCTACAGAAATCAAAAGAATTATAAAGAAATACATGAACAATAGTATGCCAGTTAATTAGATAAATTAGATGAAAAGGGCATATTCCTAGAAAGACAAAAATTACTGAAACTGACTCAAGAAGAAATAGAAAATAAATGTGTGTACATAAAAGTAGGAGTAAGGGATGTTCACAGAAAAGTAGGAGTAAGGGATAGAGATCTCTTACATAGTCCCTGTCCTCACACATGCATAGCTTCCCCCATTATCAACATCCCTCACTATAGTGGCACATTTGTTACAAACTGATGAACCTACACATACATCATAATCACCCAAAGTCCACAGTTAACCTTAGGGTTCCCTCTTGGTGTACATTCTATGGGTTTGGGCAAATTAATAATGACATGTATCCATCATTATAGCATCATACAAAATATTGTCATTGCCCTCCACATTCTCTGTGCTTCACCTATTAATTCCTCCCCACACACCAACTCCTGCCAACCACAGATCTTTTTACTGTCTCTATAGGTTGGCCTTTTCCAGAATGTATTATAGTTGGAGTCATAAGGTCTGTAGCTTTTTCAGATTGGCTTTCTTTCTCTTAGTATATGCAACTAAGTTTCCTCCATCCTTTTTCATGGCTTGATAGCTTTTTTTGTTTGTTTTTTTTTAGTGCTGAAGAATACCCCATTGTCTGGAAGTACTGCAATTTACCTATTCATTCACCTACATCTTGGTTGCTTCTGAGTTTTGGCAATTATGAATAAAGCTGCTATAAACTTCCATAGGCAGGTTTTTGTATGGACATAAGTTTTCAATTCATTTGGGTAAATACCAGGAGCTCAATTGCTGGATCATGTGATAAGAGTACCCTTAGTTTTGTAAGAAACCACCAAAACTGTCTTGCAAAGTGGCTGTACCATTTTGCATGCCCACCTACAATTTATGAGACCTCCTATTGCTCTGCATCTTCACTAGTATTTGTTGTTGTCAGTGTTTCAGATGTTGGCCATTACAATAGGTGTGTAATGGTATCTTGTTTTAATTTGCATTTCTGTGCTGACATATGATGTGGAGCATCCTTTCATATGCTTATTTTACTGTCTGTATATCTTCTTTGGTGGAGTGTCTGGCAAAGTCTTTGGCCCACTTTTTAATTGGGTGTTTTTATTCTTATTGTTGAGTTTTGAGAGCTTTTTGTGTATATTGGATTATAGTCCTATATCAGATTGTCTTTTGCAAATATTTTCTCCCAGACTGTGGCTTATCTTCTCATTCTCTTAACATTGTCTCTCACAGAGCAGAAGGCTTTAATTTTAATGAAGCATAGCTTATCAATTATTGCTTTCATGGATTGTGCTTTTGGTGTTGTATCTAAAAAGTCATTGTCAGACCCAAGGCCATCTAGATTTTCTCCCATGTAATCTTCTAAGAGATTTACAGTTTTCCATTTTACATTTAGGTCTACAATCCATTTTGAGTTAATTTTTGTGAGGGGTGTGAGGTCTGGGTCTCAATTCATTATTTTCCCCCTATTTTTGGCATGTGGAAGAATATTTTCCTTTTAAGAATTATTTTTCATTTAATATATGTGCAATGCAGGTAGAATTAAAGATAAACAAAAAAGAGGAAAATAACTCCATGACCTGAAGGTAACTGATAACATTTTTAAGTGAAACTTTCAGATATGTGTATGTATATATGTATGTGACAGGATGTTAAAATGGGAGTCTTTCTGCTTACTTTTGGCTGATGCCCTAGTGACAGATGACAATACAATAGGTATCCAAGGATCCTACATCTTAAACATCCAAACTGAGGTGCTGTGTCTCCTATGCAACCTATGCAGGGCAGACTGAGAGATTATGAAACAGGTTCTGGCCCAGCCAGTGTGGCTCAGTAGTTGAGCATCATCCTGTGAACCAGGAGGTCATGCTTCGATTCCAGGTCAGGACCCATGTCTGGGTTGCAGGCTCAATCCCCAGTAGGGGGCATGCAGGAGGCAGCTGATCAATGATACTCTCTCATCAATGATGCTTCTATCTCTCCTCCCTTCCTCTCTCTGGAAGGAAGGAAGGAAGGAAGGAAGGAAGGAAGGAAGGAAGGAAGGAAGGAAGGAAGGGAGGGAGGGAGGGAGGGAGGGAGGGAGGGAGGGAGGGAGGGAGGGAGGGAGAAAACAGGTACTGCCAGCATTAAGCAATCAGCCCTCTAGCCTATAAAAGTGAGAGATGAAGAGTAATGAGAGAAAATTTCATGGAGAGCCAGTTGTTGGAGAGGGGCACATCTTTTCATCCCAAGCCACGTGAGAGAGCCTTCCAGAGGCCCACTCAGAAAGCTTGGCATGTGCTTCCTGGAGTCTGGGGACTGGAATCCCCTTGGCCAAGAGAAGCCTACAGTGAAAGATTGTGGCTGGACCTCAGCCTGCCTGCCACCGAGGAGAAATGGCTGCACTTCCACAGTGGCAGGCGAAGGTGCACGCGCTTCACCAGGGGCCCTGTGGACCTGAGGAGGGCATTGGGCCCAGGAGAGGGTTAGTGTGAGGGAGAGTGCTGGAAACTCCATGGGTGAAGACAGAACTAGAAGCTTCCAGCTGGAGGAAATATGCATCCTCTACAAAGAACCTTGGGAGCACCCTGCAAAGATGCCTGCCAGAGAAAGAGGCTGCTAGGGTGCATCTGCCACACGCACAGGAAAGTCTTCCCCCAGTCCCATCCCAGGGGCCCAGCCTTGGAGGAATCGGAGACGAGGGAAGAGGAGGACCTATGAGAGGGAGACAGCACCCACTAACCCTTCCAGGATTCTAAGCTGAAAACTTTGACTGGGAAGAAGTTTAGAATAGACAGGCCATTCTAATTTTCGAAGTGAGACTACCCAGCTGATTGAAAGGGACCAGAAAAGCTTTGAGACCTGCCTGAGATTTGATCCAGGGACAGGAAAAGGACAAATCCAGAGAGCTGGTTTGAAGCAAATGTGGTAGAAATGAAACACATGCTTTATTATTGCACTTGTGCCCTGCTTGTTCAACAAAATTGTAACAAATACAAAAGTATTTTTAAACAAGTGCTGGATCATACCCAGCTTCTTATAGAAATAAAATGGCTTAATATAGGAAATGCTTCTAGCATGATGTGTAGCACATAATAAATGCTATATATAATTGTTAATTATTATTAATTTTATAACCTGACTTTTTATTTAACAATACATCCTAAACATATTTTCATGTCAATAAATATAATTATGGCACATAAACACTTGTGAGATTCACACTGTCTGTTTTATTCACTACTGTATCCTTCTGTTTATAGCAGTGCCTGGTACATAACAGGTAATCAATATGCAATTATCAAATGAATCATTTTCAAGTGGATGCAATGTGCTGTTGTATGGAATGTATTATAGTTATTCATTGATCTCCTATTATTGGTTAGAATACATTGAAAACAACCACCTCTAGGTGCTTTCCAATCTTTCATGATTGTAAACCAGGCCCTAACAAACATCCTTATTTTTTTTGAATCTTTGTGTCTACCTTAATTATTTTCTTGGTACAGTTCTTAGAAGAGGAATTGCTGGGTCAAAGGGTGTGAACATTTCCTTAAAACTTTGAAAACTGTTGCCAGATTGCCTTCTGGAGGGATTTTGAGGCTAAGGAAGAATTAGGAATTTCCAAGTACAGAGATTATTTTTAATCATCTTTGCATATATCTGGATATTTCCCGATTCCAAGAGTTTTGGCACAGCTTCAACCCAAGAAGGATTTCTGCACGGTTGAAAATAAAAACATATTTCAGAACCCTTTTCGAGGGCATAGTTGACTGAAATAGAAGGAAAAACAGAAGCAGGGGTACCTCCTCAGCCCGGGAAGCCCCTGCTTGGAATAGAACAGGTTCCTCTCCAAGCATCACAGAGAAGAATTACAAGTCAAAATACAATTACTTATGGAGCATCTACAAGGAATGGCATTGTGCTGGCTGTCATGGGCAGACAATGCCTGCACATCCCTTTCCACTGCACTGACCACTTTAGCCAGCCAACACTCTCCCTCCACCCCACTTTCCCCCCTCTCCCACGCCCAGACTCTCCAGGGAAGAGCCTTTGTTAGCTTCATCTTGCATCGCTGGCACACAGCAGGAGAAATGCAGTAGATGCAATACATACTCGGGAAGCTGAACAGAACTCCCCTAGGGGAATTCTAAAGGGTTTGGCACAAACTCTGGAAAACATAACACACATACATACATATAAATGACCAATGTCAAATGTGAGAAGCTAAACCACGGTCGACTTTCTTTTTTTTTTTTTAATCCTCACTTGAGGATATTTTTTCCATTGATTTTCAGAGAGAGTGTAAGGGAAGGAAGAGGTGGGGAGAGAGAGAGAGAAACATGGGTGGGAGAGAGAGACATAGATTGGTTGCCTCCTGCAAGCGCTCTGACTGGGATCAGGGATTGGAACCCACAACTGAGGTACATGCCTTTGCCTGGGAATTGAAGCACGACCCTTTGGTCTGGGGGCTGATGTTCTAACCACGGAGAACCCCAGCCAGGGCTAACTCACTGTGGTCTTGATCTCTCACACTAGAGGCTCAGCTAGATTGGGGTTTCGAGCCCCTTCTCAGATCAGTTTGCTGTCCCCAGATTTGTCCAGTCACCAGGATCTAGTCAGAATAGATCATTGTGAGGAAGGAGGCTTCACGCTGCTGCCTTGCATGGACTGGCTATCAGACAAAAAACTGAAGCCCATTACTTTTGAGAAGGTATGTATAGGTAGGCTCATTATCCACGTAATTCATCACAGGGTCATAATATTTGCTCTACAAAGAGGGGAGAAGGGCTGGCATTGGTCTTGACAGTGTCCATTGTCCTAACTAATTAGACTTAACACTCAGCCTTTGTCTGCCTCTTTGTTTTGGGGCTAAGAGGCAGAAAGGACTGGTGATAGAGAGCTGAGTGTTTGGGGTCTGTACGTCAAAGCAAAACAGGCATGATTTTTACATTCATTGGTGGTGCGTCTGGCTTTAGATATCCATGCAGAAGATGCCTCATGTGCAATGTCATTTGAGAGCTAGTTATCCCTGAGAGATTTGCGTATTAGTCCGTGATCTACCACTGACAACTCTGTACACATTGGTTTGTCAGAGGACACAGGATTAGGACAGAATGGTCTGTTGATAGAGGGGGAGGCCGAGCAAGGCACAGTTCGGGGACTCCAGAGACTCAGAAAGGAAGGAGAAGGGAAGGGAAGAAACCACGGTGGCCATCTGGGGATAGGGGAAGGCTGCCAGGGGAAACAGCGCAGCCCAGGCCACCATGGGGGCCTGCAGCAGCACGGCCAGCCCACCGTTCGCCTTGGTCACCCCACAGGAGTGACTAAATTAACCACACCTCACACTTTTTAATTGGAGCAGATAATTGGCGAGCTGGCTTTGTGCACAGGAAATGTGTTCGGATAGATTTGGCAGAGTGGAGCAGGAAGAATGGGGACCACCTGATTCCAGTTTGTGCCAAGGAAGGCAACACAAAGCAGCAGTGTCCCTCATGAAGCCTGGTCCAGCGACGCGGGGGGACGGAGAACCCTGTGCAAACCCGGAGGCGAGTGGGATCCTCCTGGGAAGATGGGGGAGCAGATGATGGTCGGGAGCTCTGGGGCTGGGCTCTGTGGTTAAGCTGCTTTGTGACTTTGGGCTAGTAATATAACCTCTCTGTGTCTGCCTTCTCATCTGTGAAACAGTTAAGGGGGGAAATGTTACAACCCTTTCAAAATCATGTCACTCCAGTATATCCAGTCCACAGTTATTGCTTGACTGTCTTCTCTGTGAGTAGAACTCTGCCAGGAGCTATGCCTACTTCTTTGAGTCCCTATGGGGGTCAGAGGGGTGTAAAACAAGCACATATATGCAAGTCTCGCAGGGTGTTTTAAATCTTCACCTTTTCCCCAGATAAATGCCAAGCAACTTTTACTTCAGGTTAGTAAATGTCTTAGTCAAGCCTCCTGCCCCAGCCCTTTGCCCATCTTCTTTAAGAGATGCAGGGGGGATGCACTGCTTGGAGATGGATGTTGCCAGGGCAACAGAAACCAAACACCAGTGGAGGTGTCATTATTTCGGAGGATGTGGTAAGTGAAGTGTTTGCCTGATGACCACCCTGTGATTGCCAGGGGCTCTTTTCCAGCTACTTTTTGGAATCTTCATTCTTACAAAACCCTTTGTTGTGAAATGTGCTCAGGTCTGGAAAGGAAGTGAGGGTCAGTGAGCAATGCCCCACCCTCACCCCCATGTGCACTCTGCAATAGCGGCTCCTTTTAAAAGATTCATCCTCATTTGCTCCTGGCTTAGGGCTGGCTTATGATGACTGTTTCCTGGGGATTTCCAACCTGAACTGCAAGGAGCCCAGGCCCCAGCTCATGCCCACAAGGGGGGCAGAGGTGGCTGTATTGCTTGTATGTCTTTCCCTCTCCTGCAAGAGGTGGACAAAGGGAGTCAAAATACTGAGCTTGTGTGACCCTGGGCAAGTGTCTGCTTCCCTGAGTCTCAGTGTAGCAACTGAGGCATTTAATAACATGTGTTCTTACTGGAAAGTTTAGTACAAGTTACCAAAACACATGCATGCCCATTTGAAACAGACAGTATTATTATTATTATTATATTTTTGCCTTTTTTGCTCAAGGTTTATTTTTCAGGATCTACAGTTACTCAATTGAACATTTTCTTATAGTAAACTCTTTTGACTTAGAGCTGTTCATGGCTGATGTTACCATTCATTAAAAATGTTTCAATGCAGCAATGCATTTGTATTTTTCTTATTAAGCGTGGTTATCATACATACATAGCTGACTCTGAATTACAGTGTCATCTCATAAAAGTAGTAAAGTGGAAAAAATTTGGCCTAGCTGTCAAAATCATTGAACATCTCCAAAGAGAAAATGAATCAAAAGTCGCATATCGTTCCCACGACTAGTATGTAGCAGATTTGTTAATCAGACTCCATTGTAACATTTTCTCACAGGGCAGTTGTGAAGAGGTTTCAATGAGAATATCAAGTTTTTGGTGTCCAGTAGGCATCTAGTAAATTATAGTTATACTAGAGGCCCGGTGCATGAAAATTCCTGCATTCTGCAGGAGGTGACTGGCGGGCCAATCAAGGGATGGCACAGGTGGTGAGCGGCCTGCCCCGCCCCCCACTGTGCCACTGCTGCCGGTGGCCTCCCTCTGTGAGAGGCAACCAGGCAGGAGATCAGGGGATGGCGCTAGCCCCGCTGCTGGTCGCCACCGCCTCTCTCCCCCCCACACCCCATTGTTGTCCCCTCCCTCTGCCCGTTGGCATGCACCTTGGCTGGCCTGGCACCACCTGCTCACTGGCCCCGCTCCTCGCCGACCGGTCATTCCGCCATTTGGTTGATTTGCATATTATGATTTTATTATATAGATATGCTTATATCCTCAAAAATAGACACACATTTACAAACAGGCACACACATACACAGATGCTCGCTCTCTCTCCTGGTCCAACTGTCTTACAGAGAGTCCAATTATAGTGGAAATGGATGAATACTCTTTTCAGAGTCTTACCATGAAAGGTGGTCATCTGTTTTTTTGCTTTGGGGGTTTGGATCATCCTCTGAGAACAGTAACTATCCCTGAGAGCCTCTGAGAGTCCAGTCCTGGCTAGGTCAGCCCCTGAACTCACACTTCCAGGCTAGCTGGCGAAATAAACCTTGTAAGTATGAAAAGCAATGCCAGACTGCACTTGAGTAAGTAATAACTGGGTTCTGTGGTGCAGGTGGCATTTGGACTTCATGGGAAGGCCCTGCACAGCTTTGGTAAGAGTCCAACTTGGGCCTCCCATGGCTTGTGTTGTGCCAGTCACCAAGTACTGACCTGGTCCTTTCTCCTCACATCACACACATCTTAACTAAAGTGTTACTTAAGTTGAAAGATGAAGGTGTTACAGATAACCCCAGCCACATGGGGAACTTGGAATAGGCCACGGTGGGAATATTTACACCACAGAAATTGGCAAATGATAAAAAAAAAAACAAGTCTTTTTTTGAGATTCAATTTACCAGAATACCACAGCTTTAGAGGGTGTACAGCATAATGACTTGACTTGCAGCTATAATAATAAAAGCATAATATGCTAATTAGACCAGACATCCTTCCTTCCAGACAAAGCCACAGTGGGCAGGGGCCGAGGCTGAGGTGGCAGAGGCCGGGGCCGCAGCAGGGGCGGCAGAGACAGGGGCCATGGCAGTGGCAGCTGAGGCCCCCAGCTGCAGCAGCAGCGGGTGGGGCGGTGGTGGCAGGGAGGGGCCGGAGCCAAGGCCCTTGCATGAATTTCGTGCATCGGGCCTCCAGTATAATATAAAATTGTTACCACAATAAGTTTAGTTAACATCCATCATCTCACAGAGATACAAAAAAACATTCTTCCCTTGTGATAAGAACTCTTAGGATCTACTCTCTTAACAACTTTCAAATTTCTTATGTGACAATGTTAACTATAGTCATCATGTTGTGTGTTACATCCCTAGCACTTTCTTATTTTATAACTGGAAGTTTGTATCTTTTGATTACCTTTATCCAATTCCCCTATCCCCAACTCTTACCTCTAGTAACCACAAATTTAATCTCTTTTTCTAGGAGTTTGTTTTTTGTTTGTTTTTTTAGATTCTACGTTTGTGAGGTCTTTCAGTATTTTTTTTTCTCTGTCTGACTTATTTCCCTTAGCATAATGCCCTCAAGGTCCATCCATGTTGTCACACATGGCAGGATCTCCTTTTTTATGGCCAAATAGTATTTCGTTCGTGTGTGTGTGTGTGTGTGTGTGTGTGTGTGTTTGTGTGTGTGTGTGACATCTTTATTCATTCCTCTGATGATGCACACTGAGATTGTTTCTATGTCTCCTTGGGGTGGGGGGTGGCAGGAAACCTTAGAATCTTCACTTACTGGATCACCACTTAAAAATTTAAAGTGTTTTAATTTGTCAAAAAGTGTGATGGAAATACTTTCTATGTCACTTAGCGTCCAGTGGGGGAGTCAGCAGCATGGGGCTATGGTTCGTGGCAAAGCTTTACAGGAAAATCTCAGGTCGGGGGAGAGTTCTTCCAGGAGGAAGTCAGCTGGGAGAGGGCGGGGAGGGGACGGGACGGGGGGGGGGGGGGGGGGGGAGTGTCGGCGGAGGAAGCCACATACTGGCACACAGGGCAGCCCAGGAACTGAGAGGCCATGCTGACTGCACTGGAGAGTGAGTGGTCAGGGTGAGATGGAGGAGAGAGGAGGCGGACTGTGCAGGCCTTGCAGGCCATGACAAGGGTCTGTTCCTCACCCTAAAAGCCACAGGCAGCCATCAAAGTTTCCCACTCTCACTGAAGAGTTTACGGAGGCAGCCAATAGTAGGATCAAAGAGAGATTCCCCCCTTTGTCATCCTCTCTCTCGAGTCCTGTGTCTTCCGACGCCTTGGTCACGGAGCAGAAAGCCACTGGTCTCTCGGCACATGGCCAAACGGAGCCAGAGGGCCGGGGAGTCGGCTCCTGCGGTGGGCTGAGCACATGGCAGTTTGGAGCCGTCCCACCTCTCTGGCGGCTTCTCCACCACAGAGGCTTCTGAAAGCTGTACCTCCTGGCCCCAGAGCTGGTCGCTGCCCCCCCCCCCCCCGCCCCCCCTGTCCCAGGGAAGCCCGGCCCAGGAAGGGCAGCTCCGCTCCTGCTCCGCCCGCCCAGGACAAAGGAGGGGCTGCACCCCGTGGAGAGGGTGACTGGCCTCCTTTCCCAGCCACCAAGAAGGATCCACACCCAAACTCTGAGCTCAAGGAAACACAGGATGTCCCAACAGGTCCTGTAGGACGACTTAGTAATTTTCCAGTCACTAATTTGCCTTACCTGTTCTGTTCAGACAGGCTAATTGTTTCCGCAAAAAGACTCAGGTGTCCTGGGGCGAGGTCGCCAGAGACGTGCCTAAACAATTACAAACACTGGTCCTGGGCGTGCCAAGACGGAACCTGCTACTCAGACTGAGCGGCTGATTTTATCTTTCCAAAGCAAATTCGGTGAGGGCGCGCCCCCTGCTGGCAGCCTGAGGCTATACCAGGGAGGAAGAACCATTCTGCTGAGTGAGCGGTTCCTCCGGTAGCAGAATCAATGAGAACAGGTGCGGTTTGTGGAAAGTTCTAAGGGGGGCACATGAATGCTTATTTCTCAGTAAGTATTTGTTGGTTGCAATATGAAATTAAAGTGATCGGTATAATCCATTCATCATCATGATCTTGGAATGCGTGAATTTAATCAAGAGTGCAAAAACCTGCCAAAGCAGAAAAATAGCAGGGAGAATTGATTTCTGGTTTGATAAGGAAAGAGAACATAACTCTGAGAGCTCCCATATACTTTCTGCTTACACATTCTGGGTGTCATGTTCTCTTTTTGGTTGTATAGGGCAGTTCAATATTTTTTATTACAAAAGTTTCCAAATATACACAAAAACAGAGATGAAACTCATAAATCCCCATATACTCACCACCTAGATTCTGCAGTTATCAACATTTTATCCTCTCACTTTATATATACCACTAATTTTTTAGTTTCTCTTTTCCCTTAAATTTTATAACCCAGATGCTATGTCACTTTGCCCTAAACACTGAACTATACTTCAGAATACATTTCTAAAAACTGGGCATTTTTTTATAACCACATACCATTATCACACCTAAAAATTTATAATCTCTTTAAGGCATCCATCTCCATCTTTCCCCCCTCTCCTCCTTTCCTCTTAACTTATCCTTATATACAGGGTGTAACAAAAATAGACTTATAGCTGTGAGTATGCAAAACAGTGTTTATTATTGCATTATTATTTATTGATTTTTAAATTATTTTCCATATGAAAAACTGTAAGCCTACTTTTGCCCCGGATAGTGAAATGCACAGGTACTAAGCATCCAGTTTGGTGAGTATTAATAAATGCATCTACTAGATAACCCACATCCTTATCAAGATAGAAAACGTTTCCATCACATCAGGAACCTTGCTCTTGTGCCTTCACTCCCACGCTGATTTCTTTCACCATAGGTAAGTCTTGGCTGCTCTAGAATTTTATATAAAATGGAAACAGACAGTACGTACCTCTTTGTGAATAGCTTCTCGTGCTCGGCACAGTGTTTTTTGAGGTTCATCCACTGTGTTGCACGTTCCTTTTACTGAGTTGTATCCCATTGTATGCATGTATCATAATTCGCTTATGTGCAGCCCTGTTGCTGGACATTTGAATTGTTTCCAATTTGGGATATTATAAAAAAGGCTGCTATGAACATTTTTTTATATTTTATTGATTTTTTTATAGAGAGGTAGGGAGAGGATAGAGTTAGAAACATAGATGAGAGAGAAACATCCATCAGCTGCCTCCTGCACACCCCCTACTGGGGTTGTGCCCGCAACCAAAGTACATGCCCTTGACCAGAATCAAACCTGGGACCCTTCAGTCCGCAGGCCGACGCTCTATCCACTGAGCCAAACCGGTTAGGGCCTATGAATATTTTTGTATAAATTTTTACGTGGGCATGTGTCTTCATTTCTTTTGGGTAAATACCCCTGTGTAGAACAACTGCTCACAGTGAATGGGTGTATTTCACTTTGTAAGAAAACACCAAGTCTCTGCTCATAAGCACTCCCTGCTCTTCCACTTTTTCAGTTGTCCCCAGTTCTGCATTCTGCATATGTCCCTCATCTTCCTCGTAGTGTCTCGTAACTTGTCCCTTTAATCCTGGGTTTCCTATAAACTAGTTTGCTCTAAAACCTGAATGAGATTCAGTTTAAATATTCTGACAAGAATGCGTCAGACATGGTGCTCCGTATTTCATCCCACATCTCACTGGAAAGCACATGTGGCATGGCTGCCCTGCTCTGAGTTAAGATGCTATGACTGATCAGTGGATCCAGCGGGTGGCAGCCTCACCCTCCTCCCACTGTAAATTTCCCCATCAACCTTTCATCTAATGGTTTCAAATAATCTTTGCCTTGAAAAGCTGAATAAGACACAGTTCTTGCCCTAAAGATGTATCAGTTTAGTTGAAGGCACATGTCTAAATATAGTATAATAGGCAATTTGTAGGAACCCCTTTCACGTCCCGAGTGGTTCAGGGTTCCAGTTCAGGGTTCGGGTTCTGGAGAAGGCCGCACACAAATTAAAAGAGACTAGAAAAGTATTAATTTGGGAATATTGGGGGCCAGGTGGGAGCCCACATCTAGTGGGAGGACTGCCACCCACTCTGGCTTTGCTATCCCTTTTATTAAGGTTATGGGATACACTCATTGCCCTTAGGCAGGTAATTCCAGTAACAGGCAGATTATCTTATTCAGTAAGGATTTACATGATTATTTGGTGGGGAAGTTGCTTCAGCTACCATTGTCTCAATTAGATAGGGAGTGGTTGGCTCTGACCTTTCAGAGCTTCAAGGTTGACTAGCCTTCTGGGTTCCTTGTCTACACCTTTCTAATTAGTGAGACAATGATCGGTTCCCGGCAGCAATTCACAATTTAAAGAAAATTAAGTGCCAATAATGGTTCAGATTTTTGCAATGTTTAAGGATATCAGAGAAAGGAAAAAGAGAGAAGAGAAGGAGTTAACGTAGAGAAGCATTTGTGCAGGTGGTGGGGAGCAGGGAAGCCATGTAGAGCAAGAGAGGGGGTGTGCATAGAGACAGAGGAGTGGTGGGGAAACTGATTGAAAATCACAACCAGGGAAGCAGTGTGAGAAAGGTATGTGGGGCCCAGGTGTTTTCCTGTGGAGCTAAGAAGCCGTTTCTAATTTATGAAGCTAGCTATTTGTGGCAAGAAGGAGAGGTGCCTGGAGTCAGGGAGGACAGTTAGGAGGCTACTTGCTTCGGGGAGGCCTCGTGATTGATACTATTTGTAGAGCTGTGGAGGAAGGCAACCGGGGGCCTTCCTCCGCCCCTCTGTGTGACATTGGCAAGGAAGAAGGTGGTGAGATTTGCAGTAGAGTAAGCAAATAAACAACGGGTGATGGTAAAGCTTCTTTAAAAATGAAGCACACCAAGAAGCACATGAAAAGATGCTCCACATCACAACTCATTAGGGAAACGCAAATCAGAACCACAATTAGATACCACTTTATACCCGTATGACTATGGTTGTTTAAAAAATGTCCATTTATGCATGAGTGAGTGGTATATTCAACCTTAAAATGCAATAAAATCTGACATGGAGGAACCCTGAAGATGTTATGCTAAATGAACTAAGCCAGGCACAAAAGGGCAAAGATTGTGTGATTCTACTTCTATGAGATACCGGAGTAGTCAAATCGATAGAAACAAACAGAATGATGGTTGCCAGCGTTTCAGTTGGAAAAGATGAAAAAGTTCTAGAGATGGACGGCAGTGATGATTGCACAACAAGGTGAATCTACTTAATGCCATTTAACTGTGTAGGAAAAATGATACATTTTATGTTAGGCATGTTTTACCACACACACACACACACACTCACACTGAGGATGCCCATACTGTAGAATTCAGCAGTGGACTTGCAGAAATGTTCAAATTAAATCTTTACTTTCCACCTCTCCTACATCTCCCCACCCCGCTGCCGAAAGGCCAGACTTAAAAGCCAGTACATCCTGTCCTCTCATATCTAGTTTTATTACCCATTGTTCTTCAATGCACATCCTTTTTTCTTTTTACAGAAAGTTTACGGGACGACACTCCAATAGAAAGGGCAAAATCAGGATGCACGAGTACAAGAATGGAGAAAGAGAAGGCTCCATGCGTAAGAAAATGCAACTCTTCAATATCAAAGTGTAATATGTGATCAAGATGACCATTATTAACATGTTGCTCCTGCCCCTTTCCCTTTAAACGGCCCTAATGGCATCTGTTTCATGAAGGGACAAGTCCAAACAAAAATCAAGGAGTGCAATGGCATCCTCCCCCTAATCTAGGACTCATTCACCTTCTGATCATTTAGGCTGAGTGGTAAGGGGTTTCCCACACGTGGCACTTAACCGAGAACACAGCCTGCAGTAGAGGGGCAGGCCCTGGCTTCTAGTTCTGCTTCTGCATTGCCTGCCCTGTGACTTGGGCACGGGCCGTCAGGGCTCTGTGCCTAACCCATCATTCTTCCATCTCGCTGCCACTGAGCTAGGCAAAGCGTGAGGGTACGGCCGGAGGAAGGCCTTACAAAACCTCCAGCTCCAGAATTTCCATGTTTAGTAGAGTTCCTCAAACTTACAAATCTACAGATTTTGCCTCACTGAGTACTCATTACAAAACCTGAACTTCGGAGCTAGCTGCTCAAGAGAAAATCATGTGCTGGAAAGTCCCCCCACCCCCTTTCTTTTAATTTCATGGTAGAGTGATGGGCATTTCCCACTGAGTTAAAAATATAAATAACAACAAGGACAATATACCAAGTTGCCTTCTTTAACCCTTTTCTTATATAAACACTATTTGTTGTCCTTTATCTCAGTAATCCAGAGTGGTGACCAGCCTTGGGGATTGTGAAACCAGGCCAGAGAAAATCTTTACTTAGTTATCTTTTAAAAAACAAACAAATGTATTTGTATTGATTTCAGAGAGGAAGGGAGAGGGAGAGGGAGATACAGAAACATGAAATATGAGAGAGAATCATTGATCGACTACCTCCTGCACGCCCCACACTGGGGATCGAGCCCACACCTCGGGCATGTGCCCTGACTGAGAATCAAACTGTGACCTCCTGGCTCATAGGTTGATGCTTAACCACTGAGCCAGGGCCATCTGGGCTTTACTTAGTTATCTTCCTGGTTGAGTGGGGAGATGCTGGTGGGGCTAGCTGGTCTTCTGACATCACTGTCGTAGCTGCTACATACCCACAGGTTATTATGAAGTAGAATGTATCATTTCAGGAGATAAAGCTTTTTAAATTTAAATTTAATTTAATTTTTTTATCATTTTAAGTATTACAAATAGTAGTACATATGTCTCCTTTTTTTTCCCCCATTGACCTCCCCCCGACCTCCCCTACCCCCCAGTACATGCCTTCACCTGCCCACCCTCCCCCCTGCCCCAGTGTCTTATATCCATTGGTTGTGCATATATGCATGCGTACAAGTCCTTCGGTTGGTCTCTTACAGCCCCCCTCACCCAACCTCCCCTGTCTTCCCAATGTAGTTTGACAGTCTGTTCAATGCTTCTTTGCCTCTGTATCTTTTTCCCACCATTTCTTTCCTTTAAAAAGTTTTGCCTTTGCAGACTAGAAATAAACATATAATAACAAAACAAAACAAAACAAAAAAATGTTTGAGTCCCAATTTCAATGTCCAGCAGTTCTGAGTCCCTGTTTCAATGTCTAACAGTTCCTTATGTGTACATGTCAGCAATGATAGCTGGATGGTGGGCACATGGTGGCAATGCAGGTCCGACCCTCTCTGGTTTGGTCCTAGGTAACCTGCAGCGGTGCACAGCTGCTGACTGCTCGTGTGGCAAGGCGTTGTCAGCGTCTTCCATCTCTGGACTGTTTTTTCCTCTTGTCTTCATGGTTGGAGCACACCTGTCAATTCCTCTCTGTTGCAGGAATCCACCTGGTCTTGAGGTTGTTTTCTGAAAATATACAAATATATTCTCGACCACAAGTTAACAAAGGAATCTTTTCTATATAATTGATTTGGGATCCTTTTTATTTTTGTTCAAACGATTTTCCTTTGTCTTATTTAGACACCATGTGTGTTTTTAAGGAGATAGAGCTTTGAAGCTTGGAAGAAGTTCTTGATTTTCAGATGTATGTAAAGATGGAAAACACACAACTCTATTGTTATTGTACCAAGAAATAATACTCACTCAGAGACTGACAGTATCCTCTCAGTAACCCAGTGGTGTAACTGATGACTGCATGTGACCATGGGAAGTTCCACACTGTTCTCTGTGTACATATAGTTGATTCCCATTATTGGCAGTAGTGTTCTATCAAATCACCACAAACACTGAGTTAGCAAAGAACATTGCTCCTAGGGAAAATAAAGGGGTAGGTTCCTGAGAGCCCCACTCAACTGATCAATACACTATTTTAGGTGTGTTTAAAAGACACCTTATTTAATATATATTATTGATTCGTCAACATTGAGCTAATAGTCAACAGTTCTGTTCTCCATCATTATTCCTTCACCATGCACAAGGAAGTCCTCAAGTCTTGTTTTATCCAGATCTTTTATTGTTCAGGATGGAGTATGAACGATACACTCCAAAACTTTTTCTTGCTAGTGCTGTGTGATCATAATCAACTCATCCTATGCTTAGATGTATAGAGAAAATGGAGCTTTTCCCTTTTCTGTGACAGATCTGGTCTTCCCCAATCTTCTCTCCATTTGAAAAGTAAAGCCTAATTTGTCAGTTAATAATTTCCCAGTCTTTTCAGTCAAAATAGTTTTCTTTTAGTTTACAACAGCCCCTCCTTTCAGAAAAGGCTCATCTGTTCTGAGTGTTGTCCTCTCCCTCCCAGGGGAGTATGGGAGTGGGGAGCGGACACTGGAGCTTTGCTTAACCTCCACAGAAGCCTTCATTTGAGGAAAGCTCCATCTAGTCTCTCGTGGTTTGGTTACCATCTAGGGGTTCTCCCAGCGGACCTCCCTGTCCTATGTGACTGAGACCTCATGCCAGAACTGACCGACTCAGGGATGTACCTCACCCAAGGTGGGCCAGCAGAGACCTTCCTTGGCTTTTTTTGTTTCAAACTGGAACTAAGCAACCTAGTTGCTCTCTGCAGGTAAAATTGTGAGATGAGAGGCTCAGGACCTGGGGGCTGCGTGCTTACTACCCAGCAGAAGTAGAGGTAGCCTGGCTCAGACAGCACAGACAGAGGATGAACGTTGCAGAAGCATCATGATCCTTGGTCCAAGCTGTACTTGAGGTCCTGCAGCTCCTCTTTTCTTCCTATTGTTCTGTGATCTAGCCATGCATCTGTCTGGTAAATTTCCCCCTTGGAGTGCAATCTAGTGTCAGTTTCTGACATCTGCAACTTAAAAGAGAAAAATCCTAAAACAGTTTTTTGTTTTTTTTTAAGATGCCCTCTCCCTCTGCCCTGCTCATACACACATTGGGGATGGAGCCCACAACCCACCCTGACTGGGAATCAAACTGGTGACCCTTTGGTGCACTGGGACAATGCTCAACCAATTGAGGCACAACAGCCAGAGCTACCGTATGCTTTTAGATGCTTTAATGATCATCACAGAACTTGCATATTTACAATAACTCCAAGCCACTTTAAGTTATACCACTCCCCACAAGTATACTGTATTCATAGGTTGGCAACTATTGCAACATAAGCATTATGAGACAATCAATATTAAAAAAAAATTTTTTTTGTTATTGTGAAATGTAACACCCATACAGAGAAGTGCACAAAGAAAAATGTATCCCATGAGGAATAATCACAAAGTTAACACCTGTATAACTATCGCATAGAGTTAGAATATTGCCATCACCTCTGAAGCCCAATAGTTACTCCCCTCTTACCTCTAAAACGTAATCAACCTCCTGACTTTATGGTTATCACTTCCTTATTTTTCTTTCTAGTTTTGTTACCCACGCATGCACCTCTAAACCCTATAGTTGAATCTTGACTTTTGAACATTATATAAACAGTCATACAATATAATTGTTTTAGGATCTGGCTTCTTTTGTTCTGAATTTGACTTATCTAAGTAGTTAACTGTAGCTGTAGTTCACTTTTATAAAATTGCTGTTTAGTATTCCATAATATGAATGTTCAATCTTTATTCTGTTGATAGACATTTTTTGGCTTTTATGAATAATACTGCTATGAATATTGTTGGTGCACACGTTTTTTTGTTTTGTTTGTTTTTTTAGTGTATATGTAAGAGTAGACTTGCTAGCTTATGAATGTGTTTTTTTCAGGTGAGTCAAAATACCAAATCCTTTTCATAAGTGATTGTTCCAGTTTACATTCCTACCAACATTTTAGGAGAATTTCTCTTGTTCCATATCCTAACACTTGTCAGTTTAATTTTAGCTATTTGTGTGGGTGTACATGGTTTCTTATTGTGGTTTTAATTTCACTTCCTCCTGATTACTAATGAAACTGAACACCCTTTTGTACATTTAATGGCCATTTGTATATCTTTTTTTGTGAAATTCCTGTTGAAGTTTATTGCCCATTTTTCTATTTGGTTGCCTTTCTCCTTACTGTTTTATAAGCGCTCTTTATATACTTAGTTGAGACCTCTGTTGGAAATATATGTGGCAAGCATCTTCTCCCACTCTGCCTTGCCTTTTCACTCACTTAACGGTGTCTTTGAGGAAGGGAGTCTTAACTTTAATGTATTCAGAAATCAATTGGGATTTGAAAATAATGTATCTGACAGAATAACTAGATTAAGCAATGTAAAATAAATTTCTCAATTCAGTAAAATGAGCTTACATGGGCTCTATAGCCAAAGTTGCACATTCTTTCTTTGGAATGTTATTTCTGAGATATTTATAATAATAGGATTTTCAATAATTTTATTTTTATATGATTGAAAATCCCATTACATTACAAACCACAGAAATATACACATAATATTTAATGTCACTGCTTGGTGGTTCTATAAAAAATAGCAATATAACTATTGTTCTTAACGTTTTCTGAATAATAGGATATGGCTATTAATTAGCAAATAGAAAAATATAAACATGTTAAAACATTTTTAATCCTCTTATACATTACAGTGGCTGCAAAATGCATAAAAGCTCAGCTTGCACTATAAAATTCCAGACATATTCATAGCCAAACAAGAAACCAGGGAAGCACAATTAGTTTTTTTTTTTTTAACTATAGAAAATGTCAAGCATTCTAATGGCTGATATAATCAACATCCCTTGATCTACTACCTAGATAATAAGTGTTAACATCCTGTCATATTTATTTTAAAAATTAAATGAAGTTATGCTCCTTTGTTCTCCTATTCCATTCCTCTTTCTCCTTTCTCACTAGAAGTGGCCAGTTTCCAGAATTTGATGTGTACCCTTCCAGTTCTTGTTTCTCTATTTGTAACACATGTTCATGTGTTCATGAGCAATACTGCTTAGAGCTTTTTAAATTAATCTGTTCGTACTACAATATACTGCAATTTGATTTTAAATAATGCTTTGTCATGTTGATATATATACAGATCTAGATCATCAGTTTTAACTGCCGTGTTGTAATGTATGGCAAACGTATACTGAGTTTATTTCATTCCTCTATCAATGCACATTTCTGCGTAGCAATAAATGAAATGCTAGAACAACATCTAAGATATAACAGGTCCTCAAACATTATTTAATAAATGAGCAGAGGCAGGCTTTTAATTCAAGCACAAGTGGCATAAAGTGTCAGACAGACTACTTCTTGTTTCAGTTCTCCAGCTGTTTGTCGTTAACGTCCGCCCTATGTGCACGCGTGGCAGGAGTCACTCCTGAACCTTTTAACAGCTTTTTACCCAACCCACTGAAGAAGGCTCGCAGGGGTGTGCGCCATAAGGGGGAGTGGGTAGAGAGAGAACACAAAGAATTCCCAATGTCAAAATATAAGACAGTAAAGGTTTGTCTGTGGTCGAGCAGGGGAGGGTGGCAGCAACAATTGTCATACATTTGGGGGAGGTCTGAGAGTTTACAATGCAAGGCATGTCCGGTGCTACCACATCCGGATACAGAGATAGCGGAATACAGAAGTCTTTCTCCGGGAGCAGGTCTCAAAAGCTGTAACCAGCAAATGCCAGACGGTTGCCATGGGAAACAGCGGGAAAAGGACAGGGGGTCGGCCAGAATTCTTAATAGGCTTAGAATGTTTCTTCTTCCGGTCTTCGGCTCTTCTCAGCCACCGCCCTCTCCTCGGTCCCCCGCCCATTCTGTGTACTCTCGTCGTTCTTTTCCCCCCTTGACTCTCCGTCTCCCTTTGAAGTCGCCATCTTGGACCATGCGTCAAAATGGCGCCCTCTGGTCCTAGGGGCCGAACCCAGGAGAGCCAGCGAGGCTGCGTGCGCATGTGCTCGGGCGCGGGAGGGTGGAGCGGTGACGTAAAGGCGTGGCCCCGCCTCCGGCGGTCGCCCCGCCCCTGGGCGAACCCGGAAGTGGAGGAGGAGGGGGAGGAGGCGCGGTGGTGGCCAAGCGGACAGGCGCTGGCGGAGCCCTACACGGGAGCGTGTAGGGGTTTGTGGGTGGGAGGCGGGGCTGAACGGCCTGGGCAGCCTGGCCTGGACGGGGCGGGGGAGGCCATGGCCTCCGCAGAGTTGCAGGGGAAGTACCAGAAGCTGGCTCAGGAGTACTCGAAGGTACCCATCATGGGCGGGGATTAGGGGGTCCCCGGCCCTGCGGCCTCGGGTTGCCTTGACTTGTCGGGACTGGGGTACCGCGGAGGGGTCACGCGAGCGCACCCCACCTCTCTCCTTCGCCTCATCTGTCCACGATTACCGAGCCTCCACCTGCAGCTCCGAGGAGATGGAGCGGGGCGGTGTCTGGGTCGTGTGGGCTTCTGCAGGGAGGAGCTGGAGTTTGATTCTTCCTTTTAACTGAACTAGCGGGCTTAGGACTGGATGTCAGAAATCCTGTCTTCTGCCTCTGGTGTTGGCCGGAGGGTGCTGCTTCTTCAATTTTCCTAGCCCAGTGATGGGGACAATCAAGCTTTCTCCCTTTCTGCAGGGATAACGTGAGGATAAAGAGATATATCTGCCCCCATTCAATTCGGGAGGGAAAATAGAGTCATGCGTGTGAACTGCTTCATCAGGCAGCTCTATATATAGTGGTTACTATATATTCAGTGATTTAGCAAGATGTGTGGAAGTGATTTTGAAATCTTGAATCCCAGGGCTGTGTCCTTTCCTCTCTTTTCTCTCAGTCACCTGGAGTGGGACAGGGCACCCAGCAGGTGTTCAGTACATGTTGAAATAGGCCTTTTGTCGTGTTTATGGTATAAGTTTTAAATGATGGAATCCTCTCTTTGGAAAAGGGCTGCTTCTGGGGAGGGCGTTTCTGCTTTAAGACTATTCTAATGAAGTTATAAAAGTGGAATCTTACATCAATGGAAATCGATTTAATAATGGTCATTAAGCTTAGTTTCCAATAATCGTGGCATTCATGGTGGCAATGGAAAGACTTAGGCACCTTTTTACAATTTGGAGAAACTGAGACACATTTATTCCTTAAGATTTCATTTAACAAATATTCAGCAAGGTGAAATGAAAAAAATAAAACCCATGCCTAAACATAACACTAGTCTTTTCACCATCCAATGGGGGGAGCCTTTTGAGATACCACACTTACTCCAGCAGTGCTACTGTTGGCATTTCTGTTAGAAATTGTCCTAAGTGCCTGTGGCACAATGTCAGTTTTCATCCTTTGAAGGAATATTTTCATCCTTTGAAGGAATATTTTCTTGTTTGAAAGGGCCAGAAGTTGCTTGGAACAAATCCATATGATGAAGTGGGATGGGTGGAGGATGGCAGTAGTACACAAACTTGATTCTACTATTTTGGGGAAAGATGTTGCATGAGTATAAAGTAAGGGGACTGATTTTCTTCTCCGGAGAGTAAACAAGCTCAGAAGGCAGTTCCAAAAAATGTTTTGAGCAATGACTGCATTGCTGAAAAATTTTGTAAACTCCCAAAGAAAGTAATAAAAAACTTTGAAATAGTTTGTTCTTTTGGACATTTAAGCTATTTCATTCAACAGACACTTACTATGTGCCCCCAGCAAACAGTCTGCCAGAGTTGGTTGAGTGAGGCAGATCCCTTTAATAGAATGTTCAAACATTGTACGTAATTATAATACACTATGACAAGCGTTAGTTCAGTGGGTGCACAGAAGAGATGGAGGGTGAGAGTAGAAGTTATGAGATTGGGGAGTAGGGAAGAGGAAGGGAAGGATGGTAGCATTCCAGGCAAAGGGGAAAGGCTGTGTTCGCTGACATGAAAGCACACTAAGTTGCATGATAGAGAGTGGTGAATATGGTTGGAGAGGTAATTTGGACCCAATCATGAAGGGTTGTGGATGTTAGATAAGAAGTCTGAACTTTAGTTTTTGAGTAATGGAGAAACATCAAAGATTTTTAAATAGGAGCATAACAATATCACTTTCAGGAAGGAAAGGTAACTATTTGGAGAATGGATAAAGTAGGGAAAGATTGGTGAACAGAAGACCAGATTGTAGGCCGCTGGAATAGTTTGAGGGAGAGTAACAGAATTAAATTAAGATAGTGACAGTTGAGATGAAGAGGGGCCTACATTTAGGAATAATGGTTAAAAAATACTTATTTAGCTTACTTCTTTGCTGAGTGACAGCTTTTCGCATAGCACTAAACTTATGATGGATATGAAGAATGTATGAGGGGCTCATCCTTGTGTCTTATTCTGAGGGACATGGTAAGTGAGGGAAGAAGACGGAGGGTTGACCCTGAAGTTCTGAGATGAGGAAACATGACTGCCACAGACAGAGGAGGGTGGGCAGAAAGGCCAGCCAATTTGAAATGAATGGGGTGGACTAAAGTTTAGATGCAATCATAGAATTTTTGGGCTGGAAGGCACGTTAAAGTTATCTTATTCATATAGTAGTTTGAGGTGATAGATGTTGGAGTAATTGGAGAAAGTTTCTAGTGGAGATGGTCTGGCTAAAAGTCAGGACAAAGGCCAGGACTTTTGGAATAATTCCCATAGAGATGATAGTTGAACTATAAGAGTGAATCAGGGTGGAACACTTTATGTAGATTCTTTGGGGTACATCTGTGGGAAGGACGTGACAGGAAGAGTCGAGATGCTAAGAAGACTAACAGGTCTGCCAGACTTGAGGTATTCTCTCCTTTGGACCAGACCGTTTTTCATTCTTTTAATTTTAATGTGAAGAACTCAGTTTTAGATTTTCATTTCAGAACACAAGAGAACAGAGATTGGTCTAAGGATTTCATTTGTTTTTTATTTCCTGTCAATTCTAGTGCCAAGCAATCCTATCTAATAAAAGAGTAATATGCAAATTGACCATCACTCCAACACACAAGATGGCTGCCCCCATGTGGTCAAAGATGGATGTCCCCATGTGGACACAAGATGGCCACCACAAGATGGCCAGCAGGGGAGGGCAGTTGGGAGGGACCAGGCCTGCAAGGGAGGGCAGTTGGGGGCGATCAAGCCTGCAGGGGAGGGCAGTTAGGGGTGACCAGGCCTACAGGGAAGGGCAGTTGGGGGGGACCAGGCCTGCAGAGGAGGGCATTTGGGAGGGACAAGGCCAGCAGGGGAGGGCAGTTAGGGGCAATCAGGCTGGCAGGGGAGCAGTTAGGCATCAATCAGGCTGGCAGTAGAGTGGTTAGGGAGTGATCAGGCTGGCAGGCAGAAGTGGTTAGGGGCAATCAGGAAGGCAGGCAGGCGAGCAGTTGGGAGCCAGCAGTCCTGGATTGTGAGAGGGATGTCCGACTGCCCGTTTAGGCCCGATCCCAGGATCGGGCCTAAACGGGCAGTCGGACATCCCTCAAGGGGTCCCAGATTGGAGAGGGTGCAGGCTGGGCTGAGGGACAACCCCCCGCCCTGTGCACAAATTTTGTGCACTGGGCCTCTAGTTTCTAGATAAAATCTATGCTATCTTCAAACCTGTTCCTATGGAAGGGGTATTCTACCTTGTTATTACCTTCCCTGGTGGAGAAATTGTGGGCTGATGTTGAAATCCAGTTAGTTTACAAAGAAAAAAGAAAAAAGGATTTCCTCTTATTCTGTAGAAGGAAGCCTATTTATCAAGAGAGGAACAAACAAGATTCCTAATCCAAGGACATTTATAGAATCTTCTCATTCTTATATAAATTAGATCTCAGCCTGTGTGTTCCTGGAAGGAGCCCATTGTTTGCTTAAGAATCATGGTCATAATTGTCTTTCCCCTGGGAATGAAAAAAAAAACAGTCTGAGGAGCTCCTATTAAAGAGATTGAGAGATTAGTTAGTTAAAAGATGAACCACAGAGGCCAAAGCAGGTGAGAATTGCTGAGTCAGACAGGATGCTAAAACATAACATAAATGTGAACATTAGGACCTTAGTAGTTTGGGCAATTAAGAGAGCATCATTGGAAACTTTTAAAATTTCAGGTTTTATAGAGTTTAGTGGAAGAGAAATATGTGTAGAAGCCGATTTTCAGAGGTTTCTGAAATTAACAGGTAATAGATGGAGGCTACCTCTTTAAGATGTGAAGGAAAGCTAATCAAAGCCTTAGTTGCTGCACTGTTGAAGAATCAAAGACCATGTCTTGGTGTTTCTTCTGTGGCCTGCTGTGCTTCTGAGGCTCTGGTATATCTCATCATGGATTTCAGTCTGCTTTCTTTGCAGGGGCTCCTGCACTCTTGCCTGGTACCATGTTATGTGTGTAAGCAAGTTATAAGTTCTAACTGTCTTTCCAAAGTTTGTGTTCCTCTGAGTCAGTAGTTCTCAAAGTGCAACCCTTAGATCAGCATCCTTAGATCAGCATCCTTAGATCTGGGAAAGGGTTAGAAATAGAAATAAATTTTTGGGTCAAACCTGAACTCACTGAATCTGAAACTGGTGGTCAGGCCCTGTTGTCTGTGTTGTAACAAACCTCTCTGGTGATTTGGATGCACACCAGAGTTTGAGAACTGTTGCTCAAGGAATGGTAGCAGTCTCATCTTTTAAAAATTCTTTTAGAGGCAATTAGCAACCAACCAATGGGAAAACCAAACATCCATTATTTCTTGAACAGTTTATTTGGCAATTGATGCTGCTTTTAGTTATGCAGGGTATTGTCTTTAGGAAATTTACAGACTTATGCTGTTAGTATAGAGCAGTGGTCAGCAAGCTCATTAGTCAACAGAGCCAAATATCAACAGTAGAACGACTGAAATTTCTTTTGAGAGCCAAATTTTTTAAACTTAAACTTCTTCTAACGCCACTTCTTCAAAATAGACTCGGCCAGGCCGTGGTATTTTGTGGAAGAGCCACACTCAAGGGGCCAAAGAGCCGCATGTGGCTCGTGAGCCGCAGTTTGCCGACCACTGGTATAGAGCTACTCATATTGGGAGAAGGTCAGTTGTGATTCTTTGTGTTTGCTTTCCAGATAGTGGGGCCTGGAAACCTGATTAATTGACTCTTCCTGTAAGAGAAACAGGCTCAGGAGCTGGATTGGATTAAAATTGAATATCAACTTGCTTTTCCCCACTCTGATGTGTAGGGTTGACTATAAAGTTGGATTGGAAGACAGCCTTGTTTGTGTTCAGTGTTATCCGATGGAACTTTCCACAAGAATGAAAATGTTCTACATCCATGCTGTTCAGTAGGGTAACCACTAGCCATGTGGGGGTGTTGAGCACTTGAAATGTGGCTAGTGCCATTGAAGAACTCAGTTTTAGATTTTATTGAATTTTAAATAATTTAGGTAGGCACATGTTGGACAGTGACAGCTTAGCCCCTAGATTAGAGCATCACAGATGTAAAAATCTATGTGACTCACCTGAAGACCTTGCTAAATTCCAGATTCTGGTTTGGTAAGTCGGGTGGGGCCTCAGGTTCTGCTCTGAAAGGAATTTTAGTGATTATCAAGGCTAGAGTTACTGTAGCTGGGATCTGCAAATGATTTTAGTATTCTGAAGCTGCAAATGAAGGTTTTGGTAAAGCTTAGGAATGGGCTCCACGTTGTCTATTGCACACATTCACTTGTAATGAAAAAAAGCTATATGTTTAAAGATTGTTTTTATAGGGTTGTACAACATGTATAAGTCTTAAAATGCCCACTGTATGAAAATAGCTATGCCACAGTGGTTCTGACACAGATTATTGAGGATTAAATGAGAAATGCATATAGATGATTGTCTCTCTTTCCCCACAAACTCTTCCAACAGTTTGTGATTGTAAATCCCGAATCTTGGGCCAGTTATCTCACCACAGATTGTCCAAGTGGCATGAGCGAGATCACCACTACATCTCTGCCCTTGGAAAAACAGCTTTGTGATAAGCCTGAGTCAGGCCTGGCTGTTCCAGAACCAGAGTTACCTAGGACAGGTCCAAAGTTACCTAGGACTGGTCATTGAAGAGTTAGGCTCAAGGATTTTGAGACTGCTTGGTGTCCAGTAGGAACTTGAGGTTCAAATCGTTTGGAGAAGGGTCTTAGGGACTGCTAAAGTGATGACAGTCTCTTATAATTGTATAATGCATTACATTTAAACACCGTTTGCATACAGTATTTAATTTGATTGTTTAAAAATTTGAGTGCCTTCTCTATTCCTAGCATTGATCTTTCATTGTAGTCTGGAGATAACAAGGAATTACACTGTAGTCTCTACCATGAAGGACAGTTGAGTTGGCAGATAGGAGATGAGTAGAGAAATAATAAATAAATCATAAGTCACACATGAATTAATAAATGTAAAATTTACTACTTTAAAAGTAAAATTTAAAACTGGACAGTTTAATAAGAGGTGCCTTGTTACTATACTAGTAAGTGCCAAGGGAACTAAGGGGCAGGCTCACTGTGGACCATGCTGGGAGCACAGGGAGTGGTCAGGAAAAATTTATGGGGGAAGCAGGACCAGAAGTAGGAAGTAAACTCCTAGAAGAAGAGCTGGAATTTGGTTGGTCACAATGAGGAAGGGCTGTGCTTTCAGAGTAATCAGATTACAAGACAATGACAAATGAGGTGCAAAAGGACTAAGAGGGCTTCAGAGATGGGATTCTGAGGTCCTGTTCCTCTGCTGAATGGAATGGAAGAGCTAGGTGCACAGCCGCTGGAAACTAGCAATATCATCTTCTGGAGGGTTTTCCTGTCCTAATGGAGGACCATTGGTGATGTTATATCTGTTTCTAAAACAGGAACAATCTGCATTTGCCTCCCCGCTGTGGAAAAGGCTGGTGAGGAGAAGTAGATTCTAAAAGACCAGACTGATCACAGCAGTGCGAGCCTTTGGCAGGCTGCTGGTTCAGTATGCAGAAGTGTGGCAGTAGTGATGCTGGAATGCAGGAAGATGCCAAATGCTACGAAGTGTAATTAACACAGCAATGGAGTATGTCGTTTATCATTGTCATCCTTTTCTACCTACTAAATAATAGAAAGGTATTTTAGATAAATATTTCTGAAAGCTGCATTTTCTATTAAGCAGTTTCATTGAAACCATGTTTGAATTATTAGTAATTTAGCAAACAATAATTTCAAGAGGGAAATTCAAATAATTTTTCATTATAATCATTTTTTTTTATTGCTGTAGTTCTGGTCCTACAGAAAACTTACAGTTCAGTGGACTTCAAGCTTCACCTCTAGCCTTTGAAGCAGTTACTGGGAGCTTCTAAATACCACACTAGGAAGATAGCATAGATCAAAGTTAGGACAGGGGTACGAAATGAAACCCAGATACCCAAGTAGTATTGCTGCCTTTTGCCTAATTGGGTTTGAAAGTATTTTTTTAATTTTGTTACCTAAAAAACACTTTACCTGAGAATATGTTGATATTGCTTAAAAAATAAAATAATACATGATGGAAGTCAATATTAAAGTGGTATTTACTTCTTCTGAACTTCTAGAGCAGAGGTCCCCAAACTTTTTTTGGAAAGAGCCTAATGGCAAATATTTTAGGCTTCTGGCCACACAGTTCTTAACTACTGGTGTCTGTCATTGTAGCTCAAGAGCAATCATCGATAATATGTAAATAATGAGTGTGGCTGTGTTCCAGTAAAACTTTAAAATAGGCTGCAGGCCAGTTTGGTCCATGGGCCTTAGGTTGCCAATCCCTGTTCTACAGAATTTAATGGTTATATTGCTTTTTCTTTTCTTTTTTTAAAGCAGAAAGTACTAGGATTGCTAGTTATCTTTCATCCTCCCTTTTAAATTATAAGCTCTCTGAAAACAGGGACCGCTTTTTAAAAAAACTTTTATTCATTTTTAGGAAAAGAAGAAGAAAGGGAGAGAGAGAAACATCCATTTGTTGTTCTACTTATTTATGTAGTCATTGTTTGCTTTTTATGTGTGCTCTGACCAAAGAATGAACCTGCAACCTTGGTGTATTGGGATGGCATTCATCTATAAAATGGAGATAATATACAGGGTGGGGTGCAAGTAGGTTTATAGTTGTGAGAACATGAAACACAGTTTATTGTATTATTTATTGACTATTGCATTGTTTTCCACGTGAACAACTGAAAACCTACTTTTGTCCCACCCTGTAGTACCTACTTCATAGGGTTGTGAGGTTTAATGAAGTAATAAAAGTAAAACATTTAGGACAGTGCTGTAACGAGCATTCAGATGTTAGCTGCTTCTAAATTGAGTCTGCTTCTTAGTTGCTTTTGGTACACTTCCTCAGCTGATGCCTGATAGCAGGTTTGCATTCTTAATGATACTTGCACGATGAATATTAGGCACAGAGTCCTGCTGGGTATGTTGATGTCCTACACTTTGATTTTCTGTAGATTTATTATTCTGTAATAGGTCCAATTGTATATATTTTACATATGAATGGTGTGCCAGAGTTTCAAGGAAAGTAGTAGTTTTTATTTAGGGAGGCGACTTGGTTTCTTAGAAAGAACCATGTGCTGGAAGTTGAGGGACCTAGGATTTAGTCTCAATTTTGCCACAGATTATGTGTTTTATATCAGTGGGCAGCCTAGCCACTGAAAAGTGCAGAATGGTGATACCTACTATCCTCTCTGGGCTAATAGTTTTGTTCTCATATATACATGAGAAGACAGTTACTCAGTGATATGATTCCTATAAAGTAATGGCAATTTTTTTTTTTTTTTTGCTACAAATGATTGCTTTAAATTGAAAATTAACTATTGCTTTTTCTGTTTGCAGCTTCGGGCTCAGAATCAGGTCCTGAAAAAAGGTGTTGTGGATGAACAAGCAAATTCTGCTGCTTTAAAGGTATGCAACAGGATATTTGTATTGTGAGGTTAAGTGAGTGTTTGGTGTTGCTTAAAGTAGGAATTTAGCTGATTTTGTGGGTGAAAGTCCCAACTCTGACACTAATTCACTAGGAATAGTGATGAGTAATACAGTTTTTTTTTGTGTGTTTAACTTTCTCACTTCCTTCTGTGTGAATATTATGTGCTTTGATTTCCTTAGCTAAACATTTTAAAAATGTATTCTTTGAGTTTAATGCATTTCTCTTATACCTCAAGGTCTTTATTTGGCATTTGAATTAATAGGGCTTCTTATCTGTTTTGATCACTGACAGAACTCTGAGGAGGGCCATGTCACATTTATATTTATATCCCCAGCATTCAGCAGATGGTTATTCCCTAATAAATGAATTTGAAAGTGTGAATCATTTAGTCCATCCATCTTGCTTTTGGGTAGAACTTTTTAATAGTAATAATCTGTGATTTAATAGTAATAATCAAGACACTCTGCATGATGATACATTTTAACATTAGCACTTTTGTTAACTGAAGGAGAAATATGTAGTAGAAGAAGGAATTTGTTTCTGCCTCATCCTAGTTGGTATGTAATAAATATTGCTTAGTGATATTTATACTTGGATAAATTAATTATAGGATATGGATTCTTTCTTGGCTGAGTTTCAGTTAAGCACAGGCATGGGCAAAAGTAGGTTTACAGTTGTGAGCACCTGAAACAGTTTATTCTTGTATTATTATTTATTAATTATTGTGTTATGTATTTGTATTACATCTGTAAACCTACTTTTATCCACACCTTTATACTGCCTACCTCATTCTTTTGCTCTCTTCCTTGCTCCTTCTTTAGACCAAAGGGGTTAGGATTCCCTTTACCCTTACCTCTTTCTGGAGTAGCCCCTAACCAGTAACATAGCCTAAATAGTTTCATTCAGGTAACTGAGACTCAGAAGCATGTCCTCTTACTAGCCATTGTTGGACTCTACACTAGAGAAGGCTGTCTTTTGAGAGTGCCCCCTCCTCAGGGGCTGAGATGGTTCAGTATGCCTTACCCATACTTCCAAAGCTCTCTGTGCCCAAGTCAAGATGATTAAAAATAAGTTTTATCGTCAGAATTTGTTAGTCAAGTTATTATTTTGCCTAAATCATTGAAGAAATGATAGTATCTCTCCTAATGATGTTTAAAACTTGTTCCTGGGGGAAAGTATTTCCTAGCTTGTTTTTGTAGCCCACGCTTGGTTGACACTCTCCTGTTGCTGATCATGTTTGATTAACTCTGTGGTAGTGGTGATGGTGGTGACTGTGGTAGTGTTGACTGCAGGTTGTATTTACTGAGCACTCACTGTGTGTCGGGCATTTTGTTAAATACATTATATCCATGAGCTCATTTAGTGTTCACATTAACTCTGTGAGGGCACAGAACATTGTCATCATCCCCATTGCACAAACTAGGATTTACAGAGAGGTTGGGAGAGCTGTCTTCTGAAATTAATGATTGGATAATGGAGTTAGAGCATTTGTCAACTAGTGATTTGTTATAAGAATGTAAAGAAATTACTTTTGTTTTACTATTCAGTGCAGTGGTCACTATAATTATAGTAAGAATGACAGTTTGTTTTTCACTCAATAGGAATGTTAGGATGTCTTTTGTTATAGTAGGCTTTTGATTATATTGGTTTTGCCTCAATGAGTTGTGGATACAATATACTTTCATTGATTTGAATTTCTTTAATTTGAAACATATGATAATTTGGACATGGGGTAGAACTAAGTTTACCATTAAAAGGAAAAGGGCTACTAAACAAACAATAGAAAAGAACAATATTTTTCTACCTATTGGAAACACATTATTTTATCACTCTAGCCCTGCTCTCAACATATAAATAATGTCAGTAGACTGCAGGCACCAGTCTATGGTTTTTAGTTTGCTGTTTCAATAGACTTAAATCACCTATTCATTAAAACTTGACCTCTTCTTAGCTTTACAGTGGTTTTAAAGTGAAAGTAATACAACTACAGTTCTTTAAATATACATTAGCATATGACCATCTGTGTTTGATTACCAGTGAACACAGAGTTGTCAGAACATCATAAATAAAATGTAGTTAGAATAATATTTTTTAAAAAATAGAGTGAAACTAAATATTTCTCTATTTTCCCCATTTTCTTACCCTATTATGGTATAAACAATACAGAATGGTCAGCAGAAGATATGTCGTGTTTAGATTTTGTTTCTGCTTTCACTAAACTTAAGAGGAAATTAATATAGAACAGCAGCTGAAAATATTTTTGTGTTAGGATAATAATGATTTTTATCTCTGACAAATCAGAATAGTTTAAAATAAAATTAAGTGTATTAAAAAGACTTCATTTGGATTGACTTAAATTCAGGAAGGATTTATAGGAAACATGAATACAAATATACTTCTGGCTGTTCTTATTTACTGAAGGACATCATCAGTTGAGTCGGAGGTTCTCTTTAAAAATTCAAGTTTATAAAATTGTAGCCTCAGGCTTTGTGTCTCCTCACTGCCAGACACATATATAACATTATATGACAACAAATAATTATGGATATTTTACTTTAAGTTGATGACTATCTTGTTATGTAGTATAGATCCTCTTTATTTTTAAATTTACTTGGTTTGGTCAGAAAATGATTTTGCCACAAAACAGAGTAAAAACATAGGAATTAGAATGATGAACATACAACTTGAATTCCCTAAAGCAAGAAGTTTTGATTATATTTTGGTGAAACAAGAATAATATTTTTCATTATTTTTAAATCTTTAGGCTAAATTATAAAGAATGGTTTGTTTTCACTTTGATGTAGGAACAACTGAAAATGAAGGATCAGTCATTGAGAAAACTACAGCAGGAAATGGACAGTTTGACATTTCGAAATCTGCAGCTTGCCAAGAGGGTAGAACTGCTTCAAGATGAACTGGCTCTAAGTGAACCCCGAGGCAAGAAAAACAAGGTAAGTCAGATAAAAGCAAGGTAGTGTAACCTTGGTGTTAGGTATAGACATCTGTAGGCCATCCTGCTTATAACAGATGAATTTGTCACCTTCAAATTCTCTAATGTTCCATTATTACACCTGGATATCGGGTCAAGAAAGCAGATATTTACTATTAATATATGCTAATTAGAGGTATTTTCAGATGAATGTGAGTTTAAAAGAATTTATTAAGAGCAGACATGCATTTACTTTATTTAAGTGGCTGAGAAAAATGAAAGGAATATCTCATATTGGTCAAAATTATTATGTTTCAGTTATACCAGGTTGCCATTAACTCAGGGTAGGGCAAATAAAATAAGAAGCATTGTCAAAGTATAACTGCTCATGTGAAACTAGTAGTTAAATACTTTAGGCTTGTAAGTTTGCTATAGATTTTTTTCTTACTGTTTATTCCTATGAGGCTAATTTGATATTCTTGTCCAAAGATGTAAAAAAAACTTTGCCCCTTATGGTTATGTGGTGAAGAAAGATTCTTATTGCTGTAAGATGGATGATCTGGTACTTTAAGAAGTTGCATTTTTTTTTTTAAGGGTTAGGGCTAGTGATTGAATCTTTAAGTTGTGTGTGTGTATATATAGGACAGTACCCCCAAATTGTGGATGTGAGGCAGCAATAACAGAGTTGGAGGGAAGAGGAAGACCCACAGTAACTCTGTGGCAGCAGTGTGGCAGGATGGGAGCAGGTTTGGAGTAAAGCCCAAGCTTGGATTCTTGGTCTGCCATTTATAGTCTATGACTTAAGGCACATTTTTAAGTCATGCAACCTTAGTTTCTCCATCAGCAAAATGGGGGTGATACTCTTGTTGTGCCCATGGGATCATGTAAAGGTGCCTAGGACTGTATTTGCCAAATGATGGGCAATCTGCATAATTATATGTTAGTACCTTTCCATATGCATTTCCTTGACATGAAAGAATTTTCTAGAGTGGTAATTTTCAAATGGGAACAGAGCAAACAAAAAGCTGTGTATTAGAATCACTTGGGAAAACTGTGTCAAAATACACATGCTCTGCAAAATCTGAAAGACCCTTGGGGAAGGAATAGCCATTGTCTTGAAATGTGCTTCACATGTTAGTGAGATCCCTTCCCAGGGCAGTTTAGCAGAGGTTTGGATGTAACACTCCTGAAATCATGTTAATTAAACCTATCCAAATCTGTACGCACTGAGGACAAGAGTATGTAATTCAGCAGTTCCTTATGCACCTCTATGTCCCAAACACGATGGATATTTAATATATTTTTAATATAGCTGCTTTATTTTCAAAGAGTTTCCTAATCATTGGGTCACATTGCATCAGTAAGTGATTTCATTTGAAGTGAGGAGTGAGGGTACAAAAAAGGCAGAGGAGAGTGGTGACTGATGTCTGAACACAGTTTCATTGTTAGGCTGACCCTTGAATAGCCTCAGTTCTTGTATTCCATGAAAACAAATATTCATTATTGGGTCTTTTAAATAGCACTATTCTTCTGTGTAGAAAGTTAATATTGGTTAAAAAAAAAAAAGCAAAAGGAAGGTATTTTAAATAGTCTTTGAGCTTTTTTCTCCCGTTTATAATAGCTTTGCTTTTTTAATTAGAAATTTATGTGGACTTTTGTATAAATTTATCTTTGTGAATGTTAAGTAACTTATTACAATATCTTAGAGGAGTTTAACTCAGACTCATGGAATTGCTAAAACTTGCATTTTCCAAACCAAAAAAAACAACAAAAAACAAATTAAAATGATATTTATTAGCATATTTACATTACTAGCTTTTGGGTCTTCTCTGTCTTCCAACAGAAATACTCCTAAATTCATCTGTAAAGAATAGTGAGCCTTATCTGTTTTTTTTTCTCTCTCTTTTTTAAGCTTTCCTGCTCATTGCAATATTTGCAGTTCCAACTTGTATCACATAGGAAAAGTTAAATGATGGACTGTAAACCTTTTGCAGGATTGTTTGAGAATGGTGAACACGTAGAAGAGACAAGCTACTAAGGTGATAGAGAATCTGTGTACCTTAGGATATTTCTCTAACGGATGAAAGTTATGTGGACATAACTTATTCTTTCCATCAGAAAAGTGGAGATACTTCTTCTCAGTTGAGCCAAGAGCAGAAGAGTGTCTTTGATGAAGATCTGCAAAAGAAGATAGAAGAGAATGAGCGGTTGCACATACAAGTGAGAAGATCTTTCTGTTTTCCCATATGAATTTAAAAATGGGTCAAATGATCTAGAATATGAAAAAAAAAAGCAAGATAGAGTATCTGTGTATGTATGGGTGTTTTGATGTTTCCTGTGGTTGTTAGGTAACATGTCACTGCCATTCATTTCTTATATCTCACTCATATCTTAATATGGATGTGTGTTTCGAAGTATACATTTGTTTAGAGGATAGCAGAATAACTTTATAACTTGACAATGTAGAAATATACTGAGCACTATTTGTTTTACATAGGAAATGATTGGATGGATCATTTAGATGGGGGCTTATGAGTAAGTAGTGTTTGCCTTCTAATTTATTACTGTTCACCTGTTAGTCTATAATGACTGTTAGGATATAGACCATGTTGGCTTTGTATACCCAGCCCCAGAACAGGGTCACACTCATGGCAGGCCCTGAAGTCTTTATGGAATGTTGAATAATCAATATTTGCCTCCAGACATTCAGCATATTATAAGAGTCATATAAGGGTAGTGTATCCAACTGTGCTTCTTGATTTTCTTTTTGTGTGTGAAATGATGAACATAACCGAACAGTGAAAATAAATAATGCATTAATTCTCAGTCTTTGACATTGTTAAAAAAATGAACTTTTGACTTTAGAACATTTTGTGATAAGTATTCCTAATTAGTATTGGATTTTTATTAAGGAAAAGAGCATTACCTGTTTTAGAAATAATCATCTATTTGAATTTTGATTATTTAATTATGGAAATTAGCTCAGTGGAAACATAATACTCTGGGCAGTTGAATTATCTGTGTGCCAGAAATTGAAATAGAAATTCATGGGACTGAGAGGTAGGAGGTGTAGCCTTTGGAGTAGGTCTCTTATGTTCCAATCTCATTCCTACCACAGTTTAGCTGTGAGACATTTGACAAGCCATAGAGTTCCTTTAAACTTGTTTCCCCATCTGTAAAGGAGGGCTAATGATAACACTACCTCTGACATACTGTGAGGATTCAGTGAGATCATGCCTGTGTGGGTTTTGCATAGTGAGCATATGGAACCATATGGAAGTGGTTCAATGAATAGTCACTGCTGTTGTTTTTCTCTTCATCCTATATAATAAAACGCTAATATACAAATCGACCAAACTGCGGAACAACTGGTCACTGTGACATGCACTGACCACCAGGAGGCAGACGCTCAACACAGGAGCTGCCCCCGTTTGAGGGCAGCTCCCGTCTGCCCCCCAAGAGGGAGGCAACCAGTGGTGGTGGCAGGGTGATGGGGGAGGGGGGCCAGGACCAGCTGGCAAGTGGATGCTGCCGTCCTCTGATCACCCGCTGGTCACCTCCTGTAGAGGGAGGCCACCGGCAGCGGCAGTGGTGGGGCTTGGGGCCTGCCAGCACGTGGCGCCAGGCCGCCAGCCAAGGTGGGTACCAGCGGGGGCCTCCCGATCGCTCCACCCACTGGTCGCCCCACAGATTGGCCCTGATCGCCGGCCAGGCCTGAGTACCCTACCCTATATATTGGGAACATTCTCTAAGATTTAAAAATTAAAACCTGGCAAGGCTACACTGACACTGAAAAAACAGGATGATGCAGCGATGACATACATGGACTTTGGCTTGCACATTTTGTGGTCAGCCCTGATTCTGACACTATAACTGTGTGAGAAAGCCAATTACTTAACTTCTCTCTGCTTCAGTTTTTCCACCCATAAGATGGGGAAAATGGTACTACTGCCTCAGAAGAATCATGTTATATACTACTTTTTATAATCAGGGCAAAAAAATGTAGCTGCCCATACGATAGCAAGATGCCTTTCTCCTGTATGAAAAGTATGGTCACTGGTGCATGCAGCATCCTGGATTGCGAGAGGGTGCAGGTTGGGCTAAGGGACCCTTCCACCCCCATGCATGAATTTCGTGCACTGGACCTGTAGTTTGTATATGTTAGGATATTGTGAGATGAGAAAATGATCTTTTCTTTTCAGTTTTTTGAAGCTGATGAGCAGCACAAGCATGTGGAAGCAGAGCTGAGGAGTCGGCTGGCCACTCTGGAGACGGAGACGGCCCAGCACCAAGCCGTGGTTGATGGCCTGACACGGAAGTACATGGAAACCATTGAGAAACTGCAGAATGACAAGGCCAAACTAGAAGTAAGCCTAAACTTAAAGTGAGAATGCTTTAAGATATGGTTCAGGCTTTTGTAGATTGGCTGTGTACTTTATAGGATATAAAATCAGTCCTCAAGGTGAGAGTTGCCTGTAGTGTCTCCTAGATGTGCTCTCATCTGTAGTCTTACCCTTCTGCTTTTCTTTTTCTCCTAAAATTCAGGTAAAATCTCAGGCTCTAGAAAAGGAGGCCAAGGAATGTCGACTACGAACAGAAGATTGGTATGTGGAAACATGAAGTAATAATCAGAAGACCTGAGTTTTGGTTTAGCAGCTCCTGTGTCTTAATTTGCTCACATTTGAAATGAGGCGGGAGTAGGTAATCTCCAGGGTCCTTTTCAGCTGTTATCTCTGGGGCCTTAGGCATTCTTGGTAGAGTGGCTCAGTCCTCAGCCTGCAGATGTTTTGGGTGATAGCAGATAGCGTTCTGAGCTCCTGCACTGAGAACTGGATAGTTTCCATTTCAGACTACACTGAAGGGAGTCCAAGGTAGGAAAACTGAGGAATAACCACTGTGCCGAACTTTAATGGTCCATTTTGAATAAAATAAAGGATATATGATCTAAGTTGGCGATATCTAAATCTTGAAATATTATATATCAACGGGTGGTAAGAGCATTCTCCAACATTTATTTGATAAATGACATAATATTTTAGGTTTCAATAGAATCAGTCAAGTGAGTTTCTTTAGTTTAGTTGCTTTGGTAGCATTACATGCTTGGTTTAGATGTATACTTCATAACTGAATCAAAATCAGAAAAGTGATCAGATTTTGAGCCAAAGTAAAAAAAATGATAAAATACATAAGAAAGAGCTTTACCATAATACTTGAGCAAACATTTATGAGTTGTAAAGAGAAAATTTGTCATGTTGCAATGACTCTAAGATTACTCTATGCTTGGGGAAATAAACTCAAAATTGTATAAAATACTGAAACTATGACAAATTCTTCTAAACTTCAACATCATTGAACTTAAGTCCCAGGGGCTTTACAATTAAGGCTTAGTATTTTTATTATCTTCCATCTTTTAATAATTCTCTACTACCTAGAGTATCTCAGACGTCAGGCATAGTTCTCTGAAAGCCTGATACCAGCTGTTGAGGTAATAAGCAAATGAGAATCCATGTCTGATTGGTGATAATGTGGTTTTGTATTTTCTTCTTTCAGTCAATTACAGTTAAAGAATCTTCATGAAGATTTGTCAGGTAGATTAGAGGAATCCTTATCAGTCATCAGTGAAAAAGTACCTTTTAATGATACAAGTAGGTATTATGTACAGCTTTTCGTTATTTGCAACTTTGAACTCCTCTGTGGTAGCTAACTTACTAAAATAATTTCTTATCTTTTGGCAATATATTTAATTGGCCTGACAGAGAGTTGCTTTCTTTTTGTTCTTTTCATCAACTTTAGCCCTCATATTTCCTAGGGAGATTTATTTATTTTTAAAATTTTTGTTAATTTTTTTCTATTCTCTTCTTTTCCCCTGTTTTCTTTTTCATAGGGAGATTTTAAATTGTCTTATAACTGCTTCAAAGCCAGCCTTTTTGGAAAAAGCCAAAATTCACTTTTTTTTTTTATTGTGTATATTTAGCATATGCCAAGGTAAAAACCAGCTAAGCCCTAAGTAATCTTGGTAGGCTCCACATAACGTTTTAAAAGAATTTCTTAGAAAAAGAAAAATAGGATTTAAAACATTTTTTATCCTAAAGGTAAAAAAATAATAGAGGTATTACTTTATCTTAGAAACAACTGATTGTGTGTAAATTCCATATTCTCCTATACTGTGATTGTGGCTTTGATCATTTTTAATACTTATGTAAAGGTGATTTTGCTGCAATGATTTATTATTTTGCAATTAAGCTGTTTTTCTGTAAATGTAAAATGATAGATTTAATATGTATTTATTTTTGTTTTGTAGAATATAGTCAGTATAATGCTCTGAATGTTCCACTCCACAATAGGCGACATCAGGTAAAGATGAAGTACATGTTTTCTTTTCAGTAATGTGCATGTGAAACTTTTCAGAAGCAGGAATTAGTTATTTGGGTCCCTGTTTAGTGTACTAAATTATTGTTTAACTTTTGCTTTACTTTCTTAAACATTTTTGAAAAATTGTGTAACTTGCTGTTTATTGAATTTATAACATAGATTTTTTTGCTGTCTCTCTTGTCTGATAACATTAGAACTGAATTATGGTATGCTTTAATTTCATGAGCCATACTTTTCTTCTAGGTTGGTGCACCTTGCAATTAAATGGTCCAGGTAAAGTGGAGGAAGTGTGTTCGCCAAAACTGGTGGCTTTCTCATTTACTTAGATGGGACTATTAAAATTCAAGTAGGAGCAAATAAATTTAAATTAAGGAATAATTATGCCAGCATTCAAATGTTTTTTCCAAAAGCAGGCTTAATACTAGGTATACCAGTTAATAAGGCAGATTTTTTTCAATAGATGGAGTTACACTTATGGTGATATATATGCGATTTGTTGTTAAATTTGCTGAAGGTGTTAACATCATAGATATTTTTACACTTAAAAATGTTGAATTTCGTGCCAAAAAAAGAGCATTTGCGGGAAGTTATAATTCATTACTTTATTTTGAAGAAAAGTGCTGCTGAATACTTCGGGAAGCTTATGGTGAACATGCTCCATCTCAGGATACTTGTGAACGCTGGTTTAAACGCTTTAAAAGTGATGATTTCGATGTGAAAGACAAAGAATGTCCGGATCAACCGAAAAAGTTTCAAGACCAACAATTACAAGCATTATTGGATGAAGATGCATGTCAGACTCAAAAAAAACTTGCAGAAAGATTAAATGTTGCTCAGCAAACAATTTCCGATTGTTTACAAGCAATGGGAAAGATTTTAAAGGAAAGAAAATGGGTGACACATCAACTGAATGGAAGACAAATGGAAAACCGAAAAGTCATCAGTAAAATGTTGCTTCAACGGCATGGAAGGAAGTCTTTTTTGCATCGGATTGTGACTGGCAATGAAAAGTGGATTTATTTTGAGAATCCCAAACACACAAAATCATGGGTTGATCCAGGTCAACCATCAACATCGACTGCAAGGCCAAATTGCTTTGGAAAGAAGACAATGCTCTGCATTTGGTGGGATCAGGAAGGTGTGGTGTATTATGAGCTTCTAAAACCAGGTGAAACCGTTAATCCCTCCTGACAACAAATAATCAATGTGAACCAGGCTTTGATCGTGAAACGACCAGAATGTTCCGGAAGACACAGCTAAATAATTTTGCTTCATCATGACACCATCACACACTTCAAAACGAGTTAAAGACACGTTAAAAGATCTTGCCTGGGAAGTGTTAACCCACCTGCTGTATTTATTCACCAGACCGTGCTCCTTCAGATTACCACTTATTCTGATCGATGGCACATGCACTTTTTGAGTAACACTTCAGAACATACAAAGAAGTGGAAAATTGGGTCTCTGGATGGTTTGCCTCAAAACAAGAAGAGTTCTATTGAGACGGTATCCACAAATTACCTGAAAGATGGGGAAATGTGTAGCTAGCAATGGACATTACTTTGAATACAGCACTTTTTTTTTTTTAGATTTCTCAAAGAACCATTTTCTTTTCCATTTTTTAAATTAAGGTATTATATGTGTACATATGTTACCATTGGCCTCTCCCCCCCCCCAAGCCCACTCCCATACATGCCCTCACCCTCCAATGTTTTGCGTCCATTGATTATGCTTATATGCATGCATACAAGTCCTTCGGTTGATCTCTTATCTCCCCCACCTCTCCCTAATCTTCCTGCTGTAATTTAATAGTCTGTTTGATGCTTTACTGCCTCTGTATCTATCTTTTTGTTCATCAGTTTATAATGTTCTTTATTATCCACAAATGAGTGAGATCATGTGGAATTTTTCTTTCATTGACTGGCTTATTTCACTTAGCATAATATTCTCCAGTTCCATCTAGGTTGCTGCAAATGGTAAGAATTCCTTCTTTTTTATGGCAGCATAGTATTCCATTGTGTAGATGTACCATAGTTTTCTGATCCAGTCATCTGCTGACAGGCACCTAGGCTGTTTCCAAATCTTAGCTATTGTACTCTGTGCTGCTATGAACATAGGGGTGCATATATCCTTTCTGATTGGTGTTTCTAGTTTCTTAGGATATATTCCTAGGAGCGGGATTACTGGGTCAAATGGGAGTTTTAGTTTTTTGAGGAAACTCTATACCGTTCTCCACAGTGACTGCACCAGTTTGCATTCCCACCAGCAGTGCACGAGGGTTCCTTTTTCTCTGCATCCTCGCCAACACTTGTCACTTGTTGATTTGTTGATAATAGCCATTCTGACAGGTGTGAGATGGTACCACATTGTCGTTTTGACTTGCATTTCTTGGATAATTAGTGACTTTGAGCATGTTTTCATGTGTCTCTTGGCCTTCCTTCTGTCTTCTTTCGAAAAGATTCTGTTTAGGTCCATTGCCGATTTTTTTATTGGATCATTTATCTTCCTTTTATTAAGTGTATAAGTTGCCTGTAGATGTTGGAGATTAAACCTTTATCAGTGATAACATTTGCAAATATGTTCTCCCATACAGTGGGGTTTCTTGTTGTTTTGCTGATTGTTTCTTTTGCTGTGAAAAAGTTTTTTATTTTGATGTAGTCCCATTTGTTTATTTTCTCTTTAGCTTCCATTGCCCTAGGAGCAGTATCAGTGAAGAAGTTCTTTCGGCATATGTCTGAGATTTTGCTGCCTGTGGATTCCTCTAGTATTTTTATGGTTTCCCGTCTTATGTTTAAGTTCTGTATCCATTTTGAGTTTATTTTTGTGTATGGTGAAAGTTGGTGATCTGTCCAACTTTCCCAACACCATTTATTGAAGAGACTGTCTTGACTCCATTGTATGTTCATGCCTCCTTTGTCAAATATTAATTGAGCATAGTGGTTTGGGTCGATATCTGGATTCTCTGTTCTATTCCATTGATCTATATGTCTGTTCTTGTGCCAGTACCAGGCTGTTTTGAGAACAGTGGCTTTGTAATACAGCTTGAAATCTGGTATTGAGATCCCACCTACTTTATTCTTCTTTCTGAGGATTGCTGTGGCTATTCAGGGTCTTTTTTTTATTCCAGATGAATTTTTGGAGAGTTCTTTCTAGGTCTATGAAATATGCCATTGGCATTTTAATGGGGAGTGCATTGAATCTGTAGATTGCTTTGGGTAGTATGGACATTTTAATGATGTTGATTCTACCAGTCCATGAACACGGTATGTCGTCCATCTATTTATGTCTTCCTCTATCTCTTTTTAAAGTGTCCTGTAGTTTTCCGTGTATAGGTCTTTTACCTCCTTAGTTAAGTTTATTCCTAGGAATCTTAATTTTTTTTGGTGCGATTGTAAATGGGATTGCTTTTTTAGTTTCTCTTTCTGTAAGTTCACTATTGGTGTATAGAAATGCCACAGATTTCTTGGCGTTAATTTTGTATCCTGCTACATTGCCGAATTCATTTATTAAGTGTAATAGTTTTTTGATGGAGTCTTTCAGGTTTTTTTATGTACAATATCATGTCATCTGCAAATAAAGCTGCATGTCACAGCTTTACTTCTTCTTTTCCAATTTGGATGCCTTTTATTTCTTCTTCTTGTCTAATTGCAATGGCTAATACTTCTAGTACTATGTTGAACAGGAGTGGTGAGAGTGGGCATCCCTGTCTTGTTCCTGTTCTTAGGGAAAATGGTTTTAGTTTTTGCCCATTGAGTATGATGTTAGCTGTGGGTTTATCATATATAGCTTTTATTATGTTGAGGTATGATCCTTCTATTCCCACCTTGTTGAGAGTTTTTATCAAGAAAGGGTGTTGGATTTTGTCAAATGCTTTTTCTGCATCAATTGATATGACTATGTGATTTTTATGTGTTTATGTGATGTATCACGTTTATTGATTTGCGGATATTGTACCATCCTTGCATTCCTGGGATAAATCCTACTTGGTCATAGTGTAAGATCTTTCTGATGTAGTGCCGGATCCGATTTGCTAGAATTTTGTTGAGGATTTTGGCATCTACGTTCATGAGGGATATTGGCCTGTAATTCCCTTTCATTGTGTTGTCTTTATCTGGTTTTTGGTATTAGGGTGATGCTGGCTTCATAGAAGGAGCTTGGAAGTGTTCCTTCCTCTTGAATTTTGTGGAATAGTCTGAGGAGGATAAGTTTTAGTTCTTCCTTGAATATTTGGTAAAACTCCCCTGTGAAGCCATCTGGCCCGGGCTTTTGTTTGCAAGCTTTTTGATGACTGCTTCAATTTCTTCCATAGTTATTGGCCTATTGAGATGTTTAGATTCTTCCTGATTGGGTTTTGGAAGGTTATATTTTTCTAGGAATATGTCCATTTCCTCCAGGTTGTCCAGTTTGTTGGAATAAAGTTGTTCATAGTATTTTTTAACAATCCTTTGTATTTCGGTGGGGTCTGTTATTTCACCTCTTTCATTTCTGATTTTGTTTATTTGGGTCCTCTCTCTTTTTTTCTTGGTGAGCCTGGCTAGAGGTTTATCAATCTTGTTTATCCTTTCAAAGAACCAGCTCTTGGTTTTGTTGATCTTTTGTATTGTTTCTTTGGTCTCTATGTTGTTTATCTCTGCTCTGATCTTTATTATTTCCTTCCTTCTGCTTACACTGGGCTTTTCTTGTTGTTCTCTTTCTAACTCTTTGAGGTGTAGGTTTAGGTAATTTATTACCATTGTTTCTTGTTTTTTGCAGTAGGCTTGTAGTGATCTGAACTTCCCTCTCAAGACTGCTTTCACTGTGTCCCATAGATTTTCAATTGTTGTGTTTTCATTGTCATTTGTTGCTATGATGTTTTTTATTTCTTCCTTGATCTCTCTGGTAACCCAGTCATTGTTTAATAGCATGGTGTTCAGTCTCCATATGTTTGATTTTTTTGGATTCTTTTTATTGTAGTTGATTTCCAGTTTTATGCCACTGTGATCTGAGAAGATGCTTGTTATGATTTCTATCTTCATGAATTTGAAGAGACTTTGCCTATGTCCCAGCATATATGTTCTATCTTTGAAAATGACCCATGTGCACTAGAGAAAAATGTATATTCTGTTGCTTTGGGGTGAAATGTTCTGAAGATGTCAATTAATTCCATCTGGTCTAGTGAGTCATTTAGGATTGATGTTTCTTTGCTGATTTTTTGTTTAGAGGATTTGTCCAATGGTGATAGTGGGGTATTAAAGTCTCCTGTGATTGTATTGCTGTCGATCTCTCCCTTGATATCCTCCAGGAGGTTTTTTTTTTTATGTACTTGGGTGCTCCTATATTGGGTGAGTATATGTTTACCAAAGTTATTTCTTCTTGTTGGATTGCTCCCTTTAGTATTACGAAGTGGCCTTCCTTATCTCTTGTTATGTCCTTCACTTTGAGATCTAATTTGTCATATATAACTATTGCTACCCCAGCTTTTCTTTTCATTTCCATTCGCCTGGAAGACCTTTTCCATCCCTTCACCCTCAGCCTGTGTGCGTCTTTTTGTCTGGGGTGGGTTTCTTGTGGACAGCAGATATATGGGCCTTGTTTTCTTATCCAGTTCGTTACCCTGTGTTTTTGATTGGTGCATTTAATCCATTTACATTTAAAGTTATTATTGATAGGTACTTATTTGTTGCCATTTTTATTCTTCTTTTTTTCCCCTCAAATTTTTTATTTTTATTTATTTATTTTTTAAATAAATCTTTATTGTTCAGATTATTACAGGTGTTCCTTTTTTTTTTCCCCCATAGCTCCCCTCCACCTGATTCCCCACCCCACCCCATGCCCTTACCCCCCGCCACTGTCTTCATCCATAGGAGTAAGATTTTTGTCCAATCTCTTCCCGCACCCCTCACACTTGCTTCCCCTGAGAATCGTCAGTCCACTCCCTTTCTATGTCCCTGATTCTATTATATTCACCAGTCCATTCTGTTCTTCAGATTTTTTATTCACTTGATTTTTAGATTCACTTGTTGGTAGGTATGTATTTGATGTCATTTTGTTGTTCATAATTTTTATCTTTACCTTTTTCTTCTTCTTCTTCTTCTTAAAGAATACCCTTCAGCATTTCATGTAATCCTGGTTTGGTGGCAATGAACTCCTTTAGCTTTTTCTTGTCTGTGAAGCTCTTTATCTGACCTTCAACTCTGAATGATAGCTTTGCTGGGTAGAGTAATCTTGGTTGTAGGTTCTTGCTGTTCATCACTTTGAATATTTCTTGCCACTCCCTTCTGGCCTGCATAGTTTCTGTTGAGAAATCAGCTGACAGTCGTATGGGTACTCCCTTGTAGGTAATTAACTGTTTTTCTCTTGCTGCTTTTAATATTCTCTCTTTGTCTTTTGCCCTTGGCATTTTAATTATGATGTGTCTTGGTGTGGTCCTCTTTGGATTCCTCTTGTATGGGGTTCTGTGCGCTTCCTGAACTTGTAAGTCTATTTCTTTCACCAGGTAGGGAAAGTTTTCTGTCATTATTTCTTCTAATAGATTTTCAATATTTTGCTCTCTCCCTTCTTCTGGCACCCCAAAAATTCGGATGTTGGTTCGCTTAAAGTTGTCCCAGAGGCTCCTTACACTATCTTCATATTTTTGGATTCTTTTTTCTTTTTGTTTTTCTGGTTGGATGTTTTTTGTTTCCACATATTTCAGATCTTTGGTTTGATTCTTGGGGTACATTGATCTACAGTTGAGTTTCTGTATATTCTTTATTTCAGACAGTGTATGCTTCATTTCTGACTGATCCTTTTCCATTTTTTTGGCATTCTCATTTAGCTCCTTGAAGGTCTCATCAAGTTTCTCAGCGGTTTTAAGAAGATTCTTGAGTAACCTTATAAATGTGGTTCTGAACTCTATGTCATCCAGTAGTTTGCTTTCCTCTGTTTCTTTCATTCGTGACATGTTTCTTTGTCTCCACATTTTGGCTGCTTCCCTGTGTTGATGGAGTAGCTTTGTGTGGTAGGTGATCTATAGGGGGCAGTAGCTCAGCCTCCTCAATTACATGAGGTGGATGCTCTTGGTACACCCCTTTGTGGGCTGAGTGCAAAGTCTTGGTGTAGTTAAGCCTTAATTGCCATTGGTACACTGGGAGGAATTGACCTCCAGGCCAATTAGCTATGAGCACTCGCTGTGTCTATAATGGAAGAACTGCTGCGCTAAAGACACGCTTATGGGGCAGGACTTGTTTAAGTGGGGCTTTGGTGCTCACTGAGTCTGCCTCTTGAATGTGTCACTTATGGATGTGAGGAGTTGAAATCTGGTGTCTCACACTGACCACTAGGTACCCTGGCTTCTGGATCTCCAATGGGGTGCAGGTCAGCTACTGTCTGAGGCCACCCAGCAGGAGCTACAGTGAGAGCTACAGTTTTCTCCTCTTTGCTTGTAGTTTGGAGGTTTTGGAGCTGTCTGACCCGGGCTGCAAGTTTGCTAGGTTAAGCTGCGATAGGGCAGGGCTTTCTTATGCAAAAGCCGCTGCTTAGAGCTTGGGTGGGTTTGTAGGTTGTGCAGGGCGGGGTCTCAGGGTGTCACTAGGCTAGGGCGTGGCAAACAGCAATGGCTGCTAGTTAGCCGGCTCTGTGTCCCTGTCGGCAGTCCCGTGCCCCAGTGCCGTAAACAATTATTCCTGCGCGCAGCTCTGCAAGCAAGCCACCCTCACTGGCAGACAGTCCAGCTTCTCCTCGTAGGAGTTTGGGTCCTCCGCGTCTCCCCAGAAACTGTATTTCAGAGTAATCAGGGGCTTGTCTCCCTTCGGGTTGAAAAAAGCAACGCCTGCCGCCAGCCCGGATCACGCGCCTCCGTACCTCAGCTTTTCAGTGCTCGTGCACGTCTCAATGCTTTTTTTTCTTTCCTTCTAGTTGTAGAACTTCCACTCAGCCAGCTTTCCCGTGGTTCTGGGTGATAGACGTTTTTTTCTTTTAGTTGTATTTTTGAAATTGTTGTGGGACGCAGCAGTTTAGGTGTTTACCTACGCCACCATCTTGGATTCTCCGCCATTTTTATTCTTTACCCCTGTGTTCCTTCTTCGCTTCCTATATATTTTTTAACAGCAGACCCTTTAGCGTTTCTTGCACTGCTGGTTTGGTGGTAATAAATTCTCTTAGTCCTTTTTTGTCTGTGAAACTCCTGATTTCACCTTCAATTTTGATTGATAGCCTTGCTGGGTACAGTATTCTTGGATTCAGGCCCTTCCTTTGCATGACTTTGTATATTTCATTCCATTCCCTTCTGGCCCAATGAGTTTCTGTTGAGAAATCAGTTGCTAGTCTGATGGGGGTTCCTTCGTATGTAACTTTCTGTCTCTCTCTGGCCACTTTTAAGATTCTTACTTTGTCGTTGGTGTTTGCGAATTTAATTATGATGTGCCTTGACATATGTCTTTTGGGGTTCATTTTGCTTGGGACTCTGTGAACTTCTTGGATTTGTGTGGGTTTTTTCTTCCCTATATCAGGGAAGTTTTCTGTCATTATTTCTTCAAACAGGTTTTCTATTCCTTGCTCAGTTTCCTCTCCTTCTGGAACCCGTATTATACGGATGTTGTTTTCGTGTTTTCCCAAAATTCCCTTTGGCTCTCCTGCTTTTTAATTTTTTTTTTCCTAGAAGCTGCTCTACTTGGGTATTTTTTCCTACCTTGTCTTCTAGCTCACTGATGCGGTCCTCTGCTTCTTCTAGTCTACTCTTGATGCTTTCTATTGAGTTCTTTACAGCAGCGATGTCATTTTTCATTTCTTCTTGGTTCTTCTTCATTTCCTCTTGGTTCTTACTCATATTGTCGAATTTGTCTTCCATTCTTTTCAGCCACCTTATGACCATTTCTCTGAATTCTCTCTCTGGCAGGTTGCTTGCCTCCATTTCGTTTACTTCTTTTTCTGGTGATGCCTGCTTTTCTTTCATATGCGGGCTTTTTCTTTGTCTCCCCATGGTCTCTTCTCCGATGTCTGGTTATGTAGTTCTCTCTCTCCTGTGTTGATTTAAGGGCACAAAATACAACACAACCAGGTACAACACACAAGGCACTGAACAGAAATGTATTCACAATATTAATAACCCCCAATAAAGGTGACCACCAGAGAAAGGCAAATTAGGGGATAGGAGAGAAAGAAGAAGAGGAAAAATAAAAATAAAAAAATAAAAAGGAGTGCCAAAATGAAATTGGGAAAAGGAAAAAAGAAAAAAACATGAGAAAAGATGGAGACTAAGAAAGAAAAGAAGAACAAACTATATATATATGGGGAGATAACTACAAGAGAACAGCCACTAATCTCAGCAAATGCCAGCAACAAGTACCTGGAGATTAGTATAAACTACAAACAACAACTAATATCAAGCGAGGCAAGGGAAAACAGAAGCAAAAACAAACAAAAACAAAGCAAACAAAAAGCCAAACAAAAAAAGAATAAGCAAAACAATCTCACAAAAAAGCATAAAAAATCGATATAATCAACATTTAAGCAAACAACATAAGGACAGAGAGAAAAACAATTTTTTGGATAGGTAAGATGGAGAAGAGAGAGTTGTGTATGGACTTGGAGCAGGGGATTAGAAATTAGATATATAAGTAGGGTGAAATTTTACCAGGGAGTAAACAGAAAGAATAGGGAAAATCTAAAGCAGGAAAAGGGTAAGAGAAACAGTACACCAAAAGGGGAAAAGTTAGGAATAGAGTGATGGCATAAAGGTAGAGTTGAGATAGAGTAAAGCGATGCTAAAGGAAAGATGAAAATAGAACGTAGAACACTAATCCCAAAGTAAAATAAAGAGAAAATAAAATGACACTTTTTTTTTAGGAAAAAAAAAAAAAGGTAAAATAGTAGTAGTAATAATACTGATTGAAAATAAAAATGTAATAATTAAAAAGGTAAAATCAAGTGAAGAAAAAAGAACAAAATAGTTTCTTAAGTAAAAGATGAAAAAACTAAAAATTAAAAAAGAAAAAAGAAAATGTGCAGTAGTGAAGGTCATTCACTTCCTCTATTGTTCTGTTTGGCACGCCTGTTTCCCAGTCAGGACAATATTACATATCCCTGTGTTCCACTGCTCCTTAGTGTTGTAAGCCAGTCCTGATTTTTAAGCAGGCAGTGTCTTAATTTCTTGTATTCCATTATTTTTGATTACACAAGAGTCAATTTGTGATTCAGCCCCTGGGTGGCAGTGTTTCTGGATTGACTTCCGGGTCTATATGGCCTCTCTAGCCTGTGCTTAGATCCTGCTTTCTCTGTGGCACTCAATACATTTTTGTGGGAGTGGGCTGCCCCAGAGCTGGCTGTTTGATGGTCACTCCCCACTCTGATCCCCAGGTTCCAGAAAAACAACTATCCCCTGCAGTCTCCCAGGGTGTCCCCAACTGGGTGATCCTATGTACTGGATTTAGTAATCAGAAGCAAGGTTTTGAAGAGGAAAAAGCCCAAGTGTGCGAACAACACTGCGCAGTCCCCCTTTCCCCCTTGGGTCTAAGCAGCTGGCACACTTTTAAAATTTTTAGGCTGTCCTTTTGTGTCAGATCAAAATGGGTTGCTTTTTAGAGATCCCCTCTGTTAGCAGCTCTGAGGACCCCCTTCCACTTCACGGATCACGCCAGCCCCAAAACAGCCACAAATTTTTCTAGGCGCAGACTTCCCCCGGTCCTCCAGCTCCCGCAGTGCACGCATTTCTCTCTCCTGCCGGGACCAGAGACCTCACCTTTTCCCAGGCAAAATCTGACCTTGCTGTGGTGGAGTGTAGATCTCCTCTGAATCCACGTGTTTGCACCAATTGGGGACCAGTGCTCTGGGGTTCGCAGCTGTTCAGTGGTTGTCGCAGTTTGTAGATTTTCAAGCTTCCTATAACATCCACTTTCCCCTTCAAGATGGCAAGGTCTCCGTGTCCGAGCCATAGCTCTGGGAGGGGACCCAGCAGCAGTGGGGGCCGCCTGGTCAGGGGAGCCCTGTCCAGCAGTCCCCCACCTTCTCCTGGAGTATAGCTGTCCCTTATCTTGCCAACAAATACTCCCTGTGCGAACCTCAGCTGTTCTTTCTTTCTGCTCTGGGACAAGGCTCGGGACCCATCTGTCTATTCCACCACCATTTTTCTTCTCTGAATACAGCACTTTTGATGTTTCGCTTAAAATTATCATGTTTTCTTTGATTACACAATCTGCATTATTAACTGGTACACCTAGTAAAGTAGTTTGAGATTTATAATTTGATAGTTGACTTAACTATAGATTTTTCATTTTAAAGCTGAAGATGCGAGACATTGCTGGGCAGGCCCTGGCTTTTGTTCAAGACCTTGTGACGGCTCTTCTGAACTTCCACACCTACACAGAACAGAGGATTCAGATTTTTCCTGTGGATTCTGCCATTGACACTATATCTCCATTGAATCAGAAGGTAAACTTAACTCAAGATATCTTTTGTCTGCCCTGAACAAGCAGGGAAACTTAATATTTATTTTTATACCATTTCTGTGCATCAGCAAAGTACTGTGGAAGGCACGGGGAAAAACTGTAAGTCATAGTCTTTCCCCTTCAAGATAAAGTGTGGCAAACATGGAGATTCTTAAGAAGTTAAATACTAGAGGAGTTGTTAAAAGACCTTAGTGTGTGAGTGAGTGCTTATGGCCAGTAAGCGATATGTGGTCATTAAGGGGGGAAGATTGCTCTCAGTGGCATTGTCTGGGAATGAATGTTTGGCAGTTTGAATGTGCTTTGAAAAATGAGCATGATTTGTATAGGAGGAGAAAAGTGGTATAGGTATTTTTGCCCCTAGAAGAGGGAGACATGAACAAAATCACGGAGTAGGAAATCATAGGGAGTGTACATGTCTTCACATACCATCACTTCTGCCATATTATACTGTCACTGAGGCCAACCTTAAGACATTTTGCAATAGTGCTACACAAAGCTGTTCGAACAGCAGGAGGCAGAGATCCTCAGGCCATCTTAAGGGCTGTCCTCACAGGAAAGAAGTTGAGGAATCTTGCTATAAACATTTGCTAAGTGCCAGCCTGAAATGAGTCATGCCATTTCCCCACTTACCTGATGCCTCATCCCAGCTTGTTCTTGTGCATCACGCAGTATTCCCAGGGTTTGTGTTATATTTATGTCCACCGATCCCCTACGTGCCATTTACATTAGTATTGCAAAGGCTTGGCCTCTGCAGTCAGACTTTTGGGGTTCCAGTCTAAGTCTTTCCCCTTGGGCAATTTATTTAGCCTCTCTGTGCTTCAGTCCTCATCTTTGGAATGGGGGATAAGAGTGACTACCTTACAGGTATGTCTGTATATATGAAGACAATACATGCAAAGCACTAAGAACAGCACTTAATAAAGGTTGGCTGCCATCACCATTATTATTATGCCTTACATATAAGAAGCTTTAGTAGGTACTTGGCTTTCATCAGTTTTGGTGTGACTCCACAAATCTGTTGAAGTTTATAAAAATTAAATTTTGGGTCTTTGAAAGGCTCTTTAATATCACTGTGGGAAAAAGCTGTCAGAAGACCTGGAAAACAGTACTGCAACATTTTAATGTAATTATATGTATTTTTATAGTTCCTGTAATGTCAAAAATGTTTCCTACTCAATACTGGTTCTTTATCCATTATTGGAATTTTGTCTGAAACACTTCATTACTTTGAAAAAAATATATATTTCTCAATATTTTCCCTTTCATGCTTTGACCTATGATAGGTGATTTTCTAGTAAGTCTGTAATATTGAAAGAGATTCAAAAACCATTTGTTAAAAGATGACTAGAATGTTTAAATTTGTTTGTAGAATCTTAAAGTAGATGTTTACACCTGTAAGCTTAGAGTTCATTTTATTTTATAGCTCTAAAGATCAAAGCCCAAAGAGAATTAAGTGAATTTCCCTGGGCCATATGTTTGAGAAGTTTGTGGTAGGGTCAACTGAATTCCATTTCTGCAGAATGAGACCTTTTATTTTTATACTGAGAAGTCAGAATTTGAGCCATTATATAATACTTTGGTAATTGAAGTATTTCATAAGTGAAAATTAACTTTTTGCTTCTAAATTATTTAAATGCTTATAGGATCTTCTCTTAATCTATTCTTCCTGCTGAATTAATCCTTTGTAAATATTCAAATATCAGTGACAGTTATAAAAGTTTTTATATCATCTTTTTGATGATAATTCTTGGAATTGTAATCCTGAATATTGTATACAGTAAAAGTAAAAGAAGCTATACTCAATAGACTTGTTAAAAAATGAAGTATATAACACAGAAATCTGTCACACAGTTTTGATTTTCAAATATATATATTGTGTGTTTTTTTAAGCAAGGACCCCTATGGAAAGAAGCAGGAGTTTACGGAAGAAGAGCTGCCTGGTTGTTAATTATGTCATTCCTCTTCTTGGTCCTCATTTTATATTGGGATGGGGACTTGGGGATAGTACCTGGGACTGTTAGAGGGAGCATCTCTGTAAAAAGCAAAATTTCCCCCAAAAAAGTTTTTAGGTTTGTAAGTTAGTAAGTCTATTTACAAATATGTTGGTATTCATTAGTTTCCAGTGATCTAACTCAGTTCCTTCCTTTCTATTTAGTTTTCACAATACCTTCATGAAAATGCGTCCTATGTCCGCCCTCTTGAGGAAGGAATGCTTCATTTATTTGAAAGTATTACTGAAGATACTGTGACTGTCCTGGTAATTTTCTTCTGTTTTACTTCTGGAAGTGGGAGCTCTTCTTTGTCAAATAACTACTAACCTCAAAATTGTATTTCTCTTCTAGGAGACAACTGTGAAATTGAAAACTTTCTCAGAGCATTTAACCTCTTACATATGTTTTCTTAGGAAGATTCTTCCTTATCAGTTAAAAAGGTATTTATCCCTGGAGGCTGGGGAACTTGGGGAACTGTGAGGCGTCACCTGACCTGCGCTGGAGTTAATAAAATAGCATGTGCTTCTTGTGTCTGCCTGACCTGTCCCCACCACAACCAATTGGACTTCTGTGAAAAAGTGGCTTGACAGTGTAAACTTATATTTAAGAAAATGGAATTGCAGTTCATCAGTTAGGATTTTTGTTGTTGTTGTCTGCAATTTCACCATATATATATATATATATATATATATATATATATATATGTTGTTGTCTATATATTTCACCCTACTTATATATCTAATTTCTAATCCCCTGCTGATTTTTGTTGTACTGTGGTAACTACATAATGCTATATGAATCATTATTTTCAGTGATTGTGAATGACACATTTATTGCAAAAACTATTTCAGTTTTGGGCATTTATTATTGTTTTGCAGTAAATACCTAAGGGGGGTTACAATAGTTAATTATATTTGGACCTATAGTCCTTAGATTTCTTTGAAATGGTATATTCTTCTTTTTATTAGTAGTTTTTTAAGTTATAAACTAAAAATTTAATCTACTCTAGCCCTTAAAGGATATGTCATTTAGTAACCTTAAATATCCCATCTTAAATATTTTGGAAAGGCAAGAGAAAATAATTTATGTAACTGGAAAGTTGATAATACTGCTTAAAAGTTTTGATACTTATGACCTAAAACTACCAAGACTTCTGTTTCTAAATATTTTCATCTCAGATTTAACCTTTAAAAAAATATCAAAGAATAATGGGACAGCCGTGGCTGTTTTGGCTCAGTGGATAGAGCATCGACCTGTGGACTGAAGGGTCCCAGGTTCGATTCCGGTCAAGGGCACATGGCCGGGTTGTGGGCTTGATCTCGAGTTGGGGGCATGCAAGTGGTACTTACTGGCATGCAGGAGGCAGCTGATCAGTGATTTTCTCTCAACATTGATGTTTCTATCTCTCTCTCCCCCTTTCCCTTCCTCTCTGAAATGAATAAAAAAATATATTAAAAAAAAGAATAATGGGACATAAAAGAACATAGCTGTATTGTAGTATAAGGTTTAGAAAATACATAAATGAGTTACTTATAGATTTTGAAAATGTACAAGTAATAATAGTTTGTAAGTTCTAATAAAACAAAAGTAGTAGGTTTTAACTTTTCAAAAATATAAAATTTCATTGTTAAAAAAATTAATATGGGTTAAGAGCCATCTTATTTCCTAATTATAACCTATTAAGCCATGTTAGTAACTAAATTCTACGATTTATGCATATGACAGAATTTTAGGAATCAAGGAGTTAAACTATTATGAATTACTAGAGGCCCGCTGCATGAAAATCGTGCACGGGTAGGGTCCCTAGACCTGGCCAGTGATCAGGGCTGATTGGGGTCTTCTGGCTGCCAGCTGGGGCCTCCCTTCCCCAGCTGCCAGCTGCTGGTCAGGGCCTTCCTTCATTCTGCACCACCCCCTGGTGGTCAGTGCACGTCATAGTGATCGATCGATCTCCAGTTGGACTCCCACGGGCAAAATGTGCATATTGGGCTTTTATGTATATAGATAGTTTCTTTTCGTAGCCTTACATGTTATGGTTCAATGTAATTATTTTTATTTTTAAATTGACTCTAGATATTTAAATAACATTATGATTTGGCTTATTTTTAAGAAGAATCTGTTTAAGAACCATTGCAAAGTGGTACTTACTACTTGAAACAGTTATACATTTTTATTTTCTATTATTTTTTTCACTATTACATTTTTAGAAAGACTGGATAAGTTCTTTCTTGATCTAAGATTCCTGTTCTTGAAATGTTCTGTCTCATATGTTTTCAGTCCTCCCTCACCAGGTATTTGTGTTTCTAGGCAATTTTTGGTCATTGGTTTAAATATCACTTTGACAAGATGACATATTCTTTAGTGGTAAATGGGCTTAATATTCATTGCAGCTGTCTGCCATAAATAAAGTGGAAGGTCAAGGGAAGTGTTATGATGATCATTCCTGTGCTAATAATTTCTCTAGTTGTGTAAAAAGCATTTTACTTGATCACCTGCAACATTTTTAATAAAGTGCTGCATCCACAAGAAATTTTAATCTTTTCTTTAAAAAATAAACATTTTATTGATATCAGAGAGAAAGGGAAAGGGAAAGGGAGAGATAGAAACACTGATGAAAGAGAAACATCCATCGGCTGCCTCCTGCATGCCCCATACTGGGGATCAAGCCCTCAACCTAGGTATGTGCCCTGATGGGGAATTGAACCAGTGACCTCCTGGTGCATCTGGTGCATGTGTAGACACTCAACCATTGAGCCACATTGGCTGGGATCCACAAGGATTTTTAAAAATTTATAATTGAATTTTCTACAGTAAATTTGAAAATGATACAATGTAGTTTATGAATGTTAACCATTTACTTTTAGATTTGAGTCTGTGGATTGTTGGTTCCAATCTGCATGGCTTTTCAATTTAGTATACTAAAAAAGTTCTTAATGATTCTCTCTACTAGTTCCTATTTGATTAATTCTCCTTAGGAATTCAGTCCATGAAATACTGTTCTCCTGAAAATATTTTTAAGGGAAGCATTTTCATGCTGCTCTCAGGATGAAAAGATAATGGACACATGCCTTTATTTTTTTCCATTTAGTCCTCTCTTATTCCATTGACATTTGCAGCAAGCAGGTATATATATATATCATGGTATAAAACATGAAACCACCCTCACCGGTTTGGCTCAGAGGGTAGATAGTCGGCCTGTGGACTGAAGGGTCCCAGGTTCGATTCTGGTCAAGGGCATGTACCTTGGTTGTGGGCACATCCCCAGTAGGGAGTGTGCAGGAGGCAGCTGATTGATGTTTCTCTCTCATCGATGTTTCTAACTCTCTATCCCTCTCCCTTCTTCCCTGTAAAAAATCAATAAAATATATTAAAAAAACAACAACAAAAAAAAACCCCAAAAAACCCCATGAAACCTCACCCCTAGCCGGTGGCTCAGTTGGAACATTGTCCTGTATACCAAGAGGTTGTGGGTTCGATTCCAAGTCAGGATGCGTACTTATGTTGTGGGTTTGATCCCTGGTCAGAGTGCATGTGAGAGGCAAACAATCGATGTTTTTCTCTCACACTCATTTTTCTCTCTCTAAAAATCAATGAAAACATATCCTTCAGTGAGGATTAAAAAAAAAAAAAAAAGAAACCTTATAAATGAAATAAATTTAAAAAAATTTAGATAGAGTTGTTTGAGAATGTAGATGGTTTCTTATAGCTAATTGAAAATGTTCAGGATGCTCACTTTAAAATATTTGCCCATTCCTAGTTTAGAAGAAGAATGTGAATCTTCTCTTTGTACATCTGCGTTAAGAGCCAGGAATCTAGAGCTGTCTCAGGACATGAAAAAGATGACAGCTGTGTTTGAGAAGCTGCAGACTTATGTCAGCCTTCTCGCCTTGCCAAGTGAGTATGTTTGTCACTCATGGTTCAACTTGAAGAACTTAGAGAACAAGAAGCCAGAGAAGGGAGATGTGAGCCAGATGTGAGCTGGGTGAGTGAGCCAGGCATAGGATCTGGAATCAGAAAAACTCAAATCCAAATCCTCCAGCCCCTTACACATTTATGAAGTTGGGAAAATCACCTTACTTTCCTGTACCTGTTTTCCCATTTATAAAATGGTGATAAATGTGATTATTAAGTTAAATTAAAGATGTAATTGAAGTCATGCATTCATATTAATTCCCTTTCTTTCCTTCTTTTAAAAATGGAGATGGACAAAACAAAAGAATTTGTAATAACTTTCCAAAAAGTAGCATAGGGGGTTTAGTAGTAAAAATGCCATTCGTTTCCCTTTGTTCTAATTTCAAAAAAGTATTTTTAGGTAATTGAATGGATCTCAGTTTAAATGATATTTTTAAAAAATGCTGTTATTTTCCTGGTACTGTGATTTGTTGTTGTTTTTTGATGACAGCTTTAATGTGATATAATTAACATACCATACAACTTATTTCTTTAAAGTGTACAGTTCATTGCCTTATAGTACATTCACAGATACATACACCATCACTACAGTCTATATTTTCATTGCCCTAAGAAGAAACCCTGTGCACTTTAGCTTCACCCTTTACTTCCCCTTCTGACCCTCCTCAGTGCTAAGCAACAACTAATCTACTTTCTGTCTTTAGAATTACCTATTCCAAACATTTTATATAAATAGAACTATATGTGGTCTTCTTGACTGCTTTCTTTCACATAACGTAATGTCTTCAAGATTAATCCACGTTGAGTATTTATTGGTCTTTCATTTCTTTTTATTGAAGAATAACATTTTATTATATGAATATACCACATTTTATTTATTTACCCATCAGTCCATGGAATTTGTTTTGTTTTTACCTTTTTGGCTCTTATTGGTAATGATGCTATAGACAATTATGAACAAGTTTTTGAGTGGACATCTCTTTTCACTTCTCTTGGGTATATTATACTTGGGAGTGGAATTGCTGGGTCATATGGTAATCTGTGTTTACCTGCTGGAGGAACTGCCAGACTCCTTTCCAAGGTGGCTGCACCATTTATATTCCCACCAACAATGTATAATTTCTACACATCCTCTGATTTCTCCACATCCTTATAATTTTTGTTATTATTTGACTTTATTTTAGCCATCGAGTATTATTTGACTTTTTGAAGTGGTATCTTATTGCAGTTTTGATTCGCATTTCTGTGGTTTCAAATGATGTCAAGCATCTTTCCATGCCTTTATTGACCACTTGCATATATTCTTTGGAGACCTGTCTATTCAAATCTTTTCTCCATTTTTTCAATTGGGCTGTACAAATCTCTTATTGGATATATGATTTATAGTATTTTCTCCCATTTTGTGGTTTATTTTTCATTTTCTTGATGGTGTCCTTTGAACCACAAACATTTTTAATTTTGGTGAAGTCCAGTTTATTTACCTTTCATTGTTTGTGCTTTTGGTGTCATATCTAAGGATCCAGTATCAAATCTGAGGTCATGAAGAATTTTCAAAGTTTTATAGTTTTAGCCCTTACATTTAGGTCTTTGATCCACTTAGAATTAATTTCTGTATATGGTGAGAGGTAAGGGTATAACTTGTCTTTTGCCTGTGGCTATCCAGTTATTTCAGCACCATTCATTAAAAAGCACCAATTAATATTCTTTTCCTATTAAATGGTTTTGGCACTCTTGTTAAGACTCAGTTGGCCATAGATGTGTATATTTATTTCTGGTCTACTCCATTGATCCATATGTCTATCTTATGCCAGTACCACGCTGTTTTGATAACTGTTGTTTTGTAGTAAGTTTTGAGATCAGGAAGTGGAGTCCACTTTGTTCTTCTTTTTTAAGATTGTTTTGCTGTTATGGGTCTCTTGCAATTCCATACAAATTTTGTAATCAGCTTATCAGTTTCTACAAAAAAATCAGCTGGTATTTCAATGGGGATTACATTGAATCTGTAGATCACATTGCGGAGTTTTGTGGGTCTCCCAGAAAGATACCTGCAGTTCTAACCCCAATACCTGTGTGTGTGACCTTGTTTGGAAATAGGATCTCTACAGGTGTAATCAAGTTAAGGTGAGGTCTTACTGGTTAAGGGAGAGCCCTAAATCACTCCATGTGTGGTACTTGGTTACAGCAGCCCTAGGAAACGAACATGGGGAGTATTGTCATCTTGACAATATTAAGTTTTCTGATCTATGAACATGGTATGTTTTTTCATCTAGGTAGGTCTTCTGTAATTTTTTATATATTATTTTGAAGTTTTCACAGTATAATTTTTATACCCTGATTTGCTTCTAAGTAGGCTCAGACTCCGGCACAGTCACCCTGGGAGGATGGTGGTTTTAACAGGGCTCCCTTTTATTGTCTCCTTCCTTAATCATACCCAGGTTAAGCTCCACTAATTGCTGATTGATAGCTCCTTTCTGTTCAACAGTGCCTTGAGGGGCATAAATTGCTTCACAGACTGATCTAATTAAATTTGGGCTCCTTTGTAGGTATAGTTATAGACCTAGCATATACATAGCAGCTATAGTTTTTGAGATAGTGTTTGAGATTTATTCCGAACCTGGGAAAGCTCTTCTTAGCTGTATCTTTCTCTTCTTCTCTGTGGTAAATCAACCAGCCTACAGTTTAGCGTATATCTTTAATGAACTGCCAATTTCCTCTTAATTGCTTTCACTGCCAGCTTCATCATTTTTTAGAGCATGTCTCCCTAGGCTGGAACCCTCCACGCTCTTGCAAATTAATTCAGTTCCTTTCGGAAGAGATTCAGAGCTTTCTGTTTTAAGGCTTGCTTCCCACTTGAATTAAGTCTCTGAGCCATGGATCTGGTGCTGGGGAGGGGGTCAGAGATGTACTTCTCTCAGAGTGACACACCTGCATTAGTAGGTGAGCACTTGGTAGAGGGGTAGGATAGCAGCCCCCAGGTCTCCTTGGCTAGCCTTTTTCAGTGTGGTATTTTTGTTGATGAGTTGGGGCATGGGTGAGCTGGGGAAGGGTGATCTGGGGCCCAGATTCTCAGAAGCACCGTGCCCAGGTAGAGCCTCCATCCATGATTCAGGGCTAGGTGAAAGAAGGGAACCCCCATCTCTTAGTCATGCTCACCAACCGGTACCTGAGAACTGCAGTCTCCAGCAGTTTGGGAGAAGGAGCCCTGTATTCTTGGCTGTACCAGTTTGGAGTGGGATTTCTAGTGTATGAGCTGGTAGGGAGAAGGAAGAAAGGAGTGGGTCTTGGTTCACATACCACAGACTCTCACTGTTCTTACCAAATTATTATAGATTTTTCTTGAGTAAATTTTTCGTCACTTGCTGTGTTTTTAGCATCATTTCCAGAATTTTAAGTGGTTGCTTTTTAATAATTTTCAACAGTTGTGTTGGAGAGCTGATCTGTACAGCTGTTCATGCTGTCATGCCAGAAGCAGAACTCTGTGATGTTTCAGTAATACTATTTTTAGTGATGTTTATAAAATAATGTGTAGGGCCTGGCTGGTGTGGCTCAGTGGTTGAGTGTTGACCCATGAACCAGGAGGTCACAGTTCAATTCCCAGTCAGGGCACATGCCCTGGTTGCAGGCTCGATCTCCAGTGTGGGGCATGCAAGAGGCAGCCAGTCAATGATTCTCCCTCATCATTGATGTTTCTCTCTCTCCCCCTCCCTCCTTCCCTCCCTCTCTCTAAAAATCAATAACAACATATTTTTTTAAAACTGTGTAGGGAAAGAATAAAATGAGAAATGTGTTACAGAGTAACAAGGTGAAAATTCACAAAGATCTTCTTTTCCAAAAGAATCATGAAAGATAATCCTGCTTAATAATTTAATTTTTGATTATTAATCATTGAAAATATTTGTGGACATGGGGAATGCAGGTCAGTTAGATATGTCTTTATGTTTATTGCCATTATATCTGACTGTGTCTGCAATGATTTTAAGAGCCATTATTCTCAACATATCACAAACAGTCTTCATTCTCTGTCTTCCCAAAAGTAGGGGGAGATAGTGGGCTGTCAATTTTTCAGGCTAAGTCTTCTGGGAAAATGCTTAGGTTTGTGACTTTGGTTTCCTAGGTACGGAGCCAGATGGACTCCTTCGGGCAAACTTCAGTTCCGTCTTAACAAATGTTGGTGCTGCTCTGGATGGATTTCATGATGTCATGAAAGGTGAGGTTGAAAAAGAACACAAATAAACTTAAGACCTTCATCCCACTTTCTCAGATCTGCCTGAATGAGATTTAAACAAATACTGTGAAGGTTAATAGACGCCAGATAGAGGCTTAGTAGCATTTGGCTTATATTGAAGTGCATAGTTCACTGCCTTCTGCTTTTCCCATCTGCTTCATTTCTGAAGGTAAACAAAGTGCTGAAGAGAAACCCTTGTGCACAGTACTTTAGCCGAAAATACATTACACTGACTTAAGGCAGGTGTGTGAATTGCATCAAATCAGACATGCGGTTCAGAGGATATTAAGCAAAATACATGGCACTGTTAGAGCCCAAGCATGAAAGAAAGGAATTGAGGAACCCAAGGTTTAAAGTTCCCAGAAAGAATGCACTGACTTTCCACCAACCTGTGCATTTTTATCTGTCAAGTGTCCATTTTAAGTCCTATTTTGTTCAGCACAGCCTTAAGAAACGAAGGTCTGTTTTTAAGCTTTGATCACTTTTCAAAAGTTGCTTGTGCGCTTCTGAGACTAGAGTGTGCCGAAAAGCATTTCACATGCTTTTTAGCATGTGATTCAGAGTGCTGACAGTTTTAAATCTTAGTTCTGTGTGGCTGCGAGGTTTTCTCTTCTCTGTTCATTTTGAAGACTGTTGGGGTAGGGAAAGGAGGAGAGGGCCAGAGCAATTATTAAGGACTATTGGAAGAGGCTCAGGTGCTTAGATTATTCATTGGGCTGTTTAGTTAATGGTTAGTGACCAATTACTAGTGTCACAGAAATAGTTTTTTAGAATTTAAAATTATGCATAAGATGGGTATTTTGGGGGCTTTTCTGTAGATTGACATATTACCTATGGCACTGGGAATCATTCTTAGTCTCAGCTGTATTATCCAGCACCACCTTACCTTTCAGTCTGGAGAATGGTCCTTCCTGTTGCTTGTCTTCAATTATAAGGAACTTTAAAAGTCTATCCAACTCTGGTTGGATGAATCCTCATTGCAGGAACCACAGCTAGAATAGACAGTCTTGGTGGCAGGTGACGGTAGTCATCCCAACCCTGCAGAACCTAGTCTGGTTTATAGAAAACCTAAGGGACTGGTCCCTTTTTCCTGTGCAGTGTTTGGTTTGGGAAGCTCAAACTTAGCTGTAGTCGCGTAGTCTAGAATTTTACTTAACCTAGAATTAGGCCACTGAAACCACAAGTGGCTCAGTGGCTCGAGGTTTTTTGGTGTTGTTTTCTAAATTTTCCTATGCTGATACTATGACTTGTTCCCGCTAGTGGTTTCCTCCAACATTCCTGGAAAGGAGAGGCTAGCGCCGTGGAGTGTAGCTCTCCAGTGAGAGGGGTCTTAAAGCTTCATTTACATGATTCTATTTGTATTTTAATGAATCTATAATATCCGAGGTTTTCTAAAGATGCTTTTGCGCATACATTACATAAAATTGAGAAGATGCCGAGTGGTCCAAATCCAAGAATGTTGCTGTCATTTTTTGGCATGAGCTGATGGAGATTATGGGAAGATCTGGGCTTCCCCTTTGTGCCTCCACTTGTTTCTGTCCTTGAAAATGAACATAATATAAAGAGAGAATATTGGGAAACATGAAGGATAGTTGGCAAGATTATGGGGTCCTGTTGCTAGGTTTACAGTTCAAATTTCTTTACCTCGCTTGGAGGACTGTTGTGTATCTCCCATGAAACCTCAGAGTGAGCATTAACTGGCATTAACAGAAGAAGCTTTGTGTTTAAGAGATTCTTGTTCAAATCTCTTCCCTTCCTGCTCTGCCCTGAGTTGGAAGGCAGGCAGGCAGACGGATCTCTGTAAAAAGAGAGAGAGATTTATAAAAAATGTGTATCCTATATGGATTTAAAATAGGAGTGAATTGATCCTTTAACAAGGGACATTTGAAGAATTGTTGATGTTTAGTCTCAGGTCTAAAGCGGGTAGACGCATAGGAAACATAAAAGAAAAATCTCTGATTTCTTTGTTCTTTTTGGAGTTAAAGTTTAATATCAAAGAACACCTTAAATATTTAAAATCTTTGGACTGAATAAAGAGTAAACAATTGGATTGGGAGAATTATTATCAAACTGTAACAGCACTGATCCAAATAGAAGCTATATAAGTGTTTTTGTATTGTCTTTCATAAGTGTCTCAATCACCTACAATCAACTAAGTTTGCCTACCAACCAAGTTGTATTATAACATTGTACACTTCCTGTAAAATATTAAATAAAACTTTCTGTGATGTATAGAAAGAAAATGTCTGTGTTAGGGGTTAGCAAGTTCAGTATACAAAAAAAAAGGTTCAGCATTTCAGTAGAATTTTTAGTCACTCTTCTGAATATATAGAGAATAATCATTTGTTTTTAAGAATATATTAAACATAATGGTAATGTACTAATTAATTGGTTCCTTTGCTGTGACAACTATATCATAGTAATGTAAGATGTTAACAATAGGGAAAACTGGCTGTAACTTTTCTATAAATCTAAAATTAAATTAAAAGTTTATATGTATATATATGTATATAAAATATATAAATAAAATAATACCCTAGTTTTAAAATTTTAGTAAAAATAATATTCTTAAAATTTGCAGTAATTTATATAAAACTATCATGATTATATCAGGTTAAACCTCAAATACCATTTCTTTCTTGTTTCCTCTTAATTATCTACTGTCTGAAATCAACTAAATTTCTGATTCTCAGTAAATGAAAGTCTCTGATTACACACCTGCTATTAAATTTAATTTTCATATTGTGTTATTTATTTTTAGCTTTGTTGGTAATGATAATGCTGTATAACGAAAGTATTTTTAAAAAATTCAAAGGAGGCCGAAACCGGTTTGGCTCAGTGGATAGAGCATCAGCCTGCGGGCTGAAAGGTCCCAGGTTCGATTCCAGTCAAGGGCATGTACCTGGGTTGCAGGCACATCCCCAGTAGGGGGCGTGCAGGAGGCAGCTGATGGATGTTTCTCTCTCATCGATGTTTCTAACTCTCTATCTCTCTTCCTTCCTCTCTGTAAAAAAAAAAATCAGTAAAATATATTTTAAAAAAATTCAAAGGAGGCTTATAGTAAATACTTTATTATTTAAAAATATAATTACCCTTCCTTGTGAATCAATGTTGTCTTAATAATTCTCCCATTTTCCCTTACTTCCAAGACAAAATTATTCTATTTCTCAAAGACCCAGAAAACTCCAAGCTTAGATATTTGGTCAGTTTCACCTACTGTAGTTTGTCCTAACATGTTTATATCTAAGCCTCTCTTCTATGCTTTTCTAACCACAGACCTTCCTTGTAATATTCTTGGACTGGAGGCAGCAGCACATGAAGCCAGACACTGGAGTATCAATCCTTTGTCTGTGCAGACATTTTTCATTGCTTAAGTGTATACTAGCAAACTAGCGAAGGTCCAGTAAGGATTGTGGGACATTGTACTTCTGTTGGCTGTTCTCGTCAAGGCTCATGGTTTGCTATATAAATATAAGATAAATTCTCATTTGTGCTTATTGGACTATCAAATCAGGGTTTTTAATCAGGTTAAATGCTGGTCAGGGTCATTTACCCAACACTAGAATAAGGGCTAACATTCAAATAAGGGACGTAGACATACAAGCTGGTGGCTGTAATAGAGATGTCAGGATGGTATTAAGGGACCTTCACGTCTCTCTATTCTTTCCATGAGGATTTGTGACCTAATTGATATTCAGCACAATCTTAATATTTAGGACCATTTTTGAGTAAATTTGTAAGAATAGATATGAGAAGGTAATAGTTATCTACTATTATATGCCACTTGTACATAGGTAGTAATGAGTTTTCATTCAACTGCTTTTTAGATATTTCCAAACATTATAGTCAAAAAGCTACAATAGAGCATGAACTTCCAACAGCAACTCAGAAGCTCATAACAACGAATGACTGTATCCTGTCATCAGTAGTGGCATTAACAAATGGAGCAGGAAAGGTAATTTTTCTCTGTTTATATATATATTTTTTATTTCATTCTTTTTTTTTTTTATTGTTTAAAGTTTTACATATGTTTCCTTTTTCTCCAATTGACCCCCCTCCCCCACCCAGCCGTTCTCACCCCAGGCAAGCCCCCACCACCCCAGTGTCTGTGTCCATTGATCATGCTAATATGCAGCATACAAGTCCTTTGGTTGCTCTCTAACCTCCCCCCCCCCCGCCCCCTTATCATTTGTCTCTGGATCTGTTCTTGTTCATCAAATTGCGTTGATTATTATATCCCACATACAAATGAGATCATGTGATATTTATCTTTCTCCAACTGGCTTATTTCGCTTAGCATAATGTCTCTGTTTATATTGACATTAAATTCAATATTTAAATATGCTTTTTTTTCTTCCTTCAGTGACATAGGAAAATTGACCTGTGAAAGAATTTTGGACTCTCAGGCTTTTTGTAAAATAAAGTTATCTCCCTTTCCCTCCACCCTACCTAGTATTTAAACCAATATGGTAATTATTGTTAAGCATTTGTCATGACTAAGGGGATCACTCACACTTCATGTTTTAATGAGTTATTTGGTCATTTAAAGATTGTAGATGGTCTCAATATAGATAGACTCTTGGGTATATTTAAAAATTGGGGTACATAAAAAGAGAAAAAATTTGTTTTTTTTCCCCTCTAATTTTTTGTTTGTATTTTGATAATACTTGTGGTAAAGCTACCTCTGTGGTTTTATACTTTAACAAGTACTTTTAAAGTGCCTTTAACATATGTCTTTTCATTGAACTCTTAATACTGGTTAATGTTCATTTGGATCATTAAGTACTTAAGTAGTAGTATAAAACTAGAAGCCCAGTGCACGAAATTCATGCACAGGTAGGGTCCCTAGGCCTGGCCAGCGATCAGGGCCGTTATGTGGGGCGACCAGTGGGGCGATGCGGGGGGACCCCCACTGGCACCTGCCTTGGCTGGCCTGGGGCCTCTGGGCTGGGGCAGCTCCTGCTTCAAGCGTCTGCCCCCTGGTGGTCAGTGCACATCTGCCCTCTGGTGGTTGTTCCATTGTTCGGTTGATTTGCATATTAGGCTTATATAGGATGGCCAAAGTGCAGTTTCTTTAAAACTCATCCTATCTCGGATACCTAGTTTTAGCAGAAGTCACATTCTAAGAATGCCTGCCTTTAAAGGTTAAGATTTCTATGAGAATTCCCCATATGTACTAGTATGAAGCTGAGAGGATTGTGTTCAGGACGATCTTAGCCCATTTGTTTCAACAGACAACATAATTTCTCAAGGAAATGCTAATATCTATCTATATTTATATACCATTATTTTTCTGACAGGTTGACCGTAATAGAAACAAATTTTTTCCAGTGATTTAAGTTAATCAGAAATGACCATAGGTTATGTCAGATCTTCAGTATTATTTTTTTCCAAACTCAGACTTATCTTTGTGCCAGTTTGCTATCGTTTGGAGCCATAATTAAAAGGTGTTTTCTTTAGGTTCTGTCAATTCACCGATCTGTTCCTACAGGATTCCTTAGACAGAAGGCCATATCCACTGCCTCAGCTTTAATACTTTTACCTACAGGCATGCTGGAAGCTTTCTGAGGATAATTCTAACTTTGATTCAATTAAGGCAAATCCCAGAAAAAGAGAATATTGGCATTTTACAGGGTCTCTGCATTTGCCACTTTTTTTTTTTTTATGAGAACTCTGGAATATTAAATACCTGTATACTCACAGCTTATTTTAAATTTGACTTGCCTAAAACTTTAAAATTTTGTCTCAAGAAAAGGTATTTGATTTTCAGTCTGAATTTTTTAGAAATGTTTTTTAACTAGAATAAGTACCTGAACTAATGTTAGTCTGTGGTAGCTTAATTTGTAGCTAATGTGATTTGATTAAAATAAATTTTATTGTTTATTTTAAAAATCCAATAAAAAGTATAATATGCTTTTGAAAGAACATTTGGGAAATACAGACATAAGAAAAAGGAAAGAGTAAATAAACCTCACTGTATACTACTATGACCTAAATGCAAACACTGGGTATATGATTGTCTATGTCATGCATAAGAAACACATAGCTCAAGAGTTTTAGATCCTCATTTTCTTGAATACTGTCTAATAGAGAACTTCATTTGACAAGGTAAATTATTAATGACAAATATAATCTTTCAGATCATTAGTAATTAATTGCCTACTTTTTGAGCAATTTTGGCCATTGTAGAATATTCTGTTTCATAATTCACTTTTCCTTATTTATCAAAATGGAATAATTTTTCTGGCTAAGAACTTCCTTAGACATTTTTATTTATACCAGAATTTCATATAGCACTCTAGATTCAAAATTATGGCCCAACAAAGTTACTGATTTTTGTGGCTCCTTATGTAGATTTAATAAAGGTTAAATCAGTAAATAACAAGGATCTACTTAATTTTCAGTCTTTTCTATTATTTTTGTGATGTACAGATTGAGATTTACAGAATTAAATTTAAGTAGAGAGTGCATATTCAAGATGCCTGTGTCACGGGTTATGATGTGATGTGAAACGTTTAAAGTTAAAATTCAAATGGAATGTGTAAATTCAAATATGTCTATTTTTGAGAGCAGTGGCAGAATTAATGAGATCCAGAGCTCATGAACATCATCTAGGAATATTCTGAATAAATCAGAATCAGTTTTGGTTTTTAGGAAGAATAAAAATTATCTAGATTAAGACCTGTCAGAAGTATAGTCTCAATATTTATACTGATATTGCCTTTTTAATATAAATCATTGCCTAGGCATTCTCAAATAAAAAATGTGGGCTTTTGGGCAGGTGCTGAAATTTCATTTCCATTCTCAGTGCCTTTACCTTTGCTAGGAAAGCTAATATATATATATATGTGTGTGTGTATATATATATATATATATATATATATATACACACACACACACACACACAGACACACATATATATATATTTATATACACACACACACATATATATACACACACATATATATCTAGTAGCCCTGCACACGAATCTGTGCACCTATAGCTCACTGCCGCCCTCCAGTAGCTCTCTGCCTACTGTCCCGCCCGCCCTCCTGTAGCTATTCCCTGCCCCCCTCATAACTTGCTGCCCTGCTCCCTCCTGTAGCTCCCTCTGCCCCTCCCTGACACCCCCCCCGCCCCCCGTCCATAGCTTGCTGCCCTGCCCCCTCCTGTAGCTCTCTACTGCCGGCTTTTAGCTCACTGCCCCATCCTCCTGCTGATCCATGATCCAGGCGTTATGCTTCACAGCGTAATGACCATTTGCATATTACATCTTTATTATATAGGATGTATATATATATTAGACTAGAGGCCCAGTGCATGAATTCGTGCACAGGTAGGGTCTGGCTGGCCCGGCCCCAATCGGAAGATTGGGGTGGACCTGTTGGGAGGAGGAGAAGGCAGAAGGTTGGCCGGCCTGCCCGCCCTGCCCTGCCCTGATTGGGCCCTATCAGGGCCGGGCAGGCTGGGGGGAGGGGCCACAGGTGATTGGCCAGCGGGCCCTGCCCCCGATTGAGGTGGGGGGACCAATTGGGGGCGGGGTCGGTCATGGGCAGGGGCTGTGGGCCGTGGGCTGGCTGGCCCCACCCCCTGGTCCAGCCGGTTCGCTGGCTGCAGTGGGCGTCATAGCGACTGGTCCTTCTGGTCATTATAGTGTTCTGGTCGCTGGCTTTTTATATATATAGGTGTATTTTTGGAAAACAAAATTTATCTTCTTGTCACACTTCATTTAGATTGCATCTTTCTTCAGCAACAATGTGGACTACTTCATTGCTTCACTGAGTTATGGGCCTAAGGTAGCGAGTGGATTCATTAGTCCTCTTTCCGCCGAATGCATGCTACAGTACAAGAAAAAAGCTGCTGCCTACATGAAGGCTTTGAGAAAGGTTTGTGACCTTCTGTTAACATTTAAAACAGAGGAAAAATCAGGAAAATTCCAGAGAATGGCAAGAGTTTTTCCACAACTCATACTACAGTGTTTAAATTTTACACAATTTTGAGGCATAGGTGTTTGATGGGTGTTGTGGGTATTTGAGGAGGAGGAGATAATAGAGATCCAAACCTAATATGTGATATATGCATAGGCCGTGTTGGAGTCATGTCCCCATTACCTGGTAGACTGTGTAGGGTGAGGCAGCCAGGCAGCCAGTGTCAAACTTCAGAAAACCTTAAACTTGTAGAAACAGAAAAATAGTTGGAATACATTTATAATTTATGTCTGAATATAGTAAGAATATACAATCATTACAAAAAGAAATCAGAAGATAGAGCAGTAAATGAAGACAATTATGATCACCCCAAATCCTATCACCCAAAGCTAACTACTCTTAACTTTGCTAGAGTATATCTGTATCCGAAAAAATTTTAATGTGTGTATGAACACGCTCACATGTACATACAGACAATCACACTTTTAACAATGTATATGGCTACCTATCTTTCTATATTTTTCTAATTGTTTTAATTATACCTTTAAGATTAATTACTAAAAAAGGAATTGCTGGTTCAAAGTCTATGAATATTTCATGTTTTGACACATTTTCATATTTTGACACTTTAGGGAGATTATCGATTTATAGTTTATCATTAATAGGAGTGTAAATTTAACAAATTCAGTACTTGTCAACATCAGACAAGATGTTTCTTATTGTTATTTTAATTTGCATTTCTTTGCTTATTATTGAAGTGGAACATTTTTTCATAAAGTTATCATGAATATTTATGCTATCAATTCCCTGTTCAAATTATTTATCTGTTTTTAAATAAATGTTCCTAATTAGGGTAGAAAGCTCTCTATATTAAGGATTTTCATCCCTTATTTATATTATAAATATTTCCCCCTCAGTTTGCTGTACTAATTTTCTAAATAGAAGTTTTAATTTTTATGTCATCAAACCAGCCTTTTTCTTAATGGTGGTGATTATCAGTTAGGGAAATCTTGGAAACTCAGGGTACTTCCTACAATCGAGATGGTCACCTATATTTTTACCCAGTATTTTTGTGGTCTAAATTTTTAGGTTGAGCTTTTCAATCCATCTTGAGTTCATTTGTTTTGATATGAGGAGTATAAACAGTGATCTAACTACTTATTTTTCTAAATTATTAGCTGGTTATTCTTGTACCATTTATCTTGATTACCCTTTCATCATTGACTTAAAAATGAAACATTTGTCACACAATATATTTTTGTATATGCTTTTGTCTATTTCTAGATTGCCTATCCTGTTCCTTTATCTTTCTATTTTGGTGCAAGTCAAAATGGTTTTAATTGTAGCTTGTAACTGATAAGACATTCACCTTTATTATTTATCTTTTTTTAAAAAAAAGAGGTTTCTTTTCACATGTATTAAAGAAAATAGTCTACCTTGGCATACATCTGAATTTATTATCCAACCCCATTTAGCATTCTAATTTGTATGTGTAGGATCATGAAGCTAATACGATCTTTTTCTTTGATTTTTATGATGCTTTTCCCATAGCCCCTCTCAGAGTCTGTGCCTTATGAAGAAGCACTGGCGAACCGCCGGGTCCTTCTCAGCTCTACTGAAAGTCGAGAAGGCCTTGCACAACAGGTATGGCACCTGTAAAAGCATGGTACTTGTTAAAGAGCATAAATGTTAAATCCTTTAGAAAAGGTTTTAAACATACATAGGGTGATTTAAAAGGCGATAAAGTAAACATGTAAAGCTAACTTTAACACATGCTAAAAAGCACCATAAGCATAATGCATTGAAAGACATTTCTTTGTATTCTATATGTAAAGTCATCTTGATTCAATTGGTGTTATAATTGCCAGTAAACTAGTATCAACACACTTTGGCCATTATAATTCTTTCTTTAGGTACTAGATTTAAATGTCTGAAATAACAAGGCAAAGGAGGGAGGGGCTAGAAACTCAGTGAATTGTTTTATTTCTTAAATGAGCAGGAATGAAAAAAATTTAATATTCAATTGTTTGATCGAATTGGAGGCAGATGAAGTAGGAGGTACTATCTTTGTACAAGTTGGTACAAACTGACAGCAGTTTAACTTTTGTCAGCTTGCTTTGAGTTTTGCAAATGTTTATATTTTAAAGACAACACAAATAAATTCATCTGCAGCAATATTTTATGTATGCTGACTTTATTTTCACAGGACACATATCACTTACCTTTTCAATATTTGTATGCTAAAAATTTCATACACAGAATGATTCCTGAAAAACAATTCCTGAGACAAACAATAAAATGTGGAATACCTAAAGAATTGATTTTAGATTTTATGTGTAGAAAATAAGGCTCAAAGAAATGAAGCAGCTTTTACTCAAAGTAGCTACTGAGGGACAGAATTGTTTGACTTTAAAGCTATTGCTTTTCCCACTCAGCCACTGACCAACTGCAGGCTAGTCTGATAAACATTTTGGGTCTCACTTCCTGCCTCCTTAAAGTGAGGACAATATCTACCTTTCAGGGTCTTGTAAGGATTAACTGAGCCAATGGGAGGCAGTTTGATATAAAGAATCAGACTTGTGAGCAAGACAGATGGGGTCCCAAATCCTGGCTCTGCCATTTGCTGGCTCAGCAGGTGGTGTAGCTTTTGGGAGCTTTAGTTCTCTTTGAGAATGAAAACTGTAGGACAGTCAGGAGGCCTCAGTGGGATAACGGGAGGAAAGTACCATGAATAGTGCTGGTACATGGTGATTGCTCAATCATGATGGTTGGTAAAGCATTTGGAATTCACTATAAGATTTTATTTGATGTAATTCTCAAACTTTTATTTGCCCTGAGAATTAGCTTTTTAAACTTCTGATTAAAGTATAATGCACTTAAAGAAAAGTATACAAGTCATTAATATATACCCAATGAATTAATATAACCAGCACCTAGATAACAATTTTTAAAAATAATATTTATTTATTTATGTAAGGTATACCTTAAAAAAATTACTAGGACCCCAGAAGCTTTCCTCATGCCTCTTTCCAGTTGCTATTCTCCTCTCTCCCAAAGATAACTGTTATCCTGCATTCATAGATTAGGTTTGTTGTCTGATACTGAACTTTTTATTACATAAGAGTATGTAGTGTATACTCTTTCAGGTCTGGCTTCTTTCATTCAACATTATATTTGTAGTATTCATCTGTGTTATATGTAATTGTAACCTCTCCTTTTTTATTGCTTTTGAGTATTGTGTGAATATATATTATTTATTTATTCTTTTAATGCTTATGAATATTTGGGTAGTTTTAAGTATTTGGCTATCATAGTGCTGCTATGAACATTCTTATACATGTCTTTTGGTAAACATGCATGCATTTCTATTGGGTATATACCTAGAAGGGAAATTACTGGGTCATCGATTATGTTCAGTTTTAAAAGATCCTGCCAAACAGTTTCTCAGTGTTTGTCCCAAATTCCACTCCTCTCAGTACTTTGTTTATGATTATTACAGTTACTCCACAAACATGCCCATCTTTGTATTTTCTTTTTCTCCTCAATTACTACAGTTTACATTCAATATTATTCTGTATTTGCTTCATATGTACAGACAGCATAGTGATAAGATAATCATATACTTTATAAAGTAGTCTCCGATATCTCAAGTACCTACCTGGCCCCATACATAGTTATTACAGTATTATTGACTGTATTCCCTATGCTGTAATCTACATTGCTGTGACTAGTCTATAACTACCAATTTATACTTCTTAATCCCTTCACCTTTTTTTCTTTTAAATTTTACTAGTAGTCATTTGGGTGGTTTTAAATTGCTTTCCTTTGATTGTTACATTGAGTACCTTCTTTTTATGTTTATAGTCTTATTCAAATGTCTGTTCAGGTGTTCCCCCCCCCTCCCCTCCTATTTCTCTGTGGGGTTATCTGTCTTTTTCTTATTGATTTGTAGAAGTGCTTTAATAAGTTCTGAATATTAGTCCTCTATTGGATTCATACTGCTTCTTCCACCTTTTGGCTTTCCTTTTTACTTACTTAATGATACCTTCCGATGAAGGGAAATTTTTTAATTTTACTATAGTTCAGTTTCTTCATTTATGTTTTTAAAAATATATTTTTATTGATTTCAGAGAGGAAGGGAGAGGGAGAGAGAGAGAGAGAGAAACATCAATAATGAGCGAGAATCATTGGTCGGCAGCCTCCTGCACACCTCCTGCTGGGGATTGAGCCTGCAACCCTGGCATGTGCCCTTGGCCGGACTCGAACCTGGGATCCTTCAGTTCCTAGGCCGATGCTCTATCCACTGAGCGTCAATTTCTTAACTTATGTATGTGCTTTATGTACCCTGTTGAATGAATCTTTTCCTATTTCAGGGTCAAGCTTTTTTTTTTTTAACTTAGTTGGATAGTTTTGGTTTACATTCTGTAAAGTATTTTTTTGGCCACTGAGTTTTACCCTCATCATCCTCTAAGGTGCAAAACTCTCTGTTGCTTTCAAGGTTCAGCAGAGTTTGGAGAAGATTTCTAAACTGGAGCAGGAAAAAGAACATTGGATGTTGGAAGCACAGTTAGCCAAAATCAAGTTGGAGAAAGAAAACCAGCGAATTGCAGATAAGCTGAAGAGTACAAGTAGTGGGCAAGTGGCTGGGCTGGCCCAGGAAAATGCCTCTGTGGTGAATGCTTCAGATCAGGAAGAAACAGCTAAGGCTGTGCCGGAGCCAGTTCACAGCACCAGTGTGGTAAGTGCTGTTTTTTTTTAAAAGTTAATTGGTAAGGATCTAACCTAGTGTTTAGTGTTAATCATCTAAATTACATGTTTGTTTATAATAGGAATAATCCATGTGCTTTAGAAAAAGCAGGTTGGTAAGCAGATGCCTCCTTCAAAAAGCATCACCAGTGCCCTGACCTGTGGTGTGCAGCGTGCTATAGGATCACAGAGACAGTCTCTGGAGGGCTCCGGGAGGACCTCACAGAAGAGGTAGCATGAGTGTGTTTCAAAAGTGAGCAGGAGTCCAACAGGAGAGGACTATTTCAGGCTGAGAGAAGGGGCTCATCACGGAACTGTCTTTCCCTCTGCACATAGCAGATTCCTGCCAAAAATGATCTGGAGACAGTAGATAAAAAGAGAGAGCCTTTTCACCCTGGCAGGGTAGTTCAGTTGGTTAGAGTGTTGTCCTGATATGCCAAGATTGCAGGTTTGATCCCTGGTCAGGGCACATACAAAAATCAACCAATGAATGCATAAATAAGTAGAACAACAAATTGATGTTTCTTTCTCTCCGCCTTCCTCTCTAAAATCAATAATTTTTTTTTAAAAAAAGGACATGGCATTTTTCTGTCTTCCTTATGTTTCTGCTTTTTAGCTTTTCTTATTCTCCCCTCTCATTTAAGGTACAGTTGAGATTGCCACATTTACCACCACATTTTCCATGGTTTTGGATATGGTCTTTGATGGTCAGGACATGGTCGGCCTCAGTTCATTTTTCATAGGATTGAATCTATTCCTTTCCTTTAGTTGCTCTCAATCTAATGGCGTAGAACTTGGATAAACATCTGTACAGAGGAGCTATGTGCAGTCCCACATTCTCAAACCATAACTCGGGAGTGAGAGGGTGAGGGCAGAGAGCGGAATGGATGCCAAATGTAGTCATATTTGAATATATAAAAGTAAATGATTGGTGTGTTACTGTAAACAGTTTTCAACTGCAAGGGAGAGACTAATTGCTACTCCTGCTTCAGTGAGTAGAAAATTATGGCTCTTTAAGAAAAAAAAGTCTTACAAAAGACCCTTTAGAGCTAGGTGGGCATAATATTCATTAGCACACATTCAGTTTAGTTGATATACTGCGCACTCTTCAAAGTAATACTCTTGAGGATATTATTTAGAATCTGTGAAAACTGTTTATTGGGTATCCTCTCTGATGAGCAGAATCCTTTGAAACTGAGTTTCCAGTAGCTTTTTAAAGTTATTGTGTCCAAGCACATGAACAGTAACCTTAATCTAATAATCATGACTACCTTTTTTGTTGTTATTTTCTTGTTATCCTCACCTGAGGTTATTTTTTCCATTGATTTTTAGAGAGAGTGCAAGGGAGGCAGTGTGTGTGTGTGTGTGTGTGGGGGGGGGGGGGGGTGTCAGAGAGAGAGAGAGAGGGAGAGAGAGAGAAAGAGAGAAACATCAGTATGAGAGATACACGACTGGGGCAAGGGATCGAACCTGCAACACAGATACGTTCCCTTGACTGGGAATCGAACCTGTGACTCTGGTGTGAGGACCATTGCTCTGTCCACTGAGCCATGCCAGCCAGGGCATGACTATCTGTTTTTGAAGTCATAATCCATAAAAAAAACAAGCTTTAAAAGCCTGGCAGCACTTTAATGTGTCTAAAATTACATTTTCATTGATTTAAATATGAAATTAATATTTATTGATATACCAACTTGTATCAAACATGTATTTCTTTTGTCTTCTTTTGAATTTTCAGCCAGTTTTTTTGTGTTTGTGTGTGTGTTTATTTTCTGTTTGAAATGTTCTGTTATGATGGTCACCATCTCAGCTACTGCTTTGGAAATAAGCACAGAAATGACAAGGGGAGTAAGAAGCTCTTGTCTCTTCCCAATTTGTTGGTTTCAGTGACGAAAATGACTAACAGCATTTTGTTAAAGGAAATAGTGATGGTCATCATCCATTACCACCTCATGGCAAAAATAGCAAATGTGGTTCCCTGTCCGCAGGTATTGCTTCCTTGTAGTAAAACACAATCCAAGGGTGACCTAGTACCTCAGGCCCAGTGTGCTTTAACAGTATGAACTGAGAAGAGATAATATTACATTGTTTACATTGTTGTGTTTGAAATGTAAACAGTCTATTCTAAAGAATTCTTTTCCTTATGTTCTAGATTGGGATTTTAACCAGGACATCTGACAGTGAGGTAAAGTGTGCTTGGCATCCTGTTGTTTTTTTTTTTTTTTTTTAAATTTTATTTTATTTTTATTGTTTTAAGTATTACAAATAGTAGTACATATGTCTCCTTTTTTTCCCCCTTGATCTCCCGCCAACCTCCCCTACCCCCCAGGACATGCCTTCACCTGCCCACCCTGCCCCCCCCCGCCCCAGTGTCTTATATCCGTTGGTTGTGCTTATATGCATGCATACAAGTCCTTCGGTTGGTCTCTTACAGCCCCCCTCGCCCAACCTCCCCTGTCTTCCCAATGTAGTTTGACAGTCTGTTCAGTGCTTCTTTGCCTCTGTATCTTTTTCCCACCATTTCTTTCCTTTAAAAAGTTTTGCCTTTGCAGACTGGAAATAAACATATAATAACAAAACAAGACAAAACAAAAAAATGTTTGAGTCCCAATTTCAATGTCCAACAGTTCCTTATGTGTACATGTCAGCATTGATATCTGGATGGTGGGCACATGGTGGCAATGCAGGTCCGACCCTCTCTGGTTTGGTCCTAGGCAACCTGCAGCGGTGCACAGCTGCTGACTGCTCCCATGGCAAGGCGTTGTCAGTGTCTTCCATCTCTGGACTGTTTTTTCCTCTTGTCTTCGTGGTTGGAGCACTCCTGTCAATTCCTCTCTGTTGCAGGAATCCATCTGGTCTTGAGGTTGTTTTCTGAAAATATACAAATATATTCTCGACCACAAGTTAATAAAGGAATATTTTCTATATAATTGATTTGGGATCCTTTTTATTTTTGTTCAAACGATTTTCCTTTGTCTTATTTAGACACCATGTGTGTTTTTAATGGCCGTCTTGCTGTTAGCATTGCAAATGAACCTTAATTTGGTAAAGTAAAAATTTTCTAGATGTAATTTACTTATAGGATATTTTTCCTTACATGATATTGCCCTACTATCCCCCCCCCTTTTTTTTTAATGGAGGTTTTTGTAAATTTTATAATGCAGTCTTGATAACTTTAAATTTAAAAATTTTTTTTTTCCCCCCACACATATGACTGCTTTAGGTTCATTGCATATTCAGGAATTTTACCATGAGATGAACTACCAATAGAAATTTTAGTTATTACTTTAAGAATAGCTTTTTGTCCAGTACTTGAATATTCACTTATTTCAATTAGCCTATTTAAATTAATCTGAAAACTCGATTACTATTTTACTGTCAAATTTAATACTCTACCAACAATCTTAGTTTACCCTGTAAATATTAGTGGGAAGGATTATTTGCATTCTTGAGTGGGCCCTGAATTCCAAATGCTCAGCTGAATTTAGATATAGGGCAACTGCTGTCGGCCAAGGCATCCTGTTGTTTTGTTAGTAAATATCGGGCTGCATGTTTGTTGACAAAGTCTTACAACAATCAGCTTTGTGTGAGTGTGTTTTCTGACCATTCTAGCACATGTGGAACTAGTGTTTCCCCCTCCATCAGTGGATCCATTTGGCTTTTCTCTTTGGTTCTATTTTAACTGTCACCAGCAAATTACAGCCTGCTTTGTAAATGTCTCGTTGAATGACTTGACTTGGCAGTTTGACAAGATGTGGCCATTAGCTGGCTGGCATGCTGGGTGAGGCTGAGAGCCTTTAGCCCTCCCGCTGGGCCGGCCTTGATGGACAGTGTGCCTGCTAGTTGTGTCCAGCCCTCGAGTGGGTGAACCCAGGTCAGACTTGGCTTGTCACAGAGGTTTGCACATTAGAGTTTTGAAATATTATAAGATGTAACTTTATAAATAAGCATCTTACCACTCAGTATGGTGAGCTGGTAAATATAGTTCAAGTTGTTAAATTCTTTGCTTTCCTTATTGGCTCTATACTTGAGGTAATCTTGAACCTCTGCGTATATTTTTTAACTGAATCCAATAGTGTGTCATTGCTAGAGTAACTAGAAGAAATACTAGTCTGGGACAAGGCTCGTAACTGTTCATTATAGAAATAGTTTAATTTGTTAGCATCTTTTAAGAGATTAGAGCCTGATTTAAGATAATGTTGGGGGAAAAGAATGTTCAGATTTTAGAGGTTCCAATACATGTTCCCTTTTCCTTGCCTTCTTCCAGTTAGAAGAGGACATAGGAATCAGACAGATGGGAATTTTAGAAGTCAGGTTTGTGGTTAATGATGGGATGGAGGGACATGGCGCCAGGGCTTCCCAATACCTCTCTTCTGCTCCGTTTTCTCGAAGCCATAGCTTCATTCTGAGATAGGTAGGGTGTTGAAAAAAGAAATTTGGAGCCTGGCCATGGTGGCTCACTGGTTGAGTGTCGTCCTTTGAACCAGAAGGTCATGGTTTGATTCCTGGTCAGGGCACATGCCTGGGTTGTGGGCTCAATCCACAGTGTGGGGCGTGCAGGAGGCAGCCAATTAGTGATTCTCTCTCATCATTGATGTTTCTATCTCTCACCCTCTCCCTTCTTCTCTGAAATCAATAAAAATATATTTGAAAAAAAAAACAAAAAGGAAATTTGGAGTATTCATTTGCCTGCCCTGTCTGAAGTTTCTTTGTGGGGTAAAAAAAATATGATCCCCCATCAAATTTCAAATGACAATGTACAAAATATTGTCTCTTCTGTATCCTAAAGTGATGTTAACTTTTTTTCTAGAGCTGCTTCATCTCACTGGCATTCATTTATTTAGTTACGTGTGCTCTGTTTAGGTTCCAGATGTGGAGTCTCGTGAAGACCTAATTAAAAATCACTACATGGCAAGGATAGTGGAACTGACGTCTCAGCTACAGCTGGCTGACAGCAAGTCAGTGCATTTTTATGCTGAGGTGAGTGGAGAGTTAATAAGATTTGGTGGTTTGTTCCTAACCCCTTCAGGAATTAGGTCACTGTCCTGGTCTCCTGCTGTTCACTGGAAGAGAGACGTCAGTATCTATTCATCCACAAATTTGGTTGGAGTTCGTATTGATTGGTATACATACCAACCAAAAATTTTCATTTCAGTAAATATAGGACTGATTTGTCATTTCCAAGTTACTAAAACATAATTGAGACTGATAGGTAGCTTTTCTGATGGTCATGCATGTTTTGGAATATTATTATTATAGATTACTTATTTTAGATAGTTATAGACAGCTATTGGCCAAAGAATTTTTATATAGGGAAATTAAAAAATAAAATATGCCCTTTTCCTTTTATTAGAAAGTACTTTCCAATTTTTGAGTGACAATTCATTTAAATTAGTTTCTGTGATAAAAATATAACCTTTTTTCCACCTTTAAAACAAGGTTGAAAATAAAATATGCCCTTTTCCTTTTATTAAAAAGTACTTTCCAATTTTTGAGTGACAATTTGTTTAAATTAGTTTCTGTGATAAAAATATAACCTTTTTTCAACCTTTAAAAGTATAAAATCTTACTTTTTGTTATAGTGTCTTCTTTCCTCACTAAATAATTCATTTTTTAAAGAGAACTGGAAAAACGCTATGTAAATAATCAATAAAATTATACGCAGTTCAGAGATTAGAAGGGGAGAAAATGAAGGAAGAAGGTACTGCTGTCAAAAGGTAAACAAATGATAAGGTAGAGTGAATGTTGCTCAACATGTAAGAATACCTGTAAGGTCTCCAATATGGAACTTGATAGTAAAAGGTCAGCTGTAGATGTCAAACAGAGAATTATAATGCTGTAATTGTTAAAGAAACTAAAAAAAAAAAAAAAAAGACAACATCCTTTATTGGAACTGACGGTGATTTTCGCCAGTAACTATGGAGATGGAGAAGTTGACGGGCGGCCAGTTGCTTGGCTTCTTTGTTTCCTGCTAAAATAAATGATGTGCCTCTCAGTGTTGTTCACAAACAACCATTACATACCTGTTTGATGAGTGGATCAGCAGGGACAGCTTGCAGGGCTCTAGAAAATGGGAGGGCAGCAGACTGGATGGCTTACAACGGAGCTGCTGGAGGACCACCTGAGCCAGGTGGTGCAGCACACAGTCATGTCCTTATCTGGATCCCTAATTGCCTTCTGAGCTGGTGTCCCTGACTTGATTGTTACCTTCATGAAGCCATCTACCTTGTAAAACTCTCTCCCTCTTTTTCAGGTTTAGTGCTTGAGCACATAGATGTTTGGTTAGCAGAGGGTGTTTGGCTGAGCTTTCCTGAAATGAGTGGGGGTTTTTATGACTGTTTTCTTTCCCAGACACTTGCTTGTTTTAGTGGATGTCTTCAGCACAATTGTGATACAAGAATTTTTAAATTGTCCTAGTTTTTCCTCATTTGTAAACAGGAAGTGGTGTCCCCTTATGACTTTACTGGAATGATTCCTCTGAGCATCAGATGTCAACACAGCATTCATATGTGTCTCAATAGATCCTCCTTGACAGTCTTTTGGCCTTATCAGAAAGTTTAGTGATCCTTTTAATGGCAGGCCCTTTTTAAACAAGAGAGTGAAATTGATTTTTTCTTTTTTCTTCTGTCTCTGGATAGCCTAGGTTTGGTTAAAAAAAAACACACAAAAAACCCAAAGAAAGCAACTGGGACCTTTACATTCCTGCCCTCACTTTTATTCTTTTTTTTTTTCTTTTTCATAATTTGTAGAGCAGGACTGTAAAGCGTTTATTGTTCCTGTAATGTGGTCTTTAATAAAGGACTTAAAACACAAGAAAAGTATCTTAGGATCAGTATTACCTGGTCAGACACAATTGATAATGTTTGAAATAACCACTTCCTTTTTGTCCAGTCTGAGTATAAATGAATCCTGGGTAAATGTAAAAACTTCTTACGTTTTTTGCAACCACTGGTTGTTGGATTAAGAGCTAGGAAAAAACATCTATGAGCTTGGGTTAGTAGACATTCTGTTTCTTTATGAAAATGATGAAAGTGACTTAGCAATATTTTTTCTGATATATCTCCTTGGGCAAAGAAAACAAAACAAAAAAAATAAACAAATGGAACTACATTAATCTATTTATTCTTGAGGCTGTCTTAGATATTACCAAAGAGACTCAATTTTTGGTCCTTGGAGCTTGCCTCAGTTCACCTCTTACATTTACGTTGACACTAGAAAAGTGTGGAATCTGTAGTGATGTCTTATTTCATTACTGATATTGTTCTTGGTGCCATATCTCTATTTCTTGTTAAGTGTTGCTGGATTTTATACATTTAAAAAATATTCAGTAATAAATGTTTTTGGTTTTATTTAAGAATGATGAGAGTCGGGCCATATCTTCCTTATGTGTATTCTAGTGTCTGGTACAAGGCCTGTAGGTATTCTGCAATATTTGGGGAAGGAAGAGAGAAAGGTAGGGCTTTGGTTTGGGAGATTCTTTTATAATAATCTTGTTTGGAGTAAGTTTGCTTTTGGGAAATGCTCCCTGTGATAATGGAATGCTTTCTGATTTAACAGTGCCGAGCACTCTCTAAAAGACTGGCGTTGGCTGAAAAGTCCAAGGAGACCCTGGCAGAGGAGATGAAAGTGGCCAGTCAGAACATCAGCAGACTTCAGGTGAGTTCGTAAGTGCTACCTAAGCAGTTTTCATAGATTTATTTCATTCAAAGTTCTTGGGCAGCAAAGTCAGCATTTTTCTAAAGTAGTGGCATTCGACCTCTAGACACACATTTTCCTAACCACTTTGTTTCTAACTCATTTTACAGTAACATCTTACTTGTGTAAGGTAAAAAGTGACTTGATTTTAATTTTAAATAGTTTTGTAGTCAACATTTCTTTGGTAAGTAAAATTGCTTTTACTTCCATAAATAAGAAGATAATTCATTATACAAACAACATTTTTAGCCAAATATTATCTGTCATTATCCACTTTAAATGAAGTATGAATTATATGCGGTAGTTAACGCAAATAGTTACATCTCTCTATACCCTTCATGCAACTTCTTTACATTTCTCGACTTACCAAAACTTCCAACACGATTGCTAAGAAAATGATAAATGCTGGGATATTTTAGTTACAAAGTGTCACTTTCGCTGAGTCAACAGAATATTTATCTGCTATGTCAAAGTTGCCAATTAAGGATTAAAATACTGGTATTTACAGAAGCACTGAGCATATTTCATGTTTTCATTCCACATATATGTGGTATAATTCACAACATGTCAATATGAAAGCATTTCTTTAAATACTACTTATTTACCCATTGTTCTTTCTGTCTTCCTCCCTGCTAATCCCTGTCCCATTATTTTTACTCTGTTTCTTCTCTTTACTGTTCCATAAAATTGACCTAAACCGAAAGGTAGGGCTGCAAAATATTTCTCCTTACTGCTTTGTTTTAAACCCTTGTTTCCAGAAAACTTTTATTAAATATAAACATGATACAGGCAAAGAATAAACACATTAGCACAGCAACACCCACTTCCTTCTGGTTTCAGATTAGTTTCTTAGATTAGCTGGGAGCACAGGATTAGAGTTTAAGGGGTTGAAGAGAGCCTGAAGAGATGGGAAGAGAGAGGAAGGTGCCTCTTTCAAGGAACATCCTATCTAGAGGGCTTTGGGCCATCCAACTCTGGGATGGTGCCAGAGACGGACTCCCCACATCACCAAAGGCTTGGGAAAACCTGCGGGAACTTGAAAAGATCAAGTAACTCACTTTTTCTGTGTGTGTGACAATTTTATACCTTGCATAGAAGGGTATGCTTTTATTTTTGTAAAGACATTTGGAACATTTGGAAGGCTGAGAAAAATTTTTTCCCCATTTCTTTTAACTTTGTTCTTTTGTTAAGCCTTTGTCTTAACCTTCATATTAATTGATCATAATAGATCATTTAGATAAGTTGCTTTTTCCAAAAAATTTTAAATAAATTACAAAAGCTTCAGAGTGGTATGACTAATGGGGTTTTGAATTTTTGTTTCTTTTTCTCTGCCATTTAGGATGAACTGACAACTACCAAGAGAAGTTATGAGGGTCAGTTAAGTATGATGAGTGACCACCTGTGCAGCATGAATGAGACACTGTCTAAACAAAGAGAAGAGATTGACATACTAAAGATGTCCAGTAAGGTAAGGGAGGGGAGTGGGCAGGCTCTCTACAATAGAATATTTAATATATTTAATGTAAGGTATTTCATTGCTGTGCATTTCAGGAACAAAAGGCTAAGAGATTTAAAGTGTTTAGAAAAAAAAATATATATATGTAAAACTTGTCCTTTTATCTAAAAGTAAAATTAAGTTTCTTTGGCTGAGTTCTAAGTTGAGAGAAGACCTGACGTCTAAGGCCCTGCGTCCTTTGTTTTTTGGCATTTCTGCTACTATTTTTTAAGTTCAGGGGACTCTTAGGAGGTTTATGATGGGGCTTGCTCTTTTTTATATGAATCTAAAATGGTGCTGCTGAAGAATAATCCTCTTTACCAAATTTATTCTCATCTATATCTATATAGCCTAAGAATGTCTTGTCCTTTTAATTCCAAAATATTTCTTTGAATTAATTTCACATAGAGCCTCCAGGCTGGGTCAAGTGGCTCCTGCCATTATTTTTATGTTGAAACTCATATCCACATATCATAAAAAGTAGGGTTCAGGAGCCCAGACTTGGTTCCATGCATCACCTCAGATGCTTAGCACATTTTGGTAACTCAGACATTACTGTACTACCACCAGCTTGGTACTGTCTCCAGCCTGCCCTCTTTGAAATTCACGATTTCCCTTATTGATTTAACAAGCAGTTATTGAGTTCTTGCTATGTGCTGGCACTGGGAAGGAAATAGAGATGCACAAACCATCGCTTTATTTTAGCATCTGTTAGTGGTGGTGCAGGGCAGCATTCTGCTTAGTTAGCGTCTCCTTGGGAAAGACATCACTGTAATGTATTGGAGTCTGTGTTCTCAGGGTAGTTTGGCCTCTGGACACCTCAGCAAGTGTCTATGATGCTTTTCTGAGACATCATGTGATGACTGTGACAAACCAATATGGCTTTGATTATGGTTTTCCTGTTACTTGTGCTTCAGGAAACTTGAGCTCTTGGAGATATAGGGGGTGGGAGTTGGTCCTCTTGAAGAATGCCTCCTTTAATCCTTTTGGCCTCTTGATATTGCAGCAGGGCAATAGCTAGCTCATGTAGAAAGCACATACATTAGTATGAGTAGTATGAGGAAGCCTGTTTGGCACCTTACACATGAAAGAAAGTAGCAGGGGAACTTCAGACTCCAGAGTTGTGGAAGGCATGTGGTTCTGAATGCAGAAGGGTTCATGTTGAGTACAGTAGAGCTCTTTGCAGCTACCTTTGAGGTTAGGGAATTTTCAAGCCCTCTCAGAACTTTTAAATCTAGCCCTTAAAATACCTGTCATTAATAAAACACTGCGTTAGAGATCCTTCTTCATGTTGTAGTATATATTGTTAACCTTTCTTTGATTATTCTATGATCCCTGTTGCTTTTTTTCTCTCCCTATCCATTAGTAATTCAGATTGCCAAGGCATTATCTTATGGCAGAGTTGACATTGTCTCTGCTGGATACCAAGTAAACATCCTGAAACCATTTGCTTGCGGTTATCTTGCTCTTACTGTTTGTATTTTGCAAGCATTTCCCACTTACATGAAAAGAATGTATTTGTATTTAATAGTTAAGTATAGGAATTTAATGAGAATGTTTTTCTAAAAAGTGAACTTCTCCAGAAAGCAAAACTGGAAAGTCCAAATGTCTGTATTGTGAGGGAATTGGGAATAAGATATCTTCCCCTCTAGCTTGTTTTCAACCAGTATCCGCACTTCCTTTTGACAGATAATCATTGACATTTGATCTATTAAGACCCTTTAAAGGTTATTTGTTTTAAACAACAAAGAAACATGTGTAGGCTAAAATTTTTATTCTGTTTCATGAAGTCATAAACTCCCTTGTTTTTGGAACAGAAGGAATATTTGAGGTTTGCTAAATCCAAGATAGCTCTATTTTCTTTCTTTATTGCCTGTGGTCAGTCCCCAGAGGGATAAGAGCTCATAAACTTAGAGTAGGGAGTACTTTGTGATTACTGAATAAAAGTTTGTAATGCAAGGTTATCTCTCCTCTTGGAAAGTAAAGTTGTCCAAAGTGAAATATGGCTTCCAGACAGCTTGGTTGTTAAACTATGTGAAATATTTTTCTTGAAGTTTGTATCCTTATTGTTGATTTTTTTTCCTTCCTTTTCTCCCCATCCCCCTCCCGCCCACAGGGAAATTCTAAAAAGAACAAGAGTCGATAGTTTACACATACCTGGTTGGTGACTTCTTTCCAGAGCTGCTACTGCTGCAGGAGCTGCAGGGCCACGCCTCCATGTCCAGTGCTGGCCGCCTTCGCGGAAGCTGGAGCGTTGTTGGACCTAGTAAACTAGTCAGTGTTGTAAATGGCCTTGAAACATTTAAAATATATTTGTAACCAGTAAGGCAAATACAGAATTTGATGTTGACAGTAAAATGGAAAACTATACACATACCATGGATATTGTAGGTTTCCTTACGCTGTTTTTACTGTGCACTTTTTAAAATTAGGTTTTAATTTCAGTATGTAAGAACAACAAATATTTTGTATATTTTCAAACTCAATTATATGGTAATCGATTTGGTATCTATGGAATAGATATATGTTTCTGGATAAAATGCTTACATTGTCAAACTCATTACTTCTTGCTATAATTGAAAGCAGTTTCCAGATTCTTTTTGAAGACTTTTCTTTCTCTCTGTCTGTCTCTCTGTCTGTCTCTCTCTCTCTCAGAGGGAGATGGGCCTTGTAAATTTCAGATCTGGTGGGTTTATTATCATTGTCTTCAGCTCTTCAGTACTCTCTCTGTGTTGGAATAATAGCTTAAGGAATTGATGTCAATAAATTCATACTTATGTCAAACCTTCAGTCTCTATGAAAATTTGATAAAGGAAACTGAAACCTATTAGAGTAGGCTGTACAAAATTTACCATAATTGTATGGCAAATCCTTTTTAAGGCTTTGAGTTTTGCCTTGAGAGGTACTTGTAACCATACTCCAAGCTGGGACCCCTGAGTCCTTTCAGCTCCGCTTAGTTTATTTTATAAACATTATATCATTTCAGCGTATACCTCAGGGGTGTCTCTCCTGTACATCCATTCCCCGGCCCTCAATATATTGATTGCTCCTATCTTCTGAGTTGCTTGCATAGGCCCTTTTCACTCCAGGTCCAAGTCCCCAGATTAGCAGAGATGTTCTGGAAACCCCTTCCTCTCTATCTCCCAACCACCCTGCCTGCAGCTCCATCTCCCTTGAGCCTCTTCTCTTGGCAGTTGCTAATCACACTCCAAAATGCTTTATTACGGTTTGCCTGAGAGTTTACCACTGGCTTCTCTGTGCTCAGCACTTAAGCCAACCCCTTAGCTTCTGCCCCAAATCCTCCGCTGCCTGTCATAGAGAGGCAGGTCGTTATGCCCTGTCTTCACAGTAATGAAGTGGTTGGATTCTGCTTTGGGGATCTTTGATGAGTCAGCTCAGTCCCATTCTTCCTAGCCCTTCAAGTCCATAGCTCCTTTGCCCTTTTCATGTTCTGCAACCTGCCCATTTCCAGTTCTCCATCAGCTGGACCATGCTGTTTTCCCTGCAGCTGTACCTAGGTCCCCGAGCACTGTGAAGGAAACATTAAATAACCTGCTGGTTACTGCCATCATAACTTAGTGTTTTTGGACTACTCTTTCTTATACTCCAGACCTCCCACCCCTTTTACCAGAACATCTTTCTAAAGAATAATCTTTGCAGAACCTTGATGGGAAGCCTTCACATAGCTCCTCATTGCCTGCTGGGCACCATCTAGCAGTGATGTGTGTGTGTGAGACACGTACAACTGACCATCTCTCTTTTTTGGTTTGTTTGCTTTAATCCTCACAAGAGAAATGCTTAGAGAGAGGGGGGGGGGGGGAGAGAGAGAGAGAGAGAGAGAGAGAGAGAGAGAGAGAGAGAGAGAGAGAGAAACATCTATCAGTTAACTTCACTACACTCCCTGACCGGGGATGGAGCTGCAACCTGGGCATGTCCCTGACCGGGAATTGAACTGGCAACCTGTTGGTGCACTGGACCACACTCCACCACTCTGGCCAGGCTCTCTGACTTTCTCTCCATTCTTTACCATGCATCCTGTGTACTTTCCCTCTACCTTTATGAAAACTCTCAGACCTCTAGGTCAGGGAAAGTCTAACTTTTCCTGCACAATGGGCCTGTTTTTCTCTCATAGACAATGTGAATCTTGGGGATTATTTCCCTCTTTGCTTTGGTAGTTGAGATTTGTGTCTCCCACCAGCTGTGAGCTGCCAGAGCTCCGAGAGCAGACACCCTTATTACCCTGCCTGGTGTCTGGCCCCATACACCCTTAGGCAGGACTTTTGGACTGGTTGGCTATTCTGTGAGTGTCAGTGCATCTTGGGAAGTTTCCTAGGGCTGAGGGACAGGGCAGGACTACAAAGGGTGCAGTTGGTTTTCTGGCAAGATGGTCCTTTTTTAACAGCCCCTGATCCTCTCTCATTTCATGCTCCCCGAGAGAACCACTCACACTCACTATTTTGTGTCTGTCTCTGAGTTCCAAAGAGCATGTTACTGGTGTCTTCCTGCTGGGCTTCATCAACTGACTGCACCCTTGGAAGAAGAGGATTTGCCTGTTTTTCAGCTGATACACACCACTCATATACACAAATGCTTTATCTCTCTTTCCTGTCTTCAGACTAGTCACATCAGCATTTTGATTAGGTCAATATTCAGTGTATGCTTTATTATTCAAGTGCTGTCATAGCTGAGTCATATAATGTATTATGATTATTTCTCCTTCACAGCTCTTTGTTTTTCCCTGGAGTTAATCATTGTCTTTTTAAAAACGTTGCCCACTATGTTTTCTATGTTACCTTATTCCTAAATTCTCTCCCAGGTGTGTAATAACTAACTCTCCTCTCAGTGTGGTCAAAGTCCCTCATCTTCTTCAAGGAGTCTCTCCTAGAGCCCTCTGACCTGCTCCAGGCTGTACGGGTTGCTCTCCAGGCCATCAGTGCTGCTGCTGTCCCTGGGTCGTCCTTCCTCCTCATCCTGGGCATCAAGGGTCTCCCACTCTTAACATAACCCTCTCACACTCCATGAGCACTCCCAGTGACTGCCCTGTCCCTATGCTTCCCATCGCAGCCCACCTCTCAAAGACTGGTCTATCCTGTCTAGTCCTCTGCGCCATGGAAAGGAAAATAAGAGGTCATTCTCCGTCTATGAAAAGTATCAAGAGCACACATCTCTCTTTGTAGAGATTCAACTATTAACCTTTTTGCTTATTGCTGCTTTTTTCATGCATATATATATATATATATATATATATATAGTTTGTTTTTAATCAAAATTGGGATTATAAGAAATTCCAGATGAGGGAATAAAAGGTTCTGTAATAGGACAGGGTATAGGTTAGAGGGCTGCACAACCCCAGGGGGCACTGTTTATATTATGTTACATAGCAGGACTGGGTGAAGGGATAAGACCTTCCAGGCACAGCTTGAGAAGCTGTGATAAACAGCATGTGTCTTGTGGTAGCATTTTTAAATAACCCCCAACCCACACCATTATGTTGTTACAAGCAATACTGGTCACTTTTCAAAGCTGATAAAATTGGATTTTCCATTGCTTTTGGTAAGAGACTAACTTTATCAGTTCAGATAACAGACCTTTTAACAACATGACCACTTTCCCCAGTTCATTATCCAATCAAATAAAACCAAAACTGAGCTGCACTGTTTCCAAACAAAAATGTGAGAGAAAATAAATAAAATGAGGAACCAATTAGCTAAGAAAGGGACCAAAAAAGTTGAAAAAGCAAAAGGCTCTTTCCAAACGACCATGAATTAAAGCCTTCTTAATAGTAAAAATCCCCAGAGAGAATAATGTGCAGTTTATAGTTTTGTTTTTTTGAAGCAATAACCCTGGAAGTTGCTCCCAGCTCTTGAAAGGCTTCAAACTCTGTAACTTTAACACGCGAAGATGATGGCTGAGAAACCATCCGGCAGAGCTACACTGACAAGGACTAGTTTGTTCTGTGATAGAAGAGGAAGCTTCTGTTCTTGGCCAAGGGCCACGTCCTCAGACGCCATGGTGATAAATGGAAAGCTTGTCAGTAAGCAGTTGCCCATGCTTTACATTTTTAAGCAGTTTAGTAATTAGCTCCAAATTAGGAAATTAACTGGCAGTCAAAGCATTAGAGCAGGAAAACCCATTATAGCTCTTCGAAATCTTTGAAAGAAAAGGTTATAGAGCATTAGAATAACCGTTTTCATAAGGAGAGGACTAGAAGAATGGGCTTCTAGGTGAAAACATGATGGAGACTATTGTCTGCTTTGCAGGTGTAGAAGCCTTAAAGATACTTCCCCCACTTAGAACCTTTATGTTTGTTTTTTCAGGAGCTTTAATGATCTCTGAACTCAATCTCTCTGGTCCCTAAACACCAGTGGAATAGCCAAGTGGTGACAGCACGTATGTCCAGGAATAGAATCAACACAGTTAACCAGTGAAGAACAAAATGTCAGTGACTTCTTGCTCAGATGCTAAAAAGTATTCTCTCTGACTTATGCTTTTCTGTATTTCTTTAGGGTACTTCTGTTGTGTTAAATGGCCAACATATCTCATGTAGTCATTGTCATGTATGCTATCTCCCTAAGCAACTACAGATGTGTGAGGCAGGAGCCATGCCTTGTACTAGTACTTAACTCCCCCACAGTGCCTAGCAGAATGTCTTGTATATAGTAGGTGTTCAATAAATACTAATTGGATACATTTTAGGGAGCAAGCCAAGGGACTGGCCAATAGCAATGGTCAGTGTAAGTCAAGGCACACCTAAGAGTGGCCCCATATCTAGGACAAAGGATAGCCAGTCGTGGGCCATTCTGAATTAAATGATCATCTCCCTAAATATCAGTGATTTCAGTTGGCATTCTCTGTGAAGATACAGGCTTTTAACTTATGTCTGGAAATTTCTATTCAAAGAGTATTCAGGTTTCCTCATGGAAAAGGCTGTTTAAAAACAGTGTGTGTTTCAGACATCAGGCCAGAATGTATCATGCACCTAAAAAGGTGATTCTTTTTTCCTAGTTAATTTTCACTTCTGTTGAAGCCATCATACACTGTAAAATTTTAAAATATGGCGTTCCAAAAGCCTTCACTCCATCTTGAATGAATGTTGCAATATAAATAGAGACTTAATTGTTGAACAGTTTTTAGAGAGGGATGTTCTTAATCAAGCCTTTGGGGCTAAGCTTGTCCTAATTCTGAAGTCCTCACTTTACCCAACCATATCCCCTTTCACATCAGGCATTTCCGCAAACTGGTTTGAATTTATATTAATTGATCCCAACAACTTCAGCTGAGTTGAGTTTTAAGGCATTCCATGTTAATCTGCTGGGTTATATCTATAGACACGTTGGGGACCCCTTGTTAAACAGTGTGGAAGTTCTAAATGGTTTCCGTGAAAAGGCTGCAGGCAATGGACTTGTTAATAGAAAGGAGAATGATATCATCTGAAGGTCTGCTTAGTGTAGAGCAAGGCAAAGAGCAGAACAAGGAAAAGGGCAGGAATTGGAGTAAAATGAGGTCACAGCTGGTGATGACTGGCTGTGGTGGCCTCACTAATTGAGGCCAGGCTGAGCTGTTTACCAGCACATTTTGATACAAAGAGACAATGCCAAGAAAGGGTCCTTTGGAAATATGTGATGGAGTTACAAGAAATAAATCTGCATTCATAAATGTGGCGACCTTTGGGACAATGTTGAGTCATACAGAAGAGGATGGTGGTGGTGGGGTGGGGAATGCTGTCCCTTGTAAAAGATAAATGATTTTCAACCAAGTAATTGGTCTTTAGGAAATAATGGGCCAATTTGCTTTGCAGAAGTGTCAAAGTTTCCAAAAGATATTTCATTCACTAGGTGGGCTACTGCTTATTCAAAGGCCATACTGCTTATTCAAAGATGATAGATTTAAATGATGCATTCAAAACCCTGTTTTAATGAAATGATGATTGCTATTTGTCAAGTGTATTGTTTCCTGTATGAGTCAGTCCTTTCTCTAGTTGTTACCTGTGGCATTTTTTTGAGATAGGCTGGCCTTCCTAGGAGGCCCAGTGGCTGGACACAGTTTAAAGGAGGCTCAGTTTGGAGCTTCAGCCAGAAGGCCTAGGATCAAGGCACCTGCTTTTTCCCCTTCCTCTTCCTTTTTCCTTCTTGTTCTGCTCCTTACAAGAAGCCTGACTCCGCCCAGTACCTGCCTGGTTCTATAGAAGTCATCAGTCAGTTGACTTTCTGTTCTCTAGCCTCCCTGCTGTCCTTCCTCAAATCATGACCATCACCAGGAAGGTAGCTGGAGGAAATTAGGAAGGGAGGTGGACTTTATGCCTTTGGCTGTTCAGGATATCTTAAGGAAAAACAATTAGAAATTTTACCTGAGAATAAAAATGTCCTAAATAGATCCTGGCTGTGTGACTTCCTCAGCCCTCAGCATAGGTTCTTAATTCTGGCTGGAGGTTGAATAGGATACTGAACAACATATTTTCCATTTCACCAGGAACTCTAAAGTCAAGTACAAGACTGGACCTGAAAGAGCATTTAAAAGAGAATCACATTGTCATGCAAACACAAGTGTTCACTCAGAATTCCCTCATTTCCTTTCTACCACCCAGGCAGAGCACTTCAACTTAACATCTTCTCTAGGGCCTTCTAACCCTTTCTTGGACCCAAGCCCTCTCTTCCTAGATAGTTCATATTCAGACTGTTACACCAACATTCCTCAGTTACCATTATGGTACCTACTGTATGCCAGCTCTGGGAATACAACGTGAATAGCACACCACTTGGGTCAAAATATTCCTTTGCTTGAAAACTTTCATGAAGCCCAGCTGGTGTTGCTCAGTGGTTCACCCACGAACCAAGAGGTCACTGGTTCTGGGTTTCTGGCTTGATCCCCAGTAGGCAGCATGCAGGTGGCAGCTGATCCATGATGTTTACCTCTAATTGATCTATCTCTATCTCTATCCCTCTCCCTCTCTCTCTAAAAATCAATAAAAACATATTTAAAACAAAACTTTCATGGATTTCCTTTTTTTCTGCTTCGTGTCCAGTTATACATTCCCAAACAAACATTTCCTACCTTCCCTAAGGCTTCCAGCCTTGCCAACCTCCAAAGCTCCTCATGACTCAGGGCCCAGAATGCCCTCCTTTCTCCCCTGAGTCTGCTCAAACCCAGTCCAAGCTTCCACCCTGGGGTTGGGCAGAGGGTAAAAGGCACAGGCAGATCTCCTATTTATGCTGACTCACTACCAGGGAGGCAGCCCCACTTTTGGAGGAGGCTGGATGCCAAGTGACTTGCCCAGAATCACCTGCCAGCAGCTGATGGACTAAGGACTAAAAGCTACCTCAGAGGTCAACTCCCCTTCTCTTCTGCACGCTGCCGGCAGCACACACCTGTAAGTATTCACCTCCTGCCCTGTCCACACAGCGTGGCCCTTCACCGAGCCATCACCAAGCCATCCTGTGTCCTCCTCCTGAGTGTTGATTCACCCGGGGAAGGTGAGGTTTCATTTTTAGGGTTCATCTTCATCTACGATCCGGGCTGGTCCCACTTCAGAGGGAAAAAGAAGCACACAGACACTTCAAACATAATCCTTTAGTCCTTTAGTTCTCCTAATCACAAGAAGAACAAAACAAAACCCCAAACAAAAATCTCAGTGCAAGTGGAAAGCACGACCACAAAGTCCCTAACCGCACATCCCCCCTTATTCCGCCACTCAGGGTCCTGAGGCTCAGGGTCCTCGGGATGCAGGTTTGCTTCAGACCTGCCAAGAGTCCCAGCCACCTGCTTCCAGGGAGCATGTAAAGGTAATATATACTGCCCCCACCTCGCCCCTCACTTTTGCTGGAGACTCAAGGGAAGGAAGAGAATGAATCGGACACCAGAAAAACTTTGGGGGATCCAGGGCCGGAAGGGAGCGAGGAGAGAAGAGGGGGTCCGGCAGGGGACCGAGCAGTAGCGGGGAGGTGCGGGGTGGAGTGGCAGGAGCGTCTCTGAGGAGTGGCCGCCCCTCCCCTCCCCTCCCCGCGGGTAGGCTCCCGGCCCTCGGCCTCCGCCCCTCCTCCTTCACCTCCCCACCCCCTCCGCCCCTTCTCCTCCGCCTCTCCCTCTTCCTCCCACCCCTCCTCCCGGTGTGGACGGCGGCGGCCGGAGTCGGAGCCCCCGCGGTGCTGTCTGTGAGTGACCAGCCCCAGGGGAAGGCGGGAGGCGTGGGAAGTCCCTCCAGGGTCGGGGGGCGGGGGGAGTTTGCGGGTGGGGAGCGTGGGCGCCCCGGGACGCGGCATCTATCTCCCGGGCTGGCGGGAACGCAGTGCCCCGTCTCCCCCGCCGCCCTCGCCGCCCCAGAGCTGCCCGGGCTCGCGGGTGGCCCCGACGGGGCTCCCCTCTGCTGCAGGGCTACTGTGACCTGGTCCCACTGTAAAGAGAAAGAAAGCTCCACGAGCAAAAACTCTAGACTCGGTTCTGAGGGCGGGGCCGGGGGCTCATGCAAACCTTCACGCGCGGTCCGGCCCTCCCGACCTGGCCACCAGCCTCCGCCCTCCATCCTCTCCCCCTCCTGTCCCCCAGGCTAGGGCCACTGTCCTCTGCAGCCCCAGAAGGAGGCCCTCGCCCAGACATTTCCTGCGGGAGTGACCGTCACTGGGATCTGCGGTTGGGTTCCTTGGACCCACAAACTGTACCTTGTGCGTCCAAGGGGAAATGAAATACTGTATATGCCTTCTTCGGATTTTACTATTTCTATTGGTGGGGCATCTTTTTAAAAACTTCTCCAACTCTGCTTTTCTTTCAATAATAATGATGCTCCATGTAATTAGCCTTTCTAATAGGAAAAAAAAACAAAAACCCACCAAGAAAAAATAATGAAGAAGAAAGATAAAAACAATGCTTGCTCTGCAGAAGCATTCTTTGGAAAGTGAAGAATTCATTCCACGCTTCACCGTTTTAGTGGCAGATGGGAGTTCACTATAGCTTGTTCTCAGACAACCCCAAGCAGACCAGGAGGCTAGAAGTTTTAATGTGCCTGACAGAAACCGCAGTGTTCGTTGGCATTCCCCACCCTGGCATATTCCCTCTGCATGTCTCTCCCCTCCTGCTAGCTGTGTCTCTCTCCCAGCTCCCCCACTCCCACTTTCTCATAAACAGGAGTTGTGAAAACAAGGCAGCAGGACCACAAAGAAAAAACAGCCTCCCTTCTCTCACTCCTGAGGCTGTTGCTTCAGCTGGACTCCGACTGGGTGGAAGAATGTTTAGTTCATTTGTGTGGTTTTATGTCGGTTCTCATTACGGTTGAATCAGTGTTTCCATGACAAGGCCTGGTGCTCTGGGCGCTTAGAAGGAGCTTGTTAATTTTCAGATGGGTCTGGACAGATCTAGTCTGGAATCTGGAGATATTTTGGGGGGAGGGGAATTGATCTGGGTTGCTATTGTAAGCCCCTGCCCACGCAGAACTGGAGCGCCAGGGGCACCCCAGCTGGGGTCTGCTTCCTCGAAACCTAGGAAGGAAGAGCTGTCCAAGGGGAAATGAAATACTGTATATTCCTTCTTCGGATTTTGGAGTGAGCAGGACCCTAGGGGTGTTGAACTTCTTGTTTTTAGGGAGAATGCACTTTTGAAGAACTTTAGCAATTCCCATTTCTATACAAATGATAAGTGTGGTTGTAACACATGTACTAGGTCAGGTTCTGAACAACCGGTCAAAACAGGTCAAGGCATTAAACTATTTGGAAATAAAGAGTTTTTTAAAAAAATGAATTTCATTGGAAATAAATTCCTCTATTTTCAACAGGATGTAATTCCTTTTTCCCTGCTGCTTGAATTTGACCATTCCCCATTTGTATGAATTACTAAAGTGTTACTGTGGTCTCAATGCATCATTGACAAGGAAGTGTTGCGACTTCCATTCAAAAAGAAAGCCCATAAATTTTGAACTTGTTTGGCCCTGCTGCTTAGAAAAACAATGCACTCAGATAAAAATCTTCAGTTTCTTCCTCTTCCTGAGGATTTTTAATAGTGTATTTGATGCCCCAGAAATTAACCTTGTGCTTTTTGGAGAGAACGCCCCTTCTGTCTTGTTGAGCTTTTGTACCAACACTTCATGGAATCTTATTAAAGTGGGAGGTTTGCCATCAATCACAAGGGTTTGCTGCAGCCCCAGATAGGCTGCTCTGGACGCTGGGGATATAATGAGTGCCAGCAATGTGCCCCTTACCTAAGGAGCAGGTGTTCTGGATGGTGAGACGAAGGCTGCATCCCCAGTGAGCCAAATGGAGGGCAGTGAATGATCATCTGGATGGGTCAGATGAGATGGAAATGCATGAAGTATGGAGCCTGCAGACAGGAAGGAGGGTAAGGGTCATTAAGAGGTAAAATAGCCCAAAGGAAAAGGATGTGGCCTTTTAAAATATTGTTCAAGAATACGGAATGACATAGGACATGCTTAGGGTATGGTGTTAAATGTTAAAAGCGGGCCATGAAATAGAAAGCATTGTAAACTCACTCTTTAAAAATACATCCAAGAATATTGGGGTTGTATGCAGCAAAATGGATGGTGGGATTATAGGTGCTTTTCATTTTTGTGTGTGCTTGCCTGCATTTCTTAAGTTTTTGCAATAGTAAGAGCTAATATTTATTGAGTATAAAGCAGATACATATGGCATTTCATTAAAAATCTCTTTGAGGTATGGACCATTATTAATAGTCTCATGATATAAGATTCAGAAACTAGAATCAGAGGGGTAACTTGCCAAGGTCGCATAGCCAGTTGAATTCAGATCAGTGCCCAAGGTCTATGCATCTCAGTCCTACTCTCTACAGTCTTCCTGCACTTGTATTATTATCATTATTATTTTAATTTTAAGAAAAATAGATAGAAAAAGGAAGAGTATTTTGTTCTTTAATAACTGATATTTTGAATAATAGTAAAGTGCCTCTGTCTCCCATCTCTCCTATCTCCAACTGTCACTTCTCTTTTTTCCTTCCACTGTCACTTTTCTTTGGAAGTCCTTGGGAATTGCTCCAGCCTTAGCTAGAGGAAGCTCACCTTCCCTTGGGAGCCAGTTGTTCTGATAAGTATCAGCATTCCTTGGAGGCTTCCCAGACAGCCTGAGTTCCAGGAACCCCATGGGATTCTGGAGCAGTCCTGGTAGAAGGTAGGATGTTTAATTTAAATAGATCAGGCAAATTATGTCCTCAGACCTCTATCAATATGGGCTTACACTGTTCTAGGCATTGTCAGGGGAGTGTGATGGACAGGAAGACCCAGGGAAAGCTCCCAGGCTCCCATTTACCTAGGTGTTACATGAAATGTCAGGGTAGGGGAGTCAAGGATTTATGGAACAAGAAGAAGGAGGAAAGCTAATTGCTTCCTGATGATTATTACTGTGAAAATACAATGATAATCTCTTTTTGAGAAGAACGGCTAGATGGGTGATTCCATACATTGGCAAGATTAACTGGTTCAGTGGAGGTGGAAATACTCATTGTGAGTGATTTTGGGGATGAGTCTGGGGACAAATGCCCACATCTTGACCACTGCTTGCCCTCACAGGTAACCAGGCCCCCAGAGGTCACCTTGTTCATCCTCTTCCAGAAATACACCTAAAAAGCCCAGAAGGATGGACTTTTCTATAACACCTCGCCATTCAAATGACACGCTTTCAGAAGGAGGCTTTATCTTTTCTATTCTACAAGGAAGAGATCTCTGGAAGGCTGATGCATCTAAATCACCTCCTTGTTGAAAAAAAATTAAGAGTTAAGGACTTTTCCCAAATTATCATACTCAGACCAGTGTCCTAGATCTTGTAGACATTTAACCATGTGAGAAATGCTTTTCTGATCACAGAGCCAAGAAAGTTTTTGTGAGCAACTTGTTTGTTTTGTCTTGTAGATGCTGTGAATTCTTTAGTTGACGGTTTCCGTTTCTTATTTGGCCAACTCAGTGACCAGCTCAGTGGCCCACTTCTAGCATAGGTACAGGACTTTATAGTCTCTATTTTTCGATAATAACATTGTTATACCCCTTTTCTTTACTTTTCATTGAGTCCCAATTTTCTTACCTACTTTACATAGTTTTGTTTTATTAAATGCATTTTGGAGGCTGCTACTTCTGACATCCTACTCCTTCCTTCGAGTTTATTTTTCTTCATGTCAACATAAATTTAGAAGGTCTTTCATAAAAGGTCTTTGGCAAACTTTAAAGTATTTGTATTCCTGAAAATGTCTCTATTTTGCTCTTACAAATGAGAGTTTGAGGGTAGAATTCTGGACTCACAATTATTTTCTCCCCAGTACTTGGAAGGTATTACATCCTTATCGTCCTGCATCAATTACTACTCATGAGTTAGACAAATTACCTAATTTCTCTCAGTCTCCAAATCTATAAAATAGATCATAGTATCCACTTTAAGGATAATTGTGAGGGGATAATGTATACAAAATGCTAGAATAGTGCCTGCTATTTAAGGAAGCACATAATAATTGTTTTCTAACATGAATTCTTTTATATATTTTCAGAATTTCTTGACTTCCTTGGGTTTTATTAGTTCATCTAAATGTTAGTTTGTCTAGTTTGTGTGTGTGTGCGTGCGCGCGCACACACACACACACACACACACACAATCCTGTTGGGAATTTAATTAAAGTTGTATTCAATTTATATTCCAGCAGGACTGACACATTTATAATATTGGGTCTTCTCCTTTTATTCAGGTGTATTATTTGTGATTTCCCCTATAAAGGTCTTACACAACTTTTGCTGTATTTATTTGCTATAGGTTTTATTAATATTTTACATATTTTTTTCTTACATTTTCAAATTGGTTATTTACTGGCCCACAGAGACATTCCTCATTTTTGAATTTTGACCTGGTATCCAGCATCTCAACTGACTTCTCTTATTAGATCTAAAAAATCTATATGTAGATATTTTTGAATTTTCTAGATAGATAATCATAAAACAAAAATTTGTTATTTAAAAAAATTTTTAAATATATTTTATTGATTTTTTTACAGAGAGGAATGGAGAGGGATAGAGAGTTAGAAACATCGATGAGAGAGAAACATCCATCAGCTGCCTCCGGCACACCCCCTCCTGGGGATGTGCCCACAACCAAGGTACATGCCCTTGACTGGAATCGAACCTGGGACCCTTCAGTCTGCAGGCTGATGCTCTATCCACTGAGCCAAACCTGTTAGGGCTAACGTTTTTTTAATGTACTGAATTTAGAGCTAGAAAAAAGAGATAAACATAATTTTGTTGTTTCCCTTATTTATGCATTCATTGGTTGTTTCTTGAATGTGCCCCTGCCTGGAGATTGAACCTGCAACTGTGGCATATTGGATCGACACTAACCAGCTGAGCTACCCAGCAAAGGCCCTAATTTGTCTTTTTTAAAATTTTTATTCCTACTGGCATATCTTTTTCTTGTATTATTGCATTGGATAGATCCTCTGGTACAATGTGCAATAATAGCAGTAGACATCCTTATCTTCTTACTGTCTTTAACAAATGCTTTTAAAGTTTCTCCATTAAGCATGAAGTTTGCTTAAGGTTCTGGTGTATAAATTCTTTATTAAATACTTTTCCTGTATTAATATTGTTTAACAAATTAAAAATTTTATCATGACTGAGTGCTGATTCTATGTAATGCCTTAATGTTTTTATGTGAATTATATGAGATGATCTTATATTTTTCTTTCTTAATATAAAAATGTAATAAATGAGTATAATTATGTTGAGGCATACTTGCATATATATACGTATATATGTGTTCTTTTATTGGATATGCTAGTACTTTACTTAGGAGTTTTGCAAATGTTCAAAAGTGAAACAATTGGTCTATAATTTCCTCTTTAAAAAAATTATCCTTATATTATTTGATGTCGAGTTTATATTAGCCTCATTAAAGAAGTTGGGTAGCTTTCCCTCTTTCATATATATTTTTCTTAAACATTTTGTAAGAGATAAAGACTATCTGTTCCTTAAGAGTTTGGTATAATTTATTGTAAAACTAGAGGCCCGATGCACAAAATTCATGCATGGGTAGGGTGCCTAGGTCTGGCCCGTGATCAGGGCCGATTGGGGCCTTCCGGCTGCCAGCCGAAGCCTTCCTTCGCTCCGCGCCGCTCCCTGGTGGTCAGCGCACATCATAGCGAGCGACTGAACTCGTGGTCTCCCAGTCGAACTCCTGAAGGGACACTTTGCATATTAGCCTTTTATATATAGAGATAATCTGACTGCATGTAAAGGGCATGTGTGTCAGGTTTTTGACAATTTCACTTCATTAATGATTATTGATGAATTTGTGTTTCTGCTCTCAGTTGAGAAGAGTTCTAAATTTCCCAAATACACTGCTCCAGTCCCCAGATTCTGTCCTTTAGATTCTCTGTGGTAGACTAAACCTTCTTGTGACCAACCAGTATCCTCACTCACATTCATGTTGAGAAGAAAAGCCTCTGAGGAGAGGTGCCTGTTCCCTTTGGTCATGGAGACGATGTTCTCTCTCTGCTTGCATGTGTGTTTACATGTGTTTCTAACAGTGCAGAGAGGTTTACATTCAACAGTTGATTTCCTGTTACTGGCTAACAGCATTTCTGGGAATGTTGCTTGATATTAGCAAAGCCTGTTTGTAATACAGGATGTCCCCCAAAATATGTATATACACTTTAACAGCTGATAGCTCAATATTGAAAATGCAATTATTTTAATAAACACTGCCTTTATAATTATTCAAAGTGTGTGTAGACATTTTGGGGGGACACCCTACATATAAAGAACTCTACACAAACATATGTCTTTCCCAGACCCTTGCAACAAACTCTATTCTTTTAAGGAAACCAAACCAGCAATCGTCCTTGGCCTCCACTGGCCCTCACAACAGCCTTATATGATATGGAAAAGAAATGGACTTTGGAGTCACGCAGATCTGGGTTTGAATCCAAGCTTTGCCACTAACTAGGTGTGTGGCTATGATAGTGTGTTCAGGCTGCTATAAGAGAGAATCACAGACTGGGTAGCTTATAAACAACAAAAGTGGATTTTTCACGGTTCTGGAGATTGGAAGTCCAAGATGAGGGTACTGGCATTGGCTCTGGTGAGGACCCTCGTCTTGCTTGCAGACAGCTGTCTTCTCTCTGTGTGCTCACATGGTAGAAGGGGTGAGCTAGTGCTCTGTGGCCTCTGCTTATAAGGGCACTTATCCCATTCATGAGGGCTCTACTCTCATGACCTAATACCTTTACTGTGGGGCTTAGGATTTCAACATGAATTTTTTTTTGGGGGGGGGGGGCAGGACACAAAAATTCAGACTACCACATGGTCTTAGGCAAGTTACTTCACATCTCTGAGGCTGTTTCCTTCTCTATAAAACAGTAATAATGAAACCTACTCCCCCAAATTGTTTTCAAGATTAAGTGAGATCACAGGAAATAATATGGACCAAATGCTTGGCATATGTGAATGCTCACAAATGTTAGTTTCTTCCCATCATCTCCCCTCCCCTGCTCTTTCTTTCAAACCAGAATTGTGCTTCATAAGGTCTAATCAGAGAGACTTCTAGAAAGAGGCCATGGGTGTGTACCTCCTGATACCTTATGTTTTTTTTTTCTATGGTGGTTATTTATTTAAAATCATTATTGTTGAAAGTATTACATATGTCCCCTCCCCCCAACCCACCCCCCACCCATCTTCACCACCCTATTGTCTGGGTCCATGGGTTATGCATATATGCATATATAAGTTCTTTGGTTGATCACCTCCTACCCACCCACCCTCCCATGCCTTCTCTCGGATATTCCACACTCTGTTCCATGCTTCCATGTCTCTGGCTTTCTTGATAATCAATTTAAATTTCTCTTGGATGAATTTCCTGGAAGCTTTTGGACCACCATTTTGGTTCTGTATCTATACCATCTCTTAGCAGCCCTCCTAGACTGTTGATCAAACAGTTCTATAGAATAACTGTGTTGTTATTTAAGAACCATGCTGCTCTTAACGAGCGATAGCTCTTTGTTTCATTTGTTGGTGCTCCTTCTTTTAAGAAAATAAAAACTCATTATTATTGATGATAACATTTTAAATGCAAAGACCCCAGAGAGTGAATATAAGGAATAAATAACTTCTGGGACTAGGTTTTCTGAGGAGCGATTATGAGAGGTGGAGGGGGGGAGGTAGGAAATTGACAAAGAAGGGCAGATAGTGGGTAGAAGAACTGAAGGTATTCCTTGAGGATTTCTCAAGATCTAAAATATGCCTATTTTATAGTCATTTATCTGGGCCCTGTGGAATCTGTACTTGGCTCAGAGCTTTTTGCAAGTGTCTTACCAGAAATGATAATGATAGCTATCATTGTTCTTAAGTAGAGGAAAAGAGCATCATGAAAACAAAACATAATTGGAATTATGGATGTGCCTCCATATAAATATCTGTGGCTCATAGCACAAAAATAACTTTTCCATTGGAGAGCTAAGCCAAGAGTTTTATGGTATCAGCACTGAGAATCTAATTTAAAACAGCCGTGGCCAGAAATTCGGAGATGGGGCTGACACATTGGCCTCTGTTCATCCCTTTGAATGTTTTTTCCTAGCTCATGGTAACTCATATCCCAGGCCAGTTTGGAGGGCTTGGAAGATGGTAATTGATGCTGCAAACCTTGCTTTTGTTGGCCTCCGTTTAGTGTTAACACAAACATAGGGAAATGCTTTAATCTCGTGTCTTTACAACTGAGAAGAGAACCATTTGAGATGCAGCTGCAGGCCTGTCACTCGTTTGTGGCTTGAAGCAGAACCTCATAAATTTTGCGAAAATTGCCGGTTCCTTTATTGGTCGTGGATTTAGTGGAAGGTGCCTAGTTCGAGTCTTTCTAAGTAGCATGCTGGCAGTCAGGTGCTCTTGATTTTCAGAAAAGTTATCTTGGGGAGGGGTAAGGTCAGGCTTTCCTGGGAACTGGGTGGTAATGTCAGAATCTTTTCAGTTCTAAGAAGGGTCCGACTTGCCTAGATGAGTGTATTTCCCCCTTAAGAGGATTGTTATTTTAGGCTTCCAGCCTCATCCTCTTGATCATTCATCTTTTGATCGTACACTCCCAGTAGGAATGGCTCTGTACCACAGGGGATGGGATTTACCCAGCTTTAAATAGCCCTTGCTTGTCAGGATCTGCCTCCTCCTCACCCACACATTCCCCTCTCCCGCCAATGTTCCTCCGTAACTGCTCGCACATGCCCTTCCACACGCGCACACAGGCTTGCCCATTCGTGGATGGGAACCCTGCTGTAAACTTCACTGCTTGGGGCCTGCTTGTTTTCTGGCCAGAGGGAGGGTCTTTCCTGGATTCTCACAAGGGCACCTGTATGGACTACTGAGACAGTGCTAGCTCCTTTACTGGTTTCCTAGTTTGTCTGTGCCTTTAACCCTCCATTCTTGTGGAGAACTGGTGTCTTTAACCCCTTCCCTCCTGAACTTTGGTTTGTCTTGTTTCTGACTTGTTGCCTTGCTTAGACTTATGCATGCTCCAGAGACCCTGACCTTATTTTGTGAAGGGCTTTTCTACCCTCCACCCTCTTTTGATATACATGGCTCATAAACTCAGCCACCACTTACTGAGAGGCTCCTCTGTTTAAGGCTCCTACACTTCACCATTGGCCGTGGTGCCCAGGCTGACATCACGCTTGTGCCATCAAGTCACTGTGGAGAATGATGAAGGTGATGTCATTCTGCAAAGCTCTGGGGAGATTGTCCCATACCATAGAGATGTGCTTGAAAAACAATCTCTTCTCCCCTTATATTTGAGACTTTAAAACTAAATGTGTGGGGGCAGGAAGCATCAGGTTCAACCCAGGTTTCTTCCCTGCCTCTGGCCTCACCACCTTCCAGTTCATCGTCCCATCAGAGCTTTCCTTCTAAAATTCTTTCCGATCCTGTTTACTCTCTCTACCTTCTTTCACTGAATCCTTTACAATAAAACCAAACTCCTTAGCATGATACAGAAAGGCTCCTGTACCTCACTCACCTGTGTGCCTCTTGCACTGTATCACCCAGGTTAACTCCCGACTCCAGCCAGATCCCTCCACCTGCAGGATCAGGCTCTCCCTGCCTTCTTGTCTTTGCACACACACCTTTCTCCACTCTATTCTGCCTAATCAATTCACATCAGCCTTCAAGATTCAGTCCAGAAGCCTGCTCTTCCTGAGGTCTTTTCAAACTAGGGCCAGCAGCTTTATTTCCCCTACAACTGTGGACACAGCCACCATCTCTGTCACCCATCTTAATTAAGTATCTGGCTCAATGAAGTGCCACACTCCCCTGCACTTGGCTTTATCACATTAACATAACATTTGAGAATTGTCCCTGGTAGACAGAGAATGCCTGGATAATGGTCTGGGCCTCTTTTTCACTTGTACCAGTGTGTAGTTTAGGGTTAAGGGTGTTCTGTTATCATTGTCAGGTGAATGTTCACCTGCATGAAATTGACACACACACACACATTCACTGGATGCTCACACACAACACACATTGGGTGCTCAAATACATCAAGATGTAGATTCCTATGGGAAGCTTACTTTAAATCTTACTGAGAGTATTTACAAAGCAAATAGTTGGTGCTTAGTGAATGTCTGTTGAGTTGAAGAAAGAATAAGTGCACATACATACAAACTATGGAAAATTTACTCCAAAATATCTTAAGAAGAGAGCCACCATGTAGCCTCGCTTCCTCGTAATTACTGTAGAAAGAATATGGACTGGAAAATCAAAGGTTAGAGTTCATGTTCATCTTCTCAGCTCTGTTTCCCTGAGGAGATCATCTTACCTCTTTAGACCTCTATTTCCTCATCTGTCATATGAGGTGTTAGAAATGGTATTTAATGCCTATTGAATAGTCTAGATTCCATTTTTATTAGAAGGCCTAAAGTCAGACCACCAGCTGTTTTCCATTAAGTGGCATGAATGTGGGACTCATTTTTCAGCCTCATCATGGAAGCATGTTCATGACAAGCCCTCTAGCTCTGGGCAGAGCAGCAAAGCCGAGAGCAACAGATGGACCAGAGTTTTCCCAAATGGTGGCAGGAGGCCAAGACCTAGTTGGAAAGCAAAGACAGGGTGAGATGCCCCGAGCCAGGCGGGAGCAACAGTCAGTGACCCAAGTCAGTCTGAACTCAAAGCTTGCCAGATACTTGGAAAAAGAGCATGGGAGGGAGCTGGACAGTGAGCTTGCAGGGGTAAGCTGGAAATGGTCCCCCTCCCAGGAGAGTCTGAGAGAGGACCCAATGCAAGTCATCAAGGCAGCTTCAGTTGTCTAAAGGATGAGTAGGTGAAAAAGCATTTAGACTTAGTCTGTGCTCCCCCCCTCAACCCCCCAGCATAAATGGAAGCCAGGAGGAAGTTAATTTGGGGTTAATCGGAGGGAGAAGAGTATAATGCTGTCTAAATGATAATATGATGAACTTGCTTATAAAGTAATGAGGTCTCCACTACTGGAAGTGTTTCTGCAGCAGCTGGACAATTCCTCAGCAGAAATGTATAAGGATTCCTCAGTTGGGAAGCTTGGACACTAGATGATGTTTAAAGTTTTCTTCTGATGCTAGGAGAGCCTCTGCTTCTCAGGTCCTCCCCAAATCTTATTTAGGGAAATGATTTCAGATTTCAGAACCCTTCTCAGCACACCCTGCCTTTTGTAACTGGACTAAAGGGGTCCATTCATCTATGTGCATCAAAGTCCAATCGAGCACAAACAGGAATTTGCAGCAAAGAAAGTAGAGGTTTATTAATTGAGGAAATGCTGCCAAGCCTGGAGTCGCAGGTAAACTAGTGCTAAAAGACCTGGCTCCCCGATGGCTTCCAGGGGATGGGCTATACAGGGGGGAAATCATTAATCATGGTGGTTAAAGGAGCTGGGGTCCTGGGCTCTACTGATTGCTTGGGGCCAGTGTCCCAGGGGGTAGTTGGTCATTGTATCTTGTGCTGGTGTCAGCCATCGTATTGTTCTGTTTCATGAGGGTGTGGTCTGTAGGGTCCTTTCCCTTTCATGGGCCTAGGGCTGAAACAACTGAAATTCAGATGTTATCTTTAGCTTGACCAAACTCTGTTTCTGTGGCGAACAGATTGTTCTGAAGACTGATACTGATCAGAAACTGATATCCTAGGGGCTTAATGATTGAGGAAGGGAGTGGACGGACAGAAAGGAGTAAGGGTCATGTTAAAGAAATGGAGTTTCTACGTGGTTACACTTTGGGAACTCTTTAGTCTTTGGAGGTTTCCCTTAAAGTGGAGCATCCTGAATTGGACCTCATGGGCCAGGATGTGGCCTGGCCAGGGCCTCTCTAGGGACATTACACAATTTTTACAGATAGTGGACCTATTAATTCCTCATCTCTCTTGCTCTGAGCTGGGTTGTAAAAGCAAACAGCAGTGTGTCTTGGTTCCTCTGGTATGTGCTCTTGCCACCTCAGATGATGGACAGACTTTATTTCTTTTTGTCCACTTTTCTCCACTGGAGTTGAGTTGTTTTTGTTTTTTGTTTTTAAAATATACATTTTATTGATTTCAGAGAGGAAGGGAGAGAGAGATAGAAACATCAACGATGAGTGAGAATCATTGATTAGCTGCCTCCTGCACGCCCCACACTAGGAATTGAGCCTGCAATCTGAGCATGTGCCCTGATTGGGAATCGAACCATGACCTCCAGATTCACAGGTCAATGCTCCACCATTGAGCCATGCCGGCTGGGCTGGAGTTGAACTTCTGATGCCTTTGCGATAAATCTTTTAATCTAGACAGTGACTTTCAACTTGGGGTGCATTTTCTGTACTGGGAACTTCCATGGCAGTCCATCTGTGCCTTCTCAAGAGTCTCCCATTTCACCCCAAATGCTCTCCCTCTCTTTTATTTGTTTCTTTTCCCCCTTTATTTTTCTTTTCATCTATTCTTTCTCAATTCTCCATGCTCACTGAATACCACATTTTTACTTGTTTTTTCTTTTCAAATTCTTTGCCTTCCTGGTATCTTGGTGAATAGGAATGTGGGTGGCTTGTCAGCTCCATTGTGCCTATGAAGAAAAATGCCCAGAGGTTAAGTGATGCGTTTAATTTACTGGCAGTGCCAAGGCTTCATGGCTTCCTGACTTTCCAGCCCCTGTCCTGGAGATCACATGCATTTGCTTATAACACTGGAGCCACAAAGATCATTAAGCTTTTCTCTGTGTGTGTGGTCATTGTGCTGAAAGAATTTACCCAGGGGCCAGTCCCAGGCCTCTGGAGCTCATCTCTGAGATCACACTGAAGTGATGAGAGCAAAGGAATTTATGGAGTGCTTCTTGTTTTTCAAAGAAAGTTTTAAGGCCATCACTTCCTTTTTTAAAAAAATTTATATTTTATTGATTTTTTACAAAGAGGAAGGGAGAGGGATAGAGAGCTAGAAACATCAGTGAGAGAGAAACATCGATCAGCTGCCTCCTGCACTGATCCTCCTACTGGGGATGTGCCTGCAACCAAGGTACATGCCCGTGACTGGATTCAAACCTGGGACCTTTCAGTCCACAGGCTGACATTCTATCCACTGAGCCACACCAGTTAGGGCTAAGGCCGTCACTTTCTTTGAAGTTCTCCAGAGTCCTTTGAGGTGGAAGAGCCCATGTGAGCCTCATTTTGCAGGTGAAGGTCATGGGTAAAGGGGGCCCTGAGATATGCTAGCTTGTGGTCTACAAATCTTCCGTTTGACCCACTCTCCAGGAAAGTCAGGAAAGGGGAATGAGTTGTTTCCATCTGGTGTCAAACGAAATGGAGACCTAGGGTTCTGGGCTTTGCAGTTGGTCCAAGACAAAGTCTCATGCCATGTTGAAGATGGGAGCTGGGGCAGGGGCTGGGGCAGGGATACTGGGACAGGTTCTGACCCTGGATGTCAGGCTAGCTCCAGCACGTTGGGAGACTGCAAGGCTAGCTGGGAGGGAAGTGTGCAGGCTTAGTCAGTTGGTTGGTAGGACAAGGGCTAACTGGTTTTAGCCTCCTGGGGAGAGAGGTGGCCTTCTAAGATCTGGTACACTGGCTGGGGATTTTGAAGTGTGGTGAGGGACACTTGTTATAATGTGAGTCTTGTTATAATCTTGGGTTTTTCATCCATTTATTCCACAATATCAGCAAGCACCTATTGAACATAAGTAAATCTCTAACATACACTTCTTAAGAGAACCTCATATATAGGGTTTCCCCCCCCAAAAAAAAAAGTTCCCCCATATACTTCGGTTAATTATAAAGGCAGTGTTTATTAAAATAAATTTCATTTTCATTTAACAGCTATCAGCTATTAAAGTGCGTATACATTTATTTCGGGGGGACACACTATATATGTGTAAGTGTGTGTATATATATGTGTGTGTATATATATATTATCTCTACATCACCTTACATATATGTATTCTTATTAATGTAAATAACCAGTAAAAATTCAAAGTTTTTTCCTCAGTTTATGGATTAGGAAACCGAGTCCCAAAGAGGGTAATTAGTTCACTCAAAGTCCCACAGTTACTTAGAAGCTGAGCCAAGTCCCAAACCCATGTTTTCTGAGTTCTTTTACTGGTGCTTCTAACTGCTTCCCATATGGCAAACAGTTTTTAATGTCACGGTGTATGCTTTGAAGAATAACAGGGAGACACACTACTTTTGAGTTATTACTGAAGGTTTTACTTTATCTTTAGAGGCTGGAAAACCTAAGTGCAGAGTTGAAACACAACTCGAGCCCTTTTTGTTAAACCCCCAAGCAGCATTCATGTCGTTGGCAGTCACTCTTTAAGTCAACCCAGAACAAGTCCTCTTCCTAGATTTGGAAGTGCCCAACACAGGTCAGGATGACCTGTGCCCAACACATCCATGCTCTGGTGCATCCTGACCTGTGTTGGGCACTCTCATTATGTGGCCAAGTGGAGTGGAGCAGCAGGAAGAATGGGTTGGGTTTCCTTGGTAAAGTGGTTATGGGTAAGAGGGCTGGGGTCTTAGGGCAACCAACCTGGGGCCTCCTGCAGTGAAGGAAGGTTGCTGTCCCAAAGCTCCAGGGCTCAAATATGTGACTCAGCTCACAGCCTGTACTATGATCAAGGGTCTAGCCCCTCAAAGGCCTGCCCATGCCCCTCTAATAGGCCCATGAGGCTCTATGACCCTGAGCCCTGGGAATAGGCACATGAGGCTCTATGACCCTGAGCAAGGCTGATCCCTGAGAGGCCTCATGCTGTTGGCTCAGCCTGATCTAGCACACCCTTCCTAATGGACTTCCTCACCTTTATATGAGTCCCTTACTGGGCTGCCTTGTTGGGGAGGGAGTTCCCTGGGAAGCCTGGTTCTGACCATGAGTTTTTTCCTGTCAGAATGTCCTGCTGTGGCTGCTGCCTTCCCCTTTCCTTTCCAGCCATAAGCAGCTGCTCTTCTGTGCTTCCCTTGGCCCAGTTTTTGTCCTCCATGAGCTTGTCAGAAACCCTGGGATGAGTCAGAACTTGGCTTCAGTCTCAGGTACATCTTTCACTCATTCACTGAACAGTTTTTGTGCCTGTGAGGTTGTGCCAGGGCAGGGCACACAAGCATGAATAAGATCCTGCCAGTCCCTTTTCTAGGGTTGCTCCCAGCCTAGAATGGAGACCCCAGGAGACACTCGGCCTGCTGTGACAAGTGCTACTGGGAACTCCAACCTGGATCACTGGCCCATCACCTACTCTGGGGGTTGGGTTAGTGCCCTGGTGTTCTGTGTTTCTGCCACACTCCCCAGGTCCTGACATCTGCTTTGGGAGCCTTGCTCTGCTGTCCCAGGGCCATACTGCCCACTGATCCAGTCACCTATTGCTCTAGAACAAGCATGTCAGACACACAGCCCACGGGCCGTGTGCAGCCCACAATGAATATTTTTGCGGCCCAGCCGATATAATGGGATGTAAGAAACATTTTAATAAAAATTTCATAACTTAATTTTTATAATACCCTAGTATACATAACTAGAGGCCCAGTGCACAAATTCTTGCACAGGTGGGGTCCCTCGGTCTGGCCGGTGATCAGGGCTGATCGGGGCCCATTTCACCCAGTCCTGATCAGGCTGATCAGGCCTGGGAGGTTGGCTGGCCAGCCAGCTGGCTGGCCATGGGAGGTTGGCTGTGGGAGTGCACTGACCACCAGGGGGCAGCTCCTGCATTGAGCATCTGCCCCCTGGTGGTCAGTGTGTGTCACAGCTACTGGCCAGTCATCCAGTCGTAATGGTCACTTAGGCTTTTATATATAGAGATTATTAATAACGAACTACAACGTTCACTAATGACTGATTACTTTAATCATGTTGCATTCATTTCCCGTAGGTGCCTTATGCACAGGCACACCATTTCTCTCCACTAATACTAGCAGCGAATATTTTAGCAGCCGATTACCACGTCATTCGTCTTGGAGTGACTTGTGTAGTGTACGCAACAGGAAATATTTCGCTTTTGGAAAATAAGAAAAATAGGTTTATTTGCTTTACACTTATTTGTGCAGTTACTCAGTGGTAATTTAATGTTCAAGAAAAAATATTAATTTTTATTAAACTGTTCTATTATTTTATGTTAATGATTACTCATTTATTTTAGCCCTTTGTATTCAACATGTCTCTATCGAAATAAACCTAAGTTTCTATGAAAATTGAAGTTTTTGGTGTTTTTGCAGCCCACATAAACCTAAACCTTGTTTATTTGGCCCGTGTTAGCCTTTGAGTTGGACATGCTTGCTCTAGAACAACCTCTCCAAACAGAGGTTTTCATCGATGGGCAAATGAGTAAACAGAATGTGGTATATAAGTACATGGAATAGTTTCAGCCTTGAAAAGGAAGGAAATACTATAACATGGATGAACCTTTATGACATGCTAAGTGAAATAAGCCAGTCACAGAAGTTCAAACATTGACTGATTCCACTTTTAGGAGGTAGGTAGAGTAGTCAGATTCATAGAAACAGAGTATAATGGTGGTTGCCAGGGACTGAGGGGAGGGGGAATGGAAAGTTAGTATTTAATGGTCCAGAGTTTCAGTTTGAGAACATGACAGTTCTGGAGCTGGGCATGGGGATGGTGATGATTGCACAACAGTGGGAATGGACTTAACACAGATCTGTGCACTTAAAAATGGTTAAAAGGGTAAATTTTATCATTAAGTATATTTTACCACATATACAAAAATGTAGAGGCTTAAAACCACAATTTGATGTTATCTTTGCTGGTTCTGTGGGTTGACTGGCCTCAGCTGCGTGGTTCTTGCGTAGGTTGTCTCATGTAGTTGTCATCAGATGGGGACTGAGGTCGGGATCACTGAAAGCTCAATGGGCTGGTGTCCACAAGGTGCCCTGCTGTGGCACTCCATGCGGCTTCTTTGTCCAGCCTGAGTTTCTACTATGGTGGCGGTGGCTCAGGGCTCTGATGAGCAGGAAATGGCAGCTTCTAGGTCACTTCAGGCCTATGCCCAGAACTGTCACAGTGTCACTTCTGCCCCATCCTGTCCATCAGAGCAGTGACAGGCCCACCCAGATTCAAAGGGTGGGAAATAGAGCTTCTTTCTCAAGGAAGGAGGGAGAAGGTGACATTTCAGAAAACTTTCTGCCTGAAGTGTGGTTGCAGTTGTCTTAAAGAGTTTAAACAGGGAAGTCTTCAGCAGGCACTTACTTCTCTGCAGACCCCTTTAGGGGAATTCATCTGCATTGTTAGCGTTTAAAAGGCCCTTGTTTTCAACACACAGAGCCAGAGAGAGCTGGAACAACCCCCCCCCCCCCCCCAAACACTGGCCTCCTGGCTCCCAGGCTGGGCCAACAGCTGTGGGACTTCCCCCAGAGGGACCTCTGTGTGCTCTGAGCAACAGGAAGGTCTGGTGGAAAGATGGGTGTGTTGATTTTTTAAAAATTTCCATAATTTTGGAATTGCTCAAGTTGTTACATATGTATACATATGTATATTCATGGAATTTCCCCAGAAATGGCTAGGATCAAAGCCAATATGTTTTTGTTCTCTGTAAGTTAGTGCTTCCTACCTCTGTATTCACAGTGATGTAGACATTTCCAGGTGAGCTGGGTGGTCAGCAATAGCCTAGGACTGGCCATGGACAAACCAAAATGCTTTGATTTGGGGTCTGCACAGAGCCCTGATCTGAGGTTGCCTTTGTGACATGTGGCTCATCTTGGGCAGCCAGAGAGGAGTCCTGTTTAGCGATGATTAATACGTGCGTAACTGGATTTTGTGTTCTTTTCGTGGAGGGAATGAAGCCAGGTGGGAGAAGTTCCCTTAGGCTGGTGCTAACTGACGGGTATGTGACCCAGATGCACAGAACATGAGCAGAGGGTGTGGTTACTGATGCCTCATCTGCTGCCCCCCTGTCTCTGCCCAAGCAGTCGCCCCTCCCCAGGTAGCCTCCCTGCCCCTGAGCAGGGGCTGTCCTCTCTGAACAGCCCAGTGCACTTCAGCACAGGGGACAGCACATCTGTCCATCATTTGTTGTTTTCTCTGGTCTTTTCTACCAGGTTTTAAGCACCTGAGGAGCAGGACACTATAGTAACAACAGCCTCTATTTATGATCTCCCCCTGCATCTTCCATTTTATAGATATTGCTTTAGTATGTGCAAGAACCCTGCCTCACTTTGCTCAGGCTGCAGTAACAGCATACCAGATTGGGTGACTCACACAACAGAAATGTGTTTCTCACAGGTCTGGAGGCTAGAAGTCCAAGATCAAGGTGTTGGCAGGTCTGGTCTCTTCTGAGGCCTCTCTCCTAGCCTTGCAGATGGCCTCCTTCTCACTATGTCCTTACATGGCCTTTTCTCTGTGTGTTTGCCTCCATGTGGTCTCTCTGTGTGTCTTAACCTCTTCTTATACCAGTCAGACTGGCTCAGGGCTCAGACTAACCGTCTCACTTTATTTTAAATACTAGAGGCCTGGTGCATGGCAATTCATGCAGTGGAGCGGGGGAGGGGGCGGCCCTCAGCCTGGCCTGCCCCCTCTCACAGTCCGGGAGCCCTCAGGGTTGGGAGGTGACCTGGCGATCAGGGGAAGACGATGCCCCCATCACACCTCTGCTGCTGCCACTGCCAGCAGCGCAAGCCTTGGGCAGCCCTGGGTGGCTGGGGAGCTGAGAGGACTGGGGGACTCCGGAGGCAGGTACGTGGAGTGGCCAGACCTGCCTGGGGGTGGGCCTGGCCATGCTGTGCCTGGTGCCCCTGCAGGGCTGAGGGGACTGGGTGCCGCCATCTTTGAGGGCGTGATAGTCAATTAGCATATTCCCACCTTATTAGATAAGATGTTTTTATTCTTTTTAAAGTGAGAGGAAGGCAGAGGGGGAGAGAGAGAAACACTGATATGAGAGAGAAACATCAATGGGCTGCCTCCCGCAGTCATCCCATCGGGGATCGAGCTGCAACCTGGACATGTGCCTTGATGGGGAATTGAACTGGTGACCTTTTGGCACACGGGACTATGCTCTAACCAACTGAGTCACACCAGCCAGGGCTAACGGCATCACTTTAACTTAAACAGCTCTTTACAGACCCTACCTCTAAGTACAGTAACATTCTAAGGCATTGGGTGTTAGGGCTAAATTTTGGGGGTACACAATGCAGCCCATAACAAATCCTAAAAGTTAACTATTGTTCTTGTTTCACACATGAGGAAACTGAGGCTCACGGAGGTAAAGTAACTTGCCCCATGTTGCTCAGTTAGTTGAGGGCAGGGCTTATATACAGTCTAACTTCTCAATCCTTCTTTCTTGGCCACATGGACAATGATTCAGGTCTTGGTTCTGTGGTCTGCATGGCGCTCCACTCAGGACCCAGCACATAGAAGACAATGTAACTCTTCACAGAACGAATGAGCAGTGGGTGTGTGATTGAAGAATTTGCACCAGAACGTTTGGAAGGCATTCTCCAAAGCCTAGCATCCAAAGGTGAAGATCCTGGGGGACTTTCCTGGAAGATGTTGGTCCTTAACTTCTCATGCAGACCATTCCAGTCTGAACACAGCACTGTTAGTGTGTGGGTAGGAATCACATTTGAAAGGGTTAAATATTCTTCCTGGGCCATTTAGCTACTGCCTCCTCTCGAAACACTAAAAGCGATTACACGGTAATTAAGATAAATTACTTGAAAAATTTTTGTAGCAGAGTGGCCAATTTTGGTTTTCCCCTCACTAAATACTTAAATCCAGAGAGAGATCTTTCTAGTTCTTTAACCTTCTAGGACTTTCTGCTTATCTTCAGGAGGGCCCTGGGCCAGCAGGTAGAGGTAGAGGGGAAGGAGGAGGTTTGCATATTTAAGATGTGTGATCTGCACCAAGCCCCTTCAGCTAAGTATCCCACATCTTTTTCATGGTTTCTGCTAAGAATTCAGAACCAAAATCCAGGAGCTGCCATCTAATAACCACGGGGCCACACCCCAGCGCAGCCCTGGGGGCCCCTAAGGAGATAATGCCATTTCTCATCTCTGTCTCTGAGTGCCTTGCTCTGCCCACTGGAGAACCCATGGCAATATAAATACCAGAAGGCAGCCCTGAAAGCAGGCCTTGTTTCAGGCCTTCAGTCTTCACGAAGGCTCACTTGTCTGCCCCCTTCCCCGGTGGGGTTGGGCTGGATTTTTTGGAGAGTGGGAAGCCCTGGGGCCCTTTTGTGTTTCTGAGACCAAAAGGTAGGTAGGGTACAAAGCGATAGGCTGTTCCTAGGGCTGCCAGAAACCAGTCTACCAGGAAACAACTCAGCCCCAGAGCAGCAGAAACTCCAAAACGGGTGGGGGGTTGGGGGGGTACAGGGAGGTAATAGGGATGGAGTTGCTGAGACATAGACAGCTGAGCCTGGCCTCTGTCCATTCATGAGCCCCAGCATCCCTGCTCCCGTGGCTTCCAGACTGGCAGCCATGCTTCATGCCCACCTTCTGCTGAAGTTGCTCCCAACCCTGTCACTGTTGACCTAATTACTCAACCCAGAGGTCATTTGTCTCTACCCTCCCCAACTCTTCAAGGGCTCATAGAAACACTCCTTCTTGCCTTGGGGGTGGGGGTGGGGGGTGTCTCTGCACCTCCTGCGTTTCCCTTGGCCTTTTCTGTGTGACATACTTTCTCCTTTTCTTTTCCTCTTCCTATAAAATGATAGGGTCCTTAGCTTTGGTGCCCTGTTACCTCTCTCATTCTCTCCTGCATTCAGTTTTCCCCTAGTGGAGAAAGCTCCCCAGCTCTACATGTGTAGCCTCCGGTTTTCTCTCCAGGTATGGTCTTGTGTTTTAGCTCCTTGCTAGATATTTCCATTGGGATGGACCTCAGACCTGACCAATTTGTGATTGACTTGCTCCTCTTCCTGTCTCTCCTATTGTTACTGGAGAAATGAGTGGGCCAGATTTCCCCATTGCTCATGGGAGAGGGATTCTCGGGATGCAGCTGAAATAAGCATTTTTAGAGGTCCCCCCATGGGAGAATGAGATGAGGTAAAAGACTATTTGGAGTTATATTCCTTGGGTTTAAAAGTCCCATGTCTCTTAATCCAGTCTTAGAAAAGGATTCGGCAAAGTTAGAAGCAGGGCCAGAGTCTCCGTTCCATGTTGCAGCTGGGTGGGTGCAGTTCAGCATCAGGCTTGGTAAAGTCCATCAGTCCATTGTGTGGATCCCACATGGCTGTTGGCCACGTGGACGAAGGCAGGGTAATGCGCCCCCTGCAACAAGAGTCCCAAGAGAACTAGAGGGCCAGGAGCCAAGGGAGTGAACTCCCTTTGTCTAGGAGTTCAAATATTTAGACTTTGTGCACTTGCAGTGGCCACACCTCTTCTGTCCACTGACTTGTTCCCAGGTGTGGCTGACAGGTAAGCACCTTCCCATTCAGACCTTACTGGGCATGGGTCCCATTGCCTTTGTCCAGTCCCTTCCTCCATTGATCAGCAGGGAACAGACTTGGAGAGTGTTAAATTGCAGCTTTCTAGCAAAACTATAAGTGGCATGTCTATAGTGTCTAGTCCTCCCTTTTCTCCTTCCCTGCTACGTAATAACCAGGTCAGTACAATGGTATCACCTGTAGCTGCTTTTCTCAGTGCCAGACTCCCCCTTTCCCCATGTTTTCTAGATCATTTTTGGTGTCCAAGTCCTGTCAAATCTTTTACAATATTCCTTTGTCTGGGCTCTCTCCTGTTCTGATTCCCACCCTGGTCGTCATTATGGTTTAGTAGGAAAAGCATGAGATTTGGGCCCGAGACTGGGTTCGATGCTGACAGCACCTTTTTTTGAGTGTGCCACCTCAGGCAAATCCCCAAACTTGTGCCTCCAATTCCTTATCTACAAAGTAGACACACGCATGGGGATGGACACCCTTCTTGGCACACTCAGATCACTGACCTCCTCACCAGAGAGCAGGATTTTTCATCTTCAGTGTTAGATATATTTGGGGATGAATAATCCTTTGTTGTGGGGACCATCTTGTGCATTGTAGGATGTTTAGCAGCATCCCTGGCCTCTACCCACTAGAGACCAAGTAGCATGCCCTACCCCCAGTTGTGATCACTAAACCTGTCTCCAAATACTGCCAAATGTGTCCTGGGAGTAAAATCACTCCAGCTGAGAACTAGTGGTATAGACTGATGCTGAGTCAGAGTTCTGGGTGACAAGCATGGCCCCAGGTTTTCATGTCAGCCATGGGCTTTGGGAAAGATTGCCATGAAGAGACCCATAAATGCCCTTGCCCTGGGTCTTGTCCCCACACGATTAACTTCTCTCTGCTTTGGGAGATGCTGTCTTCAAGGAGCAGCCCTCAGTATGGATCCAGGCACAGATCACATCTGGAGGGCAGGGTAGAGGCATGGTCATGTGCCAGGCAGAACGGAGACAGTTCTAGAAAAGGATTTGTAACAAGTTGTCCCGATGCCAATGCCAACTCCAGGATCTGGGCTCTTTACTTTCTTGCTGGCTAGAGAAAGGAAGGCTGGAATGGGAGAGAGGGGAAACAGGAGGGAGAGAAAGAGGAAGGAAAACCACTTTACTGAGTACCTATTATGAGACAATTTACAGAAGAGGTAAATATTGCCACAATTTTACAGATGAAGAAACTGAGACCCAGAGACCTCTGTTTAACAAATTTCCATAGCATCTATGACAGTGACATGAACCTGGTGTGGATACTCCATAAAACTGTCATGGTGGTGCTCAGCCAGCCTGCCTCAATGGATAAGCGCCGACTTATGAACCAGGAGATTGTGGTTCAATTCCTGGTCAGGGCACATGCCTGCATTGCAGGTTCTATCCCCAGTGAGGGACGTGCAGGAGGCAGCCAATCAATGATTCTCTCTCATCATTGATGTTTCTATCTCTCTCTCCCTCTCCCTTCCTCTCTGAAATCAATAAAAATATATTTAAAAAACAACAACTGTCATGGTGGTGCACTGTCCCTCAGAGAGCACACCCATGCCATTCCCTCCCCATTCAGGCACGCCACCTCTAAACTCCAAGGGACCCAGGAGATTTGCAACCAGGGGAGCAATGGGCAGCGGCAACTCCTCCTGGACTAATCCCCTGACACTGTCTCCAAGGCCCCCTTTTCTCTGACTCCCCAGTGAGCTAAAGCAGCCCAGCCTAGGCTCTCTTGTTGCTTCTTATATGCTAAGCCCTTCCTTGTTTCACTGTCCCCAGCTTTAGGAAACATCCCACCTAAGTGTGCTTTTGCTGTGGCCAATACATTCTTACTTGCTTAGCTGAAAAGACAAAGCAAAAACAAAAAAACAAAAACAGCACACAAAAAGCTGTCATGGTAAGAAGAATAAGATTCTGAAGTCAGAATACCTGCCTGGCCTTAAATCTCTTCTTTGTTCATGTAAAGACTGTCTCCTGGGACTAGCCAGTTTGAGTTGGTATCTGTCTCTACTATCCTCTAAATTTAGGAAATGAGCAGATTATTAGAACAAGGTTAAAATAATAGCTGGGAACCAAATTCATCCTGGAAAAGTGAAGGTTAAGTGCCCCAGGGGAGGAGTGGGGTTGGGGAGCTCAGCTAGAAGCAGCACAGATGATATTTGAAGGCATGGACAGGTTTTTCTGTGGTTTAATATTTTACAAATGGTATTTCCTGTCACAGAGCTGAACTAAATACCACACATGTTTGTGATTAACTATATGGACTGCAGAACATATGTGTTAATAATACTTCCAGTGCATGTAGTGGGCCCTTCTCCTGTGAGCTAAGGTAAGAACTCTGCAAGCGTTTTCATTTTACTTTTTTCTTAGGGTTTTGTGTTGTCTTATGATTCCTTTCTGTTTCAAACTTTTAGTTTCCCCTTTAAATGAAACTAAATTTATAGGAATGGTATTTTAAATATTTTCATAGCAAACCTTTAAGGAAATTCTTCATGGATGCCTTGTGCACCCTGGGCTTTCCCTGCCTTTGGGTTTGTTTCCAGGCTACACGTCGCAGAAGAACAAGGGGGGTAACTTTTGCAGACCTCTAACCATACAGAACAACGGGGAGGCTTTGCAAATGCAGCTCCAGGCTCGTTTCTGTGTGGCAGTTGAGGGGTCCAGCACTGGGGAGAGTCGGAGAATTCCTTATCTGGGGGACAGCCAAGGAAACCACACAGATACTGACATGAAGACATTCTTTCTCTAGATTATGCAGCATTGCTATAGAACAACAAAGTCACAGGCATAAAGGACTGAATTCAGCCCTCTGCAAAGGCGAGGGCGTTGCTGGGGTCCAGCTGTGTTCATGATTCTTGTGTAGGAGTCAGCCCAACAATGACAGCTCTGGTGGGGCCGATGTCAGGAGGCTACTGCGGAGGGTGGTGACGCTTCCCTGAACTCTCTCTGTGGAACACCCCTTTAGCATCAGTCTCCCCCAGCGTCTGGCAGATACAGGGAAGCCGGACCCTGGGGTCATTCACAGGTAACACGCTGAGGTGGGGACATAGTCGTCAGATGCAGACAATCTGGAATGCTGATTCAACAACCAAGTGCATCTAACTCAATTTTGACAATCTGCAGGATAAGGTAGAACTTCATGTTTATACTTTCTTTGAATGGTTTCTGGAGAAAATCAGAGGGAAACTGCAAAGAACAGCAGAAGTGGACAACTGTGAATGGAGGGGGTTGAGAGTTGGCCTGGGAGGAAGGACAATGCAGGGAGTTACACAGAGTTTGGGGAATTAGGCTGCCAAGATTGCCACTCGGAGAGCAGGTGGCACATCAATGCATTTGTTAGGCAGCAAGTCTGAAAAACTGTTCATCACTAAGGGTGGGCTGTCCAGTTGATGCAGACAGGAAGGGACAGGAAATAGGGCAGGCTGAGGGACAAAAGCCCATCTCAGAATTGACCCAAATTGATAATGAGCTGTTGTTCTTGAGCCATCGTAGGGGAAACTGTCTCAGAGTCTGCCTTTCCCAAGCCTGGGGTGTCCAAGCAGCAGATACATGTGGTGGGCTTTATGGAGAAGTAGGGTCTTCCTTTGCAGGTGAGAACAGAATCCTTCCAGTTTAGAGAGTTCCTGGCTCCAGGAAATGGTGTCTTCTACCCCGGAGCTTTCTCCTTAGTGAAGGGTGGAATGGTAGAAAGTACTTGGAAGTGGCAGTTAGGACACTGGCACAGTCAGGCATCAGATCTCTTGGGACGTTTGGGGGTGATGGTATCAAACAGACCTGGTCACAGTGCAGGTCTAACTACCTGGGATGGGTGACTTCCGGCAAGTAGCTTAACCTCTCTGAGCCTTCTTTTCCTCTTCTACAAAACGATGATATCATTACCTGATGTGGTTATGAGAGTTAAATGAGGTCAACCACTTAGCATACCAGGGGCACAGAGCGCTTGATAAATGTTTGTTGGTGTGGTTAATTGAACAGAACACCTCCAATTTCTGCCCAACTCTAAAATTCAGTGATTCTTTGAACTGAGGAGGGCAGTATAGAGATTTACTTTATGGGGTACCTAATAGACCATTTAAAAATGATTCAATCAAAATTGTATTGCGCTGCACAGTCATGTCAGACATTTGTGGAAAATGATCTGATGAATGAGACATGATCCCTTTCTGAAAAAGCTTCACTCTGACTCTCAAGGAAGATATGAATTTTTTTCTACAATAACATGAACATTTTTATCCCCAAATTGTTTTTGGTGAGACCACTTTTTCATACCACTGCAATTTATTCATAAGGCTTATTGCAAGTAATTTGTGGTATTGTTAATATTTAAGATGTTGCTATTTGTGAAAGATTTCATTTTTAAGACAATTTAGGATAAATTTATTATAATTTCCATAATGCTTTTTAAGAATTCCCGTATGATCTCTTAAGTGGAAGAAAGGGTGGAATGCAGGAATTGTATGTAAGTGCAGCCTTTCTCATGTTGGTTGTGGCCTGGGCCCCTCCTTTGCTTAGGCAACATTCAGCATAGGGAGTAATTTATTATTTTAAGGCTTCCCTAAATATTTTGGGGGTTACAAAATTCTGGGTACATCCAAGAGAATGTGCTAAGCTTCAGAATGCCACCTGGCTGGGCCAGTGTGGCTCAGTGGTTGAGCATTGACCCATGAACCAGGAGGTTACAGTTCAATCCCAGTCAAGGCACATGCCTGAGTTGTGGGCTCCATCCCCAGTGTGGGGCGTATAAGAGGCAGCCGATCAAAGACTCTCTCATTGTTGATGTTTCTATCTCTCCCTCTCCCTTCCTCTCTGATATCAATAAAAATACATATTAAAAAACCCCAACAAAATGCCATCTGTCACATGTGTTGCGGTAAGAAGTTGAAAACCCTGGTCTGCCTATATCCTTGTTATTCCCAGTGCGAGGAGGCATGTGCATTTACTTCCAGTTTAATCTTTTTTTTTTTTTAAATATATTTTATTGATTTTTTTACAGAGAGGAAGGGAGAGAGATAGAGAGTTAGAAACATCGATGAGAGAGAAACATTGATCAGCTGCCTCCTGCACGCACCCCACTGGGGATGTGCCCGCAACCCAGGGACCCCTCAGTCCGCAGGCCGACGCTCTATCCACTGAGCCAAACCGGTTTCGGCTACTTCCAGTTTAATCTTGAGTTCAATGTATTCTGATGCTGTCTTGAAAATAGGGAGACAAAAAGAATGTCTAATAGTCTTAAGAGGAAGCAAACACTCCCCTAGAAACCTTCAAACCTCAGAAATTGATTTCTAGAAATTACTACCATAGTACATTTTCCTTTTCTATGCCTCTCATTCAGTCTTAGTGTCTTGCCCTGTCTCTGAATATCATCTGGAATTGTCTTCTACAAGTTTGCAGGATAATCCAGATAAACTGAAAACAGGGTGGGGTGGCATCCACATCCAAGGAAAAAGCCAGGGAATCTGCTTCAGAGGAAGGCAGCTGGGGACTTGGTGCCAGGAGCCCTGGGTTCCCAGCTCTGCACTCATTGGATCCTGGACTTTGGAGAAGGCTCTTAAATGCTGTGGTCCACCCTGGATTGTTATAAAATTTAAACGAGACGTTGTCTGTGAAAGGCCTCTGTAAATGGTAGGGCTCTGGGCTCTCTGGGAGGCACAGATCCATATTTAGATCCTACCCAATTTGCAGTGCAGAAAAAAACAAACAAAAAACCCCAAGGTTAAATGGATGCTACTGCTTGAATGCTTTTAAAATCTATGTCTTGAAGTAGATGGGGTGAATTTGCAGATGACTAAAAGAAGACACATTCTATACTTCTAGATTCTGATGTGGCCCCCTGTCCCTGTTGGGGGTGGGGATGGGTTAGGAGGGAAGGAAAGAGAAGGAAAGCGCTGAATAGAATCGATTCTAGTTGTTGATTTTGGGAAAGCTGACTGATTGCTACTTGGAGACTAGACAAGAAAGATGAGGCTATAGAGAGGGAAGGGGGAAAAGGAGAGAAATGGAAATGAGTATAAAAAGGATTGATAATGAAGGGCAACAAGAGGGATAGAGAAGAGGAGAATGAAGACACAGCAGGAAACAAACCTGCCTTTGACCTTGGAGCTGGAGTCTTAGCCACTCACTCCAGAGCAGCATCTAAGTCCTGCCTTGTAAACAGGGACAAAGATTTGGGCTATATTTGGCATCATACAGAATTCTATTTGGTCGCATTTAATTCACATTACATTTGCTGAGTGCCTCCTATGGAACAGTCTTGCATAGGGGGAAGAGTATGGTTTGCATAGATTTTTGTACTCAAGGTAGGAGATGTTTTGCAAGGTGTGCTTTCCAAAGTTCAGGGGTCATTTAGAAAGTAATGGGATTGATTTTTCTATCTGGTTTCTGGAAATCATTTTTCCCCCCATAATAAGCACGAATCTAAAGAAACCAATATTACTGTTCCAAATTTTGAAGTTACCCATGAGAAACGGATGAGGCAAAATGTTCGGGATAGATCAGAATAGGAGGCAGCCTGAAGCTGAATGATTTCTTCTCTTGGTTTTTACTTTTTCTTTCTTTTAATAAACCAGACTAAAGTAAATATTTATATGATATTCCACCCTATCTGAAGAAGTATTTTGGCTGGATTCCTTCTGAAGAGGGTGAGATGGGATGGGTCGATAAATATTGCTGCTGATTTCCTGCCTCTGAGGCTCCTGGCGGAGTCCCTTGAAACACTGCTCTTCCTGCCCCAAAGGGAACTTGCTTGCTAGCAACTCCAGCCCAAGGGCAGTGACAGTGAAATGCCCTCCAGAGAGCCAGCTGGCCTGGGCTGCCGCTCCACTGTGTGTTTTTGTGCCTTTAGGAATGTGTGGACTTAGCAAATGACAACACTGAGCGAGCCCTGTCCTCAGCTGAGCCCCAGGCCCTCTCTCTTCCTTTGTGTTGGCTCTTTTCCGAGCTTGAGTGATTGCATTGGTTGAGACTTCATTTTCCACAAGGGAAGGCAAGAAGGCGGGCGGGAGGGAGAAAAATAGGCCTTTCTCATGGCCTTTATTCCAGCAGTTTTTGAGTTTTCACACTAGTAGATCTTATGGAATTTTACTTTCTGTCAGTTTGGAAGTTTGGTCAAAAATCCCAGTGGTAACACAATTTCTGCTTTTGAAAAAAAATTCAACTGGATGTCAACTACCATAGAGTTGTGTTGGAATTGGAAAGAAACTCAGAGCTGATTCTAGTCTAATCACTGAATATGCGGGATGAGTGGCAGAGCAATGCCCAGTGTTTGGGTTATACCCACCCCCCGGGTCAGTACTGTGTTCTGTGCAGCTCTTCACCTCTGATGTCATTAGAGTATTTTCAATAATTTATGTTGTGCTAGATTTGCATGAAGTGCCCTGTGTTCAGATTCAGGTTCTTTTCAAGCTAGGTATATACCTGAGATAAATCCTATATAATAAAGAGGTGATATGCAAATTGACCATCACTCCAACACACAAGATGGCCGCCTCCATGTGGTCAAAGATGGCCACCCCCATGTGGACACAAGATGGCCGCCACAAGATGGCCAGCAGGGGAGGGCAGTTGTGGGTGATCAGGCCAGCAGGGGAGGACAGTTGAGGGGGACCAGGCCTACATGGGAGGGCAGTTAGGGGTGACTGGGCCAGCAGGGGAGTGGTTAGGGGGTGATCAGGCAGGCAGGCAGGTGAGTAGTTGGGAGCTAGCAGTCCTGGATTGTGAGAGGGATCCCAGATTGGAGAGGGTGCAGGCTGGGCAGAGGGACACCCTGCCCTCCCCTGTGCACAAATTTCGTGCACTGGGCCTCTAGTGATTACATAAAAAACTTACACACAAATGCTCCTAGCAGTATTACAATAGACAAAATATAGAAACAAACGAAATGTCCATCAACCAGTGAACAAAATATGGGATATCCTCACAATGAAATATTATTCAGCCACAAAAAGGAGTGAAGTACGGATTGATACGTGCTACTACATGGATGAGCTTTAAAAACCTTATGCTAAGTGAAAGAAGCCAGACACAAAAGGCCATATGTTGTAGAGATTTTATTTATATGAGATGTCCATACTAGGCAAATTCAGAAAAGGAAAGTAGATCAGTGGTTTCCAGGACCTGGGAGAGGAAGAAAATGAGGAGTGACTGTGAGTAGGTGCAGGGTTTATTTGGGAGGGGCGTGATAAAAATGTTCTGGACTTTGATAGTGGTGATGCACAATTCTGTGAATGTACTAAATACCACTGAATTGTCTTTTCTTTTTTTTAAAAGGGTGAGTTTTATATATGAGTTATATGTCAATAAAACTGTTATTTTAAAAAAATCTTAGATTTGCCTTTTAATCAGTTGCATGATTTTAGGCAATCACTCAACCCAAGTAATCTCTGCTATGAAATGGCAATAACGATGTACATCTCTCAGGATTGTTTTCATAAATGAGGCCATGAATTTGAAAATGCTTCTAAAGTGTAAACATCACATAGTTTGGGGCTGTCAGAGGGTTATAAGTTCATTATTAATTGGGTTTTATCTCTTCCTCCTGTATTTTCTAAAGCACTAACAGGGTCTGGCTACATAAAATTATTCAAATAAAGACTTTTTGAAGTGATTCAAAAATGTTGCAGTGAATAAAAACAATTCTTAAATTTTTCATTGTAAAACAGTACCCGGTGTTATTCCAGCAGCAGCCTCATACCTCTCATGTTTACCACAACTCTTGATTGCATCATTTTCTCTTGTGCTTGATTTAATCTCATGTTGCTTTGTATACTAACATGCCATACAGACTTGTAGTCTAGGAGCAATAGGCTCTACCATATAGCCTAGGTGTATAGTAGGCTATACCATCTAAGTTTGTGTAAGTACAATCTATGCTGTTCACACAACAACGAAACTGCTTTATCCTATTCCAAACTTCTCAGCATGTATCCCCATTGTTAAGCAGTGCACGATGTAGTCAAATTTATAGAAGCAGAGAGCAGAATGATGGTTACCAGGGGCTGGGAGGAGAGGGAAAGGGGTATTGCTGTTCAATGGGAACGGAGTTTTAGCCATGCCAATAGAAAAAGTTCGAGAGATCTGTTGTACAACAATGTGCATATAGGTAACAATACTCTACCACTTAAAAATTCAGTCTTCTCACTAATTATAGGTATAGGTCAGTTCAGATTTCCTATTTCTTTATGATTGGATCTTGATAGACATTATGTTTCTAGGAATTTATACATTTCTTCTGGGTTAATCAATTTGTTGGCCCATAATTGTTCACATAGTCTCTTCTAATAAATTAAAAAAATTTTTTCTTGTGACATTAGTTGTAATGTCTCCTCTTTCATTTGTGATTTTATTTAAGTATTTTCCCCTTAGTCCAGCTAAAATTTGTCAATTTTGTTGTTTAAAAAAAAATGTGACTCTTAGTTTTGTTGATATTTTTTCTATTTTCTATTGCCTATATCATTTACTTCTGCTCTAAGCTTTATTCGTTCCTTCCTGCTAACTTAGGGCTTAGTTCTTGTTTGTTTGTTTTTTAGTTCTTTGAGCTATAAAGTTAGGCTGTCTATTTGAGATCTTTTAAAAAAAATGCAGGCATTTAGCAGCATAAGCTCCCCTCTTAGCACCACTTTTGCTGTATACCTTAAGTTTTGGTATGTTGTGTTTTAATTTTTGTCTCAAGATATTTTCTAATTTTGTTTTTTATTTATTCTTTGACCCATTGTGTATTGTTTAATTTCTACATATTTGTGAATTTTTTACCTTCTGCTATTGATTTCCAGTTTCTTCTATTGTGGTGGAAAAGATACCTGTGTGATTTCAATCTTAAATTTGTTGAGACTTGTTTTTGACCTAACCTGTGATCTATCCTAGAGAATGTTCTGTGTGTGCTTGAGAAGAATGTGTGTTTTACTGTTATTATGTGGAATGTTTTGTATATGTCCTGTATATCCACTTGATCTATAGTGTTATTCTAGTCCTCCATTTCCTTATTGATCTTCTGTCTGAATGTCCTATCCATTATTGAAAGTGGGATATTGAAATACCTTACTATTATTGTGTCCCTGTCTATTTCTCCATTTAGTTTCTTAATGTTTGCTTCATACATTAGGGTATGCTAGTGTTGAGTTATATATACTTGTAATAATTCTGTCTTTCTGGTGAGTTGACCCCTTTATCATTACATAATGTTCTTCTCTATCTCTTGTGACAGTTTTTGACTTACACTTATTTTTTCTGATGGTATGGCTAACCCCTGCTCTCTTTAGATTTCTGTTTGCATAGAATATCATTTTTTATCCTTTCACTTTCAGCCTGTGTGTGTGCTTAAATCTAAAATGAGTCTCTTGTCACAGCATATGGTTAGATATTATATTTTTAAATCCATTCAGCCATCAAAAATGTTACAGTTTTTAAGCACTTCTTTGAACTTTGTTAATCTGTAAATCCGGTGCTTTTAAATCAAAGTATTTCTCAGAACTAAAGACCTTTAGTAAATTGAAATTTTCCCCTCATTTTATTCTTCTTTTCTTTTTCTCCTTTAACAGAGACAACACATCTGAATCTTGGACAAGATCATAATCTGATTTTAAAGATGTGTTCTACAAACCCAGACAACTGGGTCACATTTGATGATGACCCTACATTTCAATCTTCTCAAAAGTCAAAAAATTTCCGTCCAGAGAATCAAGGCATCTGTAGGCCAAATGGACTTAAGCTGAACCTTTCCACGCCTAAGGAATTTTCTAGTGGGTCTTCCTCCACCAATAGTACCCCCCTCCCCTCTCCCATCATAGACTTCTACTTCAGTCCAGGACCTCCAAGTAACTCTCCTCTTTCTACACCTACCAAAGACTTTCCAGGAATTCCTGGCATCCCCAAAGCAGGGACTCATGTGCTTTATCCTATTCCAGAATTATCTTCAAACAACCCACTCACAACACCTGCAGCAGATTCATCCTTGTTGTCTACTAAACCAACCTGTGTACCCCATGCTTCCTTACCCAAAGATCACTCATGTACACCTCCAGCTCCCAAAGTGGGTCTTCCAGATGAAGCTACTTCTCCACAGGCTGAAAGCCTGGGGTTCCAAAGTGAGGCTCTTCAGTTTCAGTATTTTCAGGAGGACTGTGCCTTTTCAAGTCCATTTTGGAAAGAAGAAGGCAGTGCTTCCCAATTCACCTTTGACCCTCCAGGAAGCAAAAAGGGATTCCCATCAAGAGACAAAGAAATGCCCATTGATCAAAAAAGCTTAAATCAGTGTTCACTCAACTACATCTGTAAGAAGCTTGAACATCTCCAATCAGTTGAGGACCAAGACTCATTTGGAAATTTGTCTATGCAGTGTCTGTATGCTGAAGATACAGGCTCTTCCTTTATCCCCTACACCCTCTTCAGGAGTCAGCCCAAACCTGGATGGGCTTTCATGCTGAGAATTCCTGAGAAGAAGAACATGATGTCTTCCCGTCAGTGGGGACCAATTTTTTTAAAAGTCTTACCTGGAGGAATTTTGCAAATGTATTATGAGAAAGGGTTGGAAAAACCATTTAAAGAGTTACAGCTTGATTCACAGTGTAGGCTTTCTGAACCCAAACTTGAGAACTTCACTGTGGCAGGGAAAATCCATACTGTGAAGATTGAACATGTGTCTTACACAGAAAAAAGAAAGTACCATTCTAAGACAGAAGTAGTTCATGAGCCAGACATAGAGCAGATGCTAAAGTTGGGATCCACAGAGTACCATGACTTCCTCGACTTTCTGACTACTGTGGAGGAGGAGCTGATGAAGCTGCCAGCTGTTCCAAAACCAAAAAAGAACTATGAGGAACAAGAAATTTCCCTTGAAATTGTGGACAACTTTTGGGGTAAAATCACTAAAGAAGAAGGGAAATTGGTTGAAAGTGCTGTGATAACTCAGATCTGTTGCCTCTGCTTTGTGAATGGGAACTCGGAATGCTTCTTAACATTAAATGATCTTGAGCTGCAGAAGCGAAACGAACACTATTTTGAAACAGACCCAGAAAAGAAGGGGATTGATATTCTTGAATATCATTTTCATAAGTGTGTGAAAGCACAAGAATTTGAGCGATCACGAATCATTAAGTTTGTACCTCTGGATGCCTGCCGGTTCGAGCTGATGCGTTTCAAGACGTTGTATAACGGGGAAGACCTTCCCTTTTCCCTGAAGTCTGTAGTGGTTGTCCAGGGGGCATATGTGGAGCTTCAGGCCTTTGTCAACATGACCCCATTGCTTCAGAAATCATCCCATGCCAGTTCCTTGAGGTCCTGTGACAATGTAATGATACACTTTCCTGTCCCATCTCAGTGGATCAAGGCTCTCTGGACCATGAACCTCCAGAGGCAGAAGTCCCTGAAAGCCAAAATGAACCGCCGGGCCTGTTTGGGGAGTTTACATGAACCTGAATCGGAACCTGTCATACAGGTCACTGTGGGGTCAGCAAAATATGAGAGTGCCTACCGGGCCGTGGTATGGAAGATAGATCGGCTTCCTGATAAACATTCAAGTAAATATTCAACACCTCAAGTTGATTTGCATGTGAAACAGCTTCAATGTTTTCACCCTACTTAGATTGAAATGAGGCCCAGACAGATGGTAACTTGGGTCAGCTGAGGACATGCTTATACATTGCTGGGTGGAAGATGGAACATTTAGTTAAACAGCCGGCTTATTTCATTCTTTTGTGCCTGTTTCTGCCAGATAAGTTTAAATACACACACACACACACACACACACACACACACACACACACACACACATATATATATATGATAAATATTAGCCTAGGCTAGGATTTAGTTGTACATGGTGACATGCAGAGAAAACTTGTAGTTGACTTCTTGCCATTAGATTTCCTAATTAATCTTTAAAGATCTGCATCCATGAGTATACCTGAGCACTTTCATTTTCTTATATTTCTTCTTCCTTGCGTTTTCCTTTGGGCCTTTCACTGGGAATGTGAGGGATGGGTGAAGAAATTCAGAAGAGGTGCCCCCAAAACAATGACAGGTTACCTGGGAGGAAGGGAGAGGATGGGAGGAGGCCAGGATCTCTGGCTCTGGGGAATAGGTGGACAGTGGTGCTATTAGCTGACAGCTGAGGATCCTGTCATCACTCTTCCTTTTAAAATCTGTTTCCCAGCCCTGTCTGCTTGTCAGAGATCATAGAATCAGAGCTTTAAAAACATCGTACCCATATTTAGGCTCTATCCCAACCATGACTCTCTGGTGGGGGGAGGCCCAGGTATGGGCGTTGATAAAAGGCTCTCCCAGACAGCTAGTGTTGAGAACTACCGACCGGTGGAACATATTATGGTCCCATAGGCAGAGAACATCCCTCCCTGTGCTGTCTATTCCTATGTCTATAGAGCTCTGTTATTACCCTTGTACCTGTTTATACTAGCAGTTGAGCTCACAAAGAACAATTACAAGAGTGGGTTTTCCCAGAGAGGTGGCTGGACTTGATCTTGGCCTTCGGGAATTCTTTTTGAAGACTTTCATAGAACCAGGCCCACACAGAACACATTTTACAAGCATTCCAGTGATAATTTACTGAACAAATCCTTTGGGATCAAAGCTGCTTTGTTCAGATTAGCTCTGTGTGCAAAGAGGAGGCCTAGGGAAAAGGCAAATGAAGTGTGTCAGGTAGAGTTTGGGGGCAGGAGGTGGCTCTGAGGTGGGTGGGATCCTGTGGTCCAGTCTTGTGGCTTCACCATTGTGGGGTTGGGGGAGGAAATGCAAAGAGTGAAAGGTTTGCCTGGCAACTTGCCTCCGGAGGAGAGAAGTATAGAAATAGGTTGGGGTGGAGAGAAATTTTTTTTAAGGCAGTGCTTCTCAAACTTTTGTTTGTACATGAATCACCTTGTTCAAATGTAGATTGTGATTCAACATGTGGGGCCTGATAACTGTTCTCAGGGGATACCAATGCTGTTGGCCCTGGGACCATACGTAGAATAACAGTCTCAGAGTACATCTCTATTTTTCTATATGATTTTTAAAGCAATTGGGTGTGTAGAGAACAGCAGATTTTTAAAGTCTTTAAAACATTACCTTTTCCAAGCTAGTTTCTGAAAAATCTACACTGTTAGGAAAAGTATTTTAAAATGGAAAATGAAAGAGAATATAAGAACTACTAAGTACTAATTTTTAAAAAATATGCCTTTCCTCCTGTGGAATTTTGAGATCAGGATTGACTTCATTTTCACTTACATGTGATTTCAAGGGAGGTGGGATGGGCTGCTGGCCCTTTGAATGTGTCTTCTACTGTCATGTCAATGCTTAATATTTTAACAGTGGGCAGGTTTTTCATTTTACAACAGAAGTTGGTCTTGGAAAGGTAGCTCAGATAGTTTATTCAGACAAAGATGTGAATGACAGCAAAGGAACAGAGGACCTTTCCCCGAGGACAGGCTTTGGTGGGGGGTTGGGAGGTCAGTGGGAGGAGTGGAGGGTTGGGAAACAGGTGGGTGGTGAGAGAAAGGAAGAAGAGGAAAAGATGAGAACAAATGAGAACATTAATTAGCCAAAGGAGGTGCAGATGGTGGCATAGAATTAGAAAGGAGGGTGGGAATAGTGAGGGTCAATTAACAAATATATCTCTACCTTCCCAATTTGCCTTTACTTTTTCTCTTTTCTCTCTGTCACCAGCACATTGGTTGCTTTTCTCCTCCTCCACTTGTATCATTCTCTTTCCATTCATATCTTCCAACTCGCAACAGTTCTGTTTCAGATGGGAAATGTGTTGTTTCAAGAAGGACCAGATATCTACTAAACCTAAGAAGATATGTAATTTGCATTCCCTTTGCTGAGAAAGTTCTGGTGAGAGAATAGCAATTACCAAAGCCCGAGAGTGCCCCCTGCTGGTCAGTACTGAGATAAATAACATGATTTTTCCTTTTTTATTCTTTCTTTCTTTCCTTTTTTCTTTTTTTTGGTAAATTCATCAAATATCCATTGAGCCACAAACGTGCCAGACATTGTCCTGAGGACAGACATGATACCTCTCCTCACGGAGATCAAAGTCTAAAGGAGGAGTATGTTATTAAACATTGTAGAGTATTTAGTTTTTAAAAGCCAAGGAAAATATGCCAGAAAACTTAAAGGAACAATTGCTCTCCTTTACCTTTTACCAGTTTTCAAGACAAGCAAGCAGAAAAGTTTTGTTTCTAACATTTTTTTGGAGTACTAGGTCTTCAACTTTGGTAATTTTGATTGCAAAAGATTCCAAAAAAATTTTTTTCCCCTTTAAAATGTGAATATCTAATTAGATAATCTCCAATATAATTTTCAGCTGTAAAAATATAGAATTCACAGTCACTTCATTAGCAAAATTATAGTACTTAAATAATAATATTGTACTTATAATCAAATAGTACTTTGCAATGTAATCATATATATCTCCCACTTCTATCTATACCACTATAGTATACCATGGTGTTAGTGTCTAGGTTTGCTGATTGTTTTGTTTAATCCTCATAACAATCCTGTAAGGTTTATGTTATTGTTATCATCACTATCACCCCCGTTTTCATATGGGGAAACTGAGGCTCAGAGAGATCAAGTAATTTGTCTAGGATTACACAGCTTTTCAGTAGCAGAGCCGGGACTGGGCTGGCTTTGGGCAACCTGGGTCCAATGTTTGTGTTCTTCACCATTGTGTGCCATAAAGGACATTAGAGTTCCTGAGTTAAGTTTAAATGAACTTACTGTGTCTGCACTGTAGGCAGAAGACTAGAAACAAACGGTAATGGATTGTGGACTATCCCCTGGGTGTGTGTGTGTGAATAAAGTTATCACCTGCCTGCACTGAGCTGGGTAGCTTAGAGCACCTCAGAGGCCACTGTGGTCCTGCCCTGCATGTAAGTGGTGGTGGCTAAGGAGCCTCTGTCATTAATGGATTGATGACTTCTCAAGGCCTTTTACAGCCTTAGAATTCTATTAGTCTCTCTACAAGAAACAGATTGTAAGGGAAGAAAGGCAATTTATCTTTTAAGAATTAAGTGAAATCCTTTAAACTCTTGTTTTTGTGCCTAAAGCTATATTCTGATGGAAATGTTATTTTGGAAGCTGTTAGTGCTACAGTAATTTAATCTGGCTTTGAAATTACTGTCACCTCATACATTTATTTAAGGGCAGATAGCTGCGTTGAAGATGTAGATGCTGTGGAAAACGCAACAGAATCACTGTTACTACAGTGATTAAATGGAAATACTTTTTACTCCATTATCTCTCTCTCTCTCACACACACACACACACACACACACACTCACACACAAACATTATATGACTACACTTAAATTTTTGCATTTATCTGATATCCCTAGGTCTGGCACAGAGCCTGGCCTGGCGTAGAGTAGATGCTCAATAAATGACACACTGAATTAAGTGAAAACAAATATTAGATTGAAACATTCAAAGCCAATATGCCCATCTCCACACTGCACGTCTGCTTTCATCAAAGCTTTAGGAAGGATGAGTGGAAATTAATGTACTAAAATATAATCTGTTCTACTGAAAAAGGAATTCTTGGCCTAAAATAGTTCCTGAAATGTAATACAATTTCATTAAGTTTAACTTTAAAAAAATCAGAATTATTTTATAATGTGACCTAATTTAGATAGTTTATCTTTGCATTAGCTATCAATAAGAATAGTAAGAAAATGAATAAATATAAATTAAGAATTATTATAAGAGCTCATTTAGTCTACTTAAAAAAGTTTATATATATATTTTTTTTTACAAATTCTACACACATTTTTTTACAAATCCTACACACGTTGTAGAAAATCATGTTATTTACCTCAGTACTTTTTACAAGCCCTTTAATTATCTTTTAATTAAAGAAACTTAGCATACTTCAACTGAAAACATTTTTAGGAGTTAATATATACATGTATACAGTAATAAAAGTTGTGTTTATTTTAAAGCTAGTATTTAAAAATTGAAGATTTCCCCTTAGTGCAGAATTGTAAATTTTGATGGTATTTTGCTCAAATGGAATTCACACTGCCATAGTGCTAATGGCATTGCTTATTAAAGAGAGGGATGAGTGCCTCTTACATTCAAGAGAAATGTTCAATGGCCATTGAATTACTTTGACTGACAATTTGATTTTTTCCTCAAGGTCCTGATCATCCCCATTGTTTGTCATACAAACTAGAACTTGGATCAGACCAAGAAATTCCCTCTGATTGGTATCCATTTGCTACTGTTCAGTTTGGGATGCTTGACACCTGTGCCTCAAGGACGGAGGTCAGGTCTCTGGGGGTGGAGAGCGATGTGCAGCCACAGAAGCATGTTCATCAGCGAGCTTGCTACAACATCCAGGTACGTCCCACACCCCTCAGGGCTTATAGAGCTGTGACATGATTGGTTTTAGATATTTGCTTTGCCCTCTTACGTGACCATGTATGAGTGAGTGTGTGTTTGACCTAAAAAGGAGCTTGACTATGGAAACTTGATGGTCACCAGTGAGCCTGGTTTGTCCCTTCTCAGTTCTAGAGAATGTTAGGAGCCTGAGCACACAGTGCTACATACTTAATCAGCTCTCATCAATGGAAAACAGGGCATTAAAAATGAATTCACATTTCAGAAGCATATTTATAACAAAAATTATGTTAGAATAGCACTCCCCAATATGTGTTCTATGGAACATGTATCCAAGAAAGAAAAAAAAAGTTTGGGAATGCCATATTGTAAATTAATGTTAAATGAAGGCTCTGAGAAGGCCTGCATTAAAGAAGCTTGTTAACCTTAACCCAGTTTCCTCCAACTTACTGATTATGGAATCCGGTCTGTATGGGCATGTGCATGTAAAATGTATATCAATATCTTCTGAAATGTCTGTGAAGCATCCCTTGGGAAATGTGAAGTTACTCTATTACAACAATTTTAAATGTTCACCATCAGTGCTTCTTCATCCTTAGGCCAGATGAATTAAAGAGTGGCATACATTTGCACCTGTTTCTAAACTGGCTTATCTTTTCATCTTCAAAGTTAGTAGATTTAGACATAAACTCTGCCATATATTTCCTATAGTATCTTTTTTTAAAATTTTTTAATTTTTATTTTATTGTTTAAACTATTACAAATAGTAGTACATATGTCCCCTCCTCCCCCCCCATTGAATTCCCCTGGTCTCCCCTACCCCACAGCACATGCCCTCTCCCCTAACCCCCCAGTGTCTTGCGTCCATTGGTTATGCTTATATGCATGCATGCAAGTCCTTCGGTTGATCTCTTAGCTCCCTACCCCAACCCTTCCCAGCCTTCCTGCTGTAGTTTGACAGTCTGTTCGATGCTTCTCTGCCTCTGTATCTATTTTTGTTCATCAGTTTATAATGTTCTTTATTATCCATAAATGATTGAGATCATGTAGTATTTTTCTTTCACTGACTGGCTTATTTCACTTAGCAAATGCTCTCCAGTTCCATTCATGCTGTTGCAAATGGTAAGAATTCCTTCTTTTTTACAGCAGCAGAGTATTCCATTGTGTAGATGCACCACAGTTTTTTAATCCACTCATCTGCTGATGGGCACTTAGGCTATTTCCAAAACTTAGCTATTGTAAATTGTGTTCCTATGAACATAGGGGTGAATATATCCTTTCTGATTGGTTATTTCTCATAGTATCTTGAAATGGTGATGCATCACTGATTTTGTTTACCAATATTTAATTTAATTAGAAAATATTTCCAAAGTAAAGAAATTGTAAACAGTAAATAACAAGCAGGTGGTTCTGTTTAGAATTTATTTTTCTTTTTATCTTGCACATGAGTAGCATTTTATACTTTCTAATATCATTTTGAAATCTACTAGAGGCCCGGTGCATGAAATTCATGCACAGGGGGTACCCTCAGCCCAGCCTGCACCCTCTCCAATCCAGGACCCAGTGAATGAGATACTGTCTAAATCTACTAACTTTGAAGATGAGAAGAAAAGCCAGTTTAGAAACAGGTGCAAATGTATGCCACTCTTTAATTCATCTGGCCTAAGGATGAAGAAGCACTGATGGTGAACATTTAAAATTGTTGTAATAGAGTAACTTCACATTTCCCAAGGGATGCTTCACAGACATTTCAGAAGATATAGATATACATTTTACATGTCTAGACTGGCAGTCGGACATCCCTCTCACAGTCCTGGACCGCTGGCTCCTAATTGCTCACCTGCCTGCCTGCCTGGTTGCCCCTAACTGCCCCATCCTGCTGGCCTGGTTGCCCCTAACTGCCCCCCTGCTGGTCTGGTTGCCCCCAGTTGCCCCCCCCACCCGCCAGCCTAGTCACCTCTCAATGACCCCCCTGCCAGCCTAATTGCTCCCAACTGCCCCCCTGCTGGCCTGGTTGCCCCCAACTTCCCCCATTGCTGGCCTGGTCGCCTCTTACTGCCCCCCCTGCTGACCAGGTCTCCCCATGCAACCTGCTTGTTCAGTTGTTTGGTTATCCCTCACTAACCCCCCGCCGGCCTGGTTGCCCCACACAGCCTGCTTGTTCATTTGTTTGGTCATCCCTCTGGCCGGCCCTGGGCGGCTGGGGGACTGAGGGGACTGGGGGACTCTGCAGGCAGGCACACAGAGCAGCCAGACCTGCCTGGGGGCGGGCCCAGCCATGCCGCACACCTGCCGCCCTGGTGTGGCTGAGGGGACTGGGCGCCACCATCTTTGCGATGGCATGAGGGTCAATTAGCATATTCCCTCTTTATTAGATAGGATGTTGCTTGAATCTCAGCTATGATTAATGCCATTCTGATTTTTGACTCATAAATACCAACTGGTGTTTTGATGGTGGTTTGATCATACAGTAGTCTGTCAGGAGTTTTCTTTATTTTGGACCATCTGTCCTAAGCACTTGTTCCCCCAGCAGCTGGGAATTGCCCTGGCTGAAGAAGGCTCCAGGTCCTGCGCTCTTCCTGGGGCAGCTTTCGTTCAGTGACTGCTGGATGCAGGAGTGTGAAGACCCTTTGCCTCAGCTTGGGTAACTCCACAGGGTCATCCTAGCTTCGGCTCTCCCTGGGCATCAGCTGAAGCCTTTACTGTGACCTCCTTGCAGCCCAGTTTCTCCTTCTTCCTGTTCTGCTTCCTTCCTTCACCCCTCTTCCCTTCCCCCACCAGGTATCAACCCCAACAGCACTCCCAGTAGACCTTCTGCACACCATTATGCATCTCAGAGTTTGCATCTTGGGGAACCTGACCTGTAACACTAGGTATATAAGTGTTCTGTGTGACTGAAATGTGGGTCAAGTGCACACAGAGACTTCCTCTATACCTAGTTTTCTCTTCACAGGGTGTGCCAGTTTCACATAGTGTCGAAGGGCAGCTCAAAATTATGCAACAGAGTCTCTAGTTTAATAGCATTTACTAATTGATCTGCACTGCGTGGTAGTTGATTTCAAAATGTAATCTTACATTTAATAAATGTTTATTGAGCAATGTCTAAGTGCCAGGTGCTGCTCTAGATGCTGGGGATACAAGAATGAAGGAGATACTGTCTTGTCCACATGCAGCTTACCTTCTAGTGGGGAACAAAAAACAATCAGTAAACGAATAAATAATGTAATTTCAAATAGTGACAGATTCGAGGAAGAGAATCAAATGGAGTAATAGGAGAAAGATTGATGGTGGCTTCCTTATTGAGAGTGGTCTGTGTTATCTCAGGTGGGCCAAAGCCTGGATCTATGATATGAGGATATAATTGATCACATGCCTAACCGGAGGTCTGTGTTATCAATATATATTCTGAGTACATTTTATAAAAACAATGATTGACTTAGAAGAGAGGAGAGTTTTAGTTCTCTTTAAGACTTGACCCTAGAGGGAAGGATTGGGGTTGGGGAGCGGGGCCTCTGTTGCCCAAAAGGAGAGGAGAGTGCCTCACTATGGAACTAGCATGAGGGGGTGGAAGGGCTGTGTGTGTCCAAAGGGTGATGTGGCTGCAGAGCATGCCTCATGTATGAAATGGGACTGAACGGGTGCTAGTGCTTTGTTGCATTTGTTAATGCTGCATGTGTTTTTTGCTTTTGCATAACAGGTTGAAATAGAAAAGAAGTGGATTAAAATCGATGGAGAAGACCCAGATAAAGCTGGTGATTGCATCACTCAGTAGGAATAGCAAGAATTAGTGATGACAACCCACTTTTCAAATAGAAATCACACACAGTTCTGCTACTGACAAGTGGAAATGACTTCTGAATAGAGAGCTTAGGACAGGTCCAGTGGCTGGCTGTGTTTGGAGAAGTTTAGACCTGAAACTGAACAATCTATATTTTATGCTTTTCGATATGTTTGTGCCCCAGGGATTTGATCTAAAATGTGTCTGTAATTTGAGTGATGTTTCTGCTTCCTATTGAAACTCAAAGGCGCTGTTATTCAATGTGTGACCCAGTTTGGCTAAAGGGGTTTTGATTTTTGATTACTCAGTGGCTGATTGTTTTGTGCTTTGGATTACCCAGCTGTCATATTTATTATCCTCCAGTCCCTATTTCTTCTTGCCATGTTAGCACCTGTACTGGAGGGTGAGGCAGACAAAAGAAACATAAACCAAAATACTTAATTTTCCCTCTTGCTCATCTCTGAAATGTGGGTTGGTAGAGATTGATCCTGAAACCACAAGCTAAAATGGAGATGTGGAAGTGTCTGTGATTTTGAATTATTTATCTTCCTGTCCTCTTACCACATTGCAAGTAATCATTGGCTGTGTATTTGGTACCTGTCTCCACCTGCTCCCCCCCCCTCCCCCCCCCCCATATTATTGTTTTCAAAATGTATTTGTATTCTGGTGTTGGCTGCAAAGAAGCTATTTCTGTTGATATACATATTTTAATACTAGTCACTAAGACCTACTGCCTTTTGCTTGGAGAGATTTCTTTTAAAATGGAATCCCAGTATTGGACACCAGTTAAAATATTTATGTGCATTAAAGATGAATTTTTAAACTTCATGAATATTCTTTCCCAAAAGTGCAGACTCCAAGAATGTATTTTGATAAAGTATTATTTGTGATTAACATAAGTCTCTCTTGAGTAGAAGTCTAGCTCATGATTATTTTATGCTAGTTCTACTAAATTTAGAGCAAAATGAAAAACACTAGATTATTTTCCCTAGATTTTTGACATTTCTGTTCTTCAGTCAGCTAAATGTTTGGTTTCTAATGAAAAGCCAATAACATTAGCAGTTATAATTCTGTTTATAACTTCCTTTCAGTATTTACAGGGAAAGGTCAAATTTTAAAATTCATGAAATCTATATTCTAGGTATTTTTTTAGCCTGAAAAACAAAGTCCTCCATTTGGTATTAACGCACCTTCAATTTATGTTGAATTTACAATGTGATTAGGGGATATTTTTCTCTATTTACTAGATTTGTTTTGAGTAAAAACTGATATAATAATGTTCTTCCAAACAACATTTATTGGTCGGCCCAGAGTTTATGTCTTATGTTTTATTTAATGTTGTGTCACATGCATTGTCATCTGTTCCAAAACCAGATTAAAACGAACATGTATGATGGTTTGTATCAATCAGCAGATTTTATTGTTTTTCATTATTTTGCTGTAACAGCAAGGAATGCAGAAGTTGACTGTTAAAATGAAGTGTTATTGTTCTCTTTAACTCCACTTGATGCATTGCTCATAATATCATATGCTTGAGACTCACTGTTGATGTATAGGAGGGCAGATCTGTGTGTGCATCATTAAGAAACATTTCACCATCTTTCCCATCCTCTGGTGTGGCCCACTCTGGAGAGACTTCAGTCTACTCAACGCAAATATGAAGGCGGCTGGGGGTGTTGCTGCTCCAGGTGCCAGCAAAGTTCTCTGGGTTAATTACTGTCTTTCCTTTCAAATCTGTTTAATGGCATCCTGCCCATGAAGAACCCAGAGTCTGATTCAGTTGGACTTAATGAATATTTACACCTCAGAATAATTTCAGCAAAGTGTTCAATTAATCACCCCTTGTGCTTCACAGGTTGCCCAGTCTGTGACTACCTCACTGTTGGGGTCCCTTACTTACCAGCCATCAGCCTTCAGGAGCACCTCAAGATTAGTGTTGGGAACCTAGTAACAAACCGCTGACTAAAGCCCAAATTGAGTTTCCGCTGCAATGCAAAGGTTGATGGCATTAACAGCGGGGTGCTATGGCATAATTGTTAATTTGCACATCTATTTGAATCCTTAAATATTCATGACTTAGAGTTAAATTAACATTCTGTGGAGGGAGGAGAGGTTTTTTAATACAATTCTTCTGACCTCAGAAATGACAGAAGGTAAGATGTGACCACAGTGCTATAAGTGAAAAATTAGATAGGGTCCATTTAGACTTACAAATTAAGAAGTAGAATCTCCTTTGCTAGAAAGTAAATGATGATCTGAAAGACAACAACTATAATAATGAATCCCCTTGCTTTTAAGGTTGGCAAGGATGGAAGAGAGTGAAGGAGCAATTACTCCTTTCTAGCATTTTAGTTTAGGTACTTTGGATCAACCCTTTCTGAGTTTGACTGGTTAGGGGTCAGTCATTTGATTACACATGTCAGGCTTCCAAGGACTTGACCAGGTTCTGACTAGTTGTCCTGCTCTAATTGTTCAGGTCTGGGTGCCTTCCCATCAAAGGATCATATTAACTGTGGAAGTGAATTCATGGCTTGATGGTTACTTGATCAATTGTACAGATCAGAATTTAAAGACATTTTCTCTTCCTATGGGAATAGAAATAGTTTATTCATTTAAAAAGGTATGAAAAAATACTTTTCAGCACATAAAGATTGGATTTGTTTTGTGTGTGTTTTTAAACCTGATTTATATATTAGACAGTTCTAGGGTTTAGTTACTTCATTCTGAAACTGTGCTTATGATACAGCCCTTTTCTTGTAAATTCAGTTAGAAAGCCTTCCTAAATAATGACTAAGTATTATATCTTACTTAAAATATTACTTTATGACATAGCAACACAAATATAAAATAGATTGAGCCTTAATAATTGTGTAACAAAGTATTTGGTAGATTGCATATTGGTTTTTCAAAATTAAAGATGTATTTCAAATGATTCTTGCTGTGTGGTGGACTTATATCTTCTTTTGCAAGGTCTGGGACTATTTTTTTAAAGGTGTGAAATCAATTTCAATAACCTTAAACAATTGACTCTGTCAGATGAATGTATACTGCTTTACTATTAAGGAGTCAGTGAACATGGCATCTTGGCACATCCTGGAGAAATAACAACACCAAACCATCATTGGGGATGTTAAAGGATGACTTTTAAAAGAGGATATAATCATTACTCTCCTAAAGAAATAATGTGAGTATATGCCCATGGTTTTACTTAACTCATTAACTAATGGGTGTGTGTGTGGAGGAGGGGATTAAGATGTTGCAACTTGTTCCAAGGAGAATTCAGAAGCAGAGAGATGTACATGAAATAAGGAATTCTGAAATGAACTTACAAATAGATGTAAAATGAATCTAACCACAGTGCACTAATATAATCAATGAGAGGCCCAGTGCATGAATCCGTGCACAGGTGGGGTTACTTGGCCTGGCCAGTGATCAGGGCTGATGGGGCCGTCTTGCCCAGTCCTGATCGAGGCCTATTGGGACCTATCGGGGCTGGCCAGAAGTGGGGGAAGGACTGCAGGAGGTTGGTCAGCTGGGCAGGGGGAGGGACTTTGTGAGGTTGGCCGGCTATAGGGGGTTGGCTGTGGGAGAGCACTGACCACCAGGGGTCTGCTCCTGCATCATAATGGTCGCTTAGGCTTTTATATATATTGATAATCAATTTCCCCTACGGGCCCACAATTAATTTGCACTTGTGTGGACTTGTATTACGTGTATTATCAGTTTTCTAAAACATACAGAGTTGTAAAATAATGCAAAGACAATGAAAGGTGTTGATAACCTGGACAAATGAGCTACTATTCAAAATCTTTGGAAATTTTTCCTGACAATGGACAAACTTTGTCCACAGGATAATTCTAAAGAATTTTCAAATCCTGGCAACTAGTATTATAGATATAATGGGCATTTAAAACTATTTTCTGAAAGTTTAGAAAGCTATCTTACCAAATAATAGATAAACGTGTAAATTGACCGTACCTCCGCTATACCACCAGCCAATCAAGAGTGATATGCAAATTAACCCAACAAGGATGGTGGTTAATTTGCATACACAGGCACCTCCCAGTGACGGGGGTGGGTGGGATGCTTGTGTCGTTCTGCCCCACCGCCAGTTTCTCAGGGCCTCTGGGCAGCGTGGGAAGGTGGGGCTGGAGCAGAAAGAGGTGGCTCCAGGGCCTGAGCAAAGGGGCTGGGCTGGAGTGGAAAGGTGGTGCTGGCAGCCAGGGAAAGGAAAGCCCATTCTAGCATGAATCTTCGTGCATCGGGCTCCTAGTTTTCATATAATTGTATAGAATATATTTCAGATAAGGTTGAGGGGAGAGGCTGTAAAAGATATGAAGATAAATCAGCTCTAAAATAAACCAACCTAACAACCTCTCTACCCACCCTTTTTATGAGAAAGGTGCTGTGAGGGGAGAGGGAGAAAACATTTTTTTTTCCTACCCTTTTAAGTCCTAATCAATAGGGGAAAAGAACCAAGTTTATTGCATACCTGGGGGGCGGGGTGGGTGCGGGTTCTGTAAGAATCTAGAACCAAGGACAATTGTGGCAGTTGGGGTTTGAGGTAAGGATAAAGAACGGGGGAGGTCCTGGTTTGGAACTCCAAAGGGGAGGAGACAATTCACAGGGAGATGAAAAGCAAGTATTTGGTAGACAAATGTTTGCTGGGTCATCTTTAACAATGGGCAGAGGACTTGGACCAAATGGGCTTTGCTGGGTTCCTCCCTGTCCAGCACATTTAGTTCATATCAAACTATAGTTATCTATGATGATAGCTCCCTTCTTGGAGCAGGTCCTCTATTTAAATTATTTTAGGCAGGGGGAAGGTCAAAGGTTATTCCTGAGTCTTTTCTTAAAAATAACCAGCTTAAAATAGTTTCTTAAACATAATCATCTTAAAATAATCAATTACCGCCCCCCACCCTCCTCACCAAAGGCATATTTTAGATTGGCAAACTCTCCTCACTGCCATGTGTTGAAATTTAACTTTTATTTCGTATTAAAGTTAAATTTCAAAACTGCTACAGGAAATAAAACTTCATACAGGCCAGATTGTTCAGCACTGTTTTAGCTACTGCTTAGGAATTAACAAGGCTTGGCTCTAATTCCTTAGGGACAACAAAGGATTAAGTGCCCTAAAACTGGTCAGATTTGTAACAAAATCCCTCAAATTCTCATCCATCAATTCTTTCCTGTTTTGTCTCACCTTCACCCCCTTTGTGTACACCAAGCATGTCACACTCGCGGCCAGTGGTCTGCATCGGCCCGCAAGCCACGAGTTTGACGTGCTTGGTGTACACACAGTGATTCCATTAGATTTTTCTCTCTTCTAGCCCCTCCCCAGCCTCTGGAGCTACTCTGTCTACTCCAGGAACCTCGTATGCCCTTACCCAAGGTCCTAAAGCACAGGGTTGGGTGCATTGTATTGAATCTTATAAAATTTATCCATTCTTGATGGCAATTTCATGGGGCGCAACCTAATTACCTTCATATTTTCCCAGTGTCTATGAAATAAAAGAATTTTCTTGTCACAATTGTATTTAAAAGTTCCTACTTGGAACTGGCATCTAAATATGAATTTGACTATAAATTAATTTCTAAAGCAAGGCCGAATTGCTGGTCAGAAAGCAAATAGTTGAATTACAAAACAATAGAATAAAAGTTTTAGGTACATATATAATACTTTAAACAATAAAGAATTTAAATTATAAAAAACATTTTAGATAATACTGTCTTTAAATTCATCTTTCATCTGTAAGGAAAAAGAAAACAGATTATATTAGTTTCCCCATTTAAAAAAATTATTGCGATAACATTGGTTAGAAACAGTATATAAATTTCAGGGGATTTATAATACATATGTATACTCTATTGCATGCTCACTACCCAAAGTGTGTTTTAAAAGATTGAATGAAGTTCATTTCTATGAGACTTTCTAGTGAAGAAATACAAACCGGCATTTGGCTCACGGGATTGAAACTTTCCCCTTATCTTCCCCTTCTGCATCTGCTCCAAAACAGCCTTCTAAGCCACAGGTGGGAGGATAACTTATTTTAAGAACATGATTGTGTGTGTTGGAGTTTTCCTGAAAAGCCCATTTTGTACTATCCAGAATTGTGAATTTCCTGTAAGGCATTTTGCGGTATATTCTGGAAACAGAAGAGGGCGCTCAAGCTGCTGCTCTTCAGCGTTAGAAACTACATTTGAATCTGATGGTGCTGGGATTATGATTAATACAAGATCTTGGGGGCATTTTGTAAAGCATCTCAAAGCATTGTGAGTCCAGTGGAGTATACTTAAAATTAATGAGCTAGACAAACATTTAAAAGTATTCTTAATGCTTTGTCTAAAAATGCTGTTGAATACAATTTTACACATCCCAAAGATTTAAATACCATGCTTATCTGTAAACATTTCTAAGTGCTAGCTAGGGACAGAAAAAGAGTGACATTCTTCCCAACAGATTTCAAACATACTTTTTCTAATGAGAGTTAATAAACTTAAAATCTGCTTACTTTAAAAGATTTATAAACGATTATAATGAATCCATCCTGTTTGAGCTTCAGTTGCATATATCAAGGTCAATGTGGTCTCAAAAAAGCTTCAGCCTAGGATTGTACTTTCGGATTCTTAGGTAAGAACAAGCAAATATATGCTTTCAGGAGAATATTCCATGCCACCTTGACTCAGCAGTGAGCCTTCTCACGCTGTTTAGTCCTCAGAAGTCAGTAATGGGCTTTGTCTTTTCAAGATGGGCACTACCTTCCTCTCCGAAACCTTTCTGGGTAGATGTTGTCCTCTTTTATAAAGCCCGTTAGAACAATATGCTTCCAAAAATATATTTTAAGAATATGTTTTTGTTGATTTAAAAAAAAATCCTCACCTGAGGATATTTTTCCCATTGATTTTTAAAGAGGGGAATGGAGAGGGAGAGACAGAAACTCTGATGTGAGGGAGACACATCAATTGGTTGCCTCCTGCATGCCCCCAACTAGGGCCAGAAGCCTCAACCAAGGTACGTGCCCTTGATCGGAATGGAACTCAGGACCCTTCAGTCCAAAGGCCGACACTCTATCCACTGAGCCAAACTGGCTAGGACTGTTTTTATTGATTTTTTAGAGGGAGAGGGATAGAGAAACAAGGATCAGTTGCTTCCTGCACACCTGCTACTGGGGATCAAGCCCGAAACCCAGGCATGTGTCCTCACTGGGAATGGAGTCAGTGTGCCTCTAGCTGCATGGGACAACACTCAACCAACTGAGCCACAGCGGCCAGGGCACTTCCCCAAATCTTACAGCATGAATAAGTCTATGAATGTGACAAAACACACGACACACTCCCGAAGGTGTCTTCCACACTCTAAAGAATAGAGCTTGCTGAAGACATTGGCTGCCTTAAGTGGTCAACTTAAATTACCTCAAAATGCTATCTGACCATTGTTCCAAATAATTGTCTTGCTGATTCTAATGTTTATTGAGTGCCTACTATGTGTCTGCGTTTTTGTAGGCACAGAGGATAAGCAATCACAAAACAGTAAATTCTTGTTTTTGTAGAGGATATATAATAGTGGAGGAAGTCAGACAATAGACAGATACTACATTGTGATCACTGCAATGCAGGGGAGTGGGGGGAAGCATCAGAGTGGCAAAAGAGTGCTATTTTAGATAGATTGCTCAGGGTAGTCCTCTCTGATGAGATGACATTATAGCAGACACCTGAAAGAAGTGAGGAAGCAAGTCACCGAGGACACACAAAGAAGAGAGTGTCCCAGAGGGAACTGATAATGCAAAGGTGCTGAAATCAGAATATGCTTAGCCTATTGGAGGGACGACAAGCCTGGATGGCAGGGGCAGAGTATACAAGGAGAATGGTTGGGGGGATATGAGAGAGGTTGTGGGTAGGACTTTACATTTTATTCTGAGATAGGAGCCACTAGAAGATGGTGTGTGAAGGAGTGACATGAACTGAATTACATGTTAAAATGACCCTATGGCCACAGAAGGGGGCAATGGCAGGAGCAGAAGAGCAGATAGCAGGCTATTGCACTAACAGGTGAGAGATGGTCACTAGGAATGGTGATGGGAGATGAAAAATGGTTGGACTCAGACCCATTGGAAAACAGAGCTAATAGGTATGCTGATAGATTGGAGGAGATTCCCAGCATGAAGGAAAGATGGGAACCAAAAATGACTCCCAGATTTTTGGCTTCAACAACTAAAAAAATGGAGCTGTCTTTTATGGAGAAAAGTAAGACTGTTGTAGGTGCAGATTTGAGGGAGAAAGATCAGATATTCAGGTTTGGGTGTGTTAACTTTGAGATGCTTATCAGACATCCAAGTGGAGACAACAGGTAGCAATTGAGTGTATAATTGGAAAGAGGTCTGGGCTGGAGATGTAACATTTAGAGCTATAAGTACTAGAAGTTGTGGAACTGGATGAGCTCACTGAATAGGAAGAGTAGAGGTGGTCTGAGAACTGAGTGGACTCTGAAGTTTAGAGTTCAGGAAAAGGAGGATGATTCAGTAAAGGGGTGGGAGATGAGAAGATAGCTGGAATAAGTGTAATCAGCTGCCTCAAGTGTTGCTGATAGGACAAGAGGAGAACTAAGAAGTGACTGCTGAATTTGGCAAGCAACATGGAAATTATCGGTGACCTTGACAGACAACTCATTTGGGTGTGGAGACAGTTAGTAGATGGCTTTTTTGAGGAGCTTTTTTTTGGTAAATATGAACATTGGGACAGTAGCTGGATGAGATCTTTTTTAACACCCATCCCCTGGTTAAGACCAAAGTCTTAGTCTTGGTCTTTACTAGTGTCTCTCCATTAAAAATAAAAATCATCTTATTGATGTTGACTCCTGCTGAACACTTCCTTCACTTCCTCATTGTCAGTGCTTACAGAAATTGGGACCTTGTCATCTTTCAGTCCCATGTCATCTGAATCTTGTGGTGTTTCTATCATAGGGTATTTTGGATGTGTCAGCTTGATTGCTTCAGAATTTTCATTAACTATAAATTTAGCCATTGCTTCAACACCTCTTATTTTGCTTTTAAATGTTTTCTTGGATGAACTCCACCAGTCAATATTATTTCATATTGGTAGGGAGATCGTACTTTAGATTTTGTTATGAAATTTAGAATAATTATGAACTGGTTGCTGGTTTCACAGTCTTGCAAACAAACACCTGCAAATTCCTCCACGTTTGTGCAGGATTAAAAGAAAACCACAAATATTTATTCAATAGTTTTTATATTTACCTAACACTTTGTACTTTGGTTCTTTGTTACAGTTTGGTATAATAACATTTTATTTAAATAGTTGTCCAGTAACTACAAGTGAATTTTAATAAAATAAAAATATATGCAAAAGGTACAACTTAAGCAACTGCTACTGCAATGCTTTATTTTTTTACTAGAGGCCTGATGCACGAAGATTTGTGCAAGAATGGGCCTTCCTTCCTCTAGCTGCTGGAACCACCTTTGCTCCGGCCAGAGCTGCCTTTTTGCTCAGGCCCAGAACCACTTTTCCACCTTCCTGCCCCGCCCACCCCAGCCACTTGGCGCCTGTGTATGCAAATTAACCCACCATATTTCTTGGGTTAATTTGCATACCCACTCCTGATTGGCTGGTGGGTGTAGTGAAGGTATGGTCAATTTGCATCTTACTTTTTTATTAGTGTAGATTCCTTCTTTAGTTTTAAGACAATGGTTAAAATAAAAGAATAGCCCTAGCCAGTTTGGCTCAGTGGATAGAGAGTAGGCCTGCAGACTGAAAGGTCCCATATTTGATTCTGGTCAAGGGCACGTGCCCCAACACCATTGATGTTTTTTTCTTTTTCTTTTTTTAAAAATTTATTTAATAAATCTTTATTGTTCAGATTATTACAATTGCTCCTTTTTTTCCCCCCATAGTTCCCCTCCACCCAGTTCCCACCCAACCCTCTGCCCTTACCGCCCCCCCCCCTCCACTGTCCTCATCTATAGGTGTATGATTTTTGTCCAGTCTCTTCATGACCCCCCACACCCTTTCCCCCCCCCGAGAATTGTCAGTCCACTCCCTTTCTATGCCCCTGATTCTAATATATTCACCAGTTTATTTTGTTCATCATATTTTTTTATTCACTTGATATTTATTTATTTATTTATTTAAAATATATTTTATTGATTTTTTACAGAGAGGAAGAGAGAGGAAAAAAAGCTAGAAAGCTAGAAACATTGATGAGAGAGAGACATCGATCAGCTGCCTCTTGCACGCCCCCTACTGGGGATGTGCCCACAACCCAGATACATGCCCTTGACTGGAATCGAACCTGGGACCCTTCAGTCTGCAGGCCGACACTCTATCCACTGAGCCAAACCAGTTAGGGCTATTCACTTGATTTTTAGATTCACTTGTTGATAAATATGTATTTGTTGTTCATAATTTTTATCTTTACCTTTTTCTTCTTCTTCCTCGTCTTAAAGAGTACCTTTCAGCATTTCATATAATACTGGTTTGGCGGTGATGAACTCCTTTAGCTTTTTCTTATCTGTGAAGCTCTTTATCTGCCCTTCAATTCTGAATGATAGCTTTGCTGGGTAGAGTAATCTTGGTTGTAGGTTCTTGCTATTCATCACTTTGAATATTTCTTGCCACTCCCGTCTGGCCTGCATAGTTTCTGTTGAGAAATCACCTGACAATCATATGGGTGCTCCCTTGTAGGTAACTACCTGTTTTTCTCTTGCTGCTTTTAAGATTCTCTCTTTGTCTTTTGCTCTTGGCATTTTAATTATGATGTGTCTTGGTGTGGTCCTCTTTGGATTCCTTTTGTTTGGGGTTCTGTGTGCTTCCTGGACTTGTAAGTCTATTTCTTTCACCAGGTGGGGGAAGTTTTCAGTCATTATTTCTTCAAATAAGTTTTCAGTATCTTGGTCTCTTTCTTCTTCTGGCACCCCCATAATTCAGATGTTGGTATGCTTGAAGTTGTCCCAGAGGCTCCTTACACTATCTTCATATTTTTGGATTCTTTCTTTTTGCTTTTCTGGTTGAGTGTTTTTTGCTTCTTTGTATTTCAAATCTTTGACTTGATTCTTGGGATCCTCTAGTCTGCTGTTGGATCTCTGTATAATATTTTTTATTTCAGTCAGCGTATGCTTAATTTCTAGGTGGTCCTTTTTCATATCCTCAAGGGTCTCGCTAAATTTATCGGCCTTTTCTAGAAAATTCTTGAAAAACCTTAAACCATAGTTTTGAACTCTATATCCAGTCATTTGCTTTCCTCCATTTCTTTCATTTGTGATGTTTCTTTGTCTCCGCTATTTTGCTGATCTGTTTACACTGCTTCCCTGAGTTGATAGAGTGGCTTTGTGTGCTAGGTGTCCTCTAGGGCCCAGTGGTTCAGTCTCCCCAGTTACCTGAGGTGGACACTCTTAGTGCACCCCTTTGTGGGATGTGTGCACAGTCTTGTTGTAGTTAAGCCTTGATTGTTGTTGGTATCACTGGGAGGAATTGACCTCCAGGCCCATTGGCTGTGAGGATCAGCTGTGTCTATGCTGGAAGAACTGTGCTGGAGACACCCTTATGAAACAAGACTTGCAAAAGACTCTGTGCTCAGCTTGGATGGGGTGGAGTCTCAGGGTGGATCAGACAGCATTGGTTTCCCATCAGGCCTGCCCTAATAGGCCCCTGTGTCTCAGTGTCCTGTGGTAATCGCTGCAAGCACCTCTGAGAGAAAGCCGCCCTCAAGTTCTGCCTGCTGCCAGACAGTCCAATTTCTCCCTGAATAAGTGTGGGTCCCCAGAGTCTCGCCTGGAACTGGAGTTCAGTGCAGTAGGAAGCTTTTGTCTCTCTCCCACTTGAGAAAGCCAGCCGTGTCCTCAGTTGCCAGCCCTCTCCGTGAGCATGCCTCAGTACCTCTGCCTTCCACAGTTCCTCTGAGTCTCAGTGTGCTTTTCTCTTTCCTGACAGTCCAGTTTCACCCCGTATGAGTCTAGGTCCCTAGAGTCTCGCCTGGAACTGGAGTTCAGTGCTGTCAGGAGCTTTTGTCTCCCTTCTGCTTGAGAAAGCCAGCCGCGCACTCAGTTGCCAGTCCTCTCTGCGCGTGCATCTCAGTACCTCTGCCTCCTGCAGCTCCTCTGAGTCTCAGTGTGCTTTTCTCTTTCCTTCTATTTGTAGAATTTCCGCTCAGCCAGCCTTCCTGTGGTTCTGGATGATGTACATTTTGTCTTTTACTTGTAGTTTTGAAATTGTGCGAGGCAGCAGTTTAGGTGTTTACCTATGCCGCCATCTTGGTGTCTCCCCTGATGTTTCTATTTCTCTTTCCCTCTCCATTCCTCTCTGTAACCAATAAAAATATATATTTTTTTAAAAAATAAAAGAATAAACTTCAATTTTAAATATATTATTACTCAAGTACAATAAATATTTTATGTGTAAAGTAACTAAACAACAATTATTAAGCAAAAATATATCTTGCCCTACACATTCTACTTCACTTAAAAAAAAATTAAAGTCATAAATAGTAACTCCAAATGGTCACAGAGAATGACAGAGTTGAAGTATCTCAGGTTCTATTTCTTTATCTTTACAATCATTTTTAATTTTTTACTCTGTGGTTTAAACCCAGGATTGGGGCAAGAACTGCACTTGAATCAAGTGTGAATGATTCTGGACCATGAGGTATCCTCCAAATGAACATGTGTATTTGAATCCACATATGTCCTTGGTTTAACTACATAACCGGGAGTTTTCCAAATTACTCTCTCTATAGAAGACAATGTTTATTTAATGCTGAGAAATTTACATTTTCTGATTTGAAGCTTATATATGCATTATTAAACTCAATAGTAATTCAGCAATTGTTTAGAACACTATGCTAATAAAAAAATTGGGGTTTGATGGTAGCATTTTATTTCCGACATGGCTTAGAACACCACATGGTGATTATAGAAAGCAGACTGACTTTTAGTGAGTTTCATTATTATATTTAAACTAGAGGCCTGGTGCCTGAATTTGTGCATGGGTGGGGCCCCGAGGGGATTGGGGGGCCCAGAATGCCATTGGCCTTCTGGGCAGGTGGCGGGATGCCCTTGCTGGTCCAGATCCAGATCCATCCAGCTGACATTCGCACCTGTTGTCAGGAGCCACCTGGTGGCTGCTTTTATGTTTCTTCCTTGTGGAGCGGCTAGGGAGGGGAAGCGGCCTCAGTGCCCGAGGCTGACTTCCAGAAGCCCGTGGCATTGTTGGGATCATGCCAGTGGTACTGGCCCGTTCTCTGGAGATTAGACCTGCAGTACTACTGAGGGAGTCAGTGACTGCCACCGGGCTGGTGGGCTGCGGGGACAGGTCTCAGCTGAGCAGCACTCCCACTGTGGGAGTGCACTGACCAACAGGGGGCAGCTCCTGCATTGAACATCTGCCCTCTTGTAGTCAGTGCATGTTATAGCAACCAGTTGTTCTGGTTGTTCCAGTTGTTCTGATTGTTTGGTCGTTTGGTTGCTTAGGCTTTTATATATATAGATTCTGTATAGACAATGCATTCCATTATTATCTGCACCCAAGACTGACTGTTCTTCCCCACCCTTGTATACCATTGGGTGGTAACTATCTTTGCATGCTGGCACTAGTGAAAGGAAAATTGATGATGCAGAAGAAAGAGAGAGAAAATACTAGGGCTATACCTCTGGGTAGATGAGGGGATGGATTGGAGGTGCTAGCAGAGGGGCTGGTTTAGATAAGGGCATGAAAAGTTTACTTGTTGCAATGGGCAGGAAGGCAGAGTTTATGGGTATAGATGCAGGCAGGCCTATATATCCAAAGTATTATTTCTTAGTTTCTTTTCCAGAAATAGAATTGGATTCAGAAACTTTTCACCCTCTCACAGAGGGTGGGTGTCTGTGGAATCCCTTTAAGGTTCCTTTGTGATGGACTTTAATTTTCTTTTGGTTTATTTTCATTGACTCTTTTAGAGAGAGAAAGGGGGAGAGAGAAAGAGAGAGAGAGAAACATTGATGTGAGAAAGAAACATTGATTGTCTGCCACCTGTATGCACCCTGATCTGGGATCAAACCTGCAACCTGGGTATGTGCCCTGACTGGGAATTGAATTCACCACCTTTTTGGTGTACAGGATGACGCTCCAACCAAGTGAGCCACACTGGCCAGTGCTAATTTTATTTTCTTGAATACTTTGGTCATGTCTTTCAATATATGTGCTCTTTACTTATACTAATGCTTGATTGAATATCAACTATTTTGTAATTTGGGAACTGAGATTATTAATTCCCTCCAACAGAGAGTAAATGTTCAGATTGGGGAAACCCACTGTGAACACTATGGAATTTAGTCTCCTTTCCTGCCTCTCATCTCTGAGAGACACTGCAGACCTGCAAGTGGCTGCGTGGTGGGTGGGAGATGGCACCCAGTTGCAGTGCTTGTCCTTTTCTGTAGGGTTTTATTTTGATATTTTTACACTGCTCAGAGAGAATTCCACTGAAAGGTCAAGTGCCATGAAAAGGACAGGGAAAGAGCATCTGTGAACAGTGGCATTGTTAAATGCCAAGAGCCTGCCTCTCTAGTGGATAATTTTGAGATATTCTGAAACACTTTTCAAAGGCTTCGCTAAGTACTCATTGTGGAAAAGGACAGATTCTATATTAAACTCACACTGGGACCAGAAGTGGCCTTGGGTAAAATTGTGAACAGGATGATGTTTGTCGCCCTCTTTTTATTGCCTTTCTCTCCATCCTTGGCTGTTCTACCCCGTCTCCTAAACCTCTTCAAGTCCCTTGGGGTCTTCCCCTCTCTTCCTGTTTGCCTTATTGGATTGAGTGCCCAGAAAGGATATACATCAGTAATGTAGATCTTGCTGTCCTTCCCTGTAGACATTACTTCGGCTGCATGCTTTTCAAACAGGGCTGCTCATTCTTCCTGACCCCACAGACTTCTAACTGCTTCTCTGCTTTCAGCATGGCCGTCCTCCAACCCATGCTCCATGCTGCAGTCAGTGACCTGGCACCGATTACCAGCCTGTCTCAGCTTTGCCACATTTGCTTGGTTGGTTCTCTGTCTTTTGGCCAAACCAAACTGCTCTCATTTCCTCAAACCCACCATGTTCTCTCTCATGCCCCAAGCTCTGGCTTATACAGTGCCCTCTCCCTGGCCCCCTCTTCCTGGCCCCCTTCCTCTGTCCCTTATTCATCCCACACATCCTAGTTTAGGGATCTCACCACAGAGAGGCTTCCCAGACTCTCCCCATTCAGGTGGTGTTTTTCTTAAGTGATTTTTAGAACTAATCCCATTATATTGTAATTGCTTGTGTATTTATCTTTTCCTCCTCCCCAGCTGGAATTCTGAGTGGAGTGCTCTGCCCACTGATTTCCTATTTTCTGGGAAGAGGCCCAAATCCAGAGGTGGTGGTAGGTGATGGTAGTATCAGTGCCAGTGCTATGGTGCTGATCCCTTAGCCAGAGCTTATAACCTATATGTTGAATAAAAAATATTGAATCAATGAATAAATGATAGGATGAATTTGGATCAATGCACTACTTCTCCTAAGGATAGTTGCATCTTAGTACCTAATTATTTTCCCCAAAATGGGCTAGAAATTTCATTTTATATCATTTTAACAATAACTTCAAATCAGTAAGATTTAACGAATGCTTTCTATAATGGAGGGGCTGTGCTAGGCACTCAGGGGGCATATAAGGATGAATAATACATAGCCTCAGTCCTTGAGAAATTTAAAATCTATCACACTTATAATTACAAATAGACCTTTCCTTAATAAACACACACACACATATATATCTTCAAAGGGTTGAAAAGATAAAATGTTTGTTTTAAATTTGATTTAATCTTGTTTGTAATAGCTGCTAAAGAGAAGAGAAAGCAGTTTTAGCATTTTAACACCTACTATGTGTCAGGGATCATGTTTTTTCATTGAATACCTTAACATCTGATACAGCAAGTGTTATTTCTGGTTGTGAAATGAGAGCACCTTTTATTAAAAGTGTTTTGGACCCATTCTACAGCTACAGAAGGTGTTTCATTTCCTTGACTTGTCCTTGTAGGGATAGAGTATAACCCCAAATAAAAATGGAGAGTTATTGTTTAATAGGTATATAACTTCAGTTTTGCATGCAAGGTGAAAAGAGGTGTGGAGATGGATGGTGGTGGTGGTGGGTGCATTATAATATGAGTGTACTTAATGCCACTGAATTGTACTTTAAAATAGTTAAGATAGCAAATTTCATGTTGTGTGTATTTTACCACAATTTAAAAAAATTATGTCTACAGTAAAGAAGAGAGCCTCTCCCGACACCTTTTAACAGCTTTGTTGGGGACTAACTTATATATAATAAATCCACCTGTTTTATGTGTGCAATTCAATGGTTTTTATTATATTCACACAATTGTACAGCATCACCACAATCAGTTTTAGGGCATTTCCATACCCCCCAGAAGATCCCTCAAGCCCATTTTCAGTCACTCCGTGTTTTTATCTCAGTCCCAGGCAACCACTAATCTAATGTCTGTCTCTATATATTTACCTTTTCTAGATATTTCGTATAAATAGAATTCACAATGTAGGCCCTTTGTCTCTGGCTTCTTTCACTAAGTGTAATGTTTTAGAGATTCCTCCACATTGTTCATCCAGATTCATGCATATATCAGAATTTTATTCCTTTTTATTGTCAATAATATTTCATGCCATTATACAGCGATACCACATTTTATTTACCCATTCATCAGATGATAGACATTTGGGTTTTCCCTATGTTTTTACTATAATCAATTACGCTGCTATGAACATCCATGTATGAGTATTTGTGTGAACATGTTTTCTTTTTCTAAATATACTAAAGGCCTGGTGCATGAAATTCGTGCATGGAGGGGGTGTCCTCAGCCCAGCCTGCACCCTCTCCAATCTGGGATCCCTAGGGGAATGTCTGACTGCCGGTTTAGGCCCGATCGGCAGTTGGACATCCCTCTTGCAATCCGGGATGACTGGCTCCTAACCACTTGCCTACCTGCCTGCCTGATTGCCCCTAACCCCTCTGCCTGCCTGCCTGATTGCCCCTAACCTCTCTGCTTGCCTGCCTGATTGCCTTTAACTGCCTCTGGCTGCCTGCCTGATCACCCCTAACTGCTTCTGCCTCAGCCCCCACCACCATGGCTTTGTCTAGAAGGAAGTTGGACATCTGGAAGGTGGCCAGTTGACTTGGTCTAATTAGCATATTACCCTTTTTATTAATATAGATAGATTATATAGGATAGGATTGCTTAAATGGGGGGTGGGGAGCCTTTTTCAGCAGGAGGAGATGCTCTTGGCAGACAGAAACACATAATCCATATATCTGGACTGATAGCCAGCCATATGCACTATACTGCCAAACCGGTCATTAAAAAATTGAATCACTTTCTTACACCTTACACAAAACAGCTGTGGCCCTTAAAACCCCTCCTCAGCCCCCACCTTAGGTTCTGCCTTCACAATTTACCCAGAGTAGGTTCTGATTGGTCAGTTTCTATGCCAGTCAGCGTCAAAAGCTCCACCTCCTAGGCAGCCATTGGCTTCTCACAGTTCACCCAGATTTGGTTCTGATTGGTCAGTTTCTATGCCAGTTAGCATCTCCAGGGCTATCTCCAGGCCTAATCATAGAGGCAGGGCTGATCAGCAGCCATCCCAGGCTGATGGCTAGCAGGCTGAACTGCTAACCTCTGGGAGAGAGAGAGAGGCTTGGCTACTGGCAAGGCCTAGAGAAAGAAGCAGGTTCTGATCACCCTGCTTCTCTCTCTGGGCCTCACCAGCAGCCACTGCCGCTGCTGGTCAGCCTCGCCTCACTCTCTCTCTGAGAGGTCAGCAGTTCAGCCTGCTCGCCTGCTGCGCGTGCAGCCTGGCATTCAGTTGAGCCTTCGGTCATTTTGGATATTACAACCCTGACTCTTTATATATATAGATTTTTATTGATTTCAGAGAGAAGGGAGAGGGAGAGAGGGATAGAAACATCATTGATGAGAGAGAATCATTGATCGGCTGCTTCCTTCATGTCCCACACTGGGGATCAAGCCCACAATCCAGGCATGTACCCTGATTGGGAATCGAACTGTGACCTCCTGGTTCATAGGTTGATGTTCAACCACTGAGCCATGCTGGCTGAGCTGGACATGTATTTTCATTTCTCTTGGGTATGAGTGGGATTGGTGGGTCATATGGTAAATTTATATTCAAATTTTCAAGAAACTGCCAAACTGTTTTCCAAAGAAGTTGTACCACTTTACACTTTCTTCACATCCTTGCCAACACTGGTTTGTGCCTGTCTTTTTGTTTTCTGTGTGTTCTCTATGTTCTGTATCTCTTTTCTTTTTCCTGCCTTCCTGTTGGTTACTTGAACAATTTTTAGAACTCCATTTTGATGTATCTATAGTACTTTTGAGTGTATTTCTTTGTGTAGCTTTTTTTCATGGTTACTCTAGGTATTACATTATACAAACATAGCTTACATTATACAAACATAACCACAGTCAATATTTTTACTAGTACCAGTGAACTGAAGAAACCTTACCTTACTTTATCATCCCCCACTGATAAGAGAATTTGAGAACCATATGAGGCAATGTAATACGTTTTGCTTCAATAGTCAGACACAGTAGAAAACTCAAGAGAAGGAAAGTCTATGATACTTATTCATATATTTACTTTTCATTCTTCTTTACTTCTTCCTGATATTACTTCTTTTATTATTTTCTATTTCAAAAACTTCCTTAGTCACTCTTTTAGAGTGTTTTTGCTAGTGATAAATAATCTTAGTTTTGTTTCATCTGAGAATGTTTTGATCCTCACCCTCTTTTCTCCCTGCTGAATGTTATTTTCACTGAGTATGGGATTCTGAGCTGACAGTTCTTTTCTTTCAGGCCCCTTCCTTCTGGCCTCCATGGTTCCTGATGAGAAATCCACTTACAGTTGAATGGTCTATTTTTCCCCCCTCTGTTGTTCAAATTGGGTTACTTCTATTGTTCGATCTTCTAGTTCATTGACTCTTTCCTTTGCCATCTGTTTTGCTATTGAGCCCTGTATGTGTCCTAGGACTACCATAGCAAAATACCATAAACTGGGTAACTTAAAATAACATAAATGTATTACCACAGGTTGAAGTTTGGCTAGAAGTTTGAAATCAAGGTGTTGACATAACCATACTCCTTCTGAAACCTTTGGCAGAGAATTTCTTCCTCACCTCTTCTAGTTTCAGGTGTTTGCTGGCAATCTTTGGTATTCCTTGGTTTATAGATTCATTCCTTCAATCACTGCCTCTGTTGTCACACGGCTGTCTTTCTGTGTATCTTTGTTTTTTTCTTATAAAGACATCAGTTCTATTGGATTAGGGCAGTGGTTGGCAAACTCATTAGTCAACAGAGCCAAATATCAACAGTACAATGATTGAAATTCTTTTGAGAGCCAAATTTTTTAAACTTAAACTTCTTTTAATGCTACTTCTTCAAAATAGACTCGCCCAGGCTGTGGTATTTTGTGGAAGAGTCACACTCAAGGGGCCAAAGAGACATATGTGGCTTGAGAGCCGCAGTTTGCCAACCACTGGATTAGGGGCCCACTTTACTTCAGTATGACCTCATCTTAACTAATTATACCTGCAAGATCCTATTTCCAAATAAGGTCACACTTGGAGGTACTAGAAATTAGGACTTTAACATACCTTTTTGTTTTTGTTTTTTTGGGGGGGGTCATAGTTCAAGTCATAACAAGTTCATAGAATTTTTAACTTTTTAAATTTCCATTTGGTTCTTCTTTATATCTTCTATTTCTTTGGTGAGACTTTATAATTTTATTTGTTTAAAGTGCTTGTTAAATTGTTTTCTTAATTGCTCATCAAAGCGGTTTTTTTTTTTTAATTGTAGTTGTTAATCCTCACCTGAAGATATTTTCCATAGGTTGTTAGAGAGAGAGAGTGGAAGGGAAAGGGAGAGACAGCGAGAGAGAAACTTCAATGTGAGAAATCGGTTGCCTCCTACACAAGCCCCTACCAGGGCCAGGGATCGAGCCTGCAACTGAGGTACGTGCCCTTGACTGGAATCAAACCTGGGACCCTTCAGTCCAAGGGCTGATGCTCTATTGACTGAGCCAAACTGGCCAGGGCTCATCAATGCAGTTTTATGAGACTGCTTTAAAATCCTTGTCAGATACTTTCAACATCTAGTCATCTTTGTGTTGGTGTCGATTGACTTTTTTCTCATTCAAGTAGAGATTTTCCTGGTTTTAGGTATGACAAATGATTCAATAGCATCCTGGACAGTTTGTTATGATACTCTGTATCTTATTTAAATTTTCTGTTTTAGAGGGTCTTCTCTGACACCAGGCCAGTGGGAGTGCCATCTTGCTATTGCCAGGTGGAGGTGAAGGGCCATGTTTCTGGCTCAGTGTCTGTTCATACCCCCGGGGAGGGAGGAGCCCCTCATTACTGTTGGGTTAGGGTGGAAGTTCAGATCCCCCATCAGGGTCCACTGACATCACCCTGGGGTATATTGTTACTCCTTCTCACATGACCTGCACTGACACTGAGCGGGGGATCACTGTCACTGGGCAGGAATGAAAGTCTTGGCTTCTCTAACACCGCCCCAGAGGTGGTGTGGATGCCTCAGTATAGCTCGGTGGAGTACACGTCTAGGCATTGCATCTCCAGTGACATTGTGGGGGTGGCTGCACCTCATTGCAGCTGGGCAGAGTGAAATCTAAACTCCCTATAGGGCTGGGGTAGGGCCAGTTTTTCCTGTGGTATTTGACTGGCGTAGAACAGTTATTTGTCTAAAAGTTTTCAGTCCTGCTGCCCCTCTCCTGGTCCTTTGGCTAGAGGAAAAGGCTTTTGTTCCTTTTTTTGTCTGCAACCATTGATGTTTCTGGGTTGCCAGCTTCACGAGCACCCTGTCCAGTATACACAAAGCAAAAAGAAAACCAAGGGATTAACTGCTATATCATGCTTTCAGTTGTGCGGTTCCTAATTGCTCTATGCTCTTCTCTCCACCTTTCAGAGGCTTCTTATGATTGTTTTTTTTAATGTAATATCTAGAGTTTTCAGCTATACTTAGTGGAAGGACTAGGAAGAAGTGTCTGTTCCATGTTGTCCCTGCTTCTCTTGATATTTGAAGCACCTAAGATAACCTAAGATATAGAATATGCAGGATGCTTCCATTTACCTCTTATAAAATGAGACAAGTTAGGGAAAAAAGTAAAGTACAATTATTCTGAGAACCAAGTGGGTTGGTTCTCTCCAGGTCTTAAGTTCAGTTTATTGGTCTTTGCCCCCATCTTCTCTAAGTAAAAATTTAGATTGGAAAGTTAACTGCAGACAATGGATATTATCCTTGCTGATATTTCATGCTCACATATGATTATACACATTGTGATTAAAGAAATGAAAATGGAATAACTTGTTAGCTAGGAAATTACTGAATCCTTAGCAAGACCCTGATGAGAATATTGAAAAAGTAACCATGGGGAAAATTGTGTTTGAAGTCACCCTCCATACTTTCTGTGAGTTAATTAGAATCACTAATTTTCATATGTACACAATGTATACATCTCTTTACTATTAAACATTTTAAAATAGGCAGTAATGTGGTCATTAACAGTGTTCCACTGTGTGATAAGGTCATAGCATTGTGTCACACAGTCATTTTAATTGAAATTCTATTGGGGTTGGAGGGGGAAGGGATTCACCATGGTGGAATAGTATCTGATGTTCAAATAATATAAATTGATTTTGAAGTTGTATTAGAAAATGGAAAATGTTACAAAAGTGCAGAGTATAAATCAATCAGAACTACCAACATTGTAACTATTTCAAAGTTACAAGGTGAGGCAGAGATTATTTGGATTTTCATTTTCTGGAAGATGTGAAGGATGAAACAGAAGCAGAGAAACACAATACTGCTGGGTTTAGTGCATTGGTTGCAAAATGCTCGGAAACTAATTATGAATATTTGCTGCCTTAAGCCATATTATCATAGACTATCAAGTATTTTTCATTGCTGATAAGTATACTATTTAGAGTCTATACAGTTACTGAAATACCCTGTACTTGTAAAATCTAATATGTTAAAAATAATGGGCTGCCTCTAAAATACATTAAAAAAAATTCTTCAAGGACTTCATACATATGGCCTTTTCTCACAATAAGCAAAGTGAAATTGTTTCTTTACTTTTGTAATAGTATCACTGAAACCTCCAGGCAAAAGTAATGAGAACATACAGAATGCAAGGAAATTAATCTGATTATTAAAAAGTTGCTTAAATGTTACAAATCTGGTATTGCTTATAAATGATATCTTAAATATATATTGTAGTCTTTAACGAAAGCAGGAGAAAGTGAAAACCTGATGCTCTGAACTGTGATGGGCAGTTGGGGAAGACCTTTATGCTTTGCCACACGTGTAATTCCAAAGAACTGACTACACAAAGAAGGACCACAGCTCAGCATTCCTTTTTTATTCTCTATTTACTAACATAAAAAACAGACACTGTAAAAGTGCCTCACTGAGGCTTTGGGATCTTGAGATTTCAATTTTAGCATCAAAGGTGTTTTGTGTATGAACACACTTTCCCTCTGAGTTTGAATTATTGACAAAAGAAATGTGACCATTACACGACTATAAGTTTGCTTGTTTGATGATAACCTGGGGTCGAGGCTATAAAATTATAGTCTATAACAAACGAATCCTTTACATACTTTTCAAATGTTCTTGTGATTGATGAAGGTATTTAAATGCTGAGATTACAATGAGGGAAAACCAAGCTTTCACTAGTCACAGTCCAATCAGAAAATGGGCTAAATTGCCCCTAAACTTAACTGCTTAAAATGATAAATGTTGATTATCTCACACAGTTTCTGGGAATCGAGAACCTGGGAGAACCCAGAGGTTGGTTCTAGCTCCAGGTCCCTCAAAGGGAGGCCGTCCAGCTGTCAGTTAGAACTGCAATAATCTGACAGCCCAACTGGGGATGGAGCAATGTCCAAGGTTATTCATATGACTGTCTGCCGGCTTCTGCTCCTTGCTGGCCATGGGCTGGAGTTCCTTGCCATATGGGCCTCTCCATAGGCTATCTGAGTGTCCTCATAACACGATGGATTTCTTTTCCCAAAGTGTGTGATCTGAAGGAATTCTAAGGAAGAAAGCCACAGTCATTTATAACCTAATTTTGGAAGTGATACACCATCACTTCTGCTTTATTGTATTGGTCACCCAGCAAAACCATGGTACAATGGCACAACACAAGGTCGTAAATACCAAGAGGTGAGGCTCACTGGGGGGCATCCTGGAAACTGGCTACCATAGGTCCAGAGCAGATTTGTAATTTGGATTCACCTAGAATGTGGGTTAAAGTATATATCTTCTAAAAGCCATTGTCTGTTCTTGAGAAAAAATTTCATCTGAGTCTACTAATCATCATACAGACACATCCCAAGGGACATATGGAAAGTTGCTGACACAGCTCTGCCGAAGTTACATAACCTCAATGTAACTCTACTAAGTAGTGTACTCTATTAAATATACTCAGCAATAACAGTTCTACTCTGAGTCACACTTTTTATGGGTATCAAGGTCCAAATTAAATTTCAAAAGTATGATCTGCTCTGGCTGGTATGCTCAGTGGTAAGAGAGTTGGCCCGAGCACTGAGGGATCTTGGGCTTGATTTCCAATCAAGGACAAGTACCTGGGTTGCAGGTTCAATCCCTGGCCTTGTTGGGGGTGCATGTGGGAGGCAACCAATGTTGTGCTTCTCTCACATCAATCTTTCTCTCTTTCTCTCTCTCTCCCTCCCTTTCCCCTTCCTACTTTCTCTAAAAAAAAAAAAAAAAAAAAAAATCAAGGAAAAAGTATTCTTGGGTGAGCATTAACAACAAAAATAGTATGTCTGGTCTACTCTACAGTACAGCCCTAGGAGGGTAAAATATATAATGAAGTAATATAAAATAGTATGCTCTCACAAAAAGCTAGGTGATTACCAATCCTATGCATTTAGGAATAGAGTTTTAAAACCTGGGTATGAAAAGATGGAAAACAAGAGACCTTTCAGCTTTCTTATTTCCCAGCTTGAATAATTTAATTGGATTTTATAATATCAGTAGGAATCAATGACTGCTTTTAGCTTTATATTTTGGGTGAAAAATAAGTCACTTTGAATACTTCTGGTAGTAAATTGCCAGGTAGAGATACAATCATTAAAATTACTATATATAATTCTTGGGTTTTTGTAAAAGAAATTTCAGATAGTTTTCAATTTAGGAAAAGTCTTCTGAAGGGCTTCATATAAATCAGCTGCTTGAAACTCACAAACCATAAGATTCCCCACCCAGGAGAAGCAAATAAAGGGTGGTAGGGCATAAATAGCTCTACTGAACTCGCACAACTAAATAAATAAACAGCCAACTTTAAACCTAATAGAATTTTTAATCATTAAATAAGCCATCTGACTAGGCTAGGGCCGATCTGCAAGCTAGAAAGGCTGTTTAACAGGCAGAGTAGTGGCAATAGATGACTCCTTCCTTTTTCTAATCCTGCAGGTTATTTATTTTTACATCTATTCTCTGCCCTAGGCAAGGTATGCCCTAGATGCTCTACCCTTCAGGGGAGGAAGGGAATTATTGTAGAACAAGAGATGGTGATTTCTGCCTGAGGAATGGGCCTTGGGTGGTATTGGGGTGCTGACTTTCTTTTTTTTTTAATTTTACCTTTTTTTTTTATTGTTTTAAGTATTACAAATAGTGCTGACTTTCTTTAGCAGGGGTGCTCCACCTTAGCTGCATGATAACATCTGATTCTCTGCGGTGCTACTTAAGAGCCAAACCTTTATCACCAAATCTCCAGGTGATTTCAATGTGCAGCAAAGCTGAGAATCTTTGTCTTGGGACAGAGTCTCATTAAGTGCTCATCAGCATCACCCCGAGAGCATGTTAAAGTCACAGAAGCCTAGGCCCCACCCAGAGAGTTTGATTCTGTGGCTCTGGGGTGGTACTCACTAATTTGCATTTTAACAGGTTCCCAGATGCTGCTGCTGCTGCTGCTGTCTGATACTTTGAGAACCAATCTTGAAGAGCCTGGTTCTTGTTATATTTTTATTGGAGTTCAGCGGCGAGTGGGTGGAGAGGGAGGAATGAAATTTGATAGGAGAGAACAGATACCACTAGCCTCCCCTCTTTCCTGGTCCAACTGCCCTTAAAGCTGAAGGTGAACTGACATACAGCTTTATTCTTAGCCTTTTCCCCCCCACAGATTGAGAAAATAAAGGTTCTTCAGAGGTCATGTGAACGGTCCAAAACTGATCAGACCAGATTTAACCATCCTGGTTTAGTTGGCTCCTTGCCCACACAGGCCACCCTCTTCCCTCTTTCTTGGCACCGCACCTCCAGAAAACACGGCTCAATCCGTGAATCTTTCTCTCCTCCCCGCCTGCACGCCTGCACGTCCTTACGTAGCCACGCAGGCAACGTGCATCCGAAGACGTTCAAAGCGCGGGGAGGACGACGTTCAAAGCACACAGCGTGCTGCGCAGGCGCTGGCGGCGAGGCGTTGCAGCCACTGTCATGGCCTGTGTCAACTCCGTGGTAAGGAGGACCAGCCTGGCCTCTGGGCCTACACTCCCGGTGCAGAGGGTGCCAGGTCCTGGGTTTATGGCAGTCGAACACTGCACACCCTTTTCCTCCTGGCTTTCACACGTTAAGAAACCCTCACCCTTAGGGGCTCCCGCTGTTCTCCATGTGGGAGGATGGGATGAGGGCCAGTAGCCCTGCCGGAAGTGGGGCCTGGCTCCCACCGGAAGAGCAAGGGTCCCTTCTGTCCCCCTCCCCAAACTGAGGGTGTCTAGAATGGGACCTTTAGAAGGTGGTGAGATATGGAACTGACCTTAACCCTCCCAGTTTCCTGTGTTTAGACATTTCCCGAGTTCAGCTGCACTCTGGTTGTCATTCTGAAGTTCGGTTATAGTTGATTCTAAGCTATATTTACACAAAATCACAGGTAATATATTTCATGTTACCATGTATTTTCAAAGTTCTCCCTCACCTTCCTTCCCCTAACTTGTAGCTTCTTATTGCTTAACTGTACAATCAGATCTCCTTTAGGGGTTCCTAAGCCTCAGGATGAGAACTGACAGGTGACATGGCACTCGTGAGACCCTCTGTCAATCTTGAAAACCCGAATTAAAGGGGAAACAATAAAGCAAGGACTCACTTTCATTTTCAGTGCATCTCAACAGACTTCACATTTGGTGAAAGGCAATGTGCTTGTCCAGATCTGTTATTTGATGAGTTCCATGTATACATGTGCAGCAGAAAAGAGTCAGTTTTTTAGAGAAATATTATTTTAATGTGTATCCATTTTCTGATGTTAATGAGTTTTAAGATATGTAAAATACTTATGCCCTAATATAAGCTTACCATGTATGCCATTTTATCTGATGATGTACTCCAAGGAGATAAAGAGTGCATGCCTGCGTGTGTGTTTTAAATAGAGATTAAGGTAGATTTCCTGGAGTATACAAAGCTTTAGTAAAGATAACAGATAGGAAAAGAATATAAAATCTAACTGTAGTCCTAGAAAAAAAAGAAAGTATGTTTAATGCCCACTTGGCTTTTGAAAAACTGTGTTCTAATGGGTTATTTTTGATGGCTGCTGTTACATTCTGAAGGCAGATTTTAAAGATGTTTTTAGCCCTAGGAGTTTTTTTCCCTTCAGCTTTAAATGTGCTCACACTAGCTGGGACTAACATTGAAGTATGCCTTTATCAGGGTAAACTGTTTAAGGAGAAGCATTTAATCTAGGGCACTTAATCATAATGGATATGCTTGTGAATAACATTATTTAAATGTAACTGATTGGCCTATTCATAGGTTTAGCCTGGATCTTTAGAAGCATTAGTTTAAAACCTGGCTACTCTTGGCATGAGTGGGAGTATTTCCTGGATAGTATGAAAAAGCAATGCTAGAATGCCATAATTTCCATTTTGGCTTGATTAAGCAATTTCAGACAACTCAACTAAATTCCTGTTTTGCCATTTCTTATTAGTGGGACTTTCACTAGGTCAGTCTTGTTATTACACTTAGTATTGCCCTTTTACATTGGGGTGAGAGTAGAGCACAGTTTTCATAGATTTGTAGGACCAAGTTTGTTTCATGACCAGTGTTTAATCTGGGTAGAAATGTTTTTAATGTTATTGTTATGGCATGTGTTTTTTTTTAGGAAGTATTTTAGGGTGTTGCTTAGTCTCTGCAATATGCAGATTGTGGAAGGGTAAGGTTCTTTCATTTCTTGATTTTAGGCAATCTGTTTTGGTGCAGTTATATTTTTACTTGACAATGGATCAGAATATTTTTTTGGTGTATGTGTATTTTGGAAGTGGGTCAGGCTTTGTTTATTCTATTGCAGTGGTTCTCAACCTTTCTAATGCCGCGACCCTTTAATACAGTTCCTCATGTTGTGGTGACCCCATAAAATTATTTTCGTTGCTACTGTTATGAATCGTAATGTAAATATCTGTGTTTTCCAATGGTCGCAACCCACTGGTTGAGAACCGCTAGCAGGGTCGCCTAAGACCAGATATTTACATTACGATTCATAACAGTAGCAAACTTATAGTTATGAAGTAGCAACGAAAATAATTTTATGTTTGGGGGTCACCACAACATGAGGAACTGTATTAAAGGGTCGCAGCATTAGAAAGGTTGAGAACCACTGCTATTGTAAGTGCTTGTTCCAATCTTATGGCTTATTAGCAGTTTACTTGCATTTTTGGGAAAAATATAGTGAATTCTAAAAAAGGCTCCTTTGGCCTCTTTGAGAAAAAGGTAAATTAAAGACAGGTTCATTTCCACCTGTCTTAAATTAATTTCCCTTTTAAAAAGGAGTAGGGAGATTAAATACTGACACAAAAGCCAGGCAACATAACAGTAACCATATATCTTGATGAGATTACCTATATACTAGAGGCCCAGCTCATGAAATTCATGCACTTGGCAGGGGTGGGGGGTCCCCTCAGCCCAGCCTGCGCCCTCTCGCAGTCTGGCAGCCCTTGGGGGATGTCCAACTATGGGGAGCAGGCCTAAGCCATCAGTTGGACATCTGTAGCGCTGCCCTGGAGGTGGGAGCACTGTGCTCCCCAGCTGTGAGCCCGGCTTCTGGCTGAAGTGGTGCACTGACCACCAGGGGGCAGTTCCTGCATTGAGCGTCTGCCCCCTGGTGGTCAGTGTGCATCATAGTGACTGGTCGTTTTGCCATTGGGTCTATTTGCATATTAGCCTTTTATTATATAGGACTAGAGGCTTGGTGCATGAATTCGTGTACGGGTGGGGTCCCTCAGCCTGGCTGGCGATCAGGGCTGATTGGGGCTGTCTCCCCCAGTCTCCATCTGGGCAGACTGTGGAAGGTTGGCTGGCTGGCCCGATTGAGGCCAGCCGGCCAGGGGGAGCGGCCATGGGAGATTGGCCAGCTGTGGAAGGTTGGCTGTGGGAGTACACTGACCACCGGGGGGTGGGGGGGGAGCTCCTGTGTTGAGCCTCTGCCCCCTCATAGCTACTGGCCAGTCATCCAGTCATCTGGTTGTAATGGTAACTTAGGCTTTTATATGTATAGGTATAAAAGCCTAAGCAGCCAGACAATGGGCTGGTAGCTATGTTGTGCACTGACCACTAGGGGGCAGATACTCAATGTAGGAGCTGTCCCCTGGTAGTCAGTGTGCTCCCACACCGCTCAGCTGACAGACGGGTGCCAGATCCTGGACTCATGGCTGGCGAGTACAGCTGCAGCGGTGTGAGCCTCTCCTGTGGACACTCCTGCTGCGCACCTGAGTGGAGGTGGGGGTAGGTGCAGTGGGCCAGGATGAGTGGGGTGGCACGGTGCCCAGCCCAGACTCAGGCTCCTCTCCGGTTGCCTGCTGCTTCGCGCACTACTTGTGCTGTGCAGGATTGACGTGTACAGTGGGCTGGAGCCCCATGAGCTGGTGGGTAAGGCCGGGCTGTAGTGGCACAGAGGTCCACTGATCTCCACAAGCCAGGCCGAGGGACTCCATGGTGCACCAGGCCTTTAGTTATCTCATATTTTATTGTAGTCTTAATACAATAAATCTGTGCACCAGGCCTCTAGTTATCTCATATTTTATTGTAGTCTTCTAACTCAGCCTTGTAGATATAGGCTGAGGCTATAGGCTGAATGTCACACAATTTATGGCAAGCTAAGACTATACATACTGGAGGTGGATGCACTTAGTTAAAATTCACATGGTGGTTTGTCTTTAAACTCTAAGATTAGGAAGTGTACACTGCATGTCTTTTTGGAATACAAACTTGAGAAGTTAAGACTTTAACAGTTGCTTTTGTGTAGCCTAAACTCTACAGATCTGTAATTGAAGATGTGATTGAAGGAGTACGGGATCTATTTGCTGAAGAAGGTATAGAGGAACACGTCTTAAAAGACTTAAAGCAGGTTTGTTAATACAAGTTTCTCTGTCTTGTTTTTCAGCTTATCCTATCTAATAAAAGAGTAATATGCAAATTGACCATCACTCCAACACACAAGATGGCCACCCCCATGTGGTCAAAGATGGCTGCCCCCATGTGGACACAAGATGGCCACCACAAGATGGCCTGCAGGGGAGGGCAGTTGGGGGGTCCAGACCTGCAGGGGAGGGCAGTGTGGGTTGACCAGGCAAGCAGGGAGGGCAGTTAGGGGCAATCGGGCTGGCTGGGGAGCATTTAGGCATCGATCAGGCTGGCAGGGGAGTGGTTAGGGGGTGATCAGGCTGGCAGGCAGAAGTGGTTAGGGACAATCAGGCAGGCATGCAGGTGAGCGGTTGGGAGCCAGCAGTCTTGGATTGTGAGAGGGATGTCCGACCGCCCGGGATCGGGCCTAAACGGGTGGTCGGACATCCCTCAAGGGGTCCCAGATTGGAGAGGGTGCAGGCTGGACTGAGGGACACCCCCTACCTTCGTGCATGAATTTCATGCACTGGGCCTCTAGTAAAACTGATAATTATAGTTTTAATCCCTTAATTATAGTTTAATACTTACCCATTCATTGTGCCATCATCTGACATTTTAATTAAAAAAAAAGCATTATAATGTTTTATTTGTTTAAAAGCAAATATTTTTTTTTATCTGCAGCTCTGGGAAACAAAGATTTTGCAGTCTAAAGCAACAGAAGACTTCTTCAGAAATAGCATCCATTCACCTCTGTTCACCCTTCAGTTGCCACACAGCTTGCACCAAACATTGCAATCATCAACAGGTTGGATACAGTTAGTAAATTAGTACCATTTGGATCTTCAGACCAAATTCTCATTTGGTGGTGGTTTTGAATTAGACAGGGTAATGTTCTTAAGGTGAGAGGGCTCAGACCTCAAAATCATTACCATTAAGTGAACACAGTTACCCCATATAACTATTGACAAATAATCAGATTGTTCAACTAATATTTTAAAATATTAAAAGTCCACAAAGGTGATGAAGTCTTACTTGAGAGGAACAAATGATATAATTTGTGGCTATTGGGAGTATGCTTTGGTTATTTCAAAGAATTTGGTGAGTTCTAGTCAAGGAATAATCCAGACAACTTTGCTGAAGAAGCAGAGGGAAAGATGGGTGCTTGCATACTTGTGCATTCTTTCTCTTGGTTTCTGTATATATACAGCTGTATTGAAAGCAAAATGGAGAATTAACAAGAATATGGAGGTTATTCAGGCTACCTCATTCTTTTGGATATATAGAGTGATGGCTAGAAATTGACCCTATGCATCTAATCTTTATTCTTTGACTTATTCAATCTAGATCTCTGCTTTTAAGAGAAATATGTGTCCATATTATGTATATCAAACTGGAAAAGACTAGCTAATGAGAGAGAAAACTATACTGTTATATCTTCCTAGCCTTTATTCCTTCTTTTCTTCTCTGATTCTTACAGTATTTTATGCTACCCTAATGTGTGTGTCTGTTTCTAGCCATCTTTGTATATATATCCAAAACAGTGAGGTAGCCTGAATAATCTCCATTTTTAAAAAAATATATTTTATTGATTTTTTTACAGAGAGGAAGGGAGAGATATAGAGAGTTAGAAACATCGATGAGAGAGAAACATTGATCAGCTGCTTCCTGCACACTCCCCACTGGGGATGTGCCACAACCGAGGTACATGCCCTTGACCGGAATCGAACCTGGGACCCTTGAGTCCGCAGGCCGACGCTCTATCCACTGAGCCAAACCGGTTAGGGCTAATCTCCATATTTTTGTTAACGCTCCATTTTGTGTGTGTGTGTCTCTGTGTGTGTCTATGTGTAGACATATATGTGTATAAACATGTACACACACATATACATGTATATGTTTATACAAACATACAGATGCAGCTACACACAAAAATAGGTTTTATGAGTTTAGCTGAAATTCAGTAGATTAATGTTTTTAAGAGGTGATTTTGGATTAGATTTTTAATAATAACTAGTTGTTCATTGTACACTGGGGAACATGGACATGGGCCAAGGTGAAGAGAAAAATTGTAAGGAGGCTAATACCTCATTTACAAAATGAGAAGATTTAACTGTGGCAGCAATTATAATTTATTAAAAAAATGAAGTAAGTTAACAATAGAGAGTAAGTTACCAAACACAAATTTTATCTAATGCTATGTTTATAAAGTATAACTCTGCTCTGTAAGAATTAGCCATGGCAGTTTTAATTACTAAGTTGACACATGGAAACATTTTCCAGCAATGTTGGATTTTTGATTATGTTTTTAACTTTCCTATTTTATTAAGACATCCCTTTATTTTTCTATTTAAATAACATCTTTTTGAATTTTTTCTTTATTAAGGAACTTCAGAGATTTTTACTTAAGAGTGGCTTGGAAGATGGCAAATGTGAAAGGAGTAAAATACTTGTCTTTTATCAAAAGCATAGTTAACATTTCTCAGGTTCTTTGTCCTTCAGTATTGCAATACTTGATTTTGCCACAAGATGGTAATATTCACAGTGATTTAAACCACAAAGGAGTCTTGAAACTAATATAGTTAGTTGGCTTTCACTCAGCACTTTTATTATTGTCTTAGAAGTTAGAATAATAGAAACAATTATATTTAAATAAGACAGTTTTTCTCATTTCTTTTACATCATTTATAATCAAGTAGTTTAAGAGGAAGTATATATATATCCTTTAAAAATGCATTTTGGGCCTTTTTCCTCTTCTTCACTTTTAGGTATCCTAAAAATAAGATTCTTAAAGAAAATAGCCGTATAAAATTGGTGTACTTCTTAATTATATCTTTCCAATGTATACTTTTAAAAGCTTGATTAAAATAACAAACTAATTTCTACAACCTTTTTATCTCTTGATAACAAGTTCAGATTAATTCTACAATACAATAAATCTTTGCCTTTGTCCCACCCTTTTAAACCTATTATAGTTTCTGATTGTATTGTCCATTTATTTAAGAAATTCTTGTATCTTCAGTTGTCAACTTTTTTTGGACGTCTCAGGATTCCTTTATACTGTTAAAAATTGAGGCCCTTAAAGAGCTCTTTTTTAAAAAAATCCTTACTCAAGGATATGTTTATTGATGAAAGAGAGAGAGACAGAGAGAGACAGAGAGAGAAACATTGATGAGAGAGAGAGAAACATTGATGTGAGAGACAAACATCAATCCTACTAGGGATCGAACCTACAACCTTGGTATGTGCCCTGAACAGGAGTTGAACATGCAACCTTTTTGCTGTATGGGATGCTGCTCCAACGAACTGAGTCACCCGGCCAGGACTCGAAGAGCTTTCTTTTATGTGGGTTTTAAGTATCTACTTACCATATTAGAAATTAAAGCTGAGAAATTTAAAAATTATTGGTTTATTAATTTAAAAATGACTATGTTAACATAAAAACATATTTGTTAAAATGAGTTAAAATATATTTGTTAAAACTATTTTTTCAGAACAAAAATATTTAATGAGAAGAGTGGCATTGTATTACTTTGCTGCAAATTTTGTTGTCTGGCTTAATAAAAGACAGCTGGATTCTCATATCTATTTTTAGTTCAATCTGTTGTGCTATGTGGTTTTAGCTAAAGTATATGAAGAAAATGTAGCCTTCCACTGATAGATAATTGGAAAAGAAGGAGTATTTTAATAGTATTTTCAGATAATTTAATATTACACTAAAACTCAACAAGTGGTAGTTTTTGAGAGGTAGTGCAAGGTGGAATCTGAAACCATCAAATGGACTTTTTGTAATGTTAAAGTTCGCTGGTAGATCTTGCACTTGGAATGACTCTTTAATCCATGTGTAATTTTGTAACATATTTGGTAATTTGGAAAATATTGGGTCACTGAGTTGTGCAGTTGACACATCATTTATTAAATAAGATTTTTAAAAAATTATGTTCATTAATATCACCACATATCCTATTAGAAAAGTATTAGAAAGCTATCAAGCCCACTGTGGTGGATATAAAGTTTCCAAATTTCGATATGTTGCTTGAAAATGTGAATTTCATTATTACCAAACAAATATTATCAGTTTGCTTTCCTTGAAGTAGTGGGCGTACTTAGTTCATTTTCAAAAAAATGTCTGCCAAATACCTAAATCTGAATAACCATAGGTTCTGTCAGTTTTTTTTTCATTTTTTTATCCTCCCCCAAGGATATATTTTTATTGATTTTTAGAGATAAATGGGATTCTGTTAGTAACCTCAGAATAGCAGGTGTAAACTAGGACTGTTCTGGACAAATTGGGACATATAGTCACCTAATCTCTTTCTAGGGCAATTTTTATCAGTCTCTGCTATTTAGTCTTCATATTCCATAATCTTTTTCATGAAACCATCAGTCATTGTGGGAGGAAGTAAAAGAATAGGAACAGAGAGAGGTTTGTGGTGGCTTTCATTTTTAAGTATTAAAACTCCTAAAGTTCAAGTATAAACTCTTATGTCCAGTAATTCTTGAACTTAGATCTGGTGAAAATTTTAGCAATCCTGTTGGTTCTTGAGAGAATTTTAGTTAGAATATTCAGTTTGGTTAACATGTGGAGACATCTATATGTTAATGAATAGTCACAAAGAGGAAATTGACTAGTCTTTGCACCTCTTGATTGTGTGACTTGGTTATTAAGATTTGGAATGGTTCAAAGCAGGACTAGGAATTGTAAAATTATTGACTGTCTTAATGTAGCAAAGACTTTTTGGTGTACAAGGAAAAATACACTTATAAATGTGAATATTGTTATGCCATATTGTCTTTTTACAAAATGTCTTAAATTATATCTTAAATTATATTTGTGGATTGAATTCTTTCTAAAAGCACATTCTTTTGTGAAATTTCATATTTTAAAATATATACATGAAGACCAAAATTCTGACACTTTGTTTAACTAAAAACATGTATTCAGTTAAAACTTAATTGGTTATCAAAACCATCTTGAATATTTTGAAAAGTGTGTTGCAGGAACATAAATTTATACATAATATATATACACACACACACACACGCACACACACACATAAATGTAATTTATGAACATACATAAATGGTGCATGTAACTTGTGAATTTAGTATCAAATTTAAGTAGGAGCTGCATGAAACTTTACTATAAAATTCTGTTTATGCTTTTATTCTGATGGCTATAAAGAAACTCTTAAAACTCTTATAGTTCTGTTTGATTTATATAACTATAGAGAATTACCCTTTAGGATTTATTGCAAGGTCTTTAAATAGGAGCATTGTTGCTATTTTTCCTTAAGAAATTCATTTAATTGCTTCAGACAATGTGTTAACAGATTTTTGTTTCCTCTCAGGCTATGGCTTAAGCTGTACCAGCTTAAGCTTTGCTCACTTCAGCTAATTAAGACTGATACCATTATTTTCCTGCCACCACAATTCTTCCTAATTTAGCCTTTTTTAAAGAATGCCTGTTAATAAGCGAAGTCATAGATGAACAGAGGATAAAAATAATTTTGTGCTTCATTAACCATCAATCTATGTAGCCTCACTTCTGTTGTCTTAATGTGGGAAGAATGGTTTAAAAGATATTTGCTCTTCTGAGCTTTTTATTGTATATTTTAGTGTCAGAAATAGATCTTGGGACAATTTTCCTTAATGTAGTATGTGAGAAAGGCCATATACATTTAATACCTTTGTGCTACATGAACATTCTGATTTTTATTAAAGAAAAGGCAAAATGATAGTCTTAATAGTCATATTCATGTAGGTAAAATGAACCTTGAGGTAAGGTTTAAGGTTACATTGATCAACTGAGATCCTTCTACTGGAATTACTATTTGTTTTTTAGACTGATTTTTAAAATGATTACATTTGCAGCCATTTGGCCAACCTTTTAGATATATTATAAATAATAAAGGGATAGTTAGCATAGAAAATTGGTAGAAAATAAAGATATGGGATTGCAGCTTTAATACAAGTTGAGTTGGTATTTCCCCAATAATTTGCTCTTATATATTTTTTAAGCAATCATACTTGTTTTATGCAAAGATTTCAGGAGACATGGTATTCATTTATTTCTATATCTACGTAGCTGTGCTTGTCTTACTTGGCTAAATTACAGTAAATATTTTTTTTTATAAAATGAATGAATTGAAAGCTCTTTTGAACCTATTGAATTTAGGGTAATTGGTGTTGAGTTATATATTTTTGCTCAATAGTACAATCTTTGGAGATAATGCACTTTAACAAATATTACCTTTTCTCCCCTGTGAAATGTTGTAATGGAGATTTAGTGCTACATTGACTTACTAAAGATAATCTAGGTATTTATTGTGGCTTTCTATAATACAGTATACTTTATTAAAATGAAAATTTTCTTTTGGTATTTAAAGTAGGTTAGTTGTAAAGTCCTTAAAGTTGTTGGGAAAAATATAGCTAAATACTTTTACCTCTTTTGGGGTCAGGAAGTTTAGAATTCACCATGGTCAAACATGTTAGTAATGGAAACCAGTTTTAAAAAATAAGCTATACTTAGGAATTTTATTCATTTGGTAAATTCTAATGAATTGTATAATTATTTCGTTTTCTATGCAGCTTCATTAGTTATTCCTGCTGGTAGAACTCTTCACGGTCTTACCACAGCAGAACTGGTATGTAGCTTATTTAAGATATATTTTAAAAGATATGCCCCACATTTAGTGAATGGTAGCAGAAGACTGGGCATAGATGTAATTCCTAATTCTCCATGTGAACAGGAAAGGATGTGGGAAAGGATGGGGCGACAGGAAAAATTTCTATAACAAAGATGTTGCGAAAACTCAGGAGTTCCAGAATTGACATTTTCTTATCAACTTTTTCTATCTTCCAGAGAAGTTACTAGCATCTACCAAGACTACACCTTCAAGATTATAATATTTCTGAAGTTACATTGTATGGAGTTTTAATACACTGTATAACGTTATATACTTGGTGGATTGTAAATAGATAATTTTGATAGGTAGTTTTTCTGATTTTTTTCTCCTCAGAGTTGAGCCACATCATAGTTAGTCCCTTGATTTAAGTGGAGCATTTTGGCCATTTTTTTGCTTTTGTATAGTAGAAGATGAAGTATAGATTCCCTACACATATCATTTGAGGAAGAAAATAAAATTAAACATGTATAGAAAATTGAGTAGTTTTTGGTGGGAAAAAATAGCATGCTTTGTCTTTTACCTTTTTTCCATGGTACTGATGGGTATGTAATCTAGTAACTGTTTTCATTTTCTTTCAGCCCATCAGCTACTTTTCTAGGATAAATGGTTTAGTGGGCTATTTATTTCCATTTCATCATAAAAAAAATACAATAACCATACTGCTTCCAGGATATTTAAGAAGAATGGTGCTGCTTTTGATAGGAGACTAATGAAGAAATGTCTCTGCCTTTGATATTCATGGACATAACTTTTCTCCTGATTAAAGAAAAAAATATTCTTAAAAGTAAAAACAAATTTATAAAGTAAAAAATGAAATAACCATGCAGTATTATACCCCAAAGATAACTGTTTTAATTGATTGATGTATACCCATCTAGACTTCTTTCATGAAAGTTATATTAATTTTCAGGGTAAAAGTAGGATCATTCTCTGTATCATTTCTGTAATTTCTTTTTTTAAATTTAGTAATATAGAGGTATTTTTTTTCAATGCCAGTTAAATATTGATTAGTCTTAGTGGGCACATCGCAATTTAATGAACCAGTCTTGTTGATGGACATTTAAATTATGTTTAGTTTCATTTTAACATAACATCCCATTGTTATACCTGTAGATATATCTTTGTGTATTTGTGTGATAATCAGGTAATCAGGATAAATTCCTGGAAATAGAATTTCTACGTCAAAGATCATGATAGTATATATTGGAAAATTGCAATTTTGGTATATATTGCAAAATTGTTCTCCAAAAGAATTATATCATATATACTCATACAAGCAGTGGTCCAAGAGAATTTATTTATTTATTTGCTTCTTTGTTTGTTTAGTATTGCATCCTTTCTAACATTGAGTGTTACTAATAGGTCTTTTAAATTATTGCAGTCTGATAGGCAAAAATGTTTGTCTTTTGATTTTAATATTAAAAAATTTTAAACCCTAAAGTTTATTTCAAAACAAAATTATACACTATTGTATCATCTACTTTAAAATACCATTAGTGATCAACTTATAGACTAGAGGACTATAAACAACTATGGTTCTTATATTTGACATCTTGAAGGTCAGTGGCTCAGATAAGGCTATGTAGTGGACAAGTTTTACATCAGTGCTCATACTGTTAAAACTTAATGGATTTATTGCTAATAGCCATCGAACAGAATTCTTTTTATTTATAATGAGATTATTTGAATTAAATATAAAAAGCTGTTTTTTTAAAAAGAGCTGAGATGTTATGTTAAGGGTCGTGAAACTGTTGTCCTGAATCAGATTTTTTGACCATCTATGAGATCAGGAAAAAAAGATACAAGTAAAGCTCTTTTGTAACTTTCTAATATAAATTTCTCATATCTAGAGCACCGCAAACTCCAATGCAAACTTTGCTTTTCCTGGTTATCCTATTCATGTACCAGCAGGTGTGACGCTACAGACTGCATCTGGTAATAATATAGTCTAAAATGTTTTATTTTTAGCGTTTGTATTGACTTCTGGATGGTAATATTGATGATTAAACTTCATACCAGAAATTATAAAAAATTTTAATAAAACTTGCTTTAAGTGTAATGATTAATGATGGTTATTGTTATGGAGGCAATCTACCATGAAAGACACTGTACTAGGCCTGTCCTGTATTTCATTCTCAAGTCTCTTTCCCAACATTGTATAAGATACTTTATATATGTTTTCCCTAATTCAAGTCAGTTATCTAAATTTTGATGAATACAAAATAATATATCTGGCCCCAGCTAGGTGGCTCAGTTGGTTGGAGTATCATCCTGTACACCAAAAAGGTTACAGGTTCAATTCCCTGTCAGAGCATATATAGGTTGTGGGTTTGATCCCAGATCAGGCCTGGAGGCAACTCCCTCCCTCCCTCCCTCCCTCCTCCCTCTCCCTCCCTTCTTCTTTCTCTAAAATAAATAAACATTCTCAGGTGAGGATTAAAATTAAAAAAATCATATCTGTGTCTCTGTTAGGTCTAATCAAGAAAAACTAAAGATTATATTGAGTAACCTTTGTCTCCTTCTTACTGGAGATTGTATGGCATAATGGAAAGAATATCCAAAATGTTCAAATAATTCTTAACTTGAAAGATAATTATATCTATTCTTTGGGTTGTTGTAAAGTTTAAGCAAAATACCTAACACAATGCTCAAAAAATAAATTTGGTCTTTTTAGTTTTATTTTAAAGGAAAGAGAGAAGAAATTTGATAACTTTTGAAATTAATAAACTCTTTTTTGGGTAGCCTTCTCTTATAATTGTTATATGGTATCTATATCTTAAATGTATGAAACATATTCTCCATGATTATGTTTGTTAAAATCCCAAATTTGGGTTGGTAACACTGTAATTTATTAAACAATGGGAGAGGTTTATAGAGTAATTATTGGTGGTCTATAAGTATTTCAAAATGTGCCATATAAGCAATAGTGGGAAAAGGCTAGAGTTAAGCAAGACATATTTAATTTTTAAAAATGAGCAATACATATTTATTCTAAAAAATACAAAAAAAGGAAAGCTCCTAGAGATAACCACTATTAATATATTGATATATTTCCTCCCAGCCTGTTGTACATGTTGTATTTTGAAGGAAATTAGGATTCTCTTGTTCTTATAGTTTTGATATCTCCTTTTTAAGGTTACCTTTATAAAGTCAATGTACCAATTACGGTGACACAGACTTCTGGAAGAGCAAGTATTCTTCAGCATCCAATTCAGCAAGTATTTCAGCAGCTTGGGCAGCCTTCAATAATACAGACCAGTGTTCCACAATTGAATCCATGTTCTCTTCAAGCATCTATTGAAAAATCACAGAGAATGGAAACTGTGCTCCAGCAACCCACAATTCTTCATTATGGGACAGTGGATAGGAAGCATTTAGAAAATGCCACCAGTGATATACTTGTACTTCCTGGAAATGAGCATAAAATCATGTCTGAAGCGTTGTTGAGTCAGCCAGCAAGCTCTCAGTATGTCAGTCTTCCTGGTGTCGGAGTTCCTCCACAGGTCTCTCAAAGAGATGCCAATGTGGGGCCTTTGCTCAGTGTTTCAGCTAGTGGGACTCAGAATCTGCATGGTGGGCCCATGGCCACAGGCCCTCAGGGGGCTCAGCACCAGCACTCATCTGATGGTCAGCTTCAATTTCTTAAAAATAGGATGTTGGGATGTGATTCTGTGAAGCAGCCAAGAAATATAGAGGAGCCCAGCAGCCTACCTGTCTCAGAGAAGGTATTAGGGGATAAGCAATGGCCAGTGCTTAGACATTTTGAGTTTTTTAAGATGTAAGGTTCCTTAGAAGTATGTATGTTTTGTTTTTTTCTTTAGAAAATTGTTTTTTAAATTTTTTTTACTATAACTAATAGTTTTAAAGTATTCATGCTCATACTCAGAATTTCTAAACTTTTAATTTCAATTAATAAATTAGAATATTTCTTTAAAGAAAATGCATTATTTTAAGATAATCAATTTTACCTCTCCCTTAACATGGTCTGAATTGTTTTTGTCTGCAGATAAAATGTAAAGGACCAAGAAATCCTTCCTACTAATTAAATACTTTGGGGAAATTTATTGTCATACTTAATATACAAAAGAGGTCCAAAATATTTTTTTTCTTGCTCTACCTAATTTTCTTAAACTCCTGTATGAAAATTCTCTCCACGTGAGGAATTATCTTTTAGTAGATACTTTGTTCTTCTCTGCTTGCTAAAATACTAGTTAACATAATTTCTTAATGAATTCAAACCACTGAATAATAGTTTCTAATTTACTTTACATATTGAAAATAGGTTTTGATTATTTTCAAGGAATTCATAGTGATGACAGAATGATTCATGGGGAATTTTGGATGGTAAAATAAAAGATCTCATCTTTTTACAAATGTGAAATATGTCATAGATAACTCCACTTTCCAATATTTAGTGACATACGACACATAGTTAAAGGTTTGTGTTTCTAGCTATTGGTTTGGCGGTCCTCTTGAACTGCTGTACAAGTCTGTACAAGTTAAGTGCCACCTTAACATTTTCATAGGTAGAAGGAGAAGGATATAGCATATAGTAAAGGATAACCGACAAAGAAAAAGACTATAAGAAACTATTTGACCTGTTTTAGAATGTTTCAGATGTTTGATGAAGCCTATTCACATTTTTTTAGCAAGTCTGTTTCTAGTTTAGTTTTGGCATAAAGTATTAAGATTAAAGTGTTTTTCAAGTATTTTTTATTATATTTTCCAAATACGATACAAAAATTAAGAAATGTAGGCTAAACTCATAATTATGAAGCAGTGTTTGTTTTCATCACTTACAATTTTTGGAGGCATTTTTCTCCAGGACTCTGTATGAACTTTGCAGTTTTCTGGTGTGATGATTCAAGGACTTAGTCTACTGTTACTTATTAGATATCACCTTGTACTTTGTTCTGATATGGGAAAATAGATTAGTTAAGGGAGCTTAATGAAGGATTGTTTAGGGGATAGTGGTTGAGAACTTAAGCTTTGGAGTCACAATAGGTTTAAATTCCAGATTCACCACTTTTATCTTTTTGAACTGAGTATAAAACCAACCTCACATTTTTAGAATTATCAGAGATGATGTATGTAGAGTTTTTTTTAAAAAAATAAATCTTTATTCAGAATATTACAATTATTTCTCCTTTTTCCCCCCATAGCTCCTCTCTACCCGGTTCCCACCCCACCTTCTGCTCTTACCTCCCCCGCTCTGTCCTCATCCATAGGTGTACAATTTTTGTCCAGTCTCTTCCTGCAAGCCTCCCCCGTACTCCTTTCCCCCTGAGAATTATCAGTCCACTCCCTTTCTATGCCCCTGATTCTATTATATTCACCAGTTTATTCTGTTCCTCAGGTTTTTAATTCACTTGATTTTTAGGTTCACTTGTTGATAGATATGTATTTGTTGTTCATAATTTTTATCTTTACCTTTTTCTTCTTCCTCTTCTTAAAGAATACCTTTCAGCATTTCATATAATACTGGTTTGGTGGTGATGAACTCCTTTAGCTTTTTCTTATCTGTGAAGCTCTTTATCTGCCCTTCAATTCTGAATGATAGCTTTGCTGGGTAGAGTAATCTTGGTTGTAGGTTTTTGCTTTTCATCACTTTGTAGATTTCTTGCCACTCCCGTCTGGCCTGCATAGTTTCTGTTGAGAAATCAGCTGACAGTCATATGGGTGCTCCCTTGTAGGTAACTACCTGTTTTTCTCTTGCTGCTTTTAAGATTCTCTCTTTGTCTTTTGCTCTTGGCATTTTAATTATGATGTGTCTTGGTGTGGTCCCTTTTGGATTCCTTTTGTTTGGGGTTCTGTGTGCTTCCTGGACTTGTAAGTCTATTTCTTTCACCAGGTGGGAGAAGTTTTCTGTCATTATTTCTTCAAATAGGTTTTCAGTATCTTGCTCTCTCTCTTCTTCTGGCACCCCCATAATTCTGAAGTTGGTACGCTTGAAGATGTCCCAGAGGCTTCTTACACTATCTTCAACTTTTTGGATTTTTTTTTCTTTTTGCTTTTTCGGTTGAGTGTTTTTTGCTTCTTTGTATTTCAATTCTTTGACATGATTCTTGTGATCCTCTAGTCTGTTGTTGGGTCTCTGTATAATATTTTTTATTTCAGTCAGTGTATGTTTAATTTCTAGTTGGTCCTTTTTCATATCTTCGAGGGTCTTGTTATATTTATCGGCCTTTTCTAGGAAATTCTTGAAAAGCCTTATAACCGTGGTTTTGCATTCTATATCCAGTCGTTTGTTTTCCTCCATTTCTTTTGTTTGTGATCTGTTTCTTTGTTGCTGCATTTTCACTGCTTCCCTGAGTTGGTAGGGTAGCTTTGTGTGTTAGGTTTCCTATATGGCCCAGTGGGTCGGCCTCCCCAGTTGCCTTAGGTGGACACTCTTGGTGCACCCCTTTGTGGACTGTGTGCACAGCCTTGTTGTAGTTAAGTCTTGATTGTTGTTGGTATCACTGGGAGGAATTGACCTCCAGGCCAGTTGGCTGTGAGGATCAGCTGTGTATAGCTGGGAGAAGTTTGGTGCTGGAGACAGCCTTATAGGATTAGACTTGCCAAACTACAAAAGCCTCTGTGTTCAGCTAGGATGGGGTGGAGTCTCAGGGCGGAGCAGACAGTCTTGGCTTCCCGTCAGCCCTGCCCTTGCGCGCATGCCTCCAGACCTCTGCCTTCCCCGCCTCCCGAGCCTCCGCCCGAGAGTCCAGATTCCCCCCGCAAGAGCGTGGGTCCCCAGGGGCTCGCCTGGAACTGGGGTTCAGTGCATTCAGAACTGGGGTTCAGTGCAGTCAGGAGCTTCCGATTCCCTTCTGCTAGGGAGAGCCTGTGGCAACCTCTTCAGTCTTTGTGCATACTAACGCGCGCACATGCGTCTCCACACTGCCTTTCTTGGCTGTCTGAGTCTCCGAGTGCCTTTCTCTCTACTTGACAGTGCAGACTCCCCCTGTATGAGCCTGGGTCCATGGGGTTTCGCCCGGAACTGGGGTTCAGTGCAGTTGGAACTGGGGTTTAGTTAAGTCAGGGGCTTCCTTCCCCCTCCCGCCAGAGAACGTCAGCCAGGCTCTCAGCCGCCCTTCCTCTCTGCACGCACAAAGACCCTTTGCCGTACCTCAATCCTTTGTTGTTCCTCCAATTCTCTGTGAGCTTTTCTCTTTCCTTCTAGTTGTAGAATTTCCACTCAGCCAGCTTTCCTGTGGTTTTGGATGGTGTCCGTTTTGTCTTTTAGTTGTAGTTTTGAAATTGTTGTGTGAGGCAGCAGTTTAGGTGCTTACCTATGCCACCATCTTGGTTTCTCTCTGTGTAGAGTTTTTAATAGCTTCTGGTGCCATAATAAGCCTTATTGTAGTGCTATTATGCTTTACTAGAGGCCTGGTGCACGAAGTTTGTGCACCCTTGGGGGTGTCCTTCAGCTGACCTGCACCCTCTCACAGTCTGGGAGCCCTCAAGGAACGTCCGACTGCCGGCTTAGGGAGTGGGCCTAAGCCGGCAGTTGGATATCTTTAGCACTGCCACAGAGGTGGGAGAGGCTCCCAACCACTGCTCCTGCACTTGCCAGTCATGAGCCCGGCTTCTGGCTGAGCAGCGCTCCCCCTGTGGGAGTGCATTGAGCGTCTGCCTCCTGGTGGTCAGTGCGTGTCATAGTGACCAGTCGTTCTACCGTTCGGTTGATTTACATATTAGCCTTTTATTATATAGGATGGGCATGTGGTATATTGGGTAACTTTTCATATAACTTGTTGGTTAGTATTAAAATAGATCTGTATTTAAAACACTGTCCAAACATTCAAAATATTTACTTTATTACATTTTTATTTTTTTGTTTTCTTTCCTGCACTTTCTGTTTTCTGACTCTTCTGTTTTTTTAAAAATTTATTTATTGATTAAGGTATTACATATGTGTCCTTATTCCCCCATTATCCCCCACCTCCCATTTGTGCCCCCACCCCCCTGTTGTCCGTGTCCATTGATTAGGCTCACATGAATGTGTACAAACCCTTTGGTTGATCTCTCCCCCTTACCCCTCCCCTCCCCTACCTTCCCTGAGGTTTGACGTTCTGATTGATGTTTCTCTGTCATTGGATCTATTTTTGTTCATCAGTTTATGTTGTTCATTATATTCCACAAATGAGTGAGATCATGTGATATTTATCTTTCTCTGCCTGGCTTATTTCATTTAGCATAATACTCTCCATCTCCATCCATGTTGTTGCAAATGGTAAGAACTCCTTTTTTACCGCAGCGCAGTATTCCATTGTGTAGATGTGCCAGTTTTTTAATCCACTCATCTGCTGATGGGCACTTAGGCTGTTTCCAAATCTTAGCTATTGTAAATTGTGCTGCTATGAACATAGGGGTACATATATCCTTTCTGATTCGTGTTTCTGGTTTCTTGGGATATATTCCTAGAAGTGGGATCACTGGGTAAAATGGGAGTTCCATTTTTAGTTTTTTGAGGAAACTCCATACTATTCTCCACAGTGGCTGCACCAGTCTGCATTCCCAGCAGCAGTGCACGAGGGTTCCTTTTTCTCTGCATCCTCGCCAGCACTTGTCAATTGTTGATTTGTTGATAATAGCCATTCTGGCAGGTGTGAGATGGTACCGCATTGTTGTTTTGATTTGCTTAGTGGCTTTGAGCAGGTTTTCATATGTCTCTTGGCCTTCCTTCTGTCTTCTTTCGTGAAGTGTCTGTTGAGATCAGTTGCCCATTTTTTGATTGGGTTGTTTACCTTCTTTTTGTTAAGCTGCATGAGTTTCCTGTAAATGTTGGAGATTAAACCCTTATCGTTGATATCATTGGCAAATACGTTCTCCCATGCAGTGGACTTTCTTGTTGTTTTATTGATGGTCTCCTTTGCTGTGCAAAAGCTTTTTATTTTGATGTAGTCCCATTTGTTTATTTTTTTCTTTAGTTTCCATTGCCCTAGGCGCATTATCAGTGAAGAAATTGCTTTGGCATATGTCAGAGATTTTTCTGCCTGTGGATTCCTCTAGTATTTTTATGGTTTCTCGTCATACGTTTAAGTCCTTGATCGATTTTGAGTTTATTTTTGTGTATGGTGTAAGCTGGTGGTCTAGTTTCATTTTTTTGCATGTATCTGTCCAATTTTTTCAACACCATTTATTGAAGAGACTGTCTTGACTCCATTGTATGTTCATGCCCCCTTTGTCAAATATTAATTGAGCGTAGTTATTTGGGTCGATTTCTGGGTTCTTATTCTATTTCATTGATCTATATGTCTGTTCTTGTGCCAGTACCAGGCAGTTTTGAGAACAGTGGCTTTGTAATATAGCTTGAAATCTGGTATTGAGATCCCACATACTTTGTTCTTCTTTCTCAGGATTGCTGTGGCTATTCAGGGTCTTTGTTTATTCCAGATGAATTTTTGGAGAGTTCTTTCTAGGTCTATGAAATATGCCATTGGTATTTTAATGGGGAGTGCATTGACTCTGTAGATTGCTTTGGGTAGTATGGACATTTTAATGATGTTGATTCTCCCAATCCATGAACATGGTATGTTCTTCCATCTGTTTACATCTTCCTCCATCTCTTTTTTCAGTATCCTGTAGTTTTCCGTGTATAGGTCTTTTACCTCCTTAGTTAAGTTTATTCCTAGGTATCTTAATTTTTTTGGTGTGATGGTAAATGGGATTGCTTTTTTAGTCTCTCTTTCTGTAAGTTCACTATTGGTGTATAGAAATGCCATAGATTTTTTGGCATTAATTTTGTATCCTGCCACATTGCCGAATTCGTTTATTAAGTCTATTAGTTTTTTGATGGAGTCTTTCAGGTTTTTTATGTACAATATCATGTCATATGCAAATAAAGACAGCTTTACTTCTTTTCCAATTTGGATGCCTTTTATTTCTTCTTCTTGTCTAATTGCAATGGCTAATACTTCCAGTACTATGTTGAACAGGAGTGCTCAGAGTGGACATTCCTGTCTTGTTCCTGTTCTTAGAGAAAATGGTTTTAGTTTTTGCCCATTGAGTATGATGTTGGCGTGGGTTTGTCATATATGGCTTTTATTATGTTGAGGTCTGGTCCTTCTATTCCCACCTTGTTGAGAGTTTTTATCAAGAAAGGGTGTTGGATTTTGTCAGATGCTTTTTCTGCATTAATTGATATGACTGTGATTTTTATCTCTCAATTTGTTTATGTGATATATCACGTTTATTGATTTGCGGATATTGTACCATCCTTGCATTCCTGGGATAAATCCTACTTGGTCATGGTATATGATCTTTCTGATGTAGTGCTAGATCTGATTTGCTAGAATTTTGTTGAGGATTTTGGCATCTATGTTCATGAGGGATATTAACCTGTAATTCTCTTTCATTGTGTTGTCTTTATCTGGTTTTGGCATTAGGGTGATGCTGGCTTCATAGAAGGAGCTTGGAAGTGTTCCTTCCTCTTGAATTTTTTGGAATAGTCTGAGGATGATAGATTTTAGTTCTTCCTTGAATATTTGGTAAAACTCCCCTTGAAGCCATCTGGCCCTGGGCTTTTGTTTGCTGAAAGCTTTTTGATGACTGCTTCAATTTCTTCCATAGTTATTGTCCTATTGAGATGTTTAGATTCTTCCTGATTGAGTTTTGGAAGGTTATATTTTTCTAGGAATATGTCCATTTCCTCCAGGTTGTCCAGTGTGTTGGTGTAGAGTTGTTCATAGTATTTTTTAACAATCCTTTGTATTTCGGTGGGGTCTGTTGTTATTTCACCTCTTTCATTTCTGATTTTGTTTATTTGGGTCCTCTCTCTTTGCTTCTTGGTGAGCCTGGCTAGAGGTTCATCAATCTTGTTTATTCTTTCAAAGAACCAGCTCTTGGTTTTGTTGATTTTTTTGTATTGTTTCTTTGATCTCAATGTCGTTTATCTCCACTCTGATCTTTATTATTTTCTTTCTTCTGCTTACACTGGGCTTTTCTTGTTGCTCTCTTTCTAACTCTTTGAGTTGTAGGGTTAGGTAATTTATTACCATTGTTTCTTGTTTTTTGCAGTAGGCTTGTAGAGCTATGAACTTCCCTCTCAAGACTGCGTTTGCTGTGTCCCATAGATATTGGATTGTTGTGTTTTCATTGTCATTTGTTGCCATGATGCTTTTTATTTCTTCCTTGATCTCTCTGGTAACCCAGTCATTGTTTAATAGCGTGCTGTTTAGTCTCCATGTGTTTGATTTTTTTGGATTCTTTTTATTGTAGTTGATTTCCAGTTTTATGCCACTGTGATCTGAGAAGATGCTTGATGTGATTTCTATCTCCTTGAATTTGAAGAGACTTTGCCTGTGACCCAACATATGGTCTATCTTTGAAAATGACCCATGTGCACTTGAGAAGAATGTATATTCTGTGGCTTTGGGTGAAATGTTCTGAAGATGTCAATTAATTCCATCTGGTCTAATGAGTCATTTAGGATTGATGTTTCTTTGCTGATTTTGTTAGAGGATTTGTCCAGTGGTGATAGTGGGGTATTAAAGTCTCCTACTATGATTGTATTGCTGTCGATCTCTTCCTTGATACCCTCCAGAAGTTTTTTTTTTTAACGTATTTGGGTGCTCCTGTATTGGGTGCGTATATGTTTACCAGAGTTATTTCTTCGTGTTGGATTGCTCCCTTTAGTATTATGAAGTGGCCTTCATTATCTCTTGTTATGTCCTTCACTTTGAGATCTAATTTGTCAGATATAAGTATTGCTACCCCAGCTTTCTTTCTTCATTTCCATTCGCCTGGAAGGCCTTTTTCCATCTCTTCACCCTCAGTCTGTGTGCGTCTTTTTTTCTGAGGTGGGTTTCTTGTAGATAGCAGATATATGGGTCGTGTTTTCTTATCCAGTCCGTTACCCTATGTCTTTTGATTGGTGCATTTAATCTATTTACATTTAAAGTTATTATTGATAGGTACTTATTTGTCGCCATTTTTATTCTTTACCCCTGTGTTCCTTCTTTGCTTATTTCTTTTTTTTTTACAGCAGACCTTTTAGCATTTCTTGCATTGCTGGTTTGGTGGTAATAAATTCCCTTAGTTCTTTTTTGTCTGTGAAGGTCCTGATTTCACCTTCAATTTTGATTGATAGACTTGCTGGGTACAGTATTCTTGGATTCAGACCCTTCCTTTGCCTGACTTTGTATATTTCATTCCATTTCCTTCTGGCCTGATGAGTTTCTGTTGAGAAATCAGTTGCTAGTCTGATGGGGTTTCCTTTGTAGGTAACTTTCTATCTCTCTCTGGCTGCTTTTAAGATTCCTCTTTGTCGTTGGTGTTTGCCAATTTAATTATAATGTGCTTTGGCATCAGTCTTTTGGGGTTCATTTTGATTGGGACTCTGAGCTTCTTGGATTTGTGTGGGTTTTTTCTTCCCTATATCAGGGAAGTTTTCTATCATTATTTCTTCAAACAGGTTTTCTATTCCTTGCTCAGTTTCCTCTCCTCTGGAACCCATATTATGCAGAAGTTGTTTTGTTTTGTGTTGTCCCAAAATTCCCTTAGGCTCTCCTCCTGCTTTTTAAATTTTTTTTTTCCTAGAAGCTGCTCTACTTGGGTATTTTTTTCTACCTTGTCTTCTAGCTCACTGATGCGGTCCTCTGCTTCTTCTAGTCTACTCTTGATGCTTTCTATTGAGTTCTTTACAGCAGCAATGTCATTTTTTATTCCTTCTTGGTTCTTCTTCATTTCCTCTTGGTTCTTACTCATATTGTCGAATTTGTCTTCCATTCTTTTCAGCCACTTTATGACCATTTCTCTGAATTCTTTCTCTGGCAGGTTGCTTGCCTCCATTTCGTTGACTTCCTTTTCTGGTGATGCCTGCTTTTCTTTCATATGTGGGCTGTTTCTTTGTCTCCCCATGGTCTCTCTTCTCCAGGTGTCTGGTTATGTAGTTCTCTCTCTCCTGCATTGATTTAAAGGCACAAAATACAACACAACCAGGTACCACACACAAGGCACTGAACAGAAATATATTCACGATATTAATAACCCCAAATAAAGGTGACCACCAGGGAAAGGCAAATTAGGGAATAGGAGAGAAAGAAGTAGAGAGAGAGAAAAAAGAAAGGAGTGCCAAAATGAAATTGGGAAAAGGAAAAAAAAGTAAGAGAGAAAAGAAAGAGAATAAGAAAGAAAAGGGGACCAAACTATATATATGGGGGGAAAACTCCAGTAGAACAGCCACTAATCCCAGCAAATGCCAGCAATAAGTACCTAGAGATGAATACAAACTACAAACAATATCAAGCAAGGCAAGGAAAAACAGATGCAAAAAACAAACAAAAACAAAGCAAACAGAAAAACAACAAAAAAAATAAGAATAAGCAAAACAATCTCACAAGCAAGGATAAAAAATCGATATAATCAACATTCAAGCAAACAACAAGAAAAGGACAGAGAGAAAAATAATTTTTTGGATAGGTACGATGGAGAAGAGAGAGGTGTGTATGAACTCGGAGCAGGCAATTGGAAATTATATAAATAGGGTGAAATTTTAACAGGGGGTAAAAAGAAAGAACAGGGAAAAATCTAAAGCAGGAAAAGGGTAAGAGAAACAGGACAACTAAAGGGCAAAAGTTAGGAATAGAGTGATGGCATAAAGGTAGAGTTGAGGTAGAGTGATGCTAAAGGAAAGATGAAAATAGAATGTAGAACACTAGTCTCAGTCAAATAAGTAGAAAATAAAATGAACCTTTTTTTTAAAAGGTAAAGTAGTAGTAGTAATAATACTGATTGCAAATAAAAATGTAATAATTGAAAAGGTAAAATCAAGTGAGGAAAAAAGAAAAAAATTAGTTTCTTAAGTAAAAGATGAAAAAAATTAAAAAAATGAAAATAAAATATAAAATGAAATTAATAAAAATAAAATGTGCAGTAGTGAAGGTCATTCACTTCCTCTATTGTTCTGTTTGGCATACCTATTTCCCAGTCAGGAGAGTGTTGCGGTTCCCTGCGTTCCACTGCTCCTCAGTGTTGTAAGCCAGTCCTGACTTTTAAGCAGGCAGTGTGTCTTACTTTCTTGTATTCCTTAATTTGTGATTTCACAAGAGTCAATTTGTGATTCAGTCCCCTGGGTGGCAGTGTTTCTGGGTTGACTTCCGGGTCTATAAGTCCTCTCTAGCCTGTGCTTAGATCCTGCTTTCCCTGTGGCACTCAATACTGGTTTGTGGTAGTGGGCTGCCCAGAGCTGGTTCTCTGACGGTCAATCCCTGCTCTGATCCCCAGGTTTCAGAAAAACAACTTTCCTCCTAGGGTGTCCCCAACTGGGTGATCCTATGTATTGGGCTCAGTAATCAGAAGCAAGGATTCAAAGAGGAGAAAGTGTGAGTGTGCGAACTCCAGGTCTGTGCGTAAGCCTGCGCAATCCCTGTTTCCCCCTTCTGTCCAAGCAGCTGGCACACTCCCAAAATTTTTAGGCTGTCCTTCTGTGTCAGATAAAAATGGGTTGCTGTTTAGAGATCCCCTCTGTTAGCAGCTCTGAGGACCCCCTTCCACATTCACAGATCACGCCAGCCCCAACAGCCACGGATTTTTCTAGGTGCAGACTCTCCCCCGTCCTCCAGCTCCTGCAGTGCGCACGCCTCTCTGTCCTGCCGGGACCAGAGACCTCACCTTATCCCAGGTGAAATCTGACTTTTCCGTGGTGGAGTGTAGAGCTCCTCTGAATCCACATGTTTGTGCCAATTGGGGACTAGTGCTCTGGGGTTCACAGCTGTTTGGTGGGTATCGTAGCTGTAGGTTTTCAGATTCCCGATAACATCCACTTTCCCCTTCAAGATGGCGCAGTCTCTGCGTCCAAGCTGTTGGCTCCGGGAGGGAACCCGGCAGCAGTGGGGGCTGCCCGGTCAGGGGAGCCCCGTCCAGCAGTTCCCCACCTTCTCCTGGAGTATAGCTGTCCCTTAACTCTCCAAAAGACACTCCCCATGTGACCCTCAGCTGTTCTTTCTATCTGCTCCAGGACAAGGCTCAGGACACGTCCGTCTATTCCGCCGCCATTTTCCCACCTTCTCCTGCCTCTTCTTGATCACTTTATTAATTTTTTAAATTTACTGTTGGCTATCTTTAAAATAGCTTTTAATCTGGTGAAGTTTATGTTAATATAATTTTCAAAAAATTTATAAATAGCTTTTTTTGTATAAGTAGCTTTTCAGAATTTCTTATTGGAAGATAAAATTAGCTATAATTGTTTACTTTCTTGTGTAGACTGTCAGAGATCTTAAGTTTCCATGTAAATTTAACATTCGTACTGTTTCATACATATATTCCCAACAATTTTTGATGAGCTCCTATTTTAAAACCTATGTTATTACTGTTAAATTTTTCCTCAGCATAGGATTTTTGTTTTCTAATCTCATAATGCCATGGAAAACTATAGAGCTATAATGCCATGAAACCCAGGTCTTTATTAGAACTCCAGAAAGTAGGATTAGGAGAGAAATGGTAGTGTATCTTCTTTAATTCCTTTTTATCTCTTGCCTTCCCTTCCCAAACCATTCTCATTGCCCCAAGTTCAAATACCGTCATTTCTGCTACCTTATCTTGTAATTACTTGCCTTTCTGACTGTATGCATATAGTTCCTTCATGAGCTCCTCCTCTTTATCTGCCCTTCATGTCTCCTAAGGATCTAGTCTCAGCTCATTCTTTTTCTTCATGTTTTCCCTGGGCAATATCATGTATTATCATAGTTTTAACTACCACCTACTTGTTGATGACCATACTTTCAACCCTATAACTCCTCTGAGCTTCCTTCTTGTATCTGCCTTGTGGATAGCTCTACCAGAAGGTCACAATAATTCATTTTCTTCATCAGAGATATTGCATGGTACCACTGCCCACTTGGTGTCATAAGCTAAGGACCAAAATTACCTTTTGGCTCCTTTTTCTTCTTTTATTACGTACTTTTAAAAAACTATTTTGTGAATGTGGGAAAATATATATATAATACAAAATTTATCATTTTAACCATTTCAAGTGCATAGTTCCATACTTTTTAAAGTGTATAGCATTGAGGAATTGAGGACATTCACATTGTTGTACACCCATAACCACTACCCATCTCCAGAACTTTTCATTATTTCAAACTGAAATTCTGTACCCACTGAAGAAGTAACTCCTCATTACCCCATCCACTCAGTCTCTGGTAACTTCTGTTCTACTTTCTATCTATGAATTTGACTATTCTATGTAACTCCTAAGTGAAAGCAGACTGGCTTATTTTACTTAACATAATATTTAAAATTTTTTTTTATTGATTTCAGAGAGGAAGAGAGAGAGAGAGAGAGAGAGAGAGAGAGAGAGAGAGAGAGAGAGAGAGAGAGAGAGAGAGAGAGAGAGAACATCAACAATGAGAGAGAATCATTGATGGGATGCCTCCTGCATGCCCCCTCTGGGGATCAAACCTGCAACCAAGGCATGTGCGTGACCAGGAATCAAACTGTGACCTTCTGGTCCATAGGTTGATGCTCAATTACTGAGCAATGCTTCCTGGGCTACTTAGCATAATATTTTAAGGTTCTTCCATGTTGCAGCCTATGTCAGAATTTCATTCATTTTTAAGGTGGAATCATGTAATTTTGATAACTTTAAAAACTAAATATTTCTGGAATCTGTTCCCTTTTCATACCTACTACCATTTCCCTAATTGCTTCTTATTTGGGTTAACATAGTAGTTTCATAATTTATTAGTCTATAGTCTTTGCTGTTTCTCACTCTACTCTTCCCAGTCCATCCATCCTGGAGGTTAAAGGATTAGGCTTCAGAGATCAGAATTACTTTGAATCCATCTTCTGTCCCTTAATAGCTATGTAGCTTGGACAAGTTACTGTTTCCTCATATGTAAAATAAAGGTAATAGTATCTACCATAGAGTTGTGGTGGTGGGAGGATTACATGAGATATAATCAATGTGAAGTGCTCAGCAGCTCGCTGCTTAGCATATGGTAAGTGCTCAATGAATATTAGTTATTAATTTATGTTCCTTATGGCTACCAGAGATTTATCCAAAGTACAGCCTCTTATCAAATCACTGCTCATCACCTACAGGATAAAGTTTGAGTTCCTTAATGTGGCATGAACGGACCTCCATGTTCTTTCTCAGCTAGAATTTGTTATTTTCTCTTCCTTTATTTCATGCCTACTACTTTACTAGGAATGCCAAGCTAACTATAAGCGAATATCTGTGTTGACCTTGTTGTTTCCTGCTCCTCTTTTTGCTTTTGTTATCCTCTGCTTGGTGCTTGTATTTTCTTCCCACCATCCTCTCCTCTGGTTAATTCCTACTGACCCATTTATTACTTTCTTCAGGAATCTTACTTTAATATCTACTCCTCTCCCTTCATTATCTGGGAATGCCTTAATTTCTCTATTTTTTCAGGACAGTTTTGCCAGATATAGAATTCCCAGTTGACAGTCTTTTCTTTCAGCACTTTAAAGATATCTATCATCCATTGCCTTTTGACATTGAAAGTTTCATCTGATGAATTTGCGTGTTATTTTATTGAGAATCTCTTGTATGTGATGAGTTGCTTTTCTCTTGCTGCTTTAAATAGTACTGTTTTATTTTATTATTATTTTCCTTCTCATTTTATTTATTTATTTATTTATATACCTTTAAAGCAGTTTATCTTTATTGTTGAAAATATTACAGATGACTCCCTTTTTTCCCCATTGTCTCCCTCCCCCTCACCCCTGGCCTTCACTGCCTTATTGTCTGTGTCCATGGGTTATACATATCTGCATATGAGTTCTATAGTTAATCTCTTCTGTCCCTCATCCCATCTTTAAATTTTAATTTCCAATTGTTTATTGCTATAATACAGAGATAAAATTAAGTTTTGTAAATTGACTTATATCAGTCTGAATGTTTATGTCCCTCTCCATTCACATGGTGAAATCCTAATTCCCAAAGTGATTAGTAAGTAGAAGGTGAGGCCTTTGGGAGGTTATGAGCATGGAGTCCTCATGAATGGGATTAGTAGCTTTTTAAAAGAGACCATACAGCCCTGGCAGTTTGGCTCAGTGGATAGAGCATGGGCTTGCAGACTGAAGGGTCCCAGGTTTGATTCCAGTCAGGAGCCTTCCCCAGTACGGGGCATGCAGCAGGCAGCCAATCAATGACCCTCTCTCATCTTTCATATTTCTATCTCTCTCTTCTTCTCCCTTCCTCTCTGAAATTATATATATACTAGAGGCCTGGTGCACAAAATTTGTGCATTGGGGGGGGGGGGGCGGTTGGGGAAGGTGTGTCCCTCAGCCCAGCCTGCATCTTCTCCAATCTGGGACTCCTCGAGGGATGTCCGACTGCCGGTTTAGGCCCGATCCTACCAGGCAGTCGGACATCCCTCTCACAATCCAGGACTGCTGGCTCTCAACTGCTCACCTGCCTGCCTTCTTGATTGCCCCTAACAGCTTCTGCCTGCCAGCCTGATCACCTGCTAACCACTCCCCTGCCAGCCTGATTGATGCGTAATTGCTCCCCTGCCAGCCTGGTCACCCCTAACTGCCCTCCCCTGCAGGCCTGGGTCCCCCCCAACTGCCCTTCCCTGCAGGCCCAGTTGCCCCCAACTTCCCTCCTCTGCCTGCCCGGTCACCCATAACTGTCCTCCCCTGCAGACTCGATCGCTCCCAACTGCTCGCCCTTGCAGGCCTGGTCCCTCCCAACTGCCCTCCCTTGCTGGCCATCTTGTGGTGGCCATCTTGTGTCCACATGGGGGCAGCCATCTTGTGTGTTGGAGTGACAGTCAGTTTGCATATTACTCTTTTATTAAATAGGATAAAGAGACCACACAGAGCTCCCTAGCCTCTCTGCCATGTGAGAATATCATGAGAAGGTACTGCCTTATGAACTGGAAAGTGGGCTGTCATCAGATACCATATCTTCTAGTATCTTAATCTTGGTCTTCCCAGCCTCCATGAGAAGTAAATTTTATTGTTTATAAGCTACCTAGTCTATGGTATTTTGTTATAGCAGCCAAAATAATAGATAATTTCCTATCTTTCAATGTCTTCAGGATTCATGGCATCACCCCTTTTTAAATTCCTAATATTGTTTACTGGCCTGTCTCTCTCTTTTTTCTTTGTCATTCTGGCTAGAAGCTTATCAATTTTATTAATCCTTTCAAAGAATGAACATTTAGTCTAATTGACTTTTTTTTCCTGCTTTCTATTTCATTTCTGTTCCTTGTTTGCTATGAGCTTAATTTGGTCTTTTCTTTCTACTTTCTTAAGGTGGATTTTAGGCCATTGCTTTGAAACTTGCTTCTTTTCTAATATCTAATTAAATGCTATAAATTTCCCTTATGCTCTGCTTTAGCTACTTCTCACAAGTTTTGAAATGTTATGTTTTGTTTGCATTTAATTTAAATTGTTCTAATTTCTCTTGTGACTTACTCCTTGATACATGGATATTGAGAAATGTGTTATTTAATTTTTAAATCTTTGGGGATTTTTTTTGTTTTGTTACTGGTATCTGGTTTAATAATTCCTTTGTGCTCAGAGAACATATTTTGTGTGTGTTAAATTTGTCAAGATTTTATGTATGGCCCAGAATATGGTCCATCTTGGTGAATATTCTGTGAACTGCATATTGGGGTGCAGTTTTCTATAAATGTCAATTTGGTTAACTTAGTTAATTGCATTGTTCAGGTTTTCTACATCCTTACTGAATTTCAGTCTACTTTTTCTGTTGATTACTGAGAGAGGAGTATTGAATTTGCTAACTATAATTTTGGATTATAGGGGAAGGAAGGCCCATTCTTGCACGAATCTTCGTGCATTGGGCCTCTAGTATAAATATAAGTAAGGTATATAAATATGCGCAAATGCTATCTTAAAGCAGAGAACTCATTTGCTCTCTATATGTGACTGTAAGTAGGTTTATAATTTTAAAATTATTCCTATGTTTTATTCAAAATTAGGGACTATCATCTTACAGGAAAGAAACATTTTAAGTGGCCACTTGTGAGATGTTTAAGTAATTTTATATTTTGTATTACTCAGTGTTTTAAACACATTGTTTGACTTGAAAAACTTAATTGCATTTCTTTCTCTTTTTAGGATTATAATTCTCAGATGGGTTTAAGCATTCAGGTAACTGATGAAGATATTTATGAAATAATTCAAATAGATGGAACTGGTGATACATCTTCCAATGATGACATAGGAAGTACAAGAGATGTAGGTGAGCATGAAGTTCTAGAGATTATTGATGCAGGAGACCTGAAGGTACTTGAAGGAGAAGCTGATAATACATCAAATGGAGATTCAACTGATAACAGTAGTGATAACGAAGACTCTCAAATAGACATTGTGGAAGAGGTGAGGATTACTTTTGAGCTGAAACTTTCTTTATTCAATTTATAACATTTGTACTTTCATATACTTTAGAACCAAGAGGAATAATAATTAAGATTAACTCTGTCTTTAGTGTTAAAATGAGACTTATTTGTATGCTAGTATTTAAACTTTTAATCTGAAACTTGTAATTTATTTATTTTTTTAAATATTTATTCAGATTATTACAATTGTTTCTTCTTTTTCCACCCATAGCTCCCCTCCATCCAGTTCCCACCCCTTCTGCCCTTACCTCCCCACAACTGTCCTCATCCATAGGTGTACAATTTTTGTCCAGTCTCTTCCTGCACCCCCCTCAAACCACTTTCCCCCTGAGAATTATCAGTCCACTCCCTTTCTATGCCCCTGATTCTATTATATTCACCAGTTTATTCTGTTCCTCAGGTTTTTAATTCACTTGATTTTTAGGTTCACTTGTTGATAGATATGTATTTGTTGCTCATAATTTTTATCTTTACCTTTTTCTTCTTCTTCTTCTTAAAGAATACCTTTCAGCATTTCATATAATACTGGTTTGGTGGTGATGAACTCCTTTAGCTTTTTCTTATCTGTGAAGCTCTTTATCTGCCCTTCAATTCTGAATGATAGCTTTGCTGGGTAGAGTAATCTTGGTTGTAGGTTTTTGCTTTTCATCACTTTGTAGATTTCTTGCCACTCCCGTCTGGCCTGCATAGTTTCTGTTGAGAAATCAGCTGACAGTCATATGGGTGCTCCCTTGTAGGTAACTACCTGTTTTTCTCTTGCTGCTTTTAAGATTCTCTCTTTGTCTTTTGCTCTTGGCATTTTAATTATGATGTGTCTTGGTGTGGTCCCTTTTGGATTCCTTTTGTTTGGGGTTCTGTGTGCTTCCTGGACTTGTAAGTCTATTTCTTTCACCAGGTGGGAGAAGTTTTCTGTCATTATTTCTTCAAATAGGTTTTCAGTATCTTGCTCTCTCTCTTCTTCTGGCACCCCCATAATTCTGATGTTGGTACGCTTGAAGTTGTCCCAGAGGCTTCTTACACTATCTTCAACTTTTTGGATTTTTTTCTTTTTGCTTTTTCAGTTGAGTGTTTTTTGCTTCTTTGCATTTCAATTCTTTGACATGATTCTTGTGTTCCTCTAGTCTGCTGCTAGGTCTCTGTATAATATTTTTTATTTCAGTCAGTGTATGTTTAATTTCTAGTTGGTCCTTTTTCATATCCTCGAGGGTCTCGTTATATTTATCGGCCTTTTCTAGGATATTCTTGAAAAGCCTTATAACCGTGGTTTTGAATTCTATATCCAGTCGTTTGTTTTCCTCCATTTCTTTCGTTTGTGATCTGTTTCTTTGTCACCGCATTTTCACTGCTTCCCTGAGTTGTAGGGTAGCTTTGTGTGCTAGGTTTCCTATATGGCCCAGTGGGTCGGCCTCCCAGTTACCTGAGGTGGACACTCTTGGTGCACCCCTTTGTGGACTGTGTGTACAGCCTTGTTGTAGTTAAGTCTTGATTGTTGTTGGTATCACTGGGAGGAATTGACCTCCAGGCCAGTTGGCTGTGAGGATCAGCTGTGTATAGCTGGGAGAAGTTTGGTGCTGAAGACAGCCTTATAGGATTAGACTTGCCAAATTGCAAAAGCCTCTGTGTTCAGCTTGGGTGGGGTGGAGTCTCAGGGCGGAGCCGACAGTCTTGGCTTCCTGGCAGCCCTGCCTTTGCCGCGCGCCTCCAGTTCTCTGCCTTCCCCAGCTCCCGATTCTCCACCTGAGAGTCCAGATTCCCCCCGCAAGAGCATGGGTCCCCAGGGGCTCGCCTGGAACTGGGGTTCAGTGCAGTCAGAACTGGGGTTCAGTGTAGTCAGGAGCTTCAGAGTCCCTTCTGGTAGGGAGAGCCTGTGACAACCTCTGCAGTCTTTGTGCACACTTGCTCACGCCTCCAGCCCCCTGCCCTCCGGGATTCCCCGACTCTCCCCCAGGTCTCCGAGTTTCCAAGTGCCTTTCTCTCTACCTGACAGTCCAGACTCCCCTGTATGAGCCTGGGTCCACGGGGTTTGCCCAGAACTGGGGTTCAGTGCAGTCGGAACTGGGGTTCAGTGCAGTCCGGGGGCTTCCTTCCCCTTACCGCCAGAGAAAGTCAGCCAGGCTCTCAGCTGCCCTTCCTCTCTGCGCGCACAAAGACCCTTTGCCGTACCTCAACCCTTTGCCATTCCTCCAATTCTCCGTGAGCTTTTCTCTTTCCTTCTAGTTGTAGAATTTCCATTCAGCCAGCTTTCCTGTGGTTCTGGATGGTGTCCGTTCTGTCTTTTAGTTGTAGTTTTGAAATTGTGCGAGGCAGCGGTTTAGGTGCTTACATATGCCGCCATCTTGGTGTTTCCTGAAACTTGTAATTTACACCAGTAGTAAGTACTTAGAAATCAGCTATTATAGTTGTTGATCTTAACATCTTGATGACTGTGTTTGCATGTCCGAATGCTGCTGACAGGTCATGAGTTAACTTGTGTCTTTTTCTCAACTCGTCAGCCAGTATTTCAAGAGACATGACAAACAATACATCTAATTCTTTCCATCCATTTTTTATTATGGCAAAAATTAAAAAAAAAAAGACATGTCACAGCAGAGAGGAATGTTTGAGCAAATTATGTACAGCCACTTTATCTGATTATCCGAGTGACTTTGGTAGTCAATTGAAAGATAGTACTTTATCAGAAGATAGTAATGAATCTGACATTAGACCATCACGAAGGCAAAAGAGAAATGTGATAGCATCTAATAGTGAAAGTGATTACAAAGAAAAATGGGCAAAGAAAGATATTTTACCAGCCTTGGAGGGTTATAAAATATTTCAAGCATAACTGTTCAGCTTGAGGACCCACAAAGTATAAGTGAAGTAACCAATTTATGTCTTGATAAGGATTTTTTCAATCTCATTACTTTCCAAATCAATTTATACCAGTACTAAATAGAAAAATACCACAAAACCTCTGCTAAAACTTCAAAATGGACTGAATTACTTATATGGATATAAAGAAATTTCTTCATTTAATTATATTGATGAGACTAGCAAGCTAGAATGGAAGGATTATCAGTCAACTGATCCTTTACTTGAATCACCCATATTTCCAAAAACTATGACTAGAAAGAGATTCAAGCAAATACTTACATTCTTAATGATAATTCACAAGCAACATGTAACACAGACCATCCTTACAAAGTCAGAACACTTTTGGATCACTACCTTGAAATTTAAATCTTTATATATACCAAAACAGTTATCACTTGATGAAGTAATGATTCCATGGAGAGGATGCCATCAGATTCAAGACATATAATCCAGTAATAAAATACGGAATTTTAGTAAGAATGCTTTGTGAAAGTGATAGTGGCTGTGTTTACAACTTCGAGGTATATACAGGAGAAGGCAAAAAGTTACAACAGACTATATTATCCGTCTTACAGCCTTTTCTTGGCATCATATTTACCAACATAATTACTACAAGAGCATGTCTACAGCTGAACTACTATTGAAGAACAAAACACTGGTCTGTGGAACAATAAGGGGAACTGTGGGTTGCCAAAACTACTAAAAGAAAAGTAGCCAGCTGCATGGGCAAGTTCTAGCTCGAAATAGCCTGTCACAGGTGCTAACTAGAGATTGTGGGAACTTTAGGGGATGGAAGTGTAGATAAAGAAGGCAGCCGGAACAGAGGCATATGGTATCTACTCTAATCCTAATAAATGTACCAAAATTTTTATGGAACATAGTAATTAAGCATGTAAGTAGTAATAACTGTCATTTATGGTGTTTTTACATATGTTCCAGGTATCATATTAAGTCTTATCTGCCTTACATTATTTAACATTTCCACTGCCTTATGAGTCTTATTATTAACCTCATTTTTTCAGATGAGAAAACTGAGCTATGAGGAGTTTTAATAATTTGCTGAAGATCAGTAGTCAATCTCAGGCTATTTGACTTTTATGTACACTACTGTTCTGACTCCAAGATATATGTACATATGCCTACCTTTAAAAAATTCAAAGCATCATTAAATTCCTTAATGTGACCATCTTTCATCTTTCATCTTTAGGACCCCTTAAATTCTGGAGATGATGTTAGTGAGCAGGATGTGCCAGACCTGTTTGACACGGATAATGTAATTGTCTGTCAGTATGACAAGGTACTGTATTCATTTTTTAGACTTTGGGTTTATTAATTGCATTAATAGTAGAAAGGTGTGTAAATGATGGGGAATATTATGGTGAATTATAGTTCACAGTTAAATTAATTTTGAAATAGCTCATTAATTGCATAAATTTGGGGGGGTATCAGAGTGATACAGAAAAGTGATAGTCCTTGTCTAAAGAAGGCGAGAATCTTATTGAAACAAGATGATTCTGTATGGAATAATAGAATGGCACAAAATAAGATGGTAGGCAAATCAAAAGCTAAAATATGTGACAGGTAAATCAAATGCTAAGATGAGTGGCATGTAAAACATTTGCCAAGATATGTACATACATATTGCTAAGATATTGTACATACAATAAGGCCTAAAAGTGGCTAGGAGATACAAGAAATCATTTGTAGTTGGAGTTCTCTACCAATCCTTCATGAGTGAGATGAGGCTTTGAAATAGGTCTTGAATGATTTATAGGATACTAGAGGCCTGGTGCATGAATTCGTGCACAGTGGAGTTCCTTGGCCTGGCCAGGCTTGGGCTGAAAGTCTCTCAGACATCCCTCGAGGTGTCCCAGATTGCAAGAGGGCACAGGCCAGGCCAAGGGACCCCACCTGTGCACTATCAGGGCGAGGGAGGGCTGCAGGAGGTTGGCCAGCCAGGGAGGGACTGTGAGAGGGCTCCAGAGCATGTCTAGCCTGTCTTGCTCAGTCCTGATCGGCCAGACACAGCAGCAAGCTAACCTACCAGTCAGAGCATCTGCCCCCTGGTGGTCAATGCATGTCATAGCGACTGGTCAACCAGTTGACTGTCTGCCCCCTGGTGGTCAGCGCATGTCATAGTGAGTGGTTGAGCAGCCTTAGCATATCATTAGCATATTACGCTTTGATTGGTTGACCGGACGACTGGACACTTACCATATTAGGCTTTTATTATATAGGATAGGTAAGTGTGGTAGGCATTTAGAGTAGAATAGCCTGATAAAAAGGCAGAGACATGAATGCATGTAGAATGTACAAGGGACAGTGAAGGATAGCTCTGCCTTGACTAAAGTGTTCTCCTTTTGGATGTGTTAGGAAATGAGGCTGGGTGGGAAACAAAGTTGTGAGCAGATTGGAAAATCCAAAATCCTGGTAGGAGAAATCCAGACTTGATTTGATGGGCATTGGTCTTCTGAGAATATTATTGAAAAAATTGTAATTGGGTTTAAAAACTGGCAGTGTTTGATGATTTGAAAGAGGAAAATAGTAAGAACAGAGATAGTGCATACATGAAGTAATCAGAACCAGACTAAGGGTGGCAGTAGAACATGGAAGAGTCAGTGATTGTGATGAAAGAATCAATGGGCCTTGGTGATTAGCTGGATATTAGAGAATGATCGACAAGGGAGAGTTGAAGGCATCTCTCAAGTTTCAAGCCTAGAAATTAAGTTAGTAGTAATTTAACTTTAGTAACTAAAATATAATACTCTATTTTCTTTTAAAAAAACCCACTATAACTGTAATTATGTAGTAGAATGATCACTTTTTGTCCTTAACTTATGCATATTTACATTTATTTTTTAGAAGCTTTGAGATGTAATTCACAAACTACACAGTTTACCTAAAGTGTACAGTTCAGCGGTGTTTAGTACATTCATGGATATGTGCAATCCTTAACACAATCAATTTAGAACATTTTCATCACCTTGAAAAGAAACCTCATGCCCATTAGTTCTCACTACTACAGGCTATTCAAAAAATGTATGCACACAATGTCTGTAGATTCTATTATATTTTGAAAATGAATTGTGTTCAAGATGTGTATATATTTTTTTGGGGAAACTATATATCTCCTTATTTCCTCCCAGCCCCATTACTAGGCCTGAGGAACCATTAGTCTACTTTCTGTCTCTTAAGATTTCCCTATTTTGGAGTTTCATATGAAAGGAATCATGCAATATGTGGTCTATTGTAACTGGCTTCTTAATTTCACACAGTGTTTAAAGTTTCATTCATGGTGTAGCATGTAACATTCTTAATTCCTTTTTATTGCTGAATACTAGTCTACTGAATGGCTATACCATACTTTGCATTTTCAGCTGATGGAAGAAGAATGCTGCTATAAACATTTGTATACAAGTTTTTGTGTGAATATAGAATTCCATTTATTTCTAGGAGTAGAATTCCTGGGTCATATGATAATAGTTTGAGGAACTACCATATTGTTTTTCAAAGTGGCTGTGCCATATTTTATTTCCACCATAGTGTGTGATGGTTTAGATTGCTCCATATTCACACTAACACTTGTTATCTGACTTTTTGACCCTATCCATCCTAATGGGGGTGAAGTGGTACCTCATTGAGATCTTGATTTGTATTTCCCTGATGACTAATGCATGTTTACATCTTTCACTTTTTTTTGTTAACAATTTCAATATACTTGGGTGAAATAGAGGATGGTGTTTAGAATGTTGTAAAAATAAATAATTTTTTCCTAAAAATAAGTTTGTTTTCTCCCCTATAACATTTCATACAGATAGAAAATGGCAATTTAGATGCTGGTAAACATAAGCATTGCCAGGGTTCTTGTCCCAGCATTACAAAGGGGTGCAGCAATCTGGAGAAAGGAACTGATGCATAGATTCAATAAGGAGTCCAAAGACAAAAGATAGTTTTGAAAGGCATTGGGGATCAGAGGAACTTCAGCTAAAGGAGCTAAAAGACTATCCCTTGTCTAAGGACCCCATGCTATTTATTAACACAATTTTCCTAAGGCAAGGTGGAGACATACACTTCAAAGGGGTTTACAGAAGCATTGTCAGGTTGGGGAATAGCCTACAGCTGTTCAGGTGTTTGGCCTACAGGAGGCAATAACATGCAGATTTAAGATGCCCTGAGCTGTCTGGCAGCAAACAATCCTATTCAGGTTTGGGGGAAGTGCTTTTTAGCCCCAGATGATTCAGCCCGGCTGACATGCTGGAATTGGCTTCTGGCAAAGCATAAGAAGGAATAAATAACAAACTTAATTTACCTTTTTATAAATAGTATACTGCCTTCTATGAAGGAAATATTATAAGGCACCAAGTTATATGTGCATTCTATAGAGGCACAAAGAATTTCTAGACCATTATGGGTAGAGTAACCTTTGTTGTACTTCATTGTGGGAAATAGCTTGTAATTAATTACATAGTGCTTTGTATTTTTCAAAGTATTTTCTCAGACATTTCCTTTTGTTTCTTATAATAACCTTGTGGGGTAGATAGAAGGAGTGATATTAGATGTATAGTGTTAACAAATATAGTTGTCTGAGGGTACTCTCTAATTAGTTAATATTTTAAGTACTAAAATTTTTAATGGAAACCAGGGCATTGGGGAACCATTGAAAAGTTTTTTTAAAGAAGAATGCTGAAGTCAAAAGATAACTTGCAAAGAGAATGTATCTCTAAGGTCGGAGTAGAGTGGGAAAGACCATTGTGGTAGTGAATTTTTGTAAGAGTAATTTCCCAGTTCTGGTCATTAGTTGTCTTGTTTCAAGTAGTATTGAATGACTCAAGTGAATTGACTTTTCAGTGTTTTTTTTTTTAAGAGTTTTACTAGTCAGTGTGTTTTGAAGGCCGATAGCATCAGTTCCCCTTGGGAGAATTACCAATGCAGGATTTTGAGTTTTACCACAGACTACTAGATCAGAATGCACATTTAAACAAGTCTTTGCCAGGTCATTTGCATGCTCATTAAACTTTGAAAAGCACTTTTAAAAAAAGTATGTTTTGGGTTTTGATTAGCATATGGAATTGGAATTCACCTTTAAACTTTATAAGTTAACAATTGGGGAAATACTTCGCAAATATTAAGATGTGCAATGAGAAAAGGTCAAATGAAGGTTATTGGTCAAGATGCTGTGTGAGAATTCCTTGAAGTGTATGGACATGTTATTTCAGAAGCCTAGGGAAAGTCTAAGATTAATATAAAGGGTAAAGTAATAAGGATATCATAGGGAAGATTAATGGTGAAATGAAACTTTTTACTATAAATGAGCATGTTATGTGCTATAAATAGTATACTATCTACACTAATGAAAGAGTAAGATGCAAATTGACTGTACCTTTGCAATGCCCACCAGCCAATCAGGAGTGAGTATGCAAATCAACCCAACAAATATGGTGGGGTTAATTTGCATATGCAGGCGCTGAGTGGCCAGGAGCATTCTGCACTGCCCCAGCTGCTTCAGGCCTCTGGGCAGCGTGGGAAGGCAGAAAGGCGGCTCAGGGCCAGAGCGAAAAGGCGTCTCTGGCCGGAGCAAAGGCAGTGCTGGCAGCCAGGGGAAGGAAGGCCCATTCTTGCAGGAATCTTCGTGCATCGAGCCTCTAGTCTATAGATAAATTTGAAACTATTTGAATATGTTGCATCTTCATTTAACAGTATCAAACTTTTACTTATAGCTGGTTTTGTCCCTTAGAAGCTAGTACAGTGAGTAATTGCTAATTGTGTAGCATAGTATCTCCCTTTTTCATTCTCTCTCTCTCTCATATATATATATGAGAGAGAGAGAGAATGAAATATGTATTAGAGAGAGAATATATATGCATTAGAGGCCCAATGCATGAAATTCAGGCAAGAGTAGGCCTTCCTCCCTCTGGCTGCTGACACCCACTTCCCTCTGGCATCTGGGACCTGGACTTTCCTCTGGCTACCAGCAGGCACCCAGGACCCAGGCAGCAGCCCCAGCTTCGTCTGGAAGGTAGTCCAGAGGATGTCCAATCTAATTATCATATTATGCTTTTATATATATATCTTACCTAATAATAGACAAACATGTAAATTGACTGTACCTCCACTATGCCCACAGCCAATCAGAGTGAGTATGCAAATTAAAAGGCCAAAGATGCTGGCTGCCCAGCTGCTCCAGGGGTGGAGTGACTGGGTGGGGCAGGACGCCTGCTATGAGAGGAAGGGCGGGGGGGGGGGGGTGAAGGAATTTCCAGAGCAGAGTGCTGCAGTGAAGTCAAGACTGCAGACTCTGGAGTCTGTAGCGAAGGTGAAGACGGCAGACTCTAGCTAGAGTCTGCAGCAAAGACAAAGATGGCAGACTCTGGCTGGAGTGAAGGCCTAGTCCCAAGTGTTGGAGGAAAACGGGTACTGGAAGCCAAGGGAACGAAGGCCTATTGCATGAATCTCTTCATGCAATGGGCCTCTAGTCCTATCTAATAAAAAGTAATATGCAAATTGACCGTAACTCCGCCACACCAACAAGACACGCCCACCAGCCAATCAAGAGTGAGTATGCAAATTAACCCAACCAAGATGGCTGCAGCCACAGAGCTGGAGAGAACAGGAGACTTGAGTTGCCCCTGGCAATGGAGGAAGCCAAGCTTCCGCAGCCTTGGCCTGCCTTGGCCTCCACTCAAGGCTACAAAGTTTCAATTATAGAAGATAAATAAATCCCAACAAAAATGGCTGCAGCCACGGAGCGAGCAGGAGGCTTGGGTTTCCCCAGCAATGGAGGAAGCCAAGCTTCCTGCACACCCTGGCCGGCCTAGGCCTCCACTCAAGGCTACAAAATTTCAATTATAGAAGATAAATCCCAGATACCAGGGCCTCCGCTTGGGTCGCTGGGGGGCGGGGGGTGGACGGGGGCCAGCCTGCAAACCACCACAGGCCCTGATCAGTTATTAGGCTATTTGGCTTGTCTACACTAATAAGGGAAATTTGGGAGTCAAATTCTAAGAAGAAATTTCCATTATTAGGACTTTTTTCACACAATAGGGGGTTTCTTCTTTGTGTTTTCTTATGCTTCCACAAAATCCATCTGAATAGTAGTCATAGACTTTTCTTTATTTGACTATTTGCAGTCAACTAGGTTTAATTTTTAATCCTTGATTTTAGATTATACACTTCTAAGGTTTTTAAAATATATATGTAGTCATTTATAGTTTACCCAGAGGTAACAGTGATTTTATAATTTCTTTCTTATTAAGGTAGTAGAATTTCCTAGTTTTTATTTTGTCAGTATCTAGGCTGATTTACTGAATTTAAAGAACAGTGGATACAATCTAATAGATTATAAGATATGTCTTCTGACTTTGCTCAGTGCTTTATTGTGACTTTTCTTCAAAATGAAACACCACTTTTAAAAATTTCTGATTTTATTTGCTACATACTTTATTCCTTTGCAGACATCCTGAACTCTTTGCTGTTCTTGAACAGTCCAGGCATGCCCCTCCTCAGGACTTTTGCTATTCTCTTCCCTTTGCCTGGAATGCTCGCCAGTCAATATCTTCCTGGCTTTATACCTCAATTTCTTCAAGTATTTGCTCAAGTGTTACTTCATAAGCCAGGCCCACCCTGATTTGCCTATTTAAAAGTACAATTCCACCTCTGTGTTTGTGATCTTCCATTTCTTGCTCTATTTTTCATAGCAATTATCACTTTTTAATATTCCATATAATTTATGTATTTTGTTTCCCCAATCCTTACTAAAATGTAAACTCTTCAAAGATAGCATTGTTTTCTGTGTATTAACATTTATGTATATATTTCTTTTTAAAAACTGATATATCCAGTACCTAAAACCTGAAACCTCAAATATTTTCTGAATGAATGAGTGAACTATCTTGAGGAAGTTTTAATTATTTATTTATTTATTTTAATTTTATTATTTTAAAAATATTTTTTATTTTATTTCAGAGAGGAAAGGAGAGGAGAGAGATAGAAACATCAATGATGAGAGAGAATCACTGATTGGCTGCCTCTTGCACGCCCTTTACTGGGGATTGAGCTCACAACCCAGGCATGTACTTGACTGGGAATTGAACCCTGGCCTCCTGGCTCATAGGTTGATGCTCAACCACTGAGTCACGCCAGCTGGACAGGAAGTTTTATTTTTTAAGAACTCCCATTTAGGGTCAGAATAATCACATGTGATATGCAAAGAAATGTAAATAATACTTGGACTTTAAATTAATTAATTTAGACTGTTTTTCTTCCTACAGATTCATCGAAGCAAGAACAAATGGAAATTCTATTTGAAAGATGGTGTTATGTGTTTTGGAGGGAGAGACTATGTATTTGCAAAAGCCATTGGTGATGCAGAATGGTAAAACGTAGGAGCTCAATACATCATAAACATCAGTGGGACTATATCATGTATTGTGAAACTTGTTTTTGTTTAAATATAGTCCACAGAGCTGCTCAAATTTTGGTTCACTGGAATTTAATAAAATTATAATTCCGATGCAGATATAAATATACAATTTTATATTTCTTTCATTTACTAATTTTAAAGGGTGTCTTTTTGTTAAACCCTCATTACCTATACCATGACAAAGCATAGATGCATAGGTGTGATGGAGTATGAAGAAATGTCACATTTATTTCATCTTGAAGTACTTTATTGTGACTTTTCTTCAAAATGAAACACCACTTTTAAAAATTTAAATCAGACTACAATTCCCTGCATAGTGAAATCAGGATCAGTTAATAGATTGGAGCCGGTGTTCCTCCCATCTCTCACCAAGTAAGTAGTAGCAGGATATGTAAGAGGGCCTCTCTGGGTCTTTTAGTCTACACTCCTTACTAGCGATCAACTTAGATTGTTCCTTGGAGGCAGCTGCCTCTGCTAAGCCCGTGCTATACATGAACAAGGAAATCTTTCCTGAGGCCAGGGTTCCTCTCTGGGCTTATCCTGTGGCCAGGTCATTCTTGTATCCTTCTATCTCTGGAGAATTGTGAGGGAGAATTAGGTTAGGTTCCCATTCTACTTGTTGAAACTTTAAACTTCTGTCCTCTCCCTAGTCATACTGGGTTTCCCCTCTCTCCTTATTTTTTTAAATATTTTTCTTACATTGGAAGACCCCTTTCCAAACTCTTTTCTCTCTCAAAGATACTACTTCTCTTCATTTTCCCTAACAGGGAATCCCCTCATTGAGTGTAGGCTTTCTAAAACAAAAGTCAGGAAAAGATACTCTCTTCAGGAACCTCTGCTCAGGCCAGATGAAATTGCTTGTTCTTATTTGTGGCAAGAAGACCAGGATAAATGTCTTAAAATCAGGGAGAGAAAACAAAATGTAAAACACAAATAGCTCTCATTTTTCTGCACCAATAAAAACAAAGAAAATTCTCCAAATTATTCTATAATACACTCTTTCTTAGTAGATTCAAACCCATCAAAGGAACGTTTTCCTCATATTTCTGCTTCTCTTAAGGGGTAGAGTATACATGTTCTCTAAATTTAGGTTCCCTAATCTCAGCTCTGAGCAGTGTTCTCTAGGACAGTACTCTCACTCAGACAGCAGTGCTGGGATGAGTGGGTTATGTTCTGTGAAAGGATGAGATACCTTGATCTAACAGGTCACAGGGTGAATTCCCCATTTCTTGTATGGAAATAACCCCAATTAGAGAGTTTAATTTATTCCAACACTTGCCTTGTTTTGCCCAGCTACTATTAGTTGATCATTTCAAAATCTGGATAAATCTCTTCTAGGCTTTGGACAACATATCTGGGGTATTATCTTTGGTCTAAAGTTGGCAGCTGCATGAGGATTCAGTTTGTACTAGTAAGTGGGCTGGTCTCCTAACCAGATCCTCTAGCTATGTCTGCTTTGTCCTCAGAGTGATTGTCCTTTATCATACTACCACTATTCCAGGTCCTTCTCTGCTTATTGAGAACTTCTGGGTGCTGTGGGTTCTCTTCAAGGATGTTGCCTATCATGAAATGGCCATCTTTTCCACATGGAGAACAAAAAGAGGGCACTTACTCTTTGTGTCTGTCCTTGAAATGTACCGCCTCCATTACTGAGTACACTTTCTAGTCTTCTTCCTGTTTCTTCCTCCCAGGCTCATCCAGATACTCTCTGTGCTGTAGGCAAACCTTATTACAAATTACAAAGGCTGAATTTATTGACAGGGTGAATTCACTTGGGAATGGGGGTTTAATGTGTTGGGGAGAGGCAATAATAGTTGTTTCTAAAATTCCTTTCCTTCTTTCCACTGTGAATTTTAAATCGTCACTTTGCTTCAGTGATTATTTTTAGTGGCACATTACAAATACTATTATTACATAGGTCATCTTTACTTATGTGGTACATTTTATCATTAGAGAAAAAAGTCAGTGTTGTCCCATTTGAGTTTCTGCATGTTTTCATGCCCCTGATCTTTTAAAAATGCAGAAAAAATTTAATTTAAAAGTTGGCTTACCACAAAATAAAGTCCAATAATAATTATCTTTGCATGCTAATATAAATGATGATAGTTTCAGTGGTGATTGCCGAGAAAGTTAAAATATTGCTTAATTATTTTGGACCATGTGCCCTTTTATTAGTTTTAAATAATGCTAAAAAAAATTCTGGTTCTTGATAAGTTGTCCAAATGAATGGTTTTCATAATTTTTATATGTTATACTTTAATAACAAATATATGTTTGCATGTACATAGATACACAAACCAAAATTTCAGCAAATCATGTTTGTCTTAAGCACATATGATAGCTTTTTATATTTTCTGCTAGAGGCCCGGTGCACAAATTCATGTACGGGTGGGATTCCTCAGCCCGGCTGGTGATCAGGGCTGGTTGGTGGGGCTGGCCAGCTGGGGAGGGACCACGGGAGGTTGGCCAGCCACTGGAGGTTCGCTGGCCATGGGAGGTTGGATGTGGGAGCACAGTGACCACCAGGGGGAAGCTCCTGCATTGAGCAACTGGTCGACTGGTCGTTCGGTCATTTGGTCGCTTAGGCTTTTCTATATATACTAGAGGCCCGGTGCGTGAAATTTGTGCATGGGGGTGTGTCCCTCAGCCCAGCCTGCACCCTCTCCAATCTGGGACCCCTCGAGGGATGTCCAACTGCCCGTTTAGGTCCGATCCTGGTAGGACCAGGCCTAAACAGCCAGTTGGACATCCCTCACACAATCCAGGACTGCTGGCTCCCAACTGCTCACCTGCCTGACTTTCTGATTGCTCCTAACTGCTTCTGCCTGCCAGCCTGATCACCTCCTAACCACTCCCCTGCCAGCCTGATTGATGCCTAACTGCTCCCCTGCCAGCCTGATTGCCCCTAACTGCCCTCCCTTGCATGCTTGGTCCCCCCCACCCCCCAACTGCTTTTCCCTGCAGGCCTGGGTCCTCCACAACTGCCCTCCCCTATAGGTTGATCGCCCCCAACTGCCCTCCCTTGCAGGCCTGGTCCCTCCCAACTGCCTTCCCCTCCTGGCCATCTTGTGGCGGCCATCTTGTGTCCACATGGGGGCAGGATCTTTGACCACATAGGGGCAGCCATCTTGTGTGTTGGAGTAATAGTCAATTCGCATATTACTCTTTTATTAGATAGGATAGAGGCGTGGTGCATGGGTGGGGGCTGGCTGGTTTGCCCTGAATTTGTCCCAGATCAGGGTGGGGATTCTCTTGGGGCGTGGAGTGGCCTGGGCGAGGGGCCTGTGGTGGTTTGCAGGCCGGCCACGCCCCCCCGGGTGACCCAAGTGGAGGCCCTTGTATCTGGGATCTATTTATCTTCTATAATTGAAACTTTGTAGCCTTGAGTGGAGGCATGGGCTCGCCAGGGTGTGCGGAAAGCTTGGCTTCCTCCATTGCCGGGGGCAACTCAAGCCTCCTGCTCTCTCCAGCTCTGTGGCCACAGCCCTTTTTTTTTGGGATTTATTTATCTTCTGTAATTGAAAATTTGTAGCCTTGAGTGGAGGCCTGGGCCAGCCAGGGTGTGTGAAAAGCTTGGCTTCCTCCATTGCCCAGGGAAATCCAAGTCTCTTGCTCTCTCTGTGGCCACAGCCATCTTGGTTGGGGTTAATTTGCATACTCACTCCTGATTGGCTGGTGGGCATGGCTTGTGGGTGTAGTGGAGTGATGGTTAATTTGCACATTATTCTTTTATTAGATAGGATATTTGATTTTGTTTAATGCACTTCAAAAATGATGGTATTGACCCAATAAATTGACTTCACTACCTACTGATGGGTCATGATTCATAGTTAACGAGTAATTTTACACATGTGCTAAATCAAGATAGAGCATGACAAATCTTATTCCAAAAGAAAAAATTATTCTTTAAACTCTATGAGTTGGTGGAGTTTATCCAAGACTTGGCTTTGATATGATATTACTTTTACTTTTAGAAACCTCTTCTCTATGTCCAAGTTAAACATTTCTTGTTGCCTATTATAACAAAATGTCAAAAGTAGGTTCTAAGTTCTTAGAAATACAATACCTTGGCAAGTGTCATTCTATACCCTTTTATAGGTAGAGGTTACAATTACAGAGATTACAGTTTGCTGGTTAAATGAAATTTGTGTAAGTATCATAATTCCCAACTAAAACTTTTTTTCACACTTATATCCTACAGTGTTTTCTTACATACTTTCCACATCTCCCTGTAGGCTAAGAAGATCATGCTGAGTTTGCATAGTTAATGTCTTAGGGATTGACCAACTGTCCTTGCCTAGAATACCTTCTTTACTTATTTTATTCAATGTCCAATAATATGTATAAATAACCATATGGATAGTTCAGACTTCATAGGTCAGTGAGACACCAGTTCTGGTTGAGGCTCTCAGTTTAATTCATTTAAGTTGTGCAGGAAAACAAATAACCTTAGATTGAATAGCAACAGTTAATTGGAGTGGTGAGCAGGGGAATTTACTGGGGGATTTTCTTTTGACTCAGTAGGTTAACGTTATGCTGATATTCACATAAATATACTCTAAGCCAGGTGGGAACTTTGTGATTTATAACTAGAAGCCTAAATTATAAATAGTAAACCCATGGTAATAATTCGTAGGAAAAAAACTCAATAAAAATATTGCACATTAAAAAAAAGATTATTTCCATTTATGAACATTTATATAAATCTTTGTGACATAAAGATTCTTAATCTATGCATGGACTTAATTCATTTTTGAGGAAACTAAAACCAGATATTATGAATGTAATACAAAATACCTTTTGAAAATGTTTTGTAAGTTGAGTTATTCCAGGTTGATTAACCCTTTTTAGTCATTTTGGGACTTATGATAATATCAAACATTGTGAAAAAATACAAGCTATAAATATGAATTTCTTGAGCTTTGATATTTTTATGATTTATGTATGAGAGATTATACATCTTAAGAATGCACACACTTTCTATGAGACCATCTCATAAGGGAAAAGCTTTCCTTATGATTGTTTTACATTTCTGTTATAAAAGTGAATCACCTAAAAATATTAACCACCTACCATGTGTAAGGCTCTAGGGTATATATAGTAGGAGAAACAAAGAAATAAAAGAAATGAGTGTATCAATAAAGAAATCTATAACAGGTGAAATAAAATATATAGTACTTATAAAGATAATAATACCCAGCAGTGTAGAATAATTTCATTGTCCTATGAGAATCAATTCTGATGAATTAAAATATTTTCTAGCAAATATTGGATATATATTTCTATACAATCCTTCAAAAGATAAAAAGGATAAAAGTTATATATTTTTTATTTTTATTTTATTTTTAATCCTCACCCAAGGATATGCCTATTGCTTTTTAGAGAAAGGGGAAGGGGAGAGAGAGAGAAGGGTGGGAAATAGTGATGTAGAGAGAACATTGATTGGTTGCCTTCCATATGTGTCCTGACCAGGGATTAAACCCTTAACCCAGGTATGTGCCGATGGAAAATCAACCCCACAACCTTTCAGTGCACATGACGACACTCCAACCAATTGAGCCACACTGTCCAGGGCATAAAGGTAAATATTTTTAATATTTAAATATTTTATTTTACTTAAATAAAAAGATGGGGCTCTTAAAAGAAAAATCCTTATAGATTTTGTAACTTCAGTGTAATTCAGCACACTTATTGCATACCATTGCTAAGATCTTGAGTTAAGAGTCAGGAAAACAACATTGAGACAGGAAAACTGCTACCCATAAGGGAGTTTACATTCTACTATTTAATGTTTCATTGGTCTTTAGAGACTAAACACTAAACCAAGAAAGTAGACTGAAAAGTGCCTTTAGATGCTTGCCTTACATTAAATTTTAGATGATAGAACATAATAGGGGATGAATAAAAGTCTCTAAAACAGCACTATCCAGTAGAACTTTTTATGATGATGAAAATGTTCTGCGTCTATGTTGTCCAATATGGTAACCACTAGACACCTGCGGCTACTGAGCATTTGAAATGTGGCTAGTGCAACTGAGGAAATGCAGTTTTAATTTAATTTGATTTAATTTAAATTTAGCTACATGTGGCTAGTGGCTGTCAGATTGGACAGTTCATCTCTAGAGTGTGTTTCTCAAACTATGTGAAGAAAAAGGACCAATTATTTTAAATTTCTAATCTGTTGTGGACTAATAGTTTTGTAAAATGCAATAAAAATTACTACAAAGGTGAAATAAAAAGATCAAAGATATAAAATGCCACCTAACTTTTTAATAGTAGATTCAACAGACATAAAATTACTCTGTCAGAATTGATATAAAAGTTTCTAAACACTTTCAACTTCTGTATTCTATGTCATCATGTAACAAAGACAAATAGTATTTAGACTGGTGATGGTCATGGACCATACTTAGAGCTAGGTATATGTCTCTCTTTGCCTAATGTGCCCAAGAATAAATAACTTAAAACCAACTCTTTGTTAAAATCGCTGGTACAGATAATTTCTACATATTTAAGTATAGTTCAATAATGTGGTTACTGATGGAACAGTTAACACTCTTTACAAGTCTCGTCAACTGTATATTGACAGTGCAATGTGGTCAACTTCAGTGTAGACTGGATAGGCTTTTTTGATCCATTGAAGCCATTTTTGCAGTTGGAGGTATAAGCTGAAAAATCCTTCCTTCTATAAAGTTCAGCCCGATGTTTACAGCAGCCAAATTTGCTCAGCAACAGAAAGAAATCCCTTCGGAATGCCTTTGTGAAAATCGCATACAGAAATGGATTGGCACAAGAATTGACTGGATAAAAAAGAACCAGTAAAACTTTAGAGTTGGTTACTGTGATAAGGGGCATTTTGAAAGCAGCTGAGATGGCAAAAAAAGAGATAGGTGCCATGCAGGTGAAGTCTGTGAAGATGAGAACTGCCATTTTCTTAGCAACTTTTGTATCTTTGTTAGTAGCCATCAGCTCTGGATTTTGAACAGTAAAATAAATTTTAATGTAGCAAGCACAAATAATGATGAAGGCCACCACATTGAGTATCAAAATGGTTAATATGTAGACTTGTGAGAGAGTGGTTTCCACATCCATAGGGAGGCAAATGCTGACCTTCATGTAACTGCTGACACCTACAAGGGGCAACATGGCAATTAGAGTAGAAAAGAACCATCCTCCAAGCATAATCGGAATGGCGTGTCTTAATCGTAGCCTTTGGTCCAGCTGAACAGCATAGGTTATGGTGTGCCATCTTTCTAGTGTGATAACTGTGAGGGTGTAGACAGAAAGTTCACTTGCAAATACAGTGAAAAAGCCAGCAGCTCCACACCCACTTCCTGTCTGCCAGTCTATGGCATAGTTATAATACTGGCCCTTGGTCTGGGAATCAACTGAAGCAATGAGCAGCAAATAGAGCCCCATGCAAAAGTCTGCAAAGGAGAGATTGCACATGAGAAAACGGGGCACTGTCAGTTTATAACGACTGGTTAGGAGAACAAAGAGGACAATCATGTTTCCCATGATGGCTAGGATATTAATCAGCCAAATCAGGACCCTAAGGAAGACATAGCCCATAATATCTTCACAGGGATTAAAAGCATCTGGTTCAGGAGCACATCGGACTGTCTTGGGTGAGCAGAAACCATAGTCATAATCCCAGCCACTCAGTTCACTCTCAGCAAAGATGGCAGAATAACTGTAAGAAGAATATTTAGGCTCAATGTAAACTTAAGGGATTTTCTATGATTCTGGTTATTTTAAAAAATTCAACAATAATTCTTACTGTTTTTTAAAGCCTAAGAAATAAAAGGAAGGCCACAACAGTCTCAATCTTACATTTATTTGTTAAATCATCTGAGAACTCTGAATTGATGTAGATGTTCCTTAAGAAGGAAATAAAAAACCATCTAGACTTCATATATATATATATATATGTTATACTAGGTATACCAGTTAATGCAGATTTTTTTTCAATAGATGGAGTTACACATATGTTGATATATATGCGATTTGATATGTATGCTATTTTGTTGTGTTCACAATAAGCTTCAAAACGTCATATATCAAATTTTCTGAAGGTGCTAGCATCATAGATATTTTTATGCTTAAAAATGTCCAATTTCATGCTAAAGAGCATTTGCGGCAAGTTTTAATTCATTATTTTGAAGAAAAGTGCTGCTGAAAGTTATCATGTACTTTGGGAAGCTTATGGTAAACATGTTCCATCTCAAGATACTTGTGAATGCTGGTTTAAATGCTTTAAAAGTGATGATTTTGATGTGAGAGACAAAGAACGTCTAGGTCAACTGAAAAAATTTGAAGACCAACAATTACAAGCATTATTGGACGAAGATGCATGTCAAACTCAAAAACAACTTGCGGAAAAATTAAACGTTGCTCAGCAAACAATTTCCGATCATTTACAAGCAATGGGAAAGATTTTAAAGGAAGGAAAAATGGGTGCCACAACAACTGAACAAAAGACAAATGGAAAACCGAAAAGCCATCAGTAAAATGTTGTTTCAATGGCACAAAAGAAAGTCTTTTATGCATCAAAATGTGACTGGCGATGAAAAGTGGATTTATTTTGAGAATTCCAAATGCAAAATATCATGGGTTGATCCAGGTCAACCATCAACATCAACTGCAAGGTCAAATCGCTTCTGAAAGAAGATAATGCTCTGCGCTTGGTGGGATCAGGAAGGTGTGGTGTATTATGAGCTTCTAAAACCAGGTGAAACCATTAATACTGATAGCTTCTGACAACAAATAATCAATTTGAACCACACTTTGATCATGAAACGACCAGAATGGGCCAGAAGACACAGCAAAGTAATTTTGCTTCATGATAACACTCCATCACACACTTCAAAACCACATTAAAAGATATTGCCTGGGAAGTATTAACCCACCTGCTGTATTCACCAGACTTTGCTCCTTCAGATGACCACTTGTTCTGATCAATGGCGCACACACTTTCTGAGCAGCACTTCAAAATGTAGGAAGAAGTGGAAAATTGGGTCTCTGAATGGTTTGCCTCAAAACAAAAGTTCTATTGGGACGGTATCCACAAATTACATGAAAGATGGAGAAATGTGTAGCTAGCGATGGACATTACTTTGAATAAAGCACTTTTGATGTTTCTCTTGAAATTATCATGTTTTCTTTGATTACAAAATCCGCATTATTAACCAGTACACCTAGTACATTGATGCAAAGACTTAATGAAGTTGTTTACAGAGGACGATTTTCTTTGGAAAACAAATTTAGAGATACAATATGTGCTTACTAAATCAAAAGGAATTATTTCTTGGCATTTTTGTAGCTATTTATTTCATAATTGTCACCCAGACTGCTCTGAAGCTGTTTGTGGTAGAGCACAAATGGAATTGGAAGGCTCACATTGTTGATGTAGTCAGCTAGTGGTGGACTTGCTTGTACCTTAGTCCCTGCTAACTAAATAGCCCAGAGAGAAATAGAAACCAAAGATGGATCACTAGAACCCTAGAAGCAGAGGAAGAATACAGTTATGGACAATAGGAAGAAATTGTGAAAATAGATACTCCTTAGGGGTTTGTATTCAATTCAGAGAGTGGCTTGAAGAGGGACTCTGTCCCTAAGGAAGAAACAGTCCCACTTCTGCCACTCCCTTCCTCCCAACCCCATTGCTACTGTTTGATTTGAGGTTTTCATCTTCTTTAAGGGACAGTTATGTTTGTTTTCTTCCCGGCAGCCTTCCTCCAATTTTAGCCATCACCCAGTCCATCTGTACATTCCTCCTGGAGTGGCCTTATGCACAAATCTGTCATTTCAAACGTTCCCTAGGCTCTCACTGGCTATGGGATAAAACCCAGACTCCTCGTTATGACCTCCAGGTCCCTCCTTGATCTGCTCCCTCCTCCAATTCCTTCTCCAGGAAGCAGTAGTGCTGCACAATTCAGAACATGAGCTCTGAAGCAAGATTACCTGGAAAACCAGGAGAGTTAACACCTCTGTGCCTCAAATTCTTCATTTGCCAAATAGGGGCAATAATCATACCTTCCTTGGTAGGATCATGCTAAGGATTAAATGCATGGACACATGTGGAATGTCTGGAATAAATTCTGACATGTATTAAGTGTTCAGTGAATATTAGAGATTCTTATAATTAACTCACAAATCCCTGTGCAGTTGTCCTTTTGGTCTCATGAAGTGACTAGTGGCTTTCAGAATAAGTTCTACTTTTCATTCTGTCTTTGTTCATATGTGCTGTTTCTTCTTCCCTTCCCTCTCATTTCTCTGGTGAATTCCTCCTCATCCTTAAAGTTAAGCTCTATGATTTTCTTGATTCTGCACCTCCAAGGAGTTTATTACCCCTTCCCTCCCCTATGGCTGCACTTAGATACTATTGTAATTATCAAACCACATTGCCGTTATGTAATGATGCGTTTAATAGTTTATTAGCTGCTTGATGGCAGGGGACTAGGTTTTATTTATTTCTGAAATCTCATTGCCTCACACAATTCTGGCTCTGAGTATCCATTCAGTAAATGTGTGTGCAATGAATAAACCAGAGTGATCCTCGCTCTGAGAGGAAGCAGGGACAATCACTGTATACAGTATGATGCATGTAGGCTCAACAAATTTTCTCTTTGCTCACAGTCTGCTACTATAATCTTGGGAGCTGGAGAATTAGTCATAATTTTTTTTTTCCTGTCAGGGCCATTACAATTATGTTTCTCATCTGAGGGTTCCTAACACATTAAACAAGCATTTTTCTCTACTTTCAAAATGTAGCTTCTCATGTCCCATATAAGGAAGTGTGTACCTAATTCAGTGAGTGGGTGGAGTGATATATTTGAGCAACACAATTACTTAAATGAAAGAACACAGATTTAAAAAAAGAAAAATCTATGACCCGGAACTTTAAAAAGGTGCTAGAATTTATAGATAGCAATTTGTAACTGGAGAAGGACTGCTGCTATGCACAGAAGACTGCAAAGGAACCTCATATGTTTCATTATTAAATATAAGTCCTCAATTCATGCACATCAATATAATTACCTATCTTTTTAATCTTTAAAGGGGTGGTTATAAAGCATGGTTAAATAAAATAGGTTATTTCTTAGCATTAGGACGATCCTTAAGACCACTTCATTGACCCCTTCATTTTATTTTTAAGGAAACCAGGATTAAAGCAGGTTAGTGGCTTGCCTAAGATCTCCAGCACTAGGCATCTGTGGCAACACTAGGTCTGCATACGCATAGTTCAGGGGCCTTTCCTCTACTTCACCAGCTCCCAGTCAGCCTTTTTCAAAGTGTGGTCCTTGAACCACTTCCATCAGCATCACCAGGGTGTTTGTAAAATACAGATTCCTGGCTTTACTTCAAATACATAATCAAACATTCTAGGGACAGAGCCCAGGAATCTGCATTTTAAGCAAGTTCCCTGGATGATTCCTACAAAATAAAAGTCTATATTAAATCAAGTGTAAACTTTCAAATGATTGCTGTCTTAATTTCCTTATCCCTTTCCCCTTAGCAAAACTGCTTCAACTTTTAGAAAACGTCTAAAAATTCTGACTATATTTAATATCAATAAGAGGCCAGGCATATTAACTCTTCTGGTCCTTTGCCCAATCTTTTTTTTTTTTTGCCCTACTGGGCATATGTCTAGCAATATACTCCTTGGTTATTTATCTTCAGATCAAATACACCTCTGCTGCTACTTACATTTGTGTCCTGGGATGGTTCCTGAGGGCAGCATCGTGCTTATTGACAAAACTCAGCACGGAGCTGTGGTAAGTACTAAAGCTTATGGAGGGAATGTGAATGGACTTGTACAGGCTTAGTGATATTGAGTCAGAGGAAGGAGGAGCAGTAGCACCACTGCTCCAGCCACAATGAAGGAAGAAAGGAGCAGAGGTGGGAGCTGTAGAACAGAGGGCCAGCCTTAACAATAAGCACACCTTCATATCTTGGGGAGAGCAGATAAGGCTTAGTGCTGGCTCTAGAATTTCTAAATTCCAGGGTCTTAGGAATAGCAGCAATCTGGTGGGAAAGGGAGAACAGGGGTTTATCATAAAAATGTTTTTGCAGGAAGCACATATTTTTAAATGACATTAATTTCAGGTAGTTTTGGGGATGCTGGAGATTAGGGGACTTGTTTTAAAGCAGTGCTAGCAAACGAGATTTGGGAAGGCTTATTTGGGAAGGCTTGCAGTGGGGGCCAATGAGGACTATTGAGAATGAGCTAAAGTTTCCTCTCCCCCAAACCATCCCTTGGTGCTACCATTGGCTGTACCCAGAAGTGGTTTCTTGTTGATGAGAAAAAAGCCATACAATCGCAAAAGAATAATGTGGAAGGTGACGGATAGGGAGACTATCAAGAGGGACGAGTGGGAAGGGTGAGGAAAAGAAACACTGGAGGCCAGATGATGACAGACCTAGTTAAAAGAACAAGAAAAGGATTCAGTGTATAATATTTATAATGTACCCTTAATGCTGTCACATTCTTCAACTCCCTTCACTCTCATAGTTCTCAAAGCCAAATGGTGTTTCTGCTGTCCCTTACAGATGAAGAAAGGCCCCCAAAACGTAAATCTTGTCCAGGAATACCCAGCGTTACAGGAACATGACTGCCAAGGATTCACATCCAACTCTGAGGAGCGACGAGGCCCAGGGTTCTTCCATCACACTACCCTGCTGCCTGTAACTTGTAGATTGATAGTGGAAAAGAAAGGGGGAAAAAGATGTAGAAGAGGGACAGGAGATTGGCATGATATCTTAGAAGGGCACCTGGTTTTGGAGCCTGAAGGACACATGGGGGAATGATCAAACTTCTAAATCACAATAGATGTGGTCTGGGGACACTGGCGTTATCTTCTGAAGCATGCTTTCTTACCTTTGAAGGTATGTGAAATGCCAAGGCAGCCAGGAAAATGTTTAAAAAATCAGTCAATAGAATGGTAACTTAGCTCCCATCCAGTGTATGCTAGTGATAGCATTAAGGCCGAATAATATTAAGCTCCAGAGTGGAGTGGTCAAGGTGGCCTAGGTGTCTTGGAAGGAAGTGGCTACTTCTAGAAGCTGTACCTGCCATTGGTTGATCTTGCTGGGATACTGACCATATGACTAGTGAAAATTCCTAGTGAACTAAATTTTCATTTAAACAATCCCTTAATGACATTAAAATACATGCAAATAAAATTTGGATTTCTGAGAATTTAATATAATTGTAGAATGAACATGTAGGTACTTATTTAGAGAGATTTTTCTTTTAACCAGTTGAATGAAATACCTGATCAACTGGATGGCACTTACAAATAAAATTTCTCAATTTAAAGTTATTTTAAAATGCTTAGCAAACATCCCCCCAACCAGGACTTTTATCGAAAGAAAATTGTTACACTGATAATACTAATAAGGGACACGCAGAATGAGATAGGGCTTCCTGAGTTTCTTCGCATGCAAATACTTACAGGGTTTCATTATTTGGTTTCCTTGCTGTGCTTTCACATTGTTTAGAAACGTTTTCAAAAATGGAAAATGAAAAATTCTGCCTGAAAGAGAAGAGGTGGAAAAAAATACCAGTTGAGCCTTTGTTCTTCAAACTCAATCTGATCATATCTATTTATGCTTTGTTCATCTAAATTCCTTGCCCATTATACCAGCTTCATGTTCTGCACCATTGTCCTAGCTGAAATGCTTCCTGGGGAGAGAGCAGAGGCTTCTGAATTGTCATTAGAGTGCCTCCAGCTTTGATAAAATGCTTGAATGCTAAGTGTTTCGTGTGGGCTCTAAAGAGGAAAAAACTTAAAAATTTGTCAGATTGAATCACAGTTTTTTCAGTGCTCATTAGAAGCTGCCTTTATGGTATATTAAGGTTTGCTTCTCACTACTCTCCTCACTGCATTGGCCTCAATGAACAAATAACCATTCAGAGTTCATGGCTTTGAACTATAACTGGAAATCTCGTTTCTAAGGATTTAAAGATACTGGACCTGACATTATGTGAATTTTCTGCTTCCCCCCCCCCCCCCCCAGAAACATATGTGGGTGCTTCTTTTTCCTTCATCTTTCCCTTTTAACAGTTTGGCCATTAGAAGGGGGAGAGGGTGGAGGCAAAGAATTAAAGAAGGCATATATGCTTATATTCTTGAAAGGAAACCAAAGGGAGGAACAAAGGAAAAGTTGAAGAAATAGAAGAAAGGACAGCAGGCTGCTGTGAGAACCTCAGTCTTCCCTAAGGAGGAAGGAGATATGAAGCAATCCAAACTGGGCATTTCTATACACTATCCTTCCCAATATTAACAGGACAGTTTCTTTTAGGAATGACTGTATAGAAGCAGGAAAATGGAGATTATATCTGAACTATTTGACCCACTGGACTCATTTTAAATAATCAGCTTATTATTTGGTGTGAGGATTATGCATCCTGAAATTTGAATAAAATCGTGCGTGTGTGTGTGTGTGTGTGTGTGTGTGTGTGTGTGTGGTATGCTGGCTCTAATCTGACACTAAGAGGTTCTGTGTGTACTAGTCTTCAGTTAACATGAAATGTGGTTGTTCTTGTCCTTCAGATAATAGCAGTGGGTTCTGTCTATCTTTTTTGAAATTTTAATCATGGATACCAAGGAAGTTTTTGGGGACCTTTGCCCAGGCAGCTGTAAGCATTATCCAGACTTAGCAGCTGCAGGGCAGAGGATGACTCAGAGATTGCACAAACATCCACTGGCGCAGTTTCAGGCTCTGCATCCTCACTAGCATCCAAGGTTTCGAGCTTTAGGGTCACGGAAGGAGTCAAGTTAATTCCACTCAAATCAACCCCTGTGTGACTACATTCCCATTGTACTTTGATACTGGTCCACAATTGCATAATCCACTCCCCCTTTTTATACCTAGAAGTCTCATCTACTGGGAAAAAAAAACCTGAACTAAAGTTTTGCCAGTAATTTCAGAAAGGTTGTGACCTCTGCCACAAAAGTGGTGTTCAGAGTCAGCTTTATCATAAACCACTCTCTGTACTGTTCTTCTAGTTGGCCTCTCACCAGCTTTGCTCACTTCCAATCTATCCTCCATTCTGCTGCCAGAGTGATATTGGATAAAAGGAAGTCTGAGTAATTTTGCTTTAAAATTTTCAGTGGGTCCCCATCCTCTAAACAACTTGGCCTGGCACTCAGAGCCTTGTCATGGCCCACCTCTCCCCCATTTCCTACTCACCTTCCTCTATGTACCCAGAAGTCTTCCTGTCACAGTTTTTCTGAATGACTTCCATCCTATTGTCTATTGCCTTTGTGCCTTCACAGGAACTGTTTTGTCTTTTTGGCATGCTTTCCCCCACACCTGTCTAGCCAACTCCTACCTGTTCTTCAAGGCTCAGTGGAAGTCACTTCCTCAGGAAGCCTTGCGAGAACCTGCTATCTTTGTGCACCCAGAGCACTCTCAAAAACACAACCAACCACGGAACAAAGCAGACTAAAAAAATAGGCAAGAAAACATCAGAGCGTGTCACATGTGAAAAGTTAAGCTTTGCTTTGCTTTACTTCAGTTACATATGCGATGTGCACTGGGTTACAATGTAAAGAAGGTATTTACTATGCATCTCAGTAAAAAAAAAAAAAAAAGGTTTGGAAAACAGTGCTTTAAGGAAAGAATGAAATTCTGCACACCCTGCCATTCCATTCTGCACCGAAATAAGTCAGCTGAAGTAGTAAGATGCCCCTCACTGGACACAAACCAGCCAGGATTTTGGGCCTTTTTTGTTCCCTAAGCTGGTCCTTAGGGAGCTAGGATTCTGTTCGGAGACAGAAGATGGTCTGCTGCTGCGAGAGAAATAGCTTAAAAACTTTCTGTGGGGATTTTGTCTATCTTTTATTAAAGATCAAGACATTAGGTAAAATTTATCCTCTTGAGGCTACTTCTCACCTCTTAAGGAATTACTGGCTCTGATAAGGACTAGAGCTAATTGATCTTCGAAATGCCAGTTATGTATCCATTTTGCAGCTGCTATGATAGCCTAATAATTTAAGACTATAATTCAATTAACTCAGAATAGAGTTCAGAGGTCTCTAGCTGCAGGGTGAAGTGACTCTGTGGAATTGGTTTTCAGGAGGAAGAAGGATGGTTCATTTTCTTCTTGTCTATCTGAAAATGGCCTAGAAGGCAGGGAGTGAAAGGACAGGGAGCCCTTCACCAGTTGTGTTTTGATGTCTAAGCTGCTGCCACAGCTTGGCAGGCTTTACTTATTGTTTTTTACTTACTCTTTTGTTGGCAAGTTTCTAAAAGCACAGCAGTGGCTGGGGTAAGTCAATACAGCATCCAGGAGATTGGTAAATTTTTCTCTTGATGGCAATTTTTTTAGAGAATAGGATGAGGTGGCAATTAGCGTCTGAATGGACTCCAGCCCATAGCTAGGCAGGGCCTGCAGTTTGGTGGAAGAAATATCCCTGAACAATAAAAGGGAGAAAGGCTTTTTATTTATTTATATTATACATTTGATTCATTGAAACCTCCTCTGAACAATAGCCTCATTCTAGATGTGAGGAATGTTTTCTCCGTCTCGCCTTCCCCTAATTTTCCATTTCAGTTACTCTCATTAAGATCTAAATTCAAAAAAGCTGTGCTGTTTTTTTCTTATGTACCCCATTATTCTTGTCAAGGTTGAGTATAACTCCTTGTACCTGTCATACATTCATTAGCATTTCTCCGTCTCTCCCCATCTACCTCTTTCCACTTAGCAAAAGTGAAACAACTGCCTGCTTGATGAGACAGCAGGCACATGCGGTGACATCAGCTTTTGTGCTCCACCCCAGGGGAAATAGGGCTTCAGATGCCGTGGTCTCTGATTGATCAAGCTCTGCAGGGTAAGTTTTCAAGAAGCACAGGCTGGCTACGCTATTCAGAGCTGCTGTGTGGCATGAGCCATCATCTACCTGGAAAGCAGAATGCATGTCCTCTAAAGGAAACCTAGCTTCATCAGTCCAAAGCAAGTGGCCATGCAGGCGGAGCTGCGGGGAGAGCTCAGGCTTTGTAAACAAGGTCCTGAACTCCTTGGTTTTTCTAGATGAGGCAATGTCCAAGAAAACTCTGAACAAGTTAAATGTGAGGAGGAAGAGCAGTCAGTGGAAATTTAAAAACTATGCCCATCTTCTAAGAGGCTACTGCTGATGCCCCATGAAACTTTCCAGCAGCACCGCCCGCCCCGCCCCCAACCCACCCAGAAAACTTCCCAAATACATGGGAGGGGATCAATAGGTGATGGATAGACAGAAGAACTTGACAACAGGGAATGATGTCTAGTGTTGGCCTTGGTGGGACAATCAAGGCAGGAGACCTGCCCCAGGGACTGCAGACTTTTACTGCTTTTGTGTCCTTATCAGTTTATGTACCAGTGTTCTTATTCTGCTTTATAGAGTTATTATCTCAGATGTGTTAGGGATTGAGCACATGACTGCAGGCCTGGTGGTGGTGGTGTGTTCGTTGGGGGAATAGATTTTAAATTGGGATTCTAGAAATGACAAGGTCTCATTACAAAGGAGTGAATCTTTGATAATAGATTTTCAGTCTCAGTGACAGACTTGAAGGGAAAATATTTTGGGGGCGTGGGTGGAAGGAATTCTTATAGACACCTCTTAAATCCACAGGCATAATGAGAATAGCTGCTTGGGAAATAAGAGATGTGTCTGGTCCCACTGTTCTGAAGAAGACCAGGTGACTGCAGTCCTTTCTAAGTAGGCCGACCAAGCAGCTCTTCAAGCAAACACTATCATGCAGGGTGCCCTATACCTGACCCAGAGGCAATTCCCTTCAGGTGTTCAGTGGCCAGGTTGGCGGCCAGCCTGCTGTATGAGCTCTGCCCACAGGATGTGCTAGACTGGGGAGTCGTCAACCAACCTGTCAGAGTCTTTGAGTCTGGTGTATGTTAAATATAAGGTATATTGAAGGGGGAACCCTAGGATAGGATGGCAGAAGCTGAGAGACATCAGAGAAGGAAGTAGGCAGGAGCCATGAGGTAGTGGGAGCCATAAAGAAGCGTAAGTCATCAGTAAGCATGAGGCCGAGTGGAGAGTAGAAAGAGATAGGATTGAAAGGGGCAGGAATGAGGAAGAAAAGAGAGTCAGAATGGATGGTGGTAGAGGCTGGGAAGTAGATGAAGTCAGGAGTGGATGGCGGTGAGAGGTAGGCACTAGTACAGGCAGGGGTTGATAGTGGTAGGAGTAGGAAGTAGATAGAGGCAAGAATTGATAGTCAATAGGAGAGTTAAGGAGCAGATGGTCAGGAGTAGTGGTGGAGCTAAGAGGTTTGGAGTTTATAATGGTGGGAGATAGAAAGAAGACAGAATCATGGGTTGATACTGGCAGGAGCTAGGATAAAAAGATTAATTGGGTAAGTTCATTTCTTCCCCTGCTTAAAACCCGAAAGCCTCTTCATCTCACACAGAGAATAGGCAAATCCTTCTAATTGTCACAAGGCCCTCTGTGATGTGGCTCCCTGCCACTTGTCTGTCCTTATGTTTAAGGACTGTTCTCTTTGCTCACTCTGCCACACCAGCCTTCTTTCTCTTCTTCAAACACACAAGGTGAATTCCTGCCTCAGGGCCTTTGCTTTTGCTGTTCCTTCTGCCCGGAATGCTCTTCTTGCTGAAATCCACAAAACTCGCTCTCTTACTTCTTTCAGGTATTTGCTTAAATGACAACATTTTAGGATATTCTTTCCTGACCATCCTCTTTAAAATGGCAACTCCCCTTCCCTACCTCCCCTCCCCCAACTCTATCTTCTCCACAACCAACACCATCTTGCACACGACGTATTTTATTTACTTATTTGATCCTGTCTGTTTTTCCCCATGCTTCTGCTCACTATCTTTCTAGAGCTTTTCTCATTTTCTCTTGTTTATTGCTTTGCTTGTTAGTTTCTATTTGCCCTATGTGACTGTAATCCCTTTAAGGGCAAGGACCAGAGCTGGTTTGCTCACCAGCCCCTCCAGCATGGTGCCTGGCTGACAGGACATGTCAGCCCATGCTTGTTGGATGCATGGTAACAGTGTACTAGAGTAGCAAGTAATGGACTGACACCTCTGGAGGGGTGATGAGGACACCCTGCATTAGAGCTTCAGTGTCTGGACCTGTTGCATTTCTCCCTGAAACCTGACCGCAGCAGAGGTCGTTTGCTGCAGGATATTTCAGGCTTCCCAAGGCTTTGTCAGTAGACAGCTGATCCCATTTCCTGTTCCTCTTAATTTTCCCACGTGTCCTTACACTAAAACCCCCGTAACTAAAGGAACTTGACTCCACTCCCTGCACCCTCAGAGAGCCTGACACACACAAAGTCAGCCTTGTCTAGCAGGTGTCAGGGAGAGTCAGACCTCTACATCGCCAGGAGTGGATGCCAGGTGGGGAGCCACCCTTTGCCGGCTCACGAGGAGGCCTCCATATTTAGTGTTATGTGTTGAATTATGTTCTCCCAGCTTCATACATTGAAGTCCTGACCCTCAGTACCTCAGAATGTGACCTTATTTGGAATTAGGGTCTTTATAGTGGTAAGCAAGTTAAAGTAAGCTCATTAGGATGGGCCCTAATCTAGTATGACTGGTAACCTTATAAAACAAGGGAACACTGGAGCCAGACAGGCACACATGGAGTGCCATGTAGAGATTGGAAGTACACTGTCACAGAAAAAAGGAAGTACCAGCAGTGAGAAAAGAGGCCTGGAACAGTCCCTCCCTGCTGCCCTCAGAAGGAACCAGCCTTGCTGTCACCTTGATTTCAGATGTCAGCCTCCAGAGCTTGGAGACAATACATTTCTAATGTTTAAGCCATGTAATTGGTGGCACTTTGTTACAGCAGCCCTTTTACATGTAGAGGCTGATGCCCCACAAACCAGGTTGGGGATGACGTGGCTAGACACCCTAAGCAGGCCTGTTGGGGTGCACTGGGTGGGATGGGGAGGCAGCACCACTGTACTCACAAGATATTGGGCCCTGTGGCCCCCTGGAAGGCTCCGTGGTGCATCTTCTTCAGGTGTGCATTTCCCTTCAGCTCCCTGTGGGGAAGGACAGTGTCCTTAGTAGAGTCTGCACCTCCTGTGTAACCTGTCACAAGCTGTGTACACTCATGCTTGGGTCAGCCTGTGTCTGGTGCTCAGGGTTCAAGGGTTCAGGAGGCACTTGTAGGTGAAGTGGGAGAAAAATATGCTAATCTTGGCAAAATTATGAAATTGTGTGTTTGGCCCCACCTTTCCTCTGTGATTTCTCCTACTGGCTGGAACCTTTTGTCCTACAACTTAAAGAGCTCGTCCCTCCTGCCCTGGGGTTTTGTCACAACTGGGAGGAGGGGAGTGCTGCTCCAGTGTTCAGGGCTGGAGGGTGAAATGCAGCCTGCCCTGGATCAAGGCTCTCAGTTGTCCTGATCTTGGCGGTTTCAAAATTTACTAGTGATATACTGAGGTTTGCAAATGCTTTCCTGAAAAAGAAAAAGTAGGGTTCATTCAATGTCACCCCTTTTATCATGTTAATTGCACTTTATTTCCCCAAATATGTATTTCTAAGTGGTGAGAAAGGATGGAAGTACAGGCTGTGGAGAAAATTCCTTGGGAGCCCTGCTGGTCTGTGTGAGTATGTGATCATAACCAGGTGTGCATATTAGGGAACCAGAAGGATTCAGGGCCACTGCTCTTGCCTGTGGCAGCAGCCCAGAGCTGCTAAGGCAGAGGCTGAGGGCTTCTGCTCCCTTTAACTCAAAGCAGCTCAGTGTGAACTCTCAGGAATACTCCAGGCTGGCCCTGCAGAGTAGCCTCCTGTCTGGGCCCTGAGGCTGGGCTCCAAGCACAGGCCCTTCTCTAGGTGGACAAGGGAGCTGGGAGAGGAGTCCCTGGGCTCAGCCTTGCCAGCTTTCTTTTCAGTACTTTCTTCCTATAAGAGAAGGGTGGGGACTCAAAAAGTATTCTGGAATCCCTGGGCAGTGGGCACAGTAGACATCCACTATTGGTGTGGTAATTTTGAGCATGGGAACAGGATTCTTCTGCATCGTGTTACAGTATTACATGGCAGAACAGATGCACCAACACTGAGCCTCTCCCCTGAAGGATGGCTAGGTAATTAATTACCTGGCACATTTCATAGTGTTTCACCTTTTCCAGTGTCTGCGCATGTCTCCATGCAAGAGCCCTTGCATCTCCCTCCCTGGGTAGCTGTTTTCTAAGTGCTTCTACTAAGCGTTCTCCTTGGAATCCCTCAGCCCTTTCATCAAAAGGCCCCTGTCAGTCCCACATCATCCCCTTCCCTGGGCATATTTCCGCTTTCAAAAGATGAGGTTGTCAGAGTCAGTTGCTGTTTAAAATCTGAATCAAAGGACACTTTCCTTCCTGAGCCTCCATGGTTCTTCCTGATTTGGTTTGCTTTAATTATGTTCAGTTCTAGTTACAAATTGTTGAAATTGAGCTCTGTGAGCAAATAATCCTCATGTCAGCCAGGTCCAATTAATTTTTCAAATTTCATGAAAGCATCTTGCATGTTTCACTAAAATTCAGATCTTTCTGTATACTGATAACTGCATTGTGGAAATTGGTCAAAAGTAAATCAAATTCATTGACCACGTTTTTCTGGAGGTCACTTTTGGGAACTCTCCCAGGTGACCTGGTCCTCCTGTTGTGAGAAGCACAGGCAGCATGACCTTTTTGAAGCAGAGTGGGGAACCCCTACACTCAGCCCAAAGCTTTCCTAACATGGTGCTCTGGGAATGATGTGGCCTGACTCTCAGATCCCTGGAGGTGTCTGAGGACAACCTTCCAATACTGCTCCTCTCCACCCTGTCCTGCCTTAGTAAGTAGTGTGCTTGAGAACTTGACAGAGAGCTTTGGTGTCATTCTGAACACCTTTGGACAGGCCTATTAATGGGGAAGGTGTCAGACTTTGGGCTGAATGTAGAGTTTGAAACTTTTTCTTAATAGTTTTGAAAACTCCTCCTCCTTCTGTGCTTAAATCTTTCAATGGGTCTTCTTGTTCTTAGGAGAGAATTCAGACTTCTTTCCATAGCCCCTCAGCTCTGCATGATTTGCTCCTGCTTCACCTCCAGGTTTATGGCACACCACCAGTCTTCCCCTTGCAGATGACCTCCAGCCCCACCAGCCTCCTCAAAATTCCTGGAGCTTGGAAATTTCGTTTCTTTCCCAACTCAGGACCTTTGCATATGCGGCTTCTTTCTTCCCTTGGTATTGCCATGGTGGACTCCTTGCCATCTCTTAGGCTCAGCCTAAATATCATATTCTCCGTGAGGCCATCCCCCAGCCTAAAGTCAGTCGCCCCATCTGTACTCTCATAGATCTCAGCAATAGGTTATTTTCTTCATAGTATAAATCACTACCTGCAAGAAATCAAATTACTCCCTTTTTGTCTGTCCCTTATGCTAGAATAGAAACTTCAGGAGAACAGGGAGTGTTTCTACTCTACCATGTGATCCAGCACTTAATGAAGTGCCTATTACATTGGTGATGCTTAATAAAGGCTTTTTGAATGAATAAATGAATGAAATTTCTTTCTGTTCTTGCTTCCCTCTTTCTCCCAATGATGAGGTTTGGGGGACTCAGAACCTTCACTGGTTGTATTATTCAAAGTCCACACTCATTCTGGCATCTCTGAAGCAGTGGAGACTGCTGACCGAGGCCTTCCCTCCTAAAGTCCTATTTTCCCTGACCTCCCAAGGTGTACTCTGCTGGTTTCCTCCCACCTGGTTGCTTTTGCTTTGGCTTCTCTTCCTTATGTCTTGTTCATCCAGTTTTATATTCAGTCCTCTTATTTCCCCCCTTGTGCAGGTGGCCTCGGCTACAAAGGACTTTAGCTGCCCCCTCTCTTCAAATAACCCTGATGTCTTGTGTCTCTAGCTCTGAGCTACCCTTTCCAACCCTCTGTCCTGCCTGCTAACTGATGATCCTCTCAGAGCTCCCCTCTCACACTCCCATCCCAGAACTTTCAACAGGTTCTCATTTCCTACAGAACAGAGTCCAAATTTTTTACTCTAGCATCTAAGGCACTTCCTGCTGTGTCCATCCACAACTAGAACTTTCTAAAAGCTACTATTTGCTGGTCTATGAACACATCTCTTGCTTCCTCTCCTGGGCCATTCTTTTGGTTGTCCTCGGCCTGGAATGCATTTTCCTTCTGTCTTTGCCTCTCTCAGGCCCAGCTCAAAGTCTACCTCTCTCGCGAGGCTTTCTCTGGTTTCCTTCTTCCTGTCTTCTGTTTCAGTTACTGCTTAGTGTATAGTTTGCATACCATTTGGAGATGCCTCTTCCTAGGTTGTAGGCTTCTTCGGAGCAAACACCAGCTTTATTCATGCTCATTTCCTCTGAAAATATACATGTTCCCTTCAACACAGCTGATGCGTGGAACACACTTGTTGAGTGAATAATTGAATGAGGTATCTAAGAGCACTGTGCCAAGAGAGGATAAGCCTCTGATTTAAATTTGGCAGGAACAGATTCAGTTGGCTAGAGTGGACCCTTCATTAAATTCAAGTCAAGAAGAAAAAGATGGGAAATTTACTCCATGATAGCTAGGACAACTTTTAAAAAGCTACTGTTTCTTGAGCACTTAGTATGTGCCAGACCTATGCTAAAAGCATAAAAATTTAATCTTATTTAATTATCATTTACTCATTGATAATTATGTGATGTAATTAATAATTAATAATTGAGCACCTGCTCTGTGCTAGGCACTGTTTTAAGTACTGAGAGTACAAAATAGACCTTTTCATTTTCAGGGGTGGGTATCCTAAAAAAAAAAAAAAAAAAAAAAAAAAAGCCTATTCATGGCTCCATTTTAATGGATGAGAACACTGTGTCTTAAATAGGTTGAGTAACTTCTCCAAGGTAGCTGATAAATAGTGGGATTGGATATAGAGTCCAGTCAGTGACGCTTAGCTCTGTTCTCTTAGCCACCAAGTTATGTAGTATGGTATCTATATAAGAGGGCCTTTGATTAATATTTTTAATTAAAGTAAGTATATTATGTAGACTTATGCTCCTCAACTTCAGACCAGCAGCATCTCCTGAGAGCTTGTTAAAACTACAAATTCTTAATCTCTATCCTAGACCCATTGAATTAAGGTCTCTGGGAATCAGGCTCAGGAATCTGTGTTTTCACAAGTTCCACATTATTCTTATGTGTGTTAAAGTTTGAGAAGCACTGGTGTAGACCATACTTTATATGATCTACTTATTAAGAAAGTCTTTTTGTCTATTTTCCTTAATTTTGACTATAGTTGAGGTTTTCATGTGCTCTTAGTTTTTATTATACACAGCTATAGTGTGATCATCAGTCACCTGTCCCTGTTAGGGTTCAAACAGCCCTTGCCTGGCAAGCTTTGCGCATGAACCACTCTAATAGAAAAGGAGCCCTACAAAGAAAGAGGTTGAGAACAATGAAGGAACCAATTGGTTGGGATGCTCCCCTTGATTTAAAAGCTGTTAACACTGGGGCCAGGCCTGGTGTGGCTCAGTGGTTGAACATTGACCTAGGAACCCAGAGGTCACTGTTTCCATTCCTGGTCAGGGCATATGCCTGGGTTGTGGGCTCGATCCCTGGTGGGGGCAGGAGGCAGCTAGTCAATGATTCTCTCTCATTATTGGTGTTTCTCTCTCTCCCTCTCCATTCCTCTATGGAATCAATAAAAATAAATACAATTTAAAAAATAAAATAAAAGCTGTTGACACTTGGGACTCAAGTAGGGTGTGGTGAATATTCTTGGCTGCCTCACTAGTGGAAAATGAGCAGCCTATTCCCTCCCCTTGCCCACCTCCCACCCCCAGCAGTAGGGAGATGGGACTCTGAGTGGGTCTGTTGTGGCTGATTAGCTGGTAAATGGCGTTACCCGCTTTCTCTGCAATGGGGCCAGTGGGAAGAATTTCTTTGCTGAAATCATGCTGCTTCTAACACACCCTCAACCTGAGCACAGGGGCTAAGAGGGAGGCTGAGAGATGGCGGCACCTAAAGTAGGGTGTTGAATATTTCAGCAAGCTGTCAACTTCAATGTATTCCGGCTGCATCTATCTTTGAAATCAGGGTGCTCTGGGGTTTCCAGCCAGCCAGTTGCCTAGTAACATGCATGAAACACTGAGGACTAGCCACTTGAAAGTTTATTTTTGTCCTGAGTTAGTTGCTGAAGATTGAATGTGGTCTGGTAGCCAGAGTAATATATCATTTTTATTCATGAGCTGGGGAAATGAGTGTACTTACAGGGAAATCAGCGTCGTCCCATTGAATGCATGACTTTGTATTTCTTCAAACCCATTTCCATACAGTTTGCTGAAGAGGGAAGAGAGAGGGTTTAGGATCGAAAGAAAGGGTTTGGAATCACACATCCTTCCTCCTGTGATGTTTATTGCTAAGATGATTATTGGCATTCACATGTCTAGCTGTGTTTCACTAACATTTTAGATTCTAAGCTCCTGGTAAAATTAAGTTTTATTTTTTGCTCCAGTTTGCCTCTACCTCCACCATTACAATCTTCACTACCACTAGGTTTAAATGTTTATTAAGTATCAGATACTTAGCCAGCCATTGTATGTATATTATATGATTTAATCTTCATTGTCATTTTCATTATCCTGATACTAAACCTAAGCCTCAGTGTTGTGCAGTTTGCAGAAGATCAAAGAAAGCAGTGGTAGAACTGGGATTTGAGGCCAAACCTGTCTGACACTCAAATCTTGCCTGCGGTTGTGCAGGCCTGTGTGTGCACCCGGGCTTTCTGGGTTGCTGAAAGCTAAGAGCAGAGGAAGCCTCCTGTGCTGAGCGAGCTATCCTTTTTCTTGGATGAGTGCAGGTTTTGATACCATATCTGGCTCCACAACCAAGAAGATTTCAATGTCTGTAAACAGTTCTTTAAGAACCATTAGTGGATAATGAAATCAATATAGTTGGGTGCAAACAGCATTTAAAAAAGAAAATAGAAGTGCTTAGAACAGAATGGAAAATATTAGTGTATTTTGGATGCAATTAGGGTAGTGTATTTATGAAATTTTGTATGTTATATACAGATAAATACACACACACACATGTCTATCCAGAATAAGACACTGGAGGGAGGCTTTTTAGAACACAGATCAGTGCTGGGGAATGCTGGAGTCAGAAGGGAACTTGAAAAGAATCAAGTGACACCCCTTCATTTAGTTAGAAGGAAATAGGATCAGAGAGGAAAGTGACTTGTCTAAAGCGCACAGGAGGCAAAAATGGGACCAGAAAACACTTTGTGGCTCCTTCTAGCACATCAGTTTTGCTGGTGGTTTTACTTTTCTTCCCTGAGATGATCCCCTCTCCCTCTTCCTGCAGGCTGTGTTTGATTTGCAGGGGTCACCTTTCCTGGCTGCCCTATTTAAACTACCATCCTCCCCTCCCCCAGCATCTCAGCATTCCCTACCCCGCTTCTCTGATTTGCTTTTCCTCTGTTGCTTTACCACCATCTGACCCACGATTATGTTGTACTTGTTCATTGTCTACTCCCCGCCCCCAGCAGAATATAAACTGTTCTGCTCTCTGCAGAATCCTCTGCATCTAGAACAGTGGCTGGCACCTGGGATGAGTACAGTGAGTATATGTTAAGTGAATTGGATGAACAAGTGGGTCTATGGAAGATGAATTTCTTACTACAAATCATAGTCAGACGAGCTTAAGTAGAAATATTGGTATAAGGTCTTCATGAGCAATGATGGAAGACTCAGGTGAGAAAGGGCTGTGGTAAAACATAAAATTAAACTCCTGTGTCTGGCAGGGTCCTATCTTCCCTCTACAGGGCTGCTGCAGCTAGCTGCACAGCCATGTCAGGAACAGGCTGCGGGATGTGATGTGAGAAAGGTTTTAGACATATTCTTCACCTGCTCTCACTCCACGTGGCTGTCACCTGAAAGCACTTTTATCTTGGTATATGTATATGTAGTGTTTATGTGTGTAATATGTATGTATTTTTTGTGTGTGTGGTTTCCATCAGCCCCCAACACACCTGAAACAAATCAGCATATAAACAAATAGAAGTGGGACTCACGTTGAAGCATAATATTTGAACACTGAAATTCAGAAAATATAGTGGTTATGAAATAATTCGTAAAGTTTTCTTATTAGATTGAGTTCAAAGAGATCGGGGGAGGATATTAATTAATTCCACAAAACCCTCAGGCCTCTCATGCTGCCTGTTACCTAGCAGGGGCTTGATCATCAGGCTGGATAGAGCAGAGGCTCTGTCCTACCGCAGCCTTCCTGGCTTCCCCTGCTCTCCTGTGCTTCCTTCTGGGAGTCTTCTGAGTTTAAAGCTGCATGTGCTAGCTTTTAACCATATTCTATAACCAATTATTGGATGCCATCTTTTTTAGTAATTTCCCTTCTCCATTTGAATTGTAGAATCTGAGGGGATAGGAACATCGTTTATACCTGTTGTCTTGTAAAATAAAAAACAACCTTCACCTCCTTAGCACTTAGTCTCACTGGATTTTTAAAAAAATTTTTACACTAAGAATATTATTCTCTAGCAGTATCTTGTCATTTGGCAGTATTTCTATTAGATGAATGAATCCTACCTGTCTTTTCTGAACTTCTTTGAAATTGAATTTCTAAGAGGCTAGGTCAGTGTTTATCGAAGCATTCTCCTCCATCCACTGAATCAGAATCACCTACAGAATCAGACTCTGGTAGTGGCACCCATGAGCATGTGCTTTTATAGCAAGCTCTCCCAGTGAGCCTGGGCATGCCACTTTGGAACTCCTTGCTCTAGAGCATGTCATAGGATCATACAGTTCTCATCATTTCCATAGTGCACACCAGATGGTCTGTTGGTCAGAACTGAGTCCAGAGTCTAGTTCCCTTACTGCTTTCTCTGCCTTGTGAGCAATGGAGATACATGTGTAGTGGATCAAGAAGAAGTAGCCCCTACTCTGATTTTGGCAAAGCAAAGCTGCCAGCAGCTGTCTGGATGCCTTTGCCTACCACTTCTAGGTGCTGGCTTTTTTTGGGGGAGGGGGGTGGTTTATAAGTGCCACCTCAAAGTTAAGTCTGCAAGCCCTGAGCCCAACTGCCTGGACTTGAATCCAAGTCTACTACTTATGAGCTGAATCATTTTGGGCAAGTTACTTAACCTCTCTGTGTCTCAATTTCCAAATCTGAAAATAGAGATGATAATAATAGTATTGATATCAAAGGCTTTTGTGAGGATTAAAAGAGTAAACATTTTAAACACTTAGAAATAAGTGTTTATTGGAACACGGTAAATACTTAATGTGTTGCTCCTATCATTCATATGTTCAACAGTGGCCTCCAGCTCTCTTACCAGAACTGAGGGAAATGGTCTTCCTTTCCATGTGCTGGGTAGAATTTTCATGAAATGCAGCCACCTGTTTAAATGAACTCTACTGGGGTAGAGGCCTTTCTGTTCCTGGGTGGAGCAGGCCAGTTCAGTGGCCTGGGCTGCCCTAAATGTCCTCACTCTCTGAAAGCCCTCAACCACCTTTCGTCTGTGTTGGCATCATTGACATTTTTGTGATTGGACATTTTTCATGTCTTTTTTGAATAGCCTGGATCCTGCTTGTGCCAATATTGCAAAGAACAGGGCTCATTGTTTCCTTTTCAACTGCTGCTCTTTGTCTCTGTTCTTACCAGACTCACACAATAGAATGCACTGCATTGTTTTGATTAAAGGACTGGCTTCCTTACTCTGGAGAAATTACAAATGCGAGTGGGTGACCTCATATTGTCATGCCTGCACAATGCTTTGTGCCCATTCAAACATCTGGAGAGTCACTTCAGATAACTTTTTTTCCAAAACATCATGGTGTCAGAATTAAATGAGAAGGGCTTCCTTTGCCTTGAGGATGCTGTCACAGGCTTGGAAATGAATTTTCCTCCCCCTCTCCTCTATTATGATAGCTGCACCTTACTTTTTTTTTTTTTTAAATAAATCTTTATTGTTCAGATTACAGGTGTTCCGCTTTTTGTTTTCCCCCTAGAGCTCCCCTCCACCTGATTCCCCACCCCACCCTACCCCATGCCCTTACCCCTGTCACTGTCTTCATCCATAAGAGTAAGATTTTTGTCCAATCTCTTCCCGCACCACTCACACCCGCTTCCCCCGAGAATTGTCAGTCCACTCCCTTTCTATGTCCCTGATTCTATTATATTCACCAGTCCATTCTGTTCTTCACATTTTTTATTTACTTGATTTTTAGATTCACTTGTTGGTAGGTATGTATTTGATGTCATTTTGTTGTTCATAATTTTTATCTTTACCTTTTTCTTCTTCTTCCTCTTCTTAAAGAATACCCTTCAGCATTTCATGTAATCCTGGTTTGGTGGTGATGAACTCCTTTAGCTTTTTCTTGTCTGTGAAGCTCTTTATCTGAACTTCAACTCTGAATGATAGCTTTGCTGGGTAGAGTAATCTTGGTTGTAGGTTCTTGCTGTTCATCACTTTGAATATTTCTTGCCACTCCCGTCTGGCCTGCATAGTTTCTGCTGAGAAATCAGTCGTATGGGTACTCCCTTGTAGATAACTAACTGTTTTTCTCTTGCTGCTTTCAAGATTCTCTCTTTGTCTTTTGCCCTTGGCATTTTAATTATGATGTGTCTTGGTGTGGTCCTCTTTGGATTCCTTTTGTTTGGGGTTCTGTGCGCTTCCTGGACTTGTAAGTCTATTTTTTTCACCAGGTAGGGAAAAGTTTTCTGTCATTATTTCTTCTAATAGGTTTTCAGTATTTTGCTCTCTCTCTTCTTCTGGCACCCCAAAAATTCGGATGTTGGTACGCTTGAAGTTGTCCCAGAGGCTCCTTACACTATCTTCATATTTTTGGATTCTTTTTTCTTTTTGTTTTTCTGGTTGGGTGTTTTTTTTTTCCTCATATTTCAGATCTTTGGTTTGATTCTTGGGGTACGTTGATCTACAGTTGAGTTTCTGTATATTCTTTATTTTAGACAGTGTATGCTTCATTTCTGACTAGTCCTTTTCCATTTTTTTGGCATTCTCATTAAGGTCCTTGAAGGTCTCACTAAGCTCCTCAGAAGTGTCATCAAGTTTCTCGGTGGTTTTTGGAAGATTCTTGAGTAACCTTATAAATGTGGTTCTGAACTCTATGTCATCCAGTAGTTTGCTTTCCTCCGTTTCTTTCATTCATGACATGTTTCTTTGTTTCCGCATTTTGGCTGCTTCCCTGTGTTAATTAAGTGGCTTTGTGTGGTAGGGCTGCACCTTACTTTAAAGCAGTGGTTCTCAAACTTTCTAATGCCGCAACCCTTTAATACAGTTCCTTATGTTGTGGTGACCCCAACCATAAAATTATTTTCGTTGCTACTTCATAACTATAATTGTGCTACTGTTAATGAATCGTAATGTAAATATCTGTGTTTCCCGATGGTCTTAGGCTCTACAGCAGCGGTTCTCAACTTGTGGGTTGAGAACTGCTAGCAGGGTCGCCTAATGGTAGACTTTCCTCTGTATTAACTGCCTAGTCAACCTGTGGGTTGAGAACTGCTAGCAGGGTCGCCTAAGACCATCGGAAAACACAGATATTTACATTACGATTCATAATAGTAGCAAAATTACAGTTATGAAGTAGCAACGAAAATAATTTTATGCTTGGGGGTCACCACAACATGAGGAACTGTATTAAAGGGTCGCGGCATTAGAAAGTTTGAGAACCACTGCTTTAAAGCATTGTCTAGGTTCTCTATTCAAATGTCAGTACTTGTGATCAAACAGAGAGAATAGTATCTTTTTATTTAAAATAAGACTCAGGCTTTGGAACTTAACCACAGATGACACTTTAATTCTGAATGCTGCCTTATAGCAAATTCCGGATATTCCTTGGACTACAAAAGCATTTCTTAGGTTATATTAGTGTTCTACTACAGTTCCCTCTTGGATCATGTAGTCATCTAGTTTTGGATAATTTCAAAGAAGAAAGGTTAATTTATGTTTACAGACCCTCAGGGACTCAAAAGACCCAATTGCTGAAGGGCAAAACATACTATTTTAGAATATATGTCCTGTGATGGTATACCTATAAACAAATTTTTATCAAACAACTGTACAAACACCATTTCAAAGAAGAGGGATCCTAAGTTTGCTACTATCTTCTCCATGTGCTACTTTGCTGAAGTCCTTTTATATTGGAATAATTCCTCATGCATTAAGACACTTGTCTGCTGGGTCCCCTGGCAGTGGTTGTAAGGATAAATATCACTGGTCTCTACTATCTGCTTCCAGGACCCTAGTTTTGAATGTTCATCAGAACTCCCCCATTCCTGTGGGGCTCGCAGCCTCTATGGCATGGAGTCCCTCTCTCTGATTTGGTCATGCCTCCTGCCTTTCAGCAGGCCTGGAGTGTTTTTTTTAAATATATATAAATATGTTTTTATTGATTTCAGAGAGAAGGGAGAAGAGTGGGATAGAAACATCAATGATGAGAGAGAATCATTGATTGGCTGCCTCCTGCATGCCCCCTACTGGGGATTGAGCCCACAACCTGAGCATGTACCCTGAATGGGAATCAAACCGTGACCTCTGGTTCATGGATCTACACTCAATCACTGAACCACTAGAGTTCATATGTTTCCTCCCATCTCACCAAGTTCATGTCAACTTACATGACTTTATCGTATGTAATAAAAAAAAGGTGACAGCCATCCAAAAAATGATGACAACAATGGATTATAATATATTGAATAAAATGTTTTAAAAATCCACACTCTACAGTGAGAGAGAGAGAGAGAGAGAGAGAGAGAGAAGGAAAGAGAAAAAGAAACATTTTTTTTAACAGAAGAGTAACAAATGTAGAGGAATGGTAGACTTTCCTATGTATTAACTGAATAATCAACAGATGCTGAAACCATTGGACAAAAGGTCATTGGCTACAGGATAGTCACACAAACTCAAATTATCCCACCATAATTTAGTTACTAATGACAAAGGGAAATATGCACCCTTACAATGAAGAGGTCAGTCACTACCTTAACTGAATGGCCAAGGAGTGGGACATTGGGACATGCTGTTCCTCCTGGTTTGATGCAGTGGGAGAGACATAACATCTCCTTTGTTGTGTTCTTGCAGAAATATTGACCTGAATCTAGTTATAACAGTATAGACAAATGAATCCGGATGGTGTCATCCAGAACAGAGGAAGGCAGTGGGGCAGTTTTTTGCAGGATGGGGTGGAAGGTGATGTTGGGAGGACTAGGGACATAATAGCAAAAATGCAATGCATAAACTTTGATGAAATTCCAAGTTAAAAAAATCTATAAACATATTTTCATTTGAATATGGATTATAGGTTGGATAATGCCATTAAATTCATGTTGATTTTCTTAGTTGTAGTTATGTGGAATTTCTCTATTTTGGAGAGATATGTACTGAAGTATTTAGATATGAGGTGTCATGATGTCTATAAACTTTTTTGGATGGTTTGGCCAAAGGGAAATGCATTGTATATAGTTATATATATAGAAATGGAGTAGGCATGGCGAGCTGTAAATAGTAGGTGAATCTAGGTAAAGTATATAGGGAGTTCATAGTGCTGTCTTTTCCATTTGTCAGTGGGGAGACAGAGGGAGTGACTCCAATTACCAGTTTAAAATTTCAAAATAAAAATATTTAAAATGAGACGATGCGACAGTGTTTTAAGGGTGGTCTAAACAACTGGCTTGCTGAATGTTAGCTTTTATTTGTGACAATGCAGTGCAGACAATACAGTGTGACTGACTTTATACAAGGAGGTATTACTAATACCACTGGAAAGACAGAGACAGAGTTACGTCGAGGTGGTGTGACTTGACTAAGGCTGGTTACATACAGAGCCAGGACTAGAACCCAGACTTTCTATTTCAATGCCAAGCAGTCTCTCTACTGTGGCTTGTCACATTGCAACCTGAAATCTTGTCATTCTTTGCCAGGCATCTTTTCTCTGAATTAGTCTTAGAGAATTAGTTGCTGTGACCTTTCCTTCTCTTTGTGGAGTTCCGATATGAATTAAGGTTGTCACATTTTTGAGACTTGCATGACCAATGATCTAGAATATTTTAGAGGTGGTGAAGCCAAATCCTGCTTACCCAGGGGGGACATTTCAAAGTGGCATATGGAGGAGATTTAATGGAAAGCCAAAGGGCCATAAAGGAACATAAGAGTGTAATGCATGGCTTTAGCATTAGCCCCACTGAGCTTCTCCAGCATCAAGTGAAGTGTTTTGTTTTTATTAAATAAGCTCACAGTTGGTACAGATTTAGGTGAGGGAGGCAGAAAGGTTTCCATGAAAAGCAAATTCTCAAAAACTACTCATGAAGAGAGAGGGCTTACTTTCATTATTTTCTAATTAGGGAGCTGAACTCTATAGCTGAGAAAATCAGGCTTTCCTTTTTAAGCAATACCCTTTTCCAAGGGGGTGCCCCACAGGATCCTCCACTTACAGTAGGGCCCATTCAGCTGAGAATAAGTGCCAAACAAATGACTAATTTTTCCCCTTGCAGACACAGGGTTGAGAGTGAGGAGGGGGATGAAGCACAATTCCCCCACAGGCTCTCTGGGAGAGATGGATCCACAAAACTCATTAACTTCAGAAGTGGGGCAGTTACACCCTGCTGGTAGGCACTATTCATCTTAAAATCATTACTAACATAAATTAATAGTCCACAAATAAAAATACCATGTAGCTGTTGTGTACACATGCTGAAATATGATGTGTGAAAAGGAATCTGATTTTTTTGTGACTTTGGTGGGGAGGTCTGGTCTTGTGAGCTTGTAGAATCCCATGGATTATTATTTTCTTCTGCTCTTTCATTCCTATTCCACTCCATTCCCATCATTGTACATTTACCTGAGAGGAGTATCTATTGGTTCCTGATTAATTTTAGATTTAGGACAAAATCAAAGGGAGTCTTGGCTATTCATGATCTTTGAATAAAGGCTACTTATTTGAGTGGTTTCTTCTTAATACTTTTATTTAGTTACTTCTATGCCTCTAACCCCTTATTCCCAGCATTTAAGACCCCCTGCAATCCAATGTCCCTTCCATTCCTTTTTATGTAAACATGTTGATCTAAATCTACTTCCCATCCCTTAAGCAGGATGTTCACTCCCAGTGAGTCTCCCTCCCACAGCCATGCATTTGCTCATGCTGCCCCTCACTTGGATTCCTTGCTCCCCTATTCTCAGTATGTGGTACAACATAATGATGAAGCTCATGACTCTGAGACAGACTGTTTGGTTGTATATCTTGACCTTGGGTAAATTACTTAATCTCTCAATGCCTTAGTTTCCTAATCTAAAAAATGAGAGTGATAGTCTCTACCTCAAAGGGTTGCTGTGAGACTTAAATGGGTTTTTAAAAATAAGTACTCAAAAATTGTGCAGGCTTTTAATAAGTGCTATATAAGTATTACAAATGTTGATTCTATGAGGTCTAACTAAAGTGTCAGCTTTGCCCTGCAGCCTCCTCTGATTTCTCTAGCCCAAAAGGACTTTTCCAAGACTTCTCATTTTTGTGTACCACACACTCTCACAGTGCATATCTACTGGCTTGTATTCTGTTTCCCCATTGAGATTATGAACTACTTGAATACATGGATCTTATATATCTTTTGTGTTCTCAATAAAGACCCGGGAAGACCCTCAATTCTAATCATGCAGTACCCCTCCACTCAGTGTTTGTTCTGAAATACTCTGTTTCTGACAGGGGTATGATGGATGAGTAGTTCCAGTTCCACATGTAACAGAGAGTCAGAAACACTTTATAAACAGCTGGAAGAGCAGTGGTGTTTGAGAGAAGAGGAGGAGTAAAAAGATTATAGAGAGTTTTTTTTGTTTTTTTTTCAGTATATACAGACTCCTTCCTGGTGTTTAAGAGTTACAAGTAAAGAATTTTACTTATCTTGAAATCTTTTTGTTGTTGTTGTTGCTCTGTATTCTTTTGATTGCACAACTGAGCTGGGACTACATTAGCTGAAATTTCATAACATAATTATATGTGTTGGTTTATGGATTATGCCTACACAAAGTAAAAAATACTATACAAATGCAGTGCACCATTGATGCCATTTTTTAGAGTCTACTGATATAAAAGAATCCCCTGAGATGTCTCTCCTCTTGCTTCACAACTACTTCATTTCAGGGCCATCCACTCCATGCACGCTCTCTCTCTTTCTTTGAGGGCAAGCTCACTTATTGCTTCATTATGATCCTGCCATGGGCTATAACCAAAGCAGAAAGAGAGAGAGAGGAATATGAATGTGTGGAGCAGAATTAAATATGGGTCATTGGCTTTGGATACAAATTAGACATGTTGTCCAGGAGTTTGCGTCTGAATGGTAGGTCAAAGGAAGGCGCCCCATGTGACGATGGTAGGGATCCAGAGCAAAGGAAGTCTGGCAGGTGTACAGTGAAGAGAGTGACTTGTGTTATTTTAGTACAATGCTCACTTGAACTTTAATGTGTATGTGAATCACTTGGGATCTTGTGAAAATGTAGATTCTGAGACAGTAGGTTTGGGATGGCCCTGAAAGTTTGCATTTCTAACCAGTTTTTGGAAGATACTGTAGATGCTGGCCCATGGACTATACTTTGAATAGCAAGGCCTTAGGAAAGAGCCTGAAAGGGATAGAGCCTTTGAGCCTGGAAACCTGATAAGTGATGATCAAATAAGAGGACATTATTTGCAAAGTTAACATTAAGGGATTTAGGGAATGGGCATTGATGGTGTTGCTTCAGAAACAAAAGTCACCCAAGGGGACAGTAAAAAATCAGAGAGAGAGAGAGAGAGAGAGAGAGAGAGAGAGAGAGAGAGAGAGAGAGAGAGAGAGAGAGAGAGAGAGAAGAAGAAGAAGAAGAAGAAGAAGAAGAAGAAGAAGAAGAAGAAGAAGAAGAAGAAGAAGAAGAAGAAGGGAAGAAAAGGAAGACAAGTACTCTACCTACTCAGAGATTATCCTTCCAAACTCTTCTCAGATGAAACTGGAAATTTCTGTGCTCTCTTTTTAACCCCTCTAGGCTGTCTCTTTGCAGCTGCAAAGCATTCCACTGATGAATGAATAATTTCATCAGTTGGACATTTGTTCACTGTAAATCCTCAGGGTCCCTTTGATTAATTTTAAACTGAAGGGGTTGGTTGGTTGTGATATGAACATATGACCCAGATTTGATGCCACACAACTCCTCTCAACTTTGGCATTTTAGATCCAAAAGAATGTCACCAGCAAGTGAGGGGCAAGGTATAAGACAAGAAAGAGATCACCTTAAGCTAAAGATGAGAACAGCAGGAATCTGTATGGAAGAACATGAACCTGGGAGTTACTCACAGTGTTATGGATTCATTATTCATCCCTTGAAAAGCATTTCCTGGTATGGTGGTTATGTGTAAGTTATCACAAATTTCCCTTGAAGAATGAAATGAGAAATATTTACTTCCAAATTTTAGCTGCAAATAGGAAACTGTTATGCATAGCAATCAGCCTGGTACTTACAGAATGAAATTAAATTCAGAGGAGAAGATCTTCGTAACATCTGGAAGCTTTTGAATGCCAGTGTTACAGATGCTCCTGTGATTTGGGGCAAGGTGGGGATGTGGGCAGAGAGTGAGCAAAGGGGACTGTTATTAAGGCATAAAGACAAAAAACAGTAGAAATACAATTTTCACCTTAAATTTAAAAATATTGAGTTTGGCTTTACCAGGCACACTTTCAGATGTCAAAGACTGTGAGAATTTAAAAGCCCCTAACCCTATGGGAGAAGTTGCTCTAATGATTCCTATTTAGAGATCTAGGGGCTGGGACCAAACTTTCAGGTCTTTTTCATTTATGTTTAATTTTCATTGCATTCCAGTTTCCTCTTGCTAATTAGTTTATACCATGCTCTTCATAGTTCTCTATTGTAGAATGGGTTTTAATTCAAACTCTTCAGAAAGATTAATCTCTCTGTGAGCAATCCATATCTCTTATCACTGAAAATTTTCCTTTATTTAGCTATCTAGGATTCAGGAATGTCTTCCTTATATCTCACTGAAATCATTCAACATTCTCTTGGTTATTTGAGCTACTAAAGGCTCCTCCTCTCCCTTTTACTTAAACTTCAAAGAAGAGAGAGGCTTCCGTGGTGGGTTAACCTGAAGGATATTTTATTACACAAGAAAGGGATTCTTTTAGAGGAGTCAAGTCATCTGGATTTCACTCAACCGAGTTTCAAGTTCCCAATCCTGGACTCTGGACAGCTGACATGAACTGCTTGGCACCCTGGTGACAATAAAAGGTTTGTTTTGGCTCTCTCTGGTTCTCTTCCTTACCTGCTACCCCAGATCTGAATCCTGCACTGAATCCTGCGCTGTCTGTGGCTGGTGATAGCAGTGTGGGCTTAGACTGCAATGTGTATGGGGGCTGAGGGGATATCCCTTTTTTTAAAGGGATGGTGAAAATGCTATTTAATAAAGACAGTGATTCTTAGATGACAAGGGGCTGTAGTCATCACACTTGGTTCTGAGATTTTTATTATGTTTTTCCAACGTGGTTAATGCTGAGATGCTTATGTGTCCTGTAGCCCCCTTCAAGGTTTGGAAAAGCAGAACACCTGAGTTAGGTATCCTCCAGCATTGGAGCTGCCAAAGGAGCTACCCTAATGCTAGCAGCAGCTCATGTCAGGGCCCCAGAGAAAGACTGCACAGATGACATTGAACACCAGAGAGAGGATGTCCCTCCTCTCTCCTCCATTTTTTAAAAAGTGGTAGGCATTGTAGACTTTGCATCCTCTGGAGATTTTATGAAATTTAATTTATCAGGAAGAAAAGAGAGAGGAAATCTGTGTTAAGTGATTTAATTTCAGGAATTTTGGTTTTGCTGGCAAGGCAATGAAATCTGCAGGGCTAGGATGGACCTCAGCTGATAATTCTAGCAAGTGGACCAATCAGACTTAATGGGACATACAAAATAATGGTTTAGTTTATATGGCACAGTGCCTACCTGAAGGCAATACTTAACATGTTTTCACTTAATGAATGAAGGAACAAATGAGATAAAGGAGATCTGTGATTCTCAACCAGGGATAGGGGTCAAATCAAAATTGCCTTTCCCACATTCACCTGTTCTCTCCACATCAACACCTCACCTTAGAGATTCTGATTCATGACCTTTTAAAGTGTCATGACTCGGGAGAATCCAAGATGGTGGCGTAGGTAAACACCTAAACTGCTGCCTCACACAACAATTTCAAAACTACAACTAAAAGACAAAACGTCTATCACCCAGAACCACGGGAAAGCTGGCTGAGTGGAAGTTCTACAACTAGAAGGAAAGAGAAAAGAGCATTGAGATGTGCACAAGTGCTGAAAAGCTGAGGTACAGAGGTGAGTGATCCGGGCTGGCGGCAGGCGTTGCTTTTTTCAACCCAAAGGGAGACAAGCCCCCGATTACTCTGAAATACAGTTTCTGGGGAGACTCGGGGGACCCAAACTCCTACGGGGAGAAGCTGGACTGTCTGCCACCGGGTCGGAAAGTGAGGGGGGCTTGCTTGCAGAGCTGCACGTAAGAATAATTGTTTACTGCACTGGGGCACGGGACGCAGTTGGAGACACAGAGCCTGCTAAATAGCAGCCATCACTGTTTGCCATGCCCTAGCCTAGTGACACCCTGAGACCCCGCCCCACACAACCTACAAACCCACCCAAGCTCCAAGCAGCAGTTTTAGCATAAGAAAGGACTGCCCTATCGCAGCTTAACCTAACAAACTTGCAGCCCGGATCAGACAGGTCCAAAACCTCCAAACCCCAAGCAAAGAGGAGAAAACTGTAGCTCTCACTGTAGCTCCTGCTGGGTGGACTCAGACAATAGCTGACCTGCACCCCATTGGAGATCCAGAAGCCAGTATACCTAGTGGTCAGTGTGAGAAACCAGATTTTAACTCCTCACATCCATAAGTGACACATTCAAGAGGCAGACTCAGCGAGCACCAAAGCCCCACTGAAACAAGTCCTGCACCATAAGCATGTCTCCAGCACAGCAGTTCTTAAAGACACAGCGAGTCCTCACAGCCGATTGGCCTGGAGGTCAATTCCTCCCAGTGTACCAATGGCAATTAAGGCTTAACTACACCAAGACTTTGCACTCAGCCCAGAAAGGGGTGTACCAAGAGCGTCCACATCAGGTGATTGGGGAGGCTGAGCTACTGCCCCCTATAAGTCACCTACCACACAAAGCCACTCCATCAACACAGGGAAGCAGCCAAAATGTGGAGACAAAGAAACATGTCACGAATGAAAGAAATGGAGGAAAGCAAACTACTGGATGACATAGAGTTCAGAAGCACATTTATAAGGTTACTCAAGAATCTTCTAAAAACCGCCGAGAAACTTGATGACACTTCTGAGGAGCTTAGTGAGACCTTCAAGGACCTTAATGAGAATGCCAAAAAAAAAAAGGAAAAGGACCAGTCAGAAATGAAGCATACACTGTCTAAAATAAAGAATATACAGAAACTCAACTGTAGATCAACGTACCCCAAGAATCAAACCAAAGATCTGAAATATGAGGAAAAAAAACAAAAAAACACCCAACCAGAAAAACAAAAAGAAAAAAGAATCCAAAAATATGAAGATAGTGTAAGGATCCTCTGGGACAACTTCAAGCGTACCAACATCCGAATTTTTGGGGTGCCAGAAGAAGAGAGAGAGCAAAATACTGAAAACCTATTAGAAGAAATAATGACATAAAACTTTCCCTACCTGGTGAAAAAAATAGACTTACAAGTCCAGGAAGTGCACAGAACCCCATACAAGAGGAATCCAAAGAGGACCATACTAAGACACATCATAATTAAAATGCCAAGAGCAAAAGACAAAGAGAGAATATTAAAAGCAGCAAGACAAAAACAGTTAGTTACCTACAAGAGAGTACCCATACGACTGTCAGCTGACTTCTCAGCAGAAACTATGCAGGCCAGAAGGGAGTGGCAAGAAATATTCAAAGTGATGAATAGCAAGAACCTACAACCAAGATTACTCTACCCAGCAAAGCTATCATTCAGAGTTGAAGGTCAGATAAAGAGCTTCACAGACAAGAAAAAGCTAAAGGAGTTCATCACCACCAGGATTACATGAAATGCTGAAGGGTATTTTTTGGACAAAAATCTTACTCCTATGGATGAAGACAGTGGCAGGGGGTAAGGGCATGGGGTAGGGTGGGGTGGGGAATCAGGTGGAGGGGAGCTCTAGGGGGAAAACAAAAAGAGGAACACCTGTAATCTGAACAATAAAGATTTATTAAAAGAAAAAACAAAAAAGTGGAAAAGAAAGAAAAAATAAAGTGTCATGACTCCCCTGCTCCCATTCCTACCACCAGCTTTGAAAATCACTGCAAAGAGGTGATGGTCTTCTCTGGTGTTTGGGACAGAGATGGTGAGGAGAACCACTTATTGGTATTTGAAAGTGCCAGCATAGTAGCTGACAAGAAATGCTGATTAAGTCAGAAGGCTGAAGACAGACATGAAAATAATTCTAAGTATATGGTTAAAAAATTCTTCTCAACCTTGGAATTGTTTTGCTTTTTACCAGATGCCCCATCTTCCCCTCCCCAGTGGCTTAAAAAGGCAAATTCCTCACAGGTATTTTAACCGGGGGAGATTTAGAAATGCTCCAGGCTCGATGTATACCAGATTTTTGGTGTTCTGGATCAGTCTGTAAAGAGAGAAGGGGAAACAGGAAGCAGTTTACTAGATGTGCGTTGTTTGGAATGCATGAGACCATGGTCACCAGAGGATGCTGGCTGAAAACAGCATCAACAGAATCAAGTGCTTGAGAGGAACTCCTGAGACCCCTGGGATGAAAGCAGCATGGCAAGAGCCAGTGGCTATTTCCAGGAAGCTTTGCTCTCAACATCCTGCCAAAGCAGGTGCATGATAGCTGGGAATCTGTCCCCACTCCCCCTGTTCCATCTCCTTCTACCCCTTTTCCCCAGGCAGCACTGATGTTCAGGGCTCCTGGCCAAGTAGTTCCTGCCCTACCATGGAGCCTGCACATTGGGGGAGATGGGAGAATCTGCTCCCAGGAGAGAGGAGCAAATTAGCTTTTCTCCCTTGTAGGTAAATTGGTTCTCTTCATACTGGGCTGGCAGGCACACTGACCAATTATCCAGATGGTCACCCAGTCTGTGGAACAGCAGGGCAGAGTCCAGGAGCTTGGATTTTGGGGATTTTATGCTTATTCTGTAGATAATTTGTTGCGTGACGCTGCCCAGTCTCCTAACTTCCCTGAGCTAGTGTTCCCTTCTGTAATATTGAAATAATAACACACACTCTTGCTACTTCACAGGTTGAGAGGTAGTAATAGAATATGCAGAGACAATGTACAAGGTAGGGCTTTGCAAAGTGTAAAAGTACAGCCATGCATCATAGTGGTATAATTGTCCTTCTCCCTAGTCCCACCAGTGAATTGGACCCTTTGAGAAGAAGCCTCAGTTGCCAGGTCCCAGTAAAAGGCCAGTAAATGCCTTTGGCTTTCTTAACCCATTCAACAACCACTTGATGAAAGAGTAATTGCTCTTGTATAAAGAAAATATAGAGCACTAGTTAGGTGGGCGGACTCTGGGGTCAGCTTAGTTTTACACCTTCGTTTTACTAATTGACTTGGATATATCACTTACAGCTCTGTCTCTTCATAGGGCAGTTTTAAAGAAATAAATGTGTAAGTTTGGTTCATAGTAAGGCTTCAACCAATGTTAACAAGTATTACCATAGTTGATGAAATCAGGAAATTGAATGATTTGTCTGAGAAGTAGCAGAACTTGGAGATGAACCCAGTTTTTTCTAACTCCAGGTCTAGTGCCTACTCCACCTTATCTTATTTACCCACCATTGGTGCCTATTTCCATCTTTTATGTCCTTTTGATTATTTAAAGGTGAGTGACATTTTGTTGTAATTGTTTTTACAACTGAATCAAGCAAACATGGGCCATATAAAGCATTATGTGGGTGAGATGGAAGGGAATTTTATCTTTTAAGGATCTTTTGTGCTTTGACTTTAGACCACCTATCCAACCATCCATTCATTCATCAAACATTGGGCTCCTACATGTGCCAGGTATTGTTTAGGTGCTGGCGATACAAAGCAAAGAGAACCTGTGCAGAGCTAGCATCTAATCTCAGGGCCTTCCTCGGGAAAAGTCCATAAACTTTCCCTTAGAGCATTTCATTTTTCTTTCTGTTGATAAATGTTGCTTTGCATCATGAGAAGCTTTATTTACCTGAAGCTGCTCTTGTGGTTCTCAATGTAAACTGTGCTGAATCAGCATCCCTCGGGAAGTCGTTAGAACTGCGGATTTCCGGGTCTATAGACTGTCATCTATAATTGTAATGACGCCTCCCAAGAAAGTCTACCTCACAGACAAGTCTAGATATACCTTTAGTACTTACATACTCATTTCTGTGGATTTCTCATAATTGTTTGGTGAGTTATCCCCCTGGCCACACTCATCTCCTGGGGGAGATTTCTGTTTTTACCTCCTCTGTACTCCAGCAGCATTTGGCTCTTGGTTGAACATGTGGCAGGTCCTTATCATACTTATTAATTAATTATTCTCTTTAGATAATTGCTAATTGGACTATTCATAGGGAGGTCTTCTGGTATACTGACACATGCACAAGCTTTGAAGAAAGATAGGCTTGGGTTTGAATCCCAAACCTGCCATTGTCTGAGGCACTACATTGGTCAAGTCACTGACCTCCCTGAGGCTCCATTCCTTTCCCTGAACACAAGGGGTAGTTACTCCATTTTACAGGGTGGTTGTGAGGATTAAATACACAACCTAGAAGAAATAAGTGCCAAGCATAAGTACTTAAAAACTGTTGCTACCATGTTTCCCCTTTCCTTAACTTTAGAAACTCCTATGCAGGTGAAGTTTATAGACATTCAGGTTTGGGCCAAACAAGACAGCAGTAATAGACCAAATTTCAGAGTCACATGACCTGATTTATAGTCTTAGTTAACTTGCTGTGTGACATCAGCCAAGTCAGTTAAGCTTTGGGACACAAAGTTCATGAGCTGAAAACTGAATTAAGCCAGTCTTCTCCCATCCTTTTCATTAATTGGAGGAAAATAATTTGGAAAGGATAATTTTGAAGAATCAATTTTAAGACATCACAATAACAACAAACCCAACATACACATTCCCAACACAGGATTTTACATGATAGGTATTCAAGAACCATTTACTGAATGAATGAATATGCCCAAACAGCCCCCCATGAACTAATTCATGAGCTCTAAGCTCCTTTCCAAATTTTCCCACCACCCCAAGTACTCCATACCCTCCCTTCTATAAGGTAAGTGCTACTTGGCAGGACTCCACAATGGCAATTTTAATTTCTAACTTTGTGTTGTGATGTTTCAGAGTTTATGCAGCTCTCAGGGAGAAGCAGTTGTCACCATGGCAACCTTCAGGCCACTGCAGTGAGCCAAATTAGTGACTGCCCAGACCTAGTAATTGCTGTAGTCTTTTCCTCTTGGCTTCCTAGCAGTGGTTGCTTGAATACAAAAACCGAGTGGGCTCCAGCCAGTGAGAGTAATAGTGTACAGCAGTAAACGATCTGTTAGCTGATGCTTACATTTCAGACAAATTGAGGAGGTTGTCAAAGGCCTTAGCTTCTATCTTTTCCAGGGAATCACTCTGAGAAATTTCACTAGGGAGAGAGGGGGAAAAAAAGAAGAAACATGAAATAAATGACTGTCTGCATCACAAGCAGCTGTGCATGTGGCCCAACAACTGGGATGTCCTTTTAAAAAAGAACAGTGGCACCTTTAGCTGTCCTCACATCATAAAGTGTTAATACCTCCCTTTAGGAGCCCTGATGGGCATCTACAACCCAGGTGCGGTTGAAATGCAAGTTTCAGTAACCCCTCTTTATTTACAACAGGATTTTTTTTCTTGTTTATTATGACACTAGAAGCCCAGTGCACGAATTTGTGCACCTTGAAAGGATCTGTGGGCCGTGAGGCTGTGGTGGGCATAGGGGCAGGTCTTGGCCCATCCTTTGCGTCCCCTCCCTGCCCCTCCTGGCCCCTCCCACAATGGGCCCCAGTCCCCTGTCTGCCAGCAGCCCCACTCCCACTGCCTCCAAGCCGGCCCTGCTCACACCCACTGATGCTGATGGCGTGGAGCGATTGGGGCCAGTGCTGTCAGCAGGTGTGAGCGGCAGCTGCTGCCCTGATTGCCCCTCAGGAGCAGGGGGAGGTAGAGAAGCCCTCAGGGGCAATTGGAGCCAGCAGGTGTGAGCGCAGGGTGGGACTGCAGCATGCAGGAGCAAAGAATTTAAAGTAACCACCACAGGCTTGCCCCAATGATAGGGGCCGGTACCCCACCTTGGTCTGGCGCCCCCGCTCTCTTGCTCCACCATCCCACCATGGCCAATGCCCGCCATGTTCTGTGCTCTGCTGCCTGCTGCCCATGCCCATCATGTCCCATGCACACCCCCTGATGGTCAGCGCATGTCATAGTGATCGGTTGTTTGGTCTATTTGTATATTAGCCTTTTATTATATAGGATGGCATCATAAATTATTAGAAGTTGACAGGGCCCTTTAAGAAAATCTAGTCATATTCCCTTGTTTTACAGCAAATTGAGTTTCTGAGAGGAGAGGCGCTTATTGTTTTTTCCCATTTTTTTTTTTTTACTTATGTTTGTATCATTTATTTTAAATATTTCTTCAATTAACTCACACTCGATATTATTTTGTATTAGTTTCAGGTATACAGCATAGTAATCATATACTTTACAAAGTTTTCAGCCTGACCTGGCACTATACATAGTTATTACAATATTATTGATTATATTCCTTTTGCTGTAGTTTACATTCCCATGACTGTTTTGTAGCGACCAATCTTAATCTCTTCACTTTTTTCACCCAGTCCCTGAACTCCCTATTCTTTGGCAACTATAAGTCTATTCTCTGTATCTATGAGTTTGTTTCAATGTTTTTTGTTCATTTATTTTGTTCTTAGATTCCACATATAAGTGAAATCATATAGTATTTCTTTTTCTCTGGCTGATTTATTTATTTTAATTTAATAAATCTTTATTGTTCAGATTATTACAATTGTTCCTCTTTTTTCCCCCATAGCTCCCCTCCACTTGGTTCCCACCCCACCCTCAGCCCTTACCCCCCTCCCCCACTGTCCTCATCCACAGGTGTACACTTTTTGTCCAGTCTCTTCCCGCACCCCCCACACCGCTTTCCCCCTGAGAATTGTCAGTCCACTCCCTTTCTATGCCCCTGATTCTACTATGTTCACCAGTTTATTCTGTTCATCAAATTTTTTTAGTCACTTGGTTTTTAGATTCACTTGTTGATAGATATGTATTATTTGTTCATAATTTTTATCTTTACCTTTTTCTTCTTATTCTTCTTAAAGAATACCTTTCAGCATTTCATATAATACTGCTTTGGCGGTGATGAACTCCTTTAGCTTTTTCTTATCTGTGAAGCTCTTTATCTGCCCTTCAATTCTGAATGATAGTTTTGCTGGGTAGAGTAATCTTGGTTGTAGGTTCTTGCTATTCATCACTTTGAATATTTCTTGCCACTCCCGTCTGGTCTGCATAGTTTCTGTTGAGAAATCAGCTGACAGTCGTATGGGTGCTCCCTTGTAGGTAATTAACTGTTTTTGTCTTGCTGCTTTTAATATTCTCTCTTTGTCTTTTGCTCTTGGCATTTTAATTATGATGTGTCTTGGTGTGGTCCTCTTTGGATTCCTTTTCTTTGGGGTTCTGTGCGCTTCCTGGACTTGTAAGTCTATTTCTTTCACCAGGTGGGGGAAGTTTCTGTCATTATTTCTTCAAATAGGTTTTCAGTATTTTGCTCTCTCTCTTCTTCTGGCACCCTCATAATTCTGATGGTGGTACGCTTGAAGTTGTCCCAGAGGCTCCTTACACTATCTTCATATTTTTGGATTCTTTTTTCTTTTTTCTTTTCCGGTTGAGTGTTTTTTGCTTCTTTGTATTTCAAATCTTTGGCTTGATTCTTGCAGTCCTCTAGTCTGCTGTTGGATCTCTGCATAATATTTTTTATTTCAGTCAGTGTATGCTTAATTTCTAGGTGGCCCTTTTTCATATCCTCGAGGGTCTCACTCAATTTATTGGCCTTTTCTGGGAAATTCTTGAAAAACCTTATAACCGTGATTTTGAACTCTATATCCAGTTGTTTGCTTTCCTCCATTTCTTTAATTTGTGACCTGTTTCTTTGCCTCTGAATTTTGACTGCTTCCCTGAGTTGATAGAGTGGCTTTGTGTGGTAGGTGTCCTCTAGGGCCCAGTGGCTCAGCCTCCCCAGTTACCTGAGGTGGACACTCTTGGTGCACCACTTTGTGGGCTGTGTGCACAGTCTTGTTGTAGTTAAGCCTTGATTGTTCTTGGTATCACTGGGAGGAATTGACCTCCAGGCCAATTGGCTGTGAGGATCAGCTGTGTCTATGCTGGAAGAACTTCTGTGCTGGAGTCACCCTTATGAGACAAGACTTGCAAAAGCCTCTGTGCTCATCTTGGATGGGGCGGAGTTTCAGAGTGGAGCAGACAGCCTTCGTTTCCTGCCAGCCCTGCCCTATGAGGCCCCTGGGTCTCAGTGTTCTGTGGTAATCGCTGTAAGCACCTCTGAGAGAAAGCCACCCTCTGCCAGACAGTCCAGTTTCTCCCCGAATGAGTCTGGGTCCCCAGAGTCTTGCCCGGAACTGGAGTTCAGAGCAGTTGAGAGCTTGTGTCTGCCTGCGGATTGAAAAAGCCAGCTGAGTACTCAGTTGCCAGCCCTTTCTGTGCACGTGCCTCGGTACCTCTGCCTTCCCCAGTTCCTCTGAGTCTCAGTGTTCTTTCTCTTTCCTGACAGTCCAGTTTCACCCTGAATGAGTCTGGGTCCCCAGGGTCTCACCCAGAACTGAAGTTCAGTGCAGTCAGGAGCTTTTGTCTCCTTCCCACTTGAGAAAGCCAGCCACACACTCAGTTGCCAGTCCTCTGTGTGTGTGTCTCAGTACCTCTGCCTCCTGCAGCTCCTGTGAAATTCAGTGTGCTTTTCTCTTTACTTCCAGTTGTAGAATTTCCACTCAGCCAGCCTTCCTGTGATTCTGGATGATGTCTGTTTTGTCTTTTAGTTGTAGTTTTTAAATTGTTGTGTGAGGCAAAAGTTTTGGTGGTTATCTATGCTGCCATCTTGGTTTCTCCTCTGACTGATTTATTTTATGTAGCACAATACTATCCAGGTCCATCCATGCTTTTGCAAATGGAAAGATTTCATTCTTTTTTATGACCAAGTAACATTCCAGTGTGTAAATGTACCATAGCTTTTTTATCTACTCATCTATTGGTGGGCACTTGGGTTACTTCCATATCTTCACCATTGTAAATAATGCTGCAATGAACATAGAGGTGCATATATTCCTCCTAATTAGTGTTATAGGTTTTTTAGGATATATACCCCAAAGTGGAATCACTGGGTCATAAGGAAGTTCCATTTTTAATTTTTTGAGTATTCTCCATGCTGTTTTCCAGAGTGGCTGCACCAGAGGCACCTACTGTTTATAGGAAGGTTTCAGGATTAGGATCAGGCTATCTGGGTTCCCAAATCCATCATTTTAGTGAGGTTTTCATTTGGGTTGAATTCATTATTTCATAACTCTTCCCCTTTTCCCCAAATCCTGTTCTGAGGCAAATGCAAGGTGGTCACCTCCTGCACATAGTATCTTTCTGGTTGTGATTGTCTATTTCTTTGACTGTTTTTCTCTGTTAGCAAATTGAGGACAGAGAGTATGTCCCATTCACTTCTGAACCCTGGTGAATGAATAAATGTATAGATTAATGAATGAGTTGAAATTTTTTAAAAGACACAAAAGAAACAGTTTTGCCATATACCACCTCCAAGCATGTAGGTAATGGTAATGTTATTCTAAAATCCCAACATAAGCTACCATTTACTGCCAGCTAAGAAAAATGTCTCAAATTCACAAATTGTACATTTGTGTGTTTTTTAAGGTTAACATTCATTGAAGGCTTCAGATTTGATGAGAGCTTTTAACCCACAGGAAGGCTGAGCCTAAGGCAGTTAATGTCTTTTATGAACAACACAGTAATGTATCATTCCTGGGCTGATTCATCTCATTTCTACCTAATGGTTTGCTTATTTAACTGTGGCTGCCTTTTTTCACCAGGAGGACTCAATGCATTAAAAATTCTAAAAACTCACCATGTAAACTTGAGAGCAGAAGAGAAAAATTCTGTTCAAGCAAAGTGACATTTCTGTAACCTGCAGTGAATTTCTCATAATACGCACTAATTCTTTAATTATTAATTAATTAATTATTTTTATCTTTATTGTTCAGATTATTACAGTTCGTCCTCTTTTTTCCCCCCATAGCTTCCCTCCACCTGATTCCCACCCCACCCTCTACCCTTACCCTCCCCCTGCCACTGTCCTGATCCATAGGTGTACGCTTTTTGTCCAGTCTTTTCCTGCACTCCCCACACCCCTTTCCCCCCAAGAATTGTCAGTCCATTCCCTTTCTATGCCCCTGATTCTATTATGTTCACCAGTTTATTCTGTTCATCAGATTTTTTTATTCACTTGATTTTCAGATTCACTTGTTGATAGATATGTATTAGTTGTTCATAATTTTTATCTTTACCTTTTTCTTCCTCCTCCTCTTCTTAAAGAATACCTTTCAGCATTTCATATAATACTGGTTTGGCGGTGATGAACTCCTTTAGCTTTTTCTTACCTGTGAAGCTCTTTATCTGCCCTTCAATTCTGAATGATAGCTTTGCTGGGTAGAGTAATCTTGGTTGTATGTTCTTGCTATTCATCACTTTGAATATTTCTTGCCACTCCCGTCTGGTCTGCATAGTTTCTGTTGAGAAATCAGCTGATAGTCGTATGGGTACTCCCTTGTAGGTAATTAACTGTTTTTGTCTTGCTGCTTTTAATATTCTCTCTTTGTCTTTTGCTCTTGGCATTTTAATTATGATGTGTCTTGGTGTGGTCCTCTTTGGATTCCTTTTCTTTGGGGTTCTGTGCACTTCCTGGACTTGTAAGTCTATTTCTTTCACCAGGTGGGGGAAGTTTTCAGTCATTATTTATTCAAATAGGTTTTCAGTATCTTGCTCTCTCTCTTCTTCTGGTACCCCCATAATTCTGATGGTGGTACGCTTGAAGTTGTCCCAGAGGCTCCTTACACTATATTCATATTTTTGGATTCTTTTTTCTTTTTGCTTTTCCAGTTGAGTTTTTCTTGCTTCTTTGTATTTCAAATCTTTGACTTGATTCTTGGGATCCTCTAGTCTGTTGTTGGATCTCTGCATAATATTTTTTATTTCAGTCAGTGTATGCTTAATTTCTAGGTGGCCCTTTTTCATATCCTCGAGGGTCTCACTCAATTTATTGGCCTTTTCTGGGAAATTCTTGAAAAACCTTATAACCGTGATTTTGAACTCTATATCCAGTTGTTTGCTTTCCTCCATTTCTTTCATTTGTGACCTGTTTCTTTGTCTCCGCATTTTGGCTGGTTCCCTGAGTTGATAGAGTGGCTTTGTGTGGTAGGTGTCCTCTAGGGCCTAGTGGCTCAGCCTCCCCAGTTCCTGAGGTGGACACTCTTGGTGCACCACTTTGTGGGCTGTGTGCACAGTCTTGTTGTAGTTAAGCCTTGATTGTTCTTGGTATCACTGGGAGGAATTGACCTCCAGGCCAATGGGCTGTGAGGATCAGCTGTGTCTATGCTGGGAGAACTTCTGTGCTGGAGTCACCCTTATGAGATAAGACTTGCAAAAGCCTCTGTGCTCATCTTGGATGGGGCGGAGTCTCAGGGCAGAGCAGACAGCCTTGGTTTCCTTGTCAGCCCTGCCCTAATAGGCTCCTGTGTCTCAGTGTCCAGTGGTAATTTCTGCAAGCACCTCTGAGAGAAAGCCACCCTCAAGTTCCAACCGCTGCCAGACAGTCCATTTTCTCCCTGAATGAGTCTGGGTCCCCAGAGTCTCGCCTGGACCTGAAGTTCAGCGCAGTTGGGAACTTTTGTCTCCCTCCTGCTTGAGAAAGCCAGCCGGGCACTCAGTTGCAGTCCTCTGCGTGCGTGTCTCAGTACCTCTGTCCTCCTGCAGCTCCTCTGAGTGTCAGGGTGCTTTTCTCTTTCCTTCTAGTTGTAGAATTTCCACTAATCCAGCCTTCCTGTGGTTCTGGATGATGTCTGTTTTGTCTTTAGTTGTAGTTTTGAAATTGTTGTGGGAGGCAGCAGTTTAGGTGTTTACCTATGCTGCCATCTTCATTTCTCTACCGCACTAGTTCTTAAGGAATTACTTTTACTATACTCATTGCTTGCTAATATCCTAAGGAGAGTCAGAAGTTCCTGAAGGAGCTGGAATTGCTCTGAAAGCCCAGTGAATTGTTAAAAATCAGAGATGTTCTCTGAGAACTAAAAAGCCCCTTAGGTCTTTTGACTCAGACTAACATTAAGGAGGATACTGGGATCCTGGAATACTGAGAAAGTTCTCTCTCCATGTATGGATTCTTGGGTCATAGAAGCTGAGACCCAGGGCAAAGGATTAAAGTTATATCTGACACAAATGTGATATCACACTGCCTTTTCAGGCTGCTCTACACTTTGATAAATACATCTGATCAATAAGGCTATAAGTATTGTGTTTTTGTCATTGCTTATTATATTTTAGATACAAAGATTATCTTCTCAGGCACAGTAAACTTCCAACGCATTTTCTTCTATGTGGTGTTATCTAAAAATGTGACATGGGGAAATAATTGCTGTAGCAGGAGAATTTTTATGGTTAGAATCTATCATCTTTTCTACTTGAGAAGTTTATTATCACTTATCAAAATACATTCAGTTCATTGAAGCAAGGTTAATTATCTAGATTTTAATGTCTCTTGAAAATCATACCTCTCTTCAAAGGTTCCTAGATATTATTTGTATTAATAAGATAAAAGTACTAGGTTTTCCAAAATATAGTTTCTCTCCTAGATAAATGATCCCCTTTCAACTATGCTTTCTCTTGGAAAAATTTATTATTCCAATTATGAATGTCTTTTGATATGCAGTATTTTACTTACATTTTTATGACCTCATTAAGTCCTCTGAAAGCTTGAGATGGAATTACTTTGACACGGAGATAGGTGAGTGATCTAGAAAAGAAAAAAGGAAAGCCAAGAGTTTAAACTTTAAGATTGGGTGCCTTTTAAGTTCATGAATAAAATGTGTGTGTGTGTGTGTGTGTGTGTGTGTGTGTGTGTGTGACTACAGAGCTCTCAACAACTGAATTTAGGTTGAGAATTCTAACTTATATCCATTAAGAGATGTGTCATGAATTATTGCTGGTCTGTGTCAAACAGTGTGTAATTTTTTGGTTAAGATCTTTTGGTAAGATTTTTTTGAAAAGATTTTTTGGGATCATACACACCAGGTGCAAATCCTCACTCTCTCACTACCTGGCTATGTGACCCTGATCATGTTATTTAAGCCCTTTGTTTCAGTTTCTACATCTATAAAACTAAAATAATAATCCCAATGTCACAGGGTTATTATGATGTTTAATCAAGATAACCCATGTGAAGGACAGAGCTTTGCACCAAGTAAATAGTTAATACATAGTTCTAAAGTGGTCCTATAGGTTTCGCTGGGAGGGTGGAAAAGAAGCTTTCTTGGGTTTTTGAGCGGAGAAACAAATGGTGAAAATACAACTGAAAATCAGGCAGACAGGAGAAGGGAAGATCTATTAAGAACATGTCCTATCTTCTCCAGGCAGCCTATTATGCCAAGAGCACTTGCTAATATGGTTAAATCATATAGGAATTGCATGCCATTTTTGGGGAACATCTATATCGCACATTTCCTTCAGGCACTCACTTTTATCCAGAGGAACAATCTAAGTGTTCTTGAATTGAGATAAAAATTATGCATTACATAAGAGTTGAGAATAGAATTATTAGTCAGCAACAGCAAAAACTAGAACGGGATGATGTACAAGTGAAAAGGAACTTGGAGTTAAGATAACTCAGAAGAAAGCATCTGCCAGGGAAAGAAACCAAGATGGTGGCATAGGTAAACACCTAAACTGCTGCCTCTCACAACAATTTCAAAATTACAACTAAAAGACAAAACGGACACCATCAAGAACCACAGGGAAGCTGGCTGAGTGGAAATTCTACAACTAGAAGAAAAGAGGAAAGCACATTGAGACACAGAGGAGCTACAAAAGGCTGAGGTATGGAGACTTGCACGTGGAGAGGAAGGGCGCTGTGTGCATGGGTGGCTGAGTGCGCGGCTGGCTTTCTAAAGTGGGAGGAAGAAGGAAACTCCCAACTGCACTGAACTCCAGTCCCGGGTGAGACTCTGGAAAACCAGACTCATTCGGGGGGAATCTGGACTGTCAGGAAAAGAGAAAGCACACTGAGACTTGGGAGATGTGGAAGGCAGAGGTCTGGAGGCGTGTGTGCGCAGAGAGGACTGACTGCTGAATGCACACAGGGCTGAGTGCACGGCTGGCTTTTTAAAGTGGGAGGGAGACAGAAGCTCCCAACTGCGCTGAACTCCAGTTCTGGGCAAGTTTCTGGGAACTCCGACTCATTCAGGGAGAAACTGGACTGTCTGGCAGTGGGCGAAACTCGAGGGCAGCTTTCTCTCAGAGGTGCTTGCAGTGATTACCAAGGGACACTGAGACCCAGGGGCCTCATAGGGCAGGGCTGGCAGGAAACGAAGGCTGTCTGCTCCACCCTGAAACTCTGCCCCATCCAAGCTGAGCACAGAGGCTTTTGCAATTTTGCAAGTGTTGTCTCATAAGAGTGTTTCCAGCACAGAAGTGTTCCCAGTGAAGACACGGCTGAACCTCACAGCCAATTGGCTTGGAGGTCAATTCCTCCCAGTGATACCAACAATTTAATCAAGACTTAACTACAACAAGGCTGAGCACACAGTCCACAAAGGGGTGCACCAAGAGTGTCCACCTCAGGTAACTGGGGAGGCTGAGCCACTGGGCCCTAGAGGACACCTACCACACAAAGCTACTCTACCAACTCAGGGAAGCAGCAAAAATGTGGAGACAAAGAAACAGATCACAAATGAAAGAAATGGAGGAAAACAAATGACTGGATATAGAGTTCAAAACCAAGGTTATAAGGTTTTTCAAGAATTTCCTAGAAAAGGCTGATAAATTGAGCAAGACCCTCAAGGATATGAAAAAGGACCAACTAGAAATTAAACATACACTGACTGAAATAAAAAATACTATACAGAGACCTAACAGCAGACTAGAGGACCACAAGAATCAAGTCAAAGATTTGAAATACAAAGAAGCAAAAAACACTCAACCGGAAAAGCAAAAAGCAAAAAGAATCCAAAAACTTGAAGATAGTGTGAGGAGCCTCTGGGACAACTTCAAGCGTACCACCATCAGAATTATGGGGGTGCCAGAAGAAGAGAGAGAGCAAGATACTGAAAACCTATTTGAAGAAATAATGACTGAAAACTTCCCCACTTGGTGAAAGAAATAGACTTACAAGTCCAGGAAGTGCATAGAACCCCAAACAAAAGGAATCCAAAGAGGACCACACCAAGACACATCATAATTAAAATGCCAAGAGCAAAAGACAAAGAGAGAATATTAAAAGCAGCAAGACAAAAACAGTTAGTTACCTACAAGGGAGCACCCATACGACTGTCAGCTGATTTCTCAACAGAAACTATGCAGGCTAGACAGGAGTGGTAAGAAATATTCAAAGATGAATAGCAGGAATCTACAACCAAGATTACTCTACCCAGCAAAGCTATCATTCAGAATTGAAGGGCAGATAAAGAGCTTCACAGATAAGAAAAAGCTAAAGGAGTTCATCACCGCCAAACCAGTATTAAATGAAATGCTGAAAGGTACTCTTTAAGAAGATGAAGAAGAGGAAAAAGGTAAAGATAAAAATTATGAACAAATAATACATGTCTATCAGCAAGTGAATCTAAGAATCAAGTGAATTAAAAACCTGATGAACAGAATAAACTGGTGAATACAACAGAATCAGGGGCATAGAAAGTGAGTGGACTGACAATTCTCGGGGGGAAATAGGTGTGGGAGGTGTGGAAAAAGACTGGACAAAAAGCGTACACCTATGGATGAGGACAGTGGGGGGGAGGTAAGGGCAGAGGGTGGGGTGGGAACCAGGTGGAGGGGAACTATGGGGGGAGGGAAGGAACAATTGTAATAATCTGAACAATAAAGATCTATTAAATTAAAAAAAATATCTAGAAGAAAAAAAAAAAAAAAGAAAGCATCTGCCAGGCAGGGATGAATGTTCAACCAACATTTATCAAGCATCTTCAGTGATTCAAAGTTTTAGAACAAGGACTGGCAGAGTTCTAAAACTTTGAATCAGGTGGGACAGGAATATCATGACAATGAGAACAGAGGTGTGAGATGCTGCTTTGCTTTTCAACATCTATGCATCAAAGACTCCCTTAGCTGCTGGGAAAGAACAGCTCTGTCATGAGCAGATTTGAGTCAGTGAGATGTCTTACAGTTCCGGATAGATTTGCTGCTGGTGTAAGGTGCTGTATGAGTGATGCACACCAACCTATAACCTTGTTATATTTACTCAGCAATGGAGTGAGTAGGTATTCCCCTTTAATAGCATAAGAAACTGGATCACAAAGAGATGAAGTAATTTGAACAAGGTAACAGGACTAAGCAGATTGAGTCCAAATGTTCTTCCCACTGTCAATACTGGGCCAAAGTATGTGATTCCCAATCAACTCTCTTTTTGTCCCCCCCCCCCAACTTTATTGAGGAATAATTGACAAACATACTTATATGTATTTAAGGTGTTCAACATAATGATTTGATATACACATACATTGTGGATAGTTAACTTTTGTTGTGGTGAGAACACTTAAGATCTACTCACAGCAACTTTCAAGTATGCAATACAGTATTATTAACAGTAGTCACCATGGTGTGCATTAGATCCTCAGAACTGATAGATTATACCCTTTGGCCTCTACATTTTCTTCTCTCAGGCCATGGCAATCATTCTATTCCCTGTTTCTATGAATCAGCTTTAACAATTTATTTTTAGAGTCTACATATAAGTGATGCCATGCAATATTTGTCTTTCTCTGTCCAGCTTATTTCATTTAGCATAATGCCCTCCAGGTTCATTCCATACTGTCTCAAAGGTAGCTAGCTTTTCTTTCTTTTTTTTTTTTTATGGTTGAAAACTGTTCCCTGTGTGTGTGTGTGTGTGTGTGTGTGTGTGTGTGTGTGTGTGTCTATATATATCACATAGTTATATTTTCTATCCATTCATCTGTCAAAGGACATTTAGGTTGTTTCCTTATCTTGGCTGTTATAAATGATGCAGTGAACATAAGAGTGCAGATAACATTTCGAGATAGTGATTTCATTTCCTTTGGACATCTACCCAGGTAATGCACTCTCTCTCAGTGAGCACAGTGGTGGGACAGGCCTTGTAACCTTGCTTTCCTTGAAAGGAGGCATGTCACACTCTATATATTTCCTCCAGCAAAGCATCTTACCAACAGTTCCTCTCTGGAGCTAATGCAAAGAAATTTCATTGCAGAAAAATGCTTACATTCAAGATTCTCTTAGAGATGGTACAACCTTGAGGAAGTAATCCAAACTTGGTCCTCTGAATCTATTCCTGAAGACAGTCTCCCCAAGTACACCATTCAATACCCAAACTTATTTAACAGGGCATCCAAGAGGAACAGGGACAGTGGGGGAGAAATCTTCTGACGATGGCATGTTTGCTTCCTATATTTCTTATGGAATCATGTCCGCTTGGCTTACTGATTAAAAACACAGTTTTATTGCTCTCTGTACTGCCAAGTCAATAAATTTCCAGAAAAGAAAGCTGTATTCTACTGTACCCCATGCAACATCAATAAAACTGACAGCCAAATTCTGATTCCAGAGTCTTTATTGCTGGGGATAATGCAGTGCAGGACATATTTTGAAGAGTGTTTACATAAAAGCTTCCACTGAACACTTCAGAGCCATTTATATGCAAATGAAGCCCCCAGGCTGAAGCCTCTCCCCAGGCAGCCTCCTCCTCCATAAGGATGCAAAGTGTGGCTCTCAGAGGAGCAGTTTGGCTCAGATTCGACCAGGGAGGTTGTTTGAGCTTTTGATTAATATAGGAATGAAGGATGAGGAGCAAAGGTCAGACAGAAGTGAAAGAAGCAGTAGATCATGCATTGGCTGTCCCCAATGACTACGGAAAATCCCTGGTGCAAGATGAAATTTTTGAAGTTGATGTTGATGCCACAGAGCAGGAAAGGCAGAGTGATTGAGTTCCCACCATAAAAGAGCCACAGAGCGGACAGCAGGTAGCTTTGTAGTTGTGGCTGGGACAAGATACAGGCCTGGGGGCCAGAGAATGGGGTTGGGTGAGGTAGGGGCACTGAGCTTTTCACAACAGATGTATTCTCTTAAACCCATTTGGAGAATGTGTTTCTATGAATCCAAAACTGTTTTTTTCTCCACTGTCTTATATTTTTATTTTAAAGATGATATGTCTTTATTTCCATTGCATCTTCAATTGGCAGCAGTTCTTAAGCATTCAAGTGTCTGTCTCACTGTATTTAAATATGTTTGTTCATGTGGCATATGATTTATTCATGACCATTTGAATGTACTTCCATTAAGGTGCTCTATTCTTTGATGTATGCTTCTATGATTCTTTCCACAAAGCCAGAAACTTTTAGCAATGTGGTTGTCTCAATTACCCTGCTATTCTACACCCATGTACATCCCAGAAAAATTCTCACACTGATACTTAAGGGCAACTGTACAAGGATTGCCTTCATAGCATTGTTCGTGTCGGTTGGGTTGGAGGCAGCCTGAGTATCCTCTGCTGAGTAAGGGAATGGTAAAATGTGGACAGTATACACCTAACTAATTGGTCAGCAGTGAGAAGCAAGAGTCTAAAGTATGATTCTAAGATCCACACAGAGCATGATGTGTGGATCTTAGAATCATGGTGATGAGAGAAAAAAGTAAGAAAATACTGATATATAATAATGGCATAATAATCTGGCCACTCAGTGTATATCCTATATAATAAAAGGCTAATATGCAGATTGTCCCCTTGACCAGGAGTTCGAGCAGCAGGCAGGCTGGCCAACTGCCCATGTCCCCTCCCCCTGGCGAGGCTGGCTGGACCCCACCCATGCACTAATTCATGCACCGGGCCTCTAATATATATATTATATATTATATATATATACACACACACACTGAGTGGCCAGATTATTATGCGTTCAGAGGTCATAATAATCTGGCCACTAGAGATATATGTATATATATATATCTCAGAATTAAAATACATACACATCAAACAGAGACATTTAAAAAGAAAACGTATAAACATACATTAGGATGATTGCCCATGGTGAGTTGAAAAGAAGTAGAAGGGGATAAGATAAACAACTGAAAGCAGAGAGGGACTTTGAATGGACCAATGATAACGTTACTTGAATGAAGAAATATAATCAACTCTGTACTATGAGAAAAATGGAAAAGAGAAAAAGTTTTATTTTGATGTATTGAGTTTCCTCCTCCCCTTCCCTCCCTCCTTCCTCCTTTTCTTCCTTCCTTTTTTTGCAGTTAGGCCTACACGTATTCCAAGACTTTTGTGAACTTCAGGGACTCTTGTGGGAAGGTCTAGTCATTAGATATAAAGCAGAAACCAAGGAGAACTGGGGACAAAAGTCCAAAGGCAAGGACAGTTCAGTGACTCTGCTGTTCAGGGCCAAAAGAGGCATGAAAACTATGCATGAAACAAAGAAAAATAAAGGAAAGGCAGTCTTTTCTGTTTCAGACAAGTAGAATTATCCTTCCAAACTGTGGATCTCAGATGGGTGGTAAAGAGCCAGGATTAGTGAGCAAATGTGAGTTTGAACTTGCAGGGTGGGGAGTTCTCTCTGCCTCTTGAAAAGTAAGATGACTGAGGAAGAATATGGCTGTGAAATCATGTAGCTGCTCACATTTATTACATTCTCACAGTCCTTTGTACAATTTTAAACTTTGATTTCTAAATGAATAATGTAGCATAGGTGACACCTGGAATATGGCCAAAACCCACCTTGCCCAAGTGCCTTTCACACAGATGTTGAAACAAATACTTAGATCGAAAGACAAAGGTGGCCTTAGTTTCATCATTTCTGGAACCTCCATCTACTCAAGAATCCTGCCTGCAAGTTCCTCACCCTTCCAGTTATAAAGGAGAAGTAGAAACAGCCAGCCTCTCTTCCTTAGAATTGGAATAAAGCACTCACCCTAGTTCTGAGATCTTGTAATTGGTTATGACTCTGGTGAAACCCTGTGTTTCTCTGTATTATCTACACTGGGCCCAACAATATTTGGAGGGTAGGAGTATGCCTGCAGAGCCTTGGATTATACCTGATTCCCCCACACAATGTTGGTGCTGTTTTTTGCCTTGATTCCTTATTCTGTAACTTGCCTGGTCTCCCCAGAGTTTATCTAGGAATGGAGTCCCTGCCTTGCCTTCTTTTAAAAAGTTCCTGATCCTTGTATCTCTGCCCCTTAGAGGACACTGATGACCAAAAACAGTTCCTAGTTGCTATCTGGTTAGGATCAACCTAATATATTTCACTGCTTCATTCTGTCTTTCAGATTGGGCTCCCTGGCACAGATGGGGACCCTGTGTAGTAGGGTCTACCCAATGCAGTTGGGTTTCCTGTAGCATATGCTGTGATGAGCTGCCAAAATCACTCTTTAGGACTGAAATACTTGATCCCCCAGCAGAGTGGTCGGCAAACTCATTAGTCAACAGAGCCAAATATCAACAGTACAACAATTGAAATTTCTTTTGAGAGCCAAATTTTTTAAACTTCTTCTAATGCCACGTCTTCAAAATAGACTCACCCAGGCCATGGTATTTTGTGGAAGAGCCACACTCAAGGGGCCAAAGAGCCTCATATGGCTCGCAAGCCACAGTTTGCCAACCACAGTCTTAAAGGTTTTTATCCATTTTCTAAAGGTGGGAATTTTAGGGGAGGTCTCAGGAGAGGATCTCAATAGGATATTCATCAGCTTTCCAGGTGTATCCCTTAATATGCTGATTCATCAAAATGAGGGTATAGGATTAGGATCATGATCTCTACTGGTTGTTCAGTGCTAGGGTAGGGGGTCATTGGTTATTGCATCTGGTCCTAATGCCAACCGTGGTAATGCATGGTCTGCTTTTGCTGCTTTTCTGGGCCTGGAGCTGAAACACAACTGAGGCCTAAATGTTATCTCTGGTTTGACTAAAACTCTGTTAACAGACCTGAGGCTTTGTTCCGAAGATTATTTGGTGCTGATAAGAACCTGATTGTTCTGAAGGCTTAATGCTTAAGGGGGTGGTATGTGGGAGAAGGAGACAGGTACATAAGTAAGGATGCTAGATGAGGCCAGTTTGAATCAGTCATCTGTCTCAGTTTCCCCATTCCACTTGCCAAGGAATTTTCCTAGCTTCTAACTGTCGTGCCTCACTTCTGCCCAGCATGACAGAAGTGAAATATTTTTATTCACTCCCCTCTAATTGTTTAGAAAAGCCATCTATATTATTGATTTAGGAAAGCTACAAACATCCATCCATCTTACAGATGATTAGTTTATTGATGGAGCTACACACCCTGAATTTTAAAACACTACAAATTCAAAGGGAGGGGAAAAAGAGAAATCAGAGATGGTCAAAGCTTTTTTGCCTAATGAACTCATTGAAATAGGAGGGAGAAACATTACCTTATTTAAATTCACAAGAATGTTAATGTTTTTGTATTTATAATATAAAACCTTGTTCTATATTTAACAGAGGCTTAAGAATTTCTCTGTTCTTTTTTTTTGGCGTTACACAGCTTTATTATAAGGCGGTCTCAGAGGAGTTGCCTCCTAAGTCTGAGCAAACCAAAAGAAGGTGGAAGCCCTTCTTTTTTTTTTTCTGCTTTATTTTTTTTAATTTAATTTAATAAATCTCTGTTGTTCAGATTATTACAATTGTTCCTTTCCCCCCCCCCCAAAGCTCCCCTCCACCCGGTTCCCACCCCACCCTCTGCCCTTACCTCCCTCACACTGTCCTCATCCATAGGTATACGATTTTTGTCCAGTCTCTTCCCGCACCCCCATACCCCTTTCCCACCGAGAATTGTCAGTCCACTCCCTTTCTATGCCCCTGATTCTATTACATTCACCAGTTTATTCTGTTCATCAGATTTTTTATTCACTTGATTTTTAGATTCACTTGTTAATAGACATGTATTTGTTGTTCATAATTTTTATCTTTACCTTTTTGTTCTTCTTCCTCTTCTTAAAGAGTACCTTTCAGCATTTCATTTAATACTGCTTTGGCGGTGATGAACTCCTTTAGCTTTTTCTTATCTGTGAAGCTCTTTATCTGCCCTTCAATTCTGAATAATAACTTTGCTGGGTAGAGTAATCTTGGTTGTAGGTTCTTGCTATTCATCACTTTGAATATTTCTTGCCACTCCTATCTGGCCTGCATAGTTTCTGTTGAGAAATCAACTGACAATCATATGGGTGCTCCCTTGTAGGTAATTAACTGTTTTTGTCTTGATGCTTTTAATATTCTCTCTTTGTCTTTTGCTCTTGACATTTTAATTATGATGAGTCTTGGTGTGGTCCTCTTTGGATTCCTTTTGTTTGGGGTTCTGTGCACTTCCTGGACTTGTAAGTCTATTTCTTTCACCAGGTGGGGGAAGTTTTCGATCATTATTTCTTCAAATAGGTGTTCAGTATTTTGCTCTCTCTCTTCTTCTGGTACCCCCATAATTCTGATGTTGGTACGCTTGAAGTTGTCCCAGAGGCTCCTTACACTATCTTCAAATTTTTGGATTCTTTTTGCTTTTCCGGTTGAGTGTTTTTTGCTTCTTTGTATTTCAAATCTTTGACTTGATTCTTGTGGTCCTCTAGTCTGCTGTTAGGTCTCTGTATAATATTTTTTATTTCAGTCAGTGTATGTTTAATTTCTAGTTGGTCCTTTTTCATATCCTTGAGGGTCTTGCTCAATTTATCAGCCTTTTCTAGGAAATTCTTGAAAAACCTTATAACCGTGATTTTGAACTCTATATCCAGTTGTTTGCTTTCCTCCATTTCTTTCATTTGTGATCTGTTTCTTTGCCTCTGCATTTTTGCTGCTTCCCTGAGTTTGTAGAGTAGCTTTGTGTGGTAGGTGTCCTCTAGGGCCCAGTGGCTCAGCCTCCCCAGTTACCTGAGGTGGACACTCTTGGTGCACCCCTTTGTGGACTGTGTGCTCAGCCTTGTTGTAGTTAAGTCTTGATTATTGTTGGTATCACTGGGAGGAATTGACCTCCAGGCCAGTTGGCTGTGAGGATTAGCTGTGTCTTCACTGGGAACACTTCTGTGCTGGAGACACTCTTATGAGACAACACTTGCAAAATTGCAAAAGCCTCTGTGCTCAGCTTGGATGGGGCAGAGTTTCAGGGCGGAGCAGACAGCCTTGGTTTCCCATCAGCCCTGCCCTATGAGGCCCCTGGGTCTCAGTGTCTCTTGGTAATCGCTGCAAGCACCTCTGAGAGAAAGTCACCCTCGAGTTTCACCCACTGCCAGACAGTCCAGTTTCTCCCCGAATGAGTCGGAGTTCCCAGAAACTTGCCCAGAACTGGAATTCAGCGCAGTCAGGAGCTTCTGTCTCCCTCCTGCTTTAGAGAGCCAGCTGCACACTCAGCCACCCGTGCATTCAGCAGTCAGTCCTCTCTGCGCATGTGCACGCCTCCAGACCTCTGCCTTCCACAGTTCCCGAGTCTCAGTGTGCTTTCTCTTTTCCTGACAGTCCAGATTCCCCCGGAATGAGTCTGGTTTTCCAGAGTCTCACCTGGGACTGGAGTGCAGTGCAGTCAGGAGTTTCTGTCTCCCTCCCACTTTAGAAAGCTAGCTGTGCACTCAGCCGCCCGTGCACACAGCCGCCCGTCCTCTCCGCATGCGCATCTCTCCATACCTTAGCCTTTTGCAGCTCCTCTGTGACTCAATGTGCTTTCCTCTTTTCTTCTAGTTGTAGAATTTTCACTTAGCCAGCTTTCCTTTGGTTCTGGATGGTGTCCGTTTTGTCTTTTAGTTGTAGTTTTGAAATTGTTGTGCGAGGCAGCAGTTTAGGTGTTTACCTATGCTGCCATGTTGGTTTCTTCTCTCTATTCTTTTCAAAGCTGCTGAGTAATTATAATAAACTTGCTTTCATCTTGGAATGAAATAAAATGGCTTTTCTCTTTCCAAATGATTTAAATCTTTGTGATTTAAAATGCATTGATCTATTTGGTAACTTAATAAATGAGTTTGTCTTCATTTGTTGGTCTCTTGTCTTTAGCATTTACCTTGAGGGAGCTGAGACTGCAAGGTTAACTGAAATATGAAGTCAGTATAGATGGACATCCAAAATGTTAAGTTTTACTTCAGAAAATTTTGGAGCATGCATTGAAAATACATTCAGGTAGCCCTGGTCAGTTTGGCTCAGTGGATAAAGCATCAGCCTGCGAACTGAAGGGTCTCGGGTTCAATTCCTGTCAAAGGCACATACCTCCATTGCAGGCTTCTCCCTGGCCCAGGCCCTGGTCAGGAATCATGCAGGAGGCAACCAATCAATATGTTTCATCACGCTGATGTTTCTCTCTGTCTTTCCCTCTCTCTTCCACCCTCTCTAAAAATCAATGGAAAAATATCCATGGATGAGGATCGAAAAACAACAAACACATCCAAGTAGTTCTATTGTTTGACTACTTCTTTAAGCAGGTATTGAATTTGGCTCAAAGGACCAGAGTGAAAGGTCCACTTTCAGGTAGTTTGGTCCAACCCCTCACTTGGCAGTTGAAGAAACTTAAGTTAGGAAAAGTGAAATGACTTCCCTGAAACCACCTGGCAATTCAGTGGCAGGTCTGGACTATAACATAGGTCATTTCATTCCTGGTCCAGTGCTGTGTCCTTCACTAATCAAATCACATCAGTACTTTTCTTAGGGGATGGGGGGGGGGGTTCATACATCCTGCTACATGATCCTCTGGTTCTCCTGTGAAAACCTAGGCTTCTGATGGAGCCTTCAGCTTTTTGATGGTTATGTGCTCACAGCTTTAGCATTAAAGATGGGAAGAGATCAACCAAAGAACTTATATGCATATATACATAACCCATGATCACTGACAATAGGGTGGTGAAGGCCTGTGGTGGAGGGTGGGGGTGGGTTAGGTCAATGGGGGGAAAAAGGGGACATATGTAATACTTTCAACAATAAAGATAAAAAAGAAGATGCAGCTCAAATTCCTCTTCTTCCACGAAGGTTCAGAGTCTACCAGAATGGGTTTTCTTTCTCTCTTTGGTTCTCATCAGCATTTAATAGCTACATAGGTTTTTGTTTGTTTGTTTACTGCACTGTTATTTGAAATTTACCAGGAGCCCTGTATGAACATTTCTTCTGTTCTACCATTGGACACCCAGTCTCTGGTGGATTCTGCCTTTATACATATCTTTTTTTAAAAAAAATATATTGTATTGATTTTTTACAGAGAGAAAGGAAGAGGGATAGAGAGCTAGAAACATCAATTAGCTGCCTCCTGCACACTCCCTACTGGGGATGTGCCCACAACCAACGTACATGCCCTTGACCGGAATCGAACCCAGGACCCTTCAGGCCGACGCTCTATCCACTGAGCCAAACTGGTTTCGGCCTGCCTTCATACATATCTTGCTTCTAGCCCTTTATCCCTTTCCCGCGGCCACTCTTCTTGGCCATTATTTCCCCTCCACCTTGATTCAACTATACTCCCCAAATTGGTTTCCTCTCACCCTGTCCTGGGTTTCCCCTGCCCAGCCTAGATTAATCTTTCTTATAACTCCTACTGTGTCACTCTTACATATCTACAAATGTCTCAGCCTTGCATTCAAGGCTCTCCAAATAAAGTCTCAAACTTCATTTTTCAGTCCTATAACTCATCATTTCTTTCATATAACTAATACATTAAACTTTTGCTGTACAGCTCCACAGCCATTAGCCACATGTGTCCTTTGAGCACTTATACTATGGCCAGTCCAAGCTGAGATCCACTGTAAGTGTAACATACACACCAGATGTTGAAGACTTAGTATGAAAAAGAATGGAAAGTATCTCATTAATAATTTCATATTGATTACATGTTGAATAATCTTTTGTACATATTGGATTACATAAAATATTTTATTAAAACTAGTTTCACCGTTTAAAAGCTTTTTAAATGTGGCTATTAGAAAATAAAAATGACATCTGTGACACATTACATTTCTACTGGACAGTGCCTATCTAGACATCAGACTATTGTACTTCGTGAACTTGCCTCACTTTCCTGTTTTTATTTATACCTTCTTTACCATCAGCACATCTACACTTCTCTGCTGTTCAAATTCTACTCTTGGTTAAAGGTTTGTCTTGGGTGCTACATGTTTTAAGGAATGTGTCTTCCCACCAATTGCATGTGCTTTCTCTTTGGAAGTAGCACAGTGGGATAGTGAAGAGTATAGTCTCTGCAACCAGGCTGTCTGGATTCATATCATCACTTCATTCCATATCTATAAATGATGATGATGCTAACTAACCCAGAGATTTTTTGAGATTAAGTAAGAAAATCTACACTAATAAAAGAGTAAGATGCAAATTGACTGTACCTTTGCAACACCCACCAGCCAATCAGGAGTGAGTATGCAAATTAAACCAACAAAGATGGCGGGTTAATTTGCATATGCAGGCACCGAGTGGCCAGGGGCGGGCGGGATGCTTGCGTTTTCGCCATGATGATGATGCAGGCATTCTGCACCACCCCAGCTGCTGTGGGCCTCTGGGCAGTATGGGAAGGCAGAAAGGTGGCTCAGGCCAGAGCAAAGGCGGTGCCAGCAGCCAGGGGAAGGAAGGCCCATTCTTGCACGAATCTTCATGCAATGGGCCTCTAGTGTCTATATAATACTGCTACAGTGTCAAGCACAAAATAAGGCTCAATAAGTACTTTTAATTCATAGCTGCTTAATGTGAAAAACTCAAGCTTCCCTATTTCTGCCTAATGATAACTTTACTTCATTGTCGGGGGTGGGGTAGGGTGGGTTCAGAACTTTGGAATGCACTCTTCTACTTAAGGTCATCCTGAAGTTTATAAAACTGTGACTTGTTCCAAACACTTGACTACCTGCTGATTATACATAGGACAACTGAGAGGAAGGCTAACCACACCCAATTGGAACCTTTCTTTTGGATTCAGGTATCTCTTATAGGCCTCCCCTAATAGCTTTTAAATAAATGATAAAGAACAACTCTCCATTAAATATTTCAACTCTAGGGAGCCACTCTGCAGAGTTCACATTTGCTCGCTGATTTAAAAAAAGTTCAGTCAGAACTCTGCCATTGAAAGTGCAGTTTGACTGTCCTCTAAGACAACCATTCCAGAGCACCGGTCAAGCTGCTAGGTGCCTATGAATTATAATGGGAACCACGATGTTCAAGAAGCTTCCCAGATAATGGATTTTCCAAGTCATTTGTGCTACAACTAAATTAAAAATATAAAGCCTCAGAGGAAAATGGTATAATCTAGGCTCTTGCTCAAAACCCATTTCAAGGTTTCTCAAGACACAAAGCAAAATGATCTAATCTTTACCCCCTAAACTAGAATTCTCCTAGCAATAATATAACATGACAAGAATAACTCTGGTAAATAAAACTACATGTTGAATTCTTCCAGGGGGAATGTCTGCATCATCTGAAATGATTTCTCAAAATTATTTTTTAGAAGCAGAGTATTATGTTGTCAGGGCAGTGCCATTGCAGATACGCTTCAGGAAGCTCTTTCATTACAAGCTTCTGTTTCCAGACACCTAAACCTTCTTCATTTTAGTTTATTTTACTTTAATTTTTAGTGAGCCTGTAAAAGGTGGTTGCACTGATATACCACATATTTAATTAGTCTGAGGATGGGTTTGAAGTGCCTGAAATTACTGGCATGTGTGCTTTCTGGTTGCCTGCCTCAAAAATGCCCCTTCTCTGGAAGCATGTCATTGCTGATTGCATCGGGGTAGAAGCTCCTCACTGACTCTGCTCTGCTGCTTCTGCCTTGGGGCTGGGCAGGGGGAGGCAATCAGATTCTCTCTCTTGGGGATTTAAAACTGTAACAGACAGACAGAAGGAGTCTTTGCAGCTGATTCAATGTGAAGGTGGAATCTAGAAAGAAGTTCCCTGACCTCTTACTGCTAAAATGCCAGATTCTCCCTGGATCTTGCCAGCACCCTTCTACCTCCTTATTCTTCTCATAAATTCATCTCTTATGATTAAGTTTGTCAGAGGTGATTTCTGATGCTTGCAAATGAGAAAAGCCTTATTCAGAGCCCTACGCAGGGTTTCCAGTGGAAGTGGCCCACTGTGCCCTTGATGCTCCATAACACAGGTAGGGCATGTGCTGGTGGTCAGTGAGAGAGCAGAAGACTTTGAAGAGTGGAAGGGAGAGGAAAAGAGAGATAGAAACATCAGTGATGAGAGAGAATCATTGATCGACTGCTTCTTGCATGCTCCCTACTGGGGATTGAGCCCACACACCAGGCATGTACCCTTGACCAGAATTGAGCCCGGAACCCTTCAATCTGATGCTCTATCTACTGAGCCAACCCGGCCAGGGCAAGAGTGATTTTTCTTTCCCAGTGGCTTTTCTAAGCTGGTGTCAAAGGCCAGGACTGACCTTATGGGATAATGGCCCTAACCCAGCTGCCCATATAGAGAATGAGGCTTACAAAGCTACACCTCAGATGATACCTCCACCAAGGTTTCTTTGTTACTGTGGCTAGAAGGGAAGGCTCCTCTGAACTCCTATCAGATTTTGTTTATAGTGGCTTTTATTACCTTCTATTGTTCTGGGAGTGATCTAAAAACTGTAGTCCTCTCTTTCCTATAGTCTGAAGACTGTCATTGGATCCTGCACGTTGACCTGTCCATTTCAGCATGTAGTTCCTGAGTGGTCAACAAGTCTGACCTGAGGGCTTTCTCTGTTTCTAGCCTGAGGCTTAGGGATGGGGAACAGGGAAATGAAGGACGAAGGATGGGTTTGAGATACGCTATTTAGGGATTCTAACTTACTCACCTTCAAGGTTGAGGAGACCTAGTGGGTCATTTTCTCTAATGAACACCCATCAGGAACAAAACTAGTCCATCAGGCTTGCCCCTTGGAAGATAGAGATTTACTGTTCATCTCCTATATGGGCTAGGACAGTGGTCGGCAAACTCATTAGTCAACAGAGCCGCAGTTTGCCAACCACTGGGCTGGGAGAATGAACAGTAAATGCAGTCTTATCTGCATCATCAGATTGCTACAGTAATAGTTGGTAGTTGTGGGAAACCTTCACTTCCCAGTACTTTTGGCTCTGCTGTTCTGTTTATCTTCCCCATAGTCAACCCACTCTGGGGCAGGAGTCATCGCACCCCTTTTATGGACAGCATAGAGGCTTTATCAGTAGCTTGAATCCACAGTGCAAGTTAGAGAAAAGAGACCTGGTGCTAGAACTCAGGTCTGCCTGGCCTTTGTCCTGTCAATCAATTCAGATCACTTGGGGGCTATGCTGGATACTACCCTATCATACCAGAGCATTCCCATCCCTGTGAGGCTCAGATATGTTGTCTGCTGTTGTTCATGAGATAGAATTAGGGGCCCAGGAGTCACCTCATTTCCTCAGAGTCAAGGATGATTCTGAATTTGGCTCAGGTGGCATTACAGAGCTCTGGTTCAGGGCCACACAGAGCAGCTGTGCATGGTTTGCTGGCCGGGAGGGGGTTTCATCTCCCAGTGAGGCAGAAGCTGGGAGTAAATGAGGACCATGTAGAGAAGCTGCTAGAAGCTGCCCACCAAGTCAGAGAGCCCACCTGCCTGGTGGGAAGGATTATTTTAATTCTCTTCTTAAAAAAAATAGCTGGTGGGAGACTTGCTAAAATTCGCATTGAATGTGATTTTTCGCACACCCAAGGGAGCTGCCAGAACGGGAACACATATGCTCCCCTGGAGCCAGCCCTCTGGGGTCTGGGTGTGAACAGCAAGGCCTCGCCCCACAGCAGGGGCTCAGTTGGTTTTAGCTTCCCATGTGTGAGATCAGTTACATGTGGCCAAGACACTGTCTGGTACAGCTACTCTGGAAGATTATATTTTAGAAAGAAAGGTTTTAGACCTCATTTTAAGACATGAAAGGAAGCCAAATTGAGGGGCTTGGAGAGAAGATAGAGGTGGGTAAAGGAGCCTTGAATTAATCTGACACTGCTTTTGAAATAAAAAAAGAATAAGGCAAGAAAAACCCACAGAATTATTGCTCTCCAAGGGGGGAAGCTGGGTCCAATGCCAAAAAGGTCTGTATGTGAACCGTTTGGCTCTACACTTCCACTGAGATTTTGGGAACTCTATTGCATGCTTTTTGGTATCTCACTAGGGGCCATCATTCACTTTCCCCAAAAGGATGATTTTTAAACTAATAAAATCCGGTTCTTGCAAAGCTTCCCCCAAGGAGCCTGTTTATAGGCACAGGCATGTTTAAGAATTGCCTTGAAGGTATAGCTGGGGGAGCTGAGTCAGAACTGAGGTCCAGGATCAACCACTACCTGGGACCTTTGCTTTTTGTGGGGTAGGGAGGTGGGACAAGAGCTTCCTGAATTCTGAGTTTTTTTGGTCTGGCTAGCGTTAGGGAAGGCAGGGGTAAAACAAACTGTCTTACCTGCAAGAGTTAGGTAAGCTTCTCTCTGTTCTGTGGGCTCCTACCTGGTATCCTGGACAGAAAACCCATCAGTCTCAATTCAGGCTGCCTTGGTGGTGGTTTTGTTTTGTTTTAATGGATCCTGGGCTGGGGATTAATTTTTTCTTCTTCTAATGAGTGAGTTAAAACAAATAGACAATAAAAATTAAAATAATCTGGATGGGGTATATTAATATAGGTAAGCTTCCAGTCTTGCTTCTCGGAGGCTGATATGTCTACAAAGGCCCTTTCAAAGGACAGACTAGGGCTCTGCAAAATCTGGGACCTGGTTGTTGACATAACAGAGAGAACTCCCTCTAATACCCATAGCACCCTTACCTCCTCATTTGTCTAGGATGGAGAATTTTTAAATGGCATTTAGATATGGAATATTCTAAATAACATGTGTTTCCTTTTGGCATTGGTTCATTGTTCTTATTCAACTATCTGCTCAGTTTGATCATCATATATATAGCTCAAGTAAACACTTAAATCATACTACCTGAGAAATTATAGGAATCTTGAGTTGAATAAGACCTCTTCAATTGATTCTCACTTCAATGATTCAAAACCAAGGGGGGCAGATTTTATCCCCAGGGGCCATTTGGCAAATGTCTAGAGTCATTTTTGGTTGTCCCATTTGGGAGGGCAGTGCTACTGGCAGCTAGTGGGTAGAGGCCAGTGATGCTCCTAAGCATCCCACAGTGTACAGAACAGCCCCCACAACAAGTGATTATCTGACTCCAAAGTCAGTTGTGCTGAGGTTGAGAAACCTGCTGTAGCAGAAGAGACACATATTGAATAAATGGTTACACTGTGGTGAGATACATGCAAAAATATACGTAAGTACAAGATATTGAAGCAAGTACATGTGTTTGTGTTTGGGAGGGTGGAGGTAGGAGGGGACATTGGGGAAAACTTCATGGGAAAAAGACTCCAAATCATGATTTTTACTTAATGTCTTTTAATTAACTGTCCAAGAATGACTTTTGAAAGTTTATTAGTCAGGAACTACATATTGGATTTCTTTTTCTTTTTGCACAAACCTCTGGGTATTTAATCAAATGTTTTTGATGACTTCATATCTTCTCTTAAAAATAAAAATTTCCCCAAAGAGCTGGGGAGAGGCATAATAAGAGAAAAATCAATTTTACCGTATTTCATGTTTCTCTAGTCTACTATAACCTATTATGGTTATAGTTCTTCCACCTGGACAGTTCTTCCCTTTTCTCCTTCAAGGTTCATCCTTATGACTCTTGGCTCATGAAACCTTTGGAGATTTCAGTTTACTGTTATTGGTCTATTCTCTAATTTCCTTAGAGCCTTGTTACCTCTTTCCCCATGTACATCAGTCTCTTGGGTGTATTTACACACAGACTGTGAGCTACTAAAGGACAGGGTCCTCCTGTGGATCCCTCTGCAACATTGAACACTGTTCTGGACCCTGATTTCCATTGCAAGAGGAAGAAGGAGAAGGACATTCAGGGAAGATGTCAGGATATTAACATTTTGCTGGGACATTGGCTCATATATCCAGCACATTTTATCTTTCCAAGTCTCTGGATCATGTCTTATAATAAAGTCTAAAAGTTTAATCTCTGCTCAGTTGGAACAACATGCAAAAAATAAATTGCCATAATTATTATTAGCATTTTCTTACAGATTTTTCAGAAGCTATTTCTATATCAAGCAGATCAACCTTTCTGTTGTCATAGAGACAAAGATCTTTATATAACCATAGGCAAGGTAAGATTTTTTTTCTCTCTCCCTTCCATTTGTCTGGAACTAATAAGGAAAGGAAATTTTTTCAATCTATTTTTTCTATTATATTTTTTATTCCTCAATTAAAACTAGTAAAAACGTGGGAGGCTTTTTTTTGTATCACATTTTAGATTTTAAATATCTAAGTTTTAATAAACTATGGAAGGGATAGACAGATATGAACAATTGAACAATGCCATTTTCAAGATTTGTAAGCATGGGCTTGTCAATGATAAGCAATTACAATCTACAGTCCCCCCCACCCCCCCGCCCCAATCCCCATTTAAACCAAATAGTGAACTTCAGTTGGAAGTCTTAAAAGTCAGGACAGCCAAGGCCTGAAATGATTAAAACGTGAACTAGCACTTGCTGAGGGGCTGCTGAATTCTAAGGTGCTTTAGGTACTCGCCTTCTCCAATCCCCGAACCCAGAGTGCTCCTCTTCTCTCTACTGAGTTAAGTCCTATGGATAATTTAGTGCAAGACCAACTTCCTCTTCTTCTGGAAGCCTTATCTCATAATTTCAGTTCTCTTCTTTTTACAAACTCCTGATAACTTGTTATTCATAGCATTTGTCTATTTTATAATTACCATTCACCATTTCATTCATTCATCATTAAGAAAAGAGGATTTTAGCATGAACTCAAACACTTTTCCTGTCCTTTGCCTCAATGTTGAATTATATTTTTACCCAACTGACTTCTTGCCCTAGGACTCAGAAGTCTGTCTGTTCTTTCTAAGATTAACCTATGATCTGAGACGAATACTTTCCTCCCACCCGCACTGAGATCCCACTCCATCAAATATTATTCTCCCCACCCCTTGCATTGTGTCTGTCCTTCTCTATGGATTCCTCCCTCTTTCTCTTTAAAGAAAAAAACAAAACAAAACATTTCTCTCAATCCTCTTTATTTTTCATATGTCTCAGAGTTTGGGGGTTTTAATTTGATCATAGCTGCATTTTGCAATCAATAGGTATTATGGATGTATATGTGTGGGGGATGGTGGAGGTGTGGAGATGCAAAGTATATGGTACAAGAAAGTTTACAACATACTTCTTGCTTTCCAGAAGATTATATCCTCTGTAGAAAGCAATATCTTGCATCAGAATCACGTGGGGAGTGTTAAAGCACAGACTGCTGGACCACACCCTCAGTAGATTGGGGCTGGTGCTTGAGCGTATGCATTTCTAACATTTCCCAGGTGATACTCATGCTGCTAGTCTGGGACCACAGTTTGAGGAATATTGCCTTAATGTATCTACCCTTCTATTCATTTTTATGCAACTCTTTTGTCATATTGATGTTGAAATCACCATATCCTGCTGAAAAAGTTATCCTGTTGGGGCCTTTTTCAGCTCCACCTCCATAGGGTTCTCACCTGAAGAGGAGGTCATCTCTCAATTGTCTGATCCTCAGGAAGTCTGACCTTGTGAGACTTGGGTCAGCATGTCTGTTGACCCAAGGCAGGGTGGGGAACCTTTTTTTCTTTTTCTTTTTTGCCAAGGGCCATTTGAATATTTATAACATCATTCGCTTAATATAATTCACTTAATATAAATTTATGTTGTATGAAAAAAGCTCCTAGATTTATAGAATTGTGAGTTCCACCTGCAGTTGCCTTGCAGGGCCAGACCAAATGATTTCAAGGGCCTTATGTGGCCTGAGTTTGGATGTTTCCCACCCTGACCTAAGGGGTCTAAATGTCTAGGAGAAGATCCTTCTGGAGTGATGCCAAAATAGTGTGTGTGAAGAGAGGAAGTCAAGGGTTCTCCAGAATCCCACAGGGGTGACAAAGGACTTCAGAGCTTGGACAACTAGCTCCTTTTTGGGAGTGAGACTAGACAGCTTTAGCATGCTAGCACACTTACCTTGTCTCACACTCAACCCAAATCTAGTCAGCCCTTAAAATCTTTTAGAAGGGTTGGTTCTCAGCTTCTTTAAGCTGCGCTGTGGGTCAATAAGAGGATTTTTGTTTTCTTTTGGTCTTTCCCCTTCTGCCTTCTCCAGGGAAGGGGTACACTCCTGAGGCCTCCAAGGGTGTGGCAGCAGGAATTGTTGAGAGATTTCAGTGAAAAGCTGAATCTGAAAGGAGCTGGAACTTGGTCCATCCATTCCTGCCTCCCAACAGGGGTTCTCCACTCAGTGCCAACTTTGGAGAAGCTGGAGAAAAAGTTACATATATATATGTAATCTGTATGATGAGTACCAGGCAAGTGAGAGAGGCTGTTAGTGGCACAATCATTCATAAGAGCAGGATGAGAAGCTTGTCAGAGAAGGACAAGGCCTGGGACTTTGAAGGCAGGTTCCATAGATTTGTTGATTGATTGAAACAAATTCTATCAGCATGGTCCTCACTTTCAGGGGATTTAACTGACAAGATAATTAATGAGAACTAATTAATATAAACCCCTCAACCTTTAAACTGTATCTGTCAACCACAAATATCCCCCGAAGGCCACTCACTCTTCTGGGGGAGAAGTCTGGCCCCTCAGGAGGGAGGGGAGTCCCCTCAGTGAAATGGGCTTCTGACAGATTGCTGGGGCTCAAGGAATTGGGGAGGGGGTCTCTTTCCTCCCCCAGCATGAAATTCTATCACCTCCAGTTGTTAGAACATGACCAAGACCTCCACTTTGGTGCCTTTTGTATACTTTCATAATATCCCTTTTCTCTTGTAACAAGTTTATCACAATGTAGTTCATATACCATAAATTCACCTATTTATAGTGTACAATGCAATAATTTTTAGTCTCTTCATAGAGTTGTCCAACCATCACCACAATCTAATTTTAGATAGTTTTTGTCACCCCCAAAGCCACACCCATTAGCAGTCACCTGGCCCTCACTCCAACCTGGCAGTTTCTAATCTATTTTCTGTGTATCTAGATATTTCATTTTTTTAAAAAATATATTTTTATTGATTTTAGAGAGGAAGGGAGAGGGAGAGAGAGAGAGAAACATCAATGATGGGGGAGAATCATTGATTGGCTGCCTCCTGCACATGGGTGGGGGATCGAGCCTGCAACCCCGGCATGTGCCCTGAATGGCAATGGAACCGTGACCTTCTGATTCATTGGTCGATGATCAACCACTGAGCCACACCGGCAGAGCTCTGGATATTTGGGTGCCTTTTTCTAAATTGAAGAAAGGAGACCTGGTGACACTCTGATACACTAGCATTAACCCCCATTCTCTTCCTCACCCTATTATTTCAGCACACAGCTTCCTCCACCTGCTTGCTGATGTATACAGTTCCCTTAACCAGCTCTGTGATTGTGGAGGCGTTGGTGGCAGGCCCAGGTGGGACACAGGGCCTGACTGATGAGGCCTTGATTGAAATGCGTTTGTCTGGCACAGGGGTGGAGCAGTGGCTCGCATGCTCCCTAAGGTGTAAGTGGGCCCTGGCTGGGGGAGGTGGCTCCCAGCAGTCTGGGTTGAGTGACCAGGTCACCCGTGGCCATTGGGCCTGAACACTTCACTCCTAGAGGACCACAGGAAGCCAGAGGTCACAGTAAGTTCTAACAACAGGGATGCCCCAAGGCTCAAAGACCACGCAAGATTTCTCAGGGCAGAGACAGCTGCTGATGGAGGAGCATCACACCCTGCCCCTTTCCAGTACCGACAGGGAGCAACTCCTTCCCCTGTGGCTTCTGGGCAGTTCCACACCCCCTTCTGCGGCCCCCACTAGGAGAAAGAGGGGACGGGGGGGGGGGGGGCAGGGGCTGGAGGTGCGACAGCAGGTGGGGCCCAAATCCAAGGTGCGGTACAGGGTGGTAAGGACACACCCCAATCTTTGGCTGCTCATCACTCTAAAAGGTGGTGGGTTTGACCAGGCGAAAGGTTTTCCTCCAAAGTTCCAGGTAAAGGCGGGCAAAGAGTAGGGACGCGAGGTGATGGGGAGGGAGGGTCGCAGGTCGGGAGCGCCGCGCGTACTCACAGTCCGGTGAGGCCGGCCCGCGGGCCAGGGCAGCGCAGGGCGCCGTCGGGCGGGCAGCTGCAGGGCTCCGGGCAGTGCGCCCCGCTCAGCGCCCGAGGCAGCGCAGGCGGCAGCAGCAATAGCAGCGCCAGCAGCGGCCACAGCGCCGGGGACAGCTGCCCCATGGCAGGAGAGCCCGAGTGCAGGCTTTGGCGACTGGGCGGGCGCCCTTGATAGCCCTGGAGTGGCCCGCGCCCCTCTCCCCGCCCCTTGGCCTGTGCTTCCACCTCCTCGGCTCCGCCCGCCCTTACCCCCGCTATGGCGTCCCCGCCGCTGAAATTATGTTGTGCCTCGAGGTGGGACAGTGTTCAGTATCCCATCACTCCCTTACTGCTGCTTTCTCTGGACTGTCCAGTCCGCTACATCTGCAAATAGCCCTAGGGGCACATGCTTGGATAAGGGGTGGGGAGTTCAGAATGCCTGTCCTGGCTCCACTGTAACCAGGAGTGTGAAGTTGAGTGAGTTGTGTCACTTCCCCTAACTTCTTTTATTTCATCTGGGAGGGTACAGCCCCATACTCAGGTACAAACCATACTCCATCCCAGGGGTGAACGTGCCCAGCTGAGAAGCTTCTTCTCTCCTTCATTCTCAGACCTAAATCCTTTCTCCTTCTTCCCCACCACCTCCCTCTACACGAAACTAATTTCTGTCCTCCCAACTTCCCCAGTACTGCTCTTTCCTCCTTATATAATAACGAGTTGAGTCTGTTCTAATCTGCACTATAGACTGTGAGGTGCCAGGGGTTCTTTCTGGCTTCTACTTGATAAAGATTTGTTGAGTGAATGAAACTGCTCTAATAAAACACAGCCGTTACTCCACTGGGAGGCCCAGTATAGGCTGGATCTGTGACAGGTGCTTTTCTTCACATCATGTTTAAGCTTCACAGTAAACTAGCAAGGGTTACAATCAGAAAAACGATGTCCTGAGAGGTTACATGATTTTCCCAAAGTCACACAGCTCATAAGCAGCAGAAACCTGTTTGAACTCATATTTATCACCCATGTAAAAAAATTACTATATGACCTACATACCAAGGACTTGGAAAGGAGACAAAAATGTTATGGTAAACCTGGGGATCCATAATTTCCCCTATTTAATCCCATCATTAAAATACTTTTCTACCTTCTTTCCAAGGACTCTGGAAATCCTAGAAGTCTTTCTGGAAATGGTGGACTTTGAGAGCTGAGAAGGTATCCAAGACTGTACAGACAGGAAGTGAAATCAAATTCCTTTTTTTCTGTGTTGATGCCACCTCTCATGGACATACTGGCTCAGTCACCAGTCTCTAGTCTTTTGGAGTCTCTTGCCCAAGGAAGGTGAATTAAAAATATATCTATTAAAAAATAATTGGGCTTTGCTAGATGACAGCATTGTGCTCGATGGCATGAAAAACAAAGCTTTGTATGTCTATATGATTGTCTTTATGTTCTGGATCCCTGTCTCCAACTCCTGACTACATTTGCTGTTCCCCTGACCTGGAATGATTTTCTCTTCCTTTTTTATGTTCCATGTAGGTAAACTCCTAGTTATCCTTCACGACTCAACCCATTGTCACTTCCACTGTAAAGCCTTCTCTGATTCGACTTGCCTGAGTAGTTGTGGCCATAGCACCTGATTCTATAGCCAGTAATATAACACACTGCTATTATGGCTTTAATTTTGCTTCCTCCTGTCCATTCATTTTAGTTATTGCTAGGGCATGTCATAGCCTCTAGCTCCTAGTAGGTACTCAGTATATATTGTTGAGTAACAGAATGAATAAATGAAACCCACGCACAGACGTATAGCAGATGCTCAATAAATCAGCTGAGAGAAACTTAACAACCTTGCTTTATTTATTTCAATGGGGTCACATTTCCTCTCTTTTAGCTTTGTCAGATTTTGGTGGGAAAGTTGGGGTAACTCTGGGCTTTTCAAACATTTCCACCATATATCCTGAATTGCAGGAGAAAGGGGATGGATACTTCAAGGTGGCTGAGTGGTATTTATTTCAAGTCTTATGTTATATGGAGCCTTTTCTTTTTACACTATAGCCCAGTGGTCGGCAAACCGTGGCTAGCAAGCGAGCCGCGGTTTGCCGGCCACCGCCATAGCCTATCTGGTATCCTTTTATATAAAAACCCAGGGTCCGTAATGACTGACTGAAGGCTCAACCAAACACTGGAAGTCAGCCCTGCAGTCAGTGCTGGGTTGCTGTGATTACCCAGCACTGACTGTTGCCGGTGAGGGCACAGTGACCCAGAACTGACTGCCGAGGGGGCTGCCGATCAGGACCGGAGAGAGGCCCAGAGAGAGAGGCAGGGTCTGATCTGCAGCCTCTGCAGCAGCTAATGATCAGCCGTTGCCTCTCTCTTTCTCTCTGGACTTCACCAGCAGCTGTGCCTCTGTTTCTCTCTGGGCCTCTGGGGGGGCTGCTGATCAGCCCTGCCTCTCTGATCAGGCCTGGAGATGCTGACTGGCATAGAAACTGACCAATCAGAACCAAATCTGGATGAACTGTGAGGAGCCAATGGCTGCCTAGGAGGCAGAGATTTTGACATTGTCTGGCATAGAAACCGACCAATCAGAACCAAATTGGCTGGCAGGGGAGGACAGTTGGGGGCAAGATCAGGCCTGCAGGGGAGGGCAGTTGGGGATGAGATCAGGCCAGCAGGGGAGGGCAGTTGCAGGTGAGATCAGGCCAACAGGGGAGGGCAGTGGAGGCAACCAGGCCAGCAGGGGAGGGCAGTTAGGGGTGATCAGGCAGGCAGAGGCAGTTAGGGGTGATCAGGTCAGCAGGGGAGAGCAGTTGGGGATGAGATCAGTCCAGCAGGGGAGGGCAGTTGGGGGCGAGATCAGTCCAGCAGGGGAGAGCAGTTGGGGGCAACCAGGCCAGCAGGGGAGGGCAGTGGGGGCAACCAGGCCAGCAGGGGAGGGCAGTTAGGGGTGATCAGGCAGGCAGAGGCAGTTAGGGGTGATCAGGTCAGCAGGGGAGAGCAGTTGGGGATGAGATCAGGCCAGCAGGGGAGGGCAGTTGGGGGCAAGATCAGGCTGGCAGGGGAGGGCAGTTAGGGGCGATCAGGCAGGCAGACAGAGGTAGTTAGGGACGATCAGGCAGGCAGGCAGGTGAGCAGTTAGGAGCCAGCGGTCTCAGATTGCGAGAGGGATGTCCGACTGCTGGGATCAGAGCTAAACTGGCAGTTGGACATCCCCCAAGGGGTTCCAGATTGGAGAGGGTGCAGGCTGGGCTGAGGGAACCTGCCTCCATGCATGAATTTTGTACACCGGGCCACTAGTATAAAAAGAATGGTTACTCCCACCTATCCCTGAAAATCCATCTGATTCTGTGCTTGGGTATCCTTGGGGGCTACTTAAACTCCCATTATAGAAGAACAGAGCGATCAGAACGTCTTGATTTTCCTTTCTGTTTCATCATCAACCATGTGACTTGGTCTTTGATTTCCTCATCTGTAGGAGGAGGGGTTGGAGTACACAATCCTTAAGGCTCTTCTAGCTCTACAATGCAAGGCCTTTGTGGGCAGCTCCTATTGTCTTGTTGGTGGAAAGACTTGGATTGTGTATATCGACTTCTTATTGCTTGTGTTGGATTGGAAATTAAATCCTTTATAAAAAGGTGAAGTTGTTCAGTTGAAAGAAAACTTTAATTCTAATGAGCTTTCATTAAGCTTTTATATCTCTGATTAATTTCTGTTGTATCTTACTTACCACATTGGTTCTTGTAGGGTACCTATTATAACAAAATCACACTGATTGTTAAAATCACAAAAGTTTGTTACAGTGGAATTTACCTATCCTTCTCATTCATATGTAACCTATTTAGAGTGATTATTTTTAAATCTGAAGAACCCCTATGTCATATAATTATACTTATAGTTACTTTTGTCACAGAACCTCAAAAGAGCATGACCCACAATGATTGCTAATTATATTTTACTGACAAACTAAAGTTCTTGGAATTCACAAGAAGTTTATTCTACCTTAAAGAGATAAAGAATATCTGATGTGTTCTAGACAGTTTGGCTCAGTGGATAGAGTGTCAGCCTGCAGACCAAAGGGTCCCAGTTGGATCTGGTCAAAGGCATGTACTTTGGTTGCAGGCTCCTCCCCAGGCCTGGGGCCTGGTTGGGGCTCATGAAGAGGCAACCAATTGATGTATTTCTCTGTCTTTTCCCTCTCTCTTCCACTCTCCCTAAAAATCAATGGAAAAAATGTCCTTGGGTGAGGATTAAAAAAAGAAAAAGAATATCGGACACTACAACTCAGAAATCTTAATAATTTTTTTTTGAAATTTTAGAACAGGGCTTCTTATATTTTAAGATGCAGAAATATCATGTTGGAAGCTTTAAAAACAAAGATTCTTGGGACCCTTTCTCCAAAGAGACTTCAGTTGATATGAAGTGGGGTCTAGGAGTCTGTTCTAACAAGCACCCATGCAATTTTGATGCATGGGGCTCCCAGAACACAATTTGTGGAACATTAAAATGGAAGTCCTAGAATTAAATTTGCCTTGCGAAGACAAAGTTCAAGAATCTTTACTATGGACTCTGAATGAAGTCTAAAAATTTTGACCCATTGTTAAAGAAATCTGGTATATTGTAGTACATGCATACAGATAGTATATTTGTAAATTTGTTCAACTGATTATAATACTGAAGTTTTGTTTTACTTTTTTTTTTAAAGTAGCAATCAGTTTACTCATTTAATTTTTTTTGGAGGGGTGGAGAATGAGCAATTTTACAAGATCATAGATCATATTTTTTCTTATGCCTCACTAGATCAAAACTCAATAGCACTTGATGTCACACTGAGATGCTGGAGTTGGAGGAAGTCGGCAAAGTAATGAAAAAACCTCAAGCAGGTTAGGTAAGATTTTCTGATTTTTGAACACATACCATATTAGTATAATACCATAACTGATATTTCTTCCCTTTTAAAAGCACTGGTTTTACCTTCCCCATAGAAGGAAACTAGGGCAGAGGAAGAAAAAATGTGTAAGGAAAGAAAAATACAGTTAGCTTGTCAGTTGTTCACTTTGCCACGGGGAGCAAAATAAAACAAAGCAAACCAAGTTTTCCTCCTGGCTGCCTTGTCTCTCACCCTCCTGCTCTCATCTTGTCCCTGGGTCAGGCATGGGTAGGGCTCTCAGTCCCCTTGATAGACCCTCTTGCTCACATGTTGCTCCATGAGAGATGCTCAGAGGGCCGCATCAGCCTGATGGTGCCGATAATACATGTCACATTGAATTATGCTTTCTGGACATCATGTCACATGTAGACAAACAGAAAGGCCAGACATCACCTTAGGGCCTGCAAGGCTTTTCTCAAAGGAAGAATCCTCTTCAAGTCATAGGAGTCATTACTGAATTGTGCAATATGGGGCCCAACAAACTGAGAGAATGGTGCTCCTGTTTTCAGCAGAAGGGAAGGCAGCGGGAGCTGATTCACAGCGGTGCTGAGGGCGCCCTGGGGAGACTGGGCACGCTGGAAGATGAGGAGTGCTGCCCCGGGTGTGTGGAGTTCCAAGTGACAGCTAGCTGGAGAGATCCAGGAGGCAGCTGGACTGCAATGGTGCAGAGCAAGGCAAACACTGAAATGGGAGAGGCAAATTTGGGGATCCTACCCTAATGGTTGTCATCTCTTAGAACCATTTTTGGGAAGTTACTTAAGAGGCAGATTTCGGGGGACTTACTGGGAGATTCTGCTTCTGTCCTTTTGGCTCAGGACAGGAAATGTGCATTTGGAAAAGGAACCCCAGTCCACCCTCTGAGAAACATTGCTCCAGAGTGATAGATGAAACCAGGGAGGGGATGTCTGGAGAGAAGTGGGCTCAGGACAGCATGGTGAGTTACCTGTGTTAGGGAGGAGGAATAGGAGGCGCCATAACAGAATTTGGGAATGCAGTAAAATCGAGGGAATAGACTATCCACCCAAGAAACAAAACCCATGGTAGGTAAACACAAAGGAAACTTTATTCTAACTTGAAATAAAGGTATGGAAATTAAAGAAAACCAGATGTATGATTTTACTTCTTCTACTAGTAAATTAGCCAAACGAAAAGTCATTTAAAGCAAATACCAAATGGTAGAGAAATAATTGTAAAACAGACACATCCATGCATTTAAAATGATTTAAGCCTTTTGGAAAGCAATATGGTAATTCCTATCCTGATCCAGGCATATGTGTATCAATCCATTGATTCTAGAACTTAGAATTTTCCAAAGAAAATATTCAAACAGGATAAAAAACACCATGAGAATGAAGATGTTCATTATAGTAGTGTCCATATAACAAATTTGAAATAATCTAAATATTCAGCAATATTATAGTGATTTAAATAAATTAATTCACTTAATCGATGAAATATTACAGTAATTAAAAATAATTGGACTAATTAAGAGACATAGAAGAGTTGGATATGTTAAATAAAAAAAGAGTACAAAGTAATCTTCACATTGTAAGTTCAAATCAACATGTTCCTTTGAGAAGAAAACCAGATTTCATTTTCTGTCCCAATCCTGCAACTCCAAGTCAGCCCAATGTATCATGTACCATGTTCCTGGTAACCTATAAAGCAAGCCACAGACACCAGTTGGTTTTCTGAACAGTTACTTGGTTCTCAGATGTAAACATCATAACCCCTCTTCTCCCCAGTTCCATCATTGGCTTGGTTTCCAACTCTTCCCTGCTCTTTATCGACTTAAGATGCCACTTCTGACCCTCTGCACTTTATGTCAGCATCTGGCCCTGCTCAGTCCCAACTTTCACCTTCCTTCCCCTCAGACTCCATGGTGACAGGCCCTCCCAGTTTCAGACACTTTCAAGTACTAACACCCACCTCAAGGGTTCTATAATGTGTCTAAATTTTTACTTAAAATTTTTTTTTGCATTGAAGTAATGTCCCTGCTAAAATTATCCAGATGATTTGAAACACCAAATATTGAAAAATATAATACTTCCTCATATTCCTCCCCCCTCCACAGCCATGGCATTTGCTTAATTTCTACACAATATACTTTTATTGTTACCTGCTTTAATTACCTATTGCTGTAGAACAATATTACCACAAATTAGGCAGCCTAAAATTGTTATTGCACAGTTTCTGTGGGTCAGGATTTGGGGCATGGCTTAGCTGGTGGAGGGTGGGCAGGGTGGGGGGAAGATCTGGTGGCCTAATCTCTGTATAGACTTTCATTACATTCTGATACTAGTTAGGTTCCAATTATCATGTTGGCATGACTGAAGGCTCTGTGAATCTGGCAGCAACAGTCAGCCTGCGCTGAGGACTAACTTAGGTTTCCTTGGGGTAGTGTCATCTATGTGGTTCATGAAGGTCTCTCCCCAAAGCTTTCTCTACCTCCTCCTCCTCCTCCTCCTCCTCCTCCTCCTCCTCTTCTTCCTCCTTGTCCCTCCTCCTCCTTGTCCCTCCTCCTCCTTGTCCCTCCTCCTCCTTCTTCCTCCTCCTCCTCCTTCTTCTTGTTAATCCTCACCAGAGGATATTTTCCCATTGATTTTAGAGAGAGTAGAAGGGAGAGGGAAAGACAGAGAGAAACATCAATGTGAGACAGACACATCGATTGGTTGCCTCCTGCATGTGCCCTGATCAGGGCCCAGCTAGGGAGGAGCCTGCAACGGAGGTACATGCCCTTGACTGGAATCAAACCCAGGACCCTTCGGTCCGCAGTCCGACGCTCTATCCGCTGTGCCAAACTGGCTAGGGAAAAATAGTATTCTTTTTGGTCTGTTATGTAGTTTTCTTCTCTGAGTGTTTCTGAATATCCTGATTCTACAGGAAGTGGCCTATTCTTTTCTATTCTCACCCAGTCTGTTCTGGGGAGATCGTGTTCTTATATAATGCCTGTATTATTTTTCTTTGGCCAGCTCTTGGTTTTTGCATCTGTAAACGTTCCAAGTTCATTTTAAGTATCAGGTGTCAGTGATATTGGTGAGGTTGTTCTGCTTTCCTCCACACACAATGCTCTGCCCCAGGCAGCTTGTTACCTGAAAGGACTCTCTTCTGTGGGCTGGCACTAGTTATTTTGCCTATCTAGTATTCTCTTCCTTTGGTAGCTGCACTCTGCTTTTCAGGGAACTCTCTGTCGCCTCCTCAAGGTGTTTTGTGAGCCTATTGACCTAAGTGCTCCTTGGTCTTCAACTCTCTTACCTGAGAGGAGGTGAGCACAGGACCTGGGTTAGACTTTCTTCTGGGAGTTCAGTGTTCAGTGAATGACTTGTCGACAGAGGTGGCCAGAGCTGAGTCATTCTTCTTTCATCTGTGAGACTCTGACTGAAATTCTTGGAACTGATTTTTTCCTGTCCTTTTTTAGGACTTCTTGTTTATATCTTTCTTAATTTCTTAAGTTCTAGGACATTACCCAATGTCCTGTTGTTCTAATAAATTATAATTATTATTTTGCCTATATTTTTTAGAATCAGTTTCAATTGATTACAACTAAAGAATCTAATCCTATACCAAGTCTCTCTACCTTTCTTTCCATATGTGGTCCTTTTAAAAACATTAATTTTAGAGAGAGGGAGGGAGAGAGAGAGAGACATCTATGTGAGAGAGAAACATCGATCAGTCGATGCCCTGACTAAAATGGAACCTGCCACCCCTTGATATAAGGGCTGACGCCCCAACCAACTGAGCCATACCAGTCAGAGCTCCACATACGGTCTTTTCTGTTTTTTGCTATATTGGCCAAAAGTGGAAAGGACTACTTCCTACTTCTTTAAGCAAGCAGAATTCCTAAGTGTGTTCTGAGTAAGAGTCTGCCCTGACTTGTCTTGGTGATGTTTAAGAGACTGATGAATGCCGTGGAGAGCAGCAAGAGGAATGGGAGAGCGATTTCCCTTAGACTCTTTTTTTAAAAAAATATATTTTATTGATCTTTTTTCAGAGAGGAAGGGAGAGAGATAGAGAGTTAGAAATATCGATGAGAGAGAAACATCGATCAGCTGACTCCTGCACACCTCCTACTGGGGATGTGCCCGCAACCAAGGTACATGCCCTTGACCGGAATCGAACCTGGGATCTTTCAGTCTGCAGGCTGACGCTCTATCCACTGAGCCAAACCGGTTTTGGCTCCCTCAGACTCTTAACAAGACACCAGGACTGGGGGGGAGGCAGGGACAAAGCTTGGCAAGGACTTGGGCTCAGCCATGTGGGAGCCCCTTCAACAGAATGGTAAGGTTTCAGGGGAGGGCCAATAATGAACCCAGGGAGCCTGACATTAGGCCCCTTTGCTCCCAATGGCAAAAATTCCTTTTCTTCAGGCTGGGCATGGAAGCAGAGAAAGCAGACTGTAAGGGTTCATCATTGGCTGGGACAATGAGGATGTCAGCAGTGACCATGACTGATTTTTTGAGTACTGTGGAAGCCAACTGAATTCTGGTGAGGCCCTCAGGAGGAAGGATACCTCAGTAATACCAGAGACAGAAATTCTTACAAGTCTAGGAAGGTAAGAACTCAAAATGGAAATCAATTTAACAAAAATAAAGAAATAGATGTTTTGCATGTCTCAGTGTATTGATTTAGATTCATAATGGTTATAAGCCCTTAAAAATTCTCATCCATAGCTTAATGAGTGTATTGAATGTCAGTTCTATCCCAAACATCAGCAAGCCTCTCTGTGGGTAAAGCAAAAACATATAGGGTTCTGCCTCAATCTTCCAAGAGCATACAGCCTTATTGGAGAGAGATGACTCAAATAGCTAGAAGGAAGTTAGGTACCCTTACAAAAGCTAATCATCCGCGTCTGACAACAATTTAAGAGCTGTACTTGTGCTTAATTGGCAAACGAGTGGCTTAGTCAATAAGCAGTAAGAGTTCAGTGACTGTAACATTAAAGGACAATGGGAGGAAGAAAAATAATTTAATGCTTTTTGTTCCAGTAACGGTGAGTATGAAGGGTTGCTTGTTCCGAGAAAAGGAACAGTTTGTCCTAGCAGTTCACTGCTTCCCAGGGAGCTCATGCTTTGCCAGCCTCTGGTCTCAAGGGTCCCTCCTCCAGAGATGGGGGGTCAGGCCTACTGGAGCAGCCTGCAGAAATCAAGCAGGCTGATAATGCGCTTAAAGATGTTTTCTGCTTATCTTTTCTCTTTGTCTTCCTAAATGCATAGCACTTTTCCAGGTCAGTGTCAGAGGAACCTATGTTCCCCATCAACAATAAGACCTAGCAGGCAGGGAGGGGATTGCTTGGGGATTAGGGGAACTCAGAGTGGCTTTGTGTGTCAGCGTTACACAGTCCTCTTCTTCCATGTCAGTATCCAGCACAAGGCTTTTTGAGAGCCTAGCTAAAAATCTGAAGATATGGCCAAGTGGGAGCCCTGGGCTCTGATGTAGGGGAGGAGAAGAGACCAGATGAAGTTCCCGAGAGACCCAGGCTGTGAGGCTGGGTGGATAGGGAAGGGATTTGAGAGTCATGGTGGTGTGGAGTTTGTCCTACTGTGATCTTGGCATACAACTCCCTTTTGGAGCTTGGTTTTACTGTCTGTAAAATGACCACAAGAAAATAGGGCTTTAATGAAAACCAAGCACAAACATCTAAATATCCTACATTAACACATTAAGAAGTGGTTATTCACTTTACTAAAAGGATTGTCCCCTTTATAAGAATTCAAAAATCCCATTTACAGGGCAGTTGCCTTTCATTTAAAAGTAGAATTTAGTTTGCAAAATGTGATTGTATTTTCAGCTTTTAAGGAAAATATCAGTTGCATAAAGGGAGTTCTGCATGTCTTCTTGCTCTGTTCCTTCTTTATCCCTTTACACAAGATAATGGTGCTTACCTGATGTTTAAGTATGAGCTGAAAATACAAATTGGTAGCGGATTCCTCAGCAAAGACAAAATAGGGTTTATTCTCCAGTGGCTTCTGGACTGGCAGTGGACAAATCTTTGTTCTGGTCCAAGCTCCAAAATAGCTGGATTCCTTTGGACAAGTCTTAGAATAATAGAACCTTTGTGTTGTTAGGGGTCATCTAATCCATCCTCCTTTTGAGAGAGGGATTTCAATATCCCTGACTGATATATTTTCTGGACCTCATTATGTACATCTGTATGATGAGGGGAATTGATCTTTAATTTGAATCAGTGCAGAGAGGGTGGGAGTGGGAGGGTTGAGAAAGTAGAAGCCAGGACTCGGAAGTCTACATGTAATTATATCACAATCTACAGAGGCTAAATTCTAGATAGATCATCTAAATAAGACCCCTTGGGGAATCAACCTCTGTATATTCCCTCCCTCTGCACAGAGCCACCCTCCTGTGGTCAGTAGTGAGGAAAAGTTCTGAGGTCTTGAGATACTTGCAATTTGACCTGGAGCTACGAGCAGCTCTACCTCTGCATTTATAAAGGAAGATAAAGTCAGGATGTTAGGTGAATTCTTTTCATCTTTGGCTGAGAATTATTCCATGGTTGAGCAGCCTCACTGCATTTTCTCTCTTGCTTCTGGCTCTCTCTCCTGTCTTTACCCACTTCTTACCCACCCCCAACCTTTTTTGTCCTTATTTTTTTTTTAACAATATGCAAACCTCAAGGGCATGCAGTTGGGTCTGGCTGAAATCAGCTGAGTGTTTACAGGATTTATCCAAGGAGGAGCCCTTGGGTCATTGTCATGGCAATTTTGATAATCCTGACAGGGTGCAGATGGGGCTGTCCAGGGCAATCTGAGAGTGCCTCCCACCCTGCAGCCTCAGTCACTGCTGGGGACAAATGGGGCTCGGTTACCATTTTTTAGTAATCTATGTGTGTGGGGGAAAAAGTTCTCATAATTTTAGTCATGAAAACCCTGGACCCAAAATATTTTATCAAAAACTTCATCTGGAGTGAGAAAAAGGCTCTGCAAAGGCTGGTTGAATCATTCGTAGGACTGGGCAAATATGCCATTTTTGCATAACTACATTGCTTCTTTATTGTCTGCAAACATGCCTATTTACTCTCTCTAATCCTACCCCCCCTGCTGCCCTCAGATCTGGAATATGAGCTCCCCAAGGCCAGGGATCTTTTAAAACCCATTTCTTGATTTTTCAATGCCTATCACTGTGCCCAGTCACTTAACAGGACTTCAGTAATGTCTTTTGGGTGAATGAAGAGGTGGCATAGGATGGCAGAGATGTGCAAGGTGGCTCCTGTTGGATAGAAATTGGATGAAGGTAGGAATGAGTGATGAAATCAATACCATAAAGATCAATGCCCAGAAAGGTAAACCTGGTGTCCAAGTATTTGGAGAACTAGGGTTGGAAAGAAGTTGGTGGCAGGAAGACCAGCAAGGAATGTGAGTCAGTCTCCTTGAAAAAGCATTGCTAGCGGTGCCTAAGAGAGACCTGCTATTGCAGCTTTGTTCATCTGGCCAAGGGCACAGCTAGGAGAGATATTCAAATGCCTAAAGAGCTGGGCATAAACTTGAACATAAATGTTCACAGCAGCACTTTTCATAATAGCTAAAATCTAACAACTTGGATCTCTATCAACTAATGAATGGATAAACAGAATGTGGTATATCTATATATTTTCAACCTTTTCCACATCATGGCACACATAAACTAATTACAAAAATTCTATGGCACACCAAAAATGTATTTTTTGCAGCTCTGACAAAAAAGGTATACTTTTTATTCATTTACATCAAACGGCTATTGTGCTGGCTTTCCCCCCCCATTTTTTAAATTTGACAATTTAAGGAGAGAGTGGTCAGTGCCCCTGACTAAATAGTCAGCTATTGCATGTTTTAAAAATTCTTGTGGCACACCAGTTGAAAATTGCTGATATAATGGAATACCATTTGGCAATAAAAAATGAAACAAGCTATAGCATGGATGAATCTTGAAAACACTGTGTTAAGTGAGAGAAGCAAGTTACAAAAGATCTTATGTTGAATATGAAATGTTCAAAATAGACAGAAAGTAGATTAGTGGTTGCAAGGGGCTGAGGGAGGGAGGAATGGGGCGTAATTTCCAATGCGTACGGGTTTTTTTAGGGGGTGATGAAAATGTTCTAAAATTAAATAGTGATGATGGTTGTATAACTGTACATATGCTGAAACCCATCAAATTATATATTTTAAGAGGACAAATTGTATGGTATATGAATTATGTCTCAATAAACATAATTATTACAAAATAAAAAAAATTGTTGAGTGAAATAAGCCAGGCAGAGAAAGATAAATATCACATGATCTCGCTCATTTGTGGAATATAATGAACGGCATAGACGGATGAACAAGAACAGATCCAGAGGCTGAGAAACGTCGATCAGAACATCATACCTCAGAAAACAACCCCAAGACCAGATGGTTTCCTGCAACAGAGAGGAATTGACAGGAGTGCTCCAACCACGAAGACAAGAGGAAAAAACAGTCCAGAGATGGAAGACGCTGACAACGCCTTGCCACGCGAGCAGTCAGCAGCTGTGCACCGCTGCAGGTTACCTAGGACCAAACCAGAGAGGGTCGGACCTGCATTGCCACCATGTGCCCACCATCCAGATATCACTGCTGACATGTACACATAAGGAACTGTTGGACATTGAAATTGGGACTCAAACATTTTTTTGTTTTGTCTTGTTTTGTTATTATATGTTTATTTCCAGTCTGCAAAGGCAAAACTTTTTAAAGGAAAGAAATGGTGGGAAAAAGATACAGAGGCAAAGAAGCATTGAACAGACTGTCAAACTACATTGGGAAGACGGGAGGTTGGGCGAGGGGGGCTGTAAGAGACCAACCAAAGGACTTGTACGCATGCATATAAGCACGACCAATGGATATAAGACACTGGGGCGGCGGGGAGGGTGGGCAGGTAAAGGCATGTCCTGGGGGGTAGGGGAGGTTGGGGGGAGATCAATGGGGAAAAAAAAGGAGACATATGTACTACTATTTGTAATACTTAAAACAATAAAAAAAAAATTTAATTGCCTGACATAAGGGTTTAAGAGTCTCCTGGGCTTTGGAGGAGAGGTTGCAGGGGTTCCAGAGAGTAAAAATGAATCAATTAGCAGGTTGTTCATGCTAATAAATAGTGTATATGTGCAAACCAATTCACAAGTCCGCAAATGGCCATCTTCTTTTTATTTCCATTTATTTCATTCTGCAGTGTTCCACAAGTCCCCTCAGTTCTGGTAGCCGCATGTTGGTGAAGGAGTCCCAGGGCTGTCCTGGACTCTTGCTTCATGTCTGGTTTATTCAGGTTTCACTGCTCTCATGACAGCCTCCCTTTCTAGGACTCGGTCTGCTGGAGGATGATACCATTCATCTTCAAACTGACCCCTCCCTTAGGCTGCTGACCCACGGTCCGGTCCTTATGTCAGGTTGTGAGTCAGGATGCCATTAGAATGGGAGGCCTTCTTAGTAGCTGCCAGTGCTGTGCTGGCAAACAAGCTCTCTTAAAAATAGGTTAATTAAGTATCAAATGGCAGAGCCAGGATTAGAGTCCTAAATGTGGGTGCATTTAATCACAAGACTGCCCACTCACTCTTACAGTACTCACACTAGTTCACAAGACCCCCAACTGTAAGGTCTTCACAAGGAAGTGGTCCAAGCCAAGAAAAGGGATGTCATTCTAAAACCTCCAGTGTGGCTGATGGCAAACTACCCATGTGAACACTAAGTAGGGAAGAGAGGAGCATGACTGGCTCTAGACAGGCGGTGTGAACCTGATCCAGAGTACCATTGCTCTCAGGGCAAGTACACTCTGGTGGCTCCTTCACCAACTCCTCAGGCACTTCAGATGGGTGTTTCCTGGAATATTCAGAAAACATGAAAGCTTTTAACTCTCCCCCGCCCCCATATCAACTTATTTGACATTTGTGCAGGCACAGAGGATAAGGATGAATTGTTAATGAGGAAATAATATATAGGTTTTGATGTGAATAAATCCCACACCAAAATACTGATGAAGAAGCAGATTAGATTTCTGATGGACTCATGTTGTTTGCTATCCTGTCAATTTTGGAAAGCATATGACTATGTAGGCTAGATCCATATGAATTATGTGGGGCTTACATGTAAAACAGTGGACTTCTTTTTGCATGTGCTGTCTGATTTCTAGGCTTCAACTTGGTGGAGAAACCTTAACTTTACCATGCCACCGATCACTTTTCTTGGATTTCCATCCTCACCAACCACTGTATTCTTTATAATTTTAGAACCTTTTCACAACCCCCAGAAGAAACACCATGCACAGTAATAGTCACTCTTTATTCTTGCTCCCTCCCCACACTGTCCAGAATAATACCAAGACACTAATCTACGTTGTTTCTATGGATTTGCTTATTCTGGACATTGCATATAAATGGAATCATACAATATGTGGTTTTATTACATCAAGCTTCTTTCACTTAGCATAATGTTTTCAAGTTTCCTCCATGTCATAGTATGTAGCAGCACTTTATTCTTTTTTATTACCAAATTATATTAAGTTGTATGGATATATCACACTTTATTTATCCATCTGTCATTCAGTGGACATTTGGGTTGTTCACTTTTTGACTATTATGAATAAGCTGCTATGAACACTTGTATACATGTTTTTATTTCTCTAGGGTATATGAATAGGAGTAGAATTTCTCAGTTATATCTTTTAGGGAATTGCCAACTGTTTTCCATCATGTTTGCACTATTTCATACTCCCACCAGTAGTGTCTGAAGGTTCCAATGTCTCCACATCCTCACCAAACCCTGTTATTGTCTCTGTTTTTTATAATAGTCATCCTAGGGCATGTAAAGTGGCATCTTATTGTGATTTTGATTTGCATTTCATCAATGATTAATTATGTAGAGTATCTTTTTATGTGCTCATTGGCCATTTGTACATCTTCCTTGGAGAAATGTCTATTCAAATTCTTTGCCCATTTAAAAATTGGGCTATTTGTCTATTTATTGGCAAGTTGTAAATGTTCTGTATGTTGTCAGCTATGTCACTTGCAAATATTTTCTCCTATTCTCTGGATTGTCTTTTCACTTTCATGATGGTATCATTTGATGCAGTTTAATTTTTCTATATTTTCTCTTGTTGCTTTTTTTGGTGTGTGTTATATTGAAGAAACCACTGTATACCTCAAGGTCATGAAGATTTACTCCTACATTTTATTCTGAAAGTTTACAATTTTAGAGTCTACACGTAGGTTTGTAATCAATTTTGAAAAGATTTTTGTGGATAGTATGAAGTAGAGTTCCAACTTGGATATCCATTTGTCCCAGCACTATTTCTTGAAAACTATTCTTTCTCCATTGAATTGTCTTGGCATCATAATAAAAAATCATTTGACCATAAATATGATAGTTTGTTTCTGGACTCTTGGTTCTATCCCATTGGTCTATATGTTTATTCTTATTCCTGTCCCATACTGTCTTGATTACTTTGTAATAATTTTTGAGATATTTTATCATGAAGCAGTGTTGGATTTTTGTCAAATACTTTTTCTGTCATTGAGATAAGCATGTGGTTTTTATACTTTATTTTATTAATATGGCATATTATAATGCTTGATTTTTTTATGTTAAGCCAACTTTGCAAGTCCCATTTGCTTTTAACTAAGCCCATGAAAAAGTAAGGGACTTATAAGTGAGTGGGGCAGGCAATGACTAAGAGTCAGAGAGACAAGAGCTATGCCATTTACTTCTTACTTAACTTCTCAAAGTCTCAGTTTCCTTATCAGCCAAATAGAAATACTACAAGTACCTACTTCTTAAGTTTTATCCATGATGTGTAGGGAGTTTGTAAACAGTACCTGGTCCATGAGTGTTCAACAGCAGCAGTTACTGTAATTAATGATGATTATAATGGTATAATTTCTCTGGCTCTTCACTCTCCTCTGATGATTATCTGACATAAGATCGGGTGCATTTTGGAGTACAGTAAGTACTCTAGCCTGGAGATAAAGTGGGAAAAGAATAGAAAATTTATAGACAAGTTTGTGTGGATGTGCATGGAAAGAAAGAGCTTTTACATGTGCAGTTGATTTAGTTTCTCCAGTGGAAAAAATGCTAATGACTACAATTAAATAGCTGTGCTTAATTCCACAACTTGAGGAAAAATAAGTCACTAGCAAGTTGATTATTTTTATTAATATTCACATAATCAGGCTCATTTGTAGAGCCTGATTAAAAATAAATGTCTAAAAGAAAACTCTGGCTTTAAATTAATAAAAGTTAGAGCCCCAAATATTTAAGATGGTAATCTGTGGTACCACAATAAGATCAAAGCAATTAAGTTATTGTAAATACTTGAATAGGAACATGTGTATATGTTGTCTTTGCCTCTCTAATTGAGAATGAGGAGTAGGGATTTCCAAGTCTAACTCTTCAATAAAAACTTCTCTTTTTTTCTCATCTGCTGTTAGTACTTTCATTCAGTAACTTTTGTGCCCTCTTTGTCAGGCACGTGGAACTTTATGAATTCTGACAGGACCCAGTCAAATGCCTCTGTGAAGGTCAGATCACCATCAGTCATTCTTGTAAATATGTGTTTTTTTTTTTTTTTAATTGATTTCAGAGAGAGACAAAGGGAGAGGGAGAGAAAGAAAGAAAAATCGATGTAAGAGAGAAACAGCGATTGGTTGCCTCTTGAGGAATGAACCCTGGCATGTGTCCTGACTGGGAATCGAACCAGTAACCATTTGGTTCATAGAATGATGCTCAACCAACTGAGCCACATCAGCCAGGGTGACCACCAGTCGTTTGTTCTCAGCTTGCACATTTGCATGAGATTAAACCCTCAGCACCAACTCGCACATTAGATAGCAGATCCTGGACACAAGGACTCTTGACAGAAGAATATTGCTTAATTTTTGTCCATCCGGCCCTTGTCATCTGCTAAGACATCAAACCTTTTAGTGCTGGTATACTTTGCTTTAAGAAATATGTGTTCTCCAGAAAATGAAATGTTTACAAATTAAATCCTATTTTAAGTGTTGAAAGGGAGTTCTCCCCTTCAATTCATTAGCTGGTGGATCTATTTTTTATGCCCTCAGTCCCCTTTCTCCTGCCTCCTCTTCTGCCTGTGAAAGTCCTCAGGTGACTCCAGTGTCTTAAAATCCCTTTCCTCAGCTCCTGGCAACTGCAGTTCAACTTCCTGTTTTTATGAGTTCAGTTTTTCTTAGATCCCATATATAAGTGGGATCTTTTCCTATTTGTTTTTCTCTGTCTAACTTATTTCACTTAGCATACAGCCTTCAAGGTCCACCCATGTTGTTGCAATGGCAGGATTCCCACCCCCCACCCCTTTTTTTTATAGCTGAGTAATATTCTATGTGTATAGATTTTCTTTACCTATTCTATTTGTTGACACTTAGGCTGTTTCCATGTCTTGGCTATTATAGATAACTAGTGGCCTGGGGCACGAAATTCGTGTGCAGGGGTGTGTGTCCCACAGCCCAGCCTGCACCCTCTCCAATCTGGGACCCCTCGAGGGATGTCCGACTGCCTGTTTAGGCCAGATCCTAAAATGGGCAGTCGGACATCCCTCTCACAATCCAGGACTGCTGGCTCCCAACTGTTCGCCTGCCTGCCTTCCTGATTGCCCCTATCCACTTCTGCCTGCCAGCTTGATCACCCCCTAACCACTCCCCTGCCAGCCTGTTTGCCTCTAACTGCCCTCCCCTGCAGGCCTGGTCACACCTAACTGCCCTCCCCTGCAGCCTGGTCCCCCTCAACTGCTCTCCCTTGCAGGCCTGGTCCCTCCCAACTGTCCTCCCCTGCTAGCCATCTTGTGGCGGCCATCTTATGTCCACATGGGGGCAGCCATCTTGTGTGTTGGAGTGACAGTAAATTTGCATATTACTCTTTTATTAGATAGTATAGAGGCCTGGTGCACGGGTGGGGTCTGGCTGGTTTGCCCTGAAGGGCGTCCCGGATCAGGGTGGGGGTTCCCTTGGGGTGTAGGGTGGCCTGGGTGAGGGATCTGTGGTGGTTTGCAGCCAGCCATGCCCCCTGGTGACCCAAGTGGAGGCCCTGGTATCTGGGATTTATTTATCTTCTATATTTGAAACTTTGTAGCCTTGAGCAGAGGCCAGGGCCAGTGGGAAGCTTGGCTTCCTCCATTGCCAAGAAATCCTAAGCCTCCTGCTCACTCTGTGGCTGCAGCCATCTTGGTAGGTTTAATTTACATACTCACTCCTGATTGGATGGTGGGTGTGGCTTGTGGGCGTAGCGGAGGTACGGTCAATTTGCATGTTTCTCCTTTATTAGTGTAGATGCTGCAGTGAACACAGCATTTGAGAACATTGCTTTGAGATAATTATTTTGTTTCCTTTGCACATATATCCAGAAGCGGGATTGCTGGATCATATGGGAGTTCTATGTTTAATTCTTGAGGAACCTCATATTGTTTTTCTATGTTAGCTGTACATTCCTACCTATAGTGCAAAGGGTTCCCCATTTTTTTTTTACAACCTCATCAGTACTTATCTCTTGTCTTTTTATATAATAGCCAGCCTAACAAGGTGTGAGATGATATCTCATTGTGGTTTTGATTTGAAGTTCTCTGATAATTAGTGATGAGCACCTTTGTATGTATTCATTCGTCATTTGTATATCTTGGAAAAGTGTCTACTCAGTTCCTTTGCCCATTTGGTTATTATTACTTTTTGCTAGAGTTTCTTATATATTTTGGATATTTGTCCTTTATCAGATATATGATTTGCAAATATCTTCTCCCATTCAGTAGGTTGCCTTTTCATTTTGTTGATTATTTCTTTTGCCTTTCCGAAGTTTCTTAGTTTGATGCAGTCCCACTTATTCATTTTTGCTGTTGTTGCTTGTGCTTTTAGTGTCATATTAAAAAAATTATTGCTAAGTTCAATATCAAGGAGATTTCCCCTATATTTTCTGGTAGGAGTTTAATGGTTTCAGGTCTTGCATTTAAGTCTTTATTTGGAGTTAATTTTTTTGAGTAGTGTCCTCTTACTTTTCCCATTTCTAACAATTCTGTTACCCGAGGCAAGTTATATAAACTCTCTCAGCCTCATCTCAAAATTAAAAGGGGCATTATGTTAATGACCTCCTAGGTAATTGTGAGGGTTAAACATATCAATCCTACATAAATACATGTATAACATGTCAGCACAGCACTAACCATGTAGTATACAAAGTAATTGTTGTTTATTTCCTTCCAATTTTTCCCCCTTTAAAAACTTCCTTTCCCAATAAGGCATTAAATACTAATAGGAATGTTTAACAAGTTACCATTATTTGTGGTATTTGTATTTTATTCTAGGTAATTAGGCATTCATTCCTTTATTCCATATCATTGTATGTTTTGTGGACATCTATGTATTCCTGTCAACTTTAACAGTTAAAAATTAAGTAACAAAATATAAATATAAGGGGGGGCCTATGTTCCTGAAATTTGACCTAGTGGATTTGGACCTAAACACATAGATCTGGTAAGATAACTGCATTATTTTGGTCATGTGTTACAGCCCATATTTTGAGCGTATCTTTCCTGTTTGAAAATTCCACAATCACTCTCCCTGGAATGCTCATCACTATCATCTCTGAGGGCAAGGACAGAAAGAAAGAGGCTCGGGGAAGGCAGCCTGCCAAATACCACAGTCTTCCCAAATGCTGCTGTTTTGTCTTAACAGGCCTGTTTTGTAGCAAAACTATCTGACAGAGGTGCTTTTGGCATCATTCTCTAAGGATCCTGCACCTCATGATAAAACAATTCAGAATATTCTGTGGTGAGAGGCTGTGAGGAGCCAGAGATTTCCTTGGGGCAACTTTAGCCATAACAGAGATAGGACCCTATGCAGGGCTAGGGGAATTCAGGACAAGGCATTGAAGGGTTGGGGTTGCAGGGAGGGGTATGAGTAACTAGAGACGTTTTAATCCAAAGAGCTAAATCCACTCCTCAATCCACCTCTGAAGAGAACTGTCATAATTTCTACCCACTTTCCAGGTGAGGAACTGAGAAGCATGGAGAGATCCAAGGCCTCTCTGGCTCCAGCTTACCTGTTTGTCTTTATCTTCAGTTCCTTAATATCATCTTCTGGAGAAATCACCCTTTTTATCATTTCCCAATCACACCAGGTTCCTCTCCCAGCTCTGGTGTAGAGGAAGGAGGTATACTGATCTCCATTTACAGATGAGAAAACGGCAGCTCATACCCCAAGCTCATCTAGTTAGTCATGGCAAGGCTGGGACACATTTAGGCCTCCTGACTGCCAGTCTGTTTCCTTTAAACTCAGGGAAGTGCAGGTCCTCAGAAAACCCCTCTGTGCATGCTGAGTCTCTATACCCAGGACAGTGGATGGAGCAGGTGTAAGAAGAAAGGAAGCACTACCCACCCATCAGGCTCCTTTTACTACCAACCCGAAAATTCTCCTTCTGGCAACTTAACCACTTTCCAGAGTCAGCATTTAGTGTTACTTGTGGAAACACAAACAATTTAGCACACAACACCCTGAACTGTAAACTCTGGGAAATAGGATCAGGGGGAAGATTTAAGTGGAAGGGACCACAGCTGTAAAGACTTAATGGGAATTCATTAGGCTCCACAGATAAAGCAGATAAAAGATCCATAACCACCAGAGGGAAGTGAAAGGGAGATTCTAAATCCTTAAGACACAATGAGGTCCTGCCACAACTTATTAATCAGATCATGCTCAGGGGCACAGGCTCAAGTATTTAAAGGAATCCAAGGCATGCCATTTTAGATGAGAGCAGGACCCTCCTGAAATGCATGGCTGTGTCAGGGCTTTGATGTCATCTGTCCAGTATTGCCGCTTCTCCTTGGGCCATTTCTTTCTGTTTCTATGTACTGTTATTTGCTTCCTTGCTCTCTTGCCCTTTATTCCTTCCCTTCCTCCCTCTTTGCTTTTCTCCTTCCTCCCTTTAAAAAATTTCCTGTTTCTTTTCTTCTTTCTCTACCCATCTCTGCCTTTACCTGCTCACTCCCACATTCTCTCCCTACCTTTTTATTTCTCACCCTTCTCAGACTCCCTGAGGACTTGCCTTCCTCCTCTTCCTGTGCTCCCACTGCCCTGCACGCTCTCCCTGTAGGATTTAGTCTGCTGTGTGCAGGTCGAGGTGTGGGGAGATTCAGACAGCACTCTCTGTCTTCCCCAGTTACATTCCTTTCAGCACTTTGCATGACTGGGAGGAGCAGGGGGTAGAGCAGAACATAAGCACTTCATTTGGTCCTAAATTGTTTGCTTTTTATCATTAAATCAGATGTCCTAGGATTTCTATATAAAAACCAAACAAAATATGCTGAAAAGTATCTCACTGTGTCTTTGGATATTAAAGGGACACAATTGAAAAGAATATTAACCGTTATGAAAAGTGAAGTGCCTGTTTCTCACCTCACACTGATCAGCACAGATTTTTCTGAAGAGCATGCCAGTATGGTTTCCCATTCTCCTGTTCTCTTACCTTGCCTCAGAAGAGATGTAACAGAGTCTTAAGAATTGAACAATATCTTATTGCAATTTTTTATGCAGTTTTTGAAATAATTGCTTGTAAGTGGGAAAGAAGAACAAAAGAACTTTGGAGCAATGCTATGCCACTTTCGATAAGTCAAAAAGGAGGGGGGAGAGTGGGCGTAGTTAAGAGGCAGAGGGGAAAGTGCTCAGAGAACAAACTGTGTGTGTGTGTGTGTGTGTGTGTGTGTGTGTGTGTGTGTGTGTGTGTGTGATGTTTCTACAGCATCTTGAAGATCCACTGCAATCTCCAAAATCGCTGGTGAGATTGTGGTATGACGGCTATCTGTGCTCCCCTTTCACGGTAAGGCTCTGGATGTACCCTGACCACATTCAGCCAGAGTAAAAAGCAATTTTCCATGCACCAGGGGGTGGCAATTTGAGCACTGTGGTGACTAGTGATTTCATACGGCTGTAGGCGATCCCCTGCTCATTTTTAGATATTAAGTGTTAAAAAGGGAAGGGAGAAAACTTGATAGTGCTGGTTGATTGAAATTCTAAGGGGGAACTTTCCTGTAGATAAAAACATATTGAGAAAAGCCAGGGTGCTTGGGAATTCAGGGTGAAAAGGAGATAAACAGAGAAATAAAAAAATAATCACAGGAGAAAGGTTCCCTGAATTCTTTCTGATTGTGAATAATGTTTATATGTTTTTCAGGCTGTTTGGTGTGTTGGTTCCATATTTCATGGGTTTTCAGCTCCTTCCTAGCACCATGCTTCCTCTTCTCTTACTTCTTCTCCCTTATTTTCCCTACTTGCTTCTCTTTCTCCTCCCTTCCTGGCTTTTCCCTCCAGAAAGAAGCTGTAATATGGCTCCCAAAGAGGCAGATTCTATAATCGTGATTGGTTGTCATGGAAACACACAGATTCTGAGAACTCTAGTCCTGCTAGAATGGTTTGGGAATCAGACCCTGCTTGGGTCACAGGACAAGGCCATCCCTAGAATTTCTGGATAAAGGAAACCAGAAGATATAAGGTCATTTGAAGTATAGGCCAGTGCCTACAGAGAAAGGCTGGAAAAATGGCAACTAAATAGTTATTTCTTCTATTTTACACTATACATAATTACATTTGCTGTAATGTAAATAGATGAATGTAGCTGTGCCTAAGGGGTTGAAAAATAAGAATATCTGCAGTATTTTTCTAATGTTTCCTTACTATTCTTTATTTATAAAATGATATGGTCAAGTCTCTAGGGAAGGGGGTCACAATTTGAAGGGATTTTTGCCAGCTCTTTCATAGCAAACCTGGTGAATTGCTATTTTAGTAGAATAAAAAAGTTCAGTTTTATAGATGCCAAAGTCACCTTTGGTTACCCAAATCAATGGCATCACATTTTACAAAGCACGTCAAGTTTTACTGAGATTACTTCATTTTGGCTCAGGATTTCAATGTAGGTAATAAACAGGGACTCATCTCCATCTCAGATCTAGGTTTCCAGAGGGCTCAGTTTTCCTCTCTCTAATCCAAACACAGTCATGGAGGCTTTTTCTCCGTTGTTCATACAGTGTTGAGGGTCACACCTCTCTTGTGGGTTATGTGCCATCCTGGATGGGTGCACAGGTGAGGAGTGAACAAAATTCACTAACTTTTTGACCTTTATTTAGTTTGGGGGAAATATATCTTTCTTTTTTTTTATTCTCAAAGACACTCCTCCCTCCTTTCTTATTTCACCTCCTTAACCCTGTATGTATTTTCCTGCTGTTCATTCACAATAGACCCCAATGATTCCAGAAGCACAGAGTCTAAATCAGTTAAAACTGGTCCTTCTTTTGTGATGATAAGAGAGTTTGCTCTTGAGATCATCCTAGAAGATGAGGAAAGTGTTGATATCCACCTTTTAGAAAAACAACAACAAAAATGCAGTCGTGTTTGCAGTTAAAGCAGATCACCATTATTTGACCATGTAGTCTATATAAAAGTACTCTTTTCTCCAACTTGTTCACCAAGCAGATTGATTGATAATGCAAAAAAGGTAAGTGACTGGTGAATGCTCCTGAGTTGGAATTTTAAAGGCATGTGTAATTTTGTAAGGTTCCCAGGAATGGAAGGGAGTCATCCATTCCAGTCTGTGGCACCTTAACAAGGACTTACACAAACTGTCTTCAACATACCCAGTACAGGTGAGCTTCAGTTGCCTGCTCTGATATCTTCTTTAGCAGTTGCCTCTGCTATTTCTCTCCACCCTTGATCCCTTCTTCAAAGGCAACTTATTTAAACTCTTCAGCTTTTGTTCCTTTACCATATTTCTAAGTTACATACCGATTTACTGATTTTTCCACATTAGACATTCTATTGATTTCACACTATAGACGATAAAGGCTTGAGGCAGAAGTGCAGCTTTTAAGAAGAAAGGCCTAGTCCTTGCCTTCAAGAACTTACCCTCTGAACTAATGCTCCCTTCAGTGTCATTGTCCTGGTATAGGAGAATGCAAGACTTCGGGACTTTAGGCATGGTGTAAAATCTAGGTTTAAATAATTGCTGTGTGACCAGGAGCCAAACCTTTTCTGGTTTCACAGGTGTAAGGCTCAAGATATGTAATGGAAAAGGATGATTTACTACAGCCTTGAGACATAAGTGATGCAAGCATCATTATCAATGTGTTTAATGTAAGGAAAGTGAGGACCTTGAAGCTGAGCAGCTTGTCCAAGGTCACATAACTAGAATCCAGTCCTCTGACAGTCAGCCCAGAAATTTCCCCTTCTCACTGACATTCTTTTCAGTATTACGTATTTTTCAAAGATGTCACAGCACACTTATGAGGTAGGTAGGGTAGGTGATATTTTGATTTTGTAGATGGAGAAACTAATGTGAAGAGTTAAGTTCAAGAATGCCTTGAATAAATGCTACTCTAGGGTGGATATGAATGGAGCCCCTGACTTCTGTGCAGTTTGGGCACATAGGATGGGAGGAGGGTTATGAAGACACAGGGAGGAAAAACCTCTATTTATTGAGATGCCAGCTACTATTTAGGGTTATATATGATCTTGTCTAATCTTCAAAACCGTATTGTGAGGTTGGTAGTTTTGTCTTCATTGTACAGATGAAGCTCAGAGAGGCTTTGAAACTTTCCAATTGTCACACAGACCATCTGGCTATCACTAAGTGGGTCTGTTTTATGTAGCAACTGACAAAGTTGATATTTGACTCCAGGACTATATAATTTTCAAGCTTACAGGAGTACGTGTTGTTAATCTTTTCCTCGTTGTTGAAGATTAATCATTGAAATTTCTGTGGTTTCTTAGAGCTGAAACCAAAGGTAAGCTTTTCTGCATCACTTCGCAGAGATTCCTCTAATTTAAAGAGCACATTCATGTCTTTTTCTCTCTGTTTTGGGAGAAGGATAAATAATGTGTTTGAGGAGATGTTTCTTCAGTGGCCACTTTAAGACCTTTCTTTCTTTCTTCATTCTGAGTCCATAGACAATATTTTTAATTGCCCTGCTCTCCCCCCTCCCCGAGTTATAATTAGCCATGCTCTGAAAGTTAGAAATGCTAAAACTTTTATTCACCTGCTAAAATCTCTACCTCAGAGTATAGCCTGTTGGTTTGGATGTACACAAAAGGACTGTAAAGAAAAGATTTACAGAAAATGTGCCTGATATGGAAATGTAATAGTTAAGAGGCCCAACAACATTTTCTGGATATTTGTGTGAAAAGCCAGCAGTTCGGCTGGATAAGTATTCATTGCTGCCTATGGGTAATAGGAGCTGCTTGGGAGCCATGAAGTAGAAAAAAGAGACCCTTGTTTGTACTGGGGAAAGAGTGTAGTGGCACTGACTTTATAATTAAGAAAACACTAAATACGAGGCTATGCCACCACACAGCTCTGCTGTTTCAAAATATCTTCTTCTTTTTATTTTATTTTTTTAATTTCTTTATTGATTAAGGTATCACATATTTTCAAAATATCTTCTAATTCAAAGTATCTTTTTCTGTTGCTTATGATGCTGTTTTCTCCCAAGGAGTTCAAACTTTGTGTTTAGAGCATAACCTCTGGGGAAGTTTACTGGACATGAATTTTAGAGTCTGCGAATTCCAGGCCCATTGCTGGAAGCTGTTATCATAGATGAGGTGAACAAGTTGTTGCCCGTGTCCAGGGACAGCATGAACCACACAACACCCCCAGGGCTAGTAACTGTTTGTGAGATCCAAGTGGAACTTAGGTCTACTCTTCTCACACATCACAAAGCCAACCAAACACATTCCTCAGCTTATTGTAATGGAAACACTTCCCACTGGACTCATTCTCTTGATTCTTCTACTTAAAAAAACACCCATAGTCTGACCGGTTTGGCTTGGTGGATAGAGCGTCGGCTTGCGGACTGAAAGGTCCCAGGTTCGATTCTGGTCAAGGGCATGTACCTTGGTTGCAGGCACATCCCCAGTAGGAGGTATGCAGGAGTCAGCTGATTGATGTTTCTCTCTCACTGATGTTTCTAGCTCTCTATCCCTCTCCCTTCCTCTCTGTAAAAAAAATCAATAAAATATATTTAAATAAAAATAAAAAAACACCCATATATATTTCCAGATATTTTTTCATTTTCTAAGTTTTCTTTCTCAATGTCCTGAAATGACAGCTGGTTTTGGATTTGCCTAAGCATTTTTGTTTTTTAGTTTTTTCTTTAGAACACGCCAGGCACATTTTAACATATGGACATTCATTGGTTTGGCACTGAGAAATACAGAAGAAGTGAAGCCATCATGTGTCTTAGAGTGAAGACATGAATATTACTGCCACAATCAATGGGGAAAACAAGGACTAAGTACAGTGGACACTCATGCCTACAATTAGCAGGTGCTCAAAAGTGTTCGTTGGTTGAAAGAAGACAATGATCCAGGGGTCTGAAATAAACAGAAAAAGGATGAGGCAGGAGGCAGGAATTTAAGCTGGGTTGATTGAAAAATCAGTTACAGTTAGATAGATAAGAGAGAAATCCTGCCCACCAGGGGGAACATCCTACAAAATGAAGACTTGAGCAGTGGCTTGATTTATGAGTTGGGCAAGTGGGAAGATCTGTCTGAATCAATTAGTGTGATCTTGGAGAGAAATGAGGAACAATTTGAAAAATCCATACATGCCTGCTTCTTTTCAGGTACATCACCCCATCCCTCGCTACTCATTGTTATCTTCTGTCTGTTTGCATTCCTAGGCTGTGGGGAACTCCCAGCTGAGCTTCATGCATGCTCTATAAGGTAGGGTCAGAGACACATTTGTTTAAAAAATAACAATATATAAATAGGCTTGTATGTGTGCTGAGGTTTAAGGACGAGAGAAAATGTCTCATCCTTAAACCTCAGCAACCAAACACTGGATAACTTGTGTCAGCATTTTCCTGGCATGAATTTCCTTATCGCAAAGTCTTGCGTGGCATTTCAAAATTATGCAAAGAGGGTTTTTTTTTAGCAACATAACAGGATTGCTTAGTTATTCCTTTATTGGGGCGTAAATGAGATGGTTATAAAGTTAAATAAAACCCAGAAAGTTCATACTGCATTTTCTTAAAATCCTTTGTCAAAACAAATAGCCTTGAAATGAACATAAAAATTTAAATGGCATTGACGCTAATGAAACAACATGGAGCCTAATGAAGTTGAAGTGCTCTGAGAGTACTGGGAAAGCAGGGCTGCTTTTATCTTATTGGAATGTTTATGTCCTTGCATGTCTCTTAATCACACTGTGATAACGTCATTTGGAGCAAATACTTTAGGAAAGATTGCTAATAAAAAACAACACTGATACAGCCTCAAGTTCACAGTGCAGTCTCCCAAGTAGTCAGGCTAAATCAGGTGTCTAGGATAGAGGGCAGTGGGCTGGAAGAACACGATTGGAGATAACACTCATCTTATATTTGGGTGTGTAAAAATTTGGTGCCTTTGATAAAGAGGTTCTCAACTGTTAACTGGGACAGCACCTCAAACTCTACATGTTAGAAAGTAAAGTCTTTATCATTCTCTTGGAAACCAGCTTTCAGTACACTGTTCCTTATTTCCATGAATGAGTTGTCATTCTTACAGGCATCAAGGGTTGAGGCTTTGAGTCATCATCTCCTTCCATATCTCATAGTTACTAAATCTTATCAATTCTTCTCTCAACACCTCCAGAATCCTTCTCATTCATTCATGGCCACAGCAATCAGCTCAACTCATTTTCTTGATCCTCATCACTGGACTAGAGCTCTCTCTTAGTTCAGGCTCACCATCTTCCACCTTCTCCTGCTTCAGCTGGTCAGATAAATCACCCTAAATCCCATGTCACCATGTCATTCACCTGAATTCTGCCCATAGCATAATTCTGATGGTCAAGGACCTTTACTACCCAGTTCTAATAGCTTTTTCAGCTCCATCTTTTGACATTACCTTAGACCAGTGGTCGGCAAACTGTGGCTCGCGAGCCACATGCGGCTCGTGAGCCGCGGTTTACCGCTCTGTTGACTAATGAGTTTGCCGACCACTGCCTTAGATGAACATGGGACCACTACTGCTACTAGACTGGTATTGCTCCTTTTCCTCTTAATTGGTTTCTTCGTTCCCTCACAGTTCCTTTGTTTACTTGTTCCCCTATTTAGGATATAGTTTTTCTTCCTCATTATTTATAAATTTTTTTTGCAAGGTAATGGCTTGTAACTTTTTCAGTCACCTCTTTGAGAATCTGGTGAAGACCATGAAACTTTATCCCAGGAAAATGCATATCAAAGGATTCATTGACTCCTACAGATCTATTCATATACTCCTTAAGAGAACATTGACATAAATTAAGAATCATTGCTCAAGGTCAAGTTGAAATTTCCAATCCTTCATAAAACCCTCCTAAGTAACTATGGCTAATGATGACAACACCCCCACCCTTACCTTTCTCAACTGAACTCCACTGAAATTGTCTCTTTCGTTCATTTTGTCCTTACTGGAGACCAGTGTGTATTGTTTGTTTTCTATCTATGCACATGCTTCATTTCCTCAAGCAAACTAAAAGCTCCTTGAAGATAAAGCTGTGCCATATAACCCTTGGAATTTTATATAACTTGGTGTATGTTGTTTTGATTGGTCAAATAATATAATTAGGCATATACATCAGTCCAAATGGACAGTTTTTTCCTCTCCCATGTTAGTTGCTGTAGAAAATATTTTTGGAAGGCCTCTGATATCCAGTGATGTCAGACCTGATGACTCTGGTAGACCTCCTGATCTCTGTGTAAGTTTACTGCAGTTGTTACCAGAGAGGCCCCTGGCTGGAATTTTTGATTTAGAAGGAATAAAGAAAACTGGCCCTAGCTAGTTTTGCTCAGTGGTTAAAGCATTGGCCTACAGACCGACGGATGGTGGGTTTGATTCCAGTCAAAGACACATTTTCGCAGTTGCAGGCTTGATCCCTGCCTTGGTCAGGGTTTACTATGGGAGGCAACCAGTCAATGTATCTCTCTCACAAAGATGTTTCTCTCTGTCTCTCCCCCTCCCTTCCACTCTCACTAAAAATCAATGGCAAAAATATCCTCTGGTGAGGATTAAAAAAAGAAGAAGAAGAAAAGAAAGAAAACTGGCCATGAATAATATTTACGGGCATTTTGCGATATAGTAAAGGGATTGGCACTTCATACAAGATCTTGGCAAAACTGTGAAGATAATGAGTTCCTCCTTGGTGTACTGTCCTCTCCTCCCAGGGCCCCCTTTGCCCTGACATTGTAAGCCTCAGGTATTTCCTTTCCTAACCTGAATCTGTACTTGGGAAATTTTAAATCTGAATGGCAGCCTCTCTATTCTTTATTTCAGGATTCCAATGATTCATACTTAAAATTACACCATGCAATATACATCTATACCATCCTTTTCACGCACACCCCAACATACACACACGGGTGTGCACACACATGACTGGAACTGGCTTCTGTATATGAATCTATACAGTCTTAATAACACTAGTTATGAATTGAGGAAAACTTCATTTTCCATGTTTCCCAAATAACCTGAGTCACAAAGGCTTTACCATACTTTCATTATGTTTGCCAGTAGAGAAAGAACATGCAGCAAGGAAGAGGGGATAAGAAATTGGGTGAGTAACACATTATAGGCTCAAGACTAAGAGTTGTAGAGGAGTAACCACAGTGAGAGTGCTTGAGTTATAAAGCCAACAACAGCAATACATATATATAATACTAGTAGGGAGCTGAGAACTAGCCTAGGTAAGAGAGCGTCTGGACAAGCTGGTGCTCTTTACGGAACACCGTAAAATGTTGATATGTTTTACCCTAGTAAGCAAACGAGTAGCATGTTGCTAGCCTATATTATATGTAAGCAATAAAATCTCACCATCAAAAGCACATTTCCACCAAAAACAAAATGAAGCACAATACCTCAGTGGGGAGGAGAGGGAGGAAGACTCCTCTGGCCTGCAGACCCAGAGATGTCTGCAGATAGCAGGCATGCCTGAAACTCTCTAGAACAGTGGCCCTGAGTAGAAGGGCTGATGGTAAAGTCACTGACCATGACCAACTGAAGACAAAGGGTCCTTTCTGGATTCTAAAACTACACAAGCTTCCTGGTTCTGATTCAAACAAGGAAAGGAAGGAGTCTCCTGAATAACTACAACTAGATTTTCTGCTCAGTAGGTGGGACGGAACAAGATTTAATTTGATTTAGAACAATAAAGATATTTATTTTTTGCACCCAAGTGACATGGAGCAATTCATATCATTAAAGGATTACAGATGGAACTGTAACTCATTCTCAACATTGGCTTTATAAAGTCTTGAGTTCAAGGATTTCTCCTACCACTGTGTTGGAATCTGGCTTAAGTGCACACCCTACTGTTAAGCTTCTGGTGACCATAAAAGCTGCCCTCTGTCTGGGTGTGATAACTAGCACATGGGAATAGGCCTCAGTGGATAGAAAATGATTAAGAAACATTTATGTATTTTTTTCCTATGAATTGAGAAAAGATAATCATAGAGCAAGTTCAGGTGAGGAGTACCTGGGTTCCACTCCCATTGGGTGACACACAAGTTGAGATATATAAAGATAGAGCAGCATTCCTTAAACTTGAGTGTGCATGTGAATCACCCCAAGAAGCTGTTAAAATGCAGATTGACTCAGTAGTTCTGGTGTGATACCCTAGAATCTGCATTTCCCATGTGATGTGGTGCTGTGGATCCATAGACCATACTTTGGGTAGTGTTTGTCTTAATTTCTGTTGCACCTCTACCTCAAACTCGCTCTTTGTTCTTTAAAAGTTATTAAACCTTTCTAGATTTTAGCTTCCTTAGCTACAAAGGAAGAAAATTGGCTTAAACATTTCTGATAAGGACATTTTTTAGTGCCTTCCTGATAGCACTTTGATTTCCTTTTGGGGAACTTTGCTGCTTAGTGCACAGTTGTGATAGCACTGTGATAGGTAGGTAAGCCTCAGGATTTTCTGTCCAGTTATGGAAGCTGATGGAGATCCTCCTCGTTCAGTTCCCAGGACCTTCATCTTACAAGCCAGGTACATAAGAGGCAGGTAGGACCTATGCTTGGCATACTGGTTTCTCTCTCATAGGTCTTCAAATCCTGAATAGAGTGAACCGAGGGTAGAGGAACTGTTGAAATCTATCCTTCCACCTGGGAGGCCAGGGCTCTACTGGCAGCAAAAACTTCTGGAGCCTCCTCACATCTGTTTTTCTCAAGCTTGGCTCTTTAGTCTTCCCTTCAGTCTTGTGAGGAGCCCATACTTTTCCAGAATATATATATTATTTACTTAAGTTACCCGAAGTCCACTTCTGTTGCTTGCAATCAGAAGTTAACATATTTCTCTAATCTCTTTTTGGCTAGAGCATTGTAGGATTCAAGATTTGAGCAGCTTATGGATAGGTTTGACCACTGTTTTCTATAAGAAAAGGAAAAGACACAGAATATTTTTCTTATGGAAGGTCAATTGCTTTGAAGTCTTTGACATGGAGTTGGGTGTAGGTTATTGGTCCTGGTGAGGAATTTAGGTTATTTTCTAGCAGATTGGTAAGTGTAGTAATGTGGTCAGGTTATTTTCCTTGATAGTCAAGTGATGACTCAGATGCAACCTGTGCTTCAGAAGCAAGTAACAAGGCTCCCAATGAGGCTTCTTGGACCTAATTTACTTGGAAGTGCCAGGAAGGATTTACACTTTGTTGCATTTGATCCTACCCATCAGTGCATGGAGTTTTCTGAGGGGCTCTAGAATTTCCTGTCCAAAATTGGGAACAGTAGCTAAAAGCAGGCACAGAAGATTCTGAAGAGTAAGACCATGGCTGAGCTGACAGCTCAATTACCTTGCATTACAGTTTAAAGAATGAAGACACCTGACACCTTGCCCTTATTACCAAGATTGTAACAAAAATAGGGAATGGCATATGCATATGTCCCTTCCTCTAACTTGTTCCAGAACAGTCAGCAACTCATTAGCTAGCTCAGTGGTCAGCAAACCGGGGCTCGCAAGCCACATGCAGCTCTTTGGCCCCTTGAGTGTGGCTCTTCCACAAAATACCACAGCCTGAGCGAGTCTATTTTGAAGTGGCATTAGAAGAAGTTTAAGTTTAAAAAATTTGGCTCTCAAAAGAAATTTCAATCGTTGTACCGTTGATATTTGGCTCTGTTGACTAATGAGTTTGCCGACCACTGAGCTAGCTCATTTAAGCCATTCTCCTCGAGGTCTAAGGCTTCTGCTGCTGTAATCATTTCAGGTTGACTGTCAGAGCCTACTAGGAATAAACTTCACTCCATCAGCTTATTCTTCACCTTAGTTACCCCCCTCTGACAATGGGGTTTTCAGGGGCTAGTAAATAACATCCTTCTATTCTCATCCCAGTCTGAGTCAGAGAAATGCAGTTCTCACGCTTCCTTTATGGATAAAACCATACTGCAGGATACAGCATAGTAGCCAATAGGCTTTCCAGCGCGTCACTTCTGGTCCCAATCTGGCTGTAGTATCCTGTCAATGAGGGACAACACCTGCTGTGCTATGATTATTCTTGGAGGAGAGCAGAATGTGTTGTAGCTGTAAAGATTAGGGGGAATGCAGTCATTGTGATTCTGCGCTGAATTATGGTAGGTTTTCTGTTTTATAGTTTTCAGTGACAAAAGAAATAATTCCTTTCCCCCTTTCCATCATTTTTCTTTTGGGTATTAAATTGGCCAATTTAATTCCTAGATGTTTTCTTCCTACCTCTATTAGCTGCATCTTCCTTGCTGCCCCTCTCTCTATATCTAGAGTTCCACGTGCACAAAAACAAGTATCTACCCTAAATGTAATGTTACTAGAATTCCTGACTTCAATAACACATGGCCAGCCTGAATATTGAGGACTTAATCAGCCATTCACTTTGTGCAGTAGGACAATCTACAGAAACATTTGCCAAGGAAGGATCTTGGTTCTGCATAGCTGGTGCTCCCTTGGTGGGGGTAGGAAGAGTGTAGTTCTGCTCAGGCTCTTTAATTCTCGTAAAGAGACATTCTCTTATGAAAGAGACATGTGAAGACAATGTCCTCCTCAGTAGATTGTTAAAAAATACAGAGCTTCCCCAAGATATCTGTACTTCAGGTGCCTGCTAGATACCATGACCTTTACTCTCTTGTTTAGTTCTTATCAGAAGCTCAATTGTGAGGCATAAAACTATTAGAGGATTGTTAGAAGGCTATAAATTCCCCTAGCAGCTCAAATTTTATCCTTAGATCAAGCCAGGATATTTACAACTGTGTACTTAGACTATGTTTTTTGGTGTCTTGTAAACTGTTTTCACTAAGCTGAAATTGGGGGTGAAGCCTTGAGGATGCCATAAGAAGAAGCCATGTGAAAGTTGCTTATTGTACTTCTTAAGGGTGTTGCTAATGATATCACACCATACCCATTTATGAGGACCCATAGGAGACATTTTTTTTCTCAGAATTAAGTACTCAGAAAATCTACCTTTCTCCTAAGCAAATGGCATATGAAAAATTTTATGTTCATTGTGATTATTATAATCAATAATGCTTCCTTTGAGCTTTGGCTGCCATGAATTTTGGTGTGAACTTGGGACATTTAACCTTTGTATATGACATTTTTTTGGGTATCTTCAATTTGCTTACAGTTTCAAATATTATTTTACTCTTGTATTCTTCTTTGCTCTGATCCCTTTATCTGCTTTTTTTATCTTTAACAAATTATCTTATATTTCATTTTTTTATTTTTTATTTTTTAAAATAAATCTTTATTCAGATTATTACAATTATTTCTCCTACCCCCCGATCCCCCCACCCGGTTCCCACCTCTTCTCCCCTTACTTCCCCCCCTCTGTCCTCATCCATAGGTGTACACTTTTTGTCCAGTCTCTTCCTGCACCACCCCCGCTTACCCTTTTTCCCCTGAGAATTATCAGTCTACTCCCTTTCTATGCCCCTGATTCTATTATATTCACCAGTTTATTCTGTTCCTCGGGTTTTTAATTCACTTGATTTTTAGGTTCACTTGTTGATAGATATGTATTTGTTGTTCATAATTTTTATCTTTACTTTTTTCTTCTTCCTCTTCTTAAAGAATACCTTTCAGCATTTCATATAATACTGGCTTGGTGGTGATGAACTCCTTTAGCTTTTTCTTATCTGTGAAGCTCTTTATCTGCCCTTCAATTCTCAATGATAGTTTTGCTGGGTAGAGTAATCTTGGTTGTAGGTTCTTGCTATTCATCACTTTGTAGATTTCTTGTCACTCCCGTCTGGCCTGCATAGTTTCTGTTGAGAAATCAGCTGACAATCATATGGGTGCTCCCTTGTGGGTAATTAACTGTTTTTCTCTTGCTGCTTTTAATATTCTCTCTTTGTCTTTTGCTCTTGGCATTTTAATTATGATGTGTCTTGGTGTGGTCCTCTTTGGATTCCTTTTGTTTGGGGTTCTGCACACTTCCTGGACTTGTAAGTCTATTTCTTTCACCAGGTGGGGGAAGTTTTCAGTCATTATTTCTTCAAATAGGTTTTCAGTATCTTGCTTTCTCTCTTCTTCTGGCACCCCCATAATTCTGATGTTGGTACGCTTGAAGTTATCCCAGAGGCTCCTTACACTATCTTCAACTTTTTGGATTTTTTTTGCTTTTTTGGTTGAGTGTTTTTTGCTTCTTTGTATTTCAATTCTTTGACTTGATTCTTGCATTCCTCTAGTCTGTTGTTGGGTCTCTGTATAATATTTTTTATTTCAGTCAGTGTATGTTTAATTTCTAGTTGGTCCTTTTTCATATCTTCGAGGGTCTCGTTATATTTATCAGCCTTTTCTAGGATATTCTTGAAAAGTCTTATAACCGTGGTTTTGAATTCTATATCCAGTCGTTTGTTTTCCTCCATTTCTTTCATTTGTGATCTGTTTCTTTGTCGCCACATTTTCACTGCTTCCCTGAGTTGGTAGGGTAGCTTTGTGTGCTAGGTTTCCTATATGGCCCAGTGGGTCGGCCTCCCAGTTACCTGAAGTGGACACTCTTGGTGCACCCCTTTGTGGACTGTGTGTACAGCCTTGTTGTAGTTAAGTCTTGATTGTTGTTGGTATCACTGGGAGGAATTGACCTCCAGGCCAGTTGGCTATGAGGATCAGCTGTGTCTACACTGGGAGAAGTTCGGTGCTGGAGACAGCCTTATAGGATTAGACTTGCCAAATTGCAAAAGCCTCTGTGTTCAGCTTGGGTGGGGTGGAGTCTCAGGGCGGAGCCGACAGTCTTGGCTTCCTGGCAGCCCTGCCCTTGCCGTGGGCCTCCAGTTCTCTGCCTTCCCCGGCTCCTGATTCTCCACCTGAGAATCCAGATTCCCCCCGCAAGAGTGTGGGTCCCCAGGGGCTCGCCTGGAACTGGGGTTCAGTGCAGTCAGAACTGGGGTTCAGTGTAGTCAGGAGCTTCAGAGTCCCTTCTGGTAGGGAGAGCCTGTGACAACCTCTGCAGTCTTTGTGCACACTTGCTCACGCCTCCAGCCCCCTGCCCTCTGGGATTCCCTGACTCTCCCCCAGGTCTCTGAGTCTCCAAGTGTCTTTCTCTCTACCTGACAGTCCAGACTCCCCTGTATGAGCCTGGGTCCACGGGGTTCGCCCAGAACTGGGGTTCAGTGCAGTCCGGGGGCTTCCTTCCCCTTCCTGCCAGAGAAAGTCAGCCAGGCTCTCAGCTGCCCTTCCTCTCTGCGCGCACAAAGACCCTTTGCCATACCTCAACCCTTTGCCATTCCTCCAATTCTCCGTAAGCTTTTCTCTTTCCTTCTAGTTGTAGAATTTCCACTCAGCCAGCTTTCCTGTGGTTCTGGATGGTGTCCGTTCTGTCTTTTAGTTCTAGTTTTGAAATTGTTGTGCGAGGCAGCAGTTTAGGTGCTTACTTATGCCGCCATCTTGGTTTCTCCTCTCTATCTTATATTTTATAAGCTGCTTCAAATATGAATTAATTAATTAAAACAGTAAATATGGAGTTATACTTCTTCCACAGAGGAGAATATTCTTACCATTTGTCCACACTGTAAATTCTTGCCTTGTTATTTTGGTCCATTTCTGCCTGTGACCTTCAGGCCTCTGATCTTGACCTGCTTTGAAGCTTATTTGGTCCACTCTTCTCTTTAGGCCACCTCATCTCCACACTAGGCTATCGCCAGTCTCTTCCCTAGGCTGTCTCATTGTGTGTTGTCCTGTGGGTGATTCTAAAATCTACCTCTCTAAATTTTAATTCTGTGCCACAAACTTGTGGGTTATATCACTCAAGAGCTCCAACTATGAATCTGCATTTTTGCCTCAAATCTGTGTCTCCTCATGTATCCCTGATGTGATGAATGGGCCACTATCCCTGAAGATATCCTCAGAGACTGGGAAACATCCTAAACTTGTCTTCCTTTTCTGTTCCTCCACATCCAATCCATCTGCAAATCCTATAGATTCTCCCTCCTATATACTAATATATTGTGAATTCCAGCACTCTTTTCCACCTCCACCACTAGTTTAGCTCTCATTACTTATAGGCTAGATTACTGTCAGACAGAGCACCACCTCCAGCCCATTCTCCACATAGCTCCCAAAGGAATATTTCTGAAGAACAAATCTGGTTATAATAGCTATTAAAACCTTGAACAGAATCCCCATTCTGTGGGAATAGTTAAAAATTTGGTGCATTGCATAAAAATGTCACCATATGTTATAAGGAAAAGTATGACCTACCACTCTAATCTCCTGCCACTCTCCTCTTACCATCTTAATATTTGACTATTTTGGATCATTCCCTTGGCTTTCTTTTTAAGGGCCAACTTCCCAGTGCTAGCTTTACATAAAAGTCAAGTTCGTAGTTCACTCGAAAGCAGGGGAGGGGAACCTTTTTTTCTGCCAAGGGCCATTTGGATATTTATAACATCATTTGCCATATAAAATTATCAAATTAAACATTAGCTTGCTATATTTGGTCAAACATTTAATTAACTCACCCCTAATGCCTTGGTAGGGCCAGACCAAATGATTTCCCAGGTCTTACAGGGGCCACGAGCTGGATGTTCCCCACCCGTGCTCTAATGGGATTGAAGGGCAAGGCATCCCCTCACCCCAATTTCTAGCAGGGTGCTTAAGATTCCCAGGAGGAATAATAGCTTACTCCTTCGTTAGCCAAAACTATTCCATGGTAAGGTAAATCAATTACATCAATTATGCTCTTGCCTAAAGCAGTGGGACAAAAAATAGATACATTTGGATGAGAGAAGAGGAAAGGAAGGGACATTTCTGACCATGGGGTCCTGGGCAACTCCATCATGTCTCTGAATTGAGGTTTCCTAGTATGAGGGCAAAGAAAGAAAGAAGGAGGGTCACTTACTGGCAAGTGAAGATGAACATGAGTTGTGCCACAACTTGTCTAAAGATCAGAACTGATTCTGATGCTTTTTCTACATCCCAGCAGAAGGTTAGTTATTTGATGGAATTATTCTATTCTACTTGTGAACTGTGAAGAATAGATGGTGTGAGGTGAGGGGTGAGGAGGAATGTGATGAAGGGAATTAGTCACCAGCCTTACATTAGAGATAATGGGATAATGGAAAGCCACACCTGTATGCAGAATAGCTCTTAATTTGATATGGCTCAACAAGCATTTGTGGTGTAACTATATTACTAGGCTTTCTTTGGATGGGGCATGTATTGTCAAAGTGGTAGAAAGTCATCTCTAAGAAAAGTAGGGTGTATCAGTATAATGTGCTAAGGTAGAAAAATAGTTTTGAACTCATAACCTCAAAACGGAATATCTTTTTTAGCTTTAACAATTCCATAATGGCCTAGCAGCAGAAACAGCCCTATTGACCACTGCTGACACACATATACACTCCTAGTTTCCCATGTATTGGCCCCTGTAGGAGCCAAAACTTCCTGGAGGGGAAATGATTCCATGTGTTAGAACAGGAAAATTTAAGAATATTCTGTGGTTGCTGAAAAAAAAAAAAAGTAATTTCAAGGGCATCAGGTGGAACTGAAAGGACAAAGGAATCAGACTAAGGAATCAAGATGTAACAGTTTGAGAATAAAAAATAAGAAGAATTTTAATATATATGAGTATTTTGTTTTCTTAATAGAAAACATCTTAGAGATGTTAACTATGCATTCCCAAATAGTCTGGGGAAAAATAGTAAAAACTACTAAGACCAGGAATAACTGATCAGTATTCATTGTCTCACACAAAAGTAACATAGAAAGAGGGTCCAAAATTTAATGGACACAATGATAACCCACAGTAACTAAGTTGAAAAAGAGGTTAACAGTGTGTAGGCAAGGTTTTTGATTGTCCAGATGTCTGCAAGAGAAGAGGTAATTGCACAGACTCAACCTCTCATCTCCTAGGAAACAGAACCCTTTGATGGCCTTACTAATCATAATAATATAGTAATTAGGAATATAAGCACTTATAATAATGCTAACAAGCCAAGTCAATATCATATAATCATAGGACAAAGGTTCAGACTGACAAGTGAAACTTAGAGTGTAGTACACATGACACAAAATGTGTATATGATTTTTACTTTTTTAGAAAAAAAATTTATTGACTTCAGAGAGGAAGGGAGAGGGAGAGAGAGAGATAGAAGCATCGATGATAAGAGGGAATCATTGATCGACTGCCTCCTTCACACCTCCTACGGGGGATCAAACCCACAACCTGGGCATGTACCCTGACTGGAATCAAACCGTGACCTCCTGGTTCAACCCCTGAGCTGTGTGGGCTGGGCTAAAGGCAGCATTTTTAAAGCCTTGGCACTCTATTCCAGTTCTGGCTCCACTGTAATAATCATTCATGGTGGAATGGAAGGGATGGCATGAAAAGGCTTGAAAGGAACAGATGGGTGCTCCTTGGCTCGGGTTCCTTCCCTACTTCCCCATCTTCCCAATACACCATGTAGAGGTAGAGAGCATCCTGCTGCACCTATGTGTGCTCCCTCAACCTTTTCCCAACTTCTAGAGTCAAAATACACTTGAGATTATAACTCTCTAAACTAAATGATGCCAATTTGAAATGTTTTTTCCATTGTCTAGTTTTCCTGGGCTTGACTGGTGTCCCCAGCACTGCCTGGTGTGCTTGCTTGCTCTTTCCAGGTAGAATAGCAGTTTGTCTTAGGCTCTGCTTTGTACATGCTTAGTGGAACCACAAAGGATACCTGGCCTCATGCTGGAGCCAGAACTGTAGACCATGAACTCAAAGCCTGTGCTGTACTTCATTTAACAAATGGAACAGTTCCACCAAAGGAACCTGTTGGGGATGTTGGCCTCAGTTCCCAAGACAAAAGATGAATCGTTTGCTTTGAGCATGTGCAGGCCTCTGCGTTGGCTCATGCTCATTAGAGGCTGGTGCTGGCATGGCACCTGCACCTCTGGGATGTCAATCACAGCTCCCACACAGGGAGGAGCCAGAAAGGTACCAGCCACCAGAAGCTTGAGACTGTTCCCTGGCTTTTCCATTGATTACTCATTTATTCAGCAAACATTTGTTAGCTTTTTCAACTCTGGTCTGCCCATGGAATTCATCACCAGGCACATATCAAAGCCCACCACTTCTGTGATTTTCTCACACTGCCTTCTCCCTGGATTGTTTTGATTTGTTGTCCCTGGCTTTCTTTCCTCTGCCCTGGCTCTCTGCTCCCGTGGTCCTGTGCTGTTGCTCCTGACAGTGGTGGTTCCGGGACCCACTTGCTTTGAGAGACTGCCTAGACACAGTTGGCCTGCCCTAACCCACAGCTCTTCCAGGACTGTGATCTGCCTTTCACTGTCTGGCTTTTTTTGTGGCTATGGAAACAGAATGGGCTTGGCTGAGCCTTCAGGATTTCCTAGCCAGCGGAGAAGACCAGATAACTCCACGGCCAGGCATTGTGTTGGGGACCAGGTTGTGGGTGGGAGGAGTTAGGGCTAGAAAGATTTATTCACTAAGAAAACAGACAAGTTAAAAAATATGTAAAATGTGTACTCTGTCAGATGTTAAGAAGTGCTTTAAAGAAAACATATGTAAGGGGAATAGAGGGTATTAAAGTAGGAGTAGGGGTAGTGATTTAGCATAGGGGACTTAGAAAAGGTCTTACTCACCAGTGATTGCTTGGGAGGAAGACGTTCTAAACAAAGGCAAGAGCAAAAACAAAGCTCTGAGTGAGAGCTGGCCTGGATGTTGGAGAAGAGTGGGAAGGGCAGTGTGAGTAATGGGAGGGGAGGGAAGAGGGGCCTTGAGCTCAGCCATGCAGTGTGTGGCTGGAGTGTGCAGGGCTTTGCAGACCTTCATGAAAACTTCAGCTTTCCTTGCCAGTGGGGCAATCCCATGCATAGAGGCGGAAACTCACTTGATGCACTGCATGTGGCCCTCTCACTTGGTGGTGATGGAACTGGGGCCATGGCCAGGCTAATGAGCAATAGCCGGGGCGGGGTGGGGGGTCTTTCAGGGAAGCTGAGTTTGGAAGTGTGAGTTTTCCAAGCAGAGGGACTAGCATGAGCAAGGTCTGGTATGTGTGGCATCATGACATCTTCAGAGAAAGGAGCAGTTTGCTTTGGCTTGAGACAGTAGTGGGAGAGTGGAGAGGCAGGCAGGGAGCTGAAAAGAGACTGATGAGGCAGGAGATCCCAGTTCAGAAGGGCCTTATATGATGCAATAAAGGGGTTAGATTTAATCCTATAATCTTAGAAGACCACAGGAAGTTTTCAAATAGGGAAGTGTGACATATTACTCTTGAAATAAAATAATTTTTACTCCTATTTCTCAGTTTCCACATCATCCAACAGTGGGTAGGCTCACAATCTGGCCAAAGAAGAGCTAGAACTGAGTTCTCACTCATCACACAATCCTAACTTTCCTTATCTGTAAAGTGGGGGTTCTATCTGCTTTTTCTACCTCACTAGGCTTCCCTAAGGAATGAATGAGATAAAGTGTACAAGAGTATTGCAGTCGGCAGCATGAGCTTTATGCCATGACTCAAGAATAGCATGGGTGAAGTTGGCAAAAGAGTGGGCAGCCTGCTCAAGTAGGAAACCTATGGCTCTGGACTTGGACATCAATTGGAATCTTGGCTTCACCATACACTGGCTGTGTGACCTTCGACCATGTGCTGGACCACTTGGAGCCTCAGTTTCCCCATCCACAAAATGGGTTGATGTTTACTTCCCAAGATTGTTGTGTAGATGGGAAAGAATGTGTATGAAATACCTAGCCCTGTGCATGGTCCAGAGGAGAAGCTCAGTAATTGACTCTTGTTATTTTACGGTGAATGGGATTGGATGGATACTTATGACAGCCCTACTGTGGACAAGTCACTGTGCCTGGTGCTGCTAAAACAGCGGGACTGATGCTGGTAGGATGTGCATCTGAATCTTAGCTGCTTCTTCAGTAAAGAGGATGGGTTTGTGCTGATCCTTCACCTTACCTAGATCCATTTGTGCCCGTGGCATGCTGCATATCTGTGGTTGGAGGCACAATCAGGGCCTATGAAGGAAGCGTAGCTAATGGACCTTCAGGAGCACCTGGCTCACTGCAGACATGATGTAACCTCTAGGCTCTGCTCAACTGAGCTAACAGGCCACAGTCCGACTCATACTGACTCAGGCTAAACGAAGATGGAGGCTGAAACATGGATTCATATAACGCTGATACTTTTATGAGGGGGAAACAGCTGATTTTGTCTGAATTAAGCAGAACAATTATCTACATGGATTGAATTCTTCAAATAACTTCTCATCTCCCTGCTCTGTTTTGTTTCAGAGCATGTGGCTTCACATTTAAAAGAGAGAGAGAAAAATTACTGACCAGCTGTACTTTCTCATTTGGCAGATGCCCAGCATTTTTTCCAGGATTTGACAGAATTGATCTCTCATTTAACTGCTTCCTAATACTGCCCCTGGGCCCGACTGAACTGAATCAGACCCAGTGCAATCATTATCTTGGCCGAAGAGTCACACCTACAGTTCTTCCTACAGACTGTTGAGTGCAACCACATTAGACTCTCAGAAAAACAATCAGAAAGCAACACTTGCCAAGTGGAAACCAGGCTTACTGCTGTTTCCAACAGGGCTGCCTCACTTCTGCCTTTTAACAGTTCTCCACAGTCATTAGTCATTCATTCACTCATTCAATAATTAATTAAGTGCCTAGCTACATGGTTCAAATGCAAGTGGTTTAATCTATGATCTCTTCCTTCAGGGAACTTACAATTTAGTGGAGGAGATAAGGTGTACACAAATAACTCAGGTCTCATATAGGAGCACATAAATGGATGACAAATAGTAAGGGTAGGATTTGAGAGCAATGTAAATTAACTCTTGTCAGGAAGTTTTTCATGGAGCAGATAGAATATTTTGGGTGGTGAGGAGAAGGAGTGGGGTAGGCAGAAATCAAGATGAGGGGGAGTATTCCAAGCTTGAGTGATGTGAGAAATAAGAATGCTGTGTTCGATAATTGCTTTTTGAATTGAATTGAAATAAGTATCATTTGGAGTAATGTAACAGCAGTCCAACAGCTTGAAACTTTTAAAGAGGCTGCATAGAGGGAGACAGTTAGGAAGCCAATACAACAATCCAGGTGAGAGAGAAGGGGATTTAGATGAAGGCGGTAGTAATGAAGATGGTGAAAAAGGGTGAGATTCTAGACATATTTTAGACTTTCCAGCCTCATATTAACTTCCATATGTTGCCTTCCTAGAAGATCCCTGGCTTTCAGATTAGAAAAAAAGATATTATTTAGGGAAATTTCTCTCTATGTGTGACCAGAATATCTTCCCTCACCTCACCCATGGCATGGCTGCCTTTGGAGGTATGGCTCTCCCCTACTTGTAGCTATGTTCCCTTAGGGTGATAGACCCACAGTATGAGAGAACTGAGGCCTAGGGATACTCTAGTCCAGTCCCTCACTTTACAGATGAGGAAACCAAGACTCAGAGAGTGGTAAACTGGCTTGCCTAAGGCTTGACAGGTAGTTAGAGAGGGGCTGTAATAGGGTGTCCAATGGTCTTCCTAAATCACCACTCCCTGCTCCATATAGAAGACAAGGTGTTCATCCCCCGTGTGGCAAAGACTGGCTAGTTGTACCCCAAACTCCTTTCCTCTTGCTCAAACTAGTCTACACTTCCCAGTTTCTCTTGCAGTCAGATGTGGTTATGTGACCAAGTTCTGGCCAGTGGAATATGGGTGGAAGTAGGACTGCTCCTTCTCAAATCTGGCTTATAAAAACCTCCCTGAACAAGCAATTTTCTAACAAGATGTGGATACCCAGGGCAACCTTGAAAGCAATGTATTAGAGATGGCAGAGCATCCATTATCATGTATCCTTGAATGACTTTATGGAGCAGATGGTCCTACCTCACTCTTCCACCCCTGATAATGAATTCTATTGTGCTAACCCAGTGGTCGGCAAACTCATTAGTCAACAGAGCCAAATATCAACAGTACAACAGATTGAAATTTCTTTTGAGAGCCAAATTTTTTAAACTTAAACTTCTTCTAATGCCACTTTTTCAAAATAGACTCGCCCAGGCTGTGGTGTTTTGTGGAAGAGCCATACTCAAGGGGCAAAAGAGCCGCATGTGGCTCCCAAGCTATGGTTTGCTGACCACTGTGCTAAGCCATTGAGATTTTTGGATTTATTTGTAAAGATAGCTAATGTTATCTTAACTAATTATATCATGTCACCTTAAATCTAGAGAGAGAGGGACTTAAAGAAGACCATCTGGAGAGCTTAATATACACTCCCTGAAGTTGGTAAACACTGTGGAGTGGGCTTTGACCCTTGTCCCAGAAATCTACAGGACATGATTGGCACAGAGCAAGGATGTGTGGGTTGAGATTGGCCTGTACTCCAGAATTTGTCATGGCAAAAGGAATGTGGACCAGATACTGGTCATGCAGGAGAGAAAACTTTCCTGGAGCTATTTTGACTTCTGCTCAAGTTGACTTCAGGGAAGGATACATTGATGATGAAGGTAATGTCTGGGTGGTGGGGACAACCATAAACCCTGAGGCAAAGGCAGGAGCAACAGCAGAGGAACCAATGGCATGCCTCCATCACTGGAGATACAAGTCAGAGGAACCCAGCTGGGGAACCTCCTGAGAATCCTGAAAACACAAAGAAAATCAAATTTAAATATTAGCTGGGCAAGAGCAAGCTCCCAAGACCCTTCTAGAAAAGTAAGAGCCCTCTGAGTCCTTTCCCCCTCTCCCTTGCTATTCCTACTCCAGAAAGGGAAAGGGGAGCTAAGACAATCACATCCCCTTTTCTAATGCAGGAGGCTTGCCTACCACAGGTTTCTAGCTGGTGGAGAAATGGAAAGGAGACTTAAGTATGAATGAAAATAGAAGTGTGGATTGTAGTAGAAACTCTACACTCTCAATGGAGTCTGTATTTTAACATTTAAAATGACAAAATTATACTTAGTTTTCTAAGATGGATGACAACTATCAGAGGGCCTGCCAGTGTTTTCATCCAGTGGAAGAGGCAAAAACTCTCTGATGGTAAACTTTTCAGGAGCAGTGGGAATAAAGAATAAAGATGATTCATTCATTAAGTGGTGCTTATTGGAGGTGACATGAGTGGTTCCAAGCAACATGATAAGTCTAGATAGGAGTAAGTAAGGGCTGGGTGCTAAGGGAGCAAATGGGAGGGGCACTGAATCCAGATTTGCTGGAAATGACACCAGGGGTGGAACCTCAGGGAGCAAGCAGGCTTTGAGGTGGAGAAAGACTATCCTATGCAGGTAGAAGAGTGAGATGAAAAAAAAAAAAACCCACAAAAAACTGAAAAATGACTGGAATACAAGAAGTGGGGTGGTGCAGAGGCCAGAGTAGGAAGTCTGCTGCTGTAAACATGTTAAGAACTTTGGATCAACCTGGGGGACCCTAGGAACCCCTTGGAGGTTTATGAACAGAGAAATGACATGATCAGAGTTGTGTTTTAGAAAAATCATTGTGCTGTTATGGAGAATTGATCAGAGTAGGATGGGGTAGAGGTTAGGAGACAGATTAGGAGGCTACACTGGTGTGTGATATTTCTCAGCAGTGCTCCACAGCTGAGGTATAAGATGCTTAGAGTTATCTAGGGTCAATAATTAGTTCAAGAGGTGTATTGTAAGGATGAGGAACATGGGACCCTGTTAACTCCTACTGCTGTATATTAGGGGATGGCAAACTATAGCCCATAGGCAAAATCCATTCTACTGCCAGTGTTTGTATAGCTCAGAAGATAATAATAGTTTTTATATTTTTAAATGGTTGAAAAAACTAGAAATCTTTTCCTTTACAAAAATTAAGTAAAATTCAAATTTTAGTGCCTATAATTAAGTTTTATTGGGGCACAACCACACTCATTTGTTTTTATATTATCTATGACTGCCTTCATGCTTCAATGGCAGAGATGAGTAATTGGGACACAGATGTATGGCCTGCAAAGCTTGAAATATTTACTCTGTGGGCCCTTACAGAAAGTGTGCTGACCCTGCGCTATATCTTCCATCTCTACTTTAAAAATTTCTTCTTTCAGCTTCCTGCCTTAACTTGTTGGAATCAACCTTGGCTTACTATTGGACTCACCTGGGGATCTTAAAAGTTTCTGATGCCTAGGACTCACTTCTGAGAGATTCTGATTTAATTGCTCTTGGCATAAAGCCTGAACATTGGGATGTTTAATACTCATCAGGTGACCCTCATGTGTATCCAAGCTTGAGGACCCCCTGCCACCCATAACTGAAACCTGCCCCTGAAGGTATCTCTCAAGTGGATACTATTTTGTTCTACATCTCACACACCTCCAGGCAGGATATGGGCTAGAGTCCTTCTTGCTTTCAGGCCATTAGTTATTTACATCGTTGTCCAGGTTTTTGGTAAATGAGGGAGCAACTTGGAGATTAGAAAATGACAATATAGCCCAGCAAATGTGGCTCAGTGGTTGAGTGTTGACCTATGAACCAAGAGCTCAGGGTTTGATTCCTGGTCAGGGCACATACCTGGGTTGTGGGTTTGATCCCCAGTGTGGGGCATACAGGAGATGGCTGATCAATAATTTTCTATCATCATTGATGTTTCTATCTTTTTCTCTCTCCTGTCCTCTCTCTGAAATCAATAAAAACATATTAAAGAAAAGGAAATAACAATATAAGGTTATAGAGGTTAGCAGTATGTGCCTTAAAGAGTATTTCCTACCAAGATTCCTTCACAATACCTTAAGTTTACTCTTAGCTGCCTGGTTCTCATCCTTCATTGTTGTTCATCCAGTGAGGTGGCAAGGAGCTAATTACTTTATCTAGTAACTAAGATGCCAAAGTTAGTGCCAGCAAGAGGGTTGCAAGCAAAAGACATATGGGCCACTTACAATTGGTTATCGGTTAAGACGGGACCAAAGGGAGTGAGCCTTCTTCCTCCTTTTGATTTTAGAATGGTAACTATAACTCATGCTATTAAGGTGATTGTCAACATTGTTCTGTTGGAACCACATACTCTTTGAGGATGTAGTGCTGAGGGGAAAGGGTAGGATAGCTGCTGTCATGGACTCATCCAAAGGGAATGGTGAATGTTGGGTCTGGAACCAGGGAGGATGCTTCTGACAACTTCTGATAAGCTCATATCTCACAATTCTCACCAAAAAGCAGGGAATGAAATCTGAAGCTTTTATGTGATCATGATGAAAGAATATTTTATTGTTTGTTAACTCTACAGGGTTGGGGAATGTTGAAAATGAAACAGAGGTAGATTTACAGTTGCTGGATTGCAATATCAGTTGGATTTATATCTTCACCTGGGCCCTGGCTAGTTAGAACATTGTTTGGGAAGGAGTGGAAACTAGACAATGGACATGGGGATCTCCAAGAGGACCTGGGGCATTTGGAAAATCTGGTTCTCCAAACTACTCTAGGAGATACCCCACCACTCTTTTCCTTTGGGAAAAAGTTGGCAATTTGCATGCATTCTCAGTGTCAGAGAACACTGGTTGTTCCTAATATCCTTTCTCCATTTCTTCAAAAGAAATGGAACTCCTGTCCTGGCCATATGGCTAAGTGGTTAGTTAGAGCATTGGCCACAGACTGAGGGGTCACAGATTCAATTTTGGTCAAGTTCACATACCTCTGTTGCAGGCTTGTTCCTGGCCTCCAGTTGAGGCACAACCAATCGATGTATCTCTCTCAACATTAAAGTTTCTCTCTCTCTGTCTCTCCCCATCCCTTCCACTCTCTCTTAAAATCAATGGCGATAAACATCCTTGGGTGATTTTTTTTGCAGGGTCCATGGATTCCCATAATAGGATTCTGTTTTTAAGCTCTCCTGTAGCTCAGTGGGACCATGAGGCTAAATTCTGGCAATTGGGAAGTGAGTGACTAGTGTCATTTCCAGGAGGAGATTTTTTCTTCTTCTCCTTTCTTCTTACTGGTTAGAATTCAGATGTTTGCTTGGACCAGATCAATCTATTGAACCATCAGGAGCCTATTGGACATGACAGAGCATCATGATGACAGCCATGGGTTGCCCTACTAGCCCTGGGCCACCTACTAGGACTTTTAGGAGAGAAATATACTCCATCTTATTGAAAACATTGTTATTAGAGGTTTTGTTACTCTTAGCTGCCTGGTTCTCATCCTTCATTTTTGTTCACCCTGTGAGGAGTCAAGGAGCTAATGATTTTATCTAATAACCTGCTTTCTGAGTTTTGGTCTCTATTCTTGGGAATTTGGCTTCTTCTGTTTAAGAGGTCTTGGTAACCAAATGGAAGATTTTTTTTTTTTTTTTCATCAGGGGCAGGGATGGGTCCATTCAATTGAAGTTGAGATTGCCACTAGGCCATGTAATGCTCCTTACACCATTTGGAAATAGGAGTTGATGATGAAGGTGGTGATGAAGTTGATTGGGGTGAATCAAGGAGAAACCAGGTGGCTACCACATAAAGAAATTGGATGTAATGTTAGGAAGCCCTTATTGTGCCACGCCAAGCTGTCGAGGTTAATGTGTAATTGCTGTACCCCATCTGTAGGAAAGACCATCAAGGGATCAGATCCCTTAGAAGAGTCCCTCCTCCTGTCATGATAGCACCTCAGCTAGCTCTGTCAGAGGTCTGGTCAAAGGTCAGAGAAACATGAAGTGGATAGTAGAGGTGCTGTGAGCCATAAACACCAGCTGTAGTTTTAGGAGCAGCAGGGGAGATGACATTACATCCTCTACTTACATCTTCTTATGGTATAATACAAAAAATTTTTCTTTTATTTTCTCTATTCCTCTCAGGTTACTTGGGATTGTTTATCATTTAATCTGTAAGTGCAGACCAAGAGATGGACCTAGAGAACTGTGTGTGTGTGTGTGTGTGTGTGTCCTGGGCAGCTACTAAGCAGTGCACCAAGGTAGCAATTTCTTTTTAGCTGCCTATTAGGATTTCCTGACCCTTTTCCATCCCTTCTGGTAACTAAGTTGCTATGCCCCTGATACTATTCCAGGGTAGGCCTCCAAATAATACCCCATGCCCTGGCTTCAGGAATAAGTTAAGCCAATTGTAGTCTCTCTCCTGGAGTTTCTAAACTTGAGCCAAGATACAAAGGGATGGAAGGCTGTCAGAGCAGAATCACTCCATGGCAATGTCCCTGAGCGAAGGACTGGCGGTGTTGTGGTTGGGATTTCTAGAACTTCTTTGGTTTGTGTCTTCCCTAGGCCTGACAGTTCAGTTCTTTCTGCAATTTTGTAAAAAATCTCAGGCTCCTTTCAATTTTGAATTTTACAGTAGCCAGGGTAATTTTCTGTTGCTTGCAACCAAAGCATACAGAATCCATGCATTGAAAAGTGAGTGTGAGTGGCACACCTCTTCTCTAAAGTTTAGTTACGCTCACTTTACAGAAAAGGGAAGACACATATCCATCCAAGGCCACCCAAAAATTGGGGAGCCAGCGCTAGAACCAGATCATTTGAGTCTTTGTTCAGTACTCTTTGAACTTGTCTATATTACACTCTGCTTCCTCTAATAAAAACACAAGCTGTTTGTCTTTTTCTTCAAAGCGAAGTGAATATAAACATGATGGTACAGGTTATGAAACAAGAGAATGTGTGAAGCATTTTTGTCCACATTGACTCAGAAGCAAATGGGCAACAAATTTTGAAAACAAGAAAAAAAGAAAATAAAACCTTCAAGCATTGATTAAAGACAGAACAAATTGTCCCCAAAGTTTCCTAAGTAAAACAAGACAAATCTTAAAAATTAAGTTGACGAGCATATACAGCAGTATAATTTTTTCTTAATTAAACTGACAAAGATCCCCAGTTCCACATAAATCAACAAAAAACAATAAACCTACAGCTCAAAGGAAGGACATTAAGAGTTGCTGAAAGGGGAATATAAGAAAAATGTAATAAAATAATCCATGCGTTTCTTACTTGTTTTCCTTGGGCTAAGTGATTGGTGGGGGGTGGGGAGGATAAGTGAGGAGGAAGAGAGATAGCAGGTTGTACAAGTTAATTTCTAGGGTTGGAATGGAACGTATGTTGTCTTGAAGATTCATCAGGCAGGCACAGGGGCTGCCTTTTACACCTTTTGAATAAAAGTAGCATAACATTAAAATAAAGATTAAAAGAGTATTGGTTCTTGAATTGGGGGAGATTCTCCTGATGGATTTTCTGTTGATACATTGCACAAGGATAGATGTGCTCCTTTAATTTTGTGTAAAGTGAATTTTTACAAATTCAAACCACTTTTTCCATTTATTATATGTAAGAAATGGCTTATATACAATTGTATATAAGAAATGCATATACGATACATAGGCCAGCTGTACTCACAGAGGGCATTGGCAACCAACAATGGCAGTGTTTCCCATGAGCTAGTTATGGCATCCGAATCCTTCTCAATACAGCTTCTAGGTAGCCATATCAGCCAATCAGAGTGGGCCCATGAGGTAAAATCTGTTTTCCATCTCTGGACTGGTTAGAAGGGTAGGCTTTGGAGGCAGATGGGTCAGGATTTACAGCATCCTTGCCTGCTATGTAGCCTGTGGCAGATAATTGAACTGCTCTGAACTGATTGGTTAAAATGGAGTATATGTTGTCTTGAAGTTTAAAGAAATATATGTGCACCTTGATCATATTTTGAGCTTTTACTTTATGTCTTTTCCTGACTAGATTTCTCTTTCTGTCTCCCTGCCCCCACCCACTGGAGCACAGTGCAATGTCCAAGAGGATCTGGGTGGTGGGAAAGGAAGGCGGAGCTGTCTGCAGATACTTTCACAAACAGAAGCCTATTAGGGAATACAGAGGTCCCAGAGGAGGTAGAAGAGGGAAGAGGAAATGTGGCAGAAACAAAGTTGTTAGAATAAGCAAGAAGAAGGGTGGCTTTCCTCAGACTAATTCCTTGAGAGGGTCTGCATATCTCTGGGCAGCAAGAACCCAGCTTCTAATTCCTTGTATGACCCAGAGGTATGTGAGGTATGTGAGGCTCTAGTCCGGGTTTCTTGTCTTGGTAGAGGGACCTGGGCCCCATGTGTACACCTCCCAAGATGGAGTGAGCCACTGCATCTAAAAGGCCATTACAGCTGGGACAGTGGAAGTTCCCGAGGGAGTCTGTGTCCACAGGGGACCCAGGCCAGAGGGCCCAGGACCTTGGCACCTAGTACTTTGGCCTCTTGGTTGGCAAAGCCCAAAGGTGACTGGTTGGATAAAAAAAGAATCAAAATTAAATTAGTTTGTAGAAAATAAAAAGGTGCAATATTTGTTGTACCTTTGAGTTTGAACTGAGATCCATACCTACTACCCAGTAAAACCATTTTTTTTTCTCTTTATCTGAATTATTTTCCACTCCTCCTACTCCCACTCCAGACTGATTTACTCCCTTCCCTGCTGTGGGAGTGAGAGAAGTTGGGTCTTTCTTACCAGCTCCCTTGCTGGTAGGCACCAAGGATCTGGATAAGGCTGCGTCCCCGGGTGATCACAGCTCCTGCTGATGCCTCTCCTTCACCAGGCTCCAATCACACTACTTCTCCCTTTGCCCCTTCAGGCCTCAGGTTGGGAATGGCTTCCCCCTGCTGTTAGTACCTGGGAGCTCAACACCCTTTGAGAAGGTAACCCATCCTCTGAGGGAGTCCTTTCATGAAATTCTCATTTGAAATATCTGAGTAGAATTGTTTCTTGCTAGGACCTTGACTGATAACATAAGCAAGATTATTCTCTGGGTTGTTTTTCCAGCAGTGGGAATGGTTACAGTAATCTGGTCACTTTGTCCACCTCGGGTTCTGTCAGGACCCACAGCTCCTATCAGTCAGTGTGAACACCAATTGAGACTGTGGGCCATCCATGCTGGCACTGCCCAGCAGGCTCAGTGAAAGGTTAGGAACATACATACCAGGGCCTTAAAAGGTGCTGCCATCACTCTGACTTGGGTTTAAGTTCCATTTCTACTTATGTTTTACTTGCACATGGATAATTTAAATATCCACTGGGGGTATTCATTTCTTCATCTGTAATGTATGCTTGATAATAAGCTTGTGGTGAGAAAAACAAGATGATGGAAAGTGGTTTTCATGCATGTATTAAACCGAGTAAGTAAATTTGGTCAGACTTGCTCTTGGGCATCAGCTGTAAGGTCAAGCCCTGTTTCCCTGCTTTAGCTTTCTGCTCTAAGCTAAAGACTGCAGGCTCTCCCATCCTGGGAATGCCAAGTGTAGTGTGAAACTGGTAGTTCAAAGCCCTTGTCTTAGCTGGCCAGGACAGAAACTTCCAGAAACAGAGAATGGGTTGGATTCTAGATGGTTACTTTCTGGGTATGATTTCTGAGGCAAAATGGAAGGCTGCTCAGGCATGATGGATTCATTAATTTTGATATCTCAAAAGCCCTTTTATAGATTGCTTGATGAGACCTCAGGCCTCTAACCAGGTTGAAGAAATAATACAGCTTTAATCCCCATTGCTATGGAAATGACCTACAGCCTTGCCTTTCCTGAGTTGGGGGTGGGGCTGTGATGGGGATCTGGAGGAGAGGATTGGGTACTAGGTGGTTGGAGGGCTGGGGATGAAGAGGTGATAGGCAGCTTCTCTAGGAATGTCTCAACGTAAAATCTTTGAGGAATGCTAACTTTAGGCTTCTTTAGGATAATAATGTAGCTTCTCTGGCAAAAGCTTTACTGTCAGAAAAAGGAATCTAGGTAGTGATTTTTACACTAGGCTTAACATTGGAATCATCATCTCTGGAGCTACAAAAAAAAATACTTATGCCTGGGTCCCACCTGTAGAGATTGTGGTTTAATTTATTTGGAGTGGGGTCTGAGCATATGGATTTTTCAGAGTTTCCCAAATGATTCCAATTGCAGCCAGACTGAACCATTGGTCAGGATATTAAAATGTCTTTCTAAATTTGGGAGTGAAAGTCTCAGGTGTGGTATTTAGGGACTCATCAATTGGAAGAGACCAACATTGAAAACTTACAATGTCCTTTAATCCCCACAAAAATCGCATGGCATTGCCATTCCCATAGTGCAGTGGTCGGCAAACTCATTAGTCAACAGAGCCAAATATCAACAGTACAACGATTGAAATTTTTTTTGAGATCTGAAAACCGACTTTTGAGCATGGGCCACGAAGTTTCAATCGCTTAGGTGCGTGGTATTTTGTGGAAGAGCCACTCTCAAGGGGCCAAAGAGCCGCATGTGGCTCTCGAGCCTCAGTTTGCCGACCACTGCCCTAGTGAAGACAAAGAAACAGACACAAAGGTTAATACCCCCAAGGTCACAATGCAGGTAACTGGCATAGCTGGGATCGGAACCCATGTCTTTCTGACTCCTTGGCTACCTACTTTCTCCCCTGGATGTCTTTTAAAAATCCCTTTAGAGTTAATTCATTCTTTACAGGCAAGCCTGAAGTCTCAGGGTTTTTTTGTGTGAAATGTTTGTTATTTATTTTTTTGGTAAACTAGAAGGCCAGAAAAAAAGATTAGTTACATACTCAAGATTCTCTTGTGACAGGCTCATAATTTTAAAATAATCTAACTTTGTTTAATAAACCACCATGTCTTTCTTTTTCTCAGTTTGTGTTTGATCAAAGGTGTCCTGCCGACCACATGGTACACGGATATTGTGGAGTGTGTATGCTTGAAAATAAGTTCTTCACAATGCAAAACATGTTGTAAGGTTCTCTTCTTCATGCTGATGCAGTCAGGGAGTCCCAAAGGGACTCAAGAAGGTTCTGATTTTAGAATCTGTTTTCTCCTCACATGCTTGTGTATGTGATGTGTGTGTGTGTGTGTGTGTGTGTGTGTGTGTGTGTGTGTGTGTGTGTACTCATGTGCTCTGACGTCCATTATGTAGGGGGGTGGGGGAGGTGGTGGTGGTGCTTGAGATGATGAACAGCCAGAGGGCAGAAATTAAGCACCACCTCCCCCACCAACTCATACATCCCATCATAATACCAGAACAACTCAGTTCACTGGGTTAGCATTCTTGCTCTGGTACAGCTGCATGACCATAATGCATCTGGCATTGTTCAAGTCTCAGCTGTCTTACATGTACAGCAGTGATTTAAACATGAAGAACAACAGCAAAACTAGGTCTCAGAAATGTAGACAGATACAGCTAGTATATTGCCTCCCATACAGTAGGAACTCAACATATGTTAAGCAATCTTAAAAATCTTGAGTATTGGAAATCTTAAAGCTTTGTTTTTGTTGACTAATAATATGGCAAGTTGTGGGGTTAATAATGTTCTTTGGTGGACTGGGGAAATTATTTCAAGGGTGGAGAAACTGGAATGTGCCTGGAAGAGTGAGTGAGATTCAGGTAAAGCCTTCTTTTGAACCTGAGCTCTGCCCTTCACTAGCCACTTGTGAATCACTGACTCATTCTTTAATCTTTCTGTGCCTTGTTTCTCAAGGTGAAATGGGGTACAATGAGCTCTTAGTCCAGGGACAAAGCTTGTGTGAGGGTCCTATGAGATGCTATTTGTACAGTACCTGATAAACTGTAAAGCGCCATAGAAGTGTGAATTGTCATGCATGTCAGTGGAAATGGGAAAGTGTGCCAAGTGTAGGCAAGAGCTGAGATGGGGAGGAATTGAGGCAGCACAAAGGGCTTTTTTCTTACCCGAATCCCTTGAACCCACGGCCTATACTGTCCAGTGCCCTTCATCTCTGGCTTTGTTCAGGTCCCTGACTTATAGTTTCCCCACCCACCTACCCATCAACCCAGTAGACTGTAAGGTCCTTGAGTACAGTGACTACCTTATATTATGAAATAATTTTTTCTCCTGATCAGGGTCCTGACATAACTGCTTGCATTTCAAGTTTGTGTTTCTGTTCCCTTCATGGGAAAAAATGTCTTGTTTTAGGGCCTTATTTAACACTAGCTAAGATCAAATGCTTGGCAAGTGCTAAGGGAACAACTCATGTCTTTGCTGGGTCTTACCTATAACCTCTTAGGTCTTTGGGACAGGCAAGCCAGGAAGGGAGGACTGGGAGGAGGAAGCTCTTAGTGACCATTTACTCCATTATCCTCTCCTGCTTGGTGGAGATTTTCAAGCATAGAGGATGGCTGAGCTGGTGGTCTGTGTGTTGGCACTCCTGCCTCTAGGCTACTCCTTGATTGGAATTGGTTTCTGACTTTGTAGCTGGAGTAAAGTCTTCTTCATCTCTGCTTCCCTCCTGCCCAGCTCCCTCCTTGGATTTACCAGCCCCCAACACAGTCTTTGGTACTCAACAGTGAGTAAGGGAGTGAAAAACGAGTGAGTGAACCTATGCCTGCCCTTCTTGCTGGGGGCTCTCAGAGGACTGGGTTCCTAGGAATCACTGCCTTCTTGTTCAGAGCTCTTCTTCATCAATATGTAGATTCTCCGCAGGAGCTCAGCCCCAGCAGGAGCTGCCTTAGTTGTAACTACTTGTTACCCACCTCTCTCTGCTCAGATTAACAGCCTCTGTCACCCGCTGCCACAGTCTGGTCACTGTGGCCAGCCTGTCAAGTCTTACCAGCTTGAGGAGCTTGGTCTCACTGAGAAATGTCAAACTGATTATCCAGTGGGCCTTTGCTAGGACAGGGAGGGTGCTTTCATTTAAAATGACAACTTGGGACCAAAATTGGAAGCAAAACCAAACCTGGCAGTCAAACTGGGATTGTGAGCAAAACTGGGTGAGCAATCTCAGCTCTAAGCAGAACTCTGACCCTGACCTTTATTAGCTTGTGTGACCTGGGCAAATTGCTGATCCTCTCTGGGCCTCAGTTTCCCATTCTTCAAATTTAGGGGAATGAAATACATGATTTCTAAGGTCTCTCCTGGTATTTATTCTCTACACTGCTCTGCTACTATACTTGCCAGACAAATGTTGCCTTGCTGGCTGCTAACCACCACTGCTCTATCTGGAGCCCAGACACTGGGAATAATGTCTGCAGCACCCCTGTGGGAAGCCATTCCTAGCCTGAGTACAATCTCTGTCCACTGATGGGGGCCATGGCTATCTGTATTCCCTGTGCCATTCTCAGCATTAGTCCTCTTCTTCAAGGACTAAATGCTCTTGAAGGAGGATCATTTCAGGGACAGAGGCTGAGTCAAGCTGGGAGGGTGACTAGTGTACAAAACAGAGCTGGGCTTGGAGGGTTTCCCTCACCTGTACACGATCTCAGTTCCTTCATCTTTCCTATAACACAAGTGGGCTAGTGAAGACCGAAATTCAGCCCTTGTGTATCTTTTTCTCTTCCTAGATACTAGTACTTTGTCACAGACTGGGCTACATTCCGAGCATACTTTTGAATTGAAATAACATTTGGCAACAATTCTTGTATAAGTGATGGCATTGACATTATATCTCTGTTAGAGTAATTTACTCCCCACAGTAATTTTGACTTAGCTTGTTCTACACAGAGGGTTATTTTAATCATTCTTTCAGTTGTTATTGATGAGGACTCTTGGAAAAAGATTAGAAGATTAGTTTAAAATTATCCCTAGCAAATTTAAAATGGTAACAGGGATGAGAATATAGTTTAAAAGAAATCAAGGGCTGTCATAGATGTATTAAAAGACTATTGATGAAATGGGTACATAATGGTAGCACTAATGGCCAAGTTTGGACACACCCTCTCTCACTCGACTAGCACCTGAGGTTGACCCTCACTCTCCCACAGCTCCTGTCCATTAGTGGTGCTCATCTCTGCATTTGTGCCTCTGTTCATGCTCTTCCCATTTCCTGCCAGGCTTGGCCCACTCAGAGCTCTTTAGTCTGAAGAGTCCTTTTCTTCCCCACCTTTCCCTGGAAGCTTTCTTTAGAACCTGTGTCTCTACCTTCAATTGACAGATTGATGTTATCTCTGAAAGCATCAATTATTTTAGGATAATAGAAGGGATTTTGATTATTTTTCCCAATGTTCTAACAGTTTTTCTGAGAAAGAAAGGGGAACAGTTTATCAATAAATTCCTTTGGGAATGTTGAGTTAAAGGTAAAAACGTGTGTGTGTGTGTGTGTGTGTTGCAGGACTTATCAGAGCCTTTAGTATACTATTAAATTTTTGAATCTCCCAATAGGGAGACATAGTGCACAGTGTGAGTCCTAATGTCTGGGATCTTGTTCCTGTCAGTCACTAGCCAGCTGAGTGACTGAACAAGACATTGAATCTCTTAGTACCTGTGTGTGTGTGTGTGTGTGTGTGTGTGTGTGTGTGTGCGCGCGTGCATGCATGCCCAGGGGGTATGGGACAGAAGGCTGGGTGATAGAAAGGGAGGGGAGGTTTGCACAACCTTGCAGGGTGAGCGCCTCATTTTCAGATCTTTGTTTCTCTTCACTTGGAGGTGACAACTAATACCTTTCTCCAAGATGCATCACAACCACCTCATACTTATAGTTTAAGAGCCAGTCCATCACATTCCCAACTAATTAAAGCTAAGAGGGACTTTACCTGGAGATGAGCTCCCACCCCTTTCACACAGGGAGGGGTCTTGTTTTGTAAGATCTGACCAGATAGATAGTAGTCATGGCATCCATAGAATGACAATACCCCCACACAACCACTGATGTCTCTCTCGTGATCTCTCAATGAGGGGCACTTAAAGGTCACTAAACTAACAAAATTAACACAATCCTAAGGATTTAAAGGCCACGTGTCTACCTTATGGTGTTTTAAATTAAGGTGTTCACATAACATCCAATTTGGGGCAGTTTTGAAATATGAATTTGGAAGGCATTTTGGGGTGCCAGATGGAAACTTAGTTCTAAGATACATTATCCCATTCCACTTTGTATTTCCATAATTCACAAAAGCTCTAAACCAAGATCAGACAACTCAGTATTTCTTGTCAACCTGCTCATCTGTCCTTCCAACTCAGAAATGATTGAGTGGACATACAAATTCATCCCTCCATGGTCCTCCATTTTATCAGTTTTTTTCTTCAAGAAGCATTAATAGCTTGCCCTGTCCAACCCCAAAGAAATCAGTCAACACCCTAGCATACTGTCTCAAAATAAATACACTCCTGCTAGTCTATACTATGGGGGGCACTTAAAGGTCACCAAACTAACAAAATTAACACAATCCTAAGGATTTAAAGGCCACGTGTCTACATTATGGTGTTTTAAATTAAGGTGTTCACATAACATCCAGTTTGGGACAGTTTTGAGAAAGGAGGTGATTGTGTTATTAATAATTATGCCATGGACTTCTCTCATTTCTAATGAGAATAAAAAAATTTTCCTCTGTTACTTAACAAAACCATTGAACTTACCTTGGCACACACTTTTCTCCCAACCTGCTGCCTCATTCCTTATTCCCTTTTATTAAGCAGGAAAAAATAACCAACTTTCTGAAGGTGATGGAGTGGCAGTTGAAGCAAGAAGCTCAAATTCTGCCTGCTGTGTTTCACCTTTTCTTCTGTGTTCTTATAATTCAGTTACTGCTGGCACTGCCCTGCTAGCCTCAGGAGCATATCCTCCTCCTCTCTATCCCCTGACTTTAAATTACCCATCCCAAGCGTGGCTGTCCTCATAACTCACCTTTGAAGTTTGGCTTATACATGACCCAAGCAGACATTCTATGGGAAGGTGTCTTTCCCAAGAGATTAAAAATGTTGTCTCTGATTCTCTTAGGACAGCTGCAGCAGCTGGCCTTTTCAAGCACTGCTAAATATTAAGGGAAAAATAGGAATGGTTTCCACACTTAAGATTTATGATTCTGCCTCTAGTGTACCTAAAGCTTTCAGGCCCTGTCCTGTGATACTTCCTGATAACCTATACTCTAGCTGTGTGTGTGCGTGCCCAGGGGGTGTGGAACAGAAGCTGGGTGATAGAAAGGGAGGGGAGGTTGGCACAACCTTGCAGGGTGAGCGCCTCATTTTCAGATCTTTGTTTCTCTTCACTTGGAGGTGACAACTAATACCTTTCTCCAAGATGCATCACAACCATCTCATACTTATAGTTTAAGAGCCAGTCCATCACATTCCCAACTAATTAAAGCTAAGAGGGACTTTACCTGGAGATGAGCTCCCACCCCTTTCACACAGGGAGGGTTCTTGTTTTGAAAGATCTGACCAGATAATGGTCATGGCATCCATATAATGACAATACCCCCACACAACCACTGATGTCTCTCCCGTGATCTCTCAAGCCGATGACAAAGAATGGTACAGCGGAAGTGGAGTCCCGTCAGAAGAGAGCCTGGCAGGGGTGGGGCAGATGGTCAGAACTTCCCTGGGGAAAGCTGAGGTGGAAGGGAACCTGGACTGCTGGCGTGATAGACAGTTGGGCCACCCCCAAGAGTACAGGTTGGGCTGTTTGCAGTCTGATGCTCTTTGTAGGTGTGCAGGGGCTAAAAATTGTTATCCCAAATTTAGAGGCCAGGTGTGGTTCAAGCCAGACCATGCCTGGGCCCCACTTGATAGTGACAATGGGGCTTCTATAGAATCAGGTAGCCTGGTTCTTGTGGGTGCAGGCTGTGGCAGGGCTGACCTTGAACCTGCAGGGGGCAGAGGCTGTTAGAGGCAGCTGGGTAAGGTATGCTGTGGTAATGACTGGGACCTCTCTTAGTCTTGCTCTCAGCCCTGCATCTCCCTGTGTCTCACTTGGTTCTAGCTTTCTCTTTCTTTTACCAGCTGTCTCTTAGATGCCGGTTAAAGTTGCACGTCTCTGGGACTAATCCCCAGTTGCTGGGGTCTTATCCACATCTACTAGGGTTCAGGAATCTGGAAAAGGGGCTGTGCATAAATGAATGAAGAGGCTAGAGAAGAAATATGAATTTGGAAGGCATTTTGGGGTGCCAGACGGAAACTTAGTTCTAGCGACTAAGCTAAGCTCCCCAATCTCTGGGCCCAGGGCATTTTATTCACACATCTTGCCCTCTAGCAAAGCAGTTATACATATCAAAGGTAAGGTTGGTAAACAATAAAGGACTATCAGGTTGTGGGAATTGATTACTTTCTGGCTGTTCCAGCAGCAGGTAATAACATGCAGCTTTTCAGCTCTGTTGAGACAGTCCATTCAAACTTTTGAGGACTTCTTGCATTTATTATGACCCACTGGACTTAGCCTCCAGCACCCAGTGATTCTGATCCAGTATTTCTGGGCTGCGGCCCAATAAACTGACATTGTAATAGCCACACCAGCTGATTCTGAAACAGGCCTATGGACCTTGATCATTACATAAAATCTAAAACTGGATTTTATTTACTTTTATCTAAAGTGCTATTAAAACAATCTGTTCTGAAGAATGTCCATGTGCCATTAATAACTGTTGGCTAAACTTGAACTTGTTGTCTTTGTGACTACATCATGAGCATTAGCCAGAAGATGTAAGGAAAAGCCATAATTTAATTCCCCAGATGCATGCATGTATATGCATATAGTTCACAGCTCTATGCTTATCTCTGTGCACACAGAGTTCATTTATCTTGTCTCTAAGTAGCAGGATTGCTGTTCAGAAATTAAAACCCATTTCTATAAATTGATATTGGCTTCTGCTGTTCCTGACTATGGACTGAATGAACAACTGGAAATGCTAATGTTCTTCTGTGTCATTATTGCTGCAACGTTTTTCCTCAAACCCTCTAAGCCTTTGTAATATTATTATCTAACGAGGATGTGAATAGCAAGTTTCCAAGATACTAAGCTAATGTCTCTGCAGGGCCTCTGAGTTTAACCATTTTTGTCTCGTGAGTGGAGCAGAAGAAACGTTTAAGGAGGCTCAGCCAACTCTCTCCAAGCACATGGTAGGCAGCATCTGATTTCCATCCGCTTGATGAAGATGGTTCTGAAGGTCAAGGCATTTCTCAGAGAAGGCCTTGTTGCTGCTGCTGGCTGAGTGTGCTGATCCTAGGTTGGCCTCAGGCTTAGTTCTGCATTGTTATTATTTTTAAGACCTCTGTCATTAGTTTTAGAGATGATTTATTATGTGATTGAAGAAGACCAACACTACATTCTTACTCAGTGTGAGTCCTGATGTCTGGGATTTTGTTCCTGTTAGTCACTAGCCAACTGAGTGACTGAACAAGACATTGAATCTCTTAGTCCTGGTTTTCTCATCTTTGAACCGGGATGGTACTTGTCTTATCTTCAAAGTCTTTGAAAAGGGTCAAATGAAGCTGGGTGAGGGACCTTTGTGGGAAACATACACCTGATCTAAGTTCAAACAGTACTATCATTTTAGGCCTTGTTTTTATACAAAGCCACGGTGGAAAATGCATCACAGTCTTTTTTTTTTTTTTTAAATATATTTTATTGATTTTTCACAGAGAGGAAGGAAGAGGGATAGAGAGCTAGAAACATTGATGAGAGAGAAACATCGATCAGCTGCCTCCTGCACACCCCCCACTGGGGATGTGCCCGCAACCAAGGTACATGCCCTTGACCAGAATTGAACCCAGGACCCTTCAGTCCACAGGCCGATGCTCTATCCACTGAGCCAAACTGGTTTTGGCATATCACAGTCTTTATATTGATGGCCAACTTTTGGAAAAGCAATTAAAAATCAACACTATTTTTATTTTTTTACAGCTATATAGTATTCTATGGTGTAAATGTTCCACAGCTTTTTACATTTTTTATTTTAATTTTATTATTTATTTACTAGAGGCCTGGTGCACAAAATTCGTGCACTGGGGGAAGAGGGGGAGGTTGTCCCTTAGCCCAGTCTGCACCCTCTCCAATCTGGCACCCCTCGGGAGATGTCTGACTGCTGGTTTAGGCCCGATCCCTCTCATAACCACTCGCTTCTAACCACTCACCTGCCTACCTGTCGGACATCCCTCTCATAATCACTTGCTCCTAACCACTCACCTGCCTGCCTGCCTGATTGCCTCTAACCACTTCTGCCTGCCAGCCTGATCACCCCCAAACGCTCCCCTGCTGGCCTGATTAACACCTAACTGCTCCCTTGCCAGCCCGATCGCCCCTAATTGCCTCTGCCTGCCTCATCACCCCTAACTGCCTTCCCCTGCCAGCCTGATCTCACCCCCAATTGCCCTCCTCTGCTGGCCAATTTAATTTTGATTGGTCAGTTTCTATGCCAGTCTGCATCAAAAGCTCCGCCTCCTAGGTAGCCATTGGCTCCTCACACTTTATCCAAATTTGGTTCTGATTAGTCGGTTTCTATGCCAGTCAGTGTCTCTGGGCCTATCCATGGGGCCTGATCAGAAAGGTGGGGCTGATCAGCAGCCCTAGTGGAAGCCTGGAGAGAAAATGGGCTGTTGGCCAGGCCCGGAGAGAAAGAGAGAGGCAAGTGCTGATCAATAGCTGCCACAGAAGCTACGGATCAGGCCCTGCTTCTCTCTGGGCCTGATTCACAGCCCCCTCAGCAGTCAGTGCTGGGTTGCCACGGCAACCCAGCGCTGACAGTAGGACTGACTTCTGGTTGGTTGAGCCTGGGTCATGATGGACCCAGGGTTTTTATATATTAGGATTTTTAAAAATCTTTATTGTTGGAAGTATTACATATGTCCCCTTTTCCCCCATTGATCTCTTCTAGGCCATCCCCCCCACCCCCAAAGGTTTTCACCATCCTATTGTCTCTGTCTATGGGTTATGCATATATGCATACAAGTTCTTTGGTTGATCTCTTCCCACCCACCCACCCTCCCCTACCTTCCTTCTGAGATTCTGCAGTCTGTTCTATGTTTCAACACAATTTTTTAAATAAAGTTTTCAAAATAAAACCAGTAGCATATGCATAGCCCATGGACATGGGCAATAGGGTAGTGAAGACCTGGAGGGTGAGTAAGGGCTGGAAGGGGAGGAGAAGCGGGGAGGGAAATGGGAGATATCTGTAATACTATCAACAATAAAAATATATTTAAAAATGAAAAAACACACACCCAGTAGTATCTAGAATTTCCTTTTTCTTGACAATGATTTCTTTCTTATTTTTCAAAATTATGTGATGACCAGGAATCTCTCTGGGGAACTCAATGTACACATGGCCCCATCTATCTGAACCACAGGCTGTCAATCATATCTAAAGCACACTACAGAATCATAGCTCTGGTGAGAACAGTGGTTCCAATGGGGACAGAAGAAGTTAGGAACTTGCTGTGGAGTTGCCAAAGTTGTCGTTGGTCATCTGAGGTGTCCACTACCAGGGGCTATTTATAGCAGAAAACATGAAGCCATGAATTAGCTAGGTGAGAGGTGGTTCTGCATACACCCCTTAGAAAGGTTAAAAAAAATTTGCCATTCAGCATATACTAAGCATAAATCAGTAAGCTCAATGTCAGGACATCTGTCCCATCACTAGGAAATACCTGTCACAAGAATGGATGATTTAATGTATTTGTTACTCTCTGCATTGTTGAATTGCATTAATATCAGAATTAATCAGAATTATAATTATAATGCTGCTGCCAGATTAGAAATTGATGGAGACAAATGTTCTAATGCAGAATCTGCCACCAACACATCAAGCAAGTTGCCATTTTTCGGTTCTAAAATCAAGACTCACATTGGTGACTCAACTGATGTCAAGAATTGTTAGCCAAAATAAAAACAGACTCATAGATAGAGAACAGACTGACAGCTTTCAGAGAGGAGAGGGGTTGTGGGCTGGGAGAAAAGGTGAAGGGGTTAAGTAAAATAAATAAATAAATAAATAAATAAATAAATAAATAAATAAATAAATAAACAAACCACAACAAAACTCAGACACACATCGAAGTCAGTCACTTTTAAGGACTTGGAGGTATTTTTTTGGCCTTGGTAACCTTGCTGCGATGTGGTTCGAGATTTTACCTGGGCTCGCTGTCATGGGCATGTGATTGCTCATCCCCGGAATTGCCACAGCTCACATTCACAGGTTCAGCAATGGGGGCAAGGAAAAAAGGGTTGCCTATTATTCATATCAGTGGTCTTTGATGGGAAGAGATAAGCACATCTCTGGAGTTAATCGTTACCATGTGTCAAAGGATTTGGAGAATATTGATTAAGGAAGCACTTCCTGATTAATGAAAAATAACCCAGTTTTGCTCATCTACGCCTCCTAGAAGGTTATGCAGTGTATTATGTAATGCATAATAAAAGTTAAAAAGTAAAAAACAAACAAACAAACAAAAACTCAGACACAGACAACAGTATGGTGATTATCAAAGGGATAGGTGAGTGGGAGAGGTAGAAGAGAGTAGATGGTGATGGAAGGAGATTTGACTTGAGGTGGTGAACACACAATACAATATATAGATGATATAGAATTTTACACCTGAAAGCTATATAACTTTATTAACCAATGTTAGCCCAATAAATTCAATTTTAAGAAAGTAAAAAAAAAAAAAAGAAAAAAATTGTTAGCATACTGAATGCGAAATTGCCCAGAAAATTTTAAAATGTGAGACAAATATAAGGTATTATTTTGATATTTCTAATAGTTGTATGCATCTTTCTCTTTCTTATTTTCAAAATATGTTTTTATTGATTTCAGAGAGAGAAAGGGAGAGGGAGAAAGAGATGGAAACATTAATGATGAGAGAGAATCATGGATCACTTGCTTCCTGCATGGCCCCTACTGGGGATCAAGCCCGCAACCCAGGTGTGTGCCCTTCTTTAAAAAAAAAATTGTTTATTGAGATATAACATGTATTCCATAAACAGCACACATTTTAAGTTGTATGTGAACTCATTAATTTTAAAAAATTTACTTAAAATGTTAAATTCTTTAAAACATCTCTGCTTATGTGCTTGACCAAGAGGCTGTTGCACTGGGTTATGTATTACGACTGGATTCATCTAAGCACTAAAACTGATATTATATTCCTGGAACAGGAGCTGGCTTCATGCACACACATCTCAAATCAGGCTCCAATGCATGGAAACTATAGGAAGACAAATTTGGCATCAGTATAAGCAAGAACTTTCTGATGGATGGAGTTTTGCAAAGGTGGGATAGGGTTGCCTTGGTGCATTCCCAGTGTTGCTCAGAACCAGATGGGAAAGCTGTTAGCAAGGGCAGAGTGAAGTCTGGTAAGTGTGTGATTGTCAGGTGCTTGTTAAAGTCCTTCCCATATTTGAGACTCTGTGTTTCAGAGAAGCCCTTTCTGCTCTAACGCTAACCCTAACCCTAACCCTAACCCTAACCCTAACCCAAACCCTAACCCTAGCCCTAATCCTAGCCCTAACCCTAACCCTGGTGATCTTCTGTACTCCCTGAACCTCAGGTGGTACACTGGCCTGCATTTCTTCTTGGGTGAGACAGGAGGGCCTATTTATTGGAAGAACCAATTTCAGTGCCTAACTCATGACCTGCAACACAGGCTGGGAGTTCCAGGCTGGTCAGAGGAGCGATATCCATTAGCACTGTTCTGATTGGCCTCTCTGAGGAAGAAAGCCAGGCCATGAATAAGCACAGTGAAATGTAATTGCAGCAAAAGCCTTTCTGGACAAGCCATTCTGGAGGCTTGATAAGTATCTGAGAGGAGACAGACTGCTAATTAGCAAAGAATTTAGATTACATATATTCCTGACAATACCAGTTTTTAATAGAGTCAGATACAAGTTGTTTAAATATGACAGCAGAACCTACAGTCAAAAAGATGTTCCACATTTACATTTTTTTTTTCAGGTATATCTTCTTATTTCTTGCTCCTCCATTTATTTGCTCTAATCACTTTTCCCAAGAAGCCCTCCTGGACTGGGTATGTCAGCGTCCAGCTCTCCCTGCACTTTAGCACTCATCTTTTTTGGTTAGTTTCGTAGCATTGTTGCCTTTGAATACTTGAAGGAATTGACTAAATGGTTATCATACTGAGTTCCATGGAGCACTAGGGCTTAGCCTCCACAGGAGTTCCTGGGGGAGATTGAAGGGCAGCCTGTTGACCTCTTTGTAGCAGGTTGGGTTTCTCAGGAAGTCAACCCAGAGGTAGAATTTAAAGTGAAGGATGTGTTTTACAGAACACCACTGGGATCAATACCTAGGTGAGGGTATGGAAACCAGGAGTGGGCAGAGGGGGAAGTCGGGCTGTGATGCAGCCCAGCAAGAATACAATTTGAGCCTAGCTGGTTTGGCTCAGTGGATAGAGCGTTGGCCTGCAGTCTGAAGGGTCTCAGGTTCAATTCCAGTCAAGGTCATGTACCTTGGTTGCAGGCTCAATCCCCAGCCTGGTCAGGGCATGTGCAGGAGGCAACCAATTGATGTATGTCTCTCACATCGATGTTTCTCTCTTTGTCTCTCCCCCTCCCTTCCATTCTCTCCAAAAGTCAATGGAAAATATCCTCGAATGAGGATTAACCAAAAACAACCCCAAAACCAAACAAAATAACAAAACAAAACAGAGTGCAAGTTGACTATGCAGGAGTTTGGAGCTAGAATGGTCTTTCATAGTTGTTCTGAGTTGGGCCAAGATGGCTGGGTCATCATTGAAAGTGGGCTGCCCAGGGGAGGGAGTATGATCTTGGTTGAAGGGGCTTTCTGAACGGAGGCAGTCCCTGAAGGGCTGACAGCTAAAGGCTGTCTCTGGTCCTCAGTCTCAGACGGTGTCTCAACAAGACCTACTTTAAGGGGGGTCTGGGCAGTGCCTACCACAGTCTCCTTCCCTGATTCCCCACCCAGCTTCACCGAGAGAGAAGCAGCTCTTCTTTGACCTGTTTGATAGTTAGGGGGCTATACAAGAGTCTCTTTTAAGGATGACTTCTATTGCTACCAAAAGTTTGGGCATCACTATTCCTATCCTACCCTTTTGCTTTTCAGGTGAGAAAATTGAGGCCTAACTTCCCTGATTCCAAACATAGTATCCTTTCTGTTATAGCAGGCTGACCTCTCTTATCTTTGTTTCCTCTCTTTGTTGAACATGCCTAAGGGCACACTGACTGAATGTGGCAGTCACTGCTGGTTTCTTACCTATATTCATACACTCTTTTTTTCTTACTTCTCGAACCTCAGTTTGTGCTCAGCTAAAGAACCTCATTTCCCAGCCTAGCTTGCAGCTAGTGGCATTCATGTAACAATGTTCTAGATCATGATAAGCAAGGTGAAATTTCTGGGAAAGCTCTACTTCCTTAATATAAGCACCACCACCTCTTGCTCTCCCTTTTACTTCCTCCTATTGCCTGGGATGCAGACATCATGGATGGAAATCATGCAGCCATTCTGAGAGGATGAGGACAAGATTCATACTCTAAGACTGGAAGAACAGAAGAGCCTGGGTCTTAGATAACTTTTGTGGCGCTCCCATCTCTCTCCTCTGGATTTATGTTATGTGAAGGAAATAAAAATATCTAGTTAAGGCACCGCTATTTGGAATTTGGGTTGTCAAACCCCATCCCAGATGGATAACATTGAGTTAAATAGAAAAAGCAAGATCTTGGAGCTGACGTGTTCAGATTAATATCTTCAGTTGCCCTGGTTTCAGAGACTCCAGAACCTAACACCTAAAGCATGCTTGACTTCTAGCATGAAGACTTGGTGAAGGGAAAGGACATTGAACTGGGAATTTGGAGAACTGGGTTCTATGCCCATTTCTGCCATTCACTAGTTGTGTCATTTTGGACAAGTTGGATAGCCTCTCTGGGCTCATTTTCCCCTAATGTAAAGACAAAGATGTTGGAGTAGATCTCAAAGTTTCCTTCCATTGCTTCAACTCACTGTTTCTCTCACCCTGTGTTGCATCTGCACTGGGTGTAGATCTGTGTAGAGTCCCACTTTGGGACAGTAGTTATAGATTAGGAGGTTGTGGCTGGGACAAGTGTGAGACATGGCTTTGCTTTTATTTATTCATCTATTTTGTTTTATTTATTTACTTTTAATTTATTGGGGTGACATTGATTAATAAAATTATATAAGTCTCAGGTGTACACGTCTATAATATACCATCTGTGTATTGTATTGTGTACTCACCACTCCACAGCTTTCTTTTAAAGGCTATTTTTTGCTAAGTATAGTCCAGGTTACTAAGGATTTTCTTCATACAAAATTCTTTGTGTTTTTTTTTGTTCGGGTTGCTTATTGGCCTAATTAGTGTAATTAAGCACAATTAAAAAATTAGTGCAGATCTATGTATTCAGGTAGTAACAATAGGTAGTTAAGTAACTACACCCTGTAATCAGAGACTTGAAAATGCAACACCACTTTAGAGTCTTTATTTCTACTTTGTCCAAAAGTTGTCCCAAAATCTACACACAGGTCACTTAAGACTTTCACTTTACCCCACAGTTGAATGGGTGTATTCTATTCCTCTAAATTATTAACAACACCCTTTTCCCCTGTTAGGTAAATAATAACTATGTATTTTATTTTCAAACCAAACATCTATTTTTGGGGTGAGGGGTGACAATTAAATTTTATTCATATCTTTTATTTTAGAAAAGTAGCTTATGATTCAAAAACCAATTAGGGGGTTTGAAAAAAATGAAAGGAAATGCCAGTTTCATTTCAGATCACATAAAATAGAAGGTAACAGATATGGAGGCAGTGACTGAATTCTGGAAAAGGAAATTCAGAATGCACTGCATGTATAACGCTGGAGTTATATGTTCAGTCTTGGAATTAGAGTTCGATTAATTTTCCCGGTATTTTGTATGCATTTTATTTGCAACGAAATATTTGGATGTATAATATTTTTATCCTTCAGCAAATTCATTATAGGAGTTCCAAGTTGATGGAGATGTTTCATATTTGTGAGATCCCCAGTTTTTTAAAAATGAATTTGAAAGAATTCTCCTCCAGAGAGTACCTGGAAAGGATCAAAGGGAGTCTTTTGCTCCTTTTTCATTCTGTATCAATGAGCTAAGACCTGGTTATAGCTGCTATATTGGTGGAGTTGAAACCCCTCTAATTGAAGCCAAATGATATGACTTGGGGTGATGAACACAGTACAATATGCAGATGATATATTATAGAATTGTACATGTGAAATCTATATAATTTTATTAACCAATGTCACCCCAATAAATTCAATTAAAATAATAAAAACAAATTATATGGCTTAAAATGCTCCCTTCATTAGAACTTGAGGACAGCCCCTACGAGGTAGATAAAATGTCCTAGGCTGGGAGTTAGCATACTTAATTTTGGTGTCAGATCTGCCATTGACCAGCACTATGCTTTTTCTGATTCCTCATCTGGCATATGTACCTAAAAAATGTTCTTTTTAGTTCATTTAGTGTGGGGCCAAATGGACAAAGGGTATGGAAAAGGGCAAAGAAAAGTATAAAGCAGATCTTTGTGTTAGTTCTGATTTTCTATGTTTATTTGGGGGTTCGGGAGATCTTTTTTATTTTCATTTTCTTTATCTGGGTCACTATTCTCTTCTTACTAATACAGGTGTAGCTTTTTAAAGCTGGCAGATATCCTTGATAAAACACCCTCATTTTGCAGATGAAACTGAGGTCCAGAGAGGTGAAGTGGTTTGCCTAAGTTTCATTCCAAAAATAAGTTATTTTTAGAAGCAATTCTTTTGACTTTCAGTGAAGTGCCCTTTCCAGTCACATTAGTGTTGCTCTTGAGGACTGGGTCGAGTTGGGAACACCATCTTTCCTCATTGATAAATCTCTGGGAGGACGGCAGACTGTTTTTCACATTGACATTTTCCCTAGAGGAGACCTGCATGTTGATGCTTCTCAGTAGCTCCCTTTCCTGAAAGATGGGAGGAGGCGCTTGTTGCTTTGGGTGAACAAAGACAAAGCTTTCTTGGGTGAATTATAAAAATTTGGGATGAAGATGAAAAGCATAGTGTGAATGGGCTCTGCCTTATGCAGTGTGGGTGTGGTAATCTGGGGACTTGAGATGAAATAGAGTGGGAGAAGCTGTTAGGGAGCTGGGGGAGACATTGGGGGTGTCATGTATTTTTTATCCTATAAAGGGAGGTGGTTTTGTGCCTCTTGTTAACTATTAGATGAGATGGTTGGGTTTGTCGAACTGCTTCACGAACTTTATCTTACAACTGGTAGAAAGTGTTTTTCCATTAGGATTTGATAAATATGATAAAGTAACTCATTTTGGGTTGACTGAACCCACTCTGTGGCATGGATGTATAATTTACAGAAGAGTTAACTTAAGTATAACTTATAGGCTGAACTATAATCAGGATATAGTGTGATTATTTTATTACCTTATCTCTCCTTACTAAGAAATGGAAAAAATTCTAGACATTTCTAGTTTTTATTCAGATTACCTTCTTTTAATGCTCTGGCTTTCAATTTCTTGTCAATGTTCACTGCAGTTTCCATCCCATAAAAAATGGCCTTAGAGTTTCTTTATTGAAGGCTAGACTTTAATATCAATTAAGGAGAGTTTTCGGTGTCTTTACCTGCAGTTATTTAAATTCAGACCGCATTCCTGAAACTCTAGCTGCCTTAATTCCCATTTCTACTGTTCCGTGTCATGCTAAACCTTCTAATTCACACTTAAAAATATCATCCAGATAACAGCAATGGCCAGGAAGTCTAGTCACTGCCTGTAGAAGAACATCAAATTATATTCTTTTATCATCTAATTTTGATGAATAGTGACATCACATATTTTGTCCATCCTGGGTCAACAGCATTGTGTTTTCCATTTAATTATTTTAAGTCTACTATATTGTTAAGCCAGAAACTGTGAAGGGTCTGAGATTTTATTCTACAAGCAAGCTAACAAGTTATCAGGCCATAGTGTTTTTCTTCGTGTGTGTTGTGTAACAAAACAGATGACCTCTGAGTTGGAGACAAAGACACTTCATTATGCATAGCAAACACAGCAACTTCTTAGAATCAGTTCTCCAAGCCCCAATTTCCGTATGGTGATATGGTGAAGGCCAGATGGTAATTGCACATAAGGTTGGGTACATTACAAGAGAAGAACTCCACAATAAGGAAGCTCTGCCCATCCCTCACTTCTGAAAGTATATCTTTCTACCTGAGCTGATACTAAAACCCAATATCCATTCTATTAGAAGGAAGAGTGTGACCTGATTTCCTTGCAAGGGAATCACTGCTGCTCCCCTCACTGAAGCCTAAGGCTGACCTATTTTAAGTTCAGGTTGCAGCTGGAAATTGAGTGGATTACACTGATCTGTGTGGCCTGGTACCTCATACCTCAATCTCTCAAAGTCCCCATAGACTAAAACAAGTTGCTAAGAAAGCAAGGTTGTACATTTTCTTCTGAATCCCTAAATTCAGATTAAAACATGCTCTCAACCTCTTCAATTATGTCCCACTTCCAGCCCCAATCACCCTTCTAGAGAAAGAAATGAGAATCTGTACTTCTAACAATCTTATACTGATGCTGCTGGCCCATGGACCACACTTTGCTTTAAGTAGCATGGGTCCAGGTGATTTCTAGTGAGCAGGCTATGTGTGGACAAATGTGAATGGCCACAAATACTGTTTACCTAGAAAAAGAGCCCAGAAAAGGAACTGATATTTTCTTAGCATATTACATTAAAGGCAGGATTTTTCTCTTTTCCATTTTATAGCTGAGGAAACTAAGATTAGAGAGGATAAATCTTTCTGATAATAAACAAAAGAGCTGGAGTTCATATTCATTTTCCTTCATCCCAAATCTTGATTCTGTCCAGCACACTGAAGTCGAGGTATTTCAGGTACATTGACTAAGAAGTGGAAATAATACCTTAGGCAGCCTCAGACCCTAAATAACCATGCCGTGTTTTCAACTGAGGTTCGCTGTGGAGTGGGCAGTGGGGGGCATATGGTCAGCTTGACTCCAGTTAACGAGAGCCCCTTGGAAGACAAGACTCCTCATAAATGGAATACTGTTGGAAAGCTCACAGGGTTCTTTGTCTGCTCTGCAATTTCCCCTGAATTACCCAGACCATGTAATCCTCCATAATTTCCAGAACCTAATAGCGTTTAAAGGCTTTTCTCAATATTTATTCATTACTCTCCTGATTGGGGTGTTTGGCTTTCAACCAGATGGCCTATATAGGTGGGTGGTGAATTCAGGGAATAGCCTGGGACTGGGCATAGGAACTGCCCCTCCCAAATCCTCTTCCTTTAACCCAACCTCCCCCAGCCCTACCTTCTGACCACACCTATGGTTGCTGTGTGGTCTTGGGGGTAGAGTCCAACCAGTGAGTTATGGGCAGGGGTTGTTTCAACACCCATCTTCTGGTACACCCTTCATATAGCAGGGGCCCCCTAAAAGTGCAGGGCTCCTTGGGCCATCAATCCCATGAAAGCCCCAGCAAGAACAAGTAAGCTCAGTGACCAAGCAATGTGCCAGAGTCATTTGGGGAATTTGAGGAAAATAATGATTTCCAGCCTCACCCAGATCTAGTGATTCAGAATCTCAGTAGGTGGGGACCCCAAACTCTGTCTTTTGGGAAAGGTTCCCAGGTGATGCTGATACAGCTGGTTCTTTGACCAGCCTTCAGGAACCTTGCGCATGGAAAGGAAAAACCCCCATACCAGGCTGGCAATCAAGGATGAGCCCTGTCACCACTAATTTCTGGGCCCTCGGCAGATTGATTTCTCTGTCATAGGCCTCTGTAAAAATGAGGGATGGTGCCTGGCCAATTGTGGCTCAGTTGGTTGAGCATCATGCCATGCACCAGGAGGTCACAGGTTTAATTCCCAGTCAAGGAATTAAATGGGTTGTGGGCTTGACCCCCAGTAGGGGTTGGGCAGGAGGCAGCCAACTGATGTTTCTCTCTCACTGATGTTTTTTTCTCTCTCTCCATCTCCCTTCCTCTCTCTGAAATCAATAAAAACATATTTTGAAAATAATGAGGGGTTGGACCTGGTCATTTTTTTGGTTCCTTATAGTTTCAAGTTCCTAAAACTCTGTTGGGGGTGCTATGGCCATAGAGAAGGCTTATAATAGTATCAGAATTGCCTTTATGATGGAGGTCCTCTGAGGTATGGCTCCTTGGTTAGCCTTGCTTATTCCCTCTTCAGGCACAAGGCAGAGTTCTTCCCCTTGAGGATGCTGTAGGACAGCCACTGCTCTCTTTGTGTCACTTCCAGGGCTTACCTCCCCCCACCCCCTAGTCCTGTGGAGACACTAGATAGTGCCATTTTCAGAGTAGTAATATTTTAACTGGAGCAATTTAATTTGGCCTAAATTCACTCAGCATTACAATGTGTCTAGCACGCTGCAGGAGTTTATGAGCTATGATCCCTGCAGGTAAGTGGCTTTCCATCTGGCGGGGAAACACAAGTCAGTGCACGAAACTGGATAAGGATTCCATACGGGAGCATAGGTCTTCAGGGATGAGAAGATGGGAATGGGCTGGAGGAGTTGGGAAGGCTTCTTGGAGAAGCTGGTACAGTTTTCCTGAGTTTCTAGGCACAAGTAGACATCAAATGGGCAGGGATAATTAAGAGAGAGGCTGGTACAGGAAGAGGGATCCTACTGCACACACATCCTGAACAGGCAGGACACTCTCTGAAATGAATGTATTGGGAAGTGTAAAATGAAGATGGGGTGGTAGGTTGACACATTAAAGAGCTCACTGTCTTGTGATTACAGGGAGCCATGGTAGATTCTTGAATGAGGCAGAGTTGTGATAAGAAGCATTGTTCTGGGAAGATAATATTGGGTAGAGGAGTAGGTAATGGTCTAAGAGAGAATGCCATTATAATATTAGTCAAGGAGTTCATCAGTGGCTCTGGCCAGTATCCTGGGAGCCCAGTTCTGGGTCTGCCCTTGGTTCTTTGGCTTAATGAAAATCTTTTACCTTGGGTTGGGCTCCCATAGTACAATATGAACTCAGCTCAATACACATTTACTCAGACGCTTCTTTGTTTGCAATTAGTCGCTGTAGTTAGGCTCTGAAGAGGATATGAAAATAATCAGGACAGGGACCTTCATTTCAAGAAAATTGTAATCTAGTAAAGAGCTGTGTTCCTGGCTGCTTGGTCCTGGCCCTGTGCCATCCAGGTTTAAGAATTGTCGGTCTGTTCTGAATCTATTCATTTATCTATTCTCTGAGTCCCTTACTATGCACAAAACCTATTAAAAGTACCGAGAGGAATTTAAATCACTAAAAAAATACTCTCCCTGATTTCATGAGCCTCGGAATCTATATAGAGAAACCTGTGGGCTTGGAATGAGAAAATTAACAATTATCTGTTAAATTATGAGATCTCTAAGTGAAATAGAAGCCAATGCATTAAGAGAACGTTGCGATGAGAAAGGCCAGATGGAGCGGGTGAGACTTCATCTAGCAAGGGGTTAGAATGTGCCCGGAGTAGCACAGTCTAGTAGTAATCTGATGAGAGCCACAGATGCCATTTTAAGTTTTATAGTAGCCACATTTGAAAAGTAAAAAGAAACCAGTGAAATTAATTTCAATATGTCTTATTTAACCCAATATATCCAAAGAATTATCATTTCGACATGTACCCAATATAAAATTATGAATAAGATATTTTATTCTCTTGATATTAATGTTGAGGTCAAGTGTGTATTTTATATATCCTACACATCCCCACTTGGGCCAGCCACATTCCAAATGCTCTGCAGCCACAAGGATTGGACAGCATAGGAGGTGGGTGGATGAGCAAGTCCATGTAGCCATTGTTAAAAGAGCCCTATTAAACATTTTAAGTGTTCATTTGAGCAAAATTTAAATAGAATCAGGCAGCACCAAACTGGAAGTGGTTCAGAGCCCTGTGCTGACAGGGGCCCTGGGAAAGACTCATATAAAGTGTGGAAGCAAAGAGAGGAAATTATTTGATTGGTGTAGTTTAAAGCCAAGGTGGCTGTTTTTTGATGGGTTGTTCTGCATGTAGATTTTGGTTGGCTTACCTAAGCCACCATTGGCATGAGAGCCACACCAGTTTTTTAGCCCTACATGTACGGTCTGGAGGGCGGGGCCCTGGGGAGTGGGCGAGGTGGGCAGAGGGAGGTCTTGGAGAAGTCCTGGGCCTGCGGAAGCGGACATGCTGTAGGAATAAAAATAAGTGCAAGTTCCAGGGACTTATAAGACTCGGTGCAGGCAGGTCCCCACATTTCCTGACACAACAAACAAATTCTAAATGGCTCTGGGAGAAAAGAGGCCCTAAATAGAAATTTCATTTCCAGAGAAAGGGGAGTCCTTAAAACTGTCTGAATAGAAAATAAGGTTATCATTATGCCTTATCATTAGAAGAGAGAAGAATATTAAAAGGACTCAGTTCGGCTTGAATAAAAAAGATAAATTTCAAGTAAACGGGCATACAGTTTATCCATGACTGGATTTGCTGTAATAAAGTCAGCGAGGGAATAAGCTGGGTGATTTACAGGGAGGCTGCTTCTGTAAAATTTACAAACTGCTGTGATAAAATGTCACATTTTATGATGCATCCCACCCAGGCTGTATATATAAAGGGCACTGCAATGGAAAAGTTGCAAAAACAAAGCAGTAGCCTGGCTCCCCAGCCGACTCTGTCTGCTTTTCCAGCAGAATTGGGGATTTATGGAGAGATGACCTAGCCACTCGCCTTTTACGGTTGTGGATTGCAAACTGCGGGTGAAATGGCATCATTTCCTTCAGTTTTTATTTTGCCGCCTCAGGGAATGCTCTCAATAATTTAGACTAGGAAAGCTTGCAGGGTAGGAAAGGTGGGATGAGGGAGGAAACGGCCCCTGAGTCCAGGGGTTCTCAACCCAGCATAGAAGGCAGGTGTGCCCATGAGTGATTTAACACAAATGTAGCAGGTGTGAATTTTTAATACAAACTATGTCATAAACCTTTACTCTTCTAGGTCAAATTTTATCTACTCTGCGTCTCCATCTGCCCGTTGGGTGGGAGATTCTCAGTCATTATTGGGGTTCCCTCTCTATGAGGTCATAAATGAATCCTGGGCTTACAGGGTACCCCAACTGGGAGGGGCTAGACCCATGGGCCACGTTTTTCCATTTTCATATTGGCTTTTTGCCTACACAGTGGCCCTGTACAAAGTGATCCTATCTCTCTGCCTCCCAGTACTGGTGCCGTGGGGAAGTCACAGAGATGCCCTGCTTGTACCTCCCCCAGTGACTTTATCCAACAGCCCCACCCTCCTACCCCCCACCCGTCCAAGGCACTGCCTCTTAGTGAGCCACTGGCATCTCGCCTTAACCCCTGCCTCAAAGGAAACAATATTCCTCAAACTGTTAACTTCTCTCTCTCTCCTCCCAGCTTCATATCCATGCCTCTCCTTCAGCAAACCAACCCAGCAATCCCCAATGGGTCTGAAATAAAAATTCTGTTTGTGTGTGTGTGTCTGTGTGCATGTGTGTACATGTATACGTGCATAAATTTCAAATTGAATCTTGGAAAAAAGCAATGTTGGCTCCTTTGTCCTGAGGTGGATGGGAAGAAAACAATATTCACACCAGTAATTTGCTCAATAATTTCATACACAAGGTAGACAAGGGTATATGCTCTAATGGGATTAGCAAAGGACCTTGGGCTATCAAGGGTAAGACAGATTACTGTGAACCTGGAGGATCCTGGGAGGGCTCCAAGGAAGAGGTGAGATTTGACCAGAGCTGAGAAGGAAGGAGAGGTTTGCTTGGAAAGCAAGGTCATTGCATGTGAAGGGGAAAGCTTGAGCCAGGCCTGCAGTAGTGGGTGGAACCAGGAGGAGAACATTTGATTTGTGTGTGAGGTGGCAGGTGGGCAGGAAAAAGTGGGGCTAGGGTTTGGAAAGTGAAAGAGGGGTTGGTGGATGTTTTGTAGGGTGCTAAGCTTTGTGAAAAGTAACGTGGCTACATTAAGCACTTAAGTTCATCCTTGGCGGTTCTCAAGTAGTGGAAATAATTTAGCTTATAAAACTGGATGTGTAGGTGAAAACAAGAATGCTTTCCTGAGACAATGCTACAGAAATGTTTGTCCTCCAGATAAAGAAAATCCAGGCTGTCAGGTAAGGTAAGTTGTTCAGAATGAAGGCTTAACTAACAGGGACATACAGGGAATTTCTTGGTTACATGTCCTTGGTATATATGGTGCTGGGTGGCAGGGGGACCTGCAGGCTTTTTGACCTAGCTTTTGAGGAAATAGAGGTAATAGAACTGCTGGTTCAAACTTCAATTTCCCCTGAGATATGAACCCTTTTAACTGGAGGAGGAAAGCCTCATTTTCCTTGTCCCATTCTTCCTTGGTCAGAAGGTGCCTGGGGAAATGCTCAGACAGTAGCCTGGACAGCCCCCTTTGTGTAATCACAATTGGCTACATCTGGTAAGGGTCCCAAATCTAGCCTGTTGGGCAGCCCTTCTAAGTCTTGGTTCCCTGCATTCCCAAGTTGTCAGGCATTGGAAACTGTCCAATAAGGATTTGTCACTTGCAAAAGATAGATCTCCCAGATTAAGAGCTTAACTCGATTTCATTCTGGGAATTGAACAAGAATTGACCATAAGTTAGCTTATAAAATTGTAGTTTAATGAAAGTATAAGACAATAGGCCTGGCAGAGGCTTTTCACTATCACAAGATGAGAGTTTCTATGGGCTGTTCTGACAGATTTACTGTTGTTTTAACTTAATAAGCTATTTCTGTTTTAGCGTTGTTATTGTTTCCGTGGTTATAGGACACTCTGTATTGTTTTATTGTATTATCCACCCCCTCAGTTTTATGGTGGCATTTTTCTCTTTGCTTAGCTTGTAAATAGATACATTTCCTCTGATCCTCCCAACTCTTCCAGACGCATGTAAAACAGAGCAGTTTGTCAGTACATGGGGTGGAATTTGTCCCGGCCCATGCCTCCTTTCTTCCTTCCGGCTCACAAGGGCAGGCTTCTCTTGAAGTCAATATCCTTTTCCCAAATTGTTTTCATTTCTTTCCTCAAGCCATCCAAATAAAATCGCTTTTATATAGTCTTGTGCTTATAAAGCATTTCTAGCTGTAAAATCTGTTGTCTGGTGTGATTCTAGGAGTCGTTCTGATATTTTTAGGACCTGTGCCTAGAGTGGCTAAGAAGTGCCAGGCCTGCTAACTGGAGTTGAGCTTCTTGATTACTTAAATTCCAGGAGAGCATTTTTACTATTATTATTCATATTCTTTTTTCCTGCTCTCTCAGCACCAGCATTCTTAGCTCCAGGTGACCAACTGATTTATCACCAATATTTTAATTTTAGCCAGTTCTGCTATTTCTTTGAGCCCCAAGTTAGCATTCCAAGTCTCGGCATCATAATTCCAAGAGGAGAAGGTATAGAGCATGGGCCCAGGCTCCAATACAGCTGGTTATGACTCATAGTAATTATTCTGTAAGCACAGAATTGAATTTGCACTGAAAACCAGTCTCCCCGGCCATGGCTACGGCAGGTTTTCAGCAATGGTAATGGGTCCCAGACAATAAAGAGCTGCCCAAAATTTTGAGGAGGTGACAGATATAGTCAATGTATTGTTTTATGAAGTATTTACTGAGGTTTTGAGATACTTCAGGTCTTCAACTGTGTTTTATTCATCTTTGTGTTGCTAGTACAGAACTCAGCACTGAACATTATGGAGGCATGAACACTTTGAGTACTGTTAATGAAAAAATGAATGAATAAATATGTGCATGGCACCAATGGTAGAGAGGAGAAATCAGAGGCTTGGGAGCATTTTCAAAAGGCCTTTGTAATAGTGTGATAAAATGACATGGGGATTGATCCCAAATGAATGGAAGGAAATAAAAACTGATTTTAAGTTTGTTATTAAAACTTTGAAGAATGGAAATAGTAGCTCTTTAAAAAATAGAGAAGTTAGACAAGGGAGCTGGAATGAGGTGGAAGAGGACACATCAGCAGTTGTGTAGGCATGCTGGGACTGAAGTGCTCCTGGGGCATCCAGATGAATACACAGAGCAGGCAGCTAGAGAAAGGATGGGAGATCAGGACAGAGATCAGGGCTGGGGGTCAGGATGTTGAAGTTCTCTTCTAATAGGTGCTATTTTCTGTGGGAGACAATTAGGTATCTGAGGGAGTGCAAAGAAGATTTAAAAAAAGACTGAAAAATGTGATTTCATGAGAAACCATGAAGTTCTTATATAGGGCTGATGGGTTAGTCTAAATATGATTCCATGATATAGACAGCTAAATTAGTAATGGTACCATTTCTGATGCTATATACCACCCCCAATGACCACTGTTTAAAAATTCTTCCTGCAAGCAAAGGATGAATCTTCATATGTGATATAGAGATCCACCCACCCACACACTCATTCATGTCTATCTCCATCCATGCATCCTTCCATCTACTTAGCCACCCATTCTCTGACCCAGGAGCTCTCAAACATATATGGGATGGCTATTCTAGGATAAGCTAAGCAACAGAGACTTTCTAGCACCACTAGTAAATCTTAACACCCAGTTGCTATTAAAGTGAAATTTTATTTGGAGCAAAATTGGCAAGCATCCTTAAATCCTAAAATTGACTTTTGGACCTTTCCCCCCTTACTTCTGTAGCCCATGGGGAAATAATGCTGAAGGAGGATATCAGAGCCTTCAGAGATTAGATGTCAGCTCTGAAAATGTTTCATCAGCCTTAGCAGTGAGCTGCAGGCGCTATCCTCTTTCTTCTGTCCCTCAGCAATTCCATACTTCCCACTTTGTCCCTTGGGTCTAGAATTTGATTATCTTCTTGTTATTAGGAAATATAGTTATTGGTATCTTTAATATGGGGGGGTGATCTGCAAGAAGAGAGTACAATTTGGGTGGGGGTGGTAAGATGAGTTGTTTTGTGGATAGTTTTTATTCCAGACCCTGGAAAGGGTAATATGGAAAATGTATAGGGTTGGAGTCATCAAAGGAACAGGAGGAGAAAACTATTACTTTGGTCTGAGATGGTGGGAGGTCCTTCTCTATCCTTTTCTTCTTATTCCTTCCCGCCCCCTCCTCTCCTCTTCTACTCTTCTCTGCTCGAGTGAAATCATTGACTCACTCGAGCTCAGTTTTCTTAGGAGTTCAGGGTGATCTATATCCTTTCTTTGGTGGGGATGAGGGTTTGGCCAACTCAATCTCCTGTGCCCTTGGTCCCTGTCCTGTCATACCAATAAGGGAAGGTCAGGATGCTCAATACCTATAGCAGCATAGAAAACTCACCTCTCCCCTCCTTATAAGTAATTTTAAGAAACCATTCATGAGGGAAAATTCTGTAAGGATCATGTGTGCACTAAGTCTGCCCACATTTGTTTCCCAGTAGCATCAACCTCTCACCATGTCTACTACCTTTTCCTTCTGCTCCAGATCATACAAAATGTAATACCCACAACTTGTGGTGCTCTTGTGGGAATTTTCCCTTCTGTAACCACTTCTCCCTCTCAAACCCTCATGTTACCATCTCAGTGAAGCTCCTGCCCAAGCCTGATTTTCTCAGATGATACCTTAGTCTCTAGTCCAAACTCCCCCACCAACAAAACAAAGCTTAGAATAACATCAGTAATCCCAGAATTCTGTTCTCTGATGATCCTTTTACAGCTGGCCACCTGTGATTAGTTGGGGGTTGGGAGATGTCTTTACTTTGTAGAAGGGGCTTGGAGTGAGATGCTTTGCCTTGAAAGGCTAATAGGCACTGTGGTTGGCTTATGGGGAGATATTTTGGGTGGAACCTCTTCCTAGAGCTCCTCCAGGCTCTCTGTGATGCCCACTCTGGTAAGGCTGGTCTTTGCACAAGTCAAAGTGGTTAACAACATGGTCTTTGGAAATGAACAAGCTGGATTTGAATCTGGCTCTGTCAGTTCCCATTTGTGTGACCTTAGATATTTTATTTTACTTGTCTTAGCCTCTGTTTCCACATTAGCAAAATGCTGACGGTACCTACTCATAGAGTTTGGCCCTCTCCTTGGCAAATTGTTTCCTGTCTTCATAGGGCTGATGTGAGAGTAAGTGGAAAAGTAACAGTAGTTATTGACATATGGATGCTTAGTGTGTACCATGAACCAGTTTAAGTGAGCTCTATGGGAATTACATCCTTTAATCCTTACAAAAACTGTATTATCTCATTTGGTAGCTGAGACTCAGAGGGCTAAGTAACTTGACCAAGGTCACACAGTTAGCAAGTGGCAGAGTTGAGTGTGACTGAGAGTATGATTTTGTAGTCATGCTCTTAACTGGTTCACCACACTACTTTCTAGATTATGAAGGTTCATTCAGCTTCATAATCTGGTTAGCACTCAGTAACTGTCAACCATTATCATAAAAACATTGCCCCTAAGGCCTAAATTTATTCAGTGCTTTTACTCATTTATTCACTTACTCAGTTTCTAGAATGTCTAAGCTCCATGGGCATGGATGGGATTTTTGCCTGTTTTATTTACTATTGTACCCCCAGTTCCTAGTACAGTGCTTTGTATAGAATATGCATTCAATAAATTTGTAAACAAGTGCATCCATTCATTCATCCATCATCTGTTGACAAAGATGTATTGAGCACCTACTGTGTGCCAGACTCTGTGCCAGATGCTGGGATAGGATAGAGTCTCTGGCCTCAGGGAGCTCATAATCTGGGCAAGTGAACCAATAACTCAATTTTAATATGAGGTATCTACAGGTGTTACCAAGTGCCTGGTTGAATGAAGAGAACAGCTCTCTTCTCATTTGGGATGCTTCCTAATTTTTATTTAGTGTTGCCACCTGTTACCTCTCCAAGTCAGTAAATTCCTGTCTAGTCGAGTAAACTTATATTCAGCTGGATGAGGTAAAAGGAGAAGCACACAGGGGGGGGGGCTGGAAGTGTTTTGCTCTGCAGGCTGTGCACTGCACAACTCTAGGGGGGATGGTGTAGACTCTGAAGAGGATAGTGCAATCATAGTTGTGCAGAGTAGTGGCCCTATGACAGCTGCTTTTAAAGTCATCTCTGAATCATTTCACTAGGAGCTTGGGAGATGGAGATGATTTAGATTAAGCCTCCGAGGCCACCTCCCAATGCATTTTTTCTTGGTCCCAGTGACCTATATGGAAAGCCAGGACACAGTTCAGTAAGCAGTGTGAACAAATTGCATTTTTAAAGGAAATGAACCTCATTGGGATCCCATTGCTATTTTAACCTAGTTAGGCCTGGGCCACTGACATCTTTGACATCACCAGAAACATAACTATGACCTCCATGTTTCTTTTTATACAACCTTGGGCCTCTTTTCTTTGCCACATACCCTCTATTCAATACCATTGTAGGCTAACAGGGTAGGCTATACATCTAGCCCTTGGCAACCTTGTGGAATTGAAATGAGAAGTTTTATTTTCTTAAGTTTTCTCATGATTTTGCAGATCTCTCCTACTGGAGTTTGGGGGAAGCTTCTAAAACTCAGTACCCTGGGCTGGCAGGGGCTCAATACCAGGAGGACCCTGGTGCTTTAGCAGAAGACTTTGGAAAACAACAATGCTTGCCCCCAAAGGGAGGAGGATATTCCAGTAATGGGATTTCAGTCTTGCTGACTAGACAGACTGTGCCCTTTACAGTAGAGCTTATAGACTTGTCCTGTTTCTGGGCATGGAGCTTCTCATTAGATTCAGACCTGACCCCTCCTCCCAGGATCTAAGGCCACCATACAGGGTTCTAAGGTAAACTCGAAGTTTGGCCCTCTCCTTGGCAAATTGTTTCCTGTCTTCTGTCTTAGGGACTGTAAAGGTCAGAATTTCTGGGTATGGTAGGAAATTGAGCTCTAGACTTGGCTCTGCCACTCATTGGCTACGTACATTTTGGACAAGTCCATTTCCCTGTCTGGGTCACAGTTTCTCCATCTATAAATGGTGTCGTCACATAACAGAAGAGGAGGTCCTCCTCTTAGAGCTCTTACTACGATAAAACTAGATAATGAATGAGAAGGTATTCAAAACACTATTTGTTCTGTAGGAATGTGAATATTGTTTCATGTTGGCTGTTTAGCATAGTTTGGCTTGATCCCAGGGGCCTTTGGACAGAAACAGGTGTAGTTTCCTGACACAAAGATCTGAGCCACATCCCATGGCAATGTGGATCATGGCATGAAGTGCATCTTCAGTTTCCTTTCGAATAAAAAAGAATGACCTTTCCTTAAATCTGGATTCCGAATGGTCCATATTAGAGTGATACTGGCTTCTGTAAGAAATACAATCCCAAAGTATCAGTAGCTTAAAATTGTTTCCTGTCTTCTGTCTTGGGAAATGAAGCTTAAAATGCCAAACGTTTATTTCTCACTCATTAACTGTGTTTACTGTCTGTGGGTGGCTTTTCTCCTTACATTGTTTCGAGACCCAGGCTTCTTCTACCTACTGGCTTCACCATCCTCTTAGGGTAGTGGTTCTCTACCTTGGCTGATCACTAGAATCACCTTGGAACTTTAAAAACTGACAACTGTACTTGGTTCCCATCCCGAGATTCTGACTAAATTGGTTTCTGGTGTGACCCTCACGCTGGAATTTTTAAAGCCTCAGATGATTCTAATGTGTAGCTAATGAACCACCAGCACATTTTGGCGTCCTCTATTTTTGACCATAAGAAGAGGAAAGAAACAGAGAAGAGGGCGCACTTATGTCTGAAAAACCTCAGCTCATTTTTGGTGGGCATTGCTTCTGCTCACATTCCATCGGCAAGAGATGTGGGGCCACTCTGAGTGCAAGGTAGGCTGTGAGATACTGTCCCAGGTCAGGTGCTGTTCCCAGCCATGGTTGTTGTACAGAAGGGGAGCGTTTTGGTCGGTTATTGATCTGTGTTCCAGGGCCCGACAGGTTAACGTCCCCAGACTTGACCTGTGACATGAAGCTTGGAGCTGTTGTTAATTCCAAGAACCTTTCCTGTGGGTTGGGAGGGAAATGGGAAAGACCTAATTGTCTTGGATTTGGGAGCAGTGGTCACCCACATTTTTGTGTCCAGTCTGGAACTAGTGGATAGTTGACTGTTGTAATAAAGAGCGCCAACTTAGTAGGCAGGCAAACTTGGTTAAAATCTTCAGTTATTGCTTACTTGTGATTTGGGGTATGTTAATTATCAGCCATAACCTTCACTTTTCTGAAATGTAAAATATATATAATTACATCTGTGTTGCAAGGTTTTTTAATAATACAAAAAATGCCTACCTTGCCTTAGATAATGTCTGTTACAGTGCTGGAAAACGACAGCCATAGGGCAGGGGTGGGAACACTATAGAATCTTCTCACCAGTGGGAGGAGGAGGGCTTCTCTGAAATGGAGGGGCTCCCTGAAATGGAGAGAGGCTGTGTTTCACTGCTGGGCTGAGAAACAGCCTCAGGAACCCACTTCCCTGGTCAGATTGAATAATAGGTTTCTAACCTCTTGGAAAGTTGAGAATCAGGCCTCTCTTCTCAGTCTAGGGGCATCAACTGATGAACTGCCACCTCTTTTCTTGGCATCTCCCTGGTCCCAATTTCCTCCAGTAAGGAGACCCTACTCCTGAGGTCCTAAGCTGCTTGTGTGAGAGGGTCCCTTTAAGAAACAGGAATGTTCCAGCAGGGCCCCAGCTCATCTGCATCCGGGCTGGAGCCATCCTGCTGGGGTTGCTGCAGCTGCTGCCTGGCTGTTGATAAGGGAAGATGGCAGAGATAGCAGGAAGCCTTCTCCTAGTGCCTGCTAATAGCTGGGTGCAGATAACACAGCCTGTCATTTCCTAGCCTGGAGTGTGACAAGACTGGCTTTGTGTGACTCAAATTAATTGTGTCTGGTGTGTGGGCCAGGGTGAGGCAGTGGCAATGGGGGGAGAGAAAGGCTGGGGCAGGACTGTGAAATGGACAAAGAACATTTGGGGAGGGAGGAGCTTTCCCATTTTCTCTAACCATGGCACTGTCCTCTTCAGCTACCCAGCACTTTTGGATTTCCCCACAGCCCTTTCCCTCTGGGATTGACCTGGATGAGGTGGGGCTGAGATTACCCCAAGATCTTCAGGGTGATTACCTCCTAGAATTCCAAGACTGTAAAGATGAAGGGCTACTGTCTGCCAGCCGATTCCAAGCAGACAGCAGCAGGACTGCATCATTATCCATATCCCTGGGGGGAAATCCTGCTCACTTTATGGTTTATCTTATGGGGTCCTTAAACCTTCATCTTTTTGCTTCTCCTGGAATACAAGAATCTGCAGGTGAAGCTTCTGTGGTCGCTTATATATATAGCTGAAAATGACATCAAACCCTTACTTAGTGTGTGCAATGCACTGTGCTTGACACTTTTTCTAGCGATGGTTCAAGCTTCACAGTGGGCGGTTCAGGGTATCTATTTTTATCCTATTTTTACAGATGAAAAAATAGGCCTGGAGGAGGTATGGGAGAGCCCAGGGTCATGCAGCTTGTTAAGAGGTGCTGGACTGTGGCTTCAAAGCTGCCTCCTCCCTGCTCTGATCCCCAGCAGGTTTTCTGAAACACCTTTATAGATGAACAGTGAATTATTATAAGAAATGGGATGCTATTTTATGAGGCAGAATTTCACGGTCTCAACTCTAAACATATCATCCTAAATCCTTTGGGGGAAAATATTCTGTAGCAGTCGTTAGAAAATTGAACCCTAATGTCCCAACATGCCTACTGTGTCTCCTTGGCCTGAGATGGCTGTTCCTAGATGATACCCATAATTTTGCTACAATTTTCAGTAAGTCTGCTCCCATTTCCCCCACCTTCTGACCAACAAATACTAAGCAGTTTCACTTTGTGTGTTTTCTAAGGTATGCTCTCCGCCAGGTTTAAGATAGGACTCAATCAAGATGATGGGGTGTGGTGGCTGTGAAGAGCCCTTTGAGATGGAAGGATTGAGATTTCTGGAGAGCATATTCAATATTATAATTACTTTTATTTGTTTTAGTCATGGTACTTAAATTGTGATAATGTTAAATACCACCAACATGCATAAAATGTCTCTGTTTATAAGAAAGCAGCATAAATTAAAATTTTAGGAAATATAGTAATTCATAATAAGGTGTGAATGATGAACATAAAATATCTGACCTTTTACAGAGTGCTTTAATTGTAACATGTGGCTATGACAAAGGAATGATGAGATTTCTACAGTGGAGCAGGTCAATGAGAAAGATGAGGGAGCCAGTGGATTTCTGAAAAGTACCCAAAATTATACCCCACAGAGCCCAACGGGTTTGAAAGAATATTGGGGAGATTACACTCATTGGTTTCCCTCTTTTTTTAAAAAAAAATATGTTTTATTGATTTCAGAGAGAGAGGAAGGGAAGGGGTAGAGAGATGGAAACATCGATGAGAGAAAAATATCTATTGGCTGCCTCCTACTGGCAACCCAGGCATGTGCCCTGACCGGGAATCGAACTAATGACCTCTTAGTTCATGGGTCGATGCTCAACCACTGATCCACACTGGCTGGGTGGTTCCCCTTCTTGACCTTCCAGGTGGTAACGCTTCTCCATGAACGCTCCTTAGAAAACTGCTGTCAGGTGGCATATGTTTGTGGTGGGGATTGGAGGGACTGGTGGTAATGAAGAGCTCTGGAGACCAGACTGTAGATATATATATATTTTAATAAATGTATGACCAGTATGTTCAAGAAGCAGGACTTGTGTGAGAAAGAGAATACCACATTACTTACATTTAGATTTAATTCAGTGGGGAGCTCTTTCTCTGCCTCTGGAGGAGAATTCTGGCAAGCTCCATAGGAAATACAGTCCAATGGACTCAATCAGTTAGTTACACAGACTCAATTCAGAAATCAGAATACCCAGTCATATATATATATATATTAAAGCCCTGAACTTGACCAGCATGAAACGTTTCCTTGCCTCACCCCAATACTGGACCGTCTCACTCTGGAAGTTTTCCAAGTGGGCATGGGGGCCTTGTCTTTTGCTTCTCCTCTGCCTCATCAACCCACTCTTTGTTTGCTGCTAATTGGATCCCTCAGAGGTTGGTGTGAGCAGAGGTGAGGGTATAGGACAGTTTTTATTGGGTGACAGTGTTCTTTCTGGGGGCTTGGAAAGTGATTAAAATCGCCTCTTCGACTGAGGACTGTTTGTAGGCTCTTTGGGTTTCCCTGCTGGGGTCTGTCCTGCTATTTTGGGCATTCCCTTGGGATTCCTTCCTCAGCTCCTGGACATGGGTACATTTTCAGCCTTTCAGCTGAAGAATCAGGTCTCCACATTTTTATAGGCACCCATGATGAACTTATGGCAGTTTTCTTTCCCGGGTGGCACACATGTAGCCATGGGGAGAGCTCCCGTGTTCCTTGGAAGTACAAACTTGTCCAGCACAGCAGCCACTCTCAGCTCCCACCAAGCAGTAGCTCTTTTCTCAACTTCTACATTTCCTGAGCAGGAGTCAGACCTCAGTCTATAGTCCTCGTCATCTCCCTAATAGTGAGTCAGGTGGCAGTTGAATTGCAGAAATCCACACACGTCAGAGCATCCGGGTTGACTGCTTTGGAGCCTTCTCTAGGTGAATTGTTAGAGGCACTACATCCCTATCCCTGAACAGAGAGAGTGGTGGGGAATCACAGTCCGTAACACCTCTCTCCAAAGAAATTGCTCAACCAACTTATGTTAAAAGCATCTTTCCATCCAGTTTTGTATCCTTGATGTTGTTGAGGGGTCCATCCATCATGGACCAGGTTCTCTTCATTCCCTTTGTAAATTCTTACACAAAGCATGTCTGCTTGGGGCATCTGCTTCCCACTTCCCTTGAAATCCTGATAACTATGCTACCTATGGTACCTCCAACAAAACTGCAGCTGAAAGAGTGCTGTTCTACTCCCTGTGCATGATCCATATGAATCTGACTGCTGTTCTTCAGGTAGACTGCTTTGCTGAGTAGAGACACAGGAGACTAGACAGCGATTGATGTGAGGGTACCAACCACATTAACCACAGAGTAGTGGGGTTTAGGGGTGGCACAGTCAAAAAAGGCCAAGGCCAGGTGTAGGGGTGGAGGGATAAGTGGATGTTGGTAAGGGTGCTTGATGTCAGCCATATTGACAGAATCCTTTGGCTGAGGCTTCAACCCATGTAAGCCAACTACAGTCTAGGGATAATCTTTTGATCCATGTGAGCCCAAATCCCCAACCCCCAGACACTTGACAAGGGCATAGTGCCCACAATGGAGCAGGTGGGGCTTACTGATATGCTAACACTTTGACTCACACTGTGGAACCCATGTCCTGGTCCTGACTAGGCCTTTTCTCAGTTTCTTGTGTTATATCACTGTCCTGTTGAAATTGTGTGTACAGATGGGCTGACCTGTCCAGGCATATACAGCTCTCAAGGACAAAGCTCAGGGAAGAATGCATGTTACCTGACTCCTGGGCTAGCAAATCTCAGGGAATGTTCCTATTGCCAAGAAAGGCCTCTTGCATTGCAGTCATTCAACCTAGTGGAGAGATCCACTCTCAATAGAGTGAGGGCCTCAGAATAGCTCTGGGGAGGCTCATGAACTCCTTTGGAACTACTGCTTTTCACTGCAAGGTCTGTTGGCTCCTTGCAATGGAAAGCAGCAGGGTTATGAGCCTTATTCCTGGAGTGCAGAGACCTAAATTTGAATCTTTATCATTTAAATAGCAAATTTTATAACCTTGAGCAGAAAACTGTTTTGTTGGGCCTTAGTTTTCCCATCTTTAATGTGGGAGTAATAGCAACATAATCCATATGAAGCATATTCTATTTTTCTATAACCATTACTCTTTAATTCTTTTTCTAATTACAGAGAGAAGAAGGGAGAGGGAGAGATAGAAACATCAATGATGAGAAAGAATCATTGATTGTCTGCCTTCTGCACGCCCCCTACTGGGGACAGAACCCAAAACCAAGGCATGTGCCTGGGAATCGAACTGTGACCTCCTGGTTCATGGGTCAGTGCTCAACCACTGAGCAACACCCAGGCTATAACCAATAATCTTATAAAATTAGTATGTGGAAACTTCCAGAATTACAGCAAGACAGTACTTGGTACTTAGAAATACTCAACTCCTGCTTCTGAACTTGTTACATTTATTGTTGGCCTCATATTACCAAATGAGTTCTTTGAAATGAAAATATTAAATTATTTTAACTCCTTTTTTGGGAGGGAACTTTTTATTTACATTATAGTAAGGGAGAGAGATATAGATAGATAGGTAAATAGATAAATGGATAGAGAGATAGAGATGTGATAATGAAACATTGATCAGTTGCCACCTGTGTGCATCCCAACTGGGGATTGAACCCACATCGTAGGTATGTGCCCTGACTGGGAATGGAATACAAGATCTTTTGGTTTATGGGACGTTGGTCCAACCAACTGAGCCATACTGGCTAGAGCAATTATTTGAACTCTTAAGAAAAATAAAGATGCCCTGTGTTTATTAACCAAAACAAACGGACAGAAACTCGAAATAGCAACAACCACACACACACACACACACACACTCACACTCACACACTCACATACACAATATATTTACATAAAGCACACATGCACACACACAAAACACTCCACAGGTGACTCAGGTAATGGGAGAATCTGTCTTTGGGACAGAACCTTAACTTGTCAATCACAGAATTAATAATATTCATGCTCCCATGGTTTTAGCATAATGAGATGCTGTCCTTTCTGTTGGAGTGCAGGTTGTTCTTTTTGGGAATTGCATTTCCCTAAAAGCAGCCTGGATTAGTGAACAAGAGGCTGGGAGAAGGAACCCTGCTAAACTGGCAATCCTGTTTAGGAACTATGTATGACTCCCAATTTCTCTGTCCCCACACTCTCATTCACATCTACCATCTAGTTAATATTTATAGTTGCAGTTTGCTGCTTCAATAGAGAAAGCCAGACGTGGTCACGGATTGCCTCAGAAAGGAAACTCAATTTAGAAAGGCTTATTCACTAAGGATTTATTAGCTCTTCACACTCTGGAAGCCTGAGTTTTATTCTGACTTAGAGTTAGTTGTGCACCCAAGCCAGCTGAATAATTACACCCTGGAGACAGCAGACCAGTTGGAGAGCTTTTCATCTGCCAGAAGCTTCCCCTTTGGCTTATGACAGGGGTGGTGGTGGTGGTGTGTGTGGCAGAGCTTTGCCAACAGGTCAGTCCGAGGCTTAACCCTATAGCCACTCCCTACAAAACTCTATATGTGATCAGAGGTTAGAATAAAGAGAAAAGGTCCCAGTTGAAGAATTAAATACAAATCAGAGGCAACCTTCCCCAGGTGATCTTAAGGGGCCAGATAACTGTGTGATAAAAAGTAAGAGTTGGATATGACCTTCTAAAACTCAATCAGGCCGAAACCGGTTTGGCTCAGTGGATAGAGCGTCAGCCGGTGGACTGAAGGGTCCCAGGTTCGATTCCGGTCAAGGGCATGTACCTGGGTTGCGGGCACATCCCTAGTGGGGGGCGTGCAGGAGGCAGCTGATCGATGTTTCTCATCGATATTTCTAACTCTCTATCTCTCTCCCTTCCTCTCTGAAAAAAAAAAATCAATAAAATATATTAAAAAAAAAACTCAATCAGGAAGAATAAAAAATCTGAATAGGCTGATAACTAGTGAGGAAATTGAAGCAATAATCAAAAAACTTCCAGCAAACGAAAGCCCTGGCCAGACAACTTTACAGGGGAGTTTTACCAAACATTCAAAGAAGAACTAAAACCTATCCTCCTCAGACTATTCCAAAAAATTCAAGAGGAAGGAACACTTCCAAGCTTTTTCTATGAAGCCAGCATCACCCTAATACCAAAACCAGATAAAGACACTACAAAGAAAGAGAATTACAAGCTAATATCTCTGATGAACATAGATATAAAAATCCTCAACAAAATCCTAGCAAATCTGATAGAACATTACATTAGAAAGATCATACACCATGACCAAGTGGAATTTATTCTGGGGATGCAAAGATGGTACAATATCCACAAATCAATAAATGTGATACATCACATAAACAAATTGAGGTATAAAAATCACATAATCTTATCAATTGATGAAAAAAAGCATTTTACAAAACCCAATACCTTCTGGATAAAAACTGTCAGCAAAGTGGGAATAGAGGGATCATACCTCAACATAATAAAAGTCTTATATGACAAACCTACAGCCAACATCATACTCAATGGGCAAAAACTAAAACCATTTTCCCTAAGAACAGGAACAAGACAGGGATGCCCACTCTCACCACTCCTGTTTGACATAGTACTGGAAGTGCTAGCCACAATGATCAGACAAGAAGAAGAAATAAAAGACATCCAAATTGGAAAAGAAGAAGTAAAACTGTCATTATTCACAGATGACATGATATTGTACATAGAAAACCCTGAAGACCCCATAAAAAAACTACTAGATTTAATAAATGAATTCAGCAATGTAGCAAGATACAAAATTAATGCCAAGAAATCTATGGCTTTTTTATACACCAATAATGAACTCACAGAAAGAGAAACAAACAAACAAACAAAAATCCCATTTACCATTGTACCAAAAGTTAAGATACTTAGTAATAAACCTAACTAAGGAGGTTAAAAGACCTATACTCAGAAAACTACAGGACATTGAAAAAAGAGATAGAGGAAGACATAACAAATGGAAGAATATACCGTGTTCATGGATTGGTAGAATCAACACCATTAAAATGTCCATACTACCCAAAGCAATCTATAGATTCAATGCAATCCCCATTAAAATACCAACAGCATATTTCACAGACCTAGAACAAACTCTCCAAAAATTCATATGGAATAAAAAAAGACCCCTGAATAGTCACAGCAATCTTGAGAAGAACAAAGTTGGAGGTATCACAATATCAGATATCAAGCTATATTACAGAGTCACTGTTCTCAAAACTGCATGGTACTGGCACAAGAAAAAACATATAGACAAATGGAACAGAACAGAGAACCCAGAAATCAACCCAAGCCATTATGCTCAATTAATATTTGACAAAGTAGGCAAGAGCATACAATGGAGTTAAGACAGTCTCTTCAATAAATGTTATTGGGAAAATTGGACAGATACATGCAAAAAAATGGAACTTGACCACCAACTTACACCATACACAAAAATAAAATGGATAAAGGGCTTAAAGGTAAGATGGGAAACCATAAAAATCTTAGAAGAATCCATAGGCAGCAAAATATCAGACATATATTGTAGCAATATCTTTACCAATACAGCTCCTAGGGCAATGGAAACTAAGGAGAAAATAAACAAATGGGACTACATCAAAATAAAAAGTTTCTGCACAGCAAAAGAAATTAACAAAACAACAAGAGAGCCCACTGCATTGGAGGACATATTTGCCAATGTTATATCTGATACGAGCCTAAACTCCAAAATTTATAGGGAACTCCTACATCTTAACAAAAGGAAGATAAATAATCTAATAAAAAATGGGCAAAGGACATAAGAGACTTTTTGAAAGTGGACATACAGAAGACCAAGAGACATATGAAAACATGCTCAAGGTCACTAATCATCCGATATATGCAAATCAAAATGACAATGAGATACCATCTCACACCTGTCAAAATGGCTGTTGTCAACACATAAATAAGTGCTGGTGAGGATGTGGAGAAAAAGGAACCCTCATGCACTGCTGGTGGGAATGCAGAATGGTGCAGCCACTGTGGAAAACAGTATGGAGTTTCCTCAAAAAATTAAAAGTGGAACTCCCATTTGACCCAGTGATCCCACTTCTAGGAATATATCCCAAGAAACTAGAAACACCAATCAGGAAGAACATGTTCATAGCAGCACAATTTACAATGCTAAGATTTGGAAACAGCCTAAGTGCCCATCAGCAGATGAGTGGATTAAAAAGCTGTGGTACATCTACACAATGGGATACTATGCTGGTATAAAAAAGAAGGAACTTTTACCATTTGCAATAGCATGGATAGACCTGGAGAGCATTATACTAAGCAAAATAAGCCAGTCAAAGCAAGATAAATATCACATGATCTCCTTAATATGTGGCATATAATGAACAACATAAATTGATGAACAAAAATAGATCCAGAGAAAGAGAAGCATTGAACAGACTGTCAAACTTCAGCGGGAAGGCAGAGGAGGGGGGGTAAGAGATCAACCAAAGGACTTGTATGCATGCATATAAGCATAACGAATGGACACAGACAGTAGCGGGGTGAGGGCATATGCTGGGGGTGTGGGGGTAGCTGGGGAGAGGTCAATGGGGGAAAAAAGAGACATATGTAATACTATATGTACTACTTTTAAAAATAAAGAATTAAAAAAAAAGTAAGAGCTCATGTTCAGAACAGGACTGCTCAGGGTGCACTGGGCTAGTCAGGGAAGGCTCCATGTAGAGACAGGATGTTAATTGGCCTGCAAGCAGGGGTTTCATTTGCACAGGCAAAGAGGAAAGGGAAACACTTCATGTGAGGACTGTTATAAAGACTTCTCTTTGCTTTGGATTTCAGCCATGAGTTGTCTACCACTGAAAGGGAAAACTATAGATTTCAGAGCTATGCTCAGTTTTAGCTGCATATACCTGCACCAAGTATCGTATATAATAAAAGCTTAATATGCTAAGTGTCTGGTCGTCCAGTCTGCCATTTAGCCAATCAAGGTGTAATATGCTAATAACAGGCTAAGGCCGCTCAACCACTTTCTCTGACATTCACTGATCACCAGGGGACAGACGCTATGACCAGTAGGTTAACTTGCTGCTGGGATCCGGCCGATCAGGACTAAGCAAGATGGGCCAGACACTCCCTGGAGCCCTCCCGTGGTCGCTCCCCGGCTGGCCAACCTCCTGTATCCCTCTCCAGCCCCAATTGTGCACCAGAGGGATCCCTCAGCCTGGCCTGCGCCCTCTCGTAATCCAGGCTGAGGGGCCTCCACCCCCATCCCCAGCCCACCCCTGAGTGCATGATTTTCATGCACTGGGCCTCTAGTTTTGGAATATAAGTGGGAAAAAGGAATAATCAGTGGTCTCTGTCTCCCCCTACTCCCATAGGCTTAACGACTGAGTAACACAGGTCCAAGGGAAAATAAAAGTTGTAAGTTATACTTGTCTTTAGTAACTACCATTTTGGGTGTTCCCTACATTTTGGGGGAGTGCTTTAACAATCTGAAAAACATCCCCACATATGGAAGAAGTCAGATCCAAACACCTCTAAGGACAAAGCGGAGAGCCTGGCACGAATCAGGTCACTCTGTAGGAGGGACAGCAGGGGCATCCCCTGGCCAGAATCGATTTTGAGTAATTGTTTTGTGAAAAATGAGGTTGCTGATGTGGCAAAGCCAGGAGAGAAAGGGAGGGAGGTGGTGGGAGGGAGCACTGTGTGAAGCTGGTGCTCTGAGAAGTCCCTGAAAAGAGGAGGGAGAAGGCAGAGCCAAAAACGGAGGTCGCTCAGTATGGAAGCAAACAGTCTTGCATCTCTATTATGATATGATAGAATAATCAATATCAAGATTCGGGATATTAAGAAAAGGTTAAAAATGTACCCTTTTTTCTGTTTAATAAATGAGGGAAGAATTATAGAAAGTTTTCTCTAAAAGTTGGTCAGCAAGTTCGCTCTCCTGGGGTCATCTTGTGTTAAGATCATAGAGCCCTCAGCTATTGGATCATTTGATCACCAGAGCTTGGTGAAATGTTCGAATTCTGTTTTATCTCTAGGGAAACAGGCACAGAGATAAAAGGTAACTTGCTTATTGTCACATAGCTAGTGAGTAGCTGAGAAAGGTATTCGAACCTTCTCCCTAGGCCATGTAGCTCACAGCACCATTTACATAGAAAACTCGTTTTTCAGTAATGCACACGACAGAAATTTTGTTTTGTTCTGTGGGTCTGCTGTCAGGCTTCTTAAAATAAAACCATCTGAGGACAGGCACTGGCTTGGTTTAATGTGAAGAATCAGTGCCCTGTGCCATCTGATAGTTACTAAAAGGTTTCCCAAGGATAGAAAGAGGATGAGATGTGATAATTCATAAATAGCGCCTGGCACATAAGAATCCACTGTGTTATCTATCATGGTGATAACGATGATGGCAATGAAGATGATTAAACAGCCTCTGCCCAAAAAGATTTCCTCTGACAGACTATTGATTTCTGCAAAATAATTGGCTAACTAGGATAGATTGTCATCTCTGCATTATTAATTATGAAGCATTTATGAAATGGAGATGGAACAGGGTCTGGTGCCCAGAGCCTTAACCTCCACACTCTACTACTTCCTAGTGGCTGTAGGGCTCTCGTCCTATCCAGCAGAGGGCAAAGGGAGTTTTATTTTTTTTTTTAGTCTATGAGAAGCACTAGAGAGAAGTTCTTCTCTCAGAGCTCAGATAACTTGCTGAATGATCTTGTGGAGATTTTCCTTAGGATTACACCCAGGCTCTCCTGTGGAGTGACTAGTGTTCTCTTAGCTGATTAATGATCTCACTCTCCTTTTGCGTGTCCCAGGCCCATCTTCCCTTGATCTTTCACCCCACCATTCTCTTTCACATAAGAACATCAGAGGAGAAATTAATTACCAAGTAAATAGTTCTAAAAACAATTGCTAGAGAACTTCAGGATTTGTCCTTTAGCTGGGGTACTCTGGTAGGCTTCTTGGAGGGCATGGCCCGTGAACTGGTGAAGCCTGAACTTGTCCTTAAGGTGGATACATGCCACGCTGTGTGACCTTAGTAGGTTACTTAGTCTTTCTGTGACTCAGTTTCCTCATTTGTAAAACTGGGATAATAATAATACCTATCTCATAAGATAGCAGGATTAAGTTGGTACATCTTAAATGTTGAAAACAGTACCTGGCATCTAGTAAGTGTTGTTGAATAAATATTAGCTATTTTTATTGAAGACTGGGGGCATTTGGATAGGCAGAAAGGAGAAGCCAGATCTCAGAGGCAGGAGAAAGAATTCAGGTCAAATTTTTGCTCCCTCCCAGCCAAGGCTGGAGGCCTAATTCATCCCATTTCATAGTGACACAGCCAGAGGCAAAACATTTATCCCTTGACTTACCTGAAGGCCTACATGATGCTCCCTGGGTGGCTGTGATCTGGAAACCAGTGTCCTGAAGAGCTTAATTTGCTCTCTGGGAATACATGTGGGCCTAGGGAAATGGGCCTGAGGGGGAACATTTTTGTTTCTTATAGAAAACATGGCTTGTTGGAAATTCACAAGACTTGCCTGCTCAGCTTCACTAAAAGCCGTGCCTGAGCCTAGCTGTTGGTGTACATTTGAGATTTACCGGGTAGACTTGGTCTGACCCGGGGTTGCAGCTGTTCTTGAGGCATTTATCGATCACCTTCAGTGTGCCACGTTTCTGCATTTATAGAGCTCACAATTTATGAGGTGACACAGTCAAATAAAGAGGCAATTACATTGTAGGGTGATGGATGCGTTTATGGGGGAGGCATAGGGTACCATGGGAGCAAGCAGGAGCTGATCCAGTCCAGGACTGTGAAAGATGGGGCATGTAAATGAAGCCCCAGTGGAGCAGAAGGAATTAGCCTAGAGCAGCGGGGCTGGGGGTGAGTGGGGGAGTGTGGGATGCAGAGGGCACAGCTGAGGGGCTGTGTGTACTGACCTGCTGATATGGCCCAAGGTTCATATTGCATATGTGTGAGCGTGTGTACATGTATGTAAGGGGGGAAGAACAATGGGATGGGGGGGGGGAGGGCGAGTGGAAACAGGTTTCGATAGTAGAGACCTGATTTGAATTAAGAAGAATCCAGTCTTTGCAATATTTTATTGGCTGACTTTAGGCAGGTCACCTCATCTGTATAGAACTTAATTTCTACATCTGTAGAATGGAGATAACATAAATTTGGTTTGTTTCCCAAGGCTATTTCATAATAATAGATATGAAAGAGCATACAGTATTATACACTTTTAAGGAATTATCATTGTCATCTTATGGTTTCACTTGGGAAGGCTATAACTGGGGTTATGTGAAAGTGAGTGATTAGAATCACCATCATGAACAACAGCTTTAATACTTTCAATGCTGTTATTAGAAGCAGAGAAGTGGAGCCTTTCTTTATGGTGCTGGATGGTGTTAGCCTATTTATTATCAGACAGAGTAAATGCTCACCTATGTTGTCCATCACCCTGTCCCACAGCCATTCCCCACTTACATACGCTCAAATGGTGGTGCCTGACAGAATATTCAGAAGAGATGGAGACTCTGTTTGCCCAAATCTCAGTTAAAAACATCAATTCTGGCTATTACTTTTCTGTTACTGGTTTATAGTGATTACTTGGTCAGATGGCTCAGATGATGGTGGGAATATTGTGGACAGTGATAATATAATGCAGCAGAGAACTTCTCATCTGAGAGGTGATGGGGAAGACTTCAGAGATAGGCTTCAAGGATCAGGTATCAAGGTGGCAATCTGGGGGTCTGCCATCCAATCCCAATTTCAAGGTCAATGTGACCTTCACAAGTTACTTTTCTACCTGAAGCTGTTTTTTTTTTTTTTAAAGAAGCAGGAGATAATAATAGGATTAATTTCACAGAGTTGTGAGAATTATTAGGTAAAATCATGACATACCAATCTTCTTTATTATTTATTTTATATAAATAAAAATGTAAATGTTCGTTTGTTCAAAATTTTAAATCTCCGAAAGTTCTTTACCTATTGCTTTGAAAATTTGACACAACATTGCATTTGAATATGCGCGTGTTTGTATATACCTTATACCTACTATTATATAGATGTCACACCTGGGACAGGTAAAAACATGCTTTTTTTGAAAAACAGCGTCATCTGTTGAACGTAAAAGCAACACACGCTATACTAAATACTTTACGATTCCATTTCAGTGTTTCCGATTGCACTGTTAAATTGAATTTTCATAGATTTCGATTTATTTTCATTTAGATTTAATTATTTCGTGTGACATTGCGTTGGAATTGAGCTGTGTCGTTTACCACAGCGCTCATTTCGTGAGTATAGTTCGATCTGCTTTAGTTCATCCAAATAATGCCTCGCAGAAGATCAAACCTAGGTCCTCGTACTTGCGGAGTGAAAGCAGTGCGATGAGTAATTGCAAATCAAACTGAGGAAGAAGGGGCATCAGCGAAACAAAGAATGGCTCAAATGCGTGCAGAGGAAGCAGCAGAGCGACGTGCAGCCAGACTTGAGGATGCACGGTTGCGAGCTCCGCGATGGCGTTCTGCAGCTTCAGATCTGCTTCGTTCTCAACAGAATGAACACGACAGGCTGAGAGTGGCTGCAAGACGTCAACGAGAAACAGCAGATCAGCGTCAAACACGACTCCGTGCTCAGCAATCACGCGATTACAATCGCCTTGCATTCCGGTACAACCCAGCTGATGATTATAGTTTGAGCCGGCATGTTCTCATCGGCACTATGACTGAAGTGTGTCCTCTGAAATTTAACGGAGAAACGAAAGGAATGTGTTGCCCCGCCGGAAAAATTAAACCACCTCAACTTGGAGAACCGCCAGAGCCATTAAAAACTTTGCTTTCCAGATATGCCACCGAATCAAAGCATTTCCTACCTAACATCAGGAAATACAAGTCATGCTTCCAAATGACGTCGTTCAGCGCAGAAATCGTAACAGCTCAATTCATGCCAACTTTCAAAGTGAAAGGACAAATTTATCATAAAGCCGGCTCCCTGCTTCCGTTCCCAGATGGTCAACATAAATCCTACAACTGTATTTCATCGGTGATGGCAATGATGAATGCACGCTGCGAATTTCTACCGGCATAAAAAGGTCCATCGTTTCCCAACTGCAAGAGCTTCTTCACGAAAAAAACAATTTAGTGCGTTTGTTCAAAACAGCAATTGACATGATGCCTTCTGATACACACAAGATTGTTATTCATGCTGACAAAACGCCTGCTGAAGAACACGTGCGAAGATTCCATGCTCCAACTATAGACGAAGTGGCAATTGTTATAGTCGGAGATCAATTCCAACCTAGAGATACTGTTCTTCATCAGAGAAACGATCAATTGACAAAAGTTGCAGAAACTCATCGGTGCTACGATGCCCTGCAATCTCCAATCATTTTTTGGGATGGTGCCGATGGATATCACTTCAACGTTAAGATGATAAATCCAGTCAGTGGCGAAGAAACAAATATGAAATGCAGCGCAATGAACTATTATTCGTGCCGATTAATGATTTGAGAGAATGAAGACAATCACAGTTTGAAATGCCGTTAGTTGTCTCACCAATACATCGTAGATATATATGCAAAAATCGAAACAGAACGTTTGATACTCATCGTTTGAATCAGACCAAGCTTCGCTCTGAAGAATACGGTCATTTGCGAGATGCAGTTGTAAATGACAGTAGTACAACTAACTTGGAAGACTTAACGATTTTGCCATCTTCATATACAGGCAGTCCATGTCACATGCATGAGTATGCTCAGGATGCAATTGCGTATGTTCGTCACTACGGGCGTCCAGACGTATTCATTACATTCACATGCAATCCAGCTTGGGACGATATACAACAGCTCTTACTTCCTGGGCAATCGCCGGTGGATAGGCATGACATCACAGCACGTGTTTTCAGACAGAAGCTGAAATCGCTGATGGATTTCATGGTAACACATGAAGTGTTTGGGTCTGTGCGCTGCTGGATGTACTCAGTGGAATGGCAAAAGAGAGGATTGCCACACGCACATATACTAATCTGGCTCTATAACAAAATCACTTCAAATGAAATCGGCGATGTAAATGCGCTGAAATACCCGATGCCGACGTCCATAAGGATTTGCATGAAGTTGTGACGAAAAATATGACCCATGGACCTTGCGGTACACTGAATCCAAATTCACCATGCATGATGGACGGAAAGTGCTCTCAGCGATATCCTCGAGCATTAGTGTCCAACACAGTTACAGGAAACGATGGATGTCCTTTATACAGAAGACCAGCAGAACATGGCGGTAAATTAGCAGCCATACAAATGCGAAACGGTGACATCGAAGTAGATAACCAGTGGGTTGTTCCATATTCGCCTTTACTATCAAAAACATACAAAGCGCACATAAACGTGGAATACTGTAACTCCGTTGAACTGATCAAATACATTTGTAAATGTACACGTGAATAAAGGCAGCGACATGGCAGTTTTTGGCGTGCAACCAGAAACAAGTGATAGGGATGCGGTGCCATCCATCGGCACCATCCCAAAAAATGATTGGATATTGCAGGGCATTGTAGCACCGAGCGCTGACCAACGAGGGGCAATGGAGAACGAACAACACTGGGATGTATGCATTAATGACACGTATGTTGTGGAAGCAGATGAAGCGGTTAATTATCCAACAGAATTTTTGAATTCACTCGATCTGCCAGGGATGCCACTGCACATACTGCAATTGAAAATCAGCGCGCCAATTATCATGTTGCAAAATATCAGCCAGCCAAAGCTTTGCAATGGCACGCGGCTTGCAGTAAAAAAATAATGAGCAAACGTCCTAGAAGCAACAATCTTGACAGGACCTTTCCAAGGTGAAGATGTCCTCATTCCTCACATTCCTATGATTCCAACGGACATGCCATTTCAATTTAAGAGATTGCAGTTCCCAATTCGACTGGCGTTTGCACTCACCATCAACAAAGCTCAGGGCCAATCTTTAGAATTGTGCGGTTTAGATCTAGACATGGATTGCTTCTCACATGAACAATTGTATGTTGCGTGTTCTAGAGTCGGCAAACCAGACAATCTCTATATCTGCACAGACAATGGAACAACAAAAAATATTGTATACCCACAAGCATTGTGAAATTAAACATTAGAAACGTGCATTTTCTCTTTTCTTTCTTTTCCATTTAACCAGACTGAGCCACAGCAATGCATGGCCGGGTACAGCTAGTATACAGTGAATATGTGACAAAGATTTTATGTAACTTATTAATTAACAACGGAACCAGTAAGATGATACCATAGGCTTAAAGGGAAATTCAAAGAACCACATATGATATAGGCAATGATGCCAGAATGTATTTAAAAATAGGTGCAAACTGAATTTTTCCACAAGGCAATAATAAATTGCATTTCACTGGGCATATTTCATTTGCATTTCAATGGACAAAGTTATTTGTATTAGTTATTATCAGTTTTCTACATCTTACAGAGTTATAGAATAGCTCAAAAAATCACAACTCAAATTATACTAGATTCCCATCAGAGACATCCAGTAACCTTTTTTGTCCATTTCAAAGTCTTTCTCACAATTTCCCGCACTTAATTAGAGATGGTGCATACAAAATGCTTGACAAAGAGTAGATATTCAATACCTGCTAGTTATAAAAATCACTGGAGTTAATAGTAGTAATAAAAATTGTTTACTCTGCTCGCAGAGTTATCTTCTTGAAGTAAAGTTTTGGTCATGATACTCCTTCTCAAAAACTTTCAGTGATTCATCATTGTCTCTAAAATAAATTCTACTCAGCTGGGCATTTAAATTTCTCTCATATGTGCTCATCCAACTTGCCAGTCAATTTCTTATCCATGACTTCCTACCAGGCCCTCCATGATGTATGGAATTTCACCATTACATGAATTCTTGGACCAAACTCTTGGATACTGAAAACTTGGGGGTCTCTAAGTACTTTCTCTGAAAATGCAAATGCTACTAAGGGAGGATTTTGCCTGGAGATGATCTGGCAGCAACATAGTTGTTCAGATTGACAAGTATATTAATCTGTTTAGGCTACTTTGACAAAATACCACAGGCTGGCCATAACCGGTTTGGCTCAGTGGATAGAGCATCAGCCTGCGGACTGAAGGGTCCCGGGTTCGATTCTGGTCAAGGGCATGTACCTGGGTTTCGGGCACATCCCCAGTAGGGGGGTGTGCAGGAGGCAGCTGATCGATGTTTCTCTCTCATCAATGTTTCTAACTCTCTATCCCTCTTCCTTCCTCTCTGTAAAAAATCAATAAAATATATTTATAAAAAAAAATACCACAGGCTGGGTGACTAAGCCACAGATGTTTGTTTTCTTACCATTCTGGAGGCTTGAAGTCCATGATCCAGCTGATTCAGTAGATAGCCACATTCTCTCTACATCCTCACTTAACTTTCCCTCTGTGGGTAAGGAGGGAGGGAGAAGTCTCGTCCTCTTCTTATAAAGTCACTAGTCCTATTAGGTTAGGACAGTGGTTGGCAAACTGTGGCTCGCGAGCCGTGGTTTGCCACTCTGTTGACTAATGAGTTTGCCGACCACTGGGTTAGGACCTTGTCCTTAGGACCTTTAGGGAAATAATGAAGGTTAAAAAGGTCATATCTCAAAATACTGTTACTTTGGGAAGTAGGGCTTCAACATTTTAGGGGGAGACAGTCTAGTCCATAACAGCAAGGCTCAAGAAAACAGGGTGATAATAAAAAAAAAAAAGGAGACTGGAAGTCTGGCTTCATTATGACACAAACCTGTTTTGCTGAGTTGTCCTGTGGTTAGACCAGGGCAGCTCTCACCAGGAGGACTCTGTGTTTAACTTCCATATCCCAGAACCCCAGCCCTGGGAAAGATGGTGGGTGGGTGGGGTTCCATTTGGCCCACTCTCTCAGCCTCCAATGGGTGTCTGAGTTAAACTAAACATCCAGGACAACTGCCTGGGTGTGGTTGAGATTTTCACTGGGAAGAAAACACCCCCAAATGCTACCAGGTCTTCTAAGAATGCTTAAGATTATGTAGTTTGCTTTTTTGAATGGCTAAGACACATGATTTTCTTCATAGTTTGTTTTTTTTTATCCTCACATGTTTATTTTAAATAAGTTTTCCTTTGATAACACTTTTTTAAAGACATTATAGGGCATAATTTGGTTTAATCACAATAGTCCAGTCCATCTTGATGCTAATAGGTAAAAAAATTGCAGAATGTACATATGATTTTTGGGTAACCAAATACCCAGGATTAGCTAATGAAGTTTTCATTTTGGAAAAAGTATTATTTTTCAAAGTGTGTTACACCAAACTTGATGACCAAGGTTTACAGAAAGACATCTGGTAATTTCAGGAGCAATTTCAGGGTAGGTACTATGATATCAAATTGTCTGCTGAGTCGGTGGATATCACTTTCTATTACGGTTTATTTTCTGGGAGCCACTAGGGATGAGAGTGTTAAGTGAGTTGGGACAGTGAGACAGAGAGAGCGATAAAGAAAATGGCCACCTGGATTTGTAGCGTAACAAACCAGAGCTTTTCACTAACTAGCTCTGTGACACTCGGTAAGTCCCTTAATTTTCCAGACCATAGTTCCCTTATCTATACAATGAATGTTGACAATTGCTAAGGTTCTGCATTAGAATAGCTTTAGCTGTTGTAACAAACTCTACAGTTCCAGTGGCTTAATCCAATAAAAGTAAACATACTTAAAAATATAAAAGTACTTTTGATTGTTGAAGATTTTTCTTTAAAAACATTTTTAAAAGATATGTTTTCATTGATTTCAGAGAGAGGAAGAAAGAGGGAGAGAGAGAAACATCAGTGATGAAAGAGAATCATTGATCGGCTGCCTCCTGCATACCCCACACTGGGGATCAAGCCCACAACCTGGACATGTGTCCTGACGGGGATTAGAAACCATGACCTCCTGGTTCATGGGTTGACACTCAACCACTGAACCACACTAGCAGGGCTGCAGTTTTTTCTTTTTTAAAATAGAATTTTAAAACTGAAGTATAACCACGTTAAAAATGCACACATCAAAAGTTTGTAGCTCACGTTATTAAAAAAAGTGGCCACCCAAGTAACCTGCACTCAGGGACACCATTTATAGTCCCCCCTCAAAACTCCCTCTCAGTTACTCACAGCCACTACCATTCTGACTTTTAATACCATCATTTTGCTTTCTTTTTTTTTGGTATTTTATATAAATGGAATTATATAGTATGTATGCTTTTGTGTGTGGCTTCTCTGAGGCACAGTTATAAGGTTCATATGCATGTAGTAATACTTCATGAATTTTGATTACTTCATGATATAAATATACCAAACTATACCTATTCTTTGTTGATGGATATTTGGGTTATTATGAATGATGCTGCTATGAAGATTTTTATACATTGTTTTTTTGGTATATACACACACACACACACATATATATATATATATATTAATGTATTTTTAAAAAATTTTATATTTGACAAATACTACCAGTTTTTCAAGTGGTTATACAAGTTTATACTTTTACCATCAGGATATAAATGTTCCTATTGATTCTTATTCTCACCAACACTTGATATTGTATCTGTTTAATTTTAGCTGTTTTCATGGGAATGAAATCTCATGTTTTCAACTTTAATTTTGCTAAAGGTTTATGAGGGTAAGCAACTTTTCATATATTTATTAACCACTTGGATATCTTTTTGTTAAGTGACTATTTAAGTTCATTACTTATTTTTATATTGGGTTGTGTTTCTATTTATTGAATTGTAGATGTTCCTTATCCCATCTAGACATGAGCTTTTAGTCAGCCTGTGCCACTGTATTTACCTCTATTTTCTTATTCCCCATTTTTCTTTCATCTTTATTTATTCTCTCTCTAGATTTCTTTGCTTTATTTGATTTTATTAATTTATTGAGTTGGAAGTACTTTGATTGTTCAAGAAATTAATCCACCACAAAAGCTCTCTTCAATGTCAGGACCAGATCAGGCCCCACTGGTACAGGCTGAAATTCCATGCTGAAGTAACTGTGTCTGTGTCACTGTTAGGTTCATGTGTCTCACCAAACTCTGAGCTTCACAAGAGATCTGGGATAATGTCTGTTTTGCTCTAAGCATAGGACCTGGTGGAGACTAAGTGTTCTATAAATTCTCATTAAACTGTTGAATAATCTGAAGAGACAGGAGATCAGTCTGACAGCAGGTGGGTTGTGGTATCCAAGGGGCAGAGAGAGAACTGAATAAACAAATGTGGGCTTTTTAGCTACAGTAAAGGCTTAAACACTGTTGTGGAACCCATTGGTACCAAATCCTTGTGCTCTGTATACTTTTTGAGTAGACATTGAATTCGGTTGGGAACCCATTTTGGGATAGCAGCAACGTGCATGTGATGAAGGACACTTTGCAATGTGCATGTAATGAAGGTCAAGGTGGGAAAACACCTCATCTGCACATGGGTAGCACTGTTTGCATCTACCTGGAAGCATCCTTACGTGTTCCTCCTCTTCCCCCCTCCACATCTCCCAAATATGGACTAAGTGTAGTTCTGACTCACTACAGAGGGGGCTCTGTGTTGCCATGGTGAAGACAGGGCTTTGTAAAGTTTTGTGTTATATGCTGTAACTGGGGTTGGAGGTTCCCCGAAGAACAAGTAGGCTTGCTTGAAGAAAATGAATACGTTTAAAAATAACAAGCTGGTAATTCACTTTCTCATCTTATCAGGTTGTCAGGAAATTTGTGTGTGTTGTGTGTGTTTTTATAATTTGAAAAGCATATCTGAATCTTTCTTGTCAGAATTGATTATTTTGGGACTTTAAAAAGCAATACATTCAATCAGGGAGCAAAACTGTGGAAAATCCTGACTTGAAAGCAGATGGTGAGATTTCTTACTCATTTGGCTCTCAGGAAATCCGGGCACATTGTTGGTGCTTCAGAAAGCAGGATAATGTCTTTAGGTCTCTGTGTCAATTTATCTTCCCTAGAGAAGGACACAAGAGGAAAAATGTAAGCAAGGTTTATCTAAATCTCTACATGCTGCAAGCTCCAGAAGTTGGTGGCCTGACATTAGCTTTTGGGTCTTGACATCAAAGAAAAAAATCTTTGTAAGATGGGTTCAGAAACTAGGAGGGGACCTCTAAGACCAGGGACCTGACCTTCTTATTTTACAGACAGGGAAACTGAGTGAGACCTAGAGAAATGAATTGACTTGCTCAAGGTGACACAGTTAATTAGTAGTGGAGCTATAATATGATTACTCAAGCCACTCAAATGTTTATTTTCATACTTCATGTTAAAAACGTAGATTCAGATTCAGGGGGCTGGAAACATGGCCTGAAAATCTGCATTTTAAAATCTTGTTGAAAGTATTAGATAGGTCCTCCTTTTCCCCCCATTAGCCTCTTGAGAACCTGCATTCTTACATGCTCCAGGTGATACTGATGGTACTGTTTCTTGGGCAACACTGATTTATTAAGTAGCTGGGACATAATCCTAAATCATTCCTGAATACCTCCTTCAGAGAGAATGATGGGTTAAGGCATGGAAGGATGCTCAAGAGCACTCAGTCAAGGAGGGCTCTCATAGATGGCATGTTGAGGTGAACTCACTGAACAAGGATGTCCAGTAAGGCCAGTGAAGCAAGGTCTGGTTTATGAGGCTCTGACTCTTCAGATGAAGTTTTTCCTTCACTGTTGACTCTGACACTCTTTTCTTGCTTCTCCCATAGGAATAGGATCTTGGAAATATGGGATACTGTTAATCATGTAAATGACTTTATAATGGCAATAAGAAATTACTGGGTATCCTATGGAATTCTAGGTCTTGTCACCTGGATTATCTGATTCTATAGTGGTCTGCTCCTATTATGTTTGATGTATTATTTAACCTGCAAATTGTAGAACTCTAAGTATAATACAAATGATCACTGTCTGTAGAAATGCAAGTAAAATTTGTCCCATAACATGCATGATTACTGCCATGTGGATATTGACTGCATCTATTTGTAAATGCATTTCAGTTTTCCTGTGTCTACCTGTGTGTGTTCTTTGAATTCTCCCTTGAATTGATTGTATCATTGTACTAGTTCCCTCATTACCTAATGATTTAAATAAAATATTTGGCACATTTAGTTTATATTTGTGCAAAAGGTATGGTTTTTATCCTTTTAAAAGTATTGTTCTTCAAAAATCACTTTGATTATTTGGTTAAATATCTTCTCCAAAAGAGGTAAGATTGAATCTACTCTTTAATGCGAGCATTTAGGATCTTCATTTTCAACATTTATATAGCACTTAACCTCACACCCTTTTGCGGAGACTTAAAGGATCTTAAGTTACTGATGAAGCTCAGGGAAGTAAAGAAACTTACCCAGATACACACAGCTAGGATCTCGTAGAGCAGGGAATTATCCTTTCCTCATATTACCTTTTAGTTATTTGTGTATTTATATGACCCAGGTCTTCACCATTGTCAGTCAGTGAATCAGTCAAAGGTTATATAATTAAATTTTGGGAGAGGGGCTCTTGGAACTGGTGCTCTTTGCCTCTTTGATGGATCCTTCTGGAAAGGGCTGAGGAAAATGTGAAGGTTTGTTCCTTGTTATGGATAAGTTCGTGTCTTCCATTATTCACCCAAAACCTGTTGCCTGCAAAGATACAGAGAATGTCAATTAAAGGTCTCTCTGTAGCTAAATGGCTCAATGCCAATGCAGATGAGTGTGGTTATGGTGACAATAATGACAGCGATAAAAATCCTTGGAAGGATCACATGCTTTGGAGTCAAACTCACCCGAGTTTGAATTCTGATCTGTCCTTTACAAATTGTCCTTCCCTTGATGAGTTGCTTTATCTCCCTGGATTTTTTTTTTAATCTGTAAAATTGGGTAGCACAATTTTGTAGGCAAGGAATTCATTGATTTTTTTTTTTTTGAGAGAGACATTTGTTGTTCCAATTATTTATGCATTTCATTCATTGATTGATTCTTGTATGTTTCCTTACTGAGAATCGAACTCACAACCTTCGCACATTGGAATGATGCTCTAACCAACACAGATGGAGAAAGCAGGCCTCTGCTGGCCTGGAGAGGACCTTGGGTGTCCAGCTAAGCAATTAGGGCTTGATGCAGTATGTGAGAGCCAACTTCTGGTGAGTCTTGAGCAGAGCAATGAGTGATCTTCTGTGTAAGTCTGGATGTTGCCTTCTGGAGCTTCTTCCATGGGTTCTATTTGTTGCTGCTGAGCTCCCTGTTTCTCTTGTGGAGCTCACAGATGCTGCATGCTGCTCTAATGCTGACTCAGAGGTAGCCTCTGAGAAGTGGCAAAGAAGAGGCTGCTGGGAAAAGGGATCACAATTTGAATGTCCCATGCAGGCAGCTCTTCCAGCTTTCTGCACACCATGCTTCCTTCTCCGCATGTCTCTGCTTCTGATTGCTTTGAATAGGAAGATGTTACCTGTACTTTTTCATCATAAATCTGTTTAACTATCATTCTTTTGCTCCCTGGGGCCTCAATTTAATGAAAAGGTATAATTTTGACTGCTAAAAAGTTGAGCTTTGCTGCTCTAATCAATATATTTCATTACCATTGTCATCTCTACAGAAGCCTCTTGCTAACGGAATTGCATATGAATCCTTTATGAGGATTTTGACATACTTCCATTCAAAACCAAGGCAGTCTCAATGGCTCAGGAACTAGGTGCCATGACCCTTGGGTGAAAGGAAAGAGGCAGCTTTTCTTTTTATGGATGCATAACTGCTGAGGGCTCACATCAGGGCAGGTGTGCAGTACAGCAGGCAGACCATCAGGCCTGTGGACACATTCATCAGCAAGTGAAGTGGGAGACATTGAACCTGGAGCAAAGGGGAGATAGGAAACACATGAACCATCTGGGAGGGGAGATGAGAGACCCTTTATGGAGATGCGATGCAGACTGCAACTGACAAATACACTGATGGGAGCAAAGCCAGGGCAGCTGCCAGTTCCTTGAGTGACCAAGAATAAGAAGCATTAAAAGAGGATAAGAAGCATTAAAATATACTTTTGGTATATATACTATTTCATTTTTATCCTCATAACAACCCTGAAAGTTTGATGTTATTATTCTGATTTTAATAACAGATCTGGTACTAAATCCTGGTCTTTCTGAGGACAAAGGTGGCACTCTGCGCAGCATGGCACTGCCGCTCTAGGAAGACATTTCTAAGTAGAAGGGCTGTTAGCTTGAGGTGAAACTGTTCTAACCTTAGGACTGAGATGAATCCCAAGGAATGGTGAGTTGTACTTCCAATACAGGCATACCTCGCTTTATTGTATTTAGCTTTGTTGCTCTTCAAAAATATTGATTTAAAAAAAATTAAAAGCAAGACCCTCCACCAGCAGCAAAAGGATTACAACTTGCTTTATTGTGATACTTGCTTTATTGTGGTGGTCTGGAACTCACAATATCCCTGAGGTATGCCTATAATATATTTCTATGGGATATCGAGGAAATGAATTGGGTCCTGTTAGTTGGGGTTAGTCTTTCAGTTGAAATGGAGTGCTGATTTTGAATGTGGATAGCGATGAACACTCAGTCCAGTTCCCATGGAAGGATACCTGGATGCTAGGAAGACAAATCTAAAAATGAAGACTGGGTGAGTTATGTCACCAAATTCACAAAGTTATCGTTAGTGGTAAAAGGCATCCTTTCTTGGGGACTTATGTATCAGTATTATATAAAGTTCAGGGAGTGGGATTCTTCCCTGCTTTTTTGGATAGTGTGGTGGGACTGCAGAGTACTTAATGTGCCAATGAATTTTGCCAAAATGAGCAACAGCTCTTTCCACATCTGGATTGGCTATTTTGGCAAAGAAATCAATAAGATGCTCGCACAAAGAAGCCTTGGGAAGGGTGCTTGTCAATACAGAAATGCTAGACCTTGTCGGGAGAAATTGAACAACTTTTTAATGAGGAAAAATATTACAGGGTCCCTTCAATGGATTACTAGTATTGTATAGTGCCCCCTTCTGGATTATCAGGTCTTCTTGTGGTGTGCATCTTCCATTGTCTGAATTTGCATCAGTTCAGTGGTCCTGATTGCCTATACGTGTCCGCTCTTGATTCTCCATTGGTTTTCTCATTAATCAGTTAAATACTTTTTTTCATATAGGTTCCATCTTATATTTGTACCAGAGTCATGCTGTTATCTTTAAAAAATTATTCTTTAAAAACTTGTCTTAAATGTTTAGCAAAAATACCCATATCTCACTTATGATGGGTCAAATGGATTCACAAACAAGAGTGCAGCCGTTCCTGCATCAATTCTGCTAAGGGGAGGGGGGAGGAGCAGGCCTGGCTTTGCTTGTTCAATTTTTTTTCTCTGCCCTTTTTGAAACAGTGTTCTGTCGCCACTGGGTAGATTTTTATAGACTTTTGTGTGTGGTTGAGTGGAAGGTAAAGTGATGAGGGAAGCAAGAGGCTTTGGATGGAGCTGGGAGAAGAGGTTTTTGAAAGGTTGGGATTAGGGGGGCAGGTACTCTATAACTACAGGTATGAGGAAAGTGGATGGGGGAGGAAAGAAACTTCACAAGATACATCCCCATCCCCATTCATAGTATTTGAGAAACACAAATACAGTCATTTTGGAAATACATTTCAGTTTACCGGACTATGCCTCTTTAAGAGTGACCTCTCTCTGAGGAGTCCTCTGGGTCAGTGATGGTTTTGTAGGTTTTATACCAACAAACTTGCTATTGGCCATGGTAACACTTGGGAAGACATGTCCACAGGGCACCTTCATATAAACAAGTATTTTTAACCAGAAAATGAACCTGGTTCCAACTTGAAAATTATAGTGTGACGTCTCAGTGCCGTCTAGAAAACAACCCTATTGTTTTCCTTTTGTTCTATTTCTAATTTCCCATTTCCCTCTCATTTTCAGTAGTGGTCTTAGTTAATATTGCACTGTACCAGCAAATTCTGAATGTTTGCTGTTGCTTGAAGTCCATCTGACGGCTGATTTTTACTGGCCATACCTAACTTGCTATGGGTAACAAGAACAATTTTATCCTTTTCTTGGACTAACCAAGAATAAGTGACCAGGCCAATGGTTTTTTCTCACAAGTCTTCCAGCCTTCCAGAAAAATTGACCCAAACAGAAAAATTTCTGAGATGCTGGAATGAATGACACATTATCTTTAGGCCCCCTTTCCATCTGAGTGGCAGCCTCTGTGCTTCCCTTCTTGACAACATACTGGGGACCACGTGTTAGACTTTTGACAAATAACTGCAACAAAGGCAAAGAGGGACCCAGCTGCTTCTGATGACCTTCACACATGGCATTTCTGTTGTAACAAGTATTCTTTTTTTATGATGAAATATGTGAATTTGGGTAATAATCTCCCTGGACCTGTTTGATATCTGCAAATTAATGGGCTGGACTAGGTGATGTCTAAGCTATTTGTGAGCTTTTTCATATTCTAAGAGCCCATAGATTTTAGGCATAAACAATAGGTGGTGATGGTCTTCCTCACATCTCTTCATTTTACCACAGCCCACTGCAATTCTGGCCCTGGTCTTAAAACATTTGTTTACTAGAGAATCAGATTAACTGGAGTGAGCAGTGCTCCCTCCTTGAATATTTTGGCTAATTAAGGTTTATCTATAAAGGACACCACTTGACTGACAAAACCTCCCCGGGGCCCTGAATGGAAATGTGGGTGCACATGAAGGCATGACAGGTCGAGACAAGTAGAGTCTAGGGGAATGATGACAAGTGATGGAACCAGCCATTGGTAACACTGGTCAATTTCCTAGTGATTCTGGGGGATAGCTTAGGAACTCTATAGATCCAAAAGAAAAGAATAAGTAGCCATCAGGAACCTGGGATGGGAGAGGAGAGGGTTCAGAAAGAAGGCGAACAAAGGTGCTAATGGCAAGATCCCCTTGCTGAAAGACAGAATTAGTTGGAACCAACAATCAAGGACAATTCTGGGTCCCTCATATCTGTCTCAGCCTTGCAGGTTGGCTCTACCCACCTGAAACCTGCGGGAAAGGCAAGATCTCAGTCACCTTGAACAGGATGGCACAATTTCTATTCCTAAGCCTTATGGTGGTCACTGAAAAATACCACCCAGGCATTGAGCTCTCTAAATGTTGTTTAAGAACTAACACTTATTTTCAGGTGATAAAAGAATTGTCTTTCTTCAGTTATTGTTCTATCATCTCCAACTCACGAAAGGCCTTAGGCTTTCAAGAGCACTCACATGACTGTCTGCCCAGTAATAGAGGCTATCTCCTCTTCTGCTGTGATGGCGACAGAACATTTTAGGAAGATCCACTCCCTTCTGGCCTCTCCAGCTGTACTGTTTGTTGGGGGAGAAAGTCTAGGTCTGACTCTCTTTGCCCATTTTCTAACATTAAATCCCCCTGAAAGTTTGCTCCAATAATTTATATGAAGAATAAAAAATCCTGTGCTAATGGATCAATATAGTCAAGTTTCTCTCTGGTTTTGCCTGGAGACACTTTTATACCACTTTCTGGGAGAATCGAAGTTTGGCTGCTCCACAAGATTCAGGCTTTCAGAAACACTTGCCTTCCCCTTCAGTCTTACTTCTCCTGTTTCTTTCCAGTACTGGCAGGACCTGCTCTTAATTTGGTTGCCACTCATTATTCTGCCAGACTACCCTTCCAGAATATACTTGCACTGTTGCATAGATTTCTTTTGCAACAGAAAGTAGGGGGGTGGGATGTAGGGGGGTAGAAGGAGGTGACCACTTGCCTCTTCATGTTTTTCGTCCACGTTCTGCCAGATGACAGAGAAACCGCATAACTTATCTAAAATGGGGACACTTTTTGAATGTGACTTGATAATTAATTATTGATAACAAGAACAAACCAGGGCAGCCCAGACGAACAGGGATTGCCACACACCAATGCACCCAGGAATACTTAGGCTCCTGTTATGTCATTCTGGCTGTCTGGAATGTCCTTCCCTTTTACCTCCCCCTGCTTAGCTCCTATTCACGCATTCTTCAGGTATTGGTCTTGATAATGACATTTCTTCCATGAAGACTTCCCTGGGTTAGATGCCCTGCTTTCAGAACTTCCCTTCCCCATTGAAACCATCATGCCATATTGTAATTTCCCGTTTACAGCTCTCTCTCTCCCTCCCTCATGAGGATGCACCTGAGGTCAGGGCTGGACACTGTTTACCTTGTCTCTGCAGCACCTAGCTCGGTGATCATGGCTCAGTCATTATTTATTGAATACTACCCTGAATTTCCTCCCTCTCACCCCTTTCTGATACCTTGGGTCTTCAGTGTCTTCTGCAGTAATACTGTAGAAGAATGGCCTCTATCTAGTTTAGTTTTGGCTTCTTATTTTTGCTATTCCATGTCCCCTGATTTTCCTCTTCGCCTTTTCCACTCCCATCAAGCTCATCGTCTTCTTTCTCCTTTCTCCTCCCTAGCTCTCAGTGTCCTGTGTCCAACAGCTTACTTTCTCTTCTCATTTCCTCCAGTTTAAAATAGTACATGAGGCTAGTGGGTAACTCCTTCTGTGAAAATTCAGCCCCCAAATAAAAGTCTGAGCTCCATGACTTCGGAGGAAGAGCAATGGGAGTCCAGGCCTTGCCATCCTGGGCCTATGCCTCAGTTTTGAGTTGGCAGCAAATCACTTTGAGCAGAACTGCAAGTTTGTAAGTCTTAACCTCTGTCACTTTCCCTCTTCGGTCTGGTCCCTGTGATGGCAGTAGGCTTGAAGTAGGGATTGCCGCTGGGATGATTTATATTGCGAACACTAAACTTCTTTGGAATCTTCCAGTATTCTAGATTTGAGAAGTGGGTACATTGTTCTTGCTCTTCTTGGGTTCCAATAGTCCTAGACCTATTTCCCAGGGAAAGGGATCTTGCTTGACACAGATGTTCCTCAAAGAAGATGAGGCTAAGCTGGGAGGAGACTTTGTTCACAAAAACAAAAAATAGGCCAGATTTGGCCCACAGGCCAAGGATTGTCAATCTCTGATCTATTCAGCCATCTAGTTTTATTTATAGAACTTACAGATATATTTGGAAAATTCAACATGGGTACATTTTAGAGGTTCCAAATGCACTCTATTTTTAAAACTTTAATGGGCAAATTTTTAAGCAGACGTAAACTAAAAAGAACAGTATATTGAATCCCCATGTACCCATCACCCAGTTTCACCAATTGTCAATATCAAGCAAATCTATCTTGATATCCCCCTCATGTGTACGTTCTTAATGTATGAGAACTCTGTGTCAAAATGCAAAGCTATTTCAAAAATAATTTGATAAAATAGGATATTTTTTAATCTATGTAAGCCAAACTTTGGATATTTCCAAAAGCAATCTGATCTGACAGTATTTGATTATCATCAGTGACTCCTGGGAAGCAGGCATTCTAAACTCACAATTTAAAATGTCAGTGCTCTCCCCACCTTGGCAGTGTGAGGCAGGATTGCACATCGCGGACTTGCTTGGAGGATGAAAAACGAAACAGGCTGCAGGGAGCATGCAGCAGAATACCTGGGCACTCTCACAGCCCCTGGGCTGTTCCTTAACAAGCTCAGTGCCTGTCACCAGGGAGTGACACAGGCAGGCAGCAGGGCCTGTGTGAACACAACTGTAAAAATGAAAAAAAAAAAAAAAAAAGGAATGGTGTGTGCTGTGCATGGCATTTCATATGTTCATTTTTTTGTGTTTGTTTAAAATGGTGTATTGAATGTTTGCCTTTAACGACATTTTACTTAGTTTTCCCCACTACAGTGTATGTAGAAGTTTTTAGACATATTTCCCTTAAATAGCTCTTAAGTGGGGTCTATTTCCACTTTTATTTTGTATTTCTGGTCTGTGAAAAAAAAATCATTTAATAAAGGGAACTGACTGGGGAAAAACAATGCAGAACCCTTCCTTGTCCCCTCTCCTTTGCTTCTCCCGCCCTTCTCTATGCCCCTTTTCTGCTGTGAGAGGTTTCAAGGAGGGGCTTTCTTTTAGTGAAGAATCAAAGTTAGCATGAAAAGGACCTCCATGAGCATGTAGTTCAACTCTCACTAGAGTGACGAAGTGATGAAACTAAGGGCTCAGAGAAGTGAAGTGACTTACTTAAGGTCACTCAGCCAGAGCAACTGCAGGGTCTGCAACTGAGCCTCCTGATGCCCAGTTAAGATTGGGAAGAAAAAGATGCAGAGGAGGGGAGGCCTGTACCAGATTGCCTCTGTTTCTTTCCCCTGTCTGAATTTTAACTATTTAAAATAAAATGACTTTATTTTTCAGAGCAGTTTTTTTTTAGAGCAATTGCATCACAGCAAAATTTAGCAGAAAGTGCAGAGAATTTTCCACATGGCCTATGACTCCACACATGCACAGCCTCCCATACTATTAACACCCCCCACCAGAGAGGGCCATTTGTTACTGCCGATGAGCCTGCACTGACACTTCATCATCACCCAGAGTTCATAGTTCACATTAGGTTCACTCTTGGTGGTGTACATTCTATGCATTTGGACAAATGTAAAATGACATGTATCTGCAATTATAGGATAGTTTCACTGCTCTAAAAGTCCTCTGTGCTCTGCCTATTCATTGTTCTCTAGCCCATGGCAACCACTGATTTTTTTTTTAACTATCCTCATAGTTTTGCCTCTTCTGGAATGCCATATGGTTGGCATCAAACAATACAAAATCTTTTCAAATTGGCTTCTTTCACTTAATAATATTCATTTAAGGTTCTTAATATAGCTTTTAAAACTATAATATTATCTAACTCAGCATTTGCTCAATGGATTTTTCATGGATGGTCCCCAAGCCTCTAGGTGAAAGAGTGATCCCTAGTCAATTAGGTTGGAAAGCCTGAGTACCCTCTCCTTCTTTGGGATGTAAAGTTCACACTGGCACTATGAATATTGTTTACCCCACTCTTTGCCTCAGCTATTTTCCCAGTAAGAACTATTAATTCCTTGATACAGGATATGGTCCCTGAAACCCCCTTAGGTTCCAGCCCTTTGTCTTACTCCCTCTACTTCTGTTGTGATTTCTCCTCAGAGACAGTGGCTCATTATGTTATCTTAAACTCTTCCAATGGCAATACTACCAGAAAGTACTTCATAAAGCAATATGTTAGCAGTACCCCATGTTCTGTGCCAATTTTAACTGTTTACCTGTTGCTGTGGTAACAACATAAACAGCCAAACAATTTATAACACAAACCAGCGGGTAGCGCTAAAGTTTCTTTTAATAAATTCATCGTTGTCTTGGGAAAACTGGGCACACTGATGGTATGTTAATTTAAGATCTTGGAGGAATTATGAAATGATTCAAGGCAGAGTCAGTGGCTGAAAAGTTACCCAGCGATTTATGTTTTTGCAGTAGATTCATGTGTTTGTCTATTCATATCGCATGGTCATCTTAGTATGTGTCAAACAAACTAACATTGGAAACTGGCCAATATCTCAATTTTGTGCAAGTATGACCCTGTATGGATATTTCTGTTTCAGTTTGATAACTGATTTATTCCTCCCTCGGTTATCTAATGTTGGGACATTGGGGACTCAAGTCCTATCTTGGCAGCTGCCCCAGTCCTGTTATGTCATGCCCCCGAGGGCATCTTTCCTTCTGTCTGCATTATCTTCTTCATCTTTATTGAGAAACTCTCAGCTCTCAAGATCACCCAGCCCAAGAGTCTCTGGTGAAGCTTTGCTTGACTCCTGTCCATTTCCTCCCGTAGAACTTTATGTGAACTTTTATTATAACTCTCATCTCTCTCACTGTTCCACAGATCCTTGTCATGCTAGTCTGCAAATGTCTTGAGGGTAATTACAATGTCATATTGCTCTACCCCGGAAACCAGACCCATGTGGCACATAGTAGGCATGCTATAAATACTTGTTCAATGAAAGAAAGAATGAATGTTTTATATACTCAAGTATATAAAGACTTAAGTATCGGCATTTAATACTGCAAATATGAGCAAACACACATCTTGTTGATTGCTTCTTAGGCTCAATGAGTATCAGTTTGATGGGCTGATACTTTCTAATAAGGACTATAAACATAATTTAGACTTTTAGGTTTTCAACTAAATGATCAAAACAGACATCCACTATTAATTTGCCTCCTGTCAACAAAAGCTGGTTGTTTCACAGCCTTTGACCTATCAAGGCACATGTACAATTTTTTTCCCTAATTAATTTATCCACTCTGAGAAGTTTAGAAGTTGTTTCTTAATTTATGAAAATAATGTTAAAGTTAAGAAGAGTTTGAGGTTTAGGGAAACCATATAGACTTCTGCTTTTCCACTTTTTTCCATCAACTATGTACAACTTCAATTTTTATTTTTTATTACAAGTACTTAAGATGGGTAGAGTAGAATAACTAAAACACTAAAGGTTTGAGATAATGAGAGAGATCTTATTTTGTTCAATCAAAGTGGCAGAATGAAAGTGTTTTCTCTTTATGCTTTTCCTCATTCCCCATATTTGTTTATTTTCTCTTTTCCTGTAGTAAGATATAAACCCCATCAAACAAGGCTGCTGTTTCATTTGGTCCCTGCTATAGTCCTAGCACCTAATAAATGGTACACATTAGGTTTTCAAAAAACATGCTTAGAGTGAATAATATTTGAAATGATATTTGAATGATGTGGCCAGAGTGGAAGAGAATGAGGACCTGGATCGGAGTAATGGCCTTGGGGAAAGGCAGGAAGGTATGGTGAGAGATCAGTGCAGATACAGAAATGACTGCCCCTGGAACTGATTAGGCGAGAGCACCTTGGGAAAGGAAGGAGTTAAAGTAGTAACAAAGTATGGAGCCCCATGGATTGAAATGGTGAACACAGAGCAGTTGACTTTGGAGGGGAAGTTGCCGATCTCTGATTTAGGCATGTTGCATTTGAAATTCTAGTGAGAGATACCCAGTAGGCAGTTGAAAATATGGAACTAGAGCTTAGAGGAAAAATCAGGGATATATATGACTTTTTTAATATACATATCATAGTTGAAGACACAAATGTGATAGATTGTCAAGATAAAGTGAAATGAATGAAAAGAGAAGGAGCCCCAAGCTAGATCTCTGGGGAATACATACCTTGAGAGGCATGGGGGGCGGGTACTAAATATTGGAAGTGTGATCAGAGAGGTGTGCATACAATCAAGAAAGTGAAGGTCAAGGAATTAAAGATAGGAAAGAGTCTTAGGAAGAGCTCTTGGTCAATGGTGCTAATGGCTGTAGAGAAGCTCATAATATTTAAGACAGAAAAAAGAATTTGACATTTAAAACAGGTTTGTTTAATTAATACTAAATCATTTTTAAAATTTTTCAATTACAGTTGATATATTATTAGTTTCATGTGTCTACCCCAGTGATTAGACATTACATAACTTACTAAGTGATCACCCTAATAAATTTCATACTAATCTAACACCATACATAGTTATTAGAATATTATTGACTAAGATAGTAGATTCTATGGACAAGAGAGTTGTGGGAAAAAGCGAGATTGCTAGAGGATAGTTTAATACTTATCTAACACACCTCATATTATTATTTAAGCCTATAGTAGGTGTTCAATAAATACTTGTTTTAGAGTAGAATCAGAATTTACTTACTTTTTTTTTTTAAATGAAGTAGCCATTTTTGCTCTTCTCAATTCTCAGTACTTGCTAGATTCTCAGGAAGTTGCTAAGACCGTAGAGCTCTTTAGTGAAGTCGAATCCAGCACTGATCTCAAGTTGTGTTTATCAACAATTATCTGCCATGCGCTTCATATGTAGTATTTCCTTGATGTCTCCTCAAGCTCCAGGCTGCTAAGAGCAATCAGCTGATAGGATAGATCATTATCTATATGTGAGTCTAAGTCTATCAACTTAGAAAATGCCTACATCACAAAATAATTTTAAAATCACTTTATGTTTTATATAACTGGAAATTTCTTATTTCCTTTGTAAATTATTTCTGGAAGTCTTCTGGAAATTACTGCTGGGGTGGGAGGTTGGTGTGGGAATAGGGCAAAGAGGGGAGCTTAGAAGCACGTCAAGATGTGCTGTGTAGCCAGCAGTGAGTGACTTTTACCACTAGATGGTGACCTTGCACTGATGAATTGCCCATTAACTAAGGGTGGCAGAGTCAATTACAGGTGGTTGAAACCCACCACAATGAAATAGATAAGCATTTTTGATGTAAAATCAAATGGTTGTTGAGATTTGAAGTAATAAAAATTGAGGAATACCAGTGTCCTCCCAACTCTTTGCAGACTTTGATGAATTGAGAATACTTGAGCATCTGGCTAAAAACCTACAATGTAGGAAATGGGAATATTGTTTTAGGAAGGATAAAAGCTGCATTTTTGTTCAGTTGTTGCCATTTGCTTGTGATATTTTTTGGCAAGTCACTTAACTTGTAGGGGCCTCAGTTGCTTCATCTGTAAAATGGGAAATGATAATACCTAACTTGTCAACCACTGGGCCAGTTTCTCCCAAGAGCTTTTCCTGTTTTCCCAGTGAAGGAAAAAATGGGTTGAGCTTTAGCATCTCTGAAAGGAGAATAAAGAAGGGATTAAAGAATCTTGGTTGGTCATTATTTACTTTGTAACTTTGTTATTTGGTCAGGTGGATGGAGGCTTTGTTGATGCTTTTCTCATTGGGAGAGCCATGGGTATGAGTTTTTGCCACAGGCTGGGCATAGGGAAGGGAAGAGAGGTAGAGGCTGAAATGGAAAAAGTTCTGGAATGGTATTGTGATATGTGCATATGTATCTGCATATGGATCTGCTCAGGTCCAGAACCAAGAAAGGAGGAGAAACAGAAAGATAAAATGCTCATTATTTCTGGGAATTATTGATTGGTCAAGAATTCTGTTATCTTGTTTGTTTGTTTCTTAGGGAGGAAGAGAGAAAGAGAAAAACATCAATGTGGGGGATATGCATCGATAAGTTGCTTCCCATACATGACCATGGATCAAACCCACAACCTAGGCATGTACTCTGACTGGGAGGTGAGCCCGTGACCCTCTGGTACATGGAACGATGCTCCAACCAACTGTGCACACTGGTCAGCGCCATTCTCAGTTATCTTGAATCCTCATAACCTGTGATGATGATGGTCTTGTGTCTCTACTTTATAGTCGAGGGATTTGGGGAAAGTCTTATGATACTCAATATATTTAAAGATTTATTTTTAATCTCATCATCAACATAATGACAGCATTTTTATTTCATTCTTACTCACAGAGCCTTGTATGAGGAACACTTTAGACATTTATCCAGAAGTGGTTTGGGTTTTAAATTGATACTGTTTCATTAGAAGAAAATAATGCCTCTACCAGGCAAATTTCTGGGAGAAAAAGAAAAGTGATGGCTGCTTTTCTCAGTTTTCTATAGGATGCTATGCAAATAACACACACACTCTCTCTCTAAGAAACAAACAAATAAATAAAATAACTGAGAATTCTGATAATAAATAAATAACTGAGAAAAGGAACTGGGTTCTATCCTCTGTGATTAAGGATTTCCATAATTGAGCCATGGAGAGTGTCTTGCTCTCTTTCAGAGTAATTTGTGTTAACCCAAATTCATTGAAGGAATTGAATTGTAGCCTTTCTCATATGAGAATCTCTGAAGACTCTTTATCCTAGCCATTGTCTATATCTTTTTATTGGAACAGAACAAATAAGTTAGACAAAGATTTGCTATCAGAGAGGGAAAGGAACAGATAAAGAGCTATGAAAGTTTGAAAAGATACATTAAGAGAAACGGTGAATTAGATGAGGGTAGGCACTGTGTCCTACAGGATATATTTCTGTGATTGTCTACTTAGTCCTCTCAGGAGTTACTGCCTTTGAGCAATTGTTGCAAGTAGTCAAATATTCTCTCTCTAGTGCTCCTGGTGAGCTTTGATTAAATTATATTGATTCTGAAATTCTCTCTTTGTTCTGAGGATGGTCAGAAAAGCTTTGTCGCCTGAGCTGGGAGTGGGCATATAACCTAGCTCTATACTCAGTCATAAATACCCTTGTCTTAGAGTGTGTTTTTAACAATTTCTCTTACCAAAGTCTTTATTGTATAGCCTTAATATACCTGGAGTCCCTTGGCACTGTCTTTCAGTGGTGTTGTCTTTCTTCTCTGAACCTAACAACAGAGATGTCACAGGAAAAAAATGATTGTTGGATTTCAACCATTTTCATTAACTAAGGCAAAAACTGTGAGGACCCTAGGGAGATAAATGTGTTTGGCTGCTCAGGTGGGAGAAATGATGGACGGGAGAGGAAGAAGGCCAGGGACATTCAAGGGATTGGCCTCCAGAGAGATTTCTAATGGGTCCTTTCTCCTCTGGCAATGTGAGCAGGCAAGCAGCAGTACCAGGCAGAAGTGGCAGTACCAAGGTGTAGTGTGAGGGCAGCTCCAGAGCCAAAGTGAGAAGCCAGTAGCTACAATACCTCTGTATACCATGAGCATTCCCTTATCCTGTATTCTCCTTCCATCCAGTGGGCTAGGCATTGTACCAGAGGCTGACTATGCTTATGAGAACACTAGAGGCCTGGTGCATGAGTGGGGTGCCTTGGCTTGGCCTGCGATTGGAGCCAATTGGGGCCATCTTGCCCAGTAGGGGTAGTGGGGGTGGTGGCTGCAGGAGGTTGGCTGTGGGAGTGCACTGACCACCAGGGGGCAGCTCCTGCATTGAGCACCTCTCCCTGGTGGTCAGTGCACATCATAGCGACCAGTTAACCAATTGTAAAGGTTGCTTAGGCTTTTATATATATAGGTGCCTGGAGATGAGGTGAATGGCCAGGGGAATGCATGGTGATGATCAGGGAATTCAGATTGCAACCTTTGAGACTTTCTACCTTGAAGACCATCCTTCTTTAACTCACCTGGAGAACAAGCAAAGCCTAAGTTTGTTGTTGTTTTTTAAAATGTATTTTTATTGATTTCAAAGAGGAAGGGAGAAGGAGAGAGAGAGAGAAACATCAATGATGAGAGAGAATCATTGATCGCTGCCTCCTGCACTCTCCCACTGGGGATCGAGCCCGCAACCTGGGCACATGTCCTTGACTAGAATAGAACCTGGGACCCTTCAGTCCACAGGCCAATGCTCTAACCACTGAGCCAAACCAGCTAGGGCAAAGCCTAAGTTTTTACATCTCTCCCAAGTAGACATTATTTGCAAACCAGTTGGTAATCCTAAGGGAATGAAAGATGAGCGTACAAAGAAAAAATTGGTGAGACACATGAGGAGGAAATGTTCTATGAAATAAATTTAACACAATAAGCTAAACCACAGGAAACTGAATGAAAAATAATTTAGCAAATAACCATAGTGATTATCTTTAAAGATAAAGAAGGATATTGAAAAAATAAAACAGAGGGAAGCAAATAGGAAGAGAAACCAATTGGAGATATTACACACCAAAATATAATTGTTGAAATAAAGAATTCAGTGGATTGGCTACATATGAGAATGATCCAGCCAAAGAACATATTAGACTAAAATGTTGAAACAGGAATTTTCTCAGAAAGCATTGGAAAAAGATGACAAGATGGCAAGTTGAGAGATGTGGAGGACTGAAGTAGAAGTATAAATTTCCCTCAACAGAATCATAGAAGAAAATACCTTTAACTGGAAAGACACAGAGAGTATTGCATAGAAGAGGTGACTTCAGGCAGAGATGTGCCAGGGACAGTAAAAGATATCAAAGAAAAAGAGAAAATTCTGAAATATTTCAAAGATGAAAACACATTACCCAGAGGAATAAGAAAATCATATTATAATCATACTTTATATGACTATACTTATATACTTTACATACTTACTAGAGGTGCGGTGCACAAAATTCATGCACAGGTGTGGTCTGTAGGCCTGGCTGGTGATCAAAGCATGAACATCTGGCATAGAAGGGCAGGTCCCAGCTGACCTCTGGGCCCTGGGCAGCATATGGGCCTCCCTGGGCCCCCCTTCGCCTGAGTCACAGTGCCTGAGTCCCCACACGGAGATGCAGTGAGCGTAGCTGGATGTCTTGGGCTGGGGCACAGTGTGGGCCTCTGGGCTGCTCAGCAGCACTGCATGGAAGCTGAGCAGGCAACACACTCTCTCCCAGCCTGCCTCACAGACTGGCTCCTGTGTGAACCCTGTGGTCCTGGTGGCTGCAGCCTGGCTCACTCGAAAGAGGCCATGTGGGTGTGGGGCGGGTTTCTTGTGGGTGCTCAGCACCTGAGCACAGGGGCTTCCCTGGCACGCGAGCCCTGACATCCCGTGGAGTGGGGAGCAAGGGGAGTGAGAGCGAGCTCAGAGGACACCCCGCATTCTCACCACACCTCCATCCCCATCACCCCAGCTCCCAGGTAGCTGGTGAGAGGTTGCAGTGCATCGGTGATGCCGCCATGTTCTGCACCGCTCCCTTGTGGTTAGCACACATGATAGTGGTTGAAATTCTGGTCAAAGGGACAATTTGCATATTGGGCTTTTATTATATAGGATATGTATAATCAACAGCTGTACTTTATATGGGAAAGCAGTGAATCAATATCTTCAGAGTGTTGAAGAAAATACAAAGTGTTGAAGAAAATTAGAATTTTACAATGAGCAAAAACTATTATTTGAATGTGAGGTTGAAATACAGATATTTTGGGGCATATAACATCTCATAGTAATTATATCTGTGTAACCACCACACAAAACAGACTGCTTCCATCACTATTCAAAGTACCCCTTTCAGTCAAAACCTTACCCCAAGACAACCACTTTTGGACTTCAGTCACCACACATTAATTTTACTTATTCTTAAACTTCATATAAATGGAATCATATGGAATTTGGTCTTTTGTGTCTGGCCTCATTAACTTCATGTAATGTTTTTGAGAGTCATCAGTGTATGGTATGGTATTTCTACAGCTGAGTAATATTCCATTGTTTAAATATACTAAAATTTATTCATTCACCTTTTGATGTACATTTGCATTTGGAAATGTTTTTGGTTTTTATGAATAAGGCTACTATGTACATATTTCTCTATGATGTATTTTTAAAAAATTCTTTGGTATCCTTTACTGTTTTCCTCTTATTTATGGGATTATCTTTTTATTGTTCGTTTGTAGGAGTTCTTTTATTCTGGATATGAATCCTTTGTCAGAGATATGTATTGAGAATATTCTGTTATTATTGGCTTTACATATTTAGGTGCTAAGGTGTTGGGTGCATAAATATGTACAATTGTTATATATCCTTGATGGATTGACCCCTTTGAAATGCCCTTTGTTGTCTCTTTTGACCCTTTTCAGCTTAGTGCATTTTGTCTCTTGTGAATATAGTTACTTCTTTCTTTGGGTTGCCATTTACTTGAGAAACCTTTTCCCCCATCCCTTCACTCTCAGTTGGTGTGTACCCTCAAAGCTAACATGAATCTCTTGTAAGCAGCATATTGTTGGATCTTTTTTTAAAATCCATTCAGTCATTCTGTTTTTTGATTGGAGAATTTTATTTATTTATGTTTAAAGTAATTATTGGTAGTAAGGACTCACTATTGCCATTTTGTTTATTGTTTTCTGACTGTTCTGTAGAGTCTTTGTTCCTTGCTCTTTAACTTGACTTGTAATGTTGTGCTTTGACTTCTTTATCATAATTCGTTGTGTATATACTGTGGGTTTTTCCTTTGTGGTTACCATGAGGCTGACATAAAATATCTTATTTTTGTAACATCTTATTTTAAGCTGATAACAGCTTAACTTCCTTAGCATATAGAAACATTATACTTCTCTCCCCCTCACATTTTAGGTTATTGATGTTATAATTTATGTTTTTATATTGTGTATCCAATAAAAATTATTATAGTTATTATTTTATTTTTTTTGGTTAATAAGATCATATAGGTTTCAAGTATAGGTATCACATATCTGTGATACATGATCTATATATTGCATTGTGTGCTCACCCCCCAAAGTCAAATCATCTTCTGTCATCATATATTTGCAGTTATTTTTAATACATTCTTTTAAACTAATTTTAAGTAAACAATGCACCACCATAACAATACTAGAGAATCTGACTTAGGCTATGTGTTTACCATCACCAGTGAGTTTTACACACATACATGCCCATGTTTTATGATGTTAATTAGCATCTTTTTATTTCCTTCTTGAAGAATGCCTTTGGCATTTTTTGTAAGGTAAGTCTAGTTGTGACGAATTCCCACACAGATGGAATTATATGTTCCCTGGTCTGTTTCCTGAGCTAGTCTCTACAGGGAAAAGAAGAAATTTTACTCAGTTTTATAATCCTGCTGCCTAGCACAGTACTTGCTCCTGAGTATAGGTGCTTAATCAACATATGTTAAATGAAAAATTATTGTTTGAGCTGATACTTTTTAAAAAATATATTTTTTATTTATTTCAGAGAGAAAGGGACGGGGAGAGGCAGATAGAAACATCAATGATGAGAGAGAATCATTGATTGGCTGCCTCCCACATACCCCCTACTGGAGATCAAGCTGCAATCTGGGTATGTGCCCTGACCTGACTGGGAATAGAACCGTGACCTCCTAGATCATAGGTCAATGCTCAACCACTGAGCCATGCCAGCTGGGCTGAGCTGAGTTTTTGAGTTTTTATAGATGAGGTGGGCTTATTAAGTAGGTGGATGCAGGGAGGGTCTTCCAGGTAGGTGGCATAGCAAGTACAAAGGCATGACAGCCTGAAAGACAGGCAGGTTACAGGAGAAAAGGTTGCATTGAGAAAAGTGGTAGAATAGCGAGGGAATCAGGGAGCAGATTTTTGAAGGGGAAAACCTCTGAGGGATGGGACAATTTCTGGAAATTATAAAATCAGGATTGTGGCCACATGTTACTAAAGTCCATGAAGGTGTAAGGCACTGGGAATGAGTAAATCAAAGAATTGTGAAGCTGAGGTCTAGGCTGGGGGACCCGTGTGGATGCTGAAGTCACCCGGAAGATGCAGAACTGGGGAAGGAGGTAGAGACAGAGGTTTTAATAAATATTCTTTTGCCTAGGGTTTATAATGTGGTGGAATTCTCTGTGGGCAGAGCAGGGTCAACATGGGTGTATCCCAAATGAAAGTGACAATATTGGCCTATGAACTGAGAAGGAATAGGATGACTTTTTGGTCTTTTGGATTCAACAGCCCCTGGAAAACTGTTCCCAAAGGTGTGACGAGAAGGATGAGTCTCCTTTGAGTCACACCCACCTTCCTGTTACCTCCTAACTGGATCTGGCTTTACCCAGAGGCTGCCATGATGGGAAGATGGCATGTTGGAGGGACTTGCTGTGCCCGGTTTGTCTCAATGTCAGCATCAAGTTCCCCTGACTCTGGCTGCCTTAATTGGCCTACAGAGATGTGAGACCTCATGCTCTCACAGGCTACGGAGTGACTGTGGGTAAGAGAAGCATTTGGAATTCTGCAAACTTTCCTCTCCCCTGCCATTCTCCCCACTGCACCCCATCCCCTCACTGCTATGTGGATGCTATTGTGATTGCAATTTGTATATTGAAGGATTATTATATTAACTTTGCATGGTTGGTCTAAAAATGCGCTTCATCTAGCGGGGAAAAGCTGCCTGGGAAACCTCGACTAGTTTCTCAGTAGAGGGGATGGGAGGGCACCAATTCATTTCTACTCCTCATGCAGACCATCATGAACACCTGCAGGACTCAGGGCAGGGTGCCAGTGCAGGTACTGGCCCCCTGCTTCTCCCTTCTCTTCCCATTCTAATCCCATCCTCCATGCATGGGGCTGCACCTCTGGGCTCCATGAACACCCTGCAAACAGTGATCCTGGGGGTGTGCACATTGGGGTGTGTCTCACTGTAGGGAGGACAAGGCAGACCCTGAGTATTTTGGCAGGAGATTTTGGGACCACAGGTATCCGCATGTTTAATGCAGGCTGGGTGTTCATGTTCCCTGGGCCTTGTGGCGGCTGGACTCCCTAGCTGTGAGTGATGCATGGCCGAAGTGGGGCCTCATAGTGGTCTAAGGGCGCTTCTGACCTCGTAGTGTTTCATTTGTGAGATGACTGATGATGGCAGAGAAAAGGGCTCTGACCACTTTTCATACAAATGGGCTCTTATAAGGATGAGCAAAAATACACTTAAAGGTTATGCCCTTCTTGAGGAAATACCTTAGAGTGTTCAAACTCCTTCTTATGGACCTTGGCCCCCCGCCAAGTTTCACCCGTGACTTAGGGCTCTCCTGGGTTAGAGTGCACTTCATGGACTTTTACTCTCCCCCGGCTTCTGCTGAGCTCAGCTGCAGGCCAGCCAGGGTGGCCCTGTTAGATGAGGAGGAGAAATAGTGTTGCAGGGAATTAATGAAAATCCTGCTCACCTGAGTGCCACACTGGGCTCCGTTTTCCTTGTTCATCTGATTAACATTGCACCATCGTGGCTTCCCTGAGACCCTTCTCTCACTGGCTGTGTGAGAACACAGTAGCCGTCAGCAGCTGGGCCAGTCATGCTGCCAGAGGTGTCTGATACGGCCATTGCCCTTCATTCATGCTAAGACTGGTATTTCCAGTATCTCTACTGTTATGTACCTCCAGCAAGGGGACAGTAGGCACCTTAAATTCTAATCTTGCTATGCCTTCTGTTAGCTTCATGGCCCTGGATAGGTCACTAAACCTCTAAATGTGATTTCTTCTCTCATAACAAGAGAATCCTTCTACCTCACAGGAACATTTTAAGGATCTAATGAGCCAGTGCAAGTCAAAGTCTTCTAGAACGTGTAAAGCCCATTGAAATTTAAGAGATTATTATCACTGTGGTGTGAATCATTTATCATATCCCTTGCAAAGTGACAGCTCTGCAGGAGAGCAGTTTTGCTATGGGGAGGGTGGAGAGATGATGAGGATGAAAGAGGGGCTGGGGAATCCAGAAGGATGCGGAGGAGGGGGAGGAGGTGCAACAGCTGTTAAAGGAAATGAAAAGTGACTAGAATTCAAGATCTCCTAGTGTTCAGTCAGTACTAGGCTGGGAGATCTATACACATAGGCTCAATTCATACTTAGTATGAACTTTCAGATATTTTTCTACCACGTCACCTTCAACTTTTTAGAGGTAATAAAAATAATCTGGCTCCCTGTAATACTTTTTGGCTTTGTCCCTTACTATTTTCTCTTATCCCCTTTTCTCTGCTCCAGCCACATTGACCTTCTTTTTCTACCACATAACACGCTTAGCTTAGCCTGAGGCTTTTGTGCTTGCTGTCCCTTCTGTTCGGAACACCCTTTTCTCAGTGTCCACATGTCTCACTTCCATTTCCTTCCTGTCTTTAGTCAAAGGTCACCTTTTCAGGTGACCTCCTGACATTTCATATCGTATCTTGCTTCCCTGATTTGTGTTTTGTCATTAGCACTGGTCACTGCCTAGCATTCAATACATTTGATGTACTTAGCTCATATGTCCTCTACAACCTCGACTAGAATGTAAACTCCATGCGGGAAGAATTTTGTCTGATTATTTACCATTGTATTTCCAGTGACTGGAATCACGCTTGGCTTAGAGTAGGCAATCAATAAATATTTATTGAATGAGTGAATGAATAGAAAACAGAGCTGGGTTCCTTTACAGCTTTTGATTTTGGTAAGTGGTTACCAGAGATATGATTTATCACAATTCCAAATGCTAAGCAGTATGTCTTTTGAATGGACTCCCTTCCACAAGTAAGTTGGCTCTTGAATTTTGATATAAAAGCTGTCCACTGAAATACATAGCAAATAAGCTGCCTGAAGTACTCCAGACATCCTAGGAAGGAGGGCTTAGCAAGCCAGCCTGATTGATCTCCAGCCCAAGGTGGGTCAGCTCAATGTGGACGGAGGTCTCCTTGAGCCATTTCCTGACGGAGCACTACCTTGACTTATTAGATATGGGGGAGCCTGAGCTGGAAGAAGCTCATGCTGTACTTAAAAAAGGTGGAGGGGATGATTTTATTGGGATTTCTGCAGGGATGTGGCCTAAAGAGTGTTCCCATCACTTTATAGGCAGTGTACCCTAATTGGTATTTTTCAAGTTTTTTCCTTCTACTTCTTCCTCTCCCCTCAGCCACTTTATGAAAGTCAGGAACATATAGCTCTTTGGTAGATTTATTTTTCAAAAACAGGAACCCTGCACTATAGCTTCTGCTATTTATGAGACAACTAAAAACCTTCTGTACCCAAATCTCATCTTTATTCAGATCATTAATACCTGGAAGTTTAAATGACCCTAGTTAATGATACGTGGGGGAGAATTGCCTGAAAATTCTCCAAATGCAGAGCTGAAAGTGCTTTTGCATCTTATCATATGGAAAGTATCACTAAAAATAAGATGCTTTTTATGATATTTTTCTCCCTTTATGTTTGTTTAATAAGAAATGCCTCAAGATTCTGTGTTGTAAACAGAAGAAAAGGAAGCAAGAGAATGCAGATAAAGCACTCTTATAAACTTTGGAATTTAGTGCATTTTGAGGCCTATTATCCTAGAACAGAATGCTCAGGGACTGTGGATAATGCTATTGGAGAAAATATGATATTATGAAGACTTTGGGTCTTCATGAAAAGGATCAAGTTGTCCTTATGTTATCTGATGTCTGAAATGAGAAGGCTTTGAGGATCTTCAGAAATATTTTTTCCATTACTCATTCTTTAAACTAGATTCCCAGGGACAAAACTATGGTGTGTGGAGCCCTGGGAAGTCTAGAACACCATGGTAGGAGCAGTGGACCTTTCTTCTGGTATCTAAGACAGAGCCTTTTCAGTGTTCTGAGTTGAAACCTTTGCCACAAATTGAAAGGGTTTTAAGACCAAGGTGGACAAATAGTAGCCCAAAGAGACACAATCAGGGCCTGGCTCCCTTTCACAGTGCTCCTTTCTTTAATTGATCTTGCTCTTCTCTTTCTCTTCTCTTCATATCTCCTCTTTCTGTCCTCATGCATTTCTTTTATTTGTGACTTTTTTCTTTTCTTTCTCTTATATTTTGTCTCAAACTGGACATTTCTTGGGTAGTGTCTGATTCCAGTGGTTGCCTTCAAATCTGAGCAACTTATAGAGTTTGTTCTAGGGAGGACTAGAACAGACCAACCTGGGGAGGACTACAAGGTATAGGTAGAAGGGGAGAGGAGAGAGGGATAAGGACATAAAATGTGAGGTGTGAAGGTGCCATGTGCACCGTGACCTTGAACCCCCTGGGCTTCCTCCCTGGGAGAGGATTTGGGTTTACTCAGGTTGGAGAATGGAATTGCTGACCCAACATTCCTCCCACTGCAGCTCCCCCTTCCACCTTACTGGCTGGCAGAGACATCCTTCTCCTATAGAGGCAAAATGTGACAGAGACTTATTTTGCCATCTCTCTTGCAGCCATGGCAGTAATCTTAGATAATGGGTAAGCAGGAATGTTTCCTGAGGGTCTCTGGGAAGAAATTTTCTTCCCCTGAAATGACAGATGCATAGAAAGAAAGACCTCCCTTCTTTGTTACTGGACCAATCATGCCTATATGTGGCATCTATAATTGCCATAGCAACCTTGCTACCACCACCAGGGAATCATGGCTGAAGACTCCATGGGTTCTGGGTCCTTGAGACCACTGAGTTTCCCATACAAATCTGCAGCATCTCATGTCATTGGCCTCATTGTTTCAGCCATTTTTAGTTGGAGTCTGCTTCTTGCAGCTGAAAGCATTTGATGACAATCAGCAAGCACAATCTCATGGTTGGCTTTATTTTGTGCTTTTAGTTCCTTTTTTAATATAGTAAACATACAAAACATCCTATATATGTGTCTTCTTTCTCTGATGCCTCTTATTATCCAAATGCTGGAAGTTCATTCCTTGCCTGTCTTTGTAAACTTTCCTAATAAAATAAAATACTTTATGAGCCCAAAGCTTGTGGCCATCATACTAGAATAAAAAAAAAAATCAGTTTCAACAATTTGTTTTTGCTTTTCTAATGAATGCTATATAATGTTGGTCTAAATAAGGCAGAGTGTCACTTCTGGTAAGATCTGTCACAGCTTGGCGATACAAGTGAAGAAGGGCTTTTCCTCTTGTTTTATTCCTCCCTTCGTGTTTTCCTTCCAGAAGCAAGGTCTGAAGGTTTCCCTATGTTTAACACATGGAGCCCTAGTGTTTAGCTCCATGATGAAGATCCCCCAGACTTTCCAGAATACTTTTATCAAGATTAGAGGCAATAAGAACAAAAATGTGGCTCAGTTTGACCTTGTGGGGTTTCATATCATGCTTATAATTTCCTGAATGCTCATGATCTTTCCTTTCTGACTGCTTGCCCTGTGAACTTCACTCTCCAGCATCAGATGTAGAGAGGACATCTTTATAAGGGCTGCTTAATCAATCCCCACAAGTATAAGCCAATTCCCTGTAACATATACAAGGTGTCCCTAGAAAATGTATATACACTTTAACAGCTCATAGATCAATCTTGAAAATGAAATGTATTTTAATAAACACTGCCTTTATAATTATTTAAAGTGTATTTACATTTTTTTGGGACACCTTATATATACCTGTGTGCATACATGACTGGCTCTGCTTCTTTAGTTGAACCCTAATTGGTAGATTATAGAACCTAGTCCAGGAGTCAGAGAACTTGAAGGAGGATCCAGGGTAAGGTGGAGCAATTGCTGGACCAGCTGCTGCTGCATAGCAATGAGCTGAATCAGCAGATCAGCAATAAACTGTGTGAATGACCAAATGGCTGCATCATCCTTGCTGTTCTCCTGTTTTTCCAAGAATCCTTTCTGTGGCCCACCCTAGTAGGAAACATAAGGCAGGGAATTCTGGGAAATGTAGTTCAGCCTATCCAATTTGACACATTGCAAAGCCATCATGTTGGTTCTCAAATATTTGTTGAATGAATGAGTGAATGAATATTGTGCTGCTGCTTTTGGAAGTTTCTTGGTTGTCAGAATACCTAATCCTGGCTTTACCTCTTACAAGCCAAGCAATTTTGAACAAGTCACTTAATCCTTTGAGTCGCTTAACCCCTTGATTTCCTCATCTGAAAAACTGCAAGAATAACCCATGTTCTACCTGTTTAATAGGACTTTTATAGGGATCAGTTGAGGTGGTCTGAACAAAAGCACTGTGAACATTATGAAGTGCAAAAGAAATGTGATTTTTTAATATTGTATTATTTTAATTATTAATGTTGTGATTAATACTTCAGCTTCCTAATATACCATATGGAGTTAACAGTTCCCAACTAATTTACCTGATAGGTAAGCAAGGAAAAGAAAGTTAGATGAAGTATGTTGAAACACTCTGTCAGCTATTCCATGACATAGTTTTCCAAGGCAAGAAAATTATCATTCCACACTTGGTTATGTTTACACATTGTTTTATTTCTGGGCTAAATGGCTTAGAGGGACAAGTGTGTAATTGGAACCATTGGTGACCCTGGGAACTGTAGGGCAGTGGCCATTCCTTGGATGGGAGTTGTGGGCACTGGATGAGTTTTCTGTCCTGTAAATCTGGGCTTGCATTTCATAGCAGCCGAACTTGCTCAGCAGGATGAAGAAATCCCTGCGGAAGTTCTTGGTGAAGATGGCATAGAGGAAAGGGTTTGCACAGGAGTTGATGGGGTAGAACAGGACCAGGAGGATCTTTGACTTGGACACAGTGATGAGAGGCACTTTGAGGGAGGCAGAGATAGCAAAGAAGGAGATGGGTGCCATGCAGAGGAAGTCTGTGAAGATGAGCACGGCCATGCGCTTGGCAATTTTGGTATCACTGGAGGAGGACACGATGTTGGGGTTTCTCACTGTGAGGTAGATGTGAGCGTAGCAGCCACAGATCACCACAAAGGCCAGGACATTGAGGACAAGGAGGGACATAACATACAGCTGTGACAAGGGGCTGTCAATATCCATGGGCAGGCAGATGCTCACCTTCATGTAGCTGCTAATGCCAAAGATGGGAAAGAGGGCGACTGCAAAAGCAAAGATCCAGCCTCCCAGCATGACACTGGCAGCATGGCGGAGCTGCACCCTACATTCCAGCTGCATGGCATGGGTGATGGTATGCCATCTTTCCAGAGTGATGGCTATTAGCGTGTAGACTGAGAGCTCACTGGCAAAGACAGTGAAAAAGCCGGCAGCATCACAGCCTGCTCCAGTTTGCCAGTCAATGGCATAGTTGTGGTACTGGCTTTTGGTGTGGATATCAACAGATGCTATGAGCAGCAGGTAGATTCCAATGCAGAGATCGGCAAAGGCCAGGTTGCACATTAGGAACCGAGGGACTGTGAGTTTGTATTGGCTGGTAATCAGAATTACCAGCACCACAATATTCCCAGTAATGGCCAGGATGCTAATAAACCATATCAAGATTCTGAGAATATCATACCCCATGATATCTTCACATGGATTGAATGCATCTGGCTTAGGAGAGCAAGTCACATCAACCACTTCACTGCATAAGCCATAGTCAAATTCACTGTACATCATGTCAAATCCTTTGGTGTAACTGGACTCATCGTCTTCGGCCAAAGAGATTCTCTGACCCCTACCCTGAGTCATATCATCAACTTCTTGCCTTAAAATAGATTTGTTGCAAATTGGATGATGCTCAGAACTAGAAAAATACACAAAGGAATAGAATCAACATACTGGATCCAGAATGGCAACTATATCACTGTCTTTGCATAGGGTAGGAATGATGGGGTTTCTTTCTGAGATTTCCCCCCTTTCTACCAGTCTGTCTGCCCTTGAGGCTGATATCAAAGGTTAATGCTGCTTCCTGTAAATGAGCAGAACAACTCATGTATATATTCCTAGAGTTAGTTGGCCCACTGGGGAAACCATCTGGCCACAACCTGAATGTGGGGAGGAAGGCGCCTGGGACTAGCTAAACCTTTGCTGTTAAGTGCAAATAATTTACAGATCTCATATCAACTCTATTTCTTCCCTCCCCCCATCTCCATTCAGCTATCTTTTAATACGCCCGAGTAGTGTCTAGTCCCATTCCTGTCTTCTGTACTCAGGTTGCTGGGAGATCTGGACAGTTTTCTGACTCAAATGAGAACATACATGCTTCTTTTATCTACATAAATTGGAGGCTGTGTCTGTAGTTAGTTCCCAGCCAGCCCCTGTCCATGGCTCCTTGATACTTAGGATACTGAGAGATCTGCTAATTTGCTTGAAACATTACTGAGGGTCCTATTATTATCTCACTCTCTAGGGGCCACAGTAGGATTCAGACATGCATTTGTCCACAGCTCTCTCATATTAAATTGTTCCCTAGTGAATGCCCTAACGAGCAAATGCAGGTTGCAAGGGGCCCTAATTTATCCCAAGATTGTAAGTCATCTCCTGGGAGCTGGCTCTTCTTAGGCTCACTTTTCAGTCTCAGTTTTCCTTTTATACCCAAATGTACAAGAGGCCTTGTCAACAGAATAGGGACACTTTCAGAAGGGATGTGAATGACAGCCAGATCATAAATATTCTATCCAGACAGGTGAATTGCACAGGTAGAGACAAAGAGGGTAACAGTTCTATTTTGAAGTGAAGGCTTCAAGGGAATGGTATGTTTCACACTGGGTCTCTTTTGGGATAGAACTGGGGGACTGTGAGTTTGTATTGGCTGGTAATCAGAATCACCAGCACTACGAGGTTCCCTAACTCCCTCCTTCCTTGAGGGACAAGCTCACAGCAATGCAAATGACTGCATTTCTCTCAAACCTTAACATAGTTTCATGTGAGTGGGAAGCAAGACTCTCATAAGCAGGAGAGAATGGCTGAGGGAGTGGAGAAAGTAGAGTTACCATTTGACAGTCAAGGGTGAGTGCAGCCAAAGTATCCCTAATGTCTAGGATCAGGGTTGCTAGGGAGAATCCTTTCCTCTCTTTTCTTCCTCTGAGAAGCGAGATGGTTTGCCAGGAAATAATTTTCTCTTGGCCCAAAGGACTCTCTCTTTTTTTGGTTGTTGTTAGAGACTGTGCCATCTTTTGGTTTAGAGAGTAATAAGGCTTCTCACATCAGTCATGGATTGCACAAAGGGGGCTCCACAGTTAACATTACATGTAATTGAAAATTCACAGACATCTTTTGTTTTAGTCAGAGATCTTACAAGAAAGGCGAGGCAAGCTCAGAGATAGGCATAGAGGGGACAAGAGAATACTCTGTGGTCCTTATTCTAACTCTGACTCCCATATGGTGTCACAGCTGTCATTGGATTAGTGACAACACAATCTACAAACAGAAAGTAAGTAATCTGGTGCCAGCAGACTCTAATCTATTCATTGGGACAAATCTGGCTTAACCATCTAGAGACAGCCTTCACTTCTTGGAGCTAATGTTGGATTCTGAGAAGATTCTTACTGTTGATACCACTACCAATGTATTTTAAATATTGATGCTTTCATTTCCCAAAATAGAAGTGACCCAACAACATGAGTGCAGAAAAGGTAAACAATGAATGTCTCTGAGAAAAGAGTAAAAAAGATGGAAACAAGGAAAACAACATCTTGCCCCTGCAATCCCTTTGCAAATTCTAAGAATCAGAGAGTTGGGAATTCAGTTTAGGGTCAGTTAAGAAAGTGGTACTCTCAGACCCTAATAAATCAATGAACAGATATTTGGGAAGTGCATGGTGGGGTGGCTCAGAGCCTGAGATTTGGAGACACATAGACCAGAGGGTTTGGATATGAGTTTGGTTGGTGCTGGTCAAGTTATTTACCGTCTCTGAGCCCCAGTTTCTGTCTCTGAGGGAACGGAATAGAAATAGCACTGCTACCTTTGTGAGAATTAAATGAGATAAAGGTACAAAGAATTACAGTGCCTGGCAGTGAGCCAGCCCTCAGCAAGTAGCAGCAGTAAGAAGACAGATGACGGTGGCTACTATCATGTTATGATCTAGGCCCTGTGTGGGCATTTAGAGGCAAATGTCATTGTGCATCAGTTTAAAAGCTAGCTGTGAAGAAAACGTCTAGATATGAGAGAAATTAAATAACAAAATGAACAAAACAACAGTGCAAGCTAAGTATAACTATGACAAGGAATTAACTGGTTCAGTGACACATGAGGGGTGTGGTTAACAGTCTTTCAGTGAGAGGCCAGGAGGGCCAATGATCAAAACCTCACTGTCATGAGGGCCTAATACTTACACTGTGGGCATTTCCAAATGAGGACTGGAAGAACAATTTCATCCTACAACTTTGAACTCGAATCTCATTACCAAACTACACCTAATATGGTATACAATGAAATGACACCATTAAAAATATCCTGTGGTTATCTTCTGAATTGCATAACTATTTTGTTTTGTGTTTGTGTGTGTAAGTGTGTCAATTAAAGACTAAACACCCACTGCTATTTTCCTTTGTTTTGGCTTTTTTTTTTTTTTTTTAAAGAAGAGGCATGGGCCCTGATGGCAAGTTACCATAGGGACCTAGAGAGGGAGAGAGCTGGGTGGCCTGGAGGGACCAGGGAAGGCTCCCAGTCATGGGACAGTGCAAGGCTGCCCTGGAGATTTCTGGTTGGGAAAGCCCTGAGGCTACATCTACACTGTAGCAGGTGGCAAAACCAGAGGAGTAGGAGCAACACAGTAAGATAATATATATTCCTGTGGCATGTTGGCACGGGGCCCAACAGCATACTATGTGCTATGCTTTCAGTGATCTTAATATCCTTTGAGATTTCTCCTGAGAGGTATTCAGTTCCGGGGCTTTGGCAGTGAGCTGGTATATTTCTTGCCCTGGCTAGAATAACTCTTGTGTGGAATATAAAAGAGGCAAGCCTCCTGCCTCAGCCCAAGCCCTGAAGAATGTTAGTCGTTAGGAAGAAATTCTCCGGCCTTTGAGCTAATTGGTGAGGAGTGTCCAGTACTGGATTGTTTCCCAGTGAATTTGCATGCAAATTCTGAAAAGTGATCCCTTTCTTGAAAATCTTTCAGATGGGTCTGAGGGTGAACCTCTAATTACTTCAAAACCACTTTAAGATGTTTTGTTTGTAGTTTTTTGTTTTGTTTTGTTTTGCTTTTGAGCAGGAGATATGTCTACATGAGCAGGTCAATGAATGTTAAAAGTTGCATAATAGAGGAGACTGCATTAAACAGTGAAATAACAGCACTAGAAAGCTGTATCAGTGCTGGGCTACCATATAGGAGTGGGGCAAGGCATCACATGATTGAGTGTACTGCATGGTGTGGATTGTATCAGTTCAAGGGTGGGTGAGAGCCTAGAGAACTCCTGGTATCCCATAATTCTATCTCCAATGGATCCTTTGAATGTCTGGAACATGTGCAAGCTCCACAATATTCCCTCTTCACTCTCTTCAGATTCTGGCAATGACTATCTCAATTTTTTTTGGTCCAGTTATCTTCTGGGATACAGCTCTATTGGGATCACCTTCTTTAATCTGACCAACATTGAAAGCCAAATGAACAGATGTCCCAAACTTTGTCCTTCCTGTGAGTTGCTAAAATCCAAAAATGGATTAGAGAGGCTTAGCGTGGCTGGGATGTGCCATGGATGTGTGTGCATCAATCTCCGGTGTGGTTATGCTTCTTCTCTCCAAAGTTGACATTGGTGGTCCCTGGGACACTTATGGGGTGTAGAGTTGGGACTTGAAGGATAAATCCATATTTAGAGGAAAAAGGGAAGAAATATTAATTTAGCATCAGCCATGCATTAGGCACTATACTTGGTGTTTTTCATGTTATCTCATTTAATATTTGGTAGGTAGTCTACCATGTGGGTAGCCTTCTCCTGTAAGCCCATTTTCAAAGAAACTAGAAACACTCCACAATACTGAGGCTTTGATCTAGAATATGTCTAAGGGCTTTCAACAGGAAGATCTCACATCCAGTGGATTCTCTTAATGCCACAGGTACATAGAAGTTGTGGACCAACTTCTGCATTGGAGAACTTGCAAGCAAGGCTCAAGGAGTGGATAGGAGAAGACTCACATTTGCTGTCTCCAGTTTGCAAAGGCACAGCAGTGGCTGGGGTAGGTGAGGGTGGCCTCCGTGAGTGCAACAAGCTTTTCTAGACTGGGAAGCTTTTTTAAGTTGTAAGTCGACCTGGCACGTAGCTTCTTAAGATTTTCTAAGCCATAGCTAGGCAAGGAATGGATCCTGGTTCTTGAAATATCTCTAAAAAGAGAAAAAGTAAACACAACCTGATTACCATGGGTCTAAAATATTCTGCTCCATTAGCAGGCAAAATAGCAGACACAGTAGTGATCCTCTCACATGGGTGAGGAGGGAGACTCCAATTCATCCAACATACCTCGGTCAGATCAATATTCTGCTAACAGGAAATTTGGTTCAGTAGAAGCCCTGACCCTTGTGTTCATGGTAGGAGGACTTAGGTAACAGAACACATTGAATTCTGAATATACTCGCATCCTGGCTGATCTGGGGCTTAACTGTAGCCATCTCCCTTTCTACAGTCTATAGAATAGACCAACAAATTTGCATAGGAGTGAGGGACTCTGATCATCTCTTTCCCACTGTAAAACCAGCTTAAAAATAGTTCTGATGAGCTGGGGTTTAATCTGTGGCCAAATATCAGAAAAGGGTGAGAAGAGAATACACTGTAAGGGGAAGAGGAGTCTGGAGGGTAGTAGAGGTACCCTCAGCACAAAGTCAAAATAGCAATATAGAGTAGTAGTTATAAACATGGCATCCACAGCCAGACTTGCCTGCATATGTACCCTGGCCCTCTAGCTCCCAGATTTGTGGCCTTGCTCAAATGTCACTTCTCCATGTTTCAATTTCCTCAACTATAAAATAGGACTGATAATAATCATATCCACCTCAGAAGGTTGTTGTGAGAATTAAATGAGTTAAATAAAATACATAAAGAACTTCCTGGGCAAAAGACAGCACGTGGCTGGCAGCTATTATCCATAAATTAATCAATCTCTCTTTCTCTCTCACACATCACATGATCAGAGACAAAACAGCAAGATTTCAGAAACACACAATTGTGAGCAAAGTGGAATGATTTAAGCTACTAAATTTTAGGGTAGTTTTTATGCAGCAGTGCCAAACCAAAGCACACTCCCATTGAAGTCTCTGTGAATCCATCATCTCTATCATTTTTACCAGTTGTAGAAGTATTTTTCCTTGAAAGCCATGAGGAGCACAATAGCATTATGTTTGCATGCTTTCTGCCTCTCTCACCACTTACTATCTTTTGCTTTATAAAGTAGCTCCTTGTATTTGCATTTTATCTCTCCTAGAGGGCAGAGAGTTCCTTGCATTCTAAACAGTGCCTTTCACATTGCAAGCACTCAGGAAATGGTTGTTTTGTTTGAAGATAGGCTGGGGAGTAACACTGAAGGATTGGGGAAGGGAATGAATAGATCACCCCAGCCAACTGTGATGTCTTCTAACCTCTAGCAATTACAAAGAATCTTGTACCTTGTATTATCTCTTCTATGGTTTCATATTGTTTGACTTTTCATGTATATTTGTTTTGTCTCCTCAGCCAGATTCCAGATGCTCTAAGAGCAGGGATTATTAAGATATTTTTGTGTTCTACATCATATCTGGCACATGGTTGTGCTCATGAAATCTACTCGATAGATACTTGTCTGATGAGCAGAGATGCCTCAGCAGCATAATAACAATGAGTGGCTGGAGCAAGTCTTACAGGGGAGCAATTTTAAAAAAGAAATATGCAACATAGACTGAGAGAAAAAAATCTGGATTTACAGGGAGCTCAGCAAAAGGGTGTTTCTGCAGCAGGCAGTTCTATGTGACTGACAGCATCAAAGCCAGGAAAGGAGCAACCTTGCGCAAAGTTTACAAGGAGATAGAATAAGCAGGATAATGTGTTGGGTGGGTTGACATGAATGCAATCCAATGCCTTGGTGTTTGATTGGGAATCTGTTAGGGAAGCTCTGGTGCCTTTCTGTCTGCTTAGTGTTCTGGAGTCAGCTGATTCCTCCTTTTCACAGCTACAAAATCTGTGAGCTGCTGTCATTTGCACCAGGTGGCTTTGCTGCCGTGAGAGTAAGGCATCTTGTCAGAAACCTGGCACCCAGATCTTCTCCTGGTTGATGTTGAAAGGAGGGAATGGTTGGTAGACACTTAGGGTTTGATAAAGCAAAAGTTTTAGTAAAAGTGGTTCCTGGGTGGTTGGGAAATAAAAGTGATTGTAGATGTGTTTGCTTAAAGGTTACTGGATACTTGCTGAAGTTAGCAGACATGGAACCTTTCAAGACTTCTACATTTTGGGCTGGCAGAGAAATATTTCTCTGGTTTCTCCACGGAGTAAGAAAAGTTCATAGAAATTTATGTCAGCAGTGATAAAGATAAGAGGATACTGTTCGTGTGATTTGACACTTAATAGATACTATTCACACACACACAAACACACGGGCACACAGACACACACAGTCCATTCCCTGGCTGTGATCCTTCCATGTGGCCTGAAAATCTAATGTTAGGTTTTAATTCCTTTGTAAAAGCACTTTCCACTCTTAGGATGCAAATATCCCTGGGGAAGTAACAAAATAAGACATTACTAGTTATTCACATCTAATGGAAGTAGGTTATTATGATTATAGGATAATGTAGGCTTGTTGAAAGGCCCCAGGACACAAAGGGTGGTAGTGAAAGGTTTTTAGAAGGATTATTCTGGACTACCAGATTTTGAAGACTAAAGCGGGAAACCACAGGATTTGAACCTTGAAAGCCAGGTATTAGAGTTTAAAATTTACATAAGCAGAAGTATGGCTTATTGAAGGTTGTGTTTTTATAAGATTCATCTTGAGAACCTTGAGCCTGGCACATAGTAGGTGCTCATAAATGCTTGTTAAATGAGTCAGAAGGAGAAAGGATTGAAGATAGGAAGGAGCTAGGAGCTCTCCTTCCCACACACTGTCACTTCATCTATTGAAAGTCACTGTATCACATGACAAAGATTTATTGGACACCTGCTATGTTACTATAACCTCCTGTGACAATTTCTGCAGAGCTTATTGTTCTGGGCAGTGACATTTGTCCCTCTACAGGATATTTCAGGTATCCTTCTATCCCCTACACCTAACATACTATCAGTCACATAGTAGGTACTTAATCAACAATTACTAAATGTATAACCTGTAACACCTAATATGCTCAATGAATAGCTGAGAATGTTTGCTTTATTGCTGACATTTATAGAGCTGGGGGGGGGGGGCTGGCTGGGCAAGGGGACGGGGTAGTCTTGGGTGGGCTGGTGTTTTTAATCCTTGTCTTCCTGGTTGGTTTAATGGCTGCAGTCTTAAAATGTCACTCTGGTTAACATTGCAGCACATGCTACGTTCTGGCAGTTACTGGTTTTGAGAATTTAAATCCTGACATGTACCAATGGGAGTCTTCATGGATGATGGCTGGCGCTGAAGAGATTAAGTAATCCTAAACTGTTTCAACATTGTTAGGATTCTTGATTTTGAGATGTGAAGTGGAGAGGGAGACAGCAGTCAGTAATAAGACGCTGAGTCAGGAGAGGCAGGAGTTAAATTGTGCTCTGTGCCCCGTTTAATAAAGTGTGTTATAGCTAGCGCCACAAATTTGATTTGAACAATTTCTATTTTTCCCAGCAAAGATGTTATTATAGGTCAATCATTTCCATAAGTGCCAGCACATTTCTCGTGTGTACTACACTGACAGATGGTTAGAAGACCTCTCTTTCATGATCCCAGGCGGAATAAAAAGGCAATTTGCTGTCTATAGGACTGTGGGTACACTGGTAATGGAAGAGAATCATTCTTATACAAATAACTCAGTGTTTGAATCTCAACTATCAAATGAATCTGAACTATAGCCAAATCAATTTGATAAACTATCAGAATATGATTGTACTGGCTCCAGCTTGCAAAGGCAATGCATTAAAATTTTCCCACAGGAAACTGTTTGCTAAAGAAACAGCAAGTGCTTGATTGCTTAAAAAAACAAACTTGAGCAGGTTCAGAATATCAGGTGAAAACTCAAATGGCCATTGGCGTTCAAGGTCAAGACTCATGAGGGGGAAATCAGGATGCTGGTGCTCCTCTGAAACCCGATGCAGCTTGTCGGTGTGCCCCTGGCTTTCTCTGAATCTATTTCTCTTTGCAATGGAACATCTCACCCTTGTACCCTCAGGTGTCCAGAGGCTCCCTGTTTTACACTCAACTAACATTTTTGCCTTCAGGAAAGGAGTTATCATTGGTTTGGGTGCCCTCCCCTGAACTCCCTTAGGATTCCTTGCACATGCCGGCTTTTGGGGAGGAAGATTCACACAGCTGGCTCACAGAGGAGAATATGTAGAGAACAGGGCGAGGCTTCTCAAGCCCCAGCATTGGTGCGAAGGCAGTGATTCTGTGCTGTGAGGACCAGCAATGTCAGCTGGGAAGTTCTCAGGGCTGCAGTTTCTCAAACTGTCCTCCCCACTCCCCTGACTTGCTGAATCAAAAACCCTGGGTGTGGGGATGTACTCTCAAGGCTTTCACCAGCATGCCAGGTGATTTTGATGTATGGTCAAATTTAGAACCACTGCTTGAGGGCAGTTGTGCACCATCTCACTGCTGAGATGGCTCATAGCTGAGCTCTACTTTGGGAATTGCCCTTGTTTGACTTACCCAAGATTTGGCTCCTACCCAGGGACAGCCTGCACCCAGTAACTGCTGATGAAGAGGTCTGGCCCCTTGCCTTAATCCAAGTACAACTTTGAAGGGCCATCTTAACTCCAGAGCCCCCCGTGGGATCAGCTGAGGCCTCTGTTGCAAATGCATTGTTGTCAACTTCCTTCTTAGCCTGAGTTTTCTTCCATCAAGCACTTCCCTAGGAACCCCCTGTATGCAAATATCCATATCACAGTCTCATTGGCAGGGAGAGGAATCTGACCCAAGGCACAGTCGCAGCACTAGCCTGGGCAGCATCTCCTGTGGGCTGAGCAGTCTGTACACACTCCTTCTCCTACCCATCAACCCACAGCACCTGGAGTGGGCAGGTCTTCTGCACATACCTTACCAAGCTTCTCACAGGCTAGGGTTTAGTAGTTTGGGTTGGCACATCAGGTTGCAGAAATAGAAGATGGGAAAGGCCATAATCCCAGGTCAGCAAGCAGAGAGGTTGGAAAGACATTTGTGGACTAACCTAAAAGCCCCAGAACGGGAGCCTTGATGTTAAGGTGATCAATCTTCTTTCCTCTAAAGGGAGGAGAAGGACACTAGCAATTACTATAGGATAGGCTGGGTTCTTGTCAAGGATCTTGCATATATATTCTCATGCATAGAGATTGAAAGGTGGAGGAATGCAGTATCACTCTCTACCCTTTAAAGTCATGGCAAGTGCTCATAGTTCCTTTGGATTTTCTGTAAATTTCATTTACTTCTTTTTGGCCAGGTATGTTCCTGTGGTAAAAGGGGTGAAAAATGGGCCTGTAACTTGAGGACCCCACATAGCTTCCTGTGGTGGTGAACATCCCTCTTCTTGCCGGCCATGTGGTCAGGCAGCTGGTGGGCTCCTACCTGTTCTCCATCAGACCCTCCAAGGGCACACACTGCGCACATATGCCTCAGCCTGGGACCTGCTTGTACAACCACAGAAGACAGTCTTCTGTGCTGTGTGTATGTTCTTGGGATGGGAGCCTAGTATTTGTAATTATTTCCTCCTCTGTTTTAGTTCACAGCCAATGGCAGGGGCCTTATCTAATTAGACATATTTCTGTACTTGAGGCAACATGAGATTGTGGGAATACATGGCATGTGAGGCAGAAGACCTAGTTTCTGGTCCAAGCTCTGTGGCTTACGGTGCCAGTGTGATCTCTAGCAGGTCACTTCCCAGGATAACGGGATTCTGTCCACCTTGAATGTTCTTGGTAGCAGTCAGTGCTGAAGGTGCTATGACTTAATAGTGCACCTGGTATAGGTGACTTATGGAAACCTCTCCTTCCTATCGAAGTATTTTCAGCCATAACAGAGGGAGGTACCTATTTAGGAACATTCAAGCCCCTTAGGAATTTTAGCTATGTGAAATGGGCAAACTGCTATTCTGGGGGTCAAAGACATCTCTAAGTTTATTTATTTTCGAGTATGCTAGGAATAGGAAACATTAATTAAGCATTACAAGTTCTAAGTACTTTGTGTAATTGGGCCCATGGACTATGCCTGGCACTCTTTATTTGTTATGCTGTTTCCTATTTGGTGTTAACAGCATGCACCATGGCCTGATATATTGTTATATGCTTATTAGGGTCTGACTGCCCATTATGAGAATATAAGCTTTCTGTGAGGAGGAACTTTCTTTTGTCTCCTGTACTATATATAGTGTACAGCACAGGGCTGGTTCTTAACATCCATCTGTTCAATGAGTGAATATATAAATATACACATACACACATTTATGTACATATATAAATTGTTAAGCCTCCAATAGTATTAGGAATTAGGTATTATATAGTTTTTTGCCACTTTCTTTTGGTGAGGAAACCATGGCTTGCAGAGGGGAAGGAACTGGCTTTAAACCCAGGTAGTCTGTCTGGCACCTCCCCTTTAGGTGCTCACACTTCTTCCTTTTGCTTGTATTTCTTTAACTGTTTTTTTCTTCAAAGAGGCAGAGTCTCATGTACCGGTTACAACACATCCTTTATCATCAATACCAACTATTTTACAAATTTCTGCTTCACCCTATAGGGTCTAGTGTTATTTGTAAACCCACCAAGCCCAATAGGGAAAAGAACCTAGGAGATATGTAAGTTCCAGCCAGAAGAAGAATATAAGCTTTTTGGTGAAAATGAAAGTGATGTTGATAGGTGATAGGTAGGAAACCACACATAGTATATTATACGATTGCCAAATAAGAGGTATAGATGAGTGGCTCCCAGATGCTCACTCACCTTAGATAGCTATATAGGATCATCTAGAAAACCTTTAGATTTATTCATGTGTCTATCTGTTTGTTTGTTTTTACTCATTGTTTCTTCTTGCATCTGACTCCTTCCTTCTCGGTTCCTTCCTTCTTCCTATAGTAAATTCATCAGTAGGTGTAGTAGGTCTTGCTTAGAGCCCTGGAAAACACATTTTCTAAATGGTCTTGCAGATTTTGGTCCTTTCAGCCATGAAGGCTGTGGGAGTCACAGAAGGAAGAATTCACTGTTGGCTGAGGGAAGAGGTGGGAATTAGAATGACCCTGTGGAAGGGCAGAGGCAGATGAGAAGAGAATAAGGGAAAGTCACTCCTGGAGGGAGAGAGGGAGATGTGGAAGCAATGATAGAGACAAAAGTGCTGATGCAGGACTCTGAGGCACTGAATGAATCCCAGGAGACCTAGAATTGAGGTAGCGAGGATTCAAAAATTGATGTGTGTGTGTATCTCACTGGGTGAGGAAAACGTCTGTGCATTGAGGGTAAGGAAGGAATGTGCTCTTCCTTCCAGGGAAGAGGAATCTAGCAGAGTGGTTAAGAGTCTGTACTGAGTCAGATCAGTTTGGTGTTAAAGTCCTGCTCTAAAATTTGCACAACTGTGGATGAGTTAGTTAACCCCTCCAGGGAAGCCAGTTTTTCCTTCTCTAATATGAGACTAGTAGCTTCTACTGGAGAGGTTATTATAAGGATTAAATTAGAAAAGGCATCTTAAACTTTTAAAACACTGTCTGGGACTTGGTAAGTGCTCCTTAAATGTTGTTATTTCACTGAAAGTTAGAATGTGGACCAACTCTAAATTGTCCCTATATTTTGCAGATTACAGACCAAAATTGACCTTGATTGCCAGCCCTATCTTGAAGCTTTTATGAATTGGACTTCTAACTTATTTTTACATGCTGATCTGTTGTGCATGGTAATGGGACAAGCTACTCACAGAATGACTGGTCCAGAGGCTCCCTGGAAAACATCATTAGGCAATTCTTCCAAATTATTGTTATCACTTAGATTCCTAGGGATGGAGTTGAGGAAAGAAGAAGGGAAACACAAAACCACATAAACATCACTGTTCTAAGAGCCATTTCCCTCTCAATGGCCTGGAAGAATAGTCAGGGCTACTTACAGCTCATCTAGTTGGGTTCCATTGAATGCACAGCTCTGGATTTCTTCAATCGCATTCTTACTCAGCCATCTGAAATAAAAGGCCCATTAAAAAACCAATAATGTCAGATGCAAACAATACAAGGTTTCATAATTGGAAGCACTGGGGCAAGGTCAGACAGTGCAGGTTAGTGCCATAAATGCAATGCCCCCCCAAGGCTTGGGGATGGGGTGGACGGGAGACTGATTTATCACCACATAACCTTTTGAAATGTTTGACATTCACATTATGTGCATGTTTTACCTATTCAGAGAAATAAATGAAATTTGATTTTGAAAAGGCACACTTAGGCATAGCAGCCTGGCTCCTGTAAGGTCTTTGCACACATCATTTGTGTGCGGGGTCGATGCCATGGGGGAGCTGATGGAAATCCTCCTCCTGAAGGACAGAAATCAAACGACGATTGAACAACTGTTTATAAGACCGGACATTTTGTATCACCTTTCTCTAAGGCCTTAAGCCTCTCACCCATGCTCACCCACAGCAGCAGGCCTGGCTGTCATCAAACAGTGATCTAATTAAGCTGTCACACAACCTGAACATCTCCTGTAACCCATGGGGACCTGGTTATTGGAGGTTTGTGGAGGTGGCTCTGGGTTAAGTCAGAAAGGAAGAGAAATCAATCATAGAGACCGTGGGTTGTGGTGGGGCCAGGTGGTGTGAGCGAGCATGGAGGAGGCTGGATGTGGAATAGGCACCCTGACTGTGCAAAAAAAGTTAGTGAGCAGGTTTGCCTGGACAGGGAGCCCAGGTTTGCCTGGACAGGGAGCCCAAGGACCCTTGGGCCATCAGCTCTGCATTGCTGTGTTCCTGGGTGGATCTGGAGACAAAACTGAAATCCAAGGGCGGGAGAGCTTAGCCCTAGGAGCCTCTGACCACCTGCTTTTGATGTGCTGCCAGGTTCTTTTCCCTGTGGTGCTTGGTGGGTTTACAAATAACACCGTTCACAAGCTGGCCCAGTGAAGCTCCTGCGTACTGGGGACTCTAGCTTCTAGACTGCAATGGATCGCTAGAAGGTGCTGAAAATCACAGAACAATTATGATTTTTTTTCTTCCTCCTGGAAGCCAGTTTAGCTAAAAAAAATCCAGACCTGAGCAAGATAAATCTTTTAAAACATTAGCATTTAATTGGTGGCTTCTGATGGCTTAGGAGTAGCAATGCACCTCCCCCTGCATCCTGCCAGCCCATCCCCTACCCTGGAGAAAGCCTGGACCAGGCACACCCAGCCTCCTGACTTCTTTGTCAGCCTCTCCCAGGTAGTGAGAGTTGCGGGAGCAGCTGCCCCTGTGGGATCCCTAGGGGTTTTTGGAGCAAACACAAGAGTCAGCAAACTTTTTATGTCAAGGGCCAGTTAGTAAACTTTAGGGTTTGTGAGCCAAGAGGAAAAATGGGGATTACTACATAGATACATTATAATATTTACTTATAAAATAATTTCCACAAAATTTTTGAGCAAATTTAAAATATAATAGTAATAATTGAGTACATTTGGGATATAGGTCTACTATTAAAAATAATTTTTATTTCCATGGGAATAGCATTTGGCTTAATTTAGGTTAGATGTAATTGCTTCTATCATCAAAATGTAGAAACCAGCCTGAGCTCATGGGCCATGGTTGGCTGGCCTTTAATCTATCACAGGGCCGTGTAAATCCATATGGGCTCCATCTGTTTTCTGTAGAATAGATATTATTTTCTGAACATATATGTCCTACACATGGATGTCACTATGAATAAATAAAACACAGACCAATTGAAAAGATTATTATATTCAAAGTTGCCCTTTTGTCTTTGTGTATTATCTCAATCAACAGATATTGTATGGGGTGGTGATGGTGGTGGTGGCATTTTTTTATGTCAACAGTGAATCATCATACAAAAAACAAACTGCGTCCAGCATTCTTACCCTGGGGTTTACGTTAGGCTGTCGACTCTCAAACAACTAACACAGAGAAGGCAACATTTATTAACTACATTCTTAATCTCTTAAGAGAAGTATTGCTGGTTTTAAAATAAGATGATGATGATGAAGATGATGATGACAGTAATGATGACAACCTGGACAGAGTGTCAGCTAAAGACTAACCAAGTCATGGTGTCCCTAGAGTGTTCACTCAGTAGAGGGTAAGAAGGCTCCAGAAACAAAGTCTGTCTTCAGCCTACAGAGTCAAGGTGCTGGCCCATGGAACTTTATTGAGAAGCAGGCAGGTGAGATGGAAACCAATGAGGAAGGAAAGGAATTCACCTGGAGTGAACCTCTCCTATGGCCAGGGTGTGCTGGGAACTGGCATGCATATAACCTCATTTTATTTTATTTTTTTCTAAATTATGCCAGTCTGCTGGTTGGCCATAACTAGGTGCTTTCTTCATTCAGACCCTTGGGTTGTAGGAGCAGGTGATGGTGGGGAAGGAATCAGAGGCCTCCACACGGTAGGCTTTTACTGCTATTTCCCCCAAGGCACTAGTCAACTGACAATCCTTCATTATTGGATATCCTATCTAATAAAAGAGTAATATGCAAATTAACCACCATTCTGCTACACTCACAAGCCATGCCCACCAGCCAGTCAGGAGCAAGTATGCAAATTAACCCAACCAAGATGGCTGCGGCCATGAAGTGAACAGGAGGCTTGGTTTGCCTGCAGCAATGGAGGAAGCCAAGCTTTCTGCACACCCTGGCCAGCCCAGGCCTCCACTCAAGGCTACATTTCAGTTACAGAAGATAAATAAATCCCAGATACCAGGGCCTCCGCTTGGGTCACCGGGGGGCGTGGCCGGCCTGAAAACCACCACAGGCCCCTCACCCAGGCCACCCCATGCTCCAAGGGAACCCCTATCCTGATCTGGGACACCCTTCAGGGCAAACCAGCTGGCCCCCACCCATGCACCAGGCCTCTATCCTATCTAATAAAAGAGTAATATGCAAATTGGCCATCACTCCGACACACAAGATGGCTGCCCCCATGTGGACACAAGATGGACACCACAAGATGGCCAGCAGGGGAGGGCAGTTGGGGGCAATCAAGCCTGCAGGGGAGGGCAGTTAGGGGTGAACAGGCTGGTAGAGGAGGGAAGTTGGGGGCAACCAGGCCTACAGGGAAGGGCAGTTGGGGGGGACCAGGCCTGCAGGGGAGGGCACTTAGGGGCAAACAGGCTGCCAGGGGAGCAGTTAGACATCAATCAGGCTGGAAGGGGAGTGGTTAGGGGGTGATCAGGCTGGCAGGCAGAAGTGGTTAGGGCAATCAGGAAGGCAGGCAGACAAGCAGTTGGGAGCCAGCAGTCCTGGATTGTTAGAGGGATGTCTGACTGCCCGTTTAGGCCCGATCCTGCCAGGGCATCCCTTAAGGGGTCCCAGATTGGAGAGGGTGCAGGCTGGGCTGAGGGACCCCCCCCCCCCATTCATGAATTTCATGCACTGGGCCTCTAGTATATCTATAATTATATATATCTATATATATCTCTATATATCTATAATAATAAAAGCATAATATGCTAATTAGACTGGACAGCTGAATGACCTTCCGGATGTCATTCCGGATTTCCTTCCAGATGAAGCTTCGGCAGTGGGGGCCGAGGCAGAGGTGGTTAGGGGCAATCAGGCAGGTGAGCAGTTAGGGGTGATCAGGCAGGCAGGGGAGTGGTTAGGGGCAATCAGGCAGGCAGGCAGAGGGCTTAGGGACAATGACGCAGGCAGGCAAAGTGGTTAGGTGCGATCAGGAAGGTAGGCAGGTGAGCGGTTAGGAGCCAGTGGTCCCGGATTGCCAGAGGGTGCAGGCCTGGCTGAGGGACTCCCTCCACCCCCCCACCCCCATACATGAATTTCATGCACCAGGCCTCTAGTCTATATATATCTATATCTATATCTATATCTATATCTATATCTATATCTATATCTATATCTATATCTATATCTATCTCTGTATCTGTATCTACATCTATATCTATCTAAATAGGGCCTCAGGATTTTGAAAAATGCCAATGCACTGAGAACTTTTTCACCCATCAATGCCATTTGCCATGCATTTTTTTTCTGCATGCACTTGGATGTCCCTGATGGGAGGAAGTGCTCCTGTGTCCAGTCATAGCACCCAAACTAAGAACAAGTGGCATCTTAAGCTGTGTTGAGTATGGATCTTCTGATTCTATTATTTGTGAATTAAGAACCATCTGAAGTATGAAAAATAGATTTTGTTCTTACAAATGTGACTTTATCCTTAGAGACATGTCTGACAAGTTTTGACTCTTTGGAAAGGAAAGTATGTTCTGAATTCTGAGGAACCATAGTGTCCATGAATAGGAGTTGGGAAAGAGCAGTTACGTTCTATACGTTGCTTTTGTAGGTTTGGGTTTGCAAGGATCCTTCATAAATTCTTATTCCCTCAGGTTCTTTGCCTCCACTTCGGGAGAGGTAAGGCTAAGAGGGTTGGGATGCCTTGCCTTCTGTCTTAGGTTCTAGACAAAAAAAATATATGTTAGTATGCTAAGCTGTGAGAATGACAGCACACTCCTGCTTACTTAGATCTTTTCTAGAAAGATATTCTATTGATAAATTTGCCATATTATAATATTAACTAATTTTGAATAACTGAGTTTAAAAATAATACATATGCTTAGAGCAAGATTTAAAGAAATGCCAACATACAGGTACAACTGGTACATTGGTCACTAATATTCTCCCTCTGTACTGTGGCCTGGGAATCTTGTTACCGTTGTGTTTGTGTTACACGCAATGGGAAGGTACTCACTAGTTTCCGGAAGCTCCTTTACCTTTGTCTTTTTTAACCTCCATGGTCTTGATGATTCTGCTTCCTCTGCTTGCCCTTTGCTCTCCCTAATCCCACTCATCTTTTAAAGCCCAGCTGGACACAACGTCCTTTTTCAATCTTCTTTTCCTCATTTTAACTTTTCCTTCAACCTTCACATCACAGGCCAGTCAGAATGAAAATTTCCTTCTTTATTCTTAGAATAGTTGCTTTTACTTTGCATGTCTTTTATTCTGTTTGTACTTTAGTTAATTTCTTTTGCTTTCCCATTTCTCATACTTGCCACACCTCCATCAACTCATTCCAACACACACACACACACACACACACACACACACACACAAATTCCAATTACCAAAAACATATTAAGTGAAAGGATTAAGTATTATTCATCTATAATTTTTATTCTAATACTGTGTACTCTGAATATATGGCTTTGGATTTATTTTTTTCCTTCTCACATCCAATTCCTCTGCTAGTCTCTTTCAAACCTTTTCCTTTATTCTGTAATTAATTTATATCAAATACTGTGCTTAGCTTTATTCTTTAGTATGTCCTTATCTCTACTATTTCTCTGTCTCTTCTCTCCCTCTTCCTCTCCCTCTCCCTCTCCCACTGTCTCGCCCTCCCCCTCTCTCCCCAGCTGGTCATGTTATTATTTTGAAAAGGATGAAAATTCTTTCCAGACTGAAACTTACCTTATGTACACATTGGCATATTAAAAAACACGTATATATTTTAAAATAATACAACAATGTGTGAAATAGAAAGATAAAATGCTTTCCTTGCAGATGTAATTGCAGTTACTGGTTCCCTAAAAGTCATCTGTTCATCTGACTTCCAAGGATCTCACAAACACTTGGGGAGCCCCTACTGCCCTATTTCTTGGCCATCTTGGGAAGTGGCTACACTGCCACTCAGGCTCCTGGCACAGAATATAGAAGGTAGTTCATTAATGACACAAAGTGCATTAAGAACTTACCCAGAAGTCAGAGGGAGTAACTCAAGCTCATTAAAAAAACGTGATTGTGCCAAGAAAATGAGAAGTCATCTTATGCTCAGCATGGGGTTGAATGGAGCTGCTTCGCGTAGTTCTCAGGGAAGATTCATATCTTCCTGGATTCAGCCTCCTTCCTGTCTTTTTCTTTGGGCAACAAAAGCCTTGTCAGGCAATAACTAGCTTTATTGATGCGTGAGCTATTCTGTCCTTCGGAACAGATGTTGCATCACAGGAGACCATCATTCAAAGAGCAATTTTAAATACTTGAATCACACCACAGCTTCATACATTATTAACATGATTCCATGTTGTGATTCTGAAATGCAAAGATGGGCCATGAGAGAAAAACACAGAACCAGGGAGAAATTTAATGGTGAGATGCCAAAGTTACCCAGACGTAAAAGGAGTATCCTATTATGAGAGAGATGATTAAATGAAAAACCAAACGGTCCTCCACTGGATTTTGTTTTTCTCTACTTACAGAATCAGACTTTCAAAACTCAGTCCCATGAAAGAATTTCTTTCCACTGTGTGGATGTGTATATTGTCTTGAACATCTCTAGAAGAAATTGCAGATGGATTAGATGTTTAGTTAGCTCCACTCATGTGACCTTCCCACTTTTAGTTGCTTGGCATAATGTAGTCTTTAGGTGAGGTAATGTTTCCATTGTTATTGTCTGAAGAATGATGAGTTTAAAGTTTGGGAAGTAAATGGCATCTAATTTATCTTTAGTATATTAGTTATTAACAATGGAATTATATACATGTAATACATTCTCTTTGAAAGTTTTCTCAGTTAATTTCACTGTGTTAAGTTCCTAACATTTATTGTTCTTATCTCCACAGTTGGTGTCTGCTCAAATATGGCAAAAACACCTAAACTGACCTTTCATCTCCATCCCAAACTCCTCCATTCACCTTAGCTGGGCCTTTGTCTTCCTCCCACCTCCATCCCCTTCTTATGCCAGTTTCCTGTCTTCTGTTCTCCTGGGATCACAGGAAAATGTTATCATTGATTTTTCTCTCCTGAACGAAAGGCTGGAGAAAGTCTCATTTTTCTGTCCTCTCATTAAGATTCCCTTTGGGGTCTGATCTAACATATAAACGTAGAAGTAGTAAATTGCTCAGAATAATCTGAGAAATTTGGGGAGATTCTCTATCTTTCTTTGTCCCTCCCAGTCTCCCTTTCCCCCCATTCCTCCTTTAGCTGCTTATGTTCACCCCCCCCCCACCCCCCACACACACCATTTCCTTCTGGGTCTGTTCAGATTCTTACAACTTCACTTGCCATTATACATTGCCTTTCTCCTTCTCTTTCAAAATCAGGTACCTTGAGAAAAGGCAAATACATTATGTCACTAATATAGTTTAATTTGTTTGTCAGGTGGTTTCTTTAGTCCTAGAGCAGCATGGGAATTCTGGGGCGGGGTAGAAGAGAGGATGGTGGAAGACAGGAATGTTTCAGGGGAACCGAATACCAGGTACTTAATAACGAAGACAGGAGAGACTACTTGAGTTGCTATAAACCGGCTCTGTTGACACCTGTCTTATTGAGGAGCCTGATGACTTCCTCCAGACTGAGATTAGAGGCCTTTAGGTAAAACCAAGGCCACTTGCTGTTTGCTTTTCTATCTCTGCTCAGCCAAAACAACATATTTGGAAGATACAGACTAAACAATGTGTATTACAGGCCCAGAGGCTGTTGGGCAAGACAGCACCCGAGTAAAGTATTGGTAACCGTTCAAGGAGAAACTTACAGTAGAACCTTTTGGAGAGACTGAATCTTGTGAACAGTTGGAAAGTGCTTAATACCTGTGTTGGATATTAACCTAGGAAGAGAGAAAATGAGAATGAGGTAAAATAAAACTGGCTATTTTAACAATTGCTAAAGTATAAGCTTTTTATGTTTAAAATATTAATTTTGAGCTATTAGAAAAAGGTACCAGAAAATCCCATAATATATATGAATCATGCTTACATTTTCTATTTCAAGGCTTTAACTAGGGTCTAGTGAGCTATTGATTCCTTAGAGAAGAGAAACGTGCACCTCAGGCACACAGGGTCTCATATGCCATAATGCAGACTTTTTTTTTTTTAAAGAAGTCAGTATATCCAAAAGATTCACCAAAGAACTTATATGCATATATGCCTAACCAATGGACACAGACAATAGTACGGTGAAGTCCTGGGGTGGGGGGCAAGTATGGGCCACAAGGAGTCATGGGGGAAAAAGGGGACATCTGTAATACTTTCAACAATAATGATTAAAACCAAACAAACAAAAAAGCATGCGATTTTCAACTAGATAACAAAATTTTTCCAAATCATTCTTTGTTTCTAATCTCCTCATATTTTTGGAGAACTGTCTCTTCTCCATTCCAAATTATTCGGTTGGGATTAGAGCATGAGATCCATGCCTCTTCACAGCAGAGTATGCATGTAACTGTCTCCTGGGAAAAGGTTGGAGTCTGGTTAGAGTCAAGTCCATTGAGAGACAGTCCATGAATTTCTACAGATGAAATTGCAGAGCTAGTATATATTTGATAATATGAGTTCAGATAGTTTGGGATGGGGGAATGAAACAGGGAGGGAGGAAAGATAAGTAATACAAGGATAAGGTATTGAGTTGGCCACCACAGTTGGTGACTGGTATTTAATGCCAAGGACTTGATTTAGAAGTTTTCAAAAAGGAACTCAGAACTGTTGTTCTGAATAAGGGACAGGGACAAGCATTTACCTATAGACTACTATTTCCTCTTGGTCCAATGTGTCCTGATGGTCTTAACTCTCTGCTTCTGCCTCGCACACTGTGAGTGCCCAGTGAGTTCCTACTGGGTATGTTAGAGTGGTATGAAAGAATTCCTAGGATAGAGTGGAATACAAGGCACTGGGTGCTGTTCAGTTGTACCTGCATTAAGCTGGTTGACATTTGGATGGATCTGGTGAAGTGGTGAAGAAGGTTTTCAAGGGGCATCTGAGAATTGTCTGACACACTGTTCCTCAGCGTTTCCCTCACTCTTGTGAGTTACTCAGAATCCTCCCAGTACCTCCCAGCTCCCATTTACCTTTCCTTATGTGGCTTCCTAAGCCAGAGTTGGTCATGATTGCTTCAATCTAAAGAACCTTCATTGGTACTCTCATCATTGTGAAGGATTGTGTCTTTTGGGGCTTATGGTTTTAGAGTAGACGTTGGTGTCTTGTTCTCTGTATTTAAAGAGTCAAGGAATTCTTCCTATGGGCTCCCTGTAATGGTTCTCAAATCTCCCCCCCCCCCTCTTTGTTCCCAATTATCTATATAGAACCCATCTTGGTCAATTCTCCTTTTGATTATGTACTTCAGGCGCCCTTGAGGTAGTCTTCCAATGCTTCTTATTTGGGGGAAGGGATTATTAACATGCTATACCTAGCAACTGCGAATTTATTTCTGTTCCTGAAATGTTGCCTTTTCTAAAATGTCATATCAGTGCAATCATATATTGTGAAATTTTTGAATCTGGCTTCTTTCACATAGTATAACATACTTGAGATTCTTCCATGTTGTGGTGTGTATCAGTTTATTGCATTTTATTGTTGAGTAGTAGTAGTCCATTGCATTGATATACCATAGTTTATCCATTCACCTTCATCATGAAGGGCACATAGGTTGTTTCTACTTTTTGTGCTTATAGAAAAAAAGAGCTTTTTAAAACATTTGTGTACTGTGGGAGGAGGAAGGGGAGGGAATGAAAACATTTTTATTGGGTAAATAATTGTGAGTGGGATTTCTGGCTAATATGGTAAGTGAATGCTTAACTTTGTTAGAAACTGCCAAACTGCTCTGCAAAGTGGCTATCCCATTTTGCTTTCCCACCAGCAATGTATAAGAATTCTAGTTGTTCTATATCCTTTGGTTATTTAAAAAAAATCTTCTTTGAATATAAAAGTAATATCTATTTATTGTGAGACTTATGAAAAATATGGGAACATCTACAGAAGAAAGTAAAAATAATCTCTAGTTTCACTACTGAGAGATAGCTTCTGTTAACCTTTGGAGTTTAAAGGGTCATCCAGAACAATTAGCTTTCATGGTTGCTCTCTATAACCTCTGCGATTCTACTCATTCCCAACAGAAACATTGCCAGAACTAAATACCTACTAGCTTGGCACAGTCCTACTCCACATTTGTTATTTAATCATAGCAGCCTTTTATTTTTAGACCTTTTCTCATGTGTCTATGCAACATTCCCTTACTGAAACATCAAAACAAGGATCATATTTAATATTTTCTGACAATCTATTAAATCTGTGTGCAGATTTGGAATGCATTATGTGTTCATAAAATATTGAGTTAATTGGTTGATGTTTCAAAGATGTTTCTTGCTTATTTTCACCAAGAATGTATCAAAATCCTAGTTAACATACTTGTCGGGTATCACTGCTACTTGGAGTAATGAATCTTAAACAGGCAGGGAGGTTTGGAGGTCAGGGATCAGGAGAACCAACATGCCAACTCTGGCATAAACTGGACACAAGCCATTTCATATTTCTGGACTGGAAAGGTTGTGGACTGAGTAATATCAAGTTAGACACCTCTGTGCCGTTTCACATCCTGCCTGGTTTCCTGCCTCCTCAGTCTCACGCTTTCATAACTGGGCCTGTTTAACTTATACTCAGCTCAAACTTGGCTCAGTCTCCATGGAAACCAGACACCTTAGCAATCAAGGGGAATTTAATGAGCCCAAGGGCAGGATTTTAAAGAGTTCAGCCCTAGTAGCCTGGCTACATATTCTGTTTTGACCTAATATTCTGGTTTAATAATTGGGCCCTGGTCCTATTCTCAGGGTAAGTAGCAGAGCCTCAAAGCTAGCAGTTCTGGTGCTAGAGGATCTGGGTTCAAGTCCTAGCTATACCACTTTTTAAGCTGTCTGGCCTTAAGGGGATGCCTGAAGCCTTTAGCTCCTTCACCTTGTATCCAGGGAAATGATAAATTTACCTTACAGGAGAACTTAGCACCACATCCAAGGTGATGCTCCAGCCTTATATTCCATTTGCCATAACTGAGACCTGACTGATATCCCTTTCCCCTAGGGGCTTAATCACAAGGAACAATAGCAGCTTGTAATTATTGGAATTGAGAGTGGAGCACGTCTTGCTTTTCCTTAGTTCTCTTGGGTACTGCATTGCTGTTTCTAGGTCTGGTTCTTCATTGTCTCTGTGGGGCTTCCACGATGCCTGAGTGGTCTGGCTTGTTATCTGCTACCTGATGCTCCTTGTGTCTTTTTGGAACCACTGGAAGCCACAGCTAAGTCTCCCAGATTCTTCTTGCCTCTTTCCTCTAATTTCTTCCTCTTTCTTCTGTTAAGCCTGCCTGGATCCACCTTTTTTCTGTCTGATTCTGTTTAGTCTCTGGGTTCTGATCATATCATCACCTAGAGCAGTGGTTCTCAACCTTTCTAATGTCGCGACCCTTTAATACAGTTCCTCATGTTGTGGTGACCCCCAACCATAAAATTATTTTCGTTGCTACTTCATAACTGTAATTTTGCTATTATTAATGAGTTGTAATGTAAATATCTGTGTTTTCCGATGGTCTTAGGCTCTACAGCAGCAGTTCTCAACCTGTGGGTCACGACAGGTTGTGGGTTCTCAACGGTTCTTAACCTGTGTATTGAGAACCGCTGCTGTAGAGCCTAAGACCATCGGAAAACAGATATTTACATTACAATTCATAACAGTAGCAAAATTACAGTTATGAAGTAGCAACGAAAGCAATTTTATGGTTGGGGTCACCACAACATGAGGAACTGTATTAAAGGGTTGCGGCATTAGAAAGGTTGAGAACCACTGACCTAGAGGTTTGTTGGCCATCTCAAGGGCAATTACCACAAAGACTTGATACAATTGAAAGTGACTTACACATTTTTTAAAAAAACAAAACATACAAGTAATACAAATTTATTGACTTTTTCTATGATGACAAATGGCTATCAAATAGTGTTAAAAGAAATATTTTCAAATTAGACATTTTAATTGTATCTTTAAGTGAAAGGTGATGTATCAATGAGAAGTAATAAAATAGCATTTGAAAGAAATCTGTGGCATAGAAAGCATTTTAAAAAATGCATGGAAATTTTTAATTTATTGTTGAAAATAATGCATGTCATCATTTATGAATACTTTTGCATATTTTTAAAAATAAGAAAATACAACTTAGTGACCTATTTAAGTTTTTATTAGATTTTGCATGAGAATTATAACAGTGCACATCTTATGAGTTGTTGGTAAGAATATCTGATTGACATTAGGAAATACTAGCTAACTTTAATAAAAATATTTGCATAAACGTTTAGGAGTTGAACACTAAGCATGAGTCAAGGATGTGGCTATAGGCTTACATTCCATTGGATTTACTTATTTCAGTGAAATTTTGTTCTCAGCTTTGACAGCCATTGAAATCTAGTATTGATATAATCTGTGAATTGCTTTTCTCAGTGTTAAAGGATCCTATATCATAAAAGACTAATATGCTAAGAGTCCGGTTGTCTGGTTATCTGATCAACCAATCAAAGCATAATATGCTAATGATATGCTAAGGCTGCTCAACCACTTGCTATGACCACCAGGTGGCAGATGCTCCGACTGGTAGGTTAGCTTGCTGCTGGGGTTCAGCCGACAGGACTGAGCGAGACGGGCTGGACATGCACTGGAGCCCTCCCACAGTCCTTCCCCAGCTGGCCACCCTCCTGCGTCCCTCCCCAGCCCTGATTGTGCACCAGTGGGGTCCCTTGGCCTGGCCTGTGCCCTCTCACAACTTGGGCTGAGGTTCTGCCCCCGCCCCCCCCCCCCGCCCAGTGCACGAATTCTGTACACCGGGCCTCTAGTTAAAAAGTAATGAAGCACATCCCATGACATTCTTTCTTTAAAGTGTTGTTATTATAACAAATATAGTGAAAGTAAAATAGGCTTTTTGTGCCATATAAAATGGCATATAAGGCAAGATACAAATGTAAAAGCATATTATTTAATTCATTTTTATTTCATGCTTTACAATATTATTTTTGTGTATATTTTGTAATGCACACATTTATACTGTAGTTGCACGTGCATCTGCCTTATAAATAAATACAGTTATTTTGGGACAAGTTTTCTTTTCTTTTTTTTTTGCTGATGGAGTGAGGAATCAAGACTATATTGTCCAGTGCATAGGATGTTTTGCTTGGGAAGATAAGCCTGAGATTCTGAAGGGTTGCCAGGAGGAAATGGTAATAGATTTGTGCTGTGATGCTCTGAAAAGTAGGATTAATAATAATAATGGCCAACATTTATTGAACACTTCCTCTGCACCAGGCACCGCACCATGCACTTAACATTGATTATTTTATTTATTCCTCTCCTCTACCTTAGGAGACAGGTATCATTACCATCCTCATATCAGAGTGGAGGGGGCCCAGCTGAGTGAGGTCAGGTATTTTTGGATGGCCCCCTTTAGATTACAACCTGGAGAGGTAAGGTCAGAGGCTCTGAAAAACTTCTCTGTAGTTGTACAGAACACATTAGTCACAGGATGAGATCCCTACTCCTATCCCAACCATTAACCTCTACACATACCATGTCTGGGTAAAAAGAAACCATGTTCTTTAATGGCCAACCAAATCAAAAGGAAACTAAACTGAAGATGAACCTTTGATAAAAGGTGTGTTTTTTAATGTACAAAAAGAAGTTTGTGATGGGCTTCTTTGCAGCTCTTACTATTGGTTATTTGTTCTTTCAGTTTGGAGCATGCTACAGGATCCCTTTGGGCTAGGGCAGATCTCAGTGTATCAGGATGTCAAAGTCTGAGTTCTCCTTGACACACCAAACTATGAGAGGCGCTACATTCCAGGTTTCTGGCATCTGGTTGCGCAATTTTTAACTGCTCATTCCTACGGGACATGAAAACAGTATAGAGACCTTGTGAGAAGGGTTTCTGGAGACAACTGTGAATTTGCCCTTCCCACCATGGGGAAAGGTGGGAGCTGCTTCACTTGAGTTGAGAGAAGGACTTTAAGAAGACCAGGTGGCAAGTTGCGTGGCTGTTCCCTCCTGTTTGGGGGGTCCAGTGACCAGTGTCTGACTTAGGCCCAAGCAAGAGGCTGGCTAAGGTGGCAATAGCTTAGTGGACCGCTATTTAGAAAGTAACTGGAGTGCTAGGATCTAGTCACAGTTCTGACGCAGGCTTCTAACCAAACAACAACAACAACAACAAAACACGACTGGAAAACAACCTTGCTTTATATTTGTGTAGCATATGTGACCGACAGAGTTATTTTATAGAACCTCATTTGACTTCACAGTGAATTTCTAAGGTGAGCAGAATTATGATTTGCACCTTATAGAGAAGGGAGGCTATGCTTACAGAGAGTAAATGAATCACCCAAATGTCTAGACTTGAACGAGAAAGAATAACAGTTAATGCTTACCAATGCCCTTACTTCCATATTAGGCACCATTGTAAAGGTCTTTCCTACAATAAAGTCATTTAATCTTGCCCACAACTCATGAGGCAGGTATTATTAGCTCCATTTTGTATATGAAGAAACTGAGGCTTAGAGAGTTTCAGTTAACTTGTCTCCTACAAGGTGGAAGAAAAAATCTAGGCATTCTGGTTCCATGCCTCTTGGTGATTTCTTTCCATTATACCACACTGGCCAACAAGGACTTTCAAAACCAAAAGATCTCTCCAGGTTAGACCTATGCTAACAGAGCATTGCCAAGTGGTACTCTTTTGAGACCTTCCTGGATGCAGATGTAAGAATAACTTTAATCAAACTATTAATTCGTGGCAAGCAGTTACTTTTAAATTACATAGGGGAGTTGCAGAAGAGTTAATATTTTAAACAGTTTGCACACCCTTCCCCAAACTCATTTCGAACATTAATTATTTAGAAAGCTACTTCTTAGGTATATTTCAATTTAGCCTGTGTAGGTGCTCACAGGTCCCAAATGGCAAACGTGAATAAAGTTCAACATTGTACTCAGAACACTGGGTCCACTTGCATAGGTGTCATCCACACCCTACGCCTCTCCAGCTATGCGGTGCCGAGAGTAGGACGAACTGGGTGGGAGTCAGACATTCTGGCCTTCAGTTCTCGCTTCTATAAACTACATAATCTCTGAGTTTCAAACAATCCTCATTTGCAAATCAGGGAAAATACAGGCCTCACTGTTTTTGGAAGACTGGAAGATGAGATGAATTGTGTGAATGAGAAACCTAGTGTAGGGTCTGCCATATAGTAAGTAGATGCTCAACAAGTACCATTTTCCCTGCCCTCCTGCCCCAAGATCATTTCTTAAGCCCATTCTGTGAGTTTGGGCAATTCAGTCATCTCCAAACCTCAAGTTTCAAAATGGAGCCATCCAGAAACATCTCACAGGGCTTTTAAAAGTCTACATAAGTTAATACAAAGTGAAAGTACTTCCTAAATTATGATTCTGTTCCCCAGCCCTACATCACCCAGCAATGCCTTGAGTGATTAGCAGGGCTTGCACTCATTTGCTGTCTTGAACTTTTAAAGTTCTCCCACTCTGACTCATCTCCTCCCTTTCTTAGATCGGCTTGAAGGACATAGGGTCATTCTTTTTCTCTCCACTTCACTCAAGGCCCAAAGAAGCTTGGTTCCTTGCTTATAAGTTCTCACAAACAGGGACAGGACAGGGACCTGGGTGTGTGGCTCTCCTGTAAGAAGAGCTTCTCCTGGTGTTCTACCCAGTGAATCTGTGTTCTGGTGGCTATTGTGGTTTGGCTCTTGTCTAGGGAGACTGCGCTGGGTGAGCTTTGTGAGAGAGGCTGCTGCCTAATTTCCTCCCATGCATGTCTTCCAAACATCCTGCTCACTTTTCCTAGCACTACTATCTTGGAATCCCAAACTCATCTCCTCTAGAACTAGACATTATTTATGGGGTGTTTGGTGTGGGTGAGCTCATGATTAAATGGCAGAAGATTGTATAATATCTGCTGGAGAGGAAAATTCTCTTCCTTAGATCTTCTGTCGCTGCAGTGTTTACATGCTGTAATGCCCCAAGATATTTCTCTGAAAACAGCAGCTGCTAGCCTCCACCATCCAAACAGAAAGGTTCAACCCAGACACATTCCCACTGAGGGCCACCGTGTGGGGGCTGACCTGTGGCAGACCCTGTACTCTGACATACCCTTGATCTAGATTAGAGGTCAGTGGAATCAGGTGGTGACATATGTCACTTCATTGCCCCCAGTCCTGAGCCATCTAGACTGCATTCCTCCTGCAGCCGGGCCATGGAGAAGACAAAACACACCTTCCCAGATGGACAGACTTACTTTGGGAGCATCCGGCCAGAATATGCCTGTGTTCACTCCCATTGTGAAAGGTAAAGCAGATGAGATGGATGAGGGAAGACAGGAAAATAATGGGTCCCTCAGTAAGTGTGGCAGAGGATTTGAGAATAGGTGCATGAGAGGTCTAGATCACAGCCAGGATCTTCTGGAAGAAAAAAATGAATAGTTGTGGGCCTTTTTTGTGCCTGGCACTGGGGATATAGAGATGAAGAAAACCTGGTCATGACCCTGGTGTGGCACAGAATCTGGTAACTGCAGTTGACACCCTCCGCCCTCTCATTGTCCAGCCTACCCCTGCTGCCCACTGTACTTCCCAGCCTCCTCTGGCCCATCTCTGCTTCAGGGTCTGCCTTCATCCCTACAGAGATGTGGCTGACAGTTCCTGTATTCGCTCTAAATCTTAGTGTGTGGCCGCTCCCAGGGATAACTGCAAATCTAAAAGGGCCTGTAAGGACAATAATGCCATATAAAACTCCCAACATGGAGGCTGCAGTGGTGGAAGAAGCAACATGGGGGCTGTGATTCTCCTGATGTCCCTTCAGATCCTGCTCACTAAGCTGTCTTCCCTTCTGCCTGTGCCTGAGGCAGGCACCCAGGATTTGTGATTTGCCTTTTCAATGCCCGCTGGGGGCTGTCTGCCTTCTAAGCCTCACCTCCACATGCGGGGCCTCTCAGGCCCTGCTGGGACTGGCTGTGCTCATCCGTGAGGGACCGAAGTGGCAGGGGTTCATCCTACCATTCCTTCAGCTCCAGGAGTTGAGCTTTGGAGAGTAATTGATAGATGGTTTAATGTGCCCATTAAACCATCTCAGCTGGAATCCTGGAGAGGAGCCTGATCTGGGAAATAGTGATCGACAAGATGCTGATCCTCCTGTCTCGTGGAAGGGCTTTCTTCTTCCATACTGGGTCTGAGTATGCTGAACTCAGGACAGACCATGACACTGGGAGTCCCAGGTTGATGAAGATGACAATTAGATACCAAGGCTTAAAGAGATCATCAAGGATTAGAGTCCATTTCCTCATCTGACTAACATCATGAATCATATTCTGTTATTTCCATTTTGCAGATGAAGAAATTGAGACTTAAAGGGATTAGTCCATCATTGTCTGGGGGTGATACTAGCAATGAGGAAGAAATTGGGCTGATTTTACACAGCTGATCTGAGACTCCTTTCTCTCTGAGCCTTCTCTAGACTTGTCCTTATATCTGATTTCTGTTGATGACAGAGACAGATCTTATTTCAAAATCATTGAGCTGAGGATACACCTACCTCATAAGAAGGTGTATCCTGGGAAAATATAATTCAGAGTCTCTGCAGGTGGGTGGAGTAGATGGTTACCTATATGCTATATGAGTGGCTCCTGTATGGACTTTTCTCTCTCTCAAAGCCCACTTGCCTGGGAGTCTATCATGATCAGTTCTTGGGCTTAGCATTGCCTTTTCCAGGCTTCTTTTTTAAAAATACAAAATCCCCTGGAAAGAATATCGAGACCTGAACATACCGATGTGAGTTAATGGATCAAATAATTATCTTGCAGATGGAAAGGACCTGGTCTTCTTGCAGGAGATGGCACACTAGGCAGGTTGGAGGAACAAGGAGGAGAGGTTACTGGCATAACAATGACACCTTCTTTCAGATCAGACCCTCTGACAAGAGGAGGTCCTGCCCTCCTTGAACTGACATGCTCAGGCTAAAATCTCGTCCTGAACTTTAGTGTTCCAGAAGGAAAATCTGGCCGTATTTTCCTGGAGTTGACAATAGCAGGCAAAGTTGGCTGTGCTAGATAGATTATTGATAAAAGAAGCAATTGTGTAATTTCCTTTGTGCCCTAACATCCTCGTAGTCATGACAACATGTTTAGATACTTATAATGCTGACAACCAGGGAGGTGGCTAATAATTTCTTCCCAATAATCACAGTCCCTAGGTAAGATGACTTCTGGCCCAGACTGAATTCTTGATGAGTGCTGTCTGCAGGATGATTCTGTGTGGAAAGCACTGGGATTTACGAGATATGAGTGGGCAAAAATCACTGCAGTTACTTGGTCCTTGTCCGACATAGAGGTGAATCATATACCAGTGGTAGTTGTGTGGAAATGTGTCCCCCATTACCTTTCTATTTCTCCAGATGCCACCATTAATGTACCCCTGGATTATGGCCACTTCCCCTTAGCAGGACTCCCTTGAGTGTGTCTATACCCTGCCAATAGTCAATCCACAGAGCCCAAGTCACTGTCATCTTGCCACTCTTCTACTCAAGAATCTCTATGGCTCACTCTTTCCTACTGCATTAGACCTAAACCTCTCTGCCTTAATGTTTTTCCAATCTTACCGAACCCAATCTTCTTTCTCTCCAGTGCACACTTTTAAAAAATATTTATTGTTGAAATCACTACATATGTCCCATTTTTATCCCCTCCAGCCTGCCCCCACCCCAGGCCTTCACCACCTTATTGTCTCTGTCCCTCAGTTATGCATATATGCATACCTTTTTAGTTGGAACCCAGTTTCTCCCTATCCTCTGCCTATTCCATAATGGTTCTTTCACATTTTTGTTTTTATTCAACTATTTTTTTCACAGGAAGTTTCTCCTTTACCATCTTTTTAAATTTTGCCTATCCTTCAAATTGCAGCTAAGTTCACTTTATTCCCAAGAAGCTTTCCCTGATGAGTCCAGCCCAAGGTACTGGGTCAGTATTCTTGTCTATTACCAGTGCCACACAGCTCTACAGATGTGTTATTATTTTCACGGGTTAATGGTTAATAGTCTTTACCCCCAGAAGACTGAGCTCCTTGAGGTGAGCCAGAGACATCTACAGATGTCTGCTGTACCTCTCACAAGGCCTTCCATCCTTTTTCAACCACCATTTCTAAGGCATCACTCTCTGCTTTCTTTGCTTTATTTTTCATTATACCACTTTCACCATATGACATTATCTAGCATTGTTTATCTCCTCAAACAATAAGCTCCATAAGGGTAGGGGCTTCATTTGCCTTGTCATCTTTTGTACACCCAACATCCACAACAAAGCCCCGGATGTACTATGATTTCAATAAATGAATGTTGACTGAACAAATGAGTTTGCATTCATTGGCCACTTCTCCAAAATGATGGAGAAATGGGGAGGCACCAACCCTTTCCACCATGTGTGTGGCTTCCATAACATCTAAAACTGAACTCCAGTATATATCCCTTCCAAGCCACCATAGAAAGTATTGCTGAATATCTAATGTTTCAGAGTAATACAGTCTGTAGGGGCACCCACATTCCTTTTAGAAGAGCCCACTAACCAGGGGCCACAGGCAAGGCTAGCTTACTTCTATAAAATGCATATATTCTCTTACTGTGCTGCTTACTCTTTGGATTGCTGTGAGGTTCAAATGCAATGAAGTATGATTTAAAAAAGCATTAAATTGTAAATCAACATAAACATGGGAAGCATTAGCCAACCAGTTGGCAGTGTGAAGAACTGAACTTTATTTTGATGGAGATGGTAAGAGAGATTGTGGACCACAAGGTTGGAAATAACAGTACAGGGAAGTTAGGAGCCCTCCATTAGAACTCTGCAGGATAATGTATTGTTTGTTGGAAGGATGTTTATGGATATCTCAGGAGTTCAGTAAGAAGGATGCCTTTGTCCTTAGAAAAATACAAATGATGTATTTCCATGTTTGAATGCTGATCAGTGGATTCTATCCAAAAGAAATAGTTAAAGAGGCCTTCAATAAATATTAGAAAGGGAAGGAGATACCACCACCATCACCATGATTATAATTATTCAATTAATCCTCACATCAGTCTCAAAAGGTAGGTATTATTATTCCTTTAAGAAGAGGAGAGAACTAAGGTACAAAGAGATGAAGTTCCTTACAGGGGCTCCCTTAGCTAATAAATCACAGGGCCAGGAATTGAATAAGATTTGCTAACATTTATTGAGAATTTTCTAAATGTCAGTCATTCTTCCAAGTACTTCATTTAATGCAATCCAAGGATGCAGACAATGCTATTTCCAAATTAAAGAAAGTAAGACTGAGACTTAGAGAAGTTAAGCCAATTATCCAAGGTCTCATAACTAGCAAGGGCAGAAGCTGACACCTGGCCCAGACAGGTGGCAGTGGAACCTGTGTGCTTCCTTGCTACTGTATACTACCTCCCCAGTCCCTGCCCTTTGGCCTTTGCCATGCAATGTCCAACAAATGCTTTTATAACAAGAAAAGCTATTTTCTTTTTTGTTTAAATATATTTTTATTGACTTTAGAGAGGAAGGGAGAGGGATAGAGAGATAGAAACGTCAATGATGAGAGAGAATCACTGATTGGCTGCCTCCTGCACACCCCCTATTGGGGATCAAGCTTGCAACCCAGGCATGTGCCCTTGGCCAGAATTGAACCCAGGACCCTTCAGTCTGCAGGCCGATGCTCTATCCACTGAGCCAAACCAGCTAGGGCTAAAAGCTACTTTCATTATCCCCACAAACCAAATGAAAGAGAGGAATGAAGGAAAGACAGAGAGGAATTTAGGGGCAGTAAAGAAATAGCCTGAATTGCTAAGGTGAATCCCATTGAAAGACTCTCCAGGAATTATCCCCAAATGGAGAAAGCAGAGGGCGTGATTACCCTTAGCAGATATCCTAAGGAGGTCTGACAGGCCCACATCTGAGTGCAAGGTGGTCATCAGTTAGATGGGGCCTACCAGTGTGTGTGAAGGGTTTGCTAAGATGGGGTTATGGTTTATTGAATAGCAAAAAGCACCATCCAGCTGTCTGAGAATTACATTGACAGGATGCAAAGGCAAGAGAATATTGTGTGAACCTTATTTATAGATCAACAGGTAATATTTCATAAACAAAAGGTCAACTCCAGGAAGGCAGAGTGATAAGAGAGAAACATTGCCTGCAAGTACAATATTGATATAAAAAAAATCCACCCAGGTGAATTCTTTGATGTATATTCTTTTAGTCAAAGTACATTTCTTTATTCATGAGTGTTTTCCCTAACCACTTTGGATTCCTCAGTGAAGTATGAAGGCAGTGATGAAGAATACTGATTTCTGGTTGTCTTGAATGCTGTGCCATAAAATGATCAACATCAAACGGAAGAAAAACATTTCTCAGAGTATGTGTGCAGGAATTAGGATGCTCAAGTCAAATGACAACTCACCCCTACCCCTTCTAATTTCAGGCGTTGGTGGCTGTGATTATAAACATTTATCCTGGCTTAAGGAAATAAAGAACTACTCAGTCCTACGGGTCCCTCTGACTTTTTCATTCATTTTGTGTGTTTTTTCTTTTCTTTAGCAAGTAGTTCATCATCCAAAAGAATATCTGAAATCGTTGCCGTCTACCTCTGCCTGGTTGCTGGATGGTAATGTTGTTTATGACTTCTTGCTCAGATACTAAGTGTGGAAGGAAGCTTAACTGGGATTTGCTTCCATGATATAAGCTTTCAGATTAGAGGACCAACTATGAAATTTAGGTGATTCCTCATTGCAGTTGGGAAAATATTTCTGAATCTTGAATAGATATATTGCTAGTAGAAATGTCTTTGGATTTTTAAGGTCACTGGATGCCACATCCTGGGGAGGAGCGTGCAGGTGGAGAAGACCCACATTGGACAATAAGTGAAAAAGGCTTAAAATGAACAACCCTTTGTCTCAACTTCCTGATGCAATTTGCATGGCAGTGGATGTGACAGACTTTTGGACACTGTAGAATTATGTAAGGATACTTTTTTTTCAAAGCTTCAAGGAAGATCCTTTGACAATGACAGAACTCCAAACTGCTTACTAACTCTTTTCTCTTCCCAGTTAGAAAGCACATTTTAAATGCTCCATGAACAATATTCTCCTCTCAGGAAAGGATGGAGCTGGAGTCGGTCACCTCCAGCTTTGTCTGAATGTGATAGGGAGCCAGATGGGAATGGGGACTACTCAACACCTCAACGCGAGAAAAGGACACCAAGGAGAGGCTGGACGCGACAGATGACACAGATTTCAGCGTCTTCCAGAGTCAAAGTCACACCTTTGTCCTCTGAGTTCTGCCAAAGTTTCCTCTTCTTCTATGCCCACATCCTCCCTAGTGCCTCCCCAGACCCCAGCCCCTACAGAAAAGGCCGAGGGTCCTTGTTAATAAGAATGAATGGTGCTGACCACAAGTGGGGGCCAATATTGGGGTCAAATTCTGCATCAATGATTCTTTTTAAAAATTTTATTTTGTGATGATTCTTTTTTTTTTGCACTGATTCTTTTTTTAATTTTATTTTTTTTTATTCCTCACCTAAGAATATATTTTTATTGGGGGGGGGGGGGAGAGAGAGAGAGAGAGAGAGAGAGAGAGAGAGAGAGAGAGATCAGTTGCCTCCTATAGATACCTTCATTGGGGATTGAACCTGCAACTAAGTATGTGCCCTGACCAGGAACTGAACCCACAGCCTTTTGGTGGATGGGAAGACACTCCAACAAACTAGGCCACCTGGCCAAGGCTGCAATGATTCTTCATCTCTTTATTCATCTGCTCGCAGTCTACCATTTTCACTGTTATTCATGCTATTTTAACTGGTACCGGTTAAAAATGCAGATTGACCCTTTACTGGTTAAAAATGCAGATTTTGTAATCAAAGAAAACACGAAAATTTCAAGAGAAACATCAAAAGTGCTTTATTCAAAGTAATGTCCGTCTCTAGCTACACATTCCCTCATCTTTCAGGTAATTTGTGGATACCGTCCCAATAGAACTTTTCTTGTTTTGAGGCAAACCATTCAGAGACCCAATCTTCCACTTCTTCCTACATTTTGAAGTGCTGCTCAGAAGGTGCATGTGCCATTGATTGGAATGTAATCTGAAGGAGCAAGGAATTCAGCCACCGGTGAATATGGTGGGTGGGTTAATGCTTCCCAGGCAAGATCTTTTAACGTGTCTTTAACTGGTTTTGAAGTGTGTATGGTGCATCATCATGAAGCAAAATTACTTTGCCTTATCTTCTGGCCCATTCTAGTGGTTTTCCGATCAAAGCGTGGTTCAAATTGATTATTTGTTGTTGGTAGAGATCAGTATTAATGGTTCACCTGGTTTTAGAAGTTCATAATACACCACACCTTACTGATCCCACCAAACGCATTGTCTTCTTTCCGAAGCGATTTGGCCTTGCAGTCGATGTTGATAGTTGATCTGAATCAACCCATGATTTTTTGCGTTTGGGATTCTCAAAATAAATCCAATTTTCATCGCCAGTCACAATTGGATGCAAAAAAGACTTTCTTTCGTGCTGTTGAAGCAACATTTTACTGATGACTTTTTGGTTTTCCATTTGTCTTTTTTTTTTTTTTAAATAAATCTTTATTGTTCAGATTATTACAGGTGTTCCTCTTTTATTTTTCCCCATAGCTCCCCTCCCCCTGATTCCCCACCCCACCCCATGCCCTTACCCCCCGCCACTGTCTTCATCCATAGGAGTAAGATTTTTGTCCAATCTCTTCCCACACCCCTCACACCTGCTTCCCCTGAGAATTGTCAGTCCACTCCCTTTCTATGTCCCTGATTCTATTATATTCACCAGTCCATTCTGTTCTTCAGATTTTTCATTCACTTGATTTTTAGATTCACTTGTTGGTAGGTATGTATTTGATGTCATTTTGTTGTTCATAATTTTTATCTTTACCTTTTTCTTCTTCTTCCTCTTCTTAAAGGATACCCTTCAGCATTTTGTGTAATCCTGGTTTGGTGGTGATGAAGTCCTTTAGCTTTTTCTTGTCTGTGAAGCTCTTTATCTGACCTTCAACTCTGAATGATAGCTTTGCTGGGTAGAGTAATCTTGGTTGTAGGTTCTTGCTGTTCATCACTTTGAATATTTCTTGCCACTCCCTTCTGGCCTGCATAGTTTCTGTTGAGAAATCAGCTGACAGTCGTATGGGTACTCCCTTGTAGGTAATTAACTGTTTTTCTCTTGCTGCTTTTAATATTCTCTCTTTGTCTTTTGCCCTTGGCATTTTAATTATGATGTGTCTTGGTGTGGTCCTGTTTGGATTCCTCTTGTATGGGGTTCTGTGTGCTTCCTGAACTTGTAAGTCTATTTCTTTCACCAGGTAGGGAAAGTTTTCTGTCATTATTTCTTCTAATAGGTTTTCAATATTTTGCTCTTTCCCTTCTTCTGGCACCCCAAAAATTCGGATGTTGGTTCGCTTGAAGTTGTCCCAGAGGCTCCTTATACTATCTTCATATTTTTGTATTCTTTTTTCTTTTTGTTTTTCTGGTTGGATGTTTTTTGTTTCCACATATTTCAGATCTTTGGTTTGATTCTTGGGGTATGTTGCTCTACAGTTGAGTTTCTGCATATTCTTTATTTCAGACAGTGTATGCTTCATTTCTGACTGATCCTTTTCCATTTTTTTGGCATTCTCATTAAGTTCCTTGAAGGTCTCATCAAGTTTCTCAGCGGTTTTAAGAAGATTCTTGAGTAACCTTATAAATGTGGTTCTGAACTCTATGTCATCCAGTAGTTTGCTTTCCTCCGTTTCTTTCATTCGTGACATGTTTCTTTGTCTCCACATTTTGGCTGCTTCCCTGTGTTGATGGAGTAGCTTTGTGTGGTAGGTGATCTATAGGGGGCAGTAGCTCAGCCTCCTCAATCACATGAGGTGGATGCTCTTGGTATATCCCTTTGTGGGCTGAGTGCAAAGTCTTGGTGTAGTTAAGCCTTAATTTCTGTTGGTACACTGGGAGGAATTGACCTCCAGGCCAATTAGCTGTGAGCACTCCCTGTGTCTATAATGGAAGAACTGCTGTGCTGAAGACACGCTTATGGGGCAGGACTTGTTTCAGTGGGGCTTTGGTGCTCACTGAGTCTGCCTCTTGAATGTGTCACTTATGGATGTGAGGAGTTGAAATCTGGTGTCTCACACTGACCACTAGGTACACTGGCTTCTGGATCTCCAATGGGGTGCAGGACAGCTACTGTCTGAGGCCACTCAGCAGGAGCTACAGTGAGAGCTGCAGTTTTCTCCTCTTTGCTTGGGGTTTGGAGGTTTTGGAGCTGTCTGACCCAGGCTGCAAGTTTGCTAGGTTAAGCTGCGATAGGGCAGGCCTTTCTTATGCTAACTGAGCTGCTTGGAGCTTGGGTGGGTTTGTAGGTTGTGCAGGGCGTGGCCTCAGGGTGTCACTAGGTTAGGGCGTGGCAAACAGTAATGGCTGCTAGTTAGCTGGCTCTGAGTCCCCAATGGCATCCAGGAGTCCCGTGCCCCAGTGCAGTAAACAATTATTCCTGAGCGCAGCTCTGCAAGCAAGCCACCCTCACTGGCACACAGTCCAGCTTCTCTCCATAGGAGTTTGGGTCCCCTGCGTCAACCCAGAGACTGGATTTCAGAGTAATCGGGGGCTTGTCTCCATTCAGGTTGAAAAAAGCAACGCACCCAGTCGCCCGCAGCCAGCCCAGATCACGCGCCTCCGTACCTCAGCTTTTCAGCGCTCGTGCACGTCTCAATGCTCTTTTCTCTTTCCTTCTAGTTGTAGAACTTCCACTCAGCCAGAACCTGTGGTTCTGGGTGATAGACGTTTTGTCTTTTAGTTGCAGTTTAAATTGTTGTGGGAGGCAGCAGTTTAGGTGTTTACCTACGCCGCCATCTTCTCCATTTGTCTTTCGTTCAGTTGATGTGGCACCCATTTTCCTTCCTTTGAAATCTTTCCCATTGCTTGTAAATGATTGGATATTGTTTGCTGAGCAATGTTTAATCTTTCTGCAAGTTTTTTTTGAGTTTGACACGCATCTTCATCCAATCATGCTTGTAATTGTTAGTTTTCAAACTTTTTCGGTTGACTTGGATATTCTTTGTCTTTCACATCGAAATCATCACTTTTAAAATATTTAAACCAGCGTTCACAAGTATTTTGAGATGGATCATGTTCACCAAAGCTTCCTGAAGTATACGATAACTTTCAGCAGCACTTTTCTTCAAAATAAAGTAATGAATTAAAACTTCCTGCAAATGCTCTTTTTTTTTTGGCACGAAATTAGACATTTTTAAGTGTAAAAATATCTTCAGAAAATTTGACATATGAAGTTTTGAAGCTTGCTGTCAATACAACAAAATAGCATACATATCAACATATGTGTAACTCCATCTATTGAAAACAATCCGTATTATTAACTGGTACACCTAGTATATATATCTATTCTTTTTTATACTGCTCAGGCATATCCCAAAGTTCTCATTTTGAACTCATTGCAAACACTCTAGAAAAAAGCTAAAGGTCTTAGCTTTTCAACACTTAACTATTCAACACTTATAAGAATTTTCCTGAGGATGGACTCATAGACCTCAGTTGATCAGAAATAATCATTCTACAAATAACAGTATATTTTAAAATGTCTTTTGAGCACTTTTTAGTATAAAATATTTTGTAAAAAATATTTTCACATATAAATCTCACTTGAGGCTCATGAGAGCCATGTACATCCCAGAAGTGCAGTGATTGGCCCAAGCGTAAGTGGTGGGGCCAGGATGAAGCCCTAGATTTTCTAAGTCTAAGACCCATACCTTATTTGCTAATCCACATTTCCTCCACTTTTGTGCCTAACCTAGGCTAGCCTCTGCAGAGAGTATAGCAAAGTCTATTTAGGGAGCCAAGACTCCCAGCTCTGAAACTAGAAGTGACCATAACCCTAACTCTGAGCAGGACTGCCTACATAATTTATGGGGTTCAGTGCAACATGAAAATGCAGGCCCCCTTGTTCAGAAATGTTTATTTCAAGACAAAACAGCAGAGAACTAAACCTAGTCTGAGGTTCTCAGAGTGTGGGGCCCTTTTGAACACAGGGCCCTGTGCGACTGCATAGGTTGTGTGCCAACAAAGCCAGTCCTCTCACTGACATTAACTCAGAAGTGGATGACCTTGTTTTTTTTTTTTTTTTCTCTCTTCCGTGAAATTGTTTATTCCTTCCGTCAGTCTCCATTCAGAGATCTATGGCACATAATGGCCTAGTGTTCCTTAGTATACCTACTAACTCCAGTTCTTATAGATCAAAATTTAGGGACAGAGACATAACATCAATAGTAGCTAATATGTATTGATCATTTACTATGTGACAGATACTGTGCAAAACTTTGTATGTGCTTTAAATTAATTGCCAACATGGCCTCAATTCTGTGTCATTCCCTGTGTTCACATACCTGGTGGTGTGACTTCAGCTTTTCCCATCAAGAAGAAGAGTCTGTTTCTGCCCCTCTCAAACCTGGGCTGGTCTTAAATTTCTTTGGCTAATAAAATTCACCAGAAGAGATGGTGTGCTAGTTCAGGGGTTAAGACTCAAGAGGCTTGAAAGCTTCAGCTCTCTATCCTGGAATCCTAGGCTGCCATGAGGACAAGCCTGTGCTAGCCTGCTGGAAATGAGCACCACTCAGAGAGAGATGTCATTTCAACTGAGACCATCCAGATCAACAAGCTTCCCGCTGACCTGCCAACTATCTGCAGATGCATGAGTGAGCTAAGCTGAGGTCAGGAAAACGAGAGTCCTGTCAGCACCATTCCTCTGATCAACTCACAGGTGAGAAAGGATAAATAGTTGTTGCTTTAAAACTCTTTCTTATAGGGTAGTTGGTTATGCATCATGATTATTTAATAAGTAACAGATTTATTATTTCTATTTTCTCAACAAGGAAACAAGCTTGTCTGAGATAAATAGTGGGCCTAGAAAAAGTTTGCTCCGTAGCCCAAATTCTTGTTTGTTATTTTGAGGGGCCACGTCATAGCATCCAGGGCTCTGCCAAGCCCTTGGCTAATTTAAAAGCCATTTGAGTAGAAGAAGCAGTAATTTTGCTGATGGGGGCAAGCCCAAGGGATGGAGCTCAAACACCAGGAATCTCTCTGCTGATCAATACCATGCCTATTATTAACCAAAACTTACAAAATCAAACACTGTAATCTGTCAAAGAAAAAAATGCATATATGCAGAACAGAGGAGATAATGTCTTTGAGGTCAAGGTTGCAAACTAAATGCTAGCAGAAGTTTTGGCTGCATTGCATTAACACTAAATTAAGACTGAGTTCTGCAAGAGGTCTGTGTGACAGTCCCATTAATGCAAATGGCATTTCGTGTGATGTCTGTTTTAGTAAATGAAAACAAAATGCAATTATATTAGTGAAATTCACTCATTAAACTCAAGTAAAATTCACCAGCAAGTGTCTCTCCACCTCCACTTCTGCCTCACATCTTTGATAAAAAGCAACTGCTTCCCAGAGTAGCAAGTGGACATTTTGCTAAAATAGGATCATACACACTTTGATCATAGAGGGGGCACCAGAATACAGGAGTTCTTACAAATATCGGAGGTTGGGCAGGTTCTGGAAGGCATCAGGGTCGATGTACAGCAGATTGTTGGCCTTTTCAATTCTTCTGTAAAAGAACATGAACATAATCTCAACAGTAAGGAATACTATAGTATTTTTTACATTATGCAGAATATATCAATGGCATCCATCCATCCATCCATTTATCCATCTATTGTTTCAATAAAAATTGAGCATGCATGCAGTGCCTTTTACCATGCTAACTCACACAAACTAGATATTAACTCTGTCCTGTTTAACTCTCATCACCAAAGTCCTCCTGGTCTGTCCGTCAGAGGCAAACAAAGCTCTAGTTGGGTGGGTCATTTTCACCCTGAGCACAGCTGAGTCTTTTACTAGTAAGGACCTTCCAGGGTGTGAGGATGCTAAGAAGATAGGGATGAGACCAATAGGGGGAATGGAGCTTTTGTATGGTCAGCAGACAAAAGATAAGGGGATGAAAAACAACGAAATAGAGTGGAGAACAAAAGAGTGAAGAGGCAAAGGAAGACAAAGGTTGGGGGCAAACAGTGGGCATCTCTGGTTTTAACCATGAAATCCCAGCAGACAGTAGCTGAGGATATGCCAGTGATTCTCTTCCTGCTATAGACTGAGGCTGCTCCCTTGCAGCTGGTGGGAGGTGGTGACTTCTCCAGGTTGGCCTGTGCCATGTCCTGATCAATAGTTTGGAGGTGAGCATGTTTGCATTTGTATTCCAACAGAGAAGCTGCCATTTCCTTATCTTGCTGAATCAATGTATATTTGCAGAGATGCTCTGTGTTAATTACTTTCTCCTTGTTTCATTAGTTTTTATGTTGTAGTAACATGTAGCTACCCAGATCCAAGTACCAGGTAATTGATAATTTTAAGTACAGTCAGTACTACATGGGGGTGAGCACCTCTCCATGCAGGAAAGGTGTCCCATTAGCTCTACTGCCCATTGCATAGGGGGACGTCTGCTTGACCCTGCTCAGAGGGCTGGCTGCCCTGTGGTTCATTTCTCTAATATTTCCTGTGGGTTCTAAGACTCTGGTCATGTCTCCTTTTCCCTCTAGGGGAAGGAGAGGCCAAGCAGAGAGAGGAGAAAGGATGGAGCAGGAGGGCAATGGGAAGAGGAAGGGAAGGCACAGTTGCAGAGGATTAATGACAATGAGGGAGTAAGGGGGTGAGGGACTGGGTGGGTGGTAGGAAGGAAAAGGAAGGGAGAGTCTGCCAAAATGGACAGACTGAGTGTCTGTCCTTCCTAAACGAAGTGTGTGTGTGTGTGTGTGTGTGTGTGTGTGTGTGTGTATTACATGCTGGTCATTAGATACCATATATGTATGTATATGTCTATTCCCTACTGATACTTGGCAAATACTTAATATTTTTAAAAAGATACAAGAGTTGAGAGATTTATATTCAAGTTCTTATCCTGCTGTGGATTTTGCTGGGTTACTCTAGGCAAGCCTCATAACTTCTCTGTGCCTTTCATCACTCATCTGTAAAATTAGAAGAGTGATTCATTGGCTCTCTTAACTGTGTTTCATGGAAATTTTGTGAGATGTTAATGTATGTGCCACAGAAGAAACCTTTGCAGTGACATTAGTTGAGAGCCCTTTAATATAATATCTTCCTTGGAGATTCCAAGTGTATATACTCATATTACAAGTTCTGAGAAGTTTTTCTATAGTAAGTGAATTTAGATTGATTTTCCCAATTTTATTTGACCATATAATTTCCCACTCGTTTTTAAACACAAAAAATTCCTGAGTGTTTAATGATACACAACCTACTTTGGAAAATTCTGGACTAGACCATTTCTAACGTGTCTGCTAGCCTATGATTCGATGAAGTAATTTATAGTCATTATATGAGACAGAAGTGGATCTGTGTGAGTAATGACATATTGTAACCTAGAATGTCAACAAGAGAAAGGAAATTTGATTGGAAGAGTAGGAGAAGCAAGAATCATTGACACACTCATGCCAGTTGATGTGTTAGATCTAATTTACATTTATCATATCATACATTTATCACAGTGATATTATGAGGCACACAATTATATTGTTCCCATTTTATAGATAAGAAAACTAAGGCTCAGAATGATTTTGTATCTTGGCCAAAGGTTTTTTGTGATTATATGGCATAGGCAAGTATTCAGACTAGGACTACTCATCCTCAACTACATCATGTGAGACTAATTTTGGGTTTTGACTGTGGAATAACTTTGAATGAGAGGATGAGGTGGAGATACTTGCTGGCAGTCTCAGAGCCAAGTTCTTGGGTTTACTATGCAAACAACTCTGGGAGTAGGGGAAATGGGGTAAGACTAAGTTCTGGATTGGTGCCTGGATACCAGGCTGAGTTCCCTTTGGGCTGACTTTCATCTTAAAAGGAAATTGCAGGGATATGAGGACAGAGCAGAGCTGGGAATAGAAGCAGACTTTCAGGTGATTGTCAAGAACAGTCATGAGCAAACCCCATAGTTTCTTGCTTACATTTCATGTAATTTGGGCATATTGGAGAACACATTCGCCTCTATCACTTCCAAGACATCATTCTGTGAGATCTCTCTGTGAAGAAAGATGTATAATTCAAGTCAGTTCAGTTATACTCCATAAATGGACTCAGGGCTTAGCATAGAGGCTGGTGGTTAGGATGATTCATGAGACTCACAAAACACTTTCCTGCCCTCCATGAAGTCAGCTGTAATAAAACAAATATATTAGATGCTAATACTTGCAGAACAATGGGAGAACAAAACCAAGGCGATGCCTCACGTTACAGGCTTGTCAATCAATAGATGTAGAGACTGAGTCTGCAGAGGGAAAAAGACTTGCTTAAAGATATTTAGGGAACGTGTAGGATGAGAACAAACTTTAAGTCCCCTCCCCTGGGGGTTGGTTAACTTTTCCTACAGGACCAGAGAGTAAATATTTTTTGGTTCAGCAGACCATTTGGTCTAAGTTGCAACTATTCAACTGATAACTTAGGGCAAAAGTAGCCATAGATAGCATGTAAATGAGCATGACTATGTTCCAATAAAATATTATTTATAAAGACAGGTGGCAGGTTGCACTTAGTGCCATGGGCTATACTCAGTGACCCTGCCCTAGACCATGAAGTCAAGTTCTTCTGTCTGCTGACCTGGCTGTGGGAGATGAGAACCTCAATTCAGTGTCTTTTAAATAAACATGGATTTAAATCCTTCCCTGGTCAAGTCATTACCCAAGTGGGGGTTGCTGTTTCAAGGTCTTTGGCATTAATGTTGTCTGAAATAACCCCCAAAGATCCTTTAGCCCCAGTTTCTTTCCCCATGGAGTAATTTGAGGGCAGTGGAGAATGAAGTCCACTGTGCAAAAGCCTAGGGTTTGTGAAGAGGGAGGGTGGCTTAATCAGTTAATTTTTATAAAGTGGCTCACAGATGAAACATGCTATTAGGCTTCCCGAGGAAGACCCGCATGCAGTTCCAAAACCAAAACTGAGTGTCTCCAGAAATCTCAAGGTAGCATACGTTCAAATTGGCTGAGGAAAAAGCCAGTTTGTTGGCCTGTTTAGCTGAAGAGCTCAAAAAAGGCCCTTGATCAAGGGACCAGCCTGGAGGGCAGGACAGGAGACTGCCTGGTGGGAGAGGGGAAGTGTAACTGTGAACAGCAGCCACCTCAGTGAGAGGGGCTGGTGACATCTGGGGCTTGTCACCTCAGTGAAGATAGGGTCATTTCTCACAAGGCTCCATGAGGGAGGAACACATTTTATGAGAGAAAACTGCTTCTTATTCTAGGAAAGTATCTTTTATGATTCATTTGGTAATTTGAAGTCTTCACAACTTTTACTGTTGAACATAGATGAGGGGTGTGTGTGTGTGTGTGTGTGTGTGTGTGTGTGTGTGTGTGTGTGTGTAATAGAACACGTTGGACATTGGCCATTTATCTTGCTCCTCTGGCCTGTAGATGGAAGGAGTGGAAGAGTTGCACAGGTGGAGAATAAGGCATGGGGGGAAGAACTAGATGACAGAGGGGGTTTAAATGCAGATAAAGTCATTTTTACCGAAAGCTATTTTCAGGTTCACTTGCAGTTACCAATAGGTTGGTCACTGCTTGTGGTCATATCTCAGTCTAATAATGCCCCAAAGGCAGGCATTTCTCCTTAAAAGATAACGAAACATCTGCCAAAACCGGTTTGGCTCAGTGGATAGAGCATCAGCCTGTGGACTGAAAGGTCCCGGATTCGATTCCAGTCAAGGGCATGTGCCTTGGTTGCGGGCACATCCCCAGTGGGGGGTGTGCAGGAGGCAGCTGATCGATGTTTCTCTCTCATATATGTTTCTAACTCTCTATCCCTCTCCCTTCCTCTCTGTAAAAAATCAATAAAATATATTTAAAAAATAATAAAAGATAACTAAACATTAATAGAACAAACAAGCCAAGAAACACTTCTCAATTAATTCAGAAGGTAGTTCACATTTTATGGCCTCACCTTGAAGGATAGGAGGGGGTATAGGAGTTGTGGGGGGGTGGGGGAGCCTTTGGCTGGATGAGCACTGGGGAGAGGTGAACAGTGTGCTGTAGTGGGAAAGTACCTCAATGAGAACAGTCCAACCCAGGTCTGTTTCTAGTTATTTCTATTACCATTTATTAAGTGTCTTCTATTTACCAGCCATTCACATAGGTTCTCTCCCATCCTTTGAACATGCCTATGAAGTTGGCATTTTTATCTCTATGTTAATAAAGAGCCCTGCCTAGATGCAGAACCATTTTCTTATATGTACCTTGCCTCCCAGGCCACGTTGGGCCCAATATTTCCACTCCTATATCTTTACTCAAGAGAAATAAAAATTTATGCACTTTCAAAGACTTGTACACAAATGCCCATAGCAGCTTTATTTGTAATAGCCCCAAACTGGAAGCAACCCAATTGGATAAACTATGGAATATTCATGCCATGGAATACTGCTCGTCGATAAAATGCAACAAACTGCTGATACAACATCATTGAGTCTTTAAAGAATTATGCTGAGTGAAAGAATGCACACTGTATGATTCCATTTCTATGTGGTTCTAAAACAGGAAAAACCAATCTGCACTGAGGGAAACCAGGGTAATTATTGCCTGAGGCCTCGAAGGAGGTTGCTGACAGGGCAGAGGCACGGGAACTTTCTGGGGTGATGAAAATATTCTATGTCAAGGTTGGGGAGGTAGTAACATGGGTGTGTGTATATATGTGTCTAACTTATTGAACCTTAAACTTAAAATGGGTACATATATTTTGTTGTATATAAAATATACTTTAAAGTTATTTGAAAATGCCTTCTTTTTAAGGAAGAAGACTAAAACTCCATTTTTGTTCGTTTCATTTTGAGAACTGAATTAAAGGGACAATGGAAGAATCTTGGTCATGTTGTCTGGCCAGAATGTGGTGTTCAAATCCTAGTTCTATCTTGGTGATTCTATGTTAGGTTCCTTCCCAAGTTGGCTGTCTTTCCCTCCATCCCACATCTGGAAAGTTAAGAGTTGGACTAGATCAGAATTTTTCAGCTCCGGCTGCACATTAGAATCTTCTGGTGGACAAATTCCAAAGTCTGGGTCCACACCAGAGAGTTGGATTTGTTTGGTATGGGGTTTGACTCTGGTGTTTTTTTTCTCCCTTTAATTCTGCAAGCAAAGGTGAGTCTAATGCGCATGGAAGGATTGAGACCGGCTGGACTAGATGGCCAAAAGGTCCTTTTAGATCTATGATTTCTGTCTTAAAACTTGCTTCAGGGCAAGGAACAATTTTTCCTTGGCTGATAAGACAATAAATTAAATAAACAAGGTTCCTGGAGTACAAGATAATGGGACTAAATAGAAGCAAGAGAAACCTGGAGATGGAACCTAGAGACAGGAGTAAGTAGAGCAGGTGTGAGTTAGGTTAATTTTTTCATAAGAAAGTTTCAACAAGAAATCACAACACTGCAAATGTGTAGCAGGAGATGTGAAAAATATGTAGTAACACCTTACATTTAGGGTTGATAATTAACAATATATATATATTTTAATGTATAGCTTCCCTTCGTTTTCAGTGCACCTGTATAAATTAGAGTTAGTGCAGTTCAATACCATCTCCAGTTAGATTATCAGAGGTGATCTGGCTTAGCTAAGACAATTGTTATCACTCAAATGGTCTTTGAAGGGAGGATATGGAATCTTTCTATCCAAAGAACTTACCTAATTAAGGAATCATTCTTTGTCTCAAATGATTCTGTTAAGAATATTCTTTGCAGTTGTGACAAATCATTACAATTGGCACAATTCAAGGTGTGATGGTGTTTCGTAAAAGTTAGAGGTAAAGGTTCATGAGAGAGGAGAGCTCTAGGGTTGGGATAGATCTCAAAGTGGCCCGGTGGTCTGTATGGTCAAACAATTTTTTATAATAATGCTAAAATAGAAAAGTTCACTTTCATTCCAAGGTAGATACTGAACGCTGCCCTTCTTGGGTGACGGGTCCTGACTGGGGGAAGTTTATTTCCTGAGGTGAGGCTCTCATTTTCTATGACAGTGCTTTTCAAGTGTTCATGCACATGTGAATCACCTGGGGATCTTGTTAAAATTCAGATTCCCAGGGGGAAGATCTTGAGTGGGGCCTGAGGTTCTGCATTTCTAGTACCTCAGGTAAGGGGATCATGCTACTATTGAGATCACACTTTGGACTGCAAGGCTCTTTAGAAGAAAGGTTAATAAAACCCCAACAGATCTTTCTCCCCAACACAGATATAGGAGAATATGTGAAAAGAATGATAAAGGAGTCCAAATCAACTGAAGAGGAATGAAGTACTTGATTTTAAGAACCCAACATCCTCTCTGAAAAGCTTTCCCTTACTCTCTCATCATTAAAGTTCCCCTACCCATTCTCACAAGACTTCTTTAATTTCTCAGTTAAAGCAATTCACACATTGTGTTGTCATTGCTTTTTGGGAGTGGTGGTAGTGGCATTGTTTAACTCCCCAACCTAACTTTGTGTTTCTGGATGGTATCTTATCTGTCTATCTTTGTATCTCCAGCAGCTAGTGGTAAGTTGGCATGTAATAGATACTCAACAAATGTTTAGTAGATGGATGGATATTTGAAGTAAAAGTAGTCTTTGAGTCCCATTAATGGCACCCATAAAACTGCAAAGGAGATAAAGTTTGTCTTCGGTATTTAATTACTCTCCTTTCTCTAGGCAACATGCCCAAATCTGGTAAAAGGTGACAAGGCTAGCTTGTCTGTGAGATAGGCTTTTGTCCCAGTGGTTTTTACATTTAACACAGCATGCAATGGGCACATGTATGTATTTGGTCTGCTGTACTAATGGTGTCTGGATGCCTTTAGCTCTACTTATCTAGGTCCAAGATGAGGTCCTGGAATTCACAAACACCCATATACCACATTTTCCCTTTCAAACCACTCTAGATGTCAGCATTTCTCAAGCTCTGTTTTAGTATCCCTCAATCTTGTCCTGTTAGTACCTTTTTTGTTGATGCCTCACATGTCATTGGAATGTTTCCTTGTAGACCAGAGTCCCAGGTCTGTAGCTGCCAAAGTCATATTCTACTACATGTTCTGCAAACCCTTCATGGACAGCTAGTCTAGGGCATGTTTATTTTCCTCTTCCAACTCCTCCCCTCCCTAATCACAGATGTGGCCAACAGCTCCATCTGTCTCCCTCTTGGCTCATGGCCCAACCCAAGCTTTAAATCCTGGAATCATCTCTGACTAATCTTTAAAACTGAATATATCCTAAATCCTCTCAATTACTTTTTTCAGTGTTTCTTGCAAATGTCTCTTCATTTCCCACTATCATTATCGTAATAATGGCTCTTTGCAATTTCCGTTAGACCAGCAGTTCTTAACTGATGACTCAGGAGAGGTTTGAGTGGGCCATGAGTCATTTTCTTTCAAACAATTAAGTGTTCTGATGATTTAATTAAAATTTGGAGTAGATTCAAGATAATGTATGTAATATGCAAGAAAATAAAAATGGAGTGGCTAGTGGAGAAAAGGGTGTAGTATAAGGTGATGGCCTAAGAGTTTATCTCTGTCTGGATATAGGAGTGTATCTAGTACTTACAATTGAGTGCCATCAGTGTGATTGTTGTTTGGGAAAGCAAATGGAATGAAAGGAGAGGGATAAATAGTGAAGGAGGGAAAAAGAGCAGGAAGGAAAGGGAAAGAGATTTTCTGGAGGTAGAATGGTATTAAAGTTAGAAGTTAGAAAAGGTAGACAATTCCTTTATTACTCTGTGTATGCATCTCAGAAATTGTTTAAACATTCATTCATTAAGTTCTAAGTAATGGAAGACAAAGGATTGGGAAGGTCATAAGGGAGTGGACACTGTGTGTAGAGAAGAAAGGGAAGAGACATTGATTGGGTTTATTGGCTTCAGTGTGGTCTGCCAGAAAGAACAACATTTTAACCATGGTGACTACTAAATCTATTAGTACACGGACCCTGGGAGGTGTTTATATTAAGGAATTTGAACCTTCCACTATCTATACTGCAGTAATGCAGAGCTGCATGAGGAGACAAGGACTCCCAAGTGGCAGGAGGAAGTCTTTCATCACTTTAGCAAATCACGGAAGCTCTCTGAGATCCATTTCCTCTGTGAGATACTGCTAAGACCCTGTCTCTCAGTACATTGTACACTCCATTCTCTGTAGTTGGCGGGACTGTTGATGACCATATGAATAATGCATGTCATGCAGGAGGAACCAAAGCACACAGTGTTATCCAAAGGTTATGCTGCCTACTATTATTTTTATTACATCACTGGAGCCAGGAGATGTAGGTTCTAGTCTCAACTCTGCCACTAATTAATCACTCTCCTTGAGTCAAATCAGTTACCTTTGCTGGGCCTTTCTTCCTCATCTATAAAACAACACTATTGATTCAGATAATCTTGTGGGTTCCTTCTAGCCCTAGAATTCCATGATTTTAATTATTTCTGTGATTCTGTTATTTAAAGACAGCCAGCCACATGGTTGGCAGTTATCCATGACAGCCAGCTTTCATTTCTAACAAGCTGGGGTGAAGGCAGGGGCTCTGTGAAGCATCCTTCTTAAGGCACTGCATCTGTTCCCTTAGGAGCAGCTCTGTGGACAGACCCATGAAGGAGCAGCAGCAGGGTATCCAGCTAGGGCCGTTCTCCCTGAGCCCTGGACACAGTAAAAAAGTACCCCTGGCCTGAGTCATTTTTCTCCTGAAGCTTTTATTGTCAGCTTAAAGAGGGCTCCATTGAGCTCCCTGTAAGCCAGTGTTGATTTATTCCTTGTCATCTATCCCGAGCTTCTTTACCAAAGAAACACCAAATGTGTGTATACACGGCAGTTATTGTGGGCTTTCCTGTCCACTTCCTTCACCCCACAGCACCCAAAAATCTTCCTTCATAATCTCTCTAGGGTCTGTTGTGCCTTTTTGCTGTCCTTGGCACACCTGTAACATGACCCACCCTCCCCCAGTTGGCTTTCATCCTCCTCCCAGCCTCTGTTTTCACTCTGTAATACGTAATTACTCTGTCTTTTATGCTCCGTCATTTTCCACCCCATTAACTCTTATTCTTGGCACAAAAGTGCCCCCTTTATGGGCTGCAATGAGGGAACAACAAGGAAATCACATTTGGCCATTTCTGAATTTGAGTCACATTGTTTTCTCTTCCTCTTTGGAATGCTTGAGTGTAGCACCCTCATAAGCACCCTGCATGCAGAACTGTTATCCATTCTGCTCTTTGCTACGCTTTCTGAATTTCTTTGAAATTAGAAATTCAGGGGTCTGTTTTCACCGACTCCATAATCCCTTTCTGAGCAGTACATTTACCTATCCCACCCCAAATGGCAATCCAATGCCCTACTCCAGGCTCTTTTTTGCTTCACATTGGTCCTGAAAATATCCCTGTTTTTACCGCAAAGAGCTCTCTAGGTCAGGATAAAGGTAGATGGTTTTTAAAAAGAGCTTCTTATTTTATGAGACTTTGCCACTGCCTGGAGAAAAATGCAGTCATTCTATAAAGTAAGGAGGAGACTGGATTCTCTGCCAACACAAGACTTTGATTCAGCTGGTCAAGGCCACCCAAGTTGTTGGGAACCAGTTCAGTGTATATCCACGCCTTTTCTGTGCTTTGGAAACCTTTGTTTAAACAAACACTTAGAAAGAAGCAAAACAGCCCGGCTGGTGTGGCACGGCGGTTGAATGTTGACCTTTGAACCAGGAGGTCACTGGCCCAATTCCCAGTCAGGGCACATGCCCAGGTTGCAGGTTCAGTCTCCAGTCAGGGGCATGCAGGAGGCAGCTGATCAATGATTCTCTCTCATTATTGATCTTTCTATCCTTCTCTCCCTCTCCCTTCCTCTCTGATATCAATAAAAATATATTAAAAAAAGAAGGAAAGAAGCAAAACAATGAATGGTGGAGTTGTTCCAGTTGAGGTCTGGGGTGTCGGCTGCATGGGGCAGAAGAGAACCGAGATCTCCTTCCTCACTTAAGGAGCTTCGAGGGGCTCTTCTGTACCCCTAGGCATGTGTGCAATTTAATTGTGAAATACACATTTGTGTTTTACTAAAATAATTTCAGGTCATGAAGATCCTGTCAGGAAGACATCTTTTAGGAAAAGTTATCTTGTTTTGTTATGCCCCTGAAAAGAGAATTTCCTGGTATCGGCACAGGAAGGAAGGGATTTTAACAGCTATCTTCTAGTTACTTTCCTACTCATGCCTCCTCTCCCCTCTTCAGATAAAGTAACAGAAAAATTAAACAAAAGCACAAGACACTGTATTTACTGTATTTATGTGAGAAAATAATAACAGCTGGTTTTGCTTAAAATGTTCCTTATTTATGTTGATAAGAATGAATTTTTACTCATCCAAACAAGTTCCGTTACATGGGTCTCCTTGCTGGAGTTGTAGAAACAATAGTCAAAGCTAGCTGACTTCCAGGAAAGGGACTATCTGTGTTCTAAGCCAGACAATAGAAATAGCCTTGTAGACTCTGACAAGCTGTGTGAAGCAGGTAGTTATTTAACCTCTCTGAGCCTCCTATCTGAAATGAGGACAGTAGTATTTACCTTGTTGAATAATTACATTTTAAGTATCTGAAGCTTAGTAAGTGTTAAAGAAATTGCTTTTTAGTACCATTGTTGTTATTTTTTTCTAGAGTCTAGTGACTATAAATTTTTAGGGCTAAGGAATTTGTTATATTCCTAACTGGTCATCAGTGCACCAAGCAGGCACTCCGTAACTGTGTTCTGAATGGACACATGGCATCTGCAGGGCTTGAAGTCCTTTAAATACTTTTTTATTGATTTTAGAGAGAGTGGAAGGGAGAGGGAGAGAGATAGAAGCTTTGATGAGAGAGAAACATCAATATCGATCGACTGTCTCCTGCATGCCCCCTACTGAGGATCGAGCCAGCAACCCTGGCATATGCCCTGATTAGGAATCAATCCTGTGACCTCTTACTGCATGGGTCGATGCTCACCCATTGAGCACCACCAGCTGGGCTCCTTTGTCTTTTATTGATTAAAGTAAACGTTTGCTTTGCCCTCACACTTGAGTAGTGGAGCAGGAAGGAAACCCATCCCAATACTAAGGCTCAACCTTTAAAGTTTCCTCCAATGAGAATTCTGTCATCCTCCAGAATCAAGACATTTGCCTTCCTCTGAGCTTCCCTAGCACACTTCTTGTGTCATTGCCAGTGTATTTTATCATAGTTGGGCTAACAGTCATGCTGGCTATGCTGCCTTCTAGTCCTAAGCCCCTTAGGGCTGGAACTGTGACCACTGTTGAATTCTCAATAGAACAAATCCATTACATCACACCATGCAGGCTTTAAATTTTACTGAGTTGGAGGGAAGAGATATTAACAATGCTTTAGCATTTTTGGTACCAAATCTCAAATTACTTTTCAGGCCTCTTATTCAGTCATACTCAACAGAATACAATTTTTGCCTCCAAGATGCTTCTAGTAAGATAATGCTCTTTAATCTTTTCCATTGAAGACTGATTTTCAAGGCTTCCTATTCAATAAGTGATTGTTGATTGACTAAATTAATGAAAGAAGCAAAAGCTGTTATCAGTGAAAAGGGTAATGCACAGGAAGTTATGGTAATTTACCTAAAGTCACACAGCAGGTTAAAGGTAGAGAAGCAGAACCTGTGTTTGTCAGCTTCCATGCTGATGCTCTTCAAGCACACATGCAGCATCCTGATGCTATGTATCCTTGTATCTAACTTTAGGTTATGAGTAGTCACCTCCTTCCTGCTTGTTCATGATACATTTTCTTTATTTTATTTTTCCAAAAAATGTAAGTATTTGGAGGAAAAGGAAAACGTTCTGACCAAATGGTAGAAATTCTGGGATCAATTTATTACATCAAGTCCTGATTTAGATTTCAGAATTCATTTGAATATATTAGTTTCACAACTTGTATATCTAATTATGTTTTCCTATGTCACCAACTGTAAGCAATTTCCCCCCTTTTAGGATTATTGTATCTTTAAATGTAATATATAAGACACAGGAATTACCATAGCAACTTGCTTTTCCAATTAGGCTGCAATCACTGACAATCAATATGATTAGACAAGGTCAGTGACAGAGTAAGCCCCATAGTCTTTCCAGAAAGCTGGGGAGGTGCAAAGACAATGAAGAAATGAGAAAACTATTGGAAAATCTCTCCCCAGAGTTGAGAGTGAGTCTTTTATTGCTTGCTGCTTGTATAACCTAAAGAGGTGTCTTACAGTGGCAACAGTTAATAACTTGCTAGCAAGAACTGGGGAATGGAGGCTGAGAAATGTTCCGTTGAGGTTGGTTTTTCTTTCTTCTAGTCCCCAAACACTTTATAAAACTAAGGATTAAAAATTACCAACTACAGACTGATTCATTTGCCTCTCAGCATAACCATTATTGCTTGTCTCATTTTCGGTTCTTATAAGTGTATCACATGATCTCACTCATCTAGGGGAAATAATGAAAAACATAAACTGATGAACAAAAACAGACCAGGAGACAGGGAAGCATCGATCAGACTGTCAAATCTCAGAGGGAAGGTAGGGGAGGGTGGAGGTAAGGGGGAGAGATCAACCAAAGGACTTGTATGCATGCATATAAGCCTAACCAGTGGTCACAGACAACAGGGGGGTGGGGGCATGTGTAGGGAGGGGTTTGGGATGGGAATGGGGCGATGAGGACAAATATGTGATACCTTAATCGATAAAGAAATTAAAAAGAAATTACCAACTTAGTCCTCGCTGGTTTGGCTCAGTGGATAGAGCATCAGTCTGCGGACAGAAAGGTCCCGGGTTCGATTTCAGTCAAGGGCACATATCCGGGTTGCGGGCTTGATCCCCAGTGGGGGGCGTGCAAGAGGCAGCCAATCAATGATTCTCTCTCATCATTGATGTTTCTCTCTCTCTTTCTCTCTCTCTCCCCCTTCCTTTCTGAAATCAATAAAAATATATTAAAAACATTACCAAGTTAAAAGTGAGGGTAAATAGTAGCTGAAAGGGGAATTAATGATGAGTCGAACCCAGGGGAGATATTTTCAGCTTGAGTAGGGAATGAAGGTATTTGAGAGGAAATGAGATGGGATGGTCCATAACCAAGTTTGCTTGGAGGGGGGCTAGTTGGGTTGAGTGTAGCTCCTGGCATCATAGAGAGCTTAATTAGCCTATAATCCTGCATCATCTGAGCTTCTTTCAGTGGCTTCCACTTCCTTCCCTCCCTGTAGTGATCTCGGCTTTACAGGAAAACTCACACCAGTGCCAGTGTTTGACAATTGGTTAAATCTGATTGAGGCGGGTGGAGATTACATGTCAATAGGGAGCAATGCTTTAACAAAAGAGTTGTTATGAATATTGGACACAAAGGAACAGATAGTAGAAGTACTTTTGGAGCCTTTGGATCTTTCTGGAGACCCTTAAATCACATCTTTGATCTACCATGATTTCATAACAGGCTGGTTAAAAATGAACTCCAGAAAATGAAGTAATTGTTCCAGCAGCTGAACTGTAGGTGTCTCTCAGACACAATGCAAACATTCTGAAAAGCAAACACAAAGCCATGCTCCCTAGGAGCATTGTGTTAAGGAGACAAGACCTGGAATCTGGAGGGCTCAAATGATTGACATCCATGTGATTAACTTTCGGCCTGTTACTCCTGCTCCCAATCTCCCCTTCCCCAGCCACTCTCTGCCTAGTGACTGAGTGGAAGGAGGCCAGTTATGAGAGGGGAGAGGCTGAGAGATGGAGCTCCTGAAAGTTGGGGAAATCAGGCTTTGGAATATTGCTCAACGCCTAACAGGATCCTAAATAGTTAAGGAAAGCTGCTCTGCTCCCCTGTGGCTAACATTCCCAAATATCTCTCCTCTAGCAGAGTATCTGTGGCCATTGAGACACCTTTAGAGCACAGCCATTTGCACAAGATCAACAGCTGCCATCCAGTTTTAGCTTTCCACTTGCTTATCAGTAATATATATATTTATAGATATGTATATATGTTTATACATTTTTAGGGCTGAAACTTGGGGAAAGTTGCTTTTGGTGTCCTCAGCATCTTGTTTCTGCAACTCCTTCCTGCCTTCTATCATTTTTTCTTCCTTGAGATGCTCAGTAGCTTCTGGCAGCCCGGTTTGTCAAGGTAGAAGGTAATCTAAAGTGTATCTTCTATTTACATAATTGGTTACCTCCCTCTGTCATCCTGTTTTCAAGGAGAGCCAGGAGAGGATGGTATACTATCATAGACAACAAAACATTTATGTGGAGAGTTCTGGCTGATGTGGAAGTCTGATATGTTGGCCTCTCTACCTCCAGAAACATACCAATGCTGGATGAAGTAGATCAAGCATTTAAGAAATACTTAGCCACTTTGGAAGCTATGACAGTGACTCTATCCCCAACCTGATCAGAATGATGAGTATAATACTGAAGCCGCAGGACCAAGGAATAATTCTAATGAGCTTAATGGCCAGGTTTGAAGCTTCAAAACCACTTGGATCTTCCCAACTTGCAGTTCTGTATTTGTCTGAGAGGAGCTAGAGCTGAATCGCCTGCATAAAGTCAGGAGTCAGGAAAGGCTGCATATTAATGATATGGGGGCTCCAAAACTCCCCTTCTTGACTAAGGCAGTGGTCGGCAAACACATATAAGCCGCGGTTTGCCACTCTGTTGACTAATGAGTTTGCCGACCACTGGACTAGGGAAACATCAAAGAAGCAGCCTAGGCCTCAGGTGGGAACAGTCACCCGCAAGTAGTAGTAACACCGGGATGGTGACACATGATGATGTTGGTTGAGAAGTCACACTGTCACTGGGTACAATAACCTCAGGCCACGAAATTAATGGAAAGATCATCCCTAATCGGGAGAATATGAAAACGCTCCACTGCAGCTGTCTGTTAGGATGTTTCTATACCCAGAGCATGAGACTCTCACTGCACATACCTCATAGCTCCTAAGATAGGCTGAGGGAAAATGTTGCAAATCATACAAGGAAATACCACATCAGAGAGAATATTTATACCTTAATGACTGGGGGTTAAAATAAGACTACAAGCGATTTAAAAATAAGTATTTTTTCAAATACTCAAAGAGATAAAGGAAGATATAGGAATCATAAGATAAAACAGAAAAGTGTGAAAAGGATCAAATTTATAAAAAAATTCATGGAAAATGCAGATATAATTTGCAGCCAAGGTAATTAAACATGCAATCGATTGAAAAAAATGATAAGGTAACTATAAAATGAGTAGAACATGTAACTTCTGGAAGAGTAGAGAAGAAGAAAGGGAGACTAAAGAAAGCGTAATGGTGACATTTCAAGCATTCATGGGAAAGGTTTTACTATGGCATGTTTATGTGTGTACTTATATACCTATGTGCTGAGTGCCAAATGTCTTCTGACAGATCACAAGTTTATTTCCGTAAGGCCCTGGTGTATTTCCTAAACGTAAGTCTAAAGAAAAGTTTTAACACATGCATAGACCAGAGTGGCATTGCCCCAGGTCATTGTGGTGTAGCAAGTACAGTGTACATGCTTCTGCAGCCAGCAGGTTCTTTATCTCGGAGAAAGCCGGCTGCAGGTGCCTCTGGGGGCTTTTTACACACTTGTCTCCTGGTCAGTTTTCAAGGAGCCCAATGTCTTGTTTTTCTTGTGTTGCCAGGCTTGGATTCCAGAGACTGGATGTCTTTTAATTTGATTTCCCTCTAACAATATTCAAGACCCTTTGGCAATAAAGATAACGAATTCACAGAACCTTTCAGAGAGGCCCCTGTCTCACAGGGCTTCCCAGACTCAGCCTCCTGGGAGGATTCAGAGGAACACGAAAAGGAAAGTGGTGCTCGACTCTCTCGCTTTCTTTCCAAGACTAACAAAGAGTGTACCTTTGTCATGTCATACAAGTGTCTCCGCAGTGATTTTTTCAGCACTCTGCAAGGCTTTCAGGTTGAACTAGAGGAGACATGTTCCTTGTAGACTCTTTCTTTTCCCCAAACGATACCTGATCCTTTATGTTTATCACTTTCCTGAATTAGGGATTCTTGCCTTTGTCTTTTAACACTTCAGTAGCTATTAGTTTTCTCTAAAACATCGTGTCAGCATGTAGTTATATGAAATCATTAGAATACAAAAGAGCAATAGGGTGGTGAAGACCTGTGGGTAGGGGCTGGGTGGAGGTGGGTGAAGGGGGAAATTGGGAGACATCTGTAATACGGTCAACAATAAAAACAAAGAGCATGCATAATATAATCTCATTTTGATTTCTTAAAACTGTGTATCAGCAGAAAAAGAATTGTGAAAGGCCGTTCACCAAAATGTTAGCAGCGGATATCTCATTGCGGAATATATAAAACCATCATTTTTTTTAAAGCTTTCTGCATTGTTTGTTTTTCCTACAGCAAGCTTGTATTGCTTTTATAGTCATAAAGATTCCTATCTTAATTACGAAAAACAAAACCAAACCCATTTCCATCAGGGACAGTATTCCTGGCTCCACCGTCTGGGTGAGTTGCTAGGTTGTTACAGAAAGGCAGACATCTGTACTGTGCCAGTACACGGTGCCCTGAGAAACAATATTCGCCGTGGTCTGGGGAGCTACTTAAAAAAGAGTTGTTTACTTTGTGTTTCATATTCAAGTGCAGTTGGGTTTATTTGAGGAATAGGCCCAGGGGAGTGCTGCAGAGGTGGGCGTGGGGATGGTATGGCATGCTTGTCCAAAGTGGAATTTGAGAGTCTTGTAGACTGTTGTACCTCAGGCCAGGGAGCAGGTCTTCTTGGAAGAGGCTCTCCTGATCCCTTACCCTGCTCTCATTGTTCTCCCCATCACTCCTCAGAACTTGCCATCTCACTCTTTCTATTAGGTACTTGATCTTTTTCAAAAGATTAAGAATCTAAAATCCATGAGGGCAAGGATCTCTGTCTGATTCGGTCACTATTGTCTCTCTGGTGTCTAGTGTACAGTAGGTGCTCAGTAAATGTATGCCGAAGGAGGAAATGCATGTTACATGTTTATGTGTATGTGGAGAGAGGCATAGGGAATAGTGTGAATAGAAATGAGAAGGCAAGAAAGGGGAGAGCATGGATGTGGGCCCATGAGGAGCTGGGTAGCAGGAGGGTCCTTGTAAATGAATAGCAGCAAACAATGTTGGATGGTTGAGCTGGGGAGAAATGATAATAAAGAGACTTGAAGATAAGACAGGAGAGAATCAAAATAAGGAGTGAGCACACTCAGGGGATGTGCTGAAAGCAATGGCATCATGTCAGGGCTCAAGCATTGATATAGGGGGGAACAGTCTCTCACCCCGATTAAAAGTCAAGTCGACACTGATACAAAATTCGGAATAGAAATAAGTGCGATGGTTTCTTTCATTGTCTGTCTGTGATAATATTACCTGAGTCAAACATTCAGGGTTTAAAGGCTATGTCTTTGGAATCATTTCAAATTCAAGCCACCTGACAATACAAGATAGCTATACTTGTGCAGAAACAGAACATTTAAGGAGATACAGACTTTTTTCTTTAGGCTTCTCTGAAATTCTAATTAAATGAAACTGAGCTGTGCCTCCTGCTTAGCTCTAATTTTTTCATACAGTGCATTTGAGAGCCCCTCTCCCCCATGCATATGTATTGGAGCATTTCGATGGGGCTCATTTGTGATGAGCATGGGTAGAAATGGAATTCACTCAGTATAAAATGTTTACATACTACAGTGAGCACGCCTTGGCTGTTTCTGAAAAAGGGAGAGCACGCTTTTTTGCTTAGTCCAGCTTCTCAGGGTGACATGTCACAGAGCTCCATCGGCCATGCAGAAAATCTAACTTATACGAGCAAACAGAATGCAATTAGGGTGGGCAGAACTGAGACCCTCTCTTTCCAGAACTGTGCATATCTCTTATTAAGAATTATTTTGGTCCTAGTGTTACCTTTGATTGCTGACCCTGGAGGATTAAAAATATATTTCTGGGTTATTCTAAGGAAGATTCAAAATAGGGTTGCTGGGAAACCTTGGAATGCAATTTACTAGAGTTGATGGCGAGTCTGGTCTGAGGAGTTTCCTTGAGATCCTTCCTGAGGATCTTTCTGAGATCTTTTCCTTGTTATCTCCTTGACACCCTTGCCTGAAGGGAAGGCGATAGGGTCTTCCAGCCTCAGACAGAGCTTCCTTCCTGTGTCATTATGGGACACTTACTTTTAAGAAGTAAAGAGGAAGAAAACACTGGAGAAATGGTGCCGTGATAATGGCTTAACAGGACTTTCACCATCCTCCCTCCATATACATAGCAATTCATTTTGGAAATATTCCAGGGATGTAGGCAAGGCAAGTGCACATTTTTCATATCATATTTTATACTTTAGAAACTGGACCTTCCCAAGTTTTGCCCAGTGGCCTGATTCTGGGGTATTTAGCCTATGACTTAAAGGTGACCATCTACCTCTGTGTTTAAGAATTCTTTGGAGTGAGAATCAGACCATATTTGATGTTGATGGAGGAATGAGATTTTTAAATGACAAAGATGGGATGATAGAATGATAGTGGAGAGACACCGCAACCTGAAAAAAGGATTGTCAGAGCAGTGTGGTAAGTCTCACTAGGGGCCAGGGGCAATCTGGCAAGGATGGGAGTCGAAATTCACCAATGGCCTTGATTAAGGGCCAAAAATTCACTGCCATCAACATTTTCTCTCTATATAGGATGGGCACAGAATCCACACGTGCTTGTCACTGTATCTTTTGAAGTCCTTCAAAGGACATCGTTTTGCTTTTAATCATACATTAGTGAATGTTGGAACAGCGATTTCCCTTTTTTTATGGCTTTCAATATGACATATTAAGCTCTAAAGAGCCAAATGTATCTCTAAATTTGGCATGCCTAGACTCCAGTGGCAGGAGCCAGGAGCGCAAATGGATTAGGACCAAAGGGAGAGAGATGATGAGGAAGGACCAAGGTAGTGGAATATTTAATTCAGTCAAATCCTGCCACTTGCATTGTTTAAGGATTGCCAAGAGGCAGAGGCCAGCTATAGTATTGTGTCACCCGTGAACTCACTGAGTAGACATAGCTTATTTTTTTTTTATCCTGACATCGACAACGCTTTATGAAAAAAAAAAAAAGTGGCATATAGGAGATCTTAGAGCATTTTAAAAAGCATACTAACACCTTATATTTCTATGACGGAGAAAACTAAGCATTCACTTGATCTCTAGAGGTCAGGAAAACACTATTGTTCATTGGGAGAAGAATCTGTCCCTTAATGACATCCATCCTACGTGGGTTTGGGGGAACACTGAGGAATTTTATTGTGCTCAGGAAGGAAAAACACCACCTTGTACTAAGAGATCTGGTTGCACCAGCCTATCCCAGGCATGGTCCGCCATTTTTACTGTGCTTCTCTCTCAGTGTGGTCATGGCAAGTGTTTATTATTTACTCAGTGAATTAAATCTATGAAAGCAGAGAAATTTGGCAGTTTGGGCCCTGAAAAGAATTTTGCATGTGCCCTGACTTGACTCTGTAATTAGGTTGAGGTAAGTGGACATATGTAAAGCTCCCATTTCCTTTGGTTCTTCATAAGCCCTGTCTAAGGGACATCTATTCCATGGAGAGAGCTGACCTCCTAAACAAGAGTTCCCCCAAATCAATGACACTAAGCCATTTTAAATGTAATTTGATTCTGCCTATGTACACAGGCCAATATACTATCAGGACAGTGATGGACAAGCTCCTAGCATCTTACCTATAGAATCATGGGTGGGGCACTAAAGGAGTCAATACCCAGGTGAATTCAGGTAGTTATTCTAGGCCATGGAGCTTTTCTTTCTACTATCATTTGATCTTTCGGAGCTTAGTGGAAGCCCCAGGTATGTAATGTGATGAAGGACAAGGGCTGTGTAATATGATGGAAGGACAAGGGCTGTGGGAACCTGGATACCTCTTTAGGAAGACCTCAGATTCTCATTATGACTTTGCTTCTGTTTCATTAATAACTGCCACTCAGAACACTTTCCCCTCTCCCCTTTGCAAAACCTTCTGTGCTCCACACTGATCAAACTCCCACCTCTTTGGCTGCTTTCCACACCCCGAGGTCTGGACAGCAATATTTAGAGGTTTCTTATGTTCTGATTTGTGTTCTCTGTTTCACACAAATTCCTCTTATTTCTATTACTACATTACAAACTTCTTGGGGGTTACATCCAAATCCCATATTTTCTTTCAGCTCCTAATATGCAAGACCAAAAGATGAATGATAGATCGATAAAAGCAGCTAATGAACTTCTCATAAGAATGAACCTGAGAGTTTGCAATGTGTTTGTTCTTTCTGATTATCTAGGTGTAAGCCATGGGGGAGATTCACACTTCCAGTTGGTGAGGAGCACCTATTCTGTTTATTACCATTCCCTCCAGGAACCCTCTCACCCTCCTACCTTCCCTCATTCATTTTATACACCACACTTAAAATTGGAGGCATAACCTTGTTCAAGAATGTGCAAAACAGGAACTCGGTAATGAACTCCTGTTGCTGCTATAAACTTGATGGATGGCTTGGGGAGGAAGGGCATTAAATGGCAATCTCAGTCCAGTGATTAGCTCTGTGGCATTCCTCCTTTGCAGAGCATTCCTCATGCAGAGCAGCACAGCTTTCATTCCGCTCTAGGTTTCCAGTGAACTTCATTGGGTGTGCCAGGAATGTTTCTGGATCTTGGCCGGAGGAGGAAGGAGCCAAGAAGGTCTTTCTGTTTCCAGCATTTCCGCTTCCCCCAACCCACCTAACCCACAAACCTAGCTGTGCTTGATCTGGATAAAATCTTATGTGCTTCCCTCTGACCTTTGCCCACCTCAAACTGCCAGGACATAAATGCACACATGTAGTCTCCACATTTTGCCTTCGATACAGAAATCCTGGCACAAGAAGGAGTGCTCAGGCTCAATTTGCCCAGATGAACCATACACTGGGTTAGCTCTTGAAATAGTTGCATGTGAATTGCATTTTCCATGTCTGGCTGTATTTCCAGAGCACCAACAGAGGGGCTTTCAGGATCTGAGACAATACTTTCATAGTGACTAATTATACTAAAAACTGAGGACTATTTTAACAATAGAATGTGATCTGACAATGAGAAATAGAGTGAGAACACCTTTTCCCATTATCGTGTGGTTATAACAATGGGGCACCAGTTTATGCATTTGTCCTGTGCTTTTCTCTAATTGTTTCATGTGTATTTTATCAACAACTATTTTGGAACAGGGGGTGTGAGCCATTTATCTCAGATCCTTCACTACACAGCCCCTTACACAGGAGCAGTATTTTTCAGATTTTGTCACTCCTGTGGACCATGGACCAGCAGTGTTGGTCGCACCTGGGAACTGGTTAGCATTGAAGAATCTCAGGTTCCACTCAGATTTCCCCAGACTCTCTTTATTGGTTAGCTGCCCACATGGCTTGTATGCACATGAAGATTTGAGATGCCATGATGGAGGAGACACTTAGCAGGAATTCGTAAAGTGCTCATTGCATTTAACCAAAAGAAAAATTCTCTCTTGCAAAGATGAAATTCTGTGTCTTGACTAAGAAGTTCTGGATGAATCTACATGTTACTCGAATGTTAATTCCAAGGGGAGACAGAAGTAGGCAAAAACATGAAAATAAGCCAATAAATATGCTTGACTTAGAAAGGAAATTTCCATTAAAAATGATGTTTTGATAAAAGAGTTTGGACCAATTTTTAGTAATAGACACACCCTTTCAGAATATTTCCTCTCAGGGATGGAAAAGGCCAGTTTTGGATTTTCACTGCTTGAATCAGACATTCATCCACTTCCAGGACATCAAGATTTAGTAGGAAGTATGAGAAATGCTGAGCAAAAACACCTGCATGTGAAGTTACATACTTGTTGGAAATATTTGTTGCTTTTTATTCTGATTGGGATAGTCTGTGACTGATCTGTACTGATGCAACTGTAAGACTTTGAAGGTGTAACTTCTCTTTAATAAGTGAGTGGCAGTATTGCAAAAAGCAAAGCACTCCATGGAGAACATGCATGGGATGTGGCATCAGAGGAATCCCACCTCCATGACTTCCTAGATGTTGATCTTGACCACTTACCCAACTTCTCTGAACTTCATGTCCTCACCTGTGAGATGAGCACAGATACCTGCTCCAGCCACCACTGAAGGATTGGTGAGCTAATAGGTACAGGAGGCATTTTGAAATCATAAAATAGGAAACCAGTGCAAAGATATTCATACTACTGTTACTACTACAAATAAAATGGATGATAACTTTGTAAATTTGTATTTCTGTATGTCCTACTTCTCTCCATTAGAGAGCAATATTAGCACCCACCTATGTTATATATTATCTGAATCTGCCTGCTACATTCAGATATATTGCAGAGTAATAGATTACTGTGTGCTCATTGGAGTCAGAATGCCTGGGTTTAAATCCTGGCTTCATCACTTTTTAGGTACATGATGTTGGGCAAGCCATACAATCTGTATGGTTTCAATGCCCTCACTGTAAAATCAGGATGATAAGATTATGATAATTAAATAAGGTAAAGCATGTAAAGTTTCTGGCAAATAATCACTCAATAAATGACAGCTGTGATTGTTATTATTCACCAACATGGGAACTCCTTTAGAGCAGGACCGTGTATCTTTATCATTATTGCCCAGAACATCTAGTGATAATATTCTAGGTACATACGCTTCCTCAAATCATTCCCTTACCTCATTAACCCATATTTTGCGGCTCAAGGAGAATTAGTGGAATTATTGACTGATGGATGGATTCTGCTTCTCTGAGTTTTCTTGGTCTGTCTTGGAGTTGCTCACAAATAGAACAGAACAAACATAATAGCACATACACTAGTAAGAAGGAGGTGTCCCTGGCTTGAGAAAGCTCATTAATTCTACAAGCCTCATTCTCACAGATGTTCAGGGAGTGATGGAAGTCACAATCATTTACTCTGTTAACCCTGATAAATCATTTGATGGATTTGCCCATGTCATCCATCAGCCTGCACTTGTCTTGAGTACTTGACTGAAGTCTATAAATCTGCTCCCTTTAAAAAGCCCCAACAGGCAATTTCTGATTTGGCCTCGTTTTCTTGAAGTTAGCGTGGAACTTCGCTCTGTAGGATTTTTTGCTTTATTATGGAACTTGGTGCTGACCTAAGCCAACCATCCTTTCCCCCCAAAGCAAATGTCTGCTTTACTAAATGAAAAGTCACATCTTAAGTGTCTTACTTGATTGGACTGAGAAGTTTTATGTACATATAAAGAGAAGCAGGGAAGGTAAAATTTAAAGGAAGGTTTAAGGTGCACATTTTAAATAAGCACATGAAGACTGACACCTCAATTTTTAACATTCAAGGGGGAAAAAAAGCACCACCTGAGTTCTTCACCTGGTCAGTCAGATGGAGAGGGAGCCTGTCCTCAGTGGATGGGAACTCAAAGGCACTGATGTCAGTGTGATTACGGGAAGCTCATCTTCCTCCCATTTCAGTTTGTGTATACATGGACTTTGCAGGCCAAACAAGTAAGTCCAATCCAGATATGGTTTTTCATGCACTAAAGCAAATCTCCTTAAGCACATGTGCCACATTAACTGAAATCCCGCCAGAAGCGATTCAGTCCTTTGAAATTGTCATTCCCCACTTTGTGTCTTTTTCCAAAGGCAAATTGTATTGGAGGAGCCAATTCATGAGCTCCTTAGAATTTAATGCCAACACATTCTTCAGATGCTGGTATTTTTACTGGGAAAGAATGAAGAAGATTTTTTAAAATATTGAGAGCCTGATTTGAGGAAGACTTCTGAACGGTTGGAAAAGGACCCAAGCTGACAGACCCATGAACTCTGCCCACCATCCCATTTCCAGTGTGCCCAGCCCTGTGTGCTGCTTCGGAGGGACATGAGGAGAGGGAAAGGCAAGGGTAGTAGTCAGTGTGTGGTTGAGCTGAGACACCATGAAGGGGAAGCAGAGCAAATGTGCTCTTTTTATATTCATACCTTGTTTTTATATGCACTTTTAACTTTTTGAAGCGCGCTCACATCCAACTGCAAATTACATGTTTATGAAGCACTTGGCATCAACAATTGCTATCTCTGTGCCCAGATTATTTCAGAATCTCAGGCCCACTGGGGTTGTTAACTTCCACTTTATCCATTTAGGCTCTTCTGGCATTGGTCCCTCACTCTTATGCTTTTCCTCTCTGCCTGTTTAACTTCTGGAATGGTCTGAACTATAAAAACACATCTCTGATCATTTGATTTCCACGCAAGCTGACCAGGTTGGATCTGAGCACCATAAGAGAAGTTTATGAAGTGTAAGATTTAGGTAGTTTATTTGTTAGGGGCTGGGCAGGCAAGTGGGTCCATATTCTATTTGTGCCTTTTACTGTTTAAAGCATCTTATTAAGTCATAAACGACCCAGATGGATGTGGTCATGATGGGCATTGGCTAAATGAGGAAATAAAAATGAATAGTTTGTGCATCGATTGGAGCTTGCTTTTAGATTCCATCTTTTTTATTTTAATACTATTCTATTAACACACACACACACACACACACACACACACACACACGTCTCCAGGGCAGAGCCAGAAGGCTATTTTTAACTTGAGTATTATGCTGCCTTAATTGTATCTTCTCCGAGTAGACAAAAACATTGAGTTACTGGCAGAGAGGGGAAAAAAAAGGCCAGTTCATATTCTGGTGTATCTGTGAGCCCCAACAAACATATGAAGGTCTCTCCCACAGCTTGCCTTGTCAAGAAAGGTCGGAAGGGTAAGCGTGGCTGAAGCATAAGTCTTAAAAGGAGTGGTTGCGTGGCTGTTGATTAGAAAATGGAAGATTGTATTTGATGGCAATCCAGAAAAGCCTTGTCTGAGCAATCTGTCAAGTCTTGCCTCCTGGAAGCCTTAGCTGCCGAATGAAAGGCACTAAGCAGAGGTCACCAGGACCATGAATGCCTTGGAGCATCAAGTGGCCAAGAAGGTAGAGGGTCTTACAGATGGGACATGTAAATGAGGGCGGATCTATGCTTTCCTCATCAAGCTACAATATGTACATTTTTATTGCTATAAGCTTGCTAGTTCACAGTGTGTGCTATGGACTCAATATTTGCTTCCCCCCTCCCAATTTATATGTTGAAGCCCTAATTTTTAATGTGATGTTTGGAGGTGGGGACTTTGGGAAGTAATAGGACGAAGTCATGTGAGTAGAACTGTCATGATGAGATTGGTGCCCACATGAGGGGATAAAGAGACCAAAGCTCTCTCTCATCCATGTGGGGATATAGTAAGAAGGCAGTTGTCTATAAGCCAAGGTGTGGTTCTCACCAGAACCTGGCCATGATGGCATTCTGGTCTTGGACTTCTAGTCTCCAGAAATGTAAAATATAAGTGTCTGCTATGTGAGCCACCCAGTCTGGTATTTCAGTATAGCAGCCGGAGCAGACTAAGACATTGGAGCTCTTGTATTTTTCCTGTAATCCTGTCTAGCAAAGGAAATCCGGCACTATCTTTATGGATAAAGCATAAGGGATTGAGATGTGGAGAGTTATAAAGAATATAGTGTTGGAAGCATCCATAACATCACTAGAATTCAAGAATCTGTTTTCCCTATCAGACTCACCCTCCCCTACCATCACACAAAAAGAAATCAAAGCAGAAACAAACAAGCAAAAACCCAAGCATGAAAATACACACCTAATACATTATTCTCTTTTTGAGCTAGGTAGCTATTAGATATTGTAAAGATTATTTTAAGGACCCACATAGAAACAGTTGAAAATAGGAGACTTAATGGAAACACTAAAACCACATCAACCCAAAATGTGACAAGAAAACAGCTTCTTGTGTTTTTGGTGAAGCAATAAATACAATAAAACGACTTATTTTCAGAATATTTATGGAGAACAGAAATGAGGTAAGGACTTTCAATTCTAGACATTAACTCATGTTTGTTTGACTTGGGTCAATAATGACAACTTAATTGGCCAAATTCTTACATTTCCCAACTGCTGACTAAGTTAATTTGCAACTTAAAACAGACATCTCAGTTTGCAAACCCTTGGACTAAAGCCAGTCTGATCCCAAGCTTTACCCAGAAATGAGCTGGCACACTGGAACTTGAAAGCAAAAATGTAAATCAGATAATTCACGTGGTTGTTCAAAAAATTCCATTTAATTTCTATCATTAACTATGACATTTGAGCATGCCCCATGGCCATGTGCTCCATGGTCACACCCCAGCTTCTTCTTTGGCCTTATCTCCTACCACCCTCCTCTTTTTTAATTCTCCAACCACATCATATAGACACACTGCATATGTTCATGAATGTTCTTTCTATGAGTTGGATTCAGACTTAAATATCATTCATCTCAGTAGCTTTAACTCAGATGTATGTTAGAATCATTGAGGCAGCTTTAAAAAATGATCAATATTTGGCCCCACCTTAGACAAACGGAATTTAAAAATCCCTGGAAAGGGTAGGCCTGTGATTTATTTTAAAAGCTACCTACGGGATTTTAAAGTGCAACCTGAGGTGAGAATCACTAAACCTTGTTATCCTTTTGATGCCCAGGGACTTGAATCCCCTCTTCCCATTCAGAATCTAACTGTCCCAACACTGGCCCCCAGTTTTTTACTAGGGGCCTGTAGAATCATCAGCCTCCCACTCTTGCTTTGTTATTCCAGGAAGTAAGTCTGAAAGTTCCTTTCCCCATTAATTCCCAGAGTCATTGAAGGCCGGGGTAGAAATGTATCTACACCTACATTATCTAACAGGAGGTGCTCAAGGAGGCAAAGTGGATTGGAACCCACAGTTTCTAGCACTGTCACCATTATGGTTTTAGTTACCTGGTTCATGTCCTTTCCTTTTATCTGTGCTGAATGAGGTCCACAGACTGAGAATTTGGAGGATCCTCAACGTTTTTAGTGTGCTTGCAACAGTTCTCGCCCCATAAATCTTTCTTTATAAGTCCCTCTGTTAACTTTTCTTTCCCCTGTGATTTGGGAGTAGAGGCTGGAGTGTCAGACTAGTATTCTCATTTTTATATGCAAGTAAATCACTTGATTATATTTTTTGTCCTTATGTTATCATGAATATTTCAAATGAATTTTATATGGTTCATATTTATGGTTTGGGAGCTATTTCACATTTTGGCTCATTGCGGTCTCATCTGCATATACGTATCTCAGCTGATGTTGATTGGTCTCATTTACATATTCATCATGCTCCTATTTTCAAAGATATTTTGTTATATACTGGCTTTTCTTCCCTCTCCAGTGTTATAATAGCATGGAAGATATGTTTTTAAATTGCTCTCATTTCCATACATAATTTTCCTGGTTACCATAAATCACCACATTGTCACCTAGTCCCCCCACCCTATTCAGTGTAATCTTCACACTTTGTACCAAGCTGACATAAGGCTCCGAAGTAATTAAAGTCAATGTAAACAGTTTACGGTGCACTTTGCAAAGCCACTTCACATTGCAGAGTTTAATGATTTCCTTTTTCCCCAGCTGGCCCCAAAGCAGTGCAGAGGTTTGCGATAGTGATGCTGATGAAAGCTAAGGTGTGAACAGTGATCATTTCATTTCTGATGGTGACACTCCTGCCCCAGTTCTACCAAGAAGACTCCTTTCCCTTTTGAATTCAGGCAGAGGGGAGTGGGTTAAACTGGGTTAATGAAAGAAGGAGAATCATCAGCATGGGCTGGGGCAGAATCATTGGATTCTTTCAATCATTCTAACAGGAGGAAGAGGGAAGAGTCAAATTTATCAAATCCCCATCCACCCTGCCCATAGAGACCTTTCTCTTCTGGATGAGAACAGGACTAGTTTTCTTTAGACCTTAGTTGTTTGCCCAATTACTGGCACCTACTCTCCACTATTTCTCCAGCAACGACATCACTTTTTGTCTGTGGGTCTCCCTCCCTGACTCCAAGTCCATGTGGTTGGGGGAGATGCATTCAATTCTAAGAATGGATCCTGTTTACCCAGGCCACGGCCAATTGGAGTATCACATTTCCTTAGCCCCTGTGTTTGGTCCAGGTATGGTTATATGATCTAAGCAAGTCATACCAATCTACAGATTTTTTTGGGATAGAGCAAGAAAAGGTCAGCTCTGTCTTTCTGAATAGAACCCAAGATGGGAAGGCAGGACTGGGACTGCCTGTATTGCCACTAGTGGTGGGGCTGGTGACTGAAATTAACATAATGGAAGGAGACCTGAGAGAGGAAAAGAGGCCAAGTCCTAAGGACACTGAACCTGAATAGGGACGTTTCTGAAGCCATTCTTCTTCTCTGACCATCAAGTTAAATGAGCCATTAAATTCCCTTTTTTCTCCCTTAAGCCTTTTTGAGGTTTATTTTCTTTTGCCTCTCACAACAAAAGGAATTCTAACAAATGCAAAGTTTGTGCCACTTATTTTGCACATATTAGCTTGTACATTTTTTTGTCCTGGGTTATATTTAAACTCTAGCTATGTAAATGTCTTGAATCTAGATAGTAGATCCTCAACCAGTGTTCAAATGCCTCTAAATTTCTACATTATTTATCATTATTATTCATACTATTTAGTATTTTCTTTTAGTATCTGGATATCTTGTCTCTCCAACTAATTATATTTGTTTATTCATTCATTTTTTATTCATGCATTTATCAGTTATTTATTGTATTTAATCTGTGTGAGGCACTATGGATCCACTATCAAGTGAAAGCAAAAACGTCCTTGCACTCATGGACTCTTTAGTCTAATAGGGGAGTTAGAAATTAATTAAATTATCACCTAAATATGCATAAAATTGCTAAAATGATAGCCAGCACATAAAGACCAGTGGTGCTATGAGTGTATGGTGTGAGTTATCCTCATTGGGAGGTCAGGGGGCGCTTTCCTGGGCAAGTGACTCTGGTGTGGGGATCTGAAGGATGGGAGGAGCCAACTAACTTCAGACACTGCAATCAGAGGGAATAGAGTGTGCCAAGCAAGGGCCTTGGTTGGAAGCACTACATAGTACATTTTATGAACTAGAAAGGGGATAGTAGAGCAAAGGAGAGAATGAGAGAGGTCCAGTTTCTTCCCTTCCCCTTCCCCTTCTCCTTCCTCTTCCCCTTCCCCTTCCCTTTCCCTTTCCCTTTCCCTTCCCTTCCCTTGCAGAGTTTAATGATTTCCTTTTTCCCATGATAAGAGCAGTAGTAAGGCATGGAGGGAAAGTGTGTGTGTGTGGGTGGGTGGGTGGGCAGGTGTGGAAGGTGACATGATTCTATATGAATTCAGAAAATATCACTCTGCTTGCTTTGTACAGAATGGATTGGCTGAGGGGAGAGCATGCTGATGGAAGCTGGAGAAGGCAATAAGTAGATAAGAGTTATAGCAAGGAGTTAAAAGCAATAGGACTTGTGGTACTTTAATACAAAATTGAGAACAATCAAGGGATCTGGAAAAACTTGTAAATTCTGAATATATTCCAATAAATATGCTATTAATACTCTGAACATGAGATTGTGATTTGGAAACACTGAAGAGTTCTGGAAAGACAGGACAAAAGAGTAACATTTGAACTGAAGCCTGGAGGACAAGCAAGATTTCTGTTTCAATTTTAAGTGGAATTTTAGGCAGAGGGACAGCATCTACATAAGCCCAATGTGAAAGTATATCTCCCTCCCTCCCCCCCTCCCTCCCTCCCTCCCTCCCTTCCTTCCTCTACCTGCTACTATTTTTTAATCCCTCTGCATGCCAGGCATTGTCCAAAGAACCAGCCATCACATTCTAAATAGGTAATATTATTTCTGGTAATGAAAATGTTTGGGAAATGGCCAATTTTCCTACCTGGTGAAAGCATGTGATACAGTGCATGTGCCGGCTTACGACTACATCCATAGCAATAAGGGTCCCTTCCAGTTTCTTCTGCAAGTGAGTTTGAGCCATGCAGGTCTGGCAGCAGAGTGGTGGGGAGATTGAATCTGGGACAGGCATGGCAGCCTCATGCAGGAGGCTATGTGAGTTGATGAGACTTCGGATCTAATGGCAGCAGGAGTGAGAGGAGGGCATTCTGGGGATGATTTTGTGGGGGAGTCAATAGGACTCGAGGAGCACCTGGATATGAGGGACAGAGAGGCCTGAGTCAAGGAAGACAGAAATTCCTTGCTTAGGACTCTGGGCAGATAGTGATGTTATTCTCTGGGCTGCATGGGAAGATGAGAAATTTAAGGATAGAGATAATGTGCACAAATTGAATTTGAGGCACCTGCAGTTTACTTAGGTGTGGATATTTTGGAGGCTTTCCATTTCAAAACAAAAATTACGGTCTCAGAAGAGAGGTGGGGGTTAAATATGAAGGTTAAGGTGCCATGATAGTATGACATTCTTTGATGAATAATAATTTAGGGATATGACTATAAAAAAAGAAAAATGGCCAAAAATGGATCCCCAGAATATCTGAACTTTGAGGAACAAGAAAGATGGAGAGATGGCTTATGTAATAGTCTGGGAAGGTAAGAGGGCAGGCAGAAGGGTGTGATGTCACTGAAATTAAAAGGCAGAAGAGCATTAAGTATGGCATGAATGGTCAATAAAATCTATTTCTGTGTATGTAAGTTAAGTACCAGGAAGACAAAGTAGAAGTAATTAGATCAACCAGTTATGGTATTGTTAAGGACTTTACTAGAATAATAGTGTTAGGTAATCGGTGGCCACCTTGCCTGTGGGCAGCCTATGGAATGATTGAAAGGAAAGAAGAGGGAGGCAGTGAATACAGGTGCTTTTTCTAAAGAGTGGCAGTGATGGGAGGAGAGGGGAAGGTAGCAGGGAAGGAAGGCAGAATTTATACAGAAAACGCCCCAACCCTCTTCTTTTAAATAAGGGTAGGTGAACCTTGGTCACACATTGAAAATCAACGAAAGGAATTTTATGATTTGTGGAGAGGAAGCCAATATTTATTAAGTTCAGGAAACTGGTTAAAAACTGAAGGAAAAAGAAAAACGCAGGGGACAGCTCTGGAAAGGAGATGAGAACTCACAGAAAAGGGGAGACAATGAATGAAGGTGAGCAGAGATGGAAAGGCACAGTCTGTTCAGAGTTCAATTCAGTGCCAGTCTCTCTTCTAGGTAGTGCTTTTGAAGCCTTAAGACATAAAAGGTGTTGGAAAAAATAAGATCCCTATAATTTTAATTTTTGTGTACTCACTGTGCTAGCACAGGATGATTAATAAAGACACGAGGCAGAGATGGACAAGCTTCATCTGAGGAGGTTGAGGAGCTTCTGAGCTAGCTGCCCTATCTCTGGAATCATTGCTATGTCAGCTCAGCTCAACCATTTAGATCACCACAGAGAGGTCTCGTCTGAGCCGAACGTCCAATTAGCGGTCAGTCACATTGCTGATTGAACTTTATTAAGGCGGATTATTCGTGATGTCTGATATTCCTATATTTTAGTGTAATTTTGATGCAATTATGGGGCAATCATCTGGTCTATGTTAATTTCTGGCAGGGCAATAGGTAATCCATCAGGAACACACCTTGAGCCTAAAGCTCTCCAAATCTATTGCTTTCCTGTTTCCCTTGGTGAGCTCTGCTCAGATGAGTGCCCCACCTCCCAATTCCTGTGAGTGTTGAATGTCTTCAAGAAGGTAAATCCACCGGGCTCTCATCCACCTGGAGGTTGCTGGCACTGAGAAATTAGAGAGCACATAAACCAGCTGCCCCCTTTAGAACGCCTCCTTTAGCGCCCAGGTGAGGAAATCAAGGCCCTGACAGATACAGTGACTTAATTGAGGTTACACAGTGTTTGTATTAAAACCAACACCCAACCCCAGGATTCTGACCACTCCCCTCTAAGCAGGTGGTTTAATAATAACTGCCTGCTTTGTGTTTCTTTCATTCATGGGCGTCTTTCTCTTTCCCTCAAACCTCAGTAAATATTCTTCTGAAAGGGGTGATGGGGTGAGAGAAAGAACCCAGAGGAAAAATTGAATGGCTTCAAGAAGGAGAAACACATGTAACCTGGAGTATTGCTTTCATTCCCTTTGTGCGATCTGTTTATTTGTTGCTGTGTTTATTGGCACTTAAGTCCTGAAATCTGGCTGCCACTGCAGTGAAGAATACATTTTTCCTGGCCCTAAAGGCCTGGGAGACGGAATTAAGAGCCTTCAAAGGGAGAGTGGATTACCTAAAATATGGGAGAATTTGTTCTGCTTTTTATTGCTCTTCTCCATTTTGAGAAAAATCCTATTTGGGACAATCCCTACATAAACTAACCCAATAAGAAGTGAATGTTTGCATTAAGGAAGGAGTTTTCTCTTTTCAAAGGAAACCTCCCTCAGTGCTGTAAACTTTCCCAGTACTTTTAAATGTTTATGTATCAATTACCACTTGTCAGCGTGGCTTTGTAACAGGAAGCCTAGCTCTAAAGCACAAATATTAGGCGCTGCTGTCAATTAAATATTAGTCAGAAATGATAGAAGGTTTTCCTGAAGAAGAATGATGTCAGCAGAGAAAACAGGCTTTTGTTTGCAAAAATTCCACTCACAAGTACTTTGGAAACAAAACCTTATAGAAGAAAGCAATGAGAATTCTTGGATTGCTTGTGTTCATCTCAATGTCCCACTCTGAAAGATTCCACATTACTGTTTGGGAACTGTGATGCAGAAATAAAATGGGAGGCAGTAGGGAGAGCTTTCTGGCTGCTAAGCATAGGGTATCCCACTAGATGTGATCTGAGGCTGCTGCCCATAGCCCGACTGAGGCCTTCACACACGGTATTTTCAGGTACATACATTTTCTCCAGGTCCCCAAATCCAGAAAATGCTCCTTTTGGGATGACTCGAAGCTTGGTGAGGACAAACCTCCTAAAAGAGAGTGGACATGAAAATATCACAGCCTATCCATTCATAAGTATGTGCCTAATGTATTATTATCAGCTAACAGCAAACATGTACTAAGTGTTGGCCATTTAATGATGTTTGAAATTGCTTTTACATGGTCTCTCTTCATTTTCACCGCAAAGCAGTGAAGCAGTGATGCAGGCACTATTGTTACCCCCATTTTGCATAAAAGGAAACTGAGGTTTAGGGAGGTTTAAAAAAGTTGTCCAGGGTCACACAGCACATGGTAGAGCCGGATATGAACCTTGCTTGTCACCACTATTCCATATTGCCTACTGTAGCCCTTCCTCTGCTCCAACCCTGAATACTTCTTCCCTTTTTGTCATTCGTAGCGGACCTTTCAAAGAGACAATGAACCCAATAGTAGCAGGCATATTTTAAGAATTTTCATTGCCTGTACCTGTATTAAGTGTTTAAACTTAATATAATTAAACGCTTTCTGAAGATGGGAAGTCTTGATTTCCATTCCCTGAAAGGCTGTAAACTATATAACTTGAAGATATTTCCACTAAAAAAGCCTAGATTTTTTATATAACATATAAAAATATTGTTCTAAATGCATAGCTGAGCTTGCAAGAATATATGAGAAATCTCCAGGGGTCCAACTGAAAACCTGAGCAATGAATACAAACCAGAATACTAAGAGGGTAAACTGAAGCCAAAGTGTGGGGAAGGCAGTTTTTCTGGACTTTTTAGCCAAAGGATTTGTGTTTTGATGGAAAACTGGTACATGAGATGAAACATGGAAGAGGGATCCAAAGATCCTTTTCTTTCCCCTGTCTGCATTCTCTCTCTCTTTCTCTCATGCATTTTAGAAAGAAAGGTACAGAAAATGGATGACAATTTTCAATGAAATATAATCTGGAAATTTTTCATAATTTATAAAAGACATACATACTCAGATTCTGAAATCTCAACAAAGCCCAGGACAGGAACAAAAATAAATCCACTGCCAGATATCTATTAGTTAAAACTGTAGACAATAAAAATATTTTAAATGCAAACAGAGAGAAAAAGATATATTATCATCAAATTAAAAATTAGAAAACTTGTAAACATATCTTCAGAATTATTAGAGAAAATAATTGCCAACTGAGAGTACTATATCACCAAATGTTTATTTTCAAATGTGATGCTAAAGACACATTTAGACAAATTTAATTATCCACTAACCACAGTGTTTTAGCAAAAGAATTCCTTTATTAATACCAGTAAGAAAATTTAATTCAATGGGGAAGACCAAAAAGCAAGAAGGAATGCTGAGCAAAGAAATTAGTGCTCCTTATTGAATAGGTGGGTTTTCATAATCATTGGAAAACTTACCCACTTAATAAGAAATACTAACAGGATATTGACTAAGAACTAAGTCACAAGCAAATTGGTATCAAACAAATCATTTTCTTTGACAATGATGCAATTAAATTACTTTGAAATCAACAAGGAAATATAATTAACTCCACCCCCACCCCAAAACATGTACACCCAACAGGAAAGCCTAAAGCAAAACAAAATAAACCTTTTTAAATGACATGGGTCAAAGAAGAAATTACAATAAAAAATAGGTATTATTTGGAATTTAATTAAAATACAACATATAAAACTTATGAGTTGTAGCTAAACTGTTACTTATAGATAAATTTATAGTTTTATTATACTAGAAAATGTAAAAAGATGGGAAATTAATGAGATACACTTTCAGCATAGGAAACTAGTGAAAGAACAGCAGAGTCCTGGAAACAGAAAATTATAAATCCAATATTTATTTATTCTATTTGTGGCCAGAACTTAAGGTGCAAACTCAAAAGCAGTTTAATAAGAAAATGTATGAAATGAGGAACTGTTAATAAAAATGTTTTGAGAAGATAAACACTCAGCTAAACTTAGTTTGATACATAGAGTTTAAGTTCAATCTATACTAAGTGTGGTATTTCACAATTATAAGGTTAAGTTTCTACATAAATTTATTGCTAAGAAGGGTAAAATAACTCTTGTAATATTGAAAAATTTATTACAATAGTTTCAAGGACTCTTGATTTAGAAATCTAACACTAAAAATGATTGTTATAGAAAAGTAACATTATTTCAATGTTTCTTAAAGAAAACTGTTTATCACTTAAAGTTGCAAACCCAACCTATCATGGCAGGCTTTAACCAGAAACTTTCTGATAATTAATTTGTTATGTCCTTGTTGATTTAGCTGTAATTAATTAAAATAAAATGTGTGTGCAAATTTCTTTTAAATATGGAACTTTGGTAAAGGCAAAAGGAAAGGGAACTTTATTCGTAGTGAATTTTCATTTTAGAAATAAAGTAAATGAGTCTAACAGATTAACTTAAAGCACAGTGCAAAGTTTAAGTACTCCTTGAGAGAAGAAATCTAAAGAAAGTGGACAGAAAAAAAATAAGAGTAGAAATTAATTAAAAACAATGAAGTGAATCAATAAAATCAAAAGCTAATTATTTAGAAAGATTAATAGAATAAAAATATGTTAACTTCAAGGAAGAAAATAACAACAATAAAACAATCAGAAGCATGAAAGGTGGCACTTAACTACCAGTATAATGGGTTTTAAATGAGAGAAAACTAAGAATAATTTTATAACATTAGGTTTGAAAAATAAGACAATATGGATAATTTTCTTAGAAATACATATTTAACCAAAAGTGACTCAAGAAGATAGAGAAAATTTTAATAGATCTATAAACATTAACAAATTGGGTTGGTAGTTTAAAAGCTACCCACCATAAAACAAGGTCAGCATCATCTGATTTAAAAAGTAAATTCTACCTCTTTAAAATAATAGAAAATCTCAATCATATACAAACTATTCCAGAGACTAGCAAAAGAGAAAACTCTCCAGCCCATTTTATGTGGCTGGTGTAACATCAGCAACAAAGCCAGAGACAATAAAAGAATGAAAAGACTTAAGTCAATCTCACTTATTAATGTAAATAGAATAATCTGAAATAATATAGTGCCAATATATATCCAATAGACAGTAAACAAATAATACATCATCATCAGTTTGGGTTTGTCTGAGAATTCAAGGGTTGTTAAATATCAGAAAACTCTATTAAAGAAAATTTCCACATAGCAGGAATTAAGAGAGAAAAGCCACAGTATTTTCTTAAGAGTCATAGAAAATGTATTTGATAAAAACAAAAACCCATTCATGATAAAAAAAACTTTTGACAAACAAGGAGAAGGGGGAGTGTTCTTAATCTGTTAAAGAATTAAGTCTATCAACCATTACAATAAATATACTCAATGGTGAAATATTAGACACATTCCATTAAAATTAGGAATGCAGCAAGGATGTCTGCCATTGCATATTTCTTTAATGTTGTGCTAGATATCTTGTTTACACAGTAAGAGAAGAAAAAGATATGTCAGGATTTTTTATTTTAAAACTGTCATTACTTATAGATAACATGATTGTCTATACAACAAAGAAACTTTATTCTTAAAATAATCTGAGATTATTATTAGAACTAATAAGAAAGTCTAGTAAGGTATCCAACTTTATAATTAGTACACAAAATAATTTGCATTCTTTTAATATTTTAAAGTATATAAATTACAATGACCACAAAACTTATACAATAAGACATTAAGAAAACAAGACAGCAATTTATGAAGCAAGCATAATCAAATATTTAATTTAAAGGCATTAAGAAAAGCCTTGAACAAACAAAAGTAGCGCATTCTAAATGGGAAGTCTCAATATTGTGAACATATCTATTTTAATCAACATTAATACATAAATTACATGCAAGACCCATCTAAGGCACAATATTGTTTTTGTTTTGATATGTTTGCATATAAATTGACTAGCTGATGAATACTCATATGGAAGAATAGCCAAAACAATTTTGAAGAACTAAAACAAGATCAGGGAAATTATAGGCAAGGCAATATGATTTTTATGAAGTTATAGTGATTAAAATGCTGTGGTATTGACAGGGATTAAGAAATAGATCAATGGAAGAGAATAAAGAACACAGAAATACAGTAGACTATAAAAGATAGGAAATGATAAATGACCAGGTAGCATTAAAAATCAATGGAGAAAAATATGGACTAATCAATAAGGGATACTATTGTTTATCCTAGTGGAAAAATAACATAAAATCCTTCCTTATTACCATACTAAAAATCTCACTTCTAGGTTTACTAAAGATCTAAATTGGAAAAAGCAAAACATTAAAACTTTTAAATAAAATACAATATTCTGTTTAGAAGACTTTCTTTAAAAAGACACAAAAAACTGCACACCAAAATTGGAAAGAAAATTTCCAATACACTTGACTATATTAAACTTAAATTTTCTGTAAAACAAAGATACATGAAGTAATTGATGAGATGAGATATAGACTTGGGAAAGATATTTACAACACATACAACTAAAAAAGTGTTAGCAACCAGACCTTTACAAAGTAACAACAAAAATATACATGCAACCCAGTAGAAAATTGGCAAAAGATGTGATAAGTCAATTTACATAAGAGAAAATGCAAATGTCCAATAAACACATGAAAAGGTGTTCAAATTCACTAGTAACTGTAGAATGTAAATTTAAACATTAATTAGATACCATTACCTGCCATCTCACTGGCAAACATTAAAAGGAAAACTTCAGAATAACAATACTGCAGAGGTTGTGGAACAATAGGACATTTTCTATAGTCTTGATGGAAGGGTAAACTGCTACAAGTACTCTGAATAGCTGGTTGGCAATCCTATATAATAAAGAGCTAATATGCAAATGGTCGTCACACCCTCATGCCATCATGCCATAACAGCTCAGACACTCAACACTGGGGAGAGAGGAATGGGGACCAGCCAGGCACAAATGAACTCAGGAGAGAGAAATAGGGACCAGCCAGACACAAATGAGCTTGCGAGAGAGGAATGGGGACCAGCCAGGTTGCGGCCCGGGAGAGGGACAAGCTGCCTGCCCCATGGTTCTGGGTGCCTGCAGCTGCGCCTGTGACCTGGGAGAGGGACAAACCGCACACCCTGTGGTCCTGGGCTCCAATGGCTGCACCAGTGCCTGTGGCCCAGGAGAGGGACAAGCCACCTGCCCCGCAGTCCTGGGCTCCTGTGGCTGCAGCTCGGGCAAAGCCGCCCACCCATGGTCCCTGTGACTGCAGCTGGCCTGGGTGAAGCTGGCCCACATCCTGGGTGCATGAGGCCAGCCAGAGGGAGGGAAGCCCAGGTCCCAGGTGCCTGAGACTATCTGGAGGAGGGAATCTTGGGTCCTGGGTGCGGGGTGAGGCAGAGGTGGTTAGGTGCGATTAGGCCAGCAGGGAAGCAGTTAGGGGCGATCAGGCAGGCAGGCAGAGGTGGTTAGGGGTGATCAGGCAGGCAGGCAGAGGGGTTAGGAGCTAGCAGTCTAGACTGCGAGAGGCAGTTGGACATCCTCTGAGGGGTCCTAGATTGGAGAGGGTGCAGGCCAGGCTGAGGGACCCCCCCCTCTCCTGTGCACAAATTTTGTGCACTGGGCCTCTAGTATGTATTAAAGCTGAAGGTACAAATGCTCTTGAACCCAGTTATTTCCATGTCTTTCTGCCACATGTACACCTGGATGCAGGTAAAAGATTAATCACTGCAACATCATTTGTAATAGTAAAAAAACTGGAAACAAATGCTGATGAATAAGCAAATGAATACATAGTAATGAAATGTGGTCTCCTGACACAATGCCAAATTATAAAGCAGTGAAAAGGAATGAACTGAGTTGAGCTGCATGTGGCAATGTGGATAAATCCCCAAAGCATAATGTTGAGGGGAAAAAAAGATTGGTGAGATGTATACAATATGTATAGAATTATATCATCTATAATATAAAAGCCTAAGTGACCAAGCAACCCGTTGCACTGACCACCAGGGGGAAGATGCTTAATGCAGGAGCTGCCTCCTGGTGGTCAGTGCACTCCCACAGCAAGAGCACCACTCAGCCAGAAGCCGGGCTCATGGCTCGGGCTCCTCCCTGGCCGCCTGCTGCTTCCTGCACTGCTACATCCCTTGGGGGATATTGGACTGCTGGTTTCGGCCTGCCTTCTGTTTCCTGTCCCAAAGGGGATTGGGCTTAAACCGGCAGTCTGACATCCCCCGAGAGGGCCTGGATTGAGGGAGGGCACAGGCCAGGCTGAGGGACCCCACCAGTGCACGAATCTGTGCACAGGGCTCTAGTTTTTTATAAAGGTTAACAACCTGCCATATAAAACCGTATATTGTTTTGCATGAGTCATCTTTTTATTCTGTATTTTTGATGTTTTGATATCTTGGGGCTTTGTGACTTTGGAGGAACTCCTCCGGACTAATTCCTAGAGTTGGCTCACAATTGGTCTGTGAGTGTGCCTTTCATCTGCAAAAGAGCCAATCTGAACTCTGTATGCCCCACCACCTTCCTTCTGGAGCCCTTACTCTCTGGGCCACTATTCCTCTGTCCCAGTCACTCCTACAGGAGAGTCCCTACACCCCATAGTCTGCTGAAATTATTCAAACTAGCCAATTCCCAACTTGTTTACCCTCTCTTTTCTGTTTGTTTAAGTGGAAGCCAAAATAATGACTCTTGCCACGTTTTCCTGTGGCTCCCTCTGCTTCCTGACTGACTCTGGTGCTTTCCCGTCTACCCTTCCTTGGTGTGGCATGCACTCTTCTCTTAGGATCTGTGAGTGTAACAAACTATCTTTCAATAGCATTAGCCTTCTGATCTGTTGGCCTCACTGTAACTGCAAAATAATAAAGCTTATATATTAAAACATGTGTAGTAATGCATATATATTTATGGCAAGGAAAATTCTGAGATTGATCAACACCAAATCATTATAGTGCTCACCTCCGTGACAGGAGGAAAAAGAGTGGTAAACAACCATATCTATAGCATTTTCTACTTTTTATTATTCTGTATACTTTGTGCTTGAAATATTTCATAATTAATTACTCAAGATTGAAAATCTCACCAGGCCATATCCCAAGCATCACTTATTTACTTGTTTCTTTTTAAACACACAGAGAGAGAGCTATTTAGAAGTGGCATCATACCCTTCTTGTCAGATGGCACCTTTATTCCACTCTGGAAGGTGGAATAAAGTGCCTGGGTGATTTCTGTAAGAAATTTACAACTTATCAAGCTGGCTGTGAAAATAAATGTTTTCTTTACTATTGCAAGTTACTTAATATCTCTTCCCTGATAAATGAGGTGGGTGGGATTTACTGTTTTCTTTCCTGAAATCGGGAAGCTTTAGGATCCCTTGAATGTGTCTGTTAGAAGCAGTTCATATCTTGGGCAATCTATTCACCCTTGGCCAAATTCAATTTCCCTTTTTGGCTTAAAGGAGAATGGTTTTTAAAATCCCATAAAGAGCTTCTGGCCACCTGGAAAACAGCCAATATTCTTTTTGAGAAAGCTGCCTTTTTATGATGGCCCAAGTGTAAAGGACACTGGGCTCTGTGGTCTTTGAATTTCACACCAGTTTAAAAATTAGAGTGAAACAGCTTGGCAAAAGATATGCAAAAAAGAAATTGATCATCTTCCTGACCTCAAAATGCCAAGCATTTTTGTGCTTCACACTTTTAGGTCAAACTCATCCTAATCAACTTCCTGAAAATGTGTGTATGAAAACTACAGTATACAAATGGGTGGATTGAACTAAATAAGTAGATCATCCAGAAAAAAAAAAGATTTTCAATAACTTGATTTGGCTATTTACCATGACCCAGCAGAAGACTACCCTACTGTCAAAATCATTTGGACATCCAATTGTTTGCATTTTTCTTGTTGTTATACATGGGTCTTGAAGCCTGTGGGGCAGGGAATAGCGGGAAAGAGGTACCAAGGAAGGAAGAGGTGGCTTCTATACACAATTTGACTTGAAATTTTACTTAAAAACAAAAGTTTTCTACATTTTGGCCTGAGTCTTAACTGTTTAGAACAATTAAACAGATGCAGGTGTTCCTTACCTTAATGTGAGTTCAGTTAGCATTAGCCCTTAACACACACTTAGGCTGTATAGACAAATGCCAAGGATGCATTGGTGGTTGCAAAGTCTCCCTTGAGGGACAGACGTGTCAGTGTTCTTTGTCTCCCCTCTTCCATGGTGTGCAGTGGGCACTTGTCCCTCACCATAAGCCAAATGTGGGAGGTATTAGGAGAACAAATTAAAGGGGAGATATAGAGACTGAAACATGACAAGGTTGACCTCTACAGGTCAGAAGTGGCCAGCTGCTTTGGGAGAGAGCTGGTTTTCCATAGACAAAGGTGTGGGTGTCCCATGAGCCAAATCTGGACCCTGCAGAAGAGAGCTGGACTGGTTAGCCTGAGGAAAATGGACTTATTTTGATAATGAACTGACCCCAAAGAGAGCTTGCAGGGAGTGGACTGCTGGAAGCCCGGGGCAGGGGAATTAGTCTCTGGGAAGTACAGGGGGAGGTCTCCAGTATGAGGAATCCCGAAGAGCCCATGTGCCACACCAGAGGGTCCCAAAGGCAGAGGGCCACTGTACCAACAGCATTAGCTCCAGTGCCTTTATCTCTAGTCTCTCTCCTTCCTGGGCCCAGCCCAGGTGAGGCCAGAGTCAGCAGCAACTGGGGAAGGAGATGGCATAAGAACGAGAGAAGAAATTGTTCCTTCCTTACCAGTTGTAGATTTTTGAGTCCGAAGCAGGCCCAAGCAGTGGAATAGGGAAGTTTTCAATCAGATGAAAGTGGACATTTAATAATAACAGTGGCCTTTCATTACATTTATGAGTCTGGAACAGTTATGCCTGCCCCATATTTCATCTGGGGTGGGGGAAAATGTGTCAACAGAGCAGGTTTGCCTGGCAGTGGTAGTAAAGCAAGTGATTTTCTGTTTGTACCCTACTAAATCCATCTTGATCAATGTGTTATGATTTCTGAGTTTGGTGAAAACCTTTCCCAAGTCATCCTTTGTAATGCTTTGTCTTTGAGAGAAAAAGTATTATGAACATAATGGGAGAAAGAATGGGAGGAAAGGCATGGAAAGCATTCGTATGCCTATTTTCTCCCTTGTTATTTAGTTCTTATTACATGGGCTATTGAGGAATTTAGGACAGGGAGGGTAATTTGGCTTTACCTTTTGGCACCGTTTAGGATTGCCAGAAACATCTGCAAGTCAGGAGCTCAGCCACATGCATTGTCTGCTTGGTACTGGAATGGCTGGAGAGGGGTGGTCCAATTGTGTGGATGTTGTTTCCATTAGACCATGTACTCAGCTAAATTTTTGGATAATCTGTTCTATGTAGACACTGGCACAAGCTATTGTGTCAACTTATAATGCCAGGATGTTTCATTTAGGAGAGAAACTCATGAGGCAGGCACCACTCAGAGCCCAGCTCCAATGACACCTCCCTGTGCCCTGAGCCTCCACGACTTCCCCTCCACAACCTTTCCAGAGTGGCAATTCCTCACTTTTATCATCTTCCAGGGAACAGGGCTTTCTAATAGCTGTTTTGAATCTGCTTTCTTTTATTTCCATTTATGTTCCCCTTATCTCAACATCTGTACTGGGCTGATGAAAGCAATGTAGGCACTACTGCTAACTGTATATCACTGCTGACTTTATCTCTTCTTTTGTATAACCTTTATATCAAGGTTGTGGAGACTTTCATTCCTGACTCCCCCATCCCTTGTTTGCATTGAGTGGTTCTGGAATTACTCTCTGCACCACATTTTATCACTTGTTCACATTCGTTTTATCACCTGTTCACGTTCATCTTCTTACCTGAATCTGATACCTGATTTATAACCCATTTATATAAAAGCTCAGCATGAAGAAGCAACATAGTGAAGAGGAAAGATCACTAGGGTAAAAAATTAGAAACCTGGACTCTATGCTGGCTCTGCTACTAGGTATGTAAGTGACTGGGAAAAGTCAAGCCCCATCTGTGGAGTGAGGAGGTTGGACCAGATGATCTCTCAGGTCCTATCAGATAAATTTTACAATGTATTACATAGTAGAATCCTCTTCAAGTGCTCTCCCATTTCAGTCATATTCTGTTTAAAGCAAAATAGATAAGTTTATGTTAAGTGCTCAACACAGAATGAAACCCATCTTAAGGGATTACTGAATAATAGTTATCCCTTCTTTTCTCTAGTAAAGGTCAAAATCACTTGAGCCTACCCTTTCCTTTCCATCCCTCTGCCACCACCCAGGCCGGATCGCATTCCCTCATGCCTGCAGCCTTGGCTGTGACTTACTAGCAGATCCTCCTCTTCTGGTCTCTATTGTCCAGTCTGTCTCATCTACCATGATCAGAGTGCTCCTCCTAACACTGCTTGCCTTGACACTCTCCTACTCAAAAGTAAGACAAGGCAAAAGAAAACAAAAAAGCCGTAAATATGCCTCTTCAATTGCTCACCATTGCCTTTAGAAGTCTTAACTCATTTGTCTTCCATTTGAGGCACTCTGTAATCTAACTCCACTTCCTTTTCAGTGAAATGTTCTATTACTTCCTGTGTATACATTCAAACTAGCCAAGCCCTAACCATTAATAAATGGCTTGTGTTATATATGTACTAAAATTGTACAAGTCTATGTACTATCTTCTTAGTATATGGAACCTATCTATATAAAACCCTAATATGCAAATTGACTGGATGGCAAAACAACCAGCGGAATGACTGGTCGCTTTGGTATGCACTGACCACCAGGGGTCAGACACTCAATGCAGGAGCTGCCCCCAGATCACAGGCCCCAATCAGAGGCAGTGGGGGGGTGGGGCTGGCAAGCGGGTGGCACCAGGCCAGTCAAGGCGGTGCAAGCCGGGGCCCCAATAGTTCCACTGGTCACCCCACAGAGGGAGGTGACTGACTGGGGCAGTGGGGTGAGGGGCCAGCAAGCGGGAGGCACCAGGCCAAGCCAAATCTCCTTCCATCTAAAAAATAAAATACACTAATAAACATAAAGAAACAGACTCAATAGGTACAGAGAACAGACTGACAGCTGTCAGAGGGGAGGAGGTAGGGGGCTGCGTGAAAAAGGTGAAGGGATTAAACAAAACAAAAAACAAAAAACTCCATAGACAGACAACAGTATGGTGATTACAGAGCAAAAGGGGGATGGGGAGGTTAAGAGGGTGTAGAGGGGATGGATGGTTATGGAAGGAGGGCTGTCCTTACTCCGTCAGAGTGAATAAACAGGAGTCCACTTTAATGATTCACCAGGGTCTCAGACAGCATCTGATAAAATGGCAAACATATTTTGCCTCTGAAGCAGTTCTTTTGGTCCCCTCAGTTAATGTCAACCTGATTTTACTGAGATTTTTATTGACAACATTTAGCTCAAGATGCAATAATAAAAGGTGACTGCCACATAAAGGTCAGTTTAGAGCTGCTTTTGCTAAGATGTGAGAGGATTAACCAGGGATATACTTCCTTCTAGAATCTATGGGCTCCGGCTGACTATGACAGTCACTGAAAGTGAAACACAGGAACACCACAGGAAAAGCTGATCACTGCTTCATGCACCAAAGATAAATTTAAGTATTTTGTAATGCACTTAAAACTAATGTCCGTTTTCTATTTAGAAGCTCCACACGTTTAATCAGAAAGCATATGTCTTGAATAATTATCTTTTACTGTGTAAAATGCAAATGTTGAATGTTCAAATGAACTCTTTAGAAACAAGAACAAATGCATAGAACTATTTAAAATAGATTCAGAGAAAAGGGAACAGGATGGTGCTCAGAATGCAACCCTATATCTAAATTCACTCCCAAGATAATAAATATGTTATTTATTATGGGGTTTTCAAGAATGAATTATTTAATCTTCAAGGCAATAACCTAATGATATCTATACCTAATCTTTAAGAGCAACATGTATTTTGACAGAGGGATAAATCCCTGAAAACTTTAATTTCCTCTGTGGGGATGAAAAGAAAGCATTATTTAGCATTGTGTGTTTTTTTCTAATAACTAGAGATTGCACCAGAAATCAAGATAAATACCTATGCTTTGCATCAAAAGAACATAAAATAATATTAAGATCACATTATGCTTCTCTAGATACTAACTTCTAACCCAGAACAGATTCTGAATAAATAGTTCACATGTTATAATAGAAACAAAACAATTGTCTACTCTATTTAATTGGTAGAAATAAATAGCAATGGTAAATAAAAATACAGGGACCCTTCATTACAATGCTGAAATTTATAAGTGATAATGTCTAGAGCAGTCGTCGGCAAACTCATTAGTCAACAGAGCCAAATATCAACAGTACAACGATTGAAATTTCTTTTGAGAGCCAAATTTTTTAAACTTAAACTTCTTCTAATGCCACTTCTTCAAAATAGACTCGCCCAGGCCGTGGTATTTTGTGGAAGAGCCACACTCAAGGGGCCAAAGAGCCGCATGTGGCTTACGAGCCACAGTTTGCCGACCCCGGGTCTAGAGTAACAGTGTGTGGCAAAGCAACCGTTTTGATAGAGTGATAGAATAGTATTGATACCTTGCATTTAACAGAGGGCATGTCTCCAATTTCCAGAACATGGGGATACATTTCATGTTACTTGAAGAATAAAATCTGTATCTTGACTTTTCACATTTCCTATAACCTTTGAGACTGGCTTTTTTCAGTCAGTATAGTTCACTTGAGATTAATCTATTTTGTTGTGTAAGCCAGTAGCTTGTTCTTTCCTGTTGCTGAGTAGTAATTTATTGTATAGAATACACTACAGTTTACTCATTCACCCATTGTAAGACATTTGAGTTGTTTTCATTTTGAGGTAATTTTGAATAGGGCTACAATAAAAATTGATACGCAGGTTTTTGTGTGAATGTGTGTTTTCATTTTTTAAAGGATAAATACCTAGTAGTGAAATTAGAGGGTTATAAGTACTTGCCAAATTGCTTTCCGAGCAGCTTTACCATTTTGCATTCTCACTAACTGTATATGAGAATTCAAGTGCACTGCATCCTTGTCAGCACTTGGTAGTATCACTTTTGTTTTGTTGCTGTTTTTGGCTATCCTAATAGGTGTACAGTTTTATCACATTGAGGTTTTAATTAGCTTCTTAATGGTTACTGATGTTGAGCATATCCTAGTGTGCTTATTTGTCATTCTTATATCTTCTTTGGTGAAGTGTCTAAGTCTTTACCCTGACTTTTTTGTTGTTGCTTTCTTTCTGTTGAGTTCTGAGAGCTCTGGATACGTATCTTTCTTAGATATGTGGCTTAAAAACATTTTCTCCCAATTTGTAGTTTGTCTGTAGACTCTTAACAGTATTTTACACAGAGCAAAAGTTTTTAATTTTGATAAAGTCCAATTTATCAATTGTTTCTTTCATGGATAATGCTTTTAATGTCATTTCTAAAAACTCTGCCTAATTCCAGGTCATAGAAATTTTCTCCAGTGTTTTCCTTTAATAATTTTATAATTTTATGTTGTACATTTAGATTTATGATCCATATTTGATTTGGGTTCATTTTTTAATAAAAGTGTGAGGTTTAGGTCAAGATTCTTTCTCTCTCTTTCTTTCATTTTTGCATATGCGCCAACACTATTTGTTTAAAGATTATTATTTTCCATTGAGTTGATTTTGCACTTTTGTCAAAAATCAATTAGCCATAATTGTGTGGATCTATTTCTAGACTCTTTATTCTGTTTCATTAATCTATGTATCTCTTTGCCAATGCCATATTTTCTTGATCACTGTGGTTGTATAGTAAATCTTAAAACTGGTTAATGTGAATTCTCTGATTTTGTTCTTTTACAAATTTATTTTGGTTATTTTAATTTCTTTGCCTTTTCATGTAAATGTCAGAACAAGCTCTGATCTGTAACTACAAAAAATCCTGCTGGGATTTTGATTGGAATTATGTTAACTTATAGATCAATTTGGGGAGAATTGACATTTTAAATGTATTACATTTTCCAATTATAAATACAATATAGTATATCTCACCATTTATTTAAGTCTTCTCTTGATTTCTTTTATCAGCATTTGTAACTTACAGGATATAAATTTTGTATCTCTTTTATGGATTTATACCTAAGTATTTTAAAACTTTTTGAGCCATTGCAAACAGTGTTGGATTTTATTTTTGCTTTCTCATTGTTCAGTGTTAATTTGAATTAAAAATAATTTTTACTTGTTGACCTTTCATCCTGACAACCTGATCCTAAAGTTCATATAGCAAAAACTAGACATGGATAGTGCAAAGGAAGAAAGCTATGGACTAATATCCCTCATGAATAGACATAAAAATCTTTAATAACACACTACAAATCAAATCCAGCAACATAAAATAAGAAATACATACAATGAGCAAGTGGTATTTATCCCAAGAATGCAAGACTGCTTTAATATTTTAAATTCGAACAATGCAGCAATCCTGGCCAGTGTGACTCAGTTGGTTGAGTGTTGTCCCATGAATCAAACGGTTGCTAGTTTGGTCCTGGTCAGGGCACATGCCCAGATTTCAGGTTCAATCCCTGGTAGGGGGCAAAGGGGCTTGCAAGAGGTAGTCCATCCATGTTTTTCTCTCACATCTCTCTCTCCATCGATCTTAAAAAAATCTTTAAAAATAAATTAAAAAAAATCAAACAATGTAATCCACAGACTAATTAAAAGACTAAAGAAGAAAAACAAGATTATATTAATGAATATAGAAAACATTAAGGAGACTTCTTGACAGATACTTTGTCCTCTAATAGTCTCCTCTTGCTACTTCCATGAAACATTTATACTATACATATATATATATATATATACATATATATATATATATATATACACACACACATACATACATATACACACACACTATACATCTGTTTAAATACTGTATGTATATTTGTTCATGAAATATGCTAGATTAAGTTTCACTTACATGGCTTAACTGATTTTTTTCTGTTCGAGGGATTATCAAGCCTGGTCTCCATTTTAACACAATTCTCCTCTCTCTGACATATAAAAGAGGCAAAAACAACATTTCCTCTCCCTACCAGGAACCAATTTTGCCTCCTTGGGGGCAATATAGTCCTACTGAGGAGAAATGTTCTGGTTAAAGATGTTTGGACCTGACTCAGGAAGAAATGTGAACCACTGAGGATTTCTAGGAAAGGGCTAATACTGAAATGTTGGCGTGGCTCTTTTAATAATTTGTAAGGTCCTTTTTCCTACAGAAATTAAAGGATCATAAATCAACTCAGCCTCACATCAAAAATAGGATGGGCAAATCTCTCACAAATTGGTTGCAAGACAAGATTTAGAAACAAAGGAAGACCTGATTCAGGTAGGACCATAAAGTCCCTCTTCTGTCCACCTTTTCCAAAGCTGAAAACTTGCAGCCCCTCTGACTAGACGTGGACCTCAGCACTCATCTTGGGTGGTGTCTACTATCTCAGCTAGTCTCAGGTTGAAGGTAACATCTCAGATCAGAGGGCACATTGTGAGATGGCATCCCCACGGAACTGGTGGTCTACCTCTAATAGGTGGCTCATCAGCAGAGAGGCCCTGCTCCTGTTTTGTTAAGTGAGGGTGAAAGTAGAGAGTGTGTGTGTGTGTGAGGGGGGGCCGGGAGGGGGCGGGTAGCAGGAATCTCTACGCCAGTGTATCAGTCAGTAATCTAACTCTGGATATTAGTGAAATAATCTATATATATAAAAGGCTAAGCGACTGTCCGACCAACTGACCGTCCAACCAGCTGGTAGGTATGACGTGTGCTGACTTCCAGGGGGAAGATGCTCAACACAGGAGCTTCCAAGCAACAGCAACTTTGCAGAGTGCCCTCTCGCACTCTGGGACCCCTTGGGGGCTGTCAGAGAGCTGGTTTCAGCCCAATCCCCACAGGCCAGGCCGAGGGACCACACCTACTGTAGGGACCTGCTCACTCTGCAGATGCCCTTCGATCCCCAGTGCTGCCCCAGGTGTGGCTGGCCAGGGAGGGACCATGGGAGATTGGCTCCAGGGTGTGTCTGGCCTGTCTTGCTCAGTCCTGCCCCACCTGCCACCTTCTAATTAATTTCCTTTCAATGTGCATGAATTGGTGCACTGGGCCACTAGTAATCTACATAAGGTCCAGGGTTTCTTTCTCATGATGTTGCAGATCAGACATAAGAAAGCCCATACCATTCTTTGCCTTGGATGAAATTTGGAATAAATAGAGATCAACTTATAGCAGGGCAAGTAGAGGACACCAACAGGTATATTTTTTTCCCTTTTACTGTGATCTGAGTGACATGGAAAGAATTCACCATTACCATTGTGATTTCAGTTTGTAAAAGTTTGGGGGATATGACAGTATCAGTGATCATGCCAGAGAGTAGTCCTATATAATAAAAGGCTAATATTCAAATTGACCAAATGGCATAACAAAGGGTCGCTAAGATGTGCACTGACCACCAGGGGACAGACACTCAGAGAACACAGGAGCTGCCGCCTGGTGGTCAGTGCGCTCCCACAGGGAGAGCACTACTCAGCCAGAAGCCGGGCTCATGGCTGGTGAGCACAGGGACGGTGCTAAGGACCTCCGCGGCAGTGCTAAGGACCCCTCGGGGGATGTCCGACTGCCGGCTTAGGGAGAAGGCCTAAACCAGCAGTCGGACATCCCCCGAGGGTCCCAGACTGCAAGAGGGCTCCGGCAAGGCTGAGGGACTCCTCCTCCCCAGTACACGAATGTCGTGCACCGAGCCTCTAGTGTTAAAATAAAATGAGACCAGGCTTGATGATCCCTTTAACAGAAAAAAACAGTTAAACCACATAAATGAAACTTAATCTAGCACATTACATGAATGTAAAAGAAACTTAATTTAGGTTATTTCTTGTAAGTGGTTCTGATAATCATAAGTGAAACTGAAGCCATCTTCTGAAAATGATATAATCAGTTTTAACCAGTCCCCTGCTGTCTGGAAACCCTCATTGTAATAACCAATCATTGTAAAGGTTAAACAGCATCCTCATTTTCACTTTACAAGCCATCCTGTAGCGTCCTCCCTCCGAGAGTCATACCATTCTCAGGTTTGAATTATCCCTGTGTGTGAACAGTTTGTTTCTTGCTTAATAAAATATTAATATCAATAAAGCTCTCCTAGTTTTCTTTTGACAATAGAAAAGGTCATTATGTAGCAAACCTTCACATGGAGGAAGATTAAAGTAGATTTAATCTTTGCAAAATGCTGACCTTGACCCCAGTGACCCCTCAGAGAAAGGGGTGGTCCTTGAAGTTGGCAAATTGCTTTTCTCTAGCATCCCAGAAGGCTGGTCAGACTAAAAGGCACACCTTGACCTTCTGGTCAGCTGTTGCCATTTCCCTGCAGTACAGACAGAGACTTGCTTTGTATTGAGAAGGAACCGGTGGTGCAATGGAGAGGCCCCCGGAGCCAGAATTCTTTGTTAAGGAGGGTAAGGGTAGAAACATGGCGGTGTTTTTGTTTAGCCAGAGTTTATAATGATTCACCATGGAAAGTTGCTTTGAGAGCCATTCTGCTTTCATTCTCTTTCATATCCATCAAGATTTTTCTTTTACATAGAAGAAAAGGGAACGTTAAGAAGGAGAAATGTTTCTGTTCTTTGCATTCTAGTCAATCTGTAACTTTGATAGAAGCAAGTTGATTTACAGAGTTAATAAGGGAAAAACAGTTTTTAGAAAGATATATTTTGTTCCCAAGGGCCTGTGGGATGGTATGATAAGAGATTGGAGGATGCCATGAATGTGAAGACTTAGTTGCTTCACATGGGTCTTTATTTTTGGAAGGAATGCACCAGACAGAGAAGGGTGCAGTCACCCTAACCACCCAGGCGATGTAGCTGGTCCAGCCTTGCTTGGTCCTGGATGCCCGAAGTTCCTCTGGGTATGTGGCAGCAGGAGGGAGGAAGATGGAGAAGATAGGAGAACAGATCTCCAGAACTACTTGGGGCATGTGGAGGGTGAAAAGGATTTGGCAGTGGAGACTCCAGAAGTAAAGTTCAGTGAATCCAGGTAACAGATAGAAATATTTGTTTTGAGTAAAAAAATTAATAAATACTAAGACTTCAGAGGAAAGGGTTCAAGCCATCAATCCTGGACAGGGTAATTGCAAGGGATGAGGATTTGGGGCCAGTCATACTTGATGCTTCTCAGACATAACACAGCGCTTAAAGATCGAGTGTAGTTTAACAAAGTTAATTTGGTTTATCTGAATATCAGGAATGGCCTTAAAGAGAAAAAAAAGTCAGCTTGCCCTGAAAGAGCAAGGGTAGTTTCCTTGGTGGTGGTGGTGGTGGTGTGGTGTATGTGTGTGTGGGGGGGCCAGAGATAGGGGGGCTTGAGGGGAATGCTGTTAATAATTATATGCCTCAATTGTGTTGTGTTGGTAAACTCCCCTTCTTAGGTTTATCCACCATCCCAGTTACTCCTGAGACTGGATGCCCTCTTTCCTAAGTTCAATGAAAGGGCTATGGTCCCAAGAAAGCTTACTTAAGGTCACTTCATGCATTCGAAGGCCAAATACCTCCCATTCTGTGCTTAAAAACAGAAGGTGGCAATTACATTTCAAAAGTCAAGAAGCTGAGAAGAAAAAATAAGTGGAAAAGATTTAAATGAGAAAAACAATTGACATTTCTGCTTCCTCAGATCAGGCTCTGCAAACTAACTCTCATCAACGTGCCTGTTGGTTCTCACTCCCCAAATGTCCCATCTCAATCTCAACACTGATACATTTAGTCTTTCAGAACAAAGCACCTCTGTCTTTGTAAGCTGTCCCCCCCTGCCATCCAGCTGGGAGCTGCAGGACTCAAGGTCACCAGTCAGAAAAACAAAGCTCTACTAGGAGATGCGTCTGGATGTACTGACCTTGATTCACCTTGTGGGGCTGGTAGGATCTTCCAAGTGGAAATGAGAGTTGAGTGCTAACTTAGAAGAGGTTCATGACAAGCTGAGGATACCCCCTCCTTCTGTCATTCAGCAAAACTAGACCTTACCTCAAAATCAAACTACATGACCTTAAGCAAATCAGTTAATCCACCCAGACCTCAGTTTTCTCTTCTATAAAGTGGGTATATGATCACCTGCTCTGCCTTCTGACTAAATTATTAGGAAGGCCAAAGGAAGCAATTTTTGGTAACTATTAAATCCCATGTGGTTGTTGTTAGAAATTTCAAGGATGTGAAGATAAGGCTTTCTACCTACCCACCTCCCTTTATGAGTGTCTAGGCCTGAATGGTAGGATCAGCCCTCAGCCAAATTGTAAAATTGACTTTTATCCTGGAATCTTGTCTTCCCTTGTCTTCATCCTTCCCTATGCACCCACATCCCTGTCCTCAAGCCAACAGCAGGAACACTCTCTCCCTCCCGCTTCAATCCTGGCTCTCCAGACATCTCTGATGCAGTCACTGACCCCTTGGTGTAAATGTGTCATTGCACATCTTCCTGGAGTATGTGTGGTCTATCATAAGTAGCTCCAGAAGGAAAGGCACTGTATTTTATTCATCTGGTGTCTTGAAAATAATATCTGTTCAATAAGTACATATTGGATAATAATAAATCCATCTATGATTGTACAAGAGAAACCTGATTGACAATGGTTAATCAAAAATTTCTTAACAATCACTGTCTTTTACTGGAAATGTACTAAGTGGCAAGAACAATATGGGGGTTGGGGGTTTTATATACCTACTTTGTAGTTCTCTTAATAACCCCACAAAGCAGGAACAGCTATCTACTGTTGAAATTGGGGTTGAGAGAGGCTAGGTAACTTTCCCAAGTTTACACAATTATTCAGCAGAAGAGATGAATTTCAGGGAAGGCATTTCTGACTACAAAGATGGAGGCCTTTCTTTTCTCCCACCATGGCTTTGAAACACATACTGAGGTACATGTTGAGTACACATTCCTCACCTGGACACATCAGTACATATCAATATTTGAGTGTATTTACCTTCCAACTCTCAGATGCCTTTTGTATCCTTAGCCCTTGCTTTGGTCTATACATGTCAACCAAACCTAGCTTAGAATGTTGGCATCTTGAGATCTAGTTATAAAGTAGGTGGAGGGCTGGGGAAGCTCATTAAGTGTTGACTATGTCCCATCTATAATTCTATGCCAAGAACCTATCATGTAACAGCTGAGCATGGAGGGTTTCAGAAATGAAAGCAAAACAGAGGGAGGCATACTGCAGAAGGAGAGTAGTTTGGGGGTGCTTTTGAGAACATTGAGAGCGGGCTGGAATGGAAGGGCAAGTTGTGGCCTGAAGGTGAAGGTTACTGTGATGAGGGGATATACTCCAGAGACAGTTAAAGGGTCAAAAGTTTAGATAGCTAACTCTATATGGAGCATTGAAGGGTCATTCACACATCCATTCCATAAATATTTATAACCTAATATGTGCCAGGAGTGGAACAAATGGACAGTTAGAAAAGTTGGGAAACGGAGGGGAAATAGGGCAACTATAGTTTTGGGTATGAGAGCTGGTCAAATAAAGAGGAAACCACCTGCCATGGAAAGCATCCTGCACCGGTCACAACCTGGCACAGCTCAATATCACTTCTAGGCAGCCCTCAGTAATCCCTCAGAAATTTCTTTCTCTCCACACAAAGGGAAGATGGAAAGCAACTCTGCCACATTAGGAAAATGAAATTTCAAATTAGGAAAAGGATGTGATAGCCTATATAATAAAAGCCTAATGTGCAAATCAACTGAACTGCAGAATGACTGGTGGAATGACGGTCGCTATGACACGCATTGACCACCAGGGGAGCAGATGCTAAACGCAGGAGCTGCACCCCGCCCGCAGGCCCCATGCCAGCCAAGGCGGGTGTCATCAGGGCCCCCCTCCCCTTGATTGCCCTGCCGGTCACCCCGCAGAGGGAAGTGATCAGTGGCAATGGCAGGGCTATCAAGGGAGTGGCGCTGGCCAGCGAGCAGGCGGGGCCAGCAAGCGGGCGGAGCCAGCCGGCCAAGGCAGGTGCCAGCACCTCAAGTCCCCACTGGTCACCCTACAGATCAGCCCTGATCACCGGCCAGGCCTAGGGACCCTACACATGCATGAATTTCATACACCGGGCCTCTAGTCCTTCAATAAAGAACATTAAAATTTTTCTACTTCTAGGAAATTAAGACAAGGCTGTTCAGGTGGGACCAGAGTTGAGGAGTAAGAAAAAGAAACCGTCTAGGGGAGCAGGGCCATCGAGGTGGCCGGCCCAGGGGAAGTGCCTGAGGTCAGAACAAGAAAGGCCAGGAAGGTACATTTGGGAGCAAGATTTGGATGTTGATGGTTTGCATACTGAGTCATTCAAGACCTCATGTTTACATGTGGTCTGCACCCTTTATATTTAATACATCATTGCCCAGTAATAATAGCCAACAGTAACTTAATGCTCACTCCCTGCCAAGCATGGTTCTATGTGCTTTATCTTTACAACTCAGCTTATTCTGTCAATAACTGTAGTGTAGGAACAGTCTCCATCCTCATTTCATAGGTGAGAAAACTGAGGCACAGAGCAGATATATTTCCGGAAGTGACAGACTCAAGATTTGAACATAAGCCGTCTGGCCCTAATGCTGATTCCTTACCACTTAATATATTGCCTCTGCTCATTAAATTCCTCAATAGAACTCTTCTGTAAAGAGTATTTGTCTTGTAAACTATTTATTTCTAGGTAGATATATGACTTTCACTAATATTCCATAAAAGTAAATTAGCTGACACAATTCAAGAAAAATGGAATGGGCAGAGGTTCAACATATAGTTAATTTTTAGTTGATTGCATCTTTGGCACTGTCATTAGGTTTTAAGCCTCTTAAGGATCATGGGTTCTATTTTCTCTGTCTTCCTTATAACAGGTGGTATAGAACTTTGCATAGAGCAGGTGACCGCAAATGCCTATCAGTTAACAAATTCGTACAGTTTCCAACCATACCAGGTTATGTCTGAGTTGCTTCTTGTGCTACCCTCCCACTGTGCGGACATTTGGGCTGGAGATTGCTGCCCAGCCAGAGACAACTTTTCCAGCCCCCTTGCACCATGGTGAGCTGTTTGGAATTCTGGCAATGGAATCAATGGACAAGCTACCCAGCCAGGGACTTGGCTGGAAGGAGATATACATTTTTGTCATGTAAACCCTTGTGATTTGTCAAGGTTGCTTGTTATAGCACTTAGCTTTATGAACACACAATGGTTATGAATACACAGTGATTCCTTTAAATAAAAAAAAAAGGGTGGGGGGGAGTCCTGAGTCTGGCTTCACACGTGCCTTTGGCTATGCAACTTGACTGTGGGCAGACCCCCCCCTGGGACTTGTCTTTGTCCTAATTAGTTGTCGCCATCTTGTCCTCACTGAACCATCAGGACGCGTGAGAGAACCCATGTTTTGAATGTAGAAGAGATGGTAGCCCCAGAACTGTCTCTGACAGACACAGGGCCATTGTATAACTGTCATTTCCTTCCTTCCCAGTGCCTACTCTGCCTCCTATTCTTTTACGGCTGGTCCTGTGAGGAAAATTGGTGAGGGCAACTTTTGTTTTAATTCACTGTCCATTCTTCTCCTCAGGTGTTTTTGCCTTTGGTTTTTGAATGCAGACCGATCATAGTTTTTGCTGAAAGAATAATCATCAGCGTGCAGCTCAGCTGGTTACTCTGTTTCTCTGGTCAGCTGGGGAAAGTATTATTAGATGATTTCTCTTCTCTCCGAGGGGAAAGAGACAGTGATTTGTCCCTCTGTTCAGGTCTCAAAAGAAGATGAAAAATATCATTTTCTGGTGGCTTTTGTGTCTTAGCGCCCCGACAGTGGTGGAGGCAGTTGTCATTGCTCAGGATGGCAGGTTTATTGATTGGGATCATGTATGAGGAGGCCTCTCCCACAGACACACTGCAGCTGTTGCTCTCCTTGCCTCCCCAGCAGGTGTCCATAAGGAGCTTTCACAGGGGGTGCCAGGAAGCACAACAGGACAATTGGCAGGCCAGTCTCCATACTCCATATGCATTCCTGCTGAGCTCTGCTTCTGCAATGCATCTATTTTTTTCTATTTAGTAATTATTTTGTACACTGGAACAGTACGTCCTCTTTACAAAATGATTCCACATGGATCAGCCCATGGGATTCTCCCAATATCTTGGTGAAGCAAGTGGGGGCAAGCAATTTCCCCCTAATCTATAGAAGAGGAAACCAAGGAAAGACAATTAACTCAAGGATACTCAGCTTCCAAGCGACAAGGTAGCAACTAGAATCCCCTACACTATTCTTTTCACCTAAAGTGTCACTTCCCATGGGAAGCAAGATTAAGGCCTTGGTTATGTGTGTGAGCTTCTTGTAATTGGAGTCCTCAAGTTCAACAAAGAGAAAAATCCCATTCTAATAATTACATTGCTGCTCACAAAACTTTAAATAGATATGACCAATGTGCTTCAGGATAATGTATATGCATTGTGATAAGAAGGTGAAGTTGCCTAAGAGAAATGTCACTTTTTTTCTGGTAAAATTCATTTGAATATATTTATGGATGAGATAATTATGTCTTGGATTTTCTTGAAAATAATACAGTAGAGGAGGTTTTTGAGAAGGTGGTGGACATAAATGAAACAAGATTGGCTATTTATTGATAACTGTTGAAGCTGAGTCTTGAGACACTTGGGGTCATTATGTTACTTTTTGCACATTTCTGAATATTTTTAAAAATCTTACAACAACATTCTAGGCATATACTAGTGAAGATACACTGATAGATGGAGAAATATTCAAGCAGAAGTAGCAGACTACTGGGTGAGATATACAAGAGAGCATTGGATGCTTTTGTTGTGAACAATGCTTTATTTAGATTTTTAAGTTGCATCAGGATATTTAGATGAGCTGGTCATGCTGTATATTGAATGATGCATTAAGGCAAAATGAGTTCCAGTCTTGAAAACTTTTATTCCGGAGACAAATCCCAAATGTCTTTTTGGGAGAAAGCACTTGGGGCGGGTTGGGGGGAAAGAGGAAGAGGAAAAGCCCCCAGGACTGCGAAAGGGAAAGGAAAGGGTCCTCTGGTAGACCATGTCTGAGCAACAAGGAGGATCCAGGGAGACAGGACAGTGCTCTGGGAGCTGTGACCTCAGACATGAAAATGGATATGCTGTGGGAGGAGCACCCTTCACCACCGCCTTAACTACCGGTGACCTTGGGGAGATGCCAACGCCTCCAGATGTGTGAGGCTCGTAGCTCCCAGAGCCAGTTCTGCCCGACAGGGCTAAGCCATTGTAACACACTGCTTATCCTGCTGGCAAAACACGGGCTGGGAAAGTGTGCAGATGGCCTTATGTGGCTCTACAAATCTGGTTGGTGCTGGGGTGAGAGGCTGAGCCCAAGAAAGCTATATTCTCAGCTCCCATGAGTTCTTGTCTCCTCGGTACTGGATTTCAAAAGGATGATTATGTATGAAAACAGTTTATCCAGCAACATCTCCACCTTATGTTCTGGGAAGCTGTGGATTTACACAGACAGGGAGAGAGCTGATGTTCGCTCAGCAGGTTAGGAGAGGAGATTTAAATAAAAAACCATTCAAGGCTTTTTTGTTTTCCTTTGGCCCAAATGTATTTTTCCCCTTTAAGTCAAGGATAACTAAGGAGAGCCTGTGAGAACATGAGTTTGTTTATCTACCCCACACCCAGAATAAGTAGTTTTAATGGAATTGAATTGTTCCATAAGAGACCTGGCTTCTGGTTTCCTATTGTGACAGTGACATTTTGTGGAAGTGGTTTCTGAACTAAAACAGCAGAAAGGGACCCCAGAATGCACTGAGGGAGGCTTGGAGCCCCAGGTACACCGGCTCCGACAGAGATGGCAGACTTGTTGGCAGCAAATTCTGCCTTTGTCTTGATTACGCATAAAGAACCTTAGTTATCTCACACCTATTATCTCCCGTCATACTGAAGTGACCTGTGAGTTGTTTTAAAGGAACTTATTCCTCCCATTCAGAAGATGGAATAGTTAAGGCTTAGAGAGAAAGGCAGAGTCAGTCAAAGCACATTTCCCCAGATCCAGATCACACTGCTGTCCCCTCAGCAGGATGGTTATGCTCCCGTGCCTCTCTGGCTACAGACCTGCTCTCCAGCAAACTCATCCTTCTACTTCCCTCTGTGGTTACCAGAGGGTGACACAGAGACCACTGTGTGGATGAATAACTTTGGAGCCCCAGCACCACCCCATTGCCAGTATAGCCACCTGCACCTAAGCTTTGCTGTGTCTCAGATCACAGAGCTGAGTGTTATCTAAATGTTAAATAAGGCGATTAGGGAACAATTAATTCTGTGTCCTGGGAAGCCCCCGTGGACTCATACATTTATTCTTGACCAAGACAATATTCTCTTAATGCATCGCTTTAATATAATGTGTCAGAGCCAGCGGGCTAGATTTTCCTTTGTGCATAAACTATAGTCTTGCCTTTGGGGAAGCACAATGAGAAGGTCTGCACATTAACTTGGAGTCCCCCATTCAATCTGTGGCTGAAATATTTAACAGCTGTTTGACCTTGGTGAGTGAGTTACTGCTTCTGAGTCTCCATTGCCACAACTAAGAAAAATAATGAGAGTAAGAAGCCTATAGACCTACCATGGTACTCAAAATGGGTAGTACATGTGAAAAGATCTTGGAAAATATCATCAAGATAATGGGAACAATCACAATACTTTTATATTATTGAAGAAGTAAGAAGTTTAGGTGGTTTCTCTCTCACTCCGCCTTGGGAAGACTGAGGCAACCTGAATTCAAATAAAAGCAGAAATTGTAGGTGGAGGGAGCATCTTTATCTATCTATATCTATATCTATCTATATATCTATATATCTATATCTATATATATCTATATATCTATATATATATATAAAACCCTAATATGCAAATAGATCAAATGGTGGAACAACCAAACAACTGAACAACCAGTTGGTATAATGTGTGCTGACCACCAGGGGGTGCATGTGGAACATGGCAGACATCAGCTGAAGTGGGATAGTGGAGCAGGTGAACAGGGGTGCCAGACCAAGGCAGGGTGCCGGTTGCTGTCATTGGGGCAAGCCTCTGGTGGTTACTAAAAATTATTTGCTCTCGTGCACCACAGTCCTGCCTGGTGCTTACACCTGCTGCTGGCTCCAGCCCCGCTTGCACCCGATGCTGGTGCTGGAGCCACCATTTGCATTCGCTGCCAGCACCTGGCGTCAGCCCCACTTGCCCCTCAGGGCTTCTCCATCTCTCCTGGCTCCTGAGGGGTGATTGGGGCTGGCAGCCACCTCTCACATCCACTGCCAGTGCCAGCCCTGCTCACACCCACAGCCAGCATGGAAACCACTGCTCACACCCACTGCCGGTGCCCTGCATTGGTCCCGACTGTTCAGTGCCATCAGCGGGTGCAAGCGGCGGCTGCTGGCCCTGATCGCCTCTGAGGGCTTCTCCATCTTCCCCTGTTCCTGAGGGGTAATTGGGGCAGCAGCTGCCACTCACACCCAGTGATGGCACCAGAACCAATCGCTCCACGCCATCAGCGGGTGGGAACGGGGCTGGTGCCATCAGCGTATGGGAGTGGTGGCAGCAGGAGTGGTGCTGCCAGCAGACAGGGGACGGAGGCTACGGTGGAAGGGGCCAGGCAAGGGCATGGAGGATGGGCCGAGATCTGTCCCTGTGTCCACTGCAACCTCGTGGCCCACAGTTCCTTTCAAGGTGCACAAATTCGTGCACTGGGCCCCTAGTTAATAACATATTAGGCTCAGAGCTGAATACTGTTGCAATGATGGTTCAAGCCTTTGAGTGTGGTAAAGACAGTGTGACATGAGGAGATACAAGCTACCTTACCTTTGAAAGGTAAGAAGGTACAGAAAAAAGTATTATTACCTAATACTAAAATACAAAGAACTAGAATTTGATTTAAGTCATTTGGTTGAAAAGTTCATTTGGCCTTATTCCTGTCCTTAGAGAATGGTTCTAAGACAAGTTCTAGTGCACAGGACATATAAGGAGAGCGGCTGGCTCCCTGAAACCCCGAAGTTGTGAGTGGAGAACCCCTGGGTTATAGGAAGAGGGAAGATAGAAAGACTTGGCCACAGCATAACCCTACACAGGATCCAACCAGAACATCTGGAGGGATGAAAGCAGAGAGAGATCATTACAGTTGGATGGACCTCTCTAGACCCAGCACTTCATACATGTGGGACATGACAATCCCTGTGATATTTATTATTATCTCACACCAAAGTCAAAGAGCTTATGTGTCGAGCACCTTCTATGTGCCAGACATGATTCTAGCTTTGTGAGAAGAGAGAGAACAGGTTGGCATGGTCCTGATACATAAAGACTATGCAATCTAGTAGAGTGGTCATTGTAATTTGGGTTAAGTGTTAGGGTGAAAACAAACATGGGGCTGTTGCTGAGAAATTGAAAATAATGACAAGGAAAAGCTTCTCTAGGAGATGTCTGGTTTTAGGGAGTCATTAGTAATGGAACTGAGATTTGAACCTAGGGGACAACATGCATTCCAGTAGGACATGCTGCTAGAGACACAGTCCTTGAACTCAAGTCATAAATTATCTTATGAAAGGGTAAAGAAACTACTCTCATGATCTGCCTTTACTGCAATATTAGTAAGAGTCAGCATTTGCTGCCAAGGTTTCTTCACTCAGTTGGCTGATTTATGGAGCGGCTAAGGTTATGTCACTCATGGTGCCAGGTTCTGGGGCTGAAACAGAATACTTAACAATGGCTGCTCTCAGGACTCAGTCTAGGGCTATGAGAAAACTGATTTGGTGTGAGATGTTCCATGACACAGGCTATAGGACCCCAGAAAACAGGACAGCCTTTGGGTCCCTAGAGATTTCTGAGATGAGGTAAATCCTGAAGATGTGTTTGTATTAGAATAAAACACGTAGTCAGGCCCACTTTGGGTGTGGTAGCATCTTGTACCAAGGCCACAAATAAGAGGAAAATTGTCATTTTCCAGGAATTGTAGCAAAATCATCATGGGTAGAACAGAAGGGTGAGGAGTTTGTAAGAGCTGCATCTGTATCTGAGCAAAATTCAAGTCAGGAGGGCTCTTCTTAAGCCATTTGGGCTTTGTCCCCAAGGAAAGTGGGGAGCCCTGAGAGTTTTTAAGTAGGGGAGTGAAATGAACAAACTGACGTTTCAGACGTTTCTTCTGTGGCTATGTGGAGATGGGTGGGAGGGATGAGACCGAGGCAGGATGATGAGTTCAAAGGTTCAACAAACATGGTGAGGTTAAGGGTATGGCTTTAGTGTTAGATGGATCAGGATCTCAGTCTTTGCTGTGGTACGTGTAAGCCAAAACTGAACTTCAGTTTTCCTCTTTGTACAATGAAGATAAAAATAATACTTCCAAATAAGGATGTTGTTCATTTCACCCTCCTGCTTAAAATCTCTCAGGGCTCTCTACTTTCCTTGGGGACAAAGTCCAAATGCCCCAATATGGCTTTAATGAGGTAATGTAGATGCATGGACAGTTCTTAGCGCAATACCTAACACATAGTTAAGTACTTGGTACATGACAGGTGAAAATGCTAGAAGTTTTCATAACCTCCAACTATGTCAGCAATAGCCTTTTCTACACCCACATTTTGCTACCATACTTCTTAGAGCAATGCTCTTAGTTCAAGATTCCAGCCTCCTTCCCCCATATCTGCTTTGTTGGCTTTAATTAGATGCCAAAACGCAAACAAGGGAGCATTCTCCTGCCCTATACTGTTTCGGCCTGAGACTTTGATAAGGGTGGAAACATTTTAGTTCAGCTAGCTCTAAGAGGAAGAAAAACACATGAGAAAGGGGAGCTTGGAAGAGGGGAAGGCTTCTTTTCCTTCTTTATCTACCACTATGTAAAACATGGCCTGGAATTTATTGAGCATCCAACCATTGTTAGCTAGGATTGTTTGCCATTGGCTTGGTCAGAGGTTGGGGGCCAACAGCCCTAAAGCAGACCAAGGAAAAAGGTTCAAGGGAGAAGAGATCTACTTCTGTTTCAGATTAAAAAAAAATTACTGAGGGAAACTATGGAAAATGCAGCTTCCGTGTTTAATACTGATCCTCCTAGGCTTCCAGATGTGCCTTCTAAAACCAAAGAAACCCCCTCCCTCCCCACCACACACACCTTTGCATCTCTCCTGTACCATGAATGGCAGTGAGGGAACTTCTCTACTGCATGAGACTTTCCAGCTAACATCTTCCATCTGATAGGGCTTACTTGGGCTCTCCAGAGAATCTGCTCTATAATGGTTGATGGGAGACAAAGAGGAAGCAAAGGAAAATCAGTTTATACATGGATAATCATTTTACCTTTTCTCTCTCTGGAATTCAATCTGACCAGCAGCTGCTCTGTTTCCCTGAGCTGAGGACTAATCAGGGTTCTAAAGAGTAGGGTTTTATTACTCTTACTGGAAGCATTGAGCAGTGCAGCTGAAGAGGAAGAAAACAAGAGGTTCAGTAATATCAAGAGCCCAATAGATATGTTAAAGTGAGTTGGGTTGAGTATAGCACCAGGGAGACGTATTTTAACCTTCTCACTCCTGTCTATTTCTTAGATTTCTTTCCATGTGTGCCTCTAGCTCCACCTTTATTGTTTATGTCTCTGACCATTCTTGAAAGTGAATTATTTTACCCCAACTTTTCCACCTGATCTCATGTTATCATTTTTGTCTACTTCCATGGGTTCTATTTTCATCACAGTGATGCTCACACATAGCAAAGAGGTGGGGAACCCAGTGAAAGGAGTTATGGGAATATCTTAGGGAAATGTGAGGTGGAACCAAATTTAATCATTTAGAAAACATTGCCGCACATTGGACTAGGAACTAGGGTGAAGTACAGATGTATGGGGTCCAGATAACTTTAACATGTAGAGATTTAGAAGTATTTGGGTCTAGCTGATAAGTAGGAGTGGCCAAGAACTGTGGGGCATCTCTTTGAAAATGTTCCTTTGCTGGATTGGTGAGGAGAGGATGCCCTCTAGGAACAGGATTTGTGTGTGGAGGGCCTGGCAGCAAAGTCAGCACAGGGAAAACCCAGAATGTTTAACATCTCTCAAGGCTGAGGACTTATCTGAGTGCCCTGCAGAAGTAGAAGTTGAGGGAGCTCTTTGGGGTGTGAGGGGGGGATAGAAGTGCAGGGGAATTGGAAGGTTAGGGAAACATGGAGGTGAGTTTGGGGTGTGTCAGGGAAACAGCCAGTGCAGGGGATCTGGTGAATGGCTGGCTGAATGGGACCAACTGATGACTCCAGTCCATTAGGGAGGGTAGTACTAGTTGCTCCATGAGAAACGGTGGCTCATTATCCCACGGCCCTCATTGTGGCATTAGAGGGACTGAAGAGACATCACATGAATTGGCTTCATGGGCGGTGGATTTTGGTGAGGAAGCTCAGAGTAGGATAATTTTGTTTCTGGACAAATGTGGTCCACTTCTGATGGGGAACATAAAAATACATTTTTGGGAGGGGGCGAGCAATCTGACTCTGTACCTAGTTAATCAGTATCCCTAATGTACATTCCTGTTAGCCTATAATCAAGTCACTGCCCCTTCCTTAATTATCTGGTCTTGCAAGACCTGTTTACCTAAATATATTTTACAGAGGCCATAAACCATGAACCATACACAACCCTCGGAGAGGTTATCAGCACTGGCGCCAGGCCAGGTCTTTAGATGTGGTCTCATGGCCCTCATCCTAACACACAGGGCTTTTTGCAAAGCCTGGGAAAGGTCCGGAAGTCTGATCCTTACTTGGGGGACAAAGAAACTAAAGGGTATAAAGAGAAAGCTTCCTCCATATTGGTTTGCTCAGCATTTGGAAACAGGCTCCCCTAAGTCACGGTACTAGTACATATGGAAATAAATGGGTTTTTCCTGTATTTCCAGGTACTCCTGTGTATTTTTCAGTCACCTGGTAAATTCTATAACACTTCCAGGAACTGCCAATGTAACTTGGGGACCCTTTAAGGGCAAAGTGAAAAGTGACATTATTGGGGAGTGACGAAATAGGGCAAGAAGCCGGAGACTTTATAATTTACTGTCTCTACAGTGGACTTTGAGGAAATTTAGGCTACATATATTAGAAAGTGTTCTGTGGATGAAAAAGGGGTGCTGTAATAAATCTAATTGAAAGTGACCTCACAGGGTGATCTGATCATAAATTCCTAAATGGGTAGTCACACCCTTGTCCATTGTTTTTGTACATCTAGATTAGCACACTTTTAAAAAGCCAGAAGTAATTCTCTTTACAGACCCCTCAAGGGAGCACATAATCTTGTTAACTATCCCATACTTTGCTTTCTCCCACCTTCTTGTAATCTTTCTCAGTCTCCTCTTTAATTCAAAATGTCTAGAGGAAACTGCAAAACTAGTTCTTGGGAACATTTAAGATCTTGCTTCCCAGCATTGTCATCAGTTTGAGCTCAAATAAATTCTTATAAAAATTCTCTACAATTTTGGACATTTTTGTGTCAATAGTTCCATAAGCAAATATTGCATAGTTTGGCCAAACATTCAGACAAGAAGAACCCTCTTTTTCTCTTTTTCCTTTTTGTCATTCAATAACCTTCTCTTCTGTAGAAGGTTTCGTGCACCTAAATTTTTTCTTTGATTTCCCTTTCAAACCCATCAATTTAATTTACCTCACACCTGCACAATTCCATTCCTTTTATGCCAAGGCAAATTTTAAATCACTGGTTTCTTTTGCTTTGTTTGATCAAGTCGATTAGCACTAAATTATCTTACAGGACTCTTGTGCAAATTATTAAACAAACATTTATATAGATTGTCACTGAAATCCCAACACCCTTGAACACACTCTCTTTTCAGCTGATGATTGTAAGAGGCAATTTTCAACATATAACGCATGAACAGGAGTACAAAAACAGAGGAAGGAGTCCAGATTCCAGATCTGTGTCCCATTTCACACTTAGAGTTGCGTGAGCTGGTATGTTGTGCAAATTCTCTGACCCTCAGTTTTCCCATCTGCAAACTGGGGCTAATGGTAGTCTCTACCTCACAGGGTCACCATGAAGATGAGATGAGATAATGCAATCACAGCACATGACAGTGGCAGACACAGAGAGCCTTGGTGATGGTGGCTCTTCAGAGAAGTAGATGGTTACAGCTTTGTGCTCTAGGTGCAGACTTCCATCTTCTAAATCAAGATGAGAGTGTAATTCCTTGTGACTCAAATTTTTTGGGGAAGGTAACTAATGTAACTTGAGGATGAAACTAATGAATTCTGGTTTCTGCTGTTGGACAGGTGTGTTTTGTAGTTAACTGACACTTTAACATAAGTCAGGGGAAAATTTGTCACCAGTTACATCATGGACAGATTAAACAGCCTTCCTGAGCCTCTCTGTCTTCTGCACTAAGAGGCAGTAATGCCAGCTGCTCTAAAAGGGCTCATCACAGCTGCTGACCTGTAGTAAATATTGGTTTCCTTCCCACTTTCTTCCACATTTTTAAGTTCTAAATCAACATTATACTTAGTATAAGTTAATTGGGTATTAGAATATGGTGGGCTAGTTGGTGGGCTCAGTGGTTAAAGCCTTGGCCCAAGCACCAAAGGGTCTCGGGTTTGATTCCTGGTCAAGGGCATGTACCTGAGTTGCTGTTTGGCTCAGTCAGGGTGCATGCAGGAGGCATGTGGATGTGTCTCACATGGATGTTTCTCTCTCTCTTCCCTCCCCCGTTCCACTCTCCTAAAAGCAATGGAAAAAATATCCTCATGTGATATTAACAAACAAATAAAAAAGAACACGACAGCAAATGCAAGAGGAAATGTGAATTTGAGTTTTTCTTCTTGGCTTAATAAATGAGCAGGAATGAGAAGTCCTTTACAGACTTCCAGACAGCAAATGATAGTGAATCAAGTCATTCTACTTTGTGTGGTTGTCCTTTGAAGGAGGACTTGCTGGAGTATTAGGTAAATTGATTTGGTGAAGTTCTTGTGTGTTGGGGTACAGGCGGCACTATTTATTAACATCTATGTGCCAGATACTGTGCTGAGGGATTTATATGAACTACCTTTAGTCTTCACAGCAACTTTGGATGTAGATTCTGTTTTTATCATTTATAAAGTATGTACCTTTGGACAAATCACCCGATCTTTCATTTCCTCATCAGTACAGAATAATGATAATAATTATTATTATTTCTCATCAGTACAGTGCAGAATAATACCCTTTACCTTACTGCTATGATGTGAGTGTTTGTGTCTTTTTAAATTTCATATATTGAAATCCTAATGCCTAAATGATGGTATTTAGAAGTGAAATCTTGGGGAAATGAGTAGGTCATGAAGGTCCCATGGGAAGACAGTGAGAAGGGTCTGTCTATGAACCAGAAAGCAGGCTCTCATCAGACACCAAATCTACAAGTGACTTGATCTTAAGATTCCCAGACTCCAGATTGTTAGAAATAAATTTCTATCGTCTCTAAGTCACCCGTCTATGGTATTCTGGTATAGCAGTCCAAAAGGAACCAAATGCCTGTCCAAGTGGTTTGAAAGCTGCAAAGTACTTTGTAAATGTTGGCTATTGCTCTGAATTAAAAGAGCTGTCAGGAACAGAAATTGGGCCTGTTTTGACATCTCTAAAAACCCCATGTCCTGTGTGCATTGCTCTAGCTAAGAGCAGTGCAGGAAGGGGACTCATCACTTTTTTTGGCTCTCAAGTACATTCTAGACATTCTGTGAAGGCTTCTGCATGCCTGCCTGGGGGTCCTACATAATTTTCCATTTGGAACACCTCCATGCATGTGACTAAAGCTCAGAGGCAGAGCTACATGCATGGTAACCTAAGCTCCAGCTTGGAAGTCCACCATAGGTAGATTGGGGACCACCACATCAAAATCCCCAAGTCTTTCCTTTTTTAACAACAAAGACTTTATTTTCTTAAAAAAGAATATATCCATAAGGTAACATCTCTTCTCTGCCTAATCTTTCATGATCTGTGTCTTCAGGAGAAAAACAAACAAACAAACAAACAAACAAACCCCACCACATTATTCATCTTGAACATGATGCCTTTCCAGTTATTTATTTATTTATTTATTTATTTATTTATTTAGGAAATTGTCACCTAAAGCACTTTGATTAAACCTCCTTTTGTGTTTCCTCTCCATGATGCCTGCTCACTCAGGCCATACACATGCCACTGCAAATTGCCCCTACCTAGAGAAACAGCCCTTGCGGTAGCTTATTTTCTTTTACCCACTTCCTGGTGCTTTCAAAATCCTGGCAGGAGAGTTGAACTCTTTACTTTCTCAGCTGTGAGATGAAATATGCTTTGCCTGAAGCACACCCTGAGCATTTTTCTGTGTACCCTCAAGATAGAAAGAACTGAAAACAGACTGACAGGCCACATGGGCATGTTCTTGGCTTGCACAGAAATGAACTAGTGCCTTATTAATTTTCCTGTCATTCTACTACTGCGGGGTCGGGCAGCTCTGGCTTCCTCTAGGAATGGACCCGCAGGGTTGCTATAAGCTTGTGAACCAGAGAGCCAGTTTCCATGGTTATGGCAGTTGGGGGTCTTTGACTTGTCTCTTGTTCTCAACCTCCATTACCCCAAAGTCTGGTTGCTTCTTCCTTGGAAAATTTCCTTGGATCCACCCTGTTCTCCTTTTCTAGTTTTATTCTGGACAAGAGTCTTGTTCCCTTCATGACTGAATAAACTATAATGGTCTTCACTCTCTCTCTGTTTCACCAGTTTCTTCCCTTTCTAATTTGCCTTGGACAACTACCTTCAAGCAAATGCTCCAAAAACATGACTTCTCACTCCTGCTCCAGGGCCTACAATGGCTTTCCATTGCCTGCTGTATTAAATCTGCAATCCTCTGCCTCACATTCAAAGTCCTTCCTGGTGGAGAAGGTCTTCTGTTAAACATTAGGGTCTGAAATCTTGGGTTCCATTCTTGGTTTTGCCAAACCCTGAATCTGAGTCTTTAAAATGTGGCCTCACCTCTCTGCCATAAAGACCAAGAAGCAGTTGCGTCACCTCTTTGGATTCAACTTCTACCTTTATAAAATGAAACATATAGTAAATATATTGGGGTCTATTTGCCTAATCTACTATAATTCTTTTCTCTAAGAGCTGTAGTAGTCCCCTCTCCTTACTTCCCTCTGTACATCTCTTCCTTTGCCCTCCCTTATTATTTTTATCCACCTTTTGACTTAAGAAATGCCAGAACATGAAGAATTTCTGTGACATATTTACTTAAGTGATATAGACTCTACCTTCCTATATTGTGTCTGTAAAGTGTTTTGAAAGGAACCATGCCCCCCCCCCCCACCCCCCGGCAAGGTTCAGATGGCAGAGACCTCCATCTAGAGTTGTTCTCCAGGGGAAAGGGGATTGAATAGTAGCACTGGGACTTTTCTAAGGGAGGAGACAAAGCAGACAGGTGGAGAGTGTTGATAAAATGAACAGACCCAGCATTGTCCTTAGGGAAGAGAGAGAGGGTCCTCTCTGCATTAGAGAAGAGGGTACATGGCCATGTTCACTGCTGGAGGGAACTTGTTTAGCTATTAGAAGGCATTTTAAAATAAATGTTATTTTCTACATTTAAGAAGTATGTATGTGTGTATGTATGTATTTATTTTATTTATTTATTCCTCACTTGCGGATATGTTTTTATTGATCTTTAGAGAGAGAGGAAGTGGGGGGGAGAAAAAGAGATATTGATGTGAGAGAGAAACACTGATCATTTGCCTCCAGTGTGCAGCCTGACCAGGAATGGAACCCACAACCTTTTTGGTGCATGGGACGATGCTCCAACCCACTGAGCAACCTGAGCAGAAGGCATTTTTTCAACAGCTTAATCCTAAATTATAATGTAACTCTTCAGAAGCTCTTGAGTTTTTTTAAGTGTAAGTTTTTAGTGTGCCATTCTAATGGCAAGGGTTAGGGATAGGCCACAAGTTGAGTCTGGGTGGCATCGGAAAACAATGTAATTAAATATCCAAATCACAATCTTTAGGCAATAGAATTATTTTTTAAGAGGATAAAGATCTGAGTTACTTAGGTTAATCTGTCTTATAATTTTTACCACCCCCTGGTCCCCTGCTGTGTTTCTCCTGCATTCTTCCCCGGCCTGGGAAAGGTAACTCTGTTTTTGTTCAGGTTATAACCCTCTCAGCATCTTTGACACAATTTTCCCTCACATCCCAAATTCAGTGTGTCTCCACCTTTCAAATATGCCCAGAATCTGACCCCTTTGCATCATCTCCACTGTTATCACCTTCATATGAGCCATAATCTTTCAAATGGAATTATTGTGAGAGCTTCCTAATTAATCTTCCTGCTTCTCTATTCTCAACAATAATTCTGTTAAAGCTTAAATCAGATGACGTACCTCCCTTGGTTTCCCATCTCACCCTGAACAGAAGCCAGGGTCCTTACAGGGGTACTGGCTTTTCATCACTTGCACACGTCACTGTGACTCTCTGAGCTTATTTTATACTATGCCCTTTCTCCTCATGCATTTGGTCTCTCTGACTTCTTTGCTGTTCCTTGTGGGTGCAGACCTATTCCTGCCTCAGAGTACTTGCTCTTGTCATTTCCTCTCCCATCTTTAGGACTTCACTCAATTGGTTCCTTCTCAGAAGGGCTTCCTGGCTGACATGTTTACCATCTCTTATATTTCACTTTCCATGTTTTATTTTATTTATTTGTTTTTTTTGGTAGCATATATCACCTTATAGCACAGTGGTTCCCAACCTCTTTTTGGCCACGCCCCACCTAAGCATCTCTAAAACCCTGATGCCTCCCCTGTGACATATAATTCTTATCATTCAAAAAGTGAACTCCTATTCACGTGGAGGAAATCTAAAAGGCATTAACTTGGTCTAAACAAGCTTCCAAAGACCATGACATCCATGAAAGAGAAAAAGAAAAGAACAAGAGGACAGTGGAAGTACTAAAGAAGAAATCACTAAGAAATTGTTAAAAAAATAATAAAAATATGAAGTTGATATGAAAAATAGCAAAGTTTCAAAACATAACAGAGAACTGAAATGCATAAATATATCACAATATATATTTATATACTGTATATGAGGCCCCTAGAACCATAAGGAATGCAAAAAATTCACTGTTAATAACTCATTCTCGACTTGCCCTCCTTAAAAATCAAATTGCCCCCCTGTGGATGTGTGCCCCATGTTGGGAACCGCTGATCTAGCATATTATATATCTTATTTATATTTTATGTTCATTATTGGTCATCTGGTATAGAATATAAGCTCCATAAGAACTTATCATCTTTTCCTGCAGTCTGTTTTATTCTCTGCTGTATTTCCAGCACATAGAGCTGTCTCTGGCACACAGTAGGCAATCAATAAGTATTTGTCAAATGAATGAACAAATGAATGAATGAATTGGTGCTCAGCAATCATTGCCTTCTTCTTTCCTAGGAAATACCATTCAATTTCTTGAGGAATTTTAAAACCATCTTGTGCCTCAGATTTGTAGAATTGTTGATTTTAAATTAAATATAGGAGTTGGAAAAGGAAAGCCAGGAATGATCATACACAAATATTTGGCGTGGCCCTTACTCCCCAGTCTTGCCACTAGCTGTGCAGATGGAATGTCAGTTGCTAACAGATGTAAAAACTAGCAAACTGCAGAGGCTGGTGAGCTTGTTAACCTCTGCTCTTCCTCTCCTGGGGCAGGATCTAGAGGGCAAACTGTCAATAAAAAGACAATGAGTCCTTTCACTTGTTCCTGCTGCCACTTAATCATGACAAGTCAAAAGAAAGAGGCTGGCAAATAAATGCAAGAGTTTTCACTGCACATGTGACATTCCTAGAGTGACAATTGACAAAGCTGCAAAGGGTCTCTGGAAGTGGTAGGCTGGAAAGGCCAGTGACTAGACATGATACTGTGTCAATTATTCAATGGTTGAATGACTTCAGTCACATTTTGTTACCAGGGCTCAACTATTCCTTCTGTCTAGTGGGGATGGAAGTGACTTTAGAGATCATCATATTTAGTTCTGTCACATGGTATAGGAGTAAGCTGTGGCCCAGGTATGTTAGGCTGTATAATGAGGTTCTCTTGGGAATGAAACCAGAACCCAGGTATTATCTTTTATAGCTCTGGGATCATTGGACTGTGCTGTTTGGCCTCCTTACCCTAGGATACAGTCTCACTAGGTGGAATGTAAGGACTACAGAGGTGGCCTGCAGGTCTGGCCCATGAGGAGGCATCCATCCTATGTGCTTCCAGAGAGAAAGATTGTCTTCTTCTGTTAAGCTGGCATAGAAAGGGTGATGAACCAAGGGTGGGTTTGAGCAGATGCAGGGGAAGGAAAGGGAAGTGGGGAAAGGCAGAGAATAATGATCCTGGGTGAAAAAAAGGCCTGAGGTTTGCTCAGCCAGTGTGGCCCAGTAATTGAGCATTGACCCATGAACCAGGAGGTTAGATTCCCAGTCAGGGCACATGCCCGTTGTGGGCTCGATCCCCAGGCAACCAATCGATGTTTCTCTCTCATCATTGATGTTTCTCTCTCTCTCTCCCCCCTTCCTTTCCTCTCTCTGAAATCAATTAAAAAAAACCCTAATTTTTTTAATAAAAAGAATCCTGAGATGGCACAAATCATTGAAATATCCGCGTATATAAAAAAGTAACGGTAATAAAATTATGAGAAAGAAAAGTGCATCATGGAAAAAAAAGAAGGAATAAGAAATGAAATGAAACTCTATACACATTTAAGTTTCCTTTATTAATCAAAGATTGATATTCAATAATGTCTTTATTTCTTCTAGAATATACCTCTTCTCTCTCAAGAAGGACCACCACAACACCACACACACACACACACACACACACACACACACACATACACACATACACACACTCCTCCTCGCAGACACACACACACTTCTTTATCTTCCCTTATCTAAATTACTCATGGTGCAGGTGCAGGTCTACTGCCATCCACACCATGAAGCCTTTCTTCTCTGATCCACCCTTAATCCACAAATGCTGCCTCTGGCACCTGCCTCCTCTGAATTCCCACAAGACACGTCTCTTGTGGCTCCTGTGATTCATGCATGGCTTGATTCCATGCTAGTCCTTCAGCTTCCTCAACTCAGATCTCTTTCTGATCCATCCTTCTGTGTTTCACAATAACTTCCACAGTGCATGCTCAAAGGATATTTGTTGAGCGAATGAGTTAATGAATGGGAACTTTTTCTTAGAGTAACAGTAATTATGAGTATTTATAAGGGGTATTATATACACACATGAACAAATGGAACAATGGCTAAGAAAATGTCTTGAAAAATACTGCGCTAAGAAAGTTATACTGTATACAAACAAATAAAAAAGGAACATTAAATCAGGAGAAAAGACAAAACAAAAGAGTGATAGGATTCTCAATCTTAGAGTGTGTTGGGGCTTGGGGAAAATTCTAAGACCTACAAAAAAAGACTTTCCACCTACATTTTAGGCAAGAAGAAAAGTTAGAGTTGCTCAACCTGTTGCTACTGTGACACTCACAGATGGCAAGAGAACCCAGAGGCACCTTACTCCTGTTTGACTTCTACCTTCTTAATAGGGAAAATAGTCCTGGAAATTGTTGAATAGTCTTTTGTCATATTGGAGATGAAATTCAATATAAGAGAAGAGAGAGGAAAGGAAGAGCTAGCTGCTTCTGTTGAGCTTCTACTTCCATATACAGATGAGTGGCATTTCAAGGCTCTGGAAAAACTTGGGTCAGTGGAGAAGAAATGCCTTAATCTTTGAAGAACAGGAGTAATATCAGACGACTGGAGAGTAACAAGTAATGCCCGCTTTTTTTTCTCAAAAGTTGGAAAACAGATTCTAGAAACTACTGACGAGAAAACTTAACATCAATCCTATTAATAATTTTTCTAAAATTTTGCAACTGATAGTTTAGGAGTATTTATAAAACAATGGAAAGAAACAGATAAACAAAACAAAAAATTACTAGAAACTAGCTTGAATTCATTAAGGGTATGACACAACAATCCTAACTTCACATCCTCATCCCAGATAGTGGTATGAATATTCCAGATAATTTATCTGTTTCCTTATTGCCACTCATGTATTTCAAGCTGATCTTAAAACTTATGTCTCAAATTATAATTTTCTCTTCACACTTTCCCTTTCCTGCCAATCTGCTCCTCACATAGCCCAGTAAATAAATAATACTGCCATCCATTGGGTATCTCATGTCAGAGCTGGGGTCATCCTGCAACTTGCCTCTCCCTCACACCATCGGTCAAATCCATCATTAACCCCTGAGGATTCTGAGCCATCCCTTGCCTCCCTGCCTCCACAGCCATCCCAGATAGCCTGATCACTGTTTGACTCCTAGTGAGTAGGGACTGCTAAGTTACTTCCCAAAACGTATGGACTCAGGATGCTAAAGAGCTCAGCTCTTCAGAACGAGAATAGTCAATAATTAGAGTCATTTTGTAGTTCTAATTCTAATAGGATGATCAGACCCCCTCTATGTGCAGGGCTTAGAGGCAGTCAATTACTCCTCATTGATGGGAGCAACACATTCAGTGGTGGGCAGGCCTTTGGGTACAAAGACTGGGAGATAATACCATCAAGATTTCTGGTCATTCTGGAAGTAAGGGCATAGCACAGTGTCCAGCTATGACTAGGGCCTTCAAGTCCCAAGACATCAGTGAACATTTTCAACATTAGTGTTTTTTACAAAGCCTGTATGGCAGTCCCAGAAATTAGAACCCTTACACCCATATAAACCTCTGTACAATATAGTCTGGCAGACCTTACCAAAGCCTAACTTTAGGAAACCAAGATATATGACATATGGATATTTAGAAATTTTTAATTCAAGGAAACTGGAACAGTTTTTAAAATTTCAAATCCTCAAGAGAGGAGTGTGTGTGTGTGGGGGGGGACGCCTTTCTTCTGTTTCCCCATTTCCTTAATATTTATTCTCCTTTTAAAAAATTCTCGTTTAAGGTGTGTTATGATCTCTTCCTCCATTGCCCATGATGTCTGGAAATGGTTAAGAGAAATATCTTGGGGTCTTGCTTCCTGGGTCCAAGTCCTGGATGTGCCACAGGGGCAAGCTACTTAATTGTGTTATGCAGAGGTGCTTATCTGAAGGCGAGGATAGCAGTGGGGCCTGCGCTGAGGGGTTGCCATAAGGAATAAGTGAGGGAATACAGTGAAGCACTTAGAGCTGGCCCTGACACATGGTGTGTACTCAGTCCATGCAAGCCCAGTTATTTATTTGTCTGTATTGCTTCTGTGTCTGGAGTCTGCTCTGCTTCCATTTTGCTATCTGTCCTTGGGAAACCATGTAACCTCTGTTCTCTCCTCAACTGCGAGGCGGGCCTGGACTTCCTGATCATTCCAAGTTCTGGCCTTGATTGGCTGGTGAATGCCACGCTCTGCTCTTCCCTCTGGTTTCATGATAGCTACTGTCAGTCCAGAGAAGCTCACTTCAGTTCAGTCCAGTTCAATCCAATTCAATTTAACTCATCTATTCTGTTTAGTGCAAGTCATTTATTTCATTTATTCACAAACATCTCCTGAGGTCCAAGACATGCATAATACTTAGCAGACATAAGACAGAAAGGAGGTATGGGGATCTTTGTTTTTGAGACTCTTAACAAATCCGAATGCTTTCTGTAGCTTCACATTTTTTTTTTTTCTAAGTGAGGAGAAAATAAGAAAGACTCTATCCTCTTAGGGGTTTAAAGGACTTTTCCTTTAAACAATCTTGAGGAAAACAACATCCAGGCGGCTGCTGGAAAATGCAATTCTGATGTCTAAGTGGTTCTAATTATTCCCTGCTCAAGGGGGTGGTTACTAAAGGCGGGCTGATCTTCCCAGAGGCCGCAGCAGACAATATTCCACTTAGGTGAAAACAAGAGGGTGGCCAGTCCAAACAACAGCACAATAAACAAAGCCCCAATTATGATTAGAGGGAGGTGGAGTGGGCTGTTCTGTTTAGTCCGAAGAAATTGATTTCCCCTGGAGTGTCACTTACACCGTAATGATTATTGGACTGGAGAAAACAGAGTAATACAGAAAACAAAATTAGATGGGCTGCAGATCAGTAGTTGATCTTGACTGCTCTCGCCTTGAAGGCAGAGTTAGAAAAATATAATCAATGGGGGGCAGGATATTTGAAAAATTTCTTGATATTTATTGTTTTATACTCATTCGTCCATTTTTTTTTTTTTTTTTACTCCTTTTGAAAAGCAAGGTGAGTTAGGGAATCAACAAACAAAAATGCTAAGTGTAGGTTAATTCTAGGAAAAGTTATCTAGACCTAATGGAGTCTGTTTGCTTACTGTGTGAAAGAGGAAACTAACCCAATGTTTAAGTAACTTTCTCTGAAGGAATTATTTCAGAAACATGTAGCTTTAGATCTGAAGCTATTCTAGGCATAATATGATCTCAGCTGGCCCCTGCTCCAGGCATTTACAACAAATAAATGAATGAAGATAAATTCTATTCGAAAGACTTAGAGTGACTTAAGTAATTTGTATTTCTTCACTGCAAATTAAGGCTGGGTTTAGTTTGTTCTACATTCAGTCATAGAGATGTTTAAAGCCCCACTAATTTTCTCTGAATCACACTAACAGAGAACCACGCCCCCCCCGCCCGGCCCCCCGCCCCGCCCCACTAGGTAAACTTTCTTGGATTTGAAGATCTGGAATAAAAATGTTCTAATTTCTTAAATTCTCACCCAAGTGCTATACTTGACAATTTGTAAAAATGAAATTGATAATCTAGGAACAATAATGTTTTCTTTGGGAGAGAAAATGATTTCTTTGATTTACTGCTATTTGGCTCTCCAGGTCTTCTTTCCAGCTACTATGCATCTCCCTCATTACTATGTACTTAAATCTTTTTTTTTTTTTTCTAGCCAGCACATGTCAGACCTTTTCAAGAAAGTACCCTATGTTTATTCTCAAGTGTAGGTACCTCTCCCTTTAGAGAACTTCTACAGTACTCAAATTTTGTTATGCACATCCTATCCTTATCTTGTTAGCACATGATGACTTGAAAAGCCTTATTCTCTTTTTCTGTCTGTATATTTGTGTCCATTCTCTTCTGCTACATTAACCAGTGTCTGTAGACTCAAACGGCGGACCTTTTTAAATTAAATTCAAAATATCGTGGCAGTTAACTGGTTAAAATAGTCTGTATGTCCGGGCTGCGTCTTTGGCCCTTACATCTCAGCAATGGCTGTACACAGAGTAAGCATTTGATAAAGGTGTGTTGCCGGTAGTAGCTTGTGGCTGATGTGCTGCTCTGTTTAGGGTCTCAATGATTTTTCTGTGAAGATGCTGAACTCAGGACTTTGACATTGCTTTTGGCTTATTTCCATTTGGTACAAGCACATGCTCTCTGTTGCTGAAATCACTTCCATCGAATGGTCAGGACTGTAAACACACAGGGAGAAGGTCATTCTATCTCTATCCTGCTCAGGAGAAAATAAATCTGTCCTTTGATCTAACAAACCGAAGCAGCCCTGGAATGCACCCTTTCCAAGGTAATTCTATTTCCCTGCGTTTTACTCACCATATCACAACATTTAAGAAACTGTTATGCCTGCCAAGAAGAGCAGTTAGTGCCTTATTTTGTAGGTGATAAAGCCATTACCAGTCACAAGACCAATATTTGGGACATGCATACTGAATTATTTAAAGCTAAGAATGCACATGAAGAATGTTAAAGTAAAAATGGGATAAAAACGTTATTATAATAACATTTATTTCCTCTTTGCTTGCCCAACTGTCCTCCCATGTTCAAGGGCACACCCAGAACTTCAGACATGATAACGCTAAGTACCAGACTGCTTTGCTGCTTTCAGCCTCCCCCATTGCCCCCTCTCCCCCCACATCCCCCCCCCTTTTTTTGCCTGGTCAAAACCATGGCCTTGGGACTGACTTTCAGCATGACTTTGTGAGGAGCTACGCTGACCTGTTCTGTTGTGAGACTGGTGAAAATTATAAATACAAAGCCAAATAAACAAACAATATTCAAAGCCTCTGGAAGTGGTCCTAAGCACAAAAAGCAAAAGAGGAAAGAGCTATTAAAAAAAAAAAAAGCTATGAACATCCATCAAAAAGACAAGAGTCTTTAGTAATTTAAACCAAGACGATGGCCCACCTCTCTCATCCCACCCGACTCCAGACAGCTGCAGCTAAGAACAGGGCTTCCTTTCCTTCCAGGTTCCAGCGGGAGGGCTTTCTCCCAGGAGGAGCAGGACTTGAACATATCTCATTCTGCCTCCAGCTCCCTGAGGGCAGTTGGGAGGGACCAGGTCTGCAAGGGAGGGCAGTTGGGGGCGATCAAGCCTGCAGGGGAGGGCAGTTAGAGGTGACCAGGCCTGCAGGGAAGGGCAGTTGGGGGGGACCCAGGCCTGCTGTGGCTAATCCCTGGGCAAGAACTTTCTTATCATGCCATATTTGTGCGCATAGAGGATGGGGTGCAGCCTGCTGAGAGTACTAGGTCCCAGTAGCTCTTGCCTGGGTGTATGAGGTGGTAGTTTAATGACAGAAGAATGAAACCCAGAGGATTTCAGGCTGTTACCCTAACCTCCACCAAGTGCTTAGCTCCTAGAATAAGGGACTTAGAGAGTAGCTTGTTAATGAATTCACTCCTGCCTCCAGAGCCCTGGTTGAGATCTTGCCCAAGGAGAGAAGCAGACTATACACATTTATTCACTTCCCAAAGGAACTCACTCTATGTGCAACAGGGCATGGGGATATTTAAGCATAAGAGCACTCTTAAGAGCAGTATCAAAGAACATGTATGCATGTATGCATAACCCATGGACACAGACAATAGGATGGTGAAGGCCTGTAGCAGGGGGTGGTGGTGGGGTATAAGAGGTCAATGGGGGAAAAAAGGGGACATATGTAATACTTTCAAGATTAAAAAAAAAATAAAAGAAAAAAAATAAAGATTAAAACATGACTGTGGGGGAGAAAAGAGAAATAGAAGTGTGGATCTAATGAACCTCTATGTAGGCCAATGTAGGCCAGCTGGTTTGCAGGAGAGAACTGGGAAAATAAAACAGCTGGAAGCCCCCCTCCTTCCACCCCCTCAGGGTCAGAACAAACATCAAGTACTGACCTCAGAAATGACCTCCTCAAAGGAGCTACGATTTGATTGGATTTGTTTGTAGGAGGATTTATGCCCCTGGGGGATTGTTGGAAATAATAATATAGTCTATCTAAGTAGTGAAGTTTAACATGTGGGTGTGGTCAGGAAAAGAATGAAAAAGCCTTGCTAGTACTGTTCTCCCAGAGTGACTGTGAATATTTCCCAAGTTGTGCCTCTGGGAGAGGGGACAGCAACATCAGAGGCTTTCACTAATATTATTCATTTAGCCACTAAAACAAGTAACACTAACAAGTCATGAGGGGGAACCAGTACCCAGAATGCTGTAATATATTATCTAAACTGTTTCTAGCAAAAGATCGAGACATGCAAGGAAATAGGAAAATATGGCCCATACACTAGAAAATAAAGCAGACAGCAGAAAGAGTGACCAAATGCCAGATTTAACAGAAAACTATTTCAAAGTAGTCATTATAAATATGTTCAGAGAAGTAAAGGAAAGTGTGATTAAAAAAATAAAGTATGCTGATAATATTGCATCAAATAGAGAATATTGATAAAGAAATAAAAATTATATTTAAAAACCAAGTGGAGTTGAAGAATACAATAATCCTATCTAATAAAAGAGTAATATGAAAATTGACCATCACTCCAACACACAAGATGGCTGCCCCAATGTGACACAAGATGGCTGCCACAAGATGGCCAACAGGAGAGGGCAGTTGGGAGGGACCAGGCCTGCAAGGGAGGGCAGTTGTGGGTGATCAGACCAGCAGGGGAGGGCAGTTGGGAGGGACCAGGTCTGCAAGGGAGGGCAGTTGGGGGCGATCACACCAGCAGGGGAGGGCAGTTAGGGGGGGACCCAGGCCTGCAGGGGAGGGCAGTTAGGGGCAAACAGGCTGTCAGGGGATTGGTTAGGGGGTGATCAGGCTGGCAGGCAGAAGCAGTTAGGAGCAATCAGGAAGGCAGGCAGGCGAGCAGTTGGGAGCCAGCAGTCCTGGATTGTGAGAGGGATGTCTGACTGCCCGTTTAGGCCTGTTTAGATCTGATCCTGTCACTTGAGGGGGTCCCAGATTGGAGAGGGTGAAGGCTTGGCTGAGGGACACCCCCCTCCCATGCATGAATTCTGTGCACTGGGCCTCTAGTTAAAATTAAAAGAAAATCACAAGAATATCTCCATAGTAGATTTGAAATTGCAGAAGAAAAAATTAGTAAAATTAAAACTGGATTAATAGAGATTATGCAAGTCAAAGGATAGAAGAGAAATGGAAATGGAGAGCATCTCAGAAAGTAAGGGGATAAAACAGAGATGGAGAAACTTTTTCTGGCAAGGGCTATTAGGATACCTATAACATTATTTGTGGGCCACCCAAAATTATCAACTTAAAAATTAGCCAGCAATATTTGGTCAAACATTTAATTAACTCACTCTTAATGCCTTGGCAGGACCAGACCAAATGATTTTACAGGCCTTATCTGTCCCATGTGTGCAATGCTCCCCACCCTGGAATAAAAATTAGAGGTGGTGGTGGTTGAGGGTGGGGAGCCATTGCCTGTGTTTTGTTGGAGTTGAGAGATCTGTTTTATTACTAAGCTTGCCACAGAAGCTTGGAAATTGAGGATTTAAAATTGTTGGCTTTGGAAATAGATGATAGACAATACTTTCAATTATTCACATGACTTTAGACAAATCATTTTACTGGAACTCATTTCTTATTCCTAAAATAAGTAAGGTTAGGGAGGAAATATATGCTCACCCAAGTTCAACCAGCAAACAATTCTTTGATTTAAAGAACAAAGCAGGTTCACAGAGGTGAAGACTTGGCCCACACAGAATTTTAAAATTTATGTCTACAACATATTTGGGGTTGTATATAATACCTTTCTCAACTCTTTAGTTCCTATGGATATATATGGAGACCCATTTGTGAAAGCATATTTTTGGTTAACTACATCTCACTAAATCACAGTTTCTTAGTGTGTTCTGTGAAACACTTATGGGTTCTATAAAATTGGAATGCCTCGGAGAGCCTTGAATATGTTATGGCATTGTGAATCTCTAGAACAACGGTATAACATGCAGCATTTTCCAAACCTATTTGATTATGGAAGATCTTTTAAACATTTACTTTTCCTGGAGGGTCTTATGAAACTAAGGTTCTGAGGAATACACTTTTAAAAATGTTAAAGGACTAGACTTCAAGAGTTTAAGATATTTATCCTCCAAGAGGGCTTTATATATATTGCAACTTAAAAGTCTTAGAAATTAGGGAAATCTTTAAAGCTTCATAGTTTAATTTATTAATGGTGGTATTGTGACAAATAACAGGGGCCATATTTGGGGGCAACTGGGCCAATCATATCACATAGGAAGTTGTGAACTAGTTAGAGTAGCCGTGGTCCAGACTTTAAATCATATCCAAAATGAGAAAACAAAGGTACAACTCCCCAAATCTAGAAAGAAATCTTGGCAAAGAGGCTGTGAATTCATATAAGATCAGTTTAAAAAAAAACACAAAACACTGTTGAACTTTTGAAACGTCATCAGGGTTCATCTAAATGTATGACCATCATTTAGGGAGGATCTACAGAGATCCCACACCTTCATCAAGTGCTCCATGTTCTCATGGTAGTCACTGCTGCTAAGCCTCTACACCTGCAGAAGATCTACTCCGCATCCCGAGAGTGAAGTATGATTGGGGAAACACCTTCATCGGAAATGTGAAGGACAACAGAGAGTTGGAACCAGCCCTTCCAACTGCCTCCTCCATAGGCGCACATATCGCTCAAATTCGTCTTTAGGGTTATTAGGCAGCTCCTGGTTATTTTGCAATTTATCACTGGAAGTGGCCATTGACATTTACTTTTCAGCCCTCCTTCTATTTATTCATGACCCCACTCACACATTTTCTGTCTTTCTGTCTGTCTCTGTCCTCCTTATTGAGTAGTTATTGAGTACCCAATCCTGCTGGGTGTGAGAGAGGGAGGCAGTGCTACCCCTCAGAGAGCCTAGTGCATTTGAGAGACAAGATCATGTATGTTTTGCACTGTGGATGACTGTAGCATTGTGAGTATTTAAGCTCAGATAAAGGGCTTTGATCTTTGCTTTAGGAGTTTAGAGGACAGGGAGATCCTCTTTCCTTTTTTTCACAGTTAATGAAAAAGAACTAGGCTTTTAAAATGGTTTTCCTTACTTTTTAATGACAGTTGGCATTTAATATTATATTCGTTTCAGGTGTACAGCATAGTGGTTAGACATTTATATAACTTAGGAAGTGATGCCCCTGATAACACTAGGCATTCTTTAATCAGGTATATCAGGGAATTCAATTTCATTTCTGACACTGTGTGGGCTACTTCTTTGGATTTTGTTTTTCTTATTTCTTAAAATTGGAAGAATAATAGCTACAGTGCAAGACAATTGGGCAAAATACTGTAAGAAATGTAAAGCATGGTGATATAGTAGGACTTAATAGATACTTGTTACAGTCAATCTTTTAGTTCCTATTTGCTTGAAAGGCCATTCCTTTCATTCATTCAATTCATGTATGTATTGAGCAATTTACTTTGTGTAAGGAACTATTTTATAAGCTAGAATCCATGGCATCATAAAACTTCAGTTCTAGCTTTTAGCAAGGGAAATAAATAGGAAAACAACATGAAAATATTCAAATTGATGTAAGTTTAAGGAAGAAAAGGGTCATATGTTAGAGCAGAGGAAATGCTGCTATCATGGAGGGGACAGTGGGGGGTGTGCAGGAGGCAGCCAATCAATGATTCTCTCATCATTATGTTTCTATCTCTCTCTCCTTCTCCCTTCCTCTCTTAAATCAATAAAACTATATTAAAAATAAAAAGAGGCAGCCATAAGTTCCTTTCAGAGCACTCAGGCACATGTTCCTCTTCACCTGAGCAAAACACCAAAGGTTTCTTTTTAAAGAAAGTGAAATAGAGTTTCTAGACTAGAGGGTGCCAGGGACCACTTATGACTGCTGGATGCTGAGACCTCCCCTGCACCCTTTTATAGCACTCACGGGAATGCTGGCAGTTAGGGGTTCACCCTCCATATAGGAGTTTGGAAGAATCTTTTCCACGGAATTTGACCAGTCCAAGAGGGAAGATCTATGCACTGACAGAGCAATTCCCCAATTCAATGGCTCTGCCGTTTCTTTCTGTTGCTGTTTTTGTTTTTCTTTCTCCTGAATCTTATCCGAGCTACTTTGTAATTATCCTATCTTGCTAGTATAACTGTTTGTTCTCTTTCCTCTTTTCTCTAGTATTTGTTTGGGGGAATCAGATGCCATTCTAAGACTGTACGTGCTCAATGAAGGAACTCAGATTTTCAATCAGGGGCCCGATAAGCAATTTTGCTCTTGTATGCAGGATTCCAGATGACCTCTTTGTTGCTCTCCATAATTTTTATACTTGCTTCCCTTGCCTTTTAAATTTTTTATTTTTAATTTAAAGGGTGTTTTGGTTGCATTTCCTGCTGCCCCCCCCCCCCCAAGCCCCCTATCCTCTCTGAGCCCAGTATAGATACTTTTTGAAATGTTACACTGCTTGCCCACAGAACAAATACCAATGAAATGAAGGTTTCTTCCTTTTGTGCCCTGACCAGAAATTAGTCTTGGTGGGAATATGGCAAGGGTTAGGGACTGCCTGTTGATATTTGCTCAGGCTGCAATCTGATGGTAGAGAGCGATCATTCTTTTGCACTCAATTCATTTTTAAATTCTAAACATAGCCATACAAAAAATACAATAGTTTGAAACTTACAAGAGAGGAAAATTACTGATGAGCTCGAGAGCATGCAATAATTCCTTATTAGTGTCCCCTTTATGTCAAAGTAGACATTTTTAAGTCATGTCCTCTTTAGAAGAGATATCTAAGTTTTGTTAAGGCTAGTGGTGTGATACCGGATGCCAGGGATGACCTCAGCTGCTCTGGGGGTGGGGGGGGGAACTGGCATACACAACCCATTGACATGTAAACACCCTTTGCTCTCTCTCTGCAATATCCATACCATAGTATTCATGAGCACAAGGACTTTAGGAAAAATTATGAGACTGGCAAAGCAACAGCACAGCCTAAGTTTTCTTCTTTGGTCCCTGTAATATTATAATTTGAAAACTTCTAGTCAAACTTAAATAATTGGACATCTGGCAGTTTAGCCCTATCTTAAATTTGCTGATGTTCATCCATCATTCTGTTTTATTTCAGCTTGGGGTTCTCATTAAAAAATAGAGCAGGGATTTTCTGACCTTTAAAAGAGGGGCGTATTCTCGAAGTGCCCCTCTGCAGCTCCTGAAATCAACCTTTGGCATAAGGTCAGATCTTGGTAGGAAAGCAAGACACCTGTCTTCTTATTACTTTCTTCTGGCATCAAGCAGGCATGTGTCTTCTTTCACTAGGCGTGCACGTCTTTCAACACTCAGACTGTGATTTCAGAAGGCACAAAGCAACTTGTGATTACTTGTCAAATGAGTGGTACTGATAATGACTCTCCTGGGTTCTGAGGCGGGATTTTGATTGTTGTGGGTAACAGTGAGGAAGAACATTATCATCATTACCTGTGTGATGTTCTTCTTTTTTTTAGCAATGTTGTGAGAGCAGGCACTGTGCCTCTCCCATCGATTCTTCTCTCCCAAATGCCCAGTATAGTGCCATGTGCAAATATAATCAATAAATATTTGCTGTTGAAAGAAACATCATAAAAAATGAGTGGCTTTACTCTGGTCTCAAAAAACAACAATGTTGGGATAAGAGAATTCATTTCAGGTTGGAGAAAATAATAGTATTGGGGTAGGGGAATATTAGCTATATCGGGGAGCTGGGGAGTAGAGAATCGTGCATAGAGCAAAGGGTTGAAAGCGTGGGAGATGAGAGAGGACAGGAGAGTTCATTTGAGGCCAAAATATAGAGAATCTTAATGCCAAATCTTGAACTTTTGTCCTGAATCTGGGCATTGGAGCCCACATAGGAATTAGACAAGAGCTCAGAGCAGGAGCTGGGAGGAGGGGGAACCAGCTAAGAAGTAGGGGAGGGAAGAATGAACAGAGACCAATTTGGAACTGTTACCATGAGATTATGAAGAGAGCATAAGTGGAGGCAATCCTGTCTTCTAGGGATTTAATCCTGTCTTCTGATGGATGATTTAGTAGACTTTCTTAGAAGGAACAGAATATTTTAAATTGGAGCCACTCCTAAAAATGTAGGGCTCAAGGCTGTGGTCCTTCTATCTAAGGGAACTTTTTTATTTCCTTCTTATTCCAGGAGGATTCTGAATGAAACATTCCATGGGCTCCCATCAGCCTTTGTTTATTTAGTTTTCAAAGTCAAATTCTAAAACCCCTTGCTTAACAAAACTGTCTCTGAAGATAAAGGGAACTCTTCTCACCAGCCCCCTTTCCTAAAATCCACATCTGAATTCATAGTAGTTTAGGAATTACATACCTGCTGGACTCTTAGTAAAAGCCTATTGATTCTGAGAAGTTTGGTGCCTAAAGATGTTTGTGAAATCAAAGCACTGTAGAATTGAAAGCAACCTGAGCATCATTGTACTTCAACTTTTCACCTATCTACTGATGGATTTTCTGTTTCATGTCCCCAATTGATCTTTTTGTTTCATTGAAATTTAGCTGAACTTTTTGGGTCCATGTTTCTTAGAGGTTTTCAAGCTTGGCATTAAGGAGATACAAACAATTGGTTCATGCTGTACATTTTCCACTATTTCTGATATAGGCATCTGTGATGGCTGTGTTGGCTCTTGCTGAAACAGATCTGGGAGAAGGGATGAGAAAAGGCTAAAAATATTATTGAGTTCAAGTTTATGGCAAGAGTCTGGTTGCTTTATTCAAATATTTTTTGTACACCCCTTGAGGATTTTTGGAGCAGTTGGCATATTCCATTGAAAGAACAAGGTAATGGCATGTTCAGGTCAGAGGCACAAAACATCCTCCAAGATACTTCAGGGAGAGGTCAGATTCAGAACAAACATCCAAATCTCATTATAATCAGATCCTAAGCAATTAAAAATAATTATGTACTCTTCTTCCTAACTGACCTTGTATGGATGTATAAGCTAGAATCTAGTCTAAATAAAGCTAAATTGGAGAGGCTAAGTCTAGCAGCTTAAAAAAAAAAAAGAGTTCAGTCCAATCATCCACAGTGACTAAATGACACAGTGACTTTGGAGAAGGATAATCAATTATGCTAAGTGAAATAAACCAGTCAGAGAAAGACAAGTACCATATGATTCTATTCATATGTGGAAACTAATGGACAAAATAAACTAAGAAACAAAATAGAAACAGATTCATAGATGCAGAGAACAGACTGACAGCTGTCAGAGGGGAGGGAGTTTGGAGGGCTGGTTGAAAAAAAGTGAAGGGATTAAGCAAAAAACAAAACAGAATGCATGGACACATATAATAACGGTATGGTGATTACCAGAGGGAAAGGGACATGAGGGGAGGTAGAAGAGGGTAAAGGGGAGATAGATGGTGATGAAAGAAGACTTGACTTGGGGTGGTGAACACACCATACAGTATACAGATGATGTATTGTAGAATTGTACCCCTGAAACCTATATAATTTTATTAACCAATATCATTGCAATATATTTTTAAAAAATTAAATAAATTTTCCACTTGTGGCCAAGATGTCCTGCTTTTGAAGCTTAGGCTTCTTTGGTAGAGGACTTGGGTGAGGAAAGACAGCACTCACCTTTAGGTAAACCAGGGGATTTTATCAGCACCAAGCAAGTGCACTTCTGAGCTATCAAATCCCTACTCTTCAATTTCTGATAATGACTGTAAATTATAGCTCTTAGCCAATTTTCAGGGTAAAAGTTCATCTTCTCTTTTAAAGCATTCTGTCCCTGAAATATAATTTCTACCTTTCCCTTTCCAGGTACTGCATCCTTTAGCTATTACTTGAGTCAGTTTTCTGATTCCTCTGTAGTGAATATAAGCCTCCCGTACCCCCAGCCAAATTAACTTCAAAATGTTGGACATAGACATATAATTTCTCACAAAAGTAGATGCAGATTTTTGTTTTGAGAGGAAGGCTTATTTCAGCATTAGCATGAAAATGGTGCTGTTTGTTTCTTTCCAAGACATATCTAAACAAGGCAGTGGGAGTCTCCAGACATGGGCACCCAGGGCAACCTGCACAATAAGGTGTTTGTTTTTGATATCCAAACAGAATAAAATATTCAAAGCGCATCTGGGGAGCACAGGAAACCTAACATTCAGGGTTTGGAATCTGACCTTAATTGAAAAAATTATATTTCTTTGAACATTTCTGCCTGGTTTAAGGTGACTTAGTTTTGGCAATTTCATCTGTCCTTTTAATATTCTTTGTAGGTATGGAGGGGCAGGTACTATTACTTAAGTCAAGAGAACTGAGTGATATGCCTAGAATATTGAATATTCAACTTTTTAAATCAGGAGCCTTGTTTCAAGTCTATGTTTCTCTCTTTCTAAATAAATTAATGGATCATCAAATAACATACAGCCACTTTCTTAAAACAAACACATAAAAAAGCAAAGAAACTATCAAATCCTATAGTAGTGCACCACAGGGAGAACAATAATCATCATCTCTCTATATAAAAGCCTAAGTGACCATTCGACTGATTGACTGGTAGCTTTGATGCACACTGACCACCAGGGGACAGACACTCAATGCACAGGCATGGAAACATGGAACAGACTGATGAATATCAGAAGGAAGGGGGCAGGCGGGAGGGTGGGAAGAGATTAACCAAAGATCTTATATGCATACTAGAGGCGTGGTGCATGGATTCATGTACCAGTGGGGTCCCTCGGCCTGGCCTATGGGGATCAGGCCAAAACCAGCAGTCCATCATCCCCCGAGGGGTCCCCGATTGCGAGAGGGTGCAGACCAAGCTGAGGGACCCCACTGGTGCACAAATTCATGCACCAGGCCTCTAGTCTCTTATAAGATTCTTTTCGTCAGTACTGAGGAGCAGAGCAAATAAACAGACGTCATTTCCCCTTATTTATTGTATCATTTGTTCTACACATAATTGAGGGCCAAGAATAATACACTGCATTGAACCAGGCACCATAAGGAGTACAAAGAAAATGTACACTGCTGTTGAGAAAACAAGACACACATGAAAAGTTATATGCAAAGCAAGATTGTGCAACGAACAGCACAGATTAAATAAAGATGGAAGTGGTCAGGGAAGACTTCATGAAAGAGGCAACCTTTGAGTAAGACTGTGATACTAGTAAGTAGATTGGATTTCAAGAGTCAAAGAAGAAATTGAGGATAGTGTAAGTAGCAGTCATACATAAAGACATAGAGAGGAGAAATGCACAAGTGGGCTTGAGAGCAAGTATGTATCAGTCTTGCAGAGTAGTTGGCTCCTGTGAGAATGGTGAGAGGTAAAGTAAAAAAGGTGAGCCATTGAAGGATTTTGAACTTGGGAATCATAACATGGCAGCAGTGGTGTTTTATGGAGAGAGATGGATGATGGTGTACAGGCGGGTTTGGAGAAGAGAGAGATTGGTAGAATGGAGATAAAACAGGAAGTTATCATATAATCAAGGCTTTAGATGTCCAGGATCCCAGAAAAGATGGTGGCAATGAATTATTCCTAGTAGTATGAAGGGAGTTTGTAAAAGTGATTCAATATGGGAAAAGTGATTCAATCAGGAAAGTGAAACCTGCATGATGCGATTTAAGCCATCACTATTCAACTAATGAGATTGTCAGGGTGGTTTTAGCAGGTTTGTAATCCATTGTTTTATCGTCCCTTTCATCAACTCAGAACAAGTAACACCTAGTTCCATCCTGGCTATCATCTGTATTTCAGAGCTAGCTCCTTCAGAAGAGCACAGCACATCCTTACCCAGCTACTGCTCAGGCACAAAACAATGAAAACCCAGCCAAGAGTCCATCACTAGCTATTACCGAGCACTGACTTAGGAGTTAGGAGGCATGGGCTACAATTCTGACTTTGCAAGGACTTTGTTCCAGTGGCTGGGGTTTTATAGATCCCAAGTGGATCGGCCTTTCCCAAAGTATGTTCCGCAGAATATTCATTCTTAGATAAAGATGCTCTTGGAGAAAAGGATTCCACAATTAGCATCAAAAATTCTTTTTCCCTCTTGGCTATCACAGAACTTATTGGCATAGCAACGGCTTCCCTAGTAGGCACACAACACTAATACATCCTGTAGAACTAAGGACCTAGTAAGTAACGATGAAACTAGGCACACTTTAAAAAATATATGTTGTTTTTTTCTTAATTGATTTCAGAGGAAGGGAGAGGGAGAGAAAGATAGAAACTTGAATGATGAGAGAGAATCATTGATCAGCTGCCTCCTGTATACCCCCTACTGGGGATCAAGCCCACAAGCCAGGCATGTTCCCTGACAAGGATTTGAACTGTGACCTTCTGGTTCATAGGTGTATGTTCAACCCTGGAGCCACACCAGCCAGGCTAAACTAGGCACATTTTAACGCTCCTCACTAAACAATACTCTATGGTAACAGGCTATTAAGAATTGTCTACAACAAGACAGCAAGATAAGGAATAGGGCAGAGGAAGAAAATAGAAATGGAAAAATACAATTAAGGTAATTAGAAGTGCTGGTCAGTTGAGACTGTAGTGAGATAGGAATTTGCTGTGAAGAGAGTTATCAATACACACAGTTTACAATATAATCTCAGTAGAGGTCTCCCTATGCCAAGAATGACCATCCTCTTAGTATTGTGGTCATCGAACCCTGATAAGTAAAAGGTTAGCTGTATCCACTGTGTCACTTAGAGTTAAAATTTTAGATTTTGAATAGGTTTTTGCATTCTCCTTAGGAATTCTACCTCAAGGAAGAATAAAGGCAAGATCAAAGGGCCCTTTCTAGGTTCATTGACTGCCTCCAGGTGAAGTTTCTAGAATAAGTCAGACATCAAAATTCCTTTGACTATGGTCAGAATGAAACCTGCTCCCTGAGTTCTTGAAAGCTATTAAAAGCCTGAAGGAAAACATTTTCTTAGAAAGAAAATGCACACAAAACAAGTGTTCCAGCCACTAGGAGAAGGAGAAGGTTATTTTTAAATAAGTGGGAGACTATAAACTATCTTGGAGTTATGAAGATCTTTACATAAATTTTCCAAAGCATTTCCATATCTATTGACTCATTCTATCAGGAATGTTCTCTGTGGTATTTTTTCCTAGTATTTTACAGATGACAACAGCAACCACCACCCCCCCCACCACCACCACCACCTGAGAGGCATTGTGCTAGGCGTTTTATTTACCTGGTTTCACTTAATCCCCATAACAACTCTGGAAGACACAATTTCCATTGTACAGCCAAGAGCCCACTTGATAGAGCAAAAAATGGCATAGCCTGGATGTGAACTCTGTCTCTGGGATTCTAGATGCTACACTCTATCATCTCTGACTTGTCAGGATCAATTAAAGGCCCACCTATGAATATCACCTTAGAAGTCCCTCTATTACTAACCCTGCTCACCTAATTAGTACTTTCTTTGTGGTGCCATGTTGTCTCAGGCTGCTGAAACCCTACTTAAGCTAGTCATATTTAACCACTCTCATCTGTAGTCTAAATCAGCCTGGGGGCCAAATATAGCCTGCCCCCTGCTTTTCTAAGGCCCATCAGCTCAGGATGTTTTTCACCTTTTCACAGGATTGATATAAAAAAAAAGATTCTTTGTGACTTATGAAAATGTTAAGAAATTCAAATTTCAGTGTCTATAAATAAGGTTTTGTTGTATCATGGCCATGCTAATTCATTTACATTTTGTCTGAGGCACCTTGCCTACAGCTATGGCAGAGCTGAGTAGTTGCACCAGAGACTGGCCCATAAAACCTAAAATATTTATCTGACTCTCTGACTCTTTATGGGGAAAAAAAATTGTTGACTTCTGGTTAAAATTCAAAAGGACACTATATATATATATATATATATATATATATATATATATATATATATATCTCCTATATAATAAAGAGCTAATATGATAATTAGACTAGACGGCAGAAGGACCTTCTGGAATGATCAGTGGGTGGGGCTGCAAGGCAGCTCAGGCCGAGAGGCAGCTGGGGCTGCGAGGGCCAAACCCCCCGTTGTACGAATTTCGTGCATTGGGCCTCTAATATATATATAAAATTTCAGAGAGAGGAAGAGAGAGAAACATGAATGATGAGAGAGAATCATTGATTAGCTGCATCCTACATGCCCCTTACTGGGGACTAAGCTTGAAACCTGGGCATGTGTCCCAACCAGGAATCAAACCATGACCTCTTGGTTCATGGGTTGACGCTCAATCACTGACCCACACCAGCCCGGCGTGACACTTTTTTTTAAGTGGAAGGAGTGAAAGGAGTAAGAAGACTTGCACTGTACACAGCACACAGAGGAGATATAAACAGGCTTACGTTTGGATCCCAGCTCTGACATCTGGGAGCTGCAAGGGTGACTGTGCTACAGTTACTGAATGAACTTTTCTGTTCTTTAGTTTGCCTCATTTGAATAATGGAGCAATAATACCAAACTTGCAGTTCTATTATGAAGTTTTAATGAAATAGTATGTGTAAAGCATGAAGCAAACAGTAGAGGCCCCTCAGTAAATGAATCCATCTGTCTGTTGATGGTGCTTTTGTGTGCTTTTGCTGTAGATTGTAGGGTATGAGAAATCTTTAGCAATACCTGGCAGGTACATAACATGAGACCACTGCAAGGTGGATAGGATGAAACTATACGTGGTAAAATTAGGAGGGGTTTCCCCCGGTGAACCTGACTGACAATGAATGAAGCTTTGACATGTTGATGGATTAAGCAATTGCCATCCTGGAATCCCATCAACCTCCACCTGATGTGATCATCATTAAAGTCAATACCCAAACTTGGAAGACTGCAAGGTGAATTAGAAATACTTAGTTGAACAAGCCACTTCATCTTTCTTGTACCAATGTTCCAGATAACCCTGGTCCAGTCCTTTTAAGGAAGCAAAAATAATTGCTCTCTCATTCTAACACGTCTGAGTTCTAGTTCACTGGGCATTTGATCTGCTCTTTATCAGATTAAGAAACTGACCTGAAAAATATCCCCAAATAATCTTCTTTCTTTTTCTCTTGTCTAACTGCCAAAGTAACATTTATCTTCTTTTCCTCAATACATCTTGCTGAGAAGATTGCAAATCTGAACTCCAGAATGGTTCAACTCAGGCCCTCCTAATGAGTGTGCGGAGGAAAGAATCTTCTCAAGATTCGCTATCTGGGAGAACTACTTTAGTCCTCAAAGCTTTCAAACAGCCACACTCGTCCCTCAGGTGGGGAAAATGCCAATAACAGGCAAGCACTCTCTTCCCCTTCATAGTTTTAGCAACTTTGGGCACTGTTACGTCCCCCTAAGTAAGGGGTTGACCATGGGTTAGCCTTTGTCAAGAGTGTGAAATTTGTTTCTGCTGTTCTGTTGGACACATCCTCTTTTACAATTTCTTTCCTCAGTTGCAAGCTCTTGGGCAGAGACATGTAGTTACTCATTTATATCTTAGTATGACTTTTTAAAAAAATCCTTTCTCTGCTCCTCTCACACTAACTCATACACACACATTCCCTGAGATGTGGGGTTTGGGGATGAATTTTATTCTTTCCTTTTCCTTCCACCCTGTCTTCTTTCCTTTCTGTTTTTAATGCAGAATTAAAAAAAATTATTCTCTTTGTTTTGTTTTATTTTTTCCTTTTGTCATTTTTGTTTTCTCCTTTTTATCCCTATTTTTAATTTTTCTCTTCTTGTAAAAAGATATCAGAAAGCAGATAGTCTAGTGAAAAAGGGAGTTTTGGATAGAGGAGCAGCACCCTGAATTAAACCTCATTAGGGGCGCTCTGCTTTATTAACTGGTTGTCATTATTTGACCCACAGGAAAAAATAGGAAGAAGTGGAGAAGAGACAGGAGACGTGGAAATGGATGTGTATTTGTGTGTGTGTGTGTGTGTGTGTGTGTGTGTGTGTGTGTGTATAATTTTTAGTGTTCACAACAATCCAACCAAGCAGGTTGGATTAAAAGTACGTTAGAAGTGACAAACCGAGGCTCAAAGGGGGTTAAGTAATTGTTCAAAGTCGTAGAAGCAAGTGACTTCTTACAGGAGCTCAGGTACATGGGTCATCTCCTGTGTTTATAATTACCCAGTAAACCAGACTGACTTTGCCATAATCAGGAATAACTGTCTCATCTGAAGCAGTGTAGCCAAAACACAGAGCAGACCAGTTATTTTCCCTGCACTGCCGCTTTCTCTGGGTAGGAACTGAGGACTTGGGTTGTCAAGGGAAAAAGTAGCAGCAGGACCAACCAAGTCTGCAACCATTTGTCCCTGAGTGAAACTCTGAAATACAACACCAATGTGTTTGAGTGAACTGAAGAGATGACCACCTTCTGCAATAAAGCAAGAGTCATCCATAGCTTTAGCGGGGACCAGGTTTGAAACAGGCTTCCAGAATAGGGGCTTGTGTTTAAAATCCTTGCACTAAAACACCAAGGATAGCTATAATCTCTGAGCCACAAGTTGCCAGTTCTTAGGGGAAGCAATATCTTTCTCTAATGTAGACAGACATGGGATTTCGGGGGGAGAAAACAGCAGTAGAATGTAAGTCAAAAGGCCTGATGTCTCGTTTTGGCTCTGCCTCAACTCATTGTGCTAGTTTGAGCAATGCTCTTGACTCTTCAGACCCCAGATATCTCATTTGCAAAATAAAGAGATAGAGTCACGTTATATTGAAGTTCTTGTCCAACTTTGTTGTCTACTTTCTTTTGAAATAGTTCAGTAAAAATCTAAAGTTGAGAATCATATGTTTTCACCTGTATGAAAGATTATCCTGTCTTTCTCTTTCCCTCTCCAGCTCATTTTTCTCTTCTCTCTCCCTTTCTTCACACCCCTTCCCCTGTCTCCTCCATCCCTTTCTCTCCCCAGGAAGCGGAATCTCAGTTAGGGAATTATTTGCTCCTGCCTCCAAAGCAACAATGGCCCTGGTATTCTTAAATTCAGTGTCCTCAGGAGACTCACATTGTACATACCACTTAAATCAAAGCTGTCTTTCTGCCTCTAATTCCTGGGTCTTCTAAGTTTCTACTTTTTCTTAGTTTTACTTTTCCACCAAAGGGAGTATGGAACCCAAGAGCAAATACATTGAAAAGACACTCAGGTTTCCGCATGGCTCTTCCCAGACAAACACCGTGACCAACGCTCACCAAAATCCTGGGAGAGACACAGGGCGCGAGTGTTGAGATGGGGGAGTTTGTTTTATTCAAGCATTCAGAAATATTTCAGCTCAACAGTTATCAGCCTAATGTGAAAATAATACTAGCACCCAATACACAAATGCCTGCAGTGGCAGTTCCCGCAGTCTCTGATACTCACAGTTCAATGGCATTCCTGGGGAGGTCGGAGGGAATCTCTGTCACCTCGCTGTCTTGGCAGAGGAAAACCCTGTTAGAGCAGTGACAGATCCGATGATGACATCCTGAGCCCAAGCTCAGGAAGGCCAGCAAGTAGACCCGGAGCAAGGCCATGCTTATTTATCCATCCACCTGCTTTCCTTCTGCATTTGCAGAGAAAAATCTCCACAGATTTCAGAGGCTCCACTCGGTGCCCTTATGAGATCTGCCTCCAGGGTCACATGACCCAAGGGATGCTTTTTTTTTTTTTTTTTTTTTGTCACTCCAGGAGAATAGCAAAAGTCCTGTGTGCCCCAGTGTTTTGGGGGCAAAATAAGCTACTCCCTCATTCTTTTTAATTGGGTTTCTTACACCCTGATCCAAGGAAGATAGTAAGTAGAACTTTGGTGCATGTCTGGCATAGGCTACATTATTTCACTGTGGAAGTATCCCTGCTGGTCACCATTCTTGTCTCAACAGAGTGACATGATGACTTTCTCCACAAAGAGACACAACCTACAATGTGGCACTAAGAGTGTCACTCAGTGAACTGCGGGTACTTGTTCCAGTCTTGGCATCAATGTCTTCTTCCAGCCCACTTGATATAACACCAGAACTTCTGTGGTAGTCACTGGTCCTCTGTCCTGCTGTAATTAATGACCCTAGATGGCTCTGCTCAGAAGACAAGCTGCTAGTGTGCCCCAGGACAATCCAATCTCAGTAGGTGGGAGGCACTTCTGAGAGGGTTATCCCCAGAGGTAATTGACTAAGGGACCTAAGGAATGGGCTGTTTTTAGTGGAGATCTGGTAAATGCTGGCAGTCCATGCCCATTGCATGCTCTTTCTGTCTTCTTTACACACTTTACACACTGCCTTCTGGAAGTTGACACAAATTAATTTACTTAATCCGTGCTTTTAACGTAGTTTTAAATGTTCCCTGTGGATGACAATCCTGGCTCTTTTGGTGGCATTCACAATCTCCTTGATGGTGAGGGATCTGAGGAATGTTTGACAACACTTAGTAAAGTGGCCTGTTACTTTTAACTCCAGAATCTATAAAGATTGAAAGGCAGAATAAATATTCTCTAAGAGCCTGCTTATAATCTGTTACTTGCTAAAGTAAATTTCAGCATTATATTTGGGTAATTAGTTGCATAAAATTGAGTTATGAGAAGCTGATACATATGTATATATCAATTCTTCTCCTTCTCTCTCCCCTACCTTACCAAGGAATAATGACATATCATGAATCAATTAAATTATCAATAAGGGGAAACAGGAGCAAGTAAATTTTAGGACAAAGTTGCCTTTGTGGACACGGTTGGAAAGCTTTGTAAAGCATTGTAGATGACCCAATATAATCTCTCTAAAGTTAATCCTTAAAATAATTGAGGATAGCTATTTTCTGTAATATGCTGATAAATGTTTTATAATCAGCTTTCCAGAAAAAGTTCTTCTTTGTAGCATTTTTCCATTTCCATGGTGCAAATTCTCCTGTCATAGCGTATATCAAACTACCCCTGTGATGTCAACCAGCTTGTAAAATTCCTGCACATTTACCAATGTTAAGAGCTGCACCTACCACCGGCTGATTTGTACCTCTCGAATCATCATCTCATTTGTCTATGTCCAAATCCTTCCGCCATTTCCTATCTGACAGAGCTTTGCAAGTTCTCCAGTTTATCTGGAGCTTCACTTTAGGACAATCTCCATCATGGGCTGCTTTAGCTCAAGGGCTGAAGCCTGAAATGTCATTGTGGGTTGTTTCATACCACTGTGAGTTCTAGGCGCTTTGTGAGAGTCTGGCCAGGCAGATACTGCGTGGGCTGTAAACATATATGGGTGCTCTCAGAAGCAGTTATCTAGAGTCGCAGACTTCTGCAGGGCAGAGAAATGGCTACTCACACTGTAATCAGAGAATTGGGCAGAACAATTGTGGCAACTGTTTGGCACTGGGATTGGATACAGAAGGGAGAGACCTTCCTCTGATATAAAAGGGAATCAGGTGTGGAAAATGATACTCTTAACTACTTCCCAAGAGATTCGTGGTGATAAACCTGAATTAGACATCTTATTACTGAGTGTGCAGTCCTGAAAAATTGTGTGGCTACAGATCTGTTTTATCCCCTGTGTATCTTCCACCTGACCATCATCCTTTTGATCCTGTTGCTAGCTTCCCTTACCTTTTTTTTTCCATTCTATTTCACGAAGAGCTTTCTTATGAGGCCATTTGCTCAGACTTCCCTGTATATTTCCTAGAGATTAAAAAAAAAAAGAATTATTTCAAACATCAGGTGATGGTGAGTATAATTGTTGTCTTAGGAATTCTCTTGGGAACGTATATTTTAGGAGTTCAAGGTCCCTTTTAGCTTCCTGATTTCATAAATTAAAGTTTGTTTCTCAGATCTCAAGATGAGGTAGGAGCATGTATTGCACCACTGGAAGGTAAGTGCACTTTCTTCAGCAACTTTTATTCCAGGGACTCAGATGGTCTCACACAACTGTGTACAGCTCTTCATTATGGAAGACTTACCACAGGTCAGAAATTTGAAATGGCTTATAAATAAATATGAAAAATTAATTTCCAAGCTAATTTTCCTTTTAGGGCAGTCATGTAAAAATAGGGCCTCTGGGGTCAGTGGGAGAACACCCTTGTGTTTGCTGGCTGGGCAGAAAGCTTTCCTAATGCTAGAGCAAGTAGCCACATCTATCTTTTTTTTTATCTTTAATAATAAAAGTGTAATATGCTAATTAGACCATATGTCCTTCCAGATGAAGCTGGGGCTGCAGGGAAGCCCAGGTCCCGGGTGCCAGAGGGAAGCTGGTGCTGGCAGTCAGGCCTACTCTTGTGTGAATTTCATGCATTGGGCCTCTAGTAAAGAATAAAATCCTACAAGCAGGACTGTAAAATGAGGTGAGGTAGGAACATTTTATTAGAGACTCTTTTGACAAAAGGAAACTAAGTTTAAAGACTAGAAGATGATTGTTCCTCTCATTATGTTGAGACAGTTAAGTTTTGACACTTTACAACCAACCCAAATGTTAGTCTTAAAACAACCAGTTGTTTCATTCATGATTTGTGGGGTTGGCAGTTAGGTCTGGGTTCCGTTGAGTAGTTCTGGATTTGGCCCAGGTCACACATGTGTCTGTGGTCAGCTGGGATGTGCTGGTCCGAGATGGCTTCAGCTGGGATGGGTTAGATCTACGCCACATAATCACTCATCCCCCAGGAGGCTAGTCTGGTGCTGTTCACACCGTGGCCTTCCAAGAGGCTCAGAACTGGCACACTATAACGTCTATTGGAATCTGTTGGCCACACCAAGTCACAAGTCCGGATCAGACTCAAGGGCTGGGGACACGACACTGCCTCTTGATGAGAGGAACACCACAGCACATGGCTAAGTGGTGTGCTCACATAGGTATAAATTATTGCAGCCACTTTTCCAACATTTACTGCAGCTGCATAAGCATTTAGAGAGGACATCGTTGTCATTGCTAGGTATTTTTATCCTGTTTTTCTTGTTGTTTTACAAAGTACAAGTTAGGCCAACTAATAGAGATGCTGACAATGATAATGTTAAAGATTCATTTTCAGCCTTTAGTAGTGTGTCCCATTATTAACTGAGCATGTTGCTACCCCAGGAGGAAAAACAATGTAGGCTGTTTTTTTTTAAACTATCTATAATCATAAAATTAGACTGGACAGCCAAACGACCTTCTGGATGAAGCCAGGGGTGTGGGGGCCAAGGCAAGCCGCCGCGGCTGTGAGAGCTGAGCCCCTTGCATGAATTTTGTGCATCAGGCCTCTAGTGATGTTATAAAATGGCCAAAGATATATATTCTCCATTCACAAATTCTTATTTTGTCCTTATATTTACTTTTTTAAACACATTCTTTTTCTCTTTTTATATATTATCATGCTGTAATTTTAGCTGTTCATGTGAATCTAATGTACCCTTGCTAAAATATTATAGACCTTAATGTAGTATACTGTAAGACTTATGGCAGGAATAAAAATTCCTTATGATATGAAAAGAGCATAAAAATCTAGCTTCTGAATTTTTTAGTAAAATATGATAATTTTTCATTTCAAGTAGCATTCTGGAATCCTCTCACCTCCAGTGTACCCTGCCTTCCTTTGCTCGCCTGCAGAATCAGTCATGCGGACCATCAGCTGGGTGGTGTCTTGAAGGATGCTCCTCTGGACCACGTCCCTATCATTCCGAATGCTGTCACGTGCTCTCAGCCTCCACTGCCAGTGCCCAATAAATGTACCCTCACCGGGTCAAGCACTCATCATACTAATTATAATACTAATTATAGTTCCTGTTATGCTTATTTTTTTTATTACTGTTTAAAGTATTACAAATAGTAGTACATATGTCTTCTTTTTTCCCCCCATTGACCTCACCCCGGCCTCCACTACCCCCCAGTACATGCCTTCACCTGCCTGCCCTCCCCCCACCCCAGTGTCTTGTATCCATTGGTCATGCTTATATGCATGCGTACAAGTCCTTCGGTTGATCTCTTACAGTCCCCCTCGCCCAACCTCCCCTGCCTTCCCGATGTAGTTTGACAGTCTGTTCAGTGCTTCTTTGCCTCTGTATCTATTCCCCCCTCCATTTCTTTCCTTTAAAAAATTTTGCCTCTGCAGACTAGAAATAAACATATAATAACAAAAAATGTTTGATCCCAATTTCAATGTCCAACAGTTCCTTATGTGAACATGTCAGCAATGATATCTGGATGGTGGGCACATGGTGGCAATGCAGGTCCGACCCTCTCTGGTTTGGTCCTAGGCAACCTGCAGCGACACACAGCTACTGACTGCTAGCGTGGCAAGGCATCGTCAGCGTCTTCCATCTCTGGACTGTTTCTCCTCTTGTCTTTGTGGTTGGAGCAGACCTGTCAATTCCTCTCTGTTGCAGGAATCCACATGGTCTTGGAGTTGTTTTCTGAAAATATACAAACATATCCTCAACCAAAAGTTAATAAAGGAATCTTTTCTATATAATTGATTTGGGATCCTTTTTATTTTTGCCCAAACGATTTTCCTTTGTCTTATTTAGACACCATGTGTGTTTTTCATGGGTGTCTTGCTTTATCCAGGGGATCCCTGCCCTTCCCGGCTGCAAACTGTCTCACCAGCTGTGCCTCCTTCACCAATTCGGGCTGGATTCCACTCATTTCAGCTGCTCCCTCTATTTGCTCTAGGACGAGGCTCAGGAATGTCCTTCTATTCCGCTGCCATTTTGTCCTCCCTTATTTTTTATGTTAGGCTTTATTTATTTATATTTTGTTGTTCTATCATATAATTAGTAGGGAGAACTTAGATGGGGCATTACCTAAGAGCCTAGCACACCAGCTCCACAACCAGTCATATGTGGCCTAATGGGCCATAGCACACTTTTTGCATATTGAGACAGGAAAGTCATTTTGGCCATAATATTAATGAACCCTCTTGGGTTGGTATGAGCTAAATACCTCCACCAGGTGACCCTGCACTAGCACTCAGGGTGGATGCCAGTGATGAGTGCTTGACCCGATGAGGGTACGTTTATTGGGCACTGGCAGTGGAGGCTGAGAGCACGTGATAGTATCCAGAGTGATGGGGACGTGGTCCAGAGGAGCATCCTTCAGGACACCACCCAGTTGATGGTCTGCGTTACCTATTCCACAGGCCAGCAAAGGAAGGAGCGGTATGCTGGAGTTGGGAGACCTGGGCTCTGGTCATAGCTTTGTCACTACTGTGGCATCTCAGGAGATTTTTAATCACCTGGAAGTCAGTTTCCTCTTCTCTAAAATGTAAATTCATGCAGTTAGCTTACAAGGCTCTTGTGAAGACAGAATAAGATGAACGTGTGAAAGCACATGAGCAACCGGTACAAACGTGATATCCTTCTCATTGCTCTTGTGAAAGGAAAAAGTAAACTGCTCATCCCCAGATGAGTGACTCATTTTAATGACAGTTTTCCAGTTTGTTTATGTGGCGAACTGATATGTGGACAACTTCGGTCACAAAACTGCCTGCCACTGGCCACGCCTGAGCCAGTTGCTGTAAACCATTGGTAACAAGTCCATTCACTGACTCTATCTCTCTTCTTAGACCCTTTCTCCCACTCAGGACTTGAGGAGTTCAAGGCTGACCCGTGTGGGCAGAGACATGATGTACCCTCCCTGCCTTGTCCTTGACCACTTTATGAAGTGCACAGCCAAATTTATATCAACAAAATGTTACTCTGAAGACTGTTAGGTGAAGAGAAGGCATTTTTGTAAGCTTTATGGGCAATTGGGTGATGCTTTTGAGCAAATAAAAGTGGGTTTTGAAATTCTTACACTAATGTAATTTCTCAGAGAGAGACACAGAAAGTCTCAAGCCCTTTAAAAACAAAAGAGTCCAAATCACATCTGAGTCATTGGGTCCCTGTTGTTGCCCGACATTTCCAGGTTTCAGAGTAAGGAGATTGAGAGGGATCAGGCGTTGGAGTGCACTGATATGAAGGCAGGGGCTGGGGGAAGTGGGGTGGTGGTTTGATCATGGGAAGTTTTATAGAAAGTCAAGGCAAATGAATGTTCTCAGGATTGCTTACAGTAAAGCCAGTATTAATATAAACCAACACCTGATATCAACCAAAACGTTTAGCCCCAGGAATTGGTGAGTATCAAAGTTTAGGAATCTGCCTCTTGCCTTGAGGAGCTTAAACATTTCGTTATGAGAACATAACTACAGCATATGACGTTCTTTACTTCATAGGAATATAAGTAAGGATTAATGTATTGCATCATAGTTAATTACAAGCTATATATGCCATAGTTCTTCTTGAGGAACCATTGGTTTTAAGCCAAGTCTCCATAGCAGTAAAATTAAAGTAGATTTGGCATTTTTCTGGCTTATCTGGTTCTTGCACCGACTAGACCTCTCAATAGTATACATATTTTAAATATGTACATATATGTTAAATATGTATAATATGCCGTACATACGCATATTCAAAACAAATAGCACCTTGGGGTGGGGTATCTGTTTATGAAAGCATGAGTTTCAGTTGCCAGCAACACAGCACTGGAAACTGAAAACCCAAGGTCTATTTTCTATTTTCCTCTGGAATGAGGAAAAGTAATGCCAACAGTCCATTATTTATGAAATAGTTAAAGAAAAGAGAAGCAGTGAAATTTCACAGCTTTCAAAGAATAATTTATTTTGACTTCACATAGGGCCTCATGCCTTTGCCTCACAAGGCGTCCCCTTCCCCGTGGATGCTGGGGTAACCCTGGTGCCTTGATGCCTTGTAGGGCCAGGGGAAGAGCTGCAGGCCATGCCAGGAGTGTGCACTGGGCTTGGGAGGCATTTGATTTTTAGCCACTCCGCAATGAATTGAAGGACAGCTTTGTGCCTTGCACTGTGAAACACTGGGTGCTGTGGGCAAACTGAGGTATAAAATGAAGACTGTCTTCAAGGGATTTGCTGGCACCCAGGATTCATGGGAGGGAGGCTATCCAAATAGAGGTCCCTGTACAAAATATGGAGAGTCATCTCCTAAATTGTCCCGAATTCTGATTTAGGCTAAGAAAACAGCTTCCATTTATCTTGTGCTAACTTTGTACTAGAGCCCAGCTTAAATGCTTTACTTACCTAATCTCTGATCCCTGTACCAATGCTGCAAGGCAACTCTGATTATCCTCATTTTGTGGAGGAAAAATGGAGGCTTAGAGAGGTTGAGTGAATCAGCCCAGGTCACATAGCTGGTAACTGTTTAGCCCAGAATTAAAACACAAGTGTCAGGGCTCCAAAGCCAGCACCCCTTTGTGTAGGTGCAGCACTGTCTTGAACACTGGGCAGCCAGGAGAGGGGACCAAGGGGAAGTGGCCAGCTGAGGCTGGGTGACTGGCTGGCAGGGGAGAGAGTCCCTCCCTCTGTTGCCTTTGTGACCCTGGAGGTGGTGGTTCCTTATTTGTTTCTGCTGAATGAGTCACTTCAACCTTACTGTGGCAAATAGCCTGCATCCATGTGCTTTGTGTCTTTTTAATTTTTGTGGCTCTCACTGAACTGGAAATAGTTTAGCTTTAATGTTAGTTTTTACAGTTCGTTTTAAAAGAAAGCATGTAATGTATCATGTAAATTAGGATACTTATGAGTAAAAGGAGACTCTGTTAGTAATTATGCCAGCACTATCCTGGGCACCAGAGTCTTATGATCACCCTACCAGTGTGGGATCAAGGGATACCTTTAACATGGAGATAAGACAAGAACATCTTCAGGACAGGGAGAAGCCAAATGGAAATGAATGTCATCCACTGCAGCAAAGGTTAGCTCATATCTGATTTGGGGTGTGCATTTGGGCAGCTCAGTACACCAACCTGAATTCATCCCATAAGGAGCCAAGGCACTTCTGATTTCCCATGTCAGAGTGACATTGTTATGTGGAAACCTCTTGCTTACTGCCAAAGTTAGTGGATTTGGACTGTCCTAACTTATAAGAAGTAAAGGACTTATTCTTGAAGATCTTTTAACACTTTTACCTCAAATTTATAAATTGGCCCATAGTAGGAAACATTGGAGTTTCTTTTAACAGGTAATTTAACCAAAGGCATGGCAATAATCTGAAAAATATCACATATTGTGAGTCTGAAGCTCCAAAAGAACAGATGAGGAGTGGGGAAGGAGGTGGGGAGGAAGAAAGGGGGAAAGGAGAGGGAGCACAGTCTAGGTATCTTAAAGCCAAAAGATCCAGGAACACCTTCCAGTGTGACAGTGGACTTCCAACCCAGGCCACTCCTCTTTTCAATCCCTGACCCTTTGTGCTGTCATGTGGATATTCATTCATGACAGCATCATTGATCAAATGACATGTTGTTTTGTGTTAGGTCTAGAAATAAAGAAACATGACAATGCTTCTTGGATTAACTTGACAGTATCAGTTTAGATAGTGGCTTCCAGGCCTAAGTCTTTCCAAGGATGAGAGAAAGATTCCTTTTGTTTAAAACATGAGTGATGTTCATCACTAATGCCCAAAATGAAAAGTGATGCTTTCTCTGAGGCCAGGTTCCTCAATGATTTCTATCAAACTACCTTTACAGGCCACATGGGTGGGCAGGGTGGGGTGGGGGTGGGGAGAGAGGGAGTTTTCCAGAGAGATTCCCAGTAAAAACATTTCTTTGGAGTGTCTTATTTTATATTATAAATCCATGCAAAATTTATATTCTATTTTTACAATATAGCTGTTTGATTTATTGGCAAATTTTATAAAATATCTTTAATAAGAGGTATAGGCAAAGAAATTACTCTTTTTTAAAATGTTTTATTGATTTTTTACAGAGAGGAAGGGAGAGAGATAGAGTTAGAAACATTGATCAGCTGCCTCCTGCATACCCCCTACTGGGAATGTGCCCACAGCCAAGGTACATACCCTTGACCAGAATCGAACCCGGGACCCTTCAGTCCACAGGCTGACACTCTATCCACTGAGCCAAACCGGTTTCGGCAGAAATTACTCTTTTATTGTGCAGTTTCACATCACTGGCCTAACACCACAGCCTCCAGTTTGAGAACGAGGGAATAAAACTATCCCACAGCAGCTGGCAGCTGGGAGGAGTTCATTATTTTGGGAATCACTGATTTTGAACCTTTTTCATCTCATGACACACACAAACTAATTACTAAAATCTTGCTGCACACCAAACTCCTCAGAAAATTATATTGTGTATATGTTGAACTTCTACAGTTAAGGGAAGCAAGCAGTCTTAGTCCCAGAGATCAGCAAATTTCCCTCATTCACAGAGACCATTCAAACATAAGAGAAAGTGTGCTGATCAAGGTCTCAGAAGCCACTTCAAGAGAAGTCAATTCTGTCTGACTGTTACACGCGGTGAGTCACTTAAAACCTTTCAATAACTTGTCAATACCGGGACAATGTTGAGAGAGAGGTGGGAAGAGAAATGGCTTTTTCCAAATCTGACACTTGCTTGGGTTTTGCCTCTTCAGTCAGAAATCATGTTTTTCGATTTGAAAACCGTCTGCGTGAACTGTCATCTTTCTTCATGAGACATAACGCATTGAGTGGCTTTCCATCAGTCTCTGTGTAGAAATCCTGGCTGCTGCCATGGGCCCAGGGGACCCAAGGAAGAAGCTCAAGCTTGATGGGAAAGAACACAGTGGCTGAAATTCAGAGTACAACCTTCCTCTTCCTCAGTAGTAGATGAAGTTGGTTATGAGACATTCTCTCTGCTCCTCTTTGGCATTCAGTTCACAGAGATTCATTTTTTCATTTGCACTCTTCTGCTGTTTTAACACATGCTAATTTATTTCTCTTTTGTAATAGCCATTCATTTACTTTACCAAGACTGGGATTAACCACAGTTCCCAGGGAGCAATCCCTACCTCCCAGAGGCCTGTGACTAAGTGGCTTCTGCTGGGTCATTGCCCTTTGTTCTAGGATAGCTAATGGCTGGTTACAGAGGAGGAACATTTTGAGGCACCAAGTGCTTTCTTCTTACAAAAAGTTACAAACCTGAAAGTGGCTACTCATACTTTGACCTCCTACTGTTAAAAGGCAATCTTCCCAACTTGCCCACCATCCCCTCATCCTCACAACATACACACACAAATGGCCACCCTCTAGAACTTGGAAGGCAGAGGCCATGTTCTGTTGGCCTTTGTGTCTCCAATTCCAGGTATTGTGCCTGGTACATACACATGATAAATGCAGCTGTGGAGTTCAAAATCCTAATTGTGTTTCATGACCCAAGTTTTAGGAAAGCCAGTCTTTCCCCCAAGTTTATTTTCCAAGAGGATCCCCAATAAATGCTTACATGTTCCTCAAATGAATCTTGGTAGTTACTTATTACTTTGCCCACCAACTCAGTTCCAAATCATTGCTGTCCCCAAATGCCACATCACCGAGTTACCTTATGATTTACTTCTCTAGGCTGCTGGCTCTTCCTTTATTAAGGATGACTCTCCTCCATTAAGTCTTCAAAAGTACTGCTAAGGCAGGCTCATTACAGAATGCTGGTGGACTAATGGAGGGACAGCCCCAAGTTTAATATGCAGGGTCATAAGTAGTGGTCACTCCTGGGACCGCCCCCTCCCCCCTCAGGCACTAGTCCCTGAGTCTGGAGAGGGTTTTATCCCCTCTCAAATGCAAACACCCATCTGTTTCAAGGGAACTCTAGAAAAGGCATTTGAAATAGTCAGCAATATATTTCCCCAAGTTTGGAGTATTCTAATTTAAATAATGCCATTTGAGGAGCATTAATTATTAATCCTGCTTTAGGCCAGTTATCTAAATCTTTAAGGGCCCAGTGTGGCTTACGATGAATGGACCCAATTTACCCAGCTAAAAATATGTGAACTTCAGCCTGCACCATCTGCATTCACATTTGTGAGGAAATCCGTGTTCTTTGAGAATTGTCTATTTCTCCCAAACCAAGAAAGTCTATTTCTAAATTATCTAGCGATTCCCAAATAGCTATTTTTCTGTTAAAATCAAAACATTTAAAGTTTGTCTTCATTGATATATCATTACATAAGTATTTTTTTAAATGAAATGAATTTTAGAGTCCTGTGATTTAAAAAAAAAAAAGTCTTTAATGGTTGCTTTTCAAACAAATGGCACATAGAACACATGGCAATGGCCAGAGAAGTTAATCTAAAATTTTGCATCGTCATCAGTATTGTTGTTGTTGCATTCTGTTCACAGAATAAGAGGTTCTAGTATTATGTGCAAAAGGGCTCTTGCTTGAATTTTCCCATTGTTCTCGTACTCCTTCCTTCCTCTCCAGTCATAGTAATAACATAGGAACCCCTGCGGCTACTAAGTGGGTAGATCTGGTACTCAGATGATGTAGTGTGTTTTAATGAGAACAGGATGAACCAGGAGCCGGGAAACATGGGGTTCGCATTCTGGATCTGTAACTCCTTCTCTCGGTGTTATTGGACAAGTCAATTCTTTGTGCTATAATTTCCTCATCCATTCAAAAAGAGTGATAAAGATTATCTTTTTATAAGGTAAAACGAAACAAGTCTATCTAGGACTCAGGGCTGTTACTTTCCTCACATCAGTACCTCTCATGGATAAACCTGTGTGGTGGAAACAGGAGTCTCTATGTGTGTGGGCGTGGCATAGAGAAACTGGAGCCCTGGCCCCTTTGGCTCAGTGTTTAGAGCATTGGCCTGCACACTGAAGGGTCTTGGGTTCAATTCCCGATCAAGGGCAGGGTTGCAGGCTTGATCCATGTGTCTCTCTTACATCAATGTTTCTCTCTCTTTTCCTCTCTCTCTCCCCCCATCTCCCTTCCACTCTATCTAAAAGCAATGGAAAAATATTCTTGGGTTAGGATTAAAAAAAGAAGAAGAAACTGGAATGTGCGGCATTGTTTAGGGTCCAGGAGAAGGAGCCTGAACCTGAAGCCTCGGCCTGTGTTTGAGAGATGACTCTAGGACCCAGTTTTTCTAATAGCAGAGAATCCTTGAAAGAGCTGTGCACTCCCTACACACCGGGCACTGGGAAATCAGCAGCCATGGCTCCTATTTCCCAAATTGGATCCCCTGGGCAAATTTCCAACAGTCCAAATGTCTCATAAAAAGATTTTTAAGCTGCATTTCAATGGTAATCTGATAAATCAACAGGCATATTCTGAATCATTTTGCAGTTATAACTCTAAGAACCGCCACACAATTTCCATGTGAACATTTGCACTTGTTTTTATAAATTTAATTTTACTAAGGGAAGATCAAATGACTTCAGGGAGTGATGCACTAATGAAAGTATCAGAGGAAGAAACATAATGGGAGACCGGAGCTATCAGAGGGCGAAAGGGCCCATAGCCTATGTGCACATCAGACTCAAGACAATATGCTCCCCGGCAGGCACTCCCAAATTGCACAGACATCCGTAGAACCCGTCTTTGAACAAGCCCGTCGCTCTGCATTCACTGCAAGCATGGCCAAGCACGTGAAATGAGAGCTGCCTCTGGCAATCAGGGTTATTTAATGAAAATTTTAATAATGCTGCAATCATAACCTTCTTTTCAAGTAAACAAGACAGCATTACACAATTATCAAACGACAATTAAAATTGACACTTGAAGATTGTTTGTTGGCAACATTCTGGAAACAGGCGAGGTCTATTTATTGTGAACCAGCAAGCAAAGCTTTGAAATAATTAATAACATACTTACGCTAACAGGCAATATCTGAATTACTGAAGCCAAAATGTATTTCGAAAAATTACTAAATACAGAACCTACTTCAGGTTCATTTTTCTCTTAGTAAAACCCACACTGACAATCTAGTTTCAGCAGGATAACGTCCTTCATCCCGTGTTTTTAATTCTAATTTTATTGGTCTTACAGTGTAGTTATTAAATGTTTTTAATATATGTTTGATTTAAGTTTCATAATTTTAGGAGGAGTTTATAGCTAGTTTTATTTTTTGCACTTTATAAAATTATAATAAACATGATTTAAGTAAATACTGGAGGTGAGGTGCACAAGATAATTTTTTCCTTTAAAGAAGTTTGTATATCATTCCAATTTGGGAAACATTGTTTGTTACAGGATTGAGAGCTTAGAGTTCAAAATCAGAGAAACCCCGGGTTCAAATATGAGCTCTGGCATTTAAAAAATATAAACTGGAGCATGTTATTTAACCAAAGTGTGCTTTGTTTTCCTGACTTGCTAAAAGGGTTATGATGATAAAACTTTCATTGTGGTGTTATTATGAGGAATAAATGAAATAATGGCTTCTCAGTATATGGTATTTGGCACATAGTAAACGTTTAGTAAACACCATTATTGCCATCACCACCACCATCATTAATATGATCATCATCAGCATGATCATGATCATGATCATTATTTAAAAAAACACTCTAGTCCAAAGAACTCAAGAGATGGTAGGGTCTCTCAAGGAGATACAAGCTGCTGTAGGGGCAGCACGGAGCCATTGCTGCCACTGGGAGCACCGTCTTTTAAAGATGCTGGGCTGGAAAAGCCTCAGGGACTCCCTGAGGGAAGTTTCACTAAAACAGTAGCCAGCTACAACCAGCATCTCTGGAAATAGCCAAGGCTGTCAGTCTGGTGAGACCTGGTGGCCTAGAGGTCCCACCCTTCTTTAGCCACCCTCTAGCATGGGTCACCTTTGAGGAGGGAAGCCATGCTTCAGTTCCTGTTGTCTGAACATTGCTTCCAGAACCTTCTTGACTTGATCAGCAAGGCTGCCTGACTTGTGTTCTCAGTCACCCCTTGCATCTGACTGAGGTGTTTTTAGTTTTTCTCGTATTGGCTTTTGATTTTGCTTAGATTATGTCTATTGTGACCATTCAAGGGACATGCCAGCCTTATCTGTTGTGTTGCCTGGGACCATTTGGGTTTCTCCAGCTCCCTCTAAGAGAAACCTGTTGAAGTGTTACAGATGGAAGTGGAATTCTCGGGGTGCGTGATGAAAAGATTTCCTGGGAGGATGGGGTTTCATGGAAAGCTTTATTGATGATGTAAAATTAAGGCGGTTCCCCTCCAAGGTCCCATCTCTGTCCTCTTGGCATGGAAGAAGTCCAATGCTGTCTTCATCAGGGCCAGAATAAAGGCCACTGCCCATAGTTTCTGCTCCATATTAAAGCACAGTCCAGTCCAGCATCTGGCTAGCTTGGCTTGTGTTCACAGCTGCAGTCCATTGGGTATGGGGACTGCAAGGCCATTGGCCATGTGGCTGCTTAAAGCCACATAGCTATGGAGAGAGAACAGGTGAGCACACAGGTGTATGCTGGTCACAAAGTCAGAGAGAACAAGAGGACAAGTGCAAGAGAGCAAGAAGAGCAAACGGGTGCTAGAGAGAGGGTACTCTTTGGGGTTTTTAACTTTCTAAGATCTTGCATGCCTCTGATGGGGTCCACCCTCTAGCCAATCCATTGTTTCCCAGGCTAGGCTGGTAGACAAGCACCTTTCCCCCATCACCCAATTGCATTGTGCATGCGCCCATCTCCTCCTTTATTCAATCCTTTCCCTCAGTGATCTGCAGGGAGTGGATGGGTGATTCCCTGGGGTGTGTGAAGCTGTAGCTCCCTGGTGAAGCTGCCCAGATTGACCATGCTTATAATGTCTGGCTTCCCTTTGTTCTCTTTCCTTTATTAATTTTAACTAGCAAATTAAGATAATAGAAGGAGTGGGCTGGTGAGAGGATTTTCTAGTGTCAATGATCTTTCTTGTTCTCTTTCTTTTGTGCCTGCAGGTTTGTTGAAATATCTCTATGAGTCAAAGAACTAACAGAAATCCTGATCAGATTGTCCAGTGGGGTTTCCTCAACTCTAGCTTCCCCGCTGCAGTTGTTGGATCACAAGTTTTTCAGATTTGGTTCATATATCTCAAACTACTGCCCCTCCAAGTGGGGCAGGGGGTGGACTCCAGTGGGTAAAGCTGACCTGGAGAGAAAGGAGACAAAAACCTGTCAGGATAATGGAGGAGAAGAAAAAAGGCAGGCTGTTTCAGCCTTGCAGACCACACAGAATGTTCACTGTGTGATGATTTTTTAAAAACCATTTGCAAAGCTGGTTGAAGTCCCACAGCAAGCCAGTCTGATTCCTTGTCACGTGATCTGCAGAGAGATTTGCTGATCCAGACACCTGGTTAGAGTTGCATTAACATGTAGTACACTCCTCTCCTCCCAAACCCACAAACCCCTCTGGACAGCTTCCCCCCGCCCACCCCTTCTTCTTTTTCCTAGAGCATCTCAAAGCCTTTCTGTGATCCAGAGAGCATGAATAATTCACTATATATAGCATCAGGCTTCAAAGTATACTTTTAAAAAAGTAAAACTGCCTAAAACACCCAATGCTTTGCCTCTGCCTTCATTTTCATTAAGTGGACAGCATCTTTAGACAGCACCTTCCTTCCTGGCCATCTTGTTGATTTGATTTCCCTTCCCACCTCTCCCACCTCAATAAAGTAACAGGAGCTCATCCTGTTTTGCCTCAGGCATGCCCCACCCAAGGGTATGGTTTACACACATACTCATGATCCATGTAATTGTCATCATTTACATTTTAAAGGCCCTCATGATCACAAGTGGAAAGGTAATATGTCACCTGCAGCAGTGTCAGCCCAGCTGCTTATGCTATTGACAAGATATGGACCATCTACCTGCATCCCTTTAGCATTTATAAAGATTTGGGAAGTACCCTCAGTTTAAGTTTGCATTCCAGCACTGCCATATTCTAGTTCCTCATCTGCAAGAGAGGATAACTATCCAGCTGCATGGTGAAAATAAGACTTGAAGCAAAGGCAGCACCCGATATAGAGAAAGCTCTAAATTAGTACATAATTAATTATTTAACAATTGGCGGGTGTTTATTTGTGACCCAGAGTCTAGGTTAATGTCCTCCTTGCCCTTGACTCCAGCAGGTGCAGGCATTCCTAACATCAGGTATTAGAGCTCAGCTATGATATTCCTCAGACTTGAGGTCTAATCCTAGCTTGGCCACTTGACCATGTGATTTTGGGCAGATTATTTCATCTGTAATCTCTCTTATTTCCTCCTGTGTGCAGTGGAGACCGTAAAAGTGTCAACACAAATGTTTTTGTAATGATTAAATAAGATATTGGGTACTATATTTAGTGCAGTGCTTGACACTTGATAAATATTTATTTTTAAACTGCAACTTGTATGTGTTAAATCTGGTCATTCCTTTCTCCACAGCTATAAAGCCATGTTGAAAGCTTGTGAAGGGGAAGAGGAAAATGGCTATAGGCAAAGTGATCTGATGTTTTCCAAAACAGCCTCTTTATTGTTTTCTCATTTTAATATGAATAATTTAATACATACAATATAACAAATATATGCTATAAATCAGAATTCTAACATGATCACCCATGAAAACACCATGAAGAATGAAAAATTAACTATAAATCTTTAAAGCTTCTCTGAATTGTCCTGATTTCATTTTTCTGTCTTCGTTTTGTCTTTATTTTCTTCATAATGTTACTGTTAGGTCTGATCAAATAATTGAACTGATATCCCCTCCCCTGGGAACTGACCTTTAGACAACTTCACAACCAACATTCCCTTTTGCTAATTATTTACCCCTTTTGGCCTGTGTGTTCCTCCTTCAGAGACCCTAACAGTTACCACATGTGTATGTATCCCTAAACATATTGTTTACTTTTGCTTCCTCTTGGGTTTTATGAAAGTGATATTATACTGCATATATTCCTGTGAAACTTGTTTTTCTCATTCAGCATTTGCTTCTGAGATTCATTTGCAGGACTGCTTTTCCTTCATTTTTATTGCTGCATAGTGTTCCAGTCTCTGAGCAGTCTAATTGATACATGCCAGAAGTATAAAATTTACACTAGGTTTTAAAGATTCAGTACAAAAATGTAAAATCTTTAGTTAACATTTTATATTGATTTCATGTTGAACTGATATAGTTCTTTCCCTTTTGGTTCTACATATTTTGGGGTATATTTAGGGCAATACAGATTGAGAATTATTACATCACCCAGGAAAACTAAAACATTTTTCCATTATGGTGTGATCTTCAACTCTGGTTTTATATATATTAGTCTCTTTATATATAAGTACAAATATATATATATCTTTTTGTACATATACACATATATATTTATATATACACATATATGTTTATATGTAATATATATATATTTGTGGGAAAGCCTATTTTGATTAGTATGACATAAATACACTAGATATTAGATATCTTTGGCTAATATGTGCCTAATACATTTATTTCATCTTTTTATACTCTATATTTTTCTGTCTTTATGGCTGAAGCTTGTTACACTTAAAGGGCATATATTGTTTGATTTTTGTAATTCAATCTGACAGTTCATGCCATTTACCCATAGAGCTTAGTCCATTTTAATTTACTGTAAAATCTGAAACATTTTTATTTTTATCTTATTTTTAAACTTTTATTTGTCTTACTGTATTTCTATATCTCAGATTTTCCTCCTTTCTTGGTTTCTTTTGAATTGTTTGAGTTTTTTCTCCCTTATTTTATTATCACCCCTCCTCATCTCTATTTGGAAGAGATATACATACATTACTTCTATTTTTTAGTTTTGAAATTTTAACCTCCATCCTTCATTCACTTAAGCTTATATTTAATTGAGTTTTACTCTCCTTCAAATATATAAAAACTCTAGAATAATTTTCTATTTATCATAAGAAAGAATATAGAAAGAATATATGGACTATAATGGTAGATATGAGGGATAAAAAGGCCCTTCAATACTCTATCTTTCTTTCTCCCTCTACTCTATTTTTATCCATAGACTTTATCATCTGACTTTATTTTTTTGCTCATTGCCTACTTTTCTATACTAACATGCAAGTTTCACAGGAACAAGAATTTTTTATTTTGCTCACTTTTATAAAGATAGTGGATCAAATAGTTCCTGCTTATAGTAAGTGCTCACCAAATATTGTCAAGTGGATGAATGTTTTAATTGTGAACACAAGCTCCAAATTTCCATGATATTCTTAGCTTTTTAATATCCTATTTGTTTTTAACCTCACGAATTACTTTTATTACTTTAAAATAATATTTATATTATTAATTATTTTTCTAATTTTGTACAGGAATTGTTTGTTTAGTTTAATCCACATGCCTAGCATTTTCTTTACTTCCTTTTCATCCTTAGGGTCATTTTTCTTTTGTCTTTAATAATATCCTTTATAAGCTTTGGTATAGGTCTGTAGGCGGTAGACTTTCATTTTTTGTTTATAGGAATATATTTTTATTTCATTCTGGTTCTTCAGATATACTTCTTAATAGGATACAAATTTGAATGTATTTGAAGGTACTATTTCTTAAATTTCTGTTTTTTTTTTCTCTCCATCAAAAATTTAGAAGTTAATCTAAATATTACTCTTTGTCCATAGTCTACCTTTTCTCCATTTTTACTTAAGACCTTCTCTTTATCTTTGGTGCAATGTGATTGCACTGTACCTTAGAATGGAATTTTTAATATTACTCCTCTTGGGGTTTAATGACTTCCTGGATCTGAGAAATGTTTTTCATAGATTCTGAGAAACCCTAGGGCATTATCTCTCTGAATATTATCCACTCCTCATTTTCTTTTTATTTCCTTCTGCCACAGTACTTAGATGTATGTTGCTCCACTCCCCATGTTCCTAACCTCTCTTTCCTACTTTCAATCTGTCTTTTTCCTTTATTCTGTACAGTTTCATCCACCATCTATCTTCCAGTTACTTGGTCCCTCTATAAATGTGTCCCTTTAGATGTTTAAACCTTCTATTGCATTCCTTCCCGACCCCCCGCCCCCCTCCCCCCAACACACACATTGATCATATTTTTCAATTCTAAAAGTTCTATCTGAACCTTTATCAAACCAGTTTATTCATTTTGGGTAGTCTCCTGCTATTTCTCCTATTTTCATTTTGTAAATGAAGTCTCTCTGTGTGTGGTTTCTTTTATTTGTATTTCCTGACTTGCACTCTCTGTAAGAGTGTAAGTGGCCCATGCTGAGATGTGTTTCTCCTGAGGGATGCACTTTGATTCCTCAGGCATCCAGGGGCAGTACTAGAGAACCATGTTTACTTTATTTTTATTTTATTATTATTTTTTTAATCCTCCCCTGAGGATATTTTTCCACTGATTTTAGAGAGAGTGGAAGAGAGAGGGAAAGACAGAGAGAAACATTGATGTGAGAGAACCACATCGATGGGTTGCCTCCTGCACACGCCCTAACCAAGGCAGGGGCCAGGGAGGAGCCTGCAGCAGAGGTATGTGCCCTTGACCGGAATCGAACACAGGACCCTTCGATCTGTAGGCCAATGCTCTATCCACTGAGCCAAACAGGCAAGGGCTCATGTATACTTTAAATTAAATTCTCAGGTTGAAAAAAGAAAGTATAAATTCAGATCCAAACCCAGATAGAGCTCAGGGGATCTAGAGCAAAGAGCATGATACATCCTTATTTTTTGTCTCTGAGTGATTTTTTTTTTTTTTTTATGATCTACCACACATACCCGTTCTTGAGCCCTTCTTTGTGCAGGATGATTGAAGGCCCAGTGTGCTGCCCTGGGCATGCACAAGCTTAGTTATTCTTCCCTTTCATCTTGACAACATTCCAGCCCAAATGGATCCCTAGATGTGCCTTGGGTATGCAACAGCTACAGTGCTGGCTTATCTCCCCAGACTCATATTCCCATTTCTTCTGAACTTAGAGGAATCCATTTACTTTATTTTTGGTTTACTCATTAATTTATAAAAGTCCTTTAAAAATATAATAGTTAGCATTTTTAGATTTTTGTAACCAATGTGTTTTAGGATTTTTTCCTTCAGTTCTGTGACTCTGTCTCTTCTGTACCTTCATTCGCTGCTCTCTTCACTTCTACAGATCCCAGTCAATCTCAGCTCCTGCACAGTGCAGCCCTCTGCCTGGGGTAGGATGTAGCACCCAGAGTTAAGCAATGACCCTTATAATTTTTATTGATTTGTAAGACCTTACTATAATGTCACAGCAGCCACTGCTCTGGGAAATCAACAGAGATGATTGTTTTCTCTCCCCAGGTTAAGCTGTGTTTGCTACTTTGTTGCAACTCACCTGTGTGTGGCTGAGTCCCTGCAGCAAGAAGTGTACCAAGAGCATCCAAAGGTAGTTGTAAAATCCATATTTTATTGCTCCACAAATAGCTATTCTGAAGTTTATGTTTTTTGTCCTCTTCCTTTCTTACTATTAGAAGAAGATTTCATAGAGTTGCGGGGTTTTGATTAAGCACTTCCTTAGGAAACCACTGGTCATCACACCCTTTCTGCCTTGGGTCCAGCTTGATGAGGTGATTAGAATGAGGCCAGTACTAACCAGAAGGTCATCACGATCAATCTGGCTATTTATCACTACTGAAAGAAGCCCATAGACTAGAAAAAGTGGCCAGAGATGCCTTGGAACACATGTCCATGGATGGAGGCAACAGTAGAAGCCACAAACCTACGTCTCTGTTGTCGGAGACTTGTCTTCAACAGCTGGTATTCAAGGCAAAGCCAGAATCATTAGAAAACACCTGCCAAGAAAAGCAAACAAAGACACATTACCTTAGGCTAGCTATTAACACGGTATTAGAAAACTGCACTGCGATTTATTTACTGAGCTCTCCAAAACATTGTTGGAGGTCATTCAGAGGACACGACCCCTGGTTGACCTGTGAGCTGGATCTAGGCTCTTGGAGGCCACTCATCTCCTCCCTTGTCCATGTATGTTTCACCTGCCATTCATATACTAAGAGCTCTTACAGGAGCACAGTCTTGAGGGAATAATGTGTTGTTGAGACCATCTGGACTTATACTTGACTGAACCCATTTAAGGCCTCTACATCAACTTCCAAGATTCTGGCAGGTGGGGGCAGAGATCTACCAGTCTTGCAAACATCCGAGACAAGCCTCATCAGGAAGTTCCCTGGTGTCTTTGGTCTGCCACCTGTCAATCTGCAGGGGCTGCCTCTTTCTTTGGTCCCTCCTTACTGTCCTTGTACAGGATTTCACCTGGGAGGCTCCCAGGTTTCCAAAGCAAGGAAGATGAGTTCCAGTGTTCCTGATCAAAGGTAGTAAAATATTTTACAAGTTTGAAGACCATAGAGAGAGGTAGCAGATAAAAGAGTTATAACACTAAGGCAAATACTATTATACTTAAGATATTGAACTTAACAGAGAAATTGTAAAAATTTCTTATGTTGGGGCAATTTTAATTTTTATCACTGCATTTCAACTTTTATTTAGTTCAGATTTTATTCAAATTTGCCTTACTCTTTTCTCACATTTTTATTTTATTTCTATATTATTTGAAAATTCTTATTTTTAGTATATATTTGATAACTCAATTATTTAAAGTTTTGAGTTGATTGGATTCTGCTATTTTTGGTGACTCATTCATGGTAGATTGGTAATATTTATTCAATGGAAATTTGAGCCCATTTTAGAGGGTAGTTTTCTGTAGAAATCCTGTGTGATGTGAGGATATTTCCTTGTGGGGCAGTTTTTAATTTGTTTATGTCAGTCACCTGAGAGGGATTACTGGTCTAGGACCAATTATAGGCTAATTCCTTGGCCGCCCCTGCGGAGTTCTCTGGGATGGCTCTTGCTGACCTGAGGCAGGAACTTGTAAGAGCTTGTCTGTCTGGAAGGAGAGAGAAGCTGGACCAGGGTGCTGTGGAGTCACAAACAAAGTGGGAGGCCAGCTGAGCCCAGCGCTTTTATGATGATGTGTTAGCACTTTGACGTCACCTGGAGGAGGTGCCAACAGAAGCTCTGGCTATGGCTGCATTGCCATATTTAGTATATATTTTAGGAAAATATTTTGAGGCTATGAAAATATCCCGTTACTCCTTAAAGTTTTACCCACTGTTTTGTTGTTGTTGTTTTTGTTTTTTTTTGCAATTTCCTGTGGATCTTGCCTGTAGCATTTATCTATCCAGTGACACTTTTATTTTTCTAATTTCTTCTACATTTATTTTTCGAATTTTCCTGATTTGCTCCTTTTCCCTTAATTTACCTGTGTAATCCTTCATTTATGTTAAGATAGACTTGTACATATTAATTTCATTTTATGCTCCTGGATAATCTTGTAATTGTGAGATGCCTATTTTAATCCCATTTCCATATAAAGAACTTGAGATGTGGAGCATTTTCATGACTGACCCAGGATCACATAGTCACTTGGTTGCAAAACACGATCTGTAATCATTGTCTCAATCTCAGCTCTATGCTGCTCTGGTTTTACCTGACCCGCCACTTGCTGCATAGCATGAATTTAATAAATATTTGGTGAACAAACAGATGAACAAATGAATGGATGAATGAAACAGTAAACTTAGAGATTCATTTGATAATTAGAGTTGAATTGCAGTAATCTTATTTTAAGAACACAAAGAAATAGAAAATGTGTAGTAGGGAGATTTGAATACCAACCCTCAAAGGAACTTGATTCAACAATTAAAAAGTTTTCATCCTGGTCACAGGTGATTTTGTAACTTTGGCATTTGTCCAAGAGTTCACAATTCATCATAGTTTCCTTTGGCCTGATTTGATTTCAAGAAAGAGTGAAAATATAATTCCTATAAAAGGAAACCCCGTGGCTGGTCTTCCTGATGATCTACCGTGATCCCAATGTGTTCACAACAATGCTTGCAGGAATCTGAACTCCCCAAAGGCAGCAGCCATGTCAAATTCACATAGTGGGCACTCAGTCATTGTTCTGAATGTATGTCTTGCTTTTTGTGGTTTCTTTTGTGGGAAAATCACATGGCCAGAGTGCCTTCATTGACCTGCCATAGATTTAGGATTCTGAGTTATGTGCAGGAGATGGGGCTTGAACAGGATTGAGAAGGATGCTGATAACAGATGAAAAGGGTTTATTGAAAAAAAAAAATGAAACACTAAACCTGGGTCCTTTTATAGGTTTAGTCATGTCAGCTGGCACTAAGACATTACTCTTTAATAGAACCCCTTGATAACTATAAGAGGAAGCCAGCACCCTCCACTATCCCCACATTACTCTTCCTAGTCCTTAAAGGCCCCCTTGGTATGTACAATTGGTCTATGACCCAAGAGCTTATGAGAGATCATTTAACCATCTGCTGTGAGATTATATAACAATAATTCTATTTTCCAGCACAGATGAAAGCAATCTAATCAACCACACTCTACCTGAAGTCAAGTAGTTCTGAATTCCGGGGCCTAATATTTGTAATGTTCCACTTCTCATGACTCACTTCTGCTTTTTTTTGTAATCTCTACATATGTAACAGAAACTGAACACAGACTGGCTTATACTACAAGGCTCTTACTGTCCCATTTAAGTGAATAGGTTCACAGAAATAAGCGTACAGCTAAGGGCCCAAGGGCAGCTCTGAGACCATCGGGAACAAACAAGGAGTTGACACTGACATGCTCTTTTCCTTGCACATCCGTCTCTCAGTTCTAATTGTCTCCATTTCATTTTCTCCTGCTATAGGCAACAATATCCACTGAGGCAGGAGACACAAACCCCAGCTCACACTTTTCCTAGTCCATGAACGCAGAGGCAGGGCTCCCTATTTGCTCCAAATCCACCAGGCACTATGGATACTATGAGGAAAGGTCTGTAAATTGCTGGTCTTGGTCACATGTCCATCCCAATGGCCAGTGAAGCTGGAGGTTTTGATAGGAAGCCTCATGAGGATCACAGGATCCAGTGGGGAAGGAGCAGTTTTCCCAGCAAAGAGAGCAAAGCTTTCCTAGGGAGCATTGGTAAAATCCCCTGAAGCCACACTGAGCACAGAGCCACCAGCGATCTGGTCCCCGATTACGTAACACACAATTTTCTTGGCGTTCTTCAAGGTTGACTTAATGTCTCCTAGACTTCCCAGGCTGAGCTTCATAATGAGGGCTAAGGCGGCTTCCAGTCTTATGACCATTACTGTTCAGTTGCTATTTCAAACAGAAAGTTAGTTTTTCCCAGAACTGGTAACTCAGCTGTTTTATGTCATAATGGCATGGAAAAGTAGCAGGCGGACTGTCAAACCTGATGCAAATGGTATTTTATAAAAAGTGGTTTAAATTGGCCGAAGCTGTTTTTAGACTGATCAGTTAAAAAATATGTAGGGCATCTTTCTGACTTGCAGAAACACAGCTCCCAGGAATTTGAGTTTTCATCAAATACTTTGGAAGAGGTTTGTAGGTGGGCGCAGACTTGTCATAAAAAGTAGATGAGGATTTGTTAATGTGGGGATATGTAAATTGGCTTTAGGATGCTCTCAATTAATAGAAAGGGACTTGCGCGCCAAGTGGAGAGAAGGGAAAGAGATAGTGGAATGAATATACTTGCATAAACTGGAGAGATAAGCGTCCTTTTGGTTTCCCCTGGGCTATTCGAAGAGTTGCAGGAGTTTTGCCCCTGGACCCCAGAGGCACGGCTCCTTTAGCTCATGGGGATTATAGTTGCTCATTTTCACCGGAACAGAAGAGGCAAGTGGCGTTTTGATCCTTACAAAGAGATTGCAGGAGTAGCAGGTAGCAACTGGGAAAAGTTAAGTGTTCTATGAAGACTCTCTTGAGATTAGACAAGCCAGGAACTCAAAATTCCGCTGAAGAACTTTGGAGTTTGCAGTTTATATTAAGATCCGAGCTGTCCAATGCCCTTCTCTTCCTTTCTGCTCAAATCCTACTTTCCAGTCTCCATGCACAAGGGTGCTTGCCTCTAGAGCTGACCCTGCTCTAGAGATGTGCTCTGAACAGAATACCGTTGCTGACGCTCCTTTCTTGTTAAGTCTGTGGAGTTACACTTTTTGGAGCCCCTATCTTGTAATATCCAGATGAGACACAAAATATTGAACATGCCTGTACACATTTGGTTCAACGTAGAGGAGATGTTGGAAATTTCTGTGAAATGATGAATATGTGAACAGCTACAAAATTTCCCTCCTGCTCTGCCTGTCAAGAATGCTAAGTGGGTTGATTCAGTATCTCTCCACGTTCCCCCTGGATTCATTTTATGACTTGGGGATGACAAATTGGTGGGGGGCAGAGAGTGATAACAAGAAGGTGTCACAGGGAGGCTTCAGGTGGTTTTGAGAAGAGACCTAAGAGAAGGTGAAATGTGTACAATTCATGCGCTGGAGGAGGAAAGAGATTTTAAGAAGTGTTGCTGTTCACTAAAGTTCTTTTCATGGTGTTAGGTGTCAGAGAAACAAAAAGAAAAATTGGAGCTAAATTATTTTATATTATTTTGGTTGTATGGCCCATGTTCTTTGACTGCAGTGCCATTTTGGTGCCAAACCATGTGGATCACATCATTATAGCATTATATTTGGTGCAGCCACTGGCCAATTCCTGTACATTGCTGGGTGTCTGCTCTCAGCCTCCTGCAAGACAAACGTAAGTTGTAGCTTGAGCCCTGGACATATCCACTTAGGAAGCTGAAAGACTGGAAAACGTTTTAGAGGTGTTGTTTGTTCACTATGTTGGTTGTTCACTGTGGTGATAGCCATGAGCACGACAGGAGAGAGGCTCAGACACACAAGAATTTGTATAGCTCCCGTTTCCTGCTGTAGGTAATCTTAGCTTTGGCTTTGTGGTGTATCTGAATGCTGGCCTTGGCCTTTCTGTATATTATATTCCAGCACTTGTGTTTGCTGCATTCAAGTTCTTCTCCTCTTTCGACCTTGCGCATTGTCCTCAGTTCTGACTCCCTGCCTTTGCTCCGTCTGTCACCCTCACTTGGGGACATCCTCTTATCTTCCCTTTATCTATTTACACCCTACCCATACTTCAAGGCCCATGCAAAGCTCTAATGATCTATTCAGGTTCCCAAGCTCACCAGGGTCTTTCTGTCTTTGTTGTACTGCTTTGTCAAGTATTAATTATTTTATGAAGCTTAGTAATCAGACTCACAAGATTGGAGAGTTGGAGGAACCCTTACAGAACATATCTGATGTTTTCATGATGTAACCAAGATTTCGATGATGCAACTGAGGTTCCGTGACATCCTGTTACTGACTTTATATCACCCACTGGGAATATATAATAACATGTTTATAAACTGAAAATTTCTATAAAAAGTAGTTATTTTTTGTAGTGGCAGAGTCATGTCTCAGAGCCAAGTCTTTTGGCTCCTTCCTGCTATATCCATTATATCACACTGCCTCTATTAAATTGCTGTTATTCTGGGTAAGCCTTGTCTGCCCAGCTTGAGGTGGAAGATCAAACGTAGCACCCTCCATGTACCAGCCACATTTGTTACAAACACCCTGTGAGATAAGGTATCACACTTATTTTTACAAATGAGCACACTAAGCCTCACAGAAGTTAAAATGCTTACTCAAGATCACACAGAAAGCAATCGAGGGAGTATTCAAAAGTACTAGTAGATCTGCCTAACTCAGAAGCTTGGGTGTCTCCTTACTCTTTTCTCATACCATCCTCCTTGAGACAGAGATGGATTCTTTTTTATTTTATTTCCCTCAACATGGATCTCATCTTTGGCCACAACATATGATCAATCACAATGTTCTACTTTATTGACGGCTAAGTTTTCCATGGGAAGTCTCTATAAACTTTGTCTTTTTCAATGAGCAATTTTTAAGGATGATCCATCCCACAAACTCTATTTTCTAGTGCAGTGGTCGGCAAACTGCGGCTCGCGAGCCTCCCGCGGTTTGTCGCTCTGTTGACTGAGTTTGCCGACCACTGCCTTAGGGAAAACACTTAAAAAACATTTTAATAATGTACTAATGTCTTTAACCTGAAGTCAAAACTTCTGGGTAAAGGTAATGCCTTACAGCAGTGGTCGGCAAACTCATTAGTCAACAGAGCCGCAGTTTGCCGACCACTGTTCTAGTGATTCACAATTATTTTTTAAAGCTTAAAAAGAACTTCATATGCTCCGACTCTCTAGAGAAAGATGAGAGAATTTGGCTGGTGCTTTGAAATCTTCAGTTGAAGCTCACTCATAAAATATAAAGAATAATTCATTTTATTTTGTAATGGGTAAATTCTGCATGATGATTGACAAGAACAAAAATGGGGTCAGAGGCTGTCACAGCCCAAACTGATCTGCAGAGTTGCTCCCTGCCCCATCTCAAGATTGTAGATGCCGACAAAACTCCTGTGGACAGTTCATTGATGACAGTGACCTGAGCACAGTGGGCTGTGTTCAGCTTAAGAGGCTCTCTGATTTCCAGGGTCAGTTTTCTTTCTCTCTCTCTCTCTCTCTCTCAGGGATCCTGTTATTGCGCCTGGCCATTTTTTTTCTCTGGGTCTGCTCAGCTGTCTTCATAAAATGAGATGTCTCACATGACATCTTACACTGAGGGTGCCCTAGAAAATTATTAATGCTACTATCCTAGGGTAACTCTGTTCTTTAAGAGCGTCATTAGAGGCATTATGCCTTTAAAAAGTAAGTATAATTTAGGATTGTTGGTGATATAAAGGCTGGTGAGGAGCTTGGTTTTGGCTGACTAACTGTAGATATTAAATGGGAAAAGGAGGGAATATATTTTTTATTCCTTTCCAGTCTTCCCTCGTACCATTGGGCACTATGCATTGAAAATGGACCCTGGTTTGGAATGAGGAGGCAATGACAGTGAGCCAAAGAAGTAAAGAGCAAAGGTCCATAGTAAGGTACATGCATCACGAGACCAAAGTCATTTTAAATGATGACCTTTTCTCCTCTGTCCTACTTGCAGACCTCACTGTTTGTATCTATGGATACCTATCTGACTCTGCCCTTTGCCTCATAGGAATCACCGCTATGAATTCAGCAGAAGTCCCACATTCACTGGGCCTCCACACAGCATCCCTTTGTTTTATTTTATTCCTTTTTTTTTTGCCAACTACTGGAGAGTGATTTTAATTTCAAATGGTAATCTACACATTCAAAAATCCCCTCAGGCATACACTACATATAACAAGGTAAACTTCATCCAATTTTACCTGTCACTACCTATATTTTTCCTCTAATGATGTGAGAGTCTATTTGCCAAACGATTGCAGTTTGGACGGTGGTTTTGAATAGTGTCACTGGCAGATGAGTCTATTCAGCCTCTAGGGATGGCATCTCTTGATGGCCCTCCTAATGCCCCCATGTTTATTATTTTCACTGCCAAAATACTCACCCATTCATCTAAACTGTCAACTTTCCCAATAACCTGCCTTATAAAATAGCAACCATTGTCTCTCTGCGTCCAATAATATCCTAACTGTTGAAAGGAAAAAGGCGAGTTTTCTGCGTTCGCAGCATCCACCTGCTAAGAGAGAGGTTTTTGACCAGACTACATCTCCATCTAAAGTGGTGTTACAGAACCCCATTTCCACTCTGGCAGGGTTTCCTGACTAAGTAAGACAGGGGACAGTCTGATGGCCAATGCATTCTCCTCCTGTTCGTTGAAGGGTTTGACATCTATCACAAACCATTTGTTCCTGCTCATTGTGTTCTTTCTCTGCGATATCTTGGGTGCTGAGGGTCTCTAGAGCAGTTTAAAACATATTCTTGCCCTTAAGGAGTTGGCAATCTAATCTATTCATTCAAGAATAAGTGGAATTACCTATTAAAACAATACATTGTGTCAGGTACTAAATGAATGATATATGGGATACATCCTTGAGAGATTACTGTATCTTAAGATTAGTTTTATATAAAACACACCCAATGTCCTCTGCAATAAATGACATAAGAGTATGTTGCAAACGTTTAGCAGCAAGGATTCTCTGGCAGTTTTTCAGGTATACTACATTTTTAAAAAAATATATTTTGTTGATTTTTTTACAGAGAGGAAGGGAGAGGGATAGAGAGTTAGAAACATCGATGAGAGAGAAACATCGATCAGCTGCCTCCTGCACACCTCCTACTGGGGATGTGCCCACAACCAAGGTACATGCTCTTGACCAGAATTGAACCTGGGACCTTTCAGTCCTCAGGCCAACGCTCTATCCACTGAGCCAAACCGGTTAGGACAAGGTATACTACATTTTTAATATACAATGCCAAACTCATTTGCATTTATTTTTCTCTCCCTACCCTCAATTTTTCTCCTCCTTTTTTTTTTCTTCAAATAATGTCATTCTAGCCAACCAAACTCACAATATTGATTTTTTTACTCTCCACTCTTTTCCCTCCTTCTCCCCAGTCAGGTTTTGTCAAGTCTGTATGATAAATGGCTCACACATACGCCATTCCTCTCTTCACTGCTCCCACCCTTTCCTGCAAGGGCATTCCCTTTTCATTTGTAATTTTGGTCCTTACAATAATATCCAAGTGATTGATCTGTATATAGCTGCTTCTTCATCTAATATATCCTCTACACTGCTGTCAGACCTATGATTCTGATTTTATTTAACTATTTCATTTCTTTAACTGTTGATAGGAAAAATGTCCAACTATGTAAGCTTGGCATATGGGGGCTCATACCAGAGTGGCAAACTTGTTTTCTGTAAAAAAACAAACAAACAAACCAGGAGCTATTTTGGGTTGCATGGGTCATATAGTGTCGGTCACAACTACTCGACTTTGCCTTGTCCTGCCAAAAGCAGCCATAGGTAATAGGTAAACAAATAGGTGTTGCAATGTAGCAATAAAACCTTATTTATGGATACTGACATAGATTTGAATGTGACATAATTTTCACGTAAAATATCCTTCATAAGAAGGATACATAAAGTAGAACCCCTCCTCCCCCCACCTCCTACAGCAAGTTAAAGATGGGAAAACCATTTTTAGCTCATGGACTACACAAAACAAATGGCAGGCCTGATTTGGTCCATAGGCCAAACCTTGGCTTACAGAGTCTGATCCTTCCTCACCTCCTGGATGCCTTATTATCTCCACTCCAATGTCTGTCCAATCTTTTGTTTCTGCCACACCAGGCTACTCACTTCTGCATGTGCCATATATCTTCCTATGTCTATGCCTGTGATTCTTAACCCAAACTGCCACTTGGGCAAAGGCATTCAATGCTGGATTCTAGGGAACATTCTCATAGCCTTGAACAAGCCCTTGGGGCCTTTGTATTTCATCTCCAAGAAATCCATGTTCCTATGAATATCTAATATTCCAAATTATCAAGAATAGTGAAGGTCTGAGATTTTACCCTATCTGCAAGATAACAAGTTAGTTTTCCACAATGTCATGGATGCTGGCAGAAGAATTTTATCATAGCAAAGAGCGTGAACATCAACATATTTACAACAGTTCCTCTTGTCTCCCAATCCCATTAGGGTGATGCAGACAGATCCAGATGGATGCATGTTGTTTCCATAATTTGGGAGCAGTAAGCATGCCTGCCTGGTGCTCTGGAGAGAGACACTGTCTTTATCTCCCAAGGGGGTGTGCTATTCAAAATCCTTGAAATGATAATCTGGAACAAAGGGTGGTCAGTGCCTCATTCCCAAGATGTTAAAAAATGTGATAGAGCCACAGAGTATCATTTCTCAATAGAGATCTTTATGTGTTTATTACATGGGGACATTTTCAGCTGATGCTTTCTCTATGCATTGAAAAATTGCTCTTGACTTTACACTATTAAAATATCTGGCAACAATATATTTTTCTTTTCCTTACAAGTGACTAAGGTTTATTGTTTAAATCTCAAGGGAATTTTTTCCCTTCTTTCTTCAAAGTCAAATAGTTTTACTAGAATACTTCTTAATGCTGTTTGGGAGGTCCCCAAGACCACCATCAGGCTCAGTGACTCACTGGAAAAATTTACAAAACTCAGAAAATCCATTATATTCAATTTTGTTTTTGTACAGCAAAAGGATATCAATTAAAATCAGCAAAGCAAAGAGGCACATAGAAAAGGCATGTAGGGAGGAGTCCAGGAAAGACCAGGCATGAACTTTCAGTTGTCCTCTCCCAGTAGAGTCATGCAGCATGTAATTGGTCTTCCAGCATTGACATGAGGCAATACACATGGAGTATTGCTAACCAGGTAAGTTTACCAGATCCTTGGTGTCCAGGGTTTTTATTGTAGATGAGTCATGTAGGTATGGCTGACATCCCACATGGGTTGACCTTATTTTCCATCTCCTTTAGAGGTCAAGCTGATAGCAAATAGCCCAAGGCACCTACCACAAATCTTGTTGTTGTTATAGATGGTTTGGCATGGCCCAAGGCCCCCAGGAAAACAAAGACACACTTTATCAGGATATTCCAGGGATTTACTGGTTACCTCTCAGGAGCTAAGAAAAGGCAAAACCTTTCTTTGGGCAAGATTAGTCCATTACTGCATATTTGTTAATGGTTCTCCTGGTTTGATTTTCCTATGAATACAGTGTACCAATTAAATATGTAGATTAATTTTTTTTATTTTAAGAAAATATTTTTAAATTATAGATTTTTATAAATGTTTGTTTTATTGGCTTTCTTTTTAAGGGACTCCTGTTATACATATGTTATATTTTCTTATCCTATATCATTTTCTCTTGAATCTCTTCATGTCTGTTTTTAAAATTTATATTTGGTTTGAAATTTTTTTCTTTCCACCTTTATTATTGTCTAATATATCACCCATTATGTTTATGTTCCTCTGTAGTCCTTCTAGTTTAGTCTTCATTTCTGAAATAATATTTTAAGTTCTTTTTTAAATTGTACTTTTAATAGCAACCTCATTTCTCAATTTTTCTAATTATGATATATTGTTTTCAAAACTTCTATAATTTTCTTGCTATGTTTTAGCTCATTTTGAAATGTTGGACTACTGTTTGTTTCCCCCTGTTATTACAGGCATGACTTTCTTGCACATCTTCATTTAATATAGGAATTTTGTTCTCCTTTTTTTGTTTCCCCTGCACTGATCTTGTTTAGGATTCACCCATGCTCCTCTTTTGTTCTGTTTTAAATGATGTGAACTCGTTTGTACATTCATTGGAAGGGTGGCCAGGTAAATGTTCCAGTTTCAGAGCTTTAGAACCCGCTAGTCTGTTTTCAAAGTGTGGACTCTTGCTTTCCAAGGTCTACTGACTCTTTTTCCCTTCTTCACTTTTATCTACATATTCATTCTCTCTCCCTCTCCCTCTCCCTCTCCCTCTCCCTCTCCCTCTCCCTCGCCCTCTCCCTCTCCCTCTCCCTCTCCCTCTCCCTCTCCCTCTCCCTCTTCCTCTCCCTCTCCCTCTCCCTCTCTCTCTCTCTGCTGTTCTTCCTATTCTACTTAATTTGGATTCTATACTCAGCAATTTCTCCTCAGAATTTGTATTTTCTTTCGTGAAGGAAACTTCAGTTAGTATAGTTCAGAGTTCTTAGGCTCCAGACCACTCCAGCCTCATTTGGCTTTATTACCACTATCCCTTGGCATTTATCCAAGATTTGGAGTTTGCAAAACTTTCTCCAGTTTAGACAGTATTCTTGTATTAACCTGCTGAGATTGCTAGTAAGTATCTATAGGTTATTTTGAGGGGCGCATGAACTCAGATGTCAGGAGTTTATTTTCCTTCCCTTTATCTACCCTGTACAGTTGCTATTATACAGGTCTTCTCTTTAGTAATTAGAACTCACTTACATGTATTTTGGTGTTCCTGGTGATATCTTGTCACCTCATCTTATAATAGAAATGATCTGTAGACTTTTGGATTCCTAGTTTATTTGTCTGTTTTTTTATGTGGGCATTTAAGGAGACTGGATGAGTATGATGCTGTTGTAGCCCTCTTCCCAGTGTCCTGCCATTTCTTTCTTTCACTTTTTAAAAAAATACATTTTTTAAAATTGATTTAAGAGATGAAGGGAAAGGGAGAGAGATTTAGAAACATCAATGATGAGAGAGAATCATTGATCGACTGCCTTATGCATGCCCCACACTGGGGATTGAGCCTGCAACCCAGGTATATACCCTGATCGGGAATCGAACCATGACCTCCTGGATCATAGGTTGACACTCAATGACTGAGCTACGCTGCCGGGCTTTACTATTTTAATGTGATCCAATATGACTATTCATAATTTTTTTGTCTCATATTTACAGGAGGCCTTAAGACCTTGCTTAGAACATATCTTATTTTCTTTTGTTCTCTTTTCTAGTTTCTAACCCAGATATCTCTCCCAGAGTAAAGCACTATCCTATCTAATACAAGAGTAATATGCAAATTGACCATACATCTGCTACACCCACAAGCCACACCCACCAGCCAATCAGGAGCAATTATGCAAATTAACCCAACCAACATGGCTGCGGCCACGGAGAGAGCAGGAGGTTTGGGTTGCCCCAGCAATGAAGAAGCCAAGCTTTCCGCGCAACCTGGCTGGCCCTGGACTCCACTCAAGGCTACAAAGTTTCAATTATAGAAGATAAATAAATCCCAACAAAAATGGCTGTGGCCACAGAGCAAGCAGGAGGCTTGGCTCCACTCAAGGCTACAAAGTTTTAATTATAGAAGATAAATAAATCCCAGATACCAGGGCCTCCACTTGGGTAGCCAGGGGGCGTGGCTGGCCTGCAAACCACCACAGGCCCCTCACCCAGGCCACCCCACTCCCCAAGGGAACCCCCACCCTGATCCGGGACACCCTTCAGGGCAAACCAACTGGCCCCCACCCGTGCACCAGGCCTCTGTCCTATCTAAAAAAGAGTAATATGCAAATTGACCATCACTGCAACACACAAGAGGGCTGCCCCCATGTGGTCAAAGATGACTGCCCCCATGTGGACACAAGATGGCCGCCACAAGATGGCCAGCAGGGGAGGGCAGTTGGGAGGGACCAGGCCTGCAAGGGAGGGCAGTTGGGGGAAACAGGCTGGCAGGGGAGCAGTTAGGCATCAATCAGGCTGTCAGGGGAGTGGTTAGGGATGATCAGGCTGGCAGGCAGAAGCAGTTAGGGGCAATCAGGAAGGCAGGCAGGTGAACAGTTGGGAGTCAGCAGTCCTGGATTGTGAGAGGGATGTCCAACTGCCCATTTAGGCCCGATCCTACTGGTAGTTGGACATCCCTCAAGGGGTCCCAGATTGGAGAGGGTGCAGGCTTGGCTGAGTGGCCCCCCCGCCCCCCCGTGCATGAATTTCATGCACCAGGCCTCTAGTCTTATATAATTAATCTAATATGTAAATCGACTGAACAGCAGAATGACCGGTTGCTATGACATGCACTGACCATCAGGGGGCAGACACTCAATGCAGGACCTGTCTCCTGGTGGTCAGTGTGCCTACACAGGGGAGTGCTGCTCAGCCAGAAGCTGGGCTCATGGCTGGCAAGCGCAATGGCAGTGGCAGGAGCCTCTCCCACCTCTGAGGCAGCACTAAGGATGTGTGACTGCTGGCTTAGGCCTGCTCCCCCCAGGACATCCCCTGAGGGCTCCCAGACTGTGAGAGGGCACAGGCTGGGTTGAGGGACTCCCACCCTCTTCCCCCTCCCCTCAAGTGCATGAATTTCATGCACTGGGCCTCTAGATATATATAATACTTGATAAGATCTAAATTCACTGAAATTCAACACTTCATGTTATTCATTTTGAACTTAAATTTTCTCTTTTAGAAATAAATTAAGAAGTCTCGCATAATGTATTTTGCTATCTGTAAATGGAGACTAAACTGTAGTCTAATAAGTATAACAGAAAAACATCGCCAAGTTATACTTTATGGTATACTAGAGGCCCGGTGCACAAAATTTGTGCACGGGGGCGGGGGGGGGTGCTGTCCCTCAACCTGGTCTGCACTCTCTCCAATCTGGGACCCCTCGGGGGATGTGCAACTGTTGGTTTAGGCTTGATCCCACAGTCCCTCTCACAATCCAGGACCACTGGCTCCTAACAGCTTGCCTGCCTGCTTGCCTGATTGCCCCTAACTGCTCTGCATGCCAACCTGATCAACCCTTAACCACTCTCTTGCTGGCCAGATCATCCCCAACTGCCCTCCCTTGCCAGCCTGATCACCCACAGCTGCCCTCCCCTGCTGGCCTGATTGCCCACAACTGCCTTCCCCTGCCACGACCCGCCTCCTCCGCTGGGACCTGCTTCCTCCACGTGAGGCGGCAGAGATGCAGGGACCAACTTCCTCCGTGCTGCACAGAGCCATGGGACCCCCTGGCCTCACTGCGCGGAGTGGCCACCGGGCCCTGTCTCAGCTGTGCATGCGGCCACCTTGGGGTGGCATTGCATGAGGGCGTGAAGCCACCTAGGCTTTTATTATATAGGATATTATTGTCTGTAGCTATGCGTTAAGTTAATGAATGACTAAATCATCTTCAATAGACAGTTGATGCTGAGAAACATCATGTTTTCTGGCTGATTATCCAGCCCTTACAGCCCATCTTACATGCAGCAGCATGTAGATCTGTTAAGCTTCACTGATACCTTCAAGATGGAAGTACTTAATGTTTACAACTTACAGGCCCCTTTAAAAGTACAAAGTGGTGTAATATAATGTTTTTATACTATAAAACCTTGGAAAATGTGCTATATCCAGTGGATCAGATTATCCATTCTGAATCAGATGAGAATTTACTAGAAGTATGATCCATTGGAGTATTGTATTAGTTTTCTGTGGTACCATAGTTAGCTGGTCAGATGTCTGGGTGGGCAAGACTAGATCCTCAGATGAGGTCCAACGGGGGCAAACGCAAGGTGTTGGCAAGGCTACATTCTTTACTGGTGGCTCTGGGGAAGAATCTACTTCCACACTCATTCAGATGGTTGCCTGAATTCAGTTTCCTGCAATTATAGAATCGAAATTCTTGTGTCTTTGCTGGTCATTAGCCAGGGACTTGTATTTCTCCTTGGGGCTGCCAGAATTCCTTTTCGTGCTTTCTAAATAGCCCCAGACATGGCAGATTGAGTCCTTTCTTGCTTTTAACATCTCTGGCCTCCACTTATACTACTTCTCTTTGGCCTCCAGTCAGGAAAAATCTCTGCTTTTAAGGGCTCATATGATCAGATATGGCCTCTTAGATAATCCAGAAAAATTATCCTGCCTTAAGTTTAGTAAGCTTAATTAATTTGCAAAGTTCCCCTTGCCATGTAATAGAATGGATTCCGGCAATGAGGGCATAGAAATCCTTGGAGTGCCATTCTGCTTATACACATATTGTTACAATTTTACTTATTAGTGGCTGGAAAATATATTAGGTTAGTAGGAGTAATGAAGCAATAACATGAAAATAGCTCTTTTATTTATCACCAGAGCCCGGTGCATGACATTCATGCAAGGGGCTTGGGCCCTCGCAGCCGTGGCGGCTCGCGCCAGCCCTCGCAGCTCTGGCAGTTTGCCTCGGCCCTTGCAGGCCCGGCTTCGTCCAGAAGGATGTCCAGGAGGTCATTTGGCTGTCTGGTCAAATTAGCATATTACACGTCTATTATTATAGATGGAATAATGATCTCTGCATTACCTCCTTCATAATTCTCCCAGACTTCTTCCTCTTATATTAAAGAGATGGTGAGTAGGCATAACTATAGGTAATGAGGGTTAACTTATAGAAGCCTTTGGCTGGCCAATGTCATTCACAGAGGCCAGAGACAACTCTAGAGACATAGTTTTCTCACAGAACTTCTTCCATCTCTGTTATCGTAAGAATGGAATAAGAGAATCGTCTGGCAAATGACAAGTTTGCTTTTAGCTAACTTAGGGAATAATAAAAATAGTTGTGCCCTTAAATTTACTAGGCTATTTGATTAGCTCTTTACAAACATTATCATATTTGACAACAACTCTGTGAGGTAGGTTATTTTCCCCAGAATGTAGATAAGGAGGCATTAAAGGAGTCAGGTGATAAGCCCAAGGCTTAGAGGTGGTAGAGCTAAGATTTTAAAAGCCAGGTGCAAAGCCTGTGCTATTTAGAAAAAAAATAAGTGCTTATCTTTATTAAAGTTACATATGAAAATTATAAAGTTATTATATAAGGCTGTTACCAGAAATAGCAGTCTTCTACTCTTATCACTTCCATTTTCATCTCCCAAAGGTAACTGCTTCCAATTATTTTATCAGTTTGGTTACCTCCATAGCTCTATACAACATGTGTATTTTATTTCTTGATTTTCCAGTTTTATTTTTTATATATTGACTTTTCCGTTTGGAAAATTAGGATTATTTAACTCTCTCTTCTGCCTTACCTCACTTCTTTAAAAAAATTTCCATTTTTTAAAAAAAATTCTGTCATTTTGAACATCTTTTGGGATAATTTTTTAATCTTTTCTTCTAACTTCTCTATTAAATTTTTGATGCATGCTATCATAGTTTTAGTTTACAGCAATTTTCTTTTTTCATCTGAATATTACTTTTGCATAGCATTGTATACTCAGTTCTCTAAGTATACGGATGATATATTTGTATTTTGTTATTTTTTCCCCCAAGTTCCTTTTCTCTGTTTTGGTTTATGCTCTTTGGAGCTGTTCAGGTTTCTAAGAGTAGCAGCATCCTTGGACTTGGTAATGAAGGAGAGCTCCTCGTTGTTAGTGGTGAGAGTATCAAGATTCTGAATGCAGGCTTTTATATTTTCTCTGTTTTCTTGGTTTCATATTCCTATTCTTACCAGTGCTTTCTGTCCTCCAAAGCAAAGACATCTGTTGATTTTCCCCCTCTGGAGAATAAATTTCTAGTCTTCTGATGGGGTGGAACCTTCATTAAACCAGAGATATGATCATGGGCTCCAATGGCTCTATAACATACTTTGAACCTGTTCTCCCATTTGGAGCCCCATCCACACCCCATGTCAGAGGTGACAAGGGATGCCCCTTTCTAAGCCTTTTGTGGGGTTCTGAAGTATGAACCAAGTTTTGTTTCAGCATTCTCTCCTTCGTTTAAGAATCAGCTTTTGGGGCTTGCCCTTGTGCATCTGCTTGGCAGATTTCACAATGTTGCTTTCTCTCCTTGGCTTTAGGAGATTGTACCTTTTAAATATTGCTTTGCTATCATCTCAGTAGGTCTTGACAAGGAGCAGAGGTAAACACTTATGCTCTCTCTGTCATCTGCCAGTTTTCATTGGCACCTGAGCCAACTGTGTTATTGATCCAGATGTGTTGTCTTTTTAGGCCCTACTCAGTCAACACTGGCAGTTTGAATGATTCATTCAGATGAACAAACAAGAATCCAGGGTAAGAACCATATGAAAGGCCCTTACTTACTCCAGAGCCTGATAGAACACACTAGTGTTAAGTACAGATTTTCAGATACAACTATCAACACCCACACTTCCTTCCTCAACATCAGCCTTCAGAAACAGCTGTAATGCTGCCACTTACCTCAGCTTAGCACAGGCTCATACAGGGAGTGTGGAAATTGCAGTTGAGTGTTATGGAGGCTCTTTAAGGAACAGGACTAGTGACAAGACTGTTTATGTCTAATTGGGCCTCTTCAAGAAGGAAGAAATCCAATTACCGGTATAAACCCGAACGTTAAAGCAGGGCATCCAGGTTTTTCTCTCTGGAGTAGCCATGCCTTCAACAAGTTACCAGAGATTTTGAAGGCAGACAGGAACAAATTGGTTACCATAATAGGCGGCAGACGGTGGCTTGATTGGAAACCCTTAGTTCTCTTGAATCTGTACTTTTGCTTGAGCTCATCAGCAATTTGATAACTACTCACTAAGCACCGGCTTCAGGGCAGGTGGAGTGTGAGGCTCATGGTGTTAGAACTGAAAGGAGATGTGGGGTAGCACCTGCCACAGTGCTTGGGACATCTTTGCCCTAGTAAATATCTATTAAAGTGAAAATATAGGCATTGTTGTCTGGTAGCATGCTCTCTGGATAGCGAGGTAAAGGCCGCATGTGAGAGTGCATAGAAGAAACAAAGCTTTAGAAGGGCAGAAAGCTAGAGGAATAATCAGGTGGAAATTAGTTACTAACCCAGCTCCCTTCCCATGTGTGCCTGAAAAACTTGACCAAGATGAGGAGAGAGTAATTGCATGAAAAAATCTTACGTAAAATATTCAAGGCACTGAATATCACCTGGTGTGGCTAGACTTTTGGGATCCAAAATAGTTCTGTGAATGAATATGGGCAAGGAAAGTACTTGGATCGTAAAGCACTCACACATAACTGACACATTTTTTACTTACGTCTTTCAGTGAAATGAGAATATACACCTGCATATACCAGGCTTGTAAGTATTATATATATAAGGAAATTTTGAATAAATTGTCCTGACTAGATGATCTACATTTTTCAGTCAAAACCCCACTCTTACAACAGTTTTGAGCAACATTTACAAATCCGGAGTCCCGTAGTTTCAAATACTAGTATGATGAAATGGATGTATTCATCCAGTTGTTATCACACGAATACAGCGGAGATCTGGGGCTTAATTTGTAAAACTAATGTAAAGCACTCGAGGAATTTGTACCAAGTATCCTCTTGTGATACATTTAGTCTTGAAAAATATATACCATCACTCAAAAAGAAGGATTTAAACGGTTTTAATCTGTGCGGCAGGTATTGTTGACTGGTAGTACACTTCCCCGGGCCCCCTTTCAGTTGGGCTGAAGGGAGGCTCTGTCCATAGGAGACCTTCATGGGATCCTGGAAGCCAGGGGGGCAGGAGGAGCCATTCTGCTGTGGCTGCACCGCAGGCAGAAGAGCCAGCAGTGCTAGCAGCAGGGTCGTGGCTCTGCTTCGGCACCGTCACTGTCTCTAGAAGCAAGTGTCCTCCCTCAGGTTCTTGCAATGGCATCAGCAGCTTCTTGCTCTCTGGTCAATATCACACCTCCCTCTTTTGCTCCTGGGGAACTTCCAACCCTTTTCTAATTAATATCTTGCATTAAATCTCTCTCGCCATAGGCTATGTAGAGTGGTTTCTGTTTACCTTCCTGGGCACTGGCTGATAAAGAACAGAATTTTTAAAATGTAAAATCAGTATTTTTCTCTGCTTTTTGAAAAAGTGTTTTCTTATTTCTGGATGCTGGCCTGATGTTCTGGTTTCTCTATATCTTGGCTTTCTGAGGGAATTGATTTAGTCCTATTTCGAGGCCATATGTGTAACTACATAGATATTATTTTCGTGTAATCAAATAGTCTTCAGCCTTATATGAATAGATACTACACGTTATCTATCCTTCTGTTGCATGCTATCTATTCAAATGTTCTTGCAATAACTAAGTATTGTAGCATAATGAATTACCCCAAGCCTCAGTGGCTTAAAATAACCATTATTAACTCACAGTTCCTGTAGGTCAGGAATCGGGTGACGGGTAGCTGGGACAGATGTCTCAGGGTCTCTCAAGACTGCAGTCAAGGTAGTGGCAGGTGTTTTGGTCTCAAATTGATGGCTTAACTAGCAGAGGATCTGCTTCCAACATGTGGTTGTTAACAAGATTCAGTTCCTCACAGGCTGTTGAACTGAAGGCCTGAATTCCTCGCTGGTTGTTGCCTGGAAGCTGCCTTCACTTCCTTACCATGGTGTTTCTCAGCAAGGGAGCTCACTGCCTGGTATGAGGGAGAGAACTGAGAAAGAGGAGAGAGTGAGAGAGCATGGGAGAGAGTGTTTATAATCTAATCTTGGAAGGGACATCGCGCCATGTTTTCCGTATTCTATTTGGTGGAAGCAAGTCACTACAGTGGGACCTCAGTTCTCTAACTGAATTCATTCTGGAAGGCTGTTTGAGATGCGATTTGTCTGAATCATGTTTTCCCATTAGAAATAATGTAAATTGAATTAATTCATTTCAGACCCCCAAATGTCTCCCTGTTTTAACCTTTCCTATATACATGTCTATATACATTAGTACATGTCTAATATACAGATTAATCTATAAGTAAACACTTCTTTTTTTAATTTTATCAAACCACCTCCTACTAGCCTTAAATAAATCACTCTCAAAACTCTTTACAGGGGTGTCTTTTAAGAAGTCAGTGTACAGCATCTTTGCTTTTTCACATATCACTGCCTCTGAAATGCTGTCACCACCTGTTTTCCATTTATCCAAATCAACAACAGTTTTTCTTCCTCTTCAGTTGCCTGTGATCATTGTTTCTTCACACCCTTAGCCTCTTTATGTTTTAAAATTGTGCTAATTGTCCATTTTTTCCAGCAAAAAAATTAAAAACACCCCCCCACACACACACACACAAATATTCACAGCACAATCTCCTGAGATGTAAACAACAAGAGGTTTAGTGCTAACTGACTGTATCCTCTCCTTTGTGGCCTGGGAGACACTTTTTGTCGTGCTGATGTATCAGCATGGAAGGCTTGTCAGGTAGAGAACTGAAGTTTTGTTCAAAGACCCAGGCATTTTTTTCCATCAACACTTGGTCCAGAATGGAATTGTTCGAGATGGGATACATTCAAAAACTGAGGTTTGACTGTTTATCCAGCCCCTACATGAGGGCAGAGGGATCACAGAGGAAGTGGGGATCATTTCAGAAAGTGTCAACCTATTACTTTCTTAAAGAAACAGTATATTTCTTGGTTTCTGCTTCAGTACTTAACATAAAATTGATGAAAGTTGGGCTTGGTAGCATAGATAGCCTAATTCTTTAGTTTTAGTGACTAAACATATAAACTTACTAGGGACCCGGAGCACAAATTCATGCATAGGTGGGGTCCCTCAGCCTGGCCGGTGATTGAGGCCTATTGGGAGGTTGGCCGGCCGGCCTCCGGATCAGGGCCTATCAGGGGGCCGACCGGCAGGGGGTAGAGACCTAGGGAAGTTGGCCGGGGGGGGGGGGGGCAGGGGACGAGGGAGGTTGGCTGTGGGAGAGCACTGACCACCAAGGGCAGCTCCTGCATTGAGCGTCTGTCCCCTGGGGGTTAGTGCACAGCATAGCGACTGGTCGACCGCTTGTTCTGGTTGTTTGGTCATAATGGTTGCTTAGGCTTTTCTATATATAGATAAACAGTGGTGACAGGCAGCCGAACAAATTAAACCACCTCCTTTTTCACACTGGAATATACATTTATTTCTTGAGACTCCAATTAATATATTATTTTTATTTGTATAGTAGGGGCCCAATGCATGAAATTCATGTAGGAGTAGGCCTTCCTTCCCCTGGCTGCTGGCACTGGCTTCCCTCTGGCACCCAGACCTGGGCTTCCCTCACAGCCCCAGCTTTGTCCAGAAGGTTGTATGGAAGGATGTCTGGTCTAATTAGCATATTATGCTTTTATTATTACAGATTATTACAGACTAGAGGCCCAGTGCACAAAATTTGTGCAAGGAGGGGGTCCCTCAGCCTGGCCTGTACCCTCTCCAGTCCAGGACTCCTTGGGGGATGTCCAACTGCCGACAAGTACAGATACAAGTACATCCTCAGTTGGACATCCCTCTCCCAATCCAGGACCACTGGTTCCTAACCGCTCACCTGCCTGTCTGCCTAATTGCCCCTAACTGCTCTCCCCTTCCAGCCTGATGCCCCTAACCTCTCTCCCCTGCTGGCATGATCGCCCCTAACTTCTCTCCCCTGCCAGCATACTAGCCCCTAACCACTCTGCCTGCCTGCCTGATCGCCCCTAACCACCTCTGCCTTGGTCCCTACCATTGTGGCTTTGTCCAGAAGGATATCCAGAAGATGTCCGGTCTATCTAGTCTAATTAGCATATTACCCTTTTATTAGTATAGGTTATGTCAAATCACCAAATAAGTCACTTTAGATATTACTGGTTTACGTGAGAGATATTCTTTAGTTATAGAGAACTTTGAGATCTGCAGGTCAATTTCCACCTTGAATTCATCCTGTAATGGCCACAGAAATGGGAAATGTGCCATCTGCGATCTTTCAGATAAATCGATCCCCGTTTCCAGTGGGTGTGAAAATGTCTACCTTTAATTGGGTCTTTCAAAATTGCATCATGCTTACACTTCAGTCTCTTCCCTAAATCTTGGTAAATAGCGAAGTGCTCTCTTTAGATAGGGGCAGGTTTCTGCTGCTAAAGATGTTCATATGGCAACCCCGGGCCATCTCTTACAAGTCCTGCTGATGCTTTTATCATCTCAAATATAAAAAGAGCTTAGAGTGGCTTCGTTCAAACCCTCTCTCTGAACAGTCAAAATCCGCCAATAAGTCAGAACAAGATGCCACTATATAAAGACACAGCAGTTACATTATTTTCCAGGTAGGGAATGTGTGGGCTATGCTGAACCACATTACATTTGAAGAAGAAAGTTTTTATAATTCTGAGCTATCACAACTATCAGCCACAAGTTTTGATGTACACATTAAAATATTTGGTGCAAGGCTTTACTCACATAGTAAGATTTGAAGAGCAATAGGAAAACAACACCCAGCAAAACTACGTCCAGTTTGACCATGATGCCTGCTGTTCTATTATTTAAGAGTCACTCCGATGGATGAATTTATTATCGCTTTTCCAAATGTGAATGCCTTTGGAAGGAAAAACATGTAAATAATTTCTAGAACCCAGTATATTTAGGTAAATTAATCAAATTCTTTCCTTAGGACTGTTGATAAATGGCAGAAGGTGTTGGAAAGGAGAATGAGGATTGCAGGTCAGTTAGGTCCTTAGGAGAGCAGAGGGCACACTGGGGAAGGACGAGGAAACCCCAGGAGTCAGCACTTATTGTGTGCCAGGTTCTGTGTAAAGCATGACATGTAGGCTGTGTAACTTGATGCCCACATCTCCCTTGCAGGGCTGTAAGGGAGCTGAGATTCAGACTCTGCTCTTTGCATCACACTTTCTCAGAATAATGGCATAAAGTTAGGTGGGAAGCCCCAGGAATAGAACTGACAACTTATTTTCTTAAATGTGTGCTGTATGGTGAAAGGGAGAAGGAGAGAGCCATGCTCCACTAGAAACAAAGCCTGTTACTCTCTTTAGAGAGAGATCATGTTTGGATCAGTTTCTTTTTCCCAAGGAAATTGTTTGTTTGGTTATCTTAGAATGTCTGTCTTGCATGCTCCAGGCCATTTGGCATAATGGCTTAAGGGAGCTGTGAGTGGCTACATTGGCTTGGGTGCCTCCTGTCTTTCCTGCATCTGTTAGATTCAACTATATCCTCAGAGGCCAAAGTAAACTAGAATTGATATTTATACGAATAACCCTGAAACATGAAGGAAATGGCAAATTGTGTTCAGTGGTCTATACATAAGAAGACAAAAATATGCATCCCATATTTCAGAAAGATTTTAGTGTGTTTATTTTCCTAAATATTGGTGCCTGAATCCATTAATGTCAACTCATTCCTCGACATGTTACTTAATTTTTAAAAATGGCTCAGAGGTGTTTGGCATGGTTCTTGTCCTCAAGGATTTCTACTCTTGTTCATTTAACAAATACCCATGTAGAACAAGAAGACAAAAAGACATTTTAAAAAGGCCGGTTGTAGTATAAGATTCCCAGTACTGAAGGATACCAGGAAGAAATGAAAACAGGGAAAAGCATAGTCTTTGGGGAACTTCGCACTTGGTCAAAAAGAGGCAGAGTTTAATTTCCTGAAGAGTTTAAACTTTAATTTACAATATCTGACTGCTCTTAAAAGTGCTATTTGGTCCACATATCTTTCTCCCTAGGATACTGGCCTCCTACCATTTATTCATTCATTTATTCATTCAATGAATACTCGAGTGCCTGCTATATGCAGAACAGTGGGTTGGATCTTTTTAATATAATGATGATGAAAAAAGGACAAACTATTCCCCTCATGGGGAGATTTATATGTTGCAATGTGCTAGAGAGGAAAATAACAAAGGGTTATTTGCAAAATACATATTGAAAGGCCCTCTCTTAGGAGGTGACATTCATGCTGGAAACTTGGCACACAAGAAAGAGGCAGGCAAGTGAAGAAGTGAAAGACGAGTGTTGCAGACTCAGCATTCGGCCTTCAGAAACCAAAAGTGAGGATGAAATCAGCATGTTTCAGAACAGAAACAAGGCCAGGATGGCAGATGCAATAGGACCGAGGGTGGCAGTCACATGAGAAGGAAAATGTAAGCAAGAATCAGATTGCCTTGTAAGCCATAGTAAAGAGTTTGAGTTTTATTCTAAATGCAAAGGAAGTCAGTGATTGGGTTGAGGCAGGGGTGACCCAATTTATGTTTATAATTACCATTTGGGCTGCTTTGTGGAGAATGGATTTGGGAAGGAGGAGAGTAATGAAAGACTGTTAGGCGGTTGGAGCTATAGACATCACACGTTTTTCACTTGGCAGCACTAACAGATTATATAAGTAAAGTCTTTTGCCTTCTGGTTAGCTGAAGCATGTTTCTTAAGGTTTAGAGGTGATGCAGCAGCTCAAGAGTGTCAAATGCCTTTTCTCTCGGGAATCACTTGTACTCAATAAATGTTCAAAGCCAGTGTCCAGTTTAATTCACAACAGGGTGTTTTTTCCTAGCTGTTCAATAGCCTCTTCTCCTTTTCCTTTTTTGTTATTCTGGTTATTGTTTTCCCATTAGTACTTGATTCTTTCAAGTCATATTTGCTATTCCATGTCCCATCTACTCTCCTACATCCTAGCTCAAACAAGAGGCTCCTCACATTCGCAGTCACTCTAGTCTAGTCAGAAGGTAAATACTGACCACAGTATATGCTTTGTACAGAGAAGAAGAAATGGTTCTTATAAGATTAAGGTGATTACATTATGTTTGCCATGTAACAACATCAGATTCTCTTTAGTAAAGCGCTGGAGAGGAATGGTTTATGATAAACAGCTAAGTGGTGAGAATTCTGGTAGCCAAGGGAGGAAGAAGTCAGTGGGTGTTATGCTAGATATATCATGGTATCTGTATTTCCATGTGAATATCTTTGAAAGCTGGACTCTAAACTTGGTGTTACTCTTTTCATTACAATTCTGCAATACAGGCAAAATTCTGCAGCATGGGCAAAATGCAGAATGCTGAGTTTATTTTAAACCAATCCATTAAGGTATTATTGACATTAAAAAAAGTTGCACATATTATAATGTGTTACAACTTGATAAGTTTGAGGACAGTTATACACCCATGAAACCATTATCACCATCAAGACCATAAACAATTCATTACCTCCCAAAGTTTATTATTATTACCATAAGAACACAGCATAAGATCCACCTTTTCCACAAATTTTAAGTATACAGTACAGTATTGCTAGCTATAGGCACTATGTTAATAATAGGTATACAGAAATTATTTATTTTATCTAACTAAATGCTGAACTTTTTAAGACTACTATATAAAACACTCAGAACAAAAATAGAATGTATCTCTAGTATTGCAAATAGAGATGCAAATAAGTAACAGAAATAGATAGCAGGCATTTGCAGAGTAATGCGAAGGAAATCTCTTTAGTGAAATAATTTTAAAACAGTTAGTTTCAACTATAGGAGGTATTCTGTGAGTCTGGTATCTGATTATTGCTTTAAATTTTTGGTATGCACATATGGTGAACTGGGTAAGACAATAATTTTTGAGAAATGTTGGCTTAACAAGATGTATTTAACTCTCAAGATGCTTTATGTTAACTAACACTTTTCACTCTGGAAAAAAGTTGAAGCTGCAGTATAAGATTTACTTCATCCTGTACACCCTCTCCTTTGTGGATTTCCTCAAACGTGAGGTTCCTGTACAACCTCTCCTTCGTAAATTCACCTCAGTCAAGCTGGCACAGGCTCTCCTGCTTGTCCACACTGACACTTCAGGGCTGATGTGCCCCCTATCTCAAGAGAGTTTGCATTTGAAAACTTTGAAGTAAATGGCACTTTCTAGTACACATAATTAGTACAGGATTGCAGGTAAAGAGATAGGAGATATTTGAGAAAAATGGTCATTTTCTCCTGCAAAAAAAAAAAAAAAATACTATGTTTGATATCCTGATATTACAATTTCATTTACCAGAAAAAGACATTTAAATGCTATATCTCTTTCAGTGTAATATCTAAGTACTTTTTTTCTAAAGCCTCAGTCTCTGGAATGCCCACAAACCTATTAACAGTTAACTCGGGAATGGACTTCTAAAGGTTGATCGGCTCTCATTTCCCAGCCCTAGGGCCAGGGCTGAATCAGCAGCATGACAACCTACAAGCAGCTGCAACATCTGGAACAATACCAGAGGTGTAAAGGAAACAATTTCTCATGGCCATGTTTCAGACTAATTCAAACACAAATTCAATCTAATGATAAACTCACTTTGGCTCTTGCCCTTATATTGGAGGCATGAAGTTCCTGCCAGGACAACCAGTATGGCTGGAAAGAGAAAGTTAAAACAGCAATTAGAGGGTACTAATATGGCTCCAATATAATCCCTCCCTTGGTTTCATGTCTGCCTGCCAGGGCTCTTGGCCACCATCCCAGGGCGTAATTGCATTTTGCAAGTAGTAATGCCACACTTGCCACTCTATCTCTCTAACTAATTTCAGACACAATCCTCATACACAATTCAGTAAAAAGGAACCGAAATGCCTCTTACAGAAAAATGAACATGTTTTCCAGTTTAATGAGCGGCTCAATTAAGGGAATATTTGATTCCGAAGGAGAAAGAATAGGGGGTAAAATAGATGGACAAATCATAGCCTTAAATTCTGGGATCCTCTTTTAGTAAAGTACCAGAAAGGAATGGTTCATGATAATATGGAGACATTGCCACTGTTTAAAGTTTATATACACTTTCAAGTGGAATGGATTTTAATTGGAATTTGAGGGCCAGTGGGGCTTAGTGAAATGAGCATTGGTCCAGTTCTGGAGACACTGACTCTAGGCTAAATGAATTATGTTTTACTCTCACCTATGCTAACTGCTAAATATATGAACCTGGAGTAGCCACTTGAAAATTTCACATCTGATTTTCTCATCAACATATTGAGGATAAAACAAATGTCACCCTTATCTAATTTGCAGGACTGATTGTTAAAATACTTGAAAAGCTGCAAAATGATGGCTTTAAGGCCTTTTAGTAAAATCAAACTAGTATGTTTCTAGTAAAATAAATAGATGTTTATCACTCACAGTCATCTATAAAATTGAGAGGAAGGCTGGAGGGAGGTAAAGAAAAAAATATGAGTTTTATGGAGAACAACAGCATGGACAAAAAGGACACATTGGGAATTTTACCTCCTTAAACTAGTTCTAATCAGAATAGGCAAACCCCATTTTCCATTATATGGTAATTTCCCATGATGCTACAGTGCTTGGGAATGGAGCTAGTCCACTGTTGACAACGTTTATTGAGCATGTATGGTGCACTTAACACTATGTTAGCCATTGTGGGAATTCCAGGACATGCTAGTCTCTCCTTAAGAAGCTCTAGCTAAAGAAACAAGACCTAGATATGATGCCAAATAGAGAATCAATAGTTCAAAATCAAGGAGATGAAGTAAAACAAGAGCAGAACCTCTAGAAAGAGTTAAGAAAAGAAGGCCATGAGCCTTTGCCTGCAAAGCCAGCTGGGCAACAGAGCTTGCTTTTATGAGCCTAAAGAAGACATTTAAGACCTAGGGTTGGGGAAATGGGTGGGATGCCATTAGATCAATAATAATTCTCAGTAATAAAATTCTACTTTGCAATCCTACTTCCATAAGATCCTTGTCATAGGAAGAAAGTCTTATGCTCACTGAGCCCAAAGAACCACAGAGCCTAAAAGAGGCCTTAAATAGGTCTTTTTGTTTTATTTCTGATAAATTATTAATATCAATAAGTTTTGAGAAATCTCTGGGAAGATTTGACTCTATAGGCTGAAAGAAAAAAAATAATTAAAACTCAATTATATTTTGAAACATGAAGTTTTGACTTCCAATAGATATAGAGGCATGTTCCTATACTATTTGAGATAAAGGGAGAGATTTAGGGAGGTAAAATTGAAATTTTAAAGAACAGTCCCTTGAAATAAGTGTCTACAGGGTAGTATTATATTGTTTTGGAAATTCTCTCTGCAACTTTTTCCAGAGAGACTGATATTCTTATGAGTAGTATCAATGTCAACTTTTGCAAAGGTAATGCTTATAGTGCCTGTGGTATTCTTAGAGCAAACTCAGCTTGAAGACCGGGTTTGGCAGAAGCAAAAAGGGTACACAATCAGGAAAATAGTTGTTACAAAGCCCATTTGCTTTATTGAACTTTATTAATAAGTTTAGAGAAGTCAGATCATGTTCTATAAGTTAGAATGTTGCATAAAACAGTAATCTGGATTTAGTTAATTTGGTTAATGTTTTATTCCTTTGTTTCTTTTAGTTTATCAGGGGGAAAAATCCCACTCAAAACCCTAGAATAGAAGCTATGAACAGACAACTCAATCAATTGAATTAGCGTGTGGAAAAAAATCTAGATGCTTACCACATGCCTTAAACCAAAATAAATTCCATATAGGCTGAAATTATAAATATAAATAACAGAAGCTTTAGAGGACTAGAAGAAATAACTAAATAATAATTATACTTGGTAAAGGAGAACTGCCTAGGGCAGTGGTCGGCAAACTGCGGCTCATGAGCCACATGCGGCTCGCTAGCCGGGGTTTGCCGTTCTGTTGACTAATGAGTTTGCTGACCACTGACCTAGACTCTCATTTCCAATAATTACAGGCTATTGTTGTTCCTTATGATTAAGCCCCTACACCAGTCAGTGGTTGGCAAACTCATTAGTCAACAGAGCGGCAAACCGAGGCTCATGAGCCACGGTTTGCCGACCACTGGCCTAGGCATATCCCCAAACAAAACTTCTAAGGGAAAACATCGATAGATTTAATAACATAAAAATTTTAAAATTTGGTAAGGCAGATAAATCCATAGACCCAATGAAAAGGCAAAGCACAATCTGGAATAATATTTATAATATATCTGACAGATATAAGACTAATTTACTTAACATTTAAAGAAATATTATAGGTCAGTAAGACATGATGATCTCAATGGAAAAATGAAATCCTATATAATAAAAGCCTACCAGTAATATGGTAAGTGTCTGGCCATCCGGTCGTCTGTTCAACCAAAGATTAATATGCTAATTATGCTAATGATATGCTAAGGCTACTCAACTGGTCACTGTGACGTACACTGACCACAAGGGGGCAGTTGACCAGTTGACCACTCGCTATGACATGCACTGACCACCAGAGGATAGACATTCTGACTGGTAGGTTAGCTTTTTATCTCTGTCTCCCTCTCTCTTCCTCTCTGAAATTAATAATATAAATATATTAAAAAAGAATAACATATTTTGTCTTTGAGATGATAAAAAAAAATATCCAGTGTTGATAAGAATATGGGCAAAAGACAATCTCATACACTAAACTAGCAATGGTTATATTTTATTTAATACTAGCTGTCCCGGCCACGCGTTGCTGTGGCTCAGTCTGGTTAAATGGCGAATATGGAACAACCCAATGGTTATCTACTTCGATGTCACCATTTCGCATTTATATGGTTGCTAATTTAACGCCATGTTCTGCTGGTCTTCTGTATAAAGGATATCCATTGTTTCCTGTAACTGTGTTGGACACTAATGCTCGAGGATATCGCTGAGAGCATTTTCCATCCATCATGCATGGTGAATTTGGATTCAGTGTACCGCAAAGTCCATGGGTCATATTTTTGGTCACAACTTCATGCAAATCCTTATGACGTCGGCATCGGGTATTTCAACGCATTTACATCACCAATTTCGTTTGAAGTGATTTTGTTATAGAGCCAGATTAGTATATGTGCGTGTGGCAATCCTCTCTTTTGCCATTCCACTGAGTACATCCAGCAGCGCACAGACCCAAACACTTCATGTTTTACCATGAAATCCATCAGCGGTTTCAGCTTCTGCCTGAAAACACGTGCTGTGATATCATGCCTATCCACCGGCGATTGCCCAGGAAGTAAGAGCTGTTGTATATCGTCCCAAGCTGGATTGCATGTGAATGTAATGAATACGTCTGGACGCCCGTAGTGACGAACATACGCAATTGCATCCTGAGCATACTCATGCATATGACATGGACTGCCTGTATATGAAGATGGCAAAATCGTTAGTCTTCCAGCGTTAGTTGTACTACTGTCATTTACAACTGCATCTCGCAAATAAACGTATTCTTCAGAGCGAAGCTTGGTCTGATTCAAACGATGAGTATCAAACGTTCTGTTTTGATTTTTTAAAATATATTTTTTATTGATTTTTTTACAGAGAGGAAGGGAGAGGGATAGAGAGTTAGAAACATCGATGAGAGAGAAACATCGATCAGCTGCCTCCTGCACACCCCCTACTGGGAATGTGCCTGCAACCAAGGTATATGCCCTTGACCATAATCGAACCTGCGACCCTTCAGTCCGCAGGCTGACACTCTATCCACTGAGCCAAACCGGTTCGGGCTCTGTTTTGATTTTTACATACATATCTATGATGTATTGGTGAAACAATTGACGGCATTTCAAACTGTGGGTATCTTCATTCTCTCGAATCATTAATCGGTATGAATAGTTCATTGCGCTGCATTTCATATTTGTTTCTTCGCCACTGACTGGATTTATCATCTTAACGTTGAAGTGATATCCATCGGCACCATCTCAAAAAATGATTGGATATTGCAGGGCATTGTAGCGCTGATGAGTTTTTGCAACTTTTGTCAATTGATCGTTTCTCCGATGAAGAACAATATCTCTAGGTTGGAATTGATCTCCGACTATAACAATTGCCACTTCGTCTATAGTTGGAGCATGGAATCTTCACACATGTTCTCCAGCAGGCGTTTTGTCAGCATGAATAACAATCTTGTGTGTATCAGAAGGCATCATGTCAATTGCTGTTTTGAACAAAAGCACTAAATTGTTTTTTTCGTGAAGAAGCTCTTGCAGTTGGGAAACGATGGACCTTTTTATGCCGGTAGAAATTCGCAGCGTGCATTCAATTCATCATTGCCATCACCGATGAAATACAGTTGTAGGATTTATGTTGACCATCTGGGAACGGAAGCAGGGAGCCGGCTTTATGATAAATTTGTCCTTTCACTTTGAAAGTTGGCATGAATTGAGCTGTTATGATTTCTGTGCCGAACGACGTCATTTGGAAGCATGACTTGTATTTCCTGATGTTAGGTAGGAAATGCTTTGATTCGGCGGTATATCCGGCAAGCAAAGTTTTTTTTTTTTTTTAATATTATTGATTTTTTACAGAGAGGAAGGGAGAGAGAGTTAGAAACATGGATCAGCTGCCTCCTGCACGCCCCCTACTGGGGATGTGCCCACAACCCAGGTACATGCCCTTGACCAGAATTGAACCTGGGACCTTTCAGTCTGCAGGCTGACACTCTATCCACTGAGCCAAACCGGTTTTGGGTCAGCAAGCAAAGTTTTTAATGGCTCTGGCGGTTCTACAAGTTGAGGCAGTTTAATTTTTCTGGTGGCGCAACACATTCCTTTCGTTTCTCCGTTAAATTTCAGAGCCTTGCAGTAAGGACACACTTCAGTCATAGTGCCGATGAGAACATGCCGGCTCAAACTATAATCATCAGCTTAGTTGTACCGGAATGCAAGGCGATTGTAATCGCGTGATTGCTGAGCACGGAGTCGTGTTTGACGCTGATCTGCTGTTTCTCGTTGACGTCTTGCAGCCACTCTCAGCCTGCCGCGTTCATTCTGTTGAGAACGAAGCAGATCTGAAGCTGCAGAACTCCATCGCCGAGCTCGCAACCGTGCAGCCTCAAGTCTGGCTGCACGTCGCTCTGCTGCTTCCTCCGCACACATTTGAGCCATTCTTTGTCTGTTTCGCTGATGCCCATTCTTCCTCAGTTTGATTTGCAATTACTCATCGCACTGCTTCCGCTCCACGAGTACGAGGACCTAGGTTTAATCTTCTGCGAGGCATTATTTGGATGAACTAAAGCAGATCGAACTATACTCACGAAATGAACGCTATGATAAACGACACAGCTCAATTCCAATGCAATGTCACACGAAATAATTAAATCTAAATGAAAATAAATCGAAATCTATGAAAATTCAATTTAACAGTGCAATCGGAAACACTGAAATGGAATTGTAAAGTATTTAGTTAGTATAGTGTGTGTTGCTTTTACGTTCAACAGATGGTGCTGTTTTTCAAAAAAGCATGTTTTTACCTGTCACAGGTGTGACATCTATATAATAGTAGGTATAAGGTATATAAAAACACGTGTGTATTTGAATGCAATGTTGTGTCAAAATTTCAAAGCAATTAGTGAAGAACTTTCAGAGATTTAAAATTTTGAACAAATGAACATTTACATTTTTAGATATATATATACTATGTGTCAGATTCTATTTTACATTTTATGTATATTTTCACATTTAATCTTCACAACTTTATGAAATAAATATTATTATTTTACCTATTTTTCAGATGTAGAAATTAAAACCTATAGGAATTCAGTAAGTCACCTAGTACTTTTACCAAGAGGTTCTTAAGCTGAGATTTGAATCCAGAGATATTCTAAGAGGTCATAGTCGTAGTCATCACTGTAAGGCCATTTCCATTAAAAGGGAATATAAATTAATAATGCCCTTATATAAGACAATTTAGAAAAAGCAATTTAATGGCAAAAGTTGTTAAAATGTTCATATGCTTTTACCCAAGAATTTACTTTCTAGGAATATAAAAATGATGTGAGAATAATGCAAAATTATATGTGCAGTGATATTTATTATAGTCCATACTAAGAAGATGATCCTAAATAAAAAAATACAGGAAATGGCAATATAAATTTAAGGGACATGTATTGGAATAGTATGAATATATTAAAATGACAATGTAAAAATATATTTAGGGTCAGGGAAATACTCATTATTTGAGTTCAAAAATTCTAGTATAATAAATAGGTCCTGTATTTACTTTGTTGACAAGTCCTATTGCAAGCTCTTTTAAGGTATTAATATTCTTCTTCTCCATAGAGAGCCCTCTATGTACTATTTATGACTGGAATACACAAATATCTCTGTTGTCATGGAGCTTATATTCTGGTGGAGGAGACAGACTATACATAAAAAGGAAAATATATAGCATATTAGAGGGTAAGGATAAAAAATAAAGCATATGTGATGCTGGGAGGAGGGTGGCAGTTGACTTTTAGGTGGAGTGACCAGGAAGGACCTCACAATGATGACTTTTTTTTTTTTCCAAACAGCACCTATCCCATGAGAAATTTGAATATAGAGTCATGAAGTAATTTCCCCGAGGTCTGACACCTGGTTAGTACAAAAGGCAGAACTCAAGCAGCCTAATTCCACTGTGCTATCAATACAAATTTTAGAATTATGTTTTTAATTATGAATAGTAATTATTCATGGTGTTGAGACATATTAATTTCTTAAAAACTACCATGTTTGTTAATGATTAAGATACATGGTATCATTTAGTGATAATGTGTGTGGCCATAATAGCAGTAAAGAAATAGCAGAGTAGCCTATGAGAAGTCTTAAATAATTTTGAATGGATGTCAAGGCACTCTAGACATGGTCCACTACTCTGGCTTCTGCTATAGTTCCTGTGCTTCAGTTCAACACTGAGTCTCATATTGTCAACCTTTATCCCAGGGTACGGAGTCTTCCAAGTGGCTTACCCTCTGGACTACCTGTACAATGGCACCACCATTATTCAAGGCACTCCTTTTTACTCCCTACTCCTCAGGTCCCACATTCAATGGTTGCAAATCTAATAGGTTTTACCTCCATCATTTCCTTATACATGTCCTCTCCTTTCCATTGTCATAGTTGTGACACCAGTTTAGGCTTTAATTCTCTCTCTTTCCTCTCTCTCTTCCTCTCTAATATAGGTATCACACTAATCTCTCCATAGCCTCCCAATTTATCCAGAAGACTGCCTTTAGGATAATAGCTGGAATTAGCCTAACCCAATCCGATCATTCCTCTGATCAAGCACTTTCCATGGACACCCCAATTTCTATTACAGTAAGTGCAAAACTCCTCATCCTGACATTGGTGGCCGGAAGTAACTGACAGTGCTTGTTTTATCTCTTACTCCCAAGTATACATGTTTTATAGTCCAGTGATGGCAGAGATAGTAATGCTCACCAAACAACCTACTTTATATTTTTTCAGCTTTTTGCAGTTAGGCAGACCACATGGCTAGTTATGGTTAACTGGCTGTTAGCAGGCAAGACATGCCACTCCTGTGCCAGAGCACAGAACAGGTGTGAGTTCTCCAGGCTTCTTTATTCTCCTAAAGCAACAGGGGAAGCTGCACATTTCAGATCATGCAGCTGCAAAGGAGTAGAAGCTGAGTCCCCATTGATCTCTGATGGATACACAGTGTGAGCAAGAAATAAACCTTTGATGTGTTGGTGTGTTGTTATGTTGAGCTATTGGGATTTAGGAGTTGTTGCCACAATATATCCTAGCTTATTTAAACAAATACATCAAGAGTGGGTGAACTCACCAATTCCCATACCAATTTGCTCTTACCCATATCCCTACCTTTGCCTTTATCTTTCCATTGGGAACTTCTTTCTTTGCATAATCAATTATCCCATTTCTCATCACATTGCTCTACTCATTTAAATTTTATTCATCCTTCCAGAACCAACCTTGTTTTGCCCTATCAGATATAATTTCTTTTTCTTATAATCATAAAGAAACTTGGTAGCTATCTTTATGATTGTTCTTCACAAATTCTGTCTCATATTGTAGTTATTAGTATACTTATTTTTACTCTCAATTAGAATAGTAGGCCCTTCTGAGGGTTGGAGTCATATGCATCTAACATACACAGCCCCTAATATTACATAGTTTTCTGGAAAATATTTGTGGGACTGAATTGAAGACTCAAAATGTGTGCTACAGTTTTAAAAATGTCTACCATAATGGCTAAGAAAATATTTTTTGGGTATCTGGGGAACTAATTTCTCTACAAGGATTTTTCTATTCTTTTCCTGTATTCATCATTAAATGGCAAACTTTATTTTTCCCACTGTTGTCCTCTCAAGACGTAGGACATTGCTTGGCACAAAACTAAGTGCTAGATAATATGTCGGCGAATAAGGAACAATTCAGTACATAAAATATCACTGTACTAAAAATTGAGTTAGCTACGGTTTAATTGCATATAAGACATGTAGGCCTGAAAAGAGCCATCCACATACAGGGATGGGCAAAAGTAGGCCAATAATAATAATAAATACAATAATTAATAAATGATGTCAGAATAAACTGTGTTTTATGCACTCACTTACAACTGTAAGCCTACTTTTGCCCCACCCTGTATAAGGTAAGAACATTTTAAAGCTAATAGTATCTTCATGATAGGGAAAATGAAAAGCAAGTTTTAAAGGTTTCACAATTTGCAAAGGATTCTCATACATGTATATTATCTCTTCATTTGATTGTTATAAGAACTCTCTTAAGTAGGTAGGTATTATCCCTATTTTAGAGATGAAGAAATAAAATCCCAGAAAGGTTATGTGACTTGTGCAAGGTCAAACAGGTGGTTTAAAATATAGTTCTCAGCTCTCCTTAGCCCTTCTCCTCCACTATTCTTTATTTTATGTTATTGCCTTTTCTTATCTAAGTTTAGGATGCGGAACATCTTTAGTATCATCATTATGCTGGTATAATATGTTTTCTTGGCGGCAGCAACTCTAAGTAGCTGAAGAATACTTAGAGTTGTGTACACACACACACACACACACACACACACACACACACACACACACAATTATACAAGCCTCCTCTAGTCTAGACTAAAATAGAATTAATCCTGTGTTCATTGCTGGTGAATGCTAAATCCTTCCACATGGGTGTTTGTGTTTAAGAATAAGTCAGTATACCCACTCTGTAATTGAATGTCAAGAAATATGAAAATATATTGTTTTATTGCTACTGTTCATTGATTTATCGAAGTGATTTATTGTTGATGGACATGCAGTACCACAAATCACTTTGCTGACACCATCAGCTGCCTTAACTAGGATGTCAGTTCATGACATTAAAGGTAATGGATGGTGATTATTTTACAGTAATGGGTTTAATCAGCGCTTTGAATGACTTAGCAGTCATGTCAGAAAAGAGCCAACTCATCATTCATCAAGGCAGCATTTTGTTTACCAACATTATCTATAATTCATTTGATTGTTGACAATCATCAGCAAATACCTCTCAGGCAAAGTTTTATCAGTGCTGGAAAGGTGCACAGCTGCAGCATGCTAAGCCACCTCACGTGGTTGCCTACAAACACTGGTGGGGAGGGATGCCCTTGCCCTTGGCCTTTACAGGGTGGCTTCCACCTACTGGGCTGCAGTCTTCTCAACATTCTCATGGATTGTAATTTTTCATAGCCTCAACCCTCAATTACATAGGGTCTTCAGTCTCCCACAAAGACTTTGGGTACAAAGTCTATGAAGATAAGAAAAAGAAACACATGATCTTGTTGTTTCAATCAGCTCAACACAGCTGAGCACGTGGTCCTGGCTCTGCTACTTGTAGCTCCTAACAGTGGCCTGAGCTGCATCCACTATGGAGGTTCAGACGTGTGTGGGCAGGTTTGGTGATGGGTTGGTGGGGGGATGGGAGATAGCAAGTGTCTATTTTCATAAGAGATTTTAATCCCATAGGTAAGCTCAACATAAAGCTAGGACCATTTGGGGCCCTTTGAGTATTACTTCTTTCTCATGAGAAAGAAAACATTTATATACATAGAATTTTAGTGAGTTTGCAAACTCTCTGAGGTATAACCATACCCAGTAAAGGAGATTGGTTAGAACCTTGGATTCTGGAGGCAGCCACAATCAACCAGAGTACCTGCTTTGCTCATTACTAGTTGTGAGCCTGGAAAACTCCGTTTGGCTTGGATAAGCAGTCTTCTCTCACACAAATCCACCAGAAAGAGGTTAGTCACAGAAGGAGAATCACCACCATGAGGAGACCATCATGTGCCTATGGCCGTGACAGGACACAGACATGGACACTGATCCTGGAAGAAGTGGCTGAGATTTCAAAAAGAAAAAAGAAAAAAAGAAAAAGGAAAAAAGAAAAGGTTCCTAAAGCCTACTTTGGATTCTAGTGGAAGAAAGTGATGATGCACCTTTTTCCAAAGCACGATTGTTTATTTAATAGCATGCATTTTATTAGATAAACATTTCCCCACCTATTTTATCATTTGAAAAAGCCAGGAAATATTCACATTTAAACAACTAGCATAAAAAAAACAGGAGACTATAAAGGAAACTTTTATTGCTTTAGAAACAACCCCGTTTTCCTTATATCTCCATAATGTAAGAAGAGCTGTCTGCCTCCACTCTGACTCCAGGAAATATTAATGTATAAATCTTATCTCTGCCCACCCATCTCCCCTCATTTTCAGATGATAGAAAAACACTCAGGAAGTAGGTGGAGGGGAAAGAAAAGGCGTCTTCAGAATGAGTTTGTTCAGTTTCTGATGAGCAAAAGCGACCACTGCAGATATGTTTCTTCATTTACTAAAATGCCTTCTTGCCAGATGCCCTTGTCAGATCTCCAAAATAGGCACACCTGCTCCAAGGCCAGGACTTCCCACTTGAAAGGAGCTTCCATTCCCCCCAAATGTGGTGTTGTTAGAAATAAGGCAAGCCCCCAAATGCAGGGGTCATGGTAGAACACAAAGCATACTTGGGAGCCAGGCAACAAGGCAAAATACCTTTACTCCACAGGAGAGTGCACACGCACATAGTCTGAGAGCACATACACACTGAGCCAGTGGTCTCCTGGGCTTTTTAATCCTGATGCACCTGACCTATCCCTCACTCTTGATTGGAGCTCAGGCACACAGTCTTTCACGATTGGCTAATTTAAAGAAAGGGGTTGACCTTGGTCATTTCAAGATGGTGGCCCCCAGGGGAGCTGCAAGTCACGTGGGCCAAAATGGCGGTCTCCTAAACCGTTCTTTGACAGAAAAATTACTTGTTTATTCTCACAGTGTCACAGCTGAGAAGAAATGCCGAGCGGTCACAAACAAGAAATTTTATATTCTCTTTTCTCCTGCTGCAAGGGACAGGATGGAAACTGCTCCTTACCTTTGAAAACCCAAAGGCTCAACTAATTGAAAATTGAAGACTCAACTATTTGAAATTTAAATAATCTAAGTTTTATGTTCCAAAGCTATATGCAAAATCAGAGCTTATGAGAGATTTCAAATATTTGAGTAACCACTGTGTTCATCAGGGACCTGCACGGACACTAGATTGGCCATTGAATGACATTACAAAACTGAACATAACAAGTTGATAAAAAAAATAAACTACAAAAAAAAAAAAAGGTATCAGAGAGGGCTGAGCTAGTGAGGTAAGGATTTGGGGCAACGTGGGCCTGGCGGAAATGACTGACCATAAAAGGGGTGAGGACAATAGGAAGACAGAAAGCACATTAGCGGAGCTTGAGGGATGGGAATGTTCTTGGAGAACAAGGTGACCTTCAGGAATGTAACTTGATTTGGCTACAGTGTGTGTATTTAAACCACTGTCTGAAAGCATGGTAATATTACTGTAATTTTTGATGAATAGCAAATGACTCATGTAATTTTCAAACCTTCAAAATGAAAAGGAAGGGTGAGGTTCAGCAACATTTTGAAAAAATAGCAATGACAGGGTTGCCAATTTCCTTCTAGAAGAATGAAGGAGAGAAGCAAGACAATGTCTCTAAGTAGAACTTTTGGTGTGAAATGAGAATCATTCAGACATTTTAACAGCTGAACCAATTCTATATTGTTGGGTGGGGAATATCCACAGGTAATTTTATTTGAACTAACTTTGGATATTTATAGAAATAATGCATCCTATATTTGCTCAATGTATAAAAAAATTTAAGTGCACATTATAAAAATTAAAAAAAAAAACAACTTATATGCACACTGTTCTTCCTCCAAAGATCAATTAATGTTTTGGTGTATCTCCTTCAGACTTTGTGTATGAGAATGTATGCATGTTAAAATGTGATTATAATGGCATGCAATTTGTGGCCAATTATATAAAGTGAGCCTTACTTAACATTGTTGATAGATTCTTGGAAAATGTGACTTTAAGCAAATGATATATAATGAAACTAATTTTACCATAGTCTAATTGATATAAACAAGGGTTAAGTTCCTACAGCATATTTCTTGTTTGGTCACAAAAAAATCACCAAATTTTAAATAAAGACCGCAAATACTTCTAATCTTAAATGTTGATATAAATGTGTACTATTTATACATTTAAGGAAGATGAATAAAAACAAGATCATGACTTTCCAACCTGCTGATTCCAGTTCAGGGCTCAGGTGGCCTGAGCCTATCCCAAAACTCAGAGTGCAAGGTGAGCACCCACCCTGGACAGGACAGCATTCTATTGCAGGGCACCCCTGCCCACCCCCCCCAACACACACACACACACACACACACACACACACACTCAGGAGGCTGGGACAATATAGACACATCAGCTCACCTAACAAGCACATCTTTGATGTGGGAGGAAACCAGAGAACCCAAAGAAAACATGTAGAGGTGGGGGGAATGTGCAAACTCCACACAGAGAATGGTCCAGCTGGGAATCAATTTTTTTCTCATTAACTTTATAATGCAACAACATTATTTGAGGACTTGCTATACACTATGGCTTCCAGTGAGTCATCCCTCCATGTATGTATATGCCAACACTGACATTGGAATCAGCCCTGTGACTTTCATTGGCCAATGGGACACTGGGGAGCACAATGCAAGCAGAAGGCTTGGCGGCTAACTGCTCTACCTTCCCTGAGGATAGAAGACCACATTTATAGAGAAATCCAGTCATCCCACAGGTCGCTGATAGGCGAGGCCCCAGGTGAGCCAGTAGCTGCATTGCATGGCATTCCTGTGTCAGTGACCCCAGAAGACTGCAGCAAAGGACTCCTTAGCCAAATGAAAGATTAAGATATGTACTATATTGTTATTTTAAGCCATTACTTGGGGGGGGGGGGGGGGCGTAAAACTGATGCGGTATTTTAAACTTGATTTTTTACTTAATATATGGTGAAAATTTCTTCTGTTCCTAAACAGAACTCAAGAATCCTATTTCTAAATGATTTCATTATATTCCATTACACAGGTACCATAAGCCATTTAACTAATGCGTTATATAGTTCGCCATGCTCACAATTAATTTTTAATGCTCAATTGGTGACTCCCTAATGTCATTTCCAGTATATATGGTTCAAGGAACATAAAGCTTATTTTAAAACAAGTTTATATCACTACGTTTTAAACTGTTTGAGAGCATTAGTTATGAATTAATCAGTTTCTCCCCCTTAAGCCCTCCCATTTTATATGGCAAATGGTCAGTGCTCAAAATATTAATTGAATTAAAAAGTGAATAAATATTTTATAAATAATTTTGAAAAAATCATGGTTAATATCCTGTAAATTTCAATACAGTATCAAATCCAGGCAAAAAGGTAATGGGCTTTCATGCTGCCCAGAAGCACTGAGAATTGTGTTCCCATCGAATTCAGTGTTTCCACATCAAAACATATTGTTCCCATGTCCCATTCCCTCAATGTCCTACTGAGAAGGAAGGTGACAGCTAGCTTAGAGTGGAGGTAAAACTTAATGAACTAATTTGTATTAAGGTGATAGCTTACTGTGTTTACCATCCCCAAAGATGTGTATGTTCATGAAGAAATAGTTTGTGTTCCCTGAAATCATACAGCATTACCTGTATTCTGACCTTTATGGCAAGAAAATACTTTGAGGCAATCTTCTGTCTTAGAGTTTTTGTTTCTTTGGTTCTCTCTGTAAATAAGGATACAGAATAATTGTCTTTTTTAAGACATTACCATCCTTCATTAAAACTAATCCAATATTCAATTTAGGTTTGAATTGAAATGTTTCAGGAAGGTGAAAGAATCAAGATAACAAGTTCTTTGTCACATTAACCTCTAGGGCAACTTCTTTTGTATTTTATTTCCTTTGGATAAGGGGAAGTACACTGCAATCTTCATTTTTTAATTAGATTTTAAAGTCTATTTAATCCCCAGGTTAAAGCATATTATTCATGTTTAACAGAGAAAATTAACAACCTTAGGGATATCAGCTGCAGGTTGAAACCACAGTTCTGAGCTATTTGGAGAACACCGTCTAGGAGGCACCAACATTTCAAAAGACATTCTTGTTGTTTTAAATGTTGACCCAGAAAACTCTTTTCCTTCATTTCTTCTCATGGTTAACCATTTCGTAGATCCACTCATTTTACTTCACTTCCCCACTGTAACATTCTTCCTCTTGGGGAGGCAGGGGAATGAGAACCAACATTAATTGAGCACAGCCTGTGGCTCCAAAAAATAGACACATTTATCCCCCTTTTTGCAGGTAACCAAATAGACCCAGATGCACACAGAAGGCCAGCACTCAAACCTCTCTACACCCACTGCGTGTTATTTCTATAACAACCGGAAGGCCTAGATTCTAGTCAGGGATCTTGCAATGCTTGTGAGGTCAGGAGCAAATACACGAGGCTCCATTTCCTTATTAGCCCCCACTTTCCATTTTTCTTACCTATTCATAGCGATAACATTATTTTTCTTAACTTATTTCATGGGGTTGATTTGATAATGGCTGGGAATATGTTTTACAAATGGAAACATCTCATAGAAGTATATTGCATTAGGCCCCAGATTCTGAATGAGTTTAAATAGTATGATGAGTAAGCCCACACATGAATGAGAAAGAGTAGGGCTCTTTAGAGTGTCCCTTTGAACTCAGCCTCCTGGTCCTTCTTTTCATGGTGACTCACTGATTTTCTTTTCTTCCTGCTTCAAAGCTATCTTTGAGATTTTTTAAAAACGGGGCTGAGGTCTACTCACCAAGAACAATTTTTGAAGGAAAAAAAAAATGACATCCATGGAGGAGTGGTGTCTTAGAAACACATATATTGAATCTGGTAAGAGAAAATCTGAGATGTGATTTCTAAACTGAGAGGGAGAAATTTCTTTTGGTCAGTGATTATAATTACTGACTTGGCTGTGCATGTTGAGTGTGTCAACGCCCCTTCTACTGCCCTCTAAACTCTTAGGGACCTTCCCTTTCACAACTTTTATTTCTCTGCAGCAGTTTCCGTCCTATGTTCCCATTCTCGGAAATATTTTTTGTGTGCCAAAAATTGTACACTAAATGAGAAATATGTTGGCCATCGATTTACATTATGGTAGGCCAATTTATTTTTAGTGGTCCTTTCAAATTCCCATCTACAAAATGAGGCTATGGTGCCCGCTCAGGTGTCTTCATTCTGAATACTATTGAAAAGGTGTTTGGAAAACTCATGGGTTCCTCTGAATCACACTGATCACCTACGGTGCCTTTTTGTGATGGCAAATAGTAGTTCAGTGTTCCAGTACTATTTTTTTTTGCCCTCCAGAGGCAATATGCACTTTATAAAATAATGTAATGTTTCTATTAGGTTCAACTGTATGAGATTGCTATATTTGCAGGAAAAAATGACCAAATACCAGCAATTTCATATAGTTCAGCTACTATCTCAGATGATTGTTTTTCTGCATAAAGGTTTGCCTTTTAATATGTGGACCACACCATATCCATCTGCTTCCCTAAAGAGAAGTAATTCCATCATGTGTTTTTATTAATCAGTATTATTAAGTAATAAGGTTTCCTTCTTCTTCTGCAATCTAGAGTGACAGGTAGTTCACCCAATGGTGCAGCTCAGGGGCCTGACACATGATGTAGTCCTGAGCAAGTGCTGTATTGCCATTTTGCATGTGGATCCGTGTGCTCTGGGAAAGGAAAAGGTGTGCAGCAGACTGTTCTTAGGAATAAAGAGGAAAGGGTGGGGAAGCAGGAATTCGACTGTGGTCTGGGACAGGGAGTTGTGAGAGAAAGGGTACTGGAAAGATCCAAAGCCTTTTCTCTAGGGAATCACTCTGTTTTAGAAATGAGCTTCTGACTGTGGAGAAGATATCCCCTGAGAGTAGGAAGTCTAGGAATTATAGAATCTTTGCCTCCAAAGCCCACTTGGCCACTTACTCCAAGTACTATATATATTCTCGTGAGTGATAAAAACAAAATTTGGTGATTTCTTAAACTGGGATTTGTAATCTCCATGTTTAAAGTTTATATAGCACATACTTTCTTTCATTAATTTTATTTCTTTCTATAAGTTAATTCTCAAAATTCATGTTAGACGATAGTATTACAATGCCCACTGGGGTCACTATTTCCAGATATGTCAGTGAAATCATACCCAGGTGAGTGGAGTTCTCCTGAAATCAGGGCCTAGTGTGGCATCTGTAACCTCTGTCAGGGCAGCAATGGTTTTCCAGTCATTTGTTAAAGGGGAATTCACCATGTGTTACAAAGCAAGGAGCTTGGGAGCCAATTAGATGTGAAACATCCCTCCCCCCCCCCCCCCCCCCAACGCAGTTGCTTCTACTATGAATGCTATTGCACTGTTTTTTACTAATGGACACTGCCTGTGTGGCATTAATAGTTATAGAAGTGGTTTCAAACATTTATTGAGAATTTTTTTATGTGGCAGGTTTTCTAATAAAGGCACAAGCATTTAAGCCTTACAAAATTCTTCCATGCCAGGTACTATTAGTACTTCTGTTTTACAGATGGAGAAATCTAGAGTTTGAGAGGGTAATGAATAAGCCTCAGATCTGGCAATTAGGAAGGGCAGAGCCAAGACACAAACCATGATCTGTCCAACAGCCAAGGCAGGGTTTTCTATGACTTGTGGTTCTACTGCTCCGATTCTTTTTTAAAAAAGGACAGAAGGATGAATCCGGCTGGACACTCCAATGGCTTTTGGAAGAGAGATGAGACCTAAGTGCCAATCAGTGCATGTAAGACCAGTGAAATCGCCAAGCACTCCTAGTGTCCCTGCACAGGAATAAAGCGCCACATTCCTGTAGCCATATTATCAGGTAGTCTGCTCCTCTTATTCCAAATTGACTGCTCATTAATCTACAGGTTGGCCCTCTGTTCCTCCACTTAGAAACCTTAAATACAATGGAGATTTACACAAACATTCATGCTCTTTTGCTTAAAGTTTCAAACACTCACATTCAAATTTAAATAGTAGCTAGGCTGGCGTGGCTCAGTTGGTTGAGCATTGTCTTGTGCATCTAAAGGTTTCCAGTTGAGTCCCAGTCAGGGCCCATACATATCTGTGTGTATGTGGGTTCAATCCCTGGTTGGGGAATGCACGGAAGGCAACTGATCAATGTTCCTCTCTCACATCCATGTTTCTCTCTCTCTTTCTCACCCTTTCTCTTTTTCTTTCTCTAAGCATGTCTGTAGGTAAGGATTAAAATCACTTAAATAGTCCACTGGCCTTCTGTAGCCTAATATTTTTTCTCTTACATTGATTTAGCTCACCTTGGAGATGGAGTTTGAAAGTAGATTAAATAATTTCAGAACCTATGTTACTATGGTGACTCAGGATGGACTGTGAAACAGAGAAGTCAGCCAGTTTGTCCATGTCTTTTACAGAAGCTCAAATGTGATAGAAGGAATGATATATAGGAAGAAGTGTTATTACAGATACACTGGGAGACGTGCAGCTCTGCAACTGGCCTCTGTCTACTTCGAGTGAGGATAACTCTGTGGATAAGGTTCAGGTGTGGATAAGTCAGAGCCCTGGCCAGTGTGGCTCAGTTGATTAGGTGTTGTCCACACACAAGATCACTGGTTCGATCCCTGTCAGGGCACAAGCCCATGTTGTGGACTTGAACCCTCAGTGAGGGGCGTGCAGGAGGCAGCTGATTGATGTTCTGCTTTTACATTGATATTTCTCCTTCTCCCTCTCCTTTTTCCTCTCTAAATATCAATAAAAATATTTTAAAAAATTTCAGACATAAGTCAGAGCATGTCAGAAAGCTCTAATTCTGAGTAAAAGCCAAAGTTCTCAAGACTGATCACAGAGCTCTGTGTGCAGCTGCCTTCCCATCGCCATGAGCTCTCCTTCCTCATTCCCAGTCACTCCTCCTCTCACTTGCTCTGTGCAATGCTGGCATCCTCACTGTTCCACAAACACACCAAGCAAATTTGACCTTGGAGCCTTTGCACTGCACTCTCCTTTGCCTGGGAGTTTCCTGGTCCCATATTCTCATGGCTTGTTTCCCCACTCCAACCTTTAGGCTTTCAAATGTTATCTTACTGGAGAAGCTTCCCCCCTTCCTCTATCCTTCAGACTCACTATTCCAATTACATCGTTCAATTTTTCTGCATAGAATTGTTCACCATCTGATATGTATTTACTTATTGCTTTTTTTTTTTGGTCTGTTGGTCCGCATAGAATATAAACTGAGTGAGGGCAGGAAAATTTACTATTATAGCCCCAGAACTTAGGAAAGTACCTGGCTCCATGAAAATCTGGTGAATAAAGGAATGAAATCAACAATTGTTTTACAGTAGTCAGATGCAGAAAAAACTAACAGAAGAAAAAAGTGGTTTTATGTACCATATGTGTTCATGAGTTGGAACGTGCACATTTGTGTATAATGAGATGCATGTAGGAATAATTATCTTTGTGTGTATGTGAGGGTCATACATAAAATTAGTATGCTTGAGAGACAAGGTTAACACAAGACATATCTTTCCTTTTCTGTTCTCTTCTCTGGTATTACCAGTAATCTATTTATGTCTTTGTCTAATGCTTTGTGTGTCTATAATGAGAATTTATTTTTTTGCTTACATTATTCAGAGGAAAGACAAGGGAGTGTTTTCCCTTAATATTTTGGTTGATGTCTCCCTGAGTCATATATTAGCAGTGATAACTGTTTATCTGGGCTGTCCCTCATTCTCCTGGCATCTGCATTATTTCTTCTAATCACACTCCCATTACCCTCTAATTATATAAAATTAAGTTAGATTAGGTATAATTTCTGCTGGTAGCCACAGGGTGGCATTCATGTTCTTTGCCATCACTTTAATGACTGATAGATTGCAAGGTCACTTTGAGTAGATAAATAGCCTAGAGATCCTTTCCAGGGAGAGTCACATTCAGATTCTTCATATTAATACTTGTAAATTGCAGAACTTATTATGCTATCCCACCTGCACCTCATTTTGCTTCCAACACGTCCAGTCCCTTCCTGCAGGAATCCAAGATGACTCTATCAGGTGGCCTTGTTTTAATATTTAACTCAGTCGAAGAGAATCTAATGCAAGCCAGCAGCTGACACCATCTTGGCATTAATTTCAACTCAGCTGTCATGGGAAGACTCTACAGCAGCCTTTAGCATCCAGCTCTGACTGAACATTTGCTGGTAAAGACTAAACTGGATAGAAATTAGAATTATTCACCCCAATAGGTTTGTGCCAGTCTAGGTGGATTCTCCAGACTGCCCTTGAGGCAGTAGAGCCATCTATTTAATATTCAACATGACTTTGGTTTTTAAAATAAAACACACACAAAGAAATGTTTACATGGGGAAGATCAAGTCTAATGTAGCATCTTGATTGTGTTTTCAAGATGTGGAGTTTTTTCCTTCTTTCCTCCCAGTCATGCACCAGAGATGGGCATTCATTCATTCTTCATTCAATAACTCAATTTTATTCATTTAATTAATGCTGACTTCATTTATCATTATATATTTTACCAAACTTATTTTTCAAGTATTATTTTTCCTATTTTATAGAAGAGGAAAGTGTGGATTAGCAAGGTTTAGTTGATGGCAACACTGAAAATAAACTCTAGAGGTGAAATATATAAAGAGGGTTTTTGACGATTTTTTTCCTTTTTACATCCCCAGTTGGTCCAGGGGTGACACCAACACTTCTTACCTCCAGATGCCCAGCATCTGAAAGGCCTCCATTCTGTCACTATCCCATGTTGGATTATTTGTAATAGGGGCTTTGTAGACCTTCCTGACTTCAACCTCTTCTCTGCTTTGTCTATACTACTACCTTGCCCTTCTGGAATCATCTTATTAAAACTCTGATGTCATTTTTTTTCTTACTTAGAAAAGAGGGGTCTCATAAAAAAAAAATCAACTTGTTTTTACCTTCCTTTGACCCTTAAAAATTAATTCACTGAAAATTTCTTTCTTCCCTTCTGAACAAACACCTTAGTGACCCTCATGAATTTTCCAGTGACTCATAGGTAATAGAAAGTCCTATTGTTACGGTAAGCCACAAATATAAACCCAATGCAGAAAGCAAGATGTCCATTCCAATATATTAAGACATTAATCTTCATTTAATGGAAAGATTTCTTCCCTTCTCTTGCAGCCGAGTCTTCCTGCCTTCAAGGATCAGAATGCAAGCAGACCCACCCTTTCTGCTTGCTGACCTGTTCTCCTACTTATCTTTTTTCAGGATTGTGGTGCATGTAAAGAAGAGGGTAGTGGAACAGAAAGACTTACTTGTTAGAAGACAGCTTTGCTTCCTGATGACTCAAAGATGTACAAAGAGACTCTCCTGTGTCAACTGTGGGTTCTTTAGAGGCTCCCTGGCTGGGCCCTCTGACTGTAGCTTCTTTCATTTGGCAATTAACTCCTCTTTGACTGGTTGCTCTTTGTGTCCCTCAACTTCTGGTTTCCAGGTGGTCCACCTCACATATACCCTCTATTGGAATTTAATTGCCCATGGAAGCAACCCTTTATTTTATTTTATTTTATTGATTTCAGAGTGGCAGGGAGAAGAGGGAGAGAGAGATAGAAACATCAATGATGAGAGACAATCATTGATCGGCTGCCTCCTGCATGCCCCCTACTAGGGATCAAGCCTGCAACCCTGGCATGTGCCCTTGACCGGAATCAAACCTGGGACCCTTCAGACCACAGGCCGATGCTCTAGCCAATGAAACAAACTAGCTAGGGCTGTAAGCAACCCTTTTGATGCAGGATCACCTTAAGCATGATACTCAACTCATATAATTTTTTACCGTAAGTTCCATATCTGGTCCCCAGCATTTATAGATCTTTAACCATCCCCGACGGTAATTACCTCATAGATAAAGCATTCTACTATGTTATATGAGATGCCTTAGCTAGGCTTTCATCATTGGACTCAGATTGAGTCAGCACTGTTCTTGAGCTACAAAGAATGTTCTTCAAACTCTCAAACTCTAGTTTCATAAATCCCTTCTCTGGGCTTTAGAAAATCCACACTTCTGTTGCATTTCTCTTGATACATTTTTGTCCTTCTTGTGAGCCATTCATTTAACTGGCTCTCTGAAATCTACTTTGAAAAATCTACCTCTTTCACACCACTTTTGTATTTAATATCTCTTGTTTGGGGCTTCAAGTTGAAGCTCCATTGCATATATTTGAAAAATATTATTTAAATTTCAACTTGTGGAACTTTTAGATTAGGTAGTTCAGACTAACCATTCTACTGAGGACAAAACATAGACAATTTATTTTTATTTTTTTAATCTGCTTTGAGAACTAAGCAATTATTACAATAACATCTTGGAGAGCCTAGCATTTGAAGTCCACTTCTGCCCAAGAGGCATTTTGCTGATCAGAAAAGACATTTAGGAAGAGAAATATCCATTTGGACAGCACTGAAGGGCCACCAGATTGAATCTGAAGGATAAGAGTTTCCCTGAAAAATTCTTGAAGAGCTGCACCCCAGGTGGAAGGACAAACCTGTAAACCAGCTATTGCATTGACTGCAGAGTTCTGAGTCCTCCCAGTGACTCAGGACTTCTCAGGCCCTATAGTTGTATGAAGGCGATCCTTAATTGCAGTTTCTGCTGGTACTTGGGTAAAACAAAGTGGCATCTCCTGTCAAGAGAAATAACATCATTCTAGGCCCAAATTAATTTTATAAATAATTTTAAACTACAATTTTTTTTGGCACAGAATGAAAGAACCAGGTATATGTAGGTAAAATGTAAATGAGAAATAATAGAAATATTGAAAATAGAAAACAGGTCCAAAAGATCTATAGGAAGGAGAGAGATGGTTGGGGATTGGAAGGAACTTGTTTAAGATTTATGGGCTGGTAAGAGTCTAGTCTCTGAACTGGGGTGGTTTCATGGATATTTGCTTTATAATAATTATTGAGCTGAATGTTTATGTACTTTCTGATATGTGCTTTATTTCGGGATAGAAAAAGAGTTTTAAAAAATAAGAAAAGTGTTATTCTGGTTGCTATATAGAGAGTGGATTTGAAGAGAGAAGCATGGAAACAGGGAGATAGGAAGAATTTACCAGAATCTATGTGATAGATGATAGTGCTGAATCAGGATGGTAGCCAGGGAGATGGAGCTAAGTGAGTGGATTTCAGACATAGTTTGGAGATGGAATTAATAAGAATTTTTAGTAAAATATGTACGTAGCCAGACTCGTATTCCCTCCAAATAGAAGGTATAAAGAATAGCATGTCAGTTTTTGGACTGACTATACAGCAGATGGGGTCATTGATTGATATGAGGAAGAAACAAAAAAGAAACAATTCTGAATGCAGAAATCAGGAGTTCATTTTTGAAGTGTACAGAGAAAGACAGTGGAGACCAGGACCAAATCTCAGGGCACTCTGGAGAATGTGGTATCATGGAAAGAAGAAGAAATGAGTGCTTTAAGGAGGAGGTTTAGTTAAGTAAGATGATATCAGAGAAGTGAGTTTTGAATTTGGCAAGATGATTATGAGTAACTGTTATAAGAGCAATTTTGGTGGAGAGGTAGGTAGAGATATAAGCCTGTTTGAAATTGAGTCAAAGGGAGGATGGAAGTGAGGAAATCAAGAAAGTAAGAACTGACAACTCTTAAGATGTGTTGCTATGGAACTGAATAAGATAAATAGTGTAGTCACTAGATGGACAATATGGGGTCAAAATATTTTTTTTTAATAAGGAAGAACTAAAGACCCATTTCTAGATGGATGAAAGTAATTCAATAAAAGGAAAACAATGATGCAGAAGAAAGATGGAATACTTCCAGGGATGAGATCCTTGAATAGAAAAGAAGTGGGTTTTACTGAATACCTATTTCATGGCAGGCATTATTCAAGGAACTACTATATGTATTAAGCATTCATTTTCTGCCCTCAAGAACAGCACAGAGTAGTGGAGGAGAGAGATTAGTAAGCTAACAACATAGTATGTTGTTAATATACAAGAATACATGGGATACTGCTGGAGTACAGAGCTCCCAGGAAAACCTTGAAAAGGTTTTTGGCCTCTAAAGATTTCTGAAAATGCAGGAATGTTTGGAAAGAGTGAAGACTTTCTCAAAGAAATAATATGTAAGGGGTCATAAAGGATTCATTTAAATCTAACCAGATGTGTGAGGTATAATACAGTAAAAGTTCCTTTGTAAGTTCAACACTGCTCATCTTTCCAGCTTTACCACTTGTCACAGTGTCCCTGCTTCCAAACATGCACATCTGAAGAGGCACTCACATCCAAATACCTCCCCTTTGCCTAACATCCATGCTGTTTTATGATGCACATGCTGTTGGTGTTCTGTGAAATGCTCTTTCCTTCCTGGTGAATCTCTACACATCTCTCAAGATTTAGTTTAAAAGACACTTATTCTATAACACCCTTTCTAAGTCTATAGGCAAAAGAAATCGTCTTCGTCTGTGCTCCTTGGCACATTGTAAGCACCTCTATTTCATGAGATTATCGTGACTTTTAGGGAGGGAACTACAAGTATGGATTCTGGTGCCAGGCCCCTGAGTGAAACTGTAGCTCCGCCATTTACCAGCTGTGTCATCCTCAGCAAGTTCCTCTTTTCTAAAATGGGAGGAATAAAACTAATCTGATGGTGTAGCAGTGAGAAAGAGTTCAAAAAAGGGAGAAGGAGCAGAGAATATAGAAGCAAGGGACACCCAAGATGAAAGTTCTGGACTTTGTGGGTTTTCCTGTAGGTCTGCCCTGCTTCCTCTGGACCAGCCTTATCCACCTTCCCCGGAAAAGCGATGAATGTACAGGGTGGGGCAAAAGTAGGTTTACAGTGTGAGTACGCAAAACACAGTTTATTCTTGGATTTGTATTTATTCATTATTATATTATTTTCCATATAAACAACTGCAAACCTACTTTTGCCCCACCCTGTACATTTTAGAGGGAAAATTGGGCCTGATTTCTATCTTCTAAAACAGTGGTCGGCAAACTCATTAGTCAACAGAGCGGCAAACCATGGCTTGAAAGCCGCATGTGGCTCGCGAGCCGCGGTTTGCCGACCACTGTTAAAACATAATTGCATTGACTATGCATTATATGAGATGTGAGATTCTAGAAATGAAACTGGTTTTATTTTTGACAAGATCTTTTTTGTCCTCTGTATTGTCTTTCTTTCTGTATTTTTTTAGGTGTACTATCCACTTTGCCAATTTGTTCGCTTAGAACCAATTGAAAATTTATGTCCTATTTGAGTGAGTCTGAGAAGAGGCACAGGTTGTTGTGGATATGAAATGAGTTTATACTGCAAAACACTTAGAGCAGCATCCGGCATATGAAAAAACTGCTCAATAAATTTTAGCTCTTATTACTATAATTATATATGTTTTTTCCTCTATAATGATAAGAATAGACCTTATTTATATATATATTTTTTGTATCCTGCCACTCTTCTACCAACCAACTTGCCCTTGTATGACATGAAGGAGCTCAATAAAGACATAGTGGGAGGGATAAATGAATGAGTTTCTCTCCCCTCACCACAACTGGTTTAATATAGTAAGTCAATTTTCTTGGTATCTCCTTTGGGCTTAGCATACATTTAGACATAAAGCACTCATGGCACAGTGATGTTTGAATGACTTTTTAAAGTACTGGCTTCTAAAGATTTCTGAAATTGCAGGAATATCAGGAGAGATGGTACATTAAGTCCTTAAATATCAGTGTGATTGCTAAAAAAAATCAATGGTTGGAAGAATAAAACTTCAAGCTCAAAGACTTGAGTTTCCTTCTTTGTTAGGGCATCTTTTCTCAACACCCCTGACCAATGAGCAGTCATTTAAGCTGTACTTAAAGGTGGGCAATCAGGAAACTTCTCTATGGGGAGAGTGCAAACACTGGATGCCAGAGTGGGAAGAGGAGACAACCAAAGGAGGGGAAGGGACAGAGAAGTTGGAAAGAGGGGACACTCAAGACAAAAAGGCCAGATCTTGGAGGCTTGCCTGCAGGGCCTGCCTGCTTTCTCTTGGCCAGCTTTACCCAACTTCCTTGAAGGAAGAGTGATTATCATGCTGGAGGAAAAACTGGTCCTAATTTCTGTCTTTTGAAATCACAAATGTATTGACAATGACATGTGTGTGATTTTAAAAAGGAAACTGGTTTTATTTTTTATATGGTCCTTTCTGTCCTTTGTTCTCTCTCTCTCTCTCTCTCTCTCTCTCTCTCTCTCTCTCTCTCTCTCTCTCTCTCTCTCTCTCTCCCCCCCCTCTCCATCCCTCCCTCTCCAAGAGCACTGTCCATTATGCCAATTTGTTTCCATGGGCACCATTGATAATTTATAGGTTAAGTGAATCTGAGAAGAGGTAGTAGTGATAAATAAAGCTATGACATGGTCTATAAATAGTAAGAGTGCTTTGGACTGCCCATCTTCCACTGTCTAATTACCACTAAGCAAATCAAGTTTACAATAATAAGTTAAAGTACACTGGATTTTTTTTTTCTAGATGTGAGCGATAGGAAGAGATAAAGGTTTGTCAATTCCCTATCCCTTTGGATATCATAGTGAAAGTTGTGGCCCATCTAAGCTGAAGAGGACATTCTCAACAGAATCTATGGATTATCAGTTGGTGTCTGGCGCACACACAGCTGTTAGCACATGCTCTTCTCAGGGCAGTTATGGCAACTGTTGTTCCTGAAATGATTACAAACAGCAGGGGAGAAAGAGATAGGGATTTTGGGGGGTGGATGGAGCAGGGAAGAGGTGGTTGCTGAGAGCCACAACAGACAGATGCCAAGAGTAGGAGGCATTGCAGGGGGGCATCTCCATAGCATTCACAACAGAGGAGGCAAAGCAGGGAGAGCAGGAGTGCTGGGCTCCAAAGGAGGTTGGCTCAAAGAAAGAGGGTTTCCCCTGTCCAGACAAGGGTACCTCCTATCCCATCTCACCCTCTGCCCTTCAACAATGATGACACTTAGATACCATTGCCTGTTGTTTAGGTTTAAACTAGTAGGAAGAATGTGTGAAGGCTGAGACTTATAAGAAATGAAAGACCAAAAGGAATAAGTGGGGAGAGGATAGAAATGTAGATACACAGAGAAACATTGAGAGCTAGAATTTAAGACTATGTTGAAGGACAAAACTAAAGCAATAAGTTCTAATGATAAATCTTCTCAGATCGACTAATGAAAAATTAGTGATTATCCATCTGCCATTTTCCAGCATTCTGCTAGGCACAATGGGGGGAAAAATAAAGGTCAAAACTTTCCCCTAGAAAATTTACAATGGGTGAAGGAAAGCTTGACTGTCAAAATAAAATTTATTTCTCCAATTCCATAAGTCTTATATGTTGGGGAAGCAAGAATTAAAGCTGTAACAACGGTAGATCATACTTTGGCCAAGGCCAACCAGCCCTAGAGAATAAAGCCACTCTTGTTGCTATAGATTAGTGCTGGGTTAGTATCAAACCAAGATGTCAAAATGTCCCCTGGTCAAAGCTTTGGGAAATAAAGAGGTTGAAGAAAATGGTTCATATTTCTGGTGTGGTAGTGAGCTAACCAGGTTCTCCAGTCTTGAGGCAAACACTTGTACTAAGGCTCAGTTGGGATTTTATCAAAACCGAGAGGTGGCAAAATTGGAGAGCTAAGAAGAGGCTGCTTACCATGCTGGAGTTCTCACCAGCTGGAAGTTCGGACCAGCTGAGTGTGAAAGAGTGTGGACTCCAGAGAAATCTTGCCCTGGCTCCTCTCCTTATACACACAGATTAGAATCTCTAGAAAGTAAGAAGATGACACTCTTACAGTTTAGAGTGCTAATATACATACAAATTGATGGAGTGTCTTAAAGGATACTAAAATCTTCGTCCTATTTATTAATTCCAGTAGCTTGAAATTGTACTGTGATTGTATAAGGGAAGGGGCTTGGTATAGAATATTCAAAAAGATAACTTGGGACCTTGGAATACATCAATGATGAGAGTTATAAGATAGAAATAAAAGTCCAATTGAGGCATAAACCTCACCAAGAAGAAAAAGAAATTTCTCAAGAAGGGACAGTGACCCCTTAAGAAACAAAGGAACCAGCCAAATGGATAAAATATCCAGTGAATTACATACTCCTCTACAAGATCCTGAGAAACTTGTCTATTGACAGTTTCACCAGCTTGACAGAAGACATGCAAACAAATGAATAGCCAGATAAATATTGCATACAGCAATTATGCATCAGCTATAAATATGGTGACTTGATGTTCTGTGCCCTCAGGGAAGTGCAGTTAAAATTGGGATAGCAATTTTGATGAGAAGGGAATCAGAACTCAGTGAACCTGGTTTCAGAATTTTAAATATCCCTGGAGACTGGGTCATCATAATAAAGCACTGTACATCACCATGGAGAATTTTATTTTCCTGTGTCTTTTCCATGATGTTTGCATGCAAAGAGGTTAAGATGCTTTTCTGCCTCTTTGTTCCCAGAAGCAAGGTTCCTTGGGCTATGATGTCCCTCTATATTACCTTATTTGGCCATGGGCGATCTGGGAACAACCAGTCTGGTTGCCTTTTACTTTGCTTGGATGCTCTGAAGTAATAATAAGATTTGCTGCAAAACTCCAAACATCTTGATCCCTGTCTTTGCTGAAACTTGTTTTCTAACATTAGGGAAGTATAAAATCTGAAGTTGAATCCTGTGCAAAGGAAGAGAAAACCCCCCTAAATGCACCTCAGAAAGGTAAATCTCTACTAGTGATTTATGTTTTCTGCTTTGTGAGCTGTGATAGAAATGTGGTCTTAGATTTGAGGATAAAGTATATTATCACAGTGTTTGAAATATATGCCCCCAGCGCAAACTTTCCCCACTCCGAGTTGCTGTAATTTTGATTAACTGTCTTCCTTCCTTTATTTTTGAAAAACCTTTGTTCCCTATTATTATATAACACTCACAGGTGAACAGTGATCCTAGGAAGTGGCTGCCCTCCCTCCGTTTTAGTACAAGAAACAAATAAAGGAAGCAATTCCTATTGGTGTGTGCTTTTATCTAGTGTGAATTAGTCCAGAGCATGTAGGGGAGGGGAACTGCGACCCTGATGTCATGTCACATTGTACATTCTCTGCTGAGTTCTTCCTCAGTATGAAAGCACTCAGGACAAGTTTTTACTCAAAAGTACTTTCTTGGTTCCTTATCATTTGTTGGTTTGAGTCTAGATTTCTTAGTAGGCATCTGAAGCCCATGATAATATGGCCCCAACCACATGAACTAAGCCTTACTGTTCCTTTCTATCCTCTGATCACTTATCCCTTGAACCACATCCAACCCACCACATTTTTATTTCTTTTTGCCTTTGGATATTCCATCTTCTCTTTTTGAAATTCCATTATTTTGCTCTATGTTCTTCTCTAGTTCTTCTTCCTGACCTACTCATCCTCAAAGATCCGGCTTACATGTAGAATGCTTAACACATACTAAGCACACAGTAAGAAAAAAAAATAATGGATAGATACTAGTGAAATACAAATATTGGTGAAACAGAACATTGTCTTTGTGAACATGTGCTTTATATTTTTATTTACACAATTTTATTATCTATATTTATTTTATTAGTAGAAAAAAAGCAAAAATTTAAATTCAAAAGAAAATCACAAAGTCCATTCTGTTTGTTAGACCATAGAAGAACTTCAGATTTACATGGTATAGATAATTGTTTTGCTCATATATTTCTGCATTTCAAGCTACCCTAAAATTTAGATGCTTAAAACAAAAACTATTTTACTCAAAATGTTGTGAGTCAGAAATTCAGGAAGGATTTGGCTGAATGGTTGATCCCTACAGTTGGAAAGTCTCTGCCAAGAGAGTTGCTTTATCCATGGGTCTCCTTGACTTGTTTCTTATCTCCATGTGACATCTCATCCTTCAGGGCCCCTTGAGCTAGATTGGACTTCTCCCATGATGGTCTCTGAGTAGTTATACTTCTTCCCAGATGCTGCCTCCCAAAGGCAAGAAGGCAATGCTGCCAGATCAGCTAAGAACTATTCCTGGAACTGGCACTGGTCACTTCCTCCATACTTATTGGTCAAAGCAGATACATGGTCCAATTAGATTTGATGGGGTAGAGAAATGGACCCATCTCTTAGAGGCATGTGATTAGATTACATTGAAGAAAAGCAGGTGAGATGGAGGATAGTTTTGCAGCCATCTTTGGGGAATACAACCTGCTGTAATTAGTATATGTTTAATAAATCAGTGCCCGAGAGACCTTGTCATAAAAATCAATTCAGAAATATTCAGTGCCTTTCACTGTGATAAGGTTTAATCCAGTGTAAGCTTCATTTTGTGGTTCTCTCTGCCATAAGGATGGAATCTCTGGAAAGAGAGGGAAAACAAAGCCTGCTGTCCTTTATCTAGATCATTTGATCATATTTATCTTACTTAACATACTGTAGCATCACAAGTGAGAATAAGTTCCACTTCATGTTGTGAGTACTTACCTTGTAGAACTCATTTCCCCAAAAGATGGCCTTGGGTAAATTCATGGGTAATAGATTCTTTGAGGCTGACAGCATGTAGAGCAAGGTGTTCAGGCTATAAGGTGTGATCCAATTAGTGGATCATGAAATCAGTTAAGTGGGTTGGGGCCAGTAGTTAAAAATTAAAAAGAAATAAAATAAAATACAAAGTGTCAGTTACACACAGCATAACATATACATGGGTATGTATAGGTGTAATTTTTTGCACGTGTGTGTGTGTGTGTGTGTGTGTGTGTGTGTGTGAGTGTGAGAAGGTGAATACTGGATTTCAGTGCAAAATATATTTCTAAGTGTGAGCCACAGTAAAAACTGTTTCCAAAGCCACTGAAATAAAGATGTGTGTCCTCTCCTGAATCCTCTCTTTGTGCTACTTTCAAAGGCAAAACACGGGACTAAAGGGACCATGAGTTTGATACAGCATGACATTTCTGATGTTCTTATGAAAAATATTTTGTTTGGGGCTCAGAATAACAAACAGCTCAGAGTCCAATAGAAACATCATTTTCTAAGAGAAGAAATTGCTTTACTGACAGTATACAGCAAAACAAAATATCTCACCTCCACAGCCATGCCCTCTGTCACCTATAAAGAGTTTTTATGACTTCTTTTTCTTTTATCTTTTCAAACTTACATTTGGTTGACTAGATTTCCCAAGAACTTAATTCTTCACCTATTCACTGTTTCTGACCCTTGGCAGGCTACAAGACATGGTCCCAGTTAGATCCTGAAGCGCTGAGAAATGCCTAGTTTTGTGCTGACAGCCCCATCAGTTTGCACTGGAAAACTCTCTCTGCCCCAGTCTCAGCACAGGTATGAGGGGTCAGCATAGAGATGTGTTTTTTTAAGACTCTGATTTTTCATCTACCACACAGTCCCCTTCCCTCTGACATTTTACCACTTCTGTCATCAACACTTATAAAAACACAATGGTTTATTCCAGTGTCAATTTTGGACTTTCCAAATCAAACCCCATTTGATATGAACAGTAAATATAGTTTACAAAATGCTTCCCAAATACACCATTTCACTTAATATTCAGAGCAAACTTATGTGCTGGTTTTCATAAATCTTTTCGTTTTGAAGTCAGAGAAGTTGAGGCTCAGAAAGACATAATTGCTTTTGCCAGGTCATACATGGAAATTAAGCAGCAGGCCCAATATTTGACTTTGACTCCTAATTCTATACCATGCTGCCTTTAGTCAGAGTAAAAGCGATTCTCAACTAGCTCTCTGGACTTGCACAATTTTCTTGATTTCATTTTAAGTTTCTTTCCTGAGGATGCCTTTATGGCATCCATCCATTTACCAGCCCAGCTCTCAAAATCAGGAGATAGTTCAAATTTTGCCCTACTTCTAAAAGTTAATGTCACTGAAAAAAAAAAAGTGATATAAGGAAAAGTATCCAATGATAGCCAAGGAGAGGTATTAATATAGGTATCTCCCCTGGCTTGGGTTTGTCAGATTTCCATACTTGCATTTGGCTCTTGATTTGTGCACATGGCTGTTGAGCCCCCAGAGCATTGGTATGTGATTATGAAAAGGACACTTCAAATGACACCTCTAGCTGTTGTTCTTAGAGATGTATGTTCCTTTTTTAAAAATTATTTTTCAATTACAGTTGACATAAAATAACATATTAGTTTCAGGTGTACACCCTGGTGATTAGACATTTATATAGTTTATCAAGTGATCACCCCAATAAGTCTAGTACCCCTGTGACACCATATATAGTTATTACAATACTAGAGGCCCGGTGCATGAAATTCGTGCACAGGGGTGGAGGTGTCCCTCAACCCAGCCTGAATCCTCTCCAATCTAGGACCCCTCAAGGGATGTCCAACTGCCCGTTTAGGCCTGATCTCGGTAAACAGGCAGTCGACATCCCTCTCACAATCCAGGACTGCTGGCTCCCAACTGCTCACCTGCCTACCTTTCTGATTGCCCCTAACTGCTTCTGCCTGCCAGCCTGATCACCCCCTAACCACTCCCCTGACAGCCTGATTGATGCCTAACTGCTCCCCTATCAGCCTGATTGCCCCTAACTGCCCTCCCCTGCAGGCCTGGTCACCCCTAACTGCCCTCCCCTGCAGGCCTGGTCCCCTCCAACTGCTCTCCCCTATAGTCCTGCCCTCCCCCCCGCCCCCACAACTGCCCTTCTCTGCAGGCCCGGTTGCCCCCAACTTCTCCTCTGCCAGTCTGGTCCCTCCCAACTGCCCTCCCCTGCTGACCATCTTGTGGCAACCAACTTGTGTCCACATGGGGGCAGCCATCTTGTGTGTTGGAGTCATGGTCAATTTGCATATTATTATTTTATTAGGATAGAGGCCTGATGCATGGGTGGGGACCAGCTAGTTTGCCCTGAAGGGTGTCCCGGATCAGGGTGGGGGTTCCCTTGGGGCAAGGGGTGGCCTGGGTGAGGGGCCTATGGTGGTTTGCAGGTCAGCCATGCTCCCCTGGTGACCCAAGTGGAGGCTCTGGTATTTGGGATTTATTTATCTTCTATAATTGAAACTTTGTAGCCTTGAGCAGAGCCAAGCCTCCTGCTGGCTCTGTGGTCACAGCCATTTTTGTTGTGATTTATTTATCTTCTATAATTGAAACTTTGTAGCCTTGAGTGGAGGCCTGGGCTGGCCAGGGTGTGCAGAAAGCTTGGCTTCCTCCATTGCTGGGAAAACCCAAGCCTCCTGCTCTCTCCGTGGCCACAGCCATGTTGGTTGGGTTAATTTGTATACTTGCTCCTGATTGGCTGCTGTGCGTGGCTTGTGGATGTAGTGGAGTGGTGTTAATTTGCATATTACTCTTTTCATTAGATAGGATTATTGAGTACATTCTATAGGCTGTACTTTACATACTCATGACTATTTTAATAACTGGCAATTTGTACTTCCTATTCTCTTTAACCTTTTTTACTCATTCCCTCATTCCCCTTTATCTGGTGACCACCAATCTGTTTTTGCATTTATGAGTTTGTTTCTGTTTAGTTTATTCATTTATATTGTTTTTTTAGATTCCACATGTATGTGAAAGAATATGGCATTTGTTTTTATCTGTCTGACTTATTTCACTTAGCATAATACCCTCTAGGTTCATCTGTGTTGTCACAAATGGTAAAATTTCATTCTTGTTTTTGTGACTGAATAATATTTCACTGGATAGATATACCATTCTTTATCCATTCATCTATTGTTGGAAACTTAGGTTGCTTCCATGTCTTGGCTAGTGTAAATAATGCTGAAGTGAACATAGGGATGCATATATCTTTTCCTATTAGTGTTGGATTTCTTTGGATAAATACCCAGAAGTGGAATTGCTGGGTTATATGGTAGTTCTAGTTTTAATTTTTTTAGTAACTTCCATAGCGCACCAATTTATAATTTATAACCCCCAATAGTATACAAGTGTTCCCTTTTCTCCATATCCTCCCCAATACTTGTTGATTTGTTGATTACAGCCATTCTGAAGGCGTGAAGTGATATCTTAGTGTGAGAGATATCATGTAATACCCAAAAAAGAGATAAAGACTTCAGTTAGACATTTTTTTTGTGTGTGTTGATTTTCTAGGTATCTGAGAATTTGTCAGTTTAATATAACCATTGTTAAGTTAACAAACAAGGGTTTTTTTTTGCTGATTCTGTGCAATGGGGTGAATTACATCTTATTAGCTAAATAACAAGCATAGTTGCAATATAATAAGCTATATTATTACATATTGCATGCCTGTACTGACTTCCCCTTCTTAATGGAATGTTGGTGAAACTCTTATCTCTAAGTGACCCAGAAAAATGGTTCGCCTTTTATAGACTTCTTTTATGTTCTCTTTTTTTTTTTTGAGAGGGGGTGGTAATCAGCCTTCCTAATTTTTCTACTGCACATTCTTAAATGGGTAAAAATAGGAAGGCTTGTACACTAATTACAGATATAATTCACATGTCCCTCGCCTGAATAGTGTGAGTCTATAAAATAATGACACAGTTACATTGATATCCAAATTACTGCGAGAGCTCCCCTCCTGCTTAAGTTAAGGAAGCCTAGTCTTTTTGCCGCATTGTTCATCTCCAGAGCCTACTTATACTTACTTTACAAATCAGTCTGGGCATCTCTTCCTTTCTTAGCCAGCTGCTGGCTTCCAGCTGCCCCTCTGAGCTTCTGCCTGTCACCACTTGCCTTCTTGAGTCTGTCTTCCTTTAGGTTTGTCTGCTCCTTCTGCATCACAATCTCTAGGCTAATGGACATTCCTAGTACCTTTGTTCTGGCCTCCAGAGGGGACATGGCTTTCTCCTGAGTTACTTCTTCTGAAATATGGCCAGGTCCTCTAACTATTTTAAAGGGAGGCACTTCCTAAAGACCATATACCCCATTTGTATTGCAGAGTTTCTTAGTGGACATGTTCCCTGCCTACCTCCCTGATGTTCACCACGTGACAGGAACAAGATTACACTATCCCTACTGTCCACCAATTACTAAAGATCTCCAGGATTCTTTACACTCTAGAATCCAGATCCAGCAGAACTCCCCTGATTCAGAAAAAGAACTGCTGTTGCCCCTAAGAAAAAATGGTTTGCAAACTAACTTTACAAAGCATTTCCTCCCAGAAAAAGAGACTTCTGTCCAAAAGCTAAACCCCAGAAACACAAATGACTTACTTACATTTTTTTAAATAGGTATTTTTTTCCTGCTCTGAAAAAGTAGAGGTTAAGGCTTGGTCTTTGCTGGATGCCCCATTATGCAGAGAATTGTACATCTTGCCATTTGCAATAGCCCAGAAGTTCAAAATCTTCACAACTGTTTAGGCAGTTGTTCATATGTTTGTGACTCTGATAAGTTGAGTATTAGGAAGTTGAGAATACCAATTTCCTATAAAACCACTAGTGCTGATATTCAACAATTTATATTTTTGAAACCTCATAAGTTTCCATTTGATTTTACTGTTTACTCGTCTCCTAACCCATGCATACAGCTTCCCCCTCCACACCCTCAATAAGGCATACAACACACTGGCTTCCTTAGGCGAAAGACACGTCATTCCTATTCTGGTGTCTCTTCCAACAAAATTCTGGAGCCTGAAGATGAACTGGGGACATGGATTTCCAGTGCCCCTGTCTGGCTAAAGTTCTGTCCCAGGCCAGGACATCCTTCAGCAAGCCAGTGATGTTGCTCAGCTGGATATATTGATCAGATTACCCAAATAACAGAATTGCCAATTCATTTCTGTCAACCTTGCTCCTTTCTCAGGTCATACGAATTGGAATGGGTTCAAATTGTCTTCACTAACATTTATTGTGGAGGACAGCTGTCTCTGTAACTCCCAAGATCCTCACTCACCAACTAAGTTGGAGTCCTGGGCCAAAATCCCATATGTACTTACACTAGCTGGTGTCAATTTGCTGACAGCTGGCATTTCCCACTGCCAATCGTTCATAGAACCTTTGCCTTTTTGTTTAAGAGGTGGTAGGTCTTGGAAGATGAAGATGATAGCAATGGATGAGTGCAGAAAAATATTGTGATTGTAAAACTATAAGTAAAAGCATGAGTTAGAAAGGACTAAACACTTAAGAGCCAGTCTTTTTGGATTCTATTATTATATTTTCAGTATGTCTCATTCACAGGTTTCTATCTCTTTCTCTCTCTCTCTCTCCCCCTCCCTCCCTCCTTTCCTACCTTCACACACACCACTAAACATAAATAATAAGGCCACTAAACTTAGCTTTCTAATTTACAGAGAAAATTCAGTATTATCATAATATTCTTACCTGGCATCCATTGTGATTTGTATTTGTAGCTTTTGTGAGACTTATTAACATTGATGAGGATTTGATTAGGTAGATTAGAATTCACAAATGTTTAGTCTATTTCTCCCTCCTCCCTCTCCTTTTCCTTCCTTCTTTATTTTTTAAATAAAGTAGTTGAGTACCTACCTCACATACAGTATTACCTAAGTTTTTGGAAGGATTCCAGAAACAGTTGAAGCTGTCATTGCTCTCCAGGATATTCTAGCCTGGGAAAAGAAAACAAATGCCCTATGCCCAGCCAACATGGCTCAGTGGTTGAGCATTGTCCTATGAACCAGGAGGTCCTGGTTCAATTCTGGTCAGGGCACATGCCCAGGTTGTGGACTTGATCCCCTGTGTGGAGCATGTAGGAGGCAGCAAATCAATGATTCTCTTTCATCATTGATGTTTTTATCTCTCTCTCCCTCTCCCTTCCTTTATGAAATCAATAAAAATATATATTAAAAAATACAAAACAAACAAAAAGCACACAAATGCACAGGGCATGTTAACTGTTATATAATTAATTATAATAATATAAATAACAATATAATATACACAACTCAGACTAGGAACGATTCAATGTCAAAAGGGCAATACAGACTACATGTGTTCAAGAAAAACAAGAGTTTCAGGGAATATTTCACAAATGTGGTGGGACTGTAATAGAACTTTTATGAAAATATAGAGTTGGAACAAATGCAAATAAGGTAAAGGAATGCATTGCAGGTGGAGAGCAGAGTATCTGTAAGGCTTCCCACTTGTGACCTGCTCAGAGCGGAGTCAGTGCCTTTTACCACTGCAGGGCCAGCAAAGGGCCTGGAACTGAGGAGCATGCGGTACATGCTGGGTGGATGCTGAGTGCTTTTGAAGTCCATGGCAGTTGCTGCAGTGGCTATGAGCCACTGACTGGGAAGAAAATTATTTTAGGGAGACATGGACGATGAAGACAGGGATATTGATTACTCATAATTGACTCAATTACAACCCCCAAACAAGAAGCCACTTTATGACCCCATGCTCTCCCGTTCTCCTTTCAAGTAAAGTAGATCTCAGTGGTCTGAATGCTCATAAGCTTTTCAATGAATGACATCCTTACTTTCCTTTTCTAAGTGCTTCTCATGAACTTGAAATTAATATATCTTTTATTATAATTAGGATATCATACATCAGGGCAAGGTGATTTCTTCATTTCTAGCCCAATACCACAGCTGACGGGTTTGAGGGGAAATGCTTCAACTTTAGAGTGAAAAAAAATCTGAAAAAAAGACCTTTCAAAATGTTCTATTTCATATAAGATTATGATAGTTGCATAGAAAATAATACTATTCTCCATCCCTGAAAGTTTTTTGTTTTTTTGGTTTTTTTAATTGTTTTTTTACAGAGAGGAAGGGAGAGGGATAGAGAGCTAGAAACATCGATGGGAGAGAAACATTGATCAGCTGCCTCTTGCACACTTCCTAGTGGGGATGTGTCTGCAACCCAGGTACATGCCCTTGACCAGAATCGAACCTGGGACCTTTCAGTCTACAGCCCGATGCTCTATCCACTGAGCCAAACTGGTTAGGGCATCCCTGAAAGTTTTTTGTTCCTTGTGGTGAACTTGGTTCAAATTAGGTGGAAGAATCGTCTTTCATCCTTCCTGCTTATAAATAGTAATATGTAGTCTGATTGGTTCAGCTGTCAGTAGTTTTACATTTCTTCCACAACAGCAGAGTTACACATATGCCCCAAAGTTTGGGATCTTATTGCTAATTTGCCAGATTTATTGAGTTATTTTTTTTACTATACTCTTCAGGAGCCAAAAAAAAAAAAAGAAGAAGAAATCTGGAAATCTGATTTTTGATGCAGCTTTAATCTAGAGAATACTGCTGGTAACTAATAGAATTGTAGCCATAAATTCAAAATGCACAAGTGCTGGATTGGGACAGGGGCTGGAAGGGAGATTTGTTCAGGTCACTTTGACTTAGAAAGCCGCAACCACATTTTCCAATGATGAGGAATACAATATAACAGGCAGCTATAGAAGTATACAAATGTCAGGGAATTTTAGGACCAATTCCATTCATTCACTTGGGTCTACAACAATTATTAGATGAGCTTGATCTCATGTTAATTATGAAGCTTCAAGGCCCTGAGTGCCCAGGGAGAGTACCTTCCTCTGATAAGACTTGGATTGAGAGGCTGCTAATGTCTTCCCAGCCTATAATCTTCGGCAGCTCTCTTCAGTGATGGTGGGTGTGATGGTTACTGTGAAATGAAAAGATGAGTCTAAATCAACAAAACATATTTAGAAAAAATATATATACATAGACCAAATGAATCACCAGAAAAAATAAACTTTTTAATGTTACTTCTTCCCTAACTTGGCTGGAAGAAGCAGAAAGAAGAGATACTCTCTTTGTTGTCTCTACCAGAGCTCTCTCTGAGTCCTGATAGATTGTAGAACCCTCAAAAATGCCATTGACTTTCTAAAGAGTTACTTTTGGTGGCCTTTTATGCCTTGATTATTAGTTCACTCACTGAAATGTCCCTGGCCATTTTAAGAAGTCCTAAATTGATACCAAGGAAGTTGAATTTATAATGTTCATGTCCAGAACACTCTAATGTTAAGTGGAAGTGGGGAAATATCCAGGTATTTATTGGATTGATCTAATTTGTGAAAATCAAACTGAAGTCCAGCATCAAGGATAGTAGGTCTGAGTTCTCCATCCATGAGGTAATGAGCATGCTCCCCATTTTCAGAAACTGGTCCCCTGGAAAGATTAGAATGATTCTCCTCACTTTGATGATCTCAGAGGCAAACATCTGAGCATCACGCCCCTCCCCACCCCAGATTATTCTTTGCACAAGATTCTCAAGAACCAGACACTCAAGACACAACTCACAATAAACCCTCAGACCCCTCTTACCAATCTGAGTCTATGGCTACACTACATCTGTCCAGACAGGATGATTGTCCCTTATGGAAAAAGAAGGTAGAGGGAACCTTACAGGCTCCAAATATTTTACAAACTTGAGGGAAAAGATAATTCTGTTTTCAAAAGCTATATTAATACTTCCTGGGCCCTTCTTGACATGTGCTAGGTGCTAGTCTACTATTTGTGTGAGATTATGGATGAGCAATGCTGAAAGGATATATGACCCAGTACCTTCTCTCCTGGGCCTAGCTCCAGGGCCTACAATATGGCCAACAACAGAGAATAGTACAAAACTGTCTCTCTTTTGACACACTTACAGTAAGTGGTCCAGAGGAGAAAGGCCACTGATGATTAAAGTTATTAGTAATTGAGAGTTGAGATTATTAACATGCTTCAGGTCCCAAGCACCTCCAGCACCTCATGGTTCTTACTTTGGCTCTCTCATCCACACTTCCAGGCTTGCCTTCGGATTCATCAAATGATCTGAAACCTAGCTCACAACTGCTATCTTACTTCACTACCTGACATGTTTTTTGGGTGATTTCAAGGTCCATGTGGGCAACTGTCCCAAAGCATTGGATTCCTGGTTTATTAATCTTTTCAATCAGATCTTTCTAGGTCTTGATGTCACTAGAACTCTTCTTACTCTAACATCCTAAATCTGAGCTCTATGATCACCAAGGGAGCGAGGAGTACAGAGGGAGAAGAGAAGAGGGAGAGGCCCCAGCATTCAGACATAAAGTAGAGGAGAAAGAGTTAGCAAAGGACAATGAGATAGAAAACACACACACACACACACACACACACACAGGCACACACACACACAGGCACACACACACACACACAGGAAAACATAGGAAAACATGATGCCACAGGAAAACAAGCCATGTTTTTTAAGAGGGGTCAACTGTGTCAAATGCTATTGAGAAGTTGATTAAGGTAAGGAGAAAAAAATGGCAGTTGGATTTGGCAATATTAATATTATTGGTAATATTGGTAAGTGCAAGTTGGAGCCTGGGAATGGTATCCTAAACAATACACACTCTGAGTTAATATTTCTAGGAAGGTGCCACTGACTGGAGGTAGAAGGGAAAGCAGAAAATGAACTGGCTTGTGCACTATTGAGAGTATAACTTTTGACAAATGGGAGTGATTAATCAACTAGGAAGCAGATTCTGGGAGATTATATGAAGTCTCTAGCTAATACCCTAAAAATGTCAGGGGGAATTAAGTAGTCTAAGGAGAGTAGGAGAACCAAAACAAGTGTCAGTTACACAGGCAGACAGATAAGATCAAACAAGAGTTCAAGCAGGGACTAGAAATGGAATAACTAAGTATTTTCTGAACATATGCTGGCCATTGCTTTTTAAATAAAGAGAAGCTGAAGGCTAGATCAAGTAGAGAAGGAAATGTACATACTGAAGGAAGATTTGGGGCTGCTGAGGAACTGAATGGGTCAAAACTAGAGACTGAAAAGATTTTTTTTCACCAAGCAGACCAAACAGATGGAATGCTTGTAATCTTATTAATTGACCACAGTCTTACCTGTGTTCAGACCTTCAGTAGGCAGATAAGAGGGATCAGGTAAAGCATTATGCCCAAGTAGACCAGGAGAGTCCCACTCTCTTCTGAATTATAATGCACCCTCAAGTGAAATGCTGCTTTAGGCCAATTAATGAATTCTCTAAGCATCTGTATATTGAGGGGTGATTTACCCAGTAAGTCATAGGAAACCATTTATATTTCCCATCTTTCCACGGACCTGCCTACAGGATGATAATTATCAAACTCACCAAACCCAGGACAAAGTTTGCTTGTGATGAGGCATATATACATTGCAGTGGAGCTGTGCGCACAGCAGAAGGCAGCTTGAAATAGTTATATCCAGAAAAACTGTGCTGCTGAGGTTCCATCTTTAGCCTCATGCACTACGCTTTTGTTTTAAAAGACACAGAAATCTAAGCAAGGAACTGGAACAATGTTCTCTGGGCTGGTGACAAATCCTGTGGGCTGGGACATGCTAGAGGAGTTGTTATCTCATTGTCAGCTCTCTCCTCTCTCTTTTCTCATGTCAAGACAATTCAGAGACTGTTTTTTAACCTTTGTGATCTTTTATTCAAACATGAATTGAGGACCCACTATGATGGGTATAAAAAAATAAATGTGGATGACATGGGCTCTGCCGTTGAGGAGCTCACAGTTTGATGAAGGGGACAGATACGTATCAGAGAGTTAAAATAGTTGTAGGTGAAACACATGAGTTGTTCACTTGGTGGACGTCTCTCTAACCTCCATTCCACCTGCCCTGTATTGGGGAGTGTGGAGGATCGACCCAAGCCTCTGTGTGGACTTCATCTATTCTCCCCAGGTTTATGTTTTCACTGGACTCTTTTTAATGTAATAAATTTGAATGTGTCATTTGTACCTCTGAAAGGACCTGCAGACTAAGAGAGGTGTCTAACATTTAAAAATACCAACCTTAAGCCATGGGTAAGACACAAAGCAGATTGTTAGCACCATTTCACAAATTGATAAACCGAGGCTCTGAGAGTTTAAATAAAGCATCTGCTTTAGGGTGCTTCATAATTATCTGAGAGGCTTGTTAAGCATAGACCAGTGCTGGTTTCTATGCCCAGAGTTTCAGATTCAGTAGGTCTGAAATGAGACCATGGGATTGACATTTCTAACAAGTTTCCAGATGATACTTGGGACCACACTTTGAGAACCGAACCATTGCTCTAGTATTATTAGTATCTGACAGAGCTTGGCTATGAGCCCAAGTCTGTCTGCCTATAATAATTGCGCCCTTCCACTACATCACACTCTCTCTTGTTATACAAGTATTGTTCTTAATGTTTCTTTTATAGAACATTAGCTTAACAGCAGCAACAACAAGTTACATGGACCCAATGGACACAGGCAATAGGGTGGTGAAGGCCTGGGGCGGGGAACAGGCGTGGGCTAGAAGGAGTCAATGGGGAAAAAGGAGGACATATGTAGTACTTTCAACAATAAAGATTTAATTGAAAAAAATAAATAGAAATAAAATAGTTTGTGGTTTTTCAAAGGGCCATCTATAATAATCTATAATATGCTAATTAGACTGGACATTCTTCCGGATGAAGCCTGGGCTGCAGCCACTGTGGCTGCAAGGGATGGATCCAGGCAGCCGCCGCAGCTGCGAAGGCCTATTCTTGCATCCAGCCTCTAGTAGTATACTGTATAAACAGATGTACAGTATATGCCCTAGAATAGTGTTTCTGGAAAAAAATGTTTAGAGGATTAGCACTCCAGAATCAGCTTGAGTGTTAAGGTGCAGATTCTGGGCTCCATTCCAGATTTCCAGCTCCACTCACTCAGAAGGGGATAGATTGGCATCTAGAAAGTGCTTAGTGAATGTCTGCTGAGTAAGTATTTGCTCCCCTAATTTCCCATTTTCAGTACAATTACAGGATCTCCTTCCTTTCCATACAGATTCTCTCCTATCAAGTAAAGTTTACATGCCCCTGACTCATATTCATTGCATTTGTTATCAAGGAAAACTTTCACTGATCACTGGAAAGAAAATAGCTCCAATGGAGCAACATCCACAGCATAGGATGAATCATGCCTCACTATTAGTTCAGAATCTGTAGCATCTCAACTCTAGAATAAAGTTAAAATTTCTTCCTTTTCATTCTTAGCCACTATCCCCAGATTACTACTTCCAGAAGTCACTGTCAACCTCATACCCACCTGATTTTACTCCAAAGGGCCTCTGACTGGGCCAGAGAAATGGGCTTTCTGACATCACAATCCGGTGCAAAACATAAGGAGTCAGAGATGACGGCCTCTTCAGAGGATGTCAAGAAATTATGAGCTGTTTCTTTTCTATTCTTTATCCCGTTATAAATATTCCTGCCAGGACCCACCACTACCTTCTTGCTTTTCTCCTGTGGGTGGGCTCTTTCATCTTCTTTTTACTCTATTTTTTTCCCCTTCTGCCATAAATCTCAATTATTTATTTTCCCCATTCCCATTCAGTGTGTTTTCCTTTCCATAATGGTCTTGAATTATTTTATAGTTTTATTTTTTTCCCTGTTCACTCCTTCCCTTTACTTGCTTCTGCTCTAGTGTAACACTAATCCAGCCATTCCTCTACTTCCTGAACCATAAATCATGGTGGGGGAGAGTGTGTGTGGGCACGAGGCAGGAGAAGGCAGCCCCAGGTGGGTGGGCAAGGGAGGAGCATGCATCAGTGACTTGCTTTTAGGAGGTATCAGATTTGATCATTTTTCAGGGAACACAGCAGGCAGCCTGTAATTGGTAATAAAGATGCATCTTTCTATCATTTTTTGCTAGGCTGTACAGAACTTGGGTTCATTATGTCTGCAGTTTTCAAACTTTTCCACTTAGCTTTCCTCTGGCAGCTCTAGATCAAGTTAAAAGGAAGATAATTTTGTTATTAATACAAATTTTATTCTAACTATTCAATGTTTTCATAGATGTCAGTAACTTAAAAAAAAAGGCGTTCAAAAGGAGGAAACCTTTATACACATAGGCACATACCAATATACATACCCATATACATATTTGGGAAAGTTCTGACATTTGATAAGTTAGCCCTATGGTGACCTTATTTCAGTGGTTCTCAACCTTTCTAATGCCACGACCCTTTAATATAGTTCCTCATGTTGTGGTGACCCCAACCATAAAATTATTTTTGTTGCTACGTCATAACTGTAATTTTGCTACTGTTATGAATCATAATGTAAATATCTGTGTTTTCCGATGGTCTTAGGCTCTACAGCAGCTAGCAGGGTCACCTAAGACCATCGGAAAACACAGATATTTATATTACGATTCCTAACATTAGCAAAATTACAGTTATGACGTAGCAACGAAAATAATTTTATGGGTGGGGGTCACCACAACATGAGGAACTGTATTAAAGGGTTGCGGCATTAAAAAGGTTGAGAACTACTGCTTATTTTAAGGTTCCCGACCCCTCCCCCCCCCCCCCCCCCCCCCCCCGCCCCAGGAGCCTCTCTCTGGAAGGTGCCCATGGTCTTTTGTGGTCCTCTAATCTGAAGCAAGAGGATAAAATCCTAGGATAAAATCATAAGGTATACATGAGAGATTCCTATCAGAAGATTACAATTAGAGGCATAGGGAGTAGGCCTACCCAAAAGAAAGAACCTCTATCAACATTTTATTTTATTTTATTATTATTTTTAAAATTTTTTTTTATTATTTTTTAAAAATAAATCTTTATTGTTCAGATTATTATAGGTGTTCCTCTTTTATTTTTCCCCATTGCTCCCCTCCACCTGATTCCCCACCCCACCCCATGCCCTTACCCCCCGCCACTGTCTTCATCCATAGGAGTAAGATTTTTGTCCAATCTCTTCCCGCACCCCTCACACCTGCTTCCCCTGAGAATCATCAGTCCACTCCCTTTCTATGTCCCTGATTCTATTATATTCACCAGTCCATTCTGTTCTTCAGATTTTTCATTCACTTGATTTTTAGATTCACTTGTTGGTAGGTATGTATTTGATGTCATTTTGTTGTTCATAATTTTTATCTTTACCTTTTTCTTCTTCTTCCTCTTCTTAAAGAATACCCTTCAGCATTTCGTGTAATCCTGGTTTGGTGGTGATGAAGTCCTTTAGCTTTTTCTTGTCTGTGAAGCTCTTTATCTGACCTTCAACTCTGAATGATAGCTTTGCTGGGTAGAGTAATCTTGGTTGTAGGTTCTTGCTGTTCATCACTTTGAATATTTCTTGCCACTCCCTTCTGGCCTGCATAGTTTCTGTTGAGAAATTAGCTGACAGTCGTATGGGTACTCCCTTGTAGGTAATTAACTGTTTTTCTCTTGCTGCTTTTAATATTCTCTCTTTGTCTTTTGCCCTTGGCATTTTAATTATGATGTGTCTTGGTGTGGTCCTGTTTGGATTCCTCTTGTATGGGGTTCTGTGTGCTTCCTGAACTTGTAAGTCTATTTCTTTCACCAGGTAGGGAAAGTTTTCTGTCATTATTTCTTCTTATAGGTTTTCAATATTTTGCTCTCTCCCTTCTTCTGGCACCCCAAAAATTCGGATGTTGGTTTGCTTGAAGTTGTCCCAGAGGCTCCTTACACTATCTTCATATTTTTGGATTCTTTTTTCTTTTTGTTTTTCTGGTTGGATGTTTTTTGTTTCCACATATTTCAGATCTTTGGTTTGAAAAGATCTGAAATATGTGGAAACCCTTTGTGGGCTGAGTGCAAAGTCTTCGTGTAGTTAAGCCTTAATTTCTGTTGGTACACTGGGAGGAATTGACCTCCAGGCCAATTAGCTGTGAGCACTCCCTGTATCTATAATGGAAGAACTGCTGCGCTGAAGACACGCTTATGGGGCAGGACTTGTTTCAGTGGGGCTTTGGTGCTCACTGAGTCTGCCTCTTGAATGTGTCACTTATGGATGTGAGGAGTTGAAATCTGGTGTCTCACACTGACCACTAGGTACACTGGCTTCTGGATCTCCAATGGGGTGCAGGTCAGCTACTGTCTGAGGCCACTCAGCAGGAGCTACAGTGAGAGCTGCAGTTTTCTCCTCTTTGCTTGGGGTTTGGAGGTTTTGGAGCTGTCTGACCCAGGCTGCAAGTTTGCTAGGTTAAGCTGTGATAGGGCAGGCCTTTCTTATGCTAATTGAGCTGCTTGGAGCTTGGGTGGGTTTGTAGGTTGTGCAGGGCGTGGCCTCAGGGTGTCACTAGGTTAGGGCGTGGCAAACAGCAATGGCTGCTAGTTAGCCGGCTCTGAGTCTCCAAGGGCATCCGCGAGTCCCATGCCCCAGTACAGTAAACAATTATTCCTGCGCGCAGCTCTGCAAGCAAGCCACCCTCACTGGCAGACTGTCCAGCTTCTCCCCATAGGAGTTTGGGTCCCCCGCGTCTCCCCAGAGACTGGATTTCAGAGTAATCGGGGGCTTGTCTCCATTTGGGTGGAAAAAAGCAATGCACCCAGTGGCCAGCAGCCAGCCCAGATCACGCGCCTCCGTACCTCAGCTTTTCAGCGCTCGTGCATGTCTCAATGCTCTTTTCTCTTTCCTTCTAGTTGTAGAACTTCCACTCAGCCAGCTTTCCCGTGGTTCTGGGTGATAGACGTTTTGTCTTTTAGTTGCAGTTTAAATTGTTGTGGGAGGCAGCAGTTTAGGTGTTTACCTACGCCGCCATCTTGGATTCTCCTAGGCCATTATATCTCTATCAACATTTTAGACTTCTGGCAAGACAGTGTGGATGACACTTAGGGGATAATAATAGGCTGTATTGACATTTCCTAAATATTTGCTATTATTTTCTCCAATTTGTGCAGTAAACTGAGAAAGAGTCAGGCATACATCTTGTGATGGATGGTCTCTGGTTCTCTGTCAGTTGCTACTTAGGTTGCTCTTTGGCCCAACTGTGTCATAGGGATGTTATCTAGTTGGATACTTGTAAAATGAGTGCTTCCAAAAAGCAAGCTTTATGGAAGTATATGCAGAGTTTACATTTTGTCTGTGGCCACTCAAGTATGTAACTTGTTATTCATGTTCATTCATTCCACCAATATTTTCTCAGTTTCTAAATGCAAAGCAATGGGTATGTGGCATTGAGTGATATAAGATAAAATCTGATCTGGTGTCCCTGCATCCATGGTCAAGGAGAATAATATATAACTAGTATTTCCCCAATTGTGGTTGCTTTGGAACACTGAAGCCATGTGCTATTAATGAGTATTTGGAGTGAAATAAATAGGTTCCAGAGTAAAATCAATGGGGATAACCTTGGGAAAAATAAAATTTAAAAAAGTTTATGCACTGCAGGATTTCTCAAGTCTTTGATTATGCTAATATATATTGGCAGTTATAGGACCAAGTGGGTAGAGTTCTTCCAGATTCTAGCTTGGGAAAGCTGCCTAACTTAGTGTGGAAAGGGGTTAAGAGCTGTTTTGGGTGAACAGAGTAGAGGATTTTTTTTTGAACAAGGAAAATCAAGGAATCCACAGAGAATACTGCTTTTAAATCGAATACTAAAGGCTAGGTAGGATTTGGAATTGGGACTTGTGAGGACAAGTTATTTTGAAGAAGGGTACTTGAAAAAAAACAAATGGATAGAAAACATAACATATGTAGGCGAAAGATTAGGTGAGGTAGCTTGTTGAAGAGGAGTCAATTGTGGTGAATAAGGGCTGGAAAGATAGATTAAATCTAGGAAGATTTGACTCAATAGAAATGATAAGTACTTTTTTTTCTAGTCTTAAAAAAACCCAATAACTTCCCAGAAGCAGTTACCAGCCCAGAGTTTGAGACTGCGCAATGGAGAGAGATAGTAGGTTGTGTCCTTGAGCAAGATGCCTCGCATCACACTTATCCTCTGTTTTCCACGTGAAAAAATGGGGATGACCATATTGACTCCTTGGGTTATTGTCATTAAATGCATGTTCTATGCAATCTGCTTAGTATACTTCTGATATATAGTAATTACTTAATAATTATTAGTTAGTTACTAGTTTCTGTGGAGAGAGAAAAGTATGAGCAAAGACTACAGGTATTCTCAAAAACATAGGACACTGGTCAATTCTACCTGCTTTGACTAGCCTCTGTTAATTCTTGCATTTTTAGATTTCCTGTGCCCCAGATTTCCATCTGTACTTCTACATTTTAAATGTGGAAATTTGGTTATTTCAGGCCTCATTTTCTTTGCCTTTGGGGATTTTACTTTTGGGACTATCTACTCTATCCCCAGTCCTCAGTGGGTTTGTGGTAAGTGTCTGACAATTGGTTCTCCTCTCTCTCTTTCTCTCTCTCTCATGACTTATTATGAATTTATTGATATAAAGGATGTGTAGCATACAATTTATGATTAAGAATAATATAAACAGTATTCTTTATTTTAAATTCCATAAAGCCAATTGATTCACATATAATATTTTTGTTAAAGTTTTTAATCTATAGATAGCCTATGGTTGCAACTGATGAATATGGAGAGTTCCAATATAAATATTGGTTGAAATCATCTTTGCATTAAGGAGAAAGACAACCATAAAACAATGGAGATGTATGCCAGAAATTTATTCTTTCTTCAAGGCCTTAAGAAATTTTATTGTTGAATCAGATAATAGTTTTTTAATTACCTGATGAATATTTCCTCAACTTTTTGTGCTGTTAACAATGTAACAACTATAGAATGACACACATAAATTTAATATGCATTATCACTATTTTCTCTATCACTTAAAATAGTTTAGACAATCAGCAAGACAACCCCTATTCTTTGTGCAAAATGGTGGTAGTGTATATACAAAAGGTACAGTACCTGCCTTCTCAAACTTGAGGTCAATTACCTCAATAATGTTTGGATCAATCACCCAGCATGGAGGGCTAGCTATGGTCCATGTATCCAGCACTATGTTGAGCCTTGCAGTGGTCGGCAAACTGTGGCTCTGTTGACTGAGTTTGCCGACCACTGTTCTAGAGGATTGAGAAGGAAATTACATAATGGTCAACCTTTTGAAATATACTCTTGCCATACTCTGTTCTTTGTTGGGTCAAATGGATTTACTATGTTGTAGCCATAACTTGCAGAATTGGATTAAAGAGACTAGAATTCTTTTCCAAGGGCTCTCCCTTATTCAGAGACTGGTCTAGGGACTTGATCATTTAAGATGAAGCCAAGGGAGGTTTTCTCGTGATATCAGTACTGAAAAAACATTCTCACCGGGAAAATGCTGGCACAGCCCTTTCTCCTGCATCCCCCTGCAGCTTCTTGCATTGAGAAGGAAGAATGTTTTGCTGCAATTTTCCCAGCATAGACCTGCCTCCACCAGTGCCATTTTAATTTGATTCTAGAATACCTCTCAGGCCTACTCGCTTTAGTCTCATCACAGCATGTTCCAGAAACATTTTTGGCTCCTATTTTTGCTATTTGGTGTCAGCAATTCTAAAATGAATGCTCTATTTTATAGAGCCACATGATTAAGCGCTGGAGAAAGTATCACAACCCTGGTCACCTTGTTTCAAGGGATGCTCTGACAGGTGTCATGCTTCTGACACAAACTTATGCATTAATTCACCAGCATTACAATTTTGCTTAATGATTAACATGTATTTCCAATTTATATTATCAGAATATATCCAGAAAATGTTAATGATAACCCACCATTATCCATTCTTAGCACCTTCTCTAAAATTCTATCAGTAAGTGAAAAGCATCTAAGTTTGAGGGAATCCTTTCTCCAATTTGAGACTTTTTAAATAAAGGTGTGAATATCACTGTTTCTATTACTTGTGAGCAAGTGAGGCCGAAATGCAGGACCCTTTCAAAGCCATCCTAAAGGGATAGAAAATAAAATTGCTGAGGTTAGAGTTTACTGTACTGAAAATGAAACTGTGAACACTAATTGCCAATTGCACAGGTGTGGCTGTCCACAGCACATTTAAATTATGTTAAGATTAGTTTTCAGGTTCAAATATCTATATTTCCTCCCAGACCCGTTCTTTGAAATAATACAGCTGGACATGGGACCAGAGTTTCTAAATTGGCTGTCCTGCTGGGAATTGTTTAAAGGCATATTCTCCTACCTACTCAGACCATTGCCATTACTTTCACTGGAATCCACTGGGCTGACCTGAATCTTTACCCTTTAGAACTTACTTGTGGTTTTCAATTTAAGCTTTCCCCCCCCCTTCTTCTTTTCAATCTGTTATTAAAAGGTTTTACTGCAATACCATTCCAGACAAATAGTTACTATTTGTGTCATGGTCAGCGTGTTGATGTCCCTCCTGTCTTTGGGGTCTTTTCTTTTCTGTGCCCCCACCTTATACGAAGACAAATGTTACTCCTCATCTTAAAGGTTAATGTGGATGGAGGCATCCCATGATCTCACTGGCAGTGCAGTGATTTTCATGAGCGTTGGTACCCTCGTTGTTTATAGATGACAGCAGGGACAGGTGTGCTCACCACCACATGCAGGCTGAGAAAATTAGGACAAGTGCATGTTTAATCCTTTCCCAGATAAATAGAAATGCTATTTTTTTAAATCATGCCTCTGAGAAGGACATGCTGAATACTATAAATACAGGTCTGCAATTAACAACTGAAAACTGAGCTACATATTCACTGTATCCTTCCCCCTAAAAAGTCCCTTTGATGGGATATAGCCATCTTTTCAATGGTCTTTCTGCTCTTCTTTCCTTCCTTTCCCCCATCCCTTGCCCCCTATCCTCTTACCTTCCCTCCCCTCTCCTCTTCTTCCTTTCCCCTTCCTCTCTTCTTCCCTCCCACCCCCCCCTCACTTTCTTCCCTCTCTCCTTCCTTCCATACAAGGAGTGAATTCCCTATTGGCACTGTAGTAAGATTTTGGTAGAATGGAACCATCCTATATAGTAAAGACTTAATATGCTAATTAGATCAAACAGCAGAACAACCATCTGGACGACCTTCCGAATGAAGCTGGGGCTGCGAGAACCAAGCCTCTTGCATAAATTTTGTCCATCGGGCCTCTAGTTTGTTATAAATGAATATGCCTGAGATTGCCTCTAGGGCCCATAGCTATAGGGGGTGAATATAATTAGGGACAATATTCATTGTTAGAGTCAAGTATTCACTTACCTCTCAAAATTATTTTTCTCTGACCTGTCATATGTGTCCCTGTTTAGGGATAAAGCACTGGCCACTATAAAAGTGCAAAATATTGAACAGTACTTACCTTTTATAAAATTATTTATTTTTTATTGATTAAGATATTACATGTGTACATATGAACAGTACTTATCTTAAATCTATGTTTCTCTCAATCCCCATAACCAAAACACCACAATTTCTCACCTGTATTATTGTAATAACTTCCTAACTGGTCTCCCTAATTCCACTGCAAATGATTCTATAATTCATTCTACAGCTTCTAGACTGAGCATTGATGAACACGAATCAGCCCATATCATGCCATGCTTAGAATAAAACCTAGCATTTTATTGTGGTTTACAAAACTGTCTGATCGGGCCCCCATTTACATCTCCCCTCTCATGCCCTTACTTCCCATCTCAGCTCTCTTGCTCCAGCTATACTGGCCTCCTAACAAACTAGATCTCAGCTTAAATATCACCTCATCACAGAAGCTTTTCTTGACTACCTTAAATGTATTAGCTAGGTAGTCAACCTTCCTCGATCACCCAGTTTTAATTATCTGCATAACTGTGAGCATTATTTAATTTGTTCTTTGTGTGTGTGTGTGTTTATTTCTTTGTTGTCTATGAACTATTTCCTGGAATGGAACTTGGTGGCATGAAGGAACTTTCCTGTCTTGCTCAATATCATATCCTAGAGTGTTTAAAATGGTGCATGACACATATGGAGGCACTCAATTAATGTTTAGAAAATGAATAAATAAATAATAGTACATGCAAGACATGTAAATATGCCACATGCACAAAGAAAGCTGCACACTGACATGTTGCATGTCCTCACTTCTCTTCTTACCCAGCTTAGATTCCACCTCCATGATTCTCTAGCTGTGCCAAGAGGCAAGGAAGGATTCTTCCCCAGAACCTACTCCATTGCCCTGCCGACACCTTGATTTCAGACTTCTAGTCTCTAGAACTGTGAAAAAAAATTCTGTTGGTTTAAGCTATCCAGTCTGTGGTTCTTTGTTATGGAAGTCCTAGAAAGCTAATACAATGCATTCATAATTTTTGTAACTATTCCTGGGTTAGCCTCCATGGACATTCACCATACACCCCTTCACCAGCAAGCATGGCAATGATTGGTATCCTTGAACCTCACCAACAGAGGATATTTGTCAAGTTTCTGGGTGGCTGTCCTTCGCAGAGGTGATAAATGATACTTCAGTGCAGTTTCAATTTATGTTTTCCTTTTCATGAGTGAGTATCTTATCATATGAAAAAACAGTTACTAATGTCTCTTTTTCTATGAATTCTCTCTTTACAACTTTTGCCATTTTATTGTTTGTTACTGTAATTTTTGTTCCTATTTATAATTATTAGTGCTTTGTGATATGTATTACAAATATCTTTTCCAGTTTATCATTTCTCTGTTGAAATACCGGCTTGCTAAGTTTTTGTTTAGAGTAATTTATTAATCTTCTGTGTGGCTTCTGGAATCATAGATAGGAAAGTCTTCTTCACTCCAAGTTTATAAAGGAACTCACCCATGTTTTCTCAGAACTTTGTTCTTCATCAAAGCAGTTCATTGGAAAACTTCACTTGCATCCAACTTTATCTTTTCCCATATGGTACACAGTTTATTTCAACACCATTTATTCTTAAAATGTTACCTTTATCATATAATGAATTCTCATATATATTTTGAACAAATTCTGTAAAATCTATTCTGGTTCATTGGCCTGTCTTTCCATTTGTGTGCCAATAAAACCTGTCTTAATTCCGAAGTTTTGTAATATATTTTAATATGTAGGAAGGCTAGTCAATTCTCCACCCGTGTTCTCTAATGAACCCACTTTAATTAAGCCTCCATCCTCATTACTAAAATTGCTCTTATCAAGATTTTCAGTGGTTTCCATGTTGTTTAGTCAAATGGTAGGTTCTCAGTCCTCATCTAACAACTAGTCAGTATAATTTGATATAGTTGGAAAGTCCCTCCTTATTAAAATTCTTTCTTCAGGAATAGCTTTCTCTTCTTATTTCACTGGTTGCTCCTTCTTAATTTCCCTTGCAGTCTTTTTCATTCCTCTGACCTGCATGTGCCCTGTGTGTCCCGTGGCTTAGTCTTATGACACCCTCTCCAAACGCATTTTCTAGGTGATCTCATTTAGGAACAGAGTTTTAATTGCCATCTGTATCCTAATGATTACCACATTTTCTATTTCTAGCCAGGTCCTCTCTCATGAACTCCAGACTCATATACCCAACTGTTTACTCAACATTTCCCCTTGTACTAAAAATTACTCTCCCCAAAACTGCTTCCCTCTACAAAATCTGTTCTTCTTTCAGTTGAACAAACCCCAAATCTTGAAGTAATCCTTAACTCTTCTCTCTCTCTTATACCTCACATCCAATTCATTAGCACATCCTCTGAGCTCTAATTTCAAAATATTTCTGGAACCCACCCATTTGTCAACATCTCCACTGTCATGCTCTGGCCCAAGCTGTGGTTATCTCTTGGAAGAATTATAGCAGCATTCTCCTACCTGTTCTCTCTGCCACTCCTGTAGTCTATTCCTCCCATAGCAGTCAGATGGATACTTCATAAGACATATCAGGTCATGTCACTTTTCTGTGTAAAACTCCCCATAGGAATATCCCATCTCACTCAGAGCTAAGGTCAAAGTCTCCGTCATGACCTAAAGGCTCTCAACAATGTGATCTCCATGATGACCTCATCGCCTACCATCCTTGCCCATTCTCTTCCAGCTGCAAAGCCTTGCCACTTGCTGTTCTCTAATATGTTATTTCATTAAATTCTCACAACCATGCACTGTGAGGATTAGCATCCTCATTTTGCAGATAAGAAACTGAAGCATGAAGACTATAAGGTTCTTCCCAAGTTTACTCATTAGTGGAAGCAACACTATAATCTAGATCCCTTGGGTGGTTAATTCTATCCTCTTTTTATTATAGACATCACCTGGTTTTCAGTTCCACCTCTATTGCTGTGCTATTTGGAGTACCTCTCTGGGTAACATATCTTGGCTAAAGTCCTACTATGAGGACTTCAGACCAGTGATCTCAAAGTTCCTACACTCAGATGCTTTGTAACTTCATGACTTTGGAGGAGTCTCCAGTAGTGCTCCAAGTGAGAATGTTAGTGATTGTCATGAAATGAGGTATACAGAGAGCAAAACCTGGGCAGGAATTATAGAGAGGAAATCTTACTATTGCATAAGTGGGGAGGTACCGAAGACTTATTTATGATGACTTAGAGATTCCTTCTAGGCCTGCCCGTCTTTGACTTAGATTATTTCAACTCAGAGTATACATGCGAATAAACCAACCTGTCTTTATAGACTCCTCTCACCATCTTCATCAGATAGGTATGGAGACAGACAAAAACTTGCTTTTTTAAAACTCTCAAGCTCAAAGTACCTTCTTTTTGCATCTTTTAAACTTAGGAGTTTTGTCTAGCTACTTATCTCCCTAATTCTGCCTATACTCAGGTACACCTATAACTCACTGGCCCAGGATCAAACCAGTTAGAGGGCGGGAGGATGATACTTTTATTCCTGTCTCTAAACATACCTGCCTCCTCCTCACCTGAGGAAGATTGTCTTCAGCTTGTCCAGGATTTATCAGATGGCCATGACATCACTCCTCCTGGATTTAGTTCTGCACCTGCCATTATCTTGTGGTGCCATTTGCTTTGCCACAGCCAGGCCTCCTCTCTGTTAAGGCATGGCTCTCATGGTCTTGGACTAAGGCCTTCCCCAACTTCCTCCAGTCTTCTACCTTCAGTCTCCTACAGTGCTGTTCATGTTCCCTATAGGAACTTGGATAAGTTATCGAGGGACTGGAAGAGAACACAGTTGGAGAGAAGATAACATCACTGCTCCATTCTCCTGTGGTAGAAATAAAATTACAACTTTGGGTTGCACAGGACCAGCCACTGTTCTTTATTGCCTTTCAATCACATTAAATCTGACTCAGAGCCTCATCCTACCTAGATGGCAAGAAATTAAAAGTCAGTTTTCATTTGTGGTCTCTCCTCAGCCTGCAGTAAGCAAGGTTCCATGATTAGAGATATTACTCGATCAAACCTGTACCCAGGCCAGCCTTCTAAGAGCCACACGGCTGCCGCATACAACTGGCCTGGGGGTGGCAGTCCCCCAGACGGTGATGTGAGTCGAAACTCTGGAGATGGGCAATTATTTAATAAAACTGTACATATAATAATAAAACCACAAATAAGGCAGTAAGGAAATAAATAAATCCATATGTTATTTCCTATACCAAGTTGACTCATCATGCCTACTCCCCTTTGAACCCAGTCCAAATGCCCGAGTCTATGTTTTCTGTGACCTGCACAGGGTACGTTACACAGTAACATGGGAAAATATATTTCTTTGTTATAACACGTCATAATCCAGTTAGTCTTCACACTACCTGCCCTAGTAGCTAGGGACTACTGTTTGCTCCATTTCACAGAGATACAGAAATAAGTGACTGGCTGCTATGGCTCAGGGTCCATGCCCTGAACACGTACCACTCTTTGTTCGTCTCACCTAAGTGCAAGGTGCCAGAGACCTCACGGCTCCCACTTTACAATAATGGAGCAAAGGCAGGGGTGGGTTCTGTCGCTTGCTCATGATTTCTCAGCGACGAGAGTGAGAATGGAGCCAGGATCCAAGGTCAGGCCTTTTCAATCCCATCACCCTCACTCTTTATTTTTTTTAGTCCTTGGTCTTCTTCTTGGTTCATCTTTCTTTTTTTAATCCGATTCTCCAAGGGTAATGGGGCACCTGACTGTGTTTCCCAGCTTGCTCTTCTATGCAGGGAATGTGAGGTAATGTGAGCAGAGGAGGGTCCCAAAGGGAGGCAGTGACTAAGGTCACCTCTGCCCATGTGTGCTCTGCCATCACCTTATTTCTTATTATTTTTAACCAGACACAGACCAACATGATGTAGACACAAAACTAAAGGGACAGAGAGAGATCCAATAAGCACACTGAGAGAGAATATTTTGTCTCAAGGCCAGGCTATAAATAAACTGTTTATAGTACACATACCCTCCCTCATGCTGTAGGATCTCAGGAATAGAGGCAGAGTTTAATCATTTCATCCTCTGCAGTGAAGGCCTCTATGGTTTAATATGCACACACCACAGATTTCAAACATTGCTGCTGAAATTTAGTCTGCAACAAAAACCTAGCTGTCTTCTTGACTTGAAATGTGTTCCAAAATGTATAATAAAGGTCTATTGAAACCAATAAAGCATCTCTGGAAAATGCTGGTTTAACCCACACAGTCAATTCTCTTTTTCATAAATTCAATTTGTATTATTTGGTTGAAGAGACTGTTCTCTGAGCCCTGACATACGCGGGTGCTGAGGTTGACACTCAGCCCAGAGTTTGCATGGAAAAATCTGTGGGAAAAGTCACATAATTGATCTCATTTGTTAGGTATGTCAGGCCCTGCCTGGATCCAAACTCTGCATGCCTCTTCTCCCTGCAACTAAAAGCTTCTGGTCTAACAGTGTGGCCTTTCTCTAATCCCTGGCTCTAAGTACTAGTAACTCCAGCCTAACTCTGAATGGGCCAGGCGTGGCAGGGGCTTGCCCTCTGGCATGCGCTCCACTGCTCCTGATTACGCCCTGCTGTTCACTTCCAAGACCTAGTCCTTGTCCTCCTAGTGCTGAATTCCCAGCTCCTACATCCCTGCTTGCCTTTCTGCCTAGTTCCCTGCTTCTTCACAGAATTGAGAATCTTACCTGTTTATGCTTATCCTCCTCATTCCCAAGCCTAGTATTCTCATTTTGACACTGTGAATGTTTGGGCTCTGAGAACAGTCTATTGGTTATAGAAATTCTGTTCAGGTAATCTTCAGGTGATTCTTAAGGGTGGTTGCTCTATAATTTAGTTGCAATTTTAATGTAGTCATGTCAAGAGGCAATCACAGAGCTTACCTACTTCATCATCTTGATTAGTTCTCTTTCCCATCAAGCAGGGTCACCTATACAGTATAGTCCTTTAAGTGCAATATTGCTGGCAAGTTTCAAATACGGAGACTCAACATTAACATTCTGGACAGTGTTAAAAAGAGAACAAATGGCTAGACTAATTTGGCTAGATAGATGGCTAGTTAACCCATCCTAATGGATAGGGTACAGAAAAGATATAAACCTATTATCATGGCAAAGACAGCCCATATTAGACGTATATCTAGTTATTGAATTTCCATAAATACTCACTTAGTACATAAGTCCCATTGTATTGTGGTCAATTGTTTTTGATAGGAAGCTCACCGTCTTTGTGTACAGAATTGACTTCTTCATAGTTTTTCTACCTTGGTGGGGCATTCCTCCTCCTTGTCAGTCCCCTTTCACCTGTGTGCAAACATGCCCTGCCAACACAATGTGCTAATTAATACTTTCCTATTCAGTTTTGTATCATCTTTGTCAAAGCCTTAAAGGCGGTTATGTTTTTCCTGGTCACCATGAGTCTACTGTGAGAAGCCTATCAGCATTAGCTGAGACATATTTTAAGTGTCTACTAAATGTCAAGCACTGGGGAAGCTAGATAATTAAAGGCGTTTCCACTCTTGAGGACTTCAGAGATCAGGAGGAAACTGCATATTAACAAATGATCATAATAAGATATGCAACTTGTATAACACAAGTCTTTGGAAGCACAAAGGAGCAATTTTCCATTCATTCACACTTTATTGAGCACTAAATATACTACCCTTTACCTCTTTGCACACAATATGCCATAATTGCCTAATCCTCACAGCTTCCAACTACACGGTAACATTTAGTCTAGCTAGACAAACACCGTGTAGTGAGGAAAACTGAAATTAAAAATAAATTTTAAAAATCAAATATAAGAAAAGCATTTATTATGGCTTTCCTTTTTTCTTATAAAACACCTTCTTTATTTTGGGAAAGAAACAGAGAAAGAAATCTTTTTATCTCTGTGCTATGTAAGTATTGTTTAGATTGTACCTTTTTAACCATTATTTACATTTGATTCTGATTTCATGGGCATACTCAATTAAATTGGACAAATCCAAAGAGAGTCTCAATTATTTAATTGAGCATTTGTGAGTATTACAAATATTCATGTCTCTGGCCAAATTAATTAAGAAAGGGATCTAGTTAATAGAGAGTTGCTGTATATATGCATAATATAACTTGTTGGTCAGTTTTCAGCCAAAGACTAGCACAATGAACTCTAAATTTGTTTTAAAATTAATCTATTCTCCTATTGCTAATTTAAATGTTCATTAGTATCTTATAAGGTTTTGGAATACATACATACATATGTGTATATATTTATAAATATATATAAATTTTACAATATAAATATGGACTGGTGGTGAATTTCATATTTTTTAAAAAGGAATATAGCATCTTAGATTAACTAGCTTTTCCTAGCAAGTGAAAAATTATTTTTATTTTTTCAAATTTGTTTTTAATTCAGTCTCACAGTAGTTCTATAAGATTGAAATATTATTACACTAGTATTTTTATCTTTTTACACATAGGTCAACAGAGCACAAAAGATTAAGCAACTCACCTGGTGTTATATAAAATAACTTTACCTGTGGTTTTTTTTTCCCAACAAGATTTTAGCCTATTAAATATTCTAACACCACCATTCTTATTTATCTATTAGTTGAAAAACTTCACAGTTTGATATAATCAATTATTATTGATTGTCTACTAGGTATAGGATGGCAATTACAAAACAGGTAGCAAAATTGATTTCCTCAAGGAACTTACAGTGTAAATATTGATGTATAAGATCACCTTCACATGGGGTAGAATAATTATAATAGTTATCATGAAAAGTTGTTGGTTGTTCTAACCAATGAAAATACTATTGGTCAGAATCCACTCTATGGTTATTCCATTGCTGGCCCTAGCATCTGTGTGATATATTGGCAAGAGAATAGACAAATAGACCAGTGGAACAGAATGGAGTACAAAAATATACCCACATATCTACAGACATCTGATTTAAAAAAAAAAGGTGTCACTATAAATCAGGGAGAAAAGATGGTATTTTCAATAAACGGTGCTGAGGTACATGGATATTCATATAGAAATGAATGTAACTTGATACCTATCTATCTACACCATAGTATTTTGAGATGAATCATAGACTAATTGTGAAAAGTAAAACAATAAAGCATATAGCATATAGCAGATGACATAGGAGAATATCTTCCTGTTCTTGGAGTAGGCAGCTATTTTAATATAACTCAAAAATATTAACCATAAAAAGATTGATTAAATTATATTTATTAAAATTAAGAAACTTTATCCACCCAAAGTGATCATTGCAAGAGTGAAAAAGTACTCAGAGGTTGGAAATATTGCAGTGCAAATATCTGACAAAGAATTCATTTCAAAATATATAAAGAACACCTGTTAATCATTTAAAAAAGGCAGATGAGTGAACTAAAAGTAAAATGGGCAAATGATTTGAAGACAATATGCAAATAGCCAATAAACATAAGAAAATGTGCTCACCATCAATAATCATCAAGAAAGTACAAATTAAAAATGCAATTGCAGTAGTGAGATACTGCTATAACCCCACCTGAAGCCCTGAATTAAGAGGTCCAATGATATCATGTGTCCTTGAGAATTTGGAGCAACTGAAACTCTTATTACTGCTGGTGGGAGCATACATTGGTATAATTGCTTTGAAAACTCAATAGTATCTACTCAGTGTAGACATATGAAACAACAGATATGCAAACAAGAGTTCATGATAGCTTTTTTCACAATAGCCCCAACCTGTAAACAACTTAAATGCCTATCAGTAATAGAATGGGTAAACAGATTGTAGAATATTCATACAATGGAACAATACACAGTAATATAAAACATGAACTATTGCTGTAGTTGTATGAGCATGAATTAATCTCACAAACTATTGACAAAAAAGAAGCCTAACACAAAGTCCCTACATATTGTTTGATTGCATTTATATGAAATTTTAAAACAGGCAAAGCTAATTAATGGTGATGTAGATCCAAGAGTGGTTAGTTATCTCTAGATAAGTGTCTGGACAAAATGGGTCACAAAAGTGCTAATCCTCTGAGGGCATCTTTATATCATCCACAGCGCCATGTGTGTGAGCAATGCACTGTACATACGGACATTTTATTTATAAATGCTCCATACATGTCCAATAAGTTAAATGCAATGGAACTGTTTATATGTATGGGACACAGCGACCAGGACAGACGGGATCCCACTACTGTGTTTTTTAGCCTACTTAGCAAGCTTCCCACTGCAAAGACACATTAACGTTAGTGGTTCTGAATAATGAAGCTGGGGCTGTTTAAAACAGCAGGCTGGCATCAGAGGAAACATTTCCATATCATTCTAGATTAAATAAAACATTTACCATGTCATGCTTTCTTTTCTGGTAATTTTGCCTTGTCCTTCATGATAGTGATTTGTTCCATATGGCCACTCATTTGGGATAATAACAGGCCAAGAGACCTGACAAAGGGAAATAAGACCCTACCTGATCACAAATATTCCATTATGTTTTCTTGAGCTGTGGGCCTGGTAAAACTGTCAGTGTCTTAAAACAAAGAAACTGAACTTGAGTCTACATATTAGGGATTCAATGACTGCAGTAGCCATAATCAATTATATAGTAAGTGAGCGACATGGCTATAAAGGGAGGCCACCGTCAAAATGAACTATTTTCCTTGTGTCGAGTCAAACAACAAATACTTTTTAGTGGCTATTATATGTGCAGCCCTGTGATAAGTACTGTGCGGTATATGAGAGAGAGAAGATAGATTCTTTATACTTCAAAAATGTATAATGCAGTTGGGGAAATAAAACATTTAAGAAGAGTAACATATAAATAGGACCAAAATGTGCTATAAAACTGCAGAAGAGGGAGAGGGCATTGCACTGGGAAAGCTTTGGGAGTTGGTAGGAGTTGAGGCAGGAATTACACATAGGAATTAAAGGTGGAGGCTGAGGCCTACGTGCAAGGAACATTCAGGAACAACCCAGCCCCATTTGTCTGGGGCAGGGTTTTTTTCATCTCAGCACTATTGATGTTTTAGACTGTGGAATTCTTTGTTGTGGTGGGTAGTGTAGGATATTTAACAGCATCTCTAATCTCTACCAACTAGATGGCAGTAGTTTCCTTCTGACTTATGACAACCAAATGTGCCCTAGGGAGTCAAGTTGCCCACAGTTGAGAGCCAATGTACTAGAGAAAAAGTTCACGGAAGGAACTAATGGGATTTATATGCCATAATAAGGAGTTTGGATTTTACTTTTCATACAAGGTGGGGCAAAGGTAGGTTTACAATTGTTTGCATGGAAAATAATATAATAATTAACAAACAATAATACAAGAATAAACTTTGTGTTTTCCATATTCACAGCTGTAAGCCTATTTATACCCCACCGTATATAATAGGGAGCCAATAAAAACATTTTGCTGAAGAATGGCAGGCTGAAAATTGCAGTTTGAAGTTGATGGATATGATCAAGGCCCCTAAGAAAAACTGGAAGAAGGCATTGTGGGGGAAAAAGTAAGACCAACCCAAATCTCATTTTAATAGTTCAAGCATGAAACGATGAAGGTTGGTGGTGCAGGGCTAGAGAACACTAGGGCCTGTAGGCATTGTTAATGCCCTGCGACCACAAAGTTCTATTTGGATCAGCATTTCAACATCATGTTGCAGGTTTTATCTGAATACCAAGTTCTCAGACATACTTCATCCTTTAGGACAACGAAGGCACAGATCTCCCAGCGCCCACTCATGGGCTTCCCTGGAGAGGGGAACAGCATAAGCAGCACCTAAAGCAGCCTGTAGCTTGGGAAGCTTGGCTGGGAGTGCTCCATTGCCTGCTGGTTAGGAAAAGCAGTGTAGCAGCACAGGACGAAGCATGTGGTGCAAATCTTCTGGAACCTCCTTCAGGCCCAAGGAGAGAAGACTGGCAGCAACTTCTAAGCTCCCCAAAGCCTCCAAAGCAATACTTCATTTTTAAAATGTTTTGTGTTATTGTTAATCCTCACTGGAGGATATTTTTTCCATTGATTTTTAGAGAGAGGGGTGGGGAGGGATGGGGAGATAGAGACATCACTGTAAGAGAGACACATTGATTGGTTGTCTCCCACACATCCCCCAGGGAATCAAACCTGCAGCTCAGTGCGTGGGCTGGCACTCCATCCACTGAGCCACACCACCCAGGGCTCCAACGCAGTGCTTTCTCGTACTCCATCCTCTCTAGAAATTTCCAATTTAAACCTAATTATGGTAAACATATTTTAATAACTATGTTTTCTTTTCCTCTGGTAAAATAGCAGTGGGAGGAATAGGGGAAATGAATGTGTCCTGAGCTCTCCACTCAGATGGCCATTTCACAGGCTCCCTGAACCAGGCTGGGATACTGGGAAACCTGTCGGTGAGGCTGAGCTGCACAGAAGACTGCTTCTTCTGGTTCAAAAGCAATACTTGAATGCATTTAGAGAAGTGTTTTAAAACACATGTAATAAAGATGTTTATTTAAAAACCCCCACAAATACTTAAAGGAAAAGACTACTAAAATTGAGAAAATTTGACAAATATATAATACAAAACTAGTAATTTTAAAATATAGCAAATATGTTAATTAATAAATTTTAATTTCCAAACTTAAAAAAGTTAGTTTATCTCAGTTATATTTTAATGAGAAATTTCATGCAAGACAACTTCAAGTAGGATTGTTAATATTCAAAGTTAAATTTGAATGAATGGACAAAAGTATATACCCAGGTTGAAAGATTAAATTAATACTGAAGGTGTCATTTCTCTTCAGTCAATCAATGTACTTAATTTTGAATATTTTTGGAAATATAAAGCATTATTTTAATGTAATGTTCACCTATAGTTTTTGTAGAGTTGAGATTAGACTCCTTCAGAAGTTCTAAAAAGGTGATAAATGGTGCAGAAATATTGTAGACCTTCCCAATGTTAAAATATGAAGAAAAAAAGTTCTTATAGTTAAAATAGAGGATATGGCTGCAAAAAACAATTTCTAGTATAGGATAGCTTAGAAGAATGTATAAACCACTGTAAAGTAGTATTTTAAATAGAACATTAAAAATAGGGTTTTAAAAAGCAACACTGAAATTCAATAAATAGGTGTCCATATTTAGGATACACTGATAGTGTTCAAGAGATTTCTTCCAATAGACTAAAATTTCCACAGGGCAGTGACCACATCATACATTCCATTATTCCCCATATCCTCATCCAGTGAACTGATTGGCAAATACAGGTAACAACTTTAAATCAGCACCTGCCTGAAATTCAATTCACATGACTGTTAGTAAAGTGATTCGTCAAAAGGATGACGTTCCTGAGTGGCATAGTGTCATATCACAGGTGGAAAAAGAGTGCTATGCAACAGAGATATGGTGTATGACTTGGAGCAGGAGTTTAGGGCTCAGAAAACTAGGGTTCAAATCCTGCCTTCATCCCCTTCTAAGCATATGACCTCAGGAGATTTATTCATTCTCTGTGCCCCATTTTCCTCACTTATATAATGTTGGCTAAAAATAGGACCCATCTTACAGGGGAATTGTGAAGAATTAATGCATAATATGCATAAAATATATAAATACTTGATAAATGGAAACTATTATTGGAATGGTGAATGCAAATTAAATATAAAATAAATAGCTCAATATTTTTAATATTAAATTTTTAAATGTTAGTATTTTTAATGTCTTGGCCATTTAAAGGGTTCTGCTAGGAAATTCTTTTGTGCTATAAAGAAACACCTTTGTATTTGCTACCTAGTGGCTGTGGATTTTAATATATTGGTTTGGTAAAAGCAGAGAGTTCCCCTCAATCATGGATCACTGGGAGTTAGCAACCAGTAGGAAAGCAAGGCCTGTGGTTGCGGCACTGATTCTCTCTGTGACCTTATTTCCCTGCTCCTCACCCCCCTCCTATAGCAAGGATAATAGAACTCACCTTCCCTGGTGGGAGAATTAATGCATCAAAGTCATCCACTGAAGGATCTAGGTCACAAAGAACTTTAGTGTCTCATTTACCATTCTCAAAAAAGAGACTTGGTCCATGTTATCACGTGGGGATTCCTTCTAATCCTAGAAAACATTAAAAAAAATATCTGAGAACTTCTGGTAGAAAAGTTCTCATTCTTTGTATAAATGTAAAAATATTTCCATTTCAATGGTACTTGATTTCAAATGTATGTCTCTCAATCACTTTTACTTTTTCCATCAGAGACATCAAATAAATGGGCCTGATTCAAGTGGGCTGCAAAACTTGCTGGGGAAGGAGCAGACAAAACACTTGCGAATAAAATATTGCATTATAATTTTCAAGAAAGAAGCATATCTGCTTTATAGTAATCACTTCCTTGTCCCATGAAACTCTTTTTTTTAATTGACTATACAATATAGACATACTGTCAAAAATTTTAAATCAGTTTTATACAATTTCATTTTTGAACTGCCATTATTCCAATATGATTCATCTCTGCAGCTGATTTGGATAGAACTGTGACTAAAATATCAGAGCTGCAGCTCTTACTGAAAAATTCCTCTCTGTAGATTGTTATTTTTCTGGCACTTAAAAACCTAATACCAGAAAGAAATGAAATCCCATTTGCATCTGCCTCTTTAAATGTGGCCCTTTAACTATCATAATTCTTAAGCCTGGATTCACGCATATTACCTTATTCCAAACAGAACATTGGGATTAATGGTCTGGTATTAAAAGCAGAAACAAAAATGCAATTGCTTTGGGAGGCACTTAAGTACCGTTATACCTGGCAGAAGAAAAGGGTTTGATACACAGCTGAAAAGCTAGCTTTGCATTAGTTATCAATGCAATCATGTTGGAATGTAATAGATCATTCTTCATACACTGGCATTCTGAAATGAACATAATTTATGTGTTTAACTCTTGATAAGCTAGGTTCATTTACTCCAGCATTGAAATCAATAAAAAAGACGAGTCCAGGTGTGTTTCTCTCTTCATCTTTTTAAAAAATCTATTTTATTGATTTTTTACAGAGAGGAAGGGAGAGGGATAGAGAGTTAGAAACATGGATGAGAGAGAAACATCAGTCAGCTGCCTCCTGCACACCTCCTACTGGGGATGTGCCCGCAACCAAGGTACATGCCCTTGACTGGAATCGAATCTGGGACCTTTCAGTCTGCAGGCCAACGCTCTATCCACTGAGCCAAACCAGTTAGGGATCTCTCTTCATCTTTTGCTAAACACTGAGCTACCTGACATTTGGGATTCCAGATTATTTCCCTTCATAAAAGCCACAGCACTTAACCCGTATCAGGTCCTCAGTATGCCTCTCCAATACTGTCCAGGCACTGGGGACATAAAGAAGAAGAAAAAAATGATTCCTCCTCTCACATACTAGAAGGTAATAGAGCTAAGATGTAGTTGATTAGTAGCAAATAAAGATGTCTTAAAGTACAAGTAATAGAAAATTGACCTCTAGCTCTGGACCAGTTGGAGAACAAGTAAGCCTTATTTTCTTCCCTAGAATCTTTGAATTCCCACAAAAGGGAAAAGGAGATTGATAGGTTTCAGAACAAGTTTACCAAATAAAATTAAAACATTGTGAAACACTTTGGGAGTAAGGTGATTTGGCCTCTGAATATATTTTTGTGGGACGGGGTTTGGGTGTGGCTGCAGACCAAGAGAAGGATGAGGGAATAAAATGTGAATGGACATTGGGGGTTTCTAGATATAGTTTTTTAATCATGCCCTTTCCTAGCTATTGTATTGCTTTGGGTAGATCATCACCTGCACAATAGCTACCATGGGAGAGAAAAGTAGCAGATCCAGTCCAGTACCAGCCATAGGCAGTAAGCTCATATCAGTATGAAAATCGAGTGGTAATGGATAGATGTTACACCAAATATTGCACACTTGCTCATCTGTCCCAGAGCATCATTCTCCCCTCTTCTTAGTCCTCCCATCTACAGCCAGGGGACCAATGAAATATAAAAGAGGGTAGAGGACCCCGGAAAGAGCATTATTGATTAAGAGGTTCCCTGGAGTCAGGAGATGCCCACGGGGAAGGTGAGAGAGATATAAAAAGGAAAGGTTAAGCTATAATTGAGCTAATGTACTGGAAGATTGGGTTGAGAAACCATCTCAGAAGACATTAGGAAGAGATCGATCAATATTCCACTATGAGAATGGGGCTCTAGCAGCTCTGAAACACATTCTTCACAGAAACAACCTTAAATAGTGCAGAAAAAAATAATGTAGTGTCAACCGAACGTCATTGGCATCAATTCAACATCAACAGTGATCCCCAATTTGGAGTGCAGTGAAGGAAATTTTATTCAGTGAATTGTGATACAGCATGGCTGTGAAAACAGGCCCTGGGTTGAGGCAGCCAGGCCCTTTTCCAGGTCGACAGCTCTGCTTTGCTCTGCTTCATGCAGGTCTGTTCTGCCCTGTACTGGTCTGCTCCACTCAGTTCTGGCAAGACATCTTCCGTGTTTCAGTATCCAGCAGGGGAAACGCAGTCTTCAGACTTCAGAGGAAAGGGAAAGTGTGCTCTCTGAGCCAGAGGGGTGCTGGTTTATATAGACAGAAGTTCCTGCCCCTGGTCCCTGATTGGTTCATCCTTACGCAAACAAGGGCCCAATCCTCAAAGTTTGATTGGTCCAAAAAGCACTGTCCTAATTGGTCAGAATGCAGCCACTCTGGTTGGTCAGTGACATGGCTGATGGGGATATGGTTGCACAGCTGCCATTAAATAGGGAAAAACCTCAGTCCTATTGGTTGAAATAGGATTCAGAAAATCCTTTATAAGGGCTGGCTCAGATGGCAGAAACACAGTGCTGGTAGGCAGTTCAGTGCAGAGGCAGATAGTTTAGTGCAAGCTTCTCCCTGAAGCACAGTTTGTGTGAGAGGCTCCTGAGTAGAAATGGCTCCTAGGCTCTGTTTTTTAATTTGAGCCCACTGAGCCTCTGGGAGCCTGTCTTGGTAGGTATCTTTTTTCTCAGGGATCACAGTAGTATAAACATTACTTGGAAATCATAATCAATTCAGTTTAAAAGCTAAATATAGAATTTGAATTTAATAAACAAAAATTCATTATTTTAAATTATAATATTCAGAAATGTATTAGCTATTAGGCCATGTAATAAGGATTATAAAAAGATTTTAAGATTTAAGTTATTAATAACTTAATTCTTGCACTGAATGGAGGGCTCTAAAGTGTCCATTATATTATACATAAAGAAGAGAATCCTATATAATAAAACCCTAATATGCAAATCAACCAAGTGGTGGAATGACCCGTCACTATGATGCACACTGACCACCAGGGGCCAGATGCTTAATGCAGGATCTGCCCCCTGCTGGTCAGTGCACTCCCACAGGGGGAGCGCTGCTCAGCCAAAAGCCAGGCTTAAGGCTGGCAAGCAGAGCGGCCATGGCAGGAGCCTCTCCCGCTTCCCTGGAAGTGCTGAGGATCCCTCAGGGCAGTGGCCGACAAACTGCGGCTCGCGAGCCACATGCAGCTCTTTGCCCCCTTGAATGTGGCTCTTCCAGAAAATACTATGGCTTGGGCCAGTCTATTTTGAAGAAGTGGCGTTGGAAGAAGTTTAAGTTTAAAAAATTTGGCTCTCAAAAGAAATTTCAATCGTTGTACTGTTGATATTTGGCTCTGTTGACTAATGAGTTTGCCGACCACTGCCTCAGGGGATGTTCAACTGCCTGCTTAAGCCGGCAGGCGGACATTCCTCAAGGGGTCCTGGACTGAGGGACACCCCCTGTCCCCCAGTGCATGAATGTCATGCACAGGGCCTCTAGTATATAAATAAACAAATAAACAGATGAACAAACAAGCCGTCAAATAAAAGTGGGTGATGCATAGAAAAATAGTTGCAAATTATTATGAACAAGGATAGTAATTACTCAAAATTACTGCACCTTTTGTACCTGGGGTACAAAAATGTAGAAAAATTAATTGTATTTCAAAATGTAAGTCTTGGAGCCCTAGTTGGTTTGGCTCAGTGAATAGAGCATCGGCCTGTGGAATGAATGGTCCTGGGTTCGATTCCAGTCAAGGGCATGTACCTCAGTTGCAGGCTCCTCCCTGGCCCAGGCCCTGGTCAGGGCACATGCAGGAGGCAACCAATCAATGTATTTCTCTCACATTGATATTTCTCTCTGTCTTTCTCTGTCTTCCACTCTCTCTAAAAATCAATGAAAAAATATTCTTGGGTGAGGATTAAAAGAAAAAAAAGTAAGCCTTGGATATTAGGAAAGATGGTGGAAGATAGGTGTGCCATGAATCTGTTACCCTCACACAATTATACTTGCAGAATGTGTCTGATATAACTATTTTGAAACTCTTGAGTCTATTCAAAGGCTTGAAGCTTTCAGGCGAAGGCTTGGCACCTCTGGGTTTTTCCTCCTTCATTTCCCACTTTTTCTTCTTTTGGGAGCCACACAGTTAAAGATGAAGTTATTCAAACCAACTGCATGCCCAGGCAAAATCAGAAAGTCACTTCACATCCCAGGGAAAGTCTTAGGCTCAGAAAAGACCTGAGAAGGATCATAAGTTTACAACTCAGACACAGACACAGACACATCGTACAACAATCAAAAGAACAAACAGAAAGCCAACCTTGGGAAAGACAGCTTTTTTTTCTGAAATCAAGAACAAGACAAGAGTGCTCTCTTTCACCACTTCTATTCACACAGTATTAAAAGTTCTAGCTTGAGCAAATAGGTTCTAGTTCGAAATAAAAACTAATATAAGGCATCCAAATTGGAACAGAAGAAGTAAAATTATCTGTTTACTGGTCGCATGATCTTATCCACAGAAAACCCCAAGATTCTTCAAGGATCTGTCATTTGTAAAGAGGGAATAACAATATCTGTCTTATGGTGATGATGTTATGTTTGAATGAGATAATCATTCAAAGAGATCACCATTATGTAAATAATAAACTAATATTAGTATTATTATTAGTTCCATAAAACACTGGTGCTTAAAATCATTCTTGACTGAGGAAGAAATTTTCTAAGAATACAATGGAGTTAGGCAGAAGAGCATCTCAGATCATAGATAATCCTGGGTAAAAACATGAGCTGTGAAGCAGTATTCAATAAAGAAACTTATTATTTTGGGGATTGGAACCAAATTTGTACACAGGATAAAGTTATCAAAAGATACTCAAGGGGTAGTCAGAGGCCAGATCAACCTTCCCACACTCTTATCATAAATTACTACTTGCCTTATTAGTTTTAAATCATTGCCCTTTTTTTTCCCCAAAGCTCAATTCAAAGTCATTGGCAATATTCTTGATTTTCAAAACTTATGAAAGATATCTCTGGTTTAACTTGAGGTTGAGATGGTGGTTGTAAGGAATACCACAGATTCCCTTATTGAAGGCATGCCTTCATTCTGCAAATTTAGCAATGGAAGGAGGTACTACTTGTATTAGAAGTCCTTATCAAGAGATCCCATGGGGAAGTTGAATTTTGAAATGACCGATGGCTTCCGAACACATCACCCCTTCCCACGTGGACATTCTCCAAGGGATGCAGAGGTTTCCTTGGAAGCACAGGTAGACTGAAGGATGAGAAGTAATCCCATGAGACTGAATTAAGCTCAGTGATCTATTCAGCTTTGAAAGGAGGAGAGAAGTAGTGAGGGATTAAGCAAAAAAGAAACAAACTCATAGACACAGCCAACAGTATGCTAATTACAAGAGAGAAAGGGGCGGGGAGTTGAGGGAGGTAGAAGAGGGAAAGGGGGTATACATGGTGATGGAAGGAGACTTGACTTTAGGTGGTGAACACACAATACATATGTATACAATATGTTATAGAATAGTTGCACCTGAAACCTATGTAATTTTATTAATCAATGTCACCTCAATTCACTAAAAGTTAAAAAAAAATAAAGGAGGGAAAAGGATGCAGATTTTTAAAAGAAATACAAGGTCACTTATAATAATATGCCTTTTAAAATATTTACATTGGGGAGAAATAAATTACCAGCTAAAGATAAATGTGTTTCACTTTTCTTTAAAATTCTACCTTGCAAGGTTGAACAAAATGGGGCAAAAGGCAGCAGAGTGGACATTATCCTGTATTATTTTTCCAGATAGTAGAGAATACAAATTTCAGAGCTGAAGGCAAATATATTCATCCTGTCACCTTTGTGAAAAAAAAAAGGCAATATGTTCTGTACTTCATTTATATTCTAACCATGAAATCTTCAACAGTTTCCCCTTAAAATATAAAAATGAAAATAAATTGCATTCAAATGCACAATGAAAGATAAGAAGGACGTATTTTTTTATGTTATTTCTGTGTAGTTCAAATATGTCTGTGGCTCTTTTATCAGAATGACAAGTGCTCATGGTCTGTGGTGCAGTTGGTCCATGTTCCCTGGGGGCTCGGCAATCAGCAGGTTGCTGTGCTGTATTCTGAGGGTAAGATGAGTTCAGGCAGGGGCACGTCCGTGTTCTTGTACAGACTACACAGGGGATAAAACACACCACCTGACTGGGTTTGGGCTTCACACTGTCACTCACTGGCATGATGAAATGACATGTCATCCTCTGAGGCTCACCTAGAAGCAGCCCCCAGGCTTTGCACAGGTCCATTATATTCCAACCAATTTCTAAAGATCAATCTCAACCTAACAGGAGGCTAGTAAGAGTCGTGACTTTTGTTGCCCTTTAATAATTTCTTCTCTTTTCATGCAACTTTCCCAGCACCGAGTTGGCACTCAGGGGCTATCCCATTTTGTATGATATGTGCCCACACTGTGTGTTTGACCGGGATCTTGGGTGGCTACAGCTGGCAGTGATTCATGTCCAAAGGACATGCCTCCTGTGTCCCTTAGGGAGAAGGAGTTGTGTAATCACAAGGATAGGTGTTTCCAAAAGCTAGTAATTGCTATATCATCTTTACCATTTTTTTTTTTTACAAAATATATATACCATCTGAACTGATGTTTTATTTTATTTTTTAAATATCTTAAAATTGATGTTAGACAGAGAGGAAGGGAGAGAGAGAAATATCAATGAGTGACATTGATCGTCTTCCTCTTGATGTCCCCACTAAAGACTGAGCCTGCAACTGGGCATGTGCCCTGACTGGGAATCAAACCAGGGACCTCTTGGTTCATGGGTCAATGCCTAGCCACTGTTTTCTTTTCCTTCCTTCCTTCTGCCCTTTCTCCCTTCCTCCCTTCCTTCCTTTCCTCTTTCTCTCCCTATCTCTCATTTCCCTCTTCTCTTCCCCTTCTTTATTCTTTCTGTAAATAGTATTTTAAAGAAAGAAATTTTGTCACTACATTACTTGGCAATAAAATTAAATTAAGAAGCCATGAAAAAAAGTTATTGCATTTCAGCCAGATTCAGCTGCCTAACAAGGATTTGAACCTGAAACTTGACCTTTGATTTTGTCAAAAAGGAAATTAGTAAATGTTCATGACATTTTAGCCCCCAAAGAATCTTGTTCCTGATGCGATCAGAAAAAAATGGAAAGGGAATAGATTTTTTTTTTTACAGTGATTCATGATGGCCAATGCTTTGCCTGTGAGATACTTAAAAGTTCCTATTTGTTAGTGCCAGAACAGAAAACACTGAATTGCATTGTTGTGTTTGTTTTGTTTTTATAATCATGGATCATGGTTGCAGGGCCAACTTGTTTGTTTAACAAATTCTTTTTATTTTATTTTATTTTATTTTATTGTTTAAAGTATTACAAATAGTAGTACATATATATCTCCTTTTTCCCCCTTGACCTTCCCCCAGCCTCCCCTGCCCCCTGCACATGCCCTCATCTACCCCCCCCCCCCCGCCCAGTGTCTTGTTATTTAACAAATTCTTTTTAAATATATTTTATTGATTTTTTTACAGAGAGGAAGAGAGAGAGATAGAGAGCTAGAAACATTAATGAGAGAGAAACATTGATCAGCTGCCTCCTGCACACCCCCTCACCGGGGGTGTGCCCACAACCCAGGTACATGCCCTTGACTGGAATCGAACCTGGGACCTTTCAGTCCGCAGGCCGATGCTCTATCCACTGAGCCAAACCGGTTTTGGCTGTTTAACAAATTCTTATTGAGCATGTTCTCTATACTGAGTGCTTTTCTAAAACAAAGCAGACAACTTTCCTTCCTGCATGGAACTACATTCTACGGATTGAGATTCAAAATATATAAATAAGTTGTAAGTCAAATATACAGTAAGTTAGAGGGAGACCCATGTTATAGAAAATAATAAAGCAAGGATGGGGAATAGAGAGTGTTGGGTGGGATATGGTTGCCATTAGTAAATAATGCCTCAGGCAGCAGCAATAACTGTGAAGTGCATGCTGGCTCTGCTGGAGGAGAAGGGAGGTGGGGTGGGTGAGAAGGAGCATGGTAGGGATGGGGAAGAGATAACTGGAGGAGTGGGCAGATCATACAGGGCCTTGGAGCCGACTTTGGCATTGACTCTGCAGAGTGCAAACATAAGAGGACGGAAACGTGCCTGGTGGCACAATAGCTCCTTGCCGTACTCGTATCCCCTTGTTAGTGGCATGCCTACTCCATTCTTCCTCAGATGCTCTGCACTTTTAACTCTTGATTTCCTGTGGGGGTCTGTTTTCAGGAAAAGATCTGAAACTCATACTCAGAATGACGTAGGGTCTGTTGTCTCTAAAAAGTTGATGGGGGGTGTTTCTTTAATAACATGTTTCCCCTGACTAGGTGTATGGCAGAATTATTTCTGTCAATGACCTGCTTTTATATCCTCTTGCAGAGTCAGGGATAACAAAACACTTTTGCAATTTCTATTTTATGTATCTGCACTTGGGTGCATGGATTAGTTATCTAACCAGAAGGATGAGGGGAAAACTGTAAAGAAAAAATGCAGAAAAGGCACATTAAAATAGCTCCAAATTTATGCAGAACTTTAAACTAGGTGAAACTATGTATGATGAGTCAGAGTAGAGCAATAAACTTTGTGATTTCTAGGTTGGGAAAAACAAGATCCTTGTAGATACTTATTTTCCATGGATTTGGGGACTGAAGGAGGTGGCTGCATGTTATAGTGGGTTGAGGAGAGTTGAAATCATCCTTGGATGCCAAAGATACCCCACATTTTGTCATAGAGAAGGAGATTTAGATAGAAGAAATCAATTATTAAATGTAGGTTAACTGGGAGGAGAGACTTAACACTTCATAATCAGTAACTGATGCCATAGCTGGGAGTCATCCATCTGATTGGCTTATCCTCAAGTGGGAGATAAGACCCTCATCATGTACACTATTAGTTCATATATAGGGAGAAAGGGAGAATTCAGGAAAGGTTCAGAAAATGGGACTCTGTATATGGGACTTCCTACTAGGAAGCCATGGCCAAGGCGTGTGTGTGTGTGTATGTGTGTGTGTGACACACAGAGACAGAGAGAGAGACAGAGAGAGACAGAGAGAGAGAGAGAGAGAGAGAGAGAGAGAGAGAGAGAGAGAGAGAGAGAGAGAGAGAATAAGCAACATAACAACTGTAGGATTTTTTTTTTTCTCCCTAGCTTCTACAATGGCATGGAAACAGATACTCAAAATATATTTTTTGAATTAATTTACTGAAGAAATGGATGGTTAAAGGAAAGGAAAAGGTAGGATGTAAATACCTCTAGGGAGGGAGTATTTTGACTGAGGAGGAAAGTGACTATTTGAAGGGACTTTCCTGGGGTACAGTACTGATAGAGTGAAAGGAAGAAGCATGGTGGGCAGCAGGGGAGGGCAGCTTAAGGAGTGGGGTGAAGATATCATTACCAAAGCAAGCCTGGTCAGATTACAGAGAAAAAAACAGTTCATAAGTATCCCATCCTACAGACATGATGTTGATACCAGGAGCTGGAGGGCCAGGCCCTGGGTGCCCTCTAGCTCTCCATTGCCTCAGAGACAAGGAAGGGTTAGGATCTTGTTAGAAGCGAGAGTGTTCTTGTCACCCAAGGCACAAATGGGTTTTGAAAGTTTTCCATGTTTGCAGGGAGGGAGGGAGGGATGAGGAGAGAGAGAGAGAGAGAGAGAGACTGAATCAGAAATCCTCCTTATCAGTACTGACCTGGAATTTTGCTATTATACATGGGACTTACCTCTGTATTAGGCAAATCTGTATGATGCTTGTATACTTGGGAATATATCAGAAGCTCCTGGGACATTTTTAAAATCACCTGATGATTTTGGTCTCCTGAATTACAACTTGGTTTTTGTTTTGGATTAAAGTAAATATCTCTATATAATTCTGACATTGGCATCTTGGCAATAGGAAGCTACCTGGGTAGGAGTCAGAGCCACCTTTGCCAAGTCTCTTAGACTTCTAAATCTCATCGTCCTCCTTTGGCAAATAGAAGTACTAATAGTAACTTCCCCTCTGAAAGTAACATTTCAGTGTCCAATACACACTGTACAGTTAGAGCATAGTGTTGTCTTGTCATACACTAGCTCTATAACCTTGGTTTAATGCTCCTCTTATTAACACTTCAATATAAATTATTACCTATCTCCAGGGATGAAGTTTAAAAGTCAAAAGCTTGGACTTTGTAGTCAGGTATTCAGAATTCTGCACTGTTGCTACCTACTGGGCAATTTGCCCAAGGTCTCTGGAGCTGGTTTGTATGTGAGGGTGTATATGTGTGTGGGTTATTTATTTTTTCACCTGAAAAAATGGATGACAAGATCTGTAACTATATCACAGGGTTGGTAGAAGGAGTAAGATAATATAATGCCTTTAAAGCCCTCAGCATAGTGCCTGAACTAGAGAGAGCTCAAACTTTGCTTTTGGGTTTGTTATATTGGCATTCCAAACCAGAATTCACTACATGAAATGAAATTCTGTTTTAATTATGAAAGGAACATGCAGCAAGAGAAATCAGTAGGGAAGGTATGATTTGAGACCATTTTAAGAGTAGGGACAGCAAATTATGTTTTTGCAAATAGTTTAGGGCAGAAGGCATGAGTGAGGAAGTGTGGCTATGCATTTGGAAATAAGTAGCCTACAGTCAAGTCCATCTCAGGAAGACATTCTCAAAGCCTGCTCAGCACATTGGAATTTTCAATGTTAAAGGAACCCAAAAACTAAAGCCATGCATTGATGAATAACTTGCTTGAGGTCACCGAGTGGCAGACTTAAGATGAGCTGAATTCTACAAGGCACATATGTCTGACATCACCCAAACGGGTGAGAAAGAACTATAGCAAAAGTAGTTACTGCAAATATCCATATTTATGCTTCATATCCCCAGTTCTTAAGCCTGGGGACCTGCCACCATGTAGCAGTCTAGCCTCTCTGGTTAAGGTATTAAGGCAGTGATTGAAATAGGGGTGAATTTCTTCATGTGTGAATGTGGTTAAAAATGGTATTTTCGAAGGAGTATCATTGTGAGGCTTGCATTCAAAGGGCTCAGCACAGTGCCTGAAGCACAGTAATTGCTAAAATTTCTTAGCAGTTAATATTATTGCTGTTAATTGCTTCCTTGGAAAAGTATTACTGTCTTTCTCCCCAAATGTGTGCATTTAAGCCTAAATTGTCACCATTAATACAAAGCTCAGAGCCTCTAGAAAGAATTTCAGGGCTCATTAGCTGGACAGGGAAAAGTAATTGTGGTGATTAGGTACTTCTTGGAACCCTTGAAATAAACGTTGATTACTCTAGAAGTCTCCAAAAATAGAAAAGGAACTAATGTTTAGAATATACTCACTGTGTTCTTGGTGTTCTTCCCAGCAACTGATGCGCATTCTTTCAAATTTTCTTCACCACAGTCCCTTTACGTCAGTGGTTCTCAACCTTTCTAATGCCGCGACCCTTTAATACAGTTCCTCATGTTGTGGTGACCCCCACCCATAAAATTATTTTCATTGCTACTTCATAACTGTAACTTTGCTACTGTTAGGAATCGTAATGTAAATATCTGTGTTTTCCGATGGTTTTAGGCGAACCTAAGTAGCAAGAAAAATAATGTTGTGGTTGGGGGTCACCACAACATGAGGAACTGTATTTAAGGGTCGTGGCATTAGAAAGGTTGAGAACCACTGCTTTAGGTTATCAACATCCCTAGTTTATATGTGAAGAAACTATGTTTTGGAGATGTTAATTTGGCACAAATTATAATTAGTGGTTGAGCTTGAATCAAACTCTGCCTTGTCTTATTTTTCCTCCTTTCTCTCTCTTAAGCAGTTGAAAGTTTTCAAATTAAATACTTTAAATTTTTTTGCGGCCATGCAAAAATTACCTGTTGGTCACTCACTCTGTGTTAGGGATGGTGTTCAGCAGAAGTGAGAATAATGATGAAAACTTAATCATGGCAGGTGAGAGGAAAAGGCACTGACCCAAGTAACTTCGGAAGTGACTAGAGTCAGTAAAACTAAAGGCAAAAGAAACTGTATTATGTGCTCTAGTTGATAAAATTGTATCCTGTGGGGGTGTGAGTTCACAATTCTGACACTTCTATGTGAGTGTCTTGGATAGGTGATGGGAGCCAGGTTTTTCACTGTTGCAGTGGGATTTTACAGATAAGCAGGAGGGGGCGCTGTGATGATCCATGTGGTAATAGGCGAGAGTTGGAATCATCAACATAAACTCATGTTTCGCTTACTGTAGATACAGATGGTTACCTAAAACTATTTATATATGAATAATTGTATCAGAAGAAAAGAGGACAATTATATTCACCACCTATCTGGAAATCAGGATGAAGGCCTGGTTTGGAGATATCAACATTAAAAAACAAACAAGAGTGAAGACGGGATAAGTATAGAGAAGGACAGCATCCTAGAACAAAGGCTTGAGGAACTCCGAAAGCTTAATTGTCAGAGTTAGATGACCTTGCAAAATGGTGGGGCAGGAACTGCTAAAATGATCAAAAGATGATCGTGTCACAGAAGCCAAGAAGCCAAAAAGACTTTTGAGGAGGGAGAGGTCAGCAGGAATATCTTTGAGAAATAAGGCGAAAAGGGGACTGGGCACATCTGGGGACTTAGCAGGCGAGAAGCCTATAGTGGACCCTACTGCTGCTGTGCCAGGACCCCTGGGGTGTCTTTTACCATTTTGCACCCCTCCCTTCCTTTTTCTAACAACTCCTACTTTGGTTCTCTTTGAAGGACTTGCATCAGGCCACAGACCGCTTTTTTACTTTCCACGAATCTATAGTCCAGGATCTGGTTCCAGGAAATCATCCTAATATAAATCCCCACTTTTAAAATATTTTATAAATCCTATTGGAAATAGGGATTGTTAAAAGGGAGTCCTTTCTGCCAGAGATTCTCCCCTTTTAAATCTCTGGGTCAGGGCCGTAGAACCAAAGTCTTAAGATCACAATTTTGCAAACTACTGCATCACAACCAGTCTCCTCCTCTTGGAGGCACCAAGACCTCCCAAGTCCTCATTACAGCCGTGGTGTCAGTGCCCTCTCTTTATGGGAGAAGGGTGTGTGTGGAGGGAAGTGTGGTACAGAGTGTATGTTTGTGTTTATATGGGATGGCTGGAATATGGAGGAACTCATGGCAGATCCCAAATACAAGGGTCAACAGTGACAGAAAAGAAGCAAAACAAATAAACATGAAGGACTATCAAAGAAAAGGAATTCTAGGCACTTCTGGTACATGGTAGGGAGGAAGGTGTGGGTTTACATGGCCACATGGCATGTTCAACTACTTGCCCACACACCATGTAATATATTAGACTATAACACACATGTGATATGTTGGAATGCCACATGTTAGAATGCCACTTTTGAAAGGGAAGACTTTAAGAAGAGTCAGAATAATATCATTTCAGAGGAGAAATGAGTTCATTGAAAGCATTTGGAAAGGTAAACTGTTTATCAATCTAGCAGAATTACATGCTTCGATCTAATTAATTTCTTAAAATATTATAATTTATCAATATAAAGATCCAATTGGATTTGTGATACTCATCAGATTTTAAAAGATGGTTTACTTCTCAGAGCAGAATGAATCAGAGAGAGCTTTCAGGAAACGACTATACAAGTATATTAGTTTAAAACAACAATGAACCCTATGGCAACATAAAATCAATAGAAGTAGTTTTAGGATTAAATTTTATATATTATGCTTAATTGTCTCATGTGAAAGAAAATGTCTTTACCTTATGGATATAGTGCCTTAATTGCATGGCCATGCTTTAAGTGCGTGGATGATTTAAAGGGCTTCAGTGTGAGGGAAAAGCAGGACGTAGCAAAGGCAAAGGGTGTGAGGTCATCCATTTACCTATTTTCATTAACTAGCTGCCTGGAAGCATTTGCAGAGACTGTGAGCTGTGTACACCTGTGATGTCAGGGGACAGTGGTATCACATGCCCTGTCTTCCTCCAGCTGATGTCTTGTAGCTCTACTAAAGCTCTAGTGTACTCAGGCATGGCAGTCAGCATTCTCTGGGTCCAGTATGTGTTCTGGGCAGAAATAATTCCACCCATAGTGCCCTTGCTCGAGCAAGGAAACTTTGCTCTGGAGCTGCTACTGATTGGACAAGAGTAGATACTTCCCCCAAGACTGGCCCACCGAGAGGCTAATCAGTAAGTCAATAGGTATCCTGGTGCAAAAGTCATTATAACAATGATGAGAATGATAGTTTCGGTTATTAGCTAGCTAGTTAGGTCAGGTGTCTATAGAATTTCAATGGGAAGATTTTAGAACATTTTCTAGTTAGCAGGAGACATACATTGAGAAGAAAACTTACAGTGAAGGAAGTCATGGGTTCTGGGAGAAAGATGGATAGAGCAACAAGTACCAAACAATTCTTTTTGAATTCTATATTCTAATTTCTTAAAGTTTTATATTTTAAGATTTATGGAGTCTCTTCTATTGGCAAATGAAAGACCTAGTAGTACAGGGAGGCATTTGGGTCCAGGAGGAAGAAGTGTGTACTGTCCTTGGAGTTAGAATATATGGGTTCAGATCATCAGTCTTTTATCTAATAAATACGAGAATTTGGACAAGTAATTTGGTTTCACTGGGACTTAGTTTCCTATATGATATTACTTTTTAGAGATACTGTGAACATTAAAAGAGGTAGTGTGTGTGGCAGAGTTTGGTACTAGTAGATGAATGGTAACACGTTTCCCTCATATTCTGGTTTTAAAGGATAGATCTACGTAATAGAAAATTCCCTTGCAAAGGGTAACATGGTACTTAGTAATGAAGCAGGGAGAAGCCAGTCCCAGGTACCATAACAAGCCACGAGTCTGGGTGCCTGGTAGACAAATGTAATTGGTAGACATATTTTTCATGAACTTGAGGCAAGTTTATTTTAAATTTTCTGAACCACTGAATTTACCAAAGTTCCAAGGCTAATATATGAGAGAAGAGGGCCTTTGAGTTTCTCAGAAACACACACACACACACACACACACACACACACACACACACACACACCAACAATGCCAATTCAAGCCCGAGTTACTGTTTATAGCAGTGAGGTCTATACAAACCTGAAAGCTGGATATAATATTAAGTCAATTATGTATCATTATTTGGAGAAACCAAGAGATGTAACTCTGTCTGATTCCTTACATAGCTATGGAAAAGTTAAATATCAAGTTTTTCTGCTGAAGGACCTGGTATAAAGTTTTCTTTCTGATTGGTTGATACATCCCAATTTTCTTTCTAATCATGCCTCTGAAACATGGATAAAACTTTGGATTTGGAGGCTGAGGCTGGAGCTGAAAGCTAGGAGACAGAAAAACAGATCTAGTTAGAAATCTGGACATTTGAATCAAAGAGCCAGATTGGCAAAGCACAAATTAGTGGTCATCCTGATGCACACTGCATTGAAACAAACCACTCTGGCTCCACTCAGGCTGGCCAGTGTCCTGGCTATGGACTTAATATAGGCTGCTTAGCCCTACCTGGTTTGGCTCATGGGCTAGAGAGTCAGCCTGCAGACTGCAGGGTCCCAGATTCAACTCTGGTCAAAGGCACATGCCTGGGTTGTGGGCTTCATCCCCAGTAGGGGTGTGTAGGAGGCAGCCGATCAATGACTCTCTGTCATCATTGATGTTTCTATTTCTCTCCCTCTCCCTTCCTCTCTGAAATCAATAATATATATATATATATATATATATATATATATATATATATATATATGCTGCTTAAACTGGAAAGTTTATATTGCTTTTTTTCCTTCTGTCTCACCCAAGGCAGTCTGAATTCTAGATGTACACTATGTGGTTACTACTAGTTTTATTCTCCTCAAATTGTGATTGCAGTTACTGCTAAAAGAGATGGAAGTGATGTTCTTCTAGGGAAAAAAGGAAGAAGGCATGAGGACTCATTATAACACAGGAACGCTATGGTGAATGTAAATTTTAGCTCTCAGGCAAACTTTTGCAATGGTTTCGTCCACTTGCCATATAATTTCTCTCCATTATGCCAGTCTTTCCTATACTCTGTACATATCTTGTCCCAAATGATAGAATTTTAGAATTAAAAGAATCGTCTGATTCATTTCTATCCTTTTTCTGATGAGACAACTAAGTCACAAAGAAAATCATCTGAGATCACCTAGGCATTTGGAGGCATAAGCAAAACTACATTCCAGTCTCCTTAACTCTCTCTCAGATAGGTAATCTTTCAAAATCCACAATATCTCCAAGGCTGGGCTCCCAGTTCTGCAGGCAGCCATGCATCTACTACCTCCACCCCATCTGTTGGCACACGCCAGAAAGCACTCTGGCCTTAGCTCAAACGCCTTACCCAAACACGGAAAACTTACATAGAAATCATCTCAGGGTTTCTTAACTCAACCAAATATGAGGTTCTTAATGTGGATTAATTATTTAGCTACAGAGGTTATAGACATTCTTAAATTTATGCAAAAATTTCTGCCTAAATTCTGTGCAAAAGGCACATGGCTTTTCATAGAGAGATTAAGAACCATGGCTTTAAAACATAAATTGTAAGCCAGACTCTTGGCTCTCCTGAATCTGATGAATGACACACCTCCTACTACATTCTATTAGGATTCTGAGCATCAGTTAGATGTGACAAAACCTTTACAGGGAAATACAGATGTTATTACACGGTTCATCAGTTGCCATTGAAATGTCTGGCCTTATACGTTTCTTAGAAATATGTCCTACTTCTTGAATCTCATGGTCGCTGGCACCTTGTTTCCTGATGATGATAGATGGCAGGCATAGAAGGTAAAAGAGGGAGCAACACCAGATGTTTAGGTACCCACAAACTTTGAATCAAACTTGGGAAATCACCAGCTTCCATGAAGTTTTTCCTGATGACACTTAGAGACCATCAAGTCTATTTCCTCTAATAAAAAAAAAAAATGTTTTCTACTTCATTGCACAGAGCACAACTAATTTTTATTCTTGGGTAAGATAGTCCTTCTGCACAAGCAATTCATTAATGATGCAAAATGCTAGAATTTAAAATGAAATAAAAGAAAAATCTCAGTTTTCTCACTTGGCAGATGACATGACTGGGGCCAGGTCACCTTCCACTGAGTACACCTTATTATCCTTTAAGAAAAACCAAAGGACCATGTAAGTTTCCATATCAGTTTAGATGTGAGTTCAATGCACATCCTTGTATTGTTCTTTTTTTGTCAAATTCTGAGACTAAATTCAGAAAATGGGCAACTTCCTTGGATCAGAGGAAATGCTCAGAATGGATTTCTGCAAGTTGAGGTTTGCAAAATTCCTGTGCTCTGATACTCCTGTGCATTGGTCTCAATGTCAAAACTGTGTATCAATTAAGTTTAGGAAGATAAACATTATAATCATTTATTTGTTCATCATTAATTTAGCCAATAGATAGGTATTGGACACATAGGAAGGGCCAAGCATCATGCTAAATATTAAGGAGCAAACATATAAAACAAAGCCAAAACCAAACAAAAACAATGGTCCATGAATCAAAAAGCTTGTAAACTACTAATGATATTTACTCCTGGTATTTATTGATCACTTATTATGTGGTAGGGACTTTCCTATGCATTTCAGTGTTTTATTTCATTTAATTTATTTTATTCTATTTATTATTATTTTAATATATATATTTTTTATTGATTTCAGAGAGGAAGGGAAAGAAAGATATAGACACATCAATGATGAGAGAGGCTCATTGATCTGCTGCCTCCTTCATGCCCCACACTGGGGATCAAACTTGAAAACGGGACATATGCCCTTGACCAGAATCAAATCTGGGACCCTTCAGTCAGCAGGCCAATGCTCTATCCACTGAGCCAAACTGGCTAGGACTCATTTAATTTATTTTAGAAAATATTTTTTAAAGTAAAACTTGTTAGGCAAATTTACCTTGAGCACATATTAAACTTTTATTGTTTGATCGGAACTAACAGAGATATTAAGCTAGCTGAAATTGACTTAAAGGTGGAGGATAGAATTTATATACCCAATGTGTGGCCTAGGCATCAGTATCAGGCTGAAAGGTGTTTGTTACCTGTCTATGATCAGGTAAGCACAAAAATTATGAGAAAGAGCTTAGAAACTTTTATAGAAAGTTTATATTGCTGCAACATTCAATGTTTGGTGGTCTCATCTCACTGAACAGGGTATAGATCATTTCATACATTTTTATACTTACCTGGTAAATGGTTGTAGTGGTGTACAGGTAAACTAGCTCTCAAGAAGAAACAAGCTAATAATAAAATGCCCTCCTTGATTTGTAATATTTGCTGATTTCTTCTATAAATACCTCCACCATGGTTGATTTCAAGCTACCAATGTAATGTCATATAATTAAAATTTAATAACCAGTTCTCCTGAGCCAGCAAAGCCAGCTCTAGCACATCAGTGGGTGTAGTGATCTTCATACTAGTCTCATCATATACAATAGGACCACATGTTAATCCATGACAGATAAAGGGAGAAAACTAGTCCTTCAGAAATTACAAGGTATACATTATGGTTAATTGTAGTATGGAGCCATCTCCCCCAAGATGGCAGGAGAACTTAGCAAACTTACCATGAGCCATTCTTCCACTTTCTCACTTTCCATTTTCCTAATTGTTAATTTGTTTATGTTAATTTCACTGTTTACCTTATTGTCATCAGTAGGTAGTTTTCACTGCTGGGCCAAAAAGTAACTAATTGGTGTTCAGTGGCCTTCTTCAATCTGGAGACTCATGACCTTCAATTATGTTAGTTTTCCTCTTTTTATTTATTTGGTTATTTCCTTTATACTATCCTTCTGGACAATGTTAATCTTCTTATCATTTTTTACTCCCACTTAAAAAACATGTTATTGAGGTATAATGGGCATATAAAAGCTGTAGATATTTCATTTATACAACTTTGTGTGTTTGGAAATAAGTATACACATGTGAAGCCATTGCCACAACCAATAAACTTTAAAAATAAATTTATCCATCATCTCCAAAAGTTTTCTCTCATCTCCTTTGTTTTTATTTTATTTTCCTTTCTGGTAATAGTCCTTAACATAAGATGTACCCTCTTAGCAACAATTTTATTTATTTTTATTTTTTAATATATTTTTATTGATTTCAGAGAGGAAGGGAGAGAAAGAGAGAGATAGAAACATCAATGACGAGAGGGAATCATTGATTGGCTGCCTCCTCCATGCCCCACACTGGGGACTGAGCCCACAACCCAGGCATGTGCCCTTGACTGGAATCGAATCCAGGATCTTTCAGTCCGCAGGCCAACACTCTATCCACTAAACCAAACCAGTTAGGGCACAACATTTTTATATATACAATACAGTATTATTAATCATAGGCCCTAAGTTGTGGAGATCTCCCAGACTTATCTTGATTAACAGAACCTTTGTATTCTTTGACCATTGCCTCCTCCTTTTCTCCTCCATTCAGCCCATAGCAACCACTCTTCTGCTTTGTTTCTAATAAGTTTGATTATTTTAGTTTTCACATGTGACACCATGCAGTACTTGTCCTTATGTGACTGGTATATTTTCCTAAGCATAATATCTTTTAGATCTACCAATGTTATGGAAAACAGCATGATTTCCTTCTTTTATAAGGCTAAATAATATTCTATGTATGCCTATAGCAGCTTTAGTCATAATTGCTACAAACTGAAAACATCCCAAGTGTCCATCCCCTTGTATATGGAAAAAAAATTGTGTGGTACATTCCTACAATGGGACAGTACTCAGCAATAAAAAGTGAAAGAGGCCTGAGGCAAAGACTGTATGATACTGTATGATTTCATTTATATGATCTTCTAGAAAAGGCAAAACTACAGGGGTTGGGTAGAGAATATATCAGTGGTTGGGAGTGGCAGAAGGAATTGATTTCAAAAGGACATGAGTGAATTTGTGGGGATGATGGAAATACACTATATTTTGATTGTGGTTGTGGTTACATGATTATATATATTTCAAAAGAGATACTTCAGCCCCAATCTAGCAACCTTGAGATGATGGTAGCCCCAGACACTGCTTGACTGCAATCTTGTGAGAGATTTGAACTAGAACCACCCATCTAAGCTGCCGCCAGATACTTGACTTACAGAAACTATAAGATAATAAGTATTTATTTAATTAAGCTGCTAACTTTTGGGAATATATATATATATATATATACATATATAGGTATATATAACATAGTGTATATAAATATATATAATTACCATATATATGCACACACAATATAACAAATTATTTGTCATATCTATCTATCTGTTTATATATCTTTATTTCAACATAATCTGTCTTTGTGGACTTAGATCCACTGAAAGATATATCCACTGTCCCTTTTTAAACAGAATACTTCCAATCTAAATCTGAAACATTATCACTTATATTATTTCAGTTTACTTTTTCCTCATAATGGCCTTTTATCTGCTTCACCAAAAAAGCTTGTCAAAATGATTCCCTATATAATGAAGAGAAGCACTTTCTTCAAATAACTTGCAACATTTATTATAAGCGGCTACAGTTTTAAACTGCCTATAAAGTTTAAAAATTCATTCAATAATTGCCTTTGAACACCACCTCTGTGCAAGACAGCCATAGAGGTGATATTGGTATAAGAGATAAAGGTAGTTGCCACCTTCATGGATCTTGCAGACTGGAAGGAAGGAGAGACATTATCTGAATAATTCAACAATTGAACAAAATTGTGATAAAATACCATGAAGGAGACATGTAGGATCAAAATCTTTTAGTTTCAATATCTTATGGTCCGTACACAGAGGTACAAAATATTTGATTTCTGATTGATTATAAAATATATTCATGTTTATAATTAGAAATATTTAAAAAAACAAAGTGGTAATTATGGAAAAACAGATGAAAAACTCAGAAAGGTTTAGAGAAGAAAGTAAACATTGGAGATGACCTTGTGCTCTTTTGAATCTCCTTTGACCATTCTTCATTTTCTTCTGTGGGAGGATTGACTCTGTAGCTGACCCTGATATGAGACTCCCATAAGCACCAGCTGCTCCACTGTGACCTACATCCTGCCCACACCTTGGGTCGACTGAATTAGATATGTTGATCCTTCTTTTTGCAGCCACATGGGTCTACTAACAGCAGCCAGCAGCCATTCCTAGGGGCCCTGAATGGCTTTGAAGTTGTTTATGGGGTTGGTATGAGCTGGTGTAGGATGGTGAGAAATCAAAGGGGCGGTTGCCCTGGGACTGAGCTGCTGTTGTCTAGGCAACTTTATTAAGAACCTTCTGTTCCTCAGAAAACAAAGCCTGAAATTAACTGTTGAGTTTTAGAATTAACGCTTTTCACTAGGAACTGGTCTTTGGCATTTGAGAACTTCCTAGTCTCTTCAATGGAGGAATTTTCACCTTGTTTGGGGCCTTAAAATATTCACCAAATGGCATTGGTTGGAAAAGTCCCTTTATTCTTAAATTATAATCACAAAATTTTTTTCACTATCCAGATGCCAATCAGTATATTTCTAGAATGACATCTAACCCCCAATTTAATGCTCACATTCTGATCTGACCTCCAAGTTCAAGACCCTTTAAACACAAATGAAAACCCACTTGGTGTGTTTTTTTTTTTTGTTTTTTTTAAAAGCATGCTTCTTCACCTTATAAAATGTGAAATAATCAGCGCAGTCCTAGAGTTTTAGAAGGGACAGCCTCATATCCATAGCACACAGCACAAAATGAATTATGTACTGCACTGAGGATCAAAGTACCTACTTGCAATACTTGCAAATAGTTATTTGTTCAGTTGAGCAGAAGATAAGAATATTTTTCTGTAAGTATTTACCATGTGTCAGGGACTTTGAAGACATTAATGTATTTAACTCTCACAACAACCCTTATGAGACCACTGTGTTAGCATCCTTATTTTATAGATAAGGAAACTGAGGTACAGAGAGGTTAAATACTTGCCCAAGGTCACACATTAGTAATATTCAGAGGCAGGATTTGAGGCTCCATCCAGAGTCTATGCTCTTAATCACTGTTAAACTGCTTCCTAAAGTTGTTAGCTTGTGCTTTAGAAGCCGCAGTAAAGCAAATTTTTCCATTTTAAACACGGGGATTACTCTTAGCACAACCAAATGCTCATACTAAAGCTCTAGGAACTAAGACCAATCACAAAATTGTAGATTCCTATCTCCTAGATAGTTAATTTAGATCAGCATTATTAAATGAATTCCTCTCTCTGTCCTCCTCCTTCCTTCCTTTACTCCCTCTTCCCCTCTCTCCTCCTCTTCTTCTCTCTCTCTATCTCTCTCCCTCTCTCTCCTTAAAAAAGTATAAGCGTTGGATTCTGGTCTGTATTTTGGATTGATTGTACCTTTGTTTGTTATTTTATACTAGTCCCTAAGCTTTTCCGTTTTCTCATCTTTAAAACTGGTCCATCATTTCCATTGCAAAATTCAAAGGAGGCAGAGTATATGAATGCAATATAAAATCTAAGTCAGAAGGAATTTCAGGGATTGATTTTATTATTTATATACTAGAGACCCAGTGCACAAATTCATGCACCAGTGGGGTCCCTTGGCCTGGCCTGTGATATTGGACCAAAACTGGCTCTCTGACATCCCCTGAGGGGTCCCAGATTGCGAGAGGGCCCAGGCCAGGCCGAGGGACCCCACTGGTGCACAATCGGGGCGGGGAGGGATGCAGAGATTGGCCAGCCAGGAAGGGACTATGAGAGGGCTCTAGGACATGTCTGGCCTATCTCACTAAGTCCCGATTGGCCAGACCCCAGCAGTAAGCTAACCTACCAGTTGGAACGTCTGCCCCCTGCTGGTCAGTGCATGTCATAGCAACCGGTCAACCAGTCAACTGTCTGCCCCTTGGTGGTCAGTGCACGTCATAGCAAGCAGTTGAATAGACTTAGCATATCATTAGCATATTATGCTTTAATTGGTTGAATGGGTGACCAGACCTTAGCATATTAGGCTTTTATTATACAGGATGGAGTCGGTGACTACTTATCCAGTGTAATATGAAATTTCCCAAGAATGTCTTGCTTTCCCCAAATATCTCTTTGTATTTTTCATCAGTGCTTGAAATCCCACCATTAATGAGGAAATCCTTTAAGTTTTTTTTTTTTAATCTTTAAAAAACTGATTGTTTAAATGTACTTACCAATGGAAAGCAAAACTCTTAAACCTTTTCTACTAATGCACTGGGGATTATCTAATACATATTTGCTACCTGCCCTTATGGGAATAAGACATTCAGTCACCAAACTGGGAAAAGGGTTATAGGAAATAAATACTGCAGATAGCGTATTGTTTCTAAATATCAGCTTTGAGCTATTTAAAGCAGTGGTCACCAAGTGGTGGTCCCTGGAACACTGGTGGTTCATAAGGTCCAAAAGGTTGGTGACCACTGATTTAAAGGGCATATATCTCTGTGCCCTTTTATTAATGACTAGAGGCCTGGTACATGACATTCATGCACTGGGCGGGGGGGGTGGGGGGGGGGGAGGCGGGAAGAAGGCGCGGAAGGGATCCTCTCAGCCAGGCCTGCAGCCTTTTGCAGTCCGGGAGCCCTTGGGGGACATCTTTAGCGCTGCAGGGAGGCAGGAGAGGCTCCCGCAACCTCCCCTGTGCTTGACAGCCATGAGCCCAGCTTCTGGCTAACCTGTGCTCCCCCTGTGGGAGTGCACTGACCACCAGGGGGCAGCTCCTGTGTTTAGGGTCTGCCCCTGGTGGTCAGTGCACATCATAGCAACTGGTGGTTATGCCATTTGGTCGATTTGCATATTACACTTTTATTATATAGGATGATTTTACCAACTCTGATAATTTTTATAATTCTCATAGCAAATTTGAGCACAATACTTTTATTAGAATCATATGTATCTTTATTTATGCCATATATACATCAAGTACCCACTCTGTGCTGTACATTGTTTAAGATGATTCCCACACTGTATATAAGGCAATGTCTAGTGGGAAATAGGGAATTCAGACAGTAAGCAGATGATTATTGCATTGTGGCAGCGCATTAGAGGAAAACCTAACAATGCCTTTGGAGGGCAGGGATGGTTTCCCAGAAAAAAGGATATTTAACTGATGAATAGGTGGAAAAGGAAGAATTGCCACACAAAGCTATGGTGGGGAGGGAGATGGGGATGTGGGTTTCAGATCAAATGAGTGAGACATCCAGTGATTCAGAGCTGAGACAGAGCAATGTAGATTCAGAGACCTGAAAGGTGCTCTGGTGGCTTGGGCACAGAAGAGGAAGGGAAGAATTAGAATTTAAAAGGTAAATGAAGTTACTTTTAACAAAGTACTTGTAATGCACATTTAGGAGTTTGAATTTTAACAGTATTTCTCTCAAGACATGGAGGTGGAGACCTAGAGCCAGGAAGGACAGCCAGAAGCTGTTGTAGATGGGGGCATGATGGTGACCTGCACCACTGAGTCAAGAATGTTTAGAAAGTGGAATGAACAGAGCTTAGTCATTGACTGGGAATGATGGTGTTAGAGGAGTGATAAAATATTGATAAAGGGAAAGAGATCATTAATAATAGTGCCTGATCTGATAGATTAAATTATTTTTGGAGAAAATATTTACTTCCATCTCCTTGATGTTAGATGTGTCCATGTAACTCATATCAGAGCAAGGGCCTTAAGTGTCACTGGCAGTCTTGGTTGACTCTTGCGCTCTAATAGTGTGGTATCTGAAGAAAATGCTCAGGAGAGCCATTTGCCTTTTTGGCAAGGGCCCCAGACACATGTGATGCAGACCTGGACCCAGCCTATCACTTGAGCTAAGCACACTGATCTGCAGCAGGAGCGGAGCTGCCCAGCCAAGCTCATGCAAGATTAATCAAATGATAGTTTTAAACCTACAGACATGAGGATACATGTTTGGGATTGTAAGCCACTGAGCTTTGATATAGTTTGTTATGCATTATTATTATGGCAATAGCTGACTAATACATCAGGGTAGTGGCTTGGGTTACTTGGAAGATAGTTGATGCTTTCCATAAACATAGAGAATCTAGAAAAAGGAGCAGATGTGGGGGGCAAGATATTGAGTTTAGATTTGGAATCTCAGGTTTGAGGTGCTTATATGAGGTGCCTTTGTCTAGTAGGTTAAGAGGTAATTGTGTCTGTAGCCCAGGAGTGACAGCTTACCAAGAACTATGATTTGGGAATCATCACCACATAGAAAACGATGGAAGCAACGAGATTGCATAGAATGAGAAAGACTCTAGCACAGAGACCCAAGAGGTATTTAGTTTCATAAAGGACTGTAACTAGAGTCCCATAAAAAAAAGCTAGGCCTCACAAGCAGGTTCAAGGCAAAAGGCAGAGGTGAGAGCAGCATGTTCCCAAACTCTGGTTTGGTGATCAGGTTCAGCAGGTGTGTCCCAGACCCAGGGAGTGCAGCCTTGACTAACAGCTTCTCTGAGTTTGCTTCTGTCCTGTTGTCCACACCCTCCACCACTCTTGACAGAGAGAACAACAACCCCAGAGGATGGAGAAGGCCATTTTCTATTGCTCCTTCCCAGGCCACATGCAATGGCTACTTCTGAATTCCTCGTTAGGGAAACATAAGAAGTCACAAGTTCCCTCTGATTACCGAGAAGGGCAAGGAAGGGCAGAAGTGTTCTCTGCTCAATGATCCCTGCAGCTCGAGCAATATCCATCGTAGGCAAATTCAAGGCAGAGATAAGTTGAGATGTACAACCTAGCAGCTCTCATAAATGACTTTAGTTCAGGTTGAATTAAGGTGATCTGTGAAAATGTGTTCCAAAACGATACTCTTCAATATTGGGGACACCAAATCATTCTGAAAAATGGCTTAGCACTTTTGGTAAATGTTTCTATTATAGCCTTATAATTCTATAGAAGTTAGACTAGAGACCTCTAATGAGCTTATTAAAATACTGAACACTAAATGCTATTTAATATTTGCTGTAATTTTTCTGAAGGCAAAAGACCTCTTCATTCTGCTTGTGCTGACTGCTCTCAGCTGAATTGTGAATGGATAAAAAGACCATGTTTGCCAGGCATGGTAAAAAACAATCTGTTGAAGCTGGGAATTACAAATTTTCATTCCTGGTGAAGAAGGGTAATGGCCTTTGAAAGAGACAGGGACTTTTTTTTGCTGGAGAATTTTACCAGCAGCATTTCAGATTTTAAGGGAAGGATGAGGCTTCTGATTTCTCTCATTAATTACTTATCAGCTTCACCCAAACTTTACTTAGAACTTTCTGAATCCCACTTCATAAAGGGCCGCTGCAGGGGGCAGAGGATGTCAGGGAAGCAGGAAAGGTTTCTCAGAGGGGCCACATCTGAAGAAGATCTGAAGGAATATAATTTAACTGGCTCCTGGAGGGGCAGAGATTAGGTCTCTATATTCAGTACAGTAAGGACCCATTATGTATTTAAAGGATTAGGGGAGCATGATAAAATTTATTTTGGGGAAATATCACTTGAGTTTGTAAAAGTGAATCAGTTAGGAAGCTATTGCAGTGGAATTGTCCAGGTAAGAGGTACTGGTAGGTTGGCTTAGGGTGAAGGTAGTGGCTATGGACACACAAAAAAAATGTATTTGAACGACACTTAGAAGGTAGCATAAGCAGAAGCTGGAAATAGACACAGAATGATGAATATGGAGGTTGTAAGAATCAGCTCAGGGGGTTGACCAAATCTTGAAATAGAACCAGTTCCTATTATTTATTTAGTTAGTGGGAGTTGATACAGGAAGATAATTAAGTTGGCTTTGAATAACTTAAGAATGAAGTATATGGAGACATCAAAGTGGAGAAGTTGAGTAGACAGGTGGATATTGATATATACTAAAGTTGGAGGCTGATGGGAGGTAACGATGTAACCGTAAATTGCACTGGTGGTACTTAAAGCTGAAGGCATGGATAACATATCTAGGGAGAGGATACTGAGTAAGAAAGTTGAGGGTCTTGGAACTACAGAATTTAATACCTGTGAGAAGGAGGATGAGATGTCAGAGGTGACAAGGCAGGGGCCATGAGGAGGAGGAGATGCAGGGCAATCGTTCGTCTCAGAATCAGAGGAACAGAGTCTTGTAAGAAGGGGAAAGTGGTCAGCAGCATTGAGTAAGATGAGGACTACAAAATAGCCACTGGATTCAGTGACATGGAGCCATTTGGTAAGCAATCAAGAGAAGAAACCAGATTAGAATGTGGATAAGAGGACATGTCACTCCTTTTGAAGTTTGACACTGAAGGGGAATAGAAAAGACAGGATGTTAGGTAAATCAGGAGGGAAATGGAGGTCAAGAGAGGTTTTTGCTTATTTGTTCTTTTTTTAAAAAATAAATCTTTATTGTTCAGATTATTATAGGTGTTCCTCTTTTTTTCCCCCCATAGTTCCTCTCCACTTGATTCCCCACCCCACCCCATGCCCTTCCCCACCCCCCCCCACTGTCTTCATCCATAGGAGTAAGATTTTTGTCCAATCTCTTCCCGCACCCCTCACACCTGCTTCCCCTGAGAATCGTCAGTCCACTCCCTTTCTATGTCCCTGATTCTATTATATTCACCAGTCCATTCTGTTCTTCAGATTTTTTATTCACTTGATTTTTAGATTCACTTGTTGGTAGGTATGTATTTGATGTCATTTTGTTGTTCATAATTTTTACCTTTACTTTTTTCTTCTTCTTCCTCTTCTTTAAGAATACCCTTCAGCATTTCATGTAATCCTGGTTTGGTGGCGATGAACTCCTTTAGCTTTTTCTTGTCTGTGAAGCTCTTTATCTGACCTTCAACTCTGAATGATAGCTTTGCTGGGTAGAGTAATCTTGGTTGTAGGTTCTTGCTATTCATCACTTTGAATATTTCTTGCCACTCCCTTCTGGCCTGCATAGTTTCTGCTGAGAAATCAGCTGACAGTCGTATGGGTACTCCCTTGTAGGTAATTAACTGTTTTTGTCTTGCTGCTTTTAATATTCTCTCTTTGTCTTTTGCCCTTGGCATTTTAATTATGATGTGTCTTGGTGTGGTCCTCTTTGGATTCCTCTTGTATGGGGTTCTGTGCGCTTTCTGAACTTGTAAGTCTATTTCTTTCACCAGGTAGGGAAAGTTTTCTGTCATTATTTCTTCTAATAAGTTTTCAATATTTTGCTCTCTCCCTTCTTCTGGCACCCCAAAAATTCAGATGTTGGTTCACTTAAAGTTGTCCCAGAGGCTCCTTACACTATCTTCATATTTTTGGATTCTTTTTTCTTTTTGTTTTTCTGGTTGGATGTTTTTTTGTTTCCACATATTTCAGATCTTTGGTTTGATTCTTGCGGTACGTTGATCTACAGTTGAGTTTCTGTATATTCTTTATTTCAGACAGTGTATGCTTCATTTCTGACTGATCCTTTTCCATTTTTTTTTTTTGGCATTCTCATTAACATCCTTAAAGGTCTCATCAAGTTTCTCAGCGGTTTTAAGAAGATTCTTGAGTAACCTTATACATGTGGTTCTGAACTCTATGTCATCCAGTAGTTTGCTTTCCTCCGTTTCTTTCATTCGTGACATGTTTCTTTGTCTCCACAATTTGGCTGCTTCCCTGTGTTGATGAAGTAGTTTTGTGTGGTAGGTGACTTATAGGGGGCAGTAGCTCAGTCTCCTCAATCACATGAGGTGGATGCTCTTGGTTCACCCCTTTGTGGGCTGAGTGCAAAGTCTTGGTGTAGTTAAGCCTTAATTTCTGTTGGTACACTGGGAAGAATTGACCTCCAGGCCAATTAGCTGTGAGCACTCCCTGTGTCTATAATGGAAGAACTGCTGCGCTGAAGACACGCTTATGGAGCAGGACTTGTTTCAGTGGGGCTTTGGTGCTCACTGAGTCTGCCTCTTGAATGTGTCACTTATGGATGTGAGGAGTTGAAATCTGGTGTCTCACACTGACCACTAGGTACACTGGCTTCTGGATCTCCAATGGGGTGCAGGTCAGCTATTGTCTGAGGCCACCCAGCAGGAGCTACAGTGAGAGCTACAGTTTTCTCCTCTTTGCTTGGGGTTTGGAGGTTTTGGAGCTGTCTGACCAGGGCTGCAAGTTTGCTAGGTTAAGCTGCGATAGGGCAGGCCTTTCTTATGCTAAAGCTGCTGCTTGGAGCTTGGGTGGGTTTGTAGGTTGTGCAGGGCGGGGTCTCCGGGTGTCACTAGGCTAGGGCGTAGCAAACAGCAATGGCTGATAGTTAGCCGGCTCTGCGTCCCCGACGGCATCCCCGAGTCCTGTGCCCCAGTGCAGTAAACAATTATTCCTGCGCGCAGCTCTGCAAGCAAGCCACCCTCACTGGCAGACAGTCCAGCTTCTCCCCGTAGGAGTTTGGGTCCCCCGCGTCTCCCCAGAAACTGTATTTCAGAGTAATCAGGGGCTTGTCTCTCTTTGGGTTGAAAAAAGCAATGCCTGCCGCCAGCCCGGATCACAAGCCTCTGTACCTCAGCTTTTCAGCGCTCGTGCACGTCTCAATGCTCTTTTCTCTTTCCTTCTAGTTGTAGAACTTCCACTCAGCCAGCTTTCCCGTGGTTCTGGGTGATAGACATTTTGTCTTTTAGTTGTAGTTTTGAAATTGTTGTACGAGGCAGCAGTTTAGGTGTTTACCTATGCCGCCATCTTGGATTCTCCCTCATTTGTTCTTTATATGGGAGATATTTGATCATGATCAGGTTTAAAAGTAGATAGGATGATAAGGGTGATAATAGAGTGGTGGTAGAAATAAATTATTTCAAAAGCAGTACAAAGGATACAGCAAGGACTAAGGTACACCAGGGAGTGAGCATTGAAGATGGATTGGTAGTGTAGGTCACTGGAGGGGGTCAAAGAAATGAATGGTCAGGGTGTTAGATACAGAATCCATGTGGATGTTGAAGTGCCAAATTTTCAGCAGGATAATGGGCCAAGTGCTAAAGTCTGTAGTTAATAATCAAGGATGTGATCGATTATGGCAATGAAGAAGGGGGAGGGGTGGTATTGCTGAAAGGCCTAGAAATCAAAGCAGCAAGGATTTTCATTAGAGGCTGGGAAATAGTGGTAGAGAGTGAGAACATCAACCTCACCTGTGGTCCCCAAGGTCCCAATTTGAGATGACAGAATAAGAAGCATGGTCCCCAAAGGGGGAACATGGTCAGTTAAAAGTAGGCATCCTGGGGAGTATTTATGTGAGGTTGAGGTTTGGGGGGATTTTTTATTATGTATGTTACTTCAGAGACCTTGTAAACAGTAGAAGGTAAGCATAACCAAAAATAATTAATTTTCTTATAAAATTTCTTCACTACATATTAACAATTAAATACTAAAAGAAGATATAGTCAATTTAAGTCCTCCTATATAATAAAGGCTAAGATGCAAATCGGCAGAACGACCAGTTGCTATGATGTACACTGACTACCAGGGGCAGATGTTCAATGCAGGAGCTTCCACCTGGTGCTCAGTGCACTCCCACAGGGGAAGCGCTGCTCAGCCAGAAGCCAGGCTCACAGCTGGTGAGAGCAGCAGTGGTGGCAGGAGCTTCTCCCGCCTCCACAGCAGTGCTAAGGATGTCCGATTGCCAGGGAGCAAGCCTATGCCATAAGTCAGACATCCCCCGAGGGCTCCCAGACCGCAAGAGGCGCATGCCCAGCTGAGGGACCACCCCTCCCCCGCTCCAGTGCCAAATTTCATGCCCTGGGCCTCTAGTATATACATATTAAAACACTTGCCTAAATTTACTTTTGGTCAATTAAAATTGGGGTTTTAAATAAACCTTATATCTTTTTAGACTATAATTAGGGAGAAGTAGTTTCTGGCTGGGAAATTAATGATTTCACTTTTATTAAATGTTAAAAATAACCACAATTACATTTCCCCTGAACATTATGTATTGTCTATCTCATTGTGCAGCCAGGGGACCTCATGGAAGAGCCACTCTAATGAAGAGAGCCAGTCTTTAATGTGAGTGGGGATTTCAGTGCACAGGATGACAATGTGCATGGTGGACTGTCTGGTAAAAATGTAACTCTTGCAAGGTTGCACTTCACCCCAAATGCAGGGGGTATTCTATGTGGATAGACTTTGCTAAGTGTCCAATAGCTCTCAACAACCACACCCAGTAGACAGAGCCTCCAGAGATCTTTCCCACTCAATCAGGCAGGAGTATTCAAAGTCAAGTGCCCGCACCCAAACAAGCACACTTTGTGTTATTGTTACTTTGTATCTATTGTATTCATTTTTATTTCTTGGAATGTACTCAGCTGTATTTTGGGAAGATCAGAGAATCTTATCTTCTCATCAGTATGTTGATGAAGAAGTGAGAGATACTAAAATGCTAGACAATTTTAATTTAGAGGCATTTAATGATATGGAGAGGGCAGAGTTTATAAAATGAGTTACTAGTTAAAGCAGGAATGGGACCAAGGATTTCTGATTCTCAATTTGCCAGTTAGCTTTGGGCCTAAACATATCATATAGTGTCATTTTCATTTCCATGTTAAATGCCCAGGAGTGCTTTATTCACAGACACCTATATTGCCAAATATCTTTTTAGAACTTGGCTCCAATTTTTTTCCCTTTCTTCAATACATAATAAGCATGTGTGCTATAAATTGTCCAGAAAGGAATGGGCACCTATCCTTACAAGATTAGCTCAAAAAAGCTGGTCATCACAGCCAGTGATAAAAATTTCTATTCCTAATTGGCTATGATAGAGAGTGGGGATAGGGTTTTTCAGACCTGAAAGTCTCACAGACATTGGAAAAATAAAGAGAGTAGTAATTTTCCAGTGTCCCTGCTTACAGCCATCTGTGCTTCCCAGGTCTATTCCCTTAATGCATTCTAATGCAATATAGCCTCTTCTCTTGTTTATTTTTTACTACAGCTGTGGTCTTAATTGAGCCTAACAGATAATGGAAGCTGCTCCCCTCACCAACTTCTTTGTGGGATTTGAGGAGGATAGGAGGGAATCATCTTCGCTGTTGGGAATCTGTATGTCTGATTTAATTCTCCAAATGAACTTATTTATTTATATTGTTTAAAAATAGGAGGTGGTAAAGATATATGTCTGTATGTGTCTGCATGCATGTGTGCATTCTGTTTCTCTTGGAATTTGAACTTTGGATATTTGCTTTTCCTTATAGTCTTTTAATAGATTTATCCCCCATGATATATGCAGCGATTCACGTAGAAATTTTAAAATCTTTTTTTTTCCTTAGTGCTTACCTTCTCCAAACTGAAGGAGGCACAAATGATAGAAGGGTTGAGTTTGTTCTTTTATCACCAACCAATGCCCCTCCATCCCTCCCCTCCAAAATCGTTGCATGCTACTTTAAGCAAATTAAACTCTTTTAAAATTATTTTTTAATCTAAAATCTCTGTTGATTTACTTAAATATCATTATAGGATCTTTCAGACTTCTAAAATCTAGGTTTTGTGGGCCATGAAACCTATATGTTCTTTTGAATGATTGTTAAAGAAAACAACTGTTATCAAAATTCAGAGTCCAGAAAAATAGCAAAATATTTTTGTTAATTAAATGCCTAAACACTTGCATAAAGTCTTATTTTCCTATTTATTTTGACTGCATGATTTTTATTGCCTCTTTTTTTGACAAGTGTGTAATATTGTTTTCTATTGGGAGAATAAAAAGACAATTCTATTGTTCCTCCTCTTCCTGTCCTCCTCCTTCTTTTTATAATTATTGTTTTATTATTATTGTTATTATTAGTATTTAGTATTAGCAGTAGTATTATCTATACTAATAAAAGGGTGATATGCTAATTAGACTGGGAGACCTTCCAGGAAAACTTCTGGACGTTCTTCTGGACAAAGCCATGGTGGCGGGGCTGAGGTAGAGGTCGTTAGAGGCTGAGAGGGGAGGGCAGTTATGGGTGATCAGGCCGATGGGGGGGGGAGGGGGCAGGACAGTTGGGGGTGAGCAGGCTGTCAGTGGGGGCAGTTTGGGGTGATCAGGCTGGTGGGGGGCATTGGAGACAAGCAGGCTGGTGGTGGGGGGCAGTTGGGGGTGAGCAGGCCAGCAGGCAGAGTAGTTAGGAGCAATCAGGCAGGCAGGCAGGTGAGTGGTTAGGAGCCAGCAGTCCTGGATTGTGAGAGGGATGTCCGACTGCCAGTTTAGGCCTGGTCCCTGTAAACCGGCAGCAAGACATCCTTCTAGGGGTCCCAGATTGGAGAGGGTACAGGCCGGGCTGAGGGAAACCCCCTGCCCCCCCCTCCCCCCCCCCCCCCGCTGCATGAATTTCATGCACCGGGCCACTAGTAGTTAGGTATATTAACCTAAAAACAAAAAACTGAAGGCAGTTTATTTATAATGAAATAAAGCACAGATTCAAGCCGAAATTCAAATAATGTCCAGATAACTGGGTAAAGGAAACGGGGTTTTATGAGAAAAGGCAAGGAATAGTTACATTAACAGGAGAAAGAATTTCTATAGGTGCTAAGCTGAACTACTCTTGGCTACACATGCTCACCATTCTAACTTCAGACAGAGTGTCCATAGTCACCAGTCCTGTGGGCAGGATATCTGCTTTCCTGTTAGATTTACAAACAATTTGTAAAACAATATTGGTTTTAGTCCAGTTTAAAAGTTTGGAAAGCAGGACATATGAGGAAGTTCCTCTAGAAAGGCTCCATCTAGTCAACTTTCAGTCATGATACATAAAATGTGTGACTTAAAAAACAATTGTACCTACTTTTTCAGCACTGCTACAAATTTGTGTCCTACAAACACAGAAATTAAAAAATATATATATTGTATGGTGCTCATCAACAAAGGAAAATGTGTAGAATAACAGTAGACGAAATATGTAAGGCGGCAGCTTTCAGGCACTGACAATAGGCAGAACTGCAAGCCGTTGGATCTCTGGTGGGGAATTCATAGGATAGAAAAGATGTTTAATTAGCCTACAGATAACAGGAGAAGAAAGGGGGAAACTATAAATAAATGAAAACACGGGGCAGGTAGAAAAACAATAGCAAATTGGTATGTCTGTAATAATATAAACACTCCAACTAAAGTTAGATAGTCACAAACTGGATAAAATAGCAAGGCCCAAACATATAAAAGTGAAACTCTTTTAATATAAAGACATAGATGGTTTGAAAGAAAGAATTTTAGAAATGACATACCATGGTAAGGGTATAAGAAAGGAGTGTTTCACATGAAGACGATCACTTAATAATGATAAAGGAAGCAATCAATGGAAAGACATAATAATTCTAAAGTTGCATATAACTCAAAGCAGAGATTCAAGATATATAGAGCAAAAATTTGACAGAGTTAAAGGAAGAGATAGATAAATCCATAATCATAGTTATATATTTTAGTATTTTATTCTCCATACTTGTTAGACACAGTTGGTCAAAGAATACACAAGAATATAAAGGATCTAAATAACACAGTAGGCCTACTTTACATTTAGAGAATACTAAGTCCAACAACTTAAGGGCACAGTGTGTGTGTGTGTGTGTGTGTGTGTGTGTGTGTGTGTTTAATAAAGACTCAATATACAGGGTAGGGCAAAAGTAGGTTTACAGTTGTGAGTACACAAAGCATAGTTTATTCTTGAATTATTATGTATTAATTATTCTCATATGAACAATTATAAACTTACTTTTGCCCCACCCTATATTGGAAAATTATAGTGAAAATCCAGTGGGAAAAGGGGCAACTAACAATGGTCTTGTTTTCTGGGAGACCGTGGAGAGTGATGGAGCCTGTGTCAGACTGGAGAGCACACCTATCTCAGGAGAGCAGGGCCTTCTGACCCAGAGGAGTTGTTGGGTTATGGAAATGGGGGTCCATATCTCTAGGGTTTCTGAATTTGAAAACAAGCTAGAAATTGGGATTTGCATGTGAAATCTTCTCATTGCTACTTTTTGAAATGTTCATTTCATCTTTATAACCACAACAATGGGAAAACAGAGTGTCAAGATCTGAGTCATATTCCACTCTTTTGTGCTCTGGTACAGACATTAAGACATGGTAGTGCTGTGAGCAAAATACTCATTGAGGGATGGGATTGAGTTTGGCTTTGAAGATCTAAACCCATACTTTTTTCATATTTGTTCAATACTTTCTGTGTATCAGGCAGTAAATTTAGGAACTACTTACAACCTAGACTTGGGGATTTCTGAGTCTTCAAAAAGTTGAGTAGCGTACACATAGAGGAGCTGGCATTCAAGCTCAGGTTTGCATGATTCCAGAGCTCAAACTCTCAACTACAAAACGATGTTTCTCCCCAGTATAGAGTAGATGTGGAACAAGAAAAGGTCAACTCCTTTGTATCATCTCCTCCCACTTGCCACCAGAGAACAAGCTTGTGCCGACCACTTCTGGACCTAGACATCCGCACGTTTATTCATTACATGGAGAACATCCTCTGGAAATGTCATCATTAAGGACTTACCACTTTCTCGCACGCAAAGCTTATATTCTCAGCTGACCTTTGTAAGCGTAGTAATTTTAAGACATGGAACTAATAATCTACTTAAGCACCTGTGAGTTCAGTAAAGTGAGATGCATTATTCGTTCCCACACATGATTAAAATCAGCATGAAAATTCAGGCTCAGGAGATATGGTTTACATAGACATAGAGAAAAAAAGTACAGGGACGCATGGAGGAATGCTGCGTATGCTTCCCAGTCTGCCTGGCTAGCAGGGTTACTAAAGCAAGCTCTCACCCAAGCCAAGAGGGGCTTCCATTTCCATTACTGCCTGGGATGTCAGCTACCTCAGCAGCTTCCCTATGTGATTCAGGAATGAAACCCAAAGAAATAGAATATTGTCCCGAATAAGAATGGGTCCTTGCTCCCAGACAGCCAGAGCACTCTTAGCAGGTAAGTTGAGTTGAGCTGGTCCTTATTAATACACATGAAGGGCAACAGTCCTTAGAAGTATGTAGATGATAAGCCAACTTCAGCTGCTTAGGACTCTTGGGGTTATGCATATCTTTCCTTACTTACTGTCACTTCCCTTGTCTTCCATCACTTTTCTCCCATCACTTGAAAAAAAAAAAAGTCACTAAGGGGAAAAACATTGAGAGTGTTTGTTAAAGGCAAGCTTGCAATATTTAAAAAATAATAGTATGTCCTCAGTGGATATGCCCTCAGAACATTCACAGCTAGTGGGTGAGACACACTCGTCTAATATAATAAGTGCCACACACAGAGAGACATATAGCCAATGCTTTGAGATCACAGAGGAGTATATGATTGATTTTTGCCTGAAGTAGGTTTGGAGTGGAAGTAAAGAAAGACTCATGTGTGGATAGGGTCACACAGCTGAGCCCTGCACAATGCCAAGAGCGCCATTCTTCAGCCCCATGCACCATACAGTTTTGCAGCACAACCTTGTCCACAATCTCCGCCCACATTGGAACTGTCTCAATGGTGGGACTTCTCCATTCTCTGCAGGTTATAGCATGTTTTGACCTCTCCTCCTATGAGATACTTTCACTTGGACCAGCCTCACCCTTGATTATTGGCAAGTGTATTCCCAGAATAGTGCCAGACATCCTGTATCCACCAAAGGATGAAAACATGACTTGGAGATGTCTCCCCTTGACCCTTTGCTGCTCTATGACTCACTGGAATGCTGGCCCTTGTCTCTTTGCCTCATTCCTGCTTCCCCTGTGGCCTTCCCTGCACATCTTTGCCCTGTTGCCCCTGTAGACATCCTGGCCCCCCAATTACTTTCTTTACTTGCAACCCAGATCCTGGTCTCATCTCTTTCTAGTATTTATCCATTTTCCCTTCGAATTTGCCTGAGGGCTTCACCTGACTTTTCTGCTTTTATATACTTTGGTTTATATAAAAAAAAGTGTATACTTTTTCCATACTTTATATACATGAAAGGTATTATGTGTGTTTATCTCTCAAGTCTGGCTCTCCTTGTGTTTTATAGACAAGGACTGGGTTTCACAGTCAGACAGCACTGGGTTTGAATCACATTTAATAACAGTGTCTGTGGGCCAGTTTCTTAAACTCTCTGAGTCTTTCTTACCTCCCTTGCATATGAAGTGGTTATGATGGTCATACCTGCACTGCTTACGTCTTAGAGCTGTTTTGAGTAGTGAAATATTGCCCATTAGCTATTTAGCACATAGTAAGTAAAACATAGTAAATTTTTAATAAGTGCGACTTATTGTACCAATTGCTGTCCAGTCAGGTGTAATAGAAGGTTAATAGACTGTGCAAAATCAATGGGGAAAATAACCAGAAAAGCCAAAATTAGAGCATGCACAACATGTTCTTCAGAGCTGAAATATATATAAATCAAACTTACTTCATATTTTATGCTCAGTGCCACCTTTTCTAAGATGGAGAGGTGTGGTATACTGAGGGGACTAAGAGGAACCGCCTTGCATAGTAGCTTTGATTCCTGTTCATTTAAAAGATGGAAGGCTCAAGCCTCAGTCATGCTAGCTGGCTGTGCAGGAAGGAGACCCTGCATACGTGAGATCTGCCATCTCTGGATGCACAAATATAAAACACAACTTCATAATGCAGTGTGGAAATTAAGTATGATACGCTATGTCAGTTCTAGGCACATTAACGGAGATTGAAAATAGTTTCACACTTAGACATTTTCAATGGATGATAAATAGGGTTAATGGGTTGTGACTGAAATACTCCTGCCTTCTTAAATCTTCCAGGAAGCTTTTAAAACTGATAAATACATATTCTTCATGATGGTTTGCAAGAAGCTGCTCTAATTCAATTTTGAACTGCTTAGGACTGTGCAAAAATGCTAAAGCCTGCTCGCAGAAACATACAAGTCCTGACACTTAAAAAGCCCCACCATCAACAAACAGTGAAAATGATTCTTTAAATCATTCAGCTTCCCAGAGTCTTTTGAAGTCCTGCACATTAGAGTTGGCCTGGTGTTAATCTTCTTTTGAGAATACAATCCAAGGTCAGTATTTCATTTTGCATGTTTATCTCAGGGAGCTTTGGAATGCTCAGGGCGATTCTTTGAATTGATTTGTGTGTGTGTGTCTCCAGATATGGGAAGCAGGAGAGGGAATTTAGGGCCATGGATATTGTCATCCAGTCAGATGTGATGTCCCCCACTTTGCCACACTTAGCCTGAGGGAACCAAGCTCACTTGAGCCAAAGGAGACACATGACAGAACAGCTAGGACTGTGACATTGTGTACAGTTGGCCAGTCCTAACATCACTGCAAAGGCTTGGCAGATGCATCCCACAGAGAGCTGGATGATTCAGTGGCTCCATCTGGGTGCTCGGTAGACATCTGCTGTGCTGCCCTCTAGTGATGATGGTGAGGAGAGGTGGCAAGAGCCCCGTGACTGTGACATCTCAGAGGGACAGGCCAAACACCAGGAACAAAGTTATCTGAGAAATCTCAGTCAGCAGCCATTTTCTCTGGAGCTGGTGAACCCAGGGCACTAAGTCTGTTAGGAAAGAATGGGAAACACAGGAGATGTCAGACATGAGGACAGTTCAAGCTGGGACCAGAGAGGTGGGTCTTCTCCAGTTTCTAAAGTGAATCACCTTTAAGGGGGAAAGAGAACAGAACTATCCTCTTTTAACTCCAGTCCTGGGCCTAGGAGAAGTGTTCCACGGGAAGACTGCCATAGCTGTGATCCAGGGAAGAGCTTGACTTTGGGTAGGAAATCTAAGATCAAGCCACTTCCGGCTAGATGCTTTTTTCCTGTCTTGAGATTTTAGTTACTTCTTTTGAAAAAAGGTGATAGTCGAATCTGCCTCAAAGGGTTATTTTCAATATTAAATGAGATAGAAATATTCTAAAAATGTAGAGTCCTCCATAAGTGTTAACTGTCTCCATTTAGCACGACCATTACTTTCTCAGGAAGGGATCTGACAAGATGGAGTTTCTTTTTCCTTACAAGGATCTCAAATGCTGAGACCTTCAACTAGCATGACTCCTGCTTCCTAGTGGATGGACTGGGGAAGCAAGTCCATCTAGCGCACATTTGCGTCTTCCTTTGATATAGCCTCCATAGCATTGACACAGTGAGTTAAAGAAAAGAATCCTTAGATGAGTTAGTAATAGTGATGGTTATTCAAACATTGGTTTCTTTTAGGTTTTACTCCTAAGTGATTTATAAGGACAGACTCCCAGGGGAAGGGAAAGAGCATTATAAATCAGTGGTTCTCACTGTTTTTATGTATCTGTTTTTTAAAAGAGACCTTTAATATCTTGACCAACTTGGATAATTGACAAAGAGTTGCTAATGCTTTATGATATCCAGAAAGGACACTAATACAAGACAAAATGAAAAAATCATCTACTCTTATTCTCATTTCATAATGGAAAGACTATTTAAACACTCTTCCTTTCAAAGTCGGAAAGACTCAATCACAGACTTTTAGTTTGTGTGTGTGTGTGTGTGTGTGTGTGTGTGTGTGTGTGTGTGTGTGTGTGTGTGTTTTAAATAGCAATAAGGAAAACATACTTAAAATTCTTCTCTTGTCCTAATAAAGTCAAAACATTGTCCAGACACCTGCAATTACCAACCATTTATATGGAAGTCTCTCGGAATGCTAATCTTCTGAGACCTCTCCCCAACCCATTTACTTGTTGCCCTCTTCTCTCCTATATCTAAGTAGCTAGTCCATCTTCAGAAGACATAGGGACAGATGAGACTATAAAATTCATATTCCCAGAAGCCTGTTATGGCATTTCCTGGAATACTTGATTTCTCATTGCATGGGGCATTTGAAAGCCACACGTTTTCCTTTGTATGTCTTTCTTTACAGACATAGAAAGCAGATCACTCAGGATTATGGAATAAAGTATTACATTAGGATCTGTAAGCATATGTGCATTTATTCATAACAATGCTGAAAAGAATTTAAGGCATTTAAATCAATTGCACTTGAATTCACCATGTAATTTAATTAGCACTTATGGAAGGCAACATTGGAGCTCCTATTACACTGTTTCCATTACAAATAATTATTTAAAAAATAGTTGTAGCATTAGGGATAGTGTTCCCTTTTTGATTACAGGAGGGCAATTTGTTTAAAAGCTTCACTGACGTCATGTGCTCAATAGCTACTTGTCATCTCAGCAAAATGAAATAGATAGATCTGGACCAAAAGAAATAGTGCTTGTCATTGTAGCATTTCACATTATTTAAATATACATCATTAATCTAGTAGAGTTAGGTAATCACTATCTACTTAAATTGTCTGATTTTAAAATCCAACAGAAATTTCCAGAAAAAGGAGGGGAATAGTAACCTCAGTGTTTGTACTCACAACAATAACAGTGACCTCCATTTATTGAATGCCAATTGGCTGCTGGGTGGAGAGAACTAGATTTAAGATACACAATGCCTCCAATTCTTACAAATAGCTCTCTTACAAATAATCTCCATTTTACTCACGAGGAAATTGAAACTCAGCCAGTTCCTTATGTAAATTGTGCAGGGTCAAGTTAGAGGCATCAGAAGGTAAAGCTGTATCAGAATTCCATATTATTTCCAGTGCAGCACATAGCTTTTACTGAGGCATAATGCTTTAGTGCAAACAATAGGTGAAAATCAACTCTGAACTGCCTTAGCATTTCCTTTTAAGAAGAGGCAAAGGAGTCTGAAAATATGCTGCTGTGTGCAGATGATCCCATAAACAGTTAAGCAAATTCAGCTCACTCAATTGTTTCCAACTCTCACTGCAAATATTTTTGACTGCCTTAGTCAAAGAAAACAAAAATGGATTTCTTCCTAAATGTTTTCATAAGAAGAACAAAAGACATTTTCCTTCTTTCACAAACAGAGACCAGGGCATATCCAAAAGACCTTCTGAGAATCTATATAATAAAAGCATAAGCGACATTTACAGTGGAACAACCAGAATGACCAGTCACTATGATGCACACTGACCACCAGGGGGCAGACGCTCAATGCAGGAGCTGCCCCCTGGTGGTCAGTGTGCCCCCACAGAGGGAGTGCCACTCAGCCAGAAGCCCGGCCCTATGGCTGGCAAGCGCAGCGGCGGTGGCGGGAGCCTCTCCTGCCTCGGTGGCAAGGCTAAGGAGCAGCGAGCGGAGTGATAAGGAGCAGCAAGGCGGGCAATAAGGAGTGAAGGGTCCCGGACTGTGAGAGGGCGCAGGCCAGGCTGAGGGACCCCCTCCTTCCAGTGCATGAATTTCGTGCACCGGGCCTCTAGTTTAAAATATAATATCACAGGGAAAACTCATTAATCAAGAAAAGTTCTGAGCTTAAGATAGTCAGTATAGGACACTGGTTACTTCCTCTTTCTCCTTTCAAATATTTGTGATGAGTCTCCAAAACATTGCAGGGATCACCAGTGTCTCAATCCATTTCTTCTGAGAGAGTACCAATTCATTGGGTTGATACAACTGGCGAGTTTTGAAAATGCTACTTTAAGCCCTTTGAAAGTGGACAGCTTTAAGTTTAAACAATCAATAGGAATTGCTAATTAATAGAAAATATCATCTCATAATCAATCATAAGAGTGATAGCGACACTCAGAGCTTGCTTCTTTCTATGACTCTGAACCATTCTTTATGTTGTTGGAAAGTGGTACATCCCTAATGTATTTCATTGTGGCTATATTTTCTCTAGAAATAGGATTTTACCTGAGTAAGAATAAAATGTCAGAATAGATGGGTGATTTTTCCCAATTGGTAAAAACAAAATGAAAGCTCCTTGGAATTTTTTGGTTCCTCTCAAGGAAATTACAATGCATTTAACCTTATAAAGGCTCTGAGAAGTTCTGTGATAGAGAAATTTGTTTAAACTTCTTTAACGGAGCAGTTAGTTTGAGCGTGTTGTTTACCAGTACCTCTTTTAATATCCTGCAGAGCAATCATAGTGGACTCAGATGTGCTATTCAGATACATCCTCAAGGAAGGACTTCTTGTTCCAGCTATCAGCTCCTTCAGCATTTGCCTCAGCCACAGAGAGCCTTGTCCAATGATATACCTTTTCCAGTGGTCAGGAGGGAGGTGGGCCTGTATACAGTGGCTTATTGAGGCATGAGTATAAAGGTCTAGCCATTTTGGCCAATTGTAAGATACCTTTGACTAGCTGTAGAGTTTGTATGGGGTTGAATGAGGTTTTGTTGAGCCTGAATAGCAGTTTCACTCTCCCTCTATTTAATTCTGCTTCCTCTCCCTTCCTCCTATGGGCTTAATCCCCCAACATATGTGTGGAGATACTAGTAAAGCTTTTAGGAGGTAATTAAGATTAAATGAGGTCCTAAGAGGGTCCGATAGGATTAATGGAAGAAGAAGAAGAAAAAGGAGAGGAGGAGGAGGAAGGAGAAGAGAAAGAAGAGGGGGTGGCAGAAGCAGAGGAGAAGTCTCTCTTTCTCTCCTTGTTCCTGTGCCAAGGAAAGGCCATGTGAATAGTGAGAAAGCAGCCATCTGCAAGCCAGGAAGACAGCTCTCACCAGAAATCAAATCTGCCTGCACCTTGATCTTGGACTTCTGAGCCTCCAGAACTGTGAGAAAATAAATTTATGTTGTGTGAGCCACCCAGTCTATGGTACCTCGTTATAGCAGCCAGAGCTGATTCAGACGGAAATTATCCTAAAAGGAGAGGCGGCCTCTTCCCTGTCAGATTTTATATTCTGCCAGAAACAGAAAACACTGGCAAGACCCATGTCAAGAAGGGAAATTTTCCAAGTGCAAGTGTTGTGTATAAGTAGGAGAGGAGGGAGATAAAACACACACACATATCCCACTTTATTTTAGTTTGATATAACAAGTTTGCTTGATTAGAAGACATTTATAATTTTATAATCCAGCAAGAACAAAATCAACATGTTGGGTGAGAGACATGAAGGAAGGAAAATATTCTCTGAGCAGGAGCGAAGACCCTACAGAGTTTGGAGGGTGGCGGTGGGGAAGGGTGAAACTGGTGATACAATCTTTTTATTTAAATAAGACAGAGTAAGTAAAATGAACAGAAGCCACTGCACCTAAATGCAGAGCTTCATTTACATAGACACAGGAAAAATTTCGTGTTCAAGAAATGTCAGTTTTCTATAAATACGGAGGTTCAGTCATTACCACCAGAATTATTCATTATACTATGATTTAAAACAAGATAAATATACTGGGCTAACGACTCCAATCCCCAAAGAGGCCTTTCATGTATTTTTCAAAACTGGCTTTGTCCGTGCAAAAATAGAAGTTTGCGAGTATGTGATAAGGTCAGAAAATGAAAAAGAAATGAACTCATTTATTCCCCAATTCTAGTGAGCAAAGACTAGTTATTGCAAACATGTGGGACATTTAATTGACTTGCATAAATTCTCATTTCCTTAATTATTTAAAATTTAAAAGTTTGTAATAGGAGACTCTTAGCATCTGAGTTCTCATTTCAGTTGTTCCTGTCCTCCCCTTTCAGCCACTTCTCTTTTCTTTCTGTTCTTTCTCTACCAGTATTTTGCCCATTAAAATCCAGCCTGAGACTCTTACTTCTATAAAGTCTTTCCTTATGACTTGCTTTTAGAATTTCCTGAGGACAGTGAGTGTGTGTGTGTGTGTGTGTGTGTGTGTGTGTGTGTGTACAGACCAGCTAGCACAATTTCTTTAAATACAGTTCTTTAATATATAGCTCGGATGGATTGTTACAGGAACCCATTTTATCTTGTTTTCTTTTGCTTGTTTTGTTGTATGTGTTCACTTTGAGCTTGATATTTCTGTCTGTGATTATCTTCATGATACTTTTTACCTGCTCATGCTTTATGCTGTTGTTTACCCAGTTTCATCGGGCCCAATCCATCTGCTTTTTACATTTCAGGATTCTCTTACAATATCCTAGATTTTCTTTTTTTTAAAAAAATCTGTTATGGACCCAATCTGTTTTTGTTGTTCAATTGAATTTATTAAATATAATTCTAATTGTTAAGCATTCATAAAAATTTTAAATCACATTTGAAAAAAGAGCTCTGCAACCATATGATATCACACATATTTAAGAACATATAGTTGTTTCCATTTCAGTCTCATAATTAACTATTGTTGAATTGAACTAATATACCATAATTTATTTTATGTATATATAATTTATTGTTTTGGTAAATAAAATCTTGAGAAAGGCATAAATATTTCATATCAACAGCTAACTCAAATTCTACTTTTAATCTTAGATTTAGCTATGTTGACTTTTTTGATTCATTATTTATCTTGATTGAATCTTATAATGTATATTTTAATGATTTATTTTCCTTACTTTATTGAATAGAAAAATGTAAATGAGAAAATAATACTTTCTAGCCACTAGAAAGTTAATATTAGGGTATATTTAAAAAATAGCAACAAGGAGGCAACTTTTGAACGCTTTTTAAATACAGAATTAGATTTTGGCCAGAGCTTAAAGCTACATGGAGCTTCGGGTTATTCATTACTGGATTAAGATGTTTCTACTCCTTGGGCCATTTGCGTTTTAATAGAGAACTCTTTATAGCACAAAAGCCTTCAAGACCAAAAGAAATTAATCTCTGAAAGTAAAAGTTGAGATATTATGAGAATTTTGGGGGCAAAGAAAAAGGGACTTTTTAAATGGCAGTCCTTCCTACCACAAATTGCACATACCTATCATAAGACAAGCTTTAATATGGAAAACAGGAATCATTTAACCTCATTATTTCCCATAGGAAGTAAAATTTATTTAAACAGTCAAAAATATCAAAAGATTGTCAAAGCATACAAAATCATTTACATATTTTGAAAAAATATATATAATATGGCTCTTTATTTTGATATTAAATCACTGTATGAAATGTCACTTTGAACTGATCATCTAAGTGATTAGTGATGTTTCTCCTAGTTGTTACTAAACAATTTATTCAGATTTGTGTGAACCATACAATAATAAATGATATCCATGCACAGATATGGATATAGTGCCTGGTACAGCATCAGATGTTTTGGAGCTAATTAATAATATTGATGATGGTGAATTTCCCTGAACTGAGCGAGCTGTCAAAATTCCATATACCCATAAAGGAGACTGAGATGATGATTCAAAAATGTATAAAGAAATAGACCTTCCCATGAGACACACTGGGTGAAATAAATGACATAGCTGGGTAATTATAGACCCTAGCTAATCCAATGGTTTTTCTTTTCTTTTTTACCACTTCATGTATAAGAATAATAGATCTTGACTTCCCTTTCTTCCTTTTTATTTTTTTTTTTTGGTAAATTCTACTCCTGAAGCTACAGTTAGTTATGTGTAGAAGTTAGCAGGTAAAGAGAAATGCTGAACACTCTCAAATCCTAGGACTGAGTTATAGAAAGTGAGCTCTTTCTTCCCTGTTTTGCTTAATAAAATAAGAGGAAAACTTGATATTAAAAAAAAAAGCAAGGAAAGAGGGAAATAAGATTCCTATGTCCAGCCTGTAGAATTCTGAAATGAATTTTGACCACCCCCAACACGACTAGAACAATTGCTTATTAGTGGTAATGTAGATATGCTGTTTTGTAAACCATTTTGTTACATTTCCCTTTTATGTAGGCAGCATAGTTATCTTTACGTAAAAGTGTCATTGAAAACTGGAGAAAGAGGTATTTCGTTCTCATTGTATAACAAATATCTACTGAATAATTTTATATTCTATCTATTAGGAGAAAAGGAACATGTGAAAAATGTATCCTCAAGCATTTATAAAGACATATAAATGGTCTTTATAAAGACCATTTTAGCAATGGTCATTTTAGCAATTGGCTTTCTGAATTCTCTGAGTCTTGATCATGTCACTTTTCTATATACATTGGCAGGAGCAATAAGTGAGTTCACTCCGAGTAGCCGTTTTCTTAGAGAAGTAACCTTTCTATGAATAAATGAAATATCTTTAACAGTCAAGACAACCAAATATAAGGTTTTAGGACTGTTATTCCTTTTAGCTTAAAAGAATTGATGTATACCTAACTTTTTTTTTTAACTACAAGTAACATGATCTCAGACTCCACTAGAAATAACAGATGTCACAGACAAAAGAAATTGTAAGTTGAGTGTCACAGAAAGAGCAGGTGCATCCTCAAGAGGGAAAAAAAAAAATCTTGTTTTCCTGCAATTATCTATTTTAATGAAAATAAATGAAGGAGAAAAACTCACAGGACCGTAACAACATCAGTATCTTCTCTTTCCCCTCCCAGTTTTCCCTGAAACTGAAGCAGCTATTTAACCTCCTAAATTCTTGAATAATCTACTAAGTAAGCCCTCAGCAAGATAAGTACTGAAATCTGAAAAGAATCTTACTGATTTGGTTTCAAAAGAAGCCATTCAACCTCACAAGAGTAACTCTTTAAAATTGAGAACTGAACAGTAGGTAGATTTCAAGAAGATGGTGGAACAGATAAAGGAAGCATAAGAAATGCAAGGAGAATCTTAGGTAATAGATGTGAGAAAGCAGTCTAAATACAGTGGCTGCAAAGGTACTTTATGCTACAATTCAAGAGATCAGATGAGGAGAAATTTAGAACATTATAGTCCAAAATAAGAAATTAAGATACTTGGATCAGAGAAGGGGCTAAAGTATTTCATAATTGCACTCTTGTTCCATTTATATAAAAAAGAACAATGGGAAAATTGCAATGGTTTGGAGAAAAGTGTAAAAACAGCAGAAGCCTGGGAAACCAGATGGCTGGCTGATGCTATGAGAAATTCAACAGTGTGAATACCCCAATGAATATAACCTGTCTAGGAGTGAGGTGAGTGGTTAAAGTGCTGAGGATCATACTCTTCATTTTTTCTGTATATTTTAAATGGTCTCACCTTTGTTCATCTATTCTCCATCAGGAACACTTTCCCTCTCTCTGTAATACATATTTATATTCTACCATTCTTCAATTCCTAATTCTCCTTTAAATACCCTCCTGTTTTCTCAGCCAATGGTGCCAAAAGCAAATAGAGGGTCAGTTAACAGTAATTCACTTCTTGCTCATTGATTGCTGCAGATAGTGTTCTAAAGAAGCAAGCAAGATGCAATTTACCTGACCTGAAGACTAGCATAAAGTTTTTTAATGTAACCATTCAAGTAGTTAGAAAACACCAATGGAAGAAAATGGGCTTGAGCTTTGTAGAGACAAGCATATGGGAAGAAGAATGACAAGAGGGTGAAGCAAACAAGACCAAAGGCACAGCCCAGCCAGTGTGGCTCAATGGTTGAGCATTGGCCCATGAACCAAGAGATCATCAGATTGATTCCTGGTCAGGGCACATGTTCGGGTCTCTGGCTCAATCCCCAGATGGCGGCATGCAGAAGGCAGCTGATCGATCTTTCTATCTCTACACCTCCCTTCTTCTCTTTCTAAAAATTAATAAATCATATTTTAAAAATAAAAAAGAGCAAAGGCACAATTATAGGAGAATGAGGTGTTCTTAAGAGGAAAAGTAGATTGCAGTTAAAGAATGTAAACTATATCATGACCTTCCTATGTGTAGGATTTTCCAATGGTTTCTCATTAGAACAGGAATAAAATGTGAATTATTTTCAAGGCCTTGCATGATTTAGTTGCCAACTAGTATTCAGATAGTCACTTCCTATGCTTTCTTCCTCTTTCATTTCCATCCAGCCATTGACCTTCTTTTATTTCCTGGACCACTCCAACTACTTTTGCACTTGATAGCATTCAAGTCTTAGTGTTACCTCTTATAGAAGCCTTTTTTTTTTTTTTTACCTCTTCTTCCCGATTGTCTTTATTACATTAATTTTGCTTTCTCCTGAGCTTTTATTACTGCTAAAAGTTACTAATGACAACTTGGTTAGTGTCTCCCCAATTCCAGTGCTGTATTTCTGACACAGCATGGTTTCTAGCTTGGTGCTACCCAAAGTAGCTGGTCTGTGAATTGTTTAACAGTTGGCCAGCATGTGAATTGACATAGTGCTTCATTCATTAAGGAAGTTTTTCTACTAAAATATCAGACAAACCAAATAATAAGCCTAGTGATATGGTTGATTATATTCTAACCTAGCTTCTTAACTGCTCATTGATCTTTAACAATTTATGGACTACTGTGGCCTGCAGACTATACTTTCAGTAGCACTGGTATAGCTTCTAAGAGAGCCTGGAAGGTTTCATTCCAGCAGAAGCTAGAAGATAACAAAATCTGAATGGTTTGCTAAATTACTTGATAGTTTTGGTGGGTCATTTATAATTATCTTGCAAGTATAATAATCAGTGATAATTTGTTAGTGTGAAAGAAGTGCTTGTACCTAGCTAGAGAAAAGTAAGTGATGTCCCCAGAAAAGTTTAGGTAACTGTATTAACAGCTTTTAAGACCAGGATAAATGAAAGCCTGGAGGAATTCATTGAAACATTGGCAAAGCTTAGCACCAAAAGTCAGTAGAAATAAGATATTCACCTAGGACACACAAAAGTGACTAAAATAAAGAGAAGATATGGGAGTTCTTCTATAACATCTAAGGTGAATGTTATTTTGTCTTTCCACAAAAGATCAGCTAACTGTGCATTAAATAGAAAATGGACACTATAGTCAAAGAGGTTAGAATGCCTGGGAAACACTATTCTACACTCCAATTACCATAAGTGGTGAAGATTTCCAAAAGTAAAATGTTTAAGATTCCAATAAATAATTAAAAATACAATAGCCAAAATATCCTAAATTTTTGGAGTATTTCCTATATTTGACACATTGAAACATCCATTATGTCTATGAATTCTCTCAGTGATCCTTTGGGATTAGATACTGCTATTGTTCACTTTAATTGAGGCTTAAAGAGGTAGCAAGTGGCAGAGTCATTATTTGAACACAAGATGTCTTAAATGAGAGTTGATGCACTTAACATCTATGCACATGGTCCTTCCTTATATAAAAAATTCAACTGCATACAAATGTCAAATTGCTATATTTAACACCTGAAACGAACACAATATTGCATATAAATTATACTTAAATTTTTTAAAATAATAAAAGTACAAGACAGAAAAAGGGTCCAGAAAAAGTCTGTATTCCCATATACCATTGGCCTGCTCATGAATGAAACAGAGATTGAATACATGATATATGGTACAAAACATGATATATGGTACAAAACAGATTTTCATCAGATGACTATTAAAGCCTAAATGTCTAATTAGGAATCTTTTTCTCTGGATCTTCAAAACTATTCAGGTTACCAAGGGCTCATAATAAGAAGAAAAAGATAAAAACTTTTCAAACTTGAGTCCTACTGAATCAAAATCTCTGAAGCTGGGAATCTATTTTTTGAAAGCTTCTGGTGATTCTGATGAACTGATAAGTCTGGAAATTATTGCCTCAAGTTTATCCCTCATGAAGAAGTAGTTGAAAACCTGCTTAATGCCAACTTGGTATTAGGACACTGGGAGAAAAATAAGAGAAAATGAAAACATTAAATTGAAACAACAATTCCCACAGTTATTCCCAAGTACTGCCTGTCAAAGAGAATTCTTTTTCACACTGCTTTACTTCTTTCATGGCTCTGAGGGACTTTGCAGCAAAATGACCCAAAGAACTAAATAGAAGAGTTACTGTACATTCTCCAGGTCTTATTTATTCCCTTGGAGGCATGAATGTCCTGGGGATAAATAACCTGAATGAACAGAATATCATTCTTTGGACAGACAGCTGAAAGCCAGCTGGCAGCATCATCACATGCTGACCAGCACAATGTCACATTAAAGCGAATAGACGTGACTTCATGAACAAGTTTTTCATATCAAAATCACATGTATTAGGGATATTATGTTCTAATGATGAGTTGATATTCTGCCTAACATTTTGGCATGTCACTGTGACTCTTGTGCTTATAAAGCAGAATAATGGAACTGCACATCAGGAATCTTTGGAATATAAAGAGATACTGGGAAAATCTCAGGAAGCAAGTAGGTATCAAGTTAAGAATCAGCTTCATGTTCTTCTATATGCCAATTTATGGCTTTTGAGGACAGCTTGATTTCATATCATCCTGTGTTCATTGGTCATGTATACCTATGGAAATATACTTATGCCATGGCAATCATGATAGTTTATATAATATCTAGTATTGTAATATCATATAATATCTTCTAGTATTGTTTTCAAGTTAATTTAATCTAAAAGAGGTTAGGAGAAACAGCAAGCATTTTTAAGAAAGTCAACATAATTTAACATGATTTTATTTCTTTATCTTTAGATCTGGATGCTATGCATGGTATCGTACATCATTAATAACATTAAATGATGGGGATGCTGATAATAGCACACCACATTTAAGGAAAATAAATCCTATAAGGAAGTATTAGAAGAACAGTTCTCAATATCTATAGTTTCCACTGAGCATGAGAGTATTTACAAAAAAATTCCTGCTCCCTAACTCATAACTATAAAAGTAGAAATGAGAGGACAGTGATGCCAGATGTTTGCCCAAGGTTGACATATAATCATTAGAGGACTGTGAGGGTTGTTTATCAAAAACAAATCTACCTATTATCTGTTTAATTCTTTTTAATGGTAAGGGTAAGATAACTCTACTTGTCTTAGAACATTTCAAAATATTATCAGTTGCATATACATGCCAGAAGCAAGAAAATTTAACTGTCAACAGTTGCTAAGAAAGGATAAAATTAGGACATATAACATAAGGAGAGTGATTTAGGATGTTTCCATTCAATAAATGTACACACTGTCAAGTTGCATGATACTGAATGTACAAAATGTATGATTCATTTTACTTAGCAAGAGTTAGAATCAGATATTGATACTTGGTGCCAAAAAACGTTTGGATGCTTATCTGAAATTCACGTGTGCTTCCTAATCAGCAAAATGGTGTGGGAAAATCTCTAATAAATTTTTTTTGAACTTTTGACATATTTGCTTCCTCACAGACAAGAAAGTAGAGTTGGGTACATCTACCAAGTGAGAAGAAAGATTAAGGAAAATGATGGATAAACATTTAAAAACTTGGCAAGTTTCTTTGGAGTTTGGTGCAAATGAAAGACGGAGTTTAAGGCCATTTCTCATTTCACCCAAATAAATCTCTGTAGTCTGGGTTATACATTTAGGGGGATATAATCTAAAAAATGCTTTAAATCACAACTTATTTCACTCAGATGGATTTAGTGTGGCTGGAAGGCTCTGTTCAGAAAATAAAGGTTTCCAGATTATGGCTGGTTTTATCAGAGGGTGAATCTTTGCTCAAAGAGAGGATCAGAGATGTGAAGAAAGGTCCTGGCCAGCAGTGATAGCAGTGGAAGGAAAAATGAAACCTAACACAGAAATGTTCTCTTCAAAGGATGCGCCCACTTTGTCTTTTCCCTGGATGTGATCTCTCCTCATTGCTCTGATGTATTCCCCTGGTTTGAATGCCCACAGCCAGGACAAATCTTGGAAAGGAAAACCAAGAATTTGAACCAGTTCATTAAATCTTTATTAGTGATGTATGGCTCTTTGGTTCTTATTGCTTTATATAGGATTGCAGGGGAGATTTTGTCTCTATTCTGTGCATCTGATCTCTACCTTAGCAAGCATCCCTCTTAGAACTTATTTGGGAACAAGTAGAGAAATGGAGTCAAAGGTGAAAATTAGCATGAAGGTGATTTATTCTAGTAAAACTTGGGCAATGCATCCATGTCACACTGTCAGCTGTCAAAATGCCACTGGCCCTTTTATTTACTTCTTTCAGTACCAACTCATGGTAATCATCAATCTTAAGAATTGGCACTTTAATTAAAACCTAAAGGGAAGTGGTTGGTGTGAAATTTGTGCACATGAGTAAGTACACATGTGTGAATGTACACAGTTAAATATTATTTGGAGTTTGTGTGTGTGCATGTATTTTAACATATTTAAAATATATACATACTTTTAAACATCATTATATTTTATAAACTAAGATTTGTTTAAAGTCATGGAAAAACCAGTAATCACATGGACACACATCTGAAATTATAATAGATGAGTGCATTTTTAAAAGGAGACCTACTGTAAATGCCTTCAAAACAAAAATGTATTGGAAAAGTGTAACTTTTGCCTAACTTTTATGCAAGATTAGGTGCCTATAGATCAAATTTATTTTAATAATAAAACTTGAAATGATAGGGCTGACTCTGGCCAAGCCAGAGAGCAATTAGATCTGAAAATATCCTCAGATAGAGCAATGCCTAGGGAGCCAATATCTGTTTCTACCTATGTGAGACCTCAGGTTAGATTTTTCCACACAGAGCCCTCCCTCAGTCTGATGATAACATTTCTGGTTTCCCTCCATCCCTCTTATTAGTGGCATTCTCCATCTGGAGCCTGATTCCTCCCTTCTGCTATCTCCTGGACAACCAGTCAGATCCCTCCATCTGGCACCCCAGGGGAAATGCTCTCTTCTAAAAGGAACTTTTCTCTATAAACTCCAAACCCCATTAGACATCTCCTTTCAAGGAACTGCCTTTAGTTTACTATCATGTTGGATAATGTTTGTCTCTGCAAAGGTTAGATGAGGTATTCTGAGAGGAATATTCTTTTAACTAGGGCAAAGCCATATGATTATCGTATGGCCAATACAAATGATCATCTAATGGAATGTCAAGTTCCAGCAACGCAGTCAGTGATACACAGAAAGTAAAAAAATAATCACTCTCTCCAAGGACCTCACACTCTTTTAGAGTCATCTCCCAACAGTGCAAAGAAGTCTGTGATATTTTTGCAACAGTGCAAATAAAGCATGGAGTTGCACCTGGCTGGGGTTGCTCAGTGGTTGAGCATCAACGTATGAACTGGGAGGTCATGGTTCCATTCCTGGTCAAGGTGCATGCCTGGACTGTAGGCTCAGTCCCCAGTAGGGGGTATGCAAGAGGCAGCTGATGATTCTTTCCCTTCATTGATGTTCCTATCTTTCTCTCCCTCTCCCTTCCTCTCTAAAATCAATACAAATGTATTTTTTTTTAAATATGGAGTTGTGATTTTGTTCTGATTTCATTAAGCTGAAATGCCAAATTGACTGTTTGTTTTCACCATGCAGGGTTTATACCATGAAAACTTATCCATCAACCCCCCTCATCCCTTCCATAAAGGACCCTTCCAACAGGCCATAGGCACCTTTACATAGTGGCAGAAGAGAGGGTGAATCTGGAGATGAAAGTTCCAGGCCAGTTTTCTTGAGTCAGGAATAAATAAAAAGGGACATTTATGATGGCTAAGGGAGGCATTATCTGCATTGGAGTCTTCTTGGACAATGGAGTATTACAAAAGTAGGGATATATGATATTTAGGAGCATCAGGAGAAAAAGGAAGTCAGATGTAGTAATGAAATAATTAATGGATGCTGTAGTGCTGTGTATTTCTAGGTTGAATAAGAAAGAATGAATATAATAAAAATGAATATGCTTGTTATAGTCCCTCAGTCTCCATTCTTTGTCTCCCAGAGATGGAATAGGTCAACTGTAGCATTTTGGAAATCATCACCTTGTATAAGATGCAGATAGGTCTGGTTTGGTGAATCGTGAGGAGAGGGGAGTGTCTGATGGGCTGTGGGAGTGGCTTGTGTGAGAGTGGGAGATGACAAGTGGTAGGAGAGGGAGAGAAACACCTTGTGTAAGGCCACAGAGACGATTGCAGGGGCTGCACGGATTCATTTGCGAGGTAAACAAAATTCTGCAGACCTGCAGGCTTCAACAACAAAAATGAATTTTTCCGCACACTTTTAGTTACCAGTTCAAGATCAAAATGCCAGCATGTTTGGTTTCTTCTCAGGCCTCTATGTAGTTTGAAGAAGGTCACTCTCTTGCTACTTCTTCACATGGTGCTCCCTCTGTGCCCACATGCCCCTGGTATCTCTGTGTATTCAAATTTCCTCTTCCTATAGGACACTAGTCAGATTTGGTTAAGACTCATCCTAAGAGCTTTATTTTGCCTTAATCGCCCCTTTAAAGGCCTTGTATCTAAATACACAGCCACATTCTGAAATACTAGAGGTTAGGACTTCAGCATATGAATTTAGAGGAAACACAATTCAGCTCATAACAACCACTATTCTATATACTCTTCAAGTGCTGTTACCAAATCTAGGACTTAGCTTGGTCTTAATTACCTAAACAGACTGTCAAATTCCAAGGTTGGTGTTTGTTTGTTTTTCTCTCTCAGCATTTTACCAATACTGACTCTAAGATATTTGGGATATTATTCCATGAATTTGCCATTTCCTTCCATTGTACGACTTTTGCTTCCAGTTATATTAAGCTATTACTGATAACCGCATCCGTAATATATGATAACCACATATAAGTTTTCAGTCAAATGTTTATGTCTCTTTGTTATTTAGCTCAGATTAGGAATCACAAATGACAGTAGCCCCCCCCCATCCCTAAAGGCAGGGGATACATTCCAAGACCCCTGGGGATGCCTGAAACCTGGGGTAGTATAGAACCCTGTTTATGCTGTTTTTTCCTCTATGTGCATATTCCTTACAGTTTCTCTTTGGCGTCTCTGAATTGCTGGCGTCACTCTTCTTGCTCTTGGGAGCCACTGTTAAGTAAAATAAGGAATAAGGACAACTTGAACACAAGCAATGTAATAGCACAACAGTCAACCTAATAATCAAGTCAGCTACTAAGTGACTTATGGGTGGGTAGCATACACAGCCTGGATATACTGGAGTAAGGGGCAATTCATGTCCCTAGCAAGACAAAGTGGGACAATGGGCGATTTCATCATGCAACTCAGAATGGCATGCAATTTAAAACGTGAATTACATATTCTGGAATTTTCCATTTAATATTTTGGACCATAGTTGACTACACTAAATGAAGGAGTGGGAAGCAAAACTGTGGATAAGAGGAGACTGCTATAAATGTCTATGGGGATTGAGCAGGCAACACAAATGATTAACCTGGCCCAACATAGGCTAATAAGAGTGTCAGAAATGATGGTGACCTGGAAGTCAGAAAGCACATGACTCTTCGCAAGGAGGCGGTGCTGCAGAGCTCTAGCTGACTGAAGCCATGTGGAAATCCCAGAGATACTAGAATTTCTGATTTTTTTGAGAGAACCTGGGAATACAGATCTTAACTGAATGCTTACCAATTTTAAGTTTTGTGAAATTTCAAATAAAATAAAATGCTGTGTAGTTCCCCAGTTTCTATCACCTCTTTAGGATTGTATCTTCCATCTATTAGAAATGCTATTTCCAAGCCAATGGTAAATATAAAAATTCTCATGGAGACCAGAAAAGACTTGAAATGGGTGTTCATTCATGGAAGGAGATGGAGACATTTTTATTTTCCAGAATCCATCTTAGGCGAAGCACTGTGTATGTTTCATTGAAAAATGCTATTAGAGTGAAAAGGAATCTACAAGGCATTCTCAAGCAATAAAAAAAATATTGCTAAACCATAAATCATAAGAAGGAGAAAGGCTAGGGGAGGAGGAGGGCAGGGGAAGGGAAGCTGACACAGGTGAGCTATGAGATGTGTCTCAGAAGGGGTCGTAATGGTCTAAGCAATTAGAAGCTAGCAGAAAGGCCTCATGGAAGTGGGTGTACTTGTGCAGGGATTATTAAGTAAATAGAAACGCAACATTTAATTTTAGGATGTTTAAGGTAGAAACAATATTTTGTTACATTTGAGAAACAGGAAAGTTTCTTATGTGAGAATGGAGGCCATCCTTCTGTAAATTTAAATAAAACTCATTGGAATCTCTAGTTTGGTATTATTTCTGGTTGAGTTACCTAACCTTGTGATTGTTATCTAACTAAGAAGAGAAGGTAAGACAAAGGAAAAACATACACGAAAAAAGCCTTTTGTCTGGAGCAGAGATCCACAAACGTTTCTAAGGACCATGCAATCTCTGTGCAAGCCCTCGCCGTGGTCATGCATGTTTATAGACAAAGAATAAACATGTGAGCATGACTGTGTCCCAGTAAAACTTAATTTATAAAAAGGTGGTGGGCCATATTTGGTCCATAGGCCATAGTTTGCCAATTCCTGGTCTGCAGAGAAAAGACACACTAATCTAGACTTGGGTAAGAGAGGAAGGATGAAGCTTCCAGAGAGTGGCCCTATAGAGTGCCAAGCATACTACTGGTCACCCTCAAAATGATTACTATGCTATGTTGAAACTCTATGGAAGTGAGAAGAAGGAATGAAACAGTTTGGCAGGGAGTTGATGGATTGGTAATTTTTTTTTAAATACAGAAAGAAGTGTGTGGTACTCTATGGGAAAAATAAAATCTAAATGAAATGAGAGATGGAGCCTATTGGAGAAGGCTAATTGGAAGAAGAGAAGCAAACATGAAGGTCAAATCATTCAGAGAAATGTCACACCTCAGGGGGGAAAGGATCCGGTGGTATAACAATAGGTGATATAAAAACATTGCAATGAAAAGGCTAGTAAAGGGGACTTGGGCTCTTAATTCTCCTGGGGCCACTTCTCTGAACCTGGAGCCCATCAGCCTCATTAAGCAAGTCCTACATTTTTTTTTTCCAGCAGCTGCTCCAAATTTCTTACTCTATCTCCAATCAATTATTCGAACCCTGAGAGGAAGATGGGAAAATGAGAAATGCTAAGTGGAGATAGACCTCTACTTGTGTTTCTGTGCCCTTCCTCAGCACCAGGCCCAGTTGACATCTCTCCTTATTTCTGAAAGCTCTGCGCATTCCAATGAGATATAGACGATCCTGTAGGCACGGTGTGGTGTCTACAGAGTATTAAGCCTTGCAGATGTCATTAAGGCAATGTTCCCAGCTGATATAAAGAATGCAGCCAGCAGGAGATCCCAAGAATTGAGTTTATCAAGGGGACTGTTAGTCATCTTATTATCTAGTTTAACAGTTTGGGGATCACCAAATCACATTACATCATCACTCCCTTTCTGCCAATGTTTCCCCTTCCTTTTCAAGACCTACCACTGAATCATTTCACAGTATGCTTTAATGACAGTGCATGTGGGAGTCACTGTGGTTTCATAACAAAGCTGCAGCTGCCAGGCTTGTCGAAAGAATTACAAGGTCTCTTTCCCAAGCACAGTGAAGTGAATATCACATCAAAAAATAACACCTAGGATTTAAAAATAAAGGATGCTTGGATACACCTTACAAGAACCAGATTCTCTTTTTGTTTTGCTTCTAGAGTGATTTCTCAAGCCCTGAGAAGGTCCTTTTTTTTTTTTTTTTAATAAATCTTTATTGTTCAGATTATTACAGGTGTTCCTCTTTTTTTTTCCCCCATAGCTCCCCTCCACCTGATTCCCCACCCCACCCCATGCCCTTACCCCCCGCCACTGTCTTCATCCATAGGAGTAAGATTTTTGTCCAATCTCTTCCCGCACCCCTCACACCTGCTTCCTCTGAGAATCGTCAGTCCACTCCCTTTCTATGTCCCTGATTCTATTATATTCACCAGTCCATTCTGTTCTTCAGATTTTTCATTCACTTGATTTTTAGATTCACTTGTTGGTAGGTATGTATTTGATGTCATTTTGTTGTTCATAATTTTTATCTTTACCTTTTTCTTATTCTTCCTCTTCTTAAAGAATACCCTTCAGCATTTCATGTAATCCTGGTTTGGTGGCGATGAACTCCTTTAGCTTTTTCTTGTCTGTGAAGCTCTTTATCTGACCTTCAACTCTGAATGATAGCTTTGCTGGGTAGAGTAATCTTGGTTGTAGGTTCTTACTGTTTATCACTTTGAATATTTCTTGCCACTCCCTTCTGGCCTGCATAGTTTCTGCTGAGAAATCAGCTGACAGTTGTATGGGTACTCCCTTGTAGGTAATTAACTGTTTTTCTCTTGCTGCTTTTAATATTCTCTCTTTGTCTTTTGCCCTTGGCATTTTAATTATGATGTGTCTTGGTGTGGTCCTCTTTGGATTCCTCTTGTATGGGGTTCTGTGTGCTTCCTGAACTTGTAAGTCTATTTCTTTCACCAGGTAGGGAAAGTTTTCTGTCATTATTTCTTCTAATAGGTTTTCAATATTTTGCTCTCTCCCTTCTTCTGGCACCCCAAAAATTCGGATGTTGGTTCACTTAAAGTTGTCCCAGAGGCTCCTTACACTATCTTCATATTTTTGGATTCTTTTTTCTTTTTGTTTTTCTGGTTGGATGTTTTTTGTTTCCACATATTTCAGATCTTTGGTTTGATTCTTGGGGTACGTTGATCTACAGTTGAGTTTCTGTATATTCTTTATTTCAGACAGTGTATGCTTCATTTCTGACTGATCCTTTTCCATTTTTTTGGCATTCTCATTAAGCTCCTTGAAGGTCTCATCAAGTTTCTCAGCGGTTTTAAGAAGATTCTTGAGTAACCTTATAAATGTGGTTCTGAACTCTATGTCATCCAGTAGTTTGCTTTCCTCCGTTTCTTTCATTCGTGACATGTTTCTTTGTCTCCACAATTTGGCTGCTTCCCTGTGTTGATGGAGTGGCTTTGTGTGGTAGGTGATCTATAGGGGGCAGTAGCTCAGCCTCCTCAATCACATGAGGTGGATGCTCTTGGTACATCCCTTTGTGGGCTGAGTGCAAAGTCTTGGTGTAGTTAAGCCTTAATTGCCATTGGTACACTGGGAGGAATTGATCTCCAGGCCAATTAGCTGTGAGCACTCCCTGTATCTATAATGGAAGAACTGCTGCGCTGAAGACACCCTTATGGGGTAGGACTTGTTTCAGTGGGGCTTTGGTGCTCACTGAGTCTGCCCCTTGAATGTGTCACTTATGGATGTGAGGAGTTGAAATCTGGTGTCTCACACTGACCACTAGGTACACTGGCTTCTGGATCTCCAATGGGGTGCAGGTCAGCTACTGTCTGAGGCCACCCAGCAGGAGCTACAGTGAGAGCTGCAGTTTTCTCCTCTTTGCTTGGGGTTTGGAGGTTTTGGAGCTGTCTGGAGCTGTCTGACCCGGGCTGCAAGTTTGCTAGGTTAAGCTGCGATAGGGCAGGGCTTTCTTATGCAAAAGCTGCTGCTTGGAGCTTGGGTGGGTTTGTAGGTTGTGCAGGGCGGGGTCTCAGGGTGTCATTAGGCTAGGGCGTGGCAAACAGCAATGGCTGCTAGTTAGCAGGCTCTGGGTCCCTGTTGGCAGTCCTGTGCCCCAGTGCTGTAAACAATTGTTCCTGTGCGCAGCTCTGCAAGCAAGCCACCCTCACTGGCAGACAGTCCAGCTTCTCCCCGTAGGAGTTTGGGTCCCCCGCGTCTCCCCAGAAACTGTGTTTCAGAGTAATCGGGGGCTTGTCTCCCTTTGGGTTGAAAAAAGCAACGCCCGCCGCCAGCCCGGATCACGCGCCTCCGTAGCTCAGCTTTTCAGTGCTGGTGCACGTCTCGATGCTCTTTTCTCTTTCCTTCTAGTTGTAGAACTTCCACTCAGCCAGCTTTCCCGTGGTTCTGGGTGATAGACATTTTTTCTTTTAGTTGTATTTTTGAAATTGTTGCAGGAGGCAGCAGTTTAGGTGTTTACCTACGCCGCCATCTTGGATTCTCCCCGAGAAGGTCCTTTTGAGTGAAGTAGAATGTAAGGTAAGGATTTGCTTAAGGTAGAACCAGTTGTACCCATGGCCTCCACCCTAAACAAGTCCAGCTAACATCTTATTCAGGCCCATGTGCAGTACCTGGCTCAGTGCCTGGACATAAGAGATGCTCATTAAGTGGGAGGCAGGTTGGACGAATAATTACACATTCCCCTTGTGCTTCTCAGGTCTTGGAAGGGAACTGGTTAATGTCCTCCTGTTATTTCATTTTCACTTTGAAATTACCGTTGGGATTGGGATGCGTTCCAAAGAGAGGTTTTGATTTAGCATTATGAAAATGAGGCAACCTACTTTCCTGTTTTCAGTCAAATGTGAACCATTGCTAAAGAAATATTTTTAATTGGTAGACAACTGGATACTACTTCTATATGCCAACATATAACCTATGAACTGGAACCTTGAGTTATTTTTTTGTGAGGCTTATGCTGTGATAAGTACTAATCACAACTTTAATTATCTTATAATTATACAAGTACCATATGTGGCTAGCTAGATGTTTTCTCAGGCTGAGGAGTGAAGACTTTGGCTCTTCTTGATCATACTTTCTCTATGTTGCTCCCTTGTCATGTCTCTACTTTTTCTCTAGGTAATTAAAATCTATGAAATTTATGACTAAATTCAATAGTTAAATAATTTATTGTATAGTTAACAGACAAACTCTACTCTTCACATAAAATTTTAACTAATGTAATGTTTCATTTGTAGATTTGAAGCCAATTATGGTACCAATGTACTCTTATCCAAATTAAAAATGTTGAATTAAAATAAATTGACATTAAGTATCAGGAAAATCTGTCACTGGAACTAGCAGGTAGTATCTGTTAGCAAGCTAAGTTCATGTATGAAAATGATTCCAGTGGAATTATTTTTTGATTACTGTCAGGCAACACACACACACACACACACACACACACACACACACACAGTAGTCTATGCTAAAAGCTTAGGGATATATCTGATGTAAGGAAATAAAATTAGCACTCTTAAAAAAAAGGTTAAATATACCCCTACAATTTAGGATTACTCAACTTAAATTTTTAAATTTTGCTAGATAGCATCTTCTCTGCATTTTTGGTCTTGTTTCTTTCCCAGAAGGTCTTTCACCTCTAAGAAAAAGTAAAAAAAAAATCAAAACTCTTGGTAAGGTTGAATGCCTGGTCTGAACCAGTTATCTCTGCTGCTTTGTTTCAAGAACCAGAGGAGAGGGTCTCCATTTACAGTCTTAATGGAGCTTTAAAAAGTTATAATTCTGCCTGGCTGGGCAAGTCTCAGGCATTAGATCTATGAACCAGAAGGTAGTAGTTTAATTCCTGGTCAGGGCACATGCCCGGGTGGTGAGCTCGATCCCCAGTGGGGGCATGCAGAAGACAGCTGATCAATGATTCTCTTTCATCATTGATGTTTCTCTCTCTCTCCCTCTCCCTTTCTCTCTGAAATAAATAAAAATATATTTAAAAAATTATAATCCCCTCTTCTTTTTGTTTTATTTATTTTCTCCATTTTTTATACTTTCTATACTTTAATTAAAGACCCTGAGTGGTAAAGTGCTTTGTACTGAAGAGTAAGGACTATACACAATTGATCTAAGATAGGGTAGAAATCAGGCTGTCCCAAGGGAAAAAAAATCAAAATTATCTCACAATTTTATGGGCACCTATAGTTTTACCTCCATGTTTTGTAGTATTTACCTGCTAATGGATCTGTGAGTTGTATCAGATCTTCGTTGCATGTTACTCAATTCAGTTCACCTTTCTGGGCTCCCCATCTCATCTCTTTCATCAGAGTTCCATGTTGAAAAGAATCCTAAATATTTCACTTTATATTTCTGCCAAAGTGGAGATTGCCTCCAAGCAGCCCTGCAAAGACATCAGTCAGCTTCTGTTTGAATCCAGGGAAAGAGAGCTTGCTGTTCAGCAAGCAACGCATCCCACTAAGGGAGGCTGCGGTTTCCAGCCCTTATCCTGAATCAGGGGCCCCGTTACAGAAATGAAGCCAGACTTCTGTTGTCTGGAAGCAGGGTTTCTCCACCTCTGCAATCTGACACCCTGGGTGGGATGAATCTTTGTTGTGTGGGGCTGTCCTTTGTGCTGTAGGATCCCTGACCTTTTCTCACCAGGTACTAATAGTATCCCCCCACCAATCCCTTTGCTCACTCCCTCCATCAGCTGTGACAATAAGAAATGTTCCCTGGGGTGGGGGGGGACACTGGTCCCCCGGTGGAGGACCACTGTCTAAAGAATATGAACATAGCTAGTTTGTGGCAAAGCTTGGGCTCAAACCCAAGCTTCTATTCTTTTATCTTTTTTGGAATCAGCATAGGCTCTCATTTATAAGAGATGGCTTGTGATGTATGAAGAGGACAGAGTGCAGGATCCCCTCTTCTAAAGGGTTGTATATAGTGTCTGGTGTCACTCAATGGACCTGCTTCTCCACTTTCACAATACAAGTGCTCACCGGATTGGGAAACTGAGCTACATCTATGAGTCTCTTTTCACCAACATTTCATGACTTTATATATCACATAACGAAAATATTTAAAGGTGATCCATCATGTCACCTCTGCCTTGCCTAAACTGTCTTGTTACTTCTTATATAGATGCTTTGGGTTTGGCTTTTAGATGCACATTTTGCTCATTTTACACCCTGCCGTCTGATTGCCCCTCACTAACTTTGAAAATATATGTGAATTTATATTAGGATTCTTATTGGTGTTTTCTGATGCTTCGATTAACAAATATGCCTAAGTTTTGAATTGTCTTTCTCAATCATATTTTTCACCATGAACCCTATTATTGTTAGTGATAGATTTTGTGGAATGTAAGGTTTCTAGAACCACCAGATATTGTGTTATAGCTGCTAATATTTGTATAGAAAGTCAAATAATGCCAAAAATAGCCCTGGGTTTCTGTCTCAAAACCTTTAGAACCTTTTCTTTATCCCTGATGTTCTAAGATTTTATGATGTTCCTTTATATGGGTCCCTTTACATTTATTTCACTGGCCATTCAGTGGGTACTTCTAATATAGTTACCTTACTTTCATTTTTGGAAAAATTTCTTGTATAATTTCTTTGATAATACTCTCACCATTTTTTTCTAGAACTTCTATTAATACAGTGAAAGTGGGAGATTTAAAGGAAACTTTCTCGGTTACATAATCCGAACTATAAAAATAGAAGTGAAAAGAGACTGATGCCAGGTGTTAGCCTAAGAGTTGGCATATATTTGGTGGAGGTTTATTGCAAACAAGTCTTGTGCTTATTTGCTTAAATGTTCAAAAGCTAAAAGTCAAAATAACCAAAATAATGTAGGTCATTTCAAAAGCTCATGATTTACATAATATGTTTGAGCAAGAAGACATTTAGACTACTAAGAGTTACAGGGAAAGGATACGGGGGAAAATGAATGAGACGGTTGCCCTTAGTCAGCCAGTGCTGCCGTCCCCTAGTTGCTGAGGGTGTGGACTGCCAACTCATAGCATCCCCTTCTCTGGAGGATTGTTCTGGACAACCAGCAGCTGCCTCTTTTGCATGGCTGTGCACCTATATATCTGGGGATCAGAACTCAGATAATAACTGACTGACATGCGGGTAAAAAGGCTGAACCCTTACTTCAAAGTGGGATTGATTCAGTGGTGCAATGTGTCTTCTAGGCTTTTCGCTATGGGGCCCGACTGAAGGAAGTCTCCAACAGAGATCAAATTATTGTGGAGGCGTCTTGCCCTGCCCTAGCCTGCTTCCCTCCTATCTTCTGAAATCACTCCCTCAATTTATCCTTGAACAGGAGTCCCCAGCTCAGGCTCTGTTTCCAGGGTACCTGACCTAAGACAGCGATTATACTTTTATTTAATTTTAATTTTAATTTTTGTGACATCATCACAGGTATCCCCATCCCCTTACCCTTGCCTTTGCTCTCCTCCACCCCGCCCCCTTCCCTTTGGCCATCACCACACTGCTGTCTGTGTCTGTGGGTTATGCATATATCTTCTCCCTTTGATGATTTCTGTTTATAATGTCCTATTCTTGTTACATGAATGCTATATTTTTAATTGTTTGTTCTGATTTGTGTGCCATCTCATTTTCTTTTTATTTGTTTGGTTTTGCTTTGGTCTTTCCTTCACAATGAAGACTCTTCACAAATGCCTGGTGACACTGTCTTTCCATTCTATTTAAAGTAGGGACACCAAAAAAAACAGTTAGGCAGCTCTGTGTGAATGGTGGAGTTATCTTTGGTGAACATCACTGGTAAAACAAAGTTTGATGGCCACTGGCTTATGATTAGATAGACCCAAATATTTGATCTTTTGAGTAGTTCATTTTCTCTGGAGAAGGGTTTCCTTCTCTCTTACATAGGTTGGTTACAACTGGTTGCCTGACAAGCAGGTGTTTTGGAGCAGTGGGGGAAGGGTCTGCAGATTCATTATTCAGTGGGCAGCCTCACTACAGCCTCTTGTTTCAATAACATTGCTTATCATTGCCCATTTTAAGCTTAATATATTTGTCTCATGAGCCTCTCTGGTTCTTTTTTTTTAAAATACTCACTTAAGGATATTTTCCCATTGAATTTTAGAGAGAGTGGAAGAGAGAGAAAGACAGAGAGAAATACCAAGGTGAGAGAAACACATTGACTGGTTGCCTCCTGCACATGCCCAAACCAGGGCATGGGCTAGGGAGGATCCTGCAACTGAGATACATGCCCTTGATCTGAATTGAACCTGGGATCTTTTAGCCTGCAGGCTGACACTCTATCCACTGAGCAAAACTGCTAGGGCTCCATTTCTTTATTTTTTATTTTAAAGAAAACAAACCCATTATCTTTTGGCAAGAATCAGTGTGGGGAAGGGATAACCAAATGTCTGATTCTTATTATAGGGATTTTCAAATAAGCCTTCTTTTTTTAGTCTTAAAAACGAAAAACCTCATCATCTTTCCTGGATAGCCTTGGTTTTTATTATCCCCATCAAGCCACACATTGTTTAGAATTGTTTTTCTACAGTATTTTATTTACTTAACAAAAACTTAAATAGTGTTTACTGTATGCTAGTGCAAGTCTATGCATTGTAAATATAACTCATTTCAGTAGCACAGTAATCCTATGAGGTGATATTATTATCCCCTTTTTTACAAATGAGGAAACTGAACACAGGTTACTTATGCAAATCACATGGGTAACCAAATGGCAATGTTAGATTTTGAATTCAGTCAAGTTGACTCACATGTCTGTTCTGAGCCACTACAAGACTGTTTGTTGCTTCAATGTTGTGTCTCTTGCCACTTGGCTAAATCTTCATTATGACATGGGGTTACAAATATCTGATTTTATTGAGGGAAGAATTCTGCTTCCAATCTTGTTTTGGAGTAAATTTCAAGAGGAAGAGCTCATCAGGATTTTTGTGTGTCTCCTGTGGTTAAAGTTTTGGCTAGGCACAGTTGTTTTCCCTAACATCTGGTTAGAGGGACAGTAATATTAGAACACTATAACTTTGAACAAAAAGAATAAAGGCTTCTGGCCAAATGGTAAATTTCTGGGGTTACTGATATTCTCTCTCATTCTGGACAAGTCATTTGACACATTTATAAACAGCTTTTTGAGGTATAATTATACTAATACATAAGTACATTATAAATAAATAAAGTATTTAAAGAATAGGATATTATTTACAAATAATAGTGAAACCAACATCAAAATCTAAATATTGGATATGTCTACCATACTACTAGTTTCTTTGTGTCCTTTGCAAACCCTCCTTCATCTCCTCCTCTGCCAGTACCCCTTCTGGGATCCATCCCCATGAAACTGATCGGCTTTCTGTCACTACTGATCAGTTTAGATTTTTGACACTTTAATAAAAATTAAATCATGGAATCATAAAATATGTATATTTTTTACTGTCTTCTTTTTATCAGAATAATTATTATGAGAGACATCCATATTTTTGCATATATTGATAGTTTATTTCTTTTTCATTGCTGAGCAGTGCTCCATTGTATGAATAAACCTCATTTGTTTATCCATTCACCTGTTGATGTATATTTGCTTAGTTTCTAATTTGTAGCTATTATAATTAAAGCTGCTATGAAAATTTGCATATGTCCCTTTTGAACACATGCTTTTATTTCACTTGGATAAACCCTGGGGGTAGATGCACATTTAACTTTATAAGAAACTGCCAAATTGTTTTCCAAATTGGAAAACATTCCTGTCAGTAGTGTCTGAGCATTGTGGTTTCTCCGTATTCTCATTAACAGTTGGTATAGTCAGTTTTTGAATGTTAGACTTAGGTGTATACAGGTATTTCATTAAGGTTCAAATTTTCCTTCCCCTAATGACTTAAGGTTTTGAGTACTTTTTTCATGTGTTTACTTGCCATCTGCACATCTTTTTTTTGGTGAAGTGTTGGTTGAACTTTTTTAGCTCATTTATGACTTTTCTTATTGAGATTTGAGAATTGTTCCATAAATATTTTAGACACACTTTTTGTTATTATCTATGTGATTTGCAAATGTTTTGTTTCTGCCTGTGGTTTGTCTTTTTGTTTCTCTTAATAATGAAGTCAAATTTGTTTCTCTTAATAATGTCTTAATAATGAAGTCAAATTATTAGTCATGCTTTGGCATTTTATATAAAAATATTTTCTCTTATTTTTTCTAGAAGTTTTAGATTGTATATGAAAAACTATAGCCCATTTTTAACTTATTTTTATATATGGTAAGAAGAACAGATTAAAGTGAATTCTTTTATATGTGAATATCAAATTGTTTCAACTGTAATTTTTGTAGACCATTGAATTCAGTTGTCAAAAATCAATTGAACATGTATATGAATGTATTTGCTGACTCAATTCTGTTTCATTAATCTTTTCTCTATCTTGCCACAGATTACTCAGTCTCCATTACTATCCTATCTAATAAAAGAGTAATATGCAAATTGACCATCACTCCAACACACAAGATGGCTGCCCCCATGTGGTCAAAGATGGATGCCCCCATGTGGACACAAGATGGCCACCACAAAATGGCCAGCAGGGGAGGGCAGTTGGGAGGGACCAGACCTGCAAGGGAGGACAGTTGGGGCAATCAAGCCTGTAGGGGAGGGCAGTTAGGGGTAACCAGGCCAGCAGAGGAGGGAAGTTGGGGGCCACTGGGCCTGCAGGGAAGGGCAGTTGGGAGGGACCCAGGCCTGCAGGGGAGGGCAGTTGGGGGAAACCAGGCCTGCAAGGGAGGGCAGTTAGGGGTGACCAGGCCTGCAGGGGAGGGAAGTTAGGTCAATCAGGCTGGCAGGGGAGCAGTTAGGCATCAATCAGGCTGGCAAGGGAGTGATTAGGGGGTGATCAGGCTGGTAGGCAGAAGCAGTCAGGGGCAATCAGGAAAGCAGGCAGGCAAGCAGTTGGGAGCCAGCAGTTCTGGATAGGTAGGATCGGGCCTAAGCGGGCAGCCAGACATTCCTCGAGGGGTCTCGGATTGGAGAGGGTGCAGGCTGGGCTGAGGCACACACACCCCCATGCACGCATTTCATGCACTGGGCCTCTAGTAGCTTTATAATAAGTCTTGAAGTCAGGTAGTATAAGATCCAACTTTATTTATTTTCAAAGATATCTTAGTTATAACAGGTTCTTTGCATTTCCATATAAATGTAGAATTAGTTAGTCAATTTCTTCTGACACCCAATCTGGTGTATTTCCCACAAATTATCATTGCTTCTCAGGAATAAGATTCACACTCAACCTGTCCTTAGTGAAAAGGCACATACTCTGTTCTTATCCAAATGGTTCTCAGAAGTAGCCTCTAACTCTCACCTTCAGGAATATTTCTGTCAGTCAATTGACAAAAAAAGATAAATGTCTGAGGCCAAGTTTGGGGAACTCTCATGAAGGACTTTGTTTTATCTAGTCCCAAGTCCCTCTTAGGCCCTAGCTGATGCTATTTTACTTTTTCTCTTTTCTATTTGCTTCAAGGACTCAACCCATTTCCCTCTCCTTTGGAAATTGATGACACCCCTCTGCCTGTGGGTCTTTCTCTTAGCAAGCTTGCCCGCAGAGTGAAAAGCTATATTTCTGCTTTGCTCTTTCTTAATGTCCTGAAGATAAGCACACAACCCCTTTTTATTTTAAGAAGCTTAATGCTAATCACTGTGGGGAAACAGATGGTAATAGAATAAATAGCATTACCGTGAAACTTACAAAGGTTTAAGAAATTTTACAAAATTTTTACAGTTGTATTCTGTGGTCATGGCTTTTGTCTGTTCCCAAAGGAATAGAAATCACCCTTTTGTTTACTGTTTTCATAGTTTGTGGGTGAGGCTCCTTATCCTCCCCAGCAAAGGAGACTTTTTCCACATGTGACACTCTAATCAGAGGCTGCAATAGCCCTGAACATTCAATAAAGGAAGGCACTGTATTCCCTCAAGTGGGAAGTTTATATTGCTGTAGCTGTTCAAACACAGTGATAGCCATTGTCAGTCCAAAGATGATTATTTTGAATATTTCTACACAATGACTCTGGCATTATGCAGGTAAAACCATACCAGTAAGTCTGGTGAAATGAACAAAACTATTTAGACTCAAGTCCCATTAAGTGCATTTTCAGAGGCTAGCAAATCAGAGAGACCAACTTTTACAGTTCCCAGTAATAGTGGATATGCTTTAGGGTTTTCCTGTTTCTGGGAGTTCAGTGCTGCAGAGCAGGTGAGGATTGGAAGACAATTCAGGGCTAAGATAACCAGAAACAAAATATCTCACAGAGTAGACAGTGGGGAGTTAGACAGATGGATGGAATTGGAAATGAAGTGTTGATAAGTCAGATAAGAGAAGCCAGTAATGAGGTGGTGATGCTGGAAAGCTCAGTCAGAATGATAACTGAGTTGAATGAGATGAGATTGGAGACAGAATCATTTGGTGCCACTGATTGTAAAGGGTATAGTGTCAGGGAGTCATGCCTGCACCATGGCAAAATGTCCTTGAAGGCTTTAACATTTAGCTGCATCTGGTTTTGATATATTTTTTTCATCTGGTCTGGCTTAAAATGATTTTCTTTGCTGGCTTTCTTGGATGGCCTTGGCTCATTTAAACCTATTTTGTGAGTTCACAGGTGGTTAGAGATGACATAAGCACTGAATGATCCTCCAGTTCAACCCCCTCATTTAACAAATAATGAGACAAGGGTGACATTGTGATGGCCCAAGGGGTATGGGGGAAGAGCACCCAAGAGATGTGAACAGGCCTTGAGAATGTTCCTGCTCACATCCTTTCCACATGGTGGATTCATCCTCTATTACACCTGCCTTCCTTGTGGAATCAGATAGTTCAAAGATCAAATGTGATGATTCTTTTTAAAACTCTTTGCCAATTGTGAAGATGGCCCCAAAATAAAATAAATCCCAAGGCTCAGACAACGATGTATATACATTTTAGCTCACAGACTGAATAGTCCCAGGAACCAGAATTTGGAGAATGTGTGGAAGATTGTATGTAGGCAAGTATAAAGAAAAAGAAATATCCAGCAAATATGTGTAAGCTAGGGATAAAGGACACAAAGAACAATAAAAATCGTCATTTGCTGAATAAACAGCATGTTTCACTTCATTCTCGCAGTGACCTTTCCATGATTACATCAATTTTATGAATGAGGTGACTCAGGCTCTGAGAGGTTAGGCAAACTCGCCAGGCCAAGCAGTCAGAAGAGGCTGAGGCAGCATTGGGAACCATCAATCTGACTGTAAGTCCATGTGCTTCACTAACCACACCTCCCTACCTTCCTAATAAAAATCAAAGCTTCTGGAGGATGTGTGGGTACCCTAGTTTGTAAAGTGAAGGTCTTTGTGTGTAGCCTCCTGCTTCTGAATAGGCAATAGGCTTGATTTCATAATTTACCCAGAGATTTCTGAGAGGTGGGTGGGTACTTATCAAGGTGATGCCCTGGGAGATAGAGGGTGTTTCAAAGAACAAAGTAGGCTCTCCAGAGGAGATCTCCATCAAGGGATGAAACTAACAATCCAATTACCTTTCCATCCACAGTTTTAAGGGGGGGAAAAAAAACGATTTCCTCTTGGAAAATAGTATGAAGTTGCCTCGTTAAGAAGGGAAGTGGAGCCTTCTATTTTACTGATAAAGCTTTAATGAGGGCTGCAGAGGCACTGGCCCAGTGTCAGCCACCAGAGCTAATTAAGCTTGGAAATAGCCTCACTGGATTGGAAAAACAAAAAAACCACTTCTCTCTCCCAAGCTGCTAACTCCCAAGCAGGATTGTCTCATTAATATCAGGATTCTCATTATGTGGGACCCAGGGATTTTCTGTCCAAGGGAACACGACCACTATTTTGAGATTCCAGTGAGAATAGAATGAAGGGGAATGAGAAACTCTAGCAGGTGGGTTTCAGTTTGCTCACAGCAGAAACCAGAACTGACAGATTTTGACAAAAACTGATTTGGACCCACTACCAGATTTATGTGAAAGGTGATTGAATTGAATCTCCTCAAGGCCTTGAAAATCCAGCATGGTTCTTGTCTCTTGGGGTGGTTGTGAATGTTGAATGAGTTAATCAATGATTCTAAATGAGGGCTATTTTGCCCTACAGGGACTGCGTGGAAACAGTCTACAGACATTTTTTTATTGTTGCTTATTTTTTTTTTATTGCCAGGAGGGTGCTACTGGTATCTAGTAGGTAAAAGACCAGAGGTGCTGCTGAACATCCTACAATCCACAGGACAGACCCCTACAAATGCCCCCCCCCCCAACACACACACACACAAAACAAAGAATTAGCCAACCTAAAATGTCAACAGTGCTGAGGTTGAGAAATCCTGTACTGTAGTACCCCAAAAATCTCACCTGGCACATAGTTGTCAGTAAGTGTCAGCGATGGCTCTGATTACTGCAGAGCCTGAACAGAACTGCTCTGGTGAGAAAACCACCAAGCAGTCAACTTTTTAATGGTCCTAACTCTTTAGCCAGGAACCCGATCTGGCCTGTAGCTACTCCCAGGTGCCTGATTCTTGGCCTTATTAGCTCCTGAGTCAAAGTCTGGTGTTGATGTATCTGACTTATCAAAGATAGATTGCTGATCATGCTTGAGCTGCAAGAGAGGATGGGAGAATATCTGACATTTTCAGCTTCTGTTGATGGGAGGTGGGACATGCTTCCTATCAAGCTTCATAAGACAGGGATTCCCCTAACATAGGCAGGAATTCAGTTAGACAAAACAAATTAACAATTATCTGTTATGCTGTGCTATTGCAGTCAGTGACTGAGAGGTGATAGAGATTCATTATCACTTAAATTATTGAAAGGAGCACAGTTATCTTCCTATATTGTTCTAAAACAGTAGAATGCTTATATTGAGGAGTACAACTAGAAGAGAGAGATAGAAAAACATCCCTTCTAAGCTTTGGTTCTTTCCACTCCACTGAAATTATTAGTACTAAAATTATTCTTAACACTCCAATTATATAGGTCACTTATGCCTATTTCACAGTAACTTTTCTGCAGTATTTGATACTTTTCACTCTCCCTGTTGTTTAAAATTCTTTATTCTTTAGATTTCTGTGATAACACTTGTGAATCTATTTGGCTAGGTTCTCTTCTTCTACCCATCTTTTTTTATTGTTTAAAATATTACATATATTAGTACATATATCTCCTTTTTTTCCCCATTGACCTTCCCCCAGCCTCCCCATCCCCTGTCGCATGCCCTCATTCTCCCCTCCCTCAGTGTCTTGTGTCCATTGGTGTGCTTATATGCATGCATACAAGTCCTTTGGTTGATCTCTTTCCTTCCCTCCCCAACACTCCCCAGCCTTCCTGCTATAATTTGACAGTCTGTTTGGTGCTTTACTGCCTCTGTATCTATCTTTCTCTTCATCAGGTTATAATGTTCTTTATTTTCCATAAATGAGTGAGATCATGTGGTATTTTTCTTTCATTGCCTGGTTTATTTCACTTAACATAATGCTCTCCAGGTCCATCCATGCTGCTGCAAATGGTAATAATTCCTTCTTTTTTATAGCAGCGTAGTATTCCATTGTGTAGATGTACCATAGTTTTCCGATCCACTTATCTGCTGATGGGCGTTTAGGCTGTTTCCAAATCTTAGCTATTGTACATTGTGCTGCTATGAACATAGGGGTGCATATATCCTTCCTGATTGGTGTTTCTAGTTTCTTGGGATATATTCCTAGAAGTGGGATCACTGGGTCAAATGGGAGCTCCATTTTTAGTTTTTTGAGGAAACTCCATACTGTTCTCTACAGTGGCTGCACCAGTCTGTGTTCCCACCAGCAGTGCACGAGGGTTCCTTTTTCTCCGCATCCTCGCCAGCACTTGTCGTTTGTTGATTTGTTGATGGTTGCCATTCTGACAGGTGTGAGATGGTACCGCATTGTCGTTTTGATTTGCATCTCTCGGATAATTAGTGACTTTGAGCATGTTTTCATATGTCTCTTGGCCTTCCTTCTGTCTTCTTTCAAAAAGATTCTAGTTAGGTCCATTGCCCATTTTTTTATTGGATCATTTATCTTCCTTTTATTAAGTTGTATAAGTTCCCTGTAGATGTTGGAAATTAAACCTTTATCAATGATAACATTTGCAAATATGTTCTCCCATACAGTGGGCTTTCTTGTTGTTTTGTTGATGGTTTCTTTTGCTGTGCAAAAGCTTTTTATTTTGATGTAGTCCCATATGTTTATTTTCTCTTTAGCTTCCATTGCCCTAGGAGTGGTATCAGTGAAGAAATTGCTTCAGCATATGTCTGAGATTCCTCTAGTATTTTTATGGTTTCCCGCCTTATGTTTAAGTCATTTATCCATTTTGAGTTAATTTTTGTGTATGGTGTAAGTTGGTGGTCTAGTTTTATTTTTTTGCATGTATCTGTCCAATTTTCCCAACACCATTTATTGAAGAGACTGTCTTGACTCCATTGTATGTTCATGCCTCCTTTGTCAAATATTAATTGAGCATAGTGGTTTGGGTCAATATCTGGATTCTCTATTCTATTCCATTGGTCTATTTGTCTGTTCTTGTGCAAGTACCAGGCTGTTTTGAGAACAGTACCTTTGTAATACAGCTTGAAATCTGGTATTGAGATCCCACCAAAACCTTTTTCCATCCCTTCACCCTCAGTCTGTGTGCATCTTTTTTTCTGAGGTGGGTTTCTTGTAGATAGCAGATATATGGGTCGTGTTTTCTTATCCAATCCCTTACCCTATGTCTTTTGATTGGGGCATTTAATCCATTTACATTTAGAGTTATTATACATAGGTGCTTATTTGTCGCCATTTTTATTCTTTACCCCTGTGTTCCTTTTTTGCTTCCTATTTCTTTTTTTACAGCAGACCCTTTAATATTTCTTGCATTGCTGGTTTGGTGGTAATAAATTCCCTTAGTCTTTTTTTGTCTGTGAAGCTCCTGATTTCACCTTCAATTTTGATTGATAGCCTTGCTGGGTACAGTATTCTTGGATTCAGACCCTTCCTTTGCATGACTTTGTATATTTCATTCCATTCCCTTCTGGCCTGATGAGTTTCTGTTGAGAAATCAGTCACTAGTCTGATGGGGGTTCCTTTGTAGGTAAATTTCTATCTCTCTCTGGCTGCTTTTAAGATTCTTACTTTGTTGTTGGTGTTTGCCAAATTAATTATAAGGTCCCTTGGCGTTGGTCTTTTGGGGTTCATTTTTCTTGGGACTCTGTGAGCTTCTTGGACTTGTGTGGGGTTTTTTTCTTCCCTATATCAGGGAAGTTTTCTGTCATTATTTCTTCAAACAGGTTTTCTATTCCTTGGTCAGTTTCCTCTCCTTCTGGTACCCCTATTATGCGGATGTTGTTTTGTTTCATGTTGTCCAAATTTACCTCAGGCTCTCCTCCTGTTTTTTAATTTTTTTTTCTAAAATCTGCTCTACCTCAGTATTTTTTCCTACCTTGTCTTCTAGCTCACTGATGCGGTCCTCTTCTTCTTCTAGTCTACTCCTGATGATTTCTATTGAGTTCTTTACAGCAGCGATGTCATTTTTTATTTATTCTTGGTTCTTCTTCATTTTCTCTTGGTTCTTACACATATTGTAGAATTTGTCTTCCATTCTTTTCAGTCTCTTTATGACCATTTCTCTGAATTCTTTCTCGGGCAGGTTGCTTGCCTCCATTTTGTTTACTTCCTTTGCTGGTGAGGCCTGCTTTTCTTTTATATGCTGGCTGTTTCTTTATCTCCCCATGGTCTCTCTTCTCCTGGTGTCTGGTTATGTAGTTCTCTCTCCCCGGCATTGATTTAAAGGCACAAAATACAACACAACCAGGTACAATGCACAAAGCATTGAACAGAAATGTATTCATGATATTAATAACCTCCAATAAAGGTGACCACCAGAGAAAGGCAAATTAGAGGATAGGAGAGAAAGAAGAAGAGAAAAAGAAAGAAAGGAGTGCAAAAATAAAATTGGGAAAAGGAAAAAAATAGTAAGAGAGAAAAGAAAGAGAATATGAAAGAAGAGGGGAACAAACTATATATATGGGGAGAAAACTCCAATAAAACAGCCACTAATCCCAGAAAATGCCAGCAACAAGTACCTGGAGATGAATACAAACTACAAACAACAACTAATATCAAGTGAGGTGAGGGAAAACAGAAGCAAAAAACAAAGAAAAACAAAACAAACAAAAAAAGGATAAGCAAAACAATCTCACAAATAAGCATAAAAAATCGATATAATCAACAATCAAGCAAGTAACAACAAAAGGACAGAGAGAAAAACAATTTTTTGGATAGTGAAGACAGAGGAGAGGTATGAATGGACTTGGAGCAGGGGATTGGAAATTAGATATATAAGTAGGGTGAAATTTTAACAGGGGGTAAGAAGAAAGAATAGGGAAAATCTAAAGCAGGAAAAGGGTAAGAGAAACAGGATAACAACAGGGGAAAAGTTAGGAAGAGAGTGATGGCATAAAGGTAAAGTTGAGGTAGAGTAAAATGATGCTAAAGGAAAGATGAAAATAGAATGTAGAACACTAATCCCAAAGTAAAATAAAGAGAAAATAAAATGATACTTTAAAAAAAATGGTAAAATAGTAGTAGTAATAATACCGATTGAAAATAAAAATGTAATAAGTAAAAAGGTAAAATCAACTGAGGAAAAAAATGTTTTCTTAAGTAAAAGATGAAAAAAAAAAATGTGCAGTAGTGAAGGTCATTCACTTCCTCTACTGTTCCGTTTGGCATGCCTGTTTCCTAGTCAGGACAGTATTGCAGTTCCTTGCATTTCATTGCTCCTCAGTGTTGTAAGCCAGTCCTTATTTTTAAGCAGGCAGTATGTCTTAATTTCTTGTATTCCTTTATTTGTGTTTACCCAAGAGTCAATTTGTGATTCAACCCCTGGGTGGCAGTGTTTCTGAAGTGTTATTGAATGCCACAGGGAAAGCAGTGCTTAGATCCTGCTTTCCCTGTGGCATTCAATACTGGTTTGTGGGAGTGGGTTGCCCCAGAGCTGGTTCTCTGATGGTTATGCCCTGCTCTGATCCCCAGGTTCCAGAAAAACAACTTTCCCCTGTAATCTCTTAGGGTATCACCGATTGGGTGATCCTATGTATTGGGCTTAGTAATCAGAAGCAAGGATTTAAAGGAAAAAGAAAAAACAAAAACAAGCAAACAAACAAACAAACAAACAAACGAAAAAGAGCCAGTGTAAGTGTGAGAACTCCGGAGCTGCACGCAAGACTGTGCAGTCTTTTTTCCCCCCTTGGGTTTAAGCTGCTGGCACACTTTTAAAATTTTTAGGCTGTCCTTTTGTGTCAGATCAAAATGGGTTGCTTTTAAGAGTTCCTTTCTATTAGCAGCTCTGAGGACCCCCTTCCACATTCACGGATCACGCCAACCCCAACAGCCACGGATTTTTCTAGGTGTAGACTTCCCCTGGTCCTCCAGCTCCCACAGTGCGTGCATTTCTCTCTCCTGCCGGGAGCAGAGACCTCCCCTTATCCAAGGCGATATCTGACCTTTCCGTGGTGGAGCGTAGAGCTCCTCTGAATCTGCATGTTTGTGCCAATTGGGGAGTGGTACTCTGGAGTTCACAGCTGTTCAGTGGGTGCCACAGTTGTAGATTTTCAGGCTTTCAATAACATCCACTTTCCCCTTCAAGATGGCGCAGTCTCTGCATCTGAGCCGGTCACTCTGGGAGGGAACCCAGCAACAGTGGGGGCTGCCCGGCCAGGGGAGCCCTGTCCAGCAGTCCTCCACCATATCCTGGAGTATAGCTGTCCTTCAACTCACCAACAAACACTCCCTGTGCGACCCTCAGCTGTTCTTTCTATCTGCTCTGGGACAAGGCTCGTGATATGTCTGTCTATTCTGCCACCATTTTTTCCTCCTTCTTCTACCCATCTTTTAATCCTGAAGTTATTATGTAGGGTTTAATCCTTGGTTTCTTTTCACTCTGCACATTCTCTAGTTGAAATCTCTGTGTCCATGGGTTCTACCCCCAGCTTGGGCTGTATGATAGTTATGTTTAGTGGCTTGCTGCTGGTCTCTCCCCACCAAACACTGACACATATAGCCAGTTACCACTTACCTCCGCTTGATTATCCCAAGGGATCTTCATGTCAACCTGTCTACAATGGACATCATTTTTAAAATCTTTCTCTTTTACCTATTGTCCCCATATTTTCCATCCTAAATTTTTTCTAAAACACCCAAGTAAGAAGGGAGATATTTTAGATTTCTCCTTCTTTTCATACTTGTTCATATCCAATGAACAAGTAAGTCCTTTTGACCCTATCTCTTAATATGTTCTATCTGTCCCTTCCTTTCCAACCAGAATGATTTGTTTACCCATCTTGTCAACCACATTAGACAGTAAGTTCCTTGGGATCAGGAATATGTCTTATTTAACTTTATATTTACCACCCTGAGAAGTAAGGCCATCTGTCAATATGACTGAAAAGGAAAGATAAGACCATAAGCCAGTAAAAATTTGTGGTTTGTTTCAGCCCATTTTGGTAAATCAGTTTATCCAAGGCAACCAGTTTGTACCTGTTGGCAAATAGTTTTTTTTATTAGACAACATATTTCTTGCTTGGTAAAAGCTCTTATCCAACAAATGTTTTCTCATCAAGAACTTAAATTTATATGTCCACTAGTCTTAAACTACTGTGTCATGAATTTTGCCCAATTCCAGAACCTCCAATCTTGAAAAACCTTAAATTATGTGAGTACAATCCCCAGAACCCTTTAAATATATTTCCATAACTTCTCCTTTGAGACACTAATATGACTATCAATGTGGTTTCCTCTCTTGTAATACATCTAATAAATTCAGCTTTGCCTGACCAATAGGTGTCTCTGGTGGATCTATGAGGTATTCAACAATCAATAGGTCCAAATACAGTCCCTGACATTTAATAGAAGCTCAACAAAGTTTGGGGATTTTTTATTATTAAATAACTGGGCAGAAATTTGGGTAGGATGCTGTAAAAGAAAAATGTGGATGGGAAAGTTAGATGTCTCTGCTTACCTATACTCAAGGGATCCTGCATGATCTGGCAGAAGTATTTTGTGGTTCTCGTGTATTAAGGAAGTGTTGATCTCATATTAGTAATAATAAACCCAGGTGCTGAACATATGTGGCAATTTCTGTGTCTAAATTTGAAATGATTCTATATGTGAATCCTCAGTATTCCTCTTTTACTTTACACTGGGCCAGGCTGTGAGGTGCACAATGTGTCCTTGTGGTTCTAACTCCATTGTTTGCTTTGTTCATCTGTGTCCTCCCAATACCTCTGCTTCTAAGAATCTAAACTCTTAACCCACAATCAGGATTAGAAATTGTTCTGATAAGCAATCTATGCTAAGGTATTCCCTTTAAGGGGATGTTTGAACAGGAAACAGTTTTATGTTTGGAATAAATGAATCAATCAATAAGCTTTATTGAATGCACCAACAATGAGCCTTACAAAGGGTAGAGGTAGTGAGGGTGATAAATTATATATGGTTGATTCTTGATATTCTGAAAGGAATTGTCATGGGACCCTAAATCTCTGAAATAACAGATACTATTCCCACTTTAAGTTGTTTACAAGGTAAGAAATGCTGGACAAAGCTAATCACCACTGGATTGCAGATGCTGAGTGATGAGCAGTCTGCCTGGCAAACTTTCTAGCTAAATATTCCCCTTCTAACCTCACTCTCCATACAGATCCCAGACTTTATGGGTCATAATTCAAGTCCATGCCTCTGCAGAATTACAAATTACTCTCTGTTGTGAACTTTGAACACATGGTCACTATTGAAACATGAATATTAAATCTGGGAATGACAAGATCCTACTGTATAAAAATGCATTTATGTACTCGATTACTTCATGGTAATCACTCTGAAATTAGAATCCTGAACTTAAAGTGTTTGTATTTTCACTCCTTCAGCAGGTATGTTGCTGAACAGCATAAGTGTTCAATTCAAGTGTTTACCAAGGACATAAATTAATGTCCCCCCGGTGAAGTGAAATATAGAGATGACAATAATTTGCCTCAGGTCACACAGGAGTCAACAGTGGTGTCTGATGTGATGACCACACATGATTGTTTTTGCTGTGTGTGTGTATGTGTGTGTGTGTGTGTGTGTGTGTGTGTGTGTGTGTGTGTGTGGTGTTTTCAGGAAAGCCCCTGATTACTCCTGTTTTCCCTACATTCTCTGAAGATTTTTAAATGAACCATCTTCCCTTTTTCTCAATAAGGCTAAGGAAATATAACTGGCCTTAACTCATAAGAATCATAGAGCTCCATGAGATTGTCAATGTATGATGTTGGCTGGTCAGCATGTGAACTTAAATGTGTTAGTTTCTATTGGTGTCACATAGAAGGGACATGGCATTTCTGACAGATCTTGCAAGAAACAGTGTGAATTTGCCACCATTTCCTATTCCTAGAGGAAAGGCTTCTTCTGCATTTCTAGTTTATGCTGAAGCTCAAGATTTGCCTGCAGGGCCAACAGAGGATAAACATTAATTCAGTCATACATTCACTGAGTATTTATTTAGTATTTGCAGGTAAGAAGCACCATTCTAGTCTAGCTGACACTGAGATGGATAAAACAGAATATCAGTTTTCAAGCATCTTTGGATATATGGGAGGGGCTGAATAGCTAAGCTTTTATTTTCTCAAAGAGAAGCAAATGAAATGAAATAACATCTAAGAGCTATACAATTTTAAAAGGGCTCATGTTCATAAGTTTTCAGATAACCTCCTCTTGACCCTCAAGGATACCTACACAAGGCAAAATCATCTTTTCTGGGAGGTTTTCTTACTTCATTTAGACTCACATTAATTTAGGAAAATATTGTGGCTTAGAAGTCATTGTCAATGGTATTATTTTTTGCAGAGGAAACAAACAACTTTTTGTTTGTTTGTTTAAAGTAGTTGAATATCAAGTAATCCTTGAAAAGAAAAATGACTCTTCAGATATAATTTTGGTGTAATAATGGCCTTTACTGAAGACCATATCTGTTAAGCCAAATTATTATTTACAGCCTCTAGTGTGGCAAATCCAAAATGCCCCTTGGTCACTTACTTCAATGTATGAGATCCTTGAATGTCAGTAAGTATTTCTTAGGGAAAAATGTTAAATTTCCTTCCTCATGTGATTGTTAGATAGGCTTAATTCTCTTGTTCTTCATTCAGTAGAGATAGAGACAACCTCGCTGTTCCCTAGAAGAAGAGTATTAAGGCTTCCTTTCATTAAACCATTGGCATATTTGCTGAGGTTCGTAACACACTGAATGATACCTTAGGAAATAAAACATGCTTGCAATAAACAGAAAAGTAACAATTCCAGGCTATGTAAAGGCCAAAAGTATGGTCCAGGCAAAACAGCACAGTGGGGAGAGGGAACCAGGACAAGGACCTTGGAGAAGGTGAGACTGGTAGTAGGCACTAAGGCAGAGTAGAAAGCTGGGCAGAAAGGAGAGATCATAGAGGGGAGAAAAGCAGCCCAGGGACAGTTTCATAGGAGGAGGATGGTTAGGGTGGGCCTTTCCTGTGTTTACTCCTAACGTCAGAGATCATATGCTCCCTAAAGACATTTAATTAAATGACTATGATAAAAATAATACATTCTTACTAAAGAAAATATAAATATATTTAAAACAGCAAGAACAAAATTTGCCTGTTATCACACCATTCTTTCCCAGTTGCTATTGGTGTTTTAGTGTAGTTGGTTCCAGACTTATTCTGGATATTTTTTATAGCATGGCTTCAATCAAGTCTATATCAGGTGAAATTTTAAATTTAACATTGCAATAATAAGCATTCTCCAGATCAATTATGTATTTATTTGAGTCCATCATGTACATCTACTGTAGTTTTACTTAATAATTCATATATACTTATGCCTTTAAATAATGTCACATTTATTATTATTATAAGCCATTTTGCTATTAATACTCCTTTTCTCTCATGTTTATTTAGAGAGGGCTCATGGGGAAGTGGACAAAATATAGACTTTATAGTTAGATAGACAAGGTTTTTATTTCTGATTCTGCCACTTATAGCTTGGGTCTTAAGCAATGTGTCTAACCTCTCTTGAACCTTCATTTTCTACAATATAAATGAGCATCACTATGGTTATTCTGGAGTATTTTGAAAATGAGAATTAATAACTGTGAAGTGTGACGTGTTTCAAACAGTCTGGCCCATAGTGGATGCTCAATACATAATGGTTATTATGTCACTGTAGTTATTAGTTTTAAACTTGATATTATATGTCTCTCCTTGTAGGTAATGGGGAAAACTATCTCATGGAAGTTGGGGATATCCTAAGGAAAACATGAGAAATAAATTCCAAGAAAAGTTTGTAGCCTGACTGAGTGGGTTCTGAGTGTCTGCTCAAATCCTGCTCCTTAGCCTATGGGAGCCCAGTCCCTCTTAGCCCCCTTTCTAGGAGCTGCTGTGATTCTAGAGTAAAAGAGTGTTTAAAGGAAAATAATATTTTGAGACAGTCAAGAGTTAGTCTTGTCTTTTCTTTAGCTTAAACAAACCTAGCATTATTAACCTTTCCCTATCAGACCTCATGATTTCCAAACTAATCCTCTGAATTCTCCCTGTAGCTTTTCACTTATGTAAACATAATGTGTGTTTAAATCTGTGATATGACCCTTTCCTCTGCCTTCTCCCAAATTCCATAACTCCTAGTTTGGGACAGAAAATAAAACTTGGAAATTGCCTAATCACACATCAGGAAAACAAAAACAAGGACAAAAGCAAAAATTCTATCGTTGAATCCCAACTCCAAATATCTTGGTCTAGCAACTGAATTAAATGGCTGAGTCCTTGAAAGGAGACTGTGCACAATACTTTGGTAGGTATTTTATGACTGAAATCTTAATATATATTTGTATTCAGGTAAGTCCTTCAAAGATTTATTCTCTCAATTACCAATCTAAAGAGCTTATAAAGGTAGAGCCAGTGAACCAGGCAGGATTAGAGCTGCCTGGAAGACAGATGCAGTCGCCACAGCATCTGAGCTCTAAACAACCTTACTGGCTGCTCATTCCCGGGCCAAGTGGTAGTTGATAGACAGTGGCTCCTGATGAACCATTTAGATTTTTAAACAGCTACAGTCCCTGCTTCTTAGGTTTGATTAAGATTGAGGCTAAATAGGACAATTCTTAAGTCTTGTTTGTAATAAGTCAGAAATGTGGTTCCTTTATGGGAAAATAAATAGAAAAAAAAAACAACAAAAAATGTAAGCATATGAACATTTTAAAAAGCCACTGTGTGTTTTCTTTGTATCTTTTCAGAAAAACAAATAAACAGTTAAAGACCTCTCAAATTTTAGCACCTTTCCTGAAATCTGTTAGCGTTGTTTACTTATTGAGTTGAATTTGTATTGTTTTCTTCCTAAGATTGAATGGCAGTTGTAAAGGGTATGTGTTTGACTGTGGGTTTTTATAATGTTCTTTTTTTTTCTTCTTAACTCATCTGTATTTGTGACTTGAGCACTATATTTCCATTCACTAAACTTGCTCTGAGTTTCTTTCGAAGGTCTTTACAAATACCTAGGTTGGCTTATAATTTTGCTACTCTAAAGAATACTTTTTTTTTTTTTTGGAAAAACAAGCCCTATGATAGTTACTTTCATTAAGTTGGTTCAGTTTAGCATACTAATTTCTAGAGGCTGCACATGCAGTTGATAACTAAAGGAGCTAGAAGATTTAAAAAGTAGATCCTAGCAGATGAAAGTTGTTTAACTACGGAATATCTCAGAACACTGAATAAACACTTGGAATGACCTTGCCCTTTTATGTCAATTTGCTTTTCTGTCGATCTATCACAACTGTCATTGAAGTAATTAAAAAATATTTACAAAACTGTTTAATATGTACAATATTGTATTAATATTTACAATAATACATAGTAAACATGTTAACAATATGAGCTAAGAAAATCAATAACAATTATGAAAAATGCCTTTACATAAAAACAATTTTTTTTATTTTCCTAATATTGAAATAGAACTACATAATTTTCTTCTTAAATTAATCTTCCATTGAAGGTATGTCCTAAGACTTGTGATTTTTATGTTTGTCCTCTGTTTATTCTGCCATCTGTCATTAATCATGTATAGACAAACATTTAAATACATTAAGGGAACTTCCACTTAAAGGCATTCAATGTAGAATTTCTTTATAATGTTTATCTTTAATAAAGTAGAAGTGAGGGAAAAGGTTACCAGATCAGGGCACAAACTAGACAAGGGGAATGAGGTAGGGGGCTGGTGTTTGGGGGTTGGAATTTAATGTTTCATGTTTAAAAGGAGCCATGGATAGGGGATATGTCAATACTGTATTTTAGTATTTTTCAAGCTTTATCACCCCCTGAAGCATTTTTTTTGTCTTTATAGGCATTTTTTTCCTAATCACTGTCTCATTCCCAATGAAAATTTAATACCATATATAAACTGTGTCTGTTTTTGTATTATGCGTACATTGATGCTTTATACATAAAAAGAGAAAGACTTTTTTTTTACCTCCTGCCATGTTTACGCCCTTGGGGATGATAGCACTCCCATGGAGAATCCATGTTCTATGAAGTATGTTGTGCAAACAGTGTTGCATAAGATGAATTGAGTACATAATAAGGAATTGGCAGGAGTCAGGATCTATGCACTAAGAGCGAAGTCCTTTGTTTTGGGTTATGGGGAGGAGACACCCACTGTTCTTTCAGCAGGAACTGCCAGGTTGCTATCCTGGCAGTGTTTGCTGGGTTTGAGTTCATCCCCTGTCCAAAGGAAGGGGCTTTCCCATTACCCATGAGATTCATCCATTCATTCCTCTACTACTTAGGCACCAGCCTCTATGTTTGAAGTTTGGATGCTGTTTATTACCTCATTCTACAGTATTGACACTTTCTGTAAAATCAGAAGAATTGTGTCATGTACTGGTATTGCTAATACAGTTTTTCAAATAATCTCACTAATTAGGATTTTGCTAATGTTTTTTTCATATGAACTAGGTCAATTATTATTTCACTAGAGGCCCGGTGCACGAATTTGTACACCAGTGGGGTCCCTTGGCCTGGCCAGCGGGATCAGGCTGAAACCGGCTCTCCGGCATCCCCCAAGGAATCCTGGATTGTGCGCAGGTGCAGGCCAGGCCAAGGGACCTGCACGATCAGGCCGGAGAGAGATGTGGGAGGTAGGCCAGCTGGGGAGGGACTGCAGGAAGGCTCCAGGGCATGTCTGGCCTGTCTCGCTCAGTCCCGATCCACCAGACAACAGCAGCAAGCTAACTTACCGGTTGGAGCATCTGCCCCCTGGTGGTCAGTGCACATCATAGCAAGCAGTTGAGTGGCCTTAGCATATCATTAGCATACTAGTGACCCAGTGCATGAAATTCATGCATATTAAAAGGGGATTAATTAAAGGAAATAATTTAATATTGCTATTTGCCCTTTCTCTATAATAGAAGTGTCAGAGATGAAAGAAAATTAGTAAAAGGTACATGAAAACCTTCCTCCTGTCAGAGTCTGGGGCTCTCCATGGGGCCCAGAGTCAAGTCCCCACCCATCCACATGTACCTCAAAATCACGTGAGACCCAGACCTGGCCAGTCCCACCCTTTTCAAGCCCTGCTGGGCAAGAGGCGTAGGCTCAGGTCCCCTGGCCCAGTGCCAGGATGGGGGGCATGGCCTGAGATCCCCTGGCAAGCCCCACTGGGAGGGGAGCATGGCCTGAGGTCCCCTGTCAAGCCCTGCCAGGTGGGGGGTGAAGCCTGAGGTCCCTTGTCAAGCCCCATGGGGGCGGGGGAGGGCATAGCCTCAGGTCCCTGCTGATTGCTCGTTAAGGCTCCTTATGGGAACTTGGCCTCAGCTGGGGGTGCAACCATCTTTGTGATGGAGTGATGGTCAATTAGCATATTCTCTCTTTATTAGATGGGATTACATTTTGATTGTTGAACTGCCGTCCGGTCAACGGGGCACTTAGCATATTAGGCTTTTATTATATAGGATATAAACCTGGTCAATAACCAGGGATATTTTTAGTAGTCTTATACATCAATGTAAATAGTTAGACATTTTCCAAATAGAGGATTCCTTAAACAGTGAGTAGTATGCTCCAGGTTTGGTGTGTGCTATAGGTTGAATTGTGCCCCCCACAATGCCCCCCCCACAAAAATGTTGGAGTCCTAACCCCCAGAAAGTGACATAATTTGGAAACAGAGTCTTTAGTGTTAAAGTGAAGTCATTAGGGTGGCCCTAATCCAATATGATTGGCTTCCATATAAAAAATGGGAAATGCGTACACTATTCTGCTTGGGCTGTTGTAATAAAATACCAGACAGACTGAGTGACTTAAACAACAGAATTTATTTCTCACAGTTCTGGAGGTTAGAGTCCAAGATCAAGTTTCCTCAGGGATGGTGTGTGGGAAGACCCTTTACTGGCTTGTAGATGGTCATCTTCTCACTGTGTCCTCATATGGCTTTTCTGCTGTGCACCTGCAGAGAAAGACGAAGATCTCTTTCTCTTGCTCATCTTATAAGGAACCAGTCCTATTCTATTATGACCTCTTTTAACATTAATAAACTTAATTACAGGGCCTATCTCCAAATACAGTTGCATTATGGGTTAGAGCTTCAACATTTGATTTTGGAGGATCCCAATTCAGTCCATGACAAACACACGGAAAGAAGATGACGTGGAGAGACAGAGAGAGAACACAAGTCATACACAAGCCAAGGAGAAAGACCTGGGGCATGTCCTTTCCTCACAGCTTTCAGAAGGAATCAACCCTCATGACAGCTCAATTTCAGGCGTCTAGCTTTCAGAATGTGAGACAATACGTTTCTGTTATTTAAGCCATCCAGTTTGTGGTGCATTGTGATGGCAGCCCTACTAGAAGAATACATTACAGCATGATTCCTACGGTCTCATAATGCAGAAGCAATCTATGTGAGCCTCATGGTCATTAAGTACACTGAGACATGTGAGGCCAAGCTCAAAGGAACAACAAAGAAAAGGTAAACTGAGCTTAAATCTTCTGAGACAAATTTTGAAAGCTTTTATCAGATGGATATCTTGTCCATTAGTCTGTTTTAGGCTAAATTATGTTTAGGTTTTGATGTTCCTATGAATTGCTATCCACCCTTCTGGGATTTTGGAACAGGTGCTGTGAGGACAAAAGAAAACTGTGCAAACTTAAACTGAAAAGCCAGATGAGGGTCAACTTAGGGTGGAGAAGAAAGGATGACAGGAAGGATGAGGTTGCATGGAAGGAATGGGAGTTGGAAGTAAGCCTGGTTTAAGGATGCTAATGAAGATAAAGAATCTTTGGAATAGAGAATTGAAAAAGGGTCCTGAAAGTAATGAATTTCCTAAAGGAGTGGTATTGAGACGAGAATATTTTTGTGGGGAGTTTCCAGAGAGTACAAGGATCTGATGGTGAGGACTGATAAAGAATGGGAAAAGGAGAAATCAGTACAGGAAACACATCTAATATTCCCAATGCAGGTTATTAAGTCTTGAAGAACAAGAGTTCCTAGCAGCCAATGAGACAAATTACTGGGATTCTTAGTCTCCCATTAGCAAAATGTGTTCTTTTCTGCTTTTAGCACACTGTTTTTGTGTAAGAGGCAGTCCCCCTTTCTGATACTCAATTATGGTGCCAAAATTGACTAAGATAGTATAGGATTCACAGAAACTGACATAACATGACCTGGGTTCAAAGACCTCAAAAAGAAATAAAATGAATTTTAGCCAACTTCATGCAACTCACCTTTTGTAGTAATTTTTAGACATCTTTTAAAGGTCTCCTAACTCAATTTCTTCATGTGCGGTAGAAAATATTTTTCCCACATTATGACCGCTTTTTAAAGAAAATTAACATTTTGCCAAAGATCCAGGTGTCTCCATCAGATTGTGCTGTTGGACAGCAGGGTTTTAGCCTTGTATTTCAACATGTTGGGTTTTCAACACTCACGGTGCTTTTTAAAAAATGGTAGTTGTTGCATTAAGATATAATGGAAGTTGTTTGCTTTTGCTAAAGGAAGAGAAAACAAATGGAGTGAAGTCAAGCGTGACTTTTTTAATGGTAGTTTTTCTTATTTAGAAGACTGTTACTGATGATATATAGCAGAAAACATATTGCTGTATTAACAAGGTCATTCAGTCAAAAAATCCTATTAATGTAGAAAATGACAGATCCAAGCTGTGTGGTGAAAAATAAGGCAAATTCTCACCTTGTATCTTCAAATTCCTTTTCAAATTCGCACAGTGGCAGGGAAACTGACAAACAAATCCAGGAGATGAGCATGACTGTAAAACCATAGTTCAGATATCATCAGTATTGACTGTTTTCTAATTTTATTTGCTTTTTACTTTTTACAAAAATAATGGTAGCAAGCTAAATGAAAGAATATATATTCTAATTTATATTCATATGGAAGACTTATCTACAGAAGTATAAAGAAACCTGCTGCATAAAAAAATCAAAATAAACATAGTATACATTTATAGTATCCTTGGCATGTTTCCTTTTTTTTTTTTTAGGTCTAAGCGCAGCAAATAGTCATTTGCATTTTGAACGATAGCAAACTGGTTTTAGATTTAGTTGTCAATTTAATGAAGCCTCAAATATTGATCTTAGCAAAACAGTAAAGTAGGAAATAAAAATAAAAAGGATCATTATAATAGTACCCCAGAGGGAATAACTATGGTCACTTCAGTCAGTGATAAGCTGATTTTAGTGGCGTGGACTAGACAAGTAAAAATAAAGATCGCCTTGACTTAGCTTGAGCTGGAAAAGAAATCTTGCAGGTTTATGGCTTCATAAATTGTTCTGAATGTTTAACATCCCATGAAGAAGAAGCAGTCAAGATACTTCATTGAAGAATGCAAAACCAGTATACTCAGGCAGAAGCCTGTAATTCAGATTTAGTATCTCATTATCTGTGTTTGCATTGCTGAAGGGCCTTTGACTACACTCAAAGCATTGCCATGCCAACATTACTGACCAGGTTACCTCTGGGTTTTAAACACCTCCAGGTCTGTTCGACTTCATGGCAGGGCAGCTGAATGAAACCTTTGTATACTAGATTATTTCTTTTAATGCTTTATGGCCCTTTGTTGAATACAATTAAATTATACCCATTTTGAGAAGAAACTATTCTTGCATGTAGTAGTAACTTGACTGTTTAGATTCACCCAATACTTTCACTTCTCATTGGAAAACATTAGGGAAATTAAAGTAAGATGTTGTGTTAATTATAAAGTTGACAAAGCAGAGTCACAAAAGGGTATGAGCTTTACATCTATTTCTCAGTCAGGAATAAGCACTCCATGGAAGGGTTCTCTTAAAATCTGGGAATGCTTTAATCCTGTCTTCCAATTGAGCTGGAGATTGTATAATGAACACAGCATCATGACATGCCTCACATAGGTTAAACCTGTAACAACCCTACTTTTATTCCATATTCACAAAGAATGTCTGGAATGAGAAAGAAAAGTGGAGATGGTGTTATAGCTTTGTTTATTTTACCTATGTCACCGCCTCCGTTCTTGATTTACCCATTCTTATAAGGCTCTTCTTAACCAGACTCTTACTATGCCGCCTAGCTGCAATATTGTTACTATGACATTAAACTTATCTGAGATCTAACCCCTAGGGATCCATGTGAAATTGTACTTAAATGACTCAGGGTATATGTTTCCCACTATGCTGGCTAATAATGATTTGCTCTCTTTGTTGCTTTAGGCCACTTATTTGTATTATAGAGCCACTTGTTTGTTGGTTTGTTTTCTTTTCATAAGTTACACACCCTAATGCTCTACCTTACTATGTCAGACCCTCAACATCAAGAATTTCAACTTATGCACATGTCCATTTCCATGTACAATGTAGCATATACTAGATACACTAGATACTCTTTTCATGGAAATTCTTCAATTTTTGCTTGGGTGATTGAGTGACCCTGGACTAAATTTATGTCTTATATTTATAAATATATATGCTCCCTTGACTCTAAAATCTTACTCAGTTTTTCCTCTTGGATCTAACATTTTAACGCACTGATAACGTATTCCTAATTTTATTGTGGTATCTCATTTGTTTCTAAAGATAGAAGACTCAGTAAAATAAATGAAAGATTAATATATGCTTGTCAGTGATTCATAAAATACTCTGTTGACTGCTGTGTTGTTTTGGAAGTTGGTTCTTGTTTCCAATAAATTCAGTCTACCAGGGGAGAGGAGCTAGATCGATGTTTTAAAATCCAGATTAAGAACAATATTATAGCTGTAAGAACAAATGATTGTAGTAAAGGGATTCAGCCTAAGAAAGGCAGGACATGTCAAACTGACCATGAAGGAATAGGAAATGTGCCTCATTGGATTTTGGGGAAGACAATTAATGAGATGAAATTAGCATCAATCAAAGGAAATAACATATTTGATGTTGAACAAATTAAAACCATCCCCAAAGAGCCAAGTGTTAATAGGATTGGTTGTAACATATATTTGTTATTTAAATAAAAATATACTCAAATACACCATGAATTAGTAAATAGAAAAACTGTAAGATTGATGAATAAATTCAAGCACTGGTTATTTAAGAAGAACAATGCTGTAGATAAAGCTCGTACAAAGATAATTGAAAAAAAGGAGATACATTAAAAAAATAGGATGAGGAAGTGAATACAAATTGCTGACACAAAAAAGCCTATTTCAGTGAAAATAAGATACCATCTGCTCAACTAGAAAGTAAATCAAATCATGAAGTTGCAATAATTAAATGGGGACAAATTAGTACAGGAATAAACTTAAGGACTAATGAAATTGGGGAAAATATCCATGAGGAAGTCTAGATATGCATGTAAATTTGATATACTTTATAAAGATGGCAATTCAAATCACTTAGGAATAGAAAAAGTATTAAATAACTAGTGTCAAGCAACTGAGTGATCAGTTAGGAAACTATAGTTAGATATTTTTTTTCTTCATACCATACACATTGTAGGGAATGAACAAAAATTTAAAAAATAAAAACAAAGTTGTTAAGAAGGTATAGATAAGTATTTATACATTCTAGGCATGGGAAAGAGTCATTCTGAAATGACTCATTTTCTACAATGAACTAATAACAATTTTATTAAAACAAATAAGCAAACAAAAAGCAATGAAGTCTATTTAGTAAACAACAGAACAAGAACTGCTTTGTACAAATGGTTGTGGAAGTAAAAATCATTTACAGCCTCTACTTTTTAGTTGTTAAAAATATATACTATGTGGCATTGACATGGAATACACACACACGTACCCACTCATGCATTTGTTTTTGGAAATGTGATTTTTGGATGTGTGGGTATATATATGAGTGTATGGATACAAGTGTGCACACACATATACATACATGCATATAAATATATCCTAAGAGTTTTTATTTATAATCACAAGAAAAATATCCTAATCAAAATAGAAGAGCAATGTTTGAGCAAATAGTAGGTGAGTCACAGATTCCCTAGGAAACTTAGCAATAAAAGATCAGGAATCCACCATTAAGCAGTACAAATCATCACCAAAATCATTCCATGGGAGCCTTCTCAACCACCAGCACTGCCTTGGGAATGCTGACACTTGTCAGTGCTGGAAAGGATTCTCTGTCCTTGCTTCATTGCAGCCTGCAATTCGGACCCTTGACTTGGCTACCAGGAGACCAAGCGAAACAGTTATTTCATGTTACTTCTCTAGTGGGAGGCTACCATGACTCACAATGCCTTATCCCCCCACCAACAAAACAAAACAAAACAAAACAGAAAGTACCATGTATTTTCAAATTGGCATGTGAGTGTGTGTTTCTGTGTGCTTCAATAGCATTTGATACTATTGTGTTATATGTTAATCATGCTGTCAATGATACCCATCTAAAATAGTTTACACATTGATTTGTTAAGTATTTTGGGTTATACATCAAACACATAATCATATTGTTGTGCATAATATATTTTGTCATTCAGGAATGGGTAGTCTGAGAGATAAGACTAGCATATATATATGAAATGTCTAAGGAATGTATTAAGTTTTGCTATTATTTATATAATTGATAAGTTCTGGGGAAGCTTGGGAAAAGATTTATGTGTTTGAAACAGCTGAAAAGCTTCATAGTAGAAGTACTGACTTGAAGTGGACTTCAAAAGATGGGTAATAGACTAGTTGGGTGGCTCAGTGGTTAAGCATCAAACTATGAACCAAGAGGTCACAGGTTCAATTCCTGGTCAGGGCACATGCCCAAGGGTTAGGGGCTGGATCCCCAGTAGAGGTTGTGCAGGAGGCAGCTAATTGATGTTTCTATCTCTCTATCCCTCTTCCTTCCCCTGTCCCTAAAATCAATAAAAAACATATTAAAAGAAAGATGTATAATATTTATTACATGTTGCCTATAAGTCAGTGTATGACTATAATATAAGTATGTTTACATTACTAATTATATGTACTTTCATTCAAGATAGGATGCACTTGGTTAGTGGGTTAGTTGGTGAGTAAAAACTGTATATATCTCATTTCATGTATTGACTCTATTTTTCTCAAATAATCCATTCATTTATTTGTTATAAGATACCGAGCTAAACTAATTCCAATCCTATATAATAAAAGGCAAATATGCAAATTGTCCCCTCAACCAGGAGTTCGACCGGGAGTTCAACCAGGGGGTGGGGCTAGCCAGCCAACTGCCTGTGGCCCCTCCCCCTGGCTTGGCCCCATCCCTGATTGCCCCTCCCCACCCCAATTGGAGGCGGGGCCAACCAGCCAACCTCCCACATTCCCTCCCCCTGGTTGGCAAGGCCCAATTGGCTCTGATCGGGGTGGGCTAGCTGGACCCGATCCTGTGCATGTATTCATGCACCAGGCCTCTAGTTAATCCTATATAATAAAAGCCTAATATGCAAATTGACCAACACATAAGATGGCTGCCCCCATGTCATCAAAGATGGCTGCCCCCATGTGGACACAAGATGGCCACCACAAGATGGCCAGCAGGGGAGAACAGACATGGGCAATCAGGCCAGCAGGGAAGGGTAGTTGGGAGGGACCAGGCCTGCAAGAGAGGGCAGTTGGGGGCAATCAGGCCTGCAGGGGAGGACAGTTAGGAGCAACCAGGCTGGCAAGGGAGGGCAGTTAGGGGTGACTGGACCATCAGGGGAAGGCAGTTGGGGGTGACCAGGCTGGCAAGGGAGGGCAGTTAGGGGTGACTGGGCCAGCAGGGGTGGGCAATTGGGGGTGACCAGCCCTGCAGGGGAGGGCAGTTAGGGGCAATGGGGCCGGCAGGGGAGCAGTTAGGCATTGATCAGGCTGTCAGGGGAGTGGTTAGGGGTAATCAGTCTGGCAGGCAGAAGTGGTTAGGGGCAATCAGGCAGGCAGGCAGGTGAGCAGTTGGGAGCCAACAGTCCTGGATTGTTAGAGGGCAGTCTGACATCTCTCAAGGGGTCCCAGATTAGAGAGGGTGCAGACTGGGCTGAGGGACAATGCCCCCCTGCCCCACATGAATTTCGTGCACTAGGCCTCTAGTTTATAAATAAATTTTTAATGAAGTATATACTAGTATACATAAAAATAGTGTACAAATTATACATGTATATATCTTGATAAGTTTTTATAAAGTGAATAGACCATTTACCAAGCACACAGATTAAGAAACATAACAATTCCAGCATCCTAGAAATCTGTGTTCCTTCTAATTATAGCTTTCACAATGGTAACCAATATCTTGAAACCTCTATTGTATTTTTTTATATTTTTGAACCTAATGCAAATAGAATCATACAGAGTGCATTCTTTTGTTTCAGATTATTTTACTTGGAATTTCATATTTATGAAATTTGTCCATGCTACATGAAACTATTTTCTCTCATTACTATGTAGCATTCTATTATATGAATACATCACAATTTATCCATTTTATTCAGGTCATTTCATTTTTTTTTCAAATTTTGGCTTTATTAGTGTTGTTGCTGTGAGCATTCTTTTTGTGAACATATACGTGCTTATCTTTCAAGTAAACATTTAGGATTGAGATTTCTAGGTCATAGGGCATGCATATTTTAAGTTTCAGTAGATATTAACAAATGATTTTCAAAAAATGGTTGCTCAAATTTATGCTTCCTCTGTGTGTGAGGGTTCTAGTTTCCCAAATCCTTGCCAATGCTTAATATTAGCAGTTTATTTGTTTTTGTGTCTATTCTAGTGCTTGTGTAGTAGTGTTCTACTGTGGTATTAACTTGGGTTTACTAAGATGATTAATCAGTGAAAGCACCTTTCCATATGTTTATTGAACACTTGGTACGGCCTTTACTTTTTGTGTGACATTGGCTGGCCAAGTCTCTTGGTCATTTTGTTGGTTGGTTGTGTGTCCTTTTTCTGTTATTTGTATTAGAAATATTTTCTAATTTCTACTTACCTTTTCACTCTCTTGTGTTTTTTGGTTAATGAAAGTTACAATTTTATTGAGGTCCAATTTATCAATCTTTTCCTGTATGGTTGGTGCTTGTGTGTGTGTGTGTGTTTTGGTTTGTGTGTGTATGTATATATATTTGTGTGTTTGTGTATGTTCAGCCTAAAATATGTGATATCCATTGACCAAGCAATAGTGAAATTATTGTTCAAACCATAATCTCACTAATGTTCTAGAGTGGAATTTTTTTCACAAATAAAGTGACTAAATTTTTGTGGGTGTCTTTTTAGTCTCTATTTTATTCTAGTCATCTATTTGTATATGTTTCCTTGTGTAGAATACTACTAGCCTCTTTAGATGGCAAGTGATATAAATAATCAACTTGGAGGCAAAGATCAAATCCAAGGCACTTCCAAGGAATACGGTCCAAAAATAATGCCAAAGGTGTGGTTATAAAGTCATTCACTCTCCTTTTTCCTCTAGTCAATTATTAAATACCTCTTAAATCCATACTGTTTATTTTCATTGCCACTAATAGTTCAGGCCTTAGTTTTGGCTGAGGCTATTTCAGTCACCTAGCACTTTTTTCCTCTGCCTTCCTCATTGTTACCAGAATAATTGTTTCCCTCTTTCAGTCCTTCCAATTACTTTCTCTCTTCTGAATATGAGAAGCAGGGCCAGTGCCTGCATCGCTATTTCATTTTCCCTCTTTTCCCTCTTGCATTTGTCTACCAGCATAGTTAACAGCAGTTGCCCAAACCTTAAGATTTAGTTCCACAAATCTGTACCTTTCCCCTGTGTTTCCTCTGTGAGAAATTTTTCAGTCACCTTCTGACAACCTGTTATTCATTCTTAAAGTCCCAGCTCAAATTATAAATTCTGTATGAAGCTATTTCTCATTCCATTCTGACAGAGGTTAATCATTTACTTCTATTTACTGCTATTATTTCTACTGTATCATATTCATCTTCATATTCCAAGATTAGGTGCTTAATAAATATTGGTAGAATTAAATTAAATTCACGAATTTCCATCTCCCCTTAACATTGCTCATCCCCTTATACACATAGACTCACACATACACACACATACACGGATTAGAGTTAAATGTTAAACATTAAAGCTTAGACATAATACAAGACAAAATTGAATATTAAAGCTTAATATTTATAATGCACATAAGAAATTACAAAAACAAATATATGTGTTTTAAATACAATTATCAGGATCTTGTAATATTTGCTTTACTTATCTCTGTTTTGCATTTTTTCTTTGCTTAAAATAAATAAAGACTGGTCATTTTACTTTTACATATATCAATATGTACTTTAAAAAATATATACATTTTCTCACAAACTATACTGTAATTGTCATACTTAACAAAATAAATACTTATTTAGTGTCACTTAATATTTGGTCTATGATCACATTTCCATGGTTACCTAAAAAAAATCCAGTAAAGGTTGATTTGTTTGATTTAAGACTCATATAATCTCCACTTATTGCATTTGTTCTTTATGCCTCTTAAATCTCTTATTTTCTCTGTAGCCCACCCACTTCTCCCTTTTTACCCTCATGCTATTGAACTTTTACCAAAACTCAATTAATGCTTCTAAAGAATATTCCACATTCTGGATTTGTTTGCTTTTTTTTCAGTGCCATTTAAGTAATTATATATACTCCTAAAAATGCAAGTTAGTGGTGAATCTTGTTTAGATTTTTATTTTGTTTCTTTGTTTTGCACTTAGTTGTTAATGCTCTGTGTCATGTCACATCATATTTCAGGACACAATGACTTCTTGGTCCATCCTTAGTGATGCTAATAATAGTCAGTGGATATAGGTCCTGGAAATCTAATCATATCATTATGAAATATCCATAATCTTTCACCTACTATTTTTATTAAATTATGATAATTGCCTGGATCCATTATTTATTGCAGTAGAACCTAAGAAACCAAGTTTTCCTCTTCTGTTATTCCTACCACCTTTCTAGCTAGAATTCTTCAACAAAGGAGAATTTTCTCTTATCAACTAGATATATTTGACTACCTTGAAATAGAGTGAAGACCAGACAGGCAGGATAATGTTCTTCTTTATAACCAGTTTTCAGAGTTGTTGCCATATTTGCTTTTGGTGATGTTTGATAAGGCATTTTTTCCCTTTCTCTTTTATAAGTATAATTTTGATGTCATAGATTTTTATATAGTCAACCTGTTTTATTCAGTCGTATTCCTCTGGTTATTGGTTGTTCTTCCTTTGACCAAAGGGGACCTTTGAGGTTGTATCCTGTTTGTTGTTATTTGTTTGTTTGTTGCATTTGCCTACGATTCTTGAAATTTTCCTTGCTTTCTGGCATAAAATATCCCAGCCTAATCCTACATATTTCTAGCTTTAGACCTGGAATCAACTATTCCTCCAAGGAGTCCTGGGTGCCAGGTTACTCATTGCTAATGGATTGTCACTGATTCTAGAATTTTTCATGGACAAGCTAGAAATTATATAGATTTAAAAATAAGACAATACAACCCAGATCCCATACTGGTATTTCCAATTCACATGTAACACTGCAGTATTTTTACTTAATTTTTTAAAAATTGTATCCTCTTATCTATTTTTTATAATAAAACTTTGGCTCCTAAAGGCAGTAATATGATATGTAACTTGTATTTTTCTATACTTTACATAAAATATATTTTAAAATTACAATATAAATACTAACAATTGGACTGCAAAATGAAGTTTAGTATATAAATACTACTGATAATGTAAACATAGAATAGAATTTATCCAATAAGAATATATAGTAAAAATTTTGTGTTCTAAAGTCACTTGAAATAATTCTTATCTCTGCGTGTTTATATTTCAAATTGATATACAGCCAGACTCTCAATCAAATATTAAAGAAGAATAAAGGTAATTTTGACAGAAAATGACTTGGGAAATTTACTTTCCATATACTCTATGTTAGGGAATTTCTTGAAGATTTCACCCAGGGGGAAAAAAAAAAGCTTAGAAAGATTTAGGAACTAGAGCATTAACATTAAAAGCACAGTGTCCTGTAGTTTTCCACAAATAGGTCTTTTACCTCCTTAGTTAAGTTTATTCCTAGGTATCTTAATTTTTTTGGTGTGATGGTAAATGGGATTGGTTTTTTAGTCTCTCTCTGTAAGTTCATTATTGGTGTATAGAAATGCCATAGATTTCTTGACATTAATTTTGTATCCTGCTGCATTGCCAAATTCATTTATTAAGTCTAATAATTTTTGATGGCATCTTTAGGGTTTTCTATGTACAGTATATGTCATCTGTGAATAAGGACAGCTTTACTTCTTTTCCAATTTGGATGCCTTTAATTTCTTCTTCTTGTCTGATCACAATGGCTAGTACTTCCAGTACTCTGTTGAACAGGAGTGGTGAGAGTGTGGAGAACAGTATGGAGTTTCCTCAAAAAACTAAAAAATGGAACTCCCATTTGACCCAGTGATCCCACTTATAGGAATATATCCCAAGAAACTAGAAACACCAGTTAGAAAGGATATATGCACCCCTATGTTCATAGCAGCACAATTTACCATAGATAAGATTTGGAAACAGCCTAAGTGCCCATCAGCAGATGAGTGGATTAAAAAACTGTGGTACATCTACACAATGGAATACTACGCTGAGGTAAAAAAGGAGTTCTTACCATTTGCAACAGCATGCTAAGTGAAATAAGCCAGGCAGAGAAAGATAAATATCACATGATCTCACTCATTTATGGAATATAATGAACAACATAAACTGATGAACAAAAACAGATCCAGAGACAGAGAAACATTGATCAGACCATCAAACCTCAGAGGGAAGGTGGGGGGAGGGGGCCAGGGGGAGAGATCAACCAAAGGACTTGTATGCATGCATATAAGCCTAACCAATAGACACAGACAACAGCGGGGGGTGAGGGCATGAATGGGGGGATGGGGGTAATGGGGGAATAAGGACACATATGTAACACCTTAATCAATAAAGAAATTAAAAAAAATAGAAGGACAAAGTGTAGCCTTTCCACAATGGCAGACAGTTGGGTCCTATTGAGCAACTGGTACAGACTGGGCAAGGGTCATGAAGGGCGTGGAGAGAGTATAAACAAAAATACACGTTCCCTGGGTAGTTTCCATGGAGTGCTTGAGATACTGGAATAATTTAAATATATAATAAAGGCACTACATAGAAGAAACCAAGAAGCGCACTTAGAATACTGAAAGCTCTGTGAGGAAAGAAATGTGAATGAGCCCTGAAAACTGACACTAATTTGATGTTGCTTAATTATTTTTAACTTTTAGCATCAATATGTGGATAAAGCACAGAGCTTATGGTTATGGATAAGTATATAAATATTATTAGCACTGACTATGTAAAAATACAGATAGAATTTAGAAGGTGGGGGAGATTGGCAAAAAGAAAGCAGGTGCTTCAATATCGTTTCTGCAAAAAAAAGAAAAAAGAAAAAAAGAGAAAGAAAGAAAAAATAAATCAATAGATACTATCTATGAAATAAACATTTTAGTGTATTATTTCAATACTGAAAGGAAACTTAAAAGAGGCAAGGACTATTGAAATGTGTACACTTAGGGAGAACAGGATTAAGGCTGAGGAGTGTAGGGCTTGGGCATGTAACTTACTTTTTTTTTCTAAACTGCTACTGTAGTATTGTAAATTTATTAAAGAATGTAATGGAATACATTAATACAACAGTATAATATTTATATTTACAGTAGTAGTATTAGATGGCAGAATTACCACTTCAAGAAATATATCTCACAATATGAAGCTGGGGAAAATCTCCCAGGATGCCAATTAAAGTTTAAATTATTGAAACTGGTGAAAGAATGATGGTCAATATGGAGGCCAGGAAATGGAAACACCACCTGTGAGTAATTGGTGTGCCTAAATACATAGAAAGAAATGATATAACTGAAATAGGAGCAATATTCAAAGAAAGAAGAAAAATGTTCATTTCTGGTAGAACTCTGAGTCAAAAGAAAGAAATGGCTTACTCTTTCTGAGAAACAAATTTTAGCAAAAGTTACCCCTAGGGCCTTAGACATATCTACACATCTGAATGAAGCTGTGAAATTAAAAAGGGAGAGAGAGGATGAGAGATTACTACAAACATTCAGTCAGGCTTTCTTTTTAAGTTGACTGGGAGAGGAAGGCTGTCCTAGGACTTCTCTTTCTTAACATCTGATTGATGCCTGAGAACCTGTCTCGGGTGGGAGAGACAAAAGTAGTAATCTAAGAATTTGAGATGGAAACAAGTTGTTGTTCTCATATCAAGAGAACAAAAAGATACTTTCATATAGTCAAGGACTCAGGAAATATCCTACCAATAAAAAGCATATTTTGAAACAAACCCTTAAAGGGAAGGTAGTATGGTGTTGATATTAAAAGCACAGGGTTGCAACCCTGTCCCCTGGTTCAAATGTTGATTCATTGCACCTCCTGGTTGCATGAGGCTGATACTGCTTTTCTAGAACTTCTTGCTATTTTCCAGGAACAAATAGAATTCCTCTTTGCAAAACAAGAACATCATATTAAGCCTCGACTTATCTCTACAACTTCTATATGAAACATTAAACATTTGTTTGGAAATAGCCATAATGGAGCATGACAACACATACATTAAAGATATAGGTCATGGTGAAAAGCTCTAACATATATGTAGCTAGAACCCCAGAAAGAGAGCAGAAAAAGAATGGGAGACCAGTATTTGAATAAATAAAAACTGTTTGTTTTCCTTAATTAGCAAAAGACATCAAGTCATGGACTCACGAAACATTGCAAACCCCAAGCAAGATAAATACAGAGGAGCCCTAGCCGGGTTGACTAGTGCATAAAATGTCAGCCTGTGGACTGAAGGGTCCTGGGTTCGATTCAGGTCAAGGGCACTACCTTGGTTGCAAGCTCCTCCCCTGCCCAGGCCCTGATTGGAACTCCTGCAGGAGGTAACCAATTGATATGTTTCTCTCACATCAATGTTTCTCTCTGTCTTTCTCTCTTCCACTCTGTCCAAAATCAATGGAAAATTTTATCCCCGGGGGAGGATTTAAAAAAAAGATAAATACAAAGGCAAAAACATGTAGGCTGAGCATAATAAAACTGACAAAAGCCAAAGAGCAAGGTAAAATTTTAAGGGCCAGGAAAAATAGACTTGATATGTAAAAAGAAGAAATAATAAGCCTATTAGCTGATGTCTCAAAAGGAACTAGAAAGCAGATGATAAGATTGTATCTTCAAAGTAGCTGATAGAAAATAGCTGCCAACCTTGAAGTGTATGCCCAGCAAATATACCCTATAAAAGTGGTGGTCAAAGACATTTTCAGACACTCTAAAATGTTGAGAATTACCACCAACAAACCTATGACAAAGAAAATATACCTCAGGCAGAAGAAAAATGATCCTTGCTAGGAATGTGAAAGACTGAATACAAAGCAATAATGCTAAACTGATAATTCTAAAAGAACACTAAATACATAAAATAGCAATAATAAGCATGTTTTGTAGAATTTAAAATGTGGATAGAATTAAAATTCCACAAGTGGGTCCTTATTAAAATAAAGCTGGTCCTTAGTTCCTGAGAGAGCCAGCCCATTTCTTTTTTCCATTCATGCCTGATTGATAGCCTGTCTGCACCAACCCTTCTAGTGAGAAATGTGCTCTAATTTTATCCCCTGGAGCCTCAGGTCGATTGAAACTGTCTTTTTCTTAGCCTCTCGGCCACTTCTTCTAGGTTCAGGAGGTGACCCCAGGTGAAAGGGGTCTCAAATGCTGCAGATCTTCAATGTCTGGTCACTTTTCTGACTCCTCATTCTGTTTTTTAACATTTGGTCCAGCATTTCTAGGTGTTTTCTATAGGCAGGGTAGTCTAAATTACATAGTCCTCCATTACCACAAATGGTATGTACACTTAAGAACTTAGTAATTACCCTCCTTATTATTAAAATTTCTCCTTTTCAAATCACTAGAATGTAAAATGAATAAATATATAACATAAACACCAAGACATAGAAAGCTACAGAAACAAGAAGGCAATGTAAGATAAAGCATAAAGCAAGTTAGTTGAACTAGTAAAAACAAAAAGAATATCTGATGCAATAATCACTAAAAATTGAAAAATCTCAATTATAAAAGGAAAAAAATAAGCAGATGGAATTTAAAAATGAACCCATTTAAATATTATCTATAAAAAAGGATGTATAAAGAAACATAATTCAGGAATTTTATGAGGAAGAAATGAAGAAACATAAAGCATACACACGCAATTAAAAGACAGGAAGATTTTAATTTTTTCTCACAGTAAAATGTATGATTAAAAATAAAATATTAAGCCAATTAAAAATCTGTGTGAATGATTTCTCAACAACAAAGATATAGATGCTAAATCACATAACTGTGGAGAAATACTTGAGGAGAAAAATATATGATCTACAAAAAATAGGACTCTAACATAAAATTAGTGAGAGATTTTAATGTGCTTTCAGCAAATAAAATAAAATAATATATTGTCACAAGAGGTGATGTGGAGTGGTGTTTGTGAAACCTTAGTTATCAGCATCACTGAAGGACCTCTGTGTGGGCAGATGCCTGGCCCCACCTCTGCAGATGCGGTTCCTGTTGGTTTGGGTCCATGCTGCCTGTCACTACGTGAACCAATAAAGCAAGAGACAGAGTTGAATCAGATACGAGCATTTATTCCAATAATGCCGGCAGTATGGGAGAACAGCAGGTCATTCACAAAATCTGCTCTGTACCAGCTGCTTTTATTGAGTAGGGCAAAGATTACATGGGAAGTAAGCAATCTGGGCTGGGTGGGGACTCCATGGTTTGGGCAACAAGGTTGTTAATCTTTCCATGATCATAGGCAGTTCTCCAATGAAAATTAATATGCATTCCAAGATTGACTCCCCGGTCCAATGTTGACTCCCAAGACCCAGGGGTAAGGTTGACTACCAGATTCTAGGCCAGGTAAGAATGTGCTTTCTTTTATTAGGACAAAACAATCAAGGTTAACAGAGCACGACTAATCTGTCTATCTATCTATCTATCTATCTATCTATCTATCTATCTATCTATGCCTAAGCAATCATCCGACTGTTTGTCTAACTGGTAACTATGATGCACACTGACCACCAGGGGGCAGACACTCAACACAGGAGCTGCTGAGCTGTGGTGACTTGGCAGCTGTGGTTCTTGGGTGACACACCAGGAACCAGAGAGGAGGGAGCCCAATTCTGGGGTGCATCACCTGAGAACTGGCCTCTCACAATTGGGGGATGTTGGAGAGCTGGTTTCAGTCCAGTCCCCGCAGGCCAGGCCAAAGGACCCCACTGGTGCATGAATCCATGCACTGGGCCTCTAGTATTTCTTATAACTATAGGTAGTCCCCAATATTCTGTTTCTGCCCCTAACATTGGTAATACAATTAAAAGTGCACTTTAACAAGTCTGGACTCAAAGCAAAATACAACTTCTTATTTAATACAATATTTAGAAAATAGAATAGTCATATGATGATTATAATTAATAGTTATATTAATGTAATTTTAATGATTATGAGCATATATAAAATATACTAGAGGCCCAGTGCACAAATTTGTGCACCAGTGGGGTCCTTTGGCCTGGCCTGCAGGATCGGGCTGAAACTGACTCTCCTACATCCCCCAAGGGATCCTAGATTGAGAAAGGGTGCAGGCCAGACCCAAGGACCCCACCAATGCACACTAGGGGCTGGGAGGTATGCAGGAAGTTGGCCAGCTGAGGAGGGACTGCAGGAGGGCTTCAGGGTATGTCCAGCCCGTCTTGCTCAGTCCTGATCAGCTAGACCTCAGCAGCAAGCTAACCTACTGGTCAGAGCGTCTGCCCCTTGTGTCTGCCCCTTGGTGGTCAGTGCATGTCATAGAGACTGGTCGACCAGTCGTTCTGGTCATTCCAGTTGTTCAGCCGTAAAGGCCACATATATATATGATATATAGAGAATGGAGAGGAAAGAATTAAAGCATGTTTATGATTCATATATTCCCTTTAGGGAAGGGACACACCTAAGTAGGGGAAAAGGCAGGTTAAACTCCTTGTCAACTAGACTGTGTAAACTGACTAATACTATTTACAAGGAGGAAGAATCTTATCTATAAAATTTCCTTCAGATAATATCACTAACTAAAAGGGTTACTTAGAGTAAATAAAGACAAAATCTATGGAAACAGGAGACCGGGATCACTGGAAAAATACATATAAAGCTACACAACTCTCTGGGTATAAAATAGAGATTTTAGTCAATTTAAATTCTCTTCTTGCTACATGCAGTAACTTATGAACTCCATTTAGAGACCTCATCTATTATTCTGGACCAGAAAGTGCAGGTTTGATGTGAGAAGAACGTGTCTGAGAAATCATCCTTAATGTCCCAGACTACTTCGGAGTCTGCATAGCCTTGAATTGTTCATAAAGCTTAATCCTGCATGTGAGTTTTCATCTGTGGGCATCTAATTTGACAACCTGATTATTTGTATTAGCTCAGAAAATAAAATGAAAGTAAATAAATGAATTAATATTGACTCCAAGATATTTAAGATAATATAATAAATTTAAGAAAAATAGGGTATTTGATGAAGATACAATAAAAAATAATTAAGGATACAGAAATTAGTAGCATTGATAAATCCAGGAGCTAGTCTCTGAAAAAATAATCAATTTAATGGATGAGTGGGACAGGATTACTGGGGAGCTCTTTTTCACTCCCTTACTTCTGCCCCTCAGATTTCAGTTGCCTCAGTTTGTCCATGCTTTGATCTTTCTCTTCAACTCAACTGGTCTGTTATGCTCTTCTTGCCTTCTCTATTTCTGAGCTGTGATCTGCTAAGTCCTCATGCAGTAAGCTAGGGAGATCAAAGGGCTTCCCTCACTTGCTTTCTTTTTCTCCCAGTACTTAGTCCTTCTGTCCAATGTCTGACAACTCTAAAACAATGTCTAGTTTTATAATTGCTTAATGGGAGGACAGTTAAGTTCTTTCCCATTGGTTTCCCATGGCATGAAAAAAAAATATTTAAAAGCAAGAAAACTCTGATTGGGTAGCTCAGTTGGTTAGAGCATCATCCCATTACCCAAAGGTTGCAGGTTTGATCCCTGGTCAGGACACATGCAAGAATCAACCAATGAATGCATAAATAAATGGGACCACAAATCAATGTTTCTTTTTTTCTCTCTAAAATCTATAAATAATAAAAAAAATAAAGAAAGAAGGTAGCAGAAAGAAAAAGATAATTTATAAAAAGGAGGAGAAAAAGAGAAAAAAAACACTCCTATTTGTAATGAGTAAAAAGATAAAATCTCATATTTAAATGACCTCAAAGACAGAGAAAAGAATAGGGTTGATTTAAAAATTAAACTCAAAATACACATTACAAAATTTAATAAAAATAATCTACTAACTATTCTCAGAAAGAAACAGAAAATAACATATTTAAAAATTTTAAACTAAGGAGGGGCATATGATAAAATATATTTTAAGTATTTTAATTATGTGAGAAATATTTTTACAATTCTATAATTATACATTTTAAACGTGGATAAGCTAACTTAATTTCTACAAAAATATAAATTGTCAAAATTAACTGAAGAAGCAGTGGAAAGACAAAAACAATAACCTTGGACAATATTGCAAATATTTTTATAAAATGAATAAACAAAACAAAACAAAACAAAACCCCAGAAAAAAAACTATGTTTTTATCTTTGCCACTTCCTTAACATGACGGTCTCAGATAATTTTGCAGATAAGTTTATTTAATCCTACAAAAGGACTCCAAAGTTTAGGCAATTTAATAGTTAAAGTGAATAGGGAAAGGATGAAAATTCCAGAACTTATTTTTGCAAAGCAAGTTGCTATGTCAAATATCAAATAATGGTTGATCAAGAAAGGAAAATGCCAAAGTTACCTAAAGTTCATAAAACAGAATAAATATAAAAGTTATTTTATAAATTTTACCAGAAAAATAATAGGATACAGACTAAAACTCTTAAGGTATATTATGATTCTACTAGAGGCCCGGTCATGGATTCATGCACATTGAAAGGAAATTAACTAGAAGGTGGCCAGTGGGGCAGGACTGGGCCTACCTCCCCATGTCCACCCCTGGCTGGCCGCACCTGGGGTGGCACAAGGGTTCGAAGGATGTTTGTGGAGTGAGCAGGGTCCCTTAGGTAGGTGGGGTCCCTCAACCTGGCCTGTGGGGATCGGGCCGAAACCAGCAGTCTGACATACCCTGAGGGATCCCGGAGTGTGAGAGAGCACTCTGGAAAGTTGCTGTCATTTGGCAGCTCCTGCATTGAGCATCTGCTTCCTGGTGGTCAGTGAGCATCACACTCACCGGCCAGTTGGCCGATTGCTTAGCCTTTTATATTTATATAGGTAATAATAAATACTGCATATAAATGATATCAGAATACACAAACTCATTAATGAATCAAAATTGTGGATCTTGAAGGAGACTTAAATATTATTGTAGGAAATAAGTTAATGATAAAAGTGACTTTTTTATCAGTTAGAAAATAATGAATTATTCAAAAAAGGTTTGAGAATAACTAGGTAATCACAAAAAATATATAAAAATATTACCCCACCTCATAATTTACAACAAAATTCCTAGTAGTTTAAAGGCTATATTAAAAAATGGAATTATAGAAGTCCCAGAAGAAATAGAGGGTGATATGTATGTGACTATACAGAAAGGGAAGATTTCTAACTATGACACCAAAGGCAAACATCATGAAACAAATACTGACAACTTTGTCTACTAGGAACATTTCCATAGATATACTCAACATTAATAGGAATCTGACTTTTGCTTTTGGTCATAATGAAGTAACCGGGTCTGGAATTACCCTATCATCTTAAACAAAAAATTTAAGAACAGACAATGTATACTCAACAATACTTCACATACCTGGACAACAGGCTGCATAGGAGAGTGATCCTTGAAGGAAGGGAAACATATTGAGGTGAGCCCTACAATCAATATTCCAGTTTCTATTGCCTGCAGAGAGTTTTCGGGCTGCAAAGCAAGAAGGGGAAAACCCAACAGAGCCTGCTGGTCTCCCTGGGTTGAGAAAACCAGTTGCTCATTCAGAGCGGACAAAGCAGGGAATTCACAGGGCAGAAGATGAGAAGAGAGAGCAAAGCACACTGGAGATAAACAGAGGGTTCCCTTGAGTGAGCAGCAGTGTACTGATCAGACAGGCATGTAAAGAATTCCCCAAGCTGAGGAACGAACTATTATAAAGGAGTGGTGGAACAATTCCTAGTTTCCACAGAGCTGGGAGCAGTTCATATTCACAATCAGGGTGAAAAAAGCCTACTAAATGTTCAGAACATCAGACAGAGTACTCAGTAATGGGGGCAAATTAGACCTAGACTACAGGCTCCCTCTGGTTCTGCTGATCAGAGATTAGAAGGAAACTGAAAAAGGAACAAGTAATTTAACTGCATACCCCAACAAAATAGTTAGAAGTTAAGGTTTAAAATAAATAATAATAATAAATAGTTGTGCAATAACTGAGTTTTACATAATGCTTCCTAGGTCACAAAATTATTCTTACAAGCATGAACTCATCTTAGATTGGGCTTCCTTGTATTGCAAATTTAAATATACACGTTAAATAGGCCGAAGGTGGCCCAGGCATCTGACAACCCTCATATTTTGGCGACGGATCTTGCTACTCTTATTTTTAAAACTATGTTAGAGATGGCTGTCTTGAAGATGGACTGACAAATACTTAACAGAAACTGAATTAAAAAATGACTTTCTTTTGTGATTTAATAAAGCACAGGATATATTAATGACTTAGACATAAACCTTACCCCCAAGATAAAGTTTTTACCAGTAGGAGTACTAATTTATCAAGGAAGACATGAAGATTATTGAGTAGTTTAGTTCGGTGTCAGGTCCCTTTGTGTTCAGAGGCTTTAACCTAACATGCTCACAACTGACAGGTAAGATAGCTTTCTTACCTGTCAACTGTGTGAGTGCCAAGGTCAAGGAAATATATTTGGAGAATGGGGCATGCAAATACCCAAAGCCTCAGAAAGTTGCTTTGGGCGAAGTCAGTTTTGATATATGTGCAACTGTTCAATGATCAAAAAGAAAAATGGAGCATGCCCTGGGACAAGGAAGGCAGAAATTAGAGTGAGTGATGCATCTAACAGCCAAATAATCCCAAGACTTGCAGGCAACCTCCAGAAGCCAGAGAGAGGCAAGCAAGGACCCTTCCCAAGAGCCGTTGGAGTGAGCATGGCCCTATGGACACCTGGAGTTCAGACTTCAATCCTCCAGAACCAAGAGAGAATTCAAAAAAAAAGAGGAAGGAAGAACAAAAAATAGCAGGGTTTGTATAACTGCTTATAGCTTTTAGTGTTCTTTTAAGGCACATTTAATGGTTTCATCAATTTAAGCAGTGAAATAAAGTGCATTTGTTATTAATAAAAAATTACAAAACATTAATACATACAAGGAACACATAAACATATTTTTATATACCAATTGTAAAGTAACCAAAAAACTAGGCTAAAAAAGTTACATTTCTATCAATTACAAATAAATCTTTTTAAAAGGTAGCTCCTTCCTAATACTTAAGTTACTTTGTGCTATAAATTGCCTTTTCATAAATAATATTGTGCGTTATAGAATAATTTTCTGTTTGGTATTAATCATTGATGGTTAGCTCCTTCCCATGATAGATATTCTCAGTATTTACACTGAGTTTCAATTTATGACAGATACTCTATCCTGTTGCTTAACAGAGGCATAGTCTTTTAGTTGAGCACCTTCAAAAGGGCAGGTGCTCAATTTGTTTTAAAGAAATATTAGAGCTCTGGCAGGTAATTCAGTTGGTTGGAGTGTAGTTCCGTACGCCAGTCCCGGTCAGGGCACATAACTAAGTTGCTGTCCATCCCAGGTCTGGGCACCTATGGGAGGCAACCAATTGATCTCTCTCTCTCTCTCTCTCTCTCTCTCTCTCTCTCTCTCTCTCTCTCTCTCTCTCTCTCTCTCTCTCTCTCTCTCTCTCCCTCCCTCCCTATCTCCCTTCCTTCTTCTCTCTCTAAAAGTTGGTGAAAACATATCCTCAGGTGAGGATTAAAAAAAAGATAAATATTATATAAAACAAAAACAAAACCACATGCAGGTAAGAAATAAATGAGCTTTAGTCATCTCAAGCACCATTTTTATTTAATTAGTGAATATATATATACACATATATATATATACTAGAGGCCTGGTGCATGAAATTCGTGCACGGTGGGAGGGGGGTGGCCCTCAGCCCAGCCTGCACCCTTTCCAATCTGGGACCCCTCGAAGGATGTCGGACTGCTCATTTAGGCCCGATGGCAGTTGGACATCCCTCTCACAATCCGGGACTGCTGGCTCCCAACTGCTTGCCTGCTTGACTTCCTGATTGCCCCTAACCGCTTCTACCTGCCAGCCTGATCACCCCTAACCACTCCCCTGCCAGCCTGATTGATGCCTAACTGCTCCACTGCCAGCCTGTTTGCTCCTAACTGCCTTCCCCTGTAGGCCTGGTCACCCCTAACTGCCCTCCCCTTCAGGCCTGGTCCCCCACAACTGTTCTCCCCTGCAGGCCTGGGTACCCCCCAACTGCCCTTCCCTGCAGACCGAGTCACCCCCAACTTCCCTCCTCTGCTGGCCGGGTCACCCCTAACTGCCCTCCCCAGCAGGCTTGATTTCCCCCAACTGCCCTCCCTTGCAGGCCTGGTCCCTCCCAACTGCCCTCCCTTGCTGGCCTGATCCCCCACAACTGCCCTCCCTTGCAGGCAGGCCTGTTTCTTCCCAACTGCCCTCCCCTGCTGGCCATCTTGTGGTGGCCATCTTGTGTCCACATGGGGGCAGGATCTTTGACCACATGGGGGCAGCCACCTTGTGTGTTGGAGTGATGGTCAATCTGCATATTACTCTTTTATTAGATAGGATAGAGGCCTGGTACATGGGTGGGGACCAGCTAGTTTGCCCTGAAGGGTGTCCCGGATCAGGGTGGGGGTCCCCTTGTGGTGTGGGGCGGCCTGGGTGAGGGGCCTGTGGTGGTTTGCAGGCCAGCCATGCCCCCCGGTGACCCAAGCAGAGGCCCTGGGATCTGGGATTTATTTATCTTCTACAATTGAAACTTTGTAGCCTGGAGTGGAGGCAAGCCTTCTGCTGGCTCTGGGGCAGCAGCCATTTCTGTTGGGATTTATGTATCTTCTATAATCGAAACTTTGTAGCCTTAAGCGGAGGCCAAAGCAGGCCAGGGCTGCAGAAGCTTGGCTTCCTCCATTGCTGTGGGCAACCCTAGCCTCCTGCTCTCTCCAGCTCCTGGCTGCTGCCATTTCTGTTGGGATTTTATTTATCTTCTATAATTGAAACTTTGTAGCATTGAGTGGAGGCCTGGGCCGGCAAGGGCAGGCGGAAAGTTTGGCTTCCTCAATTGCCAGGGAAACCCAAGCCTCCCTCCTGCTCTCTGTGACTGCAGCCATCTTAGTTGGGTTTATTTGCATATTCCCTCCTGATTGGCTGGTGGGTGTGGCTGGTGGGCATGGCTTGTGGGTGTAGCGGCGATACGGCCAATTTGCATATTACTCTTTTATTAGATAGGATATATAAAAGAAAAAATAGATAATTAAAACAGAAATACACATATATATGTAGATATATATGTGTATTTCTGTTTTAATTATCTATTTTTTCTTCTTAGGATTAATCCTTAATATCAAACTTATGACAACAATAATTTTGAACCACATGGTAAACTCACTTATTTTATCTTTAAATAGGGATGCAGTCAAAACACATCCTGTACTCAGGCAGTTTTGATTATCAACATCTTCCTGTGCGTTTCTCTCTGTTCAGGTTTACTGCCCATCACTAATGAAGCTGCAAGAACAAAGCAGACTTAAGGTTTTTGTCTTGTTATCTCTGAAAATGGATGGTTATTTTCTTCTTTTTCCTCAAGAAACATGCTTGCCACAAGATAAGGGTTTTATGTAGAGAGAATAAAAATCCTTAATTGCTTCCTGCCTTGCGTTCTTCCTAACAGGTATAACAGAAAGAGATATTAGAAAACAAAGCAAAAATAAAGCCTTCTGAAGCAGAATGAGATCAGACTCAATTGACTAGAGTGTATTCCTCTTGTTTGCTATTGAAGTATTTTCCTTTCAAAGCTTATCAAGAAATGATCCCCAAAAGAATCTGTCTCTTACTTATAATATGTCAGGCTTAGAATGTATTTTTTTGCACTTAGAGATGGTGGGCAAATTGAAACTAAAAATTAAAAAGAAGTTAGAAGGAAAATTAATAAGGAAATTTTTTTTTTTTTAGCAGAAAGGTGAAAAAATAAATAGAGTTTTATTTCAAGGAATAAGATTTAATTTCAACCTTTGTTTAATGCCTTAGAAGCAGCAGGGAGGGCAAAACCATCCATCACATACAACCCATAATAAAACCTTTAGAAATAATAGGAAGAGCTTTCTCTTAGCCAGTCATCTGAATGGAAGCTGGAAAATAAACAGAGACTTAAATTGACCTCTAAATAAATAAGACTAACTCTTGAGCATTAACTTTTTAAACAACCAAATGTCATTCAAATCAAGTCTCTGGAAAAATTGCTTCATAATTAAAATATGCCTATTCAATTAAATAGCAAACCAGTTACCAGAAAATTCAGAACATGTGAAAATGGTATAATATTTATGCTACTACCATGAAAGTAACAAAAGTAAGCTTGAGTAAGTCCCTTTATGGCATTCAATTCATTGGTTTATCATGCAATGTACATTTCACTGTCAAAACATTGTCCTTATAAATACAAAACCTCAACTCTACTGAGGAATTTTGACAGTATTTAAAAGAGTAATTTATGCCTTTGTCTTTTGTCCTAGCAAACCTATCTAAGTATCTACAGCAAGTTATACTGCAAAATAGATGAAAAGACTATGTTCAGGTGTTTTATTCTGGCAGTTTTTGTAAGGATGGAAGACTGGAAATAACCACATGTACATGAAATAGACAAGTGAACAAATTATTGTACATCAGCTCATGGAAATACTATACAACAGTGTATAGGAGTGAAGATCTCTATGCACAGATATAGAGTGATCTCCATTATATATTCTAATAGAAAAAATAAGATGTAGAATATGAAATATTCTAACTTTGGTGACAGAAAGAGGTTATGTATAAATAATATGGGCTTAGTTTTTAAAAAACACTAAAAGCATAAACAAAAAATTAATAAAAATAGTTACTTATAGAGAGTAGGAGGAAATAGGCTAATGGAACAAGTAAAGAAGTAAGAGTTAAAAAAACAACTTGTTAATATAGTTTTGCATTTATAAGTATTTTCAAACATTAAAATAAAATCTAATATAATAGGAAACAATATATAAAAATTAAAAGCAAACTTTAAAAAGAAATTATTTGTTATAAATCACACATAAGAATTATTTTAAGCAACTTTAGAATATATTATTTTGACTATAGGACTTAGTGGAAAATATTCTTAAGACAAATAGAACTACAAAGAAATCTTGTACTTAGTAACATAATTGAGAGTGCTGTGCTGACATAATTTTAAAACTAAATATGTTACATATTAATGCAAACAAGTAATTTTGTTTTTAAGAAATAAAATTCAACTTAAGAGAAAAAGGATAAAATTGTAAAACTCAAAAGTTGAATGAAAATTCTGCAATATTAAATTGGAATTGGAATTATAAATAACTCTTGACTTTTTTCTCAACAATATTTATTTCTTAGTAGTTCCTTAAAGTAATGACAGCACAATAATTATGAGCACATCCAGTGCCCAGATTGTGGTCTTTACATACAAGAGCACCTTGGAGTAATGAAAGATTCCATATCCGGGGTAGAAAATACACAAGATGACATTGGTCTATCTAGTTGTATTAGAAAGCAAGGAAACTATCAAAGATAAATGGATTTGTCCTAGGGAAACAGAAACAAACACACAGGGAATCTCTTGGCCAAATTTGGGACAATTTGTACATGAAAAAGAATAATTAATGTGAGTGATTTTACTAGGTTGAATATATATATACATGAATATATATGTGCATATACATGTGTGTGTGTGTGTAATATATAAATTCATGTATTAAATATGTTATATAAGGGGATAGGAAAGAAAAAAGCAAAAACTACCAAGGACACAATTGGAAGCAACTAGGGTATTGACCTCTTAATCAGAAAATTAACAAAAGGAAAGGTTTACATATTTATCTTGTCTTTTCTTTATGAATTGTATTTCTGAGTAACCTAACAGCCCAAGCTTTTGAAGGAAATATATGCACTGAAAGAAATAATAAGACAAGAAAACACAATTTTTCAACTTCTCATGAAACAATTGATTTTGGCAGTCATTATCAATGAATGAAAACCTGTGATGAAACATTGATGGTGAAGTTCACAGTGGTGGAATCAGTCTACCACCACTTGATTCCTCTCATCAATCTTAGTATTGCTGAAAGTGGGGCAAACAAATATTGCTCTTCTGATTATATGAGATAACATGAAGTACATAGCATTATTTTTTAAATATTCTTGACCAAAACAAAACAAAAGCAAAAGCTAAACTCAGATTTAATCAAGACTTATTATTAACCTCTATTTATAGAATGTGTACAGAATAGAGAAATAAACTACAACAAAAGGAAATTAAGAGACAAATCTAAATATCAGATACTCAATAGTGGAACTTGACTTCTGTGAAAAGTCAAGAACATGACAAAGAAAATAAAAGGAGAGAGGCATAAACCTTTTTAAAAATATGTTTTTATTTATTTCAGAGAGGAAGGGAGAGGGAGAGAGAGATAGAAACATCAATGATGAGAGAGAATCATTGATTGGATACCTCCTGCACACCCCACATTGGGGATCAAGCCTACAACCCAGGCATATGCCCTTGACCGGAATTGAACCCAGGACCCTTTAGTGCGCAGGCTAACGCTCTATTCACTGAGCCAAACCAGCTAGGGCAAGGAATCAACTCTTTATTAAAAAAAAATATGACACTCAAAGTGTGAACATTGTTTTCATCCTGACAGGAACAAACCAATTATAAATGATACTGCTTTTAAAAATTACAGATATAAGAGCATGAATTACATATTGTTATCAACAAATTATATTTCTTTATAATTTATAAAAATATTTCAATTTCAGCTGAACTTCAATATTATATTAGTTTAGGTGTACAGCATAGTGGTTAGTCATTTATATAAGTACAAAGTGATTCCCCCAATAAGTCTAGTACCCACCTGACACCATAAATATTCCAATGCTGTTGACTATATTCCCTATGTTGCACTTTATATCCTGTGACTATTTTGTAATTACTAATTTATACATTTTAATCCATACATATTTTTACCTACCTCACAATCCCCCCTCCCATCTGGCAACCATGAGTTTATCTCTGCCTCTATGAGTCTGTTTTGTTCCTTTTGTTTTTAGTATCCACATGTAAGTGAAATCATATGGTTTTAGTTATTTTCTGGCTGACTTATTTCACTTAGCATAATACACTCTAGGTCTATTCATGTTGTCTCACAGGGTAAGATTCCATTGTTTTTTATGGGTCAGTAATATTTCACTATATATATATGTACCTTTTATTTTTTACCTAATTATCTATTGATGGACACCAAAGTTGCTTCAATATCTTGGCTATTGTAAACAATGCTGTAAGGAACATAGGGATGCATACATCTTTTCAAATTAGTATTTTGAACTTCTTCAGATAAATACCCAGAAGTGGAATTGTTGGTTCATATGATAGTCCTAGTTTTAAATTTTTGAGGAACCTCTATATTGTTTTCCATAGTGGCTGCACCATTTTACAATTTTACCATCAATGCATAAAGGTTCCCTTTTCTCTACATCCTCACCAATTTGTTTGTTGATTTATTGATGATAGCTATTCTTACAAGCATGAGGTGATATCATGGTTTTAATTTGCATTTCTCTGATGATTACTGATGTTGAGCATATGTCTATTGGCCATCTGTATGTCTTCTTTGGAGAAATGTCTATTCCGGTCCTGTGCCCATTTTTTAATTGGATTAAAATATCCTGGGGCTGGGATACCTCACTCCTCAGTGGAGACCTCTGCAGCTGAGATATCCCTCCTGATTATCAACTGCCACAGATGGGGGTGGGACCAGCCTGTTTTGTATCTCTGCCCCTCCTACCATCTCCTTGAGGCTCCTTCTTTAGATCCTTAGTTACAGAATTTTCATTCAGCTAGTCTTCAGGTAGTTCTGCTGGTGACTGTTCTATACTTTATTTGTAATTTATATTTCATTATGGGAGGAGGTGAGCAAAGCATTGCCCTCCTTTGCTACCTTGACCAGAAGTCTTAAGAAGTAACTTATTCTTGTTGACAGTGGCATTGTGTTTATGTAAGGAAATGTCCTCATAGATGCATACTGAAGAATGGATGGGTGAAATGTCATAAGTCTAGAATTTACTTTAAAATAGTTAAGCAAAAACCAAGGAAGAAAAATCAAAAATGAAACAAATAGGATAAAATATTTATAATGGTTAAATATGAATAATGGATGTACCTAGGAGTTAGTTGTACTAGGATCTATTTTAGTGTATGTTTTAAAAATTTCAGGCCATTTTTAAGTTATAAGAAATTAAAAATTAATGCAATTAGTTTATTTTTTATAGCATTACACAGTTTTATTTGGCTTTTCCTTATTTAAGTAACACAAATAAAAGCCAAGCTAATATATAAAACTTAATAGAGCCTTTTTCTTATGTAATTTTTTACTCTTCAAATTGAAGGCAAACATGGCAATGACCTTGGAATGAAAAACACTCAAAAAGAAAGCCCTATGTTCAGGAAATGAGAAAATTAAAATAAAAAAAAGAAATACTTGCATTTACACCAAATAAAACATATTATACAGAGTGTCATCCAGGCCAAAATTTTTTCTCAAGGAAAGTGCAAACAAGATCATTTCAATTAAAGTCTTTATTCCTCACCCAGCCAGTAATCTCCCAGAAGCTAAGTCTCCATTATGTCCTGAAGGACCAGGAGAAGTGTGTTCCACTGCTGATTCCAGCTGACTTTCTTCTCTCTGAGACTAGAGTTTTCAGAGGAATGCATTACACTCCGTGTGTGTGTGTGTGTGTGTGTGTGTTGAAAGGAACCGGCAGCAGAGTTCAGGAGCACCCAAGAGCATTTCAGGTCCTACTCCTGGGGGTAGGATAAGCAACAGGTAACCACTCTGTGAACAAGCCCCTGGTTGTGTGAGCAGGTGGGCTGCTAGCCTCTCTTCAATCCCTTCCTTTCAGGCACTGGGAGCTCTCCTTCAGACAAGAGAGGGAAAAGAAATGAGGTTATACTGAGCTGGGCAAGAGATACACAGTCTCTATGCGATCTCCACTCTCCACTCTTGATTATCAGGCTTCTCTCCAGCGAGTCTTCCGATGATTATTCAGGAAGTTTTTTGTATTTTAGTTGTAATTCCAGTTTGGTCCTGGGAGTGTGTCCGTGCAGCATCCACTTACTCCACTGCCATTTTTAATCTTCGCAACAAGTTTATTTTTAAAAAATGTTTTCATTGGTTGAGTATGGTTAGACAAAGAAATTAGTGAAATATCTCGAGGACAGCGAAGCTCACATTTTGAGCTCAGTTATTGCATCATTCTTGGTCCCAGGTGAAGTTGAAGCACAAATCTAAGTCTTAACTAGTAAGCATATAAATGGGAGGCTATACTCTGAATTTTTAATAACACAAATGCTCAGAGCTTCAACCAAAGTAGCTCATCTTAGATATCAATGACTTAATGGGAAAGTAACTATGTGACAAAAATGGACTACCTAAAAAAAATCATGATAGGAAAAAATCCTTCCCCCACAAGAAACCTTCATTTTTGAAAACCAAAAACAAAACAAAACAAAAAAACTGTCCACCATTCTGTTTAGGAATTAATCTATGTTACTAATATAGAAAAGGTGAATGTTAACCCAATATCACTTTCAAAAAAAGGTAATATGAATTTAAAGTCACAATAACTTAATGAAAAGACTTACTTGGTGTTCATTCTGTGTCAGGAATTGTATTGGCCCTGGAAAAACATAGATAAATGATGCCTGACCAGCGAAGTTCAATGGGCAGCATAGAAATCTGAGCATTTAAGATGTGCAGGCTGAGTCTGAAGTGATGAGGAGGCAATATACATCTGAAAGATATTGGTGGGGGCCTTCCCAGGAAGAACAGTGTTTTGAATAAAGAAAAGAATGAAGTTTGGAGATTCCGCATGGGAGTGTATGAAGTAATAAGTAGATCAATGTTGCCAGAGCTACAAGGTAAGATACTGGATGTTGAATGGCTCTTACTTTGAAAGAAATGGCAACATCAAGTGAATAGGAAAATATTCTGAATTTGTGAAAGTAAAAATATGAAATCATATTATTATAGGTAATGATATCAAATGACCTAAAGTCATTGACCAAACAGAGAAAAGAGGTAAAGCACACAACTGAGATACTGGTAATATATGATTTTTTTTTAATTTTAAGGATTTAATTGGCTTTATTCAGTGATTCATGAATTGGGCAGCATTCAATCTATCAGATAGAAAGGAGCTCTAAAGAGCTATAAGTGCTAGCTACCACAGGATATGTAAAATATATTCAACCAAGACTGGGTTTTCCTTAGATTACATTGTTAAATATTTATACTGTAGTTGTTCTAAACATACATAACAATCCATTTTTTAAAGAACCAAAATAATTTGGATTGCCTCCTCTCCCACTGCCTAGGAAGGTGTATGAGTTTTGAACAGGTAAACTAGGTAATATACTGTTAAAGAAAAACAAAATCATGTTAAAGTCAAAGGGATTTTTATAGTTTTCTATTAAATTTCAAACATTACATATGTGTATTGGTGTATTCAAAATATATAACAAAATATGAAATGTTAGGTACTCAGAGAAGGATGCTACTGCCTACAGCAATCTCATGATGTTGGAAAAAGGTATTTTGACATAACTTCCTGAATAACCATCTAATTAGTAATTAAGCTCCCTGACTGGAAAAGCATACATGTGTTTGTAGATGTGTTTATAAAAATGAATGAATAGATATTATACTTTCTTCAGGTACTATTATTTTAAAATTTTGGCATGTTGAATTATTCTTCAAGCACATTTAAGAAATCATCACCCTATGTAATAAAAGAGTAACATGCAAATTGACTGTCACTCCAAGAAACAAGATGGCTGCCCCATGTGTTCAAAGATGGCTGCTCCCATATGGACGCAAGATGGCTGGCAAAAGATGGCTGGCAGGGGAGGGCAGTTGTGGGCAGTTGGGGGTGACCAGGCTGGCAGAGGAGGGCAGTTGGGTGAGATGAGGCCAGTAATGGAGGGCAATTGGGGGGGGGGCAGGCCTGCAGGGGAGGGAAGTTGGGGGGGCCAGGTCTGCAGGGGAGGGCAGTTGGGGGAGACCCAGCCCTTCAGTGGAGGGTAGTTGTGGGGGGGGATCAGGCCAGCAGGAGAAGATAGTTGAGGGGAACCCGGGCCTGCAGGGGGACGAGGGCAGTTGGGGAGGACCAGGACAGCAGGGAAGGGCAGTTAGGGGGACCAGGCCTGCAGGGGAGGGCAGTTGTGGGTGATCTGGCCAGCAGGGAGAGCAGTTAGGTGTGAGCAGGTTAGCAGAGGAGGGCAGTTGGGGGGGCCAGGCCTGCAGGGGAGGCCTGTTGGGGGCAACCAGGCCTGCAGGGGAGGACAGTTAGGGGCGACCAGACTGGCAGGGAGGGCAGTTAGGGGCAATTGGGCTGGCTGGGGAGCAGTTAGGTGTCGATCAGGCTGGCAATGGAGTGGTTAATGGGTAATCAGGCTGACAGGCAGAAGCGGTTAGGGGCAATCAGGCAGAGGCAGGCGAGCGGGCGGTTGGACATCCCTCAAGGGGTCCCAGATTGGAGAGGGTGCAGGCTGGCCTGAGGGACACTCCCTTCCCGTGCACGAATTTTGTGCACTGGGCCTCTAGTATTTTAATAAAACTGTAAGGTGAATCATTTTACAAAGTTAAAAATCCTATTATACTATAAATGTCTAACTTTTCTCACATAATTTAGGTAATTTTATCTTTGCATATAATAGGATTTCTTAACCTGGTCCCATCTCCACTAATAATTAATTGGACATTTGCTCAGTTTTGCAACCATTTCTATACTCATATGAAAGGTTTAAGACTGAAAGTAATTGTTAAATCTCAGAAGGCAATGTTCCAAAAGTTGGTTTTCTAACCAATTAAACTAATATCCAATAATACTAACTAATATGGCAACACTCTCAATTCCTTCAAGATGCCAGTGTGGGATTTTAATGGTTTTTAACATATGTAGAAATGAGGTAGAAAATCATCAAGCAAAAGATTAAGGATTTTTGCATTTTGAAAAAACATTTTAAGGAAATAGTAAGATATCTTTATCATTTTTTCATTATATTTTCTAATTCTGTGCCCATTTTCTATATTGATTATAACATTTAAAAGATGAAGTATTCACTTTGAGTATACATTTCTCAAATTCTAGGCCTATTCAGACAAGGCATTCAAGCAATGGCTTTTCTGGCCTAAGTCTCAGTAAGTCACCTATAAAATCAGACTGATAAAATGAATGTTTTCCACTCTACTCCAATATTCTCAGAATTCAGTCCATAAAGAGAACATAGTCATTGAGCATACATTCCTTTGAATAAAATAATTTAGCAGGTCGATTTAACAGCATTGCTAGGGAGAGAAACGTAAGTATAAACTTTAAAAAAACCCTCATTGGGTTGGCATCAACAACTGAAAACATCAATAAAACATAAAAGATGATGTTGATGGCTTACAGGAATTCAGTTGGGGAGAAGATAGAGAAGCAAACTAATGTTATAAAATTAAGACATGGAGGATCAAGTAAATTTTGTGGTTTCTATTTAATCTTTTTTGTGGGTATGTAGGTTTGCTTTTAAAGTTTGATACAGAAATTTCAGTAAAGGTTTTAATGCTTTAGTATGAAAAGCCTGTGGTTTAAGATAAGCCATATATTAATGATAAAATAGTAGGTTAATTTCTAAATAAACCTCATCTTGACTAGGAGATATATGCTTTGGTGTACGCAGAGGCAATTATAGGTTTAATATATTTGATGTCAGACATCAATCTTGCTAAATCAGTCATTGTAAATTACCTTAAAAATGTACTTGCAATTCAATGGCAAAGCCTCAAGTGGAAAACTAGCAAAGTTCACCTATCAAAAGTAACAGATATATTTTATTGTTGCTCAAGAAAGATTATCAAAGAATACTAAAGGATGTCCAGATATGATGGTCAATACCCCTTGACCATCATATCTGGTCAAGCTCCTCTGCCTCAGCTCAAGTCCTCAATAAAGACTTGTCAATAAACAAAATTTTCAAAACTTTCTAGTTACTGGCCCAACTTATTATGATATGATTTATTTGTTCCAACAAATCACAGTTCTCTTCAACATAAGTTTCTGCAAGATCACTGCATCCTGATAGGCAGATGAGTAATTTTTATTCCCATATGGAAATGAGAAAGTGCATTGTGTTTCTAGTTTGGATCTATAGACTTCTCTTAGTAGTGAATCTTTTAATGGCGAGTGCAGTGTACAAGGGTGTTCATGGTACATCTTTGGTATATTTACAGCTCTTTGATTTCTGGGGAATTCAACCTGTAAGCTTCCTCAGAAAGAAAAAAAGAACCTTCTGAAAATGGGAAGATCTCTCTTCTCACGTCTGCACCCCAGGCTTCAGTGCCTATTCCTTTTGTTTAATTCTCAAGCATCTCAAAGGCCTCAGTGTTATTCTGCAACAGGAGCCCTGGAAGAAGTCATTTCTGTTGTACTGAATCTTGTTATGTAAATAGAAATTTCTTATTCATAGTCTTCCAATGAAGACTAGATGGAAGGAATCCTTTCACAATCTATACATATATCAAATCATCAGATTTACACTTTAAATATCCTAGTTTTAACAATTATACTTCAAAAAAGCTGAAAGAAAACAAAAATATTTGGTTTTCAAAAATAAAAAGAAAGTTTTTAATCTTTATCCACATATATTGATAAATATGTATCAAATGTAGATAAATATTTCTAAGTATCTCCTGTTAGTCTAGCAAATATTAGCTTTCAATTCATTGTGTTTTTTTTTTTGTACTTTCCTTTAAACAAAATTGGCCTGATTTCAACAGAAGACATCTTTCAGATGTTAGAAAGAATCAGATTTGAATCCTTACACGACTGCAAATTTTTTCACCTATTTATGGATTCAAAAAGAAAACCTGGCAAAAGCACGTATATTCATACATAGAGTGAGTCTAGATGTGCATATATATTGTTAGACGTGAGCTTCCTACTTTCCTAATGTGTAAATCAGATAGAACTAGTTAACATGGCTCTCTCTTTGTATGCTTAATAACATAAATACTTAAAATAATTTCAATAATATTCTAATGAGAGACATTTTCATAGATGAACATGATGGCGTACTCTGGCTAAATATTAGGCACTATTTCCCCATGTGCCTTCCATTTGGGGCCGGTGCTCCTACAAGTCAGGAACTGTTGCTTGGCTGAGATCCTGCTCTTCTGACATCTCACATAGTCATGTAAAATGGATGCAGGATGGGCTGGCCAGATGACTGGGTCTAAGAACCTCTTCCCACCTCTTACAAGCTAATTTTAGCGAATAGGCTTTCATATCCCTCTGCTCCTCTAATCCGTACCCTCCTCCAGCCCCCTGCCCACCACTGGCCCTGAATCCAAATAATCGAATCCAAGTATTTAAAAGTATGATGATCCTACTTGAAACTACTTATATTTTAATTTTGTATAAAATTCATATGGACAACCTAACAGCCCAACTTGGCTCCAGACAGTATCATAATAATGTACAGCAGAGCTGAAGAGGAATCTCAGTTTTTTCTAATTGGCCTTCATAGGAAAATGAGGAAAGGCTTTCAGCCTATTAAATTATTCAGTGCTAGTGCACATTCTCTAAATTTATTACTCTTGGCTGATCTATAGTTTTAAATATAAACATTAGAATCTGAACTAAAAATGCAATAAATAGAGCTGTCTTTATCAAAGGTGGCTACAACGAAACTTCCATTTTCATAATTCACTGACAGTGACTATATATTATCAAATTTATTTTGAGAAAAAGTTTAACAAATAAAATGAGAGAAATAGATCTAAATGAAATAGCACTCACTACTTTAACTTCAGGACCATGTGAGGACAAGTAATCACATATTTCTGGTTAATTGCTTCACACATATTCCTGTTTTTAACACTTATGCAGTAAATTAGATAAGACTACTAAATGTGTTATGAAAGTTATGTCAAAGATCATATATTACTTTACTTGGTTTTTGCAGTACTATATTTTATAAAAATAAGCTAAGTAATAAATTTAAAATCAGGTACAAAATATCTGTGGATATAGTAAAACAATAAAGCATTTTCTTTTTTGCCATGGCAGATGTTTCTAAATGGTTAGAACATTGCAGTTTGATTCCTGGTCAAGGGCATATTCTTAGGTTGCAGGTTCAATCCCTGGCCCAGGTCAGGATGTGTGTGTGAGGCAACCAATTGATGTGTATCTTTCACATTGATGTTTCTCTCTCTCTTTCTCTCTCTCTCCCCCTCTCTCTCTCTCCGTCTCTCTCTCTCTCTCTCTCTCTCTCTCTCTCTCTCTCTCTCTCTCTCTCTCTCTCTCTCCCCCCCCTCCCCCCCTCTCCCTCTCCCTCCCTCCACCCATACCTCCCTTCCACTCTCTCTAAAAATCAATGGGAAAAACCTTGGGTGAGGATTAACAATGACAAAAAAAAAAAAAACCCACAAATTTTTAATTTGGTCATTGACCTCACTCATTTTTTAATTATTAGTTTAATATAAGAGATTACTTCCTATCCTATAATCCAACACTTTCTCCATGTTCCTCTTACTTTAAATTACCACATTCTCTGACACTTCTTTCCTCTTGAGACTTTCAATAGGCTCACTTAATAATAATGAGGCTTGTGCAACAATACTAATCATGAAAACTGTAAAGCATATTCATTGAGATTTACTGTGTTTCAGGCATTGAGGTATGAGCTTTATTTGAATTACCTTTTTTAAAAAGCTTCACAACATCCCTATGGAGTTACTATAATTACCTCCTCTGTACATATGAAAAAACTGAGACGCAGAGTAATTAAGAATGCTGACATGAGGCTAGGCATTCACACACAGGCATCTGGCTCTGGTGCCACACAACTAGCATTTTAAAACCTCCGTCAAATGTTGTTCTCCTGCTCAGAACCTTTTATCAGTTTCTCACCACACTTGGGAGAAAAATCCAGGCCCTTGCATCCTCCTCCAAGTTTGGTGATCTCAATCCCTAGTTCTCTTTGGTTGCACCTCTTCCAGTCTCCCACTCACTCACTCTCCTTTAACTACAAGGGCTTCCTTGATTCCTCCACTAGGTGAAGTGTACACTGATCTCACATCCTTTGCCCTGTTGTTACTTCTGCCTAAACCAATTCGCCCTCATGTATATTTACTTGGCTCATCTTGCCTCATTCTTGTCTCAGCTCAAATGACATACAGCGAGGAATTCCTTCAATGTCTCCTCAAAAATGGCACCTTACCCCTACTCTTTAGCTTTATTTTTCTTTTTTGGACTTACTAGCTGCCATTATGTTACATATTTGTATGTGTATTTTTTTCTTCCTCACAAAAGAAGACTGAGACTTTGCTCTGTTCACTGCTGTATACCTATTTTCTACTGTAATACATGGCATGTGTTCGGTTGTTAACTAACATTTGTGGAAGGAAGGAAGGAAGGAAAGAAGGGAGGGAGGGAGGGAGAGAGGGAAGGAAGAAAGAAAGGTAGGAGGGAGAGAGGGAGGAAGGGAGGGAGGGAAGAAAGAAATTAAGGATCACAACCAAGATACAGGTTCTAAAGCCTGACCCTCTGTTACCAATTCAAAGCACTGAATCAAATTCCTAATAAAATCACACACACACACACACACACACACACACACATTAAAAACACACATTAAAAACAAAGACAAACAAAAAACATGATTGTAGTTCTAAGTCAAGATAAAACCAATAATGACTCGGAAAATTTTTCTCAAAGCATATAATTGATTGGATATCATTATATAGACATATATAAAATCACATCTGGACTAAAGTAAAAATAAGATTTATAGTCATTTAACTTTATAATGCTAGCATTAATTTTATTCTCCTTTGAAACTGATTGCAATTCTACTCCAAGGTTGTATATATATACTATGCCAGACATTTGCTGGAAAACTATGATATTTAATCACTATCCAGATGTTTTCAAAGAAACACCCCAGATGGTAGACATTATATCTGAAAGATCCAGTTTGGGAAATTTTCAGAATTATTATTGAGCTACAACTTCTATCCAATGCATAAAGCCAAATGAGAATAAATAGTATTCTGTTTTTGTTTTTCTACCTGATCTTTCTTTTTTTCTATTGCCACCACCCTAAATCAGCCTTCTCAAGTTTCATAGGTAATATTGTAATAAGAATTCTCTCAACTTCTCACAGTATCCCAAGCAGCGCTATAAACTGTCTCTAAATGGAAGATACACTGTCTTTGTTTATTAAACCTCAGAGTCTCCATGGCTTTCTGGAGAAATTTGAAATTATTTAAATATCTTTAAAGGCTCTCAATAACTGCCCCTAAAATCCCAGGGCCTTAGCACCAAACTGGTCAAGTTCTCCATCCAGTTTTATGTCCATCATGGCTTAGCTGTGGCTGTACTCCATTGTATTATCATTCTGGGACCCAGGCATCTACAACTGTCTTAAACATTTCAGGACAGGGCTGTGCAGGTCACAAGGTCAAGCCTATCATCAACCATCTCAGGAAGAGGCAGTGAATAATTTGAACAATAATAGTCTAGCTTAAAGAGACAGTCATTCTTTTTTTTAACGGCATATATCGAATTACTCAAAGAAAAGATAGAATTGTCAGGCATGTTCTCCTGAGGCCCAGCCATCTAAAGGCAAGGAGCATATTCTCATTCTTGGTGATTTCTTTGTTTGACTCTTCTTCCTACCTTCACCCTATAGCACCAAGCATCCTGTTTTCCACATAGCACACATTCTAAACACATATCTAAATTAGAGTGACGTTAGATATCAACTCATGCTAAGATGTGTTTGAAAATTTTATTCTTGATGAGTTAATTTTTTCTTTTCTTCTTCCTATTTTCCTTCTTTCCTACCTTCCTTCCTTTTTTACTAATTTCTCCCAAGATGAAAATAACTTCTAGGAATTAATAACAAAAAATATCTAATTTATAAATGGAAACACATATGACCATTGAGTTCAATTAAAATAAATACAAAAGACCAATAAACTTGTAAAATATGCGTAACTACAATTGTTATTAAAGAAATAAAAACAAATTGGGATAGTTTCTACCTTTAAATTTGTAAGCCTGTGTTAGGTATATAAAGAAGTATGTATTGTTGACTGCAGTAACCATTTTAGAAGCCATTTTGGCAATATCTATTAAACATTTTAATGCATATACACTTTGATTCAGGATTTCATAGCTAGTAAGATAACTATAATATAGTTGACAAATTATCCCCCCAAAAATAAACAAGGATATCTACTTTAATCTGGAAATAACTTATTCCTGGAGTAAAAAACCAGGACTACCTAAATATTCATAATGACTAAAAATTAGAGACAGTCTAAATGAACATCAGTAGGAATATACTGTAAAACAACAGATTATTCATTTTTAAAAATACATATTACAACTCTACATGCAAATATGTAAAGGTTTTGAAAATATATTAAAATGACTAAACAATGCATACTCAAATATACACATATATAATGGCATATATAGCATACAAAATTACCTTCTGGATATATATATATATATATATATATAGAGAGAGAGAGAGAGAGAGAGAGAGAGATAGAGATGTGAAATAATGACAACAGTAGTTAATTTTGAAGGCAGGTGATGATAGAAAATTTTTACCATTTATTTGTATATTTGTTTGAATTTTTAAGCATAGTTTCATTTAAAATTATATTAAAAGGGATTATTTGCAGGTGGTACTTATGGTCCATTATTACATCATTTTACTTTTGTCTGTCCTTAAAAAGTTAGTATTATAAACATGGAAATAGGTTTATTGCTTTATCTGGTTGAAAAATATTTTCTCATTCAAAACAGGCAACTGAGAAAGAGATAAAAGATTACGAAATTTTTATAAGACTGTAGACCACTACTAGGTTTACGGTCTTATAAAAATATATACCTGATAACATGTGGAAGAGCAGTGAGCATCAATTACAGATCAATCATGAGGTAAGTAGTGACCAGAAACTGGTGTCTCTACATCCTGTAACACAGAATACATGCACCTTTTACTTCTGATTCACCTGATCCAAAAAAAGAAAAGAAAAGAAAAAAGAAAAAAAAAGATGGAAAATGGGGGTTAGATGGCTTTGCTTAAAATAACTAAATGTGAGTTACAGATTTTATTTGCATTTACCAATATTTTATGAAAAGGATCATTGTACTTATAGATGGTATTCAGGAATGACGATAAATGTGGACAACTATCCCTTGAACTGATTGAAAATATGCTAGGAAGATCTATTCTGTCCCAACATTTCACCTAAGCACGTCCAACCTAGCAGTTCTTTATAGTTAAGTACCACTAATTTACCTTCATTCGCTGTGATTAAAAGCAGTGATATTTGTTCAAGCTCAAGTATGCCCTAGTGGGGACACATACTAAGTTGTTATCAGTCATTGGGGCCACAAAGTAGATTTGTTTATAATTTTTTAAAGCTTTGAATATTAGATTGAAAGAAAAGGTAAAGCTAAAGGGAGATGGTATTGGTTAATATAGATAGGGAAGATTTTGGGTACACTTTTGGTCATAGTATTTCTACTTCTTGCTATTATTACAGAAAATGTGTAACATGAATATATATATTACAGAAAACATTTTATTTCTTTCTAAAATTAGATCATCTACACTAATAAAAGAGAAGCATGCAAATTAACCATCACTCTGCTATGCCAAGCCATGCCCACCAGCCAATAAGGAGTGAGTATGCAAATTAACCCAACCAAGATGGCAGCCAGCCACAGAGCTGGAGCAAGCAAGAGGCTTGGGTTGCCCCAGCAATGGAGGAAGCCAAGCTTCCCGCGCACCCTGGCTGGCCCTGGCCTCCGCTTAAGGCTACAAAGTTTCAATTATAGAAGATAAATAAATCCTAGATACTTGCTTCCAGCCTGTTCTGGCCTCCGCTCAAGGAGGTGCTGAAAAAAAAAGAAAAAAGAAAAAGAAAAAAAAGAGGGGCTGGGACCTTGGGTCGCTGGGGGTTTGATCAGGCCAGGATGGGATGGCAGGGGCCATTGGGGATAAGCAGCCCAGCAGGGGGGGCCAGTTGGGGGTGAGCAGGCCATAAGTGGGGGTCAGTTGAGGGTGAGCAGGCTAGTGGGGAGGAAAGGTGGGATGAGCAGGCCAGCAGGGGGGCAGTTAGGGCCAGCAGGCCAGCAGGGGGGACAGTTGGGGGTGATCAGGTTGGCAGGAGGGCATTTGGAGGTGAGCAGGCTGGCGACAGGGGGCAGTTGGAGGTGAGCAGGACAGCAGGCAGAGTGATTAGGGGCAATCAGGCAGGCAGGCAGGCAGGTGAGCGGCTGGAGCCAGCAGTCCTGGATTGTGAGAGAGATCTCCGACTGCTGGTTTAGGCCTGATCCCTGTAAACCAGCAGTAGGACATCCTTTGAGGGGTCCCAGATTGGAGAGGGTGCAGGCTGGGCTGAGGAACAACCCCCCTCCCGACCCCCTGTGCACAAATTTCATGCATCAGGCACTAGTGCTATATAATAAAAGGCTAATATGCTAATAGACCAAATGGTGAAATGACAGGTCACTATGACCAGCAGTGACCACCAGGGGGCAGACACTCAATGCAGGAGCTGCTCCTTGGTGTTCAGTGTGCTCCCACAGAGGGAGTGCCACTCAGCCAGAAGCTGGGCACATGGCTGGTGAGAGGCAGGGAGCCTCTCCTGCCTCTGCTGCAGGCAGGCGGTACGGAGCTAGGGGTCCTGGACTGTGAGAGCCCCAGACTGTGAGAGGGATATCTGACTGCTGGCTTAGGCCCACTCCCCATTCACATGAGGGATCCCCGACTGTGAGAGGGCATAGGCTGGGCTGAGGAACTCCCCCACCTCAGTGCATGAATTTCGTGCACTGGTCCTTCTAGTTTTATTATAATCATGACTAATCCTTATTGTGTTTTCCCTTGTTACTTTATCACTTTCATTAGTGTTTCTTTGTCTGAAGAAAGTAGATGAGGAATTAAAGCAATGCAAGTTTTATTTTTAAGTCCTACATTGTGCTGACAGTGAATCCACTGAGCTCCTTGCTTTGCCAAGTAAATATGATGGTTAAGAGAAACTTACTGAGTTAGGGTTGAAGGGAGTACAGCCAGGCCCACCCACTGGGTAAATGTGACCACTACGTGAAAACCAGAGATTTCTGATGAATAAAGATAATTTTGAATAATACTGCACACCTTGCCTGGTTTAGAGCATATGGCGGTGGTTATGCATTGCCAAGAAAATAGTGTTTCCGTCTGCATATATTCTCATGGTTCATGCAGAAGCTTTACCTCCATGTGACTCACAGAAGCATAAGAAGGTCTTTGCTGCATCACACTGACAGAACTCACTGCAAAAGCTGATATTTTAAATAAAATCATTGGGAGTTGCATGGAATTAAATTTCAATCTGATGCCAGAACTGCAAAAGCCATTCAAATGCATATAGTATTTCTAAAGACCATGCTTTTGTATACTCACAAATATGAAATGCTAACAGCCAGCATGATTCAATTGGTTGAATTTCTTCCATGAAATTGAGATTTTTTTCCAAAAGTGTATATTTTTCTGAGTGACTTCTGATATATTTGCAATCAATAGTTTTTATTTCTAAGTATAGGTTTCTCCCCACTGTTAGGAACTATTCAGTTTGGGGAGACAATTTAACTCTTTCTTTTATCCTATTTGAAATAATGAAATGCAATGCACACTCCCTCCCTCTCCCTCCATGTTTCCACTCCGGCTCCTCTGTCTCTCTCAGTATAATCCTCCCTCTATCCCTCTAATGTCCTCAAACCGTTCAATCATCTACTAACCCCAACTAGCAAAACATCACCCTGGCAGTGCCTTGTGAACCCTAATGTTCTCAATCACGTCTTCGGCCTTCTCAAAACATCACTATTCTCTGTCTCATCTTCTCAAGACTCCCCCACATTAAAGAGACAAAAAACTTGTTTTATCCAGTCATGACAAATGTGTGAGTGAGAGATTTAACCTGTTCTTCTCCTCCGTTAGTCTGTTATCATTGTGATAACGCTGTATTAGCAATCTACTCCCTGAACCCAGTGGCTTGTAATAATAAGCATTTATTTGTTCTTACTCAAAGGTCTGATAATCAGCCCAGGGGTTTTCAAGGTAGGCTGGGCTTGGCTCTGGGCTCTGGCCAGTTTAGATCTGCTTCACCGAAGTCATTCTGGGGCCCAGACTAAAGGGACAGAGGCGTTCTGAGACACTTCTCATGACAATCGGAGGAAAACAAGAGGCCAAGCCAAACTGTGCAAACACATTTAAGGCCTCTGCTCACGTAGTGTCTAGAAGAAGTATTTCTTTAGCAAAAGCAAGTCGCATGATCAAGTCAATATAAATGGGAGAGTGAAATATACTTTACCCACTAGAGTGCACTGGAAGGTCACGTGTCAGAAAAATAGTGAGGAATTGAAAGTCCGCATAGCTTCCAAGGGAAGGTATTTAGTCTTAAGTGGGAATTTACTAGAGGTAATACTGTAGCTTAAGTGGAAATAGAATTTGTATTGGTGAAAAATGCTTGAGACTTTGTAGCGTGAGAGGCAGTTGAAGGAATGTAGTATCCTATGAATTACATCTGACAAGATATTCTGCTCTTCCATCGATCATACAATAAGAATACATTTTAGTGCTTACTATGTGACAGGCACTGTTGTAATTGCTTTTCAAATGTTAATTCATTTAGTTATCACAATGACCCTAATAATGGAATGACTATTCTGATTCTATTTGCCAAATTAGGAAACTGAGGCATAGAGAGATTAACCATTTAGTAAGATGTGTGATCTAACTCCAGATCCTATGCTTCTGAGAGACTGACTATGCAACTGGGTGATGGCCAAACCATGTGTAAAATATAATATTTTACATTTAGAAATATATACTAATAGAGCTCTGACTCACAACTTTTAGTAACTGTCACAGGAAACCAACTTACTATCTACAATATCCATCCTAGAAAGCCAGACTGCTATAAATCAGACTTGTAGGATGTCCGATTGCTATTTCTGGTGTTATCCAGGTAGCCCAATAATAACCCCTGTATCATAGGGGTTATGTTACCTAAAATTCCTATGACTTGACCAGTTCTCAAACATTTGTCCTCACTTCAAATTTAGGTCCAACCAGGGAAGCCAAATCGGATGCCCTATTTCTAGTTAGCCCACCTCCAGTTTCCCCATGCCAACAGCCTCCAATCAGGGCACATCTGAATTCCTCCCATTTTACCACTATAAAGCTTTCCCACTCCTCTGCCTGCCTTTGAGTCTCTGGCAAAACACCAGGGATGGTGGTTGACTTCCTTACTATAGCAGACTGTGAATAAATACCTTTTGCTTTTCTCATTTGATTAGTCTTTATTTCCGCATAACCAGAACAATATCCATCATTTATAATATAATTGAATTTGTGCATATCTAACATACATACTCAGACTACAGTTAACATTACTGAAAGGGCAATAATCAGCTCTTTCAGTACATAATTTTGGTAATATGGCTGTAATAGTACTTGATATTTAGAGAATATGGATACATCAATAGAAAGTTCAAATTAATTATAATAATAATAATAGTAATAAAAAGTTCAAGTCAATGATAAATACAATAATAGTAATAAGAACAATAGCTATTTTATGAAGCACTTACCAATATCATACATGTTAAAAACATTATTTGTATTAGTTTGTTGCATACTCAGATTAATTATGTGAGATAATTACTGGGATTATCTCCATTTTACAGTTGGAAAATTTGAGGCTTAAAAGGTTAAGCAACTTGCTTTGTTGCTTATTGTACAAACAAGGCTTAATTTTGGCAGTTTAACTCTAAAATTTAAGTGAAATTATGCATAGCTCAATGACTGGCACACAATAGGAGGTCAGCCTAATAAATACTTACAGATAAAAAGAATTAATTAGTAAATAACCAAGACAGTAAAACCTACACTGATGATGAGAACCTATTCATCAAACCCTTGGAACTTATATCTCCCTCAGCTCCTTTTTTTCCCTACATGCAATTATTTGTGTTCATCTATGTTTTTGCATATGTATAAAACTAAAATTTTCCAACTAGATAAGGGTATCTTAAGAGCATACAATCAGTTTTGCTTTTTCTCTAGGGTTTAATTTAGTTGTGTGCACTCCACCAATCTGGAGAGAAGCAGACCCAGGATTCTGTGCCTGGGTCTTGCCCCTGTGCCTGGTCAATCTACCAGGGACTGTTGATTGCAGTGACTCTGGCCTCTCTCCTCACCAGAAACAGAGCTCCACCATCACCCTATTAAGCAGCCATCAAATCTTAGTTGAGTACTCTGTGCATGTGAAAAGTTATGGCTACGAGGTGACTTTCTGACAACCAAGTCTCCTGAGAATGCTCTCAACAATGAAATGTTGGGAAAAACACCTATTCTTTCAATACTGCAGCGGGACAGTCAAGGGGATTGTAATCTTGATGTGCATGCAAGTTAGAAGGCACAGTCCATTTTCTTCAAAGAGCTTGCGATCCATTATAAGGGGACAATGAAATAACAACTTATAATAAACTTCACTGATAAATAACAAAGGAATGTACTGAAGTAAAAAATTGTTTAAATTTTTTAAAAATTATTTAAAAATTTTTAAAAATCTGCAAGGAGAAGATAAGATTTACAATAATGAAAAGTGGTTATAGGTGTATTTAAAGGCAAGGGAGAAAAGAACAGTTCAGTCATTGGAAATAGTGTGGCCAAAAGCATAGTGTAGAAAAAGTAGTATGTGTAAGGTGCATGAGGAGATCAGTCCTGTAGGGGAAAAGGGAGTTTATACAAGGAAATAGTGGCCCTCATTTCTGTTATGTCTTTAATGTACACGAAGAATGTCTGACCTTCAGTGGAAGATCAAAGAGTAATGGAAAATAACACAAGTGCTTATTTTGGACCCAGAACTTCCAAATGGCACTTCTACAATTTAAATTTTTAGGGGATGAGTTATCACCACGAAATGCCATTTTTCTTCATATGTGATGATGTCTGTTAGTGTGACAACACGACATTTTTATAAATAACACATTGTACCACCCTGCACTGTTCCAAAGGAAATATGCCTGATGTTCACCCCATTTCTTTCTTTATATCTTACTGCTTTACCCCTCAATAAATTATGTATTATTTCATGGCTTATATTCACAGCACTTTTTGTTTTTGTTTTTTTCTTTTTCCAAAAAAGGCCATGAAAAAGTGAAATCTGTCTGGTGAACGATTGAACTCCTGGTTCTCTTTTCTGAAGACTCATGGGTAAGCTCACAGCCAATCCTATATAATAAAAGGCTAATATGCAAATTGTCCCCTCAACTGGGAGTTTGACCAGGGGGTGTGGCAGCTGGTCAACAGCCCGCGGCCTCTCCCCCCAGCCAGCCAAGCTGGATTGTCCTAATTGGGGCAGGCTGGCTGGACCCCACGCGTGCATGAATTCGTGCACCGGGCCTCTGGTATTATCATAAAACTGGATTTTTTTCCTACCACTCCGCTATTTGCTAACACATTGAAATCATCCATTTATTTGTCTCCCCCACCCTCTTTCTTTTCTCCTTGAATTGTGACATTTCGTGCATCAATTATGTTTCTATCATTATCTCCAAATTTGTTATCTGGATTTGCTTTCAGTCCCTGGCCCTTGTGCATCGCAGGCAAGTGAAAATCTATGAGACATTCCCATAGACCTGGCAGTTGACTCTTAAAGTGCTTTCTTCTGGGAACTGAGACCAGAGAACCAAAGCTGGATGTGGCCTCCTCCATTCATACAACTTGAGTGGCAGAATGGAACCTGAGAGATAATTTGGGGCCTGTTTATCATGGTCTGTAAAGAATATCACCAATTGTTACTGCGTTTTTTTCACAAGCCCCTTTGCTAGGTACTCTGAGGGTACGAGGGTGACAAAGATACTGTCCTTGCCATCAAAACCTTATATTCTAACATGAAAGAGCAGATGCTAATTATATCAGAAAGTGAAGGGCATTGTAAGAAAAGTGAAGATTAAGGGCAATGGGAGTTCAAAAAAGAGGAGGGTTATTTCTCATAACAAGGGCCAATCATGGTTTTTGAAAAATAAAATGCAATATTTTACTGATGTCCTAATGGTTGGGCAGGAAGCACATTACAGTAAACCTATACATCCAGGCACTTTGAGCTATAAAGAACTGGCTAATATCTGTCACAACCTCACCCTCTTTTTTTCTCTTCTAGTAATGGTTCTATTTAAGTCCATTGTACCTGATCCCAAGGAATCTAAACAAACACAAATCGGCAGTTTAAAATGAACTGCTTGAGTAGGTTAATTTAGGTTTTACTTCTACTCATATTGCCTACAACTATTATATTCATTTGTATAGCTGTAAAAAATAATCAAAAAATAGTTCAATAAGTAATGGTGTCAAAAGTTTCTTTCCACAACAACATTCTGGTGCTCTCATTTCATCCTAAATCTAAAAATTTGCCTTAAGACTCTAAAAGCATTTTAGTAAGCATGAAATATGATTATAATTATGAAAGTAACTGGAAAAGAAAATATCAGCTTACTAGGTATGTTATTAAAAAATAGAAATACTTAGGAATGGGAAAGGGTACCTTCTAGCTTAGAAATGCAAAGATTATATGAGGATGTGAAATTTAACATCTCTCTCCTGAGACTTCTTTTCTTTTTTCTTTTGTTATTTCTCTGTTGCATTAAATTATATGTCTGTATTATGAAGTAGACTGCATTTTTCCATTTCAAATTTTCTAATCATGAGAAGTGATAACCTTATAATAGCTCTGATTCTAGATACCCAGACTTCCCTTTTTTAATTAGTTATTTTAATTTATCTAACATGTACTAGGATACTGACAATAAACAGTACACATTTTATTTAAAGAATGTCTCAATCTGTAATAAAAGACTGTAATTTTTAAATACACACACACACACACACACACACACACACACACACACACACATATACTAGAGGCCCAATGCACGAAATTAGAGCAAGAGTAGGCCTTCCTTCCCTTGGCTGCTGGCACCAGCTTCCCTCTGGCACCTGGGACCCAGGCTTTCCTCTGCCCTGGCTTCATCCAGAATGACGTCCAGTCTAATTAGCATATTACCCTTTTAATATATATATAAATTTTTTCCTCCATTTTGCTGCACAGCTTTTAACTTCTTTTTTCTAGCTTTATTGATATACTAGAGTCCTGGTGCATGAATTCAGTTCATAGGCCTGGCTGGGGATCTGGGTCAATCAGGGCCAGCAAGCCAGGGGGAGGGACCGTGGGAGGTTGGCCAGCTGCAGGAGGTTAGCTGTGGGAGTGCACTGACCACCAGGGGGCAGCTCCTGCATTGAGTATCTGCCTCCTGATGGTCAGTGTGCATCATAGTGACTGGTTGACTGGTCATTCAGTCAACCAGTCATAATGGTCGCTTAGGCTTTTATATATAGAGATATTTAACATATAACACTGTGTAAGTTTAAGGTGTGCAATACACTTAAATATTGCAAAATGGTTATCACGATAGCATTATCTACCACTTGCATCATATCACATAATTACCATTTCTTTTTTGGAAGAGAACATTTATGATCTACTCTCTTAGCAACTTTCAAGTGTATAATATAATATTGGTAATTATAGTCACCATGTTGAATATTAGTTACATAGAACTTATAGCTGGAAGTTTATACTCTGTGGCTAAATTTCCCTCTTTTCCCTACTCCTAGTCCCTTGTAACCACCATTATAGTTTCTGTTCCTCTGAGTTGGGCTTTTTATTTTTTTAATATATTTTTATTGATTTCAGAGAAGAAGGAAGAAGGAGAGAGATATATAAATATCAATGATGAGAGAGAATCATTGATTGGTTGCCTCCTGCATGCACCACACTGGGGTTTGAGCCCACAACCTGGGCATGTATCCTGACCTGGAAGTGACCTCCTGGTTCATAGGTTGACATTCAACCACTCAGCCATGCCAGCCAGGCTGAGTTGGGCTCTTTAGATTCCATGGATAAGTGATATCATGCAGTATTTGTCTTTCTCTGTTTGACTTATTTCACTTACCATAATGCCCTCAAGGTCTATCTATGTTTTCACAAACAGCAGGATAGTCTTCATTCTCATGGTTGAATAACCTTCTAGTATATAATAATAATAATAATAATAATAATAATAATAATAATAATAATAAATATATAAACATTATATCTTCTCTCTCCATTCATCTATTCACAGATACTTATATTGTTTTTATATCTTGGCTATTGTAAATAATTCTATAATAAACATTGGAATGCAGATATCTCTTTGATATACTGTTTTCATTTCACAGAGGTAAGCAAAAGTAGTTTTATAGTTGTTCATGTGGAAATAATACAATAATTAATAAATAAGAATACAAGAATAAACTGTGTTTCTTATAGTCACAACAATAAAACCTACTTTTGCCCACCCCTATATAGCTGGAGGTGGTATTAATGGATTATATAGTAGTTCAATTTTTAAACTTTTAAAGAACCTCTATACTGTTGCCATAGTGGGTATACCAACCTACATTCCCACCAACAGTGCACAAGGGTTCTCTTTTGTTAATATTCTCACCATCCCTTCTCTCTCTCTCTCTCTCTCTCTCTCTCTCTCTCTTGCTTATGGCATTCTAACAGGTGTGAGGTGATATCATTGTGGTTTTGATTTGTGTTTCCCTGATGATTAGTGATGTTGAGCACCCTTTTATACGCCTGTTGACCATTTGTACAGCCTGTTTAGAAATATCTCTATTCAGATCCTCATACCCATTTTTCAATTGGATTGTTTGGGTTTGGGGTTTTTGCGGGGGAGGGGGGGTTGGCAGGGATTTGAGTTGTATGAGTCCTTTATGTATTTTGAATATCCCTAGTTATATACATAGTTTGAAAATATATTCTCCCATTTTGTAGGTTGCCTTTTAATTTTGGTGATAGTTTCCATTACTGATGTTTTTTAGTTTGATATAACCCACCTGTTTATTATTGTTTTTATTGCCTTTGCTTTAGGTATCAAATAAAAAAAATAATTTCAAGGAGCTAATTCTCTATGTTTTGTTCTAGGAGTTTTATAGTTTCCAGTCTTTATCAATTTTGGGTTGATTTTTGTATATGGCACAAGATAAGGGTTCCGTTTCATTCTTTTGCATATAATTGTTCAGTTTTCTCATACTAGTTATTAAAGAAACTATTCTTTCCCCATTTAATATTCTTGGGTCCTTTGTTGCAAATTAATTGACCATATATGCATGTGTTTATTTCTGGGGTCTAATTTAATTTTGATGGGTTGTTATCTAAGTATAGTGTGCTACACCAAAGAGTTTTGCTCTTATGTCAATGTCTCTAAATCATTCCGCACATGTGAAAGTGGGAGTAACATTTGGGATAGTTTTTGTTACTCACATGAAACTAGTGTAATAGTGAGATAGAAACGTGGGAAACATTTTATTCCAACAGGGACAAATTAATCAATTTCTTGCTATATGTTGCCTAGAAAGCCTGTTTTCTACCAAAAAAAACCAAAATGACCAAGAGCTGAAAGGTATATTAAAAGTTAATTTTTCAAATACCAATATAAAATACTCTCACATATTAAAAATTCCCATGATTACAAGGAGAAAAAATGTTTCAGATACTTTTAATAAAATTGAGAAGTAACAAAGATCTTAACCTCTGTGTGCTGTTTAGCTAAGAGCTGTTTACACAGGCAAAATTATGGTAATTTTCAATTCCATGGCTTTGTTTCTTAAATTTATATTTTAAACAACGGCTAGGCACATTTTAAGAACTGCATCACTAAGAAGCCATCTGTGCATTTTTATATCAGCCTCTTAGATTTTGTCAAATTTGTCAGTTGCTAGCTATGGTTTCTAAATCATTGGAAGGTAACTCTCAAAACCAAAAGCTATTGTGGCTGTAGGGGAAAATATACCAAATGCCTGTTGATGTTTTAATATGCATTGAGAGAAAAAAAGAATAAAGCAATTAAGAAGTTGTGTCTACATATAAATCTTCCATAGATGTAGAGGATTTAGTTAATCAATTACCCACATGTTATTGTGGCCTAGAGACCACCAAGTATGGAGGGCTAACATCACCTTTCCTATTGATTTACAAAAGGTATTTGGTAAAGTCATATTCCTCAACTCACGCACCACCTACAACCCTCCACCATCCCACTTGCCCATCCTTGGCTGGTTTATTAGTGAGAGTACCTGGCAGAGGTAAGAATTTTGTATGAAGTTAGCCCAGGACACATGGATTATTCTTAGCCTTGTTTGTACTTCTGTGCAACAGAACAGGCAGCAGCAATCAGACTTATGTCCTCAGCTTGCCTCTGAAGTGTGCTTCTCTTCAGTCCGGTATAAATAGCCAACAAAGTGTCTTTTTTAAGCCCAGCACACTGTGCCAGGTTTCTGACCCAGGACTCAGCTCCATATATTTTTTTCTGTGCATGTGGCAAGTATGCTCATCCTGCTCAGATTGCCTACCAAATTGTTTCTAAACTTTTGTTCTAAGTACTCAAGGTTAGTGAAAAGTCAATATAAAAATTTTAAAAGCTACTACTTTATCTTTTTCTTCTTTATTATATTTCATCTTATTGTTGTTAATATTGTCCTTTGAAACTGGACAGTTTTATCTAATTATGATTGATAAATAGCAATAACACCACTAATAAGTCACCACCATTGAATTATATAATATATATGACATATTTTTTCTGAATTCTTTGATAGTATATTGTTGCACCTAAAAACTCCAATGTGTAAGTATTTAAAACAAGGACCGTTTCTTCTATAACTACAGAGGAACTATCAAAATCAAAGAAATGACATCAATACAATAGTATTATCTAATCTGCAAGCCTGAAATTTCACTTCTTCCCATAATGGCTGTTAAAGGCAGCTTCCTTCACCCCCGCCCCAAATATCAGTCTAAGATTCAATTCAGGATTACTTATTGCATTTATTTATGTCTCTTTTATTCCTATTATCTGGTACATTTTCTCAGTCTTTTTTCTTTTCTTTTATGACCTTTACATTTTGAAGAATATAGGGCAATTATTTTATAGCGGGTTTGGTTTGTCTGATGTTTCCACATCATTAATTTCAGGTTATAAATTTTGGGAACAGAAATGACACAGAGTGCTGTGTCCTTCTCAGTGCATCATTTCAGACAGTACAAGATGCCAGTTTATGCCACTGGTGATGTCAACATGGATTGCTTGGCTGAGATAGTGTCTTCCAAGTGTCTCTATTAAAATTTTCTATTTATTTTCTTTGTAATTAATAGGTTGTTTTTTAAATATTGATTTCAAAGAGGGAGGGAGCGGGAGAAAGATGGAAACATCAATGATGAGAGAGAAGCATTGATTGGCTGCCTCCTGCACACGACCTACTGGGAATCGAGCCCACAACCCTGGCATGTGCCCTGACCTCCTGGTTCATAGGTTGATGCTCAACCACTGAGCCACGCTGGCTGGGCTTAATAAGCATTTTTGGAGACAATACTTTGAATTTATGTAAATATGCGTTTTCCTCATCAAACTTTTTACTTAGTAGTTTTAGAATACATGAATGATTCTTGCTTGAATCATACAATTTTACTATGATAGTGGCAATCAGTAAATTCCTTCTACATTTTCAACTGGCATTTTGTTGTAAAAAAGAGATTTCCTCTCTGTCGGTCTATATAATTATATCAGTATGTATTCATGGACTTGCTTTAATTCAGTGTGTCATATTTTGTGTGATCATAGACGTACTCCTCTCAGATCTCCTTTCCTGAGAATCTGGGCATGGCTGTGTTTGACAGGCTCCAGTTGTTGCCTTTCAGATCCACTACTGTGATCATGCCAAAGCCACGCTGTCATTGAGCAGCTCCTGGTCAATGCCTGGCCTGGGCAGAGGTACACTGGTTAGGCCAATTAGGTCCCAAGCTGGATTTCTATAAAAAGGCAATCTTCCTAGGGTTCCCATCAATCTGGACAAGACTTTCTCGGGGCTGCACACACTCCAAAGACTGCTAATCACATCCTCCTCCCTTCCTTCTCTCCCTTCCTCTGACTCAGTTGATCATTGCATTTGAGACTCTCCCTGACTATTTCTGTACCCTCTCCCTTTTATGTATGACAGGCCTTTCCTGCCCATAAACTATTGATTACACTTCTAATTCTGTCTTACTGTCTGTATCTTAGAGGACAAAATCTGACAAATTCTGTTACTATTATTATTTATTTTGCTGCTTAAATTGTCCCACATTTAGCCAGTTGGGGTTGTTTCTAACTGGTGTCTATGTCTTCTTTTCTTTATCTTTTTGTTTTGAAGAAATTTTATTTTTATGTCTATTTTTAAATATATATTTTTTATTGATTTCAGAGAGGAAAGGAGAGGGAAGGAGAGATAGAAGCATCAATGATGAGAATCACTGATCAGCTGCCTCCGGCAGGCCCCACACTGGGGATCGAGCCTGCAACCCAGGCTGTGTCCTGACCACGAATTGAACCATGACCTCCTGGTTCATAGGTTGATGCCCAACCACTGAGCCATGCTGGCAGAGCTTGAAAGAATTTTAGATTCACATAAAAATTGAAAACAAATAATACAGCGTTTCTACTGCATAGCCTTTCTCCAGCTTACCTCAATGAAAACATGTTACATATCCATTGTGCTATTATCAAAACCAGAATATGGACAGTACTATGTTAAATAAACAGCATATCTTTTTTCAGATTTTAACTTTTCCCTCCATGTACTCATGTGTGTGTGTGTGTGTGCACATGTGTGTGTGTGTCTAGTTCTACAAAATATAGATTTGCTCAAATCACTACTACAATAAAAGTACAGAACTGTTTGATCACTCCAAAAAACACTCCCTTGGATTATCCCTTGTATTTATAGTCTGCTCCTACACTGACCCCTAAAAACACTGATATTTTCTCTATCACCACAAGTGGCTATTTTGAGAATATTATGTAAATGGAATCACACAATATGTAGCCTTTGATTTTTCATTCATTCATATAATGCCCATGAGAAATATCCAAGTGTTTGAATATATCAACAGTTCTTTTCATTATTGAGTACTATTCCATTGTATGGATATGCCACATTTAGTTTATCCATTCCCCCACTGGAGGACATTGATGTTGTTTCTGGTTTGGGGCTATTCCCAGTAAAACTGCTAGGAACATTCATGTGCAGCTTTTTGTGTGTGTATGTGAACTTTTTTGTGTGTGTATGTGTCTTTTAGTAAATCACCAAAAGTCATTTGGTAATACAGAAGTGTATGTTTAACTTCATAAGAAACTGTCCATCTGTTTTCCAGAGTGGCTTATACCATTTCATATTCCCACTCTTTTTTAACATGACTCCATCATTCTTTGAGTGCTTTCTAACTTTCCCAGCACAATAAGATGTTCCACACTCATCTTTTACTTTTTTTTCTGCTCATCAAGCCATTTTCCCAGCAGTTCTAGCTCCTTTTCAGGAGAAATGGCATCTAGTAACCAAGATCTAGGCTCTAGATCTATGCTAACTATGAAAGCAATGTACGCTCATACGTACACATACAGTTACACTCTCAGATCTGCCTCTAGCTCTAATCAAACAATTTCGACTCCATTTCTCTCTATCTGTCTAACCCCAGTTTATGCTGATTCCTTCAACTCTAGTTTAACACTACAGGGTTCATTCTAATCTCTCACATTTTCACATTTGTAATTTCTCTAATAGTGAAAAATCAGGCTCCCATTATTTTTAGTATACTTGATTACTCATACTCAGCAATAAAATACACACGAAGTAGTTTTAAAATTTTTCACCCATTCTATGTAAGAAACACCAACCAAAGAAAGTTCAATATCTATATATGGTTATTTTGTTCCTTTGCCTGGTGGTATATAGTTTTATTCTTCTTTATGTTGAGGGTATACAGATGAAATACGGTGTTAAAATAAAGTTATTTTTCCCATTTTGATGGGTAAATCATTAATTCAATTAGATTTATTTGTTATGGTTTCTATTATGTTATAGTTATCCTCTTCTTTGTTGGTTAGCTATCTATCCATCTATCCATTTCTTGTGCAACATTCTGCTTTTGGAACTTGATCCAAGTGTTATAAATTTACCAAAAAAGTCAGGTTTATAGAAATTTTAAACCGCAATATTTATAAGAAAATAATACAGTATTTCCATTATGATTGAAGTCTGTGTGTACCCTTTCCATGTAGCACACTGTCCCTCATTCCTATGGCTAACTACTCTCCTTGATTCTTATCTTTCATGTGCTTTTGTTTATAGTGTGTTGGATATAAATATATATCCCTAAACATATTTTATGTTTTGAGCTTTCCCCCTAAAAGCATCATATGGTATTTGATTTGCTTTTTTCTCACGAATAAATGTTTATGAGATATTACTTATTTTTACTATTGTGTAATATTTTAAACATATAAGATTTATCCATAATTTATACTAGTGGGCATTTACATTGTTTTAATTTTATTTCAATTGGAAATAGTACTGCAATAAAAAATACTGTGCAGTCTTCTGTGCTCAAGTACAGCAGACCCCTCACATCCTCAGGGAAGATTTGCTGGGTTGTAAAATGCATGTCTTTAACTTCATGCAGGTTTGTGAGCCTTTAAAAATGGTTCTACCAAGTTACTCTCCTGCCAGAAGTTTGTAAGAGTTCTTATGGCTCCATATTCTCACACAGTAATTGCTATGCATGGTGAGACATTAAAATTTTTCCCATTGGAATTTGTGCAATAATATTTCATTTTGATTTTGATTTCCATGAATATAAGTTTTGTCACCTTTTTGAATAACTACTGACAACTATGTTTCCTCTGTGAGGTGCTGGTACACATTTTTTCTCCACCTTTAAATTGTTCTTTTATCTTTTTCTCATTGATTTTGAGGAAAACATTGTATCTTCTCAGTTCTAGTCATTTGGTAATTAGGTTTTGCAAATATATTCTAATTGATAACTGTTAATTTTTTTACTTGTTAAATGATGCATTTGGATGGACAAAAATAATTAGTATACCTATATTTATCACCCTTTATTTATGTTTATACTAGAGGCCCGGTGTACAAAATTTGTGCATGGGGGGTCCCCTCAGCCCAGCCTGCACCCTTTCCAGTCCAAGATCCCTCTTGTAATCCAGAACCACTGGCTCCTAACTGCTCATCTGCCTACCTGCCTGAGGTCCCTAACTGCTCCCCTGCCAGCCTGATCCCCCTAATTGCCTAACTGCTATCCCCTCCTTGTCAGATCCCCCTAACTGCCTATCTGCTATCCCCTCCTGGCCTGATTCCCCTAACTGCCTATCTGCTCTCCCCTCCTGGCCTAACTGCCTAACTGCCACCTTCCACGCTGCCTAACTGCCACCTTCTCCCTTCTGCCTTCTCGTGCAGGGTGCAGACCTTCTCATCTTTTCCCTTCTCCCGCAGTGCCGGCCTTTTCACCTTCTCCCTTCTGCCCTCTTCCACAGCGCCGCCCACCCTCCAGTTGCCTTAGGCTAGTCCCACCTTCTCCCAGTGCCTCCCCACTTCCGCCCTGTCTCCAGAGCAATGCCCCACAGTGCACATATGAGCTAATAAAGAGATAATATGCTAATGGTCCAGTTGTGACCCATTATGACATCCTGGCTAATTTGCATATTATATATATATATTTTTGTGTCTTGGTTAAGAAACTCTTCATGATCCACAAATCACAAAGTAGTTTCCTTATATTCTAAATTTTACACTTAGGTTATGTAATCACTTTAATCTGGTTCTGGGTATTTACGAAATGAGGACCAGATTTTATTTTACCTCTATATATTATATTGTTCTAGAATAATTTCCAGAATCCTTTGCACACTGAATTGTAATGCCACTTATTTCATGTATACAGTTTAACATATGTGTGTATATATTTGTAGGCTTTTTATTCTATTTGTTTGCTAACCTACTCCTATACAAATATACTTATCATCATTAAAATAGGTTTTTAATAAGATTTATTACAAAACAAGTCATATTATTCTGTTCTTCAGGAACATCTTGCTATTCTTGACTTATTTTTTCATAGTAATTTTAGAATCAGCTTATTCAATTTCATTAAAATTCCTGTCAGGATTTCTTTGGATTTCAGAGGACATACAGATTATTTTAATGAGAATTGCTATGTCTATGATATTGAAACTATTAATGAACAGGATATTTCTTTTTTATGTAGGTCATCTTTAATGCCTTTCAATGAAGTTTTACAATATTTTCCAGAGATATCATAAGCACCTTTATTTATACGTGTTCTTATAATTCTTTTACATTTGGTACTTCTGCCAATGATAGATATATGTATTAAATTATATTTACTGCTCTTTATTGTGTACAGAAATGCAATTTATTTTTAATATAGACTATATACACCTGGTTGACTTCTCATTAATTCTAATCAGTTGCCTATAGATTCTCTTGCGTTATCTATGTAGGCAATCGTAATATCATCTGTGACTAATGGCACCTTTGTTTCTTCTTTTTTTAAAACCATATAACTCTTAATTATATCTTTTGTTTGTTTTATTTATTTACTATGCTGGTAAAGACACCTTGTATATTATTCAATAGAAGTAGCAATAGCAAGCATCTTTGTCATCTGCTTGCTTTGAAAAGAAAAGCAGATGCTTCTAATGCTTACATCATTATGAGTTTGCTGTAGGGTTTGTGAATACCCTTTACTAGATTCTCTATGGAGTTCTCCTGAAGCTCCTTTCGATCAACTTAAGGTGATGGTGATTGTTAAGCAGGCCCCTTCCTTCTCCCACAGGGAAACAGTAGGAAGATATTTCCTCAGGAAATACAACTCTTTCTTTACGTTTCAATTTTTTTGCATATGCTCAAGGTTAAAGTTGAGCTAAAGAGGACAGACTAGTTATCTTTTTACTTCCTCCCACTGCCATTTAGCTGATCCAGCACTCAACTGTTAGATACAGGGTTTACTATAGTTATCTCAAGCCTCAGACAAAACTGAAATAGAAGCTTATTTGAAGATCTTGTTACCTTCTCCTTTATCTCTGCAATCAATTATTCATAAAAGAAATGAAGGAAGGAAGGAAGAAAATATTGTGTATAGTGTAGATTGTGGTCAAGAGTCCTTTGTCTTTTCACATTACCCGGAGACTTATTTTTTTCCCCTCTCTTTGTTGTTCTAGTTCAACTTGGTTTTTACTTTTGGTAGTTGTTGATTTCACCCATGTTGCATCTTCTCTGTCAAGGTTAGGGTGGAGAGAATCCCACTTTAATACTGTGTCATATGGAGACTTTCACATCATATTTATGAATTTAGTATGACAGCTTTGTTTGGCTCATTTTCCCCTGATGTTCCAGGATCTGAGCTTCTCCAAATTAGGGTATGCAGAGAGCAAAGTCTTCTGCCACAGTGGAGGAAAGGTTTTCATTTGCCATGTCTGATAGGGAAGAAATGTAAAACATTGATTGCTCCTTAAACGAACCCGTGACCAATTTTTACTCCTCACCCCACCTTTAGATGTGTCTGGTGCTATGAAACTGGTGTCTCCACCTCAGACATAGCCGTGGGTCATCACTTTACAACCTCTGCCCTTAGCTAACCACCTCAGGAGCCAGCTGAACTCATTTGCAAGTGAACTGGTTATGCAATCTCATGTTAGAGCTTTGTTCCTTTTTTAAATTAATCAAAATAATTTTGTCCAAGGCAGAGTTAAGTAGCCACCCACATTTTTAATGTAAATTTGTATACTAGTTTTTCTACTTTTGAACAAAGTGTATTCTTTCTGATCATGATCTCATTTCCTTAAGAAATGGATCAGGGATGTCTTTATGCACAGGTTGTTCTACTGACTCATGGCAGTTGTCTGGAATTATTTGACTGCATTTTGAACCTAATGTGTTTTAAGCATCTACTGACACAATAGTTTAACAGGACTTACAATGGCTCTGACAAAACTTCCTCCACAGCAATCTCAACTGGGAAACTTCTATTTTCCACAATTCTTTAGGAAAGGTTCGTTGAAACAGAAAATGGAGATGGTTCTTATATGTACTATTGACCTGCGAAATTAGCTGAGGGGGAATCTCATCTGCACATCTCTTCAGGGGTTGTCACCATATAACAGCTCATTAGCCCGCCATTGTCTCCCTCCCTGTAGCCTGTAGATACCTTTCAGATTGGGGCTACATTGGTCATTTCCTCCTTAACTCATCCCAGTTCTGACACTCATTATAACCTGAACCATGGCAATTGTGGAGTTAAAAGTTAAAGTTGAAGAGAGTCAATATTTACTGAGTATCTACTATGTTCCAGGCAGTGTACTGGGTATTTTATATCCCCTTTAAGTGAAGTAGTTTTCAAACAGTCCTCTAAGAAGTAGGTATTCTTCTTCCAATTTACTTAATGAGAAACTGTAGTCTCAAAAGACAGCATCTGATAGTGAGTAAGGTGGGGTCCATATATTAAAATGTGTCTTTATTACTTTAAAGCCCATGCTCTGTCCTTTGCAGAGCCTTGCATCAAGGTCAGCACAGAGTAAAAGACTCTTCAATTTTACAAGTAACCTTTTGAGGTCTAACTAATATTTTCAATCTGCTCATGGATTCTTTGGGAAGAGCTTTGTCCTCTATGAATGAAATGAAACATAATTTCTTTGTCTGGGCAGATAGAGAAGTTATAATTCAATTTGTAAAGACTGCCAGAGAATTTAAGAAAAAATATCTGACAAATACACACACACACACTCTCACACACATACCATTATGCCACAAAGAAATTGAATTATAATAGATTTGAATGGGCACATTGTAGATTTTGGTTATGAACAATTAAATAGATCTTAATATCATTATTTTCTATTTAAGAATAGGCATGTAAATTAGATTTGTGTTCTCTGCTTGGGTTTAATTCATGGAAAATTTTGACAAAGTAATCATTCCTCAAGTTGCTACATGAATTTCAGGGAGATGAATGAGACAAAAAAGAAAAAAAATCCAGAAGAAAATGATTGCTCTCTAAAGATATTATCAAATTAAAATATACTAATGCTGATTTTTACCCAAGGCCTTGACTGGATATTATGACAATTCATTCTTTGGTAAATGAATCCATGAAAATGTATATGTACATATTATTTATTGATAGAGATTATTCTTTTTGTAGCCTAAATCGGTGGTCAGCAAATTCATTAGTCAACAGAGCAGCAAACCATGGCTCACGAGCCACATGTGGCTCATGAGCTGCAGTTTGACGACCACTGGCCTAAATGATTTTATTCGTAAACTTACTCCTCCATTCCTAGAAAGGCCAAGGAGCACATTATTATTAAATCAGCATTATCTTTTTGTTTAAATCTTTTCCCCTATACCCTGTACTTTTTTGGCAATGAAATCTGTGGTATTTTTCAAGCTTGGAAAGGTTCAATAAAAGCAATTTACTGGGTCCACTTTTCCTACTAAATAATAATTTCCTTAGAGATGAATAAATTTAAAAAAATGAGAAATGAAGTTGGTTACCCACATTTTGTTTTATATTTTAGTAGGGAAATAAGAAATTCTTAAATGACCTTTTGATCTATATCCCCTTTTTTAAGTGACAAATTCAAACTGCCTACACAATAACAATGTGTTGCCTAAAAGATGTACATTGAGTTCATTTTGTTTAATACAGAGGAAAGGGAAACATATAGACACTGTACACACACACACACACACACACAGCCATAAACACACCCAAGATTTAAGTCAATTGAAAGGAATAATTGTAAGGTCAAAAATAAAGGAGAATATATTTTAACAGAATTTTTCACCAGATATAGAGTATAGGTATAGGAACAGCAGATGCTTAGTTGGTCTATTTAATAAGAACAATCATTCTACAATAGTCTTCTTTTTACTGTTCTCTTAAAACTTTATCATTTAAACGTTGTATTATTAATGTCCCTGCATCTAATAGTCTAATCTCACTTTTTTCAAGAAGAAAATATCCTGGTCAAAAGCAAAATTAACTTTGCAAATAAATAGCAATATGTATACTTCATATCTAATTTAATATTTATGAAAATATAGCAGTTTGTAAGATATTACATTTATGTCCTGCTTTGAATCTTCAATCAGTGTCTCCCATCTGTCAAAAATTTTTAGCGGCTGAAAGATAAAGGCTCTGTTGCTATGGTAATTATTCCATTACCTAGGTGACAGTGTTCAAATGATGTCATTGTTAAAGTGATCTAAATCATGAGACATTTTTAGTTTTAGTATGGTTAGACAGAGAGCAAAACTAGCAAGTGGTACAAAATCAAGAGGGCTAGAAGAATCCTCTTATTAAACAAGGTGTTCAAAATGAGAATTAGAAAGTGAAAGCTCAAATGAATTTCTTCAGTTTTACCTCTGCTTTTAGTTGGGTCAATACCCTCATCAACATTTTACAGAGCTGAGTAAAGAAGATTTTATGTGTAGAGAAGCATAAAAAGAAAGCAAATTATTCTAGGGGAAGAATGATAGAAATTGCATCCTATTTACTAAAATATATTTTTCTTACTTATATCTTCAGTTGAACCTCATGCATAATAGTTGCCAACCAAAAAATGCCGTTCACTTTCACCGTGGTGCCATGATCTACTTCTTAACCAGAGAGCAGTATACAAAAACATAAACAAAGAGGAAAGGGAATCAGGAGCTTAGGTGGAGAAAACATCAGAAACTTGGTTGCTGATCCCTGTTCAGCTTATGATGAAAGAGGAATTAGAGGAAAAAAAGGAAGTAGCAGGAAAGGTGAATATGAGTTTCAAAGTTTATCGAACTTCAGTGGGTCTTGTGAGGAGTAACTACCCTGTGCCTATGTTGTGTTCTGTTTCATCTAGAGGACTTTTAGGTGTTGGCAGGGACACAGAGCATACCACCACCCAAACAGGTGACAGGGAAGCTGTCTTTCAGGCTCAGAGGATTCTACAGCCAACCATGCTCCAATGACCCAGGTGAACTACTACCCACAGGTAGTATCTTACCAATACCTTCTTTATGATGGTGGTAAAGCATTTCTTTAGAGATCCTTTTTCTCTTCTCTCCTGGTGTCCTCTCCTGTATATTAGCCTGCCTATTCCCTCATGTAATAAGGGTTGAATTAAGAAGATTGAAGTGAATGGAGATATCCTAGCCATCTATTTTATAGGTAAGTCTAAAAGTCCGGAGAGGTTCATTGACTAGAGCAATGATAAAAACTAAGAGCTGGAAGAAAAATGTATACCATGTAGTGGTCTCAGCAATTCAAATCCTGAACACCTACTAACACCCTCTAGTCTCTAGCTCTGACACTTCAATGTAGAAAAATTCACTACAGTTGGTGGCAGTGCATTCCATTTTGGCCAAGTCGACAAAATTCATTCAGGGCAAAACAATTACAGAAGCCTGTGAGAACTTAATGTGTTAGTCTCCACAATATCGGACTTTTTTAACAGGAGGATGGAAAGCGCAGTTATTCCCAAAGGTCAGGTGGCAGAACTCCGGGCACCATAGCACTTGGGCTGGTGTTTGAGGAATGGGTTTGGGGAAGAGAAAACTCTCCTGGAAACCCCACAAGTCACACCACCGTGGGCCACTACTCTCTTTATTTATGTGTAAAGGTCGAGTTTGGCTCTAATTTGGGGGACATGATTACATACTGTTTACACATGTGTTTTCTGACAACAGTATGAATCAGGCAGAACAGGAAGATGATGAAGAGGCATAAGGTCAACCAGGGAAACAACAGCTGCTGGGGCATTACCTCGCTCTGTGAAAAATGATAACGAATTCGTTAATTGCAGTGTATCAGGCAACTCCCAGAGCTAACATGGAAGGCTTTCCTTGATTCATAATCAGTCTTTATTCAATTAACAGCTTTATGCACATTATTCTCGGTGTGTAATACATGACTTGACATTGCACCTGGAAGATAGTTCCTACAAGAAAATGTGTTATGTGAATATTACTTTACAATGCTCGGTAGCTTCAGATTCTAACAGGTTTCTTGCTTTCCCCAAGGGATGGGGGAGAACATATTAAAGCCTGGAATGTAAATGTCTAAAACTCAAAATAACTTGTCAGATTGAACCACCAACATCATAAATCAAGCATATTAACAGCATCTGATAAAGCTTATCTGCTTCATATCACCGGGGAGGCACTTGCTAGCAGGGCCTTTGCAGATAGAATTTTCAGTAGATGCCATCGTTAGAACTCAGTGAAATAGCCATCCACGGGAACAGCTTGCAGCCATAGCTTCCGTATTGTAATTACAGAAATGATTACAGTAGCAAATATTAAAAACAGTGTAGTTATACATAATTCCTACAACAGGCAATCTAATCTACCAGCAGTAAAAACAGTAATAAGAGCATTGCCCAGTGATGTGACAAAGCAATTTGCAGTCAAGATGCCTAACAATAACATAAGTTTTCTTACAGCTGGATTCATTGTGAATACGGTTTGCTTACCATCCTGCTTGAGGGAGCTTAATTAAGACCTGGGCGATAACCATGTCGGCTAATGTGTGATACTAATAGACTTTTCACACAAAATGATATGATTCCTGTCTTCCCTGAAAAGCTACAGCCTTGGCAAAGGATAATAAAGCCTCAGAAGGAAGGCAGCACTTGCTTCAGCCAGAGAGTGAAACTGTCCATGTACATCAACATGATCAGTTCCTTAATCCTTTGAACCCCATTTTTCTCCCTGGCATTTTATGCTCCTCTTAGCACTCACCTGTCTCTACGTGTTATTCTACTTATTTGTATCCATACCAATGTCCCCTTATTATAGTTTAAGTTCTTGGATGGAAGACACTATAACTGATTCATGTTCCTAATCACTCCCTCCCCAGAGAGCCCATCACTCTGCTACAAAGTAAATGCTATCCATGTTGGTCAAATTAAATTGATGAACCTGAGGTGTCAAGTTATATAATATAAATTGAACGTTACTCTGAAACATCACACAAAGAAAACATAATCTATAGTATCTGAGCCCTAATGGGAATGAGTTTGCTCATTTAAAGTAGTAATTCTCAACCCCCTCTGCTCATATCATCTGTAAGGCTTTAAGAAAATCCTCATTGTGAGGTACCATTCCAGATCATTTATGTAAACATTTCTAAGAGTGGGGTTAGGGCATAGGGATTTTTAAAGCTTCCCCAGGAGTCAGAGTTGAGACTCAAAAGGGATGAGTAAACACACAATGAGAGCATAAGCATGGATAATATCTGACTTATTAGAAGTGAAGAAATAACTTCCTTTGCTGGGTGTCTATGGACATGTGCTTCATTCTCTAGGTCTCAGTTGGTTCCACTGTAAAATCAAGGGAGTTAGTTATATATACAGTAATCCCTGAGCTATTTTTCATAATAAAATTATATGGGTACATAACAACACCAGCATCACCACCACCAGATTAGTGCCCAACTGCAGGCTACAGAGTGTTAGTCCCCAAGAGTGGGTACCAGAAGTTTGTATTTTTAAAAATTCTCCAAGTCACAACTGCTCTTTGAACAAGAATGATGGGACAGGGTGACCTTGTGGTTTGCTCTTAGAATACAAGATAAGCAAGAGAAAAACAAAGGGTTTTCAAAAAGCAGTGTAGTCCAGGTCTTGATTGCTAAATGTCATCTTCCAACACAAGGAACCAGGATTCCTTGGAGAAATGGCTAATTCTGTGGCAGGGAAAGAGATTATACAAATAAACTTTGAGCATTTTGTAAGGCCAGAAAGTAATGGAGTTTTCAGAAAGCCAAATAAGGTGTGCATGCCAAAGAGAGCAGGAAGCCAACCTGGAACAGTCTCCAATGGCCAAAGGCGAAATGATTTGACCAACAAAATATTACTGATTCTAACCCAAAGCATAAAGTAAATGTCCATGATTCCATTCTAATATAAATGTTTGAATGAATAAGTACATGGGGGAGCAGGGACAAAGCCCCCTTAGGGAAGAATCTAAATAATCTATGTAGGTATTTTCTCCACTAGAGAGAACAGAGTATGGAGAGGAAAAATAATCACTTTACAGTGGAGAATCATGGCAGACACTACCTTAACCAAGGGGTGAGTGGTGTTGCTATCATGTGTCCTCATGTAGGATGCCATGAGAAGGGCTTAATCTCTGTGGTCTTCTTCCCCCAGCCTATAACCCCAGTTCAATCAAGAGAGAACATATCAGATAAACCCAAATTGAAGGGCATTCTAGAAAGTACTGAACCAATATTACTAAAAATGGCCAAGGTCATGGATAACAGAAAAGACTGAGAGACTGTCACAGAGCAGAGGGGAAATGATAACTAAATTCAGAGTGTGATTTAGAATTGTACCCTGGAACAGAAAAAGGACATTGGTGGAGAAACCGATGAAATCTGAAAAAAAAAAAGCCTGTAGTTTAGTTAATAATAATACACCAGTGTTATTATTTTTTTAATTTTCATAAATCTATCATGGTTAATGTAAGATATTAACATTAGGGAAACTGGGTAATGGATACATGGCACCTCTCTGTACTATCTTTGAAACTTTTATGTAAATCTAAAACATTCAAAAGTAAAAATGTATTTAAAAATGTACACAAAAAAGTAAAGTAAATGTAGGCATGAAAAATACGATTATGAACAGATACCATTAATATTTAATATCGTACATATCCAACTTAAAAAAATAACTTGCACTTATTAAATCAGTCTGGTCTTAAAGCCACCAGGTTAAATTAGCATCGCGTACATTGTTCTCAGTGTGGCACCAGCGTGTCTTCCTGCCCTGCTTCCCAGGAACCAGTTAGCAGGAGGCACATTTCCTCATTTAAAAAATAAACCATATCAGGTGCATCTAATTAAGGGTCCAAAAGCGTGTCGATTCTGGGTGAACTCACCATATGGTTGTAATGTGCTGTAAATATTTCATAATGATTTACACAAAAGATTTCTCTTGAGGCCTGGATCCCATCTTAGAGCAGAATGAGACCCATGCTTACTAGTGACAGTTAGTATCCTTTTGTTATTTCATTTTACAAAGTTAAAATTTCTCCAAATATAAAGGAAATCTCTTAGCTAAAGATGTGTCACTGGCATAACTTCAAATTAGAAATTCCAGTTGCCGATTTTTGCTGGTCTTATTTCCTAAATATTTTTGGAAAGCAGCTTTTTTGCTAGTTTTATCTCAAGCCCTTTAACATCTCTCTCTCCCCCTATTCTGTTCTGCTTCTTTCCTCTATCTCTAGTACTGCTATCTCACCCAGAGTGGTCCAGTCTAAGTTGCAAATATGGCTTTGCCACTTCCCTTAGGATAACCCTCTTGCATCTATCTACTAATTATATGTTAGACCAAACTTCTCGGCATGGCACACCAATTTTTCATGGTATGATCTTTATTAACTCTTTAGAGACTGTGAAAGGGAAAGAGCAGCTGTTCCTCTCATAATAAGTCATGCTCTATATTACTAAAGTACCTATTTTCTAAATACAACATACAGCTATATGCTTGTCTTCTATATTGTGGTTTCTTGTGCTATTTTGCTGCTTTAGTAAATCCTTAATTATATTTCAATGGTCATTGGAGGTCCTCTCTTCTATGAGGTTTTCCTTAACAATACTTTCCAACTACTCCTCCCCCTGCAAACAAGCATTGCCTCATTTTTTCTGCTTCAATGTCATCTTGGATATACCACTATTCCGAACACTGCAGTGTACAAGTGTCTTTCTTTCCACTAGACAGTAAGTGTCTATCTTATCCATCTTTGTATCCCCAGGGAAGAACACAGAGTCTGGTATACAGAAGAGACTAAAAATTATATTGAGCTGCTCTAAACAGAAATTCCTGCTCATTTAAATGAAAATAAATATTTTATTTCTCAAGGGACTCTCTAATTATCTAGAATCACTATGTATCTGCAGGGCTAAATTTAAGCATTTCCTCTCTTCATACATTTTCTCTGTAAAAAACAATGGTTCAAACTTGCATCACCTGTCAACTCTTTCCACTTAGTGTCAATCTCACATTTTTTCTTTCTACCTCAGTGTCCAAGATGAATTTTAAATAAGTCCATTTTTATAATCCTTTTTCTACTTCTTCCCCAGTGCTTGATTACATAAGATTTCTATTCATCTATAATCTAGGCTCTATGCTATGAACTGAGCATAGATATCCAAGTAAGATCAATTTCTAACCTCAGGGAGCTTGTAGTCTATTGATGGAGGGAGCCATATACACTGTGATGGAGCTAAGACCACATGTGCCTGGGGAACAGGGGCAGAGCTCCTAAATCATGGAAGGTTTCCTTGAGAAGATGGCACTTAAGCTGGGATTGAAGGATCAATGGAAGTTCCCTAGCTGAGGAAGGAGGTGAAGGGCATCACAGATGGAGAGAGACACATCTGAGAAGGGACAGCAAGTGAAAGTAATGGTGGCAGAAAGTAGCCCAATTATTTAGAGATCTCAAAGTAGCTGATATACATGGGATGGAGGGTGCAAATGAGATTGTACAGAGATAATAGGTCAGAGATAAATCTTGAAGGCCCTTGTGACTAAGTTTGGGTATTTGAATTTTAGGCTGGAAGCTACCAGGGGGCATTGAAGAATTGTAATCACATTTATGTATTGAAAAGGTCTCTGCAGATGCTGAAAGGGGGCTGGAGAGGAGAGGAGTAAAGAAGAAAGAAGACAAGTTATTCAGGCAGGAAAATATTAGGGCACGAATAAAAGGTGTGATGGTGGATGTAGAAAGTAGGGGAACCACACAAAGGTAGCATTTATAGCACTGGTGACCAGTGAGTGAGGACTTGATTTAGGTGACTCCAAATTTTCTGACTTGGACAGCAGGGCCAATGGTAATGCCATTTCAAAGACAGGGATACTACAGGGGGAGCATGTTTGAGGAAGAAAATTATGTTAAGTTTAAAACATGTTTGGATTAAGACCATTCAGAGCAATACATGAAAAAGGCAGTTGGATACTTTCTAGAGTTGGCCAAGTGGTCTACTTATCAATAACACATTGAGAAGCTACACATTTAGGCAAGATATTCAAAGTGAAAAAATAAGAATAATATGTAAAGATAGGGCATCAAGGTTGGAGACCTGATGAACACCAAGATTCAAGGAAAGAGGAATCCTAACTGATTAGTGAGAAGGCATAATGAGAAGGTCAGAGAAATCCAAGAGAGAGTAGTAAAATGGCATAAAAAGTATAAGTGACAATTTTGAAAATGCAAGATGTGCAGTCAACAATATCAGAGACCACAGAGAAGTTAAATAACTTAAGGTTAAAACTATTCTCCACTGACATATTTAACTATTTGCTTGGTTCATATAAAAAACTTGCAGATATTATTCACATTTGGACTTTAGCCTTATTTGGTATGTATAATGATCCTCACGACTAAAGAAAGAATTAATATCATTACTTTTGTCAACTCACTATCATTTGGTCATCAGAAATGCTTAGTCATCCCAGTGTCAGTATGTAAGAAATCACATAATTCCAAAATCTGATTCCTACATATTGTGCATTAGGAAATGTCTCTGCAGAGGCCAAGAGAGGGACTTACACAATTCAGAGCATTCTAACACTAGGGTATGCCCCACTCCCCCCCCCTTTTTTTATAACCTTACTTCAGTCAGGAAGTCTGCATTCTAAACCTAAATATGTTACTAACTGGTTGTGTACTCTAGGGGAAATCACTTACTCTCTTTAGACATTTTTTTTATTAATGGATGAATTATGGGACTTGACTTCTGTTATGAATGGACTGAGATAAATCATGGTCTGGAAGAGCTAATTGATGTTTCTCTATTGACTTTTTATGCTGAATTTTCACCAAGTATACAATCTTTTTTAGAATTTATTTCTCTCTCTTGATGGGAATGGGCCTTTTTTACCAATACCCTTGAACCTGCCTACTTCCTAAATACTTGTTTCACTTTTGCTTCACTTTTCTTCCTACTCTCTGTGTTAGGCAGAGCTCCTTTTCCCTCTATACTTCCAAAATATATTTTGCAAAACTCTGTTATAGCATTTATTACAATTTGCACTAATCGTAAGACAATATGCTTATTGAGTCGAAGACTTTATATTTGAGTATTCCAAGCATATAGCACATGTCTGACACCAACTGGTGTTTAGCATACATATAGGAATTATTCAGTCAAAGGAATCAGGCACTGTCTTATGTTCAGCAGGGAGAGCGATGTCTAGCTCAATTTGCCCCGAACTCTGAATGAAACTGAAGATCTATGGATCTCTCATTGTGTAAAGATTGACAAGAGATCATGAGACTCAGGACTCTATAAATGGTTTCCAGGGAAGTTTATTGGGATGCTCTATTTAATTAAATGGTGAGGTGGAATCACCAGCAATGAGATCCTAGAGGGCAGCCAGTCTATCCACTTTGAAGCAATGCATATTGAAGCATAACTCTTCTGGGTAGGATCTATGGGGAGATGGATGATAACAGAATACCTTAACAATTGCCGCTGATGGGCTCAAAGGCAGCAGGAAGGATGCTTTATTAAGTGCCTGGTACAATGAATTCCAAATAGGGCAGAGCCACCATCCATACAGAGAGCAGTGTTAGCAAGCTGACTTACCTAGGGAAGGTCTGAAAGGCACAAAGACAATGTCCAACTCTCAAAATGAGATCTGTCAGGCTAAGCAAAATCAGCCTTGGCATGCATTAGGTATTTTGACATCACTCATTTTGAGTCAATTCCACAGAATCTTAGCTGGTGGATGGATGCCTCTTTGTGTCATAGTATTGTGTGTTGCTGTGCAAGTATCTAGCTGCTAGTAAGCGTGTATAGGTGCTGATATATTAATGTGTTTTATAACCCATTATAGAAATGGGTAATTACCACTGGATACTGAATAGATGTGCTATGTGAGATGTAGACTATAAAGTAGATTTAAAGATAAAGATATTACTAACTTCTAATTTTTGGTCCTTTTATCAATTAGACTTTTATTTAGCAATAAACTAAAATAGTCTGACCTCATTTCTTCTCATAAATATTCTCATATATCTCAGGGATATTTTGGCTTTAACTGGAAACCAGTTATAGGTATCTAGTTCTTTAAATATTTATAACTGGATATGGCAGGTTTCGCTCTCACTTGTAAGAGGCATTCTCTTTAATCAAAATATCAACTAATCTTTCTTTTAGAGATAGTTTGTAATGATAATAATGGGAGTTTCTATAAAAATCTTTAAAACATGAAACAGCATTTTAACAATAAATACAGAAGTAAACACATTCAAATCTTAAATATATAGTGAGCACCTACCATGTGCAAAATACCATGTAAATGCAGGAGAAACATAAGAATATCAAGATACTTCATGACTTCAATATTTAGTAGAAAGGAAAATGCTGGAGACAAATAACTGTGGTACAAGATAGAAAGGGATATATGTGATAAGAACCATAACATTTTGCTAAATGAATAGACTATAGTCAAGTTAGAGTGATCATTTGAAATGATGTAATTACGAATTAGGTAACCATTACTACTTGAGCAATTTTTATTTCAAAGCAATGTACAAGGTTCTATGGTGAAATATAGGTAAAAGATAAGACTTCTTTTTATCCTTCAGAGAGGAATTTAGGTCATAAGGCCATTTTAATAAATAAAATCACTAAAAAGTAGTCTAGATGCTTTAGAACTCCAGAAAATGGTAGAATCTAAACAATATTCATTGAATATTATTTAAACTAGGCATTATACTAATTTCCAGAGTACTGACTCTGAAACGTGTCGTCCCACATACAAGCAGTTAAGGGGGGAGAGGAGGGTAAGAAAATACTCTTTAACATAGGAAGTAGCAAAATGTCAAACTTGGAACTCAATATGAATTGAGAATCTGAATAAGTGCAAAAAGGATTTAACCTAATTTACTAGAGCAGCATGCTGTACAGGCATATGGCAATGGAATGAGATTCCGTTCAGGGACCATTGCTTACCATTATTCTTCATTTCTCTGTGACTTAAGCCACACTTTGTGAAGGAAAGTACCACCCAGTGCTAATATACTTGCCCTTTGATTCTAAAGATCCATAGAAGTTCAGCACTAAAACTCAAACAAGGAACATTTTCTTTTTGTTATTTTCAAAAAATTATGACAATTCAACCTCTTCCGAAGAGCTACTGAGCTGCAGATAAAGACCATTTCAAACCAGGGGAATAATAATTACCACTTCTAATCTTTTGACAGCACTGCCTGCAGCTAAAATGACTAGCAGAACTCACTTTCTGGGTACAAGGGAGGAAGTGCTCATACCTGACGGTACTCAAGCTGTGCTATTTGACAACCCAAGATCTTGAGGTAACTTGGAAAATATATTCGGTAAAGCAGATGTTTTTCTATATGATATGAAACACCCAAGAGCTTCAAATTCTATTTTAAATACTCAAAATGTAATATAATAAATTCATCTTATTGTTAGAAAATTAAGTTAGGTTTTCAAAGTGTGGACCCCTGCCCTTCAAGCTTAGAATCATTTCGGGGACTTGCTAAACATACTTATTTCTAGGTTTCATTCATTTCTATTAAATCTAAAGGTGGAGGCTAGACAACTGAACTTAATCTGCTCATATAAGTTTGTTATTCACTTATCTAAGTTGGAGGATGTCCCATAGAAAGATTAAAAACACACAGAAAATCTTTGGGAAATTCAAATAGCGTTGATAACTAAGGGTATCATATATGATATGCCAAAAGAAAACAGTTAACTTTTTCTGATTATCTACTAAATGTATTGCATTGTTCATATAGAAGCAACCCTCTAATTATATAGCAGATAAACCACATTGAGAAGGGCTTCCCAGGAGACTGAAGGAGCATAAGAGCTGCCTTCCACACATAAATGTGGTTAATTACTATCAGATACTTGGATCCTTGCAGATGAAAAGAAAATCTGGCAACAATCCAATACTTCACACACACGCTGCCTTACGAGACAGCCTGAGATGCCTGCCAGGAGTCATCTCTATCTTGTCAACAACTTCCTTTTTCCCTCCATTCTGAAGCCATCAATTCCTAGAGGTGATAAATGATTGTTGCCTGCTGGGAATTTGTGGTTGATTCATAAAGAATATATGGAGCATTTAATTGTGAAACTTAGTGTTTATAAACTACTTTTGAAAAAAAAAAGAATTTCAAACTATCCAGAAATAAGTTTCCATTATGAAGCTCTGAAAAACAGGAAATGGGAACAGGTAAACACCTCACCACATTTCAGCAAAGCCACACTAGGTAAATGCTTTCTGGACAAAGCAAATTTAATGAGAGCCTGTACACATCAACTTGTCCATGAACTTAAGATCCAAAAATGGTGTTATTGATGCACTCAGGTGACTAAGTTATAAGAATCAAAGATAATGCATTCCCTCTAAAGTTTCAAATAGAAACTCCATGTATACAGATGTTTTTGTTCTTCAACAAAGAGTGAAGCGAAAAATAAGAACAGTAACAACATGGAGCGTGTGAAAGATTTTATAACAACAAGTAGTGGAATTTATATAGGATAAGTATACTGGAGGAAAGGATCACTACAGGAAGCAAGAGATGATTTTACATTGCATGTGCTTTGTGTTCTCAATGAAATATAGGAAAAAATTCAGCGTAATAAATAAGACACAAAACAGATTACAATGGAGCTGTCAGGGAGAAGAAAATAAAGTAGGAAAACCAAAAACACAAAAGGAGAATTAAACTTTGCATTGGATATATTAAGAGGAAATTTTTTATTGGAGAAAATAAATCAATAAAGAAAATGTCAGTTAATCTTTGAAGAAAAAAAGCACTTTAGAAATGCACGTGGGGAATAAACACATTCCTCTCAGTCTTTGAGAGAGCAGTTGTACCACACAGAAATAAGGGAAAGTAAATGGGTGCAAGTTGGTGCTGGTAGGAATGTAAAATGGTGTAGTCACTATGGAAAGTATTATGGAGAGCACTTAAAAAACACACCACAAACTACCCCATAATCTAGCAACCCAATACATGAGAATTTACCCCAAATAATTGAAATCAGGATTTTGAAGAGATATCTGCACTCCCATGTTCATTGCAGCATTATTGACAATAGCCAAGTGGTGGACCTAACTGTCCATTAAAGAATGAATGAATAAAGAAAGTGTAATATATACATACAATGGACTATTATTCAGCCTTGAAAAAGAAGGAAGTCCTGTTATAATCCACAATGTAGATGAACCTTGAAAACATTATGTTGACTGAAATAAACCAGCCACCGGAGGACAAATAATGCATGATTCCCCTCACATCCAGTATCTAAAGCAGCCAATCCCATAGAAGCAGACAATACAATGGTGGGAGGAGGGGGAAATGAAGACCTGCTATTCAATGGGTCTAAAGGTTAACCAGGCAAAACAAAAATACAAAATACAGGTACATACAGGTAACTGTACTGTGTACAACATTTTTTTGAGTGTAGAGTTCATGTTATGTGTTTTTTACCACATTTTTCTTTCAAAAAGTGGACTGTATACTTTCCAGTTCTGTTGAATACTGTTCATGGTTGCCCATTGTGGGTCAGAGGCATGAGGAAGGGGGAAATCAGGGGCTGCAAAAAAAAGTGTTTTCCTTTTTTTAAAAAATATATTTTATTGATTTTTTTTACAGTGAGGAATGGAGAGGGATAGAGAGTTAGAAACATCAATGAGAGAGAAACATCAATCAGCTGCCTCCTGCACACCCTCTACTGGGGATGTGCCTGCAACCAAGGTACATGCCCTTGACGGGAATGGAACCTGAGATCCTTGAGTCCGCAGGCTGATGCTCTATCCACTGAGCCAAACCGGTTAGGGCTCCTTTTTTTGTGTTTTTTGTTAATTCTCACCTGAGGATATTTTTCCATTGATCTTTTAGAGAGAGAGAAAGAGAGAGGGAAAGACAGAGAGAAACATTGATGTGAAAGAAAAACATCAATTGGTTGCCTCCTGCACACTCCTCTACCAGGGCCAGGGCCCAGGAGGAGTCTGCAACCAAGGTATGTGCCCTTGACCAAAATCGAACTTGGGACCATTTGGTCTGCAGGCAAATGCTCTATCAACTGAGCCAAAGCGGCTAGGGCAAGTGTTTCCCTTTTAACTTTATGTACAATGTTACTTTCTTAAATTTTTAAAAACAAGCATGCCATTATGTGTTATTTTTGTAATATAGAAATTAAACAGCATGTTCCCAGTTTTTTAAAAAACATGGGTTATTCCCATCATTTTAGCCCTCTGAGCGCAATAGCCTTCTGTCCTTAGGTCAGTGAGACAGCATGGGGTTATCCCCGTGGATGAGTGTGTTTTGGGTGCCTCCAGGAATTGAGGAAATGAGGATCGGGTGCTTTTGCAGACTCACCGTATCCACTGTGTAACGGATTTAGGCCAAAGTTTTGCTTGTTTCCTGACTCCCATAAGTGTCCTTTCGGATGGGTAGCTGCAGAGGTGGTTTCAGTGTTCCTAGGACTGCCTCAGTTCCGAATCACCGTCTTATCCTAGAAAGCCTGTTTCCCTCTTCCTTGGGCACAGTCAGCGTGGTAAATAATTGCAGGTCTTTTAGCAGGAGGATAGGAAGAAAATCACTGGCTATACCCATGGCAACAAGATCCTGCCTCCTCTTTGTGCCCAGCATTTCCTGTCTGTGAATTAGGTCAGGTCTTGGAATTGAGTGGGAGGCTCTGATTATTGTGGGGCAAAACTGTTCTCTTTTCACCATATTTTTATTCTATACATAATGCATTATATATAATATACAATATATATCTATTTATTTTATATATAAAATAGAGGATTGTATTTGTTAATTTTCTAATGTTAAATCAATTGTCATTCCTGGGATAAATTCAACTTGGTCCTGCGTTGTTGTATTTACCATATCTTGCTAATATCTTTATTTTCATCTGTGTGGACAAGTGAAATTGCTATGTAGTTTTTATTCATAAAGTGATCTTTCTGGTACTGAGAAAATGGTATCAAAGCTTTGACTTAAGTAGTTCCCTCTTTACTTATTTTCTGTATAGATTTTAATTTTGTTTTCTTAAATATTTGACAGAACTTTCCAGGGGAATCCACTTATGGCTTAACTGTTTTTTGTGCAAATATTTTTGACTACTATATTTTTTTACTGGTCATATCCATGAACTTTTCCATTTCTTGATCTAGATCATTGATGTTAATTTTTCTAAAAATTTAGCCTTTGTCTCTGAGTTTGAAATTTTCTAGAATGAGATTTTTCAAAGTATGTTCCTACTTCCTCTTAATACATGCAACATTGTTGTGTCTAAATACTAAATTCTCATCTTTGATCATGACTTTCTTCTCTTTAACTAGATAAAATTAGTTACACCTAATTTTACCAGAGGTTTGTCAATTTTATTAGTCACTTATAAGAAACAACTTTGACTTCATTAATATTCTCTACTATTTTAGTTTCTTTTCTATTTAATACATGTATCTTATTTTTATTATTTCCTTTCTTCTACTTTCTCTGTATTCATTTTGGTATCTAGACAGTTATTGAGAAATATATAAATATCTCTATTCTTTAATTCCCCTTATTGCTAACATTTACAAATTTGTATAACACAGATGGTACCTAGAAGAGCAATGTGGCACTTTATAAAAAATTACAAGTTAATCTAAAATATGCGGTTCTCTTTTTGTGATGCTAGGAGTCAGCAAGGAAAGGCAAGCTATGGAGGGGCAGACCTTGGTTACACAGACAGATCTTCTGTTGCACTGTTGCTTGTGACACCTTGGAAAGCTGTCCTGCAATTAGAGTTTATAATTACAGTAGAATTGGTTGGGAAACTAGAGAATATTGCTCTGTGTTAGCTGCTTCTTCTTCTTCTTCTTTTTTTTTTTTTTTAGTTTGAACAGTGATATTGCAATGTAGGCAAGTTAGAATGAGTGGCTCTGAAGAAGCAGTGTTAGTAGTAGATAAAACTGCAACCTTAAGTCATTTCCAAGCAGTTCCTATTATGAGTTTTTAGCCAGACAATGAAAGTGAGCTCAGATAAGATGTGTAAAAATCAGATTAAGATGTGAGCTTCCAGTCTATTAAAGATAGAGTCAAAGAGGCCACTAAATTAAAGACCAGTGTGTTTAAATATAAAAATATATTTTGCTTATGATTATTTAGACAGAATTGACTAGAAGCCTACTAATTTTTTTAAGGAATTGTATTGCCAAAGAAACATAAACCACCTATACAAGCTTGTCATTTTTCTAAGCTTAAAGCAAAACTCTGCCCCCCAACCTGTACATCAAGATGTGAACTACATAAACTACCCAGCTTCTAAAAAGAACACAATTTCCCGTGGTTTGATTATGAAGAATAAGGAAAGTCTCCCAGAGAACTAAACCAGGGGCCATATCCAGAGAGCATTATGATGAGCTGCCACATGGATTAACCTTGGAACTTAATTCAGCGACAAAAGATTTTTCACCACTTTTGCCCAATAGGATTCAATAACTGCTATGAATTTCCCATGCTTCCTTCCAAAAGACAGTTTTAAATGCATTTGTGCTATTTTTGTTCCACCATTTTATGTTGGTGTAGAGAAGGGAAAAATACATTTTGTTTCATGTCTTAATATCCTGAACTAGTTGAGTCACTTCAGGGAGGAATTATCTTTCTTGGAATAGTCAGTCACGTCCTCTACAAGACAGACAATTCCAATGTTGCATCCAGTTCAAAGTCCACCTCTGAGTGGATGTGTGGTCCTCCCCCTCAGGTCTTTAATATATATATATATATATATATATATATATATATATATATATATATATATTTAATAAATATATATATATATATTTCAGAGAGCAAGGGAAATGGTGAGAGAGAGAGAGAAACATCAGTGATGAGAGAGGATCGTTGACTGGCTGCCTTCCTCACACCCTACACTAGGATCAAGCCCACAACCCAGGCATGGGAATCAAACTGAGACCACTTGGCTCATAGGTTGATGCTCAACCACTGAGTTACGCCAACTGGGTGCCACCTCAGGTCTTGATGCTCCTAATGTTGCAGTTTGGTGTGTAGGGAGAGGGGATTTGAATTTTTAGGGGAGAGATAAGCAATAGAATGTGGCAAGGACTGAGAGGTGCCCCTCACATATCCAGTATCCTGCGATAACTTTAGGGAGAAGGCACGTGGTTGCACACCTAGCCGACCTTGCATGGATTGTGCCTGTGCCCTGGCCAGTAGTGACAAGTCTATGTAACATAACTTCTGAGGTTGTGCATCTAAAAGAAGCAGCATGACTGTCCCTTTCTTTTTCCCATTAGCTTTTCCCGCTAATTGGCTGAATGTGAACTGGCTTAGCAGGAGAAGAAAAGTTATTTAAGATTTGCAGGTATGTAATAAAGATGATTTAGCAACACTAAATAAAGCCGTTGGTCTCTGAAACAGTGAAACCTTCTATAAGCTCTAGACGACTTATTGTTGGACTACTACATGAGAGATATATGAACTTCTATTTTGGCCTTCATTATAAGGAATGAATCTACATCCTAACTGGAATAATGCTAATGGAAGTAATTATGATGTCTGTGTGAATGTAACTGAAAAGTTTTCCATTATTCTTTCTACACATTTAGAAACTTAGTATTTAAACTTGAACAACATTTGAAGCTATTTGTGAAGATAGCCCTGCTCCCTTTTGATGTGAAACAGATACAAGGTCAAAACCCCAAGAATACTTCGAATAGTCATTTCTTTCCACTGGATTTCTTTTCCCGCATTAGGAGTTCCCCACACTGTTTGAGGCTATGTTTCAGTGGTTATTGTAGTTCTTGTTTTCTGCCTTATCTCCCTGAATTTAGTAAAATCTCTATGCTTTTCATGGTACTGAATATGATAAATCACATTATACTCAAGCTATCTGGGAACCAACCACTGGCATTTAAGATAAATTCTGCAGCAAAGCCCTTTTCTCATCTACCACTAATCTTTTTGCCTTCTTCAGTCTATGACTAGTTGGAAATAATATTGGTTTGGTGTTGAGATTCCAGAAAATACAGAAATTCAAAATGCATGATGGTTGATAAAAATAAATTTTATCAGGAAAATGAGAAAATGTCTTCATAAAATGAACTTTAGAAAGCTATAGGAAACAATCTGGGTATTTAGCTAGAGGATGAATACTTAGATGACTATATTAGACCAGCAGAAAAATCTATTTTTTCTTTTTGGATTCTGTATTACATGTAGAATTTCAAAACCCTTAACCTCCAAAAGCCTCCCAAATGCATCTTAATAGCTGGTGATTTTCTGTGGTTTAGTCTCTACTTCCAAAAACAATTATACTCTTCAGGTAGATGAACAAACTGAGTTATTGCACATGTACAGGTCATTTTTTGAGCTGCTAATGGAAATTGGACTGGATTTTTGAACCCTTTCTGAAAGCAGTTTAATTCCATGTTCACTGCACTGTCCATACCAGAAATTTTTCAATACTATATATGAAGTGTTATTTTTCATGACTGACTTTCACAGTTTTCTTATCCTGTTTTTAGAGAGCTGTGTTTTTCTCCCCCTCCCCTCCCCCCAAAAAAATCTAACCTTTGGCGTCACATTTCTAGCTCTTAGGTAGTATGTGTGCATTATACAGCTTTGCACACTTGAGGAACATGCACATGATAAGTTCAAATCATGTAAACTCATCGAGCATGTGAATAGGAAGTGCTGCAAAGAGAAGAGGCATAGAGATTATTCCTCACACGGTCAGCCCAGTTGGGTTCTTCACAGATGTGTTTGTTTTGTGTTTACTTTATTATGGATTTATGTAATAATTTTAAGGGCTATTTGTATGTGATAAATGAAACGTAATTATTAAAATGATGTATTCACTTCTATTTAACTAAAGTGAAAACTCATATCATAGCAAATCATCTGGCTATAGATTGGATAATATGCCAGCACCGATTCTCTTTTTCCTGGGCATGCAGCAACAGATCTTGCATGTCTTTTGCTATCATACTTTTCCAGGGTTTGGCTACTCTGAAAAAGAGAGTGAAAAAGGCATGATAATCGGCTTCTCTTCATTCTTCCCAAAATTATGTTTTCCTGTTCCATTGTTTCAAGGAAAAGAGAATTTGGATTTTTCTAGCTCTTTCCATTAATGCTTAAGGAAAGACATATGTTCTTAAAAACACCAGTTAAACCAGAAAGCAAAGAGTTTGGCAGTGACTCAGTGGGTCAATCAATCAATGCAGTACATCTTTCTAACTTTATGGTATGTTGACATAATAATAATAAGTACTATTATTATTCCATAACTACCCAATCAATAGGATGAGGTTTCTCAGAGACCATGCTTTTTGCTTCATTTGTTTTCTACCCCTGCCTCTCCCACAACCATTTAACAACTAGTTAGAAGATCCACATCTATGCTCTTCTGCTCCATTGTAAGTAATAATAATAATAAATAATAAAACATTGTGCCACTGATTAGCTAAGTGAAACTCATCATTTCCTCTTTCCTGAATCAAGTCCACTTCCTTTTAAACTGCTATCTTGTTGCCATTAAATCACTTGAAGCTGGAAATCTTCTGCATGTTCAATGTTCTTTTGCAACACACACACACACACACACACACACACACACACACACACGCACGCACACACACACCCCACTTCTCTCTATCTCCTCACCTCAAAGCTTTATTCTGGCAGTGTGCTGATTTCCTGAAATTCTTTTCCTTCCTTGTTTGTTGCCATTCCTCCATGCCTATTTTTTTTTCTTTATTACTAGAGGCCTGGCGCAGGAAATTCATGCACAGGTGCAGTCCCTAGGCCTGCGATCAGGGCCATCTTCCCCAGCTGTCCCCAGCCAGCTCTGCTCCCCGCTATCCCCTACCCCCAGTTCCCATTTGCCATCGGGTGATCAGTGTCTGATGGCGGGGGAAGGGACCCAGAAATCAGCTGCTCCCGCTCTCTCGCCGACCCTGCTCCACCTCGCAGGTGGTCATCAGACTATTGGGGAAAGGGACCAAGAGGTGGTCAGGATGCCTCATAGTGACTGGTCCAGTGGTCATTCTGGTCATTCTGCCATTACCCTTTTATTATATAGGATGCTGAAACTTTATTAACTCTATAGATATGTGAGCATCCTCCACATTAGAAATATACAAGGTCCTAGGAAGATTTGACCCCTTTCTTTGTTCATCTTACAAAGATAACTAGTAATTGACCCTATAATTCCTTTTCTTCCTTCCCCATTGAAACCTCCATGCCCCTAGTTCCAGCCACTCTGGATCCTGTGCTGACTCCCAGATTACTCTTTCCACCTCTGATTTCTTCTCCCTCTAGTTGTCCAAGACATCAAAGTGATTTCCAAACACAGGCTTGATGATGTTATTATTCTGCTCAAACGTGCCTGACCTTCATTCTCTTTAGCATGGTATTCAAGGGCCTGTATGATTTGACTTTAGCCTGCCTTATCAGCCCCTCTTTGCCACTCCCATCTGCCAGATTTGCATCATGCAGCTTCTTCACTTGCAGGCCACTTCCCTTCAGCAAGATCTGTTTGTAACCCAATTTAAATCATAAGGAACCATAGGATCCATATTTTAATGCTAAAATTAATAAAATACCTCTCCCCTCCTCCCATCAATGCCTATTTAAAAAATAAAATAAGGAATATGCTAGATTTTAGGGTATCTCTAGTAACATAAACTTAATTGTGTCCAGATATTCTTTATCAGCTATGTAATACACACAAGATAATTGTTTTAATCTGGAGATTTAGGCTCAACATGTATGTATTTTAATTTCATTTTAAAATTCAAAGAAAATTACCTATGCTAGAGGCCATTATTCAAGGAAACACATATGCACACCCAAACACCTTATTAATGCTTTGTTTCCTCAATTACTTCTAAAGTTATTCAACTGTGACTACATTAGATTAGATAATTAACTGGAGAGTAACTTATTTAGCATAAATGCTTCAAGTACAATACTACTGAGAGCTATTTTTCTAGAATTTAGCTTTAGCTATGGCTTTAAAAATAATAGTTTGGCATTAAATTTTGAAATAAAAACCATCTGTTTCTCCAGTGGCCAGCACAGTGTAACACAGGTAGAAGTGCTCAATTGACAATTACAGAAAGCAAGTGAATTGTTATAATGCAGACAGAGGTAAACCAACACATCAACTTTCAATCAAAAAATCACTTACTGTATCTAAGGCATTACGAAGGGTAGAAAGAACAGTGCTGCCAACCAGGCACCAAGATCTATGCTGTCTGCAGAATAAGCTTATATAGCTTTGGAAAGACTAGATCACAAGTGCCCATGTGAATGGCTCAGGTACCTGCACATAAACGATATAATAATAACAGTAATGCCGAAACCCATTTGGTTCAATGGATAGAGCGTCAGCCTGCGGACTGAAGGGTCCCAGGTTCGATTCCGGTCAAGGGCATGTACCTGGGTTGCGGGCACATCCCCAGTGGGGGGCGTGCAGGAGGCAGCTGATCGATGTTTGTCTCTCATCGATGTTTCTAACTCTCTCTCTCCCTTCCTCTCTGTAAAAAATCAATAAAATATATTTTAAAAAATAATAACAGTAATAAAAAGATGATCATTAATAGTTATTGAAAATTTACAATATGCCAGGAACTATGCTAACTCTTCCAGGCACTATATCACTGAATCTTCATAGAAAGTCTGTAAGGCATGAATTACTATTATTCCCACTTCAGAAACTAAGAAGGATTCTGGAAGTTATATATACTCATAACTTTACTCAACTAGTCCAGGGTAGAGCTAGATCAAGTCATCCTGAGTTTATAACTTAATAATACTCTAAAATAGAGACTTTACTTCTGTCTTGGCATTACTAAGATGGTAGAATTAAATGATGAGTATAATCACATATATTCACTACAAGGTAAACATTTAAAAATATTTTCTTTTAGTTATCAGAGCACAATTGAGACACAATTTCTGTGTGTTTTCAGCTCATATAGGGATAGGGAGACTTCCCCAGGGATTAAAGGTCACCTTTGGTGAGAACTGGCACTTAGCCAAGTTTATTTCCACAGTGTTTTGAAGTCTTGATGTATTTATTATCATAAATACTGATAAATCTAGTGTGGCATACACGGGAAATTTCAGGTTCTAAAAATCCATCCTAGATCATTTAACAGGACTCAAAAGAACTCTGCTTCTTAATATTGCAGAAGTAACCATGGCATATTTTAAGTCACAATTTCAAAACATCATCAGTATACACAATCAAATTATTGAGTCCATAGCAAATATCAAAACAGGTGCATATATAAAGATCTACTTTGATAATTGAAATATATTTTAAATAAACAGCAAACAATATATCTTAAGCTGTCATTTCTGTGGCATTCAAATGAAAGGAGATTCATAAATGATTATGCAAATTTCAAGAAACACATTCAAATGTAGTTTAAAAGCAGTGTGCAAAACATGTAAAGATTTCTATTTCTTGTTTCCTTTGCTGAGTTAATCTACTTGTATCTCAGAAATCTAATATTTAAGAAGGAAGAAACTGGTAACTTATTAAGGAATAAACTGGCATAGATATAACTTTGTAAAGTTTCTATAAATATTTTCAGTCAATTACAGTTGGCCAGGAATTTTGAAAAATCATGATAGAAACAGAAAAATTCATAGGGAAAAAGACAAAGAAAATGGATTTTCAACCCATGAGACAGTATATAAATTAAAAGGATAAAAGGAAGGAAGATGAGATTCATCTAGTCATTATTCATTCATTCAGTAGGTTTTTTATTAAGCATATTACTGTGTCAGATACCCCAATGGACAGTGGCCTCTGCTCTCAGAGTGAGAGGTACAGAAATTTTGAGACTAATAGTCCAATTCATTATTTAACTACAACTATGATAAATGCTCAAAGGAGATGTTAGAGTGAACTCTCAGTGTAATAAGAGAGCTTGTTTTAGTGGAGGGGGCAAGAAAAAGGGGGACGTGGCAGGCACATCAAATGCCAATTCATTAATGAAACAAGGTTTGAGGCTGAGATCTCAACTAACTAGGTCAATTAGTGAAGAAGGCAGAATGTCAGATGATTTTGTGATGTGAAGAACAATAGGATATAGATAGAACTTCATGGACATGACATGGGATGGAACAATAGCAATGGAGAAACAGTAACCTCTAATATTTGTGTAGTGTTATTAGTTATGTGCCAGGCATTATCCTAGGAGCTGCACCTATATTTACTTAATTTACTTCTCATAGCAACACTCTGAGTTCAGTTTTATTTTCTCCTTTTAATGATGGAAGAACAGAGGGAGCACAACTTTCTCAGGATCATGATGTTTATCTGTAGTAGAGCTGACTTGATCCTGGGCCATCTGATTCCAGAGACTATACTGTTTGATCGCTACCCACTCAGATCGGGCTGAGATCTGAACTATCTAGGTCAATCATCCAACGAAGGGGTCAAAAGATCATTTCGTGGGGTGATTGTCCAGCATCCATGTGAGTTTCTACAGTAAAAATTTTTATAGTAAAATAAGGTAGTTGTCAGATTTGGAAGTGATTTATGGTAGGGTACTATTCAAGAAAAAATGCTGTATTTAGAAGCAATACTGCATGATGGTTATCAGACAGCCGGGATTTGATTCTCTGCTGCATCCTCCTTCCTCTCTTGTGTGAGGTTTGGTAAGTTTCTTCAGCTTTCCAAGTATCAATAAATAGCTATACAATTAGGATGATAATGATGCCTTTACTACAGGCTTGAAATGAGGTTTACATGAGATAATAAATGTTCAGTATATCTCTGCTGCAGAGTAATTGCTCAATATATGTTATGTTAGCTATTATTATTAGCAGGGGAGAAAGATTGAAAATGAATGTCAAAGAGGACATTGAATGCCTTGCATAAGAGTATAAGTGTTATTCCATAAGTAACAGGAAGCCATTGAAGTTTCCTGAAAAAAAAAAAGAATTATTTAAGCATATATGATAAATTAATATTGATATTCTATAGCTTACAAAGGGTTTCCAAACACATTATTCTAAATTAACCTTCACTTATCTTGAGGGTATGATATTTTTATTGTGATTTTACAGATAAAGGGACTAAAACTTAGGGAGCTTCAATTACTTGTCCCAGAGCTCGCAGGACTTTGTAGAAGAGCTAGGATGAAGGTTCAGGACTTCAAGCCAAAGGACAGGGGTCTTTGCCCTAACACACTTAGCAGATGATTTTAAAAGACATTGTAAAGAGGTTATTTTGAAAAATTAAGTAGCAGAACTGTTTTGGTTATTCCAAATATGAAGTGCAGAATTTTTTAAATTCTGTTTTTAGAATGTTGATGGGAGAAACATGTCTGGTAAAGGAACATAGGCATCTATTTAGAGAAATGGGAAACTTTGATATTGATTCTATCTCTGTTACATCTTCAATTTATGACAAGTTGTAGATAAGTCATTTAACCTTCATGCTTGTCAGTTTCCTCATTTGAAAAAAGATATAATCCATTTCTTGTGATTTTCCAATGGATCAAATGAGATACACTCCACCCCAAAGCCACAATAAACAAAACAGAAAACTCAAAAAATGAATACACTTATAAAATACTATTGTCACTTTAAAAACTAAAGTTTCCAGCCCTGGCAAGTGTGCTCAGTAGGTGGCATCATCCTGTGCATGGGGGGATTGCTAGTTTGATTCCTGGTGGGCACATGCCCATGTTGCAGGTTCAAACCCCTGCGAGGGGCAGGGGCATGCAGGAGGATGCTGATTGATGTTTCACTCTCACATCGATGTTTCTCTCTTTATCTCTCTCCCTAAAAACTAATAAAATGTTCTTTGGAAGGAAAACAACAACAACAAACTAAAGTTTCCATTCTCATGCTTGCGTTTAAAAAAAGTAAAGTCAGAGTCACTCAAGTGGGAAGAGAATCAAATATTTTTATTCTTAAAATAAAATATTCAGAAAACTAGGAAGGTTTTCAGTGGCATTTTACACATGGCACCCCATTAATAGTGCCAACTCTGCTTTGTTTTCCACTTACTGAGACTGATCGCCGGAAATCTTTTGGGGGCTCTCTCTCTCCCAGTTGGCTCTGTGGACCTCAGACCTGTCTGGTTTGCTGTGCATACCATATGTACCAAAGGGTGTTTTTCCAAGTTTAGTTCTCAATGAACATAAACTTGTTTATGAATTTTTTTGCTTGTATGTCTTTGCTTTCTGTGTCCTCTCATGTTTTTAGACATAAAAATCTTCTTTAGAGAAGCAGAAGCAAAAACCTATGGTTCTAATGTATTTTCTCAGGTTCCATTATTGGTCTAAAGACCCCTGGGGGTAATTTGTGGGTTGGGAGTTGCAAAGGGGTTTTAAACTTTCTATTCATTCCTTTCTCCCAGCCTATTGCTTTCCTTCTCTTCTATTTATCCCCAACTGAATTTATACCCAATTATACCTGATGGAAAGTTTTGAGATTTATGTGTCCTCAAATATAATGCCATGCATATTAGACATTTCCATAGCTTAACATACCAGTTGTACCGGTTAATAATACAGATTTTTTCAATAGATGGAGTTACACATATGTTGATATATATGCGATTTGATACATATGCTATTTTGTTGTATTGACAACAAGCTTCAAAACTTCATAGGTCAAATTTTCTGAAGGTGTTAACATCATAGATATTTTTACGCTTAAAAATGTCGAATTTCGTGCCATAAAAAGAGCATTTGCGGGAAGTTTTAATTCATTACTTTATTTTGAAGAAAAGTGCTGCTGCAAGTTATCGTATACTTCAGGAAGCTTATGGTGAACATGCTCCATCTCATGATACTTGTGAATGCTGGTTTAAACACTTTAAAAGTGATGATTTTGATGTGAAAGACAAAGAATTTCCAGGTCAACCGAAAAAGTTTGAAGACCAACAATTACAAGCATTATTGGATGAAGATGCATGTCACACTCAAAAACAATTTGCAAAGAGATTAAATGTTGCTCAGCAAACAATTTCCAATCATTTATAAACAATGGGAAATATTTTAAAGGAAGGAAAATGGGTGCCACATCAACTGAACGAAAGGCAAATAGAAAACCGAAAAATAGAAAATGAGAGACAATAGAAAATCAGTAAAATGTTGCTTCAACGGCACAAAAGAAAGTCTTTTTTGCATAGAATTGTGATTGGCGATGAAAAGTGGATTTATTTTGAGAATCTCAAATGCACCATATCATGAGTTGACCCACGTCAACCATCAACATCGACTGCAAGGCCAAATCACTTCGGAAAGAAGACAATGCTCTGTGTTTGGGGGATCAGGAAGGTGTGGTGCATTATGAGCTTCTAAAACCAGGTGAAACCATTAATACTGATCACTACTAACAAAAAATAATCAATTTGAACCACGCGTTGATCATGAAGCGACCAGAATGTGCCAGAAGACACGGCAAAGTAATTTTGTTTCATGATGACGCACCATCACACACTTCAAAACCAGTTAAAGGCACGTTAAAAAATCTTGCCTGGGAAGTGTTAACCCACCCGCTGTATTCACCATTCCTTGCTCCTTCAGATTACCACTTGTTCCGATCGATGGCACACGCACTTTCTGAGCAGCACATCAAAACGTACGAAGAAGTGGAAAATTGGGTCACTGAATGGTTTGCCTCAAAACTAGATAAGTTCTATTGGGACAGTATCCACAAATTACCTGAAAGATGCAGAAATATGTAGCTAGTGATGGACATTACTTTGAATAAAGCACTTTTGATGTTTCTCTTGAAATTATGGTGTTTTCTTTGATTACAAAATCCACATTGTTAATCAGTACACCTGGTATTTTTGGAGAGTTTAACATGATAACAAACAATATATTATAAGGCTTTATAAAATTAGTGCTTGGAAAAAAATGAGACTGACCTGTAGAACTTTTGTAAAAGCTACAATATCTGAAGTCATTTCACTGCTTAAAATAATAATTTGTATTAAGGATTTCCTTCTGCTCCCCACCCCTTTTGCCTATATTACATAATCTGATACTCTCTTACACAAAAGCGTAAGAAACCAATGTGGAAAAGCTTCAGGTGAAAGAGAATTTTCTGCGTGGTGAGGTAACAGACTGAAACGTGTTAGAGCCTGGTTTTGTTGGCGTGTTCTGTAGAGACAGTGCATTTTATACTTAAGAGACAACTTGGGACACATGATAATGTAATCTGTATTGTGGAAAAGCAGTCAGCATGCAAAATAACTTTACTGTTCTACAAAGATAGTTTTGATTTATAAAGAATTAATGTTCGCTGCACACTTAGAAACTTGCAGAAGTAGAATGAGAATAAATATTTGAAACCACATATTCCAATATCCTATTTTACACAGGAGGATTCTGGGCTCAGAAGACAGATGATGTCTATAACTCGGGTCAGATTGCCTGTTAAGGCTCCTTTAGGACCGACCCTGACATGTGGATCCTGGTGTAGTACTCATATATCAAACGGCCTTTCTTTTTGCTCAGTGGGCTCCAAGTTTCGTTTACCTCAAACAAAAAGACCTTTCCTGAGATTTGGTGTTCACTCATATGAAAAAAACAAGCAAGAATCAAGCCTAGTCTGGCCTGTGTTGCTCAGTCCGCATGCCCACCAGCAGTGCATGAGAGTTCCTTTTTCTCCGCATCCTCGCCAGCACTTGTCATTTGTTGATTTGTTGCTGATAGCCATTCTGACAGGTGTGAGATGGTACCTCATTATCGTTTTGATTTGCATCTCATGGATGATTTAGTGACTTTGAGCATCTTTTCATATAAAAATATATTTAAGTAAAATAAAAGAATCAAGTCCAGTTCCCAGCAGGAATCAATTTCAATAAATTGATATATACCAACAAACAATATTATGAAGGACGAGAGGTTTTGTGGACCAAAGAGATGACCTTCACACAGGTGTAAATGGAAGCAGTGTTAAATGCACTGTAAGTTGGAGGAGCAATTGAATTCTATATAAAGATAGGTCCAATTGATGACAGCAGCAAGAGACTAGTCAAGGACATTCACAGGGAAACTTACTAAAACATGCTTCCTTCTCCATGCTTCCTCAGGAAAATATTGCAAATCCTTGGGAGAAAAAGGCATTCAGGTAGAGAGTTCCTAAACCATCACACTTTGTCAAACAGCAATTCTATTGCTACTAACACCCACCAACATTTAAAAACTTAAAAACCAGGTAAATATGCTAAATAAGGTTCATGTGACATTATCATGAAATAGAGGCAGCACAGATGATGAATGCAAGGCTAGATTACAGCTTGAAAATCTGCATAATGAATGTTTCTCCATATTCACCAACTAAGCAAAGGGGAGAGAGAGAAAGCAATGCCAAACTCAGGAAGGCTTCCCAGCAGAATGTGGGAGAGAAATATGTGGGGTGTAACTGCCAAGTTTTATCTCAGGGGCTGAAGGACACTGGACAGTCACTGTGAGTAAAAAGTGATATGCTATTTAGAATTTGCTCTCAGGAGAGAATACCAGCTATGAGGTGCAGGGCTGTCTTCATAAACATAAAAACATTCAATGTATTAACTTATATTGATGTGGGAAATTTGAAATCAACTGCAAAGAAGACCTGAAATGGTTGCCCTCAATGCTTATATTTTCCTCCAATATTGATAGTCTTCTCTTCATCCCAAAGCAAATAAAATCAACCATCATAAGGCTCAGGAAGTAATGTGCTCTGATCAAAAGCCACTCTATTGACTCCTTATCCTCATGTAAATATACTCACTGAAGTGCAAGTTCTTACAGGAAAGTTTTCCATCACTTTCATCCTATGGTCATCTGTGACCTCTGAAGCTTGGCCTGTGTTTATGTCATCACTCAGCAAACAATGGAGGGAGAGGAAACAGGTGAAGAGGAAGGACCACCTGTGATGACAGATGAGCAAAGAAATCACCAAGGCAACTGAAGGGAGACACATTTGGCAGTCCAAACAGAAGCCAAAAATGAAAGGGCTTTACTTTTCCCCAAGGAAGTGCACAAACAGTTTCTTTCTTCCACCAAATGTTCAGTGAAATTTTCAGTGTTTCGGAAATGGCAGTAACTCTACTCCTGTAGAACCACTTCGTGCTCATGCTGTCTTACAAGACAGGAGAACCTGCATTAAAAAAGAAAGGGAAGAAGCTAGCAATCCAGAAATCACTCATGTAGATACAAAGCGATGATGTTTACAAGGTTGAGATGAACATATTAGCTAGTTTGATGAGCATGTAAGCCTTTTCCATAAAAAAAAAAGGCTGTACTGTAGGGACTATTTAAGGCACCCCATGGCAATGGGTGGGGGGAGCCTAACATTATTTAGGTTGGGCTATCCATTCTATTAAAATTTATGAAAGTGTGACTCTAATCTTAGGATATGGCTTTGCATGACTGGAATATGCTTATCAGACTCACCAATGACCGTTTTATTTGGCCAAGAGGGCCTGAATGGAGTGGGGGAAGATGAGCAGTAACTGCCCTGTCTACTTATAAGGTGCTTTGAGATGTAGACCCTGTAAACTGTTGCTTTATAATCATTCATTGACAATAATGACCTAACCCCTTTTCACAAAATAAAATGAATCTATTACTTCCTTCAATAAAAAATGTTCAAATAATCATGATATTTTAAGGAACTATGACCAATTCTGTTGATTTTTCTTAAGCAGCACCAGTTTAATATAATGCAGCTAACCAGAGGATTCAGGTATACTTAGTCATACCTAGAGAATTTGTAAGTAACACTTTCAGTGTTCCATTTGCAGATGGCCAAGTGGAGAGGGAATCCAGATGGCAAACTTGGTCCCAAGGCCAATCGGTTAGATTAAATCAAGAAGGAGACCACAGCCCCAGCCAGTTTTAGCTCAATGGTTAGAGATATAGGCCCACTGGATTTGATGCCCAGTCAAGGGCATATACCTCGGTTGCAGGCTTGATCCCAGGCCTCAGTCAGGCTGTGAATAGGAGGCAACCAAGGGACGTGTCTCTCTCACATCAATGTTTCTCTCTCTCTGTTTTAGAGGGAAAGGTCAATGAATCACTATCTTTTCTCTCCAGAATGCAAAGCCAATGGGAAGATAGACATAAGAAGCAGACCGACTTTTAAAAAACAAACAAACCAAAAAGCCTTTATTACAGACCAACCCTGAAATGGAAGACAGGATTTCAAGGTGTAGCCAAAGGGCCTTACTAAGGCTTTATCCATGCATTAGGAAGACTTACCCAACCAACACCTGGCTTCTCTGGATCACTGCATGACACCTCTGTAGGGGCAATCCCTTCGCTGAATTTCAGAGAGCAGACCAACAATACAGAGAATACCAGGGGTCAGCAGCTGAGGGGCTAGGAACAAAGGCAGCAGATGGAGACAGTGCCCTTAACAGACTTACTCTTTAACTGCATTTGGTATAAGTAACTGTAATATAGACCTCAACCAACAGTGGTGGGGGTTCTTTTCATTTCCAGAAGTGACCTGGAAGATACAGTGTTCATGGGAGGCCCATAGCATTCTGGAGTACATGCTTGGTATTAATAAAATGTAAAGTTATGTTTCAAATATTTTTAACCTCGTATGTAGATAACTATGTGCAATTGGACAATTAACATCAATTTATGGTATATAAGTTACTAAGTTAATTCGAATATTATTTATCCTGAGTGTCTCCCCATTTCAACCATTTTGAATGGTTTGATTGAATAAGCATTTCTTTTTAAAGCTCCATTATACTCCAGGTACTGTCTTGATAACGGACATAGAGATGAATTAAACTCATTTTCTGGCCTGAAAAATCCTTATCACATAGAATTTATAGACATGTAGCTAATTGGGTACAACACAACGAAAGTACATTGATAGACACAGTGCCGAAGTAATGAAAAAGAGTGTTCAAATCTGACCTCAGTAAAGGTTGAGATTTGAATCAAGGGTGAAAGTATCCTTCCATAGGCTCCTGAAAAATAAGTGAGATGACACCGGGTGTGGAATGAGAGAGGACATTCTAGGTAGCAATAGGAGCAATTCTGACAATAATAGGACCCCTTGTGGAATTACAGATAATGCCATTATTGAAGAGTAGAATTCAGCTGTAGGTTTGACAAGAGTTAAAGGTTAAGATATAGGTTGAGGCAAGTTCTTAAAAATTATTTTGTGTCATGCTTGCATTGTTATTATGATTTTATCACTTTGGCTTACTTTTGTTCTCTTTATTAGCAACAGATACTGTAAGGTCTTGCCAAAGATTAGGTGAGGACCCGAATCATCTTAGAATCACTGACATTTGCTATACTTAGAAGGTTAAAGGAATAGGAAACAGTTACAATCTTTTTAGGATAAAAGGGCTGTTCCACTCTTTCAGGGGTTTATCACAGGGCTTGAGGTTTTACTTCTGAGACGTGCTAGACATTAGACTTGTCTTTCCAGCTGATTTGCATGCCAAGACTTAATGTGCATAAATAATAAATTCATTTATAGATCTATAGTACTTATCTGAGAGCCGATGATTGGCCTTGTTGTTGGAAAATAATTGTTCCCCTTACCACAAAGGAGCCTGGCTCCCCACTGGTGATAGCTTCAGAAGAAAAAAAAATATCCTGGCTCAACTACTGAATTTTGGATCATAATTGTAAGGTCAGCCTTAACTATTGGGGAAGTGCCTCAACCTGTAGGCTAGATCTTCTGTAGAAAAATCTCATCTGCCTCCCTGTTCCAACAGAAAGACTCCCCATTCCTTGGCAGCACTTGTCTACAAAAACTGATCTCTGTCATGTCATCCCCCTGAAAGAGTTTTAATTCAAATGACTCCAACTAGCTTGGCTGGAGCCCATCTACTAAGCAAATCACTGGGGAGCCAGTATCTGTCCCCATAATATTTGGTAGTATACATGATGACACTGCTTTAGTACCAAGTAACTGATAAGAAAAATGGGATACAGTCCATTTCTTATCTTGGGACCCAAATTTTCAAGTTAGTGAAGGGTAGCAAAATATGTCACACAAAACATGCCTCTTTGGCATTTTGATTATTTTGTTCTGTAGGTACTTGAAGGAGGTAGATGCAGGGAGAGGCTTCTTTGAACTCCCTATATCTGCCTAAAGACAGATAGAAAAATTTCAATTGTCATCAATTCTCTCTCCTCCCAAGGAGTTTCATCAACTAGGGAGGATTGACTCATCACAGAAAGGGGGACAAGAAGTAGACACCACTCTGAGACACTTTGTCACAAACCACTATACCTCCCATCTGTTTTTCTAAGGGTGTCTTCATTTTCCCTAAAAAGCATATATCCTCCCCTAAAAGGCCAACATCCTCTCTCTGATTTCTCTGTTAAGATGGTATTTTAGCCTGAATTCTAAGCCAGCCCAGGGAGTTAATCAGTTTTCCTGGGTATCTTGCATGTACCCATGTGGTACACATATTAACAAACTTATTTTTCTCTTATTAATCTTTTATTACAGCGGTCTTGGCTAAGACTCAGAAAGGCAGAGGGGAAATTATTTTTCCTTCCTTGCATCAGTTTGTATTGAGCCTGTCATTCACTCACTGCATTCACTTGACGACCTTGGACTTATCCAATGGTGCTTTTATTCATCAGCAGAGGCAATAAGGACCCCTGCACACATAAAGGAGAGGGAAGGGAATATTCTTGGGAGAAGCTAAGTGGGACTTTTGGATATCTTGCTTTTATCTGTGTGGGGGGAGCACTCAAGGATTTTGTATTTTGAGGACAGAATGGGACAGGTTTTTAAACTCTTAGAATCTGTAGGGCTTGCCCTAATTTTATGGTAGTGCTAGAGAAAGAGACAGTCCCTGGTTAGAATCAATGGAGATAGATATGATCAAATATGCTTTGTAGCCACCCACACTGGCAATGGCAGGGCAGATGACCAGCAGGGATACTAGGCCTAGTGGAGTAGCAAGGAAGTTACTGCAAATATTCATGCCTGGATTGAGAAAGCAGTAATGATAGAGAGAAGAGACTACACTAAGACATCCTCACTGAGATATCCATATGCTATTACTGTAGCTTTTTTTTTGTTTTTAATCCTCACCTAAGGATATTTTCCATTGAGTTTTAGAGAGAATGGAAGAGAGAGGGAAAGACAGAGATAAATATTGATGTGAGTGAGAGAAACACATTTATTGGTTGTCTTCTGCATGAGCCCTGACCAGGGCTCAGGTTGGGGAGGACCTGCAATCTAGGTATGTGTCCTTGACTGGAATTGAACCTGGGACCCTTCAGTCCACAGGGTGACGCTCTATCCACTAAGCCAAACCAGCTAGGGCTATTACTGTAGCTTTTATTTTGGAGACATTATTCCTTAGGAAATATTTGTTGCCTCAGGTTGGCTCATGGCTCATTTATGTGAAGAACATAGATTAGGCCATGCCCGACCTACCAATGGCTCAGTTTGGGGTCTTGCTCTCTGGGGAACTTCAGCTACGCTCCTCCTCCTGACTTATGACTTTTCTGTAAATGAATCCTTCTCCCTTGTAAAGATGTCTTCCTCCTACCATCTTTCTTCTGTGTGAAAAGTGTGTTTTTTCATCTGAAAAGAAATATCTGACCTGTTTCTGTGTAGTGTACATTGCTTCTAAGATAAAGACGATGCCTAGAAGAAATAATTGAAGAGGCAGACCAAAATAACTGTCCAAATGGTGTCCTTATAAAATGCTCAGGAGCAAACTGGTGGTTAGGAGAAGTTAGGATTGAAGGCAAAACTTAAAGGGGTAGTCTTGAATTTTATCCATTGATTATGTCTAAAAGAACTAATTATTATTTCCCTAATCCCTTGGTAGCCAATATGTTTTGCAGCAAAAAGGCTGTCTGAGAGAAAGGGTATATTTGTAAGACAAAGAAATTAAATTATTTATTTAAAAGGAAACTTCTTTATTTTTGATATGAAGTGTTTTTCACCATTTATTAGAGTGAGAAAAAAAAAAAACAAATGGTGAAGGAATTAAAGTTTGCAGTTACCCAATAACCACATCAGAGTATTTTCATTGTTTTTGACATTATATTATAGATTTTAGGAAGAAACATACTCCAATCCACTGCTATCATAGACACAAAACAAACATGGTGGAGGGGTGGGATAAACACAATAAAAATTACAAAATGTATCTCATTCTCAAAGGGATGAAGGAAGGCTCAATAAGCCCACAAAAACTTCCAAGTGAACTTTCAATGTAGATATTAGGCTGACATTTCCTTAGCTGAGACTTCAATTAGAAATATTCTATGGGCGAAGGGTGGGAAGAGACAAGCGGATGGAATTTAACTTCTCTAGCGCATGCTGTGAGAGCTACAGTCTCACCTCTACAAACTAGCCAATCAAAGGTATTGAGGACACAAGCATTTTTCTTTCAGCAGTGGGTGGCCCCAGTGCTTCAACCCAGCTGTCTTTTCATATTAGAAAGAAAGTTGACATCATTGTCACTCATATAATATCCCCTTTGTTCTGCTGCTCTCACTGAATTTTCTGAATTTTATCTGGGGTCTTTCTCCCACTAAGGAGATGAACCTGTGCTGCAATTTCTCTATTTAGACTATGATGTAATTTTTTATTTCAGAAAAGGAAAGTGTAGAAACATTCATTTTTACAAAGCAGTCTTGGCATTGGGAGAACATCTATTCATTAGCAAAGTTAACTGCAGATGATCAATTGTTACATTTCATAGGTTTACTCTGCAAACCTTAAAACAGTGCCTTTGGTTTTTTAAAGTTATTTATCAGCAGTCTATTTTTAATGGTCACTGAATCATATGATTAAAAGGGACTTTCACCATATTCCTTATGAGGGTAGGAATTCTTTCTATGCAGGAAATTTGCCTTCTGTCCAGTAGTTTTTGCAGTTCCCCAACTCCCCAAGAAGCAGAGAAAGTAAAGCAAGAAGGAAAAATGGCAATCACCTCACTTGAAATTATTGTAAAAAATTTTTTTAGTCAATAATAAAGTAGATTCTGGAGCCCTAGCCAGTGTGGCTTAGTTGATTGGGTACACCAAGAGGTTGCTGGCTCGATTCCCATCAGGGCACATGAATAGGGTTGCAGGCTCAATCCCCAGTAGGGACCATGCAAGAGGCAGCTGGTCAATGTTTCGCATGGATGTTTCTATCTCTCTCTCCCTCTCCCTTCTTCTCTCTCTAAAATAAATAAAAACGTATTTAAAAAAACAAAACTTCAAACTTAAAAAACATAGGTTATCCTTCTATGAATCCAAGAACTGAGCTGAGGGGGGTTGGAATGAGATGCAAAAAGAAGTTTAAGAACATATTTGTCCCCAATGGATCTCCTTCTGATCAAAGAAACAGATTTAGCTGAAGATATTATAGAGCAGTATATAAAAAGCTAAGGGGGAAAAAAGCATAACAGAAAATCCTTAAAGGCTTCAAACTTTAGCCTCCTCTCCCCTCCGTTTTGGTATTTATAATTTATGCCCTCCTAGGATCTCAATTCACTGTGTGTATTAATTTAGACTCTTTCAGTCAGAAGAAAGACTATGTAAGCAAAAAGGGAGAGATTTTTTTTTAAAGTGGCGTACTATGCAGTATATGATGAAGTGTAAATGCTAGTTAGAGTTGGGTCTTATGCAAGAACTAGGGCAACTAAAAGTCTTTCTCTGATTTTCTCTGCATAGCTCTCTTTTCTGTATTCTTACAGGGAATCCTGACCACCACACACATTCCAAGTTTCCATATTCAGTGCCAGTGATACTCAGAAATGAATGACCTGCTCTTGTTCAATCCCAGTTCTCAATTTCTGAGAGAGAATGAGATGGTCTCAGCTTGGGTAATCCGCTATGGCCATTGATGCAGAATCACATAGTTTAAATTTGACTGTGGTCGGTAGAAAACAAAACCATGGCTCAGACTTTAATTAGTGGAGAAAACAGTAAGTGGCTCTTGAATTGGAAAGGTACCCCCAAATTGCTCACTAGACCAATTTAAATAATGTTTAAATAATCTAAACAATTTCTAAAATGCCTATTTTATCAGGAGCCATATATGCTTATTTTCCTCTGACATTTCCAGGAGGGATAAGAATGCTATTCTGCAACTGAACAGATACACTTTATCCTTCAGTTACTGTGCATGTGTGTATAAGATCAACTTATTTCTTAACTCACTTATATAAGAGAAAACGGAAAAACAGTCAGCCCAAAGTCAGCTTCTTTTCCTTGACTCTACCGCTATGTCCACAAAATTCTTATGCTGCATACTTTCTGAAATATTCAGGCAGATTTACTGAGGGAAACCATATGTTGATTTTGCAATAGCATAATTTTCTATTTTTCCAAACCGAGCCCACCACATTGTGGACACAGGCAGTGGGAGCCTCAGTATCTTTCACTTGCATGCCAAGATGGCATTAAACATGTGTGCAACCGGCACAGCTGGATTATGATTGTTTGACTTGAATAAGTGAATAGATATCCCTGATAAGGGATCGCTACCATGTTTAAAACCCCATAAAGACCAAAGAATAGGTTTTGTTTTGTTGTCATTTCTTCACTGTACTTTGATCTCTGCTTAAAAATTCTTGATTTTTCCCCGCTGGTTTACAACTTGACAATGTTTTGGAATCACCTTTCAAAGTGACAATTTTCTGTGTTCTTGGAAGAAAAGTAAAGGATAACTGGAAAAAAATAACTTGAAAAAATTAAAGAAAGGTCATTTTGAAATGATGATAAATTTTCCTCTACAGCATTTTACCTAGGTAAGCTATAATTTGAAAAATGGAGAAATTATTATCCTTGTGTTAATGTGTTTAATCGATATGTCCCATGTATTGGCATACTTTCAACTTTAGTAGAATTTTCTTTTTAAAGAAACAAATTATTCTGTTTTGGTTGAGTGCCTAAAATGAGATCATTCTTTCTTACCCTAAAGGGTGTGTCTCATGAACTAGTGTGGAACATTGAGCTTTCTATACTTTTAAAGCAAAAGAAGGTAATTCACAGAGATTTTTTTAAAAGGTCTTTTTTTAAGGTTTTTAGAGAACTTGTTAAAAAAACACCCACAACCATATTTCTAGTCACATTCCCTCTCCTGCCTCTTCTCTCCACAAAATGCTCAGACTGCCAGCTTGAAGGGAAAACATAGTCAAGCCAGACAAAAAGCGTCCAAATGAAGAGAAGGTTAATTGTGGATGATGATGGAGGTGGTCAAGACAATCTGTTGATTCCATCAGAATGACTGCATTTAGCCATTTCTTCCCCAGGCCCCTGGGACATGAAAGCTGACATTCACCAGCACCCAGACTCCAGGTTACAGCAGTACTCATCACAACTGTGCATTTCCCTCATTGTCTATCTTTTGCTGACCTCTGAGTCTCAGAAGGGGAGGTTGGGAAGGAGGTCTTGGGAACTCATAGAAAAGAAAAGAAGCAAAAATGTGAATAGGAATGTGAGAGCCTGAAGGCCCTGGTTCAGAAGTGGTAAACAGTAAGTCAAGTCTTCTGTCTCTTCATTGAATTAAAATAAAACTGGAAAGAGAAGTAATTTTGTAAATGTGATCAACAGAGGCATTTTCAGCTTCACTTTTTCCCCGTTCCATGACAGCCCGTGAGTTGTCATGGCAAACATAAATGAGAATAAAATATAAATTTCAAGCTTCTGTAACTGTTGGTTTTTAGTCCTTGCTTCTCCCTGTATGATAAAACAAAACAAAACAAAACAAACAAACAAAAAACAGGCTTTCACTCTGAGTTGTGACCATCTCTTACTTATGCTTTGATATTGGTTGCTACTCATAATAATCATAGAATGCAAAATGCCAGTGCCCTTATCTGTAGTATGGGGATGACAATACTATCTACTTCTTAGGATTATTATACAAATTGAATGAGACAGTGGGTTTAATACTTTGCATCAGGTCTGCCACATACTAAGAGATCAAAGAATATTAGCTACCCTCATCTTTATAACTTTTGTTTGAAATATGAACTATATACCTGTAATGTAAATCTATAAGTATAATTACACTTTGTTATGAGTCAGAAGACTAGGATTCTGGTACTGACTCTGTTCCTTAACACCTTTGATCTCAGTTTATAAAATGAAAGGTTTGGATGAGATGATTGTTAAGGTCTCCTCTGGCTCTATTTTTCTTTATGTTTGACTGTTCCATAGCAAATGTTTTCTGTGATGAGACCTGCTGAGCTAGATATCAGCTCTCCACAACATAATTTTCTTTTTAGAAATACATAGATCGAAAGTGAGCTTCCCCCCGCGCCCTCCCCCTCCCTGCCCGGCAGTTGATGATCATCACTGAGTGTCACTTTCTTGGGTATTTGTGAGCACATATCTAGTTGACAAAATTTATTTCCTTACCATTGAATATTTAGGAAAAGAGCTGGTACAATAAAAGTACTGGATAAACAGTGTCATCTAATGGAGCAGCATAATGGTGGCTGAATGGGAGGGAGGGCTGAATTGGAGCAGATCTAGGTGCTAAACCAACACTAACATCCTTTCTGTGCTTTCCAGGCACCAAATCCAAGTTCATATGTGGTTTTGGCAATGGAAGCATCCAGGATCCCAATAGGATATTGACAAAAGACAGAGATAGAAATGGGTTGGAGAAAATGTTGGCTGGAAACCAGTGGCTTTCATTCCGGAGGGTTGTGCACAGGGAGCTGACAGGCAGACATGAATGTGTGCAGGGTCAAGGTTAACCAGAAGCAAAATCCCAGTGCTGGAAACTGGAGCAAGATGGGCAGGAGGGAGAATAAAATGACAGGGGAAAATGCCTAGGATCCATTGATCTGGTAATCTCTAAAAATCCTCTCCTCTTACTCTAGAATTCAAAGATAGTTTATCAAGTCATCTCTGGATTTTGGAAAATAAAGATAAATATTCCTGGGAGGTGTAGCACATATAGTCAGCGAATGTAGCTGTTGGCTGAAGCTGCTCCATGTTGGGAAAGATTGAACTGGAAACTAATGAAAAGAGAGGCTGGTCTAAGTGTGTGGAGTTAGGCATCTGCAGGGTTGGGGAAAGCACCAGAGGGCACTGGGAGCTTGGAGTAAAAGATCCAAAAATAGGGCTAGAGAAAAAAGGACCACAAAAGAAAGCAGGTAAATGGCTGTATGACAAAGTCTCCTGCATATTATAAGTATAAGAAAAGTACTTCAGTAAGCATACTAAGAGAATTTTAGTTAGTATACTACATATACTTAAGAGCATATATTCAGGAATACTGATTCTGAATTTTTACCAGTCAATGTTTCAAAATGTACCTTCTTAAAAAAAATATGCCCTAGATGGTTTGGCTCAGTGGATAGTATTGGCCTGACAACTGAAGGGTCCCGGGTTCAGTTCCAGTCAAGGGTACATGCCCGGGTTGTGGGCTTGATCCCCAGTAGTGGGCGTGCAGGAGGCAGCTGATCAATGATTCTCTCTCATCGTTGATATTTCTATCTCTCTCTCCCTTCCCTTCCTCTCTGAAATCAAATACCAGCTATATAAAGTATCTTCTTTGTTTAAATGAGAGTATACCAGTTTCTGAGATCCCTATGGCTTTTGTTAGTATGTTCTCATTTTTTTTGAAGATGAAAATTACAATATTAATATATTATTTATATTCTCAGTATTTTGACCTATCAACAAAGCCTTCACTTTGTTTCTACCCTCAACTGTAACTGTAACACTGAGCCCCAAATCAAAGCTATTCATCACATCCCAGAGTGGACTCCAATCAATGCCAATAAATTTTAAAAGGCAGCAGCTATGGTACAATATTATTAATTTTTAAACAGAAAAATAATACAAAATGGTAACCCCTAGGGCCACTGTTAACAATATTCACATCATGATGCTTTGTTTAAGAAGAAATCATTACATTCTCTTAAACATTGTTTGTTTCCACTAGAAATAACTATTATTAACTATATTTTCCATCAATCAACAAATATTTATTGAATGCAAGGTGTGGGCAACATGAACAACTAGGCATCTAATGGGAATCAAGAGGTATAAAAGACAGAACACAAAAGAATGCAATGTTTTGCCAAGAGAAAACCTGGGAATAAAAAGTTAACTATATAAAATAGATGATTCCGTTACTAAATAACACATATTTAGACAATGAGCTCCATAGTGTCTATAAGAGGGAAAAATTGATAATAGGTCAGGATGGTCAGCGAAGGAGTCAATAAGTCTACAACCTGAACTTGATCTTGAAAAATGGTCTGAATTGGTCAGTGAAAATGCAAAGGGGTGGCATCTGCAGCAAAGGTGGTGGTATAAACAAAACCATAAAGGCGGAGATATGTAAGGAATAAACAGCAGACTACAAGGGAAGCCAGTCTGATCGGAGTGAAAGGATCATGAATAGAACATGGAGATAACCCAATAATTATAATTTTAGAAGGGGTGGTGGAAAGTCTCAGACTATCTGGCAGGAAATCCTGTCTGGATTTGTGTTTGGTCCCCTGAGGAATTATGTTCATAAATATTTTAACCTTTGTATGTAATCTGGCTTTTATCATCAGTTTATCCCTTTTAGTCAGTTGGAATCATAGCCACCTCTGCCATACACATAGAAAAATTAAGTAAATAAATTAATGGTTCTGGGAAAACCATCAACCATATGGTCCAAGTGCCTTGCTTTGGGGAATACAGTGTGTATTTGATTAAGTGTTTCAACATGACATCTGGACCAAGTGTCAGAAATTCACAGCACAGTGGCAAGGGATACCAGCTATGATGAGGGCAGAGCCCAGCTGTTTTGAGCACTTTCCTAGTAGGTATTAAGTGTCATCTACCAACTTAATTCTTAATTTTTTTTCTCTCTGATTGTTGCAAAGTTCAGACAGTCATTCTTAGCACCCAGAGTCCAGCCATTTTATTTTTTTCCTTCTATAAAACCAAGGGGATATTCAGGATTTAATCTAAAATATTTTCTCTCTTCATCTTAATTGCAGTACAACCTTAACCCAATATTCACAATTTTCAAAAATCAGACTTTTTTAAAACCATACTTTTGAGAAAAAAGTAAATCATATGAAAAGGGATATATATTAGTTATTTGTTGATCACAGCAACCTGCTGTATCTTGGGCTCAATACATACTAAACTCACTCTCCTGTGTCTGCTTTATCCAGAGCTTTGCCGACTGGAATTCATTGTCAGAGTGATGATTCCAGTAACTTTTACTACTACTTATCATCAAAGAACTATCCAGCCCCCCATTGCATTTATCATGGCATGAATGTTCAGAGAGTTGAAATGGTTCTCAACAACATATAATTCTCTCAGTAACTCACTTTTCATGGTTTTGTGACTTTCTCCTGTGCAAATGACTTCTTCATTTACATCTTAGACCTGCTTTCATTCCTAATTCCTAGTTCCACATTTCCTCCTGCCTACTACTGTCTCCAAGCTTCTCCCTCATCACAGACAGTGAACTAGGCCAAGTGTCTACTCTCATACAGTTTATATGCTCGTTGAGAAACAGATGTGACATACTATACGTGAGTCTCAAAATGACATGTGAATTATTGAGTATTGTTTTATCATCATCAGACAAGTGACTTGTGAGAGATCACACACCTGGTAAGTGACAGAATATATAATTTCTAAGCCATTGCTTTTCCTTTCATTTTCTTTTTTTTTAAAGAAGACTTTATTTTTCTTTTTTAGAGTAGTTTTAGGTTCACAGAAAAATTGAGGGGAAAGTACAGAGATATTCCATATGTCTGCTATTTCCACTCATGTATATTCTCCCCAATTATCAACATCTCCCACTAGAGTAAAACATTTGTTTCAATTTATGAACCTATTGACACAACATTATTACCCAAAATTCACAGATTACATTAGGATTCACTCTTGGTGTAGTAAATCAATGGGTTTGGACAAACGTATGACACATATTCATCAAGATAGTTAGAATGCTTAGTATTTTCACTGCCCTAAAAATCCTGTGTGCTCTGCCTATTCATATGTCCACTCTGCTCCCAACCTCTGGCAACCACAGGTCTTTTGTTTTTGTTTTTTAATCCTCACCTAAGGATATTTTTCCATTGATTTTTAGAGAGAGTGGATGAGAGAGGGAAAGACAGAGAGAAATATCAATGTGAGAGAAACACTTCCATTGGTTGCCTCCTGCATGTGCCCTGACCAGGGCCCAGGCTGGGGAGGAGCCTGCAACCAAGGTACACGCCCTTAACCAGAATTGAACAGGGATCCTTTTAGTCTGCAGGCTGGCGCTCTATCCATTGAGCCAAACTGGCTAGGCACCACTGATCTTTTTACTATCGTCTTAGTTTTCTCTTTTCCTGAATGTCATGCAGTTGGAATCATATGGTATGCATGCGTTTTAGATTGGCTTATTTGACTTAGTAATATGGATTTAAGGTTCCTCAATGTATGTTCATAGCTTAAAAGCTCATTTCTTTTTCCACTTATAAATCAGAATGATCCAATTATCTATGTTCTCTCTGATTATTTTATCATTCTGCCTTTTTCCACTGAGAGAGAGAGAGAGAGAGAGAGAGAGAGAGAGAGGGGAGGGTTAATTGAATTTTCATCATTTTTAGATAATATTTATAAATAGTGTCTGTAGTAGATCAGGTATACAATTCTTATAGATTAAACAAATTAGGAAAGCCCAATTGCTGGAACATATAGGTTCACAATAAATAATTACTAATGAATGAAGGTAATGTCATATTTTTCTATCTTGAGGTGGTCTTATGTTTGTTTTGTTTTGTGTTTTTGTGTGTGTTTTTTGTGGATTTTTAGAAAGATACTCTACTATATCTCTTATTTTAATGATAGTGATCCCACCTATCTTTTCCCACCTTTGATGAACTAAAAATAACCAAGTACATGCTTTTTTTTTAATTCCACCAAGGCTTTATGAGAGAGATCAGAAAATATGCTTTTGGTTACTGCCTGACTGCCTAATGTCAAACATTGTGGTTACATTCTAGAAATTAGCAATGTCAGTGTGGAATTATCCAGGCACTCCTTGGCAGCATGATGCTACTAGTGTCAAATTAAAATAGCTAAGCATGATGGATGAAAATATATGGGAGACTTGAGGGAAGCTGTTTATGGGTTGTTCTCAGAACTGCCTAAATAGAAGAGAGGACTCTCACATCATCATATATTACATACCAAATATACAGCCACCAATATTTGATAAGTAGATGAATATATCCACATATTTAGAGTTGTACAAATTTCTCCAATTTTGGGGGATGCTACACCCTGTTATATTATTTAAGAAGTCTTCCAAATGGAACCATTTAATATAGATTGTTGGTAAATAAGTTAGGACCAAGACCAGTGTTTATTAATTTTCCCCTTTGTCCAACATATGTAGTTTCATTATTGGGATTCATCATATATGTTGACATAACATTGAAATTATTTTGTAGCTAGATGGGAAGCTAATTTCAAAGAATCTCTTCTCTGCTGCCTACGTGACCTCTTTTCTGCAATATTGTCAGTTCTGCATCGCCACATCCATTATTTCATGTGACTTCTCACCCTTTTACTCTGTAGCACAGAAATATGTAATTACTTTTTTATTTACTATTTCATATGTCTACAAATTCTCAAAACAATAATGACTTGCAGGTTAGACACCTCTGTCAGTTAAAAACCCCTCTTAAAAGGTCTGAGAATATACCTCAGCACCTCTGCCAATTTAGCAGGTCATAAAATTCCTGAAAATAATATTGCCATTGGTCATTATAGCCTCTATGGAGAATGTGAGCTGTTGGTATATCCTCCATCAAACACTTGAAAGTAACTTCTGAGCTAGTATCTTGGTCAATAACTTGAGATGCATTCATACTGATATCATAACATTAAGAAATTTTAAAAGTTGCTAAAGCTCTCATATGAGCCCTTAATGAAACATGCAATCATCTATTGATTGATTGATCTGCTTATCTACCTATATCTATCTATCTATCTATCTATCTATCTATCTATCTATCTATCATCTATCTATCTATCTTTTCTTCCCCTGCTGAAATCAAACTGGATTGCTATTTATACAGAATTTTTGGAGATAAATAGTATGTATCTAAAGTCCTTGTCTTAGCCTGCTCAGTCTGCTGTAACAAAAATACTACAGACTAGTGGTTTAAACAACAGATAATTTATTTTCTCATATTGCTAGAAGTCTGAGACTAAGGTACCAGTATGACTAGGTTCTGGTGAGAACTCTCGTTCTGGCTTACAGATGGCAGTGCCTATGACCTCATATGTTGGAAAGAGAGATAACTTTTTGTTGTCTTTTCTTATAAGGACAGTAATAATATTGGGTCAGGAACCCACCCATATGATCTCATTTAAGCTTAATTACTTCCTTGTAGGACCTATCTGCAAGTATGGTCATATTGGGGATTTGGGGATTAGGGCTTTAACATGTGAATTGGGGAGGGGACAGTTCTGTCCATAGCAGTCCTGTAAAGTTTTTACGCTTTAAAGAGTGGGGTGGAGATGGTCAATGGAGGAAAAAAAGGGGGCATCTGTAATACTTTCAATAATAAAAATAAATGTAAAATTAAAGAAAGATAAAGTATTTTATAAGTACTAGTATAAGAAAATAAATCCACAAACAACATTCTGAAGAAAATTAATTTTTTTCCTTACACCTCAGATGAGGTCCACTCTATTGTCAGAACACAGCTCACCTTTATGTCTATGACAACTTAATTTTTGTTTCTTACACCATCTAAAATATAATCATTGCTTTTCTATAATCACATAACTGTTCTATTGGCAAATTTGCTTTAAAATACTAGCTATGGTTTGCTTCTATAAAATTATCTGTAAATTATAAATGCATAAAGGGACTTCAGAGAGGCTTTAAAGATGCATGTTATATATAAGTGTAAACAGGATGGGGTAAGCATTTTAATTTGATGTGCACAACTATCTTTCTACCTATCTATATCCAGAGCACATGTATGCAGATAATGTATGTCACAATGTGCCCTGAAACTCCCTGATTATACCATCCACCATGGTATACAATTTGGTATAAGTGTAACAAGGTCTAAGCAAAATGTTTTTGATAAGCCCCAAGTTTAAGAACTTGTAAATTACAGAATTAATACTTGTGTTTATGTTTACAAAGTACAATTTTTTCAGTGCCTTAAAAAGGTCATTTGAATTAGAAAAAATAAAGTTAATCTATTTTAAATAACAGTTAAGAGACATAACTGTAACTGACAGTTATGGGAGCCTTGCACTCTCTCCTGGCATTCATTAGATACCATCTATAAATAGTGACAGTGTCAGGAGTCAAAAGAGTCAGGCAGACCTGGATATGAAACCTGGATCTACTGTGGATTTCCCATGTGTTCCTGGCTCCTCCCTTAGCTTCTCGGAGCCTTAATGTCTTCATACATAAAATGGTAGTTAATCCGAAAGTTATAGAGCTGCTGGGTGGATTAATCTCTTTAAAATCTGTTTGAAGTCCTAACATTATGCATTACACATGGTGGGCACTGGATGTATGTCAGTTCCCCTTCCTTCCCCCTCTCTGTTATTATAACACTGAATGTAATATTAGGTCATGGTGTAGTTAAAAGCTTTTACATCATCAACAGTGCTCACATACAGAAGCGGAGACCACCTGAGCCTGTGGCCCTAAACATAGGTACAGTTATCCAGGGGATGTGGGTCTCCTTTGTATTCTGCCCATGGCAGATGCTCTGGCCTGGGTAGGAGCAGTTCCCTACCAGTATCAACCACCTCCCAACTAGTCGCCATGTCTAAATGTTAACATCTGTGGCTCTGCATAAACTATCCTACAGGAGTAAAACCAGTGGCATAAAAAGGGTAAAGAAAAAGACAAGAAGCTTAAATATTCTCATCCTGGTCTAGAGTGTGCTGATTAGGTATCATCTAAGTAAACAGTTGCAACCCTAGTAATACATGTAAACAGGTGGGTTCCTAAAGTCATCGCAGAGGCTTTAGCCGTGGCAATGTTTAGTTCAGGAGAGAAAACCATGTGCTTATTTCAGGGCCAATTAAATTGCCCCCAAACCAACCTCTAATCTGTCAAATCTAATCTGTCAAGATTTGTGAAGAGAAGGAACATTCAGCTGAATTTTGCATTGTGGAGAGGAAGGAATGAGGTTGAGCATTTCAAAATACATATTTTATATCTATATTGAGCATCTGTTATATAATATATATTATATATACTGGGCTGGGCATTGGAACTAAAATGTTGAATAAAATGGCCATGGTCTTCAGTCCTCACCCCACTCACAATCTCTAGGAATGACATACCTTTTTAAAGTTTTTCCTGATGCTAATACAAAACTCACTTGACTACTAGAAATATTTTCTTCCCTGCTGTTTCCCCAAATGTCAGGCTTGCATTTTCTCATATTCTTCCTACAACTCTCCTCCCAGCCTAGCTCATCCCAAATATATTGTCCCCTTCTCACCTTTTTTGAGGGGAAGGGAGGATGGCAAAAAGTATTTTAAAATTATTTTTCTTTGGGCTCAAACCAAGGTGAATCCCCAATTTCTCTGATGTGAAGTTCCTGAAAGTATTACTCCCATAAACCATCTTTTGGACAATTTGGAATCTTCTTTGGAGAAGAAGGATCAGTCAGCAGGTGGTTTTAGAGAGTTTCTGTTTTAATCTTATTAAGATGAAAGTTAAGGTCTCTATGTATGCACTCTTTCCCATCTCTGAATGACATACTGTGATTTCAGAGATCTGTAAGTCTCACCAAATTCAGTGTCAGGATCTAGTTGTGGGAGCAAATTAAAGAATTTAAATAAACTGCCTGGGCAGAAGGCAAACTACAAAAATGTGCTACTACCCTTGTTCCCCCCATTTCTAGATAACCTGATCTTCATCAGCAGCCAGAGATTTCCACTTATTCATACAGTTTCTTTGACCCAAACCTCAATAGCCTAATTTCCTCCTCCTGACAGCTGATGGCCTTTGAAGTATATTCTTCTTGGGGAAAGAAATTGCCGGATAAGCTGGCCACACAAATAAGATCATATAGCAGATAGGATTTAGGGAGCAGGATTGGATGAATAGTAAAAATGACTGTATTAAACAATAGTGAATATGTATGGATCATCACTGTATGCTTTATGTACATAAATACATTTGCCCTCTATGACAATACTATAAGGCAACTACTGGTATTATCAGATTTTATAAAACAGGAAGAGAAAAGTTGAAAAATTTGCACATCATACAGCTAGGATGCAGCTGAGTGAAACTGCATTCAGGCAGAGTAGTTCCAGAAACTGCCCTTAATCACTACACTGCAGAAAAATATTTTGCTATAGACTCAGAAATAAGTCGAGCTCACTCAGTACTAAAAGGTTTAAAATCCTTTTGATTCGTGGTGACTTGCAAGAGAGAGATCAGCTTTTAGTGAAATTTTTCAGCTGTTGAGTGGGGGACCTCAACCAACTGCATTTCACAAGCATTTAGTAACATTTGTAAAAACATAGCTGATAATGGACATGAATGCAAAATATTTTTAAAAGTCTCAAAACCTATAATGCAAAACAAACCACCCAATTAAAAAATGGGCAAAATATTTGAACAGATTGTTCACCAAAGATGATGCACAGATAACCAGTAAGCACTGAACAAGATTTTCATATTGGTGTTTATGTAAATTAGTACAACTGTACTGGAAGATAGTTTGGCAATTTCTTAAAATGTGTACACTTGTCTTATGAAATAACCATTCCACTTCTTGGCATAACGAGAGAGAGAGAGAGAGAGAGAGAGAGAGAGAGAGAGAGAGAGAGGGAAAGAGAGAGAGAGAGAGGGAAAGAGAGAGAGAGAAAAAGAAAAAGCAGATATCCACATTAAAAAATGAATACAAATGTTCATATCTTATTCATTTGTAATACCCCAAACCAGGAAACAAAATATCTAACATTTTTATGGCTAAATAAATGGTGCACTCAACAACATAGATGAATGTCCCCAAGTAATTATATTGAGCAAAATAATTTTACAAAAAAGATTCATTATTTAATGATTCCAATTATATAAAGGTCTAGACCAGGGGTGGGGAATATCTGGTGCCCGGCCATATAAGTCCTGTGAAATCATTTGGTCTGGCCCTGCCCAAGGCATTAGGGGTGAGGTGAGGTGAGTTAATGAAATGTTTGACCAAATATAGCAGGCTAATTTTTAAGTTGATAATTTTGTATGGCCTGCGAATGATGTTATAAATATCCAATGGCCCTTGGCAGATAAAAGGTTCCCCACCCCTGGTCTAGACAATGCAAACTAATACATAGTGGCAAAAAGAACAATGATGGCCTGAGAGAGGGGTGATAGGGAGGGATAGGACAGAAGAATTACAAAGGCTCAAGAAACTTCTGGGAGCAGCAGGTCTGCTTACTGTCTTGATTGTGGTTATGACTTTTCAAAACTTACCAAATTGTACACTCTAATTTATGAAGTTTCTTAGATGTCAAATCTACCACAATAAAACTGTCAAAATAAAAATGGCAAGAGCACCCTGTTGAGATATACAGAAATTCCTCTAAGTTTTTCACTATGGTGGTTTGTGGAATTAACATTTCTGGTGATACTTTTAAGGTATATGATTGTGGGACTCTGGGATACTCAACATATTGTAATCCTGTATATAATTATAAACACTTTGAAAGTAGTTTTGCCAGTAGGGAAGTCTCCCTTTTGTCCTTCAAATGTGTCCGTGGATGCTTTTTCCTGACGCAGATTTGAATAGGCCTGACCACAGGTGTGGGGACAGCTTATCTTCCTGGGAGGTGGTCTCACGTGTGGAACCATTTGATGAAACTGTTTGCTGGGAGATGTGCATGTGGATCATTTCAGGATACTATTTGAAACTGCCAATCATTTCAGAATGCCAGATAAGTCTGCATTTCTAGGAGACAGAAAAAATATACTTCTATTTATGACTTTAGGATCTCTTGCTTGGTTCACATTGCTTCTGAACCCCTGTTCGCAGATGCACATTTATATTCTAGTGCCCATGAGTAAATGGGTTCTGTGTGTCCTTTTACCAAAAACAAAACAAAAAACCCAAGTTACATGTATTGAAGTGTTGATGAGTGTCCGGTTAACATTCTTTCTACTAGGAGATAGTTAAGACAGTAAATACACTCACTAATTTAAAATGTCACCAATTTAGATTTTCAACTATGGCATTTCATTACTTATCTGAAGATTTATGTATATCAAGAATGAACCAAAGCTTCCAGAGTCCTTTTTCTCTCACATTATAGTACTACTCGTGGCCTGGTGCACAAAATTCGTAAACAGGGGTGGGGGGAGGGGGTACCCTGAGCCCAGCCTGCACCCTCTCCAATTAGGGACCCCTTGGGGGATGTCCGACCCCGGGTTTAGGCCCAATCCCACAAAACCCATGGTCAGACATCCCTCTCGAAATCTGGGACTCCTGGCTCCTAACCACTCACCTGCCTGCCTGCCTGATCGCCCCTGTCTCTGCCTGACTGCCTGATTGCCCCTAACCCCTCTGTCCGCCTACCTGATTGTCCCTAACTTCTCTGCCTGCCTTCCAGATCACCCCTAATGGCCTCTGTCTGCCTGCCTAATGGCCCCCAACTGCTCTCCCCTGCCAGCCTGATCTTGCTCCCAAGTGCCCTCCCCTGCCAGCCAATTTGGTTCTGATTGGTTGGTTTCTATGCCAGTCAGTGTCAAAAGTTCCACCTCCTAGGCAGCCATTGGCTCCAAGCACTTCACCCAGATTTGGTTCTGATTGGGTGGTTTCTATGCCAGTCAGCATCAAAAGCTGCACATCCTAGGCAGCCATTGGTTCCTCACACTTCACCCAGATTTGGTTCTGATTGGTTAGTTTCTATGCCAGTCAGCTTCTCCGGGCCTATCAACGGGCCTGATCAGAGAGGTGGGGCTGATCAGCAGCCCCAGGGGAGGCTTGAGAGAAAGAGAGGTGCGGCTACTGGCCAGGCCCTGAGAGAAAGAGAGGGGCAAGGGCTGATAAACAGCTGCCACAGAAGCTACAGATCAGACCCTGCTTCTCTGTCCAGGCCTCTTTCCAGGCCTGATCCTCAGCCCCCTCAGCAGTCAGTGCTGGTAGCGGCACCGCTGACTTCTGGTAGGTCGAGCCTTCAGTCATTTTGGATGTTATGGACCCTGAGTTTTTATATATTAGGATAAAGTGAAGAATTCTATGATGGATTTTATACATTTTTGAACATGCATCAGAGTTTTGTAATATTCTATAGGGGGAAAAAACTTTGCAAAATAAAATAAAGCAAATTATGAACATGTATTGCATATATGTTAGCTTCAAAGTATATATTCTCTACTCTAGCCTGGGAAAGTATTTGAATCACTCAAACATAGAGATGATTTTTCAGACAATTTTATTACACATTTATTACAGTAGATTACATTTCCTTTGATATGCTATTATAAATACATTTATATGCATATTTATTGATACATATGTCCACACTCTTATACACAATGGTCATCAAATATGGTTTGCTTATATTTTTCACCCAGCCCCAAACTTGTTATAAGTCAGCATTCCTACTTTTATAAGTATATTAGTAATCAAATGGATTTTTATTTTTTACATTTCATAGGTATGATTCAATTTCACATGGTATTATATTTTACATCATGCATTCAGCCCTAGGCAGCATTTAATTAATACCTATAATAAATTCAGTTTTTTCATGAGCTGACAAACCCTAATCCTTCAGGACAGAAATGTAAATAGGACCAACATTCACGAGTCACCTAATTGTTTTTCCTGTGCTGAAAGTAATAATCTTTATTTAATTTACAACCATATGTGTATCTATGTTTACTTATACATATACACTCTAATCTATTCACAGAGTCCTATACACACACTCAAATGGAGAAGGTCCCTTAATTGTACTATTTATGTGTAAGCAAAGAATGATTCAAATGTAGTTACATTAGTCAATCAAGAAAATAAGATTTTTTAAATTATTGATTTTTTTCTGGTAAAAAGTATAGTAATTCATTCTTTCTATTTCATGGATTTAGATTTCTGAAATAAAAATATATTGTATTGTACTTAGGAAAATGACAATATGCAAAACACTAATGGGGTTTTAATAACTCTGCTTTAGATAATTTACAAGATATTAGAGATTTCATGTGCACAAGAGCTACTGCCCTTATACTGCTTTTTATGGACTACAAGTCATTAAATAATACTGTCATTTTACTCCAATGCTTTATCTTCAGACAAATGATGATTTCTTGCTATAGCCTGCTGTTTAGTTTCCAAAATAACATAAAAGGGAGTCAACTGTAAATAAGGACATTTTAATAAAAATAGATAAAATATATAAAAATAGATATGCCGATTTGGCTGAAATTAGAGGTTGTGCAAGGAAGTAGGTAAATATGGTTGGAAATAGAAAAAGAAATCAACTATGAATGTAAAGCTTAAAAATGTAATTTCAAGTCTACAATTTATTTATTGACCTAATTGGGTCAATAAATATCAACAATATGTTTTCAATTGCTCAGTATTACATGTGTTCTACCTTTGGAGGGGCAATAAATGTTTGGGACACTCATATGGACAAGGGGTGGTGAATGGCAAGGCCAGCACAGGGACTGTGCACAATATGGTCTGTTTCTGGTGACATAGTTCAGATGAAAGAAAGTCAATTCGGCAGCTTCAGAACAGCCTCACCAAAAATAAGCCTTGTTTATTAGGCCCATTCCTGAGTGAAAACAGGTTAATTCTAGGGTCTGAGAAAACAATCCCCTAGTAAGGAAGCTGCTCTGACAAGATATTGAAATAAATTGTGTCCTTTGATGTAGCATGCCAGCTATATTCAGAAGCAGAGACATCTTAGTTTTGAAGGAAGAGAGTTTGTCATGAAAGCTTATTTAGGTCCTCAGAGTGATAGACTGGACCTTGTGACACCCGAGGCCTATGATTTCTAGGTTGTACAAAATGCCATGTCATTGCAGATATGTCTGCTTTGGAGAGGTGTGTTCCTCATACATTTCAAAGAGGTATACCCTCATAACCTTAGTACCCATGATCAGGTTCTTATTCTTTAATGCTGATGCTAAGATTAGCCCAGTTTGACTGATTGGGTAGTTTGTTTCTCCCTCCCTGCCTTTCTCTTTCTCTCTCTCTCTTCCCTTTTCCAACAACCATTAAATTCTCTCTGAAATACCTTCTCACAGGAAATACTGCAGTCTTATAATGATTACTGGTCTGACCCACTGGACTGTGAGACCATAAGGGTGGGCAACACTCTATCCATCTCTGTATCACCAATGGCTGATGGTCTACTTAACAATCATGACATAAAAATGAGGAAAATCATCACACTATATACCTCATTCTGTAATAATAATAAAAGAGAATAAAAATAAATTAAAGACATTAGATGACTAAAATACTAAACAACCAACAAAAAACACATTGTGGTAAATAAAAGAAGCAGATCTTTAAATACCTGTGGTAAGTGACCATCCTTCCTGCAAAAACAAAAAAACAGATGTATTGTTTGCATGTTTCATCTCTCCTTGACAATAGAAGGATAAAGAGCAAATTCAACTGCATTTGAATTTACCAATCTACTTGATATGATTATCATAATACATTTTAGGAACTAAGTCAGTTTGTGACACTGAATTCTAAGACAGTTCTATAGAGCTTTGAACAATGCTTTACTGAATCTAATAACTATTGAGAAGGTGCTTTCCTTTTAACACAACCATATTTAGAACACTGGTGAAAAAATTTGGCTTCCCTCTGTCCTCATGGTTAGAGCTTCAAAAATAATCACATTCCTCACTCAGCTTATTCCTTTCTGGACTCTACCACTTTTGTTCAGATATCAATTGATTTCTAAGGAGCTATTAGTTCCATGTGGATCTGCAGTCATTTAGAATCCATAGTGGTTAAATGAAAATATAGTTACTGCTATTATTTTGGACATATATAGGTCTAATTCCTCACTGGCCACCTCCTTAAATAGTAACGTGATACCCATACTTCTCATATATCTTTGTTCCTAATATTTTCATAGCAACCAGCATTCTACTTTCTTGAATTTTTCTATTTATCCTATTTCTATTTTTCAGTGGGAAATCCAATCTGGTATTATAGTCAGTGACAAAGAAAGTGCTAATTAGCAAATAAATGTAATTAGGAGTTACCTTGAATATTTTCAGGAAACTTCTGTTTCTGACATATACTTACAATATATGTCAGCATTTTTTGTTTTTACTCTATAAACCCAACAAAACAATAATACATTGGGAAAAACACACACTATAAACCAAAAGAACTCAATATTAGTATTAGAGGGATGGAACAGTTCTTTGTCCTATCTTCTAAGGACAAATAGCTTAGAAAATGCCTATTTGTCTTCTCTGCCTAGTCAATGATGGCCCCTTCTTAGTCTCCAGATGTGGTTAAAACCTTTTCTCCTTCATGAAGCCATCTTCACCTGCTCACTCCGAAGCCCAATTTCTCCTTACCAGACAGCGTACAAGTGTTCTTGATGGAGAGATGGATTGATGCGTGAATAGATGGAATAATGGGTGAATGGATGGATGACATTAGAGTCAAAGGGATACGAACAATGATTTGATTCATGCCCCTCATTTTTCATATAAGGAAGAGACTCAGAAAAGAGAAATGATCTCCATCAAAAGCAACACTAATTAGTACTGTGATTTTTATTTTGTACTTGCTAAGTTATCTGGTGTAGTGTTCTTAAATCATTGTGTGTTCTATCTTTTCAAACAAATTTTACCTTTTCTGTCTCTGTGTATTTCACTAGAATTTTCAGGAGTGGAATCATACCACAAGTGCTCAATATTGATATGAATTGTGTTCGGAAATACGTGTTTTATCTTCCCCTCATACCACTCATCTTTTAGGGCTTGGGGAGATGATTGCTCCTTCTTTGAGTTCTGTGTCTCTCCCTGCTTCTCACATGGTTGTGGTGAGGACTGATAATGAGAATGCACCACTCTTCTGGACCTGTGACTCTAGTCTATCAGTTGCCTTTCCAGAGATTCTCACATTGAAATTGAGGGGGCAGATTACTTCCCTGGGGGAAGAGCTGGGAAGATGTGAGCCCAGGAACAGCAGGCAGCCTTGGTTCTAGCCTGAGGGAGAAAGTCCTGTGTGGAGAATGAAGTCTATGTTCAGAGAGAGGCAAAACAAGGACTGAAAAAAATGGCAAAATATTCCGTGAGCATCAAGCACTGTTTCATAGTGCCACATACCATCTTTTTTTTTCCTTTTAAGTTCAAAATAACTTTTTTATTACATATTTCACAGTCAGTGTTTCTTGAAAAGTACAATTATAATCATTCAAGTAATTTATTATTTTTTACTGTAAAAAGTTTTTTCATATTCAATAAGATTGAGAAACAATGCCCTAAGCCAACTTCCTTTTTTAAAATTCTGAACATTTGATCATTTTATTTTATTTTTAATTTATCTTTATTGTTGAAAGTATTACATATACCCCTCTTTTTTCCCCCCATTGGTCCCTTTTAGCCAACCTCCTCCCCTCACCGCAGGCGTTCACCACACTATTGTCTCTGACAATAGGTTATGCATACATACATATAAAATCTTTGGCTAATCTCTTCCCACCCACCCCTGTCTTCCCTCCGAAATTCTTCAGTCTGCTCCATGTTTCTATGTCTTTGGATCTATTTTGTTCATCAGTTTATTTTGTTCCTTAGATTCCACATATGAGTGAGATCAATGTGATACTTGTCTTGCTCTGACTCGCTTATTTCACTTAGCATTAATACTCTCCAGGTCCCTCCATGCTGTCTCAACCCTCACATGAAATCTTATGAGCAAGGCCACCTTATGAAAAGCCTAGCTGGTACTTTGTGATAATCAGAAAAAGATCTCTGTTCCGTCAGGCAGAGAAAACACCTGTGCCTGGCTGTGTGCCTTGATGAGTTTAGAGCTAGGTTGTAGTCCTCACTACCCCTCACCAGATACCTAGTGCAGTACTACATAACCTGTACAAGTATATGGTGGCTATGGATAGAGTTGGTATTATTTCCATTTTATGGATGAGAGATTTGAGGTTCCCCTATATTAGTATTTTTTTAATGCAGGGGATTTTTTAAATGCTCAGTTCCCCACAGCTAGTAAGTTAACAGAGCCAGGATTCACACCCACGTGACCACAAAGGTTTGTGCATTTCTCATCTAACAGCTCTCCTTATCATACTTAATCTTTTTCTCTCTCATAGGTATATGTATACACCTACTCTCACCTACACCCCTGTCCCAGCGATGGTGAAAGCTAGAGGCACAAACAAATCCCTTTTACTGCAACAGAGGAAATCATAGTCTCACCGTCTGCTCAGGGCCACTCACTCCAGTGTAGATGGCCCACGAGTGCTCTGAAGTAAACATATAGAAATAAATAAAAGTGTACTATATTAACAAGGAAAAGTTGATATTGCTTCTTCCACCCTTAGTCTTCTCACAATTTCTATTCATAAACAGGGTGATAGGGCCAGGAAAGGCAGGAAAAAAAAAGAAAAGAAAAATTCTTCCAAAACAGTGAGAAAACATGACACCAACGAGCTTCAAATATCCGTTGGTACAGGGATAGGAATTTCCACTTCTGCCAAAATGAATCTAAATTCAGTAGCACCATAAGGAGCTAAATCTGTTAGGTGAGTCACACATTACCTGGATAAATTCAATTTGCTTGGGAGAGGTATTCATTCTTTCAATTTGGTAGAACAAATTTTATGCATTGGAACGATTATTTACCAAATGCTTGAGGCCTAAAAGAGATAACACAGTCTCTAAGGCACCTGCATCTAATTGAAGGTAGTATAGCTTCAATTGTACCATTGATCAGGGGTCTTTTGGTACATGATTACCAGCTATATTCGCATTGTGAAAAGAGAATAGAATGAAACTGGCTCCTGCCCTCGGGCAGTTTTTAATCAAAGCATAATGCAATGTCTACCTTTCAGAAGGCCTGGATCACTAGGCACATTTGCAGGAGAAAATTAGGCTCAGGACTAAAATATAGATATTCAGTTACTAAACTGTGAAAGGAAGTGGAGACTTGATATTAGAAATAATACAAAAACCTGTGCTTTTAAACTGGGAGGGGTAGAGATGGAACAGGGTTATTGGTTGGATATGGATAAGAGCTGGCCCACAACCCAGGGCAGGACTGAACCTGGGAATGGAGTTGCAAGAGCAGAGATGTGAGGACCAAAACCAGATTGGTAGCAACAAATGAACAAAGACCAAAGACCTCTCTCTCTCTCCCTCCCTCCCTCCCTCCCTCCCCCCCCCTACTCTACCTCTACCTCTACCTCTATCTCTATCTCTATTCTATATCTCTATTCTATCTCTATCATCTATCTATACATCTATCTATATCTCATTTGTATTGTGAAATTGAAATGTGTCATACCAGTATTTTTCAACTTTGAATGCAAATATAAATTTCTGGGAATTTAAAAATATATAGATTCTGATCCAAGGTTGAGGGTGATACCGAGTCTGCATTTCTAATTACCCCAGCTGATGTTGATGCTGAGGGTCTGTGGACCACAGGTTGAGTGGCAAGACAGGAAATTGAGAAAATGGGGAAGTAGTATGGAAATCTACAGTAAAACTGTATTCTCAGAAGATGGGAACCCTGAGCTGGGCACTAGAAAATGGGAAAACCAAAAAGATTTGGGTTTTGCAATAAGTTTCAATAAATTGGTGAGCAAAAACTAGATCTTATTCATTAAATATTTTCTATGGTACAAGACATCTGATAGCAAAATACTTATTAAAAGTCTTTTGCAAATTTAAACTGCATTTTGTTTTTAAAAATATTAGGTTTTGTAATGTTAAGCCCACATTTTCACGTAAACCTCTTCTCTGAATGGGCAAGCCAAAGGGTTCTTTTTTTTTTTTTTTTGATCAAGCAAAATTAAATTTATTAAACTTAATGCAACAACAGAAAACATGAGTTTGGCAGAGCCTTATTTGTGTCTCAGAAGAATAAAGGTAGAGAATGTTTAAAGAGATTTAGAACCTGAAAAATTTGGGTGGATTTTGAATGGTAAAGAAAGAACTGACTGGAATTAGCAGGGTTCTTGAGTTCATTCTGCTGGGCTTGTAATTTGCTTGCCCATTGTTGAAGGCAAGTTAAGGCCAAAGCCCTTGTTTCCATTAATTCAAGCACCAAGAGTCCTGCTTCAGGATGAGCATAAACAGCAGTCATGTAGATGGCCTTTAACTCTGCAGCAGGTGTTGACACCTGTAGCTACTTGATTCCAGCCAAGATCATCGTCTCTCCCTCAAGGGGGCTGGCCCATGTCAAGCATTAACCGCTTTTAAACTGGGAGTGATAGAGATGGAACAAGGTTATTGGATGGATAAGGACAGGAGCTGGCCCACAGCTCAGGGCAGGACTGCCCCTAGGAATGGAGTTGCAAGGGGGATATTAGGCCAGTGGCGTTCCCTCAGATGATTCAGCAAGAAAAGAGGAGATTTGGATGCCAGGGATCTATTTTGGTAAGCAATGCATGTAGTTTAAGCTATACCCTCTACTACTCTGACAGCCAAGCATGGCGCACAGCACCTGGACAGTAGCATGCTGAGCCAGACAACATCAGTTTGCAAAGGACACCACCTACCAAGGGCTACATCTAGAATCAGCTGGGGAAGTGCTGTGTGGGAGGAAAAGAGATTGAGGCATTCTCAGAAAGGAAATCACTGCATCATTTGAATTTGCCGCTAAATTTAGCTATAATCAATCCCACAACTGATTTCTTAATTATTATTTAGGGTTTAAGGTGTGTGTGTGTGTGTGTGTGTGTGTGTGTGTGTGTGTGTGTGTGTGTGTATGCACGTGCACACATGTATGGGTGAGTGCTGGTGATGCAAGGGTGGAAATTTCCTTTCAGCCCTGTCCCACACACACTAAGTTCTTCCAGGTTGTAATCACTACAAATAGGTTCCCATTACACTGGAGATTAGCAGATGCACATTACCATTTATCAAATTAGGCATAAGGAGAGCAAACTGCTGGGGCATTCGCTCTCCCTAATGACACCTCATGCTTCAGCAACACAGCCCTGACTCTCTTATATTGCACAAGACTCTATATTTCAATCTCTACTCCAAGGCCTCGAACAAAAAACCTTTACATGTAAGGTATGTGTTTTTAAGGGACATTTTAAGCTGACTTTTAAATGAGATAACAGTACAGTAATGTGCAATCATAAACTTCAAATAGGGAATAAATAGCTAAAGGTCAAATGGCCCTGCTAACCTTTAGGTAAGAGGGTATCTAAATAATTCTAGAAAGATGAGTACTCATTCTATTTTTAACAATCTCTGTGGCAACTGCCTTTTCATGTGGTCATATAATTCTAATATACTTTTTCAATGTCAGTGTCCATTTATTTAGTCTCTTCCAATCATTTTTAATGGAACGGATACTCCCTAAGACCAAGCTTATATATTCAATTTAAGACCCCCAAAATTAGAGATCATGATACCATCAAAAAGGTGTTATGTTTAACATGTATTAAATGTATTATTTTCTCTATGTCAAGTATAATTTTATTAATACAAAATAATTACTAGCAGTTCATATAAAAATTGCCTAAGCTCCCCATATCCTTTCCTGAGCATTTCTCAGTTAGTCCTACCAAAGTATTCACCTAGAGAAATGTCAAAACATCATTTAAAGCCCTTTTTATTACAACAGCCCTTCTAGGGATTTTTAAAGTCTGCTTCTCTCCAGTGTGTCATGGAGTGGAAGGAACATTTAGAGAGGGCCTCGGTGGATTGGGAAAGTGGGCAAAGGAAATTTGCTGTGCTCTTTGACAAATCAGTCTGTCAGACAGAGGTGGGCCGCATTCCTTCCCTTTTAAGACAGATTAGCTTTGTGTGTAGTAATGCAAGCTCTTTTTAAATAACAAGTCATGAATACTAAATTGGGGCAGTGTTGCAACTCTGAGCTTTATCACAAAATATGAAAAAAATGCTGGAAGCCTAATTTGGTCAGGTTTTCCCCAAAAGACATAAACATAAGAAAATAGTAGACATGGCAAAATATCTGCTGTCCAGGCCATGTGAGAAGAAATGACTAACACCAGTAAAAGCCACAGACTGTTCCCCAGCTTTCTAAGGTCCATACCATCATTCACCACTCCCTGGAGTGTCAGAGATGCTTTTCATTTGCCAGTGGACTGTTTCCCGTTACTTTGCACACAGATTGGGACACACCTGCAATATTTGCTAATCAATAAGTCACTGGATGGCTAAGATCCCAGAAATAAAAAGAAATAATAAACATCATTTTAGACCAATCATTAATTTTATAGCTGGAGAACTAAGCTTCAGAGCTATTTAGGAATATGTCCAGTGCCATATAATCTTGAATTCAGATGTCCTCTATCCCAAATCAAGGCTGGATGGAGTATATAAAGACAATCCTATATGAAATTAGAATTTGATTTCCAGAAGATATGGATAAGGCACAAGAGGAAAAAGAAAGATCTGATAGCAAAGCAACACTAATCTTTAAATATTAAGAAAGATGTGTAATATGGTGAAAAGAAATTTGGCTTGCAGAGTCAAAACATTGAATTGAAGTCCCAGTTCTGCCACTAAAATTGGACAAGTCATTTTCCTCCCCTTGAAAGTTACATAATTAGACTAGATGCCTTGAAGATCTCTTCTTGTTTTAATTATTAAGTCACTCTTGAACTTAGTTTCTTGTACTTGTTTCCACTGTGTTTATCTATAATAAAGCACAGTAACACACATGGTTCTTTCCTAGATTCTTCAGTAGTTCCTTTTTCTCTTCTTATTCTCTTACATAGTGGGCTTTCTATATGTTCAGCCTTGCCCCCCTTTTATGTTTCTATCTAAAATCTCATAAACTCTAATACTTTATTCATAATCTATACACATCTGATTTACTAATTCCATACTGAATTTGTAATATTGTTGTATATTCTGCCTCAAAAATGCTTTTTAAATATTATCCTTTTCTCCATTCCCACTTTTTCAGCCTTATTCCAAAACTTTCAGTATCCTTGTAAGATTTCAAAACTTTCCCAATTGTCTTTCTGACTTTAGTCCCTCCTTCCAATCCATTGTCTCCATGGCTCTTAAGACCATCATTTAAAAATGTAACTTGATTATTTTTCATTTCACACACCTTAATTTAAAACTCAAGTTTATTTTGCCATTGATCATCCATTAACAGGAAAAGATCTATTAATTTTCCAACTTAATTTTCTACATTTTCTTCATGCTTTGTGTACATAGCAACCATACCAAAGGATGTGCTCTTACCTAAACATACTAACATTTTCCTGCTTCACTACTCAAAGCTAAGTAACTTCTGAAAGCCTGTTAACCCCAACAAGGTGTGGGTTATATATCAGTAATTTTATTGAAAGCCTAGCACTGTATCTTGCACTTAGTAGGAACTCAATAAATGTTTGTTGAATCAATTCACTAATTTAGTCACTAACTGGTGAAGGAAGACACAATGAACATGGAATGATATTCCACAGAAGTGTTTTTAGTGCTAAACACTAAGAATGCAAAATGCAAATATCTATTAAATGTTTGCTATTGTTCTAATGCAAGCTGTGATATCAAATAGAAAAAGAGCTATAAATATAAATCTCTGATTCACCTATCTATGTACTCTCCTGTCCTAAAATAAAGCAGAAAAATAATATAAGCCTCCACAGGAAGACATCAATACAGTTATGCTGAATTCTTTGTGCTAGACTACCATTTATAGCTCTGTGTATTAGTTGTCCTAGATTATAAATCCAACCCTGGCTTTTAATTATTCAGATACCAAGGGATGTATTTACTAATACTGCATTATAGCATGTTAATCCAAGGCCAATTTAACATTTCTTATATTTATTTTGCATTTGTTCCATTTCCTAAGGGGTTTGAAAACATTTAAAATCGTTAGAAAGCTATGTATTTTCATACAGTTTTCTATGATTTCAAGGGCATTTAGAACGTTTGGGTTGTTATCTAACTTTCCCAGTTAGTGCCTTACACAATTCAGTGGACATGTGGCCTGCATATTTGAAGTAACAAACCTTATGCCATCTGGTTTGGGTACCTAGGATATCTTAGTGGTGAGCTATACTTGCAAGATAACTTAGCAAAAACAATTGCATCTAAGGCTATAACTAGCTTTGTATCCCACAAATTTGATGCTTAGTCCCAAGCTGTGTTCATGTATTTCAGGGCAATCATTTAAGAATGATGTTTTCAAAGAGGAAATTTTTCATTTATGCCCTATTTTCTCATTATTTCATAGTTATATGTATTACTAGAGGCCCAGTGCATGATATTCGTGCATGGGTGTGGTCCTTAGGTGTAGCCTGTGATCAGGGCCATCTTCCCCGGCTGCCTGCAGCCAGCCCTATCCCCCACTGCTACCCACCCCCAGTTCCTCGTTCGCCATTAGGTGATTGGAGCCTGCTGGCCAGGGGGAGGGACTGGGAGGTTGGACTTTCATGCCCGCTCACTGGCCCCACTCACTGGCCCCACCTTAGGTCGCCCTCTGTGTGTGGAGTGACAGGTGGGGTGGGGGACTTGGCCTGGCACTCCCTGCATCTCCCCTCCCCCACCCCCAGTTCCCTATTCACCATCAGGTGATGGGAGCTTGCAGGCTGGTGGAAGGACCGAGAGGTGGTCAGTGTACCTCATAGTAACTGGTTGAGTGGTTGTTTTGGTCGTTTTGCCATTAGGGTCAATTTGCATATTACCCTTTTATTATATAGAATTTCTCCAACTAGAGAGTAATATTTGATCTCTTGTTTATTTCTCTCCTACTCTACTAATACCAGCACAGAGGTAGATACAGAGTTAGAAATTAACCACAGTTTTCAAGATATGTTTATGGACACTGAAGTACATATCCTGGAAATGGCTCAGTAGATGGATTCATCACTGATGGAATATTGGCAAGAGTTGACCGCTAATGGAGTAATAGGCTATAGAAATTCCCGATTTTCCACAACTCTCTTGTGGGGTTCTGTCTCATGCGCTCACTATAAAATCCCTGAAGGAGGGAGTCATATTCCCTCATTCAATCACTCATTCATCAAATAAGCATGAATGTGTCCTATGTCCTAGTTACTATGCTAGGCTGTGAAAATGGACATTGGACAAAACAATGACATCTTCACTTACCTCTTTATTCTATATTACAGCTTTGAAAACTGTTCTTACAACTGATAGGAGACGTTTTAATAATGGCTAACTATAATGAAGGCCTATGGTGAAGTTCATACTGCTTTCTCCCTCCTTTTCTTCTCAGAAAATTATTTCACGATAGTGGAAGGAAAAAAATCAGTTTTATGCCTTACTAACGTCTAGTCACAAAGATTCACAGACAGAAAACTCCTAAACAAAGCAAGAAGGCAATTTCCAAATATTTAATAAGACATTATTATATGGCTCATTCACTTAGTAGTCAAATGTTTGTTGAGCATGTACTATGTGGAAGACACCAATCCAGGCACTTTCCCAGTTACACTGGAGGAAAACAACTATGAAGTGAACAAACTCTGTTCTCAAAAAATTGTCAGGCTGTTTTCCATTCCACCAATTGGAGGCAAGTAGCCTGAATGCTGCCTAATCGCTACCACATCCAAGTCCTCCAAAGGGAGCTGAATATGCTCTTCAGCCTTTGGCCCTGTTTGTCAATTTCTAAAACCATTTATTTATTTATTTATTTATTTATTTATTTATTTAAATATTTTTTATTGTTTAAAGAATTACATGTAGTAGTACATATATCTCCTTTTTTTCCCCATTGACCTTCCCCCAGCTTCCCCTATCCCCTGTCGCATGCCCTCATCCCACCCTGCCAGTGTCTTGTGTCCATTGGTGTGCTGATATGCATGCATACAAGTCCTCTGGTTTATCTATTTCCCTCTCGCCCCAACACTCCCCAGCCTTCCTGTTGTAATTTGACAGTCTGCTCGGTGCTTTACTGTCTCTGTATTTATATTTTTGTTCATCAGGTTATAATGTTCTTTATTTTCCATAAATGAGTGAGATCATGTGGTATTTTTCTTTCATTGCCTGGCTATTTCATTTAACATAATGCTCTCCAGGTCCATCCATGCTGCTGCAAATGGTAAGAATTCCTTCTTTTTTATAGCAGCATAGTATTCCACTGCGTAGATGTACCATAGTTTTCTAATCCACTCATCTGCTGATGGGCACTTAGGCTGTTTCCAAATCTTAGCTATGGCGAATTGTGCTGCTATGAACATAGGGGTACATATATCCTTTCTTATTGGTGTTTCTAGTTTCTTGGGATATATTCCTAGAATCCAGAATTGGGATTACTGGGTCAAATGGGAGCTTCATTTTTAGTTTTTGAGGAAACTCCATACCGTTCTCCATAGTGGCTGCACCAGTCTGCATTCCCACCAGCAGTGCACTAGGGTTCCTTTTTCTCCACATTTTCGCCACACATGTCCTTTATTGATTTGTTGATGGTTGCTATCCTGACAGGTGTGAGATGGTACCGCATTGTCGTTTTGATTTGCATCTCTCGGATAATTAGTAACCTTGAGCATGTTTTCATATGTCTCTTGGCCTTCCTTCTGTCTTCTTTCAAAAAGATTCTATTTAGGTCCGTTGTCCATTTTTTTATTGGATCGTTATCTTCCTTTTATTACATTGTATAAGTTCCCTGTAGATGTTGGAGATTAAATCTTTATCAGTGATAACATTTGCAAATATGTTTTCCCATACAGTGGGCTTTCTTGTTGTTTTGTTGATGGTTTCTTTTGCTGTGCAAAAGCTTTTTATTTTGATGTAGTCCCATTTGTTTATTTTCTCTTTAGCTTCCATTACTCTAGGAGCGGTATCAGTGAAGAAATTGCTTCCGCACATGTCTGAGATTCTCTGCCTGTGGATTCCTCTAGTACTTTTATGGTTTCCCATCTTATGTTTAAGTCCTGTATCCATTTTGAGTTAATTTTTGTATATGATTTAAGTTGGTGGTCTAGTTCCTTTTTTTTTTTTTTTTTGCATGTATCTGTCCAATTTTCCCAACACCATTTGTTGAAGAGATTTCTTGACTCCATTGTATGTTCATGCCTCCTTTGTCAAATATTAATTGAGCGTAGTGGTTTGGGTTGATATATGGATTCTCTATTCTATTCCATTGGTCTATATGTCTGTTCTTGGGCCAGTACAAGGCTGTTTTGAGAACAGTGGCTTTGTAATACAGCTTGAAAACTGGCATTGAGATCCCACCTACTTTGTTCTTCTTTCTCAGGATTGCTGTGGCTATTCGGGGTCTTTTTTTTTTTATTCCAGATGAATTTTTGGAGAGTTCTTTCTAGGTCTGTGAAATATGCCATTGGTATTTTAATAGGGAGTGCATTGAATCCATAGATTGCTTTGGGTAGTATGGACATTTTAATGATGTTGATTCTACCAATCCATGAACATGGTATGTTCTTCCATCTGTTTATGTCTTCGATCTTTTATATTGATTTTTGGTCTCTATCTCTTTTTCCAGTGTCCTATAGTATTCCACGTATAGATCTTTTACCGTCTTAGTTTAGTTTATTTCTAGGTATCTTAATTTTTTTTTGGTGCGATGGTAAATGAGATTGCTTTTTTAGTCTCTTTTTCTGTAAGTTCACTATTGGTGTATAGAAATGCCATAGATTTCTTGGCATTAATTTGTATCCTGCTACATTGCTGAATTCATTTTTTAAGTCTATTAGTTTTTTGGTGGAGTCTTTCAGGTTTTTTATGTACAATATCATGTCAGCTGCAAATAAGGACAGCTTTACTTCTTCTTTTCCAATTTGGATGCCTTTTATTCCTTCTTCTTGTCTGATAGCAGTGGTTAGTACTTCCAGTACTATGTCAAACAGGAGTGGTGAGAGTGGGCATCCCTGTCTTGTTCTTGTTTTTAGGGGAAATGGTTTTAGTTTTTGCCCATTGAGTATGATGTTAGCTGTGGGTTTATCATATATGGCTTTTATTATGTTGAGGTATGATCCTTCTATTCCCACCTTGTTGAGAGTTTTTATCAAGAAAGGGTGTTGAATTTTGTCAAATGCTTTTTCTGCATCAATTGATGTGACTATGTGACTTTTATCTCTCAGTTTGTTTATGTGATGTATCATGTTTATTGATTTGCGGATATTGTACCATCCTTGCATTCCTGGGATAAATCCTACTTGGTCATAGTGTGTGATCTTTCTGATTTACTGCTGGATCCAATTTGCTAGAATTTTGTTGAGGATTTTGGCATCTATGTTCATGAGAGATATTGGCCTTTAATTCTCTTTCATTGTGTTGTCATTATCTGGTTTGGTATTAGGGTGATGCTGGCTTCATAGAAGGAGCTTGGAAGTGTTCCTTCCTCTTGAATTTTTTGGAATAGTCTGAGGAGGATAGATTTTAGTTCTTCCTTGAATGTTTGGTAAAACTCCCCTGTGAAGCCATCTGGCCCCGGTCTTTTCTTTGCTGGAAGCTTTTTGATGACTGCTTCAATTTCTTCCATAGTTATTGGCCTATTGAGGTGTTTGGGTTCTTACTGATTGAGTTTTGGAAGGTTATATTTTTCTAGGAATATGTCCATTTCATCCAGGTTGTCCAGTTTGTTGGAATAGAGTTGTTCATAGTATTTTTAACAATCCTTTGTATTTCGGTGGGGTCTGCTGTTATTTATCCTCTTTCATTTCTGATTTTGTTTATTTGGGTCCTCTAGCTTTGCTTCTTGGTAAGCCTGGCTAGAGGTTCATCAATCTTGTTTATCCTTTCAAAGAACCAGCTCTTGGTTTTGTTGATCTTTTATATTGATTTTTGGTCTCTATGTCGTTTATCTCCACTCTGATCTTTATTATTTCCTTCCTTCTGCTTACACGGGGCTTTTCTTGTTGCTCTCTTTCTAACTCTTTGAGTTGTAGGGTTAGGCAATTTATTACCATTGTTTCTTGTTTTTTGCAGTAGGCTTTTAGAGCTATGAACTTCCCTCTCAAGACTGCTTTCACTGTGTCCCATAGATTTTGGATTGTTGTGTTTTCATTGTCATTTGTTGCCATGATGCTTTTTATTTCTTCCTTGATCTCTCTGGTAACCCAGTCATTGTTTAATAGCATGCTGTTTAGTCTCCACGTGTTTGATTTCTTTGTACTGTTTTTATTGTAGTTGATTTCCAGTTTTATGCCACTGTGATCTGAGAAGATGCTTGATATGATTTCTATCTTCCTGAATTTGAAGAGACTTTACCTATGACCCAACATATGGTCTATCTTTGAAAATGACCCATGTGCACTTGAGAAGAATGTATATTGTGTGGCTTTGGGGTGAAATGTTCTGAAGATGTCAATTAATTCCATCTGTTCTAGTGGGTCATTTAGGATTGATGTTTCTTTGCTGATTTTTTGTTTAGAGGATTTGTCCAATGGTGATAGTGGGGTATTAAAGTCTCCTACTATGATGGTATTGCTGTCAATCTCTCCCTTGATATCCTCCAGGTGTTTTTTTTATGAATTTGGGTGCTCCTGTATTGGGTGCGTATATGTTTACGAGAGTTATCTCTTCATGTTGGATTGCTCCCTTTAGTATTATGAAATGGCCTCCCTTATCTCTTCTTATGTCCTTCACTTTGAGATCTAATTTGCCAGATATAAGTATTGCTACCCCAGCTTTTTTTTCATTTCCATTCGCCTGAAAAACCTTTTTCCATACCTTCACCCTCAGTCTGTGTGCATCTTTTTTTCTGAGGTGGGTTTCTTGTAGACAGCAGATAATACATGGGTCATGTTTTCTTATCTAGTCTGTTACCCTATGTCTTTTAATTAGGGCATTTAATCCATTTACATTTAAAGTTATTATTGATATGTTCTTTTTTGTTGCCATTTTTATTCTTTACCCCTGTGTTCCTTCTTCGCTTCCTATTTCTTTTTTTACAGCAGACCCTTTAGCATTTCTTACATTGCTGGTTTGGTGGTAATAAATTCCCTTAGTCCTTTTTTGCCTGTGAAGCTCCTGATTTCACCTTCAATTTTGATTGATAGCCTTGGTGGGTACAGTATTCTTGGATTCAGACCCTTCCTTTGCATGACTTTGTATATTTCATTCCATTCCCTTCTGGCCTGATGAGTTTCTGTTGAGAAATCAGTTGCTAGTCTGATGGGGGTTCCTTTGTAGGTAACTTTCTGTCTCTCTCTGGCCACTTTTATGATTCTTACCTTGTTGGTAGTGTTTGCCTATTTAATTATAATGTGCCTTGTTGTTGGTCTTTTGGGGTTCATTTTGCTTGGGACTCTGTGAGCTTCTTGGACTTGTGTGGGTTTTTTCTTCCCTATATCAGGGAAGTTTTCTGTCATTTCTTCAAACAGATTTTCTATTCCTTGCTCAGTTTCCTCTCCTTCTGGAACCCCTATTATGTGGATGTTATTTTGTTTCATGTTGTCCAAATTTACCTTAGGCTCTCCCCCTGTTTCTTATTTTTATTTTTTTCTAGAAGCTGCTCTACTTGGGTATTTTTTCCTACCTTGTCTTCTAGCTCACTGATGTGGTCCTCTTCTTCTTCTAGTCTACTCCTGATGATTTCTATTGAGTTCTTTACAGCAGTGATGTCATTTTTCATTTCTTCTTGGTTCTTCTTCATTTTCTCTTGGTTCTTACTCATATTGTCGAATTTGTCTTCCATTCTTTTCAGCCACATTGTGACCATTTTTCTGGATTCTTTCTCTGATAGGTTGCTTGCCTCCATTTCGTTTACTTCCTTTCCTGGTGATGCCTGCTTTTCTTTTATATGCGGGCTGTTTCTTTTTCTCCCCAAGGTCTCTCTTCTCTGGATGTCTGGTTATGTAGTTCTCTCTCCCCTGCGTTGATTTAAAGGCACAAAATACAACACAACCAGGTAAAATGCACAGGGCACTGAACAGAAATGTAATCACAATATTAATAACCCCAAATAAAGGTGACCACCAGAGAAAGGCAAATTGGAGGATAGGAGAGAAAGAAGAAGAGAAAAAAAGAAAAAGAAAGAAAGGAGTGCAAAAATGAAATTGGGAAAAGGCAAAAAAAAAAGTAAGAGAGAAAAGGAAGAGAATAAGAAAGAAGAAGGGAACAAACTATATATATGGGGAGAAAACTCCAATAGAAGAGCCACTAATCCCACCAAATGCCAGCAACAAGTACCTGGAGATGAATACAAACTACAAACAACAACTAATATCAAGTGAGGAGAGGGAAAACAGAACCAAAAAACAAACAAAAAAACAAAAAAGAATAAGCAAAACAATCTCACAAACAAGCATAAAAATCGATATAATCAACAATCAAGCAAACAACAACAAAAGGACAGAGAGAAAAACTATTTTTGGATATTGAAGACAGAGAAGATAGAGGTGTGTATGGACTTGGAGCAGGGAATTGGAAATTAGTTATATAAGTAGGGTGAAATTTTAATGGCGTAAAAAGAAAGAATAGGGATAATCTAAAGCAGGAAAAAGGTAAAAGAAACAGGAAAACAGAAGGGGAAAAGTTAGGAAGAGAGTGATGGTATAAAGGTCAAGTTGAGATAGAGTAAAATGATGCTAAAGGGAAGATGAAAATAGAATGTAGAACACTAATCCCAAAGTAAAATAAAGAGAAAATAAAATGATACTTAAAAAAAATGGTAAAATAGTAGTTGTAATAATACTGATTGAAAATAAAAATGTAATAATTAAAAAGTTAAAATCAAGTGAGGAAAAAAGGAAAAATTAGTTTCTTAATTAAAAGATGAAAAAAAAGAAGTAAAAGTAAAATGGAAGATAGTGAAGGTCATTAACTTCCTCTATTGTTCTGTTTGGCACACCTATTTCCTAGTCATGACAGTATTGTAGTTCCCTGCATTTCACTGCTCCTCAGTGTTGTAAGCCAGTCCTGATTTTTAAGCAGGCTGTGTGTCTTAATTTCTTGTATTCTTTTATTTGTGTTTACCCAAGAGTCAATTTGTGATTCAACCCCTGAGTGGCGGTGTTTCTGGATTGACCTCCATGTCAATAGGTCCTCTCTACCCAGTGATTAGATCCTGCTTTTCCTGTGGCACTCAATACTGGTTTGTGGGAGTGGGTTGCCCCAGAGCTGGTTCTCTGATGGTTATTCCCCACTCTGATCCCCAGGTTCCAGAAAAACAACCTTCCCCTGCAGTCTCTTAGGGTGTCCCCAGTTGGGCGATCCTATGTATTGGGCTTAGTAATCAGAAGAAAGGATTTAAAGGAAAAACAAAAACAAAAACAAACAAACAAACAAACAAAAAGAGCCAGCGTAAGTATAGGAACTCCAAGGCTGCGCACAAGTATGTGCAGTCTTTTTTTCCCCCTTGGGTCTAAGCAGCTGGCACACTTTTAAAATTTTTAGGCTGTCCTTTTGTGTCAGATCAAAATGGGTTGCTTTTTAGAGTTCCTTTCTGTTAGCAGTTCTGAGGACCCCCTTCCATATTCTTGGATCACACCAACCCCAACCGCCACAGATTTTTCTAGGCACAGACTTCTCCAGATCCTCCAGCTGCTGCAGTGCAGGTGATTCTCTCTCCTGCCGGGAGCAGAGACCTCCCCTTATCCCAGGCGAAATCTGACTTTTCCATGGTGGAGTGTAGAGCTCCTCTGAATCTGTGTGTTTGCACCAGTTGGGGACTGCTTCTCTGGGGTTCACAGCTGTTCACTGGGTGCAACAGTTGTAGATTTTCAGGCTTCCAATAACATCCACTTTCCCATTCAACATGGCACAGTCTTCTCGTCTGAGCTGGTCACTCTGGGAGGGAACCCAGCAGCAGTGGGGGCTGCCTGCTCAGGGGAGCCCCATCCAGGAGTCCCCCACCATCTCCTGGAGTATATCTGTCCCTTAACTCACTAACAGACACTCCCTGTGCGACCCTCAGCTGTTCTTTCTACCTACTCCAGGACAAAGCTCGGGACACGTCTGTCTATTCCAGCCGCCATTTTTTCCTCCTCCAGAATTGCTTTTGGACTCCTAAAACCTTTGATTTAAAAGGATAACAAAAAGCAACATCTCTCATCTGTACTCTGGCCTTTGGGCTAAAATGTCAGTGGATTGTTAATGCTGCCTCATTTAATGAGTAGAAGAAGCCTAATTACTTGGAATGGAGGGACTACATTGGAATAGCAGCACAGGAGCAGGAAGAACATTTCCATCATAAAGAACTGCTACCTCCTTCCTGGGATTATTGATTCTGCTTTATCATCATCCAAGGGTCAAGCAGGCTGTGCTGACCAAGCATGTCCCATTTAGGATATTCTCTATCAGCACACTGGGCTTGATCCTGCTTTAGGTGTTTTTATATTCCTCATGCCTTGAGAAACAGAGAGAGAAAGCTTTGGGGTTTGATAACAACTGTAAAAGCTCAGTAAAATAAAATATAGTACCCAGTTTCCTCAGTTTCCTTAGTGCAAGGCAATATTGCTATTCCAGAGGACATAGCACTGCTTTCTTTGTGCCGTTCTCCTGGTGAAGGAATGACAGTGACTCTCCACCATTTATTAGATCATGTTCAAATGTATCTGTTCCATGTTGTGACCTTGGCATAACCTCAACCCACTCTGCACATTCAGATTATCTTTTGCCCCATGAGACCACATCTACTCTGTAGTTTGAATTCCACCGCTTTTATTTCTAAGAGTTGTGTCACTAAAATTTGTCTCTATATTTGTTCCTCTCCTATATGAATATAGTTTGAATTCTTATAGCATTCTACTTATGTTTCAAATATCAGAGTACTAAATTATATACTGTCACCACATTATGTAGATAGAATAAACCAGAGAATGATGAGTCCGACTTTTACTTATACCTAAATGATATGACTAATAATGTTCTTATATGTTAACCCAGTGATCCTACCCTGATGTATTTATACAAAGGGAAGCAGTAGAAAAAGGAAAATGTACAAGGATGTTCACCATAGTTGGGGGTGGGTGCTGGGGCTTCATTTCTAACATTAGGGGAACTGGGCAATTACATTATCGTGTTTCAACTTCAATGAATATGATGTTGGCACTAAAATTATAAAGTTTAACAACATGGAAACTTAAAAATTTAATATTAGATGAAAGAAGCAGAATAAAATGTGTGGCTACTGTTATTATAATCACATTTTATATGTCTGTATATAGAAGAGAGAAGAAGAAGCAAAAAAAAAAATTGCAAGCTATTTGTAAGTTATTTGAGGGCAAGGATTTTTATCTGTTTTATTTAGTATGGTAGTCTTAAAACCTAGACTATACTTGGTACAAAATAGATGATTAATAAATATTTGTTGAATTAATATATTATGAGTAGTGAGATTGTAGATGACTTGTCTTTTTTATTATTTCCTTTTCCTTTATAAAGATCTCTGGGGGGGGGGGGGGGGCGGGTAAAGGGAGAGACATAAAGAAGATGCATTTTTAACTAAAACACATTTTTGATTCTTACATGGAAAGTTCTGGAGTAATCCCAGGTGAGGGAAAGAGAAGACAAGGTTCACTGGCTCATATTATCCTCTTTAGTTCTCATAACAATCCACTGAGGTGGGTGTTATTATCTTCATTTTAGATATTAGGAGATTTGGGCTCAGAGGAGTTAACTTGCTTAAAATACTCATGAATTTCTTTCTCAGTCACACTGCTACATACTGTAGGTGGTATATCTCTATTAAAACAAGTCTACGAAGACAAAGCAAAAATAGACTGAGGAGATAGAAAAGGATTGATGAAGTAGGACTTAAAATAGTGGGTTAGAGACAGAGGCCAGAATGGGTATAGCACCCATATCACTGATTCTCTTTCTAGATGTACAGAAGTGCAATACACAAAATAAAATAATTTAAATTAAAAATATAGTAAAGGCAGCACAGTCTCTTGAGTAGTATTTAGGTTAACACACCATCCCTCCTCTAATACTTGAGATTATGACTGCCGTAATTGATAGCAAATGCAGTGTCAAGGCACTGAATCGGATTGTCTCAATTTATGAGACTGCAATCTTCCTTGTTTTTGAATGCTGATAGATTGTGCTAAGTGATTGGATTTAAAGTGAGCAGAGGAAGGTAATCAGCTTTACAATTTCATGCCAGGATGGCCTTTTTATCCTTATATGTATGGAAATAAATGACAGTAATGGGATCTCTTTATTATTTAGTTCATCTAAGTATTCTCTATCAGCTTCAGATCAAAGAAAGAGAAAGGTTTAATCTGTGTGGAAGGATTCTCAGAGGAGTGCTTTACTAGCTTGAACTGCTACTGTTACCATATAAGAGCCATGGTGTGTGTGTGTGTGTGTGTGTGAGAGAGAGAGAGAGAGAGAGAGAGAGAGAGAGAGAGAGAGAGAGAGAGAGAGAGAGAGAGAGAGAGAGAGAGGGAGAAGGAGGAGGAGGCTGAGGTGGTTAGCAAGCAATTTTTTTCTAGGTCTCTTAGGTATTGCCTAGACTTTCTTGTGTCTAAAGACTGACTCTAGAAACAGTGGTGGTGACAAACTTCTCAGGTCAGTCTCTGAAAAGTCTAAGGAGTTCCAGATCCTCTTGAAAGATTAGACTCAAGGTGAAAAATATTGGGCAATGCTATAGACTGCATGTTTGTGTTCCCCCAAATGTATATGTTAAAGTTTAGTCCCCCATGTGAGGTGGGCCTGTGTGAGGTGATTAGGTCATAAGGGTTGAACCCCTCATGAATGAGATTAGTGCCCTTATAAACGGGGCCCTAGAGAGATCCCTTCCCTTGGGCCATGCGAGGACCTAGCTAGAAGCAGGCTCTCATGAAACACTAAGTCTGGACTTGGAATTCCCAAACTCCATAAAGATGAGAAAGACATTTCTGTTATTGAAGCCACACAGTCTGTATCATCACATAGCAGAGCAGACACAGGAGCTCTCTGTGTCCCTTTAATCAGAGCACTGATGCCATTCATGAGGGCTCCACCCTCTTGACTAATCACTCCCCCAAGGCCTTAAACCTCCTAATACCATCACATGGAGGGGAGAGGGGTAGGATTTCAACATATAAATTGGAAAGACCACAAACTTCCAGCCCATAACTTTCAGCCCATCACTTTTTTTTTTTTTTATCAATGGGTATTTGCAAGGAGAGCAAAAATTGGAATTTAGAGCATCATTGATGATTTCTCATTGGGAATGAGAGCAGAACACAATGGCTTTTATTTTATCCTTAAAAATCAGCCTCAAGGATTCTTCACTATTACTTTAAACTTTCCTAATAGCATGTCTTATACTTTAAAATAGTCTGGACATAAAGTGACAAATAGGACAAAATTAGCCTCTTACTTTTTTTTTCCTTTTCTTTCCTCTCTTTGGTTTTGGCAAGATTTGCTCTTCAGCCTGCTGCACTGCCCACCTCTACTCAACCCCCATGATCCAAAGCCCCCACCCAGCATAGGCTCGCTTCTGCCTCCAGGAAGATACATAAGTGGATGTTACCCTATCTCTGTCACTTGTTCCTTCTTAATATTTCTCATCTGAAAAATTCCTTTCTTCTGGGGTTATTCCAAATATTAAAGTAGGTGTTAAAAAAATATTTTGAAAATGTCAAGTGCTATACAAATGTGATCTTTATTATAGTCTCCTCACAGATTCAGGATTCCAGACTCCAGTGCATTTCCACTAAAATTCCTTTGGGACCTACAGGTGACAGGCAATAAAAAGAAGCATTAATAGTTGATGGAAACTAAGTCAAATAGTACAGAGGGTCAATCTAGATGAAGGCTGAAAAGTAATGACAGAATTTAGCAAAGTAGAGTTTGAGAAACTAGTTTGAGGAAGCTAATAAGAGCAAAACCGGATTAGAATCACCTCAAAAGGAGAATGGGAGGAAAAGGAATCAGACACACTAAGTATAGGCAACTCCTGTGAGGTGTTTTGCTGTGAAGGAGCCGACAAATGATTCTGTAGCTAAGAAGAGACTAGACTCAAGAGCAGGTTTGTTTGTAGGCTGATGATGCAGGACAAGGTTTCTGGAGTATCTTCAGATGGGCAAAATAGGACATGGTGGACATGCTAAAAAAAAATGACTTAGGAGCACAAATGTTTCATCTACCTTAATAGGACAGAAGCAGCACGATGCTGATTGCTGGGTGGGTATGGTGGTAGGGCTTGTGGAAGTTTTCTTTTCATTGATTTCTTTTTCTGAGTGAAATTGGAAGCAAGGTCACAGGACTGAGAGTACATTGGAGTTAAAATGAGACAGGAAAGGGCGTGGGATATTCATCAAGGATGTGGAAGAGGAAATGGACTAGAATACTGTGGTATGATTTCTGAGCAGCATTGAGAGCCCTGTTGAGGTTAGTGGTCTTTAATTTGGAGACGGGCAATCAGCACAAAGTAGAATACAATTTGGATTTCCCCAGGGCTGAGGTTTTACTAAATAAGTACAGAGAAGCAAAAGGGGGAAAGAAATTTTAGGGTAAGTGTTCGGGAGTGGTAATAATGGCTGACCACGAATTTAAAGGGAAGTGAGGACCTGAGGAGGCTGAGAGACAGTGCAAAAGAGGGAGGATCAGCATCTGATGCAAGGGCTGTTGGCGTCCGTGAGTAGAAGAGAACTAAAGATAAAAGAGAGAGTGGTCAGATGTGGAGTTTAGAATGGAGATCAAGAGGGGCTGCAGATAATGCAGTGTACAGGTATAAGTGTAACACAGAGGCTTCCCCGGACACCTGCCTGATTTGCTCCCTCACCTCCTTTAGGTTTTCCTCCCCAAAGCCCTAATCAGGGAAACCTCTCCTCATTAGCTTATTAAAATTGCAAAGTCTCCCCAGCTTAACTGGGACATGGTGTCCCCATTTTTATTTCACCCCAAACTTTTTGGTATCTCACATTTTTATATATCTATTTACTTATTTTGTTTAATGTATTTCTTCTTCCATTGGTCCCCAGTGAGGTCCAGAATTTGTGTTTCATTAGTGCCTACAGCATCTTTAGTGAGTAGAACATTGCCTGGCACATAGGGGACTAGGCACTGGATATATTTTGGTTGAATGACTCAAATAAGGCAATTTTATATTTTATTATGGGAATTCCAAAGGATCAATCAAAAAAGTTCATCAGGTTCTTTTATTTTACAGCTTCTTTGGGATTGTTGAATTTTCTGAATAGCTGAGGATGAATTCATGAAGTCCCTATTGTTTAAACATTTTTAATAGAAATCTAAATAAATGGAGTCTAGTTCTTCACTGGATATTAGATGAAATTAAACACTAACCAGATTTTAACCATTCTAAGTCATCATCAAAAAACTATTAGACTCTCCTGAGATGTGTGTGAATTTTGATTCCTTTCCCAAGGGTTGTTAGTGATCTTGATGCCACAATACTTTTAGTTGTGTCTATTTATTTTGTTTCCTCTTTTCTGTCATGCCACCAGCTATCCCTTTCTACCTTTACGTGTGTGCATTGGTCTAACAGCTCATTTTGCCACCATACCTGCCCCTGCCCCAAAATTTGCTGTCTTCATATATTTTTAAGTGACTTTAAGGGATTTGTGTGAAGTAAGAGAATGTAGAGGGTAAGTGAGGGCACAAAGGCCACTCTTAAGAGATTAAGAGCTGGATAACACTTTTTTTGTTATCTTTACAGACTATGTGTAGATTCTTTCTGATGTGTGTGCTAGAAAGGTAAGATCGACACACTTGAATTAGGAAGAGATGGGCTATTACTGTAATTTGGAGCACGTGGTATTTTTGGCCCCTCAAATTCCCATTCCCCTGCAAATGGCTGCCTCTTCTATCTATTCATGTGACTAATTCTATGCAGGTAGAGCTAACAAAAAAAATACCTTATGAAAAGTGGGAGAACATAAAAGACACCCATTAAAGTCCTCTGATTAGGAAAACCCTGCTCTTAAAATGCACCCACGAACAAACCTCCCGAGGCCCTTGGGACAAAGTTCCATCTGAAAATACATTCTTATTGAAAAAGCAAATGGCGAAACATTTTTAAAACGAAGAAAAACTACATTACAGTGGTTTTAAGAATATTGCCAAAGTCTATGATAAATCTTGAAAAATTCACCTGACCTATTTTAAAATAGCACAGGTAATTCATGCAGCAATAGAAATTTGATTACTTAACAAATGTTCCCATAGCTGCAAGTCAGACATTTATAGTTTTTGTTGTGTGTTGTGTTCAGAGCCTCAATTGTACTCTGCACTTTTGGGAAAAATTTAGCCATCTAAGAATATGGAAAGCAGAATTTTTTTTAATGGTCTCTATAAGTTGTCAAGAGTCACGGCCCTGACATTGTGCTCTCTGGATCTCAGTTTCCTTCTCTGTAAAATATCCTGAAAGACCTTAGAGTCTAAATTCCAGGACCCATTGCTGCTGGGTTAAAGGATTGTGGAGGAGTTCTGGTTCCACCCAGTAGAGGGTAGTATTACCTAGACAAGATATCAGCCCGAGTTCAGGACAGATGGAGCAATGGAAGCAGAATTTAGCATGTAGAATGGGTAGCTACCTACCTCTCTGACACTTAAGTCACCAAAACACAAATGCTTCTCCACAAAATAGCAATCTCAAGCAAGTGTAAAGAGGCACTCCTCCTCAATCATTTGCCACTATTCCCAAAATGGACACATGACTCATTTCTACTGGAATATGAACAGGAATTTAAACTCCTGCAATCTGTGTTGTTTTCTGAAATCTAAAGTTTGTTCTATGAATACAGTCATTTATATAAAATACAGCAGCTTGTCTATACATATTGAACGTTTAAAAATTACAGTTGAAAGTAGCAGATTTTTCTCTTGCAAAAATATTTATGAAGTATTTATAAAGTTTGATTATGTTTAATATCATGCTGAGAGAGGAAATCTTAATTGTCCTTTTTAATATACAAATAATAAAAGTCATTGGCTTGTGGCACACAGAATATTTCAAAGGTTTAACTGTCTAATTCAGAGTGAAAATACTGGATAAAAATCTGAATTTCAATCAGCCCGAAAAGTTTACAGAGTGTGTCCCGTCAGAGTGGTTGGCATGGTGGACACAGAAGCTGTCTTCTTTCTATAAGACTGTTCTGGTGGGATTACACTGATGCACATAAGAACAGTGGTAGCACAATCAGGTAGTTTAAGATGCTGTCTGTTTGATACAAATAATAACTCAGTAGGAGGTATGCAAGTATTTGCTGAAAAACTGACGAATGGATGAATTAAGATGTCAGTATGAAAGATAATGGAGGTATGTGCCATTTTTAAAAAAGTAAAAATAGGTGATGTGTCGCCAGAACTGTTTTGGCTCAGTGGATAGAGCGTCAGCCTATGGACTGAGGGGTCCCAGGTTCGATTCTGGTCAAGGGCATGTACCTTGGTTGCGGGCACATCCCCAGTAGGGGGTGTGCAGGAGGCAGCTCATCGATGTTTCTCTCTCATCGATGTTTCTAGCTCTCTATCGCTCTTCCTTCCTCTCTGTAAAAAATCAATAAAATATATTTAAAAAATAGGTGATGTGTGTAAAAACAGGTAAAAAGATCAAAGATATTATGCACGTATAAGATGATGATGATGATGATGGTTATAATGTTGGGGTTTATAACCCCCTGCAACCTTGTCCTTGGTGACGTTAGAAAGGTACTTTAGTAGAACCCTCCAACTTCTGCTTCTTAGATCTTTGTTGCTGATAGAGAGCCTACTTGCTTTTCTTTCCTTTAGTATAAATGCTGAAGCCTAAAGGGAAGGAGTTAATAAAAGAATGACGTAATCCTACCTGGGCCAGGAAAGTATCCTGCATTGTGCAAGTTGCCGCCTAGAGAGCGACAATCTGTCTCCTCCAATGCCACCACCCATGCTATTCCTGGCTGTGACACTGCTCCCTCTCAGGGGGCGTTAACAGCTCCTCAGATCACAGAAAGCCTGGCTAGTTGAGAGGAAATAAAATCATGCTCTCCCCCCATCCTTCTCTTTTGCCCTTAGCAACTATAACTGCAATAAAATGTGAGAGTAGGAATGAATCGCTATGGCAACAAAGTGTACTCTAATAATGAAGATGGTATCTAACAAGCAAGAGCAGTTAGAACGTTAAGGGAGAGGAAAAGGAAGGGAACCTTGAATAAGGAGGCAGAAAAAAAAATCACCAAAAAAAGTTAAAAGTTTACTGTTTCAGTCTACATTTATTGACCCATTTAGAAAAGTTAGAATTGTATCTTGACAAACTTCTTCCTCGGGTATTCTAACAAACAAAACCAAGGTTTTATAATGCTTTAAAAATGTTGTACAGCCTAAAAGCAGGCAGAAGGAGGAGGGATCAGACCCTTTGATCTAGAAACATGGAACAATGTACAGTCATTCAGGGGACTCATAGAGGTCTGCATATCTGGACCCTAGCTTCATGGCCCAGCTTCCTAGGACTTGGTCCAGCTATTTGAACAAGATAATTCTCTTTACCACCAAAATATTTTAGATAAATGCCTGACAAGCTGGGTAAGGGTCTGGAAATAATGCATACCCATCATGACTGGAATGAACATGTAAATCAAGGACCTTAAGGAAAATAAAGAGGGGCAGGTGAGAATCAGTCACTGAGTAGAAGTAGACTGAATTTATTCCACCTGCTCATTCACCAAAATGTCAAGTATTCAGAATGGGTTAGGTTATGCTACAAAATAAATCGACTCCAACATTTTAGTGGTTTAGGCAACAAAGGTTAACTTCTCTTTCACAGTCTATGTTAATCACACCTAGAAAGGGAGCTCAGCTCCATGTCATCCTCATTCTGGAAGCTGAGATGGATTTTGCCGGCTGCATGGGCACGGTGAAGAAAAATAGTTGAGGCTTTCATGTCAGATCAGATAATTAAGTGCTCTGATCTACAATTGACACGTCACTCATGTCACTTCTTCCTGTTACCCATTGGCCAGAACAAGTCTTGCCAATTTCAAGAAGGAGGCAATGAAGGATAATCTTTCCAAGTATCTGGAACAGTGGTTCTCAACCTTTCTAATGCCGCGACCCTTTAATACAGGTCCTCATGTTGTGGTGACCCCCAATGATAAAAGTATTTTCGTTGCTACTTCATAACTGTAAGTTTGCTACTGTTAATGAATCATAATGTAAATATCTGTGTTTTCCGATGGTTAGGCGACCCTGCTAGCGGTTCTCAACCTGTGGGTTAGGCGACCCTGCTAGCGGTTCTCAACCTGTGGGTCTCAACCCACAGGTTGAGAACCACTGCTGTAGAGCCTAAGACCATTGGGAAACATAGATATTTACATTACGATTCATTAACAGTAGCAAACTTACAGTTATGAAGTAGCAATGAAAATAATTTTATGGTTGGGGGTCACCACAACATGAGGAACTGTATTAAAGGATCGTGGCATTAGAAAGGTTGAGAACCACTAATCTGGAAGAAGAAAAGTAGATGTAGACATAAACATTACAAGTCTCTACCATTGCAAATATGAATGCACCAGGGATTTTTTTTTATATAAGATGTGTATAACAAAGCTTTTACTTAAGACGTGTTTATATTTTCTGGGAAAGTGGCAGGCCATTGAGTTACAGAGGATGTGGCAAAAGTAGATTTATAGTTGTTCATATGGAAAATAATGCAGAATGTACTCTATTTTTCTGATACAGCTACAAACCAACTTCTGCCTCACCTTGTATAAAAGCAGTCCTATTCCATCCAAGTGTGTATATGTATGAGGACTGGAAGCACTGGTAGTTGGTCAGCATGATCACTCAGACTCACACAAATATGTAAAGTATTCAGAATGGGTTAGGTTATGCTACAAAATAAATTATTTCACAAAATTGGGGGTTGGAGGGCATGTTAGACTGACTATTGGCAAGAGTTCAGCAGCAAAGTTTTGCAAGGGTGTAAGTTGAGGCATTGTCATTTACACAAAGATGAAAAGATGAATCTAAGAATTAGTTTTCTCAGAATTAGAAAGATGCCAGACTTCATGATGGCTGTTAGCAGACTTACTCTCTTCCAGATTTTGTTAAAGGTGTTCCCCAACTTAATAAAAAACATAACAAAGTAATACAATGCCTGTTTTCTTTCTTTCTCCTTGCTTAAATTCTTTAAGCTCACTTCAAGCCCCATTCTTCGATCCTTTGTTGCATTTATAATCAACATGCATTTCTTTAAAAAGAAATGGTTCTCTAACATTCCATGAATTCCATTTTTTCCTCCCCACTCAATGTAAGCCCTGGGATAATAGTAACCCTACCTTTCCTCTTTTGCAATTGCTTCTGGCGCTTAGTACAGGGCTATAAGAAAGTTGGCCGACAACACATATTTATTGATTATGCAAGTAATTCAAAAAGGAAGAATTTTATTGAGGCCAATGGACCAGGCTAATGCAAATACACTTTGAGTAGCAATGTTGTCATGGAAAGCTTTATTATATCTTTATTGTTGAAAATATTACAGATACTTCCTTTTATCATCCATTGACCCACTCCACCCTGTACCTGCACCCTCACCCAGGCCTTCACCATACTATTGTCTATGTCCCTATGCATATCCTATATAATCCTATATAATAAAGAGCTAATATGCTAGTTAGACTGGATGGCAGAATGACCTTCTGGAATGACCTTCTGGAGTGACCAGTGGGTGGGGGGCAGGGTCACGAGGCAGCAGCTGAGGCAGCTGGGGCTGTGAAGGCCTACCCTTGCACAAATTTCGTGCATCAGGCCTCTAGTATGCATATAAATTATTTGGTTATTCTCTCCCCACCCACAGCCCCATCCCGGCCTACCCTCTGAGATTTGTCAGTCTATTCTGTGCTTCTATGTCTCTGGATCTATTTTGCTCATCAGTTTATTTTGTTCATTAGATTCCATTTATGAGTGAGATCATGTGATACTTGTATTTTTCTGACTGGTTTATTTTGCTTAGCATAATACCCTCCAGGTCCCTGCATGCTGTCTCAAATGGTAAGAGATTGCCACTTCAATTCCTTAGCCCCTCCCAATGAAATAGGAAAGACAGTAAAAAAGAGAAAATGATGAGAACATGTTGTAGGGAAATAAGAATTGAATTGGAACCTGGAGCTTGGATCCTGTTCTTGGCTATGCCACTCACTAGCTATGTAACTATGGACTTTCACACCTTCATCTATGAAAACGGATACATTCTATGAAATTAATCTATGCAATTAATTGCCTTGCCTCTTTCACAGAATGCTGTGAATATTGGATAACATCATGCAAGTAAAAGGATTCTGAAACTTTTAAAAAATACTTACAAACATAACTTAAATCGAGGTCATTAAGAAGAACCTGACTTGGATCTCATGTCTTTTGTGCTATGGAACGATTTCAGGAAGGGTGGGGGACATTTGATAAACCCTGGAAAACACATGTCCTGAGCTCTTTGAAAGCCTCCTATCTAATCAGCACAGGTCCTGTTGCTAATTGCAGGGGGTTTATCCCTGGGCATCAGTTCAGTTTGTAAAGTGTTATATTTATAACTTTCTGAAGCCCCAGTCCCTCTCAGAATCCCAGGAAATAAAAGTGTGATCTGATTCTGACTGGAGATTACAGGTTGATGTTGCCCAGCTGGCGGTGATTTTTTACAAAAGCAAAACAGCAGGTAGCACTGAGAGAAGGGCACTAAAGCTTTTCACATCTCTAAGAGGGCCTGCTTCCCTTTCTTCCTTCCTCCTTCCCATCTAAAGAGGAAAAAGACCATGGCTAGAGCCAGAATAAGCCCGCTCCACTGCAAAAGCATGGGTGGGAAGACAGGCTGGTGGGGGCTCTGGCAGGAGGGGGAGGATTACTTACGGCAAGAGAAGAAGCTCAGAGGGGTTTTGGAGCATGTGGATAGGAAATAAAGAGAATCCTTCATAAATTGTAGAGATTCTGTGCAGGAGCATTGTTACTATGTGAACCCGACAGGGCCTCCCACAGAGGAGCTGTTATGGAGCGGTACGTCGCAGATACAGCATCAGTGTGAAGACAGGAGGCCTGGGTTTGAGTGTGGTGCCAACTTTATTAGCTCTATCCTTAGCTTCTCTGAATATTCGTTTTCTCATCTGAAAAATGGCAAAATAAGAGCAATAACAAAAACTACTTCAAAGGTTTGGTGTAAGAATTAAATGAGAAGGCTTATAAAAGGGTCTTTCTTTTAAAAATATGTTTTTATTGATTTTAGAGAGACAGAGAGGGAGAGAGAGATAAAAACATCAACTAGAGTGAAACATCGATTAACTGTCTCCTGCATGCACCCTACTAGGGATTGAGCCTGCAACTCAGGCATGTGCCCTCCTGACCGGGAATCGAACAGGCAACCTCTTGGTTCATTTGTGGAACATGACAACCGCTGGGCCACACCTGCGGGCAAAAGTACCTTCCTTTTAATAAGAGTAATCAGTAGATCAATTGTAATTATTCAAAGACTTTGAGTCAGTATTCTGCACCTTCTCCAGAGATCTAGGCAAAAGAAAGGATAATGAGCCATTGTCCTGTAGAAGGAGAGAAACAGACCCGGGGGCAGAAGAATTTACACCCAGCATCATGGGCGGGCTTACCACGGCCTGAGTGCTCAACAATGAGGAAAGCAGATTTAGAGTGCTGTGATGTGTCATGGAAACTCTGAGACTGGCGCGGGGAGGATATTTAGCAAATGATCATTGTGGCCCTGCATAGTTGTCCACATCCCAATCCCCAGAATCTGGGAGCATGGCGAGGGGAACTAAGGTTGCAGATGGGATGAAGATTGTCAATCAGCTGATGTTAAATAGGAAGATTACTTTAGATTAACAGGTAGAACCAGTGTAATCAAAAGGGTTCTTAAAACTGGAAGTCACAGGAAGAAATGCAATACAGAAGCAGGTCAGTGATGCAATGTGAGAATTCCACCAGACATTGCTGGCTTTGAAGATGGAGAAGAGGGATCCGGTGTTATAGAATGTGGATAGTCCCTGTGCACTAGAAAAGGCAAAGAAACCATTTTCCCTTGGAGCCTCTAGATTGGAAAGCAGCCCAGCCTGTACTTTGATTTTAGCTCAGTAAGACCCATGTCAGGCCTCTAACATATTAGACCTCTAACCTGTGACCACTAACTATGAGATAATAAATTGGTGTTGTTTTAAATCATAGGTGTGTGGTAATTTATACAGTAGCGGCCATATAAAACAAATGCAATATTCAAAATAAGATGTTTGATGTGAAATAAGGTCTTTTGAATGCTAATACAAGAAGTGTGCACATAGAGAGGTGAGTGTGTATATGAAACAAGAATTCAGAGGCATCATATAAACTTATAAAATGAACATAAAGTTGTCATTTTTAACATCTGTCCCACAGGCCTAAAGATTCAAATGGAGAGAATCACCAAAATTCATCCTCTCCATTGAGGCCCACGTCATCATTCTATAACAAGTATGATCTTGGCCAGCCCTTGTGTAAAATCCTTTGTGGATCTCACAGTGCCAAAACAATATGTTAAATGTTTTATTTCTGTGATCTACATTCCTATTTCTCCAGTTTCGTTTCCTTCCATTGTTCCACATGCAGACTACAATCTCACCATAGCAAATATATTCCTGTTATTGAAAATGTTGGGCTTTCTATGTCCCTGCACATATAATACGTTTTTCACCGAAAATGTTCTTTATTTCCTTCAGCTTGTAAACTCTGATTTCTCTTTCCGTTTTAATGATACTTCTTTGGGAGCACATTCTTTGAGGTCTTTTCTCTAATAAAGACTGTTAGGTCGAGGCAGGGGGGAAGTCCACAGCCTATGAATGCATCTGCAAGGTAGATGGTGAGACCCCTGGCCCAAGGCGAATTCCACACCTCTCATGCCCTCCGCCCTCCCCTCACTAAATAGCTGTATAAAAGAAGTACCTATGCCCCCTTTCTGGTGCAAACTTCCCTGGAATGGACCAGTGAATTTCGCCCGAGAGCGCAAGATTAAAACCTCCCCTTTCTAATCTCCTGGACTCTCTGTGTATCATCGCAAACCTCTCAAAGACATCTGACTTTGATTCTCTAAGCCGTCATTTGTTCATTTGGGAGCTGGTCAACATGCAACCTATCACCCTTTCTATTAGCACTTCATTGGGAAATTTACTATTGTACATAGCATTTTCCAGAAAGGGATTCCTAATGTCCACTTCTCCCACTCTCAAAACTCAGAGTTAGCAGGCCAAATTCCTTGCTCCCACCCCTCTAAAGCCCAAGGACAAATATGTGATCTAAAATGGGTTAAGTGCTCAGACAAGTTTAGCTAGCTAGTTCCCAGCACTTTGAATTTTGAATGAGTGATGCAAAGAAGTTCACAGATAAATTGTGAGGGATGCAATAGCCGGCAGACTAGAATTTATTCGGTAGCATGGTCTTTGCTTGCTTGATTTCTTCCTAATTTTCAAGCCTAGTTCTCCAGCCCCTTCACCTTGTCAAGGGTCCTTACTGACAAATGCTCTGTTTGCTGGGCTGCCATAGCACACTCTTTATGCACATATAGTATTTGTCACTTGTATTGCTATAAGTGATTAGTTTTCCATAATTAAGAATAGTCCTGCCCTAACCAGTTTGGCTCAGTGGATAGAGCACCGGCCTGTGGACTGAAAGGTCCCAGGTTCGATTCCAGTCAAGGGCATGTACCTTGGTTGCGGGCACATCCCCAGTGGGAGGTGTGCATGAGGCAGCTGATCAATGTTTCTCTCTCGTCGATGTTTCTAACCCTCTCTCCCTCACCCTTCCTCTCTGTAAAAAATCAATAAAATATATTTTTTAAAAAAAGAAAAAATAGCCCTGACCATCTCATGGCCAAACTACATACAACAAAGTTGCACTGTATTTGATCAGTCCAGTTAGATTTTTTTAAATAGGAAATAACTTAAAAAGTTTAAATATGATGTTAAAGGGGTATCTTGCCTAGAAAACTCACATTCACTTAAGCAGATCTGGTGTAATAAAGCCTATATAGGAAGCATGATATGCTTTAGGGGGTCAATCAAAGATGGGGGAGATAAAATAAGGAGGCAGAGATGAATAAGGCAATGGACTGAAACACTGAGCTTATATTTGATATCTGTGTATAATTTCTATGGCGTTCACTGTGGTGTGTAGTATGATCATATTAAGAAATTAAGGACCTCTAAACCCTTAAAAGGTTATGGAATCAAAAGTGTCTGAAACTTAAAAATTAAAAAAAAAATAGTTAGTTGCAAAATAAATATTAGAAAAATCAAACAAAAGTTTGAATTTTCCTGTGATTTTTTTGAAAAAATTAAAATATCACTATTTGAAAAAATCTTTTTATTTTTATTTTTTTTGGTATCTCTGAATCATTCATTCCTTAATCATTAGCTTAGTCTGCCTATTGTAGATCCAGCACTGCATATGTTGGGCGTTCAATGAATAATAGAACCCACGGATTTCACCATCTTCTGGTGACGTAAAGGAAATAGTTTGCATACCATGTAGAATTTGTGTTGTTATTTTTGTTGAGGAGTGTGTTGGCATGGAGATTAAGGGATGGAGCTTTTCAAAACACCAACCATGAGCCACCTAAGCTCATTTTCTCATCCTCCAGTCTTTGTGGCTGTCCCTAATTCAGTCTGAGCTTGAGAAAATAGACCATGGCTGAGGTTAGCTCCCCATGCAGCAGTTGTATTTTCATGGTGTAGATAGCAGTGTTCTTTCCAGATGGGAATTTTGGAGAGGATTTTTCTGAGCACTTATAATGAAAGCACCTGGGCCAGAAGGCAGGCTGCCTCGGGTGTCAAACATGGGGCATGTCCTGTGCAGTAGCTGTGCAAAACCAAACATGTTTGGGGAACTCTCTTGAAGAGTCGCATTCACTGACCAGTTCTTCAAATACTCTTCAATGAGCATTTTTAGCTCATATTCTTACAACTTTTCATGAAGAAAATGCCGGTTTTTATAGGAGCAGAATTTAAAAGATGGAAACTTTTTATCCATAACATGGCCATTAAGCCCCATAAACCTGTACACTCTACCAAGATAGGAAGACATGTAATAGCATAAAATGGAAACAACCTGAATGTATATCAATCAGGACATTATTGAAAGATTTACAGTATACCTGTTACATATAATGGTGTATATGGTATATCTACTATATACTATGAAATACTATGCAGAATTAAGTAGAATTTTATGTAGTAACTCAAAAGGATATCCATAGTTTATTAATTAAGTAAAAACAAATGTTTTAAAAACAAAAATACGCAACTTCCAAACAAACATTTTTTATATGTTTATACAAATACATTTTTTATATGTTTATACAAACAAAAGAAATAGTAGTAAAGACAAACACCTAACTGTTAACAGTGTTTATATTAAATGGCTAAACATGGAGTAGGGAATGAGGCTACTAATTTTATTTTAAAAAAGATGGAAATTTTTTATCCATAACATGGCCATTAAGCCCCATAAGCCTCCCAGTGCTAACCTATGCACTCTCTCAAGAATTGAAGACATGGATAACATTAACATTGGGCATAAAGTGTCCATATGAAACTATTTTTCTTTCTATCTCTGAAATTACTGCTAAGATTTATTATTAAAAGGAAAACATTTCCAAGACATACAAGACACATGTGTGTAGGTGTTCATGTATGCATGTGTGTATGCATGTGTGTGCAAGGTATGTGTGTGTACACACATGCCAGTGCATGCATGCATGTGCATGTGTTTATGGGGTCAGTGCTATGATACGTATTAGAGGCTTTCTGTGCACAAATTCTAGTTGAGCTGTCACAGAAAGACTTTCTAAATCTTTCCCTAAATGCAACTCAGCCATTAAACACAAAGTACAAAGCAGGGTACTACTCTTGCTCACACCAGTCTATGCCTAGTTCTGAGCTTTTCAGGTTCCCTGTGGACATCATTCATCTCAAATTATGTAGCTTAAATGCACTAGATGTTCAGTTTGTCTGCCTCCACACATCAACTCTTAAATTTTTAGATTTACTGAATTTTCTTGCAGCTACATGAAACTAACCATTTCATCAACAGTGATAGAGCGTTTAGAGCTTACCTAGTCAGAGACTAATTCCTTAATATGCTAGGCCTGCAATAGTTTCTAAAGCAAGAAAAACAGGAGCATTCGTTAGAAATGGAACCATTACCAGTCATTAGTTGCTATTAAACTTCATTAAATCAGTTTTCTACATGCTATAAAATCATTTGTGCATAACTGATGCTCAGGGAAATTTTTGCACAATCTCCTGCTTTTTTATTTTTTCAAAGTGAAAACTGACCCTATATGTGCTGAGTGATCTTTGTGTTGCCTGTTATTCAAAATATATATTTTTACAAATGAATCCAGCTTTACTTAATTGGTAGTCACTCAATTTTCACACTTACATTTACCATTTTCTAGCTAGTGATGAAGATAGATAAGAGATGATAAATGCGTGATAGAGGGTGATGAAGATAGATAAGAGATGATAAATGCGTGATAGAGGGTTGTGTAGGTACAGAAAATAAAAATGAAGATAAAGAAATTGAAATGGCTTATATAAAGGCAATATCCATTTACCAAATGTTGGATGTTTTAGAAACATTGGACAGGCTGCAGATTTCCATTTAGTCTTTAATTTCAACCTATAGAAATTACTTGTCTGGTATGTCTGCATCAGTAGTTACTAAATGTTAAGTTATAAAGATTCAAGAAGTTTCCATGAAAAACTCAGCACTCTCCATCCTTGCTTCTGCCAAGAGCAAAAAAAGTGAAAGATTTTGTGTTATTGAAAAGGAATGGTAAGGTTTTGAAATAACATTTTCCCACTAATCCTTCCTGTACAAAATGTTTAGGCTCTGAAAACTCTTTCACTAATTAGTTGTGAGATGTTAATAAGGTAAATAAATCTAGATTAGCCCACAACAGTCTTGGTTTCCTAGGCCAGATCCCCCTAAGTAAATATGGGAAATGTTTTACTTTCAGAAGTGTCATAGTTTGAGCCATATACCATATTAACCCTCTGATAAGGACATTTTTAAACATTTTAAAAAATTGTTGCCATCAATCTATACTAATAAAAGCCTAGGTGGCCCTCGTGCCCTTGCACCCTCATGTCATCACAAGATGGCCACCCTCATGTTGTGACAAGATGGCCACCCCACATCATCACAAGATGGCAACCACAAGATGATCACCACAAGATGGCCGGATGAAAAGGGCAGTTGTGGGTGATCAGGCCAGCAGGGGAGGGCAGTTGGGGGCCATCGGGCTGACAGGGGAGCAGTTAGGGGGTGATCAGGCTGGCAGGCAGAAGCAGTCAGGAGCAATCAGGAAGGCAGGCAGGCGAGTGGTTAGGAGCCAGCAGTCCCGGATTGTGAGAGGGATGTTCTACTGCCAGTTTAGGCCCGATCCTGCAGTGCAGTCAGACATCCCCCGAGGGGTCCCAGATTGGAGAGGGTGCAGGCTGGGCTGAGGGACACCTCCCATCCCTCATCACCAGTGCACAAATTTTGTGAACTGGGCCTCTAGTTATGTAATAAGAAAAATATTTACTATGTAAAGTAAATCATCAAGAATTTACCATGCATCTACCCTAGGTACACACAAAATGCTACAGGTGTACGTGACATGAGGAGTTTGCAACCTTTATGTTTTTAGTACAATGTAACAAACGTGACAGTACTCTGGGAAAGAAATAAAAGCGTAAATGGTCTTAGCAAATGTAAAATGATAGCAGTGAAATGCCACAACTTGATAGTTTTATGGCCTTGAACAATTTACTTAACATCAGTAAGCCTGTTTCTCCATCCATAATATGGAGACAATTGTAGGATTCTTATTACAGAGGAGTGGTGAAGATTCAATAAAATAAATTCTGCAAAGTGCTTTGCACAATATCTGCTATATGGCCAAACTCAGAAGATGTTTACATAAATAAACAGTTGTATAGATGGATGAATTAATAACTAATAAATACCACATAAATTAATATGTGAGTTGAAAGGAATGAGAGTGGGAGAGAAGAGAGAGGAAGAAGCAAGCATTTATTAAATATCCTGTATGTGCTATACATTTTTATACTCTCTCTCCCTCTCCTCTCTTTCTCTCTTCCATTTACTATCCCTGTGACCTTGGACAGATTACTTAATCCCTTGTGCCTCAGTTTCCTCAGTTCTGCATTGAAAAATTAATAGTACAATTGCTGTGAGGATTCAATATATCTAAAGCACTGGCACATAGTCAGTGGTAATTAATTTTAGTTACTGTTATTTTATTTAGCTATTATTTCACGAAGGGCATAGGGTGATAATGGGAGGACATGTGGACAGTGCTCCCCTGAGAAAAATGGATTGATCACATTAGATGTCTCCTTTCCTGTGGATTTCAAAAAGAAGTATTTTGCAACTAATTCAAATAAAATCAAATAATTTTGTAATTATTTGATGACCATGTATCACATGATTATTCCCACAGCTAAAACAATACAAGGAAACAAACAAAAAGCTCTACCTGGAGTGGTTAAGACAGATTCAGCTACTGAACTATGAACAACTTAAGAGATTCATCCAAGGCTAAATTCAAATGGTTATCATTCAGAGCATTTCTTCAAAAATATTCATGAAAATATTCACGTGCTTCAGTAACTGAGAGTTCTTCATAATTAGCATCCATTCCTCTTAACATGCCTTAAAAGGAAAATTCAAGCTATTATTCTAGTTCAAAGGATGATAAGACAGAGGGAGGGGAATGGCCTGAGCTGAGGTCACACATTAACTCAATAACAGAGACAGACCCGGAATGAAAAGTAAACAAGTTTTCCCCAAACAATAGTGGTCCTTAAGTTCTAAGACTATTACCTTTCATTGCCTTGACTTTTAGATTTTGGTGCATTTAAGTCCTTTTGAAAGCTGCAAGCTTTATAGTATTCTACCTACTTGAATATGTTGTTGTTTTTGAATTTCAAAATTCTACTCACCTGTGGCTAAACTTCAACTAGCTGCCAGTGTATATATTAAAAGAACACTCTGTGAGTCTGGTCAGTCTTCAATGGCCTGAAATAATAAGGGGGTAGAATCTGGCCCCTATCCACATTACCTGAGCAGACTTCTCACTCTGCTACAGGCTTCTGACCCTGAAATCCGTCTTCTCCAATTAGCCAGGTGGTAGGTGGCACTGGCTTCTAGGTCTTGCCACAGGTCCCTGTTATTTGGGAAAACAGTTTATTAAGTTGAATTAGTATTATTTTCACTGCTAATAAAAACAGCAATGCCTCATGGAGTTGTAGCCTTGTAGCTAAACATCTCAAGTCAATGCAGAAGTTGGGGAACATCCTATAAGGTGAACTGCTCAGCTTCCCTTCCAGCTATCTCAGAAGGAAGACGAAGTTAAAGAGCAGAGACCACACCTAGAAGCTTTGTAGAACTTCTTTAACTGACTCGTTGGGGGGTTTTGTTCTGTTTTTGTCCCTTAGCTGGCTCCCCTTAGTGATTAAGTATGAAATGTGCAATCTCCTTTTCTCTGATGTCAACAAAAGGGAATGGAGAGCTGGATGCCATTCTCCCATCCACAGCCAGGTTTCAGAAAAGAGTAGCCTGGAGAGAAACCAAGATGGCGACATAGGTAAGCACCTAAACCGCTGCCTTGCACAACAATTTCAAAACTACAACTAAAAGACAGAACGGACACCATCCAGAACCATAGGAAAGCTGGCTGAGTGGAAATTCTACAACTAGAAGGAAAGAGAAAAGCTCACGGAGAACTGGAGGAATGGCAAAGGGTTGAGGTATGGCAAAGGGTCTTTGTGCATGCAGAGAGGAAGGGCGGCTGAGAGCCTGGCTGACTTTCTCTGGCGGGAGGGGAAAGGAAGCCCCCGACTGCACTGAACCCCAGTTCCGACTGCACTGAACCCCAGTTCCGGGCGAAACCCCGTGGCCCCAGGCACATACAGGGGGAGTCTGGACTGTCAGGTAGAGAGAAAGGCACTGGGAGACTCGGAGACCAGGGGGAGAACCGGGGGAGCCCCGGCGGGCAGGGGTGTGGAAGCGCATGCGTGCACGCAAGTGTGCACAAAGACTGCAGAAGTTGCCACAGCAGAAGGGAGTTGGAAGCTCCTGACTGTGCCAAACCCCAGTTCTGACTGCACTGAACCTCAGTTCCAGGCGAGCCCCTGGGGACACACGCTCTTATGGAGGGAATCTGGACTCTTGGGCAGAGGCTCGGGAGGTGGGGAAGGCAGATGTCTGGAGGCACCCACGCAAGGGCAGGGCTGCCAGGAAGCCAAGACTGTCTGCTCCACCCTGAGACTCCACCCCATCCAAGCTGAACACAGAGGCTTTTGCAATTTGGCAAGTCTAATCCTATAAGGCTGTATCCAGCACCAATCTTCTCCCAGCGTAGACACAGCTGATCCTTACAGCCAACTGGCCTGGAGCTCAATTCCTCCCAGTGATACCAACAACAATCAAGACTTAACTACAACAAGGCTGTACACACAGTCCACAAAGGGATGCACCAAGAGTTTCCACCTCAGCTAACTGGGAGGCCGACTCACTGGGCCATATAGGAAACCTAGCACACAAAGCTACCCTACCAACTCAGGGAAGCAGTGAAAATGTGGCGACAAAGAAACAGATCACAAACGAAAGAAATGGAGGAAAACAAACGACTGGATATAGAATTCAAAATCACGGTTATAAGGCTTTTCAAGAATATCCTAGAAAAGGCCAATAAATATAACGAGACCCTCGAAGATATGAAAAAGGACCAACTAGAAATTAAGCATACACTGACTGAAATAAAAAATATTATACAGAGACCCAACAACAGACTAGAGGAACGCAAGAATCAAGTCAAAGAATTGAAATACAAAGAAGCAAAAAACACTCAACCGAAAAAGCAAAAAGCAAAAAAAAATTCCAAAAAGTTGAAGATAGTGTAAGAAGCCTCTGGGACAACTTCAAGCATACTAACATCAGAATTATGGGGGTGCCAGAAGAAGAGAGAGAGCAAGATACTGAAAACCTATTTGAAGAAATAATGAATGAAAACTTCACCCACCTGGTGAAAGAAATAGACTTACAAGTCCAGGAAGCTCACAGAACCCCAGGAAGTGTAGAGAACCCCAAACAAAAGGAATCCAAAGAGGACCACACCAAGACACATCATAATTAAAATGCCAAGAGCAAAAGACAAAGAGAGAATATTAAAAGCAGCAAGAGAAAAACAGTTAATTACCTACAAGGGAGCACCCATACGATTGTCAGCTGATTTCTCAACAGAAACTATGCAGGCCAGATGGGAGTGGCAAGAAATCTACAAAGTGATGAATATCAAGAACCTACAACCAAGATTACTCTACCCAGCAAAGCTATCATTCAGAATTGAAGGGCAGATAAAGAGCTTCACAGATAAGAAAAAGCTAAAGGAGTTCATCACCACCAAACCAGTATAATATGAAATGCTGAAAGGTATTCTTTAAGAAGAGGAAGAAGAAAAAAGTAAGGATAAAAATTATGAACAACAAATACATATCTATCAACAAGTGAATCTAAAAATCAAGTAAATTAAAAATCTAAGGAACAGAATAAACTGGTGAATATAATAGAATCAGGGGCATAGAAAGGGAGTGGACTGATAATTCTCAGAGGGAAAGGGGTAAGAGGGGTGCAGGAAGAGACTGGACAAAAATTGTACACCTATGGATGAGGACAGTGGCGGGGAGGTAAGGGCAGAAGGTGGGGTGGGAAACGGGTGGAGGGGAGCTATGGGGGGGGGGGGGAAAGGAGAAACAATTGTAATAATCTGAATAAATATTTATTAAAAAAAAAAAAGAGTAGCCCGGAGGGCGAGGGCAGTGATGCTGAGGAGACTGAGTCCCCGGGGCCTTTTAACAGGGGGTATGAAGGTCCTGTTTGAGTTTGCATTGTGGCTTTTGCTCATTTAAAAGACAAGCCCCATGAGGAACACATATTGAAGAAAATTCATCCCTGCTTTTAGGACACTGCGATGGACTCCCAAGAACCTTGCCTAGTACCAATGTGGCCCAATGCCAGGCTACCTGTTCAATTCTATTTCCCGACGTTTCCTTTTCCATTCACCAGGCCTTATGTTAACTTACACCAGGGATCGGCAAACTGTGGCTCTGTTGACTAATGAGTTTGTCGACCACTGACTTAAACTATGTGAGGTTCCTTGTCGGAACCCCAAACACTTGGACCTTGAGCAATCCCTTCCCCCCAAACCCATTTTACTCTGCTCTCTGCATGTTCCTCTTCCCAGTGAAAGGAAGCTCTGTTTAGCAGCACTGCTAATTGCTCAAATTAAAGATTTGAAACCATCCTTGAATCCTTTTTTATACACACCTGTCAGATTCATCAAGAACTCCAGATTCCAACCATGTCTCACCCCTTCCATTACTACAAAGTTGGTGCAGGGCACTGCCTCTCTTGCCTAGATTATTATAATAAGCTTCTAATATGTATCATTGTTTCCTCCATTACCCTCCTGATGTCTACTTTCAACAAAGCAGATGGTGATTCTTTTAAAATATAAATCAGATCATGTCACTCTACTCAAAAATTTCTTTACTTCCCATATCTGTCATATAAAGGCCAATGTTCTAACAATGACTTACAAAACCTTCTATAATCTGGCCTCATCACCTACTATTCTTGCTCTCTGCTCATTCTGTTCCAGTCAGAATGGCTTCCTTGCTTTTCTTTATACAAACTAATCACATTCACTCCTCAGATCCTTGATATTTTTTCTGCATGAAATTTTCTTCTCCTAGTTATGCAAGTGATGTTTTCTTTCACCTTCTTCAGATATATGCTTATCTGTCATAGTCTCAATAAAATATATTCTCATTTTTTCCTGCATAGTATCCATTATTATCTATCATATTGTATATTTTATTTATATTGCTTTCCTATTTGTCTCCTATCATTAGAAAGAAGTTTAAGCAAGCAGAAAGTTTTATGTACTTTGTTTATTGTGCCCAGGCCCTAAATGAGAGCCAGGCTTATCATAGATTCTCTTTAGATGTTTCTAGAATAGATAAATGAACAAAGCCACCTCTTTAAATTGCCGAAAGACTTCAGGAGTTATTGCTCCCTTGAAGGGCCATAGTTTTTAGAGGGTCGAGAAGCATACAACTCCTGAGTTTCAGATAACAAGGAGGATGAAATCTTCTTAAAGAAATGTCAGTCTTGCTATTAGGTCCTGAAATCAATTCCTCAAATTTCCCATGGGCATAGTTAATCTGAGGCCCCTTTGGAAAAAAACAAAGCAAAATGTCAATTACCTCTTAGTTTCTACTTTCTCCAACACCAAGGCATCCTCCCAGGATTAATTCTCACCTCATTTTCCATAGCATCAACTTTGGATCCAGCACTCATTCTCTTCCAACAAATTACTAAAGGCAATACAATAACCTGGCAGAATTGTCTTAACTTCTGTTGTCTTCTCCCCTTTGAGTGTCTCAGTAGATTATATGTGATGTAGTATTGCTTTTGTTGTTTTATTCTAGTATGAGCATTCTACTGTGTTCTAATGAGAGGTGAAGTAAATTTGCAAATGACATGAATAATTACAAGTGTAAACATTAGCTGGGGATGTGACTACTGGGAGATTGCCTCAATAAAGACACAAACCCCATGGAAACCAACAAACAGAAAAGGGGACAACTGTAATCAAAGTCTCTCTCCCCTTCTGGCAATTTATACTGCAGATAGGCTCTGAGTATATGAGCAAAGAGAAAGGAGGGGAAGGAGATGGACTAAGTTTTCAGTTTATAGACGTGGTATTCTGTTGGTGAAGGGTAGATGTGGGCAGTGTTGGGCTCTGAATTGCTCAGTGAAGAGAAAAAAAATGGCTCTATTTAATTCTAATTACCTAAAATGCATTATGGTCTTACTTATAACAAGGGACTGGTGGTAGGCATTTCCACAGAAACAGAGATGAGTAAGCATCATTTCTGTTTCAAAGAGTTTTAAACTTAATAGAGGAGAGAAGACAAGAATATAAATGACTATCCTGCAAAGGTTTAGTCACATTTTGGCACAAAGAAATAGGCACAAATAGTCACAAGGATATAGGCACAAGTTTGCTACAAAGTTTAATTGATGAAGAGGCCACAACTAATTTACTTGTGTTTGCTGAGGGAGGGGAACTGGAAATGAGTGTGGATATGTGTAAATACTAGAATAAGTCTTTGCACCTCTATGAAGAGAGAATCTAGTTTGAGTTTTGAAATATGAGTGTGATTTTTTAACAAAATGGCTCAAAAAAGATAGCAGGAAGTGAATGTAAAGTTGGTAAAAAATCAGAATACAGTAAATAATCCATTGAAGAAAGCACAGATGAGTGATGGCAAGTAGGGCTGAAAGATAAGTGGAGATAATATTAATAAAATATTTGCATATAGAGCTATAATCTTGTACTTACTTTATGGGAAATGAGGAACCACTGAAAAGCTTGGGGCATGAATGGGACATTATAAGAGCTCCTGAAATGGTAATATCCCTTTCAGAGTTTTCAGGGGAAATGTAAAATTGTTATTTTTCTTTCTTAGTCTCTCTTGGTCATGAGCTTCCAAAGTCTTTATAGAGATAGTTGGAATTGTTACAAAGAATTTAGAGATTGAAGTTAAGAGTTTGATCAACATTAAGTCCTAAAATTGTACTATTAGTTTGGGCATTGTAGGTAGAGCTGAGGAAACAAGTAAGAAGAGATTAAATAACCTAAATAACCTGCTCAAGGTCACATAATTAATAAAAGACAGAGAAAGAGAGAGAGGAACCAAATATGCATTGTTGAATTGTTACAGAAGCACACCATTAGACATTTGCTTAATGCAATATAGCCTTGGGCAAATTAATTTAAAGCACTAGAATTTTAATGGGGATTAATGAGGGGAATTAATAGTTAGAATTTTAAAATATATGGCTGAATATTTTGGCCATTTTAGTTAAATATTTCTCAATTTGCCTATTATATCTACAAGCAGTTCTAAGCAAAGGTTACACAGAAATATTTCATGTATTCTGAGCTTTTAAGGCTGTGGCTTTCAGTGAAGAACAGAAACATTTGAAGCATGAACAAAGAAAAAAGCCTTCTTGCTTTGATTGTAGACAGATTTCCGTAATACTTACTGAGCAGTAAGTAGATCTGGTTTGGGGAAGTAGCTATAAGAGTAACTCTGCAATCATTTTTAAAAAAGGAAACATCCTCATTAATGCAGCTGAGGTGTTCTTGTTTGCTCCATTTAACAGCTAGTCGGCTGTATCCTCACATGGTGTGTGTGAAGAAGTCAGTTATAAAAATGTTGTAAGCACCCTTACTTTAAAATAGGTAGCACAATACCATTTCTTCCACCCCAGCATATCACTTACCTCATAGGGATAATTGCTGCTTCATAGGTGCTCAAAGAATTAAAAATGGGAGATCATTCAGGGAATAGTATTCAGGGAAAAGCAATAATAATCCTCCCTCACTCCAGTCTCCAAAAAAGACTTTTAGAGAAGTTGTGATTTCCTTAATATATTTCCCATTTCTCTTCCAGGTCAGCCACTTAGCCTAAAAGTAAATGCCTCTTTATTTGTCCTTTGGCTAGGCTCCCTTCCAGATACTTGAAGAGACAAGAGCCACATCACCAATAAAATTGATTTTACTCCCCTATTAGGGATAGACATCACAAGGATAAACTTAAAATCATTTGCCTAAGTGTATGCCTAACTGTCCACTTCCATAATTAAACTGTAAAGTTCTCCATGAACAGAAACCAGAAAGGTGTGTATGTGTGAGTGTGTGTGTGTGTGTGTGTGTGTTATTGTTAAAACACTATTTGTTGAATGAGAAATTAGAGAAACACATACAGAAAAATCCTTTAGATTTAGGGAAATCTTACATTTCTGAGAGACTTGAAGCTTTTAAGAATCGGAAATATTCATTTACCAGATGTTACATTCATTATGCCTTTGTCAACCAAGTAAAATAGATACAATGCAATGTTTATATTTTCTTTCCTTGAATTGGAGGCTTCATTAGAAGTTAGTGTTGGGTCAAGAACTTTTAAAATATAAATTCTACCATATCCAACCATTATTCTCCTAGAAATATAGTCTAGGCAGATAGACTACCTTGGGTCAGGCTCCTAGATAGAGTATCTCAGGTCAGGCTTCAGAGCAGCCTCTGAAATAAGATTACCTGTGTAAGTGAGATGACATTATATGAAAGTGCCCCAGGAGAAACTAGGAAAGAATAGAAGAATAGGGAAGAGAAAGAACCTAACAATAGGGCAGAATCAAGCAAAGTCCCACTATATAACAGCCTGACGACACAGGGGGACTCTGTGGTATAAATTATGCTTCTAAGTTTGTCCTGGCCTGAGGCAGAGAGCTGGGCTTTTGTACACCCACACCTGCATTAACTAAAGACATGTCTAGCTGTTTCCTCCATGTGGGCAAAGCAGCTCCAGGAGCTTAAGGGCAATTTGCAGAAGAAGAGTCTCAAGTGCCAGTGGTGTAGCAAAGGCCACGGAAGCTGGGAGAGGTATGCATGGAACATGACAAAGGGACAGAGGTTGCTCTGAGCAGAGCAGACAGCGTTCACTATATAGGCCCAGACAATAATTAGCAATGTTCACTATATGGGCCCAGACAATAATTAGAAATGTGCATATTTACTTCTGAGTTTCTTTATTACAATTACCTGAGGATACAAAGAAAGGATGAATAGCTTCATTTACCATGTGCAATACTATCCAGACATTTCAATCTTTATTAATTTATTCAACAAGTATTCTTTTGAGTTTAACTTATATCAGACAAAATAGAAGAGACAGTCTACTCACATGCCCTTCATACTCTAGAGGGGAAATAAGACAAAAAACAATGAGTAAGGGAGGTATAGTACCCAGAAGACAATAAGTTATATGGAACAAAACAGAACCAGGCATAGTTAAGTAGAAGTCCCAAATGTGAGAGGTGTATGCAAAGGAGGGAATACAAAGTGCATTTTAAATCTAAAACATAATTGAAAAGTTTCTACTGAGGAATGACTTGAGAAAATATTGCCACATGCATATCTGAGGAAAGAGTTTTCTGGTCAGAGGAAATAGTGCAAAAGACATATGCAGAGGGAACATGACTGCTGTGTTTGAAGGAAAGTGAGGTTAGCCTATTTATGGCAGATTAAGAGAGAGGCGTTTTATAAGTGATCGGATCAGAGAGTTCACAGAGAGCCACAGCATCTAGGGCTTTGTGGGTCATGGTAAGGACTTTAGCTTAAGGAAGATCAGAATCCATTGGAAGATTTTTGAGCAAAAGTGTGATATGATCTGAATTACATTTTTAGAAGGATCACTCTGGCATAACTATTCTCTCTGATTTTCCTCCAATTACAACATTTTTTTTGGTCTTTCATTTAAGGCCACTCCTTTATATTGGTTTTAGATTCCACCCCGCCAGCTTTCATAAGAACTCTTGTTCAATTACCACCCTCAGTTTGTTGCATTATTCACTTATTTCTCTCTAATGGTTTATTCCCTTCAGTATGCAAAAGTGCTTTTGTAATACCCATATTAAAAAAATTCCTTAACCCTTTGTTGTTGTTTTTTCCTTAATCTGTGTCCCACCCATGTTCCTGTTCCCCTCACAACAAAATGTCTTTTTAGGAAAATATTTATTTTTATTGATTTCAGAGAGGAAGGGACAGGAAGAGAGAGATAGAAACATCAATGATGAGAGAAAAGCATTGATTGGCTGCCTTCCACACACCCCCTACTGGAGATTGAGCCCACAATCTGGGCATAGTCCTCAGGCAGACGCTCTATCCACTGAGCAAAATCGGCTGGAGCACAACAACAAAATGTCATGATGGAGTTTTTGCCTTAGATATTTCTACTTCATCACATCTTTCTCCTCTTCATCCATTTCAATACTTTTATTCTCCCATTATTTCATTATGTTCTTACCAAGCCAGCCAGCAAGCCACATCGTGCCAATGTCCTTATCCAATCTCACAGCTCCATTCAAAGAAAATTTAGAACTCCTTTTTCTGGAAACATTTTCATTCATAATACCACAGCCACTTGCTATTCTATTTTATTTTTAATGGAAGTTACTTCTGCTAGCTTCTCCTCTGTGGATCAATTTCAAATATTGGAACAATCAAGGGGATGGTCCCAGGCCCATTGCAGTTCCCTCAGCTATTTGGCTTCTCTGTGCTTTGGTTTTATGAAACATTTTTGAGGACAAACATAGAAGTGGAATATGAGCAACTTTTCATGTAGGTCTTTTCTAGATCTAATGATTTTATTCATAACATTTCATCAAATAGATTTTATCACATAGCATTTCCTTTATTATTCTAAGATGCGTGATGCAGCCTGAAATATACATAATTTTGCAGTGTAGTTATAAAATAGCAAAGGGGCTTCAAAAAACTTAGTTCTATATACAGATGGTGGGAATATACATATCAGTAGGAGCAGAGAAATAAGTATTGTTAAGAAAAAAGGGACAAATTCCTACCCTTTAGAATCATGGGATGGGTTCTTCATATATTGGAAGAATTATGGCATTATGATGATGTTTTAGCATTATTTAATGAACAATAGGAAATTTTTAACCTGAAAACCTGACAAAATATTGATACAAATATGTATCCTGAGTATTCTTTTTTTCTGTCTTGATTTTAAGTACAAAATATTTAATATCTTGTCACTGAGGGTTGAGTTTTCTCTGTTTGATATTTAGTTCTTTTCTGCTCTAAGAAAAGTGTGTTTGTGCATGTTACAAAGAATGACAGGGATGGAGAAATAGAGGGAGAGAAGGGAAGAGGGAGAGAGAGAGTTAGAGTTTGTCAGTTAAAGAACATGGATATTGATTATAAAAACTAGTCAGAAACATTCTCAGTTGCTTTTTTGTTTGTTTTTTTCCTCCCTGATGTCCCCATAGCTCTTCCTGACTCTAATCTCTTGCCTGCCTTTGTCAGTTTGCAAGGCTTATATCCCCCAAGCAGACAAGAGAGTTCAGTCCCACCCCTCTTACCTCCCCCACACACCCTCCTGCTTAAGCCAAGCCTATGGAAGAGCAATAACAACCACATGGATGAGCTGGCGAAAGTGGAGGGAATCATGAGAGGCCAACAAGTGAAACAGTCAGTGCCCCTTTGGAGACCTCAGAGCTGTTCCCCACTGAGCAAGGATCAGAAAAAGTCTATAGATTCCCAGGAGAATATCTTCCTCCCTCAGAGAAAAACAATGGGAGCACTTAATGCTGGGGTGCCTGAGGCAACACATTGGCTCACTTATTCATTCTAGGTTTCCTAAAACTTTTGCAGCCATAAATACTCGTGTTCATAGTTTCACATTTTCTACTCTGTCCTGCTAATAAAACACATCTTGCATTAATGGTTCCTATTTCTTCTCTGGCTCATTAGAAAAAAAGACTTCTACAACCGGAGTCTGGCTTTGTTAAGCATCATCTTCATAATTGCTTTGGTTTGATTGGAAGCTACTCATCAAGCTTATTGGTAATAAAAGGACAAAATTTGGCTTCCCTAAAGTGAATTAGATATAAGGACTAGGAGTGCTCTAAAGTATCTATTTAGAGCAGTAGTCCTGACACACGAGGCTCTGCACATTTTCAGCAAGTGAGCAGAGATCATTCCACACTTAGATGCCCACAGGAGTAGTGGGTCAAAATGAGAAGTGCATATGCATATCCTATCTAATAAAAGAGAAACATGCAAATTGACCATACCTCCGCTACGCCCACAAGCCAATCAGGAGCGAGTATGAAAATTAACCCAATCAAGATGGCAGTGGCCACGGACCTGGAGCAAGCAGGAGGCTTGGGTTGCCCCCGGTGATGGAGGAAGCCAAGCTTCACTCCACCCTGGCCTGCCCTGGCCTCTGCTCAAGGCTACAAAGTTTCAATTATAGAAGATAAATAAATCCCAGATACCAGGGCCTCTACTTGGGTCACCAGGGCATGTGGCCGGCCTGCAAACCACCACAGGCCCCTCACCCAGGCTGTCCCATGCCCCAAGGGAACCCCCACCCTGATCCAGGACACCCTTCAGGGTAAACCAGCTGGCCCCCACCCATGCACCAAGGCTCTATCCTACCTAATAAAAGAGTAATATGCAAATTGACTGTCACTCCAACACACAAGATGGCTGCCCCTGTGTGGTCAAAGATGGCTGCCCCCATGTGGACACAAGATGGCTGCTATAAGATGGCCAGCAGGGGAGCGCAGTTGGGAGGAACCAGGCCTGCAAAGGAAGGCAGTTGTGGGCAATCAAGCCAGCAGGGGAGGGCAGATGGGAGGGACCAGGCCTGCAGGACAGGGCAGTTAGGGGTGACCAGGCCTGCAGGGGAGGCAGTTGGGGAGGATGAGGTCTGCAGGGGAGGGCAGTTTTGGGGGATCCAGGCCTGCAAGGGAGAGCAGTTGCAGGGGGACCAGACCAGCAGGGGAGAGCAGTTAGGGGCAATGAGGCTGGCAGGGGAGGGCAGTTGGGGGGAACCAGGCCTGCAGGGGAGGGCATTTAGGGGTTACCAGGCCTGCAGGAGAGCAGTTAGGCATCAATCAGGTTGGCAGGGGAGTGGTTAGCAGGTGATCAGGCTGGCATGCAGAAGTGGTTGGGGGCAATCAGAAAGGCAGGCATGAGAGTAGTTGGGAGCCAGCAGTCCTGGATTGTGAGAGGGATGCCCGATAGGGCCTAAATGGGCATTCGGACATCCCTCGAGGGGGTCCCAGATTGGAGAGGGTGCAGGCTGGGCTGAGGGACACACACCCCCATGCACGAATTTCATGCACCGGGCCTCTAGTGAGAAAATAGCTGTTGATGACCAGGGCATGCTGGAGGACACAGGCCTAGCTCAAGGGGGCAATACCTACTCAGTGCCAATCAGTTGTCAGTTGGAACTCAGGCCTAGGTTGTCTAGTGTTCTAAATTTTAAGAGGAAGTGGAAATATGAGTTTTCCTGTGAAAGCTCCTGATTAAAGAATTACTTTTGTATTCAATTTGCTATAAGCTAGTTGAGTAGGAAAACTATCCTGGTTCTTCTATTAACATAATGAATGCTTTTTCATTAGTTAAACAAAATTAATTTAGTTAGAAGCACAAAAAATGTAAGTATAACAAATTGGGAATGCAATTATGTCCAAGAACTACATGCATTATCTAATAATTATTTTAAGAAAAAAGGGAGTTCATTTCTGGCCTGAGAATGGCATCCTCCATTTACGAGGAGACATGACATAATTCTTTACATTGAGAAAAAAAATAATTCAACTCTGTGTTTTCTTGTCCAAACCCTCTAGAGCAGGGCATGTTGCACTTTTCCTGTTAGGATTTGTGGGCCACATGACTGATTTATCTTGGAATTACTCAGTTCCAACATTGTGGTATAAAATTAGCCATAGACACTATGTAAACAGAGGGGCATGGCTGTGTTCCAATGAAGTCCTCATTCCCCACTGCTATCAGGCTACAAAAAGGAGTGCCTTTCATTCTTTCTCCATAAACAAGTAAACAAAATCAGGACAAAGGAAGGATGTTAGACCTAGTAGTAAGCTTGAAGAGAGTCAAAGAAATGTACAAAGAAATTCACCAGCTGTCAACTTCTCCTCTGCATTAGACCCACTAGAGATGTCCTTAATGCAACTAATCACTATGCAACACTTGGTGTGGAGTTCTTCTCCAGCTTGCCACGATATGTAAGGCCCTACCTCTAAGCTCACCTACTTCTTCTCAGATGAAGCAAGATGGCTATACCTCTCTGTACTACACATTAACTCATGTGCTCAACTGACCCAATGGACCAACCAGCTAGAGAAAAATTTATTTTATTGCCAGATGTATATTACCAGTATTTCTGAAAATTTCCTGCTCACTTCACCCAAGATACTTTCATGCATTGTAGCAAAATGCTCTTAGCTAAATGCAAGTGATAGAGCAAATAGTTCCCCCCCCCCGCACCCCCTCCCCTCACACACACACAAAATATTTAAAGGACTGTGTCTTCTGGTTTCAAGGAGTATTTACTCTATTTTACTTCTATATCTTCAGTAGATATTCTATTTAAAAAATCAAGTTGTGATTCATAGTACTGACCATGGGCTTATAAAGGGTAAGATAAATTAAAAATGTAAGTTTAGGCAAAAGTTCTTAGAAAAAAAAAATGAACGTCAGACAAGGTTAGGTAGCCTGTAACCCTAAGTGAATGAAAAGGATTGAGGTACTTAAAATCAAGCTTTGACACATGACCTCATGGTATTGTTTGAACAAAGCAGCTGAAGAGGGCATATATGTTGTCTGTTAAAGCAACAGGTGCACTGTTGCAGTTGTCATGTAATGGCCGAGGTGAATTATAATTGAATGTGTATTATTAAAAGGCACTCATGGATTTTTACTTGTTAGTGAACCCATCTACACAAATGTTGTTTTATCAATCTTAACATTTCTCCATGATCATCTCCTGGCATTTATACCATTTATAAAAGGCATTCTCTATTCTGATCACAGTTCAGTGCAGGCTGGCAGAGGGGCGGGGAAGACTGAGAAGAGGGATAACTTGAAACAAATGTAACTTAATATTTCAAAGCCCGCAGGTCTCTGATTAGACTATTACTCTCTGCACATCATCTCTTACTCAACTAAATTGATTCTTTTTCAATATAAAAATAGTACAAAGCCTTTGAATTTTGAACTAGCAAAGTTCTGTGAGCGCTTTGAATTGTGAACCAGAAAATAACAAACCTTATTTAATTAACAAAAGAATGAGATAGGGATGAAAACATGATGTTAAGACACAGTAACAATTGATTGGAGCTGTGTTTTTAGCTGTAAATTTGGCAAGTAGACTGTGCTTGTGAGACAGGCAACATTAATTACTCTGTTCCAAGAGCAGATTCTGTATGTGTGTGTGATTTTGTTTTTTTTTAAATTAAACTGAAAAGAAGTAGGAAAGCATCTGTGGGTGCATTCCTTTGCACAGTAAAATAATTTTATTGAACCCCATTCATGTGCATACGTAGAATTTAAATCCAGAAGATCTTATAGGCCTGTATTCATTAAATATTATGCACCATTTTATATGGGAATACTCATAAAAGGAGAATAGGGAACACAATTAAAAGAAATAAATTTAGCATGGCTTTGGTACTCTAAAATCTTATTGCTATATGTGGTTAACTCACTCTTTATCTCCAGGCACAACCAGTATCCCAGTGATGGAAGAATTCAAAAGTAGTTTATTTTCATGGTCAAAATTTACTATATTTTAAGTCATGCTAATAATAGTCTAGTTTCCATACAACCAGAAGAACAAAGCTAACAAGATCAGTATTTCATAAGCTTTTGTCATTTTTTGGTTCCAGTCAAATTGGAAAACATACTTGAGTTCATTTCTGTTTCCTGTCCAACAGCCCAGTTGGTGAGTAGTTAGAGAATCAAGAATTACAAGTGTTTAGGGGATTGTGCCTTTTACACCAGCTCCTCTTGCCAAGGACAGGTTTTCATAGTTGCATGACACAAGTGAAAACTAGGAGAGAGAGAGCACTAAGTTAGCACAGTGGTTTGGGATCACTCAGGGCAGGATCAGGGTAGAGATGCTGGTGCTCTCGGAGCAGGGAATATAACCTGGGCTCTATGGATGGGGCCCAAGCTCACCAAGGACAAGCTAGATTTTTAAGGACTTGAGGACCTTTTTATTACCTGGCTTGTTGTTCAAAGAACAGTCCAATGTGTGCTACTTTATTCCATCACCTGACATGAGACTAGGTGAGAGACACCAAAGAGGCAGCACATTTTCTTCCTAGTTTTTGTCTGTAACCAACTCAAGGCAACAGAAGACAAAAGGTGAGGGAACAGCCCTGGTGCCAGAGGTTGGAGGACAGCACTCTTCCTGGAAGGAAAAGAACATTCACTAAACATGTACAAAGTCCAGAGAAATGTAGTGTAGCTTTTCACAGTTTACCTAATGGGCACTTTATTGATAAACTATGTACTGAAACTAGTAGTGGGACAGTAATAATGGGGCAGGTGCTATTCTACCTCACAGAAAAGTGCCATGGATTGGCAACCCAAGGCCATGTAGCCTTTAGAAGGGGAGGAAATATTCAAGTTAGTGTTTTATATGGAAATGATTCTATCAGTGTGATTTTAAGCTTTAAATAACAGTGCTGAAGTTACAAAGGAAACAAAAACCACATTTTTATGTGGGTTTCAAGAACATTTTGGAAATCCTTATTCGTGATTCATTAATGGATTGGCATATTTACTCAACCCGTGGGGGGAGGAAGCCCTCACACCCTCACTTATCTGAACTTCTGTGCAGTTCCTACCTCAATTCCTATGAATCTGCTCTCCCTGAGATCCCCAATAGTGAATAGCATCCTTATTTTCCTTGACCTCACTGTGCTCATATGAGCACTGCAGAAGGAGTTGAAAACTGCAGTTCCTGTTTCTGGCTCTGACACTAACTATATACCTCAAGCTGCTATCAAGATAAAATAAGACAGTGAATTCCTTAAATTGGGTCTCCAGCTTAAGCAGAATCCTTTTCCCTAGCTAAGTCATGTGATTCTTACCTATCTTCCAAACACCATTTCAGGTTCTGGGAAAATCTCATGGTGGTGGTGATGGGGGTGGGGGGGCGCGGGTGCGCTAGTTTAGCATCCCTCATGCATCAGTATGCAGGCAAACTTGCTGTTAGTCGGCCTTATTTCTCAGTTTTAAGAAATGGAATTCAGCCTTATTTCCTTGACCAGCCTCAATCTTGCACACTAACAACAGTCACTGAATACAGTGCCCTTCCCTGATTGTATTTCCATTCCCTTGTGTCCTCTCCAACGGAAGCCAAGCTCTTTCTTGTTCCCAGATATTTTTATCATCAACTGGCTGTTACCAACTTTTCTAGATTCTGTTTTACAACCAGTCTTTACATTCTGATCAGATCTCTTTCCTTCCCATCCTAATGCGCAGTTTGTTGAAAATTATTCTGAACACTGTCAAATCCTCACAAAATATAAGGTATTTTATTTTTAGCCACTATTACATTTTTAGATAACATTCTTCTTCAGTGTACAGATTGATTCTTTCTTTACATGACTGATCATTGATTCTCTGTTGCCAGTGCTACTTCTAGTTCTTTCTTCCACCCAATAAATATAGAAAACCCTTCAAGGTTTCCTCTTCAATAGTCTGCTATTTTTTTCTGCATATTTTTTTAGAGCCTCAGGTATTCCCATGGTGACAACCATCACCTCTAGGCCAACATCAGTCAGGAACTCTAGTCCTTGACTTTTAGTACCCTTTCTATCATCCCTAGGTTTAATAACTCCAAAACTAAACTAATCGTCTTTTCTTACAAACCAGTGCTTCCTCCCGACAAGCCTATTTTTATTAATTATATCATCATTTCTCCAGACACAAAGACTCAATATCTGGCATCATTTTAAACCTTTAAACTTGCCAATGACTTCTAATTATCAGTAAGACCTATTGATTTCCTATCATATGTCTTGCATTATTTTCTTCTTTTTATTCTTTCAGTGAAGACTCTAAAATAGGTCTTTCTTAGCTCATATATTTACCCTAATCTTCTGTATTCCTACCTCAAATCATCCAGTATATATTAAGGTTAATCCTGCTAAAAATTTTTTGCTAATGGTTTAATAGTTTCTCATTAATTATAACAGTACTTACCAAAGAATGAGATACATAAAATTGGGTAAAAATTGAGAAAACAATAATTTTTAGTAGTTGTGTACCTATAATAATGGGCATAAAATTTAATAACTACTTCAAAGAAAGCTTATGTGGATAGTATTGCTTAGGATAAATATACGACTTTTAAATGACTCAATTTAAAGGAAAAATAAGTAAAATATAGTAGGAAAGAACAAAAAATCCCCATACTGACCTGCTGAATAAAATCTATAGGACTTAGTGTCATCTGCTGATTTTTAGGAACTTTTCAATCTTAGTTCCCACCACCAAATCACATAAATTTTCTCCTAACAAGTGAATCAATTTAGCACCCATGGAACATAGCATGTTATTCCATCATGTCTATGAGGTTACCATAGGACATTAGGACAGTGAGCAGAAGAGAAAGTAGTTCAGGGATAAGTATGCTAAGATTGAAAGAGAGCAGAAACTGGAGTGAAGGTCAAAGATGGAAGGAACTGAGGGGAGCATCGAGCTGAGGCACTCCAAGGATGCACACCAGAATCAGGAAGTACATTGGTAATCAAGGAGGTCACAATTGAATTGTGCTATGTGGCACCAGGTGTAGTTGGGACCTAAAGTATTCAAAATCTAAATCTGTAAATGATTGGAATAAAGCACAAGTAGGGCTAACATCTTCAAGATTCCAGATATTTTCCATGCTTGTGACTTTTCCTTGTTATTCTCTCAACTTGTAGTTTCCAACCTTCTAATATTTAACTTTGTCAGTTCCACCAGGTGTTGATGCCCAGTTCATCTAGTACTTTTTCTAAGGACTCTTGTTTGATAAGCCCAGCTGGAGTAGATATCTTCCATCTTTGAAATATTATCGCATTTATTAGCGCTTCTAATCATATAACCTACTCATATTAGTGTGTTCTGCCTTACAACACAGTGATTGACATACATACCTATCTCCACTACTTCAGAAGTTCTTTAAGAAGGACAACAGTGACTAATATACATAGATCCAACAGTAACTCATACAATCTTTGTATACAGTAAATCCTTGGAACACAGGCTTATTTTATTCCAGCACTGTAATGGAATAGTGTTATTTATCTTGTGCTTAATATTCATGCAATTTGTTTAATGTATAAACAGAAGCCAAAAAAAAAAACACAACACTTCTAAAGTGTTTTGAAGGTAAAAGTGATTATTGTAAAATAACTAATTTGTGGGACAGATGTTTGTACTGGTGCTATTCAATGAATGCTATTGATGGGAAGGAAGGAACAGAAACATCAAATTGCCTTTTTTCTTCTAAGAAAGAAGGCAATTTGATGTATATATATGCACTTTTTTATGGATAAATGATTATGAGACCATTTCTGTATACCCAAGGTGGTGTATTATGTAGTTATTTCAAACCAAGTGGTTTAATAAAATCCTCCCATCTAAAACATAGGACCTATGTTTTTTATATATCCAAAGCCATAGGGAGATAGGAAGATAGATATACATTTTACATGAACACACACACACACACACACACACACAGGAATTTAGGTATATAGCAATAGGGTTTAGTAGGAATATATTTGTATTCATGTGGTGTTACATTGATTTCTCCTCTCAATGTTAAGGAGTTTGATCTTGATATCTTACATTTCTCTTGTAAAAGTCTTAGAAAACTCACTCTTACGGTAAGGAGCCTTCCATTTTACCTATTATGAGACATAACTCCTGATCCATATAATTAGACTCAGGTATATGGAAACAGAAGGTGATTTGACTTTAGGTGTTAAATACACAATGCAATCTACAGATAACGTATTATAGAATTGTACACTTAAAACCTCTGTAATTTTAACTAATGTCACTTCAATAATTTAAATAAAATTTTAAATAAACTAAAAAATGAAAATATAATACCTCTAAGTTTATCTCATGAATTCTCTTTCAAAAACGATAATAAAATTTTTGGATAAAACTACATTTTTGTGAACAGCTTTCATAAAGTTTGAGACAATTTCAAAGATAAGTACACAATATAGTTGTTTCTGTTATACCTAGTACACTAAAAGTTTCTTACTCTTCCATATTGACACAATCTTTGGTTCAATCTATCAATTAAAAAATAAACATGTATTAATTCTTCTATTATAGCTAACCAACTATTCTAGGTTAGAGGGGTTGTATCTTCCTTACTGTGATTAACATTTCAGTAAAACACTATATCTAAATATATGCTAAAATGGCAAATTAAAAATATAAAGATATGCAATATGTATTACAGATTAAAAATCAAAATATCAATATGGGTTGTATGTACAAGTCAATTTTAGTATCTTCTTAATGAACAATTGATTTTTATCTATTTATAAAATACTAGAGGCCCGGTGCATGAATTCATGCACTGGTGGGATCCCTCGGCTTGGCTAGCGATCAGGGCATATCAGGGCTGTCTCTCCCATTCATGATTGGGGCCAGCCAGCCCTAAGGACGGACCATGGGAGGTTGGCTGGCTGTGGGAGGTTGGCTGTGGAAGGGCACTGACCACTAGAGGGCAGCTCCTGCATTGAGCATCTGCCCACTAGTGATCAGTGCACATCATAGCTACCAGCCAGTCGCCAGGTTGTAACCATCACTTAGGCTTTTATATATATATAGGTGGTTATCAAATATATATTTTAATTGATCTCTGAAAAGTACATGAAAAACTTTTAGGTCCTTTGATAGATTGTTATTCTTGTCAAAAATAACTTTACCAGCTTTTTATAGGAAAAGAACTTTCTAATTCACAAACAAATCATTCTTGCAAATTTTAACTTAGTGATACTTTTCTCATTTTTTTTTGCCCATTCCACTTTTTAACTAATAAAAACTTAAAATATAAAATATGGATTACCTCTTACCTTGAGTAACTTTCTAACTGTCTTTACTGCTTATAATATCGTCCCTCTCCAATCTACCTTAGTGTCAAATTGAAAATTTTATGGTACACTTCTGACCATGTCAAAAAAAAAAAACTCAATGACTTTTCTCTGCTTATGAATGAAATGCAAATGCCTTAGTTTAGCAGTATAATTAGAGCCTACTTTCTTAAAACTTGTCTTTTTACTACCCTGTATTCCTAGTATATGTCCCATGTTTTCCCAATTTTTGTTTAAGTTGTTCCCCTGACTGAAAAATTTACCTGCTCTACACTTGCATACAATCAATGCAAAATGCCCCAGTCTTTATCATATTTCTTAAGATGTATTTAAAATGCTTTTCTAAAAAAATCCATCATGGACTTATTCCAACTTAAATCACACTCTCCTGAAATCTGGCTCTAGACTTTGGAATTTCTCTGGAGAAGCAACAATTCTACAGAGCCGAAGAAGACAGTGGATATGTCCCTTCATTTTAGAACCTCTGACAGATGGACATCATTTATGCATACCTTATGATGGGGTATGGTGTGCCTCAAACATTTCTCCTGTGAATTTTACATAACATAACATATCGTTTTCTTCTTCATTTCTGTAATAACTTTATCTGAACTTTGATACTGCCCTCATGAAAAAGTGTGCAACCTTCCCAAGTTGGTAGCCTATAGAAATAATTGCCAATACTATTCACTTTTTATAAACAATATGCATAGAATTGACATTGAAAGCAACATTTGAATATGTTACACTAGAAAATGTAAACATATATATAAATATTTCTAGGCTTGCCTCACAAACCATTATGATGAATAAGAGTAAATCACTGTGTGTTCACAACATATTCAAATGAATCATGATTATCTAAAGTAATGAAGGATAGGACAATTTTAATTATACCTTTTGAGAGAAATAGATTGCTGGGTGATCCATCATTTTGTAAAATTTGGAGTGAGGGATCTCAAAATTCAAGAGCTTAATTTTCACCATGTTTGCAAAAAAGCATTAGGTATTCCCAACTTAAGGATATGGAACTCTCTCCTTCCCTGAAAAAACATTAAAGACTGATTTTAATAAAAATGTGTCATATTTTTAGTTCTGCTTAGAACTTAATGTACATGGAACTTCTCCTCTAAAGATAGTTTTAAATATTAGTTTTCTTGATTTTTAAAATCTTTGTATTTTGTGCTCTTATGCCCAAAATATCCCCACAAAACCTCTTACTAAAATGACAAGTTTTATTATTTTGAAATTTGGAACATTTGGGGCAATCTCTTTATAACTATGTCCGGTGTATTTCCGTGAAGTTCCTCATGATGTAGCCCATCTATAATGCCCCTTCCTCCATTTCTGCATGTTTTAAGCATAATCATTCTTTATAATCCACATAGCTACAGTAGTCTTGGTAGAACTCTATGAGACATACCATCCTATAAAGCACTTACTAGCAGTGCTACTTTGAACAAGTCACTTAAATTGTTTCTTTGTTTCTAAAATAGGCAAAAAGGCAAGTTGTGAGCGATAAAGTTGGTTATGGCCATATTAATAGATCTGTTATGTGTTTACAGGCTAGGTAAATGTTAATCATTCTTTCTCTTTTGTCTGGAAGCTAAAGAGAATGCTTTGCCAGCCTGATATTCTTCATTATTCACATCTTCCAAGGCTCATAGGAGGAACCATTCTATAACATTTGTAATGGAGAGTCAAGTACAAAGGAGAACTCCAGGAAGCATACTTGTATAGGGGCTAAGATTTGTGAAAGGTCTTCTTCAAAGTGTTTGGGGGAAAAAAGCAAGAGATAAATTATTTCAAAATTGCTTTAGACAGAAGAACCAAACTAAAAGAGTCTTCAGTGGCCAAAACTAGAATACTTTGAGCAACAACAAAAAAATACTAATGATAATACTAGGTTGTACCCTTAAGAATAAAACATATATTCAAAGATTATTAAATAAGACATTGAACAAATAAATAAATGGTAGCTCTTGTCTTCAGTGATTATTGCTCTCTTACAGAAGCATTCCGATTAAATAAAGACAGAATGAGGAAAACAGCAAATCACCATGAGAACTACAGATTAGTTCTAAAAAAATAATCTGTGGATGGATGCTAAAATTAGTCTGCAAAGTTTGAAGAGAAATAGAATAATTGCAGATATTTATTCATTTCTAAGGGGGGAAAAAAACACATACTTTACCATGGAAAAACTCAGCAGAAACTATCTTAATCAAAGGGTCAAGTTTAACATCACTGGTAATAAGACAAATTGACATTAATGCACTGAGAAAGGTATATCATTTACATGCTATTCTTACTAAAAAATGCAAATCTGTAATCCATTCATTAGAAAATATTACAAAAAAACCCTCAAATTGAGAGGCATTCTTCAACATAATTGCCTAGTACTCTTCAAAAGTGCCTAGGTCATGAAAGACAAGAGAAGACTGAAGATATCATCTATATATATAAAAACCTAAGTGACCGAATGACTGAATGACTGGTGGACCAGTCACTATGATGCGCACTGACCACCAGGGGGCAGATGCTCAATGCACAGGATTGGGCTCCCTCTTATCTGGATCGAGCCTGTGGGGATCGGGCCAAAACCAGCTATCCAACATCCCCCAAGGGGTCCCAGATTGTGAGAGGGTACAGGCCGGGCTGAGAGAACCCATGGGTTCATGGATCTGTGCATCGGGCCTCTAGTAGGTTAGAAAAGTCTAAGATGACATCACAATGAAATATGTCATCCTGGATGGGCTCTTGAAACAGAAGCAGGGCATTAGTGGAAAAATTGTTGTAAACTAAAGAATAAATCTGATAGTTCAGTTAATATTATTGTACTAATGTTTGTTTTGATAATTATAGCACATTATGTAAAACATTAACATTAGAGGAAGCTGGGTGAAGATATATAGGGGCTTCTATACTACTTTTGCAACTTTTTTGTAAGTCTACAAGTATTTCAAAGTATAACCTTTAAAAATTATTTTGGCTGAATAAACTATATTTTTGTTCACCATACTATTCCAGGATAGAAGCATGTGGGCGTCATTAATTGCCTACTTTATTCTCAGAGGTACAGGCATATTTACCATGAGACTATTGAAGCTTAAGCTTTAGGTTGATCCCCTCACTTGCTTAGGGCTCTCCCAAGACTCTTAACTACTAAATGTTGCATTCATAATTGTGTACTCCTTTTCTAACAGAAGGCCCTACATATATTTTATAAGCTCCCAATTCCACAAAACAGGGACCTATCTTTGCCCATCAGTAAGGGACACCTGGAGACTGTTTCTAGGCTGTTAGGGAAGGGGAGGAAGCTGGAACCTGGGCTAAAATAACCCACTCAGTTACAGGAATGAGTGTCTTGTGAAGTAGAAAACTGTTCCATTTTCAGTGTCTAAATAGGCATGGAAAACTATGATTGACTCAACTGGAGCTGATGTTCAGCAAGTCCCATTTCACAGAGGAATCATGGCAATTACCAGCTTAATGATAATACTGAAAGTGAGACGGGTAGCACTATGTTTGGATATGTCTCTAGCATTTGCAGGAAAAACTCCAATCAGAGAAGGAAAATGGGGGAGAGAAATGGTGTTAGCAAGAGCTAGGAAAAATTCCAATTACGGGTCAATGGCAGAGCTCCCATTCTAATGAGGATACCAACTGCTAAGAAGCAAGGAGAAGGGTCATGCCAGTGTAAGAGGCAGGAAAGTTGTGTTTTAGTGATTGTGCGAGTGGTCCATAACTTTGTAAGTGTTCAGAACGGAGATTTGAGTAGTGGAGCAAATTCTAGACTACCCTTTGCAAATGGAGCCCCTAATGTTCTTCTTGTCCTCGCCAGCACAGGCATAGGAAGAATGAGAGTGAGGCTTCAGAAAGACACTCCATCATTAAGACTATATAAACCCTGAATGATTAGGTCACTTCTGTCCAGGGCACATGCTCAGTTCTTTTGTTTTCATTATTGATTAAGAACACATTCACTCCCTTTAGGTGTGGACCTGGCTAACTCAAGAATTTTGTTTTGTTTTGTGTATAGTAATAAAAATGATAGTAAGACTAATAATACAAACATACATATGTGTGTACCATTTATGGAGAATGTGGTAAAGGCTAGGCACTCTTTTGAGGGCTTGTTATTAATAACCTTACTTACTTAAAATGGCCATGATTATTTTTCTAAAACTTCTCAACATTTGAATCCCTGGAAGGTGAATATGGAGGTGAACAGGGTAGTTTGGGAAGAAATTAGAGGAAGAAATAGAGTAGAATTTCAAGTTCTCTAGAGAAAAGAGTCATCATAACTGAGAGGAGAGAAAAGATTTATAGCATATTATCAATTTTGGGGCATTTTCTCTATATTTTGTAGTTTATTACTCTAGATAGAATGTAAATTTCTTAAAGAAAAGAGTAAAACCTAGATACTTAAGCATGCATTAAACTAACACAAAAATATTGGCGATTGATCTGTAAACTTGCCAACTATTGACCAGGAGGTGGGAGAATCTGCAATAAAATGATAAAATTGATAAAAGAGTTCAAATTCCACTTCTCAAACTCTACTTATTCATAATAATTATTTCCACATATCAAATATATCCACCAGAAAATTGAATTCCTCTCTATGGGTATCCTAATTTGCAGTGAAAGATTAGGACCATTAAGTTATTGTGGGTGGTTTTGGTGAAGTGTGTGATGGGAAATCACCCAGCACATAAAGAGTTCAATGTAAGTTCCTGCAAGCATTTTCCCCCCTTCTATTCTTTCTCTCTTCCTTCAGACTGAGATTTTGTCTGTCAAATTTCAGCCAAAGGAGTCTTTTTTCTGTAGTGAATTTATAGATCCTGACAGGAGTCGGTTACTAAAAATCTGCAGGCAGATACTTATCTCCAACACTGCTAGTGGCACCATTAAGGGTGCCAACAGTGTTAAAACAAAACAGAACATAAAGCCCTTACTGTGTACAATCTCTTCACCAAGCTCTAGCAGAATTCAAATTTGTAGGGCTCTTAACTAAACAGAATTCACATCAAGGAAGCCCATAAGTAGGTAAGGGAAGATATAATGTTCTCTGTGCTCACCATTGAAGCAAGAGCTGCCTGAGATTCTACTGAATAATTCAATATTTGGGGGTCCTAGTTGATGAATATCTTCCAATAGAAATACCCAGCAGAAAGTACTGGGAATTCATATCCATTAGATTTTCTTGAAAGCTTTTGTCAAGTATGACACAGTGGACATAACTGTGTTTAAACAGTCTGCTCAGCCTCCTGGGCCTATGCAGTTAGGAAACCAATATTCTCTCAGTCTTGTTACTTTTTCTCTCCAAACAAATTTACAATTAAGGACACAAAACTTGCATCCTTTCCAGCAACTTTGCCCCATGTAGAGTTAAAATAGTGGCAACATGTGATGCTAAAATTTTTCAAATCATAATTTGAAAAATAATTTTCCATGTATTAATGCAAAGATAATAAAGAAAATTATTTTCTATGCTATGCTAGGCTGTTAATTACTGTAGCTTGCTTCAACTTAATACACAGCTCAAATATTATTTCAGCAAAGTGGAATTACTTCATATAACGCTAAATCAACTTTATAATCCTTAGGTAATAGCCTATTTGCCTTAAACAATATTTAATTTTGGGAAATTCCATAACAACTAAAAAATCTGAATAACCTCTTAGGTGTGTGCAGGAATCAACAACATTAGTGAACTATAATAAACAAAGCATAATCATATTCAATTTCTCTTTTAATTAAGAAACTGTATACTTGAAGCAAATATGGTAATTACAATATTTGTTTTCCTTAATGTGTTTTTAAGTTGGATATCCAAAGCTGGTTTGACAAGACCTTTTTGAGCATGAGCATTTTTCTTGGTATCATTTGGATACTCAGTAAATTCTTAGAGTGACTGTGATGTTCCTTTTATATCCAACAGTAGATGACCACGTTGGCAGTAGAGAAAAAAGGATCAGGCAATATGAATTAGTCCAGTGACCTTCTGATCTGGGACCTGCACTTTGTAATAAATGAAAATTCATTGTAATTGTTAATTGTGCAAGACCAGTCATAGTCATGGTGATTGGCTTCCTATGCATTGTCAGAAATACTTTGCTGACTAGAATTATCAATCTCTTCTTTATCAAGTTTTTTTCAAGTCTGTACTGTTACACTTTTTTAATGAGGTAACTTGTAAAGATCAAAATTTTTCTGTATTCAAATAAAACTTTTAGAATTTTTAAGAGAGGTAATTAAATAAATCTTTATCTGATAACATTTCAATGGAGAGGCCAACTGAATTCCTTTCTGGTTCAAGGCAGGGATAAATAATACATAAAAACATTAATAGGGTTTTATTTTCAGATGTGCATCTGCCTGTGATGACTGGTTGATGGAAGAGGCACCTAGATAGAGGCAAAAAATATATTTTGAATGATTTGTTGTCTTATGGGTCCCTCACTAGGTTGTGGAGAACTTATGATTTAAGAAGGAATTTCAACTGGCTTCTCTGTACCTGGGCATATTGACATGTCTTCAACACTTTGGTGAGACCCAAGACACTGCCATGTGTGAGCAGTCTGAGAGAAGAGGACTAGCAAATTGCAGAATATTATGGAGAAATGAGCCCTGGCCAGGTTGCTCAGTCGGTTAGAGCATTGTCCCAACATGCCAAGGTTGTGAATGCATAAATAAGTGAAATAACAAATCGATGTTTCTCTTTATCTCTCTCTCTCTCTCTCTCTCTCTCTCTCTCATCTCCATCTCTCTTCTTTTCTCTCCCTTCCCTCCTCTCTCTCTCTCTCATCAATCACTAAATAAAAAAATTTTTTAAAGTTTATGGAGACATGGACAGAGCATGCACTTTAAAGACAGAAGGGGGAAAATAACAGTAATCTGGCTCTGTCTCATCCTAGCTGTTTGTCCTTGAGGAAGTCATTTAACTTTTTAGAACCTCAGTTTCCTTTTCTGTAAATGAGGAGAGCAGGATTATCTTGGAGAATCATTGTGAAGATAAAATGAGATAAGGTTTGGAAATTCCTGAGCATATATTAGGAATTCATATAGATAACCATGATGGATATGATTAAGTAACTAGGGTGGGGGTGGAGGTGGAAGAGAGTATATGGGGGGTACATGGCAATGGGAAAAAAAACTAGTAATAAAATAAAGGGAAAAAAGTATCTCCAATCACATAGGTTCTATTTATCCTTTTACATGCCACACATATCTATTTCATTTTTTCTCTCTTTGACTTGATTTTACTTCATAAATCTTTCCACCACCTCCCCAACAGATGTGCTATGTAATCAAACTAAACCTGTCTAAGTCCACTTTATGTGATAAATCACATATAACCTGTCTAAAATCCTTTAACACATAATAATGGCTTCCCATAAGCTTTTCAAATGAGTAGATCCAAGACACTAATTGAAAATGAACTGGTACAGCACAGCAGATTTCTGCTGCTTCTCAGAAGAGGTGTTGGTCTCCTTGAAGTGAAAGCCCTTTATTTACAATGCATAAAAGAGAAAAAAGAAGAAAAAAAAAATGAGAACAGAGTGAGGTGTGCAAAGCCACGTTTCTTAAAGCATGGGTTACAGATGATGCACGAGTTCTTAGAGTAGAGTTCAGATGCCTGTCAAATGAGCCAGGTCATTATATTAATTAAATTGTTCATGTGCACACTAATATATTATAACAAATTAACAAGGACTGTAAGAGAGCTCATCTTCTCTTCCACATGTTCTCAGGGCAGAAGTTACTTTGGGCAAAGTAGTTACATGAATTGACATAGAAGAGGTTCTCTCTCTTGGGATAAATTTGGCTTATGTATTTCTTTCCTTTCTGTAAGGTAAAGGCATTAAAAAAAAAAGAATAGCAACAATGCTTACTTGTTTAATGAATAGTTTATGAGAATTAAGAATGCCATTAAATATACTTTAGGCAGGTAATATAGCATGAGTTGGCATATGCATGGAGCCCAAAAGACAATGGTATGAATAATTCTCTCAAAATGTTTTCTATTACATTATCTCTGTTATTGAAAACATTTAGTATAGAACCTTAAAAAATAAATTAAATAAATAAAAATAAAGTATTCCTTACTTCCAAGAGGCAAAACTAAGTCAGAACTTCCCAGACAACTAAGATAAAATATAATTTAATTATTATTTTGTTAAGGCTATAAAGAAAATTCTCCATCATTATTTTTAACCATACTTATTAAAATAAGTACCAAACATACCATGTTAAGTATGGATAGAGAATTAAAATAAATGTGACTTTAAACTTGGGATTCTGATGAGATTTTGTTAAAAATCCACACTCTTCTTAGCCTAGGTACAAATTCTGTCAGTAAATGAAATAATTTTTGGCAATTTTCTAATCTCATTATACCTTTTGTCAGCAGAATGATTTATCAGAATTACAATGCCTAATGCTGTATATCTTATGAAATATAATCATATGAAGCAAGACAGTATCATCACTTGACTCTTTCAGTATATATTTTCATTAACAGCAGGATATTCATTCCTTCCCCTCTACTCAGCACGGCTATAAATAGAGAGGCCAGCCAACCAAATCACACAATATTAAAAAGGTCAAAGAAGTACAGTATATTATTATAATTTACAGAATGCTGCTCATGAAGTATTCAAACTCTTGACACCTTATTTATGTGCAGAGAAAAATAATGAAAACATAAAGCAGTGTGCAATGTCACGTTATCATTACTGTGATTGCAGAGATAGTATTGAATTAATCTTTTCTTTGCAGTTAAGCAGGAACTAAACAGGCAGGAAAGTCTATTTAGTCAATAACAAAATTAAAGCTGTACTTCCTCCCAGTCGATCAATATAGGACTTTAAAATAAAGAAGAGGAAAGGAAAAAGTAAAGAAGCACACTGGTCAGGACAGAGACACAGTCTATTGCCTGGTTCCAGAGGAAACTGAAATTTATGATCTAGTTGGCAGAGTTGGAAGACACTCTCTGTCAGAGCACCTGATTCAGATCAGGCCTAGGAGGTTTAATTTTACCAGGTCACCTCTATGAGTGGGTGAGCAAAAAGAGACAGACTGTGTATTCTCATGGTAGGTATTGTTCTTAGTAATTCCTGCTGGAGGAATTATTTATACGCCTTGGTTAAAGCAAGAGCAAAAAAGACATTGCTTATTTGCACTTAAGCAAATGGTTATAGCGGTAAATGCCCATATAACTTCATCAACAAGATGTTAAAACCCAAATCTTGTTCAGAAAAAAGAGCTTGGATTAAAGACAGCCACATTTAAAACCCTTTACTACATTTTTTCTCCCCTGAATCATTATCCAAATCCTAAAATTCCACTGCATTTATTGGAATACATTTATTTCCAGATATTATGTAAGGTGCTGCAGAAAACAGAAAGAAGTCATAATTCCCCACTCTACCATTTTCTCTTTCTTCCCAGCACCATTGTCTTAATTTAGGTCATTATTTTATACTAGAGGCCGGGTGCACAAATTGGTGCACCAGTGGGGTCCCTTGGCCTGGCCTGTGGGATCAGGCCGAAATGGGCTCCCTGACATCCCCCGAGGGGTCCCAGATTGCAAGAGGGCACAGGCTAGGCTGAGGGACCCCACCAGTACATAATTGGGCCTAGAGAGGGACACGGGAGGTTGGCCATCCAGGGAGGGACCATAGGAGGGCTCCAGGGCATGTCCAGCCCATCTCACTCAGTCCTGATAGACTGGACCCCAGTAGCAAGCTAACCTATCAGTCAGAGCATCTGCCCCCTGGTGATCCGTGTACATCATAGTGAGCAATTGAGTGGCCTTAGCATACTGTTAGCGTATTATGCTTTGATTGGTTGAAAGGCCAACTAGATGACCAGACACTTAGCATATTAGGTTTTTATTATATAGGATTACCCAGCCTAGGGTAGTTTTTTCTTAAATAAACTACTATCCCTCTAATGAATTCTTTGTACTCTTACCAAAAGGAACTTTCCTAAAGTAAAAATCATATATTCTTTCTTTCCAGTTTTAGGCTTTCCCATCTTTTTTAGAGTTCAACCTCCTCCACTTGAGATCCATAACCCTTCATGACTGAGTCTTGCCAGTCTCTTCAGCCCCAGCCCCTGTCAGGCTCTTCTTTAGTTAAATTAGCAGAAACACTGTTTTATAATCACAAGAAACTATTCTTATGGGAATCATGTAGGAAATCCCCATATGAAGTCTTCCACATGACCACTTCTACTTCTGAAAGGAACAGAAAGGTGTTATTAATTATGGCTCTTCTTCCATTTAACATAACTGATATTTCCTGTTTTTGTTTATTTTTGGGCGGGATGGGAAGATTCCTTTTTTCATATTTGCTAAAAATCACTTTATTTGTCTCAAGGTAGAATGAATACTTTGAGTAAATTCCCTCCTTAAATCTATTGTCATATGCTGATCTCCTCAATATATTTATTGACCTTTATTTTATTTTTTAATATATTTTTATTAATTTCAGAGAGGGAGTGATAGAGACAACAATGATAAGAGAGAATCATTGATTGTCTGCCTCCTGCATGCCCCACACTATGGATTAAGCCTGCATCCCAGGCATGTGCCTTGATGGGGGAATCAAACCATGACCTCCTGGTTCATAGGTCAATACTCAACCACTGAGCCATGCCAAACAAGCAATATATTTTCTGACCTTTAAAAAGAGACAGTGAGGAAGAAAATAAGAGGAAAGAAAGGAAAAATAAAGGGGGAGAGAGAGAGAGGGAGGAAGGACAGGAGAAAGTAATGACTTTAGATAAACTAATCCTATCTAATAATGAGGGAATATGCTAATTGACCATCACTCCATCACAAAGATGGCTGCACCCACAGCTGAGGCCAAGTTCCCATAAGGAGCCTTAACAAGCAATCAGCAGGGATCTGAGCCTATGCACTCCCCCACCCCCATGGGGCTTGACAGGCTACCTCAAGCTGCATCCCCCACCCAGCATAGCTTGACAGGCGACCTCAGGCTGCATCCCCCACCCCAGTGCCAGGCCAGGGGTACTGAGGCCACGCCCCCTGCTCCGAAAGGCTTGACGGGAGACCTCTAGGTGCACTTCCCATCCTGATGCTGGGCTAGGGGAGCTCCGTCTGCTCCCTCTGCCCCAGTGCCAGGCTGGGGGACCTCAGGCTGTGTCTCCCATCAGGTGGGGCTTGACAGAGGACCTCAGGCCATCTTTCCCTACCCTAGCACCAGGCCAGGGGACCTGAGGCTGCACCCCCCTGCCTGGCTGGGCTTGACAGGGGACCTCAGGCTGGGCCCCCCACCCAGTGGGGCTTGATCGGGGACCTCAAGGTGCACCCCCAGTGCTGGGTTGGGGGAACTCAGGCCATGCCCCCACCCAGTAGGGCTTGACGGGGGACCTGAGGCTGCATCCCCCCCTCCTGGTGCTGGGCCAGGCGACCTGGTGGGGCTTGACAGGGGACCTCAGGCCATGCCCCCTACCCAGCGGGGCTTGACAGGGGATCTCAGGCCATGTCCCCCACCTGGTGGGGCTGGATAGAGAACCTCAAGGCACACCTTCTGCCCTGGGGGCCGGCCAGGTCTGGGTCTCACGCGATTTTGAGGCACATGTAGGGTGGGTGGAGACTTGACTCTGGGTCCCATGGTTGTGCCCCAGACTCTGACAGGAGGGAGGTTTTCATATACATTTTACTAATTTTCTTTCATCTCTGACACTTCTATTATAGAGAAAGGGCAAATAGCAATATTAAATTATTTCCTCTAATTAATCCCCTTTTAATGTGCATGGATTTTGTGCACTGGGTTACTAGTCTAATAGAACTGGCTATGGGATTAGGCTATTGGCTTGGTTCTGGTTCCTTGTAAGTGTGTTAATTATGCCCCTATATTTTTTAAAACAAGGGACAGAACATGCCTTTCATTCTTCAGAAAAGTCACATAAGGATTGTCCTACAGAAAAATAATGTTTACTCTTATAAAAAAGTTAATTATCTGCTACCGAAAATGAGTGAGGAATACCAGTTCTGCTGATAGGACTGTGTGGACAATTTAAATAACCCATCTTCTAGGCAGAACACATAAAGCTGACTAGGAATATCTAAACATTATTTCATTTTGCACTTTGTGTAGAAAACGTGGCACTTGAAATCATTTTTTTTCTTCCAATCTCATGATATCATGTAATTTTCATATCTTTGTAATGAAAAGAGTGTTATAGTAGAGAGAGAGGAGGCAATCTAAAGTTAGGCAAATACCCTGACCACCCCATTGAAAACACCAGACCAACCTGCTCACATTTTATTTATATGCCCTTTCCTTTATTTTCTAGATATTGTACAGATGTACCTGGGATTATATAATCACTTAAGTTTATTGAAAATCACTTTGTCTGATGAAGAGAGCTGCTTTAAACTTGTATTAGGAATGTAACATTATGAATTCTTCTAATATCACTAACCATTTATGATAATGGAAGATAAACATAGTACATCTTAAAATATAGCAATAAAGGAAACAATAATATCTTCCTTCAGATATTAATAAGGATGAACCATTTTCTAAAATTATCCATCTTCCTACAATAGAATGTAAACACCTATAGTATTAACTGAGATATATTTTACTATTCCATAGCTCTTTGATCCATTCTTTCTCATGATAGGTACTTAAATTATAATTATTACATAAAGCAGAATCCTACAACTCATTGTAATGTTTTTTGTCTCCATATTAGTCTATATATTATTTCCTCTCTCTGGAAAATCCTTATCTTCATTTATAGCTACATTCTAATTTATCAAACACCAACTCAGATGTTGTTCTTTTATGAACTCGTCCACTGTTTATGATCTTCTCCTCTATTCTCTTTTTGTACATATGCACACCCCACATTGAGATCAAGCCCAAAACCTGGGGATGTGCATTGACTAGGAATTAAAAGATGACCTCCTGGTTTGTAAGTTGATACTTAACCAGTGGCTGGGCCCATAGCCCTATTTATGTGCAGGAGACTTCAGCTAAGGGGCCCGTTTAGTAATTCAAAACTATCAGTTACTAAAAGATATGCTCTTAATGGCTTTACACTTAACGTAATTATGGAAAATCCCTTAAAATGAGAACCTTTGAAGCATGGACCCATTCATTACTCAAAATCATTTGTCTGATGAAGAAGAGTGGTTTAGATGTACACTAGAGATGTGATATGAATTCCTCATAGTAATAAGAGTTTATAATAATAGAAGATAAATAAAATGTAGTTTAAGGAGTGTAATATAGAAACTGGCAATATTTTATTTCAGGTATTAATAAGGAATAACTATTTTACTTAAATTAAAATACAGAAGTGTATCTTTGAATAAAAAATCATGTGAATGCTTTAATGAGAATTACAGCAACTTTATGGAAATTTAGAATCCAAAAGAAAAAAAAAATCTACCTTTAGAAACAGACCATAAGGGTGGCGTTATGTACAACTAAAGAGTATTATAGTGATCATGAACTTTCGATATGACATTTATTTATATTATGGAATTTATTATTATTATATTAAGGAATTTCTTTAGTATGGCAACAGTTTTTAGAAATTTTACTTTTAAGCTAATATATTCTATTCATATCAACAGTGATCAAAGGCTTATTTTTACCAAGACAAATTTTACTTAGAATTGTGGCCATTGGACTTTGGGAAGATTGCCCAAGACTTGAGATGCAAAAATGTGGTAGAGACACACCTTGATTAGATCAGAGGTTTGGGTGCCTTACATCCACTATCACTTGCTTATTTCAGGAAAGTATCATAAGGACATTGTGTCTCAGTTTCCCTGTTAATCTGTAAGGAGAGTAATATCTGCCTTTCTCATATCAGAATTGCTGTAAATGACATATGACATAATGTGTATAAAATGCATGAAATACAGACGGCTGGTGTGGCTCAGTGGTTGAGTGTTGACCTGTGAACCCAGGAGGACATGGTCAGGGCATATGCCCAGGTTGCGGGCTCAATCCCCAGTGTGGGGCATGCAGGAGGCAACTGATCCATGATTCTCTTTCATCATTGATGGTTCTCTCTCCCTCTCTGAATAAATAAAAATATATTTTAAAAAATAACATGCATGAATTATTTTACTTTAACGTTGGTAAATACAGCTTATCAGAGCAAAATCAAGTTTTGGTCTGGATATACTCCATGCCAACCTAACTCTGCTGTTTTGTTGCAGAATGGAAAAAAGGAAATGAGGATAAAGTTTTTTATTACATGAAGTTATAATTGGAAGCTGCTATTTTGTAATGCCTAACTGGCAGTTGTTGGGGTTAGTTTTGTTTTCTCAGATGATGACCCGTTTTAGCGCTGTTGGAGCCATTCTGTGTATTAAGCAGTTTGTTTCTATTTTATGCTGAACTAGCAAACTAGGGCTTATATTGATCTCTATAGATGAAACCTATTAAAATCCCATTAATGGGATTATTCTCAATGATGAACTGATGTTCTAAACATTATGAACTTCTCCCCTGTGTTTAGACTCTAGTGACTTGGAACAAATAATATTACAAGAACAAGATTATGATTACCCTTAAGACGGCTTGGGGATGAGAAATAGAAAAAAAGCTTTTAATTTGTACAGTGGATTAGAAATGGAACTTGACCTCCATTATGTCTGAATTCCCTCATTTGTTAAAGAAGGGTAGCAATATTTACTTCTTTCACTGCGTGTCACACAAATTAGCTTGATAATGTACCACAACATGCTGTGGAAATGCAAAGAGCTCTCTGTAGGTTTCTTAGAAATACAGCTCTGGAGCCAGCACAGGGCTTGTCCACTTTAAAGTCTCATGAACACGAATCCATTTGCAGTCCCAGTTAAGATATCCCATAAGTATAGTTGGGGCCATCTTAATTATTGTTAAAAGTTTTGGAAAACTTCTGTGAATGTTTACGCTGAAATATTTTCAGGGCGTTGAGGGACTGAGAATTTTGCAAACTTATTAACCACTCTGTTGTGAGACAGTAAAAGTGACCATTAAACTCTTCTTTGATATATATTTGGGATTTAAGCCCCTCACCCCCATCTCTTCAATTAAACATGAGGACCAGAGTACCAATCAAGATGTAATAAGGTTATGAATTTAATTAATCTTTAAGGCAAGAAAAAGCCTTCCTTTCTATCTTATTTATTATTATGTACATTCTGAATTTATTTAAAGGTAGAATCTCCATACAAAGACCACCAAGGAAATGTGATGGTCAGTAACTTTGCTGAGCAAGGGAGAATACTATCTTTACAGGGTCTGAGTGAGGTATCCAAAGAGAGGAGGTGTTAATGGTACTTACAGCATGGCACTTAGTCAAGGTTAGTCTGGACTTAGTCAAGGCTGTTTTCAGGAGAAATTAGTAAATGGAATGTTGGGTAGAGATAGATCAAGATTTGCAAGTTTCCAAAACATTATCATCTTTTCTTTAAAACTTGTAAATTTTGAAACATGAAACACTAACATGGAGTGCTTTTTTTTCTGTAATATAATGGATGTACAAGCTGGTTTTAAAGTGACTTGAGCTTAGATACTTTGTGTTGCAAATTTTGTTATATATATATATATATATATATATATATATATATATATAAAACAAGATATATATAGATATCTTGGCTTAAAATAAGGTAGAGGCTAAGTATATACTGCTGAAGAAAGGTAGTCAATACCTATTAATGATAAGATTGAGTGGCTCTCAATGATTTCTTATATTAAACAGCCATTATTAGAAAGGAGAGTTGAATTCTCTATTGAGGTATAATACAAAATAATTTATAAAAATGTCATTTGTGAGTAACCTGGGGAAAAAAGATATATTATGAACATAATTTAACTTATCCTACGTAGTGAACTATGGATGCTATTAATCAACAAGGTTATTTAAATCTAGAGACAAAATATTTTTGTTGATGTAGTTGGTGATTAAAGGATTTTTTCAATTTCTCATTTGTCAGTTTTTTATTTTCTTTATTGTAGGGTTGATAAAAAGAATGAATGTATTTCTTTTTAGAATAAGTTTTGAGTTAATTAAAATCTAGAGAATGGTATATGAATCTTAATATACCTGGTATCTTTTTTAAGGTGAAAGGATACATTTTGTTACCCATTGCCATCCAAGAATCTTAAAGTTAGATTAGTTATTAAAGACACCTCAGCAGTTTCATTGTTCTGAATTTTGGAAAGACTAAATAGTTGCAAGCAACATTTTAAAAAATACCACATTAAGTAGTAACTTGATTATTAAGAATTAATTTTATTTTTCAAAATAAAGAGCTGTTTTTAAGGATTGATTTTAAAATGTGCCAAAGCAGAGAGAGATAACACACTATTTTGGCGGGGGAAAAATTACCTCCTATCAGTTTGGTATTAACTCTACCAAATGCTAAAGAAAATTCTCTAATGAAGCCATCTGGACCTGATGGTTACTTTGAGGGAGATGTTTTAATCATGAATTCAGTTATTTCATTTCTTTTTTATTTTCCAAAGGCAAAATATCATTTTTATTAATTTTCTTCTTTAACAGATATCAGTTACAAAAGTAATTTATTTGATATATACAAGCATATGGAAGTACATATAGTTTATTTGCCACAGGGAGAGAAGAAAGATGGGGTAATGTGTTAATAGGAAAATATGGTTAGCAAATGTATGAACTGGTGTCCTGTTTACTTCCTTATCATTAGCCTCATTCTATCCTAAAAACACATTTACAACATAGTTTCTAGTCATGATTCTAGTCAATTTTTTTTCTGTCTTTTCTTGAACCAGTTTTGGTAAGTCGTGGGTTTTTTTCCCAAGAAATTTGGCTATTTCACAAGTTATTGTGTTAATATAAATATTTTCCTAATATTTATTATTGCTTTAATGTCTCTTGGATAAGTAATGATACCTCTTTCATTCCTGATGTTGCTAATTTATATGTTCTCTCTTGATAAGTCTTTATAGAACTTTATTGATGTGATTTTCAAAAATCAACCTTTAATTTTGCTAATTCTCTCCATTATTTGTTTTTAATTCATTATTTCTTTTTATTCCAACCCACCTTTCTCCTATTTTTTGGCAACCATCAGCTTGTTCTCTATACCTATGAATCTGTTTCTGTTTTCTTTCTTTACTTACTTTTAGATTCTACATATAAGTGAGATCAATATTTCTCTGTCTGACTTATTTCACTTAGCATAATACATTTTAAGTGCATTCATATTGTCACAAATGGTAAATTTTCATTTGTTTTTGATATCCCACTATATGTCTCTTTAATCCATTCATCTATTGATGGGCATCTAGTTTGCTTCTATATCTTGACTATTACTAATAGTGCTGCAATAAACATAGGGGTGCATTTTTCTTTTTGAATTCATGTTCTTATTTTCTTTGAATAAATACCCAGAAGTGGGACTCCTGATCATATGGTACCTCTATTTTTAATTTTTTGAGGAATCTCCATAATATTTCCCACAGAGGATGCACTAATTTGCAATCCCACCAACAGTGCACAAGGGTCCCCTTTATTCCATGTTCTCGCCAGCACTTGCTATTTGTTGATTTATTGATGATAGTCATTCTGATAAGTGTGAGATGATACCTCCTTTTGGTTTGAATTTGCATTTCTCTGATGACTAGTGATGTTGAGCATATTTTCAAATGTCTATTGATCTCTTGGGAGAATTATCTGTTCAGGTTTTTGCCCATTTTTTTTTATTGGATTTATGAATGTTGAACTATGCTTGCAGCCCTGGAATGAATCTACTTGGTCATCTTGTATAATCCTTTTAATATATGTTGCATCCAGTTTACTAATATTTTGTTGAAAATTTTTGTATCTATGTTCATCATGGATATTGGCCTATAATTTTCTGTTTGGTAATGTCTTTATCTGGTTTTGATATTAATGCAATTATGGCTTCATAAAATGAGTTTGGATGCTTTCCTCAGTCTGCAATTTTTTAAATAGTTTAAGAAGGATAGGTATTAATTCTTTGAATGTTTGGGTTTTGTTTGTCCTTTTTCTAGGTGTACAGTTAGATTGTTTATTTGGAATTTTTACTATTTTTACTATTTCTCTAAGTAGGCCTATTTTTGCCGCATGCCATACCTTTTGAAAAGTTGTGTTTTCATTTTCATTTGTTTCAAGATAGTTTTTGATTTCTTGTCTGATGTCTTCTTGGATCCATCGGTTGCTTAGTATCATGTTTTTAATCTCCACGTATATGTGTGTTTTACAATTTTCTCCCTGTTGTTCATTTCTAGTTGTATGCCATTATATGCAGAAAAGGTGCTTGATATGATTTCAATCGTCTTGAATTTATTGAGGATTGTTTTGTGGCCTAATATGTGATCTATCTTGGAGAATGTTCCATGAGCACTTGAAAAAATTATGTGTATTCTGCAGTTTGTGGATGAAATGTTCTATAAATGTCTATTAAATTGATCACATTTAATATGACATTTAGGACCATTATTTCCTTATTTTCTGTCTAAATGATCTATCCACCGATATAAGTGGGATGTAAAATCTCCTGCTATTATTTTATTACTATGGATTTCTCACTTTATATCTAGTAATGATTACTTTATTTAGGTGTTTCTATGTTGGGTGTGTAGATATTTTCAATTGTTATATCCTCTCTTTGTTGAATTTCTCCCTAAATTACCTCTATTCCCCTCTCAAGCGTGGCCAGGATCTTTATGACCTTATGATCCTTTCTTTGAATTCTTTATCAGGCAAATTATTTATTTCCATTTCTTTAAGGTATTTTTCAGGGGGGATTTTTCTTCTTTCTTCAGATAGTCTTCTATCTTTTCATTTTGTTTGACTGTCTAAGTTTGTTTATATTTTAACCTCAAAACCTGATTCTATCCTGTTTCTAACAAGACCCGAAACCTGAGTCTAAAAACTTGGATACACCAGTTATGAGTCACATTAGTGAAATGCAAATTACAAGTAACACTTGTAAACCCTTAACTGCTTCCCCTAAAAACCCCGCCCCAAATCCTGGATCCAGAAGTCATATTTAACCCTTGCCTCCTGTCTTGCCAGTCAATTCTGGCAGTAAGAAAAATGAGCAAATAAAGCTTCTTTCTCTCTCTCTCTCTCTCTCTCTCTCTCTCTCTCTCTCTCTCTCTCTCTCTCTCACTCTCTCAAAAGCTGGTGCCATGCTTTTTATGTGCCAATAGCGCTCTCGCATGCATGGTGAACAACCTTAAAATCTGATGGACTTTCTCTAAGAAGTGTGACAAGCATCAATCCCAAAGGTGCAAGAAGGGCAAGGATGCGCAGGAAAGGCAGCGTTATAACAGGGAGCAGAGTGGCTCTGGTGGGCAGACTAAACCGATTTTCCACACACACACAAAAAAAAAAGCCTACAACTACAAAGAAGATTGTGCTGAGGCTTGAAGGCCTTGAGACCAACTGCAGATCTAAGAAAATGCTGGCTTATTAAGAGATGCAAGCATTTTGATACGAGGAAGGGCCAAGTGATCCAATTTTAAGCTTCATGTTTTGTTTTATGATGTAACAATAAAATCTTGAGGATATGTTTGCTTAAAAAAAAAAAAAAAGGAGCATCAGGCAGGGAACCCTTGTTCAATAACAATATGAATTAGACAAAATAGCTGTATCTTCCAGTCTTGGGAAAGTAGCCGTAGGTAGCAGGCTCTGTGTAGACTGTGTATGCAGGGTGGTTTGGGCAGCCTGTAGGAGCACAGCAGGTGCTTAAGGCATCCAGAGAGCACTGGCCTACTGAGGCCGAGAAGCTGTGGGTAGAGATGCCAAGCGCATGTAGCAATGTCCTTCCTGCCTGTTCCCTTTGATCTGGGCCGAAATAGGCTCAGTGATGTGTTCGGGAACACGCTGCAGAGCACCTGGATAGAGCTCAATGGAGGGGAACTCAATGGAGCTCACTGTCCTCTCCACCCTCAGAGAATCCCCGCAGTGTCCAGAGAGCTCTCCTGTCTTCTCTATGCAGTCTTTCGTTTGTTGTACTGAAAGTGGTCTTCTGTAGCAGAGACCTCTGGGCCCGTTTTCTGTGCTGGGAAAGTTTGGGGAAGTGGCTTGGAGCCGAGCAGGTGCTTAAGGCACCTGTAGCACTAGCCTGCTACCAGGAGCATCTCCGTGAGGCCAGGTGACACCATGTTGTTCCCGCCTACTCCATTTGGTCCAAGGCCAAAGCCTCCAGGCAAGGCAGTTGTGAACTTCTCGCTGTGGTGATTCAGAAGGTAGGTCAGAGCACCCAAACAGAACTCACACCTACCTGCCCAAAGTGGAGAGGAACCTAAGCAATGGAGCTCACCAGCTCCTCCAGAGAGGGGAATTCCCACCACTAGAGGGCTCCCTCAGCTTCCCAGCCTGCTTTATTCAGTCTCTCTCTTGTTTGTTATCAGAAGCTGTTCTTTTCAACATTCAGTTGTCTCACCAGAGTAATTGCTACCAATGCACAAGTATATTTGATTTTGCTCAAGAGAGGGGGCTAGTTCAGCGTCCTCCTATGCCGCAGCCATCTTAGACCACTGATTTTTGCTTTTATCTTTATTACTTGTTTGTATTCTGTTATAATGAATTTAACTTTTAACTTTTTTTTTTTGAGCCTTATCATCTTACTATGAACTGAACTGAACTGTATCCCTCTAAATATAGATATTAAAGCCCTACTTCCCAGTGTTATAGTATTTGGAGAACTCTCACAAGAAACCAACCAAGTAGGCATCTTAATCTGAACTTCTAGCCTCTAGAACTCTGAGAAAATAAGTTTTTGTTATTTAAGCCACCAGTTTATGGTATTTTGGTGTGATAATCCAACTAGACTAAGACACTACTTATGGTGGAAAGTTAGGTCGAGAACTCAGTTCTTTCTTCATTTTTATCCTATAGGCATTTAAATATCTAAATTTCCCTCAAATCATTTCCTTAGCAGCATCCCCCAAATTTGGGTATGTTATTTTGTTATTGAGTTTTAAATATTTAAAAATTTTTCTTGAGATATCTTTAGATTATTTAGAAGTGTTGTTTCATTTTAAATATTTGATTCTTTTTAGTAATTTAATTTATGCCTATTTAATTATATCATGGTTAAAGAACACATTCTGTAATATTATAATCTTTTGAAATGTACTGAGATTTATCTAGATACTAGAGGCCCAGTGCATGAAAATTCATGCACTGGAGGAGGGGAGTCCCTCATCTCGGCCTGCCCCCTCTCACAGTCCAGGAGCCCTCAGGGGTGGGAGGTGACCTGGCAATCAGGGGAAGGTGATACCCCATCACATCTATGCTGCTGCCACCGCCGGCAGCACAAGCCTTGGCCGGCCCTGGTTACCTGGGCCTCGGGTGGCCCTAGACAGCTGGGCAGCTGCCATTCAAGGTTTGCTTGCACCTCAGGCCGGTCCTGGGCGGCTGGGGGGTTGAGGAGACTGGAGGACTCCGAATGCAGGTGCGCGGAGCGGCCAGCTGTGTGCCTGCTGTGTGCCTGCTGCCCTGGTGGGGCAGAGGGGACTGGATGCCACCATCTTTTGGCTGTGGGTGCCACCATCTTTGAGGGTGTGGCAATCAATTAGCATATTCCCTCCTTATTGGCTGTGGGCGCCACCATCTTTGCAATGATGTGAGGGTCAATTAGCATATTCTCTCTTTATTAGGTAGGATATAAAAGACTAAGCAACCACTAATCCGAATGGGAGCTGGACAGCCCCAACATTGTTAAAATAGTTGCAACATAAAAGTTAATAATTGAACTGTCCTTTTAAATTTTTATTTATATAGAATCCATTTTTAGGGCATATTTTGTTTTTGTTTTTTAATTTCTTTTTATTGATTTCAGAGAGGAAGGGAGAGGGAGAGAGAGAAACATTAGTGATGAGAGAGAATCATTGATTGGCTGCCTCCTTCAGGCTGCCTACTGGGGATGGAGCCCACAACCTGGGCAGTGTAGGAGCTCAATGTAGGAGCTGCCCCCTGGTGGTCAGTGTGCTCCCACAGCCAATGTCCTGCAGCCGGCCAACCTCCCACAGCCCCTCCTCCTGGCCAGCCAGCCCCCACATCAGCCCCAATCAAGGGGGCCTGCTAATCAACCTCCTGCGACCCCTCCCCACTGCCAGCCAGCCTCCCGATAGGCCCTGATCAGGGGGACGAGCTGGAAAACCTCCCGGGGTCCCTCCCCCTGGCTGGCTGGCCCCCTGATAGGCCTCGATTGCCGGCCAGGCCAAGGGACCCCACCCGTGCATGAATTTGTGCACCAGGCCTCTAGTTTCTGATAAAGCTTATAGTCCATGGGCACTTAGAATAATGTTGGACTCTCATTTTTGCTGAAATTGTCTGCAAATGTCCATTATGTCAAGTTAATATGGTGTTACTTAGATCTTCTCTCTTGTTACTTATTTTTGGGTCAAATTTTCTAATCACTACTGATGGAAGGGTATTACATTATGCAAATATCATTGTTAATTTGTTTTTTTCCTTTCTTCAGTATTGCCTGTTTTTGCTTCATGTATTTTGAAGCTCATTTAATTGCGTGCACATATAAGATTATTATGTCATCCTAATTGCCCCTATTATCATGGAATGTCACACTTTAGCTTTAGAAAAACTTCTTGTCATAAGATCTACTTCATCTAATATTAACATGGAGATAGCAATATTAATGTAATTAATATTTGACATATCTTTTTCTATTTTATCCTTTGAAATGTTTCACATCTTCGTATTTAATGTGCCTTAGAAATGGTATATAATCAAGTCTTACTTTTTCATCCAGGCTTACATTCTTTGCTAAACTCAACTATATAAAATTATATTATATTTTATATAGTTGAGTTTAGCTCTATAATTGTTTTTAGTTTATTCCTTCTAGATTCTTTTGTTGCTTATTGGTTATGGCTGCTTATTCATTTTACCTTATTTTATTCTGCAAGAGGGAAGGCTGAGAGCTGAAGTTGAAGATGGAATTAGGAGAAATGATGAAGAATACATTATATATGCCATCTTAATATTTGTCTAAATTTTATTGTGTATATATTGAGTAGTCATTACATTTTTTTTCTACTTTTAAGATTTGCTTTTAATAAGGCTATTTCAAATGAAGAGTATTTGAATAAAGCTTGGCCTAGAAAGAGGAGGATTTGTAAGTAATCTATAGAAATAGTGTGTTAAGACATGGAGGGAAATTGAAATATAAAAAGCCAAAAGATGAAGAAGAGAGTACATATTTAAGAAGAATTCAGAGGTGAAATTTTCAGAATCTGGTAATTGATAGGCATGGAGGTTTTGATCGTAAGTGTTTTCAAGACACTCTTAGGTTTCTGTCATGAGAAAATGGTTCCTGATGGTATGATTCATTGAACAAGGTACCCTGGAAGACAGGGAGACTTGTCGGAACTGTGAATTTGTTTTTGGACTTAATGTGTTTTCAGATACTTGTGGAACATTTAGATGCAGATGTTTAACTGGCAGCGAGATAGACAAGTCTGGATATTCAAGTTTTGGTCCAGAGAAACAAGTTTAGAAATCATTCATTTATAAGTAGCAGTTAAGTAGGGAGAAGAATGGAATTTCCTAAGGAGTGTATAACCAGGGATTTCTATACGTGAATGTGATCATGTGAATGTAGGCATGAGTATGTATACACACATGAGTATGCATGAAGATATCTTAAAGTGTTTGGTACAACATGGAATCAAACACAATAAAACAAAATACACCCACCCTAGCTGGTTTGGCTCAGTGGATAGACCTTCGGCCTGCATACTGAAGAGTACCTGGTTAGATTCCAGTCAAGGGCACATGCCCAGGTTGTGGGCTCCATCCCCAGTAGGCAGCCTGCAGGAGGCAGCCAATCAATGATTCTCTCTCATCACTAATGTTTCTCTCTCTCCCTCTCTCTTCCTCTCTAAAATCAATAAAAACAAATTTCAAAAAAACCCCACAAAATATGCCCTAAAAATGGATTTTATATAAATAAAAATTTAAAAGGACAGTTCAATTATTAACTTTTATGTTGCAACTGTTTTAACAATGTTGGGGCTTTCCAGCTCCCATTCAGATTACATCTCTGACAAGGTTTTTAGTCCGCTCATGAGAAACTAATAACCAGCTTCATTGAATAAACAGACTAGTGTCTTCTTTAAAAGAAGGACAACTGTACAGAGTGTATAACAACAGAGTTAACTTTTAATGGGCCAGATCTTAATAACATCAATTTGATAAGGTAAAAACTTTTTGATACTGAAACTGGGGTATATCAAATGATTCATAAACTAGCACTTTTTAAACATTTACCATGGATTTTTATTATAGCAATATTTGAAATGTAATTTTAGATTTAAGATTGCCTAAATGAAAACTGTTTATGCAACAGTTTTGCTGGTTGGAAAGAAGAAAAAAATTAGCAATTCCAACACTGAACAATTAAGGAATGAAGAATAAGGTATAAACTATTACCTAGAATAAATTTGCTGTTCAAAAGTGACCTTTTCTTGTCTGATGATTTCACATGTTCTCACAAACTTCTGCAAATCGCTGTATTGCTTGCCCGCCATATAGCCAGTGCCCAAAGACATTTAAACATCATGGCCAGGCTGGTTTCAAGATGATGCCCATACCCTTAAAGTGCGATTTTGACTATGTTTATCACTCTAGAAAAATATCGTTCAAAAATAGCACTGCTTTTGTTAAAGCCTACAGTGTTATTAAACTATTTTCCATTATCATCTTCCTACAGGGCAGAAATAAATAGGCAAGGAAAATAAGTTCTCTCAGGAATTCTTGTTTCTCATTTCCATGGGAAAGTCACACTCTTTAGATGAAATGTATTTGTTTTCTGTTTAGGCTGCAGTGTTGCCTCCCCCAATTTACTGACATTCATTCTGCTAACTTCATGCTTAACTGCATATCCCAAGGCTATGATAATTTGAGCACCCTTTGCCTACACACAGGGTGCTATAGGTCAAGTCGAGCGTGTTGAAAGAAACTGACACAGTGACTAACTGCTACCACACCAGTTCTGTGCTCTTGATCTGTGCCTGGACTGTTGCTCACATATCAAATAGTAGTCCATTGGCATCAGGCAAGGCAGTCTACTGTAGAGTCACCTATGAAGATAGTCGATGTAGTCATGTACAGAAAATAGAGTGCATGCTTTTAGCAGCAAGATTATGTCCCTTTCTCCCATCTCTTCTTTATGACCCAATCCTGAATACTTGATACATTGTTCTACATATACTGATTGCTTACAATATGGCAGTGAATGGCCACTGCAAAGAAAAGCAAAACACCAATTGAAATTTTGAGGGATAAAATACAGCAATGAATTTGTATTCGTCAATTTTTCTCTTAAACTGATTTGCTGTTTGTACTATAAATGTCTGAAATTGTTATTCCTTATGCATGTGTATATTTATATCTTATTCCAAATAGTAATCTCTTGCATAATTTTTAAAAATTCTATTTAATATTTTGTTTGATTCTGACAACTGCCCAATCTTTACTATTTAGAACCAAAATCTGTGTCTTATTTATCTTTGTAATAGCAGGGCCTGGTAGATTGCCTGACATTTTAGGTTGACATTCTAACTGATGAATGAAAAAGTGAATGAATGACTAAATGAATGGATCAATTTCATTGGAACATCAAGAAGCATGCCATTATAGCAGGTTTGCTCTTGAATTCAACTTTGAATACTAATGAGAAGTAGGCCAAAGGGATGTTACTTGTAAATAAAAGCAAATAAATGGACTAGATTAAGTATATTACTTTGGAAATTGCCAAAACAATTTTGTCCTGGAGATGAAGAAAAATAAATTGAGAAAAACCATTGAGTAAGGATCAGAGTGGAGAAATGCAAACAAGCCCAAGGGAGAGGTTGAATGTTGGCAGGATTTGAGTCCTTTTTTCTCTAAAAATTGCTGTTAGAACTGGGAATTACAGTCACTAGGAGAGATGGGCAGCAAAAGGAGAACAGAGAAAATATGTTTCTTTTTGTTTTTTATTTCTTTGCTGTGTAACAAACCGTCACTAACTTTGCAGGTTCTATAGGACAGAAGTCTGGTCATGACATAGCTGGGGTTTTTGCTCAAGGTCTCACAAGGCTGAAATTAAGATGTGAACCCCATTGGTTTCTCCTCTGGAGCTAAATCCTTCTCACTCTCGATTCCAATAATTACAGGCTGTTGTTGTTCCTTGTGATTAAGCCCCTACCAGTGGTCGGCAAACTCATTAGTCAACAGAGCGGCAAACCGTGGCTCGCGAGCTGCACATGGCTTGCGACCCGCAGTTTGCCGACCACTGTCCTAGCTCATATTGATGTTGGCAAATTTCAGTTCCTTGCATTTGTAGGTCTGAGATCCAGTTTGTTGTTGTTGTTGCTGACTGTTGTTTAAAGGTTACTCTCATGTTCTAGACACTGCCTAGAGTTTTCTGACATATGGTTCTCTCCCAACACAGCAGTTTGTGTCTTCAAGGCCAGCTGAAGATCGCCTAGTGCTCATCTCTCTTTTAAGGGCTTATCTGATGGGGTCAGGTGCATCCAGCTAATCCCCCTTTTAGACCTTCATTACATTTATGAAATTTCATTTCCCATATTACCCAACCATAGCACTTAGTGATATCCCATCATAGTCGCAGGTCTACCCACTGAATAGAAGATTGTACAGGGTGTACACCAACCAGTGGAGGACATGCTAGAATTCTACCTACTACAGAGAGTGATTAATTAGAGAGGAATTGACAGGTCTGCTCCAACCACGAAGACAAGAGGAGAAACAGTGCAGAGAAGGAAGACGCTGACAGCGAGCAGTCAGCAGCTGTGTGTCGCTGCAGGTTGCCTAGGACCAAACCAGAGAGGGTTGGACCTGCATTGCCACCATGTGCCCACCATCCAGATATCATTGCTGACATGTACACATAAGGAACTGTTTGACATTGAAAGGGGACTCAGAACTGTTGGACATTGAAATTGAGACTCAAACATATTTTTTGTTATTATATGTTTATTTCTAGACTGCAGAGGCAAGATTTTTTAAAGGAAAGAAATGGGGGAAAAATAGATACAGAGGCAAAGAAGCATTGAACAGACTGTCAAACTACAGCGGGAAGGCAGGGGAGGTTGGGGAGGGGGTGGCTGTAAGAGATCAACCGAAGGACTTGTACGCATGCATATAAGCATAACCAATGGATACAAGACACTGTGGGAGGGGCGGGCAGGTGAAGGCATGTATTGGGGGGTAGGGGAGGCCAGGGGGAGGTCAATGGGGGGAAAAAAGGAGACATATGTACTACTATTTGTAATATTTCAAACAATAACAAAAAATAAATAAATAAAAATTAAAAAAAATAAAAAAATCTGAGAAAGGGAGAAAACAAATGGCATAGAAAAGGAGGAGTTTCCAAGTTTTCACACTGTTGATCCCCAATTATTCTATGAGAGAAATGTCAGACTTGGGGGTGGGGAGAGGTAAACAGATGCGATCTCTGAGGGGAAGACAGCAGAGAAAGAAACTTAATAATTATCCAAAGGATGATGGTAACTTGTCAAGAGAAGAATTATAGGAAAGAAGTCAGAATGCTTGCCTAGTGATCACATTGGGAGAACTGTGATTATAAAATTACTGGGGATAACCCTGAATGACATGTTGGCAGTAATTCAGCTTCCAAAATTAAATAGAAGTTTTAGAGGTGGGGAAATGGAGTATGCTTTGCAAAAAAAATAGTTAAAATAAAAAACCCTCAAAATCGCTGGTTTGATTATGCAGAATTATAGTGATAAAAACTATATGAATACTAGTCAAAAATGATGTGACTACTCAAAAGTGAATGACTAAAAAGGCACTAGAAATGTCATAAGTTTCAACTAAATAAGAGAGAGGTGAAAATTAAAAATGTAAGTTAAAGCGTTTAGAAAAAGTTCAAAGTGTTCTATAATGCAAAGCATTATTGTTTGTGATATTGGCAGGTGGATGGGCCCCGGCCACATGAGAGACATCCATCAGGACGCTTTTCCTAAGTAGAGAGGTTCTGGCTGATATGTAGGGCTAACAGAGGTAAACAACAGAGTATTTTGTATTTAAATGCCTTAAATGTGGAGAGGAGGAATAAAATGCACAGGTGCAGAAACAATAATTTAAACCAATTATATGACATGGAAGGGCATATTTAGTCCAATTACTCAGTCACATCTGTACAGACTAAAAGAAAAACAAAAGATATCTGGAATGAAAGCTTACACATTTTATCGAGGATGTAGTTTAACGTGCGAGGTTGTGCCCTACATAAGACTTCAATTAGAGCCAGTAGAGCTTGAGCTGACCTGGGGAACAATAATGACAGGGCTCAGATAGAGGAAGAAGCTGAACATTTCCAGGGATCTGTGTATTATGGGATTGATACACATTTTATTTCCAAGTAGAATTCTTTTTTTTTTTTAAACATCATGTGTTCTTTTTGTTATTCTTATAATTATTTTTATTGATTTTTTTTTCTTTTAGTGAAAGAGAGAAGAGAGAGAAAGGGAGGGAGGGAGAGAGAAGCATTCAAGCGAGACCCAGACATCAATCTGCTGCCTCCTGCACACCCCCTGCCAGGGATGGAGCCCACAAACCAGGCTTGTACTCTGACCGAGAATCAAACCGACAACCTTTCGGTTAAAGGGATGACGCCCAACCAACTGAGCCACACCAGCGAGTGCCCAAGTAGAATTCTTGATCTAGGAAACTAATATTAAAGGAAAGAAAACATCAAGAAATTTGAGGAATGGTGATAAAGAAAGGAGAGAAGAAAGAGGCATTGAAACGTCTACATAGAGCGATATGCATAAGGCAAATAGGTGCCATAAGTGACAGGAATGCAGAATAGAAGCAATTGATAGAAGCAAAGAAAAAGACTACTGGATGGAATAGAAATCAAATTATTTTCCCCAGAAAGGTAGTGTTCCTACCAAGATGATGTCTTTGCTCCCCCTCCAGCCTCCACTCTGCCTTGAACAGCCGATCCCCAGGGTCCCTGTGGTCCTCAGTTCTGAAACCTCTTTTCCAAATCTGCCTGTTCTTAGGCAATGCTAGAAATAAACTTGAAGGACTCTATTTTATCAGAACTATTTTTGGATTACTTATTATTTGTTGCTGTTGAAGAGGGACCTAGTGAACTGATTCAGATAATGATGCTGTCTGATAAAACTTAATGAGATTTCCCCTCAGGAAATTGTACATTTTCTTACAATGGAAGGATTACCTAAAGGTGGGATTTTCAGGCAACAATGGCTGATTTTAGGAGCTCAGGGCTCCCCAGGTCTATTAAAATTAAACTACATGTATAAATGCCTAGTCATCCAGCAAATACAAGGAGCCCTGTCTAAAGTCATAAAGTTTTGGGAGAAGAAAGTTGGGATCTTATGATTGTGTATCACTTCTTTTCATCCTACACATTATCATTTGTGATCATAGGACAAAGTCCAGGCTACAAAAGTGTTGCTAATGATACAATTTCAGTTTTCATATTAACTTTTTGGGCACGCTAGCTTTAACAGGCATTCACTGAAGAATCTGCTATGTATCAAATAGTACACTTGACATTAAGGGCACAGTATTGAGTCATGTGTCCTACTGTCCTGAAGCTCACAGTTTAGCAATTTAGCAAGAAGGCAGTCTTATATACAACCACCATATTCCATTAATTCTGAAACATACCTTTTCTTTGTGCCTTATCACACCTCAAGTTGGATGCTTCAGGAAATTGATGACACCAGAGTTTATCTAGTGGGCACATTACAATCAATGGCATCTTAGATTTGAGAAATATAATAACTGTAATTACAAAGATACCAATGTTCCATCGTTTTTATTAAAGGCCAAGGGAGAAAATGGGAGAAAACAAAGTCAGACTTCATAGAGGAGTTGATTCAATGGAAATATTGATAAAAGTTCAAAAATATTTCACTAGGCAGGAGGAATAGGCCTTCTAGTCCTAGGGAATAGCCAGGAAAGCTTACATTTGAATATTAACAGAATTGAGTAATCCTGAATGCCCGATACTAGAGGTCCTTGAAAGCATGGTATAAAATGAAACTGGGAAGGGAAGTTGTGATCAGATAGAAAAAAATATTTAAATTACATTAACTATAGGTTTCTTAGCTCTGGTGTGAGATCATTTGTCTGATTTCTTGAGGTTTGTTATTCTTTCTTCACATCTCAGGGACAGTAAGCTTGTATTAATTTTCCTCACTTTTACCTGGCAGTTTTAACTAGCTTAAAGGAGGCTTGTAGAAGCATTAGCACTACTCAAGGTTAAGTTGTCTTGTAAATCAGGTATTGATTTGATTCTTAGCTGGGTGACTCCTTACCCTCAAGTAATGAGAAATACACAACGGTGGAAAATGAACAGTGATTTTTTAAAAAGTGATTCTATCTAGATGGGGTTTAAATGTTTTTCTTTCTTTCCTGTTTGTGAGTTATCCATCCATTAACCAGTTTTGTTAGTGTAGGGTTTTAACTCTTTCCTTGGGGACTGAAGTGTACATGTTCCTGCCTTTCCTGGCCCTAGAAGAGGATGTCAATCAATGCTGGTATTAATATTTCTTCAGGACAGGGGCACGTTTGATAATGATTCATTTATGATGTTAGCATTTCATTTTGTTGTTGTTAATTCAGAAATTGTAGAGCACTAAATCAATTAACTTGGGTTAAAGTCATTTCTTTGGCATCTCTGCATCACTAGGATTATTTCTTTGTCCAAGGACCATAAGCGCTTGCTTTGTGCTAGGCCAACATATTCCAGAGAGCTGGCTGTCCGTACAGGGTGGTAACCCAGCCTGGGCTGCAGACAGCAGGGACAGAGCTGGGGGGTTAGGGGGACAGCCTCTGACAGCCCGTGGTGCTCCACCTTGCTGTGCTCAAAGGCTCTCAGTCATGTTAAGGTGTTTTCATTCTGTACCCCATCTGTTCTCCCACCAGTTGTTGTCAAAGTATTCGTGCTCATATTAAACTAGTTCTTTAGCTCCAATCCTCCACTTCTACATTTTTCCTTATGTTGGCTGTAAAATAATAATAATAATAATAATAATAATAATAATAATAATAATAATAACTCTAGCTGGTTTAGCTCAGTGGATAGAGCATTGGCATGTGGACAGAAGGGTCCTGGGTTTGATTCTGCTCAAGGGCATGTACCTTGGTTGCAGGATCCTCCCCAGCCCAAGCCCTGGTCAGGGCTCACCCAGGAGGCAACCAATTGATGTGTTTCTCTCACATAGACAGTTCTCTTTGTCTTTCTCTCTCTCTAAAAATCAATGAAAACATATCCTTGCGTGGGGATTAAAAATAATAATAATAATAAATCTTTGCTTTGACATCTGGCTTGTAATTAGGCTCAGCCAATAAGGGGTGATAGAGGGAGCTTATAAAGCTGGAGAAGAAAGGACATAGTCCTTCCTGTCTACTACCTGCCTGCTTGTTCTCACTGTCACTCCAGCAATACCTCTTTTCCATTAGCAGCAGTTCTCCCACAGCAGCAGGTGAATGCCAAGAGGTGTAGGCCTCAGACCCCTGGGAGCTCTCCTATGCATGTCTAAGTCTTATATCATTCCAACTCTTCCCTTTATCCTTAGTGGTGGTAGCTATTTCCTGATAGTTAGAGTATTTTTTGTTTTGTTTTGTTTCCCATCTATAGTTACATAGTAATTTTATGCCTAGTTAATTCTCTTTTGCATTAAAATTTTATCTTAATTAAAAAACGTATATAGTGGTATGGCTTCTACTGTTTAACTGGAACCTGACTGATACTGTCTCCACAACGTACCTCTAACTCCTGTATTACAGTGCTCAAGCCAATTTCTTTTGCATCAGGTCCAGGACTTTCACTTTCATCAGAAAGTAAAGTTAAGTAGGTTGGAGGGGCAAGTTCACGCATGTCCTCCCATTATTGGTGAAGACTCCAGAGGTGGCAACCAGTGTAGGCATCACCCTTGGCCTTTTCATTTTGGACAGTTTTACATTTATTCAGGTTTTCTTCTACCAAAGAGAATGCCTTGTTTGGAATTCTTACATTATCTATAACACTGTTGGAAATTTTTGTGTGAGTGAAAAAGCTCAGAATTAGGCCTACATTAATGTTCTCATATCTCAATTACATGCCAGATTTATGATTATATTTCAATTTTAGCTCATTACATTGGATATATTTGTCAATAGTTATTAGGCAATATAAAATGTTATATTTCAATATTATAGTTAAACTTAAAAGATTAACAAATATTATTACACGAAACATATAGCTTTTCAGCAAAAAAATTACATGTAAATAATTGCCCTTCTTTTTTATCAGAAGTAAATATGAGACATTTAATTGTGTTATAACATTTCTTTATTCGCTTGTTTATTATTTCTGCCACAGGTGTTAAGTCCTGGATGTGTTTTTTATTTAATTTATTTTTATTGATTTCAGAGAAGAAGGAAGAGGGAGAGAGAGATAGAAACATCAATGATGAGAGAGAATCATTGATTGGCTACCTCCTGCACATCCCCTATTGGGGATTGAGTCCGCAACCCACGCATGTGCCCTTGACAGGAATCGAACCTGGGACCCTTCAGTCCACAGGCCAACACTCTATCCACAGAGCCAAACCAGCCAGGGCAAGTCCTGGAAATGTTTTAAAGAAGGAATCAGATATGTGCCAAGTGGGTGAGTGCAGCATGTCAAAAAATTATTAACTACCACCCTGAATGTGACAGTATTGAGTAAGCTCAGACAGAGATGTTACCCTTCTCAGCACATGGGGAGGGACAGAGGAGGATCCAGAGAAGATAAAGTGGGTCATAAAAGAACGGCAGAAAGGGAAAGGAGTGGACAAAGAGCAGAAACAATGTGCACAGAGGTGTGGAGGCCAGGTAAATGTGAGAGACCGCAAATAGGTGGTTATTATTAGAGCAGAAGTTGTAGGTGCTAACAGTGTACAGCGGTGGTGACAGTTGTTAAGGATAGAGAGGGAAGCCTTGACCAGACCTTGGAGAGTGTTATGTCATCTTGCTCAGTAATTTGTCCTTTATTCTTTAGGTGGTAGGGACACACTGAAGATTGCTATGAGGAGATATTTGCATCTTGGATACACACCCCAGCTGCAGTCTGAAGAATGTCTTGAGACGAGACACTCTAGAGATAATGGAAGTAATTAGGATGCTCTCTTAATAAGCCTTCGGGAAATCAACAGCCATCTCACTAATATAAGCTTTCCTCCTTCCATTGTCTTCATTTCTATTCTTTTATAGTTTGTTTTAAATACGTCAGTTTTGGACTGTCAAGTGCAGGGACGATGAAGCATGCATCTTGACACACCCAGCACCTAATGTGATGCTTGCCACAGAGTAGGTCCTCTGTAAATGTTCGTTAAAGAACTAGAGGCCTGGTGCATGAAATTCGTGTACTGGGGAGGGGGCTCTCAGCCCAGCCTGCCCCCTCTCACATACTGGGAGCCCTCAGGGGATGTCTTACTGATGGCTTTGGCCCGCTTCCTGTTGGGAGTGGACCTAAGCTGCAGTCTGGCCTCCCTTTGCGGGAGGTGACCAGGCTGATCAGGGAAAGGCGCCAGCCCCTTCACCCCACTGCTGCAACCACTGCCAGTCACCACAGCCACCAAGGTATTTTCATCAACATGGACTCCAGTCCCTTCACCATGAAAAAATGACAACTTTCTTTAAGCATTTTCAAGATGTGTCTTCCATAGGATATGCCCAAGCCTAAAGCCTCCACCCCAGGCTTTAGGTTTGTGAAGGGGTTCCCCCACCTGCCCCTCCGAACGCAGGCTTGGCCCCTTCCCAAGCCTACAGCCTCTGCCTGATGTCTGGCTGGGAGTGCCCTGGGTGCCAAGGAGGTTCCCGGAAGCCAGGTATATATGCAAATTAACTGCCATCTTTGTTGGGTTAATTTGCATACTCACTCTGATTGGCTGTGAGTGTAGCAGAGGTACAGTCAACTTATATGTTTCTCTATTATTAGATAAGATGACTAAATGGACCTGGATTAAGACAGAAGCAGGGGAGGCAATTGGGATTTTTTAACAATTACCAGAACAACTGCTTGGTTGCACAGTTGTAAAAGGAGCAGACAGGAATAATTCTAAAGTTTCTGAGCAAGGCAGGTAAGCGAACAAATGGCGATGCCTTAGAGACTGAAAAGTAGTGGGTTGTTGAGGTTTGGAAGTAAATACTCAAGTGGATTTTTCGTGAGTTTTTTTGCTGCTTTACTATATATGCACATATACACATTTTAAGTCTATGATGAGTTTACTCTGAAAATAAAGCTATGGTGAGTTCCTGCCTCACCCCAGGAAGAGACAAGGCAGTGAGACCCTTCCTGAAGTTTATACATAAGCCAGCTTTCCTTTGTCATATTTTGATGTCTAATATTTGTTTATTAAACTGTCACTAGATTCTTGATATAATGATATTCTGACATGTTATTTAACTTTTTTTGTTGTTGTTAATCCTCGCCTGAAGATATTTTTTTTTCCACTGATTTTTAGAGAGAGTAGAAAAGAGGGGTGTGTGGGGAGAGACATATTGATGTGAGAGAGACACATCAATTGATTGCCTCCCACACGTGCCCTGGGATGGAGCCTCTAACCAAGGTATGTGCCCTCGACTGGAATTGAACCCATGACCCTTTAGTCCATGGGTCAGTGCTCTAACCACAGAGTCATACTGGGAAGGGCTGTTATTTATCTTCATTGTCTCTTTCATTATTTGACACTAGAGGCCCTGTGCACGAATTCATGCACCAGTAGAGTCCCTTGGCTTGGCCTGTGGGATAAGGCCAAAACTGGCTCTCTAACATCCCCAAGGGGTCCCAGATTGCAAGAGGGCACAGGCCAGGCCAAGGGACCCCATTGGTGCATGATCAGGGCCAGGGAGGAACAAGGGAGGTTGGCCAGCCACGGAGGGACTGCGGGAGGCAGGGCATGTCCGGCCCATTTTGCTCAGTCCCTATCTGCCAGACCCCAGCAGAAAGCTAACCTACCTGTCGAGCCTCTGCCCTCTGGTGGTCAGTGCACACCATAGTGACTGGTTGACTAATCGACTGTCTGCCCCCTGGTGGTCAGTGGTCAGTGCACGTCATAGTGAGTGGTTGAATGGCCTTAGCATGTCATTAGCATATTATGCTTTGATTGGTTGAATGGATGACTGGACAACCGGACACTTAGCATATTAGGCTTTTATTACATAGGATATGAGTCATCTCTGCTAAAATCTCAATGAACTCTGAAACTTGACAAAATTTCTATCCTCATTTTCTTTATTAACATACTTGCTTCCAATTATTATATTTAAGTAATTCTGAACTAGCTTCTCACATCACAGCTGCAGAGTATTCCTTCACCTGAGATTTTAACTGCTGTTGTGAGAACAAGTATCTATTACTTTAAAATAAAGAGTGAAAGACAGGACAACCTTCAAAAGATTCACTTGATTTTAAGATAACACAAAGTTGAAGTTCAGACATTTCACTTATAAAAATGAAACCATTTATTAACATAGAAGCACAATTAAAGTTGCTGTGTTTCCAACTCAGAATCACCAATTAGAACAAAATGTATAAAAAAAATTTATCTTTATTTTAAAATGTAAATGCAATGAATTCAAAACCATTAGAGTACAACTGCCTAATGTGCAAACGGAAGAAACTAGGTTACATATCTTCAAGTCTCTTCCAGTTCTAACTCCTTTTCTGTTTTGTTTTTAAGAATCTCAGCACTGTCAGTCACTAGCTCAAACTTCAGTTAGAAAACAGCAGAAAGTATCCCCTCGATATGGCAGTTTTTGCCATAATAAGCATAAGAACGTATTTCCTCTGGCTGATGTGCATGATAGACATGTTCACTAATGTTCCATTTTACCTACAATACAGTTCCCTACTTCATTTTGAGGTTTTCCTCCTCTTCCCTGGCCAGCCAGATCTAGAATATTAATTCCTCTGTTATTTCTTCTCAATGATAGTTTTCTCTAACCTTTTAATCATTTTTAAAAATGACCTTCTGTTATCTAACCTCAAAGACATAACCTTTTCATATATCTTCTCTGACTGCCTTCAATCTCAGGGAGGACTCGCCATTATAAGGTGGCCAACTTAAAAAAAAAAAAAGTTTATTTAAAAGCCATTCTAACTCATACAAGTATTCTTTAAATTTGTGTTTTAATAATTTATGAAATATAAGTAAAATGGTTATGTTAATAAAAATCCCTTACCCTGTGGCACTATGGATTTTGCATAATGATCTCCCTTTCTGTTCCAATTTGTTTATCCCACCCAATGTAGGAGACAAGGGAGAGGACCATGCCAGAAAAGTCAACCCAGAAAGTAACTTCAAGATCTCATGCACTCATAATTAAGTGTAGACACTAGAAGATTGAGGAAAACTCGTCTAACAATGATAGGGAATATAAACATGTATTAGATAAGACTCCCTTCTACCAAGCTGGTAGTCCCACCCTTTAACCTGATAAGACCTCATGCTTAAAAGGACCCACATACTATGCATACATGTCCACAAAAATGTGTACTTCTGTCCCTTGAAATTGTGTGCTCAAATCTGGCCGAACCCAATCTATAATTCCAAACATTAATTCGTATGACCAACAGCATTCAGGGGGGAAGAAAAGCCAACTGCATCCAAATGACATAAAAGTTTATGGGTTGTACTTATATCTACATTGGAGGGTTAAAGTGCTTAAGTTAAGAAAACAAATCAACCTGTTAAATACACCCTCTCATGTGGCATAAATGTGTACTAGATTATTGTTTCACAAAATTTTACTTCCCAGTAGTGCCAAGTGTCCATTTTTTTCTTCCTTTATGGGTATTGCAGTTGGTGGTTCTGAATAATCATATACTAGAGTGATATTCCTGACTGTTACCAGGGAGGCTGAGAACCATTTTCCAATATTAAATAAATCATATTACTTCTAAATTTGTATAGGTTAGACGTAACAAGCATATTCCTAATACTGATTTTTTTCCATTGTCAATTGCATCGACATTGAACCTTAGAATTGCATTTTAAAAGTTAAAGTTTAAGCACCACTTTAAAAAGTTAAATAAAAGTCCCATTCTTATTGATAAAGTTTGGTTAAATTATTTATATTAATCAATTATGATTTGTATAATGCACTTTGATTTTATTTAAAAATTTAAATACCACAGGAGGAAAAATGACTTTAAAATTATATATGAAAAACAATTTTATTTTTTTCAACCCTTTATTTGAGTTTACATTATTGCTGTAATCATACATAAACATTATACAGGTTGAACATGTTATTTTTTTTATTGAGTGTTGTTAGAACACAAATTATGTGAGAATTCTGGTTATAACAAGAAAATCAATTATTTTCCTGAAATTAAAGCAAAATAAATATATTTACTAAAACAAAGATGTACTAATATATCATTATCAATTTGTTACATTGCCACTCTCCCCAGAAAATATCCAGACATGCCCAATAATAATTAAGTTCATCTACTGTTAATATTTTAATGCCATATTTCAGGCTTTAAAATAAGCATAATTTTACTTTTAAAATGTCTTGTCATTATGAAGCTGTTTTCGCTTAAGCTAGCAGTGTAAGATCTGTTTTCTTTGACAGCTGTCTTTGTAACTTTGAACTATTTGGACTTACACTTTGCTGGCCTCTCTCTGCTCCATCTGGGCCTGGGGGTGTCTGTGATGGGCTCAATGGCCATGATGTCATCTGAGGGAGACATGCGGCACTGTTTCTATGGTTCATGACTTGTGGACAGAGCGCAGGGGAATCTCTTAGGGACAAACTAGTACATTCTGTTTGGGTGACAAAAAGACAGAATTTTAGAACCGGAGAAGACTTCAGTAATCATCTCACACAAACCTGTCACTTCTTGAGTGAGATTATTGTGACTGAGAAAAGTCACATGACTTTCTTAAGTCAGAAACTGGTTCTTATTAAAAAGACAAACCTCTCCCTCCAGTGCATCAACTTATACATAGAATCTTTACTAAGGGTATATTTAGGAGATGTTTCTTCACAGGCTGTTTGGTTCTCTGGACAGTACTTATCTATAGTAATAAAAGCGTAAGATGAGACCCGACGTCCTTCTGGACGACCTTCCTGGATGAAGCCGGGGCTGCAAGAGAAGCCTGGGTCCCGGGTGCCGGAGGGAAGCCGGTGCCAGCAGCTGGGGGAAGGAAGGCCTACTCTTGCATGAATTTCATGCATTGGGCCTCTAGTTTAATAATAATAAAAAATAACAAAATCTTACCATTTGCAACCGCATGGATGGACCTAGAGGGTACTATTTTAAGTGAAATAAATCAGTCAGAGAAAGACAAACCATATGATTCCACTTAGATGTGGAATCTAAAGAACAGTATAAACAAATGAAACAGAAACAGACTGATGGTTGCTAGAGGAGTGGGGGTTAGGGGAGGGGGAGAAAAAGATGAAGGGATTGAGAACTACAAACTGGTAGTTTAAAATAGTTATGGGAATTAAAAAACATCATAGGAAATCTAGTCAATAATATTGTAACAAATATACTGGAAATATTAGTGGGCACACTTTGTAAAGTATATGACTGTAACCACTATGTACACACCTAAAACTAATACAAAATAATGTTAAATGTTAAAAAAATACTAATTTAACCATGGAAGATATTAGCTATGGAAGGAGAAAGACAAAGGGAGAAAGGGAGAGGAAAAAGGAGGGAGGGAGAGAAAGAAGGAAGGAACAAGGAGAGGAGAGGAGTCAATAAAACAATAACTCCACTGTTTGGAAATGTGGCAAGGTCTTGCTGCTTCAGGGAAAAAAGCAAAAAACAAAAATAACAAAAACCAAAACAAAACAAAACAAAAAATCTCCTCAGGACTGTCAGTGACATTGAGTCCATGTTCAGAGTTAGAAAATTAATTTAACAGCAGCTTAAATGCTTTGCCTTCATTTCCATCTACATGTTACGTTTTTTTTTTAATACAACACAGAATAAAAAGTACAACTTCTGAAGCAAATTGAGATCTGTGCAGTCCAGAGCAACTCATATTACTTATGCATCAACCCATCTAAAACTGTCCTTTAGAAAAACATACTTTCATTTTTAAAAATATATTTCCTTGCACATTGGGCATTGACAGAATTACTGGAGATATTATGCCTTCTATCTTTCTCACTTCTGCTGTCAAATTGACATGAATTTATTTCCTTAAGTCATCAAAAGGTGAATGTAAATAAACAGAAAACAGCAGCCAAGGCCAGAGTCTCAGCCTTAAATACTACTGGTCACAGCTTTTTTACCCATCATAATTAGTAGTGGCTCAAAAACAGTCTCTGTCATCCAAACTCTGCCCCTCCCTTTTACCTAGGCTGTAAATTCCTTCCCAGTGAACACAATCAAGCCACAAGTGCAAATACCTAAGATACTCATGTTAAGCACTTGCTTAAAATTAGCTGTGCTCTGTTATTTGCTACTAGAAGCCCGGTGCATGAAATTCGTGCAATGGGGGGGGGCGTGAAGTGGGGCGGGGAGGGCATCCCTCAGCCCAGCCTGCACCCTCTCATAGTCCAGGAGCCCTCAGAGGATGTCCAACAGATGGGGCATCCTTAGCGCTGCTGCTGAGGTGGGAGAGGCTCCCACCACCGCTGCTGTCTTCGCCAGTAGTGAACCCAACTTCTGGCTGAGCAGCGCTCCACCTGTGGGAGCGCACTGACCACCAGTGGGCAGCTCCTGCATTGAGTGTCTACCCCTTGGTGTTCAGTGCACGTCATAGCGACCTGTCATTCTGCCCTTGGTCGATTTGCATATTAGCCTTTTATTATATAGGATAACACAGGGTCTCAACTTCTTAGAATGTCTATATAGGCTCTTAAATTTCTGGTACAAACCTAATTTTCTGGCTTGGGCTCCAGCTATTGGACTCATAAACTCCAACTCTATGCCACATACCTACTCATCACTCCAAAATGAAGCTTCATCCCTCCATACCTTGGCCCATGCCGTCTCACCATCCTGAAACATCCTCCTTAGTGAAACATATAGTGAACTTCTTAAGCTTCAGATCATAATTGTATGTTGTTTGATTGTTTTCCCTGACTCTTCGGGCTACAAATACCTTCTTCACCTGTAATTTTCCTGATGTTTTATGAGATTCTCGCTTGCAGCACTTATGCTGAATTTTAACTCTTTATGGATCTGCCTTCCTGCTAGACTGTGAGTTCCTGAAAGATAGAGAAGGATGATATTGACTTATATGTCTAGCAACAATTAGGGCACCTGAGACATGTAGACCCAATAAATGTTCATGAAATTGAATGGACTCTTCCAGGGAGTCGATGGCTCAAAACACCAAGGTGGCCATGACTAATGTACATCTTTCCTAAGGGCAGAATGTTTTGTCTTATTTTTGGGGGAAGACTGTAGAGAATGCTTGAGGGCACCGAAAGTGAGAAAAATAGAAAAGATATTCTGTGACACTTCCTCGCAATACACTCCCAGTTTTAGAGCCTAAATATACCTTGCAGAGGAGTGCATCCTTTTTTTGGTTTATTTCAATGTTGATGTAGCACTTGGCCAGCAGAGGGAGAAAATACAATAGGAAATACAAGCAGCAATGTTTTGATCTCTCCATTACAAATGGGGTGATTTCTTATTTTTTTTAAAAAAATTTAGGTCAGAATGTGTTTGAATTTGATCCAAGAGTATGTAGTTATCCAAATAATCTTTATCAGCTCCCCAAATTTAAGGTCTTACCCTTATTTTTCTTTAGGTTGAAAGAATTCAGCGGTGTATTTTAGTTGAGAGCCAGTAAGCTCTCATCTGAAATTAATGGAAAATTATGCCTTTCAGAGAGAACTGCAATTTCTAGATGCTCATTCCTTCTCTCGTTACACACTAATGAAATGAGCTGGAATACTTAGGCACTAGATATTCTATTGCATGGGTTTGAGGGCACTTAGCCGAGATCTGATGATGGAAGATGAAACTCCTCCCCACAGCAGCAAGCATGCATACAGAATGAGTAGAGGTGGGCTGGTATGCGGGGGGTCAGGGGTGGTTGTCTAGAGTGTGTCAGGAATGTGTTTATATATATATAATTTTCAACATACCAAATTAATACCATATATGCCTAATGAAAACATAACATATAAAATGCATATTTAAAAATAGGTAAAATGAAGATAATTACTCAACATCAAAACCTGATTGTTCCCTGTACAATATAATTCACAGCTATCATTAGTGTATGTCAAATAAAATTAGATCTTTGAAACAAGGCACAAAGTTTTAACACTCATTGCAAACATCTGTGGTTTAGGTAATACAGCTTGTAATGAAAATAAACAAAGCTGAGTGAATATTAGCAGCAGTTATAGTTTGTGATAAATGCTATGTTCCATCCTCCTTCCTGCAATAGTAGAAGTTATGACACCATTTTCTCCATATTCTCTCTAAATATATATTTAATTGACGTGGCTGCTTCTCCTCGTCTCCTTCCTCTGAACCTGCTTCTATTCTTAAATGAATTAGTTGAGTGATTATCATCAACATTCTCCACCCAATTATCCAACTCCCAAATATGGATTTCATCCAGAGTACCTTCTTTTTCTTTCCTCCCACACCCAAACATTCAGGAAGTGCTATATTCTACCAACTTTATATGTTTCCAAATGGGTACAGTCCTCATAAATACCATGGTCAGTGATTTAACTTCAACTGCATTCATTCCTCCCCTCCCTTAGTTCACTACCTCATCTTGCTCAAGTCTTGCTTTCCTAGAACTAAGTTCCACATTGTATCCAGAGGATTTTAAAGTTGTGAGATTATTACAGATTCATATGAAATCATAAGAAATAAGACAGAGAAATCCTGTGTACCCTTTACTCAAATTTTTTCATTGGTAACTCCCATATACAATATCATAACCAAGCTATTGACATGGATACCGTACATTGTCCATCAACACAAAGCTTCCTACGTTACCCTTTTATAGCCATACCTAAGTCCTTCTTCCCTCCCGTATCCCAAATCTGTTGTCCATATCTAGAATTTTGTCATTGCAAGAATATCATATAAATTGAAACATATATAACCTTTTGGAATTAATTTTTAATTAGCATAATTTTCTGAGGATTCATCCAGGTCGTTGGGTATATTAGTAAAATGTTCCTTTTGTGGTAGTCCATGTGGTATTCCATGTTATGGATGTGCCACAGTCTGTTTAACCATTCACCTGTTGAAGAACATCTGGGTTGTTTCTTATTATTGACTTCCTCTTTGAGTAAAACTGTCATAAAAATGTATGTACAGGTTTTTGTATGCACCTAAGTTTTTATTACTCTGGAATAAATGCCCAGGAGTGTAATTACTTATATAGTAAGTGCTTGTTTCATTTCAAAGAAAATATCAATCTTTCCCAGGACAGTGGTACCATTTTACATTCCCACCAGCGGTATCTGAGTGATGCAGATTCTCTGCACCCTCACCAATATTTGATGGTCTTATTATTTGTTATTTTTGCAATTTTGATAGATATTTAGTGATCTCTTGTGGTTTTAATTTGCATTAAGCTTCTAGATCAGAAAGATTTCCTCCTGTGTTTTCATGATAACTATGTGGTTTTATGTTTTACATTTAGGTCCATGAATCAGTTTGACTTAATTTTTGTATTATGTGTGAGACTCAGGTCAAGGTTCTTTCTTTTTCTTACTATTACTATAGTAGTCTGCTTGCTACAGTACCATTTGTTAAAACTGGCAGCTTTTCTCCATTGACTTGCATGGGAATTTTTGGTGAAAAAACAGTTGTGTATATTTGTATGGCTATTTCTGGGTTATCTAGTCTGTTGCATTGGTCTATGTATCTAACCCTTAGACAATATCGCACAGTTTCTATTATTGTAGCTATTTAATAACTTGGGCTTTTTCTTAAAAAACAGCGGCCATTGATAGAAGTAGAAGGATGATATGGAGTGATTGAAAGAATGTGGGAAAAGTTTGGCCTTATGAAAGGATAAGAGACCAAACAATATGACTTGAGGACACTGAGACTGAAGGATGTGAGTGTGAAGTCCAGATGGAAGAGTCTATGAAAAGGGCAGCTCAGGGTAGGAGCCCAGCACCATGCAGAGAGTTTAGGGCATGGATGTCCTGTGGGCAGAGGCCATAGGGCTGTCACTTACATGGATTGCAGGCTTTTTCGCCTAGCCTACTGATTTTAAGTAAACATGGCCCTTCTACTAGAGTGTTCTCTATTAAAAAGCTGCCTTGAGCACAGAACCTTGATCTACAACAAAAGTCCAAACAATCTCTAGTATGCACTCTTGATTTGGCTGATTCTCCAGCCATTGCCTACATATTCCCTATCCCTCCTCTTTCCTACCTTCTTACCTCGCCACCTGTTAGACCAGAACCTCAGATATATTAGTTACCTCTCTCTCTCTCTCTCTCTCTCTCTCTCTCTCTCTCTCTCTCTCTCTCTCTCTCTCTCTCTCTCACACACACACACACACACACACACACACACACTCCTTTGCTCCATGTACAAAAATTTTATGTAAGAGAACCTTCTGCTCCCACACATTGAGTAATTCACCCACTTCTTGCTTGATTTCTCACTTGGAAGAAGGGAACAAATCCAATCACATTCAGAGATAAAAATTTCAATCTGGATTCAAAGATAAACATGATGTCCAATATAACATAATTTTAGATATCTACTTACCAAGAAAATTAAAAGAAAAAGCTCAGCTTTGACTGACAATGGAAATTTAAGCTGGTTGGGCAAGAATTGGCAGTGACCTCCAAAAATGTAGTCCCATGTATCTGGGACTAAGACAGAAATGCAAAGATTAATATTTTAGTTATCTACACCCCATTTTTACACTTTTTTTCCATTTCCATTGCAACTTGCTACATTGATTTCCTTTTTCTCGTCAACTCACATTTTTACCTCAATGTACTCATAAAGTAAATTTTATATTATCCTCACCAATGAAATTCCAGTAGATTTTAGCCATTCAAATTATAAATGATCATTACTGTATGACTTAAAATTATCTTCTATAACACCAGGGACTCCCATATCAAAAATAGTATGTATATCACACAGTGTTCTACCTATACTTTATGACCAGCTAGCTGATTAATTATAGACTAAATACTGGTAATTATCACATCTATGCTGTATCATTTGTACTAGTGGCTTGCCTTGCCATACAGAAAATAGGCAACTTGAATTAAATCATTTTCTGATTTACACTGTAGAGAAAAGATATTGTCACAATATCCAAGTTCAGTCTTTGTAGTTCTTAGATAGATCCTTCCTAGAGTGGCCATAAAGTACAGTACTAACTTCATCTTGTTATTGGCTGCCCTAAAGACTGAGTTTGCCACATAACAATGTTACTGTCACTTAATCTAGAATATTATGATTTATGTTTATATAATACTGTGTTTATTTATCTTGCATCTGTATTTTAATATAAATGGCAGGGTGGAGAGTGAAAAGGAAAGAGGCAAAGAATCAATACAATATTATATTTGAATAGTGAAATTTAATATGTTAAATTTAACTTCTCTGAGGCAGAAACAATATGGTTCAACTGAGTATTTCAGGGTAGTGAATGGGCCATTATAAGGACTAAAAGAAGGCTAAGAGGGTGCAGGTCCAGGAGAGAAGGGTAGAGTGATACAAATAGAGGCTGGAGATATGGACATGTCTCAGGTCCTACAAGCACTTGTGGGACATGTTAAAGATTTTGGTCATTGTTCTCAGGAAAAGAGAACTAGACTACCTCTTAACTCAACCAAAAAACTTAACTATAATACTGCCTGGAGAGAATCTAATTGTTTGCAAATCAGATCTAAATGACCAGTTACTCTTCCTACTAATAGTTTTCATCACCCTTCAAATAAAACTCTTAAAATACTGATGTCTGCCTACATCAGTAATTGTGGCTGTACTATATTTATTTTTGAGCTTTTGAATGTGCATTAAAATATGAATTTTAGAAAATGTCTTAAATGAACATAATGAGAGACTTGTGTTTTAGACTAGCTTGTGCTCATGGATACCATTTGCGGGAAAGAAATTGTATTTAAAGAACCAGTTGATTTCAACATTCTATTTCTTTTAATCCTCATCAGAGGACATGCTTATTAATTTTTTTTAAAAGAGAGGTGGATGGAGAGGGAAAGAGAGAAGAGAGAAAGAGAATGAGAGAGAGAAATATTGATGTGAGAAAGAATATCCATTGGTTTCCTTCCATATGTGCCCTGACTGGGGGTAGGACCCCACCTAGATATAAGCACTGACCTGGATTTGAAACCACAACCATGTCCTGGCCTTGTCAATGTTGCTCAATAGTTAGAGCATCAGCCTGCAAACCAAAGGGTCTCAGGTTTAGTTCCTGGTCAAGGGCATGTACCTGTTCCCTAGTCCTAGTTAGGGGCACATGTGGCAGGCAACCAATCAATGTGTCTCTCTCCCATTGATGTTTCTCTTTTTCTCCTATCTTTCTCTCCCAGCCGCCACCTTCCCTCCCTTCCACTTTCTCTAAAAATCAATGGGAAAAATACCATTGGGTGAGGATTAACCAAAAAAGAAGAAGAAGAAAAAAAAAAGAAAGAAAGAGAAACCACAACCTTTTCAGTATACAGGATGATGCTTCAACTAACTGAGCCACACTGGCTGGACATGTCAGCATTTCTTTTTTTAAAAAAATCATTATTGTTAAAAGTATTATATATGTCCCCTCTTTTCCTCCAATGGCCTCTTCTAGCCCTCCTACCCCCACATCCTCAGGCCTTCACCACCCTATTGTCTTGTCCATAGTTTATGCATTTATGCATACAAGTTCTTTGGTTGATCTCTTCCCACTCACCCACCTTCCCCCACCTTCCCTCTGGGATCCCATAGTCTCAACATTTCTTAAGGTCCTACTTAGCCATAGTATTCTTAAACATTATTCTTGACTTGTGGGCTTGGAAAAAAAGTTCATTCCTGCGTGGTGTTTTGGTGGGGCCAATGAAGTTTAAACTTTTGGTTGCAATTATCTAGATATGAAGCTAATATTTAGCAAGAAAGTATATTTTCTTCTCTCACTCTCCTTGGCTACATATTTCCCACTCCTAGTGCTAGGTGCCTCTGTGAATCCTTAGTAACAAGCACTAGAGTGAATTGCCATGGGATATATCATGCAACTTTGAGAAGTTTGCTAGTCTAGAATGTTCTTACACACATTTGTCCATGGTAATTATTATCAGCAACTTTTCAGAGACCTAATATATATTCAGTATTTCAAAACACTACAGGTAAATTTTTTTATAAATTACTAGTAGGTATTTGGGGAGGATTATAATCAAGTAACAAAAATACACCAAAAATTGTATCCAAAATCCTCAGAAAGAAAAGAGAAGCTAGAATTAAACTCCATATAAGCCAGAGTCTCTAAAGCAGTGGATCTCCACCTTTTTAATGCCGCGGCCCTTTAATACAGTTCCTCATGTTGTGGTGACCCCAACCATAAATTTACTTTCGTTGCTACTTCATAACTGTAATTTTGTTACTGTTAATGAACCCTAATGTAAATATCTGTGTTTTCCGATGGTCTTAGGCTCTACAGGTTCTCCTAAGTATTGGAGTTCTCCTAAGACCATCGGAAAACACAGATATTTACATTATGATTCATAACAGTAACAAAATTACAGTTATGAAGTAGCAACGAAAGTAATTTTATGGTTGGGGTCACCACAACATGAGGAACTGTATTAAAGGGCCACGGCATTAAAAAGGTGGAGAACCACTGCTCTAAAGGAATGTCCTTAAAGATTCTGCATTGTCTGTTTTTCTGCTTCCAGTGGCATTAGTTCCTACTTGCTATTTCATCCCAGCTTGTATTGCAGTGGGACTTGAATCAGCATAAAGAGATAACAAAGGTGAAATGGTATCATATCTTTTTTTCTTGCTTTTTGTATAACATGGAGCTATTCTTTAGCCCTTTATCCAATCTGAAAGAGAAAAAAATAGCTCCTAGACATTTCAAAGGTTAGAATTTAATAGCGACAGATAAATATATTATCTAGCTCCTGTGACTGGATATTACTCTGTGGGTGATCTCATAAGTCTATGGGTGGATGGCAGATGCTTAGAATTATGAAACCAAGCCTGTCTAGAATTTCTGTTCACTTTTGTTGTTGTTAAGAAGAGGGTTACCTCCTAGACCTTTTTGGATTGATGTGCCCCCCCCCCCCCCCCGCCCAATTGTCTCAATAGCCTAAGTGACTCCTGAAAAATAGCACTATGATTCAAAGGGAGCAGGGTTAGGGTCATGTAGAGAAAAATGCACCTCAAACCACACTATTAATACTTAAAGTACTAAGACTTCCTGGTAGATATGACAGTATGCAATATGTACCTTACATCACCAGAAGTTTATTCTTATTCATGCATTCAATATGTCTCTCCTCAAAATAGACATAAGTTCATAATGTTCCTTGATTCTCACAATTCTTTAAGGTTTCCACAGTCAGACAAGCCTGAATCATAAATGAAGAAGTGTCTGATGAGAAGTTAAAATTCAGTGGGAATTGGTGACCCTTATGTAACTTCACAGGGAAATGGAAGCCTGAGATTGATTTTAAAATCTCCTTGGGGACATGGCCTTGAGTGTCTCAGGATAATGTTCCCTGGAAACCTGTGGCTAGTATTGTAGCTCAAGAGCTAAACCTTTAAATCCCATAATAGAACACCTCAACTCTGGTGCAGATAAACTAAACTTGAGAGATAGCAGTGTAGCATTACATTCTAGCATTCCTTGGAGCAACTGTGAGCTCTCCGTGGTGCTGACTAGGGCTGAGCAGAATGGCCCCAAGGGCTGGGTAATGTCTGGGCTTGCTCTTCTGAGATAAATTATCTCTGGGGCTTTGCTCCTGGCTGTTGGTTGGGTTTCACATTAGGGCCAGTAGGCCCAAAATGTCTTCTTCATTTACTTCTCTGGTGTCTGGGATGAGATGGTGAGCATAGTTAGATCTGGTTAGGCATTTTTCCTATCCTGGTGGCCTCTGCATACAGCAAGCTCATGGAATGGTAGTCTCTGAGTAGCCCTCCACAGGGCACCTGGTTCCCCCAGAGTAATTGAATGGCAGCTGGGTAGAAGCTACAGAGCTTTTTCTAAAGCTCTTGAAGTATAAGAATATTACTTTCACTGCATCACATTGGTCAAGTAAGTCACGAAGGCCAGCCCAGGCCTAAGCAGGGAGGGGGGGAGGGTTGTGTGCAATGGGTAGATATGCAAAGGATTTTTAGTGTAATATCTCTTAAACTAAAAACACACTCAATATATGTCTGTTCTTTGTATATTTTTATGTGCGTTGTAAAAGCCACTACATTTTTCTGTGCTTCTGTGTTTTTTATCTGCAAAGTGCTAGGAATGAGTCCTATCCCTTTCCACTTACCAGAAATAGCGACACCATACAAAATGTAAAAACATGGCAGTGCATTAAAATAGTCAAATAAATCTTTACATAAAAGAATGTTTAATACCATTACCTTTGCAGTAAGATAGAAGTAAATTTAACATAACTTTGTCATTTATTCTAAGGACATAGGCAAGCTAATGAATATGACTGAGCCTTGGTTTCTTCACTGCTAGAATAGGGAAAGATAACAGAGCCAATCTCATAGATATAATATTTAACATGCTTAATACAATTCTCATTTTACAACATGCATACAGTGTTAGCATATAGCTAGTATATATTTTCCCTCTCAAATGTGAACTCATAAAGGTGAACCTCTGAAGGAGCTTATAGGATCAACCTTGGATATACTAGTACTGATAAAGAGCAGACACAATTCAATACCTTGGAGGTATTGCTTTTGCAAAGGCAATGTGCTATAATTTTATTTCCACCTCTTTATTTTTTCAATTCCTGCACAATAGTCTTCTTGTTACCGAGAACCACCAGTAGGGAGGCTCAATGTAATTAAAAGATTGATCTTCTGGAAACAATGCTTAATAACAGGCATGAAAAAGTGAGAGTGAGTCTACATTTTGAAACACTGTCCTCAAGTTAATTTAACTTGAGCTGTTTGTGAATCACCTAGAAAATCTGGGATCCATATGTCCAGGCTGAAATCAATGGATGAAAGAGAAGAGGGGGCAAAGTGGGGTTGGCTATTTATTCAGATCAGCAGAGCCTTGTGAGAGAAGCATGTGGTGGAACATCACTTTGTATGTTCCAGATGCTAACAGTTCAGATGTGCAAGGGAGATTTGTAAAAATTTTTTACATGTTTTCTAAAGGAAAAAATCAGTTTTCATTCATATTTATTTACATATGTATATGTGTGTGCTTGCAAATATATATGAAAATATTTTGTATATTAAAAAGTTAAACAAAGAAAGTGATTCAAAGCAACTTCTTCCTTTTTATACTTCAAAACCTACCCCACAACAGTAAAAGAAATGCAACTTGAATAATCATCCACCACATTTGTTTTAGAACATTCTTCACCTAAGGATCTATGGGACACTATATTTTCATTACTGTCTCTGTGTGTGTGTGTGTGTGTGTGTGTGTGTGTGTGTGTGTGTGTGTAATTTTGAGAGTGCATGAATTAAAGCTGGAGACAGTGGAACAAGGAGGGGCTTAAGATAGAAGAAACAACTGGAGAGCGCCTAGGCAGGGCTGTTTTGGTTCTCTAGAAATGTGATTGTGCCAACATGGGGCTGTTATTGGCTCACTGAAAAGCCAGAGGAAAGGGGCCTTGGAGACAGGTGCAGGGGTTCCGCTGCCCACTGTTCCCCTGGTTGCAAATCCCATGAGGTCCCCCAGAGTTTAAGAAAAATGTATGTGCCCAAGAGAAGGGCCTGGTGCACTCCCCAAAGGGCATGCCTCATTACTTCCTTTTTCATGTCTTTTTTATGCTATTTACTAAACTATGCTTCTTGGCCAGCTTTTCATTATATTTGATTTGCCTCCAACACAGTTTCTATCCTATCCTGTCCTATCCTATCCTATCCTATCCTATCCTATCCTATCCTATCCATCTTTAATAGTTGATGATTTTTCTTTAGAAACTATTTTAGTTTGATGTTCACTGAGAACCAAGGATGACCAAAGCCTGACCCAGAATATTACTCATTATATATTCTTTAGAGTTTATTTATCCCAATGTTATAGCCTCATGGATATTTCTTTTATTTTTTCTCCTCTTCCCCAATAAAATATTTGCCCTAAAGACATAGTAAGGCTTACTTTTAGACTACTGGTTTTTACTTGTCATGCAAATACCAGCAAGGAAAACAACAACAAAAACTAGAGGTCAAAAGAATTTCCTGAGTGGTCACATGATTCAAAATTCCCAAAGCTAAGGACCAGTGAGACATTAGATATAAAGATAACAGACCATATCCACTCTTTTGGACAACTTGATAATCATGTGAAGACAAACTTATCCAAGGACTAGAACAACTAATTAAGTATTTTGAAGATAGGTTGTACATATCCAACATGTAGCAAGATCCTAGCCACCAAAAGTATCCATGTTTTGGAAGTCAACAATATTTGACAGAGGAAGATGGACTATAAAAATACCTATTTAATCTCAAAATTAAATTAGAGGAAATTGCTCTCCATGAGGGTTATACAAAGAAAGCACTTTGGCCATTTCTTGATCATGATTTTATCAAGGGGGTTGAGCAGTTCTGGACCAACTGTAACAAGTACATCTAAATCCATTTGCTGTGAGTATTCTTGTGATTGAGTGTCATTCTCCCTCATAAGACAGCAATTCTGGATATTTGGGTGGTAGCTCTGATGTTTCTTACATGAATCCCATCCCTATGAAAGAAATGGTGATGGTCTATAAGGTGCCACTAAGCAACCTTCCTTAAGGGCTCACAATAATTCTTTGAAAATAATAGAATATGGAGCTACAGTATTGATCCTCCAGGAAAACAGAAATAAATAAGTCCTGGTTTGTGATATTTCAAATGTTTACTGTTTAGAACAATGTGCTCCTACAGTTAAATAAAACAACTCAATAGTGATCTGTCACAAGCACAGAATTTAGGTCCGAATCCTACATTTGACAATTACTAGCTGTTGGACCTTGGGCAATCACTCAATTATAGGAAGTTTATTCATATGTAAAAGTGAGGTAATGAGACAATTTATAGGATCGTGAGAATTAAAAAATGTAACGTAATTAATACTTTGAATAGAGTTCAAAACTTTATTAAAATATAAAATTAAAAGAAAGTTTACCTCTTCAACATTATACAATTTGCTGGGCAGCTACTAAGAAAGAATCATTCTAAAATTATATGTTTATAATTAAGAATACTTTAAAGGTTTGAGTTAATAGTTCTTCTGGTATAGATGATACGTTTATAACTTCCCAGACAAAGCCATAGCTAAAAGGAGTGTTTGTTCCTTTGCAAGGCAATCTATCTCATAATAAGATGGTTGTGATGTCTTATTTCTAGATTCCAATAGATTCCACTCATTTATTCTAATATCTTCCTGCAAAATAGAATATATTCCATCTTCTACGTGACAGCCATTCCAATATTATCATCCTCCATCCACCCTTGCCTGGATTGATTTTCTTCTCCATTCTTAACATTCTGGTTTCCCTTGGTCAGTACTCCAACTGTATGGATGCTAGATGTCTTATAATCTTAATTCCCTTCTCTTGAACCTCTGCTCATTTCAAATGTGATACAGAAATAATCACAGTATTTGTATGACCAAATTACAATGGGTTTTATCACTTTCCTTGATTTGAACTTCATTTTCTTTAATAATGACACTTAAGGTTTCATTATTTTTTAGAATATATAATATTTATTTGAATTATATTGAATTGTGATCAACTAAAATCATACGATTTTTTTCCAAGATAGGTCTCCTTTAACTTGTACCTGTGAAATTTATTATTTGAATGTAAATGTAGGACTTTATATCGATCCAGGAGAGTTATTGTATTGGATTTGAACGCTGACTAGTTGAGATAAATGTATATCCTTGTTCTCTCACACAATATCCTTTCATACAAAATCACTGGCAAATTTTATACACATTTAGTGAAAATATGTTCACTAGGAAAAATATAAGACCTGTCCCAAAAGACTGCTGCTGAACAATGCTTCTTAAGTGAGAGGTGACTTTGGGATGGGAGGAGATATTTGGTAATGTCTGGACACAGCTTTGGTTGTCATGACTGAAGTGAGGAGCTAAGGATATCTACTGGGTAGAGACCAGGATATTGATAAAAAAAACTTACAATCACAGGAAATCCTTCCCTAAACAATAAACAATTATTCTGTCCAAAATGTTAATATTGCTAAGGTTGATAGGCAAAATATATATCAACTGACTAGAATAGTGATATCAACTTGTCCATTGCCTTTAAGTGGAAAGTCACTCAATGTATCCATCTTACCCAATAGAAGAACATGAGAAACTAAGTTGCCTTGCAATCAGGATACAGATAATTTACTCCCCGATGTTACCCTCAGTGAATTTATTGAGCAAGGGAATTAGTTTAAGTTGTAATGCTGTTTATTAATTATTACTACTTCTTCTAAAAACAGCCACAAAGCATCTATTTTTTAAAAAATTAAATATTTTTATTGATTTCAGTGAGGAAGGGAGAAGGTGAGAGAGAAAAACATCAATGATGAGAGAGAATCATTGATTGGCTGCCTCCTGCACGCCCCTGACTGGGGATCGAGCCTGCAACCTGACCATGTGCCCTTAACCAGAATTGAACCTGGGACCCTTCACTCTGCAGGCCAATGCTCTATCCACTGAGCCAAACCAGTTAGGGCCATCTATTTTTTTTTAAATAATTCTAATTTTTCTTTTAAGCTCATCACTGTAGAATTTGAAATGTTCTTTGAGTATTACTCTTAAAATCAGGACAAAACTTTCTTTTTTCATTCTCCTAGTACTAGTTATTATTTTCTAAAAATGTCAAAATAACCAATATAATTTTGTGATTACATTCAAGTTCTGTGGACTTTATTTAGCCTTGACATGGACAGATACACTTGTAAAGGAAGGGCACCTGTAAATCATTTACTCTTCACTTATTGTGAGCATCAATTCTCTCTGGTACCCGATTCTTTGGAGTCTGACTTCAAGAGGCTTAGATATAAGTGTTTTCTAACCTGTGTAGCCCATCTCAGAATTTCCAATAAATACTCTGTTATCGCCCTAACCGGTTTGGCTCAGTGGATAGAGCATCAGCCTGCAGACTCAAGGGTCCCTGATTCAGTTCTAGTCAAGGGCTTGTACCTTGGTTGTGGGCATATCCCCAGAAGGGGGTGTGCAGGAGGCAGCTGATCAATGTTTCTCTCTCACTGATGGTTCTAACTCTATCCCTCTTCCTTCCTCTCTGTAAAAAATCAATAAAATATATTTTAATAAATAAATAAATACTCTGTTATTTTGTAACATTTTCAGAAGACTACTATAATGAACTTTTCCTTCCATCATCCAATAAGCTTTCTCAATATCAGAATGCTCTTCAGAGAGGTTATTCCAAGGAGCTTTGGGCGGGGCATGAGGGGAGTAACTTAGGAAAGAGAAAGAATCCCATTAAGGTTGTATTACAGGTTACTGCTATGGGTGACAGAGGCTCAATACTACAGAATCATCCTGTCTGGGGGCTAAGGAAATTGGGATATTTATCTATCTAGTCCTGTTCATCTTTTGTAAGTGGCTGCTAAGGGGTAAATGGGTAGAGGTGATAGCTCTAAAGTACTTTGTGTGACGTTGCAACCTGACTCTGTGCTGTGGTCCAGAGAAAGCTCTCAAGCAAATGATTTCAAGAGTGTGCCATGGAAGCCATTCGGTTCTTGTGCTCCAGAATGGTGAATGCTAGGATGTACGAATGGGTCATCTGCCAATATGATACCATGTCTTATGCATCTGTGACTTAGTACATTTACTTATACTCAGTGCATTCAGTTCTCTGTTTAGTAAAATTGCTCTTGAAATGAACATTACATTCTCCAAGAAGATGTGTTCCCACTCTCAGAGAAGTATCTTTATTTTCCCTGTGGCTCTGTGATGGTTTTCTCAGGACCTCTAGTCTCTAGCCATCTTGCAATTATTTCCTACCATAACTGCAGTAGTCTAGGGACATCTATCCTTTTCTCAGTTCTAGTAGGGAAATTTATCTCAGTCTATCACATTCAGTAACTTAGATCCAAAACCCAGATATTAGTCTCCTCAGACGTAACCCAGGGCCACTGGGCATGTGGTAGAACCCCTCTGTGGATGGGGCAAAGGTCTTCATGGAAATCATATTCACCTGTTTTCTTTGTCCAACTGTGAAGTTGTCTCAGATGCCTGCCATTGGCTGGGAGGTGATGGGGGGAATATATGCCTTCTCTATCTGTAGAAAGAAACACAGAATGAACTTAGAAAAGGTTTAAGCTTCTTTACTTCATGCTCCCAAAGATAAATTTGAATTTTACTTAGTCAGGAGATGGGATGGAGGAGGACATCTTTGGACTGGCTATCTTACCTCATACACTACACAGTATATGGTACAAGACCTCACCTACAGACACACACTTGGCCTGTGTCTGTGTGGATTTCCCTTGCATGTTGGACAGTGTTCCACAAAGATGCCTCTCACTTCGTTATACCCTTCCTGTCTCCTCTTCAGTCCTTTCAGCCTCATTGTTTTTGTTCCTCCTGGGACATGGAAATCTTCATGATACCTGGTATGGGTTTTAAAGCATGGCTGTTATGGGTTTCTGTAGGGGAACGCTTCAGGTTTTTTATATGGAAAAAAATGGGTGCAGTCATCCAAGTGATCTTATACTCTAGATACAGTTTTATTTTCTCTGTTTCCTTCTTTTTTGTTGTTGTTGTTGTTGGTCCTATGTATGAACAACATAGTAGTTAGTATGATGAGTAATTACTAGACAGCTGTGGCTCTATTCTAATTACACACTCTTCCCCACTATCAATGTTACAAAAACAACTTCATCCTATCTAATAAAAGAGTAATATGCACATTAACCATCACTCCACTCCACCCAAAAGCCACGCCCACCAGCCAATCAGGAGCGAGTATGCAAATTAACACAACCAAGATGGCTGCAGCCAGGGAGCAAGCAGGAGGCTTGAGTTTCCCCATTAATGGAGGAAGCCAAGCTTTCCCCACACTCTGGCCAGCCCAGGCCTCCACTCGAGGCTACAAAGTTTCAATAATAGAAGATAAATAAATCCCAACAAAAATGGCTGCAGCCACAGAGTGAGCAGGAGGCTTGGGTTTCCCCAGTGATGGAGGAAGTCAAGCTTTCTGCCTGCCCTGGCCTGCCCTAGCCTCTGCTCAAGGCTACAAAGTTTCAATCATAGAAGATAAATAAATCCCAGATACCAGGGCCTCCGCTTGGGTTGCCTGGGGGCATGGCTGGCCTGCAAACCACCACAGGCTCCTCGCCCAGGCCTCCCCACACCCCAAGAGAACCCCCACCCTGATCCAGGACACCCTTCAGGGCAAACCAGCTGGCCCCCACCCATGCACCAGGCCTCTATCCTATCTAATAAAAGAGTAATATGCAAATTGACCATCATTCCAACACACAAGATGGCTGCCCCCATGTGGACACATGATGGCTGCCACAAGATGGCCAGCAGGGGAGGGTAGTTGGGAGAGACCAGGCCTGCAAGAGAGGGCAGTTGGGGGCAATCAAGTCTGCAGGGGAGGGCAGTTCGGGGTGACCAGGCTGCCAGGGAAAGGAAGTTGGGGGCAACTGGGCCTGCAGGGAAGGGCAGTTGGGGGAAATCCAGGCCTGCAGGGTAGGGCAGTTAGGGGCAAACACACTGGTAGGGGAGCAGTTAGGCATCAATCAGGCTGGCAGGGGAGTGGTTAGAGGGTGATCAGGCTGGCAGGCAGAAGTGGTTAGAGGCAATCAGGAAGGAAGGCAGGTGAGCAGTTGGAAGCCAGCAGTCCTGGATTGTGAGAGGGATGTCCGATTGCCCGTTTAGGGATCGGGCCTAAAAGGGCAGTCGGACATCCCTCGGGGGGTCCCAGATTGGAGAGGGTGCAGGCTGGGCTGAGGGACATACCCCCCATGCAAGGATTTTGTGCACCAGGCCTCTAGTTACTTTATAAGAAGCCATATTCTTTTACCTTCCCCACCCCTCATTCCTGCCTATAAAAAGAAAGACTAGAACATCCATCATTCCTTGGTGGTTTTTAAGTGTGAGCTATTAGAGAACTCTGAAATCAAACATACAATTACCTGTGATATCTCCTCATTTATTCCTATTAGGTCTTATTTGTAAATTGTATTTTTTAGAGTTTCTATTACATTTGGAGTTTCTCATTTATCTTTGGCCCTATTTACTTCCAGAGCATCTGGCGACTGGATAACACATTTTCTCTCCATTAAAAAAATATTTTCTCCCGAAGCCCACAGCACATATCTGTCCTGTCCCCAAGGTTTCTTTCTTTCTCTATTGTAAATTCTACAAAGTTTCCCTTCCCTCCCATCACCACATTAGTACTTCATTGTCTCTTGGTGAAAAATAAGTCCAGAATACTAACTTGGTTGCCTTTTAATATTTGTCCAAATGATCTATTATTGACAAAATTAAACTTTTATAGGTAATATAAGTAGCTGGAATTTTGAGATCTTGCTTGGCTCTGTGCGAATTTTATTCCCCATACTGGTAAAATCTTATTTATTATTTTCCACAAGTTTTTCTTCTCTACACTTTTATCATCATCAAAATACTCTTACAATGCTTCAACATTAATGTTCAAAATATCTTTATTGGACAAAACTTTTACATAGACACTGATTCTGATAACTTCTGATTTGATTTTTACTTTTTATTGAATTAATTGGTGTGACACTGTTTAAAAACATTATACAGGTTTCAGGTGCAAATTTATACAACACATCACCTGTACACTGTATTATGTGTTCACTACCCCAAGTTAAGTCCAGTCCCTCTGGCAATCCCCACATTGTTGTCCTTGTCCATGAGTCTTTTCTCTTTTGCTCAATCCCTCCACTTCTCCTCATCTAGTCCCTGCTCCCCGACAGCTGTCAGACTGCTCTCTATCTGTGAATCTCTCTCTCTCTCTCTCTCTCTCTCTCTCTCTCTCTTCCTTGCTTCTTAGTTCCTTTTTTTTCATTAGATCCCACATATGAGTGAAATCATATGGTACTTGTCTTTCTCTGACTGACTTATTTTGCTTAGCAGAATACTCTCCAGCTCTATCTATATTGTTATAAATGGTAAAATTTCTTTCTTTTTTATGACTGAGTAGTATCTCATTGTATAATAAGTTCTGTTTTTAAAATGAAATACTTAATTTGGACTTGTGGATAAGACTTTGAATGTAATCATTTGTTGTGGAAACTGAAGCATGTAGTTAAATTTTTCTACCTGGCTTAATAGTTAATAATTATAAACATTGATGGAATGCTTTAGGTTTACACAGTACTATCACAAATACCATTTCACTCAATTTTTATATTAACTTTCTATATAGATAACAAAGATGATATGTAGACCATAGCAACCATAAACAAAACAGGATGGTTTCAGAGATCATAAAATGGTTCCAGAAATATCACTCAGAAAAAAAAAAAAAGATAATTAGCCAAATTAACTAGCCAGCTCTTAATTCTTATTTTACTTTATTTCTATAAGGACATGAAGGACATTGTTGTTAATGGAAATCCATGATAATTCAACAACATTTTTCTAGTTTTATCATGTTACAAAACATTTCTTGGAGTAACTAGCAAATAGCTCAATTTTTCTTTATTTTCAAGGTTGCTAATGAAGGGTAGAAGCCCAAATACTCAGAAATAAGTCAGTGAAATGTATGTGGGTCTTAGCTAATAAAGAATTTAAGGAGAGAATGATGAAGCAAAAGAATGTAAATGTAATTATGCATTTGAGTAATGTGTTAGTGATAATGATATTTCTTATTACTAGCACATTCCGATCTATAATTCTATTTTATCTTTACAGTCTTCTTGTGAGGTAGATGCTATTGGGGTTTATATCTATCTCCATTTTGTAAATGGTAACAATGAGAACCAAAAAGCTTTAGAAACCAAATATAAAGTGACTTCTAGCAATAAATCAATATCTCATATATGAGGTCATGTCTCTCCTGAAACCAAGGGAACTAAATTTAGTATCACAGTTTAGAGAGCTGAAAAAAGACTTTAACTCCTTATTTTGTAGATGAGGAAATTGAGGCTTAAAGTTAAGAAATGACTCACTTGAAATTACACTGCCTTTTAGCAGCAGTGCTAGGACTAAAATCCTCGTCCCCTGGCTCCAGTTCCAATATTCTGTCTCTATATCCAAGAAATATAGACTCTGCAGATAGAAAACAAAATGTACCCATTAGTGATGCCATCATTACTTTTCCAAACTTGACTTCTTTCCAGCTCTCTGATGTAAAACTTTCAGCTGACCTTGCTATTTATCAGCTAAAATCATTGCTTTAAAGTGGGTGCCAAAAGGCAATGTCTAACATGTAGTGGTTCATCAACAGATTTTTTTAAAAATGGATGACTCAATACAATTGATTTGGCACTGGTATTTTTACTAATATTTACATATTATTTCTCTACATAGCTAATTTTCATCCAACAATGAAAGAATTTACTTTTCCTTTGAGAAAAAGAAATGTAGAGGTTACCTTGTGTTTAAGGACCATGTTTTAATGGAAACCCATATTTTTATTTTTCTCTAAACATGTAATAAATATATGAGACTGAAAACTGAGGGAAAATAAGATTTGTAATGTCTATCTCATGCTCATTATAGGCTTGGGTTCATTGAGTAGAACAGAGAGTGAAGTCACTCACATTATTTTCATTTTTATCTCTTGTCTTTTAAAAATATTAGCAACTCTAGCTGAAATTCTGTTTATAGGAAATGTCCTCAACTTATACATGTTACAAACATAGTGCAAATGACTAGCAATGGCCTTTGTGGCAGGCCACAAGAAATTCATTAAATCTTAACCCAAACACACACACACACACACACACACACACACACACATACTACACCTTGATATTTGTTATTATGAAAATGTGGGATGACTCACCCATACAGACTTTTAAAAGGTTTTTATAGAAAGAGAAATAGGACTTTATTAAAAAAAATATTAGAGGAATTATTCAGTGAGGAACAAAGGATAGCATTATATTCTTGTCCAGGATCTCTTCAAGGGTACATATGATATCAGTGAGTGCCGAAAGAGTAATAACCAATGATCAATATGCCTTTTTAGTCTCTTGGTGATTGCTAGCTGTTGGAAAAACTCTTGCTTAAACTAACCAGGGGCCAGTTTAGTTGGTATCCTTCTAATCTGGCACAAGTAGTAAAAATAAAAAAAATCCCTCTAAATATGGTTGAAATCACATGGTTCGGGCCAACAATGGCACTACAATCATAAGACTCAAGAGGATATATGGGTGGGACAGCCTACTACATTGCAAATAAACATAAGTAATAGAGAGGATTAATTAAGTCAAATGGTGATTTTGGAAAACAGTCATAAATTTTAAAACTTCTGGAATAGTCCAGGTAATAGAGAGATTAAAAAGAAAAAATATTAGGAATCTTTATAAAAGGAGACAAAATTATAGATACTACAGAGAAAACAAAAGACATGAGGATAGTAGTTGTTTTGTCCATTCTGCCTAAGTTTTAAAATTTACCAATAAATAGTCCCAAAGAAATGTAAATTACCAAAGCTGACTAAAAAAAAGCTGAATTGATAATAACAATTAAAAATGTTGAAGGACCCTAGCTGGTGTGGCTCAGTTGTTTGGAGCATCGTCCCTTACACATAAGATCTCAGGCTTGATTCCAGGTCAGGGCACATACCTGGGTTTGGGTTCAATTCCAGGTTGGGGCATGTGCAGGAGGCAGCCAATTGATGTTTCTCTCTTTCTTTCTCTCTCCCCCTCCCTCCCTTCCTCCCTTTCTCTTTTCCTCTCTCTAAAATCAATAAACATGTCCTTGTGTGAGGACTGGAAAAAATAATGTTGAAGAAAGCACTTTCCCCAAAGGAAGAAAAAAAAAAAAAACTAGGCCCATGTATTTGCCAATGAGTACCAACTGGGCAAGGAACAAATAATTCCAAATGAAGGCCTGGAGAGAAATGGATAAGCAGTAGTGGGGAATGGTATGACATGAGGTTGAAGAGTCCATGGGGGCAGACTATGCAAAGCATTGAAGACCATACTTAGTGGTTTAAATCTTATTCTAAAGTTAACAAAGCAAAATCAGTAAATATACAAAAAAAGAGGTTGTGGTATAATGAGGAGATGGGGTAGAGACACTAAAGATGGAAATAAAAGAATGGATTCAAGAGATATTTTAGAGGTAAAATGTAGATGACTAGCTGATAGATTTAATGTGGATGATGGTGAGAAAAAGAACAAAGCAAAGCAAACATGATTTCTGTGTATTTGGCAAGTAGGCAAATGGTGAGACCATTTGCTTTGAAGAGGAAAGGTTTGAAGAGAGGTATATTTTTATCATGAATCTCCAAAAGTCAGAGTTGAATAAATTAAACTTAGTACACTTGGAGCCATTTAAGTAAAGGTACTAAATAAACAATTAAATGAATGAGTTTGAACTCAGAGAATTCTTAGAACTAGAAATTTAAATATAAGAGTTACCACCATACCTGGGATATCTAAAGCCTTGGGAGTAGGTGCCATTACCAAGTTACAGAGAAAAGCAAAGGGGCTTTATAGGAACAAGCTCTGTGAATCTCAAATATTTATAGATGTGGATAAGTAACCGAAAAGGAGTAGCAGCCCTGCAGGTATGAAGAATGCCAGAACATAGTGTCATCAAATCTAAGAGAACAGAGTGCTTCAAGATAAGAAATAGTTCATTTTGTCAGGTGTTAAAAATTTTAAAAATATACAGGGTGGGTCAAAAGGAGATTTAGAGTTTTGAGTATGTGAAACACAGTTTATTCTTATATTATTACTTACTAGAGGCCCAGGGCAGGAAATCGTGGGGTCCTTCAGCCTGGTCTGTGGGATTGGGCTGAAACCAGCTCTCCGACATCCCCCAAGGTGTCCCAGATTGTGAGAGGGTGCAGGCCAGGCCAAGGGAACCCATCGATGCACAATCAGGACTGGGGAGGGATTCGGGAGTTTGGCCAGCTGGGAGGGACCTTGGGAGGGCTCCAGGGCATGTCTGGCCCATCTCGCTCAGTCCTGATTGGCCAGACCCCAGCAAGACCCCAGCAGTAAGCTAACCTACCAGTCAGAGTGTCTGCCCCCTGTGGTCAGTGGGTGTCATAGTGAGCAGTTGAGAGGCCTTAGTATATCATTAGCATATTATACTTTGATTGGTTGAACAGACGACTGGTCAACTGGACACTTAGCATATTAGGTTTTTATTATATAGGATTAATTATTGTGTTATTTTCTCATATTATATCTTTGATTGACAGGCACTGGAATTCTTGATTTTGTTTCAGCAAACCCAGAAGAGGAAAAACAAATTCACAAGTTTGAGAGAAGGTATTAGCTCAAATAATAAGATTTGGATCTAATTAACTCAGAGATTCCAAACTCTCTGGAAGATCATTAAAATCACCTGGTGAACTTCAAAGACAGCTAATGCCCTCACCTTACCTGGGGTCTTGGGTAGAGCCCAGGGATTTTACTTTTCTAATAGTTAATTTACTAATTTATTAGTTAAGTAATATATACATTTATTAATTTATAAAAGCTCTCTATTTGATTCTAATGGACACCAAGGATTAGCATAGATCACAAATGATACTTTGTAAAATCTCTGATTCCGTGAAATAATCTCTCCATGTACCCTTAGACTAGAAACATAGAATTCCTCTTCGGGTTAGCCAGATAAAAATCAGAGAAATCCAGTAACATGTTATATGTATTACCAAAAATAGTGTAAAATAATATTAGTAGAAAGTATCATGACCTGGCTGGCATTGCACAGTACTTGAGCATCAAACTATGAACCAGGAGGTCACAGTTTGCTTTCCTGTGAGGGCACATACCTAGGTTATGGGCTGGATTCCCAGTGTGGGGAATGTAGGAAGCAGTGGATCAATGATTTTCTTTCATCATTGATGTTCCTATCTATCCCTTCCTCTCTGAAATAAATAAAAATATATTTTTAAAAAATTTAAAGTATCATGTATAGACCTAATAATGCAGTAGCCCCTATTCCATAGCCCCTGTTATGATGTGTCTGTATGCCTTTTCTTCTCATTTGGACAGTCTTTTTTTTTTTTTTTTCTATTTATTCCATGTACATACATCTCGCCACTCCAACTATAATGTGAGTGCATTGAGGGCAACATTTAAGTTTGACAGCCCCTCTTTTAAGCACCACAAAGCCTATTTAATTTTGAAACTCGGAAGATATTTGATCAATATGTGAGTGATTGCTTTACTGATACTTTCATGAATCTATTTCAACTTCCTTCTGATGGAACTTATCAAGGAGAAAGGAAGTAGTCTTCATAGCCAAGTTCAAAAATAATATCACTGGTTGCTAAAGGAGAATTCTCATCTTCTATTCTTTTAGATATTTTATATAGGTTTATTCTGTCTTCTCACCTCCTCCCAATTCCTAAAATATAATAATACCACAACAGTAACAGAAGCAATAGCAAAAGTTTATCCTCTTAATTCAGCTTTGGCTTAAGCCAGAACAGATGGTAAAACATTTTTAAACCCCACAGTGCTTGAGAAGCAATAAATGGAACTATGCTGGTGCTGTTGCTTTATACTTGTAAGAGCTAATGCACACTCGATGGTTAATGAATTCAGAGTAAAAATCTTGGGAGTTGGTAGTACCTAAACAGTATGTGTATGTGTTGGTTAAACAATGAGGACACTAAGAAATGGTTCAAGGTCACACCAGCGCATTTAAAAAAATAAAAAGTCATCAAACCACATTTGCCCATGAAAAAAAACCTTTCCTCCCCCTGCCCCCAAGAAGGAATGGCTATGGTAAAAAGAAAACAATAGAGACAGATCTTCCTAAATTGCCTAGTGTTACAAACTCACCACAAAGAGCTACTTCTCTGGTATTTGTCATGAGAAATGAGACGTTAGAGAGTGATAGCTGTGGCCAACTTTCCAGTCAGTGTTTTCTGCTTTTTCTTTATGCTGTCTTATGTTTTTTTCTAACTCCAACCATAATTAGTGCAATGTAAAAACAACCTCGTCTCAGAACCTGAAAACCTCTGGAAACTTGCTGATTATGCAGTTTCCAATTTGAGCTGAGCCAAGAACCTTTCTGAGTTTCATCTGGAACTTTTCTGCCCTTTGCCACCTAAATAATTTATTTATTTCATTTGATCCTTTTGATTTATTAAAAATGTTGCCACTGGCCTTAGGGCTTCTTAGCAGAGATAAAAAGTGTTGATCCAATAATTAAATTAAGTCTGGCACAAGGGCGGGGCAAGAATCAGATAAAAGAGAAAATGCTGTCTCTTGGAAAATGTCTGCAAAGGGAGAAAAGTTAAATCTTGCATTTGGGTATAATAAGGGAAATCCACATTCACATAATTTCACAAACATCACTAGAACTTGCTTTGGCTTAAGCTCTGGTAAAATGGAAATGTGTTTCATTAAGATCCAATAAACCCAACCACAAATAGCAGTACAAGAAATGAGATTTAGGTTATCTGCATCCAGGTGACTGGCAGAGTGTCACCTGTGCTGGTGAATGTAGGAATAATTCAGACAGTGTTTTCATGAAGATCTCTCTCTCTCTCTCCCTCCCGCCCTCCCCCCCCCCCTCCCCGTTTCTCTCTCCCACTTCCCTGCTCCCTCTCCCTTCACTTCTTCATTATTCTGGCCACTTGTTTTTTTCTGGCCACTTGTTTCTTCCTGAATACAATGATAAAATGTTTAAGAATGAGGAGAGCAGCGAACATTGGATTATAGTCTGGTTCTGAAGTATGGTAGCAACCATACTTGGGTAAAAACTGCTGTTTGAACTTTAACCCTGCTATTCTGACTTCTGCACGCACTTACTTGCTTAAACAATAGGGTAGTTACCTCAGCTTCCAGACTGAGACCTGGAAACTCACATAAATCCATCCCACATCCCAAAGGTAATTTTTCTGTGCCTGTGGACCAGAACTACAGGAGATTGATTCCCACTGACTCAGTAGCTCCAGGAGTAGAAACTGTAGATAACTTTTAGAGATTATTAACTTTGCTCAATTCTGCTTCTGTACAATCTGCTTTCGCAAGATAGGTCCACATTCCAATCCTATGTCCAGCAGGATGTGGCTGGGAGTGACCCTGCGGGCTGCTCCCAGCCTTTGGAATTAGAGTTTAGAACAAAGGAAAATTTTCCATTATTGTAAGTAATGTAACTGACTTTTGACCCAAGTTTAACCAATCAGGTTCTGCCAAATCCCCCTGCGTTGGGGATAAAACTTGCTTGCTCCGAGTGTTTGGGGCTCGCGCTGCTCCCTGCTGTGTCAGTCGAGACGCGGGCCCAGACTCGAGTTCGTAATAAAGGCTTCCTAAATTTCAATTTGGCTGCCTGGTGGTCTTCATTTGCGGGTCGCACCACAACAGTTCATCCAATAAATGTTCACTTGTAGAGCCTGACTCAGGAGGAAATGTATTCCCTTTGCCTTTTAATTTCCTTATATTCCTCACCTCCCTCCATTTACCAGTTCTCTTTTGCTCTTTTTATCTCAGTCTCTTCCTATAGCCTTAGCAGCTGAAGGATGGAACAGGGCCTCCATTTCCTTTTCATCACCTGCTTCAAGACTTGACTGATTCATTCTTAAAGCAAAAATGCAACAGAATTAAAGGTGGCTGCACATAATAACACAGTCATTCATTCAACAAATATTTATTAAGAAACTACTGTGTGCCAGACACTTTTTGGGCAGTGGGCATAGGGAGGTGACTGGGACAGATGAAGTTAGTTCCTCTCCGGAAACTTCATTCTACAGAGCAAGGGACTCCTTAAATGACCCTTGGCTCCTACCTTTTGATGCACAAAAGGATTAGGTCAAAGATTAAAGTACTAGGAGGTCCAGAAAATAAGCCATGCTCTTCTAGGAAGAAGGCTGGGTAGTGGGGTATTTTCCTGAGAAAGCACTGCAGAAAGGTAGCTGGGGTTATATTGCCCCCCTCTCCAACGCGCCTCCTTTTCTATACAATTATGTTACCCTTCAGAATCCTTTTCCTTTTATCTTTCCTTTTCTTCTTTACAGAGAGCAATTCTGGGCATTATCTCCTTTCAACCCAAAGTGGGGGAAAATCCTTTTCTCCATTGAGTTTCCTGACTGACTGGTTGAGTGCTGAGAATTTGTCCTTAGTTCCCTCTGTCTCCCTTTAGTGAGGGAGGGAAATCTCTGATGACAATACCAGCTCCAGGGGGTAACACCTTAAATCAACAGGGCGTGCTGTCATCCTGCGCTAGTTGTGATCAGCTTGAGTGATTTTGAAGAGGGGCTGGGGGAGCGGAAGCTTCACAACAACTTGTCTGTTCCTGGGCTTAGTGATTCTTAAGCAATCACAGCTCTGACCTCACACCCAGATGATCATGCTCGCCCTGCCCTTCTGCTGGCTGTGGAGTCAGGCAGGGAGCCAAGCCATCAGCGGCGCCGCGGAGATAGTCACGCAGTGTGGGCACAGCAATGTTCTGAACTAACCAAGCAGCAGCAGATACAGAAAATCTCTTTGGAAGGCTGATGTCAGCAGTCAGGGCGCATCCACTGCTCCATAGGATATCAGAGTAATATTAGCATGCAGGGCTCGCCTTTCTCTCTGCCAGGGAATGACATTTTCGCATGCCCAGAGAGGCCCTTGTGGAGAAAAGGGATGCTATCGCTTAACACAGGGAACATCACATGCCTGTGCAAATTCTTGATTGGTGTATTTATTATTTTTAAAGGCTGAATATACGAAAACAAAGAAAGATGAGACCAGAGTGTTTACTAAGATGTAATATGTACGTGGCAGGAGGGAGGTAATCAACATGGGAGATCTGAAAACACGCCGCCGCCTCCCCACCGCAATGCGGTTGGGAGGTTCAGTGAACAGGACTTTGGTAACAGACCAGATATGGGGTTCAATCCTTTCCTAAAACAGTGGATACGATGCCCAGCCAGCGTGGCTCGGTCGTTGAGGATTGACCTATGAACCAGGAGGTCACAGTTGGATTTCTGGCCAGAGCACATGCCCAGGTCACAGGTTCAACCCTCCTTGTGGGGTGTGCAGGTGGCAGCCAATCAATGCTTTTTCTTTCATCATTGATGTTTCTATCTCTCTCCCTCTCCCTTCCTCTCTGAAATCAATAAAAATATATTTTAAAAATAAAAATAAAAACAGTGGATACAAAATTGTTCCTGGCTCTTGGTCTCTTTCATGGTTGCACTGCAAATTGGAAATATGATCATATTCTCATATATTTTAAGGTAGACATCGTTGGCTGGATGTCATTTTACTTGTTGTATTAGTACATAATAAATTTCTCAATACTTGTTGTCAATTATAATTTTCTAATTTTTTCACCATTTGGCTTGCATATAATCAGTCATTTCAGACATTTTTGAGATATTTCATTAAAATTAGTGCATAAGAGTAGAATTCTTAATAAAAAAAGGTATGAAAATCATCACAGTTTCTTTTAGTTTCTATCATCCTATTCAGGGAGTTTATAACAATTTATAATGCCACAAACCATGAAAGAGTGGACACTCACAATGATCTTATACTAAATGTACAAAACATGCAACGCCATATGCCTTCCTTCAGGATGCTAATGTGAATAAACGTTTCTATTATGGAATTTTCCTTTGATGAGGTCACCCTGTTTTATTTTCCCAATAAAGTCTAATATTACCCATATTTTGAAGATAAAAGATACTTAAACATATCACTTAAGAAGATATAACACTATATTTAATCTTGGGCAACTTGAAATATGACTACTATAAACATTTACAGCTAATTGATTAGCAGTTAAGTAATTTAAAAAGAGGATTCCACAGCATACATTTCTTCAGAGACCTTGAGACTGACCTAAAACAAAAAAATAATAGAAAAGGTCCAGAACACAACCTTAGAATCATGAGCCAGCCGTTGTAAAAAAACTAATTTCTTAGTAACTATGTGAGTTTTTGGACATAATATATGTTAAAACTATGGTTTAGTATAGGCATGGAGGAAACGTTATTTGACCTAAGCTGAACTGCAACCAGGATTATTAAGTAAAGCTAAACATAGTGCTAAGTGAATGACCAGGGATTCTGGGACCTTAGTCAATTCTGCCAATTAGCTAAGAAGTAGGAATTTTAATATTCACTTATGTATGGAGAATGAAAATAAATATATCCATATGAAGAGAAATCTTTATAAGACTGTTGTATAATATATGTAGAAAGCTACCAAGGTTCTCCTTTTTATTGCATGTATCGAGATGAAATAATTAGTTTTAGACGTTCTTTCCTTGCCATTTAATAAAACACTTGTCTTGTGATATCACCAAAATTTATAAAGTGATTTGGACTCCTCAGAAATTAGTTTTGTATAGGTTTTATACATTAATGAAAATAAAATGTTCATATTTTAAAAGCAAACCCATTCCCTATTATCCAGTAGATGTAAAATGCTTCCATATTTTAGCTAGTTCCTAAATGTGTTTCAGAAATCTATGTTGTCACAGAAACAAGCTGAAATACCATTTTGGAACTAGAAATCCTTTGTTCTTGTCTCAAATTCTGTGCTAATTTTATAGGCAAGTAAAAGATTTAATCTCTTTAAGCCTTAGCTTCTTTATCCATCAAATGAGGGAAGGGTCTTTTTACTTTTTATTTTTTGTTGTTGTTTATTTTTTTCACCTGTTTTATCTTTGTATTTTTCCATACATGGCTTTTCAAAAATTTTAAATCCCCTAAGTGGCTCCCAGAAGATTTTCTCTGAGGCTGGGAGGCAATGCCCCAATGATTTTTTTTTCTTTACTGATTAAGGTATTACATATGTTTCCTTATCCCCCCATTGCCCCCCACCACACCCCAACTCATGCCCTCACCCTTCTGGTGTCTGTGTCCATTGGTTAGGCTTACATGAATGCATACAAGTCCTTTGGTTGATCTCCCCCCTTACCCCCACCCTCCCCTTCCTTCCCTCTGAGGCTTGAGCATCTGATCAATGCTTCTCTGTCTCTGGATCTGTTTTTGTTCATCAGTTTATGTTGTTCATTATATTCCACAAATGAGTGAAATCATGTGATATTTATCTTTCTCTGACTGGCTTATTTCACTTAGTGTAATGCTCTCCAGTTCCATTTGTGCTGTTGCAAATGGTAAAAATTACTTCTTTTTTACCACGGGTAGTATTCCATTGTGTAGATGTACCACAGGTTTTTAATCCACTCATCTGCTGATGGGCACTTAGGGTGATTCCAAATCTTATCTACGGTAAATTGTGCTGCTATGAACATAGGGGTGCATATATCCTTTCTGATTGGTGTTTCTAGTTTCTTGGGATATATTCCTAGTAGTGGGATCACTGGGTCAAATGGGATTTCCATTTTTAGTTTTTTGAGGAAACTCCATACTGTTCTCCACAGTGGCTGCACCAGTCTGCATTCCCACCAGCAGTGCAGGAGCATTCCTTTTTCTCTGCATCCTCACCAGCACTTATCATTTGTTGATTTGTTGATGATAGCCATTCTGACAGGTGAGATGGTACTGCATTGTCATTTGGATGGGAATCTCTCGGATGATTAGTGACTTTGGACATGTTTTCATATGTCTCTTGGCCTTCCTTATGTCTTCTTTCAAAAAGGATCTATTTAGGTCCATTGCCCATTTTTTGATTGGTTGTTTATCTTTCTTTTGTTAAGTAGTATGAGTTCCCTGTAAATGTTGGAGATTAAAGCCTTATCGGTAATAACATTGGCAAATATGCTCTCCCATGCAGGGGGATTTCTTGTTGCTTTGTTGATGGTTTCTTTTGCTGTGCATAAGCTTTTTGTTTTGATGTAGTCCCATTTATTTATTTTCTCTTTAGTTTCCATTGCCCTGGGATCTGTATCAATGAAAATATTGCTTTGGCATATGTCTGAGATTTTGCTGCCCGTGGGTTCCTCTAATATTTTTATGGTTTCCCATCTTATGTTTAAGTCCTTTATCCATTCTGACTTTATTTCTGTGTATGGTGTAAGTTGGTGGTCTAATTTCATTTTTTTGCATGTATCTGTCCAATTTTCCCAACACCTTTCTTTTTAACTTATTAATGCTTTTAATGATTTGGAAGATAGAATTAGTTAAGACAAGACAGGGACATATATCTTAAAGTATAGAATTCTGGTCAATTTTATATTACAGCTGTCCCATCAAGAAATTTCTATTTTGCCCTAGCCAGTTTGGCTCAGTGGATAAAGCTTTGCCCTGTGTACTGAAGGGTCCCGGGTTTGATTCTGGTCAAGGGCACATGCTGGGGCTAGAGTCTCAATCCTCAGTAGGGGGCATGCAGTAGGCAGCCAATCAATGATTCTCTCTCATCATTGATGTTTCTCTCTCTCTCTTCATCTCTGAAATCAATAAAAATATATTTAAAAAAAAGAAATTTCTGTTTTGCCAATCCCCTACATACTGGATAATGGGAGATAAATTTTAGTCAATTTCCACTTACTAATAGCTCATTATTCAAATCATTCTGCTTCTATATGCCCACTACCTTGAAAGCTACTGAATAAACTTTAAACCAGGGGTGAGGAACGTCTAGCCCATGGGCTGTATAAGACCAGGAACATTATTTGGTCTGGCCCTGACAAGGCAACCTCAGGTGGGACTTGCAACCCAATAAATCTAGGAGCTTTTTTCATAGCAACATAAGTTTATATTAAGTGCATTATATTAAGCCAGTGGTCGGCAAACCGTGGCTCCCGAGCCACATGCGGCTGGCGAGCTGCCATTTGCCGCTCTGTTGACTAATGAGTTTGCTGACCACTGGACTAGACTAAATGTTACTGTGTAGTTGGGAGCTGTGAGGATTAGGCAATTGTGGCATATTGCATGCAAAGATGTAAAGGGTAGTATATGACCGTGGTTCGTGAGCCTCGGTTTGCCGACCACTGAAATACAAATGATGTTATAAATATCCAAATGGCCCTTGTCAGAACAAGGATTCTCCACCCATGCTTTAAAAGAATTGCATTCTATGTTGGGAAAAAAAAACCAAAAAACCTAGTAATATTCATCCTCTATGTCATTACTACTCACACAGAACAAACATACTTCATTTGAGACACATCTGGTCACCAGATGTGTGGGGGTTTTCCTCCCCCCAAACAACTCTGTGAGACACCAGCTGGGTGTCCTACATTTTAACTCAATGCTGGCACTATTCACCTGGAGATAGTGTCATGCCCCACAAGTTAAAGGTTCAGTGCCATGAGGCTGCCCTTACTTCAGATGTCAACCCAGGTTACACTCAGTTTCTGGTGACTTGGTTACAAGTCAAAGGTTCTTCTTCCCCTATGGATTAAATTACTTGTTAGAGCAGTTCACAGAACTCAAGGAAATACATTTACCAGTTTATTAAAGGATATGGTAAAGAATGCAGATGAACATCCAGATGAAGAGATACATAGGCTGAGGGGCCTGGGAGGGCCTCCAAAGCTTCTGTCCCAGTAGAGTCAGGGTACATCACTCTCCTGGTACATAGATGAGTTCACCAACCTGGGAGCTCTCTGAACCCCATACCAGTGGAATTTTTAATGTAGGCATGATCCATCATTAACTCCTTTTTTAGCCCTTCTCCCTTCTCAAGAGAATGGGAGAGGGAGCCTAACATTTCTAAGCTTCTAATCATGGTTTGGGCTTCTTTGTGCCCAAACAATTATGTGGCTTTCATCTAGGAGCAATCCAGGAGTCTACCTATTATAACCAGATACACCTACCACCCAGGTAATGACAGGGGTTCCAGGAGCCCTGTGTCAAGAACTGGGTCAAGAACAAACATTAGAACAAAAGATGCTCCTGATGCTCTTATCACTTAGGGGATTATTAGGGCTTAGGAGACTTGGGCCAGGACCCAAGGGCAGAAATGGATAGATGGATAGATAGATAGATAGATAGATAGATAGATAGATAGATAGACAGAAAGATAGATAGATAGATATGTCTATTATCTCACACCAAAGTCTATCATCTGTCCACCAAAGTCTTCCACTCTAGTTCAGAGGAAAGTTAATAAAAACAATAGGCTGGGCATAAAAATTATTGAAAATAAATATTGAGAACAATTGCTTAAATTAAACCTTAGCATTGAAAAAGAAAATATAAAAACCTAAAGCTTTTGTTTTACTTTCCACCACTCAACATATGCACAACATATGCAAAGTTAAAGCATGCTTTTCTGATGAGAATGTTGGAGACTTTTCAGCATTGCAAAAAAAATCAAGCTATGGAAAATAAAGCAGTGCATTAGCCACTAAAATTTAGTAGGGTGAATAAAACTTTATTGTTCATTTTTTCCCTAATTAAACTTTATAGATTTCTTGATGTTAATCAGCACACAAAACGTCTGAAATTTTTACTTCCCAGAACAACAAACTGATTCTTAAGTTACCCAATAGATCTTAGTAGACAAAAAATGAATTGGAAATTATTTCTTAATTATAAAGGTTTCGTGGGGAGAGAGAGAATGAGAGGGAAAAGAGAGAGAGAGAGAGAAAAAGAGAGAGAGAGAGAAACTGAGGTAAATTACAATGGCATAAAACTGGGAATCAGTCCAGAATTTTTCTTCTCTAATTTGTTTCTCATTTTTATTCAGCTAGGAGATAGTTGATCCTTCAGGTAACGATTGCTTCATCACCATCAGGAAAACATTGAATATACCATTGTTAGCAATCATTGACTTGTGAGATTTCTTCTCCATTCATTAATTCTTGGGCAGAAAGGGGTATGTAACAGAGAGGAGAAGATGAACAAAAAAGCAAAAGGAGACACCAAATTACGAGCACTTCTTTTGGTAAACATTTCTACAAGTAAATCTTTAATAGTTTGCAATCCTCAACCTCACCCTTAGTTATGTCTTTCATCCTTCCTCCAATGTTTGGGGCTAGTAATCCATCTTTTCTGTGCCAATGTAGGAACATCTCTTCTTTAGCATCTCTCTCTTTCTTTCTCTCTAGTAATAAAAGGGTAATAGAATATATGGCTATTCTAATTCTAACCAGTAAATAGATATTTAGTATTTATGTGGTACATAAGGGAAAGACTTGTCTTGGATCAACAACTGCAATGTATAAGACAGAGCTGGAAGATTATAGTTATTCAGGATTGTTGGTTCTTTCTTACAATCACACTGTTGAAAAGTTATGTCTATTCTAGCCCCAATGTATCTCTAGTATCCAACCCTTCCATTGTTCTCCCCACATGGCTTCAGTTTAATTTCTCATTATTTCCTGATTGATTCTCTAAACATCTCCTAAGAAGTGGTCTTGTTTACCATCATCCTCCCACATTTCATACCATTTTCCAGTTCTACCTTGGTGATTTTTTCTGAAATAGACATCTGATTATGTCTTACCTCTGCTTACAAATATGACATGTATTCAGCAACATGTCATATTAGAAATCTTTAAAAACCCATCTAGTTAACAACAGAACAAGATAAAATGTTAGATGAAGTGCTTAAAAATATTTTAAGTGAATAGATGAGAAGAAAGAAAGTAATCCAAAATTCTTCAAAACCAAATCAATGAGAAAGCATGACTAGATATATGAGAGCCCAGAAGCAGACCTGCAATCACCTCCTAACTCCTGGCGAATGAACCAGATCTTCAGAGCGTCAGAACAGGGGCAGTACTGCACAGGCCACAGGAGGAGCCCAGCCTAAGGCCTGAGCAACAAGGGGCATCAGATCAAAGAATCCCACTTAAAGACATGACCTCCACTCACCTCCCAGGGGAAGAGCAGTAGTGAAGGGGAAGAATCAGAAAAACACACCAAACAAGCAAAAAAATATTTTAGAAGTATGATAACAAGTGTTTATTTTGATTTCTGCTATGAAATAAAGAAAATAAAATGTCTTCTTGTGAATTTGTAGTCACAAACTAGCTCTAACAGGGATATGGGGTGATAGTCACAAACTAGCTCTAATAGGGATATGGGGTGATAGTTACAACCCATCTTGAGTTGATTTTTGTGTATAGTGTAAGATGTTGGTTCAGTGTCATTTGTTTATATGTGACTGTCTGGTTTTCCCAACACCATTTGTGAAAGAGACTATTCTTTCCCAAATTGTATATTCTGGCTTTTTGTTGTTCATTAATTGACCATATATTCATGAGTCCATTTCCAGGATGGCTATTCTATTGCATCGGTCTATGTGTCCATTTTTATGCCAAGACCAAACTGTTTTGATTGCTCTAGTTTTGTAATATAATTTGAAATAAGAAGTTTGATGTTTTCAGCTTTATTCTTTCTCATGGTTGCTTTGGTGATTTGGGGTCTTTTTTGGTTCCATACAAATTTTAGGATTGTTTTTTCTATTTCTGTGAAAAATGACATTGGGATTTTGGTAGGGTTTACATTGTAGATTGGCTAGGGTAGGACAGTTAATCCTCACAACGTTGCCAATTAGGTTCTTGGGAACTGATACTTTAAGTGAAAATATGTATAACAAAACCAGTTTCACCACAAGCTAATTGATATAAGCAAGTGTTAAGTCCCTCCCACATATTTCTGGTAACAGAAACATCACCAAATAAAGATCCAAAACACTTCTAATATGAAACACTGAAATAAATGTGAGCTATACATATATTTAAGAATGATGAATAAAAACAAGAGGCAGGCATACCTCATTTTAGCGAGCTCCACTTCATTGCACTTCACAGGTGTTTTGTTTTTTTTTAAAAAACTGAAGGCAAGAATCTCCATGGGTGAAAGGATTACTACTCACTTGATTGTGACACTCGCTTTCCGAACCTTCCATATTTCCTAGGTTTGCCTGTAACTCTTTTTCAAACCACTTATTCTAGTTCAAGGTCCCCGCGTGGACAAAGCCTCTCCCAGCAGCTTTGGGCACAAGGCGGGCGCCCACCCCGGACAGGATGCCCGCCATTGCAAGGTGCACTCACATCCATACCCACGCTCACTCAGACTAGGACAATTTAGACATGCCAGTTCATCTAACACTCACATCTTAGGGATGTGGGAGGAAACTGGAGCACCTGGAAAAAAACCCACACAGATATGGGGAGAACGTGCTGTCTCCACACAGATAGGGTTCTTGGTGGGGATCATTTTTTTTTTTTCTCTCATCACTGTGATCACTAAACATTATTAAAGGGGACCTGTCGCATGAACATTTTAATAATATTAATTCTTCCATTCAAGGAACATCAAGTAGCTTTTCATTTATTTGTGTTTTCTTAAATTTTTTCCATCAGTGTTTATATATTTTTCATTGTATAGGTCTTTTGCCTCCTTGGTTAGGTGTATTCTTAAGTATTTTGTTGTTTTTAATTCTATTGCAAATGACTTTTTTTAAAACTTGTCTCTGGTAGTTTGTTGTTAGTGGATAGAAACACAGCTGATTTTTGTATGTTGATTTTGCATTCTGCTACTTTACTAAATTTGCATATTAGTTTTAACAGTTTTTTAGTGGAGTCCTTAGAGTTTTCTATGTGTAATATACTGTGGTCAGTTAATAGGAACAGTTTTAGTTCTTCCTTTTTGATTTGGTTGCCTTTTATTTCTTTTTATTACCTAATTGCTCTGGCTAGGATGAATAGAAGTGGTGAGAATGAGTGGGCCTCCTTATATTGCTCCTAATCTTAAAGAAAAAAACTCTCAATTGAGTATGACATTAGCTAAGTTGATTTAGGCATATAGATTGCTTATATGTAGGTCTGTAATAATGCATGTGTTTTAGAAAATTGGGTAAGTGGTAGTTTTCACATATAAAATAATGGGAAATAGTCTCTTGTTAAACCTCTTCCCAGAACTTTTAATTTTCAGATATGATTTTCTGACCTAAATTGAGATGCATTGCAGTATGTATGACACACTTTGTAATACTTTTTATAGTCTTGTCTGTCTGCTCATAACTTTGAATTCACACTCTTCAGCTAGATTCCCAAGCCCTTTACATTGTGCTGGATGCTTGCCACTCCAGCTTCATCACCGTCCACTCCTGCCTCAACAGGGCGAGCCTGCCTTGCTCTTTCATGCCTCCATGCATGTGTGCGTGACAATCTCTCTGTCTGGATATTTTTCAAAAAAGCTCAAACATCATTTCTGCATGTAGCTGCTCTGGCTTCCCCAGCTCTCTGTTCCCATAATACCCTTCCACGCATCTGCCATAGAAGACAATAGGATATTTAAATTGGGGTTAACAACCTATTTCCTACACTAATCTATAGTCTTCTTAGCCTAAAGAATTGTCTTTCTTATGATGATGATACAGTGGATTTTAAACAAATGTTTACTAATAAGTAAATAAATTAATCCATAACAGTAAAAGAAAACAGATCACTATGGGTTAATGTTTTTAAGGAAATGATTCAAGGACAAAATGGATTTCAAAGATGTAAATGTTAAGAGGAGGAAGTAGCAGAAGTAAAGGCTTAGAAACAGGCAAAAATGATATTGGCTTGAAGAAAAGAAAATAGGAATTCACAAGAGGAGTATGAAAGAAAAAATTGTGACGTAAAAGTGATTGAGAATTTAAAAATTCATCTTTGCTCTAATGTTATGTGACCCAATTGCATACATCTTTAATATTTAACTCCCATGCTTAGTTGGGAAGGTTTTTGGAGTGGAGCATGCACTTCTTCTTGTATACATATCAGATATCAATGAGTCTTTTAGAATGAAATATCCCTCCCCACTCCTCTCCCACCCAAGTACAGCCAAATCCTAATGCACTAGCTTCAGATGCACGTGTTATACTGATATAGTTGACTCTTTAAACAAACAGTAAATAAATCCTTATCCTACTTTGCTTTTGGGGTGGGTTCCTGAAGAAGTCTTATATTGACTTAGAAAATCATGTGAACCCCAACTGTCTAAATGAACTTTCTGCGATAAAGGAGACGTCTTATCGACACCCTGTTATACAGTAGCCACTGTCCACATGTGACTATTGACATTTAAAAGGTATCTAGTGTTACTGAGGAACTGGATTTTTTTATCCTATTTCAGTTTAATTTATACTTTAAATAGCCATCTGAAGCTAGTGTTCACTACATTGGGCTGCAAGTTCTGGGATATTTGTGAGAAACCTAACGTTGCAGCCATGACCCCTACCTCGCCAAGCAGTCCACCTTCCACTCTGACACTTTCCTCCAAGACAGCTGCTTGAGCAAACAGATGCCAAAGCTGGAGTGCTACACTTTTAATTTGCCAGAGAATCGCCAATGGTAGTCTTTCATGGGAATTAAGAGCAAGCTAGGCCATGAAGATATACTCATTCGCGACTGCTACACATGAACAGCCAGCAAAGTTTCTGTATAATCAGTCTATCAAGAAAAGTTATAATTAGAACCTTATTTATTTTCCTTCCTGTGGAACGCTGGGCCCCTTTAACCACATTAACACAATCAGTGCTAAAAGGCAAAGGGAAATTAGCTTTGGCATGCACATCATTCTTTCTGCACCAGGGAGATTTTCAACATAAGTCAAAGTAGCATTCTAGATTTGTGTTAAGGATGTTTCTTGTGATCAGACTGCCCTAAATAATACATGAGCCTACACGTACAAATACATTTCATGTCAGCTGCTGTTTAGAGAGCGTTGCTAACTGCCCCTGGTAATTCCTTCCAGCCCTCCAGGGGTCTTCTTAGGCAGGTTGTGAAGTTTGCTCAGAAGAGCTCTTGTCTAATTTTAAGAGGGAGTCTCTCCAAGCACTGGGTGCCTGGTTTTGTCATTTGCAAATGGGATTATCATGCAAACAGCTAGGGTGTGGTCCATACATTTGCATTTTAATATGCACTCTCTCGACTCTGATACAGGTGTCCCTCCACTGTGTTTGAGAAAAGTGTAGTTGGGCTGTGAAACTCAATAGAGGACCAGAACACAGATCTCAACTAGTAACCTCTACATTCGGTTTCTCTTTTCCTCTTCATAAGGTGGAGGTAAAAGCAAGCACTGACCGCTCTGTGGTTGGAAGCACGTATCTTGTTTTAAAAGTTCTGAGGTTGAGGTAAGCAGCTCGGAATGAAGTGGTTTCCAGCTCTCTGTGTCCTATGTAACATAGCAAGACCTTATTAGATTTGGATTTCTTGGTGGCACATTTTGGGGAAAGTCGCTGGGAACCTGTTCAAGTAAAACCATTTGGAAGTAACTTGCCTTCTGGTCATGTGGTGCCGGGGCCCAGAGCAGGCAGCCCCAAGATATCCGAGAATGGCATAGAGATAAATACAGTTAAACTGAAATCACCTAAAAAGCTGCAGGAGCAGGGATTGCTCTCTGAGGCTCCTCTGTCCCATAAAAGCAGGACGTAAATCTCCAGGATAGAGGACTGAGAGACAAGCTGATCACAAGAGTTATAACTCTTTTATAAAATCCAGAGCTGAAAAGGTGTGTGTATAAAACCAATCGTTTTACTCCTACCCAAGGTCAAACTTTGTTTAGATTCCTCACTAATGAATACCCTAATCTTGATGAGATTCCTTTCTATTGAGCACTTGCTTTGTCCTGCCAATTTCTCACCCATGCATTGTTTCTTTGTCTGAAATATGTGAAAAGGACCTCATTCCATTATTTCTTTGAGCCTCATTTTCTGATGTGAGCATCATATTGGGCTTCTCCTGTGTGCACATATTAAATTGGTTTCTTTCTCCTGTTAATATAGACTTATACCAGTTTCATTATTCTATTATTGGCCCAGCCATAAGAACTAAAGAAGAGTAGATGAGGGGAATTCTCCCCGTCCCAGCAATTAGTGATAGCAGTGACTACTTCACATCTTTAAGCATAAAAATAAAGAGCCAACCCACCTGCAAAGAGAGACTTGCTGTGACTCCCTGCATGTGTTGTGCTGAAATGGTCCAGGGTAGCAGCCTAGGTGGAAGGATACTTAAAGGATGCTTTGACTTGTTTTCAAGGGGCCAGAATCTGACAGATGTGCTACAAATGTCACATATAAACTCCTACAAGTACATATAATGTTTCAGTAAGTGGAATCCTTTTTCTCCAGTTTAAGTTCCTGGGGTCAATTTCCTCCCCATCCCCTTGCCTTTCTCCTCCCTTGCCTTATTTAGAAAATGACCATCAGAATTAACGGAAGATGTTCATATTCATACTCTACATTGGACAGTCTCTTAAAAAACTATTGTGAAATAATTCATAATATCCCCACTTTGTAAAGCAGCAAACTGAGGTTTAGAGCAGTTACTTGACTTGCTCACAGTGAAGCAACTGCTACATGGGAGACTGTACCAGACCCCATTATGTGAAACTTCAGATTCCTCATTTTTTTATGCCTTGATCTATATTATATTATTTAAAAATTGAACTCATAGATATCTTTTGAAGTACTTGGCTAAAAATCAAATGTTCCTGTTTTGTTTGTTTTTAATGTCTACCTGAACTATTACATAGCTATTTCTCTGGTCTTTTTACTGGGAATGCCCTTCTACAATTTAATCTGCTAGTGATTGCCTCCTTTTCCTTCTTACGTCACTAAATTGCCATTTCCCACCGATAGGCACTGGACCACATATCATTCCCACCAGCCATGTGCCAGGATACCCATTTCTGAGTAAGCTCAACAGCGGTGTTGGAATTTTGTCAGTGGAATAGGTGTGACATGCAGAAACAATTCAATCATTATGAATTCATCAGATGTTTTATGAAACAATTATTTCTTTAATATTGATCCTGTATTGGGACCTGTTTTCGGAGATATGAGCTATACTTCTGTTTTTATTGAGGTGGTTATTGACTCCAAGAAGGAACTAGCAGTTAGTTCTCAAAAAAGGAATGATAGTAAAATATGAACTTTAAAATGGTGTTTCTGAAATATAGTTGTTTTTTTTTTATTACAGACATTCAAATTTAATGAAATTCTAGAAAAGAAGCACTACAAAACAGAAAATCACTTTAACTCTAACTGACTTATGCCAATTCAAGGTGAATTTGCCATAAGCAAGAGTCACATATTTACATCCACAGCCTTTGTTTTGTCTTCTTGTGTTATTCCACGAGAAGCTAATTTTTTACTTTTTTATTTTTGATTTTGTTGTTAGATTATTTTTTGGTCATACACATGAATGCAAGTGAAAGCATAATCATATAATATGCCATGTCATTTCTGCATCTCTAATGTTTTATTTTATTTTATTTTTTTCCATTGTCATTTACCCCTCCTATACCTTCTTCCATCTCCATCCATCGCCCCCGCCGCCTGTGAGTCACCACACTATTTCCATGTCCATGAGTTCTTTCTCTTTTTTCTTCTTTTTTTGTTCAATCCCACACCCCAGCTCCCCCGACCCTGCCACATCAGAGATGCCTACCTGCTCTCTATCTATGAGTCTGTCTCTATTGTAATGACCTGCTGAGTTTGATTTTGAGGTAATAGCACAGCAAACAAATTTCCTTCTGCGGTTTTGACAGGGCATATTCACCGGGTATTGTAGGAGACAAGATTACCATGTATTGGCATCATTACACTCAGAAAGAGTTGTCGCAGCTGCTGTGAAATCCTCATTGATTTTCATGCAGGATAACCCTTTGGAGAGTGAGATAAAAATGCCCAAATTGGTGAGGTGAAGCAGTTGTTTATGAAGAAAAACTGCCAATGTGACGCTGCCATCGTGCGTGCTAACCCCAAGTCTTACCCTGATTTGCCTTTGCTCTCTTGATTTGTTGTTACCTGTTCAGTCTTGTTTGAGAGTCTCTTGTGCATCTTTAAAAATATTTTTTTTAATTATATTCAACAGACCAAAACTTCTTTTCTCATTATACTGGGTAAGCAGCAAAAGAGAGAATTCAATAATAGTGGCATATTCTATCAAGTATACATTTTTTCCTTCAGAAAATGTTAGATATTGCCATTAAAAGACAACTGTTGTGTTGACTTTTCCTAACAAAGTGTCTCTATCACTCAATGAGCAGTTTGCAAACGAAAACAGAGAGCAGTCCCGCCTGCTCTTGAACCTCTCAAGTTTCTCCTCTAGGTTTCTTTCTCTTAGCTTACTCCTGTTCTCAGTGGACAACCTCGTTCATTTTCCTGTCAATGAGCCTATGTATACCCAAGACTTAAGTATATCCAACCGAAGCCTGTCAGACCTCTGTGGATCCTACTGTCTTGGTTTTAATATCCCTTGGACATCTCATCAAACTGGACACATCGCCTCCTTTAACCTGTCCCCTTCCTCCATATTCACCAGCACGCGTGGGTTCGCTCAGTGATCTCTATATCAGTGAGTGCTGACACCATCCGCCGGAAATCACATTTTCAAAGGAGCTATTCAGTTGTCTTGAAAAGGTGAGAGTAAGTGGGGGTTTTTTGTTTGTATGTTTTTGTTGTTATTGTTGTCGTTTTCTCTCCCAGAGGGGGAAAGAAAATTAAACGTTTTCTTTTCTTGGGGGGCAAGGAGACAGACAAAATTAAAATTTTCTCCATCTGGGTTAGTATTTAAATTATATATTGAATACACAGTTATCAACAAAGTGCCATGAGAGGACAGGGAAATCAGGAGGTAATTTTGTGTGGGAATAAAAGGAAATAATGAACCCAGGCCTTTGTGGAAGAGAAAGCTTTCTAGGAGGTAGAGATGGAGGGAACGCACTGAGGAAAAACAAGACAGAGGTCTGAGGGATTTCAATGTGGTTCATGTAAAGCAGAACGAAGCTCCCCAGGGGCCAAAGGCTCAAGCAAACACAAGTCATTTTGCAGGATCCTGCTTATTTCCCTGCAGATCTTTGATGACACTTAATTGTTTGATTCCATTGGGGGTTATGAGGATGAGGCCTTTCCCTGGCCTGCCTTTCCATTCTTCTTGATGAGTATGTTGCTCCCGGAGAAGCACCCACAAGTCCCTTTGTGAGCACCTTGGACAATTGTTTTTTTTTCCAATTTTTTTGGGTGGCCTTGGGTTCTCGTCTTTTATTTAAACCCATCTGGGTTATCCCACCTGAGCTGTACACTGTGTGTACATTTAAATGTATTGTATACCAAAGGTAATAAGTTGCATCTTTATTCTGGAGGCATCTCTGCTTTGTTAAAAAAAGGAAAAAAAAGGAGCAGTAAACAAGGAAAAGCAAGACAGCAGAGCGCAGAAATAACGTATCCAGTTACCAATCAGGATATTGGTGAATGGAAGCCAGAGTCACCATGAACCAGGCCAAGGAGGATCAGTCCATCACAGAGGAGCAGGACTAAGGTAGTGGGAGGGGGACCCCAGGAATAAAGTAATTGATAGGTTACTGAGGTATTGAGTGTTTGGTAAAAATATTTCTTGCTGTTTGACAGATATGTTACAATGTTCAGGAAAAATGTTAAGGACATGGAAATTTAAACAACAAGTGAATGTTATTATTTTTTATAATACATTTTTATTGATTTCAGAGAGTAAAGGACACAGAGAGAGAGATAGAAACATCAGTGATAAGAGAATCATTGGCCGCTTCCTGCACACCCTACACCAGAAATTGAGCCCACAACCCGGGCATGTGCCCTGACCAAGAATCAAACCAGGACCTCCTGGTTCATAGGTCAATGCTCAACCACTGAGCCATGCCAGCTGGGCTGAATGTTATTTTTAAAGCATTAAAAAAATTTTTTTTGAGGAATAATATGTATACAGATTTGCATGTGTTGAAAATACATACAGTCATGTGATCATTATTACAAGATCTAGAATGGTTCTCTCATCCACCAAATTTCCTTATTATCCTGATGGTTGATTTCTCTCCTACTCCCAGCTCCAGGCACCCACTGACTTTGTTGTCTCCACAGTTCTGGTTTTTCCAAATGTTATGTAAATGGATTCATACAGTCTGTAGCTTTTCAAGTCTAGCTTTTTAAAACTTAGTTTAGTGCATTGTGATTCATTCATGTTGTTGCATATATATAAGTAGTTTAATTTTTCCTTTTGTTTCTTTTTATTGCTGAGTAATATTTCATTTTATGAGTTTATCACAGTGTGATTACCATGAACCAAATGAAGGGTATTTAATTTTCCCCCATTTTAGAAGATTACAAATAAGGTTTAATGTACTATTAAGTCTTTAAAAAGAAAAAAAAAAAACCTTAAAAAAAAAAAATCATGATACATTATTTGGTAAACAATATACAGATAGTTTGGATAATGCAAATTCTGTCACTCCAGCCAAAGGTTGGCATTTCTTTAAGATAATGGGGTAGGAAAAGAAGAGGTTATTTAAGAGAATTTAATCAACTTCCACCAGAAGTCATAGATGGTCTCTAAAGTAGATAAATGAAGGAATAAGAATGGAGCACTGATATTTGTAAATATGAAGAAAAATACCAGAAAAAAATCATTTAAATGATTTGAAAATTGCTTCCTCTGGAGAACTGAGAAGGCTGGATCAGGAAACCACAAGTTTTTTTATAATGTTGCCTTTGTTTCCTTAAAGGCCAATTAACTCCATTTAAACTTTGGCTATGTGCATCTATTAATTTGATAGAAATAAAATAACAAATGGTCCTTGAGTTTTTTTTCAGTGTGCTTAAAGTAGGTCTTTATGTGATCACATTCCCAAACTTGCTTTCTGCTCCTTGGACCTACCTGTCCCTCTACTTTCTTTCCATGTTCTTTAAAAGCCCTCTTCCTTTTTGGTAAAAGAGCTATGGACCTGCCTCTTTCTCGAAATTATCATCTTTTTAAAAAATATTTTTATTGAAGGTAGAGGGAGAGAGATAGAAATATCAGTAATGAGACAGAATCCATGTGCCCTGACCAGGATTCTAACCCGGCAGCACCTCAGTGCATGGGAGGACACCCAAACAATTGATCCACACCAGTCAGGGTGATTTTTTTTTAATATTACCTGAGGACTTTCTTTTTTTTTGTTTTTTGTTTTTTTCATTGATTCCTGAAAGAGAAGAAGGGATGGAGAGAGGGAGAGAGAAACATCAATATGAGAAACATGGATTAGTTGCCTCAGGCACTCACTGTGACCTGAGATTGAACCAGCAACCCTTTGGTGTGCAGGACAATGCTCTAACCATTAAGCAACACTAGCTAGGACACCTATCCAATATAATAAAAACCTAATACACTAAGAGTCCAGTTGTCAGGTCAGCCATTCAACCGATCAAAGTGCAATATACTAATGATATGCTAAGGTCACTCAATCGCTCGCTATGACGTGCTCTGACCACCAGGGGCAGATAGTAGACCTGTCAACCAGTTGCTATGACATGCACTGACCACCAGGGGGGAGATGCTCTGACTGGTAGGTTAGCTTGCTGCTGGGGTCTGGCTGATTGGGACTGAGCAAGATGGGACAGACATGCCCTGGAGCCCTCCCGTGGTCCCTCCCTGGCTGGTCAACCTCCTGCATCCCTCCCCAACCCCAATCATGCATGGGTGGGGTCCCTCGGCCTGGCCTGCGCCCTCTCACAATCTGGGCTGAGGAACCCGCCCCCCTCACCCCCCTCCGGGTGCATAAATTTTGTGCACGAGGCCTCTAGTTTTTTGTTTTTTTTAATAATAGGCTATTTATAGTAGGCAATATAGTCTAAAATACTTTTTTCTTTAGAATGACCAGAATTTAAAATAGCATTCTTATGTGGTAACTAGAGAAGGATGAAGTTGAAAAACCCTTTAGAGAACATGCCATCTAGAGACTGGAAATACATAGAATTTATACCTTTACATCCTCATTCAAGGCCCATAGATGCTTGCTTTTTTGTTTTCATAGCATCTTTGCACTGGGAGGTACATCATATATACTATGCTATGTCTGATTTGATCCGATACAATGTCCTCATTTTATTATGGAGAATTAGGTGATAGGTTGACACAAGATAAAAAACAGACACACATACTAAATTTATAGGTTTTATCCCTTTGTTTTAAAACAGATATCTACTATCAGCTTGTAAGTGAAATCCTGTTTAAAAATAATTTCATCCCTATTTTGTCTATATTTTCAGCATACTCTTTTACAGGTGGTTCAATGATAGTAAGTGACTTAGGAATGACAGTGGGTAAATTCATGAGGAAGAAACAGGTCCAGGTGAAATATTTCTCATGGAATTAAGTGGCAGACAGGTGTAAGATATTAATAACACCAAGAATTTAAATAACAACTGAGTACAAACTGAGAAAACGAAGGTAATCTAGAAATAGGGAAATAGATAAACCAGCAAAAAAGAACCCATTAATGCTACAAATTTAGTGATAATTTATACTCAATATAGAAATGTGGACTAGTAGCATGTCTCTTAAGTAGTTTCCGTCACTTATCCCCTTTTTACACTGGTAGTTCCAAAATTATGCACACTATTCCCTTATCATAGATGATAATGGGGTTAAAAGCACATGAACTGGTAAGATCTAAAATCTCTCAGACATCTGATTATGTAAACTAATTTTATTGATCTAATTCTACTAGAATATTCTTGTGCACTGCCTCTTACTTCTGAACAATAAATGTGAGTTTACAGTTAGAATCAATTCTACATTTAGAAAAAGCATTGCAGATTGAAACAATGTATCTGTTTTTTTAATAGAAACACAAACTAAGGTACCATTCTAGGCCAAAGAAATAATGTCAAATTATTTTAGGGATGAATTTAATTAACTAATATGTACAGCAAAATATTCAAGTAGGTTCTTTAAAGTAAATGATAATCCACAAAACTAGGCAATATGACAATCAATCACTACAGTTATATTCAATATCATTTATCTTTTAACTCCTCTCTTGTTTTATGGAAATAGACAAGCTGTTAATTAGTGTAAAGAAGTCAGAGAATTTTCTCAGGGGAGCATTTAAGCAGCATGTTTTAGGAGATTTGGAGTAAGACTTTCGAGTCAGTTACAGCTATGAATCCAATAAAAAGCTGTAGGCTTTTATGTTCTCATTTCCATTTTGTTCTCTCTTGGTAGTATAGATATCAAGCTGTTGCTCTGTTATATTTAAATTTAGGATCCATTTCTTTAAAATGACATGGGAGCCATATATTCCCTTATATAAAGTTCCTATAGGTAATACATAGGTTATCATTAGTAGAAAGCTCACGGTACATGCAAATGGTTATAAGTAAGGGACTACTCCTTCTAAAGGAACATTATTGCACTGAAATGACCTTGTAATTTATTGGTGTCCACTTGTCTTTGTTAGGGTTCTCATACTCATCTTTCGGAGAGGAGGACGCAGGGAGCATGGTGACTTTAGAACAACTGCAGGAAGTGACGCAGCCCCAGATACAAATAGATCTGGGTCCCATCTACAATCTGGTTGGCTGCTCATCAAGGAATCTTGTTCAAAGAGTGGCCACTTCCCCTGAGTCTAGCTTGTGCATCTCGACTATGTTGATCCAAAGTGAGAAAAAAGCATTCCTAACAGAAAATTGCCACTGAATGTGTGGGCAAAGTGCTGGGAGCCAAGATACAGACTGGAGAATGCAGATCAAACTCCCAGTGCAGACGTCCATTAAGCCTCATTAAGTCTCAGTTTACCAGACCCCGAGGTGGCTGTGTTACATCGAAGTTGCCTGGGAATAATATAAATAAAAATTGTGAAATTTGAAGCTAAATGTTTCTAGGCTTAGTTCTGACACATTCTTTATTGGTGAATTCTGTGAACACACCATTTTCCCTGTCTCAAACAACACTGACTATGGGGTACAGCTAGCTAGGTGCCAATGAAATATTTCAAAAATGGCTTTCAACTTGTGCTTAGAAAGCCACCTTTGTCAGTTCTGTGACCTGGCACAAAAATTGCTTCAGTGAAGCAAGTTCCCACTCCAGCTTCTTCCTTCGGCCCCACTGTGGAAGGAAAGACAAATCAAGCCTGAACACACTGATTTTTTTTTCCACTCAACCCAAACAATATTGTTTTCAAGCTATGGAGCCATGCATAGGATAAGTTATTTACATGCATCTTAGAAGGCTAGAGAGTAGATTGTCACTGTCACATTTTAAGTCTCAGCAGTAAAATTATTTTTAAAATTTTCCTAAATGAAAAGCTTGAAAGAAAGTTAAGTGTAAATGTATGGCAAGGCAGCAGAGCCTTCAAAAGCAGGCTGGTGAACAGTAAGGTTTCCATAGCAACATCTTCTTGTCCAGAATGTTTCTTCTTTTTTCCTAATTTATCTACCATGAGATATTACTCTTTATTTTGACCTGTAGACCCCAAATGATACTTATTATATGCACAATGGAATTATAATTGGAAATTCTCTGATTTATTAGTATGATTTCTTACAGTCTATTTTAGATTATTGATATTTGCCTATGTTACATACCCAGCAATATGCTATGGATGTTATTGTATAAAACCTGCATATTAAATAGTTTCTGGTAAACATACTTTTGATAGACAAGAGGAGATAATAAAATTAGGTAAGTTTTAAATATACTTCCCTATTAGTTCAGCTATTTTAAACTACTCAACTTTAACTTGGAGCATTTGTTTGAATATAACAGTTTCTTGCCTTTGGATATAAGCCTTGTATTTTGCAGAGAAGTTTGAGGTGAGAACCAAAAGATGTCACTTACTTACAAAAACATTTTCGCCAGTTGTGATGTGGTATCTTTTGCTGATGGCTCTTGGCTCTGTACACAGTCTTAGCCCACCAGCAAACATGGAGTACCTGTGACAAAGTGCCTCACAGGTGCTAGTGAGGACTCTAAGAAATATTTGCAGGGGCCATTACCTCAGTTAGTAAACCATCTAGTTGGAAGGAGAGAGAAAAATAGGACTAACAATAATAGAGAAGTAAAAAAATTGTGACTCTAAACAGCCATAGCTAATGTTTATTGTTTACCTATGTCACATATTGTTCTAAGAGCTTTATGTGCGCTATATTGATTATTAGTATTCTCATTAGGTTGCATCAAGTGACAAAGATAGGATTTTTAAAAAAATATTTTTTATTTATTTCAAAGAAGAAGGAAGGAAGGGGGGGGGGAAGGATGAGAATGATGAGGGAGAATCATTTGGGAACTGAACCATGACCTCCTGGTTGGTTCATAGGTCAATGCTCAACCACTGAGCCATGCTGGCAAGATAACAAAGATAGGATTTGAATTTATCTCACTGTAAAACTTCTAGTTTTAAGCCTAGTTTTCTGCCAGTGATTGTTACAGATGTTCAGAAGTGAGTCCTTTCATTTTCTACCAAGGAGAACAGAGCTTTCACAGAAGAGGTGGGTCTGGGGCAAAGACTTGGAGGGTGTGCTGTAGATGTCCTTACCTAAAAAAGACAAGAAGATTTTTTGAGAGCTGAGAGAAAAAATGGAATTGTGACTAAAGACATGTGAGTGCAAGGCAAAAATTCCTATGTAGAAAACCTGAATGAGAATGTAGACTGGTATCAGATGGGGAAGGGACAAGGAGTCTGAAATGCATTCTGTAGACATAGATATGTGAGTAACATATTTAGTAATTTGAAGACATGTTGGAAACAAAATTCGAACAAGCATACAGAAAATCAGAGTGGAGGTGCTAAAGGCAAGAGGCCATGAGAAGTAAGACAAGAGCTGGAACAGAGAGGCAGGGAAGAATGTGAAAGTTCATGGTTGCATTCAAAGAGATAATGAAGAAGTAAATAAATAAAGTAAAAGCCCACCAATCTTCTTCCACTGGACATTTCATTTAATGATCTCATACTGTGAGATCCTATATAATAAAAGGTTAATATGCAAATAGACCAAACGGCAGAATAACCAAGCAACCAGTCGCTATGACTGATGTGTGCTGACCACCAGGGACGTGGTGGACATTGGCCATAGCAGGATGGTGGAGCAGGTGAATAGGGGCGCCAGACCAAGGCAGGGTGCTAGTCACTGTCATCCAGGTGATGAAAATTCTTTGCTCCCCCATGCCACAGTCCTATCCAGCAATCTCACCTGTTGCTGGCATCAGCCCCACTTGCACCTGCTGTCAGCACCAGAGCTACCTCTTGCACCTGCTGCTGGTGCCCGGTGCTGGCCCCAATTGCTTGGTGCCGTCAGTGGGTACAAACAGTGGCTGCTGGCCCCAATCGTCCCTCAGGGCTTCTTCAACTCCCCCTGCTCCTGAAGGCAATCAGGGCTGGCAGCCACCTCTTGCACCCACTGCCGGTGCCAGCCCCACTTTTGCCCACAGCTGGTGCCAGAGCCACCACTCACACCTACTACCAGAGGCTGGTGTCAGTCCCGATTGCTCACTGCTGTCCGTGGGTGCGAGCGGTGGCTGCTGGCCCCAATCATCCCTGAGGGCTTCTCCACCTCCCCCTGATCCTGAGAGGCGATTGGGGCAGCAGCCACTGCTTTGCACCCACTGATGGCACTGGCCCTACTTGCACCTGCTACTGGCACCAGCCCCAATTGCTCCACGCCCTCAGCGGGTGCGAGCAGGGCCAGCACTGTCAGCACATGGGAGCTATAGTGGGAGCAGGGCTGCCAGCAATCAGGGGATAGGGGCAGCAGTGGGAGGGGCTGGATGGGGCGTGGAGAATGGGCTGAGACCCACCCCCATGCCTACTGCAGCCTTGTGGCCCACAATTCCTTTCAAAGTGCACAAATTCGTGCACTGGGCCCCTAGTATGTAATAAAACTAGTGGAATCTTATTAATTGAGCTGAGTGAAGGGAAAGGGTAAGTAGAAGGCTATTCTTTAAAAAGGCATAAATTAGACAGTGATGTACAATAACAAGCATTCATTTCAATGATATATATGACACGGAACAGATCCTTGCCTGATCAGGTCCTCAGGTCACTTGTTTTAATGACTAGATAAGGAAAACTTGTAAATTGCTACTTCTCTAATGCATTGAAATACTTGAAGATGTCTTATTTTAATATGACCCTTACTCATATTAAACAATTCACCTTCACTTTGAAGAAATGCTAATGAATTCAAGGTAAATTTTAGCCAAGCTCTACCACATGTCATCTTCTGCCATTCAGTAATTGTTGAGCTTTTTATATTTTTTCTTTTTCTTTTAAATCTTTATTTTGAAAGTGTTACATATGTCCCCTTTCCCCCACATTGATCTCTTCTAGCTCTCCTTCACCCCCACTCCAACCCCAGGCCTTCACCACTCTGTTGTCTGTGTCCATGGGTTATGCATATATGCATACAAGTTCTTTGGTTGATCTCTTCCCTCCCACCCTCCCGTCCCCTCCTTCCCTCTGAGATTCCAGTCTGTTCCATGCTTGTATGTCTCTGGATCTATTTTGGTCATTAGTTTATTTTGTTTATTAGATTCCACATACGAGTGAGATTATGTAATACTTATTTTTTTCTGACTGGCTTATTTCACTTAGCATAATAATCTCCAGGTCCCTCCATGCTGTCACAAAGGGTAAGAGATCCTTCTTTTTGACTGCTGAATAGTATTCCATGGTATAAATGTACCACCATTTTTCATATCCACTCATCTACTTGGGCTGTTTCCAGATCTTAGCTATTGTAAATTGCACTGCTATGAACATAGGGGTGCATGCATTCTTTCTGATTGGTATTTTGGCTCTCTTAGGATATATTCCTAGGAGTGTGATCACTGGGTCAAATGGCAGTTCCGTATTTAATTTTTTGAGTAAACTCCTTATTGTTTTCCATAATGGCTGCACCAGTCTGCATTCCCACCAGCAGTGTACTAGGGTTCCCTTTTTTCCACATCTTCGCCAGCACTTGTCATTTGTTGATTTATTGATGGTAACCATTCTAAAAGGTTATACCATTCTAAGGTGATACTTCAATTGTCATTTTAACTTACATCTCTGATGATCAGTGACTTTGAGCATTTTTCATATGGCTCTTGGCCATCTGTATGTCCTCTTTGGAGAAGTGTCTATTTAGGTTCTTTTCTCATTTTATACTTGGATGGTTAGTCTTCCTTTTCTTAAGTTGTGTGAGTCCCTTATATATTTTAGATACTAAACCTTTATCAGATGTATCAAATATGTTGTCCCATATAGTGGGCTGCCTTTTTTAAATGCATGACAGAAACAAGGTCTGAATTATCCCTATCTACATGTCTGATTGAAAACTATTATTTTAAGAGAATTCTGGAGCTCATTCAACTTCTTAAAGTGGTTCCTGGCTTAAATTGTGGAGAGACACTAAGACTCACTTCCTGTTAAAGACAGTTTTTTTATGTGAATGAAACACGTTATTCTTTAATGAGATGGAGACTGGATTTACCTTTTCAAAAGGTGAAAGCACTAGTATGGTTAATACAGGCATATTGTTGACACTTTCATGGGAATTTGAAAGAGAAGATTTACTTTTGCCTCAGGCAAACAGGCTGATAGAAATTCTTGGTTGTGTTGGGTCAGTAAACCTAAGGAATGGGAGGATAACTTGAAAGAAATTTGGTAGATTAATGCGCTCTGTGGGATAGTGTGTGAATGACCTTGAACTTACTTTGTTGGAAGGAGAGTTGGTGGGAGGAAGCCTTTCCCCAATGAAGAGAAATAAGCAAACATCTATTATCCTTTAGAGAAGAAGAAAGCTGTCAAGCTAAGGAATAATGTAATTTCTTAGAGATATGGCCAGTGTGATTTGCAATTATTTGAAAAGAAGAAATTACAGTTAGAGCATCTGTTATTTATGCTTAACAAGAAAAACTTCTTCTTGTGAGAAGTTTTGACATTGTTTTAAAAGTCATTTTGCCTTATCCAGAAGGCTAATCAGATATATGATTGCCACATTATAGGGCTCTGCAGAGAGGCATAAAAGCTCAAAGGTGAGCTTGTCAACCCTGTAAGTCAGGATAAAAATGTGTTTTAATTCTTAGCTGTACTCGTTAGACTGAGTGCCTCAGAGGGGAAGGGAGATTGCTTTGACAGGTTCAGAAATGTTGCTTCAACTTGGGGAGTTATATGCTTCAAATAAAGCTGGGTTCCTTATACAACAGCAAACCCTGTGAACTCAGGCAGGATTCTTATGTCAGTTACATGCTAATTATTCTACTTCCTATACCAGTAAGGCATGTGTGTAAGCAATTTTTAAAAAGCCTCTAATCATAATCTCTCTATATAAAAGCCCAAGTGACTGAATGACCAAATTACCAGTCGACCAGTCGCTATGATACGCACTGACCACCAGGGGACAGACGCTCAATGCAGGAGCTGCCCCCTGGTAGTCAGTGCACTCCCACAGCTGGAGTGTTGCTCAGCTGACCCACAGGCACCAGACACCAGGCTCACAGATGGCAAGTGCAGCTGCATCGGCATGAGCCTCTTCCGCCTCTGAGGCAGCACTACCAAGCAGCACCAGTGGCAGGTTCAGCGGGGCCAGGATGTGTGGGAGCAGTGAGGCGACTGGCCCAAGCTCGGGCTCCTCCCCAGCCGCCTGCTGCTTCACGCACTACTACATCCCTCAGTGGGTGTCAGACCGAAACTGGCAGTCCGACATCCCCCACGGGGTCCTGGATTGCAAAAGGCCACAGGCCAGGCTGAGGGACCCCACTGGTGCACGAATCAATGCACTGGGCCTCTAGTGTCTTAAATAAATAAGGATTCTACTTTTTCTCTTATAACAACTCCAAAGATATGAGTTTCAGATCTGGTGTAGCTGCTCATTATATCTTCCTGCTCCGGCATCCTTAGTTTGTGGATTTCATTTTCATGATCACAAGAGAGTTGCTGAATCTCTAGACATTGCATCTTTACTCTGTGCAGGAAGAGGAAGGGCAAAGTGACAAAAGAGGGCTGATTGTCTCTGTTGTAAAAATCAGTACTGGAAATTTGATCCAGAAAATTTCTACTTACATCTAACTAGCCAGAACCGGGTCACAAGGAAATCCCTACCTTCATGAGAAATCAACAAAGTAAATTTTTTAATTAAAATTTTTAATTTCTTTTTTTTTAATTTTTAATTTCTTAAAAAGTAGATTACCACATTACAAAATCATAGTATTGCTGGTAAGGAAGGAGAAGAGAATGGATATTGGGTGCCCAGAACATGTGTTCTGTTACTGCATCATTCCAGTTTCTTATAGTTTGGCTGCATTGTTACTCATTTTTCCTGCTTATGTTCAGAGTACGATAATTAATCTCACTTCACACAAAACAGAGATTGAAGAAACTCTATTGCCGACATGCATAACAAAAAGAAACAACACCACAGGGACTTAATAAAAAAAAGGCTGATAAGAATTGTCTGAGAAGAACTATTTGTAAAAGGTTTTGTGCAGAAGCAGTTTTCCAGTCGACACAGGCTTTCTAGAGCCAACATGCAGGCAGAAACTTGGGTGAAACATGAAAAATGATTCAGTGTACAGGTAATAGAAATGCTAAACTACTCTAATATATTTAGCCAAAAGCAAGAGGTGAGAGGCACTGACCTAAAAACAAGGATTACCCAGGAGGTAAAAGAAGAGTGACAAGTAGAAGAGCTGTAGAAATAAAGTGAAATGGTCAGGAAGAAGGGTTATTTCCTCCAGAACTCTGCCTATGGATGAAAAAGAAAAAGAACAGGAGAAATATTAAATATTAAAGCATAGACTATCAATATATGCAAAAATGACCTCATAAGTCTAAAGTGAAAATATCTTTCTATTTCTATAGGGGTTTGTGGAATTGCTTTCCATTGAAATGACATCAGGGTTTGAGTACTGCCTGTAACAAGCAGCAAGCAATGATAAGCTCCTATGAAAAGTGCGCTGGTTCTTTCTTCAGACCTTCAATGGGAAATACATAGTGTCAGGCAGGAGATTTTGATTTTTTTGTTTTTAATCTTGATGTGTAAGTTCTACAAGCAGGCTTCTGCTCTGGTCTGTATTTGAATCTTAGAGCCATAATTAAAGCTTTCTGGATATGTTTCTACACCTGGAAAATGTCCCCTAAGATTATTTAGAGATGAACAGAGGACAAAGGTGAAGGACAGTGAGTCCTGGATTTTTTTTTTTCTGCTTCCTCTCTAGCTCTTTGGATATATGCATAATAAAAAAGATACAGGAAGGAGAAAGGGAAGAGCAAATGATCTTTCCCACAACATTTATTTGGCTTTTTGAATTTGATGATTGGCAAAACACTAGTTCTCTCCCACTCACTCCCATCAGTGATCTTTAAATAGATAATTTTACTGAGCTTCTAGAGATGAGTTGATGAGGTACTTCTCTCAGCATTAAGAGGGAAATGACCAATAAAACTCCCCAGTGAAGAAAACTAGAATGGAAAATATAGTCCCAGGCACTCAGGCTATAGAACTCAGTTTGCAAACTCTACATCTATTGTGAGGGCTTTATTTCTCTATCTTTCCATGGGGCCTACCACCCATCTTTTATTTTCCAGGTTCCTTTGTTCTAAGATGACTGTCCTGTCACTAAAAAGAGAGAGATTAAAAAAAAAAAGAAGGAAGGAAGGAAAGAAAGAAGGAAGGAAGGAAGGAAGGAAGGAAGGAAGGAAGGAAGGAAGGAAGGAAGGAAGGAAGGAAAAGAAGGAGGGGACAGTGATGAAGGAAGGGAGAGAAAGAGAGTAATAGAAAATACTAGTATATCCACCAACCTCACAGCTACCCAAACCACAGACCAATTTCAGGGACACATTTGTCTTTAAACATACTATATTGTCACCAAACATAAGCTGGTACTCAGTTGGCAGTCCTGAGGAGATTTGCTTATGATTGCACTGGAAAAGATAGCTGATGTCCAGGACTCTAAAACAGTAAAAGCTACTTACTTTTTGACACATTTTTTTCTTCAGGCCCTTGACTGACTCCCATCATCAAAGGGGAGAAAAATCAAACAGCATTATCATTTCATTTGAATTTAAGAAACAAGAAAGGAATGTCTTTTTTTTTTTTCTTTTCCTTTTTATTCTTTTTATCAAGTAGACAAGTACACTCAAAAGTAAGAGAAATGGAGTCTGCAAAAGGCTCCAACACTGCAATCTGTGTTAAATTACAGATGATTGGCTTCTCAGAAACCACTGTGATTGAAATTGCACATGCAAACCCACCCACAAAATAACATAATATCCTTCTACTATCCTGTAAAACTGTATATCAGTTTCCCCTAAAATTAGTGACACCCAAAGTGTAAAGGACTGTATTTTGCCATTAATAAGGATTCACAGAGTTTTAATAGCAAACCAAGGTAATAAAATTAATTCATAGCTATAATGGATATTTTTAAAAATGTTATAATTTATGATTAGATTGAAAGTGCTAGGTATTGTGCCCATAGCAGGCAGGAAGGAAGAAGCATCACCTGAAACAATTTCTTCCCAGAGGAATTTTTCTTAATAGTCTTAGGAAATTCAGAGAGGTTATGTTGACTAGATAATGACTAGAATTTTCTTTGTGACTAGAAAACATCTATAGTTTTGCCAATTCTTTTTTTATAATTTGGTTTATGTCTCCTTATTTCCTATAGAGCAATTATTGACTCATTGACTAATCAATTTAGCTAGTAGCTAATTTACAATTCTCATAACAAGTTTGATTGCGTTGCTTTATTAGGATAGCAGAGTTCAGGTTTAAGATGGCTGATTGAGCGCATATTGGTCTTTCTTCCTCTTGAGAACCAACAAAAGAAAACCTCTAAGAAAGTGTCATCCCAAAATAATGAAGGCAGTAACAGTGATGAAATAGCAAAGAATTTCAGTAGATGAGAGATTTTAACACATATCTCAAATATGGAAATTGAATGAAAACTTGTGGAATGATGAAACAGAGCAATAGAATCTTTAGCCTAGATTATTCATGGAGCAGATAAGAAAGCTAATTTCTCCTCTAGTCCTAGACCTCACAGAGCCCTGGCCTCAGTTAGTGTGTAGAACAAAGACCCAGTTTGAAAGGGGGACTGAAAGGAGAGGCATGTATTGCTGAAATTCAATTCAGAAAAAGAAATAAAATATAATGACACAAATTGCTAACATTTTGGAAAATTATATCTAAGAAATATTCCCAAAGAGCATAGCGATGGGAAATATAAGATTAAAGGTACATCTTAATTTTAAAAAGTTACCAAACTAAAAAAAAAAAAAAGAATACAGATAAGAGACATAGAGAATTAGCTCAGGACATCAAACATCTTTCAAATTAGAATTCCACAAAGAGAAAGCATAGAAACTGCAAAGAGGAAATTATCAAAGAAACAAAACAAGAACATCTCCCCAAATTAAAGAGAGATGTCAGTATTTAGGTTAAAGGACTTATTGAATACTGAGAAGATTGAAATAAGGAAGACCAACATCTAAGAAATAATGAGGACATGTTGTAAATGCCCAGGAAAAGAAACTTTTAGGAAAAAGTTTCCAAAGAAGAAAAAAACAAACATATTAAGAAACTACTAGGTGGCGAACCAAGGGAAAAAATCAGAATGGCATCGAATTTTACTTCATGGAATTAGATGCTGAAAGATAGAGCAAGTTAAATGTTTGGAGGGAGATTTAATTTTGATCAAGAACTCTATATTCAGTCAATCATCTCATCAATGGGACTTGGGGGAAAAAAAATAATTTCTACTTGTACTTTTATTTTTACTTCCAATGAACCTTTTATGCTGTCATTTCTTGATGATGAACTCCAGAAAAATGAAGAAGAAAAATTAAAAAGTAGGTAGACATAGACTATAATAAATGGTAAGAGTAGTTCAAGATCCAAATAATAGGAAATAGCAGCTAAATATAATAGAAAAGGAAATCAGTGGTTTTAAGAAGCCTATCTTCTATACGAAGAAATGACAATAGGCTAAAATATATTATTGATGGCTTATCTTTCTTCTCACCCAAAGGAATAAAGAAAGGCCATGTGTTATTTCAATAAATATCAAATAAGGTGTAGAAGAAAATAATTGTCTCAATATAAAGCAAATTCAAGCATGACATGATTTTAAGCAATTGATGGAGCATAATAAAGGAAATTCCATGTAATATTTAGTTTGAGGAGCATTGAGGTTAAAACATTGAGCCCATGGAGAAAGAACAGTTATCATAGACCTCTATTTAGCTCTACAATGAACAACATTCAGATAATCATAATAATACTGTTGATGGTCTATTAATGCTGGTGTTCTTGATCCAGCATCTAAAAGGGTTCAGAAATCTGTAGAAGGGTCTGTGCGTAAATTAATCAAGAGTCCAGAGACAAAACATAATTTTGGAAGGCATTTTGGGGAGTCAGAGAAGACTTAGCTAAAGGAACTAAGTTCTCCTTGTCTTAGGACCACTTGCTTTTTATTCACACAAATTGTCCTAAGGCAAGGTGGAGATATACATATCAAAGGCCAGGAGTTAGTACCCAAATCCATTATCAGATTAGTGAATTACTTCTGGCTGTTCCGATGTTTGGCCAGGAGGAGGCAATAACATGTAGATTAAAATGCCCTTAGCTATCTGGCAACAAGCAATCAATTTAATGCATGCTTTTCAGGTTTGGGGAAATGCACTCAGCCATCTCCAAATGATTCAGCCCTGCTGACATGCTAGAATTGGCTTCCGGCATACAAACTATTAAAAACAATGTATAGATAACCCTCAGAGTATTTTATTGATGTTGCAGAATAGAATGTAAACAGTACTACCAGGTGTCGAAATAAAGATTAATTTTCTAGTGCCAGATGGGGAGGTTAGAGCACAAATTTTTGTACAGACTCAGACCCACAGAGTATGGTAAGAGTAAAACCGAGTTTAGTGCCATCTTTCCTTGTAAGCCACAGTGGGGAAGAGCAAAGGCAGCTTCCCAGACAAAGAGGGGTATTCAGGTTTATAGTTTCTCATCACTCCAGAAAGAGTAATACCCAAGCTGGAGACAGGGTGGAGCGGGATTTTTCCAGACAGCCATAGTGATCAAAACACATGTCCTCCCACAACTTCAGAATAAGAACAAGAATATGCCAAGTACTTGTCCCTGCCTCAAGCTATCCTGAAGGGAGGGGTTTTCTTAGTTGGGTGGAATAAAGAACCCTTTTAAAATAACTGAGGATGGCCAGATGCTTACGTGCTAATCACGTAAACTGTGGTCAGACAAAAATGGGTTAGGTTAGGTTTACAACTGAGTCTCCAACAGACAACAACTGCGTGACATTTCGAGAGCAGATCTCTGGAAACCATTCCCATGCTTATATTCCCAGCACTGATGCCTGCATTCAGACTGAGCTGTGTTAAGTAATAAATCCTACTTTCTAAGGCTTCTGGGCCTTAGGAGATAGCGTAGTGACCACAGAAAGTAAGACTTGTAAGGTTCCCTTTCCCCCCCTTGTTGGACCCTAAATTCTGGAAAAGATAATTACTCCAAGGAGCCCAACCAAAATATCTTGACAATATAAAAATAAAGGTATAGACCACAGAAGCTGGAATGTGTAGGTAGGGCAGACAGTTGAGGTAGAAAGACTGAAGCAATCTTATAAAGTGGCAGTCAAGAGAAATTATCAAACACCAGCGGATCTTGAAACAGAGGTTTGAGTGTATTATTTTGAGTTTCATAAATAATTAACAGACAAACTAAAAATACTGATAAAACTATCAAACTTAGGAAGTGGGTGTACAAGTAGAGGTGGTTTTAGTGCACATTCTGTCATCACAGCAATTCAATAAATAACATCAGAATTAATGAGTTTGTTACATGGCTTCTAAGCGTATCAGTTCGAGCTGGGCGGACGTTCACCAGAACAAATAACGTGTTGGCTTTAGCAGTGGGACTGGGATGGAAGTGGTGGACAGGGGTCTGTTGCTTTTTCTTTTAAGCTTATTTGTGCTATTTTCCTCCTCATCATAAGGATGTATTACTTTAATAAAACCAGGCGTATGTTTAGAAAAGGCAGGAAACAAATTGGACAAGTTGTTTGATAAACATGACTAAAGCAACAGTGTTTGTTTATTTATTTAATTTATGTCCTGAAGCCCACGTATCATCTCTCTGCCTCCTTTTCTTCTTCTCCTACCATATTTCCAAGTCTACTGCTATTCTCCCTCACTCGACTCACAACACACTCTGAAATTCTTTGTGCTACTCCACTAAGCATGTAATAGTCACTGACATGCCTACTGAATCAATCTTGTATTTAATATATTATTTTAATGTATTCCATACTGCACAAGGTGATTGACAGACTAGCTCAATTGTTACTGTTATTTTTGGATAAGAAAACTGATATTCCTTGTCAAATTTTTTTCCAGGAGAGGCTGAACATTTAAGTTATTGCTATCAGTGGAAAGATCATAGGAAAATTAAAAAAAATTTTGAGGGGAAAGATGGGTACTAGTTCCCAGAGAATGGGCGATTCAACAGAAACAATTACTTTCTTGTGAAGGCTCAGAGCCTCCAAAGACAAACCAAGGCTATTTTCAGCAAAGAAAGAATAACCTTGAAATTTGTCGATAAAGTTCTCATGTTCCCAGTTTGCCTCTAGAAAACTATCATTTCATCCTAACTTTTGGCTTTTGATGTTTTAGTACGCAGTAGATGTGTCAAATAACCTTTACTACTACCCTGACTTTTATTGGGGGCACTTTTCTGCAGCATCTCTTCATTTATTTAATAATGTTCCCTGTTGCATTGCCACTACTGGTCTTTGGTGAATTAGATTCTCTTTATTCTGTCTTAGGTCCTGGATCCTCTAATTCTCTAGCTCTTTCAAGTCATTATACTTCTGCTTTCTTGTGAAGAGCCCAATATTCAAGTCACTAAGATGCTGGCATCCTTGAGTACTGATTTACAAAATGATGGCTGTTTCCCTGAACTTGGCTTATGCACAGCTCCAGATTAGCATGGTCCTATCAATCTCTCTGGCTTGGGCTACTCCCTCTGCTTCCTCCCCTGAGTAGCCCCAGTGACTGCATAGGCAGTTACCATGCTCACAAAGCATGACCACCACCTCTGATCTTCTCACAGCTTCTAACACTCCTAGTTGTCTTCTGGTGGCAAGGGCCAGGTTTCAGCAAAGGCTCCAGTGCCGTCTCTGAGGTGGAAGCCAAAGCAGTGTTCTAGTCCAACCAGTGAAGCCCAAGAATCTTTTGGCTTTCTCAGCGGCTGCCTGGAGAAGCCAAGTAAAACAGTCTGGAAGTCGAGGAGAGGAATGCCTTATAAGTAAAATTTGACCAAAGAAAATATGTGGAATCTAATGAACAAAATAAATTGACCAACAAAAATAGATGCAGAGGCCTGGATATATGGAACAGGTTGTCAGCGGAGAGGGGCTGAATAAAGGAAGGTGAAGGGATTAGCAGAACATACATGCAGAGCCCATGGACATAGACAATAGTGAGGTGAGGGCCAAGGGATGAGGGCATGGAGGCTGGATGGAAGTGGGCAAAGGAGGGAACATCTGCAATAGTGTCAACAATACAAATTTAATTTAAAAAAAAAAAGAAATAAAAATCCAACTCTATCCCTGAAAAAATAAAGGAAGGAAGGAAGGAAGGAAGGAAGGAAGGAAGGAAGGAAGGATGGAAGGAAGGAAGGAAGGAAGGGAGGGAGGGAGGGAGGGAGGGAGGGAGGGAGGGGAAGGAAGGGAGGGGAAGGAAGGAAGAGGGAGGGAGGGGAAGGAAGGGAGGGGAAGGAAGGAAGGAAGGAAGGAAGGAAGGAAGGAAGGAAGGAAGGAAGGAAGGAAGGAAGGGAGGGAGGAAGGGAGGAAGGGAGGAAGAAAGGGAAGAAAAGTATCTAGGAGGCTTTTGACATAAATCCAGGGAATGAATGATGAGTAACCAGGTTTATTTCCTTGTAAAGCTGTTGCTGACTTGGTAACACATTCCCTTCTATTTGTTTTCCTTTCTTTCCTGCTTCATTTCTTTTATCTTTTACTCTTGAGAGATACTCTCAATTCCCTGGGATGTTGCTCCCCCAATACAACATTCACATGCAAACTTCATTTCAGGCTCTGTTTTCTAAAAACCTGGGCAATGCATGTGGCACCTCTATCTGGAAAAAATTCCTCAGAATAGGGTTTGCAGTTGGATTGCTCACCTGACAAAGTAACAGTGCCCGCATTGCTGGTGAAAAGACATAGTAATAACCCTTGATGTACACGGTTGTTAAAACTTTCACCCATGATTAGTTGGGTTGAGGGGCTACTGGAAGGTAGAGCATTGAAGGATCAAGTGTTTAATGCACTTGACCAATGTGGGAACAATGGTAATTATATGACTGTGGTTGGGATGGCTGCTTATAATAGCACTGGAGGTCAAATTAAAGCATACTTTGAAAGCCAGAGGTCTCAAATGCAGCTCCAAAAAAGATTCTTATTCCTTGATGCACAGGACATTCTAAACTAAAAACAAGGCTTAGAGTTTGATCACAATGGTGGCAGAGCTGCAAAATGAAGCTGAATGCACACCTTTTGATTGGGAAAGAATGAAACCCTGAAATATGAGATGGGATTCATCAGTTTAAAAACCTGAGAATCTTGAACCTTCAAATTCCACCAAATCTATCTGGCTGGTAGGAACCCCCAGCTTTCATTTGCTAAAGAGGAACGATATTCTCCATATCTCAGTGCCAGGCAATGACCTCAGCTAAATAAGGGTAATGCTTGTTTTCTTTAAGACTTACCCCCATTATCCCTCCTTGCCTCCAGGACAAAAGAAGCACTCTCGTGGGAATAAAGAACATACCCACCAAAAGAATTGTTGGGTATCTGACCCATACGTACTGTCACAAACTGAGGAAATGTGTCTGAGAGTGTATTTTGAGGGTGTTAATTTAGGGAGGTGGGATATAAGATGGGATAGGGGAGAATTGGCATTGGGTAACTCGCTCACACTAATGGTTCAACATTCTAGTAAATATACCTGAAGCTGATCATAATAGTTTTCCTGATGTCTTTTAGATGATTGGATATAACAATGGCCTATGGTAAATGAGGTGAAGATTTTAGAATACATAGCATAGTTTTGAGGGAAGGGTTAGAAGTCACAGAGAGTTGGCAGTGTTCACATGTGTCTGAGAACCACCACCTGCCTGTGTTCCCAGGAAGGATCCAAAAGGCACTGTCTTCACTCTGGCAATAAAAAGGGCATTCTCAGAAGCACTTTGGTAGCTGTTTTCTGAAAGGGCCTACCATGGAACTTGGGTACCAGATATCAATGGGGAAGATAGCACTTGGAAATGGCATGGGCCAGGTGGCAGCATGGAGCCATCAGAGACAAGATACATGCAATTGCCTAAATGGACAGCGAAGCCAGAGTAACAATAGAATGCCTCATTCCAGGGACAAATCTCAAGTCAGCAGTAGAAGAGGGAGATGATAAGGGTCCATTGTTATTCCAGAACCAGTCATCTCAGGGGATCTCATTTGTTTTGCTCATCCTCCTTAAGTCCTTTTGGGATATTGTAACTCTTCACTCTTTGAAGAACTGGATTTGTACTATCCCTGCCAGGGTAGAAGTGAAGGCATCATGTGCTTATGGAAGAGAGAGTGTACATCTGGGTAGTCTGAGAAATGAGTTCTGTCTGATCCAACCTATATATCTCCTGATATAACAAATGGTACTTAGCTCCTGGATCTGAGTGCATTTGCCCTGCTTCTCAGTTGGAGTGGTCCTCCTCAAAATGCTCTTACAGTCTTCATACCCTGGCCATTGCTGTTGTTGCCACATCTTAAATACTGCCAGTTCACTCAGTTTCTCCTGTGGCAAGTTAGCTAGAGTGGGGGGCACGTGGCATCTCCAGTGCCCCAATTCATCCTGCCTATACCTATTGAAACTCTCATTTCCCAGGAGTTACCTGGAGAGTCCAAGTAGAATCTCCAGAAGGGTGAGGAAATTAAAGCCTTGTGGGCTGACCCTTGACTAATGAAAACCAGGGCACAGGAAGGAGCTGTCAGTTAAATATGCTTCCCCTTTCTCTTCTTGGACAGCTCCTCCCAAGAAGCAGTGGCTCCATATGGCCTCTCCTTGTTATTAACATGCGTTTTCTTAGAAAACTGTGGCCAGCTGCTCCATGCAACATGTTTTCTTGTCTTCTTTCCTTGTGCCATGTCCTTTCTCCCCCTCACTTTTTTCCTGGGATTCCACCTTCCCATGAGGCATTAGGATACGAGCCCTGATCCAGGTGCTGCTTTTTAGGAAATCAGGGGTAAGGCAGCTTCTTACATAGGAGAGACATCAAGATCACCACAATAAACATTTTTAATAGAAAAAACAAACAAACTCTCCAACCAAGTGATGTGGCATGTGGGAAGAGGTTAAGGGAGTAAAAATCAGGTAACATTTTGGAAAGATGGGAGGAAAAGTGACATAATCTTTCTCTTTTCTGTCCTTCTCCAAGACATGAGATAGGAAGGCTTGGAGCAGCGTTTGGCAGAGAGAAGACTTTTTCAGTTCTTGGCGAGGCAGCTGAGAGTGAACAGAGGATAGGAGCAGAGCCTTGCAACACTTTTGTTCTATGATCTCATCTTGAAGGAGAGATGGGAAGGGAAGCAAAGTTTTATACTTTCCAGTCTAGACTATAGACATGTAAGCAGACATCCAGGGCTGAAGCTTTGTAACAGTTTCCCCAAACCAGCTATTCCCTGAGTTCTATCAACAAATGGTAACTCTGTTCTTCCTGGTACTTAAGTTGAGACCTGGATATTACCCTTGACACTTCTCTTTGTCTTGGAGTCTCTATTCAAGCTATCAATAAATCCTGTAAAATTCATCTTTATTTTATACTAGAGGTCCGGTGCACGAAATTCTTGCACGGGTGTGTGTGTGTGTGTGTGTGTGTGTGTGTGTGTGTGTGTGTGTCTCAGCCCAGCCTGCACCCTCTTCAATCTGGGACCCCTCAAGGGATGTCTGACTGCCCGTTTAGGCCCGATCCCACCAAGATCGGGCCTAAACGGGCAGTTGGACACCCCTCTCACAATCCAGGACTGCTGGCTCCCAACCACTCACCTGCCTGCCTGTCTATTCAGCCCATAACTGCTTTTGCCTGCTGGCCTGATCACCCCCTAACCACTCCCCTGCCAGCCTGATTGACACCTAACTGCTCCCCTGCAGGCCTGGTTACCCGCAGCTGTCCTCCCTACAGGCCTGGTCCCCTCCAACTTCCCTCCTCTGCAGGCCTGGTTCCCCCCAACTGCCCTCCCAAGCAGGCCTGGTCCCCCCCAACTTCCCTCCCCTGCTGGCCTGGTCACCCCTAACTACTGTCCCCTGCAGGCCTGATTCCCCCCGAGCACCCCAAGTGCCCTCCCCTGCAGGCCTGGGTTCCCTCCAACTGTCTTCCCTTGCAGGCCTGGCATCCCCCAAATGCCCTCCTCTGCCAGCCCAGTCACCCCAACTGCCCTCCCCGGCTGGCCTGATCGCCCACAACTGCCCTTCCCTGCAGGTCATCTTGTGTCCATCTTGTGTCCACATGGGGGCAGCCATCTTTGACCACATGGGGGTGGCCATCTTGTGTGTTGGAGTGATGGTCAATTTGCATATTACTCTTTGATTCCATAGGATTTAGAATTCAACCAATTTAAAATGAAAAAGAGTTTATATCACACTGTTCAAAACTTTACAATGGTTTCAATTCTTTTTTTGTATTGTTTTACTCAGTAATATATCCCCTACATATAATTCTTGGTTCATATTATAAACTTCATAAATATTTTGTGAATGAATTGATATATGTGAAGCCTGTTTTTAAATCTCCAGATATAAAAGGGACATTATCTGAAAGTTTAACTGTGAATTCATGGATATTTGGACCAATGTCTCTGCTGCTGAAAGATTTAAGAATGTTCTAACTTTAGAAATATTAAATAGCTGTCAGTGACATTACCTTGGTAGAGAACAGTCTAAGATGAAAATAAAAATCTTAGTTTCACAAATACAATCTAATTTTTAAGGTGAGATTAACCATGATTAAATTGACCTACTGGGTGAATATTTCCAACATCCCAATCAGCAAAATCTTGTTAGTGACCAAAATGTCTTCCTGTTTAATGCCAGCAGATGATGAGACTTCGTGGCTAAAGTGAAAATAAAAATCTTAAAAAATATCTATTATTAACCTTATTAAGAGAAATTGTGAAAGAACACCCACATCTCCAAGTGATATAGACAAATTTAGTGCCCTAAAAGGAACATGTAACAAAAAAAAAAGGGGGGGGGGGAAAGAGATGGACCCCTTGACATTTAAATAAAAACTGTAACAAATACCTAACGTATGTAAAATATGTTTCCCCTATATTTAAAGATAGCCTTCATTGCGATACCTAACTATTCTGTCATTTAAGAGTGGTTATATCATATGCATGATGTTATATATGCTTAGATCTTTTAAAATTATGTCATCTTAAAATAAAATATTCCACTCCAAAAAATTGAGATTTTAGGCATGTTTGAAGTTAGGACTCTGTGCCAGTGGGTCTGATAGGATGAGGAGTGACAAACCTGGTTTGGGTCTTAGCAAAGCGGGATCTGCAGTCGCCCAGCTGTGGGAGAATGGCACGTCGCTTTTGCTGGGTAAACCTTAACTGAGGGACATGGATGGCACTAGGGGATCTGCAAGGAGTCTCCCAGCTGATATGCTTTATTGATAGATTAAGTTTCTAACAGCCTACATTTTAACCCCACTTAGACATTCCGCTGTCCTTTCAAGCTATCCTTTCCCCAAGCACATATGATCCTCCCCTTGAAACTGCCTCGAATTCCCAAACTGCTCTATTTTTGTTGTGGGCCTCCAGCTCACCAGAGTTAAACACTTGTAATCCTTTTTGACTCTTTGGCTATTACTTAACTTAGTACAGAGTCTGACTGCTACTTGTTTGGGGATACGGCTCAGATTAACCACTTTTTTATATTCTAAAGTCTGTGATTTTGCCAAGGCTTACTTCACCCCCTGGTTTTGTTGCTATGAGAGTTGCCTAACTGGTTTCTTAGACTCTAATACTCTTTTTACTCTGTTCATCCCATATATCACTTCCAAACTAATCTTTGAACACCAGTGCTTTCATTTCAATCACCAGCTTTAGCATGTACCCTGGTTACTCTTTATTGCCTGCTTTTTCCAACACACGCCTATTCTCCAGGGTATGTCTTCTCATTGCCGTTTTCTATCCCTTGGGCTTTCGCCTACCCCCAAACCCCACCCTCACCCTATAAATTGTACTCATCCTATCATCAATACTTTTTATTATTCTTTTCTTATTGTTGTTGTTGTTGTTAATCCTCACCTGAGGATATTTTTTCATTGATTTTTAGAGTGAAGGTGGAGAAGAGGCACACAGAGAAAAATCCATGTGAGAAAGACACATTGATTGGTTGCCTCCCGCATACCCTCAACCAGGCCAGGGATCAAGGCTGCAACCGAGGTATGTGCCCTTGACTGGAATTGAACCGGGAACTCTTTAGTCTTCAGGCCGATGTTCTATCCACTGAGCTTTTTATTTTTTTTTATATGTTTTTTATTGATTTTTAGAGGGAGGGGGAAAAAGAGGGACAGAGATAGAAACACTGATGAGAGAGAAACTTCATCAATCCACTGCCTCCTGCACGCCCCCTACTGCGGGTCAAGCCTGCAACCCTGGGCATGAGCCATGCCTAGGAGTTGAACCTATAACCTCTTGGTTCCTAGGTCATTGTTTAACCAGTGTGCAACACCAGCTGGGCACTTTTAGTTATCTGTAAAAAATGGTTTTGTTCTGATTACAACAGTTATCTATCTGATTATGCAATATTTTAAGATACATAAAATATAAAATAAAATAAAAATTAACTATAGTCTAACATTAAAAAAATGACCATTTTTGGCAAGATCTTTTACTTTGTATTTTTGTGTATGTATATATATAATAACAGCAATAGAATAACATTCATAAGCACTCATTATAAGCCAGGAGCCATCTTTCTCATTTAATACAACTCTATGAAATGGATACATTTAATATCCTTAGATAAACTATATTCTACAGTTAAGTGGCTTGCCCCAATTCACACATTAAACCTTTGCCAGCTGTTTGTGGAGTTTGAGTATTGACCACTATGTAATCCTGCCTACTAAATTCTTCTATAGGCTAAGTGTAGTTGTATATCAAATTAGAGGCCCGGTGTATGAATTGGTGCACCAGTGGGGTCCCTCAGCCTGGACTGTAGGATCAGGCTGAAACCAGCTCTCCAACATCCCCTGAGAGATCCCGGATTGCGAGAGGGCACAGGCCAGGCCAAGGAACCCCACCCCCACCAGTATACAATCGGGGATGGGGAGGGATGTGGGAGGTTGGCCAGCCGGGGAGGAACCGTGGGAGGGCTCCAGGGTGTGTCCTTCCAGTTTCACTCAGTCCCAATCGGCCAGACCCCAGCAGCAAGGTAACCTACCTGTCGGAGCGTCTTCCCCCTGGTGGTCAGTGCACATCATAGCAACTGGTCAACCGGTTTACTCTCTGCCCCTGATTGTCAGTGCATGTCATAGTGACTGGTTGATCAGTCAACTGTCTGCCCCCTGGTGGTCAGTGCATATCATAGTGAGTGGTTGAACCAACTTAGCATATCATTAGCATATTATGCTTTGATTGGTTGAATGGCTGACCAGTGGACCAGACACTTAGTATATTAAGCTTTTATTATATAGGACTAGAGGCCTAGTGCATGAAATACATGCATGGGGGAGGGGTTCCCTCAGCCCAGCCTGCACCCTCTCCAATCTGGGACCCCTTGGGAGATGTCCCTCTCACAATCCAGGACCACTGGCTCCTAACTACTCACCTGCCTGCCTGCCTGATCCCCCTAACCACCTCTGCCTGCCGGCCTGGTTTCCCCTAACTGGCCCCCTGCTGGCTTGGTCACAAACAACTGCCCTCCCTGCTGGCCTGGTCACCTCTATTTGTACCCCCCCCCCACCACCACCAGCCTGGTTGCCCCAAACTGACCCCTCTGCTGGCCTGGTTGCCCCTAACTGCCCCCCCGGCTGGCCTGGTCTCCCCCAACTGCTCCCCTCCCCCGCTGGCCTGGTCGCCCCACACAGCCTGCAGTTCAGTCATTTGGTTGTCTCTCACTAATCATCCTGCTGGCCTTGTTGCCCCACACAGCTTGCTGTTTGGTCATCTGTCCATTTGTTTTGGTCATGACAGCCCCTGGCTTTTTATATATTTGGATTGTTCAATGCTTAATTTTCATATTCCTAAACTGGGATTCACAGTTACCCTTATGTGTTAGATAAAGAAAATTATACTTTTCTCCTATGGGACACTGAAAAGGCTCAGTCGATGTGCAATCTATCTCTGTAATACTATAGCTAAAACAGTAATGAAAGACCTACAGGCTTCAAAAAGTAGACAGTTTTCCACTCATATTTAGAATAATTTTCCTAAACTCTAATTGAAGTTTGGGAGAAATTTTGCTGGAAATTTATAATAGTAATCTCATAGACTTCATAGATAAAATAATTTGGCAACCTGAAGAAAAAGCAAATTGTTATAAAATTAAGTCATCTGAAATCATGTGGTATTCCAGTTCCAAAGAGAGCTGAAAGATAGGTCAACTGTGATAAAATGAGTGATATGATATCTATCATACGATATCTATATATGCATCTTAATTAGTCACGGACTCCAGCAAGCTATAATAGCTATAAAAAGAGATTTTTAAATTTAGCATAGCTCCTACATAAAATAATGTCAGACTCTTTTTGCTTGAGAAAACTTAGTGTGCCTGTGAGTCATCTGAGGCACTTAGTGCAAGTGTAGGTGAGAAGGCACTATTCCAGAGAATTTGGTACAGATCTGGGGTGTATTTTCATCCTGAAAAGAGGCCTTTAGGTAATATCCAAGAATGTGGCATTCAGATCACACTTTAAATACTACGAATATTGGTAAACATAGATTATGCTCTATTCCTATACCAATCTCTAAGATTTTTTTGAAAATAGTATTTTTTCCCATAACAGCTACTACTAGTTTTCCTAGAAAAACTGGTGTAATTCAGGCAGAAGGACTGTGATTGTATGTGTGTATATATATATATATATATATATATATATATATATATATGGTATAGTTGCTGTTTAAAATAGCTTTCAATATTTTTATGTGATTTAGAATTGAAGTAAATTTTACAATGTTCTCATAAATGCACATAAACAAAACAACATTGTGTAAATTTGGTATTATGAAAAAATTTCCTTGTCATTAGAGGAATGACAATATTTCATATTTTCAAGTGCTTTCTAGCAGTAATTTTCATGTGTTACCTTGAAGAAAAATTAACCTGGAAACTTTACTAAAATGCAGATTCTGATTCCATAAGTCTGTGTTGGTGTCTAAGGTTAAAAATTCCTCACAAACCTCCACATTTTGTTCAGGCTGCCATGAACCAGATCCATGAACCATAATTTGAGTGATCAGGTTACTCAGAGAAGATTGATATAAGTATATAAAACTGTGTTACATTTTGTTAACATATATGTAAAGGGATTATCTGTCATATATTACTTCACATTTTGGTAGCAGCTTAGACATTTGTTATATAAATATGATAAATTTGTAATAAATATAACATATTTTTCTGTTCTAGGTATACATAAGAGCAACTTACATATGAAAAAGTCTCTAATCTAAGAGTCTTTTAAGTAAGTATTAAAAATTCTGTGCTAAGAAATTATTGGGAAATAATTGGGTCTTAAATAGAGATTTTTCTATGACACTTTTTTATAATGACATTAGAGGCCTGGTGCATGAAATTCATGCAAGAGCAGGCCTTCCTTCCCCTGGTTTCTGGCACTGCCTTCCCTCTGGCTCCTGGGACCCGGGCTTCCCTCCGGCCAATGGCAGGCACCCGGTATCTGGGCTTCCCTCGCAGCCCCAGCTTCATCTGGAAGGTCCGTCTGGGAGGACGTCCAGAAGGATATCTGTTCTAATTAGCATATTATGCTTTTATTATTATGGATTATTCACAATAGCTAAAATGAGAAAGCAATCCAAGTGTTTGTTGATGAATGAATAGATAAGCAAAATGTGGTATATACAGACAATGAAATATTGTCTTAAAAAGTGAATTCTGACATACTATACTATACCATGCACGAAACTTGAGGATATTGTGGTTTTTTTTTAATATATTTTATTGATTTTTTAGAGAGGAAGGGAGAGAGATAGAAAGTTAGAAACATCGATGAGAGAGGAACATCAATCAGCTGCCTCCTGCATGCCCCCTACTGGGGATGTGCCCACAACCCAGGTACATGCCCTTGACCAGAATCGAACCTGGGACCTTTTGGTCCACAGGCTGACGCTCTATCCACTGAGCCAACCCGGTTTTGGCAAGGAGGATATTGTTAAATGAAATAAGCCAGTCACAAAAAGACAAATATTGTATTATTCCACTCATATGGAATATTTAAAATTATTAAAATCACAGAGACAGAAAGTAGAATGGTGTGTTGCCAGGGGCTGAAGGAAGGGGAAATGGGGAGTTATTGTTTAATAGCTATAGATTTTCAGAATTCCAGAGAGGGATGGTGGTTGGTGATGGGTGCACAACAATGTGGATATTCTTAACACTACTAAACTGTACACTTATAAATGGTTAAGATGGTAAATTTTGTGTTATGGGTATTTTACCCTAAAACAAATTGAAAGAATGTATCAAAGATTTTATTTTCTGGTTTCTCATTTAAAAGGGATCTTATATCTGAGTGACAGATGAGTTTCTTGAATGTGGCCCTAGCCAGTGTGGCTCATTTGTTTGAGTGTTGTCCTGTGCACTGAGGGGTCACCAGTTCGATTCCTGGTCAGGGCACATGCCCAGATTGTGGGTTCAGTCCCTGGTCAGGATGTGTGTTGGTGCCAACAGATTGATGTTTCTCTGCCTCTGTCTCTCTCTCTCCCCCATTTGCCTTCTCTCCCCCATTTGCCTTCCTCTCTCTCTAAAAGGAAATTAATAAGAATATTTTTTAAAGTTTCTTGAATATGCTTCTCAGGCATATTTGAGATTTTGTGAGGTCTAGCTTCCATTTTTTTATCTAGAGCACATTTCCCCCATATCCATAGTGTATGTTTTATTAATTACTTTGGAGTACGCTAAAATCTTGCTTAGAGTACCTGTGAGCAGACTCATTATTTTAACTCTTCATATGGCATATCTGTTGGCTATTTCTTAGGGAAATGGTCCTCTTCTAGGGGAACATGTAAGTTATCTCAACATAGTCCCTGATACTAAATAGGTAGTCATTCCCACTTTTGTGTCTTTGTATGTGTGTGATAAGATAGTCTTGCTGCTAAAGGATTTTATAAATATGAGTCTAAATGCTATGGGATTCACTTTGAAATAATACTTTTGGAAGAAAAATGCATTACTTTCAGAGATAACTGCAGAATTCCTCTTAAGGCTAAAATAATCTTCTTTAGAGATCTACCTTATTGAATGTGTCTATTTTTGGAAATGAGGTTCTTTTTTTAAGAATTGGAAAGCTCCCCCAGACCTTATACCAACACCCTTATACTCCCTCCACCAAAGACAGAGAAACAATCTTAAATGTAGCAAAGCCATAGCTCAAGATATATAGCTGTTGCAATAAAGTAGCTCAATCATTGTAGCATCACATTACATCTTTGTCAGCTTTGTGATTCAATCCATCCCTCCTTTGCTTTGCTTTGCTTTCTATTTCTTCCTTCTGCTCCTCTCTCTCAGAACTTTTTTTTTTTTTTTTAATATTCACGAGAGGATATTTTTCCATTGATTTTTAGGGAAAGTGGAAGAAAGAGGGAAAGACAGGGAGAAATACCGATGTGTTTCGATTGGTTGCCTCCTGCATGCACCCTGACCAAGGTCCGGGCCAAGGAGGAGCCTGCAACCGAGGTATGTGCCCTTGACTGGAATCGCACCTGGGACCCTTCGGTCTGCAGGCCCACTCTCTATCCAGTGAGCCAATGGGCTAGGTTTCTCTAGAACTATTGCTTGTGACTCATGAGTATCTTCAAAAGAAATCTAATTGATTAGTTTGTTTCTATTCATCAGAGAGAACCACTTTTGGGCAAAACTATTCCTTCATGCTACATCTTAGCATGCTGGCCAGGCTAGAAAGAGCTGCTTATGTAGCCACTCACCCATTCCTAGTCCAACTAGGTGTGCCATATGTATTGGTGTTGGTTAGTTTGAGGCACAATAATTTATGCATGAGAAACGCATATAGAAGGACCAGTGGGTGTGTTAGATACTCTGAAGCTCTTACAGGATCACTGTAACAGGTGGACATCTGTCCTGGTCTATTAACTACATATTGCCAAGACTCAATGTGGTCTTGGTTAACTGAGCTTTAAATAGATTGCAGTGAGCTACTAATACTGGAGACTGTCACTCTTTGTAACCAATTCAAATACTCAAAATATTTGTCTCCTAGGATTGTATTCAACTAAATTTACACACAAAATTTCCCTCTGTCCACAAAATGTTTTTTAAAAAAATCTCCATACCTGCAGACATGTTGAGGTTTATTCTGTCATTAAGAATTACCGAGGAATTCAAACTGGAATTTTATTCAATTATACATAAATGATATGTTGGTGTTTGAGAATACTTGGGGTGATAATGTACTGAGACAATCAAAACATCGTCAAGAAAATGAACAGGATTTCAGAGTTTATGTAAACAGATTACACCCCCAGAAAGGTTTAACTAGGCAAACACCAAATAGTACAATCCTTACAGCTCAGAACTGAGCAAATGCTTCCAGTAAAGCAAAGGCTCAAATGGTATTGACTTAAAATAGAGCAGGGACATTTTGGCAATCACTTATAACAGTGAAGAGAGAATAGGGAAAGAAGACAGATAGAAAATTCTATTTAAAGAAATACTTATGTCCTCTGCCCAATACAGGGAATCATCTCTAGACCTAGAATAAATGTAAAAGGCTGATATCCTTGAAGAAGTCTGGCAGGGCCAGCAGAGACATTGTTACATCACTATCAGTCCTCAGTCAGTCAAAAAGAAATCCCTATAGCAGGTAAGAAGGTCAAGATTGAGGTCAGACCTGAGAGAATCCATGCTCTTCAGTTCTGAAAGTTTATATTCACTGCAGGGGAAAAAAAATTAATTGAAGTTACAAAAAGTTTCTTACAGAAATGTCACCATACAATAGCTAAAGAAAAGGCTTTATGAGAATAATCAAAACTTTAGTGTACTTTCCCAAAGCATGTTCCTGAAGTGAACATATATGAGGTCATATTTGAAGAGGAAGCCAGCTTGAAAAATGTAGGCCCTGCCCTTCCCTACCATTTATACAAAATTATCATTGTTTGTCTCTCAGCCTACTTACACATCTGCCACAATGCCTTGCTATTGACAGAAGAAATAAATAGAATAAAAGTTTTAGGGAGGCTGTGAATTTCATAATAACTTTTGAATTAAGTGGCAGACTTCTCAAGATCCATGACAATGGAAGGTAACATAGAGCAAGTTATTTTCAATAGCATTCTTTTTAAGGGCACTAAAAGGCAATTTGGTAATCATACATATACCCGTAGTATAATAAAATGTAGCACTGAACATGTCATTTTCATGTTAAAAGTATTAACATTTTTAGTCACATGAGAACTTTATTTCAACTCATACAATTATTCTAATGACCCCAGAGTTTGATCCAATATATGAGTAATTTTTGTGCAAGTGAATAGTACATATTTCTTTGTAGTTATAAAGCAACAAAGTGTAAGAAAATATAGCTAGATGCTGTCTCCTGGTAATTTACTTTTTTTAAATTTCCATTTTGAAATCAGTGAGATGAACTAATTTTAATTATCCAAACTGTTGATAATTTTAATCTGGAATGGCAGGCTGTTGTTTCAGGAACAGTAACCATTTAATTCAGTTTGATTGTTTTATATATAAATGTACTGCATTTACAGATTTAATAGCTGATTAGATGCTGTCAACTCTATGTGAGAATATTTGTAATAATTCACCCCAGTTCTATATCAGTCAAATGAAACATCATCAAACCTGTCAGCATTATATCCACAATACTTAGCTCAATGACAAAAATAGTAAAAGTATTTATAGATAAATATCATCTACATGATTGACTAAATTGATCCCAGATTTGGCTGTGCAAAATTCATTATTTAGAAAAATATTTCACATTCAACCCTATTCTGACTTTCCTAAAAGGGAAAGCTACTGAATAGCCTGACTTTCCAAAAGTATCTTCAAACACCCTGTTTGTAATAGCTATTATCAAATATGTCTGTGGAGATGAATGAGAAGAGGTACCCCAATACTCTAGTTAAATGATATTATACAAATTTAGATTTCAGCTTGTCTTAACTTATAGATTGAAGTCAACAGCCACATTTACTATCTACATAATAAAAACCCAGTGGTCGTAACGCCGTAATGACCAAAGACCGGTCACCAGGAGGTGCATTGATGGGTCCTGTGGCGGTGCCGGTGGGCGGAACTCTGCTCTGGGGCTCGTGGCTCGTGTAGTGAGGCGGGGCCTTAGGTGAGGCAGAGCCCATGGCTCGTGCGGTGAGGCGGGGCTCGCAGCTCGCACAGTGGCTCACGTCTGCGGGCTACTCTCACACGATTTTGTGAGTGCTGGGCCTCTAGTTATATAATATTTAAGGCACTTTCATGATGAAAGGGCAGAATTTGTATATAGCAATGGAGGAATTGAGGAAGACTGACCAACTTTCAGAAGTTTCTAGAAGAAAAAATTTAACCCTTTTTAAAAAACATTACTAAGACCTACAGGAAACACACACACACACAGAGAAAAAATTTTACTCAATAATAAGATATTTAACAAATTTAACTATGCTCTGGAACTCATACCATGGATTAAAATGATGGAGTCCAAATGATATAATTGGAATTAATTCACTCCAAATATGTGCCTATTTGTGTTTAATGAAAAATAGATAGAGAAAGGAAGTACTCTATAAAAATATATAGAACTAGTATATATAGATTTATATATTCCTATATAAAACACATGGAGGTTTCCCTAAAATGTATCAAAATCTTTTTACTAGGTATAACTCTTCCATACCCATTGATATGATAAGTGTGTATATATGTATAAAAGCCTAAGTGACCTTTACGACCTAACGACAGGAATGACCGGTCACTATGATGCACATTGACCACCAGGGGGCAGACACTCAACACAGGAGCTGCCCCTTGGTGGTCAGTGAGCTCCCACAGGGGGAGCGCTGCCCAGCCAGAAGCCGGGCTCACGGCTGGTGAGGGCAGCTGCGGCAGCAGGAGCCTCTCCCGCCTCTTTGGCAGTGCTCCTGAGCAGAGGCTGTAGGAGCCACAGGGCCGGGAGGAGCCGCAGCAGAGCTGCGCTTGGCGCTCGCTGGGGCTCCTGCCACTTCGCACTGCTACATCCTTAAGGGGGGGATGTCGAACTGCCGGGACTGTGGGTGGGTGAGGAGATCTGCTTCCCTTGCTACTAACCAAACAAGCCTTGAAGGTTCTCTTGCTTATTACACCTGCCACCTCCCAAACTTGAGTGGCCTGCCTCTTCTTTATCCACCTCTCCTTGCCTTCTGTGTATTGGTCTAGTTTGCAAAGCAACATTAGTGGATTTTTATAATCAAATTGTTTCAAACTAACTGTAATTATATATTAGGTAAATTTATGAAATAACCTCTAAAAAATTACTGTATTTAAACTCAGTTCCTTGGCAGTGACAGGCACATACAAAAATCCTTTATCCTTATTAACTGCCATTAAAAGCATAACTATTTCCATGAAAGAGAATGAGCTATTGGGCCAGCCCAACTGACATTAAAATGCAGATACTATCGCTGTGCACAGACATGGAAATGCTACTTTACTTTTCCAATCCCCAGATTTCTATTTTGTAAAAACAAATTAAAAATAAATAACCTTACATGGTTGTTGTGAGGTGCGAATGAGATCACACATAGCTCAAAACCTAGAGCCTAGCTTTCTGCAAGTGTTCATTTTTTTTAATGGTAGGAGATTGAATTGAATTGTGAAGAGTATCAAGCTACAGAGATGACTTTGGAAAGTCTTTTCCAAAAAATTGTCTTATTTTAAAATATAATTTCTTGTTTTCCACTGCTTCTCTTTTGAACAAGAGCATATGTTGTTGTCTCCAGGAAACTGTAGATGTAACCGAGAATAGCTCTTTAGATCCAGGGTTAATTTGTAACTTTATAACAGGCTAGCATCTTTTAAAGTCAGAAGGGTGCATTTGGAAGGCGCCACGCTAAAAAACGAGGCTTTGAAAAAGCAGAAGGAAATGGGCACAAAAGAGAACTTGGCCCTTGAGTTAAGCATAGCATATGAAATGTTTATAGAAGTGCACAACTTTTTACTCCTGGTACTCTTGGAACATTTTAAATTAATGTCCCGTTTTTCTTAAACACAAGGTTATAGGTTTTGATTTTTACTTTGTTTAGAAAAACTAATTACAACTGCCCTACATTTTCTGTTGTTTCATAATATTTAGTGTACTTAGATACAGATATGAATATGAATATAGACATATAGAGATATATACCACTTGACTTTCATAATAGAAAGTCAACACAAAGGTAGTCTCTTCTCCTACCCTTCTGCCTACTAACCTCTCCTGGTTGCCCCCTACCGGCAGAACAGAGGAAACAACTGGCAACTAAGAAAGATGGTTTACATAGTGACAGCCAGAGCATCAGGAAGCAGGGTATAAAAGGGTGAATTTGGAGCAAAAAGACTGAAACCTAATGACAACCACAGTCTTCAGCTGAGTAAATAATAAGAATAATGCATTAAATGCATTGTTCAAGACTACAAATCTTAGAGCAACAATATTGAGACTCGCAACCTTTATTAATGATTTTCGTTAATTTGATTACCAAAGCCAAACGCTTCTTAATGGGATGAATTGAGTACAAATACGTGATGTTAAACTTTTAACATGTATCATTTGTTTTTATTAAAGTGATTCAGCCATCACCATTCTACTCCAATAGATATTTTATTAAGGGAACTAATTTAAATGTACATGATAAATGAACTGTGTTGAAAATTCTATTTTCCTTCAATTCTAACCTCCTGATCTTAATTAACTTCTCCACTACTGTTCCCATAGAAACCAGAAATGCAATCAATAAGATGCAAAGGTAGTAATGTACATGCAGAAGCATTCTACAAGTACAGTAACAACATTTATTTTAAATCATGGAACAAATTAGTATTTGCAATTAGATTAGAGGTAATATACTTCAAAATTCAAAATGGAAAATGCAGTCTAGTGGTAAACAAAGATGATACACTTCCCCTAAGGTTCCTGCTTTTCTCTCTTCCATTGTAAAATAATCATACTGCCCAGAAAATTGAAGATCATATTTCTGTATGGTAATTCTTTTGGTTTCTTTGATTTTATTTTCATCAGGCCATGTCCTTTTTCCTTACCCCACACTTATTTTCTCAAAAATAAATAAAAACAAAGCATCATCAACAACAAAAAAGTCCAAGCTCCTCTACCTTCATTCTGTAGTCACAGGCTGGTATCTAGCCCAAAATTATTCATTTGAGGCAGAGACCAAGACAATTTCTCCTAGAATTGCCCTTAACTAATTAAACAAACAAAACAATCAACACCAATTGTGTTTACCCTACTAGTTAGACTATGAATCAAAGGTTGAGTCCAATAGTTAATAGACTCAAGACTGTGTCCAGTTAGAGCACCCTGGTAACAATTCAGCATTCAAAGTCTGGGTGTAAGGATATTAGCATGCCTCTATCACTGCTGCTGTTTGTTGCAAGTAGCTTAATTGCCAACTATAGTTGACAAACAAATAAAGCAAACAATAGTTATAAATGTTTTGCTAAAAAGGTAAACTGTTTTCAAGGTTATTTCTATACACTTTAACTCTCCATCCTTGTATTTTGATTTGGTTTCATGAATGCAGAGAAGTAGATTAAGAGCTATTGGTTAAAAAAAAACACATTGATTATGACAACTCTATTCCTCCCATACATTTTGGAGAAAAAAATGATCAGAACAACTATGATAAGCCATGATTACCAATTCCCTTTCATCTTTTCTGTCTTGTTCTACAAAATAAAGACGCTTATACCTAAATTAATTTTTACAGATTCCATAGTTAATCCTAGTTATATGTAGCACCATGCTGTTTTCCTTCAGCCATCTTAAATCATTTCACTGAACTTCTCCATTATCTAAAATTGTACCATCAATAATTTTTAATCTTGAAATTCTCTTCTCTGACCACCAATCCTTGTACTTTGTATTACTGTTCACCAATGCTAAGTTTCTCTCCTCTGTAAGAGATGAAGACTTCTCTGCCCTGGTTAACTGGGGAGTGAGCATGTGATCTGCATGAGCTGATGAAATCCAAGTGAAAACGATATCTGCCCTTTCTGACAGAAGCTTGAGAACAGGTGGGTGGGTACCTGGTAAGTTCACATTTCTCTTTGCTATAATTAGAAGTATTTGCAAATGGTGGCTCTTTCATCACCTTGGACCCCAGAGTACCAACAGTGATAGGGTGGTGAACAAACCACCCATCTTACCGTTAATGAATTTAATATGTTCAGATTTACATCCTAATGCAGCCACTTTGTAGCTGTATGCTTTGGTGCAAATTGCTTAACCTCCTATTATTTTACTTGTTTTAGCTATACTTTAGAAATAATATTATCTATTTTATAGATCTTCATGAGGATTGACTAAACTGAAAGATGTAATATTTTAAAATTGCTCAGCAAGGTTCCCAGACAAAATTTTCAATAAATATTGCTATTCATAAACTGATTTCCATTGCAGATAGTTCCAAGGGAAGCAATGTCTTTTGGAGTAGAACCAAATTTCAGAATGTCTGTTAGGGAAAGGAGATGAAGGTGGTTGAGATTATGGAAATGAAATGGGTGGTGTGGGTACAGTAGAGTAGTTTCGGGAAGAGAGAGCACAGATATTTGACGGGGGAGGAAAAATAGGTGACAGGTAAGAGGCTAAGTACAGCCTAATGGCTTTAGGCATGAGTGGTGTGGAAGGAGTCATCTGAGCTTTAGATTTCCATCGCTGTTGTAAAGTGCATGGGGCCAAAATTGGAAGAAGATCCCAGGCAATTTTCTAGGGGGGTTTGGGAAGACCCTTTTTTTTGCAAGATCAGGGTAGTAAATTCCCTTCAAAAGAATTTCTATAAATCCTTTCCCAGATGGTCCACAGATATGTCTGTGTTATATCTCTATAGTTCTACTTTGGGAATCTGAGCTGCTGTGTATTGAGCTAACTTTATGTACAGGGACAGAAGGAGAAAGAAGCATTGCTGCCTTGTTTATCCAAGAAGCCAAATTGGATGGTTGTAATTTGATTTGCTATATTGTTATTATTTTTTCCATGTATCTCTATATTATCTTTCTCTGAAAATCACGTATTAAATATTTTCTTAGGTTTTTCAGTCTGCTATAATACTGTAAACTGGGTAACTGATAAAAACAGAAATTTATTTTTCAGCATTCTGGAGCCTGGAAAATCCAAAATCATGGCACCAGGAGATTTGGGGTCTGGTGTGACCTAGTTCCCTAGATGGCCATCTTTTCACTGTAACCTCACTTGGTGTAAGGAACAAGAGAGCTTTCTTCTGTAGTTTTTCAATAAGGGCATTGAAGGTTTCACCTTCATGATCTAATCACCCCAAAAGCTTCACCTCTGAATACTATCACCTTGGGTCTTAGGTTTCAACATATGAACTTTTAGAGGGACACAAACATTTAGACCATAGCAAATATTAAGATCATATTCTAGTCTCCTTTATATAATGCATTCTAGGCATTCAGTGACATTACAGTGTTGATTATAAAAAGAAATGTTGAAAGAATGAGTCAATGAGTTTGAGTGAATAAAGACACAGGAGTTATTTTATTATGAAGAGATTTTATTTTTCCTGTTATTTGCTATTGCATTTTACCTACAATTCTTTTTTTTTTTTTTTTGGTATAGCTGAACATGCTGTTTCAAGTCTTTATATTTATGAACTTTATTGTTTCAAGGTATGGTTTGCAATCTTTAAATGGAGAGGAGAAATAACATGCTCATCTGGATTTTGTAAGCATGTGATGTGAAGCAAGTCTGCATAAAGCTGTTTCTTTTTTTAAAGAGCATACGTTCTATGTTAAGAAAAACAGGGTACTAGCATTATTACTGGGTGTAAGACATAAAAATGACATTAATATTCATCTTCATAATGCTCATTCTTTTCTCCTCTGACTGACTTTAAAAATTAATTTGATTATAGAACTGTCCTAAAGGGTAATCAAAAATGATTCTGTCTATTAAAACTAGAAAAGGTATAAAGAAATGGAATTAAGATGGCTCCTACCTGGAAATTGTGCTTACAGATCCGCAGGATATTGACTCAGTAGTATTACACTACCTCACTCTGTGAGTGCAGTTTCTTAGAATAATGATATGGAGTGTATACCTAGTGTTCTAATTAAAACCCGTGGTCATCCATCTATCTAATTGCAACAATGCCCTCCAGGATACTTCCACTCCAAATGCACCATTCTTCTTTTTCTTGAGCAAGTGACTTTAAAACTACCTGGCTGCTCGCCAAGACCTGAAGTGAAAAATTTACTGACTGTGATATCGCACTAGAAACAGCATTATGGAATGAAAAATTAAAGAAGACAGGCGAAGAAGTAAGATTTTCTATCAGCTTTCTGGAGCTATAGCTTATAAGGTTTCAGCATTAGCTGTCATAATATCTAATTTTCTCCACAAATTAATAGAAGTCATCTGTTAATAAGTAAAGACTTTCTAAAATACACTGAAACCCCTGAGCTCCCAAGCTAAGAAAAATGAAACTTTAAAGAAGCAGACACAGTTATTGGGTGTGCTTTGTTATAGATTTCAACCCTGAAGGCTGGGGAAATGCATCCAAGAGCAGTCAGGGCCAGTACTCAGGCAACCGAATGATGAATTTACCGCATACCAGAATATTTAATGCTAGAATGAAATTCCCTGTGCAACATACTGTGGATAGTAAGTACATAAATGCTATTTTCTGTTAGCATATATTGTGTTATTAGTTTTAATGATTTAGGTAATATGTGGGGGTGAGCAGAAAGTACTTTTTTGACATGAATAAGAAGACATCATTATCATCATCAGAATCATGAAATCTGCCATTCATTTAGTGATTTACTATGTACCAGGCACTACATAAATGACTTACACATATTAGCTCATTTACCGTAATCCTCAAAACCACCATTTTTATCCCATTTTAAAAATATGAAACTGAGGTAAAGACAGATTAAGCCACTTGATCAATGCCATGTATTCAGGAAGTGACAGAGCTGGAGTTAAACACAGACTTCTGGCTCCATAATCTAAATTAAAAAAAAAAAAAATATATATATATATATATATATATATATATATATATATATATATATGGCTGCCTATCAGCCCTCAAGTCACATTTTCATTTTTATCTCACAGCATAAACACAAGATATTTGCACTAAGTCTTTAATAGATTTCATTAGGCAATGATATTACTAATGTGTCTCAAATTGAGTGGTAGTGTTAATAACTGGAACAACCACCCCCATACTTATACAGTTGTAAGTGCAGAATGTTTATAACTTGCACACTTATTTGCTCAAAATCTTGACTTATCTACATCAAACAACCCCAAGACTTTAAGTCACTTCTGATACTCCCTCCTCACATGTCCCTTTTAATGACCTCTGAGTTTAACTCATAAACAACAAAACCAAGCCTTTATTGTTCTACCTAGACTTTGTTTCAGAATTGCCTTGGTGGCGTTTTTCCTGACCTAAGGAAGTCAATAAAACTGACATTGGTTACATCAAACAGGTTTCTGTATTTAAAGAGGGAGTGCTCCACAGTTTGAAGATTCAAAAAGATTCAGCTGAGACGCCCTCACCTTGGTTTGTGTAAGCGCTTCTCTTTCAAGGCCATTTGCACCGTTCAGGGCCAGGTCCCCAGCATTCCATGGAGAGCGACTCACATGCTCAGCCTGAGCTCTGATTTTGTTAGACATAAAACGTTTCTAGAACAGGGAGTTTATTTTACTCTGGGAAAGTGAGATCTCACCCATAACTTCATTATCTACAGTGAGCCAGGGGTCCTCCAACTACGGCCCGTGGGCCACATGCGTCCCGCCGAGGACATTTATCTGGCCCGCCGGGTGCCGCTGCCTGTCCTGCTTAGCAGCCAACTCATCCCGGGCCCGCAGTGTGCATAGGAATTTGTTCATAGTTTTTTTTTTTAAACTGTAGTCCGGCCCTCCAACGGTCTGAGGGACAGTGAACTGGCCCCCTGTTTACAAAGTTTGAGGACCCCTGACAGACTTGTCTGTGGTAGGAAGCTCTAAATTGGCCACAATGACCCCCACCTGCTGTGGAGTCCTACATGGAATGTGGGCTGGGCATGGAGGCTTGATTCTGATTAACAGAATATGGCAAAGGGTGTTACTTCCAAGATGGGTGGTCATAATAAAAGTATGACTTGGTTTTTGTTGTGTGTGTGTGTGTTTGTTGTTGTTTGAGAGAGGAGGATGAGGAGGGGAGAGGTGGAGGGAGAGGGAGAGGGGAGAGAGAGAGAGAGAGAGAGAGAGAGAGATTGAATCTCACTTAATTCTGAGTGAACACAGTTGTCATGTTTTGAGCGCCCCATGGAGAAGCCCAGGTGGCAAGAATCTACTGTCCTCAGCTAACAGCTGGTGAGACCTTAAAGCCTCCTCACAGGCCCCTGAGTGAGTTTGCAAGTGGCTCCTTTGAACCGCGACGTGTCTGTAGCCTCAGCACACAATTCCATAGCAGCCTCGTGCGAGAACCTGAATGAGAAGCACTCAGCTAAGCTACCCCTGGATTTCTGACACACGAAAACTGTAAGACAGTATCTCCTGTTTCCGCTTCGGGGGAGGGTGTGGCTTGTTGTGTACTGATAGGTAAAGAACACAGATTTTGGACCTGAAAGTGGAGTGAAGCCAATATAAAGTCCGGAAACGTGGGAATGGTTTGGAACGAGGTAGTGAGCTTTGAGGAGAATGTTAGTGAAAGCCTCAATGCCTTGAACTCACTTGCAGTAGAAACACGGGCTTTGTAGATACCAGTGGTGAGGCCTCAAAAGAAGTGAGGCATATGTGTTGACAACTACAGGAGCGGGAGGGGGAGTTCTTATATACTAGTGGGAAGCCGGACAGCTCTAATGCCTGTTGTGACATGGAAGGTAGAAAATGTGTCCTGTGAACAGGGCGATCTAGCTCAGGAGACTTACAAGCGAAGTTTTGGAGGTGCTACCTGGTTTCCTTTTGCTGCTTACAATGACATGGGAGAGGAGAGAGCTTACGTGAGAAAAGAATGTAATAGGGAGCCAGGCCTTGATGTTTCCTGAAAATTCTCAACTTCTTCCAGATGGCAGGTGATGATGCTAAAATGACAAAATGTATTCTGAGCAAAAGCTGAATCCCTGATGATACCCTGAAAACATGACTCAGAGAGAAAACCGAGGGTGTGCCTCTAAAATCTTTTATTAGAAGCTCAGTCAGATGAAAGGAGAGGCCCTGGAGGACTATTCGGTCATGCAAAAGGCAATCTAGAGAGGTTCAGTGTGCAGCTCCCAGGTTCTCTCAATAATAAACGAATAAACCACAACAACAAAACCCACAGAAAACAACTCTGAGCTTTCAGAAATTTATGAGTGTGACTCTTGTCTAACGAAGTGAACCTGTTATGCCAAGTGCCGAGGTCCCAGAAACCCTCAGTGTGTTGTTTTGGATTCACAAAGAAAGAGCCTGGAGCACTGGCGGTGAAAGACATGGGTTTATTAGGACTCACATGCATAGCTGTGGCAGCCAACTGGTGAAGTTTGTGGTTACCCTGGCTGCCACAGGTGAAGTAGAACTGCTAAGTCCCATCAGGCCCGTGGACAGGCTGCAGTGGGGTGACCGGCTGGTGCTATTGTTTAGCTGCCATTTAGACTTTCCCAGCGTGAGGTTTTACAGAGTACAGAAAACAGAGAAAAAAAAAAAGCTATGCTGGGGGACGGGAATGTGTGAAAACTGTGAGAGATCAAAACACTGTTTTATTGACTGAGGAACTGGGTCAGGCTCCCAAGGTCTCACAGTCTGCTTACTGATGGCCTTCACTGTACTTCCCACAGGATAGGAGGGGGAGGTGGAGCATGGGAAGAGGCCCATTTACCATACAGAACCACAAGGAGATGCAAAGGAGGCTCAGTTTTTGAGTAAACTGTTTCAATAGTTATGCTGCCAGCTTGAACTGAGAATAGGCACAGCGCAAATAAAAGGGCAGCAGTTGGGTCCCCAAATTTTTAACCACAACACTGTCCGCAAGGTTGAAGACACACAGGGCTAGAAATAAATATCAGGGCTATTCTTTTTAGTTCACTTATTTTCTTACAGATTTTCAATCTGCTTAATAGGAATTATTAGCCTACACACCAGTATTTGCTGTCCTCAAGGAAGAGAACGGGCACACTGTTGTTATGGTAAATGACCCCTGGACCTCATTAGAGCACTACGGTTATGTGGACATCCAACCTTCATTTGTTTCCCTCACTGTAACCACATCTGTGTCTGTAGAGTAATTGCCAGAAACTTTAGGAATCCTTTTTTGGACAATGTCTCATTGAGACATGTGCCCAGGAGTTGAAGCCACCATAGACTATTCTGGAGAATTACCCAAAGGAAATACTGATTCACTTTTTATGCATACCATCTAGATGATGGTTTCTATGATGGGAATTATGTTATTGGAAAAGATCAGAAAGTTAGCATTCATCTTCAGTTTTAAATGATACTCTCATCGCCTTCAATGTTCAAAAAACAAGTCTAACCTCTTTAGCCCAAGTGATAATAGAACATCTAGTAGCATTAGACTTTCTGTTAACCAGTCAAGGTATTTGTGTCATTACCAATAATTTGTGCTGCATTTGGATAAATACTACTAGTCATGTAGAACACTGCCCTAAACTAAAGGGGTTGACCACTTGACTCTCCATTAGATACTAATGGGTTCTGGACATACTTTCTTGTCCAGCATTCATTAGTTTTTGCATATGGCTTTAAAGCATTCTACAAAATCCAGTCATCACTCTTCTTTTTTAATTTGTGTACATTTTCTGTCTTAAATGCTGCTCTGAAGCCACTGTCTTATCAGATCACCTGACATCTCATTCTTTAACAAAAGAAACAAAAGGTCAGACCCTGGTTTGAATATAAGCTATTTTTTTTTTTTAAATGATGACATCAGAGATTATGTCAGTGCTATAGATCAGAATGAAACTGTCTTTCTTGCCAACCGTATGGCCTGGCCAGAAAACCCCCAAAAGCTAGTGTGACTGAGAACTGGATCTCCACCCCACACCCTAATATCAATTATGCAGGTAGAACCATGTAATATCATAAGAATTACATAATACTTCCATCTTTACTCAGAACCTCACTTAGTTGCATAAGTCCTTGTCTTAAGAAATCAACCAATTTAAAACTCACTCTCCTTTTTGTATCTTAAACTAAGGATTTCTGTTCAACCCATAAGCAATAAAAATTGTGCATTCACCTTCTGTGATGAAATGCTAATCCACAAGATTCCTTATGTTTTCTCCTGCTGAAGTAAGTGAATAAAACCCAATTTGTTTATATCAACAGATTTCTTTAATTAAGGAGTATGTTTCCTACTCTTTGTCACCAGAAATAGCTCAATTTAATTTAGTTAGTCATTGTCTAAAGTATGCTTTTAATAGTTTTCAAGTTTCTTTGATTGTCGTTAGTACTGTAATTTTACTTGGCTTTTTGTTTACAAAGAAGTTAGAATGAGTGGTGACAAGTACCTGATGTGGTACAAGAGAAATATAGATAGTTTCCCTTTCAAAAAGCTTACCATTTTGTTAAGAATACAAAACAAAGATGTTGGAAACAGTGAACAGTTTGGATTTTCATAGGATCAGAACATATTCAAGGTGAAAGAGCTGTTTAAGATATGATGGTGACTCAGCAAAATTGAACCAGAATAATACCAGGAGAGTCAAGTTTCTGATGTTCCCTTTTTCATACGTTGTTTAAGTTGTATCTGGTTTGGAGGTAAAAAGAATATATACAACTGGTGAAATTCTTATTACTTTAAGATCACCTGATTGAATGATGGTGCTTTTTTTTTTTTTCCTTAAGTTTATCTTGATTCTTTTCAAAGCATTGATCGTCCATTTTATAAAATTTATTCTCCCTGGACAGCCTCTTCCTTCTATAAGTGTCCTAACATATCATCAGATCAGAAATCCTTGTCAAATGAAATTTTTGAAGGTTTGCTTCCACAAGTCTCCATTCATATTCATTTTTCATTTCTTGCTAATACTAATTTCCTGCTGGGACTATTTTTTGACAATATGGAGTGTTTAAAAAAAAGTAGTAATGTCCCAATATAGGTGTATATTTAACAATTTAAGAATCTTTTCACATAAACACTTTAGCAAAGTCATGAACAAAAAGTTTGGAAAAATAGTAACTGTGAGAAAAGTTAGGTATATTGTAAAAGTAGGTCATCTTGTATTCTACTTAAAGTTCAAATAGGCCAGAGAACATTTTTGTGCTGAATTAATCCTGTCCTTTCAAATGCATATCAAACCCCCAGGGAAGTGTGATGATGTAGCTTAAGGGCATGTGCTAAGAGGTCAATTGACTCCTTTCTTGGGTTATGATCATCATTAATGATAATGGATGTTCTGTTCTGAGACTGAGGTAAGGGCATATTTTTTTTATTGTCCATTGGTGCTATTGAAAATATTAGAGACACTTATATGGGAGAATTTAGGAGCATCTCAGGAAAGGTGACCAGAAAAGGTCAATTCATCAAGACAACAGAAATCCCATCCACCATTCAAAGGAGTTCGACTGCAGCATGAGTTAGAAGGAAGACGTGTTTGACACAGAAGAGATTTGCCACTTTCCAATTACTTATTTGTGTGCTTTCAATATACTCCTTCCATGGAAACAAGTGTTCTTTCTGTGGTCCTTCATTTGTCCTAGCTGGAAAGGTGAAGTGAATAACAGTTTTGCAAAGTCATGGGTTTCAGGGGAAAGCAGGGGACAAGCTGGGGAACACATGCCCTTTGCCTTACATATGCATGGTGTGTCTAGTTCTTCCAGAGAAGATGTCTTATGGGTCCAGGAGACCCAACACTGAGTGAGGTCTGATAAGTGGGACAATATTTGTGGTGTCACTGAGTTAAGGAGGAAAAAATGAAAGCTCCAGCTAGACAGATAAATGAAATCGGAGACCTGGGGAAACTAGGGAGAAGCAAAAGCATAAATGGAGAGGGATTATCAGGGTCAATAGCACAAGAAATTGAGAAAGTGAAAAGAGGAGTAGAGGAATGAAACAGGTTAAATCAGGCAGTTTGAGTTTCAAGCATCCAGGAGATCATTTCTATGGGGCCTATAGGACATAAAATTTGGTTTGTGTGTGAATGAAAGATCCCCCCTCACCTAACTCCCCCTCCCCCCCCCCCACACACACACACACATACAGTGGCTGAAACAGGTTTGAGGTTTATTCTAACATATAAAAGTTTGCATTGGGACTCCAAGGCTTTGGAATTGTATGGTGTAGGATTGTTCTACCTGGTGATATGTCCTCTGTATTCCCGACATGAGAAAGACATGAAGACAAAGGCACATGCACTGTTTCTTAAGAGTCTATGAAAATAACATTATTGCTTACCCTCCCATTGGCCAGAACACAGTCATGTCTAGCAAAAAAATAGTTCTGATAAATGTATTCTTAGTCTGGGAAACCATGTGCCAAATTAAAATGGAAGAGGGGAAGCTCTTTTACTGAAGAATAAAAGGAGAAGATATATATATTATGAAACAACTCTGAGACAGAGTTAAACTGGAGCAAATACATTATTGCTGTATCCCCTGGCAAAAGGCTGATCTGTCAGAATTGAGGTAGACACAGAGTCAAGATTTGGGTGGGAAGCAAGAGCTTATGAGAATTACAGACTAAACTATTTTGATGCCTTGCCTAGAAGTTTAAATTGAGCACTAGAACAGCCTTCCCTGCCAAGGACATCCTGGTGTTCTGTTCTGTGTACCATAGAATTCATTGAGAAAGAAAATGGAAGGGCTAGGAAATACTTAAAATATAGCTCTCTCCTAAATTTCTGTTGAACACAGCCATGTGTACATGGTTTACTGGGGCCACAGAGTCAAAGTTCCCTGGTCAGATTTGTACTGGGAATTGGGCATACACTCATGAGCTTCTTAATGACCAGGATGTATTCTGAGAAATGCATTGTTAGGTGATTTTGTTTTTGTGCAAACATTATAGAATGCACTTACCCAAACCTAGATAGTGTAGCCTATTATTGTCATAGTATTTGATATGTTTTTATATGACTGGCAGTGCAGTTGGTTTGCTTACACCAACCTCACCACAAACACATGAGTAATGCATTTTGCTAGGAAATTATGACTGGTATGGAGTCACTAGGTGATAGGAGCTTTTTAGCTCCATTGTAATCTTAGAGGCCACCTTTGCGCATGCAGTCCTTCATTGATTGAAATGTGATGTAGTGTATGAGTGCATTTAAATGTGGAGGGTTAATGGGTTGGTACATGCAAATATCATGGGGAAGGCAAATGACTGGATCTTGAAAGCATATAATGGATTTTAGGATTAAATTTCCTATGTTGCTGAGGGAAAATATTGATACGAAATGTGATTGATTAAAAATGACCCTCCCACACCACTATAGAGAAATAAAGTTTAGGTATTCAGTGTTTTGTTCTGTTTTAAACACAGGCTATATGGTCAGAGGTGAAGAGACTCAGTGAATGTAAAGGAGTATAGTGACAATCATTGTCTTTTAGTCCACTGAAAATTCTCTAAGGTTAATTTTTTAAATATTTCAATGTTATCCTTTCTTCTAAATAGTAGTTTTACTGGCTCCATGATTCTAAATTGACTGATATTCCTTTCTTTTTTTTAAACTATGCTTTTGAGAGATCTGCTTTTATTCCGCCCCCCTACCCCAGGTCTCTCCTTGTTGTCTGGTTTCTTTTAAGAAGTTTTGTCTTTGCTGTTCTGCCACTTAATTTCAATTTCTATCTAGGCAGGATCTTTGAAGAACTGTGGCTATGTTTTTTATTGTGCTAGATAATTTATACCATTATTTTTAAAATATTGCCTCTCTTCCATAATCTCTAATATCTCCTTTCAGGGTCTCAAGCATATGAGTTACTAGACTCAATATGTCCTATATATCTTAGGTGTTTGTTTGTTTTCATATAATTTTTCCCTTAGTGCTAGATTCTGTATAATCCCTTTAGATATATGTTCCAGCTCATTAATTCTATTTTTAACTATGTCTAATCTGTTTAAACTTCCATTGTTTTTTCAACAATTATATGTCCTATTTTTAGAAGCTACATTTTTAAGTTTCTAATGTACTTGTTCATTCCTGGTTATGTTCCACTGCATGCTCAATGTTCTGTTTCCTTGTGTCTTGAAGGATTCATACATAACTAATCGAGGCTCTGTATTTGACCTTTTCAATATACAGTCCTTGGCGGTCTAAATATATTGGTGTTCTGTTTTTCCTGCTGGTTTTTATTCCTTTGTCCTCATGTGCTTGGTACTCTGTAGCTATGAGCTCATTGTCTTGGTTGATTGTAGTCTGCTGGGACCAAATGAGAAAACATTTTTTCTCACAGTAATTCTTCTCAATTATAATGTGCTTAAGAATAACCTAAGGAATTTATTAAAATGTGGATTATAATTCAGTAGATCTGGATTGGATCCTGAGTCTTGGTTTCTAATCTACTCCCAGATAGTGCTAATGCTATTGGTCCTCGGGTCACATATTTAATAGCATGGGCTTAAAAGAATTGCTTCAGCTTCTGTGTTTGCTGTAGTCAGAAGCCCCTACTTAAAAACTGGGGTCACGACAACCCCCATCCTCCTTGACTTGAAATAGTACCCGAAGCTGCCCTCCCCCACAATTAACTCAAAGCTCAGTTTCCTGATAGCATCAGGGTTATTGGTGTTTGCTCTCTGTGAAATCCTGCATCTCTCCTTTGTAAATCTTTCCCTAGCTCCATGCCCCTCTCTCTCACTGCTGAAGATTTTTTTAAGAGGGAACATTATGAGTCATTCATGTTAGACCAGTGATACCACAAAATATGTATTCTGTATAATACCTAGTGTCTTGCTGCAGAAAGATCCCTAGAGCACCCAGTCATAATGCCAGAACCAAAAGTCTGATTAACTTTTAAAAAAATTTAAAAGAGAGAGTTTGTAATGGAACCCTGTTTACTTAACTCATCAGGGCAATCAGTGGTGATAATAGAATTGGAATAGTATTGTTAGTGATAAAGGGTTATAGAAATACAGAAATATAAGGTGGTGTTATTTTTCATAATTCTCTGTCATTCTCTGAAATGGCCAAATCATGTAATGTTGTCATAGGACAAAACAGTGCTTAGTCCTTTTGCCTCCGGTTTATGGTCTTTGAATTGAGCCATTTCCTTTGGGCCTTTGATTCTTTTATCAACTTTGCTTATGTTTAAGCTCTTATTACAACAAACTTATTTTACCATAATTTTTTCCAACAGTTTTTCTCCATTTTATGGAACTAATACCACCTTGAAATATGTCCTGTTTGAAATATGGATGCAGTTCAACCAGACAAACTGGATTGTGTTTCATAATGAAATGTGATCATAGCCCTGAGTTGGGATAATTTATATTTAATAATTCCTCTGGTCCAAAAATTCCTACCTGTGCCTGCTTTAAACATTTTGTTAACAGATAACACTTTCTACTAGCCTGGGGCAAAGCAATGTCATACCCCCTTATACAATAGGTAAGTCAAGGTGTGAACAATTCAAATCGTAGTTCACCAAAGCTGCCAAGCAGTATTCCGTGTACAAGAGCTTGTTTTTAACAGCTAACTAGCAACCCTTAGAATGTATGTCAGGTGTGGTACCCTGTGCTCACCAATCCGCCCAGTCATTAAAACATTGCTGAGAGCACATTTTTCTCCACTAGAATTTTCCTAGGGGCTCTATCCAGGCGCATGAAATAGTTAGGAGGGCCACACGTACATTTGCTTTAAAATTGGATTCTGATTTGCATACTATTTAAATACACTACCTAGACTGTGCCATTTATTCTTAGGTAGCTTTTAGCAAAACATTATTTATTGATACCATTATAGTTGGCACTTTTTGATTTTTCTCCTTTACTTTCACCTTCATCCAACCTTTGACACAAGTTAGATATCAAAGAAATACATAAAGATGGAGCTTTCTGCTGGATTACAGTCTGAAGAACACAAACAAGATGTATTTCAAGGAAACTTTCATCTATACATCCAAATTATACATTGCTTTTTATTTTCTTTTATTTAAGGGGAAAGTAGAGTTGAGATTTCTCTTTGATGGAGAAAAAGAGGTACAAGAATTTTAATATTGTAAGTATATAAATTTAAAACAATTGGTAGAGTGATTCATTTGTTTAACAAATAATTATTAAAACAATAATTTTCAAGGGCTTCAGTTGGTACGGGGCATTCGGCAGCAAACAAAATATTTTTTTAAATAACCTGTTCCCATAGAGTTTACATTCTAGTTGCTAATAAGTAGATTGGGAGAGAGGAGGTACACAAAAAAAAAAATGGATAATTATATATAGTGTTATTCAACAATGAATTATATATATATATAGTGTTTAAAATAGTGATCAATTATAAAGATAAAAATAATTTAGAGGAGAATAGGGAATGCAAGATGTTGGATTAAAATTGCAAATGGTAGCAATTGCAAATCCAATTGTCAGAGAAGATACCTTTGAGAATTTTTATTACAGTAAAACATAAAGGAGTTTAAAAAAGCAAGCTATGCTGGCATTCAGGGAACATTAATGTCCTTGGGAATTACCTGAAAAACTTATTAAAATGAAAATTGCTGGGCTTATAATTCAAAGATCTGATCCAGGAGACTTTAGGTGGACTCCTGTTATTGAAATTGTATTAAATATCCCAAAAGATTCCAATGCAAAAGGTTCTCATGCAACAAAATTGAGAGGAAGGTATAGATACTTCCCATAAACCTCTGCTCCCTGAACACACAGCTTTTCCCATTAACAATATTCCATACCAGAGTAGTACATATGTTATAATTGATGAACCTGCATTAGCACATCATTATCACCCAAAGTTCATAGTTTACATCATGTTTGCTATTGTACATTCTATGTGTTTGGAAAACTTTGTTTCTCTTATTTTTTTTCTAGGTTTACTGAAATATAAGTGGCATATAACATTGTGTAAGTTTAAGGTATACAAGGTGATGATTTGATATACATATATATGGTCAAATGATTGCCACGTAAGGTTAGTTAATACATCTATCACCTCACATAATTTTTGTGTATGTAGGTTGAGAACATTTAAGCTTTACTCTCTTGGCAGCTTTCGAGTATTAGTATATAACAGCATTGGTAACTATAGTTCCAATGCTGAATCTTAGATCCCCAGAACAGCTTCATCTTAGAACTGGAAGTTTGTACCCTTTGGCCAACATTTCCCCATTTCTCCTGCTTTCCCTGGTGGGTACCCATCTGTCATGTGAGTCCCAGCTTATTGATTGTGATGCTATTAGCTACAAATGCCTGAGAGGCTCATCCGGGCCCACACTCCTTGTGGAGAGCCCCACAGACATTTTCCCCACTGGAGTCAATGCTGTGGCTGACTAGCCCTTGGGTTGTCATTGAGGGAATCCTTTCAGCAACAACCATCAGGGAACTTTTCAGAACAAGAGAAGGAATTGGGACATAGGAAGGGAAAAGTGGGGTACTCAGGCAGTCAGTTACCTGTTACCAAGGGCTTTCTCAAAGTGGAACTTCATGGGTTGGGGGAGCCTGACTCTTCAGAATGGCTCTCTCCTTAGTCTTGGACTGCCCAGGGTTTCACAATCTCCTGGATCCCAAAGCTCCCTCAAAGGCACTTTTGTCAATAGATGGATGACAAACTTTGGTTGATGTGGCGGGGGCGGGGGGAGGGGGTATCTTATTTGGCCATTTTTCTAACCTGGATAAATTTATGGTGACAGATGTCCACCACTCTAGTAGGATAGGCAGTTTTTTTTTTCTATTGTCCTAAAAATCCTCTGAGCTCTGCCAGTTCATCCATCCCTACCACCTGAACACCTGCCAATTACTTACATTTTTATTGTCACCATGGTTTTACTTTCTCTAGAAGTTCAGATAGTTAGAATCATAGAGGATGTAGTCATTTCAGATTGGCTTCTTACTAATTTACAATTCCGTTTCTTTTCGTGTCTTTTCATGGTTTGGTAATTCATTTCCATTTAGGGCTGAATAATAATAATCTTGAATTCTTTCATGTTTTGGCCAATATGAATAAAGCTGCTGTAAACATTCATGTGCAGGTTTTTGTGTGGGCATAAGATTTCAACTTAAAATACCAAGGAGCATGATTGCCAGATCACATGGCAAGAGGAGGTTTACTTTCATAAAACATTACCAAACACTCTTCCAAAGTGGCCGCACCTTCTCATTCCATCAGCAGTGAGTGAGTGTTCTTATTGCTCCACATCCTCAGGAACATTTGGTGTTGTTGGTATTCTAAGTTTTGACCATTCTAATACATGTGTGGTATCCTACTATTGTTTTAATTTGCATTTCCCTGATGACTTATGATGTGGGACATTTTTAATATGCTTATTTGCCATCATATATTTTTTTTGTTTAGGTGGCTATTAAGGACTTTAATCCATTTTTAAATTGGGCTGTTCTCTTGAGTTTAAAGGTTTCTTTAAAACATTTTAACAGTCCTTTATCAGATGTTTTATACAAATATTTTCTTAGTTTGTGGCTTATCTTCCTATGCAGTTGGCATTGTCTTTCACAGATCAAAGTTTTAAATTTTTTAATGAAGTCCATGTTATATTATTAATTATTTCTTTAATAGATTATGACTTTAGTGTTATATCTAGAAAGTCATATGAAATCTGTAGTAATGTTTCCTCTTTGATTTCTGACCATCGATAATAGTAATTTATTTTATCTCTGTTTCTTTTTAAATTAGCCTGGCTAGAGTCTTATCAAATCATCAGCTTTTGGATTGGATTTTTACTGATATTCTTTATTAATTTGTTTTCAAATTCATTGATTTCATGTCTAATTTTTATCATTTTTTTCTCCTGGATTTTATTGATGTTTTGTACTTGTCAGCCTTATTTTTTGTTCCTATTTTTGTCTTCCACACTTTTTCTGGCTTTTTTGGTTTTACTTGAGCATTTATGTAATTCTATTTTATCTCCTTTCTTGTTAATTATATTTCTTTTAAATCCTTTAAAGCAGGTGCCCTAGAGTTTGCAATTATACATTTACAACAAATCTAAGTCCACTCTCAATATATTGACTTACAGGTAGTGCTAGCGACTTATTAAATATTTTTTTAAATTCTTCCTTTCCATTCTTTTATCATTACTGTCACTCATTTATTTACACATAAGTGTGTATGTAAATAAATTAATATATGTATGTATATATATAACTATGCATATATACTCACACGTGCATACATAATAAAGTACATTATTGCTATTTTGAATAATCTGTAATTTTAGATCAATTAAGTATAAGAAAAATAATTTTTAAATTTTGCTTTCACTCTTCCTTTCCAATGTTCTTCCTTTCTTTATTAGATCTGATTTTTTGACCTACATAATCTGTCTTGTTTATGAAAAACTTCTTTTGATAATTTTTACAAGGCAAGTCTATTGGAAATAAATTTTCTCAATTTTTGTCTGATAAAGGCTTTGTTTCTCTTTTACTTTTTTTTTTTCTGGACCTAGTTATATATCTATCACAGGGGGGCTGTTCTTCTGCTCATATTGTTTTCATTCTGGATCTCAAGCTAAAGAAATAAATAGTTCCTATCTGAGACATTACTGTCTCAGTAGAGAGTCAGGGGAAAAGTGGTAGAATAACACAATGTTTCTTAGAGCTTCTTCTTGAAAGTGGCCATTTTCACTCACAGTTTATTGGCCAAAGCAAGTTGTACAGGATACCCATAATTTCCATCAATTAAGGATAAGAAAAATAATTTTTAAATTTTGCTTTTACTCATTGATTTTTCCAAGGCTTTCCCTTTTTTATTATATATGACTTAATATAAAATATTCCCATAGGAAGGGGAACATATTTTTAATCATAATACAATTTAACATAATCATCTATCATAACCCAAAACTTATTAATCACTTATTATATACCAGGCATGGTGCTAAAGCACTTTACATAAAGTACCTCCATCACAAGGAACTTGAAGCTCGTCGAGGTCAAGTAATTTATCAAGTCATGCAGCTAGTAAACAGCAGAGTCTAGTGACAAAGTTTAATTTAAACATTTATGGGGAAGCAATATGAAGAATTTAAAGATCAATAAATAAATATATTTCTCAAGAAAAAGAGCAGAACTAATAGCAGCAAGCCGCCTATGTAAATCATGGTAGTGGCTGTTAACTAGGTGATAAAGTACCCATTTTCTATCACACATCTTGTATGGTGCCAGGTGGGTACTGGGTTTATCAGGGTGATTTCCTCATAAGGCCTATAAATGTGTAATCACTATGTTGTTTAATCACGACTGTAATTAATGTAATATTGTATGCCAACTATAATTGAAAAAAATTAAATTTTTCATATTCATTTATTTTCTTGACCAAGTAATGAATTTATTTTTAATGTTTTATTTTGTATCAGACTAATTGGGGTGACAGTGGTTAATAAGATTATATGGCTTTCAAATGTACATTTCTATGATACATGGTCTTTATATTGCATTATGTGCCCACCATCCAAAATCAAATCACCTTCTGTCACCATATATTTGGCCCCCTTTTTTACATTTAAAGGTGAAATACATATTTTACCCACCTTGGCACTCTTGACATTTTGAGCCAGATAGTGTTTGGATGTAGCACTGTCCTGTGTATTACAAGATCTTAGCTTCTCCCACTGGATAGCAGTAGCAACACCCCCTTCCCATTAGTGACAACCAGAAATGTCTCCGGCCATTGTCAAATGTCCCCTGCAGGGCAAAATTTCCTGGGGGCAGGCATTGTTAAGAGGCAAAATTGACTGTGGTTGAGCACCACTGCCCTGGACAAAGATGAGTGACTGAGTGTGTGCACTTGATCATCTAATTAGTAACTAACACCATGATTTAGGTAGGCAGCAGGCTGCTGTGAGTCCTTCAATTACAGAGGGGAATTTCACAAGATACAGATGGTGTTTTGCATTTTCTTTAAACTCTCAAAACTTCAAATATTTCAGTCCACTCTCCTCGCTTGCATGTTTTCTGAGGAAAAGTCAGATTTAATTCTTATCTTTGCTTTTTTACATGTACAGTGTTTTTTTGTTTTTTTCCCTCTGGCTTCTATAATTTTTTAAAATATTTTTTTTGAGTTCTTGAAATTTCAATACAGTATGCCTAGGTATAGTTATTTTGGAATTTATTCTGCTTGGTGTTCTTTGAGATTCCTGAATTTGTTGTTTTGGTCTAAGATTAACTTGTAGAAAATTCTGCTATTATTGGTTTTCAAATATTACTTTTTCTTTTTTTTTCTCTTTCTGATATTCCCATTATGCATATGTTACACCCTTTATAGTTTTTCCACAGTTCTTGGAATTTCTGAATTTTTAAAAAAATCCTCTTGCTATTTGCTTCTTTAGTTTTGGAAGTTTTTATTTTCATATTCTAAAGCTCAGAGGTTCTTTCCTCAGCCATGTCCAGTCTATTGATTAATTCTTCATTTCTGATCCAGTGTGTTTTTTAAATTTTTTTCATCTATAGCATTTTTTAGCCTTTCTTAGAATTTCCATCTCTCTTTTACATTAACCATCTGTTCTTGCCTATTTTTCTACCCCTTCCATTAAAGTCTTTAGTATATTATTATGAAGAAAATTCTTCATCTGATCATGCCAATATTCCTTCTAATATGTGAGCCACTCTGGTTCTAATGCTTTTCAGTCTTCCGACTATTTTTTATCTTTTATAATGCCTTGTAATTTTCTAGGAAAGGTGGACATGATGTTCTGGGTAAAAAGAACTGTCCTAATAAGGCATTTAGTAATGTGCTGTAAGATGTTGGGGAAGGGGAAGTGTCCTGTAGTCCTATGATCAGGTCTCTGTGTTTTGGTGAGCCTGTGCCCCCTGGATGGTGAACTTCACCTGTGCTTCTCAGTCTCCCTCCCCTCCCACCCCTTAGGTGGAACAAGATACAGAATGGCTAGAGATGAGTATGTCCCTCAGGTAGTTTAGGCTCTGATAAAACTCCAGCAGGTGAGGCTCTGGTTCACAGGTTTTCCTGGGGTGTTGTTAAGAGGGAAAGCATGCTGGATGTATTTCAAAATCAGTACTTTTCCCTGTCACCTGCTGGAAGCAGATGTTTCTCCAGTATTCACTCTGAGAGCCTGCTAGAGCTTCTGGGGGTAAAACTGATGGAAGCGTGACCCCCGAACTGCATCACTAAGTTCCACTAGAGTTTTTAACTGTCACAATTGCCAACACCAGTGGTCGGCAAACTCATTAGTCAACAGAGCCAAATATCAACAGTACAACAATTGAAATTTCTTTTAAGAGCCAAATTTTTTAAACTTAAACTTCTTCTAACGCCACTTCTTCAAAATAGACTCGCCCAGGCCGTGGTATTTTGTGGAAGAGCCACACTCAAGGGGCCAAAGAGCTGCATGTGGCTCGCAAGCCACAGTTTGCCAACCATGGGTCTACACTAAGGCTCCTGCTCTTCATCAATCACAGTTCAGGTTTTCCTACCCAGCAGTGGTCCTAGAGGTGTGTCTGTTCCCGGGCTTCTGCTCTGGTAAATTGTGATGTTCGGTATCCACCTATCTGTCTCCAATTTTTGTTCAATGGTTTGCCCTATGATCTTACTTCTCTGACATCTAAGAATTGTTGACTTTTCGTTTTTTTTCTCCAGATTTTTACTTATTGTTATGATAGAATGGCAACTTCTAAGCTCTGTACATGCCAGACTGGAACCCATAGTCTGTGTGTCATTTACAAGTCTCTTTAATACCTCCAGAAAATACTTCTTGACTTAGGGCAAAAAAGAACTTGCGGCAACACTTGTAGATCTAGATCTTAATCATCTCATAGGTAGAATGTGTTGGGAATGTTACAAACTTCTGAGAGGGCTGGACTCCCTTCCTCACCTCCAGTTGGCCCTGGGACTAGACAGTTTGGAGAATTTCCTAGAACTATTTGAATATAGTAACCTTTTCAATTGCAAATGTCATGCATTCAACAGAAAAAATCATATTTTAGGACAGAGGTGTTGGAAAAAGAAATATATCAAAAGTGTCTCAAAATTTCTAGCTGAGGGTACCATGTATTTCTGGGATCTTGATACCACGTGGAGACAGAAACCCATCTACAAGCCAAGGAGAGAGGCCTCAACCCTGTCAACATTTTGATCTCAGACTTCTAGACTTTAGCATAATATTATACCCCATTGTTAATACATTATGAATCAAGGTACGTGCATTTTTAAATAACCAAATCTTCAACCTAGAACAACTCTGGACAATGGATTAAAGACAGTGTTTAGACACTGCCAAGTCTTGGTTTAACTTAGCCTCACTGTAGTTACTCCCTTCTTTTCATATTATCACTTCCGCATTTACTTACAGAACACAGATAAACATGTGTTTTCCTGTAGCAAAACATGGTTTCATTTCAGCCACAAGAACAAGTGTCCAGAAAATCCTGCTGGAATGGTAGGAGGAAAGAAAGGTGGAACTTATTACCTTTTATTAGTAGCTTTGTAGCCCATTTTATCTTAGGCTCAAAGTTCATGATAATATTCATGATTTCAATAGCAAATCATTGCATCCCCAAATCTCGTCTTTAATGTCATATTGAATTATTTAACAATTATTCATGGGGTCACCTCTGGAGACAGACAGTTCCTTTCTTTTGGCAGCAGTGTCTTAAGTACATGCTGCATTTAAATTGCGTGATGGTTAGGTTACTTGAGATGCCTCATCTAACATGCACTTCCTCTCCAAGTTATTCCATCTTTCAGGGCCCAGTTCAAGTTCGGTCCTTTCCCTGAAGAGTTCCCAAACTACTTCTGTGCATATTTGATTTCTCTCTTCTCTGAACTTGCAGTGAATAATTTACTACATTGTTGATATGCTAGCTCTCATTGTGTGCTTTTTCAAATATGATAAGTCATTGTGTGCTTCATTACACAATAAAAAATTATTGTTCACCAGATATGAAGTTTAATTGTTGAACAAAAGTATAGATTAGTGTAAAAATCTATGTTCCAAGAATCAAAATATTTTATTTCGTCTTCAGATATACCACTAATTAGAAATCTTGGGAGATTACCAACCTTTTCATTTAGGAGTTGGAGTTAAAAATACTTGTCCTACCTTCTGGTATTAATTGGGGGGAGGGGTAGATTCAATAATATGTACATTTGAGTATTTAGAAATGTTAATAAGTGCATAATGAGGATGTTAGTTCTTATACACACACACTCAAATATCTTTATTTGAAAGCAACAAGTTATATAATATTTTAAACACTTTAATCTTTCCATTTTGCATCATGGAAAGGCCTACAGTACTGAACAAGCACATACCACAGCTGAGAAAATAAATGATGGGTACTACTCACAGAACCATAATTGGAAAATGTGAAGTTTCTCTATGATTTACAAAACCTATTGTTGTTTGTTACTCTACCTCTTAGCTTCATCCATTTTACCAAAAAGCATTAAACCTTTCAATGTACAATTTTTGAGGGCAAATGATAAGAGTGTAAAGTAAGACATCGTACCTGCCATTGAGGGCTCCACATGTTGACAAGATGACATGTCTACAAAGAACCAGAGCTCTGGGCAGGCATGCAGTGTTTCCCAAATCACGTGCAAGAGAACGCTGGGAAGCCACAGAATTCGCTGATGCTGTAGGAGAGGTAGCATTTTACCTTTACTTTCCTAGTGTTTTAGCTGGAGATTAAGTTGACATAAGACAAATTAACAAGAGAAAAGCATACAAATTGAATATGCTTTACATGGCATGCCAGTCTTTGAAGGAAATAAAAGCCCAAAGAAATGACAAAATCTAAATGCTTTTATACAAGGTTGAACAAGAAGCAATTGTGGAAAAGCAACTAAAAATAAGGGGAGGCTAAAGGAAGATAATCATTTTTAACAAGGTCTGTTCACACAGAATTCTCTTAGCTTCAACTTGCCATCCTTGGCTGTAAGAATGATACGTTCCTTCTGGGAAAGGACATCTATCTGAGGGTTTTATTCTCTTGATTTTTGGGAAGGAAAAAAAATGGAGGTTAAAAGCATCCTTTTGCACCTGCTGTGTGTGTGTGTGTGTGTGTTTTAAAGTGATTTTAGCTCAAAGTAGTCCTTATGCCAAAGTGGAATATTTTAATGCTATTTTGATGTCATCAGTTTTTTTTTTTTTGGTCTTAGAATCAATATTTTGTTAGCTGTTTTTATTTTTATTTTTTTAAATATATTTTATTTATTTTTTACAGAGAGGAAGGAGAGGGACAGAGAGTCAGAAACATCGATGAGAGAGAAACATCGATCACCTGCCTCCTGCACATCTCCGACTGGAGATGTGCCTGCAACCAAGGTACATGCCCTTGACTGGAATCGAACCAGGGACCCTCCAGTTCGCAGACCGACTCTCTATCCTCTGAGCCAAACTGGTCAGGGCTTGTTAGCTGTTTTTAAATACAAATGTAAGTAAAGAACTTCTGTTTTAAATTTGTGCCTTGCTTCCCTTCACACATAAAGTCCCGTATAAGTGAGATAACATAAATTATTTCATAACAATAAACATAATAGGGAGGTCACCATAAAAGGAAGGAGATTTTACTATATCTTTGGAAGATATGAAAAAAATATTCAGCTTATTACAAAATTAATTTAAGTTGATAAAGGTGTAGTCCAGAATAGGTGAATTTACCTATCTGGTAGAAATCCCAGAGCAGTCTTCAATTCAGAGTGAACAGGTATCATTGAAAGTGAAAGGGAAAAAGGTATTGAAATACAGTGTCAGAGTGGTAATTTAATATCTCTCTTTAGAAGAACTACACCCCTTTGCCTTCCATTTCCATACTTTCCTTCCCTGCCCCTCCCATCATAGCATATGGTAAACAGCCTACACCAGTCAAAACCTATGAACTTATTGCTCTCCCTAGTTTCCCAGGAATTGGAAGGCACACACAGTAAGTTTCGTAGGCTTGCATTGCATTTGGAACTCTTGGAAGAAGCAGCCACGAAGAACTCACAAAGGGAAAGGGAAAGGAAATCATGATATTGTAGTGGAGATATAGAAACATCTCAGATATTCAGTTCCTAACAGTGTTGAGAGTCTTTACAATGGTTTCCTCTGCCTTCTTACTCGATTCTCGTGATATCTTCATTTTCTGAGAAAGGAACTTGAGGTTCAGGCAGAAAAGCGATTTGTTAAAGGTCGTGTGCTTGGTAAGCAGAGCATCCTGTGCTGTGATCCATGCTTGGTGGATGATTCACTTATTCTCAGCTCTGTCACCTACTACCCTGTGTCCTTGGGCAAGTTCCTTCATCTTTTTCAACCTCATTTCTTTAACTGTAAGATGGGAATCATTGTCACTCCATGGAGCTGGGAGATTTAAATAGAATAACCTATTTTAAACATTTAGAATGATATTTCTTACTTAGAAAATCTCTCAATATGTTAATCATATTAGCTGACTTCTGCATGGTACTCTTTATTCCAAACACTGCATCATAACCAACTCTAGCTTAGAATAGGGATATATTTTTGATACAAAATGATAATGTTTGTTTTTTTGGTTTCTAAAAATATTTTCCCCAAATTTATAAAAATATATACCAGAATATTCTTAATATAAAAGTTTCTTGTGTATTTATTTGTGAGTGTGCAAATGTATGTGTATCTAGTACATATCTAGTACATACATACTAGTAAATACCCAATTTGCTTAACTCTAAACAATGTACATATATGTGTATAACCTATTTATATATGTTGTTAGTGTGTGTGTGTGTGTGTGTGTGTGTGTGTAGATTGCCATTTAGCAAATTGGATGGGTAAATCATATAAACAGGAATTGTATCCTGGTCACTGAAGAAACTGCTTTTTACTCTCTCAGTGGCTCTTCTTCATGGAGGCTACAGGTTGAAAGGGGTTGCAAAGCTCGCAGACGATGTGCATATGTGAAAGTAACAATGGAACTATTTGGAGAAACGTTTTAAGAATACTATATGTTCCCCAACAAACTTCTGCCCTTTTATCTTTTGCATGCAATTTTAAAAAATACTTTTATTTCAAAGTAACTGATTTCATTTAGAGACAAACACTTTAAAGAGTGTAAATTGATTTTAGAATTGTACACCTTAAATCTATGTATTTTATGAACCAATGTCACTCAAATTCAATAAAAGTGAAAAAAAAGTAAACTGTTCAAAATCATAGCATATATAAAATCACCAAACCCCACAGTACTTGAAATTGTTTCCCTCTTGGGCATACAGTTTAGAGTCTCAGGGGGAGATAGATTATCGAAGCTGCTGCGGTATTGCAGGAAAGATACGAAGAGAATGGCTGGGTCTCTGCTGTAATGGAGATAATATTTGTCCAAGAACCAGATCCTGAATGAGCACATTCTGTGTTCCTACTAACTCTGAACGCCACTTAAGAGCACTAGGCAGAATTTCAAGGCTAATGAGAAAGCCTTTTCTCTCCTTACCATTATGCTCTGCTGGCAAACCCTGTGCGTTCCTTGGGTAAGGGATACTGGGCTTCATTTCATACCCTAAAAGGCAGGTGTAAGATAAGGAAGGAAACTTGTTTGTTACTCCTTTTTTTTTTTTTTTAAATATATTTTATTGATTTTTTACAGAGAGGAAGGGAGAGAGATAGGGAGTTAGAAACATCCATCAGCTGCCTCCAGCACGCCCCCCACTGGGGATGTGCCCGCAACCCAGGTACATGCCCTTGACCAGAATCGAACCCAGGACCCCTCAGTCCGCAGGCCGACGCTCTATCCACTGAGCCAAACTGGTTTCGGCAACTTGTTACTCCTTAAACTCTAGAAAGAAGCACATTTAAGGCAGACAACCCCAGACTTTTTATGGCCATGATAGCTTCTAGGTGGGATCAAATCCTGTCATTTCAATCCTTTTACCTTAGCCACAAGATAAGCCTAAAAGACAGACTATCCCCACCCATCTCAAACATAGAGATTGCAGTGTGTGCCTAACAATGCCTTTGAACTTGGCCTTTTCTCCCCTTAATTCTCAATACCTCCCTTTCTGGATTGCAGAGGGTAGAATAGGGACCAGAAACCAACATGATCATATTTATTCTGAATCAGACAAGATTTAAAAGCAACTTCTTTCATTGTGACACTTCTCAATTCTTTCTGAGTATCAACTGCTCCATAAGTCTGCTGTATGGACCCAATACAGAAGTTTAGATTAGTGAGATTTTAGATAACAATTGTATGACCAAATTGTGGTCTAATTTCTCAACCCCTTCATCTCTCAAAAAATTAATATTTTTCTCTCAATCCTTTTAGTTTCTCTTTATCAAAATACAATCATTAAAAAAAACTCATTCAAAATTGCACTATTAAATATTTTTGAAATTTTTGAGGTATAATTGACATTGGTTTCAGGTGTACAAGAGGATTCAATATTTACATCTGTTGCAAAGTGATCACCACAGTATAGTTACCATCACCACAGTATAGTTACCATCCACTTAATTGCACTATTTATTTTTTAAAAATTCTTATATCTCTTAAGAATAGCTATTAAATAAAAGAAAATAGACTTCTCTGCAGCAGATAAGAAGCAACATAAAATTTTTTTCTGAATATGCTGACAGATAATGACCTTTTTACATGTTTTTGTTTTGTTTTTTTAGCCGTTATCTTCAACGCCAAATATTCCTCATGATTACTTGTCAATATTGTTCTCCTCTTCTCTGCTTTAAAGCCACAGAGTAAGCAGCTTCTCCATAAACTGGGTCAGTTACATTTGTCTGCAGTTAGAGTGTTTCAAACTATTTATTGTAATTTCATCTGATAAAGGAGCAGAGGAAATGTTTTCTTGGCCATTGAATAGCCCACAGGCAGAGTTAGCTACTTGTACTTACCCTTTTCTCCCAGAAGTTAATGATCTGGTTTAAACCAAAGGATTATGATCAGGGAGCTTATTTGTGAACCACGTTGATCATCTTGATGATACATTCCATTTGCTTTTCACTATAGCACAGTATTTGTAAGAACTATACAGTGCAGTTGTATGTAAATTTGGTTATTAAACCAGTAAAATGTTTTCATTGTATTCAAACATGTCCGCCCACAAATTTAGATGCATAGTGAGCCCAGAAGCATGTTCTCTCTAGTGGGAATGAGGTAAACATGAAATTGGATTGGAAAGCATACATGCCTTTGCCCTCTAACTCACCTGACAAATCAAAAATCAAATCAACAAACATTCCTCAGTTGCCGCTGTGTCCCAGGTGCTACATTGTGCAGCCGCAGGTTTTTGTATTGGGCATTGCACATGGTCTTTACACGTGTGACGTACAGTATATGTACTGAAACCTGGTTAGGTGAGGCTCTCTCACACTAATTTTGAATTGAAATCTAAGCTAATGACACATACTATACACTACAAAGAATATACTTCAGCAGTCTAGAATATTTTAGCACTGTAAAAAACAACACCCACATTGTTTGTACTTAATGGACTGGTTGATTGAGTCTTTTATTTAACAACTATTTATTTACTCAGTGACGGGCACTGTGGTAGGCAGCATGAATATAGCACAAAGTCCTGATCGAATGGAGAAACTAAAATTTACTTTCTAGTAAATCAATAGGGCTGGTGATCACAGCTGTCGACTGATATTGGTCTTTTTGTGCAATCATTTTTAAGGACACACCGCCAACAAAACTCTGAAAGTGAAACAGCTGACTGATACTCTTCTTTTAATTAGTCTCAGAGGAGGAATTTTGTGTTAACAGGAACTCAAATTTGGCAGAGAATAGGGTCTATGATCTCTCTTTTTATAGATTAATGTGCAAAAGGATTAAATGACTGACTCTCACAGTTATTACTGCAAATAAAGCTCATCTATTTCCAGTTAGGATGACTTCATAGGCTGCTTTTCAATACAGTGACTTTAAAAACTTTACAAACTCTAACTGACCCACACTAAAAAATGTTACATTGCAACAAGGTACATACATGTGCACATTATTGAAAGAAAAGATTCATGAATAAAAATTTATTTTTAGTACATACAATGTGATATCATATTTTCTATTCTGTTCAATTCTATTTCAATTTTTAAAAATGCTAGTTGCAACACTAACCATATTTCACAACCCACTAATGGATAGTAATTTGATAAGATTAATTTGACTACTTTGAGATAACAAGTAACTATGTTTAAGTTCATGGTAATGGGTATATACAGCAGTTTCTTTATGTTTGTATATTTCATTATGATTTTATTTAAAAACAAATAGCTATTGCCTTGGAATATGTGTAATGCTTCACAATTGATTGTAAAGAATCCTATTTTTTTCTGATAACTTGCTTCAGACACTTAAAGTTTGTTCTTTGATTTCATTAAGCATCCATTGGAGTGTTTCTCATCGATTCTTATAAATTATTTTTATAGTCTACTCCTTTCATTTTCTTCATAGTTATTTTCTTAGAATCTAGCACACTGCTTGGTATTAACAGGTGTGTGTTGAATAAATGAACAGATGAATGAATGAATTCTGAGTTCTGCTTTGCTGTGTTTTGTTGGATAATCTTGACTTTGAAGGAGACTAGGACTGAGTGAGGAGGAGAGGAGCCTCTGAGATGGGAGGGAAAGCTTGAGCAAAGACCTAGGGATAGGAAGGAGAGCCCACTGCTCATCCACGGAGTTGAGAGGTGGTCTCAAATCTGAAATTCAAATTAGAGAATAGATGAAGGAGTACAACAGAAAAAAAAATGATAATTTGGGAGGGAAGAAAATAAGATAATGATGAGGAAGATAAATGGAGCCGGGAAAGGGGGAGAAAAATGAAACCTGACTTATATGCATTTAAAACCACAAGCTGCCTAGAGGCACTTGGTGGCCCTGTAGTGAAACTGTCCTGTTATCATCAGGGTTAACAAAGGAACAGCCACTGATGTGGAAAAGATTTGGGGAAGAAAGATTCAGAGAATATGGGCTTCATGTCTTTAAGATCAGTACGGTACTTAGAAAGACATCCTCAATCATCTTATCAAAAGTAGGTCAACCCCAAATAAAGTCACCACCTTATTTGTTTATTTTATAGCAGTAACCAAAATTTATCAAAATTTTAAAATATATTTTATTGATTTTTAAAGAGAGAAACGGAGAGGGATAGAGAGTTAGAAACATTGATGAGAGAGAAACATCGATCAGCTGCCTCCTGCACACCCCCTACTGGGGATGTGCCCGCAACCAAGGTACATGCCCTTGACCGGAATTGAACCTGGGACCCTTCAGTCCGCAAGCTGACACTTTATCCTTGTGAGCCAAACTGGTTAGGACCATAATTTTGTTTCATTTTTTTTTTTTTGTCACTCCCTTAAATGGTAAGCTCCAGGAGGTCAAAAACTTAACTTCTATGTTCACTATAATATCCTCAGGAATAAATACAATACTTAGCATAAACTACTTGCACACTATTGAATACATAAATGAATGAAACATACACAGTAGAGCTGGGGGTGGGGGACTAAGTATACATAAGATTGCGTGCAAGCCTTGTTTTACCGGTTAGAAAGTAAACATTGTCACACTGAGCAAGCACAACAAAAAATTTTATAAGTGGTTAAAGCAAGCCAGAACACAAATTGTTTATTGTAGCATTCACTCACTGGCTTAAGGACTGCCAGCAAATCCATTAGAAGCCTGAATATAGAGCATCATCATTCCGACATAAAGAAAAGGAAAAACTGCTTCAGGATGAATCGTTTCTTATATCTGGAAGAATGAATGATTTTTCCAATTAATAACTGTGCAGTAATTTTAGAATAGTTTATAAATGTAACATGTCCTATACATGCCCATGCTTCTTTTTATTCCACATATCTACTTCCAACAAAGACATTGCATTATTTTGCACAAAAGTCCTTATTCGATGAACATGACTTGATGAAGTGACCTTCTTACTATTGAATATCGTAATTAATATTAGAAAATTGCCAATGAGCAGTAAAAATTCTTTGGAGTGAAATATACTAGATTTTACTCCCAGCTGTGTGGTTTCATGATAGTTATTATCCTCTCTGAATTTTAGTTTATTCTTCTGATAAATGGAAGTAATAAAGCAATTTGCTAGCATCCTTATGAAGATGAGCAAATAACATATAAAATCCTGGGCATAAACTATGAAACCAGTCTAAGGAAACAGGTATAAAATATTTTTAAATTTTAAATTAGTTTGTGTTTTTTTTTATTAGAAAGCAAGAAATAGTGCTGAAGAGGAATAGAGAACTAGCATTATTAATTATTATTATTATTATTCACTGTTAATAGTAGGCACACTGTCAAGATTGTTTTACTTAATCTATCAGATAATTGCCTTTCCATCATTCTCTTTTCCTTTCCTTCTGAAAAAATCAATTAGACATCATTTCTGCATTCAACCTTCTATATCTCTCAACACCAATCTCTATTCATCTTTCTTTAAATATTTAAAATTTCTTTATGGTATGTACTCTATCCTGCCTTTTATTTCTCTCTCTAAAGCTAGCTCTGGTTCACAAATGACCTTTTCAATTGTTATTAATCTGCTAGTAATTCCTTTAATAAGTTTCAATCTTCAATTACCTATCATTTATTTCTACGAGTTTCCTTTAATTTTCAAATGTGCCTTATATTTAGACCCTTCCATCAGAGCAGATCTTTTAAAATATATTTATTTTGTAACCTTTTAAAATTAGTTGCTCTTATTCAAAGTTGTGTATTAATTTCCCTCCTCTGCCATTGGTAGTTTGGCAAATTGCTGTATAATCTGTGCTTTACTTTACACACATGTGAAAGGCTACATATCAGATAACTGCTCTTCTTCATAAAATTACCATGACGATCAATGTCTTTATGTAAAATGAAGGAGGTCAGTGTATTATTTATGCTATTACTAACAGAGTCTATGAAAGATAAGCCTTAAATATTAAAATTCAAGAAATATTTTATGTTTTATCTGACTAGAATGACTATCATTCAAATTAAGACACTTCTGCAAGTGAAAGGAGTCACCATTAATTATACTGGGAAACTGGGCACAAAGACTGTCCTGAGCAAAACTGGGCACCCTGTTTCTTGCTGGTGTAACAGCCTAATAGAGGTAGGTGTTCCTGGTCAGGTAGCTTTTCTCCCAGTATTGAATCAGAGACTAAGTTCCTTCTAGATTTTGGCTCTGTCATCTTCCACATGTGGATTACAAAACCATTCTAGTGGCAGTAGTGTGCTAGAAAACCATCTCACACACACACACACAAAAAGTAGAGTTCTAATGTGTAGCATTTGCTGACTTTTCTGTTGTAAATACTCCCACCATGATCAATTTCAAGCTACAACAGTGTAACAACTGGCTGGAAACATTCCCAAATGTCTGTAATATTTGGCTCTTGTAGGTTGGTGGGATCCAGCTTCAGAACACCCCTAACAAGGTCTTTTCTCCCTTCCAATCAGTAGAAATGGAAAGACAGCATAGAAGACTAAGTATGGGAGATTTTTTATGGACCCAGTCTTGAAATAGCATGTTCGCTTGCAACCCACTGGTTAGAATTCGGTCACATGCAACAGTTGCAAGGAGCCTGTGACATGCAGTCTACATACCCAGAAAGGAAGCAGATTGGTGTTACATACACAGCAAGCCTGCCTCTGCCACAACTAGATAATCTCGAGGATTACCTCTTGTTGCTGAATACTATAAAACATGATTATGAACTTGCAGTTTTCTCTCCCCCAATAATATAAACTTTATACGTATTTGGCAGGAGCATATGGGATACTCATCTATAATTGAAAATATAGAGCATGGACTATACATTACTGTGCACAATTTTTAGAAATAGTTGTCTTTACAAATGGCTTGATAGAATAACTCTTCATGAAACAACTATTTAATTAAGTATTAGAATAGTACTTCAAATCTGAAATCAATCTCTATTTGAAGTGTATATTTTAGCTTTGAAATTTATTCAACTGCAGTACCTCCTACTTGAATCACTTCATAGGAGGAATTGAAATGACACATCTGAAGCAAAAGAAAGTGGCATGAGTAGCTCTTCGAAAATGGCAGTTGTGTAGAAGTGAAGCAAACTAAAGCTACCTCTTGTTCTGATCAAGTTTCCGTGTGTCAGTCTCAACAATGAACTTGTTAATTTTGTAGCTAGATCTCCACTGATTTTGTCATAAGATATAGGAAAGTATGCAAAATAAATTGCATAGAAACCCTGTTTTGATCAACTTGAATTTCAGTCAGTATTGATTTTGATTTTTTTAAAGTACTTGAATTAAGGAAGTGTTGAATTGATGGAAGTAAGACAATTAAATATCAAGTTGAACTATAGTAGTGTTATATTTTCTACGGAATCCATTCTCAAGAATACTTCTCACATTTACAATTAAATTTATTTTGTAGGTTTTTCTGATAGCTGGTTAATTTGGTAGACAGTGTTATGGTATTAAATGTTAAAACACAAAGAAAGTATTTTGTTGTGGTTATAAGTCTGTCTGGAACGTGTCACTTGGAAAGCATCTACAATATTTAACATGTGAGTCTACATTCCATAGAGAATTTACTTCCTTAATGTTCATGATATACGTGATGTAAAAAGAGTTTCCAGCAATTGAGAATAGTGGGTAAAAATCAACAATCTAAAGGCAAAATATCAGCCTAAAGACTGACTAACACTTAGTAGCTCTGTAATTTAGGGCAAGTCACTTAAACCTTTCTGTGCCTCAGTTTCTTTTCTGTGAAATGGAAGCTATGAAATTTGAGTCTATGCCTCAAAATGTTGTAATAACAATTGAGTCAATATATAAAAATACTCTAGAAAAATAATAGTACATGGTGTTTTACAAACATTATTATCATTGTATTTATTAGCTTTTAGTGGTAAGATTAGAGTCATTTTTATATTTTCAAGCATCAGTATTTTCTTTATTTTTCTAAAATGAACATTTTCTTGTGGGCTGGTGGGATCCAGCTTCAGAATACTGCTGATAAGGTGTTTTCTTAGTTAAAAACAAAGCAAAAGCAAAAACAAATTGCTTGTCCATTGCCTTGATAATGGTCTTTTTCATACAAAGAGTAAGGATGATTTTACAATTTTAATCCCCAAAGAGGTAAAGGCCTCATTTAATCTAATTATTTAAATATGCTATAATAATTCTTCAAAGTTCAAATTTGATAATAAAAAAATCAACAACTGCAAAATTAATTCCTAATTTGAATTTTAAGATTACAATTGGCACTTTTCACGCCTTCAGGAAAGTCACAGGAAACCATTCTGTATATATTCCCTTTGTGTTTCTTCTGTTCAACAAATTTCCTTTGTCCTGTGAATTTTAAGTCACTTTACAAGAAAGCAATTTTTAGTTATTGTTAAAGCAAATGCTCAATGGGATATTAGTTGATTTTGCCTTTTTGCTAGGTAGAAAGAGCATTACATTTTGAATCTGTCTCTTTGACCTATCGCTCTCTTGCTATTCAGTTCCCTGGGGTCTCAACTTTAAAATAGACTAACAATGCTGAACTTTAAAAAAATGTAGGTATAAAGTCATTTGTTTTCTATTTATAGGGAAACTAAAAACACTGACTGGACACAAAGGCTTTTGATGCTTCTTGTATTCCTCTCAGATGGGAATTCCATTGTCCAACAGCATACCACAGCTTTGCTTAGAAATTTTGGCTGCATGCTGGGAGCTATATGCATGTAATTTTTCTCAGTAAGAAAATGATAGTTTAAGTCATAGTTTAAGCACTTATAGCTTTCTTACCCACTTTGGATTTAATATTAGAGTATTTGTCTGGTTAACTTTGTCACTGGTCACTTTTACATTGATATACCATGTCTTAGAAAAATCAAGTTTTAGTCCAGTCTGCCACTCAAAAGCTTTATAAGCTTGGTTATTGTTAACTGCTCTAAAACATTGGGATGTTACAGTAGTAGTTGGATTTGTTTCATTCTTTCTGTAACAAACTGTAGGTAATGAAATGTAACAGCTCCCCAGGGTTCTTTTGAAATCCAGATAATCAAACCCTATGGACCAGATGGACCAAGGAGCCAAGTCCACGGAAGTGGCTGCACATGTCGAGCAGAAGTAGTACAATAGCAATGCGGAATCAAAGCCAGAAGGATACTGTTCTCGCTCAGCAAAGTGTCCTGAGGTACAGATAATGCATATGGCAACATTTCGAAAATTGTAGGGTAGCATGCAGCTGGAGGGCGATAGTATTATTATGGTATGCCAGTATTATGGAGGGTTGTTGGGCTGAGGGGAACTTAACAATGTGCTGTTGAGAAGCAGTTAGTGTTTTGATTAAGAGCGTGAGCTCTGAGCTAGAATGCGTGGGATTGAATCCCAGAACCACCATTCACAAGCCATGTATCTGTGTAAGTTACTTCATATTCCTATGCTTCAGGTTCCCCATTTCTGTAAACAGTACTTACTTTACCAAGGTTGTTATGAAGTTTAAAATGAGTTAATATATATAAAGCAATTGAACAGTTTCCCTGGCATGCTGTAATTAGTATATAGTGCTTTTTGCTATTTTATCTTGTCAAGCTTCAAATTATTAAAATAAATTAAATATTAATGTTTTCCTATTATCAATGAATAATTATTAATGTTGATGTTAATAATGAGGATATTAAACTCTTACGGTTGCATTTGTGGCAATATATTTTTCCATCTTGTCATGGTTTGCCTTTTCCTTTAAAAACTTTATGTAGTCAAAACAATTGCTCCTTTCTAAAGGAATGTTTAACAATAAAAAGCCCCACCGATGTGGCTCAGTGATTGAGCATCAGCCCGTGAACCAAGAGGTCCCCAGTTTGATTCTTGGTCAGGACAAATGCCCAGGTTTCAGGCTGGATCCCCAGCGTGGGGCTTTGAGGAGGCAGCCAATTGATATCTCTCTCATCGATGTTTCCATTTTTCTATCCCTTTCCCTTCCTCTCTCTAAAAATCAATAAAACCATATTAAAAAATAAATAATATTTTTAAAAAGATGAAAACCCTGGAAGTCACACGAAAAAAATCTTATCTTTCTGTATTTCCTTCTATCATTCACATGTGTACAGTATTTACATAGTTGTGAATTGCCATGAATATTATTTCATATTCTGCTTCATATTGCCTGAAAATATTCCATAATTTTCTTTAATCTTCAGAATCATCACCTGCAATGACAACAGCATATTGGCTCACATTGACATTGAATTTTGTAATTGATTTTTCTTTGCTTTGCTCTCTGTTAACAATCAGAGTTGAATTGGTGACCCAGCTTTAACACTTGTGCACAATACATTTTTAGGACTAAATTTGTGTTACTAATTAGTCATTACTGTATTTTGGTGATTTTATGTTGGAATTTATTCACTGCTCTATTTAATGGCACGATAAACCCTTGCACATTTTTCTTTATTCAGTGAATCCTCTCTTAATAAGAAAGCCCAATAATTAAATTTGTAAGCAAGGAGCTGCTACTGGGCAGAGCAGAAATAGAACCCTAAAGCTCCACCATAACTACCACCAGACACGCTCTCCTCCTTTTTCTGGCATTGATGACAGAGACCAAGATTTGGGGAACGCAGATTTTAAAATTATTAACCTAAATGCTTTATAGTGCATTCAATCTTCCATGTTTTCTAAATTTGCTCTTGGTTCAAACAAGACCTTCAGGGACCTCACCACTTTTTCCATTGTTTGGTCCCTGCTAGTATTTTTTCATTGAACTACACTTTAGGGTAGAACTTGATTTGCAGTATTTGCTGTAAGCAGCCATTGAAGACCTTTGCGAGTTCATTAAGGAGAATCACTTTGAGGCTCCATGGGAGAAATTTTTCTCAAACACTAATACCAGCAAGGAAAAACAGGCTTAATTTTATCCATTGATGTTTTATATTAGGGACACTGAATCTTGTAATTGATTTCTCTATTAGCTTTGATCTCTAGTTAGAGTTGAATTTATAACCCAACTCTGAGAATTTTACACAATACTTATTTGTGTAGTAAATTCCCAGGGACTTCCATTTAGTAGTTTTATTTTGCTTTGATTCCTTTGCTTTGTCTCCCGCACCCTCCACGGCTTCTGCAAACTCTTTTGGAAACAACATACATGATTATTTATTGGGTTAGGTTCCCAGTAGTGGAATTACTGTGTTCATGTAGCCTTTGATATCTATTGTAGTCTTTGATGTGATGGGAGGAAGTCTCCACCTTGTCTCTAGGCTACTTTTATTATGAATTTCACTTATGAATTTCATAAGTGAAATTCATAAAAATGAATCTAACATGTTGAAAATAAACAGTGACTATCTCAGATGATTCTTGTGAGAATTAGACAAAATGATAATATGTATAGCATGTTTAATATCTCTTGGTATATACTGATACATTAATAAATATTAACCTCTATTACATTGCTAGCCAATCACTTTACTGGTGTCTTTGGTTTCTATTTACTAAAACGGGTTAAGGTTACATTTGCAGCAAATAAACTCAGTGATAGTTATTTTTCTTAATTAGTTTACAAATGTCTTAGAGCCCTTGGGCTCATAATAGTTTTCTGTGGTGTACATTTTAGACAACTGGATTTCGTCACACCAGTCTTTCTCTGCCGATGCTGTCATTGTTCTTGTGAAATGATTAAGAGACATGGTTGGAAAAAAATTAATGTCCATTAACCAAAAGATGACAGGTTCTTAAATACATAAGCGTTGTGGGGCTTTGTTTGCTGCAGGTTAAGAATGAAATTACCACACTGTTTATTTTCAAACAGTAATTAGTTTTTAATTGTAAAATGTAGGAGTTACTGCCAGGGCTTTGTTTATTGAGTTGACTCCATCATTCCACTTGGGGATAATGCAGTGTTGACTGTGGAGTACATGCTGTTTACCGTGAGGATTGCTTTCACACGCACATAGTTCTAAATGGGAAATTAACTCAGGTCGAGGCTCTGTGGTAACATGTGCAGCTGAAACAACTGTCCACAAACAGCAAACACAGGTTTAAATTGTTTAGTGACAGACTGCCCAATAAAGATGTGTCAACGCCCAAAAATATGCACTCCTCTGCATAGCCATAGGAAATACATTCTATCCCTCTTTTCTTTGTAAGAAAGAGAAAAGAAAGGAAAACAATCCACTTGGTATTCATCCTGGCTCTAGAAAATGAATGTGCCTGTGGCTCACTATGCTTTAGTTTTAATTGCCTGTTTGACAGTAAACCTATTTCCATAATGCAGTGTCTATATTTCATGTTTTATTTGAAGTATGTGCTCCTAATTTCAAATAACAGCATTTAGCTGTTTTGTTTGTACACTTTATTTTTGTCACAGGATTGTCTCTTAATAAAAATCACCATTCGAGAGAATTTTTAGGATCCTTATAACCTTCTGAAATATTTGCATTATTTGCCCATTATTTTTGAAGAATGTCCAACTGAAAAATAAGAAAATGGCCAATACATTTTTTAAATCTATCTTTATTGTTGAAAGGATTACAGATATCCTCTTTATTTCCCCATTGATTCTCTCCACCACTCCTCCCCACTCCCCAGGCCTTCACTGCACTATTGTCTGTGTCCATGGGTTATGCATATATGCATACAAGCTCTTTGGTTAATCTCGCTGCCCCCTTCCCTCTGAGAATCATCAGTTTGTTGCATGATCCCATGTCTCTGGGTCTATTTTGTTTATCAGTTTATTTTGTTCATTGGATTCCACTTATAAGTGAGATCATATAATACTTGTCTTTCTCTGACTGGCTTATTTTGCTTAGCATAATAAATTGTGTGTTTAATGGGCATGTGTTCATTTATCTTAGAGAAATACTTAGAAATAGAATTGTTGGATTATAATAAAGGTGCATATTTAACTTTATGAGGGACTGTCAAAATACTGATGATGTTCAGTATTTTTCATATGCTAACTGGTTAATTTTTATTTTTTGAAAAATGTATTCAGGTTTCATGACCTTTATAAAATTGGATTATTTTATTTCTGTTACTGATTCTTAGGAGCTCATTGTACATTCTGAATATAAATCTGTTGTAAAATATATGTTTTGACAATACTTTCTTTAAGCTTCTGATTTGACTTTGTTTTATTAATGCCAGCTTTTGATGAACAGAATTTCTTAATTTTGATGAAACTCAACTCCTCCCTTATTTTTATTCTTTTTTAATTAGTGCTTTTCCATACTTCAGAATATAAAGTTATTCTTTTATGTTCACTGAGAAGTTCTATGTTTTAGCTTTCATGTGTAGGTCTATAAATCATATCAATTAAATTGTTTCATATGCTGTGAGTTTAGGATTGAGGCTCATCTTCTTCAGACCCTTAACCAGCACCATTTGTTGAACTGTATTTCTCCATTGAGTTGCAGTGATATATTTCAGTTGACAATATATGTGTTAATATATTTCTGGATGTCCTATTTTATTCCTTTGATCTGTGTTGTGTTATGGCAATACTACATTTTTAAAAAATTTTTATTGTTGAAAGTATTACAAATGTACCCTTTCTCCCCCATTGACCTCTTCTAGCCTGCACCGCCCCCCACCCCAGGCCTTCACCACCCTATTGTCAATGTCCATGGGTTATGCATGTAAGTTCTTTGGTTGATCTCTTCCCACCCACTCACTCACCTACCCTCCTCTACCTTCTCTCTGAGGTTCAACAGTCTGTTCTGTGCTTCTGTGTCTCTGGATATATATTTTTTTCATCAGTTTATTTTGTTCATTAGATTCTACATATGAGTGGGATCATGTGATATTTATCTTTCTCTGACTAGCTTATTTCACTTAGCATACATAATACTCTGCAGGTCCATCCATGCTGTTGCAAATGCTGAGTTCTTTCTTTTTTATAGCTGCATAGTATGCCATTGTGTAAATTTACCACTATTTTTTAATCCACTCATCTGCTTGTCACAACCTGCACGGCTAGGGCTCAGGATATGAAAAAGGGGCTGCACACAAATGAAAATGCTATACAAGAAATATGAATTTAGAAGGCATTGGGGGCCAGGGGTGTCTCTTTTATGAAGAGTACACTGAAACTCAGGCCAGTCTGCTTTTTATTCAGTTATATATACACATCTTGCCCTCAGTAAAGCACAGCAAACAGGTAGCAGACAGACCATCTCTAAGGTGAGTAAAGATCAGTAAAGATTTACTTTGAGGCAATCAGGTCAGGAAATTGCTTCGAGCCATCACTTATCTCAACATGGAACAATTGGTGCATAGCTTTAGCCCTGCTAAAGCTCAAGGTTCATCAGCCTTCCAAGTTCCTTGATGCACTCTCATGATAGTTTTGACAATGGATGGCTTCCTGCACTGCTGATGGGCACTTGGGCTGTTTCCAAATCTTACCTATCGTAAATTGAGCTGCTATGAACATAGGGGTGCGTATATTCTTTCTGATTGGTGTTTCCAATTTCTTAGGATATAGTCCTACAAGTGATATCACTTGGTCAAATGGGAGTTCCATTTTTAATTTTTTGAGGAAACTCCATACTGTTTTCCACAGAGGCTGCACCATTCTGCATTCCCACCAGCAGTGTGTAAGGGTTCTCTTTCCTCCATATCCTCACCAACACTTGTCAATACATTAATTAATGCAGCTTTCTAGTACCTTTTGAAACTAGATGTATAAGTCTGTCAACTTTGTTAATTTTTTTTCAAGGGGTTAGGCTGGCTATTCCAGGTCCTATTTCCACATATATTATAGATTCAGCTTACTAATTTCTATAAAAAGATACTGGGATTTTTATTAAATTGCATTAAGTCTATAAATCAAAATGGCAGAATTGAATCTTAATATCTTCTTTTTTATTTTTTAAAATATATTTTTATTGATTTCAGAGAGGAAGGGAGAAGGAGAGAGAGAAACATCAGTGATGAGAGAGAATCATTGATTGGCTGCCTCCTGCACGCCCCACACTGGGGATCAAGTCCAAAACCTGGATATGTGCCCTGATCAGGAATTGAACCGTGACCTCCTGGTTCATAGATTGGTGTTCAACCACTGAGCCATGCCAACTCAGGCCAGATTTTATTTTATTTTCATTTTTAAAATATATTTTATTGATTTTTTACAGAGAGGAAGGGAGAGGTATAGAGAGTTAGAAATATCAAACCTCGGAGGGAAGGTAGGGGAGGGTGGGGGTAAGGAGGATAGATCAACCAAAGGACTTGTATGCATATATATGGGCCTAACCAATGGACACAGACAACAGTGGGGTAAGGGCATGAGGGGGGGTGGGGTAATGGGGAAAGAAGGACACATATGTAACACCTTAATCAATAAAGAAATTTTAAAAATAAATAAATAAAAAGACAACATCATAAAAAAAAAAAAAGAAAAACTTTCCTCTGGTGAGGACTAACAAAACAAAACCCCCCAAAAAAGAAAGAAAAGAAAACAGGTGCTAAGTGAAAGAAGCTAGACACAAGACCACATATTGTATGATCCCATTGATATGAAATGTCCACATAGGCAAATCTATAGAGACAGGAAGTAGATTGATGGTTGTTTAGAGTTGGGTTTTGAGGGCAAGTGGAGAGTGACAGATCAAGGACACCAGTGTCTTTTGGGGGTGATGAAATATTCTCAAACTGATTGTAATAATGGTTGTACAACTATGAGTATACCAAAAACTATTGAATTGTATAGTTTAAATTGGTGAATTACACAGAGTGTGAATGATATTTCAAAAAAAGTTTTTACCCCCAAAAGTTAAACTATTCTCTGGTCCTTGAAAACAACACTGACCATGTCCTCCAAATCTCTCTCTTTTGTCCCTAGGCCATCCATGAAAAGCAAATCCCTTTATTTTGTGGTCATCTATGACCTGTTGGATATTAGGGAAGTCCAAGGCTAATGAACATATTTGAGGACATGAAAATAAATGGATTCACTCCAACATATAAAATCTGGGCCCAGCCCTAACTGGGTTGGCTCAGTGGATAGAACATCGGCCTGCGGACTGAAGGGTCCCAGGTTTGATTCCGGCCAAGGGCATGTACCTTGGTTGCTGGCACATCCCCAGTAGGGGGTGTGCAGGAGGCAGCTGATTGATGTTTCTTTCTCATCAATATTTCTAACTTAATATCTTCTAATCAATATTGTATTAATCAATATTCAGATTTTTTAAAATGTCCTTTAACCAATGTTTGCTTCCAGTGTAGGGATCTTACACTTCTTATGTGAAATTTAGCTCTATTTTATGGGTTTTGGTATAAATATAAATGCTATTATTATTTCATTTTCCAATTGGTTGCTGCCAGTCTTAGAAATACAGTTGATTTAACATGTTGATTTTGTATCCTATCATGTTTCTAAATGCACTTATTAATTCTTCTAGTTTTTAAATATACTAGTATTTCTTAGGTTTTCTACATAAACTAAATGTTGTTTCTAAATTGGAGAAGTTTGCATCTTAATTGCCTATAAGGCTTTGGCCTTTTCTCTTTGCCTTATTGCAGTGGCTGGAAACCTCCAGTGCAATGTTGATTAGAACTTGTCAGAACACATTTTTGCCTTGTTTTTGACATACTGAGGAAAAGGTTCAGTATTTTACCATTAAATAAGATGTTAGTTGTGGGCTTTCATAGATAATCTTCTTTTAGGTTGAGGATACTCCTTCTATTCCTAATTTACTGATAAATGTTTTAAGCAGAGTAAATGTATACATTTTTTCAATTGCTTTTTTTTCTGTATATGTTGTCGTGATTTTTCTCTTTATTACTGTGGTAAATTACATTGGTGGAATTTCACATATTAAAACAGCCTAGCATATCTGAAATAATACTTCATAACCAAGTGGAGTTTATTTTTTAAAAATATATTTTATTGATTTTTTACAGAGAGGAAGGAAGAGGGATAGAGAGCTAGAAACATCGATGAGAGAGAAACATCGATCAGCTGCCTCCTGCACACCCCCACTGGGGATGTGCCCGCAACCAAGGTACATGCCCTTAACCGGAATCAAACCCGGGACCCTTCAGTCCGCAGGCCGACGCTCTATCCACTGAGCCAAACAGGTTTTGGCTAGCTTATCTTTTTGATATTTTGTTGGGTTTGACTTGTGGATATTGTTTTAAGATATTTGCATCTACATTCTAGAGAAATGTTTGGTTTCTAATTGTCTTGCCTTGTACTATCTTTATTCACTTTTTGTATCAAGGATATGCTAGCTTCTTAAACATTTTGAGTTTGCATAAAATTTATATTTTCTTCCTTAAATGATTTATGGCATTACCAATAAAGGTAAATTTCCTTTTTGATCTGTAGTAGCTTTCTCATTAGTGAGTTTCTCATGTTGATTTAATGATTTTTCTCCTTGTGACCTCTAATAGAAATTACCATGAGGATAATTAAGTTGGCAATTATAATGTATTTAATTATAAGACATCTACTGTGGCTGTCTTCAACTATTATTTATTTTTCTATTGCAGTTTAATTTTTTACATATTTTTTGAACCTTTCATGTGTAAATTTCTTCATGGTAAGGGCCTGTCTTCATTGCCTGGTCTTATTCACAATTCTTAGCACATTGCCATGTGATCTGAGCTCTTGGCAAATTCTTACCCATTTGGTCTTCTGTCAAAACTCTCTGGAAAAATGTCCTTTATTTTCTTTAATTAATTATTTCAGGTGTCAAGGGAGTTCCCTTAGTTCTAGTATTATTAAATTTGATGCTTATCAAATCTCTACTTTTTAATAAAGTAAATTTTATGATATCCATTTTTCATTCCACAATAAAATTTAAAGTATAACCAGTTTATATAAGCATACTAGTATTCTTCAACATATGTGAATTTAAAATGTTTGAACTTAATTTTTGTCATTCATTCATTCATTTTTGTTCATGCATTTACTTCTAAAACAAGGAACCATTTCTGTAAATCAGCCCTTTCATTCCTTATTAAATTACTTGTAGAAAATTTCTGATAATTATTTAAGATAATTATCAGAAAAATGATGGAATTGATTATAAAATTAAAACTGGAACTTGAATAAATAAAAATTAAAGACTACAATTTAAAAATTATGAACTCAAATATATTTAAGTGATGATAACAAAGTAAACAAACATTTTATCCTCTTACTTGAAACAATTCAGAAATGGTTATGTGGCCCAATTCTGACAATGAAATGCTGGAAGATGATGGCAGAAGTTTGGGAAACAGTCATTTTTACAATTATAGGATACCTCTCAGGATGCGAGTATCTAGTCTTATGAATATATAGGAGAATACATATATACCTTGCTCTTTCTCATAGCTACTAGAAGACAATTAGGTGAAACAGTCTTACATTGAAATGGCTGCTGTGGTTAGCAGAGGGAAGCAGTGACTAGTGCCTGGACATTTGATGATATTATTAAATTTCTCAAACAAGTAATTCTGAAAATATACTGCCTTTGGACTTTGTTATTTGGATTAATTATTATTGTTCAAGGCAGTTCTTTCTTCCTTGCAGCTAAAAATATCCCTGATGTTATAACTTCATAATCCAAAAAATATGAGGAAAATATTTTAAAAATAATAATTGCGTGTGTGTGTGTGTGTATAGTATGGTTTGGAGAGATTCACTTACTTTTTGAAGTTGCAACACTTAGGCAACAATAAAGTGGAAATCACTGGAAAATGTTCATGAGTAGATTTTCGAGAAATATGGAAGATCTTGAAAGACTGTAGAAACTGTGGTTTGGGTATTATGTTTAGGAAGGAAGCCAGACTGAAAATTACCAAGGAGAAAGCTGGCTCAGAGGAAGTGGGTACGTAATACCAGAGTCATTTTAATATGGATATGAGTTACAGATTAATTACTTTGAATGAAAACTTGAGAATTCTGTTTTCATGGTTTATAAAATGTCCTATGTGGCCAAAGCTAAAAGAAAAATATATTAATTACTAAGTGGATGTGGTATTATATCAATAATTGCTGTTTACCTAAATAGAACATACATAGTTGAAAACAATTTAAGTCATCAATAATTGTTATTTGCTTCTTATTTTTATTTTTAATTTTTTCCTGAGTGTCATGTGGCTCTGAATGTTATAGAATTTTGATGAGCAGTAAAACCAGATCTAAAAAAGTTTGACTATAAGGAGAAAGCTTTATGTTAACCTTCCTGGGATAAGTAATTGGGAGGTAAGCAGAACAAAACATAATTGGCTTATTTAATAAACCTTTAAAATGTTTATAATGTTCAAAAATAAAAACTACCTCTTATCAAAGTTTGCTGGGATTTTGAAGAAAAGAATCTGGAATATACTCCATGTCCACTGTATCTAATCCATGGCAACTGATATTTTCAGTTAGCTATAACTGAATTTCTCATCCTGATATCTATAACCATACTCACTCTGATCTCTGTAATGGCATTTTCCTTTGTCTCATTTTTCTTAGTAAATATTCCAGTGATAAAGTTTGCAAAAAAATTTAAGTAGCCATTTCCAATGTTGCTTTTTCTTTAAGCTACAGAATTTCTTAATATTTGATTTTGCAAAAGAAGAAAATTGTGAAAATAGTTCAAGTTAGCAAAAGTTGGGTATATAAGTGGTACATCATATATGCATCATTATTTTGTTTGTTTTCCTGGAGTGATTTGGCACAGACAGATCATCTCGTTTGTCTGGAAGTCTAGACATTTCCATATCTGCTTCTTTCCATTGTTCCCCCTTGCTTAGTGTCCTCTAGCCTGAGGAGCCCAGCAAACTCTTTGTTTCTGTTCCTAGTTTCAGCTGATTTCTGCCAACTCTCTCAGTATGCAATTAAATGCAAATAATGGAAAGGAGGAAATGGTACAGTTTAATCCATCTTCTCTTAAGCATCCCAGTATTTATCACTATAGATAATAACAACCTGCAGAATTTTATATTCTAGAATTTTGAGGTAAATGATTTTTGATGAATTTTTATAAATATCCAATTTATAAAAAAATAAATATTCTCCCAATTTAAAAATCAATGGAGGGGTGATGACAACAAAACAACCTACCACTGAATCTAAAATTGGGTCAAAGCTGACAGCTTAATTTATAACAAAGCACAACTTATATTTTCTGGGTCAGGGAAAGATAAAAGCAGGGAGAATTCATCTACAATTTAAAAATACTTCACTACAAATATACCTTCAAATCTATGCCAATTGTTCTTGGATCAGAGTTTCTGGTTATTTTCCTAGAGAAAGAAAAAGGGTTCCCTTGTTGAAAAAGAATATTAGCAGATTCAATTAATTAGGGGAAGATGTGCAACAGGTACAAATGGTTAAATATTACAGTTTGTGACTTGGGTTTTTATATCATTATTTTGTGCCTCTGTTTACTTCACCATTCCAGGCTCCACAGCTGTCAAAGATAGCATGCCTCAGAGAGGACTTGCAAAAGATTAAGCAGTGTGTGGGGCACTGGGCTGCAATAAAGATATGTGGCCTCAGTTTCTCCTGCTCTCACTTTGCTTTTAACCTCTGTGACTGCCAACTCCAAATGACATTCATGAGCTTGAGATACAGGGAGAGTTTGAGCCTTAATGACAGAAGACAAAAAACCATGTCAAGATTGTAGCTCTGTGATGTAGAATCTGTAAAATGATTTTAAAGCAGAAGTCATGAACCTCAACATGAGGTACCATGTTTGCCCACAGTTTATGACATAATTGTACAATTTCTGCTACTGTTTAGACTTCTGTAAATTTGCACTTTCCCAGACCATGTCCCAATTGGACCAGGGTGACAGAAAGAATTCAGTGGCTATGATAATGAACAATTAATATACAAATGAAATTCAATAAAAGACTAGGCTTCATGGAGGTCATAGCACTGATAGAGATGAGATTTTTCTTCAGAAGCTCAGAATTCTGCACGCTGGATTGATAGAAAATCTCAAAGATCAAGGTTACCTCTCCTAGTGAAATGATACACCGTTGACTAGGTGGAGTGTCACCAGTGTACACATTTAACAAAAACAAATAAGAAACATCGGAGTTCATGCATAATGACATTGCTGATAACCGTGATAGTACTCAACCAGCATTCTCTAAATGTATCAGGGGAAGTTCTCAGTCCTTTGGTTTTGTTGTCTTATTTGGGCCTCATAACAATGGGAGGCAGATGTTAATCTTATCTCTCTATATGGGGAATCTGAGATAGATATAGCAAAATTTAAATAATTTACCTAGGACCACATTGCTAGCAAGTGGTAGAGTAAGCATTTGAATGCCATATTCTCCCCATCTCCAAGATGGCATAGTGCCCCCAAGCTCCCCGCTTCCACACAAGTGCTCCAATTCTGAGGCTGCAGTGAAATGGACACATGGAACACAAGATTCTGCTCTCAGGCTGTAGATCAGAGAGGAAACCAGAGAGATCTCTCGAGGGAATAATGAAGACATCTCCCACAGAACATGACAGCTAACAAGCCTGGATAGAGCTGTGAAGAATGAGCAAAATGCAGGAAAATGGCATGGAATTTTGCAGAGAGGTGACCAGAAAGGAAAGACGGGGAGAGATATAGAGGAGGAGGAATGGAGGAAGACTACCAACTAGATTAGTATTAGCTGTAATAGAAACAAACTCCAAGAGAACAGTGGCTTAAACAATATTTTTAGTATTTATTTTTCATGTTCAAAGAGTCTGTAGATAGAGGTTCTGACTTTTTTAGGGCTGCTAAACAGTATAATTCGAGTCAGGTTTTAACACATAATTAGGGAGCCGAAATGACCATTGAAGTTAATAGGCTTATATCCACCTGTTAGGCAATAGGAAAAAGGAAGGAGAAAATAGGGTTTTTTCCACTTCTTAAAGCAGACATCACATAAGTTAAAGTATTTCTAATTACATCAAAGTGGCCTGAACATAACCTCAAGCCAAACCTAACTCCAAAGGAGGCTGAAAATCAACCTTTAATCTAAACAGCCATGTGCCTAAAATTAGGCTTTTTTTACTTAGGGAAAACGGGAGGGTTGATATTAGCTGGCAGCTAGTATTTTCTGCAGGGGAAAAAAGAAAAAAAAAAACATAGTCAATACAGTCCAGGAAAATAACACAACATGAAGTAAAATATGCCCAAGATATGCAAGATAGGTACTACATGCTACTAAAAAAGTTAGTAAACATATTATTATAGTAAAATGAGAAAGTCCCTTCAGAATGAGATTACAAAGGAAATTATAGAGCAAGGAAAGTAAATTGAAAAGTCAAACTCATAAATACAATTTAAAAATAATAGAATAGGTAGATCTGGAATAGCACTAATAGCATAACTGAAAGATTTCAGAAAATATAAAACATTCTGAGGAAAATAAGAAATATTGGGTGGATATGATAATTTTACAAGGTGACAGATATTTATTAGAATTGGATCACATTGCAAGGTATAAAAATGTTGAATCCTTTATACACCTGAAACTAATATAACTAATATAATATATAGCAACTATGCTTAAATAAAAAAAACAAATTAGAGAGAATATTATAATATGAAAGCCCACTAAAAGTCAAGCATAAGGATAGCCATGTCTCCTCAGTAGGAAGTCCAATGGATAGAATGAAATAGTACCATATGAAATTTTCCCCAAATGAAACAAGTTGATAATGTAATATTTAAAGAACACAGTCTAACACAGGAAAAATGATACAAAATAGTTGAAGTTACTGTATATTCTCATTAATTCATCATGAAGGAATCAGGCTTCTAGGTAGGACATCAAAAGAAAAAAAAGCGGAGAGGAATTAAATGAATCCACCACAGCATTCAGTTGGAAACTATAATGGAGAACCATCTATTTAGTTTATTGAAAATAAAGTATAATCTATAAGAGTATATTTAGCAAAGATGTTCAAACACAAAGTCAACAGAGAAACATTTTCAAACATGAAAGAACGCAGGGAATGTAGCACAGACGATCCCTTATTGAAAAATATGAAGAAAAAGAAATCCAACCCATTAAAAAGTAAATAGAAATAAAAAGTAGTAATGGAAAACTGGTTAACTGATAGTAAACATAGAATCTATTTAAACATTGAGTTAAAACTAAAGAGTCTATCATTATAGAATAGAACCAAAATACTAATAAGAACTGATAATATAAAATTGATAGTATAATTCAAAACTTGGGAGGTAAAGCAAAATATGAGTATTAATTATACCATCAGGGCAAGGACTACATTTAGGCCTCTAAATTAAAAACATGTAAAAAGACTTCACTTTTATAATAATTTTCAAAATCTTTTAAATCATTTATGGTACTATGAAAAATTGTAACTATAATGGTAAAGAAGGATTTATCCCATGTTGGACAACTTACACAGTTTCACTTCACTTTCTTATTTTCTTAAAATAGAAGTTAATAATTTTCATCAGAAATATCATGGTAGTCACTCTAAATACATGTATCTTTATTTGCAAGGGCAGTTACTCAGAAAGCTGATTTTTTTTTTTTATGCGTGGCAGGATTTGGGGATCAATTTGCTTTCTTCTTACTATATTTAAGTGTTGGTTGAATTTTTATGAATCATTTAAATAAGATTTAGTTATTATTTTTTAAAGGCAGTGAATGAGTCTCTGATAAGTTGACATTTAAGAAAAGATCTGAGAAAAGTAAGAAAGCAGGAGCAAAGAAATGAAGGGAAATAGATCCTTGACATATGGGAGGGACATTAGAAAGTTGGTGTGATACAGTGGATTCAGCAAGGTACAAAGCAGTAGAACATGACATTATGTGGTGGCATGTAAATACTGATAAGTCCATTGGCTTTTATTCTGAGTGAGATGGAAACCAGCTAGAGAATTTTTAACATAGAAATGGTATGGACTGGCTTACATTTTAAAAAGTCCCCCCCCCCAAAAAAAAACAACAAAACAAAACAAAACAAATCAAAAAATAAAGAAAAGGGGGAAAAAAGAAAGAAAATAAACAAATAAATTTTAAAAAGTTCCCTAGATTTCTTTGTAAAGGATACACTATGCACTGTAGAGCAACAAGACTGATAGGAATTAGGCAAGACAAGAGGCTATTGCAATAATCCAGGTGAGAGAGATGGCAGTTTGAGCCGCAGGGGTAAAACTGGGAAAGATAAATGGTTAGATTCTGGAGCTAGTTATAAGGGAGATCTGATATGAAGTATCCATGATTAGATCTTAAGTGAAAGAGAAATTGAATAAAATAAGACAGCAAAAATTTTGGCTGAAGTAACTGGAAGACTGCTACTGGGCAATTTAGTGAGACAGGAAAGTCTGGAAAAAGAACAAGTCGGACATTGTAAATTCAGTTGTAGAATTTAAAAAGTTTGAGTTTCTCTTAGATATTTTGTGAGGTGGGTGTTGAATAGCTGTTTAGATAGAGGAGGATATAATTTGTGTTAGAGCTCTGTAATTAAGCTGTTCATTTGTAAACCATTTGCATAGGAATGGTACTTCAAGTCATGGGATGGAGTGAAACAAGCAAGGTAGTGTCAATAGAGAAGAGATTCTAGAAACTGTCCAGGTGTACTCTGGAGAGTGTAGCATTAGCAAAACAGACTAAGGTAGGGCCCTAAATGAGATGTTAGAAGAATCTAGAGAGTGGTCTCCAGGATACCAAATGATCCAAGGATTTTATGAGGGAAGGAGTAAGCAATTGTGTCAAATGATGCAGAGGTAGAGGAATGTAAGGACTGAGGGTTGGTGGGTGACTTTGACAAGAGCTACTTTGATAGAATCATGGGCAAGCTTCTTTCACTTTGCATGTTTTCGAGGCTCCATGTTGTACCATTATCAGTATTTCACCCATTTTTTATGGCTGAACAATTTTTCACTGTATGTATACACCACAATTTGTTCATCTATTATATGTCAATGGCCATTTGGGTTGTTTCCATATTTTGTGTGTTATGAATAGCACTACCTAAAAAAATTGCCTACATGAATTTGTTTTCAATTAAATTGGTTATATACTTTCATATTTACAAATGTTTAACTTTTTAAACAAACATTATCCACAGTGCTCAAACCAATTTACATCTCCACCAGCAATGTATGAGGGTTCCAATTTTCCATGTTTTTACCAATACTTGTTTCATGTTTTTTTTCTAATTATAGCCAAACTAATAGGTGTGAGGTTGTATCCATTATGCTTTGATATGTATTTCCTTAATAACTAATGATACTATGGGCATTTTTTCATATGCTTCCTGGCTCTTTGTATGTGTTCTTTGAGTAAATGTTTACGTAAATACTTTACCCATTTTTTAACTGGGTGGATTTTTTTTGTTGTTGTTGCTGAGCTAAAAGAATGCTTTTTATATTCTGGATAGTAATCTGAATACTTATTAGATATTGATTTGTAAATATTTTCTCATATTTTATAGGATATCTTTTCATATTTTGATTAAAGTTCTTTTGATGGAAAATGTTTTTAATTTCAGTGAAGTCCAATTTATCCTCTTTTTAAAATTTTGTTTCTCATGCTTTTGGTGTCAATCTGTGAATTGAAGTGGAGTGAGGCATAGCTCCAGGTTGTATTATATTTTTGAGTACATATTTCTCTGGTCTTATGCTGAGTTTGGAGTTGAGTTGTTACTCTGCTGTGTGGGCTGTTGGAAGAAATTTGAAAGTTTATCTAAGACTATGATGAATCCCCCCTTATTCATACCCTCCTTTCTTCCTATTTCCAGAAATACTTAATATGAACATTCTCTGAACATTTTGGGGTCCTTAGCACAATTTATGCTGCCTCTTAATTTTTCTCATTGCTAGTGTGGGTGTTAGCTATTTTCTTCTCGTAAGTCAATTACCATTTATCTTTCTGCTTGAAATTTTTCAAAAAGATTTTGCTATCATCCCCTTTAATACTTTTGTTCATTGGTTTTATGCCTTAATCTTTTTACTGTCCTTGTAATGGACTTTTTAGAAAGGAAGGAGATAAAGAGTTACTAAACCTGTTATCATTTACTTTTATTTACTTAAAGACTCTCCATTTGTTATTACTATAATAATTAGAGGCCCAGTGCACGAAATTTGTGCATGGGGTGTGTGTGTGTGGGGGGGGGGGGTATCCCTCAGCCCAGTCTGCACCCTCTCCAATCTGGGACCTCCTGAGGGATGTCCGACTGCCCGGACATCTACTGGGATCTACCAGGATCAGGCCTAAATGGGCAGTCGGACATCCCTCTCACAATCCAAGACTGCAGGCTCCCAGCTGCTTGCCTGCCTGCCTTCCTGATTGCCCCTAACCACTTCTGCCTGCCAGCCTGATCACCCCTAACCACTCCCCTACCAGCCTGATTGCCCCTAAGTGCCCTCCCCTGCAGGCCTGGTCACCCCCAACTGCCCTTCCCTGCAAGCCTGGTCATCCCCAACTGCCCTCAACTGCAGGCTTAATCACCCCTAACTGCCCTCCCCTGCAGGCCTGGTCCCTCCCAACTGCCCTCCTCTGCTGGCCATCTTGTGGTGACCATCTTGTGTCCACATGGGGGCAACCATTTTGTGTGTTGGAGTGATGTCAATTTGCATAATACTTTTTTATTAGATAGGATAGAGGCCTGGTGCACAGGTGGGGGATGGCTGGTTTGTCCTGAAGGGTGTCCCAGATCAGGATAGGGATTCCCTTGGGGCATGGGGTGGTCTGGAAGAGGGGCCTGTGGTGGTTTGCAGGCTGACCACGGCCCCAGTGACCCAAGCAGAGGCCCTGCTATCTGGGATTTATTTATCTTCTATAATTGAAACTTTGTAGCCTTGAGCAGAGGCCAGGGCATTCAGAAAGCTTGGCTTCCTCCATCCCTGGGGAAACCCAAGCCTCCTGCTCACTCTGTGGCCACAGCCATCTTTGTTGGGATTTATTTATCTCTATAATTGAAACTTTGTAGCCTTGAGTGGAGGCCAAGGCAGGCCAGGAAGCTAGGCTTCCTCCATCACCGGGAACAACCCAAACCCCTGCTCTCTCCAGCTCCATGGCTGCCGCCATTTTTGTTGGGATTTATTTATCTTCTGTAATTGAAACTTTGTAGCCTTGAGTGGAGGCCTGGGCCTGCCAGGGTGTGTGGGAAGCTTGGCTTCCTCCATTGCCGGGGAAACCCAAGCCTCCTGCTCACTCTGTGGCTGCAGCCATCTTGGTTGGGTTAATTTGCATACTCGCTCCTGATTGGCTGGTGGGTGTGGCTTGTGGGTATAGTGGAGGTATGGTCAACTTTCATATTACTTTTTTTTTTTCAGATAGGATAATATATATTATGTGTGTTAATATATATTATGTGTTTGTGTATATATTTTAAAGCTTCAAAAATATTTTCCACAGCTTGTCACATAAGAAAATATATATTAACAGGGTTCATAATCCTTTTGCTGTGATGAAAGACAGAAATTGGCAATAATTCAACTAAAATGTATAAAGTATATATTATGTATAAGGCACTGTCGTATGAACTGTGGCAGATACAAAGAAAAATATGGAATGATTCTTGCCCTCAAGAAACTAGTTCACTACTAACTTTATATAGTCATTGTGATAGTAAAAAAGAGGTTTTATGAAGAATAGCCCTGTTTTGAAAATTGCCAGTGCATGAGAATCACCTGGGAAAATTATTAAAGATACAGGTTTCTGATACCTTTCCCAGTGGTCCTCTGACTATGAATTTACATTTCAGTAAGCACCTCAACAGGGTCTGGTATGTGATCCTTCAAAGAACTCTGAAATAAATTATATTGACATGAGGACTGGTTTAAAAGCTGTACTACACATATTGTACGTCTCTTTTTTTCCTGACTATTACCAAGAATGTATTTGGGCAACTTGTTTAACCTTTGATCTTCAAATTCCTTATATGTAAATTGAAACAATCATAATCACCTACATTTTAAGGCTATCATGGATAATGTAAATACTGTCCCTAAGTTATCCAGCCAAGTCTAAAGTATATAGTTGGTACTCTCTGATATACAGTATGGCAGTTTTTATTAACCCTTAACAAATGCTAGTGTTGGAGAGAGGAAAGAAATGCCAAACCCAATGAAGATGGGGAGGCCATCAAAAAAGCTTCATGCAAAAAAAGAATTTGGATTGAGTCTTGAATGACAAGCAAAATTTTGATAAACTGAGATAAGAAAGAAATATATTCCAGTCAACAAAACATGTGGTGAGAAATGAGGCGTGTTTGGGGAGCTCCAAGCTGAAGACGTGACTGGAGCAGAGAAAGCTGTGATTGTCATAAAAGACTAATGTGGAGGAGGCCTTATGGGAATATTATAAAGCATCTTGAAAATCTACCTAATGAGCTTTAAAGCACTCTTAAAGAGTGATAAGTTGAACATAATTTGAGCAAGGGAGTAATTAGGGCAGATAGAGTTTCAACATGATAATTTACTGCTCATGTAGAGGATACATTGAAGAAACAAGAGGATCGAGGTAGGGAGACCAGTGCACAGACTATGGCAGGAATTCAAATAAGGAATTATGAGTGTCTGAACTCAGTGAAAAGGAAATGGAAAAAAATAGAAACCTATGAGGGGTATATCTGAAAACAATAATTCCAACCAAGACATTGATGAGATGTGAAAGTTGAGGAATAAGCTATGAGGTTGGATGAATGGAAAGATTGTGATATTATTTAAAAAGAGCCCAGAACAGAATAAAAGAAATAACCTAAGAAAAATATGAAGATTTCAGTTTGCAGTGCTATGTGGAGGTGCTGACAGAATAATCAGATGGCAATATGCAACAGGAATTTAGCAATGCAGTGATGAGGTTACAACTGATGAATGGAAAAGGAAAAAAAAAAAAGCTAAAGGTTATTCTCATGATCACAAGTATTTGAAAATCACGATGGATGTAATTTTTCCTCTCAACGTTGTCAAAATTATGCTAAAGAGTTAATAGTGCTGTGTGCCAGACCTTGCTCTAAGCATGCCATGCTTTAAATCATGTATACTTACACAGCCTTGAGAGGAAGGCACTGCTATTGTCACAATTTTATAAAGTGTGGCTCAGAGAAAGTTAGTACTTGCTGGAGGTCATAATTCTATGTACGTGGCAGTCAGGATTTGAACCCAGGCAGACTGGCTCCAAATTATGTGTTCTTATCCTTGACACTCTGCTATTCCCAAGAGGAATTGTAGTGTGAGAAGAGATAAGTCCAAGGCTAGTACCTTCAGGAATACCATGTTAACGTCTAAGTGGAGAACACACATACTCTAGTATTAGAGTGAAAAAAGAAATCAGGACAACCAGGTGCTCAAAAGGGAAGAGAAGGGAGAGGAAACAAAAGACAAGAAAGATAGCATTCAGTTTTCATTTTCTCTTATAGCAGAGGGAAGAGATCTCTGGTGATTGGAAAAATATTTTGATCAAATAGAATACAATTTTTAAGTTAGGGCCTACTTTATATTTCCCCCTGCTTTTCAATCTAGCCATAAAGGAAATTTGTAACATTTAAGGAAAATCAATGTAGGATATGGAAGGGTGGCAAAACTAAATGATCAGAAAACTAATCCTATGGCTGGACTGATGCATGCTGCAATCTATTTGGCTCTTTTTTCCCCACCATTCTCTATATCTTTCTTATCAGAGTTTGTTTTGCATTGCTTGTTTTCAATATTTTTCTTGTGTACTTCTCCATAATTTCTCTTTAATGCCTTCACCTGGTTCACATGTAAAGTCTTTTATCATAACACGAAGTTAACTAAAAAATTGCAAAATCTCATGAGGCCAACTTTCAAATTAATTTATATTCTATACTAGAGGCCCAGTGCACAAATTCGTGCATGGGAGGGATCTGGCCGGCCTGGCCCCAATAGGTGGATTGGGGCTGAGCCTGTCAGGAGGAGGAGACAGTGGGAGGTTGGCTGGCCGGCCCGCCCCAATTGGGGCCTGATCAGGGCTGGGCCAGCTGGGGGGAGGGGCCTTGGGTGATTGGCCAGTGGGCCCACACCAATTGGAGTGGAGGGTGCTGATAGGGGATCAGCAGATGGGGAAGGGGCTGTGGGAGGGGTTGGCTGGCTGGCCATGCCCCTGATTGGGGTGGGGAGCCGATCTGGGGTGGGGCCTGGTAGGGGGAGGGGCTGCAGGAGGTTGTCTGGCTGGCCCAACCCCCTGATCCTGTTGGTTCGCTGGCTACAGTGGGCATCATAGTGACTGGTCATTCTGGTTGTTATGGTGTTCTCATCACTGGCTTTTTATATATATAGATATATAGACATGATTATTATTAATCTGGTTTTAATGTCATTTTAGGCAATATCTGACATTTAAACTGATTTCCTCATATCCATTGTGACTCATGAGTAGTATAAATTTGATTCCTTGACTGAACTATTTTAATCTTAACATATCCAACCACTTCACTCTGCACTTAAGAGTTTAAACCAACTCTTGGCCCTGGAGCATTTTTGTGTGCAAGTGTAGAATACATGAGAAACTTCAGATTTAGACTGTTCACCAGAGCAATCTGACATCAGTCTTCCTAAAGGTCCTGTATTAATCTTGACAATTAAGTTTTCCAAGTAGTATTGGGGTTTGCCTGCTCACTTTTCCAGTGCAAATCAGTTGTTAGCTAAGGGCTTCTATATCCTTCTAGAGCAAAACGAACTAATTTGTATACCAATTCCACAGTGGACAATAGATCCAAATTATTCTTATGGTAGTTTAGAGATCCCTGGTATTTATTTTCCCTTGGTTACATCCACTTCCAGCTTCCACGTCTTTTCATACTGTCATGGTTTCACCCTGCCTCCACCCATATTTGACACTCAGCTTTTTATTGGATTTATTCCATTCAGCCATTTACCGAATTTGATTAAAAAATCTACTCACACCTGCACTGCAAGAGAATAATGATTTTGCTGAAGAATTATGAGGTTTTAGGTGTGGAAAGGATTTTTAACCGAGTCCTGTGTTTTCTTCCCTTCTTTTCTTAACTTACCTCTTCCTTTCAACTTATTTTTCTCGTTTTCCTTTTTTTATCTTTTGCCTCGGGTAGAATTGGATTCACTTCTTTATCTAAAATCTTGGGCATCATTGATGCCTTTAGTGTCTGAACTTTTTGCCTAAGAATACCTGTTGCTGCTAGCCTTTCAAGCAAATGCAGTATTTTCCCTCAGAGACCCTTTTATGAATAAAATCTTCCCCTTTTCATGTTTCAAGGCTTTTCTAACATACACAGCACAACCCTCTGGTGTCTATCAGCTGCCTTCCAAATGCACTCCCTTTGATTTGTTTGCCTTACCTGAGGAGCAAGTTGCTGTAAACCTTTGCCAGTTTCGTCTGTTTACTAGAGGTATAGCCATCCTGCTTGTGATACTGGGGAACTCACCTTTCCTCAGACCCTCATATGGTTACTTATCCCTGAGCAACCCTCTCTGAAATAGTTCACTTTTGGTCTCTAGTCCATGTTCTGACACCTGAAATTTGCCTCTGCTTATGGATCTGCTGGGATTTCCAGACTTCACCTTTCCTAGTTGCATTTATCTTATTGCTTACTGAGTTCAAGTTCTAATACCATGGGAGTGTGCAATAAATATTTATAAATGGTGATGAATGCACTGCTCTTCCTGCTCAGAAGCTAGTGAGTGTAATGGTTACTGCAGAGTGTGTTTCTCCTAAGTTATTACTCTGCTATGCTAAGATGGAATACCGGAGTATGTTTAATTTTTTAATTTTAATTTTAATTTTATTTTACTAATTACAGTTAACATACAATATTCCTTGAAGGTGCACAACACAGTGATTAAATGTTTACAAAGTGATGGATAGTTCTAATACCCATTTGATACCATGCATGTTATTACAATATTAATTGTAATAATATTCCTATGCTGTACTTCATATCCCGGTGACTATTGGCATTTCATACTTCTTAATCCTTTTTTTTTCACCCAGCCGGTGACCATCAATTTGTTTTCTGTATCCATGAGTTTGTTTCAGTTTTATTTGTGTGTGTTTTTTATTCCACATATAAATGAAATCATATGGTACTTGTCTTTCTCTGACATTTCACTTAGCATAATACCTTTAGGTCCATTCATGTTGTCAAAAATGGCAAGATTTCATTCTTTTTAAGGCTGAGTAATATTCCATTGTATGTACCACTTCTTCTGTATCCATTCATTGTATGTATGTACCACTTCTTCTGTATCCATTCCTCTATTAATGTACACTTAGGTTGCTTCCATTGGCTTTTGTAAATAATGCTGCAATAACATAGGGACATATGTATTTGTATGACTTGGATTTCTTCAGATAAATACCCAGAATTGGAATTACTGGGTCATATGGTAGATCTACTTTTAAATTTTTGAGGAATCTTCATACTGTTTTCCTTGATGGCTGCACCAAGTTGCAATCACCAACAGTGTACAAAGGTTTACTTTATCTACATTCTTATCAATACTTTTGTTTATTGATTTATTCATGATAGGCATTCTTACAGATTTGAAGTAATATTTCATTGTGGTTTTAATTTGCATTTCTCTAATGATTAGTGACTTTGAGCATCTTTTCATGTCTCTTTTGGGCATTTTTATGCTTTTTTGGAGAAATGTCTTCTATTCAGGTCAATTGCCCATTTTTAAATTGGATTGTTTGTTTTTTGGTGTCAACTTGTATAAATTCCTCATATATTTTTGGATATTAACTCGGTATGGCAAATATCTTCTCCCATTTAGTTGGTTGTATTTATGTTTTGTTGATATTTTGCTGTACAAAAGTTTTTAGATTAAGAAGTCACATTTGTTTATATTTTATTTGTTTTTCTGGCTCGAGGAGACATATACAAAAAATATTGCTATGAGTGATATCAAAGAGTTTGCAGCCTATGTTTTTCTAGGTCTTACATTTAAGTCTTTAATCCATTCTGAGTTTATTTTTGTACCTGGTATAAAAAAGTTCCCCAGTTTTAATTTTTTTTTTTGGCATGTATCTGTCCAATATTCCCAACAAAATTTATTGAAGACACTGTCTTAAACTCATTGTATATAGTTTTGTCTCTTTTGTCATAGATTAATTGACCATATAGGTGTGAGTTTATATTTGGGCTTTCTATTCTGTCCCATTGATCTGTTTGTCCATTTTTATGCCAGTATTATGCTCTTTTGATTACTGTAGCCTTGTGGTTTAGTTTTATAGCACGTAGCATACCTCCAACTTTGTTAAAGTTCTTTCTCAAGATTGCTTCTGCTATTCAGGGTCTTCTGTGATTCCATATACATTTTAAAATTGTTTTAGATACATAAAAGCATTCTATTGGTATATTGACTGGGTTTGCATTGAATCTATAGATTACTTTGGATAGTTTGGAGATTTTAACAATGTTAGTTCTTCCTACCCTTGAACTTGGTCTTATCTTTCATTTATTTATGTCTTTAATTTCTTTCTTCAGTATTTTATAGTTTTCTGAGTACAGGTCTTTCACCTCCTTGATTAAATTCATCCCTAGGTATTTTATTTATTTTAATTCAATTGTAAATGAAATTGTTTTCTTAATTTCTCTTTCTCTGAGTTTATGCAAATGACTTTTGAATATTAATATTTATCTTACTATATTCCTGATTTATGTTTTTAGTTCTCATAGTTTGTTATGCAAATGAATTTTGAATATTAATATTTATCTTACTATATTCCTGATTTATGTTTTTAGTTCTCATAGTTTGTTATTGGAATCTTTAGGGTTCTCTTATATATAGTTTTATGTCATCTGTGAATAATGATAGTTTTACCACTTTTTCCCCAATTTGGATGCCTTTTTTTTTTCTTATATAATTACTGTAGCTAGGAATTCCAATACTATGTTTAATAAAAGTGGCAAATGCAAACATCCTTGTTTTGTTCCTTAAATAAAATACTTTCAGATTTACACTATTGGGTATGATGTTAATTGTGGTTCAGCATATATGGCCTTTATTATGTTGAGATATGTTCCCTCTGTACCTACTTTGTTAAAGAGATTTTTTTTCATAAATGTGTGTTAGATTTTGTCAAATGTTTTTTTCTGCCTCTATTGATATGATCATATGGTTTTTATTCATTTTGTTTATGTGGTGCAGCATTTCATTTGATTTGTGGATGTTGAACCAAACTTGTATCCCAAGAATAGCCCCTTGATTATGCTGTGTGATCTTTTAAATATATTGCTGAATTCGGCTTGTTAATAACCACTTGGTTATGCTGCGTGATCTTTGTGATGTCAGTTGTCACTTCTTTTTTCATTTCTGATTTTATTTATATAGGCCATATTTTGTTTTTCTTGATGAGTCTGTCAGGTTGATAAATTTTGTTTATCTTTTCAAAGAACCAGCTCTTGTTTTCATAGATCTTATTTCTATTGTGTTTTTGGACTCTATTTCATTTATTTCTGCTTTGATCTTTATTATCCCCTTCCTTCTACTCATTTTGGGCTTTGTTTCTTCTTCCTATAGGTATAAGGTTAGATTATTTTATTTGAGATTTTTCTTGTTTCTTGAGGTAGAATTTCTTGCTTAGAACTGCACTGGCTATGTCCCATAGATTTTAGATCATTGTGTGTTCACATTCCTTTGTCTCACAGTATCTTGTTTTTTTTTTTTTCTCCAATCACATTTTGATCCATTCATTGTTTAGTAGCTTGTTATTTGGTCTCTGTGTTTTTGAGTTTTCTTCTTGTAATTGATTTCTAGGTTGATATCATTGTGATTGGAAAAGATGCTTGACATGATTTAAATCTTCTTTAATTTATTGAGACTTATTTTTCAGCCTAACATGGTCTATCCTGGAAAATGTTGCATATGCACTTGAAAAGAATGTATAATCTGCTGCTATTGGGTGAAATGCTCTAAAATTAATCATTTAAGTCCATATACTGTAATGTGTATCTTAATGCCATTATTTCCTTCTTTATATTTTGTCTGGATGATCTATTCATTGATGTCAATGGTGTGTTAAACTTGCCTACTATTATTGTCTTACTCTCTCTTTATGTCCCTCAATATTTGCTTTACATACTTAGGTGTTCCTGTGTTGGTGTGTAGATGTTTAAGAGTTATATCCATTTTTGTATTTTTTGTTGTTGATGATTACCATGATGTCCATATATGTCCATCTATATCTATAGCAGTCTATTTTAAGCTGATAGCCATTTAAGTTCATTTGAAATCTAAAAGCACTAGCTCCATACTCTCTCCAGGAGGTACAGCCTCATGTGAACACTCAGTAGCACCCCCATATCTCTGCACTTTATCTGGACAGGGCTGTCCTATAGGCAAATGCCACAGCATTTTGCAAGCTTCACACTCTCTTTAGGTGGGGGAGCCCAGTGGGTGCCCGAAGCAACACTCTGCTGTACGTGCTGTAAAAATATCCAGGTAGAGGGGCCCTCCTGTTTATGCTGGGTGTAGCTCTAGGAGGGGTACCTGAGGTCAGCCAGAGAATCTAGATGGAGTTCCTGCCCACTACCTGTGTGTATGGGAAATAGAAACAGTGGTGTTCACTGGTTTCCCTAATCCTGACTTGTTTCCTCAGCTCCTGAAGAGTTCTCCCAGCTCCCGATCTTCTCTATGCAGTCTCTCTTGCTTGTTGTGCAGAAGCTATTCAATTGGTTCACAGTTGTCTCTGAGGCAGAGGTTTATCTAAATATAGGTATACATTTGATGTGTTCTTGCGGGGGAAGGACCTCAGTGTCCACCTATGCTGCCATCTTGGACCTGCCTCCTGGGCCATGCCCACTTTATGAAATAAACACCTGAACAGCACCTCACATTTCAGACTTAGTCATATTTTTTATAGGCACCTTAACACAATGATTTGGAATATTGGAATATTGTGGGTAGAGGAGTCAAAAGGAGATAGTTCTGATGAGGCTCAAGAAGCTTGGAAATTTAAGGAGGTATTAAAATGAACTTGCATAAATTTGACTTCCACTGTGGGTGATACAAGTAAGATTTAATCTGAAATCTACTAGCTGATAACTCAAGGCTCTTCATCCTGTCAGTCCTGTCACAATTGAAAGCCAAGTGATTGATTAAGAATTGGATGTGCTAATTATCATGTAGAATACAGAAACTCTAAATCTCTGACAGCCTGGAAATGCCACTTCCCAATGATATAAAGCACTAAAATCATAAGCCAGAATCACAGTAAATCTCCAATAATGTCATCGTTTCAGATTGGTGGTTCCTATAATTAGGCACATGTTCATGTCATTAGATTATGTGACAGACATTGTGGAAAAATATTTTGATTTTTTATTATAAAGTGTAGCCAAATGCAAAGTTATACATTTATACATAGTCAGGAGAAGGTGAGCCAAATAAATAAGATTCCCAACAAGTCTTATCGCTCAAAATCTTGTCTTCTCTTTGTTATAATAAAAGATTTTCTCCATCTGCATCACACAAAATTTGGAGAGTAATTGATATAATATGTAGAAACATCAGAGCCATTTTGAATAAAAGCAGAGATACTGAAAGGCTATTTCTAGAATCTCATATTCCTGAGAGGGATTTTAAGGATGTTAAGCATACCTCTGAGTGTTCAACAATCATAGGCCATAATCAATATCAAAATTCATAGGTGTTGAGGTACCAAGGAAAACATAAACACCTGGAAGCAATATAAACAAGGTGAGTTGCAACAATATAAAGAGAAAAATATATAAATATTATGTGTTGATTTCATTGAAGGTTAGTTTCATGAATTATTTTTATTTTTAATAAACACTTGTATATTTTAATGGACTGGATGGCAGTCCATTAAATACCATTCAAAACTGCCAGTACCATTTTAGGTACTGGCAGTTTTGAACTAACTAACATCTTGAGGTAAATGAAGAGTGCTGAAAAATTCAGGGAGGGTTTAGAAATAAAATATAATAAGCAGTATGTTATGTAAAATGAGAAAATATTTATATATCTAATCTATCACAAGTAGTTCTAGCCATTTAAGGAATTGAATAAAATATTTCATAGTAGGTCTCATATAGAATCAAACAAAAATTCCAAGATGAGAAGAAAAATTTACAAAGGATTTGGAACTATTGTGAATAACTTGATAAAAAAAGTTATTAGTAAAATGATTCCTAAAATTTTTTGAGTTATTATGACAGAATGAAAAGCCATATAAATCTAAATGTAGAAGACTTGGGCTATGGCACTGGCTCTGCCTTTCAGTAGCTGACTGACTGGGCAAATCAACCTCTCCCAGTCCTAATTCCATTACTATGAAATGGTGACAATAATTTACCTGACAACTTTAAGGGGCTTTTATAAGTATCAAATATATCAAAATTAAATAATTGGTTTCAAATTCATTATGCTGTAATGCGTTCTAAAAATGTAAAGTATCATTGAGAAAATAGCTATACTTCTTTTTAAAAGGCCATATATTTCATCTTTTTATGAATTAAGTTTTGCAGAGGTAATACAATTTTAAATGTATTAGAAATATATGCTATTTAAAGATATCTTATGAGAAGTAATTTTGTAAAACTAATAACTATCTAGATTTTCATATATTAGATTTTTTAAATGTCAGATATATTGAAAGATCCAGAATATGGAACCTTTTACACGATAATATCAAGTAAAATATAATAGTTTTAAGAATTTTGCCTTAAAAAATGTGAACCTTTCTACTTAATTTTTGACTGTTCACACTTTTTTGAGGTCAAATTTATTCATTTGATTTAAATTTATCATTTTTGTGAATAATAAGCTGATAAGCTTTTTAGGGTATTTGACAGGACCAAGCTGAAAGATAGAATACCAACCTAATAGAACCCTTTCACTCATAATTATTTCATTTTATTTGCTGGAACTTACTTGGGAGACTTGTAGAGTGTGTATCTCATGTTTCCCATATGGTCCACTACGTTCAAAGAGGTCGGTATTTAGTAAATTTTAATTTGAGTATCCTTAGTGGTTAAATTGTTCATGTAAAATTATATAATCACAAGACAACCCATTTAATTCCTCTAAGTACAGTGCATTCTGTCCTTAGATGGTTTCCTCTTCTATATTTTATACTTCATGACAAAATGTTATTGCAGAAAAACAATTTTTGCCCGGCCAGTGTTCTGTGTTTGAGCATCGGCCCATGAACCAGGAGGTCACAGTTCCATTCTCGGTCAGGGCACATGCATGGATTGCGGCCCACTCCTGGTAGGGGGCATGCAGGAGGCAGGCAATCAATGTTTCTCTTCCACTGACATTTCTATCTCTCTATCCCTTTCCCTTCCTCTCTATCAATTAAAAAAAGACATAATTAAAAAAAATTTAAATATATAAATCAAGTCAGAAAAGCAAATTTAACACTTTTCCTCCCATGGCATTCTTCACACCAGTGCTTACAACTGGTGGTCTTCTTTAAGATCATTCTATGAGGTTGCTCTCTGGTCCCAACCTCTAAGCTCAGCTCTCAGATTTCTTAGACATTTCTCAATTGCCAGTTGGAAGTTAAGATGACATATATAAATGTCCATGTAAATAATTTATTTGGTAGACTAGATATGTTCTAATATGCCTGATAATGTCTCACATGAAAAAAGAAATGGAATCTATCTGAATGCAAAGTGAGCATTTGCACCCACCCACACAATTAAAACAAAAAAAGAAATGTTCAGGAAACACAATTGTGCTGTTTTTTTGAAATGGAAATATTACATACAACACTATTTACTTTTACACAATTTAGGTAACCTAGCAAAAAAAACAAATCACTGAAAACTTTGGGTCAGGTATTTTTTGCTTGATTTCTGTACAGATTATTATAGGCTTGAATAATTTACAGAAGCAAAAATGTTCACTCTCTTTCCAGGGAAATAATCCTCCACATACATCTGCCAAATTTTATAACTATTATTAGAAGTTAGTAACCCCTGATGCCTAATCACTGGACACTAGGGCTGTATGCTCCACAGATCAAGAATCCTTCATCTGTTTACTAATATATATTATATAAAGTCATCATCTTTGAAATTTTGTACATTTTTAAGGTAAGCTAAATTATATAGCCTTTTATATAGACATTAAGACAGTGCGGATTGTTACCCCATTGCATGTAAAAGTCATGAGTTAATATTAAGACATAAATAATGTGTCTAGAATAAAATGGTAAAAAATGGGTTAAGCACTATGTTCAAATTTTTTACTATGGGAGAAGAGAAAGACCACTTATGCTTTTCTGTCAGAGGATTATTTTCAAAGGCCAGCATTTTAAAACATTTGCCAACTAATGGACTAAAATATACCAAAATATATATGTATATTTTTAATATGGAATATCTGTAATAATAAAAGGATAATATGCTAATAAGACTGGACAACCTTCCAGATGACCTTCCAGAGAAAGCCGGGGATTCGAGGGAAGCCCAGGTCCCAGGTGCCAGAGGGAAGCTGGTGCTGGCAGCCAGGGGAAGAAAGGCCTACTCCTGCATGAATTTTGTGCATCGGGCCTCTAGTATATATATACATACATATAATTATATATATGAACAAGTATATTTCTTTACACACTTGCCTTTTGTATTTTTACATTTTTGACTTGTTTTCCCAAATTATTTTTATGAAAAATAATATGATGCAAGTAACCACCTTGTCTTTGCAGTTAGTTGTGCTAGACACATTAAATTTTTTTTATCCTTACTACCCTAAGAAGTTGGTGTTATTGCCCTTACTTTACTAATGAGAAAAGGGAGACAGAGAAATCAGGTAACTTGTAGCTCATAAGTGAGAGTGTTGGAATTTAATTATAGATTTACTTCACTTGAATTACATTGCTCTTTATAGAGAGAACCATATTCATGAAATCAGCACCTTTATATTGTTTTCAACTAGTTCTAGGAGTTTGTGGCTTCACGTATAGCATGATTAACAGATGTAAACTAAGGTACATTATTATTTTATTATTCCGTGGCTGTATCTCTAAGGTTATGATTGTAGAGGTGCTTGATGAACATTAAAATCCAGGAAAAGCAGGTCAATATTCTTCCCCTGCTTCTCTCAGGATTGGTTTTCCTTCAAATGCAGTTTTCTGTGTCATTCTGTCCCCAAATGATGCCGCATATACTTTTTTTAAAAAAAAATCAATAAATTCACAGTTGTATTAAGAAATATTTTATTAACAAAACAGTAAGTTCCACTTGCTTAGCATTTCCAATAATGGATAAATTGGCCTTGCAACAAAAAAACAAAACAAACAAAACCCTTAGATACCCAGTCACACAGAGCACTAGAAGGGGAGGGTCATGTGGCCTTTGACCACATCACACATTATTGTAGTATTGGTTGTTTTTTTTTTAAAAAGGCAACACATTACATGGATAAAAAAGAAGCAGATTCAATCAGAAAAGTTAGTCTAGAGATGTAATCAAATTTATGCCAGGTAGTGTGAAATCCTCTATTAATTGCGAACTATGTATGGAACCCTGATACTTTTGTGTGAAGATTTTACTCGTGTCTTTTTCTCTCCCTAGCTCATGTTCCTCTCTTTCTCCACGTTAAAATAAAGAAGAAAAAAATGCTAGATTTTGTGTAGGCCAATAACATTAGTAATATTTTTACTGACAATATAAGATTACATCATTGCATGACATTTTAAAATTTATGTTGGAAAGAAACATTGAAATCATTCCCCAACAACACTACTTCATAGATATACTGCTTAAAAATACCATTATTGATTTTCTATCATAGTTTAGAATCTTTCCAGGTGGAAACTAGGTCAAGTCCCATAGATCAAATGGAAAAGCAACCATTTCTTTTCATAACCTCAAATGTAAATTAGTGGTTTTATATTTACCTTCTTATTTCACTGGCTTTCCCTGAGTAAGACTGAATGAGAGGGAAGAAAAACACAAAACATGAACATTTTTAACCTAGCAAATGAAGAAAAATCTGAAACACAAGTAATGGATATTAAATTTTAGTTTTATACCTCTACTTTCTGGGTCATGAAAAGCCTTTATAACTTTTCATTTACAACAATTACTTGGCAACCATAGATATTGGTGATTTGCTATGTTTCTAAGGTGCTGTATGTCTGAAATCCAGGCCACTTCTTGGCTTTTTATTTTCATCAACTAAAATATTATAAAAGATGTTTTGCATTTTTTGCCTTTGCTGATTAAAGCTAATTGTGTTTTCTTCTCTTCCTTGAAATCTAATATCATTTTTGGATATGTTAAAGTAATGCAATCAATTTATACTGAGGCATCACCTTCCAATCTAATAATGCACTTCTTTTGCATTACCTTCTCATATTGGTAATTTATTGCTATGAACATCATTGAAACAATATGCAAAAACAAGTGTATAATCTATACTTTCCTACCATTTAATGTGTTAAGTTAAAACTATTTAATGATATATATGTAAAAGCACAAAAGTTAAAATATGGTCAATAATCAACAAATAGGGAATCAAAAATTCCTGAAAATACTTTTAGTTGAGAAAGTGTTTACTTTCCAAATCTTTATCATGCACATTAGGTTCAGAGAAAAAAAATAATTTTATTGGGAAAAAAGTTTTCAATTGCAGCGATCAGATTAAGGTGTATATCAACCAATTTTGCTTCCATAACCTCCCCACCTAATGGTTCATATCCATACATCAAGATACCATTGGAATTCTATTTGATAAGAAAAGGTTCCATTTCATTAGGGAAATATCATCTTGGGGTTTCTTGGGACCATGATCTCAATGAAGCAAATCACCCCATTTGTCATCAATACCTTGGCACAACTATCTTCCTTCCTGCTTTTCATTTTGTCAGTAAATATTTGTTAGTATACATATGTTTGGGTCTTTCATTATATCTGATGGATTACTCTGAATTCACATGTGTGTATGTGTGTGTACATCTTTGATTGTGAATGGTGAATGTATGTGGAAATGTATTTTGGGAAGAAAAAAGATTATAAGATACATATGTATAGCTTTTACCTTCTAATTCACACCTTTCATACAAATACTAAAACTTAACTGCAACAGAATGAAGGCTGTACATGTAAGAAAAAATGTAGCTGAATCTTCTTATATACATTCATACATATCTTTCTTAGAATAAACACTACATTGTAACTTTATTTTAAAAAGTAAGTAATTGTGGCAATTTATAATGATGGCCAAAAAAAAAAAAAAAACCCCCAAAACAACCCTGAAATAATTGTTGCTCCAATGTCATAAAACTCCCTATAATTAGCAACACTTATAACATTTAATTTACCAAAAATGGCTGAAGAGCAGAGATATATTTTGCATTTTCTATACAACAGGCTATAAAACGTCACTTAACCACGGTCCAGAAAGCACACAGAGATGGATTTTATATAAACATATGTAGTAACATATTAAGCGTGCATGAAAATTTCCCAGTGATTGCATCTAGGCCCTCTTGTTTTTGTTCTGAAATTTTAGTGTGACGATGTGCCTTATATTTCACAAGGTTGAAAATAAGGCCTCCATACTTTTTTTTCCCTCTCACAATCAGAAAGGGGCTTTTTGAATGTGTTCCTACACAAGTCTTCAAAAAAGCCAGCACTTTGTTTCACATGTAAATGCCAACCACTGCTCCTTTTGCGCCAGGCAGCAAATTCTTAAGGATTTGCAGGTCGAGTCACTCAAAATGCCACAGTCTTCTCTGGCAATAGGACTATCTGACTTCTCGGGAAAGCACTGGCACTTGGGCTAAATCCGGGATCATAGGTAGCTTCTTTTGTGTGTGTTGTGTTTTGTGTTGTGCCTTGATGTTGTAATACTCCTTTGCTTTATGAATGCGTGCGGTCATCACTGTCTTTTAGAAATGTTCCAGCAACATAAAGACAGGCAGAGTAAATGAAAACACTGTGGATGTTAGGGAATTTATTGGCCCCTGTTTTTTTTATTTTTTATTTATTTTTCTTTTTTTGGAGAAACAAGAGCATGAGATACTTGTGTGTTTTTTTTTTTATTTTTTAAAAACAGTCTTTCCTTCCTGATTGCATTCCCTGTCTTCTTTTGTATGTGCTTCATAAAAAGGAAAGTAAATAAGTTTATATTATGTCTCAAATAAAATGAAGACTATTTCTATACAAGGGTCCTTTTAAGATCTTGGAATCAGACGTAATACTCTTTATCCTTGTTCTTCTTATTTTTGTTGGCGCTTTTCGCACTGCTGGGTTGTTTCTCCTTTACAACAGCCCCATTGGACTGTGCTGAGTTACTAATGTAGTTTCGACTCTCGTCCACATGGTATGAGCCTTCATCCCGGTTTCTGTACTTGTACATGGCATAGAGGAGGATGAGGATGCACAGGGCGGCAGCGGCTACTATGCCTACCACCATGCCCGTGGTGCTGCTGGACTCGCGGATCACTTCTGCGGAGCCTGGGTATGGCTCTCTGCCCCCTGCCCGGGTTGGGTTGGCTATAGGAAAGAGGGGAGAAAAAAACACACACAAAGTGATTATCGAGTTTCTCCAATGCTAAGAGTTCCCTTCTATTTCCATGACTAATGGGGGAGCACCTACTGCTTCAGGAAAAGTAGACTGCTGTGAAGTGTGGAAACCCCCTGCCTCAGGTCACTAAAAAATGGGACAGTGAATCAAAGCACTTGGTGAGAGATTTGTTGCCATCTTTTCTTTCTCACGGATCAATTTTGTTAACAAGGTCTTGTAAGTGCAGCCCCAAATAAGCTCCATGTACCTCTGAAGGGCACATGTTGATGTGTTAGGTGAAAGACCATAAACCCAGCATGGAAAATAAACTCATAATGACTCTACCTTGTAATTTCAGAATCAGATTGATGTTAATATAGAACCCTTAGAGCTAACTCTAGACTCTGAATCAGGATAGCTAAATTTAGGACTATTGATGCAATCATATTGCCTCCTATAGTTTTAAATATAGTATTGAACAATAAAATAACTCGGACATTTTGAATAATCTAAATACCTGCTTGTAAAAGTATGAGTATAGTCACAACTTTACAAACTAAAACAAAATTAATTCCTTTTTCTGTTGGAAGTTTATTTGTATGTATGTATGGGAATTTATTCATTGGTTGCAGTTGAGTGATCACCAAAACCAAATTTGGGAGGTTAAAATAAATTATTTTTTCCTCAGTTTTATAGACCATCCATATTGGTTTTGAGTCAAAACTTGGTACCTAATAGATGACAATAAATAAAGGACTGGCTAGCCCTGTTTTATTCAACTGGTAAAACCCTCTTTAATCTTTCCAAACTATAAAGAGTAACGAAGCACTTCCTTTGGTCAGGAAATGGGTTTTGGGGTGCCGCACTGTCTTCCCAAGGCCTCATCAGGTGCTGAAGTTGACTATGAATGGGAGGCTATCAGGGGAGGCAAAGATGACTATTTTCTTTTACATAATACACTTAAAAATTTGTTGCAAGAATTTAAAAGCCTAGGCACTATAGAGAGATGATTCCATCCCACTTCTCTCTGACCCTAGGGCAGTGGTCGGCAAACTCATTAGTCAACAGAGCCAAATATCAACAGTAACAATGATTGAAATTTCTTTTGAGAGCTGAAAACTGACTTCTGCGCATGGGCCATGAAGTTTCAATGGCACTGTATGTGCGCGCCCGCACGTGGTATTTTGGGGAAGAGCCACACTCAAGGGGCCAAAGAGCCACATGTGGCTCGCGAGCCGCAGTTTGCTGACCACTGCCCTAGGTCATTTTTCTGTATCTTCACCCTCTCTCTTGTCTTAAAAAAAATCATTACAGATGTAATGGGTTAATTTTTCAATTATGCAGAATGAATTTAAATCCTCACCAGATTGCATATATATCAAGTATATATGCGTGTGAATGTATACACACACCAGAAATGGAATAATTCAAGAAGACTAGGATTGCGCTTTTATATCACTACTATTCAACATTATGTAGTAATTATTTTTTTTAAATATTTCTACAAAAATTTCTATTCCTGGGATTGCTTTACCAACTGTAACCCTGGACTGCTTTATAATTTCATTTTCAGATGTCACCAAGATTTCTTCTGTCCGCATGTGAATTTCTTGCTGTCATTTTCCTTTCCTTCTCTGAACAAAGCCTTGCAAATATAGTCACTTACAAAGTCATAGCTTTCAGTCTCAAAGCAGCAATAGGCTGTATTTTCAGCGACAAAATGTAGCAGGCAAAACATTTCTTTGTTCAGTATGTCACTGCTTGCTTTACAAAACACCAGGTAATGTTGCTGAATAAGCCTTGGCATTGCTTCTGTGGCCAAGGTGGAGGAGACAAAGACTGTAATCCACAGCATTTGATTACAGGAAATTAATTTCCTCCCCAGAAGAACACAACCTATTGCAGGAACTCTGTCACCACCTGACAAACCAAAGGCCACACTTTCTCTTTCAAATACAGTCATCTTGGCCAAACTCTGCCAATTAGCTCAGCTGCTAATGTTCACTAAATGGCAACTTTCTACCTGCTCATTTGGAGGAGTATTCTTTTGCCAGGGTGTCACAAGAGCTGTATCTTTACTTAAATGTTACCTAAGCCTTTTCTCCCCACCAGGTGGAATGCTTTCATTTTCAACACATTTTCATAATTATCTCATTCTATTTGTCAGAAAGGGATGGGGAGAGTGGAGATAAAATCCTATTCATATAGCTCACAACAGCAAGGACTGAGAGAGTTTTAATGGAATGCTGGGTTTAAATGTTCTTTCCTAAGAATACACACACACACACATATATGTATGTGTGTATATATATATATATATGTATGTATATGTGTATATATATATATATATATATATATACACACACACACACACACACACACACATACACATTAGAGGCCCAGTGCATGAAATTTGTGCATGGGTAGGGTCCCTAGGCCTGGCTGGCGATCAGAGCCAATCTGTGGAGCAACTGACAGGGTGACCAGGGGCCCCCACTGGCACCAGCCTTAGCCGGCCTGGGGGCAGCTCCTGCATTGAGTGTCTGCCCCCTGGTGGTCAGTGTACATAATAGCAACTGGTCATTCCACCATTCAGTCAATTTGCATATTAGGCTTTTATTATATAGACTATAAATATAAATATAAATATAAAAATATATATAATGTTTTCCTCAGTTAGGAATTTGGTGAACTATCTTATCCAAGAATTTTATTCTTAATTTATCTGTTTAAATACTTTTAATATGTTTTCACAATGACAGCATAAGCAGCATACCATCCATTTGATGTTAAAACTAGAATATGATTGTAAAGACCTAAGAAAAGCCTCAAATGCTTCAATTTTGCCATATAGCCATTTGATAAGTACCTCATATTTAAGGGAAATACTTGTGTTTTTAGCAATTCCAGACAAAATGATGATTAAGTCACATGTAGGCTTAAAAATAGTTCTGTAACCCATGTATACATAGATTATTTAAAAAAAAAACGATATTTAGAATATTTATTTAAAAAATCCAAACCCAATGAAGGAATTTTATCCCTTTTCTCCTGATCAAAACTAAAAAAGTAATACCACAGGTATTTTTATAGGACTACTTGGAATATGCAGTTGCTTTTTATCTAATTGATTATTCAATAACCTTTTTTTCTATTTCAAATCTGAAGGGTAAGTGATATTTTTCTTGACTTTTATGCTAAGTTTAGAAATATTAATAATAGTAAATAAAGGCTCAGCTAGCTCACTAAAGTGTTAATGGGATATCTCTCCTAAATGTGCAATAAAAGGCTAGAGAAATTCACATATATTCATGAATTATAAACGTGGCTTCGTGTATGGATCATCATTATTGGTTTATTTTGATTATCACTGAAAAGTACATGAGGAAATTTCATTTAAATGTGGAGAATAGTATAAATGGCTCATTTAAATGTGGAGAATAGTATAAATGGCTCAACAAGCTAAATGCCTTCTCATATAAGTTGGTTAAAAGTTTACGTAAAAAAGAAATGCAGTCATCTTTTAACCATTTATGACAATGTGAAAAATAATTTAATCAGAGAAATCCATAAACAATTCTTACATTTCATGGGCTTGTGAATTTTGCATTCCCTTTAAACTCCATAATAAACTAAATCAACATATTTTAGATAATTAAAGCAATCTACATCTTTTTCCTAGTAGTGTTAAAAAATAAAGGAACTATAATTTACTTTTACTCCGTCACCTTTTCTTTGTCCCAACACGTGATGAGAACATTTAAAAAACAGGTAAAAGATGAAGGAGGGAAGTTAAAAGAACGGCATACATGCAAAGTAGTAATAAGCCTTGAATGGTCCAAAGTGGACTGATTTGTAAGTAACACTAATGTAGCCAATTCATTATATCAGGCCCAGAGGCAAAAGGAGCCCAGGCCTATGGAAAACTTCAGTAGGACTGATGATGGGCAGGCACATAGGTACTACTCAGTGTGCCTGGAAATAGGCAAGTATTCAATGTGGCGGTGGTACACGTGTTTTGGTTCAAGTCCAGGGCACTAGCAAAAAAAAAAAAAAGATATATTCTAAGCATTTAGCTCCATTTATATTTTCTAATTTTAATAGTTCTATTTAGTGAAATCATGACTTACAATTTATGTGAACACTGTAACAATAGGTGCTTTTATTTACTAAAGATTTCCCACATAATTCTGCCTTATCCCTGTTTTACAGAAGAAGGCCCAACACCACGTACCCCTGAATCCACTGGGGCGGTGTGTACAGTGCTAGGTCTATTACACGTGGGGAAAGCACGTGTGCATTCCTTAATGGCAATATGAAGGCGTGAGTTTTGCTGGCATGTTTGCTTAAATGAGTCAGAAGATATTCATTGTACTGGCAAGGGCAAGGAGCTGTCACAGGAATGTAACCGCTTTCACATAAGCCACTTTGCAGCCAAAAGGCTATGGAGGTATTCCTGGGACTCGTGGGAACAGATGGCATTATCTTAAAGGGCAAATGAAAATGATTTTTAATTCTCTCTCTCTCTCTCAAATATTTGGCAAGATCCTGATGGTTTCTAGAAGTTTTTCACATGGTCTGGTTTGGCCCAGGTTTATTAAGAATCCTCTATGCCAGCTCTATGAATTTCCTTGTTTTTCATTGTCTAATTAATATTGGGATTACTTAGGTAGGCATAGCCTTTCCAGTGTTAGGATAGTTATTAACCTATCTCCACATTAAACCCTAAAACCGGTTTATTCATATCATATAATAATTCATGGTGCAAAAGATATATCCCAGTGCCTTAGTGTATTTGTTGCTTTGCATAAAAATGTTAAATTATTTGAAATTTAACTTATCCTTAAATTTGCTGAGATAATTCTTTTAAGCTACCACAAGAGGAAAAGAAATTGTCCTAATTGATGTTCTTTCTTTCTTTCTGACAGTCCCTAGCACTGTATCTGTCCCCAAGTAGGAACTAATTTAGGTCCAGTTAACAAACATCACAAGACAAACATGTTTGAAAGACACAGTAGGCTGTAGTGCAGAGAATTATTTGTGACAGGTCTCATTTCTTCCCAGCTCCTCTGTCATCAAACCTATGCTGCTCTCTATTCCTCCTACTTAGTCCCCCTCTCTACCACGTCTGTGTGACTCTCCCCCAGCTCATGACTTATCCTTGAAGGTGGCTTTCAGAGTGTGTGGTTGGGTGTGTCCTTGCCCATTCTCAGGTAAATGAAGATCAGGCCAGTAGGGGTCAGCACTTTTTGCCTCTGGAGTAAGTGCATTCCTCAGCCAGGTGTTAAATGAGTGACAAAACTTAGTGCCAAGTTCCTAATTTCAAAGCATAATATAAAATAGTCCTTACTGTCCAAAACATCTCAATGTGATTGATTGTTCACTAGACATGGGCTTTGTGTTTTTTACCGGCGTGCTTTCCTTTAAAATTTAACTTCCTAAATTTGTTTAGAGAATAAAATTATATGCTTTATCAGAAAGAATAATAGTATCTACTAAAAAAAAAAACATTTATTATGCGGATGGGGATCTGAGCAGCACATTAAGCCATTAAGCTTTACTAGAGCCTCTATTTATTGCTTTGTCACTATTTAATTGTTTCTAGTCCTAACCAAACCTGGAGTATAAAGCCCACATTTACTTAGCAAAATGATTTTCAACTGAAGTTCTAAAATAACTATGCATTATGAAAGGTAAATTTTTGAACATTAATGAATCTCTCCATAGAGGTTTCACTTTGCAATAAAAGCATTCGGCACACTTTAGCTGTTCTTTCTGAGACTGGAAACATAGCAATCGAAAATTGCTATTAAAATATAATTGCTCTTGGTTTATGTTTTTGTAACACTGCATGAAAAATGGTGCTTAAAGTCCTAACTCATGTCACATAGAATGAGGGTTTGGTGGATGATTGTGGGACCTTATATTTCCATTGATGAGTTCACAAAAGCAATAACCATGCCACAAGATGCTCTTTTTATCACTCAAATTGTCGTTTTTATGAAACTACTTTGTATACTTGGATGAGCTGTTCTTTCACTGTAATCTTATTATATTTATGTTGTTTCCAAAGTTAGCTTTGTAGGGCGAGATTATAGTTTCCAGGCAATTTTTATTGCTGATTTTATTTCTTCAATAGAGACTGTTAGTATATAGGTATGTCATCAACCATGACCTTGTCATATCAAGAATGAAGCTAGAGTTTCACTAGATACTGATGTCAATGAAAATATAGCTTTTGAGCTTTAACAAAAAAAAATTGTAAGAGACCGTCAATCTTAAGAAATAACTCTCTCTCTCTCTCTCTCTCTCTATATATATATATATGCCATTCTGCTACCTGGAATTGTTAAGATAGCCTGTCTTACAATAATCCTTTTTAAAAACGAGTGGTAAGATGCATTTATTTAATTTTTTTCACTAAGAGTCTTTCAGTAGTCTTTATCAAATATTAAATTAAAAGTAATCAATTTAAAATTTCTGTCTCCATCCCATATAGGAAAAGGAGCTGCCTAAAATGATCTCATTAGACCAGAGTTCTGTACTATGTTTTAATAGATGTGGAAGTTATTATAATTTTAGCCTAGCCTTCAAAATGGTTTCAAATTTATGGGGAAAGATTTGACTTTTCCAGTATCCAGTTTTATTAATACTGTGAAAAGAAAATTGGAATTGTAGACTCCTGGGGTGTTTGTGAATTGAGATTAGTATAGTTTTTTCTCCAGAAAATAAAGTTTATTCTTCTTCTTTCCATTTTAGTACAACCTGGGTCAGAAGAAACTCCGATGCAACCCCTTACAAGAACACGTGTTTAAATATCACAGTTACAAGAAAGAAGGTAGGTAAATATTTATATGGCATGCACAAATATCAACATTACCACAGTTGCAAAAAATCAGGTAAGCAATGTTTTTTATGGCATGCAGTGATATTGACACACACTATGGTTTTATGAGAGCTGATGAATGCAGTCAAATCCCTCTATGCCAAATCCACCCATGCCCTGAACATTCTGAAGTTCCCTCCTGCAGATAGGACAAATGGCTTGAGAGAGGACATATCTGAAACACCTTAGCCCTTCCAATGAACTGGAGATTCAGAAAGAACTTGGAAATCAATAAGCCCTTACTACCTCATGGCTGCTGGGTCTAATATTTTCCTCTGTTCCTTTCAAAGCCACCAAGACACATGTGTGAAGGGAAGTGCAGAGGTCACCACTGTGGGATTGAGAGGAGCATGATCTTCACCAGAAATGTAGATATTGCTTGCTAGACACAGAAGAACTCATCCTGTGCCTAGAAGACAGAGTGCACCAAGTAGGGGCAGGCTGCTACCTCAACTGGCACCTCATCATAGACAGAAAATGCAATGGACACACACACACACACCTTGGGTGACTTTGGGCACATTGAAATTAGTAGAGGAACACACATATCCCTCATCTCTGGCGGAAGCCATAGGTTGATGAGATTTCAGATACTATTCTTCAGTTACTCCATACTTTGTGTAAACTATGTGTCCACAGCTTAGTTATCTGCAGGCTTCTTAAACTTTTTGCATGGTCATGGTGCCCATTAGATTTTATTAGAACCCTTGAAAGTGACAGGGTGTTTACTAAAATACCAGTGTGATTACTATTCTTAGTAGTCTGCCCACAATGATCTATTCAATTTTGTCTTCCACTTATCCCAAAAGAAGTGGCAATTCCAATTTTATTTGTGTCCCCACATCTCCTCCATATACAATTGAAATTCTGCCCAGCTCCCATGATCTTTTTTCTCCTGCCTGACTGAATACTACCAGCTCCTCATGACCCAGCTTAAACACCCTATCTTTTATGAAGTTTTCTCTAAGACTCTTCATTCTTTCTGTTAATATATAGTGAACAGTAGGTATGTTCCAGGTATCGCACTAGTGACTACAGGTGAAGTAGATAACCAAACACTCTTGACATCTACCCTCATGGACCTTGAAATATAATGAGGAAAATAGATATACTACAAAGAATCAAACAGTTCAACTTAAAGCAATAGCTGGAATATGTATGATGAAGAAAAATGGTAGGTACCATGCAGGAGCAGAACAAAGATCTCTGCTTTAGAGTGAGGTGTCAGGAAGACCTTTCCGAGTTTGTGACATTTATGCGGAGACATGGAAAATGAGTAGAGAGTAGCCAAGTGAAAAGTGCATAGAATAGACTTCTAATGAGAAGGAATAGCATGTGGAATGACCTCAAGGAAGGAAAAAGTTTGCTTTTTAGAAACTAAACAAAAGCTAGAGTGGCTATAGCATTGTAAGTTTTGTGGGAGAATGAGAAAAATTTTTTGAAGGTAGACATGAAACTTAACACACAGATCATAGACTATGCAATGAAATCATACAAGCTGAGATCAGCACGTTTGACTCCATAAATAACAATTTTATGTGAAATAAAGGTGTCACTAAAGTAAAAATGCAAAAGAGAAAGAGGAGAAATACTGCTGTCCATAGAAAAGATACATATCTCTAAGATACAAAAAAAAAAAAAAAAAGATAAAACAACCCACTAGGAGAATGGACAAAAATACACACAGCCAATTGGAAAAGAAGACCCGAATAGGTGATTAAATGCAGGACCAGATGCTCAATTTCATTAGAATAGAAGTCAAAATAAAATGAGATTAAAAAACACACACAAATTTTAAGGAAAAAAAGAAGAAAGGAATAGTGGTATGGTAAATGGTAGTATTATAAATGCTACAGGGTGTTTGTTAAAATGTTGTTTCAGAGTAAGAAAAAAGATAACAAAAGTTCAGCAATAATGCTTCGTTGAATAAATAAAGGCACACCCATAATTTAGAATATTAACAGAGTTAAAAATAATTGTTACAGTCAAATCTGTTGACCTGAAGATGCCCATAATATATTAGAAAAAGAGAAAAACAAATTCAATTCATATATCATACTTTCATTTTATAAGGTGAGAGAGAAAAACAACTCTGCAATTATGTTTATAGGAACATGGTAAAAGGCATGTGTTAAGAGTCATGCTAAGTTGTTATCATTGGTTAATGTATGAAGACAGGAAAAAAAATTAAGTATAAAAAATTAATTAAACATTTTTGATAAATATTATGTGAATAACAATTTATCAGGGACTATATAAGACATTGAAGATACCAAGGTACCCAAGACAGCCATGGTTCTAACTTCTTAAAACTTTCACTCATATGCGGGATATAAAACCAAAAGTAACAAATGAACACACACACACACAAACCCTTATAGATGACGGTTAGCAAAGGGAAGGAGTAAGAAAGGGCCAAGAGGGTCAAATGTATGTTGAGGAAAGAAGATTTGCCTTTGGGTTGTGGGCACACAATGCAAAATACAGACCATGTATCACAGAAATATGTACACTAGAAACCTATATGACCTTATTAACCAGTGTCACCCAAACAAATTTATTTTAAAAGGAAATTTTTAAAAGATTACAGTTACTGGTTCAAAAGAGATTTAAAAAATTAGAGTTACTATGTAACTCTTAAATGTTATTAGAACATATTTTAGGATTTCTGGTTGCAAAGGGCAAACTGTATTTTTTATTGAATCAAAAAGAATTAGAGTTTCTATGTAAGTTTTAAACACATTAAAAAATTTTTGGTATATTGGAAATAAAACAGAAAATCTAAGAAAACAATTTTAAGTTCAAACAATTCAATAGCACAAGGTGGCATAAAAATTGGGTAGTGAGGGTGGTGGTCAGGGGGAGAGATCAACCAAAGGACTTGTATGCATGCATATAAGCCTAACCAATGGACACAGGCAACAGGGGGGTGAGGGCATGAGTGGGGAGTGAGGGAGGCAATGGGGGGGATAAGGACACATATGTAATACCTTAATCAATAAAGAAATTTTAAAAATTGGGTATAAGAGACAGTGAAGGGGGAGGATTTAGAAAGTAAAGAACTATGAATAGAAGGGGTTTGGGGAGACACTTAAGGAGAATGATCAAGGCTCTAGAGAACCCTGAAAGGTCACTGAGGATTTCTGAAGAAGGAAGACACGAGCTAGTAAGGACAAAACCAAGAAGACTTATGTTTTATTTCTGTTGGGTTGTTTCTTCCAGACAAGATTGCTAGTCTTTAATAGTTTCCAGTGACTCTATTTCTAACTCCCTCCTCCCCCTGCTTCCTACATCTAATGAAGAAAGGACACACTAACTCCAAAATGCATGTTTTCTGATGGATTAGAGGAAGAGATTTTTGTAAGTTTATAAATTTTCAGGGATAGACTGAGGTGAATGTAACCATTAAGAAAGTGTGAAAGAACTTTGGTTTCAAGGTTTTAATTATAGTAATAAGCAACTGGGCAAGAAACTGGCAGCAACATTTTATATCTCTTTATATAATATGTTTACCGCAATACTTTCCCATCTCCCACCTCCTAAATATTTTCAGTGAAGGAAATTAAATATGACATTTATATAATTAAATCAGAAATCACCTTTCCTGTGCTTAGGTGAATTGAGATGAATGTGCATCAATGCAAATATCATATCTGCATTTATTTCCCTATGTCTCCAAGTAATATGAGCTTAATTGCAATAAGTCAGTTTTTAATTAAAGTTATTAGGGTAACATTTGTTATAATTCTGTACAAGTTTCAGGTGTACAATTATATAATACATCTTCTGTATATTGCATTGTGTGCTCACCACCCAAAGTCTATTCTCTTCTGTCATCATATATTTGAACACCTTTATCCTCTTTTAAGTTATATCATATGGTTCTTGTCCTTTGTCTGACTTATATCGTTTAGCATGATACTCTCAAGATCCATCCAGGGTGTTGTGAATGGCAATATTTTATCTTTTTTTTTTTTTTAATTTAAAGTCAGCCAAATTAGTAGCCTTCAGTTTGAGTCATTTTGGTGTCAACATTTACATCAACATCATCTGACACTCATAGTTCCACAAATAGTTGGGAACTACCTCGGAACTCTTTTCTCAAATTCAGCAGAGTAGCTGAAGTTTCTAGGGTATTTTTTATTCCTGCTGAGCTTAGAGGGATAAATTTGAAAAGGGCATTATCAGTCAGGTCAAACTTTCCATAATTGTCAAGCAGGAGAAAAACCATATAGGCAGTAATTGAGAAAATCCGTTTCAAAGTTAGGGAACCTGGAGAGTCTTGTGTGTTTTTCATTAAAATGTATTACATTTTAGAAAATGGGAGAAGAGCTATATTTTGAAATGTAGAAGATACTCTCCATTACTCATTCCCATACCACTAAACTCTTCCATAGCAAAATAGCTTCTTTTGCTGGAAACTCATTGACTAAAATACCCAGAAATACATACACCCAGAAATCACTTTTCTTAAGATGCATTACACATTTTTACATATAGAAAGCTTAACAGTCAATCTTTATACAAATCCAGGGGATGAATTCAAAGGAATCCTCAAATCTTAAACCAGGAATTTGGGGGAACCTGATTATAGGAAGACAAAAGTGGCAGCACTATGATTATAGCTAGGTTAATAGGAGAGTGTATGTGTGTGCATGTGCTTACTTAAATATATTGGATTATCAAAACTCTCTTTCTTAACTTCCTCCCAAATATTGCAAGGATTTAACCTTAGTAGATATATTTTCACATGATTTAATTGTCAAGTGATACTCAACATGGCTATTATAACTTCTGACTCAGTGTAAAGCTTAAATATATTTTCTTATTTTATTTAGTTAACAACTGTTACCTTTATGGAAATATTATTATGTGGTAGGCTCTGTGCACTTCACATGAATCATCTAATCTAGTCTCCATAACAACACTGTGATACAGGTGTTCTCATTCCTTTATAGGAAAGGGAAACGAGTCTCAGAGATTATATTATCTAGGCTTCATAAATGGCACAGCGGAAATTCCAACATGGGTATGTCTGTTCTAGTTTTAGACATTCAATGCATCTGCATTTATGACTGCAGAATGATTTGTTAATATTCCCAATTTTATCCTTTCCTGTAGAATTGAGCACTTTAGGCCTCTTTTCTAAACATCTTTCCAATTGTGCCCCTTCCAGCCACACACCACTGTACCTCCTGTCATCTATCTGCCCTTTCTTTCCAGTAAAAGAAGTTTGCATTCCCACAGAATCTTAGGAAAGCCAGGGGTAGGAAGCATATCAGACATTAGGTTCTATTCTAGGCACTGCAGCTAATTTGCTGAGTTGACCCATAGCAACTCATTATCCTCTGCTATCATGTTTTCATCAGAAACATAAGGGCCATACATTATTTACCTCCCAGGGTCTTTGTGAGGATCAGACCAGGTAGGACAATCCATGTGAAAGTGCTATGGAAAAAACAGTGATGGTCCAATTATTTTCCCTGTGTCTGCCACACAAAAGGTATTGAATCACCAGCTGTTCCAACAAGTAGACAATTCTGCAATATGGACTGCACGCCATGGCTCAGTCCGTTGTGATGGGGCCCTGAAGGACATTATCCCCACAGGGGTCACTGTATTCAGGGACTTTCCTCTCATGCACGGGGGCCCTGTGAATTCAGGTGGCCAACAGCCATTAATTGTCATGCTGCGTATGGAGCTTGTTTCTGTTTATCTGCGAAACATTCTATCCTTACAGATGGTGCTCTCTGGTACCTATGAATGAAGTGAATTATTCCTCTTCCTCTTTCAAAATCTTAAGATGATTTTTTAGGTTTTTAGGTCTCATAAAATCAATCACCTCAGACCACTCTTTGGTAATAATTGAAAGCAAGGCTTATTATCTTGGAAATAATAACTCTTGTTTAGGTTTTAGGGTCTATTTCTAAAATCGTTAGGTCAGTTCTCTATTCTGTCCCCTTTTACCTGCTCCGGACTTGCATGGTGTACCTGGATGAAATTGCAAGGGTCCAGGTCATTCTGGGTAAGGAGGCAGTGCACAGTTTCCTGATTGTAAAACTGGGTCTACTCACTTCGGGTGATCTTTTTTATATTCCTGTCAGGAAGCTATTGCTGTCTCAATTTTCTTTTGTTGGAGAAAGATCACATTCTTTCTGGTGAAAGTGCAATAGCTGAGGTGAAAGATGAGACAGCTTCCCCACTGAGCCCATTAGAAAGAATCGTGTTAAGCCTAGAATTGGGAAATATGGAAGGCAAGCCATCCATCATGGGGGAAGGGTGTATGGTGGGTAAGCCCGGCTAAGCCAAGCTGCCCAACGTGTTCCTGAATGTTGGAGGAAGAAGGGCGGGCAGATTATAAGAACAGGCAGGAAAGCTAATCATCCCTTTCTCAAAAGCTCTGTGTGGCAGAGACCTGCGTTTTTTCCCTCCAGGAATAAGAATAGCAGATGATATGTACCCTCTTCCCATCCTAGCAACCTAAATTTATCTAGCGGAAACTAGCTCTTGTCTTGCTAGTTTCCTAGTGGCTACTGAGAAAAGTTTTATGCTGATAGAATCCAGAAATACTTTTTAAAACTTAGATGCTAAAGGGCCAAATCCTAACATTTTCTTTTCTTGCCTGAGATGCCGGTTTATTTCACTTTATGATATGGCTTACTCAGTTAGTTGCCTGGTACTGCCATTAAAAGATAATTTATATTATTGAAGTTTCTGTGTGGCTGACTCAAATCTAAGTGCTCTATACGCATTCTCTTTTATCACCATAACAATGAGTATTTAACATTATTGATGTCATTTATAGATACAAAAAAAATAAAATAAATAGAGGTCCAATGCTTTGTTTCCAATTACACAGCAACTGGATGAACTGAGATGTGAACTCTGACTTCTAAGGCTTGCTTAAATGAAATGTAAAATTTGTGTGCTCATAGATGTGGCAATGGTGGTACTTCTCTTTCCACTAATATTAAGAGTTTGATTAATGGTCTTGACTATATTGGCAGCTTTAATACATCCTCTTTTAACCCGACAACTTAATAACGTATTCCTTTTTATTTACTTTTCACTTAGAATTGACATATAATATTGTACTAATTTCAGGTGTACAACCTAGCGATTAGACATTTATATGCATTATGAAGTGATTACTCCTATAAGTCCAGTGTTTATTTTGCACTATATGTAGTTATTGCAATATTATTGACTAGATTCCCTATGCTGTACTTGAAATTCCTGTGAGTGTTTTTATAATTGGAATCTGTACTTCTTAATCCCTTTACATTTTTTCACCCATCCCATCAACAATTCTCCCATCTGATAACCATCAATTTATTTTCTGTGTCTATGAGTTTATTTGTTCATTAATTTGTTTTTTTAGACTTCACATATAAGTGAAATCATATGGCATTTGTCTTTATCTGTCTGATTTATTTCTGCATAATACCCTCTAACTCCATCCATGTTGTCACAAATGGCAATATTTCATTCTTTTTTATGGCTTGGTAACACTCCACTATATGTATATACTACTACTTCTTTATCTATTCATCTATTGATGAACATTGAGATTGCTTCTGTATGTTGACTATTGTAAATAATGCAATGAACATAGGGGTGCATATATCTTTCTGAACGAGTGTTTTGAATTTCTTCAAATAAATATGCAGAAGTGAAATAGCTGGGTCATATGGCATTTCTAATTTTTTTAAGAGCCTCTATACTATATTCCATGGTGGCTGAACCAATTTACAATCTTACCAACAGTGCACGAATGTTCCCTTTTCTCACCAACACATGTTTGTATACTGATGATAACTATCTGACATGTGAGATCTGATTGTGGTTTTAATTTGCATTTCCCAAATCCTTGTTTCTGTGGGAAAGTTGGAGCCCACCTTAAGGCAGCTTTGCTCTAAGTTGTAGAAGTACCTCCAGTCATGAAGATATAGGTTTACTTTTACTTTGGGTGAAGCTGATTACCAAAGATAGTCTCAGAACTCTCCAATGCAGCTCTGAAAGTTCTCCAGTCTTTTTTTTTTTTTGAGCTTGAGTTCTGGCCTCTTCACTTCATCCAATGTAATTTTTCTTTTGACATTACTGCTCTCAGAAAAACAGGAGGGAAGTGAGTGCAAACGATGACTTTCTTTTATTTTAACCATACAGTGCTCATTTTTGTTTGCTTTCTACATAATTAAATTTATATGGAAAAAAGAAAAAAACACCAATTTCTCCATCAGCATTTCAGACACTGAAATCTAACAATCTCATCAGTTCCCCAAGTCCAGCTGCCAGGTCCTGCACCTGTACCATTAGCTAAGTCCTTAGCACTGACTCTGGCCTGGTGCTAAGGAGATGCTCTAGATGTTTCAAAAAATGGAACACTCATTACTGTTGTTTTTCTGGCTACAGCTCAAAATTCACCATTTTAAACAGCAATGTGTTGGCTATTAGGGACTAATTAAACTTGTTTTTGAATAATCACATAATAAACACCTCAATTTTAAATGTTGCACAAAATAGCCCCTAATCAGGCTCTAAAAATATGATCTAATAAGTGAAATATTCCTTAAATGATTGTGATTACTTATTTAATGAAAAGATGCACCTCATTTAATATACATATTTTCACTGCTAATGTGGTTAATGGATTCGGTTCAATAGAAATCCTTTGATCTTTTCTCAAAATAGCACATTGTAAAAGTGCATGGTAATTGCAGCAAATTTAGCCTAATGAATAGTAATAGATGCAAAGGACTTTTCAAATTTAAGTGAACATTTAAAAAAATAATCTTACTTTTGTGATATGCCTGAATTTTTTAACAAACTTCTGAAATATGAAAAATAATGAAGTAGAATGTTCGTCAAGTACTAAGAGCAATAACAAACGGGATAAATTTTCACTAAATGCTAGTTGTTATTGTGGCCTATTATTACTCATTTAACTTGAATCCAGATCATTGTGAACAAGTGATGAGTAATCTACAGTTATCCTTTGAGAATCTGTACCAGTATCTCATCCCTACTGGTTCAACTAATGCCACAAAAATGATAATCCTTTTCTTCTGCTATAACTACCCAGCTTTTAAAATTATTATTCAATACAGCTTTCTTTTTTCTTGTTTGACAAAGATTTAATTGATATGGAGGTGGCCCAATATTCTATTAGCTAGCCCCTCTATCCCCGCCTTCCCACATATACATACACAAATAGTATGGACATGATATGCTCAGCATTATAAATAAAAGGGGAAATTATTTTTCCTAAATGGGGCTTCCAGGAAACCGGAAGCTGGTCCTGTTCTCTTTGTAATATAGAGTTATTCAATCAGGAAGATCTCACCAAAGGGGGGTCATAATCTTCATTTACTATCTCCAATATCAACTTAAAAATCACCTTTTCAAATTTCTTGAGTTTTCAGAAAAGGGTCTACTTAGAAAAGGATCTCAAAACTAAGATACTGACATTATTAAGGGTCACCTTGAAACTTGACCGATTTGCAGTGTTGTCGTTTTGTCAATTTACTAAGTAAATCTAAAACATAAGATTTCAAAGCTTCACAAAAAACATGTTCACGTGGAAAATATGTACATAATACAAATCATAATGACAGCAAACAGTCATATAGCACTTATTATAAGCAACACACTTTCCATATATTAATTCATTTAATCTAATAACCATATCTGTAGGCTGAGGGAAAAGCTATCCACTGGCCACATGTCCAGGCAGCTGAAAGTAGGCATTTTGGGAGATATGATCTAATTCCCACTGGCTGCTTCAGATTTCTACCTCTCAGCTAAGAGTGAGGATTCAGTTAGACTTCCTGAATTGCAGTCACCCTTCCATATTCTAAACACTATTTATACCAACGTGAAGGTATCTTCCAATACTAACCATGCAAGGCAATATGGCTGCAACCAAGGATAACTGAGTTCCAATGTTCCCACACAGGGGGTTATCCCTAATCTAGTTTCAACATGTACAGTTCCCATCAGGAGGCCACAGTGGCTCATCACTTGCCCACCGATTTTCAGTCAGAAAAGTAACAGCACTGTGTAAAAGGGGAACTGTAGGTTGAATATTCTAAGTTGCTAAACTGATTAAAAGAACCAACATTAATACTTCACTTTATGCCAGGCATTGCAACAGGCACCTTAAATATTAGTTTGAATTCCTGCAATAACCTGAAAAATAGGTGCTATTTTAATGTCAAAGATGAAGAATGTGGTGATCATCAAGATTAACTGAGAATGCATTCAGGGTAGAATGAAAGATGTCTGTTTGTAGAATGTGAAATTGGATAAGAACTATTTTTGCTTCCAGAGCTTAACAGAGCAGTGGGTGCACAGAGGACTCAATACTATTTGATCAATGGTGAAAATAATAATCTACCAAATATACAACTTCCCTCTTCATTAAGAGTTCTGAAGGGAACCACATGGTAATTCAAATTGATCAAACACTTGCTAGAAGGCATATTTACTTGTATTCAAGAATATGCCAGATTTTTCCTGTTTCATTAATAGCCTTAGAAAGGTGCCTAAGTAATGAACATAGCACATTTTCAGAGAAAATATTTGAAGGGCCTGTGGATCAGGGAGATCAGAGAACTCTCATATGTAAATATTCAGGGAGAGCAAAAGACATTAGTGTGCAATCCACCTGTAGAAGTTATCCTGCACATCTTTACAAAAATATCAGCTTTCCTCTGCTTGAGGAGGAGCAAAAGTGCATAGCAGATATAATTCATTTCTGAACAACTCAATATGTAATTTTTCTAAAAAGTCAGTTTTCTAAAACATGACCTGCTGGTAATCTGAAATTATTTTTAGCTTTATCAAACATTATCCAAAATCTAATATCAACAAGCACAGTTTTTGCACATGTTGTTTTATATTTAGAGTCAAGATAAAATGAAAGCAAGAAAAAGATATTTAAGAAAACCAGTGCATTTTATATTTGTATTCAAGATAAAATGCAAGCAAGAAAAAGATATTTAAGAAAATCAGTACATTAAGAAAGAAAGGCTTGCAGGAAGGGCATTCTATAATAGAACGACATTCATATTTGCAGAGCATTAAAGAAAAATACTTGGGAAATAGAAAAATATATAAACTAAGAATCTCATAGGAAAATGTCATGGAAAGAGAGCCAATTCTACCAAAAGAGCAAAGTACATGAATTATTAAAGTTGGGCATACAAAGTCATCAGGAATTGGACAGAACAAGTCAATGTAGAAAGGAGATCTCACAAAATATAATATAGAAAGAGAAAGCACTCATGGAATATACTATGGAGACACTTTCAAGGACAGGTAAGATCACAAGAAAAGTCTAAGGCAAATGATCCCATTGAAGCAACAAAATTTGGAGTTTAAGCCTTAAGAGGAACTGATGAATTGAAGACGGGAAACTATAGGGAGAAAAAAACGCCAAGGAAGAGGATGAAAACTTAAACTAGGCTTGGTACAAGAGTCTTGAAGTAGGTGTCATCATATAAAGGCAGTAGCTGTTGGTTTTGTATACCTGACAAGAGCCTTTGTTGCAGTAGAACAAAATTTACACAACAGATCCATGCATGGAGCAAGGCAAACAGGGTTTCTGCTTCATGGAGCTTCCTGACTTGTGGGGGGATGCAAGCTATGCATTCATGATCAGGTAATGAACAGATAAACAAGATTCTTTCACATAGTGTGAAGTGTGAGAATGCAAACAAGGGCAGAAAGATTAGAGTATGGCTATTAGCAAGCTGCTTCCCACTTTCCATTGTGCTATACTGTTGAACACAACTGACAAAACTCACGTGAATAAAAAGGACAGGAGGATGACAAAAGCATAATCTCTTTCTCTCTTCTCTTCCCTCACCCCCGCCCCTGAAACCCTCAATCCTGGAGAAAGAGACAATAAACGAGTCTATAAGGAATGGTGAGTATGACCTATAAACAAAAGCTAGAAGATTTTGATCATTTATCTGTGCCCAAGAAGAAGAAAAAATGTGACAATTTTACATGCAATTAGAGTTCTCACAATAAAGTTTACTAGATACCCAAGGTGAGGACTCCATATAAGAGGTTGATAGACCATACTCGGGACAGAGGAAGGAAATTCAGCAAGTAGTATAATTAGTAGGAACTTGAACTGTTTTCAGTGCTTTGTTAACACAGTGGAACATGCTGAAAAAAATGGACTACTCTCTAGAAAATGTGAATCGGGAAAACAAATAGCACAACCAAACACCAGACTTTGTTTGATGAATAATCTATGCTGGAAGGTCTCAGAGAAGATCAGATACAAAGAGAATGTTCTGGTTGGGCATGTGAGAATAGGAGAAATGGGGAAAGAAGAAATCTGAGGGAGAGAAAAAAAGATGGGACTGATATATTTAAAAAGCAACTTCTTTTTTTTTTAATATATGATATATAGAAATAGAGAATACAAATGAAAACAAAGGCAGGATCTTGACAAAGGGCCCAGGAAGGCATCATAAAGGGACTGTGTCCAGGTAACCAAAATAGGATGGTTATAAAGAGCAATATACTGGAGAAATGGAATGGATGATCATCAGAATTCTAGTAACTGTACATGAAAGAAGATTCTGCAGGCTGAGAATTTTGATGGTGGGGTGCAGGTAGAGGAGGGCGGACAAGAACACACAAGTCTGGCTCTCCCAAACCTTCTGCTCCTCACTGGCAGTCAGTAGCTTTTCTAAGAGCTTGAGTACAAAGCTAAAATCAATGGGAGGTAGTGATATTCAAAAAGAAAGGCAAGACACACATCCTGAACCACTTTTTAAAAAATTCAAATATCAGAATGAATAGATTTACTTCAAAATGATATTCTTCACAGCAATGCAATTGAATTGTGACATGAAGTTTTTCTGGGGTTCTGTCTAGGTGACATAGATCATGAGTTAGCTGATCGTGGTTAGCCCAGATCTGCCTCACTCCTTTTGATAACCTAAACAAGAAAATGAATTTTAAGAAACACTGGAAATGCCCCTAGTAGTTGTCATTATGAATATCTGAAATAAAATTCAGGCTGGGACTAATGTTCTGGGCCCATAGCTAATAAAAAGGAGAGGAAAGGGTACAGGGCTGGATGGAAACAGGGTTTGTGTTGGTCAGCCCACACCCTATCACAAAGGAGGAGGAGAAATTATGCATCAGCTTAAATTTTAGGGTGACATGGCAAGCCTCAAATGCTCTCTATTACATACAGCCAAGACTGCACCTGCTGTTTGTTTTACTGCCATAATAGTCTCACTTTTGAAATTCAGAAATATATCACTTAAGATAATTTGCTGGTAGAGAGTGAGTGGTGGGTACTTTTTGTCAGTAGAAAGGTCAAATACTTTTCCACAATGCACTGCAATTTCATAGCTTACAATTTTGCTATCGGTGACCAAAGGAAAGCCCCTGGTAATGTTATTCAACAAAAAATAGGTTGTGAGTTAAGGGAACGTGAACAGTAAAGGAGCAGCCTTGTGCGCATTCCCACTGCTCTTTCTGAAACACACAATCTTGGTGGGTTTTGTTTTTAATTCTTTTTCAATAAATATGTAAAAGCAATAACCCTTATCTCTCAACAAGGCATTCTGTCATAGGATGGATGTTTAGCTATAAATGCAAGGTTTTTCTGAGAATTAGAGCATGCAACGAAGATTGAGAGGAAGCAAAGGAAGTAAGAAAAAAAGTCGACTAACCTAACCCACCTGAGCTCGGCTCACAGGGGTCAATGTCCTCGTCATCGCTGGGACACTCTGCTGAGGCCACCAGGATGTCGTCTGTGGTCTGTAAAGAAAAGCACATTCCGTCGATTCATTGAAAGGATCCCAACAGAGCTTCTCATCTTTGTCTCATTGACAAGTGAAATACGTGCGTGTTTACAGGGAGAAACCAAATTCAGTACCTGTTTCTCTTCCCTAAGACACAGAGCTTACTTTTTTTTTTTTCAACTTACTCTAGATCTCTCATGGAAGCACTTGTGTATTTGTGAAAACACAGTTAAGAGCTTATTTTACAGGAAGACACGGAAATGGTGGTAGCCAACTCTAGACATCCACCCATTCAACATCACGGAGAAGCTGCACACAGTAGCATACAGGTTTAAAACAGCCTGACAGAAACAGATAATTTGGAATTGATGACAGCCCTGGAGTGCCACAATGTATGCGTCAGTAGGTTTTATGCTGTACTTGTACTTGGTTTCCTAAAAGCAGAATAGCTATAACCTTTTACATTCATGACCAGGTAGAGTCTGATGAATCTTTGAGCTAGAGCCTGTCCTTACCAGGAAACAGAATATATTCTTCACTGATGTGAAAAAGGGAAGCAAATGCAATCTACTTAAGGTATTTTAAAAAATTTGTGTTTAGTTTTTATACTAAATTTTTGTTTTTGTTACAATTCGGTAGCAGGTATCACGTCCCCATTATTCTTTTTATCATTAAGGTGTCATGATAAGTGAAAAGCACATTTCGGTGAGGGGGTGGTATTTTATAGTAAACAGGAAAGAGGTGTCAATTTTCTTTGTGACACTCTAGTTGCTTCACTGCACTTACAGCAAAAAAAGACAACAATCACTGTAATAAAAAGCAGAGTGTGTAAATCCTAGCAGTTAGTCACATAATCAACTCATTTACAAGCACAAAAGGTTGTTCTTTACTGCCACTTACAAGCAGCAGTAAACTCCGCATAGTTATTGCATGGAGATTGTGAGATTTGCATCAATCTGGCTAATGGTAGCACAGAGAGAATGCAAGGAACAAGAAGGAAAATATCTCACTACATCGGCTAAGGATTAAGATTATAATTGTTTAGACAATACCCAGAACTGCAACCTTAATGAAATCCTTATTTAAAAGTGGAATTAAACTAGGTTGTAGCTATGTATAGTGACACATGTTAACTGGACTTATTGTGGTGATCATTTTGCAATGTATATAAATAGTGTATCATTATGTTATATCAGCTATACCTTAGCAAAAATTAGAAAGTAATAATGTAGATCTTACAATTTTTTAAAAAGCCAAAATGTAATATGACTTGCTTTCATTAAAGCAGTAACTAATACAGTCCAAGACTAAAGCATAAATAAATGTCAAGAAGATTGTGCCATTTTGAAAAATGGAGAAAAGAAATGATGCACTTTTGTGACAAAATATTTAGGCTTAAAAATCTAAGTGCAGGAGCTTTAAGAATAAAGAATTTGTTCAGATGCTAATTCTTCTTTAATATAACTTTAATTAGATGCAAGCATTTAAATAGCATCATGAGATGGCTTCATATTATTCTGCTCTTAATTCTTCTGAGACAATTAGGAGACTGGATTCATTCATTTTGCTGCTGTTATTTTAAAAGACAAAGTTCAAAATATCAGTTTTCCTTGCATTATAACTGTTCATATTAGTGATAACTACCAGCAATTGGTGTGATAGTTACATAGGTATCTTTCATTCAAGTGAGCTTTAAAGGCAAAAAAAAAAAATCCTTTTTGGCACAAGCACATCCTGCAGGCTAATATCCAAACTGGCTTGATAACAAGTTACCGGATTATGAGGTCTTGCAGGCCAATTGTTCCAATTTGCCCCAGAGCAGATCACTACCTTTTTGTAGAGCTAACTTCAAATACAAAAATACTTTTTCTCAACCACAGTGCATACTCTTTAAAATTAATTTCAGGGTTACAAGAGTATTTCTCATGTTCCTTGAGGAATGCTAACTACATTAATGCAATCAGTGTAGGGTTGCTGCTGTTGTTTTGTTCTTGATAGGAGGATGTGAGTCAATTCTTTATTCTCCTGCTTCTCACCCCAGCAGTGATGTTGCCCCTTTCCCCTCCGCCACCCGGTGGGACATTTGGCAATGTCTGGAGACATTACATATTGACACAACTGGGTGGGAGGTGGGGTGGAGGGTGTCAGCTATTATTGGCATCTGAGAGGTGGAAACCAGGAATGCTGCTGAATACCCTAAAAGGCACGTGACAGTCCTCCCAAAATGCCAATAGTGCAGAAGCTGAGAAACTGATTTAAAAGTTTAAAAACTATTCTGCATCATGTTTTTCTCACCTGAAAAATGGGACAACATAATAGTTCCTATTGTAAGAATTAAATTAGTACACAAAAAGACCTAGAATAGGACCACATTGTAAGTGCTCATAAAAGTTGCAATATTACTATTATTTCACAAATGTAGGACCAATTGAACTGTTGTACTATATTTATAAATAATACCATTTTAGATATTAAACTGGAAGTTATATGTGTGAATTATACATGTAAGATCTCATGATAATATGTAATCAAAATACAGTGGCTATATTGGTACTTTGTTGAGCTAAGCTTCCCTCTTTTACTGCCTACGTTCAAATTCTGAATTAGAAGTCAAGCATCAAGTATGCATGATAAAGGCCGCTTCTCAAAAGAAATTCATGGACTGAAAATGTGTGACTCCATGGATAGTGTTTGGTGCAGACTAAATTACTTAGCCACATAAGTTAAATTCTGTTTCAAAAGTTGACCTATTTTCTACATTCAACAGCCTTTGGGACAATTCCATAGCAAACAGAAAGGGTTAGAATGCTCTCAGTGTTATCTTTCACAAAATACAGTGCCTAAAATAACGAGACATGTCATCCATTAAATAGTACCTTCTATAGACCTTTCAAGTAGAAAACAAGCTGTGCAAATATGACCTTATTGTAAAACTATAATTTAGATTTTAATGTCCTTTTCCTGGTATAATGAATATACATTCTTATTTTTCATGTTTTCCTTCAAAAACAAACAAAAACCCAGCACGGTCTTTAAAAAAAAGTAACAGTATTGTGAATAAAAGTTCTTAAGTCAGTAGAGGCATTGCAGCAATCATCATGGTATAAAAAAATGAGGAAGTGGCTCAAATGTAGGGGAAAAAAATTAAATTTTATTTTGAAGGCTGAATTAACAATTTTCTAGCCAAAGCTGTGTAATTTAAATTTAATTCATTGTGTTTAGAACTGTCTCTCTATAACATGCTGTTGAGAGAGTGGTAGAAAGAAACTCAAATATATCACATCAATCAGTCCTACTCTTTAGTCTACTCTTTGCTGATGCCTATAACCTTTTTCAGAGAAGAGACTACCTGCTGAAAGAGACAAAGTAGTGATCAAGCAAAAACATTAGCTTTACATAACTATCCATTTAACCATGCAGAGGCCAAAGTGCCATGCTGATCTTCCCTAATCCAGAGTGGTCTGAACATGCTAAATGGCTTCCCTGAAGACTAATATATTCCTATGAACACACCTACAATCTCTTCTAGGACAAATCTGCTTGGTGAGGAAAAGAGCAACTCCAACTGTGGAAAGGATGCCCATTATAAATGTGGTGCCCATAAAGAAATCCTTGATTTACTCTAAAACTTCTATTGAAGGGGCTTCTAAACAGAAATAGTCTATTTGGCTATAGATCCAAAAAAGAGAAAAATAAATATTTTCCGAAGCAATGGTGCTTACTCACATAATATTATTTAGCCTAATTGTTCACCGCTGTGAATGACATTTAGACTGAATTGATTGAGAAAACTGATGGGTGGAGTATGATGCTAGCTGAAATTAAATAAATATTATTTAGCCAATTAGGCTAAATAATATTATGTAAGTAAGCACCATTGCTTCGGAAAATGTTTGGCTAATTGATGGACACTTGTTCTTGATAAGACTTTTGTTTCTATGAAGCTGCTCTGGAAGAGAGAGAGAGCATTATGTCTACCTTACAGGACTGAATCTGATAGTCTTTCCAGAAAATATTTATTGCTAGGTGTGTTTCCCTGAAAAAAAAAAAAAGATGTCAGAATTTAGAATTAGTGTTACAAATTCTCCAATGTAGGTCTGACCCACTACATAGATGATCTATGGGGCAAGACATTTCTAGGAGGTGTGGAAAGTCACAATTTTGATCTAGAGGAAAAACTGCACCCCCTCGAAAAAAACGCAATTTTAATACATATATACAAGTTCAAGTTCCAAACAGTAGACCAATTTTATCAAATCAATTCAATAAAGAAACTTATCAAATTGGTAATTTTAGTTAATCAACAATGCTATTAAAAGTGCAAAGGAATTTAGAGACCACATAGACCCTGTGGTAGTTTCCATTGTCTCATCTGAGCTTTTGGTTCTTACTTATCAATTGTTTGTTTTCTGAGTAGTAGATGCCATATAAAGCTGTCAATCACATGGCTCCATAATCTAATAAAAATAAAAATAATAAACTGAGATCCAATTTGTGAAGGATGAATTTTAGCTCCAGTACATGAATAACAAAGAAAATGAGGATCAATTAGTCACCATCAAATATGAAACAGCTCATATATGCACAGCATTTTCTGCTGGGCAAAAATGTGGTCATTACCTAGCAAGGTACAAATTATGGTTCTTACCAGCAAATAACTTATTGTGCCCACTCTATTCTAAAGCATAGGAACAAATCACTCATTAATACAAATAACAACCAAATTCAATTCAAATAGTGTATTTTTTCTTGAAATATAACAGTGCTCCCATATCTATCACCTCATTAAATATTCACCAATAACGCGCTTGTTCAGAACACAGGTGGAGGTGCTATTATCCTGAATGTTATAGGTAAGTACCTGCTCAAAAAATAAACCCTTTTGTACACTCATTTACTCCATTCAAATGTTTGAACATTGACATTCATGAATATTTAGGGAAAAGCTTAAATATCCCTGAAAACAGCCAGCTTTCACATTTCTTTAATGTGTGTTTTTTCCCAACTGATGCCTTAGGTTATTACAAAAAGTGACCATAAATCAGCTGTCTGCTTGGGAAAAGACAGGCTTGAAAGCCATTCAATTTTCTTCAAGATTTCCTTGGTTGCTTAAAATGTATGTAATGGTTCAAGAATAGAGAAAATTGGTTGGATAGAAAAACTCCACTATGGTAAAGACATCACAATATCTACTCATTCTAACATGCATTTTGATATCCATTTGATACTGGTCATCCTAACAGGCAAAACCCACAGGGAAATATAGGAATGTAAAAATAATGCCACAGATATGTTAATTTAAAGAAAATTATGGGAAAAACAAAAGTGGATTCCTGATTAATCAAAAAAAGAACATATTTTAGCAATATTTATAAAAATAATAAACCGGCAAAGTAGAAATTTGGTGTCAGGAAAGTTCAAATTTATGTTTTAAAAAAGACAGTACATCTCTTAAATTATTTCTTTAAGCTAATGATAACCTCTATGCTCATACTGCATTTCAATTTTTAGCCAAAGCAATGTAGAGTATCTGGCAAAAATAAATAAAAGTTAAAGTGAAGTTTAAATTTTTCCAAAGCCATTGGAATAATCTATCTTCCTGGATTCTTGCTAATTTGAATTTGGGGTGTAAGACCTCCAAAGACTGTTGGTAGTGGAGGTGCTGAAAGGGAAACTAGAATATGCGTGTGATGAGATGTATTTCCTCTCTATTTGTCTTGGTTGTGGACAAAGCACCTCCTGAAATGGGTTTGGCCATTTCCAAATTAAATAAATACTGACAGATGTTTACAGTGCAAATCCAGGCTTCTAGCTGTGTCAATATGAATTTCTCTGGTCCAGGTATGGTGACTGAAAGGACTAATTAGTCACACAGGTTGAACTGAACATCCTTGTTCATTGTGAGGCCAACACAGATTTTAAAATTGTAAAATGCTAATGATGGATAGTTTCAACTAACATGCCTCCAAATTTCAAGCCATTTAACATGTAAGGGGATGGAATCAAATTTTAGTCAAGCAGTCATTGATCTTCTTGTACTAAGCCAGACCTCAGTGGTCTTCATTTTATATATTAGGAAACTGAAGCTAAAAAATTAAGAGTCTCTGTTTGACCACATTATTTTGCAAATTAATGGCAAGGTTACGAGATGATCCAGACCTCTAGTAGAATGCAATTGTCTCTTATTCCAGGTGACTTCTATCCATTCATTTATCACCCAATTATATCCATTTATCCATCCAAAACCATTTGTCCTCTAAAGGTTGATGTGGTTTATAAAGATACGTAATGAAATGAATGTAAAAAAAGTTAATAAGGTGACAAAATAAGAGTACTGGATTTTAATAAATGACCACTAAAATTCCCATGAAGAAAACACATACAAGCAGACACACATACACAGCTACTGCTTCACTTGATACTGTGTACAAGTTACACTACAAAGGGACTATAATGAAGGCTGGAGTTCAAATTTTTAAAACAAAATTCTAATACTAACTGCAGGTACTTTGAAATGGTGTAAACCCAGAACATTTTTATTTACTAGTGGTAATCTTTTCTTAAGTTATTTTTTCAAGACCTTAAACACTTCACCTCTCAGCTCTGCACATAAATGCACAAATAAATTCTTGTGGCCATAAGTAAAATGTAAATTTCTGAATTTTCTGCTACCTTTTTTCCCTTTCTACTTAGAACATTGCTACAAAATTAACTCAGTGAACTCTCTGTCTCTCTTCTCATTAATCCACTGATGAAAATCCTTCCAACTTTGCAGGTCTCTCTTATTGACGACTGATAACACAACCTAAGTACTAATGAGCTGTTTATCATTGTCTCTCTCACACAACCATCATTAAGGTTTTGTCAAATTATCTTGAGAATAAATAAAAGTGACTGTTAGTAATACTGGTTATTTCTCCAGATACACTCTAGAAATGCATTCATTGATCAGGGCAATCTCATTTACATGATGGCCCTAGAGTTTAGAGGTGCAAAATCAAAGGTATAGAAAGAGCCACAGGCCCCTAGTTATCCAACATTTATTTCCTACTGGGAAGTATCAAAACCAATGTCTTTTTGATATTTGATAGAGATTTAATGTGGGAATATCTGAGAACTTCTATTCCACACAATGCTTGGAGCATGGAACAGCAAGAAACAAGGATATCGTTGGAAATGATGATGAATTAGTTAAAGAAACTTGATTTTCGGATTTTGAGCCATGACTTGAATAATGCAGGGGTGCATACTGCGTCAATATCAGCACAGCACCTCTCTGAGCATTTCTATCAAGCAGTGATTTAGAGCAAATGTTATCTCACTCAGATGCTGCAATGTTATGTCATTCATACACTAAGATCCAATCTTTGCTGGTTATAGTTAAACTGAAGCTTCGTGCTTCCATATCTGAGTACTTCAATCCTTATGGAGCATATTCTGGTTCATTGGTACATATTTGAAATGTTGTAGTTTTGAACCACTTCAGTTTTATTTGTAGTATGCTGCTCAATAATGGAAAATACATACAAGTTCAGATATGAACTCTCAGTCTGAATCTCATGAGCAATATGCATCATCTTGGACTGGTTTCTGTGTTCTCAATATTACATGTGAGTATGCATACTATTCATGTAAATACATGTATATATAATCATTTGTATATGTGAAACATATTACGAAAGTCCCCATACTGCAACATTTGTGCAAATTATCATTTTAACTAATAAGGAATTACTTTTGTTCATTGCATGGCAGTATAAAAAGCAATTCCAGGTAGTTCTTTAAGAGAGCAGCCAAATATCCACTTCACTGAATAAATTTCATTTTCATGACCTGAAATCCTCTTGTCCCCTCAGTTGAAGAGGATCTGTATTTCTCACACCAACTGGCCTCTTATGCAAATGCTGCTATTCTGGGGCTGATCCCTTTATACCAGGATAGGGTTCACTTTGGCAATGCTAATTTTGTGCATACATACAAGATAGGTAGTGCCAACCCATGCCTGGCACAGTGGGTCCCTATTCTCCAGTCAGACCTCCTGTAGAGCTATGACACAGATGCTGAGATACTGGAGCTCTTGCTAAATTCTCCTTCTTATTCATTTTCCTGGGACTCAGAAGATGTGGCAACCTGATTTATCTCTGCACCCAAAGTTTACTTCTAATTCATGTCCTATATCTAGAGCAACCAGATGTACAGACAAACAGATCACTGAGCAAACACTGATGATTAAGGAAAGAGAGGGGGAGGAGCTGAAGGGAGACGAAGAGACTGTCCAAGAGTCATCCATGAAGCGCAATGCTCCTTATTGCGCTGTACTGGTTTATAGCAGGACATTACCTATAGTTGTGTCCTCCATATGGATTAATGATATGCTAATTAATCCTTCACATGTTAAAGGCCAAGCCTGTTCTGTCTTCCTTTCTGTTTAACCTGCGATATCTGATTTCACCCATATGCTGGCGGCACCAGTGACTGACCGGTCCTGATGGGAAATTATAGTGTCAGTCACCGGTGACTGACATGCGCTTAACGCGTTAAAAGACACTGAGCAATATATTTTAGTGCACTGGAACAGTGGGCGTATGTGCCTTTTCAAATTATGTATAATTTAAAAGGTTGGGAATTGCTTAGGTGCTTGTTTTATTTCCTACTAGTGCCCCAGTGCACGGATTTGCACACATTGAAAGAAAATTAATTAGAAGGTGGCTGGTGGGCTGGGGTGGGCGAGATGGGCCGGACATGCCCTGGAGCCAACCTCCCACGATACCTCCCTGCCCAGCTGCACCTGGGGCAGCACGAAGGGCATCTACGGAGTGAGCGGGCTCCCGCCAGCAGGTGGGGTCCCTCGGCCTGGCCTGAGTGGATCGGGCTGAAACTGGCTCTCTGACATCCCCCAAGGGGTCCTGGATTGTGAGAGGGCAGTTCTCCCTCCTCTCTGGTTCTGGGATGCATCACCCGAGAACCACAACTGCCAAGTCACCACAGCTTAGCACCTCCTGCATTGAGCATCTGCCCCTTGGTGGTCAGTGCATGTCATAGCTACCAGTTGGATGGTCAGATGGTCGCTTAGCCTTTTATATATATAGATACTTTTGTGGAACAGTTATACATCCCCACAACATCTATCACAGGAAGTCAATAGAGTTGATTTAAAGTGTCATCATCTCTGACTGTGGCAATTATTTTGTAATAGGTATATGCATCAATACACCTTAAAATGTTTTATATTTAAATTTTTAATATTTTATACTTCAATAAAAATGGAAAAAGTCAGCACACTCTAAAATCTGGCTTATTTTTTAAGTATTTGCAATTTAAATAAAAGCATTTTATGAAAATAATTATGATTGTAAGACTATTAAATTTGAAGAATTCATCTTGACATTAAAAATAGAAGAAATATTACACATGACACTTGAATTGGTAGAATCATTTCAAATAATCTTATTCTTAAAGTCATCCTAAGTCACTACATCTAGGTATATTTGTCATGATTGCTCATTTATAGCAGCTCATTAAATTTCAAAATAAGAGTGAGCAAGTATAGATTATTTTCCAGGAATATAACTCTAAGATAGGAGATGAGAACTGTGGCAAAATCACACTTTTTCAAAGATCTTTATCTGCCTTCTAACATCTCTAGAAGTGACAATTAACTTTTATAACTGGTTTCCACGTTATACCTCCTGGAAATTTATGGTAGAGAAATAGCAAAAAGTGAAATTATATTTAACTGAAAAGAGATAATGATTATAAGTTAGAAGGAAGGAATGGCTAAAGGAAAGGAAAAGCTGGTTGGCCTGCTTTTATGAAGCATTTCTGCCCTTTGAGAAAGCAATAAGATATAACCTGCTTTTTAGAAAGAACTGAAAAAATAAAGCTGACTGTTATTCTGGGGTTTCCTTATATGCCATTCCCCAAACCCTCCTGGGCTCCCCTGAACTCTATTGAAATAGTCTTAAATCATAAATACTTTTATTTGATCACTAGAGGTCCAGCGCACAAAATTCATGCACGGGTATGGTTCCTAGGCCTGGCCTGTGATCAGGGCCATCTTTCCCAGCCCTGCCCCCCACCGCCACCTACCCTCCCAGTTCCCCATTTGCCATCGGGTGATCGGTGCTTGATGGCCGGGGGAAGGGACTGAGAGGTCGGCTGTTCTTGCCTGCTCGCTAGTCATGGCCCCGCAGCAGGTGGTCATCAGGCCATCGGAGCCTACTGGCTGGGGAAAAGGACCAAGAGGTGGTCAGTGCACCTCCTAGTGACTGGTCCAGTGGTTGTTCTGCCATTAGGGTCAATTTGCATGTTACCCTTTTATTATATAGGATAAGGAAACCATGCCTTTATACTGTTTTCCTTCAAAATCTAACTGCAGGATGAAAGTTTTATCTTCTTCCCAGATAAACTATAAGAAGATATGGGCTGACTGAGACGAGTCATCAAATTTAGACCAAAAAATAAATGCAGGGGAAAATGCACCCATAAAATGTACATCTTTTGATTATTCCCTCATTCTCTCATTCATTCATTCTCTCATTTATTTGTTCATAATCATTTATTGCATGACTTATTTAAATAGGAGCTAAGCAGAGGAAGAATACAATAAGGATACAATAAGAATACTAGACTTCCCTCTCTCCAAGTTCATGGAGAACTTCGGGTGTGAGACTCATGAAGGCTGTCTCTGAGCAGACAATCTCTGACCAGTAAGCATGGAAGAAGCAAGAGTTTAAGCACTAGACAGGCTGGGCAGAAATCCCAGCTCTGCCATTTATTAGCTCTGTGACTTTGGACAAATTCCCTAAGTTCTCTAGGTTTCTTCCTATGTACAAATGAACATATTTATACCTATTTTACAGGATTGTTATGAGTACTCTGTGAGGTTGGGTAGACACAAACATTGTCTAGCACAGTAGCTGATACTTACAAGGTGCTATTGAGAGTATTTTTGTAGACACATTCTCACTTTGCTCTCCTTGCAATGTGAAAAGTTAATTCCTAGCACTGGGCACCTGAGAACTTTAGACAGACATTCTCTTCACAAAGAAAGTACAATTTTCTGACTTAAATTCACACAAACATGTTTGAATATCCTATAGAAAAGACCAAATACATCACTCTATTTTCCAAGACCTACTCAAATAAAAGCCAAGCCTCCTTTGGTGCTCCACTGAGTTTGCTGGGAGGGAGATGAACCATGTAAGAAGGAAGGTAGCTGCCTCGCTGTCTTTTACCACCTTGCTACCTTGAACACTGGGGAAACATTGGCTTGTTCTTATAGGTAGAACCTGATACTGCCATGTCGGGGTCCCGCTATATTCACCCACGTGGGTAATTCACTCCATGTATCCTGGGTAGAGGGAGAGATGCTCTCTGTGGTAGCCCCTTTTCTGGCTTTGTAGGACCACCTTCTCACTTGATACACTGAGGAGTGTTATGGGATGCTGCTTATGGGATGCTGCTCCCCAGTGATTGGGTGCATGGGCATTGAGTTTAATACTGGAGCTGTTAGAATTTGGGTGATGATTTATTTAACCTCTCCTTTGTAAAAAATGGAAAGGATACAGTACTAATATTTGCTGTGTAGTTGTAAGACATAAGAAAATCATGATCCATGAAGTGTTCAGCACTGTTCCTGGTGCATAATAAATGCTAAATAAATCTCAGCTATTCTAGTCTTTTATTATTATTATACAAGACAGGCATGAAACTACCTCTAACCTGCCATAGGCAGCATGTTGGCCATTGAAGTGGGTAAAATATCCTAATATCCACAGTAGATAGACTATCCAGATTTGCCCTTGCCTAAAATATTGTGAAGTAGGAGGGGAAAGAAAGCCAATATTGCGTGAAGAATGCAAATGTACTTTCCCCCTGAATGTCCTATTTTGCTTTTCAACTTTCAAACTCCACTTTATTTCAAAACATACCTTCAACCATTCCAAAACATTTTCAAGCTAGAAAGCCTTTTTTGTTTCACAATAAGCTAAATTCAGGTGCAAACTTGGGGGAGGCAAACCTTGGAAATTTTAAGTATGTTGCCATGGCAATGGTTTGCAAGAATGTGTATGAGTTTCATTTTAGCTCTCAAGCATTCAACTGAGTTCTTATGTAGAGGTTCAAATCACTAGTCACACAATGGTTGCCATTCATTGTGTCTTGAAAGATTTGGAAATGTCTGTTGCTTATTGCAACCAGAAACTACAAAATTATTTCTTTCCCTTCCTCCCTTCCTTTCTATGTATCTATTTACCTACCTATTTATCTATATTCTATGCAAATATGGAGATGTAGCCATTCATCATCTATTCTTAGCTGGCCAATCCCAGTTTGGCTGCTCTAAAAAAAGCTGTATACAGAAATTCGACAGTAGTCATTTTCACCATTGTTGCAAACACAAAGATGCACTCTCAATATGAAAGAGCTGTAAACATTTTCTACTGATTTTCCCATTAATTTCCTCATTCAGAATTGACATATCATTAAAGAAGCATGGTAATTATTTAGGGATGCTCAATTAAAGCAAACTTTCAGTGTAATGAATTGTGGAGGATTTTAAAAAAGGGTTCCATCCTACAATGTAGGAAAGAAGATTAAAATATGTAATTCTAATGATTAAAACTCTCCTGTCTCCCACCACCACCAACCACCAAAAATACACCCAGAATAAATAATTTCATCTCATGTGAACCATCACTACCTCAATTGTTCTTAAATGGTTTAATTGATGCTTCTAAATTGCAAAACCTGTACAATGGACTCATGATTCGTTTCAATAAAAGCAGTGATTCCTAAAAAAAGCATTTCCCCCCATAAATAGAGTCCATAAAACACTAAAATTGGAAAGTTCTAAAGCTCTCTATTTGGTAAAAGAAATAGTTCTTAACAAATTCTCTTCAAATTACAAGGCTTTTTCACCTAAAATGTACTATACAAATTAAGTCCACTCTTTTAAAAATTCATTCACCACCAAAACAACACCTAAATTTCTAAGAATGGATATTATTTAGTTTTCCTAGCAATTATTTTGGTGCAAATTATCCATCATGATACATAAAATGAGGCCACAGGGACCCCACTAATCTGCATTTAGTTACTGACAAATCTTCACTAAAGTGTTATTAGCTACCAACGTCTGGCAGTTATTTAAAATTCACTTTCCTGCTTTAACTTTGACCTATCTTACAACATACACACCCATGCACACACAGCATAAGCAGTGTCTCCCCCACACTCTTTCATAAAATGGCTTGTTGATATATAGTACTTTACAACTGCAGTGGCTCCACCCTGCCCTCCCCCATCCTAAGGAGCCTACAGCAGTGCTGGAATTAAACAATTGAGAACACAATAATTAGCCATGCAAACTGTCAAGTGGATCTCACAAGAAAAACAACCCAGAAAACACAACGATCAGCAGTTTCAAGCTTTAACAAGACTCTACATTGAGCTCCCATTTATTTTAAACAAAAATAGATTAGGCTTTTGAAAAATGTTCACTGCAATTTTTATGGAAACAGGGCAAAGCAGCTAATGGGTCTTTTGCATCTCTAATCTCTATGGTGCTGATATAGCAGGAAAGTCTTTGACGCTACATTCTTTCCAAATAATTTCTCATTGCTCTTCTATAACCAGGTTCATCCCCACAGCGAGTAGCATCAGAAATGGTTCCAAAGTGGGTAGGAAACAGGTCTGTGGGTCAAGTCACATTCAGTGACTCCCCAATTCGTCAAAGCTCCTAAACCGCACCTCAATAATTTTACGAGTGGTAACTAAATTAAAATGAGCATTAAAGGCAACTGTAAAAGGAAAAGTAATTATTAAATTATCTGATGTGTTTTTGGGTGAATGGGGGTTAGGCATTCAAATCTGTGGGGAGAGTACTGATAATATAATTTGTAGCTAAATAGCTGAATTCTTTACAGAAAACAACTACCTTCTCCTCCTAGCAACCATGTTGAGTTTCTATGAAGCAACATGAATTGATTACCTCTATTATATATGCCTTGTCTGAAATACTAATCTAATGTTTACATTGATGTTAAACAGATGAGAACATAATACCCATTTTGCATCCAGTAATAGAATATCAGATTAAAAAAAAAAAATATATATATATATATATATATATTAAGCATTGTGATGAAATTGGTCAATTCAACTACTTTCAAGCTTTTGTTTGCTTCAATTCTTTTAGTTTTAAACTTGTAGAACAAGTGCCTACTTCATAAACTGAGAATGTAAGTGGGATTCCCGAATCTGCTCTAGGACAGGATATAGCATTCTGAGATTCCAATAGGAGTTCAATCATTATCAAACCCATTGACCTGGGGCAAATCACTCCCTATCCCAATAATAAGTACATGAGAGTAGATGATGGCTCAGATCCCTTTAAAATGTAGTAATCAAGGGTTACACAAGGGAGTCTTGTGGTAATGGTATAGTTAAGTATCTTGGTGGTGGTTACAAGAAACTACACATGATGAAATTGCATAGAACTACGCACACATACACAAATATGTCCATGTGTAACTGGGGGAATTTGAATAAGTTCTATGACTTAGAGCAATATCAATATTCCAGTGTTGATATTGGACTTTAAGTATGCAAGATGTTGACATGGGGGCGATGTTGGGTAAAGGCTTCAGGGGATTTCCTGTATCTTTATTTGTAAATCTTTAGTTTTTTCAAAAGAAAAGATTTTTAAAATGTATATGTGCACACATATATAAACATAATGATTTTAAATTCATGAAATGTCTCACTGACAGCCAAAGATGAAACACCAGTAAAATGGCCTGATGCTTTCTCTATGAAGTGGAATGTATTGGGTTGAAATAACTAAGTTTTCTTCTAAATATGATAGTTTTTACCTGAAACAACTAGTGCTTTTAAAGTAGTTAGAATATTGGCTATCTCACCATGATTTGGAGTACAGAAATGATCTCATGACCGGTTGTTACTAGTGACACAATTTTTGCTCAATCTTCTGCTATTTATCCTTGAATATGGAATCCTAATGATTAAGAGACCAAATAACTAAAAATGTCAGCAAATATTCCCTTGATTTAAAAAAATAAAAAAATACAAATATAATAAAATAAAACCAACATAATTAAAAAGGAAGTGTCAGGGATTTACTGAAAATTAAATTTCCAATATTTATATTGTAAGGATTCTATAGTTTCTGTCCAATGAGCTACTCCTATGATGAGTAGTCTTTGCATTCCTAAAATCCTGCAGAATCCCATTCTTCAGAGAGTTAAGTTGTGACCAATATATTTCCTTTTATTGTCACAGAATTCAGTTGATTCTTCTGACCTCCACAAGGTCTAAAACTGTCTAGAGACTTAGCAATTTTATGCTTTATATTGGTTTCAAAATTTGATTCTTAAATGACAGAAACGGGGCCAAATAAAGCAATAAATGCCATTCAATGACTATTATAGGGAAAAGTTGAAGAAAAGAGGCAAACAGGAAATTATAAAGAATGAGCAGAAGGGAGGAGAAAATGAAAGAAAAGGGTCTTCCCACATGTTTGGATAGAGGCAGTGTGTCTTATGCCATTTCATAAATGAGACCAGTGAAAGAGGTATTTCAGAATTAGGAACGTAGGGTGAATATCTCACCCAGTGAGATGTGAAATAGATCTTGCTTTCAAAATTCTCGAAAGAGGTTTAAGAGAAAGGAAGCATAATAAAAACTACAAGTAAAAGTAAGTCAATCCATTAAACCAGCTGTGCTTCAGGACTAGACAACTAAACAGAGTCTTAGGATTTAGTGGTTTTCTGGCAGCAAAGACTTCCCTCTTCTTAACTATCAAACCTTAAGACAAAGAACAGAAAAGTGCCTCACAGACGACTTGTTCTGTCCTTGAACATCTTGCACCAAACAATAGGAGATAAAAACAATAAAGGCAGTTTCTTAGTCACATAATTAAAATGGGCAATGAATGGTGAGTTACCTGATGAAATCCTTTCAGAACCCATGCATACTATTCCCAGAGTTAATTCCACCAGGTTCAGTACATTTAAAATGGCAAGAGGAATTACTCCCTATAAAAGAAATAAAATATATAATAGGCAATGGGCTAAGAAAGACCCTAAAGGTAGTAAACTGGCCATATGTTCTAGAGCTGCTGCAACAAAATCTAGGCTTATCGTTCATGAGCTGGCCAGGAAATGTGTGGTCGCCACACCTTCTTTGCACTCTTTAGTGCCACAGTGCCATGATGCTCCTTAAGCTTTACAGGATCCAGGCAATGCTTTAAAGTTGAAGTGTTTCAAGCTAAGCCTCAACTATACATATTAGTTGGCACTCCAAAATGATGATTTCCAGAACATCCACCAAATCCTATGTTTACATGCTGATTATAGAAAAATTTTTAAAACTCAATCACTATATTTTCCATATTTTAAGAAGTCTTAAAATAACAAATGTCAAAGATCTAATTTCATTTTCTTATGTCTGAGAATATTTCCTTGCTAAATATTTCAAATCACTATAGACATTTGCAAGCTCTATTCGTTTTTATATATAAATTGTGAACAACCCTAAAAATAATTTGCCCTACACACCTTTTGTTACCAGTATAGAACCACTGTCTTTTTCATGTTTATAGAAAAACTAGAGGCCTGGCGCGCAAAAATCATGCACTGATATCGTCCCTAGGCCTGGCCTGCAATCAGGGCCATCTTCCCTGGCTGCCTGCAGCTGGTCCCACCCCCCACCACCAACCACCCCCAGTTCCCCATTCGCCATCAGGCGATCGGAGCCTTCTGGCTGGGGGGAGGGACAGAGAAGTCAGCCATTCCCCACCTCTGCTGCAGGTAGACCTGTGTGTGGGGCGACCTGTGGGGCTGGGGTCTTGGCAAAGCACCACTGTGTCCCCCACCAACCACTCCTGGTTCCCTGTTCACCATCGGGCAATGGGAACCTGCTGGCCAGGAAAAGGAACTGAGAGGTGGTTAGTGCGCCTCATAGTGACCGGTCAAGCAGTCGTTATGGTTGTTCCGCCGTTAGGGTCAATTTGCATATCACCCTTTTCTTATAGGATGCTTATAAAAACTTGTTTTCTGAGGATCTCATTTAGCATTTATTTTTCATAAATCTTTATTGGTGATGAGAATTTTTCTCATATTGTGTTGATTGCTTAGGTCAACACTTTCCTTACCACTTTCATTAGAAGCCACAGTGCACCTTATTTCTTAAGAAATCTAAAACTGATGGGTGGATAAGGGACTTTTAGTCCAGAATATGCAGCACTTTATAGAATATTTATTGACATAAAACCTAAAAATACACATGGTAAGTACAGCACTCATGTGGGTCATTATTTAGTAGATTCAGTCCATGATTCTACACCAAAGGGTTATTAGGAATACCAGACAGGGAATCAGAGTTTCTTGACACATGGTAATACATATTTTCACTTTCAATGAATAATTTAGCTCTTTTACCATCCATTGTGTAAAAAAATAGATTTGAAATAATTTTAAGGTCTCATGGCAAAGGCGGAAGTTTTGGAACACAAGAAGAACAGGAAATATGGGGCCCCTTTCCTTTGTTTTCACAGAATTATGCTTGCTTTTATGATGCACACACTGCAAAAATTGTCCTCATTTGTCAAGATGGTGTTAAAATGAAAAGATGTTTCTTCTATAGCATTTCTTATTTGCAAGTTTATAGGATTCCAAACTGCTAATTCTCTGAAACCTACCAGCCTTGCCCATAGAATGCTAATGAGCCTCTGTATTCTTCATTGTGGAAATGGAAAAGGAGCTTTGCCCCTAATTAATGCTAGCCATGACTGGAATTATTCTCACACTAGTTTCAATATGAAAATCCCATAAGCAAATCCCAGATGCAAATTTATCTCAAAATTCAGGAGAGATGATGCAATCAAATGAAAAGCAATCTATATTTGAGGCCACTTGTCTTTCAAACCTTTTTCTTTTAATGATAATAGTTAATGGAAATTCACTTTTATTCACTCTCTAAAACCATAAAGTATTAGAGCTGCAAACCCCTCAAATGGGGAAAAGTCAAAGACCAGAAAATTAACTGGTTGGTCTTCATCACACCATAACAATACCATTTTCTTTAGTACAATGTCTACATAAACCAGAATAACCTGTTTGTAATTAGATAAACTCCAAAAAGTAAGATGTTGAATTTGAGGTAAAGTTGGGGTGGCTCCAAGGGTAGGTCTGAAGTTTAGCAGAGCATTCTAAGTGGAGGGTGGTATCTTTCCTAATAATAGAGAAACATGTAAATTGACCGTACCTCCTCTACACCCACAGCCAATCAAAGTGAGTATGCAAATCAACCCAATAAATATGGTGGTTAATTTGCATACATACCTGGGTCCCGGGAACCTCCTTGGTACCCAGGTCACTCTAAGCCACCATCCCACGGCGGCTTTAAGCTTGGGGAATGGGGGTACCCGCTTCCCAAGCCCACAGCCTGGGGCGGAGGATGTAGGCTTGGGAAGGGGCCGAGCCTGAGATTGGAGGGAAGGGGGGGGAAATGGAAACATATCCTCATGTGAGGATAAAAAGAAAAATAAAGGAAGAAATGTCATATCTTATGAAAGGCACATCCTGAAAATGCCTAAAGAAAGTTGTCATTTTTTTCATGGTGAAGGGACTGGAGTCCATGTTGATGAAAATATCTTGGTGGCTGTGGTGACTGGCAGTGGCTGCAGTAGTGGGGTGATGGGGCTGGTGCCTTCCCCTGATCAGCCTGGTCGCCTCCTGCAAAGGGAGGACAGACTGCTCCAACAGGGAGCGGGCCTAAGTCATCAGTAGGACATCCCCTGAGGGCTCCCAGTATGTGAGAGGGGGCAGGCTGAGCTGAGGGACCCCTCCCCTGTGCACAAATTTCATGCACTGGGCCCCTAGTATAGTTCATAAAGAAACAGAAAGGGGACCAGCTTTAAAATAAAACCAACAATATAGGGGTAGGGAGAAAAGACAGGTACAAATGAAAAGGACTGCTTTCCTTTTTCTCCTAAAATACTCGATTGGCTGTGTCTGAGTAGAAATCCTGGGTAGCCCAGTGAAGAGTATTCCCTTACGTATTAGTGGGAAGCAAATCAAGTGATGTTAAAATTTTCCAAAATAGTCTGATAATAGTTATTCAGTGGCATCTATGAAACAAAAATTCTAAATACACAAATAATTTCTCAAAGGGCACACTGAATGTTAATATCTTAGCAGTGCCAAATGTACAATGCTTAAAGACAATGTTAACATTACGGGAAGCTGAAGGAAGAGTGAATTCTCTATAATATAGGTGTAACATTTGAATATATTTAAATTACTCCAAATTAAAACATTTACTTAAAAATTTAAAAAAATAAAGAAGCATATGATCAAATCCTATATATTATCTCTAAGTTGGCAAAACTGGTATTTATAAAATAATTTTCTTTAAAAAAGATGCAGATACATTCAGAAAGGAAACAATGAAGCCAAAAATCATAAAAAACAAGCTACACATTTCCCCCTTTTGTAATTTTTACAGAGTAAAACATGTTATATTCATTTCATTGGCATATGTTTGCAAATGTCCTTGCATTGTAGACTTTCAAATAATCCAAGCATATACCTTTCTACTTCATCTCATTGTTTTAAACCCTCATCTCTCTTCCTGTAGTATTATAAAGAGTTGATGCATCATTTAGGAAATTGTGAGGTAGCGAGAGAGAGGTTAAAGTCAGTATTTATTTTGTTATTGCATCAGAAGCTTTCGGTTTAAAATGACAATCTATTGTGATTTAAATCTCATTGGCTGTGTATGGAAAATCAGAAGGTCAGGTATCTAGGAAACCCTTGTTGCATGGATGCCTTTGAACAGTGACCTAAGCTTATTATCTCTAGCTTGAGATTTTGAAAAGTAATCAAGAATTATTCAGTTTGATATTTTATAGCTAGATATTTCAGTCAGTTCTGAAGAATATTTCATGAAGTTTTCCATAATTAGTTATTGTATTTTACTAGACTACTTACTTAGGAAATAATAGTACTATATCAATAACCATTTAAGTAACATAAATAGACTTGTCCATAATTATCACATATTCAAAATTATTTCATTCAAGGCCAGACTCTTGCTTCCTGCATATACCCACCCACATTTATTCTCTTTTCAGCAGGTACCCTTCAAAAATAAAAGATAAAGAAGGAAGTAGAATTGAGCATACTGAAAGTCATAGCTGGAGTAATTTACAAACACACTCAATTATGCCGTAGGGGCCTGAGATAGTTATACTTACTCCAATGTATCTTTTTAACTATTGGAAAAATAACTCATCCCAATCATCCCATCAGTAGGAAGAAAGCAATTTCTTATTTTTAAAGGAAAACATTTAGCAACCAGTGGCTAATTTTAACGAATGACAATGAGTACAAACTAAATATGTGATTTTTTTAAATAAAAAAAGTTATGCACATATTGCGTTGCTTTTATTAGTCATAGAGCATGAAAACTGGCTTTTAAGAAATCAACACATTTTCCTGAGAACATGTAGAACAGGAAACGACCACCTTGATTTATATTCAAATACCTTCAGCGCCACTTCAGAAGCCAGTATTGGTGTTATGGAATGTGTGTCCCACTCGATTTGACTGGATTTTGTGTTGTCTTTTATTTTGTAAATAAATAGATAACGAGGGCTGCTCAAACACAAGAAACACATAGCAGAAAAACAGTAGTGTGTCAACTTAGCCCATATTGAACTTTCCCTTCTCCAAATCCAGGAAATATCTGTGCATTAATTAGTTCTAGAGGATAAAATAGTTCAGTGCTCAATGCTCTAATTTTATGTGCTTGTTCTGACCTTTCACCTGGATTTTTAGGGCAGCAAGTGTCTTACTTTCCTTTGAGTCACCCATGCCATCTTGCACAGTTCTGGTATGGATAAGTCAGCAAGTAGATATTTTAACAGGTTTTAACTACCAAATGTATAAGAATGCTGAGATAGAGCTTATTATTTGCTTATATATTGTAATAGTCAGATTCTAGAAATAAAAGGTACACTTCTTAAAGTGCCTGGAGCCAGTTCCAGCATGTCATAATTACAGGAGTTTCATCAAAAGGTTGATGAGACTTGGGGGCTCAACAAGGGCTGAGCCACATATGTAATCATCTGTTGGAATGGCTAAAAAGCATCTCCCCCAAACCTGAAGAGGATAATCATTTGCTGCCAGACAGCTCAGGGCATCTTAATCTACATGTTATTGCCTCCTGTTGGCCAAACACCTGGACAGCTGTAGGCTATTCCCCAATCTGACAATGCTTCTGTATCCTTTGAAGTGTATTATCTCCACCTTGCCTTAGGGCAGTGGTCAGCAAACTCATTAGTCAACAGAGCCAAATATCAACAGTACAACAATTGAAATTTCTTTTGAGAGCCAAATTTTTTAAACTTAAACTTCTTCTAACTCCACTTCTTCAAAATAGACTCGCCCAGGCCATGGTATTTTGTGGAAGAGCCGCACTCAAGGGGCCAAAGAGCCGCATGTGGCTTGCGAGCCACAGTTTGCAGACCACAGCCTTAGGACAAATTGCGTTAATAAAAAACACTGGGTCCTGAGTCAAGGGAGTCTTTATCTCCTTTAGCTGAAGCTCCTCTGACCCCCAATGCCTTTCAAAACTACCTTTCGTCCATGGACTCCTGCTTGATCTATGCACAGCCTTTTTCCAGATTGCTGAACCCTTTGTAATGATGGGACAAGAACCCCGGCATTGAAGGCCAAGAAAACTCTTGGCAAACCCAAGAATAACTATTCCCTCTGAAATTTCTAGTTTGTTATAGGTATCCTTTAAACCTATTATTTAGTAGCTAATTATTTAGCAGTATATCATACAGGCACACATATTCATACCACACTACAAACCTAATGGATAGGTGGTCTACTTAAATCTGCTAATTGAGAAAAGTCTTGGTGTATAATTAAAACAATGATTTTTAAGCCAATGGGAGGATAAGTGGTCTAGAAATCACTTCTGGTCATGCAAAATAAACAATTATGCAGACAGTTAATTGAGAACTGAGAATTGGGTAATTGAGAATTGAGACACCTGAAGCTATGCCTATGCAACTCCAAAATAAAATGCTCTTAAAAATAAAAATTCTAGCCCTAGCCAGTTTGGCTTCAGTGGATAGAGTGTCAGTCTGTGGACTAAATGGTCCCAGGTTCAATTCCAGTCAAGGGCACATGGGTTATGGACTCGATCCCCAGTAGGGGGCGTGTAGGAGGCAGCTGATCAATGATTCTTTCATCATTGATGTTTCTATCTCTCTGAAATCAATAAAGATATCTTTTAAAAAATAAAAATCCTGCCCTGACTGGTTTGGCTCACTGGATAGAGCATCAGCCTGCAGACTAAAGGGTCCCAGGTTCGATCCCAGGCAAGGGCATGTACCTTGGTTGCGGGCACATACCCAATGGGGGGTGTGCAGGAGGCAGCTGATCGATGTTTCTAACTCTCTATCCCTCTCCCTTCCTCTCTGTAAAAAAAATCAATAAAATATATTTTAAAAAATAAATTAAAAAAATAAAAATCCTATGCAATATTTTGATATGATAATGAAATATTAGTGTTTTGAAATTAAAAAGGCAGGCATACTTTATTATATATGCACAGTATTCCATATGTAATCTATACTTTTGTATATATAATAGATTTTTTCATATAAGCAAATTTATTTCACCAGAGTGTTGACTGGGAAGGCATTGTGTCTGAAGCACTAGTAGAGTTTTCAATTTGAAAAATGTCAAGAGATCAGCTAGGTCCGTGGTCAGCAAACTGCGGCTCACGAGCCACATGTGGCTCTTTGGCCCCTTGAGTGCAGCTCTTTCACAAAATACCATGGCCTAGGCAAGTCTATTTTGAAGAAGTGGCGTTAGAAGAAGTTTAAGTTTAAAAAATTTGGCTCTCAAAAAATTTTCAATCGTTGTAACTGTTGATATTTGGCTCTGTTGACTAATGAGTTTGCCGACCACTGGGCTAGATGAATGTATTTTCCCATACCATTAATCCCCCCTTTACCCATAAGTTTACCAGTAAATCTAGACTGTGAACTTTCAGAATCATATTTTTGGTCAAAAGTCTGAAATATGCTTAGATCCAAGATTGGTATCCTACAAAATCCATGATGTTTTAATTAAAAAGCAGTGGAAACAAAGGCGAGAGCACATAGACCCCAGGACTGATTTCCTTTGGAGAATGATTTCTTTTGGTTCCCTCAAATAATACTTAAGTCATCCCCACCATTATATGTAATTTTTGTCTTTTAAACTAAGCAATACTTAAAGCAATGGAGCCTAGTAACAAAAGACATAGGTGTGAGAAAATAGTAAGAAAAGAATTAAACTGCGGCTTAATATAAACTATAAAAATATATATCAGAACAATGAAACCAAACATGGGTAATTGATTTCAGGCAAATAGTTCTGAGATAGTTACTCATGCTTAAGCATGTGTATTCAAATGAAGGTAAACATTTGAGAGGCAAATGGAAGTGTGTAGTGATAATCACATAACTTATGACACAAAAATAGGAAACACCTCTCATATATTTTTGCTTTTTCATGGCCATTATTCAATTTGGACTTATGCTGTCTACATTTGCTAAATGACACTAGAGAGAGATGGATTTGTAATAGTTCATAACTCTCCCCAATTATTCTGTATATTAAAAATTGCCTATATGGCCTGTATAATATTGTGCTTGGCTTGATTCTCTGTGCCAGAGTGATGAGGGAGATTCAAATATCCACTATCAAGTGAATGTAAATAAGATGGCAGTATGGTAACTTTTAGTAGAAATTAAAGAAAGTTAAAGCCTAAGTATACACAAAATGTATAAAGCAGAACTTGGTGTCATTACACCAAGTATATACATACATACATACATAGCTTATTGGAGTTTGTTTTTTGTTGTTGTAGTATTGAAATCTAGAGCAAATAGCATTTGAGTCTATAAATGACAGGTAAAGCAGCAGAGGAATAGAAGCCTGGAAATAGAGAATATGGGGTGTGAGAGAGACGACCACTTGGTCTAAGTGTAATTAAATATCCACCAACACTGTCCACCTAAGAATTTTGCTAGTGCTCAGAACACCGGCATTAAGAACACTAATTCTGACAGGGCAAAATCTTGTTTCAAAGGAGTTATTTTCCAAAAGGGTAGAGTGAAGCTTACTTCTTGAAACATTTAAAATTGATGTAGACAGAGGCTGAAAGTCCTTTGCTACCTGCTTTTTTTCCTATTTGAAAACTATCAAGTATTAGCTAAGAGGGCTTTTCCCATCAATTAGCATTCTGCCTACTGCATCCATCACCGTTAATTGATTGCACTTGTAGTGTATAAATGTACCCAGATGCTGTGGGATGAGCGCATTTCATAAATTAAAGGAGCATATGGAGGGCACACAGACAGTAACATCTCATCATAACTATCCAAACATCCTTAATATGCAATGCTACATCACTAATTACAGTGTAAATATGTAAGCCTTTCCCAGGCTAATGTCTTGGTGAGACATTTTCTTGGAAGTTGAGCCGAAATGCTACTGTGACCAGATATTTAATACCACTTCAGAACTCTTCTAATTTTATTTCACTTTGCCCATAAGGAGAATGTGGCTCTTAGTCTATTCAGCAACATGATTGTACAAAGTCAAAAGTATTTATTCCTTATCATTGGGCTAGCTTGCTTATGAACACCAGTCAACCTTCCAAAATATACATATTTATTCAAAGTTTTGTCTGCAGGCTCTATTTCTTTCTAAAAAAGTTAGAGGGAATTTGCCAAATGAGGAACATTTTGCTGCTTAGTGGACCCTTCCATTAATTTCTAAGAACAGGGCATGGAGGAAAGAATTGCAGAAAGTATAAGAAATTGGCTTAATTCTTCAGCACTGGGGAAATTAGTCTAATTGACCTGAGTAAATTATCTTTAATATCTCAAGGTACAACAAGCAAAGGTTTTCATTCTCTTATCTAGGTCATATTTATTTCTCAAGCCAAGGTTCAAAAGTCAAAAGAGACATGCAACATGAACATTCTCTCCTTCAGCAAGGTTTACATGATCACATGTAATTGATTACAAACAAATGATTACATGAGCTGTGGATGCACCATGGACCAAAAGACATATCTTTAAACTTTTAAAATTTGTATTTTACTGGTACATTGTGGCAGCATGATTTTGATCAAATTCAGTTGTACTTAGGACTGGAAATTGTGTCTGTGCACATCATGGAATTCTAAAAGAATCATTCAAATTATAAAATTCCAAAGGTTTCTCTCCCCCTCCCCCACCCGCAACTCCTATGACCTTACTAGGCAAAGGCTGTGCCCAGTTCCCTGGTAGTTGAGTGACAGAAGGCTTGATGGAGGATGCTGGGAGATTAATTTCATTTCAGAATTTAAACTGGGCATTGGTCAAGTACCTAGGCTTCCTGACAAATCAACACTTTAATGAAACATTCAAAGTTATTTTAGAAATGACTATCTATTTGTAAATCAGAAGTAAAATATCAGATTAGTCAGCATGATCTTTTTATTTTCAGAATTGAAAGCTAATTTAGGGGAAAAAGTCAGTATGCCCTATAGATGTTTGAATTATCTGAGGTCTAGGTAAGTAAGTTTAGTAGTTACTGCCATACTTATATTTAGATACCACCAATTAATATAATTGCTTTTAATTTCACTCCTACTTTTCCTGAACGTGGTAAAGAGAAAAAGGTTACAACAATAAATACACCATTTACAATCTGGCAAAGCAACTTCAATTCATGGGACTTCCCTAATCTATGGTGCAGGGGCTACCTAATTTAATTAATTCTAGCTGTCACAACAGACATAACATTCCATCTCATAACTGAAAGGAAGATGCAATCAGAGGTTCCCTTGAAAAGAATGGCCAGGCTTCCTTCACTATTAAGCAGATCCTTCCCCTCCCCCGCCCGCCTTTCTGATTTACAGTCCCTTCTGTCCTCCATCTGCTCCGCCTCCACCTATTGTCTCCACTCACTGGCAAGCAGTGCCAATCCCATCTGGCCATGCACTTGCTTCTGCTGCTCTAATTCCCCTGGGCCTAGGAAATATTTGAATGTTAAGGCATTTTCCCTCTTCAAGACAACTTAGAATAAGGACAACTTAGAATATCAAAAAATCCCCCCCAAAATTCACATACACACACACACACACACACACACACACACACACACACACACACACGCACATGATCTCTCTCGCATACACAAACAGCAGTTTTACAATCCTCTCTTAGACTAAAAAAAATTGCTTTTATTTTTTCACCTCAGATGCATTTTAAAAATTTGAAATCTTACTATCTTTGAAATGATCCAAATTTATATTTCAAAAGTATAAACACAAACACTTCCATTAATCCCAGACATGCATTTTTTTCAGTAAGCAGAATTAGTGTAAATAAACGTAATGCAAATCTTACCATCATGAAATATTTCCATTAGTTAAGCACATTTAACCATTGCTCACAAATACATTTTCCGTTGTATCAAACATACATTTAATTCAGACATTCCACCTTTACAAATTCTCAGCGAAAACCCCACTCTGCCGCAGAAGCATGCACGGTCAGAATTTAAGCAGTTAGGCAAAATTATCACCAAGTCATTAACAACAACAAAGCAGTCTGGCGAGTCTTGAAAGCAGCTTTTATTCATGCTTTTACTTGAACCAACTTAATGCATAAATACATATAAATACACATACACACACTTTTATTGTTTTTGCAACAAGCATGCTAGTAAAAAAAAACACCTTTGAAGCTCACATAAAGCAGCAAACAAAACTAGAAGCAACCATGCTCAGGGTTTAAGGACAATTAAAATTTAAAAACGACCTTTCTACATCTCATATAGAGCATGCATACATTTGACATGCAATCTGCAAGAACTAGATTAATATAAAACTTAAAATCAGGTTATCCAAAAACAATTGATTCTTAGTTTCATTATGCTTGCTCTCAGGCTTCTGGTGTCTTAAACCCTGCATGCTGCAGTTCTAAGCTGTGCTGAGCAGCGGCTGTGACAGAAGAAGCTACCTGCGAGTTTTCACAGTGCCATCTCATATCCATGTCTGTCTGGCTACCCTGCGTGCTTAGAGCTTTTTTCTTAATTCTTAATGGAAATCCTAGGAAATTTAGTCCATCCTCTGAAATCAATACTGGTGACAGGAGAGCTCCCTGACTCAGTGGGAGATCAAGATGATAAATTGCCTGCGCATCAGCCTGGCCTATCAGTGCCCTGCACACAGATGGGCGAGAAAATACACAGAAAAGGCTTGATCAGTCACGTGTCACAGAGGAGCCAATGACTGACGCTCTGCTGCGGGAAGGGATGCTGCAGTTCCGTCTGCCGCTGAGGAGGCTGTTGGTACCCAGCCCAGCCGCGCCCCACTCAAAAAGTCTAGGCAGTCCCTGCTGTGGAATTTGCTCTTCAGCTAGGACTGCAGAGGGGAGTGGGCATCCCATTTAACCCTCAACTCAAATAAAGACCTATTTCATGCCCAGGGAATTTTCTCTATATTGGTTTCTAATCCAAAGCGATTGATTGCCCAGCAGAAATTATATATATACACATATTTTATATCCCAGCCATTAAACTCTATGTGCTTCTTTTCAGATGTTTATTGTGTTTTCACCTAATGTGAAATTACAAACCTTAAGCTGTGCAATTAGCACACAACCCTCCTAACAGAATGGCATCAGAGCTTTATAACTGTAGTTATGATTTTATTTCCAACTTAATGAATGACATTTTTTTCAATGCTCTTATTTATAATGAATATTTTTATGGGATGATTTTATAAAGTTAATTATGCAACATTAAGAAGTATGTTATTATGCTTTTTTTTGCAAATTAGAACTGTTTCTCTTTAAAGACTATTTAAGTCCCAATGAATATGACATTTTATCAATCACTGAAAAATAAAAGCAAACACCAAAGAATATGCATCTTGTTTCCCTGAGCATGAAGAACAAATGTGTTATTCAGTGATGGAAATATCTACTTATTTTTGCCATTCCTCTGAAGTTTAAAACAATTATTTGGTAAACAAAGGCTTCACATCTGGAATACCATATGGACAAATATCCCCAATACGTCTGCTTGCATTGATCATCCTGCAATAACAGACATGGTGTGCAGTTCTTCAAGGTAACTGAGATGATTGTAAATAGTCTGACAAGGGAAGATTGTAAGTGATGAGACCATGGTGTATTTCAAATGACAGTATCAGAGATTTTTTTAAATGATAAAAAGAAACATTGAACAATCTTCAGAAATGACATTTAAATTAGAAAGAGTATTTAGGAGCACTTCTCTTTGTTCTTCATTGCCAAGATTTTAATTATATCCAAGCATTTTTAAGGGTTAATTCTGATTCCTTTTAGAGTCATCCAATACTACTCAGGGAAAAAAAATCTGAGAATAAATTCTAGGTGTGCCATCATAAGTAAATTGCTACTGAACTTTAGAATGCTGAAATTCCAAAGTGCATTTTGTCTTGACAACTATTTTTTAAACATATTCCTGAAAGACTGAACCATGGCAAGTTATTTTATTTATTTTTTGCAGATTCATTTCCTCTCTTTTATTTAATAATGACTATCAAAAACAATAAAGCATTTTTTCTTTAAAATATATATTGTTTTGTGCCCATTCTACTTATTTGGCCTATTTATTCCATTACAACATAATCATTAATAGTCAAACTTTATTCTTTTAAAGGAAAAATGAAGGATCAGAGAACTTCCAATAAAGCATCAATATCAAACCTGATCATTGCAATGATCAAAACCTAGAAACATTGTAATAGCCAAAACCTAGAAACCACCTAGTCACCAATAATGAACTGATCAGATAAATTATGGTAGAGCCTTATAGTAAAGATATTCTACAGCTGTAAAATTTAATGTGAAAAAATCAAATATGCTTATTTGAAGAGCTATCTAGGATATATTGTTATTTAACTAAAAATTAAAATTACACATTTTAAATTGTTTAAAGGCTATATACACACATTTCCACACACAAATAGTTGTATATGCAGAGGATATTTCTGTAAAGACATAAAATATTAGTCAATAGTGAATAAATTCCAGGCGGGGAGCTGAGATCAAAGGTCACAGAGTCTTATTAGTGCCATTTTATTCATTGTTGTCATCAAGCCTATGTTCTACTTTTCTCATTTAAAATAATTAAAGTGATGGCAGCTACACTCATTTAGGTTTAGAATAAGGTGATATGAGGGAAAACAAAGTGAGTCAGAGGGAAGGGTGACCTGCTTCTTTTCAAAGAAAATAGGGTAGGTGTGGGCAAGGAGGGAGCTCCCAGGTAGAGGTGCTGGCAGCCTTAGCCAAAGCATACACATTATTTTGCCTTTAATGCAGCAATGATATCCTAAATTAAGCCTCAGTTTAGCTCTGCCACGTCTTGCTAATTGTATCCTGCTGAGAAAAAAAAGGCTTGGAGGGGTATTAGCCCAATAATTTACTTCCCAGCCCTTCTCATTCCTACCTCTAAGAATCAGAGATAATTTAGGTGAATTGTCTCTATGAATTGTGAAGCTCTTAACACAGGTAAGTTTTTTGAATTTAATGACAACATCATCATCAACAATCAAACACTATTTAATGGTGTAGGGCTAATGACAAAATCCGTTTTGTATGTGTGTATGTGTGTTTCCTACCCAGCACAAGCTTATAGATTCTATCCTTGACTTTTTTGTTGTTGTTCAGATTCCAGTAACTTTAAGAGATATAAACTTTAAAAGAAATTAAACTGTCCAAATCAAGCCAAGGCTTATGATTTTTATTATTACCAGAATTTTATTGTACCTCAAATTATTCTAAATCAGTGTTTTTTTATGGGGGTGACTTTGCCCCCAAGGGGACATTTGACAATGTTTGGAAACATTTCTTATTATCACAACTGGGGAAGTGTTACTAGCATCTAGTACATAAGAAGCAAGGATGCTGCTAATGATCCTTCAATACACAGGGCAGTCCAAACAGTTATGTGGCCCTAAATGTCAATAGTATGGCCCAGCCGGTGTGACTCAGTGGTTGAGCATAGATCTATGAGCTAGGAGGTCATGGTTCAATTCCCGGTCAGGGCACATGCCTGGGTTGCAGGCTTGATCCTCAGTGTGGGGTGTGCAGGAGGCAGACCATTGATCATTGATGTTTCTCTCTCTCCCTCTCCCTTCCTCTCTGAAATCAATAAAAAAAAATAAAAAATACACACACACACACACACACACACATATATATATATTCAATAGTACTGAGATTAAGAAAGCATGCTCTAAATACTAAGCTTTTATACCTTATTTACTTAAAAAGAGGCTTAAGAAAAGTGTCCTATACTGTGAGGTATATATTTAAAGTGGAAGCACATAAATTAAAATGGAGAAGCGATGAGAACCAAGCATCAGGACCTGAGTCTCTCCAAAGTTAACAAATCCCTGAGAAAAGAAAGAAACAGCAAATGAGAATGAGGAAGTAGGAGGAAAACTCAAAATGTGGCCTAACTCTGACCTGTAAGCCTATGGCCACATAGTGTGTTAGAAAGGACATTAGGTAATTTGCCCAAATGCTGTTGATTGGTCAAGTAAACGGTTTATTTTATTTGTTTAATTTAAAAACAAAGGATCTGAGAAATTAACCTCATTGAAGTTAACAATACAAAAGACTTGAGGTCCTCCCCGTTTGAATTTTTAAAGATGTGTCCAGAAAAGGTACTATTTACAGGGGTCACAGGAAGGGCTCTCTGAGGGGATATGTGAAGGGGAGGGAGCTTTTGTGACCCTTAAATTACACAGCTTAGGTGTGGTTTTTGGCTACTTTATAGTCCACAAAGGTGGGCTTGTAAACAGGGAAGTAAACAAATCCTATTTCAGACCATCCCTCATCAGCTTGCTGAGGTGGCAGAGTGCTACCTCTCACCCTAGAAGCTCTGCAGCACTTGTCCCCAGACCCCCGCCTAGTCTTTCTATCCAGAAATGAGATTTCTGGGAACAGAGTTCTCAGGACCAGCTTCAGGCATTCCCCGTGTGACTGCTGTCATTCCAATTGCCACACTTTACCAAACCTGTGGCGTTCAGGGTCAGTGCAGCACAGCTAAGATATGGAGACCCTGGAACACTAGGACAATGGAGCAGCTTAAAGCCAAATTAATGCTCATTTTGACAGGGAAATATTGCAGGAAAGCAGCTGAGAGAAAGAATGAGAAAGGAAAGAGGTAGAAAAAAAGAGCCACAGACCCACAGATACCATTACATTCTCTGTGGTGAGGGAGAACATGGCATGTCATAATTCTCTTAAAACTAGACAGATTTTTATAACTCCATAAGGTTTTAAAATGGGAAGAGTTCAATTTCTTCATTTTACAGATGAAAGGTTTTGCTGCAGAGAGGTGAAGTAACTTGGCTTAAAATAAGGAACCGTGGGATTCTTTGCCATTCTAGTCAATCGCAAAGTTTTCAGATGCTTTCAAAAATCATCATAATTATCAAGCAGAGGAAGACTTAGAGGAAGGGGAATAGTTGATGTCAAATAAGAGCCAGCAAAAGGCTCTGAAGCCTCCTCCTTCCCCCACTGATACTAGATTAAGGCATTGAAAGATATTGCTATTCAGGAAAGAGGGTCCGATCTCCAATGCATATTTATAAGATATGAAATACAAAAGGAGAAGCTTTGCATCTCCTCCTTTCAGAAGAATCTAAGGGGCTGATGAAAATTAAAAAAAAATACAAATTCTCTTCTCTGTATTTGCACCATAGTCTCCCTGAATGGGAAGCAGGATGCATGGTGACATTTAAAGTACATATGGCAGGAAGTAAGCTCTAGCTGCGAGAGAATATAGAATAGAGAAATATTCTGGACCAATTTTTGTTTTAAGAGAAGGGGAAAATAAAAATGGTTGAAAACCCACAGTGAATGATCTTAATTTAAAATTTTTTATTATTTTTGCATTCTATCCCCTATAATGACAACCCTAGCATGGAGCCACGGAGTAACATTAAACTCCGGTTAATTACTAGTTTAATATTTGCAAGAGGTAGGAAGTGAATTAATGCCTAAGTGAGCAAAATTTCACATAATCTAAATTTTATGTATTTTTCTGCTATTCTATTCTTGTGGGTTTTGTTTTGTACACTGATTATTTCTCTAGGTACATATGCCTTTTAAAAAGTAAAAACAAAAAACCTGCCTCAGATAATCTTTTCAATACCATTATACTCTAAAATTTATTATACTAATGTTAAAAATAAAGGAAATTGAGATTCCGAGTGATTGCATAGCATCTATACCAATGAAACTAGTAACTGCAAGTCTACTGACTAGACATCAAATGTTCTTTCCAAATTAGAACTTACAGTTCTCTAGAATAGTTATTCTCAAAGTAGTGAGTATAAGAACCAAGAAGGAACATGTTAAATATCCATATTTCCAGCCCTTCCCTAGAGACTAATTCTCTGACTTAGATGGATCCCCAAAGTCTTCATTATGAATAAGCAACCCATCTCCATATTTTAGGAATCTCAGAATCAAGTTGGAGTTCCAAATTCATAATTCTTTTCAGGAAAAGCCATGTCAACAGGATATCTAATGAACACAAACGGGAAGTATTTTTTTAGAGGAATAAAATTAAAAGTGGTATGAGTAATGTTCAAGAGATAAATTGGAACAGAGAGCATTACCACAGTGAAATAGAAAAATGCAGGTGCTTTAGAGCCATCCATTAAGGGATAGTTCCCCAAATTGGATTTTACAATGTAAGCAATATTTTAGTTGAAAATACTTTTTGAGCAAGAAAGATTAATGTATATGGAAGAAATGTGCAACTAATAGAATTTAAAAGAATCGGATGACCCTTTTATTGCCACAGATAGATATGGCCCTTGGCTGAATTAGACCCTACTTCACTGCTGTGATTATAAACATGACATCCAGGCAGGGTCCCTTCACATATCCTAAGAATTAATTTGCACTGAGACATGTTTTCTTAGGATGGCTCTCTAGACCTCTGGAGAAGGTAAGCTTTCTTTTAGGAGCTCGAAACCCATTGAAATCACATCAAAGCTCCCCTAATTGTTTAAGACAATGAATCCACTGGAAGAAATCCCCAGTCAATTTCATGCACAACAATGACTCATGAAAATGAACCGTGAGCACACTTTACAGAAATCCTATGGTCATTGTTTTTCTCCCAGATGGCTTCTAGGTTGGACAGTTTGAGGTCAAAGGGCAATGGTGCCGAAATATGTTCTCTTCTGACTAATCTCTTTAAGATTTATCTTTCCAGGATTCATACTGCCAGTCCCTAACTCATTTTTAAAAATTTCTGAGCTTTTTGGCATACTATACATTTCTTTTAGTTTGACAGAGGTTGATTAATTGTTCCCTTCGATCTAAACTGAAGACTTTTGGGACAAGGTTAATAAAGAACAAGTTCTCTTGGGATGTTGTGAGTAGGACAATGCCTTTTACAAAACAGACCTCAGTGACCAATTATTTTTGGTGGCTGATTGATGAAAAGTATTAATCAAAGAGCCATAGTCCATAGTTAAGTCTGTTAGAAGGCAGGAAGGAAAGGAGGTAGGAAAGAAAAGCATAGAAAACCTTACTTGTAGTTGAGGTGCATTAATAGACCTTGTGAGAAACTTTAGCATTTCAGTGAGTACAGGCTTCCAGCATCACCAAATATGAGTCTCCTTCCTCCCTGATCTGCCCCCACACACCAATAATGGACCACACAATAATATTTTCAGCAGCAAGAATGACTTAGGAAAGATATATACTGAGAAGGTTATACATGGGCCCACAATCCTATGCATGCACACAGGCACATGCACACACAGAATCCACATATTTACTTATCAGGAGTGAATGTGTCCATTAACAAAACTGCGAGACCTATGCTGGAAACATAGCTGATCTTGGACTAAATATAACATTACTAGAGGCCCGGTGCACAAAATTTGTGCAACAGTAGGCCTTCCTTCCCCTGGCTGCTGGCACCAGCTTCCTTTTGGCCGCCTGCAGGCACCCGGGACCCGGGCTTCCCTCGCAGCCCCAGCTTTGTCTGGAAGGTCGTCTGGTCTAATTAGCACATTACGCTTTTATTATTATAGATAAGAAAATCAGTGAACAGAAGTTCTCAACTGGTCACTCATATAATATTCCACGAAGAAACTGCAGGAGGCAGAAGCACATATTTGAGGTAGGCTCAATATTTCATAGCAGCCATTTACAACTGGTGTGCCTCAAGAATTTTTAAAACATGCAATACCTGACTTTTTAATCAGGGGCACTGACCTCTTTTCCCTTAGACTGTTAAATAAAAAAAAAAGACAATAGTCAACACAACAATAGCCATCCGGGATGAATAAATCAAACTTACACCTATTTTTCTGTCAGATCAGCAAAACACTATACTTTTTGGTGTGCTGCAGACTTTTAGCAATTAGTTTTTGTGTGCCATGAGATGAATAAGGTTGAAAAATCACTGTTTTAAAGCAATTACTTTCTAACTTTCAGGTGCCTAAGAATTTGCATGCTTTTTAAAATTGCAATTTTTCTGGCCCCACCCTGATCTACTTAATTATAATTTCTAGGGGTGAGAGTGAAAAGCTACAGGCTTGACTTGTATCCCAAGTGATTGTGCTGCAGGTCGTTTAGAAAATAAAAAGAGATTTGGGATGATGGGATGGATAGATTATTATTAATTTTATTTTTGTTAATCCTCACCCAAGGATTTCACCCATTGGTTTTTAGAGAGAGTGGTATGGAGAGGAAGAAACAGAGAGAGAGAAGCACAATGTCAGAGAGACACATCAATTGGTTGCCTCTTGTACACACCCCGACCAGGGCCTGGGATCGAGCCTGCAACCAAGGTATGTGCCCTTGATGGGAAGCGAACCTGGGACCCTTCAGTCCACAGGCTGACACTCTTGTCCACTAAGCCAAATGGCCAGGGCAGCTGGATATATTCTGAAAGGAGTTCCTGGAATAGATTGCATTCAACTTGGGTCTTGAAAGATGGCAGAGTTAATTATTTTAGCAAGATTCGGAGGTATAAAAGTGCTTTTAAAATTTTTTTTAATGTATCATATAAATGATAAGCCCCTTATCTTTTCAACTGTAGGATCTAACAATGTTTCTAATAGCTATGAAATGGTCAATAAAGATTAAAGTAGTAAATAGTCTGACTACAAAAAAAATGTAAATCTATAGAAACAATTCACTCACAATCCCACCACCTCCACAAAACAATTGTTGGTATTTTTGATGCTGTTATTACTGTTTTGATTTTCATGTCATATTGTTTTTCACTTCTTATCTGAATACATACACAATTTTAAATAAGTGTAATGCTCAGGATACAGTTTTGTTCTGTTTTATAATTGAATATGATGGCTTATACATTTTCTACCTTGACTTAAAATACTACCTTTCTAATAGCCATACAATGGTCACACTGGTGTATTATAATTTACATAACTATTTTGTGTTTCTTTGGATAATGGATTCATCTCTATTTTTTATTTTTGCTATTGTACATAAACTTGTCTTCCTTTGTATTTTTTTCCTAAGATACAGTTCTATAAGTGGGGTTACTCATCCAAAGAATAAGTGTTTTTATAGAACTTGAAACAATCTGCCAAAGTACTTTTCAAAAAATTTGCTCTAATTTTCATATTGTCTTCAGCATGCTCTCTTCTATTACTAGCACATCTTCACTGGTGTGAACATGTTGTCTTTTCTATCTGATATGCCCTTTTCCCATTAAAAAACAAAATTGTTGGATACTCCCACACATTTTTTTTGTGTCGAGCTCAAACACTACTCTTTCTTGAAGCCTTCACAAAGCCCCTAGGCAGAGTTAGTCATTCTTTTCTCTGTGTTCCACAACACTTTGTAATAATACATTTATGTAATTTTAGCACTTATCAAATAGTTCGGTTGGTTGTAGTTGTTTGTATATTTCTTTTTCCACTTTCTAGACTATTAGCAACTCCAAGGTTTAGCCTCTGTCCACTTCATCTTTGGAGCCTCAGCTGCTTGTACTAGGCCTAGCATATCTTAGACATTCAGTAAGTGCTTGTAAATAGGAATGAATGAGTGAACGAATGAGTCAATGTGAAGCACAAATCCAAGTCTCCTACTGTGTTTCTGGGTTAAAAAAAAAAAGCCCTTTTTTTCACCAACTATATTACAGGCTACCTACTCCTAGGAACCTTTGCATTTTTATAGGTCTGTTCTGTAATATTTATATATATATGTTTTTATATTTATATAGTTTGTAGATGTGTACTTTTACATTTACAGATCTACTTTCAATCTTTCTTGGCTCAGCTCTGTGACATGTTGTGAATAAATCGTTGAATCTCTTAAATAATCACTTTTGGTTACACCAGAGCAGAAAATGTTTTTTTCTCCTTCAAAAAGATGCACTTTTTATAAGGAAATGTTAGGGTTAGTGAACAAGATTAGCAGCCACCTGTGGAAACTATGGCATGTACATGGCCCTACTCTAGAGAAAATAGGAAATAATCACTGATAATGAATTATTTAGTACCATATAATCAATAATTCTTGTCATTTTATGCATTTTGACACATTTCATCATGTACACTCTCTCATTTTATCTTTAATCAAACATCATAAGAAAAACAGAGAGCACAAATACATCATAGTTAAAATTTGTAAGATGAAGAATCTAAAGCACAGCAATATGGCTTTCAAGTGGAAGAACCAGGGCCAGCACTCACATATTTTGAGGCACATTTTAGCTTTCATTCTAATAATATCATTAGACCCTGCTGAATTTTTTTACTTTATTAACCAAATTGAGAAAATGAGCTTTTAAACAGCATAAACTGGACTGGTCATTCAAAAACAAACAATGCAACTAAAACTGCTGGCAACAAAAACATTTTTTTTTTACCCAAAAGAATGTTTATGAAAAATTCAGTATGAAAAATAAATAATATCAGAGGACTATTATTGAGATTAGTGGTAAATGGGTGGAGTCTGCTTTCCCTCTGCCTGGTGGCTCCTGGCATTTTCTGGAACTTTCACTAGGAAAGCATCATAATGGACCATTTACTCAGTCATTTCATCATCCAACTAATGCATATTACAGCCTAAACAGGTACAAAGAACTTAAAAAAAACCCACACACACCAAAAAAACAGACTCCTTCTCCAAGAACTAACTATCTCTCTCTCTCATACACATACACACAGTACATTATAAATGCCACTTACATTATATCCCATAGTAAACATTCTGAAAATTCAGGGGACCAAAAGAAAAAAGATTTCTAGACTGATACCTGTACTGAGTTCCAGATGTCCATCTAAGGAGTAATGTGAGGGGATATGGATTTTGTATCTTATTCTGTGGACTTTGTACAAACCATTTAATCTGCCTATGCTGGGTGGCTTTGTCTGTGAAATAAAGGGATTGAATCACTTCTGCCAATCAAATGCACATCATATGTGAACACGGGATGGAGGAACTCAGTAATAAGAACAGAGGCTGTGAAATCAGAAAAAGCTGGCTTCATGACCCAAGCGTGAGGCTTGGATCAGCTAATTAGCGTAACCTCTCTATGTTGCAGCTTCTTCATCCATAAAATGAGAATAATAGCAATACAGTCCTTTTGGAATTTATCATAAGGTATAAATGAGATAATATATAACAGTAAAAACACTGGCACTTATTCAATGGTCAGAAATTAGTTGCAAACATCATCCAACTATTAAGATGAAGAAGTTGCTGTTAGGCCCTGCATTGACTATTTTAAGTCTATGAGTCTACATAATTTATTTTGCACATGGCTTGCTCACAATGGCAGCAATTATTGTGCTATATTTAAAAAGGTCAAAGGTTTAGTAGTTTTCTTACTATTTTGCAAATTATGTATAGATTCATGCAAAGCCAGGGAAAGATAGTGCATTTTATGTTGTGACTAGAGGCCCGGTGCATGAAATTCATGCACAGGGGGTGTGTACCTCAGCGCAGCCTGCACCCTCTCCAATCTGGGACCTCTCAAGGGATGTCCGATTGCCTGTTTAGGCCCGATCCCGGTTGGATCGAGCCTAAACGGGCAGTCGGACATCCCTCTCACAATCCAGGACTGCTGGCTTCCAACTGCTCACCTGCCTGCCTTCCTGATTGCCCCTAACCACTTCTGCCTACCAGCCTGATCACCCCCTAACCACTCCCCTGCCAGCCTGATTGATGACTAACTGCTCCCCTGCCAGCCTGTTTGCCCCTAACTGCCCTCCCCTACAGGCCTGGTCACCCCCAACTGCCCTCCCCTGCTGGCCTGATCGCCCCCACTGCCCTCCCTTGAGACCTGGTCCCTCCCAACTGCCCTCCCTTGTTGGCCATCTTGTGGTGGCCATCTTGTGTCCACATGGGGGCAGGATCTTTGACCACATAGGGGCAGCCATCTTGTGTGTTGGAGTGATGGTCAATTTGCATATTATTCTTTTATTAGATAGAATAGAGGCCTGGTGTATGGATGGGGGCCAGCTGGTTTGCCCTGAAGGGTGTCCTGGATCAGGGTGGGGGTTCCCTTGGGGCATGGGGTGGCCTGAGAGAGGGGCCTGTCCTGCTTGCTCTGTGGCCCCAGCCATTTTTGTTGGGATTTATTTATCTTCTATAATTGAAACTTTGTAGCCTCGAGCAGCAGCCAAGGCAGGCCAGGGCTGCAGAAGCTTGGCTTCCTCCATTGCCAGGGGCAACCCAAGCCTCCTGCTCTCTCCAGCTCCATGGCTGCTGCCATTTTTGTTGGGATTTATCTTCTATAATTGAAACTTTGTAGCCTTCAGTGGAGGCCTGGGATGGCCAGGGTGTGTGGAAAGCTTGGCTTCCTCCATTGCCGGGGAAACCCAAGCCTCCTGCTCTCTCTGTGGCCATCGCCATCTTGGTTGGGTTCATTTGCATATTTGTTCCTGATTGGCTGGTGGGCGTGGCTTGTGGGTGTAGTGAAGTGATGGTTAATTTGCATATAACTCTTTTATTAGATAGGATATGCCAGATTTATTTTTTTAATATATTTCTTTATTGATTTCAGAGAGGAAGGGAGAAGGAGAGAGAGATAGAAACATCAATGATGAGAGAGAATCATTAATTGGCTGTCTCCTGCACACCCCCCACTGGGGATTGAGCCCGCAACCCAGGCATGTGCCCTTGGCCTGAATCAAACTGCAGGCTGACGCTCTATCCACTGAACCAAGCCAACTAGGGTGGATGTGCTAGATTTTGACTGTACTATTTGGAAAATGACAGGCTTTATTTCAGCTGTCATTTGTATGTGAACTCCAGTTCAATTAATCCAAAATAATGGAGTCATCAGTGCGTACTGAGTTTATAGTCACTTTCGTAAGTGCTGCATTAATGGCCTTAGAGATTTTCAACTTCATTTCCACTCTGATGAGTATGATAAATGGAGTTCAAAGCATGACACACTCCCAGGCACATTCTCACATTAGCTACAACCTCATCCTCTCTCTTTCACTTAAGAGAGCATACTGGACAGAATCATACAGGGGTGGGAAACATTAGGTTAAATTGCCAACCATCATCACCTAAAAGATAAAGCATAAGTAAGGATACAAAAATGATAATAATAATAAAAGAAGACAAGTAATATAAATAAATAATAATACAAGATAAACTGTGTTTTTGTGTACTCACAACTGAAAACCTATTTTTGCCTACCCCTATAGTATGGTATCAACATACAATATGTGATTAATTGATCCACTGATTGATTGAAACTCACAATGTCTTATAGTCCCATTAATGATCTTAGTCTATGTCCTGTAGTAGCATTTACATAGTTTGTCAAATTATGTCAACATTTACTTAAATAGAAAGAGAAGTTATTTGAATTTATTCCAGATGAAACAAAGTTGTTTTCCTAGGCAGCACCTGCGACTTTTGTAAGAGAAGTATGATATGAGAAGCCAGAATTCTAGGGAGTTATTATTACATTGTTTTCCTGTAAAAAGTGCTCTGACACATATGAAAGACAATATTTCAATGTCTAATCAATTTGTGTATTTAGATGTAATTTCACAATCATAAAACAATTGAAAGGTAATAACATGGGAAGAAATGCCAGTTTGAATTGATTTAAAGCTAGAATTTCACACCTCTACAAATTGAAGGGAAAAAAGCAACAAATATCATTATTATTTTTATTTGTTCTTCTGCAAAATCGGATCCTTTGAGAGACACCCACATAGTAACTCAGAAATGAAACAGATATATGTGTATCCCTGCTGAACTGTTGCAGAGTGGCATGGTTGCAAAATATATATTAAAGAATAAAGCAGTCCTCCTAAATTAATGGTTTTATTCCATAATAAATAATTCCTTTGACTCTTTTAAAATGGTCCTATTATCTTCAAATCTGGAAAACCTACAGAGAAAGACTTAGTGCCTGCCATTGCCTTGGTGATCAGATAACTGTTTTGACTACTCTGTCATAAAAACAGTATATTCTGAAAAAATAAAAATAAAATGTTCTTTCCTGCTAAAATCTGGGTAAACAAAACAGCTGCTAGGCTGGGAAATAAAAACAGAGGTCACCCATCTGATTTGACTTTTTCTTTGTCATGAGTCAGAGGGCAGCCAATATGCAAGTTGTCTTTTGCTTTCGGTGGAAGTCTGCATTATTAAAACTCATGGCTGAATACAAAGCATGAGGTCTTAAGGCTGAGTGGCTCAGTAATGGCTTAGTTCTCTAAGGTATTTCATCCCTAAACTAATTTTGCTCTTAACCCACTTAGGTAGAAAAAGAATCCCAAAGCCTGCCTGTCCTGCTTGTGAATCCTTAGAATGAACTGAAGTGTCTCTATGCAAATGTATTTGAGATACAGGGGATGGGGGAGATGTATAAATGTTTTATATTTGAACTGTAAGCATAAAGGTCTGAAAATCTAATAATTGACAAATGTTCATGGGTACAATTATGTGTCATCACAATGGAGGTAACCACAAAAGAAATGAAAACAAATAAACCAAACTGTAAATATCAAAACTAAACTTATAAAAAATTAATTTAAAAAGCAAAACTATCATGAATTGAAAACTACACCTAACAGAGAAGTCAGGTAGGAGTTCCTACTCCCTGTTCATATGCACATGCAGTGGGAGCTTTGAAACGTTGCCAGCAGAATATGGCAGCCAGACTCTATATTATTTGGATTGCATTTTGAATAACTATAATTGCATGCTATTTTTAGCTTATGAATGCTAAGATTGTTTAATTCTTAATAAGCTGGTAAGTAGTCCTTAATTGTATTGTGAAAATCGAATTTCAATGGATAGCATGACATTTGCCTATAAAAGCAAATAAAGGACTTACATTTCCGGTTCATATTGCAATCCATCAAGTGGAACCTGGCGGGGGGGTGGGGGGGGAGGCCGGGGGGGGGCAGCCAGGGGGAGTGTTTAGAGCCAAGGATTTGTAGGTGGAAATCACGACTCTAAGGATTATTAAATGTCCATATAAAAAAAGATCAATTTTTGTCATTCAACAAGTATGTGTTGGGTCTACTAAATGGCAAACCTACCTAAGACTCTGTGGATACATTAGAGAACAAGACAACAAGGACATTATAAATGCCCCCTAGTCCGAGACTACTACAAACATCCTTTCAATTTAAAAAGTTGGGTTTATTAATTGTTATAGCAAGAAGGAACACACACCATGGGGATCCGTGATGTTTCTAAGTAAGAGGGTGTTAGAAAAGACTTTATTAAAGAGTCTGGGCTTGCATTAGGTAGTTTGTGGCATGGTTTAAGAAAGAAGGACTTTGTTCCAGATTGAATGCTGTCAGGAAGTGGAGGCAATTCTGTGATGGATTTGGCATTTTGATAAATCTTATCTATAGCAATGGCAGACCAAAGTGAGGATTAAGCTTACATTGGTAGATAAGTGATAGTCATCATTTTAACCAATAGATGGTTTAACATTTTGTGGGTTTCACAGGGACCTTGATTTTATCATTTTTTTAAGCAAAATAATGATGTGGCCTTGTTTGTCTTCAGTTGACCGTGGTCTCAGAGTGCCTTGTCTCATGTTGGTATTCTGTGAGACTGTTTCTATCCAACAGGTGAATAACACTATCTACCTGTAAGCTCCAGGCTAGACTTCTGCCTTACTGTGTGGATTAGACCAATTCCAAGCATCAGGGGCTGTTCTTCTCTTCTTAACCGTCTAACTAACCAAGCAATACACAAATAAACACAAATGTGAAAGGGTGATAGGACAGAGTAAAAGAGAGGGCCCTTTATATTTTGTGTCCACGGAAAGGTGCTTGGACTAGAACAATCAGAAGAAACTAACATGTGACTACCTAGAGAGACAGTGTACATGTTCCAGAAAACAACTGTGCCAGGCCCTAAGCTTGGAAAAAACTTTATAAATTGGAGGGACAAAAGAAAGATAGTGAGACCTAAGAATGGTCAGCGAGGAAGAAAGAAGGCAGGAGAGAAAGCCAGATAGGAGAAATACGGTATTGAGACTTTATTCTGAGTGTGATGAAAAATCATTGGAGCTTGTGAGAGTAGAATAATGACCTAATTTTATTTACACATTTAAAAGTTCATCCTGATGGTCAACAGAGAATTGTTGAGATGAGAAGCTGAGATGTAAGCTAGGAAGTTTTAAGGTCTAGGCAAGAGGTGATAGTGGCTTGCCCTATGGTGGTGGTAGTGGAGATATGCAGAGGGTACTGTTGTGAAGTCAGTGTTGTGAGACTTATGGATGGGTTAATTTGGGAGGTGAGGAGCAAGGAGGAATGAATGAAAGGTGATTTTACCAGTTACTGGGCTCTTAATGTCAGTGATAATCTTATTCTTCATATCATCCCTAATTCATAGGGATGGGTGTTGAATGGAAGGATCTCTGTTGTGGTGAATGTTGGCACAGGTAGTGAACTTCAAAATTGTCCACACTTAACTTATAGTTGAGGTTTGGTTCCTAATTCTATTGATTTGAAGGAACCTCAGTGGAAACAAAGTGCAAATAACTCAGGTCTGGACAGGACAACTCAAAGTAGTATTGTCATAAATAAGTACTAAGTAAATGTGCCCCACTTACTTCATAATTAATATGCAGAAAATAAACAGATTTGGAGAAAATTTTAAAATAAAAATAATAGATAATTACTTATTGTGGCAGATAAAAATTCCAAAGTTTCTCAATTGTGTCTCTCCATAACCTTTGATAGGGTGTCTAACCTTACCTCCTTAATTTGGGTGTATGGTACATTTGCTTATCTTGAAAAGAGTCTTATAATAATTGCCAGTGATATTTGCTGCTTCAGGTCAACCTTTGAAAGTCAAAAGCCCATCAAATGGCCTTATTTAATTTCCTGCCCTGTACCCAGAGAGAACTATCCTCAGGAAAGATGTAGTGGCCGGGTAATTAAGTATGGGCAATAAACCACTGCTGCTCCAGAATCACACTGGGGCTCCTTCCATTTCATTCTCAAGGGGAGTCCTCAGGAAGCAGTTAGGAAGCATCGTGCGGGGCACTCTTCATTAATTAATGCCTATGGAAGCTCCAAGCTGGAGCCAGACCTTTTCTCCAAGGGAGATGACTCTAGTGGAGGAGTCTGGGCCTCTTCAGCATGCTTTCTTATTGAGTAACCCAATAGTTCAAAATATTAGTATGTGTAGGCAGAATGAGGCATGGAGTACAAATGTGAGGTTTCTTTCTTTCTTTGTCAATTGATATGTCTAAAGCAATATAACCGATAAAAAGAAAAAAAAAGGTCTGTGTAAAGGTTTGGTTTGGGACTGTCCTTGTAAAACACTATAAGAAGAGCTTTAGTCCCCAGATGACATGGGACATGGCACTTAGTACAATACCTGATTATCCAAAATTATTTATTCCATTCAATCCACTTAGACTCTTCAAAATTAGAGTGTACTTAAACTACACTGATGAGAATTACTGGAAAAATATAAATAGTTCAGAGATTACATAGTCAGGACCTACTTATGGGTACGTAAAATCATGACAGCTAAGGGAACTACTATCTCTGGGTCTTAGGATGACAGAGGGTAGTCATCCTAAGACCCAGAGATAACCCCACAGCCATTAAAATGCCCCTCTGGTAGTCATGCTCATTTACTCTCACTCAAAGCAATTATTGGATGAAAGAGGCTAATCACAAAATACTCCACTTTGTGTAAGGCAATAGGTGAGAGCGAATCTCTAGAAGTTAGTAAACAGGTTAGCAGTTTTCTTTCCCTCTGCTGCTAGCAGCATTATATAATCACTAACGTGTAAAAGCCAGGATTCTGTCTCACCAGTGCCTCACTTTCAGTGGGGCAGGAGACTGAAATATTGCCATATTAAGGGGGAGTTCTCATAATTTCACCCAACTCGGAAGAATGACTGAAACACTCCTGGTAACTCGGAAACACCTGGGACAGGAGAGAAAATGATCATTCTTTCCAGTTTCCTTCTCACCTTTGGATTTCTTAGAGCTAAGGATACACATTTCTCGCAGTGATTGAAGAGGGTGGGAACATCTGTCAGACCTGTCAAGTCAAGACATGAAACTCATTTTTAAGATCTCAGTAGAGGAGAACAATGGGAGAAAGGCAACTTGTAATTTCTGTCAATTAGATAGGCAGGGATAACTAAGTGAAATGAATGCTTAAAAAAACCACTTCCTTGACATTTTAACAATTGAATTTCTCCATTTTAACAGCATTGCCATTTGTAATTATAGGAGTGTTGAGATTTTTATTTCCCTTTTTCTGAATCCTAAGTTTGTCATCTGAGAGAAAATAAAATCTTTAAAATGTGTGAAATCTAAAAAATGAAAAAACTGAAAAACAAAATATGGCCAGAGGCATGGATGCATGGGACACACTGACAGATCTCAGAAGCGAGTAGGGAGAGGTGAAAGGGAATGGAAGATGTTAGCCAAAGAACATATATGCATATATGCCTTAGCCTATGGACACAGGAAGCAATGTGGTGAAGACTGGGGTGTGGAGGTAGTGAGAGCTGGGTGTAGGGAAGGAGGGACATTTGTAATAGTGTCAACAACAACAACAACAACAAAAATAGAAGGAAATGGATGACATAGCTCTGCAGTAAAATGAGATACATTTCCTATGCTATTTAAATAGAAATGTTTGCTTTTTAAAAGAGAATTATACTTTTATGTTTAGCCACACTATTTTAACAAAGTACTTTTTTGCACTAAAAATGTAATCATATAAAAAGGTGGGAAAGCTAGTACTTTTCATATTATTTTTAACAATCAATATAGCACCTGAAATAAAGGGAAGAAAACAAACTATATTTCAAGTATAGACAGCACCATGCCCCTTGGGTCTCATGACACTGGCAAAATGATGGGATGTTTCTAGAAATTCATTAATCTTTAAAAAAAAATATTTAGTGAGAACCTAGTGGGCAATGACCTGTACAGGAAGCTGGGAGTGGGGTGGGGGTGAGCAGGAGGTACAATTATAAATTAGATAGAATATTCCCTTGAGGACCTTACCACCTAGAAGGGGAGAAGACATTATTTTCAACCTTTTACTAAAATCATTTGTGTATGAGTCATATAAAGTAAAGATCAGTGTTATAAGTATTCAGAGGTAGGAGAAATTACATTTTACAAAGAAGAATTAGAAAGCAGTTCTAAAAGATGTAATTCACTTTGCCTGGAAAAATGAGAAGTCTTTGGACATATGCAGAAGGTGGAAGGATATTTCTCTTGAAAGAAAGAACATGAGCAAAGACATGAAAAAAAATGAAGCACAGTGGACCAATAAATTGTTCTGTTCCTGGAATGGAGATGAAGATAGTAATTGGAAAGACAGAGTGTGGATTTATAGTATATGGTAAACTAAATAATGGCCAGCTAAAAATGCCTGCATCCTAATCCCTGTAGCCTGGGGAGAACCTGAGGATACTGTGTGCCCTAGGACCCGAAGAAGCCAGTGAGTGGGCTGCAGAAATGTTACATAGTAAGGGAAAACAGGTAAAGCAGGCTTAATGCAAGGACAGCCTTCACCTACACCCAGTCTTGGTTGGCCCAGGTTACCACCACTTCAGGGATGCTACTGCTGTATTGCTTTTGCAAAAACACAGCCTGATCAACAGAGTGAGGGGAGCGCTATAAACAGAAAGGCCATGTTTAGCCATCAAGCAGAAATTTCAAGGGTGACAAGACATTGCAGTCTCCACTCTTCTGTCTCAACATACAAACCACATGGATTGAAGGCATAAATAAAGGCAGGGCAGGATTCAAACCTTCAGCTGCCCTAAACAGCTGAAGGTGCATTCCTCTCCAAGCCATGGCCCCGCACGCCAGAGAACTGCTTTCACAAGGTATCCTGTAAATGGTGCCCCAAGTCAGAACGGCGATTGTGTGATCAGTGACCCCTGAAACTGTGTAACAAGAAGGAAGACTTCCACCACATGTGATTTTTATATACATAGGCACATTTTCTAAAAATTGTAAAATATATGTAATTGGTAGCCCTGTGCACGAATCTGTGCGCCAGTAGCTCTCTGCTGCCCTCCTGTAGCTTTTTACCGCCTGCTTGTAGTTCACTGCCCCACCCTCCTGCAGATCCATGATCTGGTCGTTATGCCTCAAGGTGAACAGATAATTAGCATATTCCTCTCTTATTATATAGGATGGGTTATCTCCAAAATATATTATTATACTTGTTTTCTTTTTTAAAAAAGCAAACTTTTTCCAAAAATACTTTTTTGGAACATCTGTTTGTTTTTTTTGGTACCAAAACAACATGTAAATTGGTGCATACCTTTTTAAGTAACTTAAAAGTAAAATGAACCAAATTTTGCTGAAAACCATTCTAAAACACATCCTTCACTCTCCTGACTTTTTAATGAAAGGATGCCAAATGTAATTAATTATTTTTTATAATGACATAGGTTTCATTGTTATGAATGGTAATTATTCCAGGGTGCTGTGAGTCAGGGAGACACTTAGGGATTTTTGTGGCATACTGAGCTTCTTGTCTACACAAGAAGTGGCCTTGCTGCCTTTTTTCTTTCTTTTTTCTTTCTTTAATTTGGAGTCAGCCATTGACAAATTTTCTCTGGCCTTTCTCATTGGCACAAGGTTGCCTTTTCTTACTACTCTCATCATAGCCTACCTGCTTGGTCAACTCCTACTAACCAAGCACGATTTCCTAATGTCCCAAAGCTCAGGGACATTACCTTGCACTGGGCTATTTGCTTAACGCTTCTCACATGTTCAAGTGCTACGATTACCTCTGGGTCTTGGTAGAATGCAGATTCTGATTCACTAGTTCTGGAATAGGAACTGAAATTCTGCATTTCTAACCAGCACCCAGGTGATATCCATGCTGCTAGTTCTTGGAACACATGTTAAGGAACAAGATATTAGATAATTATAATTGAACTAGAGGCCTGATGCACAAAATTCATGCAAGGTGCTTGGCCCTCACAGCCAGGGCAGCTTGCCTCAGCCTTTGCAGCCCCGGCTTCATCTCGAAGGTATTTCTGCTGTCTGGTCTAATTAGCATATTATGTTTTTATTATTATAAACAAGAGGCCCAGTGCATGAAATTCGTGCACTGGGGGTTGGGGGTGTACCTCAGCCCAGCCTGCACCCTCTCCAATCTCCTGTGGGATCGGGCCTAAACCCATAGTCAGACATCCCTCTCAAAATCCAGGATCGCTGGCTCCTAACTGCTTGCCTGCTTACCTGATTGCCGCTAACCACCTCTGCCTGCCTGCCTGCCTGATCGCAGTAACTGCCTCTGCCTGCTGGCCTGATCGCCCCCAACTGCACTCCCCTGCCGGCCTGATCACCTTTAGCTTCTTGTTCCCCTGATGGCGTGATCACCCCCAACTGATTGCTCCCCTGCCGACCTGATCACCCCTCAGCCTCGGCCCCCTGCCTCCATGGCTTTGTCTAGAAGGAAGTTGGACGTCTAGAAGATGTCCAGTCGACCTGGTCTAATTAGCATATTACCCTTTTATTAGTATGGTCTAGAGGCCCAATGCATAAAATGTGTGCAAGAATAGTCCTTCCTTCCCCTGGATCCCAGCACCAGCTTCCCTCCGGCACCGGGGACCCAGGCTTCCCTCACAGTCCTGGCTTCGTCTGGAAGGTCGTCCAGAAGGACGACCAGTCTAATTAGCATATTATGCTTTTATTATTAAAGATGTCAAAGTATTAAACCAGAAGAGAAGCCAAGCCTTAAGATATCTGTGCATTCCCTAAAATTATATCTTGCTGAAAAAATGTTTTTAAATAATTATAGAGATTGAAGAATTAAGAATTATAAGGTTTTCCCATATAATTTCAGATTCTTTATTGTGTGATAAATAATCAGGAAGTGATAAGAACTCAGATAAGTAATCAGGAAGTGAAGGAAAATTATAATCAAATACATCCGTGTTGAGTTTTAGTAAACAATTATTAAAGTCAAGGTATGTGTATATATACCTCCCTAGTGTACCCCCACCCCATACTAACACCTAATAGAACACACACAGAGGCACAAATCTGAACATATATCATCTTCATACTCTTTAACTTTCAAAACCTTCTCTGAAGGGTCTGAGGTTAATTTATACTAAAATGTACATGACTGATTATAGCTTAAATTGCTATTTCTTACCCCCATCCTAACTGGGGTTTGAGTGTTTTAACAGAAATCACTCAATATGTAATAGGATGAAGCCATTAAAGAAGATTTGGGGCTTTTAATTATAAAGCCAAAGACAGATTTCAATCAAGACCCTCTGAGTGCCCCTACGTTCTCCGGACTGGGTCACTGCTAACCCACAGCTCTCTCCCGCCTGGCCTGTAAAGTCTCTCTGCAGGGACAAACTGCTTCGAGCCTGCTGTGCACAGAAAATCGCCTCGAGTGAGGGCAGAGCAGGACAAACACAAAAATCAACTTGGCAGCCCATTTGAATCGACACTGTGCTTTCTTTCCAAGGGCAGACAGGATGTATTGTCTAGTTCAGAAAGAATAAAACAAAAATCCCAATTTCTATTAAACATCTGTGTAATGGAAAGAAATAAAAACTGTCCAACTAGAAATGATTCAAGAATCTAAGTAATAGCATCGATGCAAAGCAGCTAGCAGCTAGCTTTTGAGTTAATATGATTCAATATCCATTTTACTAACTAATCTAGCATCCCAACCTGCAACTTATCCCACACCTTAAATTAAGTCAGTGTAAACCACCATGGAATTCTGAATGGAATCAATAACAGGCACTCAGAAGGAAAAGAGGAGGCATAAAAAAGGACAGTCCGGATAATTTAGATTTCTAGAAAGCTACTCTGTATCAATACATTCCTAAATAGTAGCGAATAAGAATAAAACAACTAGATGATATTCCACAGAGTCTACTAGTACAGGTATTTCTCTTAATCATTGCACATCAATGTGGTGCAACGCACACTAAAGGGTAAGAAACTGCCTTTCCTGACCCTACAGGCTGTTCACTGTGAAAATAACCAGAAATCTGAGCCGAAAACTGGCAAGCAAGCCACTCGGGAGCTACAGATAAGTTCTGGCGGAATCCGCTGCAGACAGCTACAAAATGAAGTTCCTACATTTGCTTTCTTGGTCATGCGGGGGGTGGGGGCTGCTCCATTGTGAAAGTCAGAAAACAGAACCTTGATTCCAGATAAGATAAAAGTCATAAAATTGTTATTTTCTCCTCACAACAAATCAGTACATTTTGCTGGAAAAGAGAGGGAGAAGATGTATGAGCTTGGCAGTGCCTAACAAATCACAGGTCATAGTCGTTATAAACCCAGGCTTTTGAGTCAAAGGAAACTGGGTTTGAATCCCCAACCAAGAAAGCACGGCCAGAATATTGAATATCTCTGAGTTCAGTGTTCTCATCACAAACTATGGGTGGCAATATCTACCTCATAGAAAGGTGACAGGATTAATGAAGTAACATTTGTGGATTGTTTAGCAAAATGGCCACTCAATAGATAGTATTTAGTACCACGTCCATGGAAGGCAATCATATTCAGGCATATATTTAATGGTCTTTTTCACCTTGTCTGAAAATGAAAGGGGATGAATTGGATTTCTACTAAAATTGTGTAATCACCAGAGGCTTAAATATGTAAAGTACTTCGAGGCTATTATAAAAGAGTAAGCAATTATCACAGAGAGATATGTGATGTGCTAATAAGATGGACTCAGCAGCTGGATTATCGGCCCTCATGTCCCTGTTCTACCTCTGACCAGCTATGTGCTTTGGACAAGTCACTCCAACTCTCTGCCTCAGTGTCCTCATCTACAAAATAAGGATAATTACAGTAACATTTATGTATTAGACTGTTGTGAAAATTAACTGTCAGTAGATAAAAATAAGGTATTGCACATACTAAATTCTATTTCAATTTTAACATGTAATCTCTTTTATTACTGTGTAGTACATACTTCCTATTGCAGACATACCTTAGAACAATCTCCAACCATTTCTGATTGCTGGAGTCCAGGGCTTTTTGTAATCTCCTCCCCTTGAGTATACTAGTAGAAAGGACCTGTGACTGGCTTGAGGCTAATATACAAGGGCAAATGTGCCACCCTTTTGATCAGGCTATGCTATACAGATTCAGTCTTAGGAGACTGAAGTGAGAGACCCTCCTGCCAGCCTTGAAAAAGCAAGCCACCACAATGCAAACTGCTCAAGCAAAGGGCTACATGGCTGGGAACGGCAGGTGACCCTAGGACCTGAGGGCCTCAGTACTGCAACCACAAAAAACCCAATTCTGCCAAGAGCCCATGAAAGCATGGAAGAGGATGCTAAGATCCAGAAAGGAATGCAGGCAAGATGACACTGTGATTGCATTCTTGTGAAAGCCTGAGCTGAGATCAAACCTTGCCTACACTCCTGGATCCACAGAAACCATGAATTAATATATGTACGTTGTTCTAAACCTCTGAGGTTGTCATAATTTATTAGACTGCTATAGAAAAGCAGTATACCTACCTCCATGTAAAATTCAGAAAACAGAATGGGAAGATGTGGAAAAGTTTCTTTTGTCAGTGCCCTGGTATCACTTTTTTGATGTTTGATCATGCTAAGCCATGTGCGTCTAGTATTAGATCCAGACTGAACAGCCTTGGCCTGGTCAATTCCATTGCTAACTCTGTTTCAGTAAAAACCTGAGGACAGACAGCTCTGGTCTACGTACTTTCCCCTCTAGGCTCTAGTTTAGCTTCTGGCCTTCAGGAAAGGCGAGAGGATTAGGATGTCAGTGATGTTTGTTTTTCCTGATTCCAATTCATATATTTTAGCACAATGGTTTGAACTAAAAAGCTTTTAAGAGTGGTAATGGGAGATTGAAATATTTGTTTTTTAATGTAATTGTTTAGTAGGTTTTGCAGACAAAGCTCACCCTGCAGATTACTTGCTTTCTGATCAGTTTCCATCCCCTTTCCCTCATTTGTCACCTCCTCTTTGGCGGCCATTCCGGAGAATAGAAATCTTTCAGAATCACATCTGAAACAGATAATATTTGCAATATCCCCTGAGGAGCAATGGGCAAGAAATGATGAGCCATTCTATAAGGCACTTCTAGACATAAAAAATAAAAAAGCATGCACTTTCATGTTATTCCAGGTAGAATATCAAAGATGGAATGTTTTGCTTCCCCTTAAATTAACGGATGCTCCCTCTCATGTAGAAATATTTCTTAACAAAATCTAGTTGGAGAGATAGAAATGTATAATGCCAATACAATGTAATAAGTACCACTTTGCAGTAGAAGAAAAAATCTACATGGGTATGATGAATTTGATGAAGGGCAAGTAGAGTATTGCTAGAATAAAAAGTTTACATTTGTGGGGTAGTGGAGGGAGATGGAAGATGGAGAAGGATAGGCAGGGGTGATGCTGATCTGACCCGGTCAGTACTCCCTGTAATATGAACGTCAACACCCTCTGAGGGGAATGACAGGGTCAGATCAGCATTTTTGTTAAACTTCTGGGTATGAGGAAAGATTTGTTTCATGACACTTTTCATTGTAATACAATATTGATTGTATTCCATAAGCTTTTGTCATTCTGCAACACATTGATTAGTCTCTACAATCATATGTAAAAGTTATATACGCAAAAAGTGTGGAAGAATCTTTGGTATTCTCTGGTGTGGTTTCAGATTAGATGTTTTTGATAGATTCTTTTTCTGTTTAGAGGGTGCTGTGGTTTTCTTGAGTCTTTTCACTGTTCCCAGTTTAGGCTTGCAAAAGTAGGATTTTGATATTAAATCTTGCATTGTTCATTTAGATTTTTTTCTCTGAAAATTCACAGACTTATTCAAAGCCATCTTTTCTTTACTCTCTCATCCCTTCATATTCATTTCTTACCAGATGCATATAATTAAAGTGCAAATTAAAATAACTTCATTTTTTCAAGAAAGACAGAGCGTGGTAAAAGTTATTGCTTATCTCATTGCTAAAGTGCTGAAAATATTTTCCATGCCCTAAATAGTTTGGCTCAGTGGATAGAGCATCGGCCTGTGGACCCAGGGGTTCGATTCCAGTCAAAGCCATGTACCTTGGTTGAGGGCACATCCCCAGTAGGGGGTGTGCAGGAGGCAGCTGATGGATGTTTCTCTCTCATCGATGTTTCTAACTCCCTCTCCCTTCCTCTCTGTAAAAAATCAATAAAATATATTTTAAAAAAAGAAAATATTTTCCAAATTCTACTGATCTGCATATTGAAAAGCTGATTGTTTAGACAAGGCATCCTGAGGGTGTGACAGTTTAGAAAATTGTGGGACGGCTCATTGTCCTATAGCCAGGTAATAATCCACAGTAACCAAACTAGTAATAAATGCTTAATGGAACCATTATCTTTTCACTTAGTTCACTATTGAATTTTTAAATTTATTTATTATTCCTGCTACAAAGAATAAAAATAAATAAATTACCAATCAAAACATCATGTTCTTATCAGAAGCCAGACAAAATAATCCTTGTAATATAACTACCCACTGTGAAAAGATAGTAGGAAACTGGTGGGAAGGAACCAAGATTCTGTATAACCAAATGCTATGCAGAACAGAAACATGGTATACTGGTATTGTGGGGAGCAGAAAGGAAGTTTATCTTATAAGAAGAGATAGGCTTTTCTGCAAGTGTTAGATCTTGCTTCCTAACTTTGAGAGGATGGTAATGTGCTTCACCTCTGGTTCTAAATCTTTGCCCCTTTTTACCAGCCCACTGCTGTTCTTCAGGCCATTAATAGGATTGCCTACATTTTTAAAAAATATTTTTTTATTGATTTAGGAGAGAAGGGAGAGGGAGAGAGAGATAGAACCATCAATGATGAGAAAGGGAATCTTTGATCAGCTGCCTCGAGCCCACAACTCGGGCATGTGCCCTTGGCCTGAATCTAACCTGGGACCCTTTAGTCCACAGGCCAACACTCTTTCCACTGAGCCAAACCAGCTAGGGCAGGATTGCCTACTTTTACTATGGTGAGAATCCAGTGTCCAAAACCTTCCGATTTCATACTATTGAATCTACCATCTACTTGTCAACATTATTATCTTTCAAAACCAAGAGCAAATAACTTCACATTACTACTAAAAACAAAACAAACAACAAAAATCACACTCTTCCAGAACTTCCCATTATTCCAAAGTTTAACCTCTTCTACGGGGTATCCAATATTGTCTAAACATCCGCTCTAAATTACTCCCATCCTGCCCAGCTGGCGTGGCCCAGGGGTTGAGTGTCGACCTACGGACCAGGAGGTCACGGTTCGATTCCCCGTCAAGGCAGCCGATCTATGATTCTCTCTCATCATTGATGTTTCTCTCTCTCTCTCCCATTCTCTCTGAAATCAATAAAAACTATATGTTTTAAAAATTAGTCCCATCCTGCATTCTAATTACCACGTCCCTGCATCAAATTCTCTGGTTCTTTAAAACACTGCCTGTTCACAACCATAGGCTTTTGCTCATGCTGAAGCTTCTGTTTTCACCCTAATTCATCACCCAAGGAAAACCTGCTGCCCGTCCGATGCTACTACTTTTTTATACGTGTTAGTTTTATTGGAATCTATTTTGCACTGTAGAGATCTTGGAAGTTTTACTTACTACTAGCAACTGTGCTCTTGAAATAACAAAATAAATATATGTTGACTGAAGCTGTAATCACCCCTTAGTTGCCTTTTTGCCTCATCAGTGACTAGCATTTTCTTATAGCTAATAGATCCTCAATGAGTGCTCATGCACGTGGGACTTCCTCTGTCTTCCCTCTTTCTCTTTAATATTCACCCTCTCCCTTCTCAGCCCTCCATTCAATCAGTGGCCAAGTCCTGTTGATTCAGCAATGTTCCCCTTGCCTACACCGCATTCCCACTGCCATTAACCTAGTTTTCATTCTCATTACCTTTTTCTTGAATTACTGCAATTGTCTCTCTAGCAATCACTCAGCTTCTAGTCTCTGCCTTCTTAGATCACTTTACAATCAGCTGGTAAAGTCATTTTCTCAAAGCACAGCTCTAATAATTCCATTCTGTGGCTTGAAAAATATCAATGGCTCTCTAATACCTGCAAGTCCAAACCCCTTGGCATGTTCTCCATTGTTTGCCCATCATCTACCTAAGTTGAGGACTAAAAATACTCAGGGAGAGACTGGATAATCATCTATGTGGAATACTGAAGGAAATTTCTATACTAGGAAGGTGGTAGAATTACAGGACCTTTGAGGTCACTTACAACTTTAAGCTTCTGTGCTATCAAGGGGGAAAAGCTAAGTAATTTACTTTAAATATGAAGTAAAAGTTGAACCCAAGAAGGGGGCCATGGAACCCTTTATTTATAGCTGGTAGGTCAGAAACACAGATGACAACCTGGATTTGTGACTAGCATCTGAAATTAGGAGGGGAAAGTCTGAGCCCTTTGACTTATGGAATTTGACATTAACTCCAGGTAGATAGTATCAGAATTGAATTGAATTGAATTTTAGGACATCCAGTTGTTGTCTGCAGAGAATTGCTTGTGGGGAAAACACACATTTGGTGTCATAAGTAAAGTGTTGTAGTGAGAGTGCAGTAGAGAGAAACACGGGAGTTTTCCATTTTAACTTTCTAGCCACTAATTCTGTACTTTGTTATGAAATTTGGATGCAGAACCTAAGAGGCATATCAAGAATCTGATGAAAGACTCCTGCTTTAAATTTGTATAGCAAAGATCATTCACTTACTCTGTGTATTATGTGTTTTCCTGAGTATCTAGACATCCTCCAACCAAGAAGTAACAAGTTCGATTCCCAGTCAGGGCACATGTTCAGGTTGTGGGCTCCATTCCCAGTGGGGAGCGTGCAGGCGGTAGCCAATGGATGTTTCTCTCTCATTGATGTTTCTATCTATCTCTTTCCCTTACTCTCTAAAATCAATAAAAAATATATTTTTAATAAAATCTTAGGATGGTCTCTTACTAATCTAATCATACAACAGCCAATTACTTTTTTTCCCAACAAGTTCAATTACTAACTTGAGTTTAGCTGAGAGTCTCCTTAGAGAATTTTTGCCATTTGTAAATAGCATTGATGACAATAATCAGATGCTTGGCCTTGGCTCTAACTTATGCAGAATTTTCCTGAGCTCAGGGAAGTCACTATGGCCAGGAGAACTGCATAGTTCTTGGTGGTCTCTTGTCATTTGACAGAATCTCTGCAGTCACTGAGCACAGGAGGTTCTCATAAAGAGTTGAGATTAAGAAGAATCACTAGGATTAACTAAAAGAACATTAAAGATAGAGGGCATTATAAAAACCATTAAGCACCATCCCTTTTTTTAAACAAGAAGCCATATCAAATATCGGATGACAAGGTCTTCTGACCCTTGACCCTTTGCTGTTTCCCATGCAATGTCTCTCTTCATGCAGAAATACCTTTTTATTACATAGATCGAAGAATCATCAAACTATAGGGTCTCCCTAAAAAAGGTATACACACATTTTGAATAATTATAAAGGCACTGTTTATTAACATACATTTCACTTTCAACATAAAGCTATCAGCTGTTCAAATATGTATACATTTTTTTAGATGCCCTGTAGTTCCAAAACAAAAACAAAAACATGAAAAACAGTGAATGTTTGTTAGTAACAGAGAAGTCTTCAGATTATTAATTTAAAGTCATTAGCAGGCTGGAATCAAGTTCAAATTCTCCAATTACCTAATTCATTAAATCATATGGGGATGGAGCCATGGTAATGCAGAGCCTCAAAGCATAAAAAATAACTTGTTTGAAATTTATTGGCTGGAAGGGAACACCCCACCTTGATTTTAATGAATTTCAGAGCATATACAGGCTGTCCCAGTGGCTTTCATATGAGTTCCCTTCACAGCCTTCTTTCTTCAGAAAAGCAAAAGTGCTTTCAGGAATTTTATGCCTGCACGGAGAAAATTACTATTGTGTACAATTAGCATATTTACTGAGGTTTGTCATTACTTTGGTAATTAAAATTATACAAAGAGAGAGACATATCAATTCAAGAATATTACTCAGTACAGTAATATAAACATAATGGTCGCCTGACAATTATTAAAATACACCAAATTCTTCCTTATTCACCAGAGTAGCTTCTGAATAAGTTCACAGCAGTGCTTTCTATTCTAATGTTTTTTTTTCTGCACAGAAAATTATAATTACATTTGCATAACTACTATAATCAATCTAGAATTATGGCTGAAGTTTTTATCCTCCAAATCACTATTCTTTCAAAGATGCCAGGAGATCTGAGACATAATCTGGGCTTGTGGACCATAATTTTAATTTGTAATCGAATTAAATATATTTTCGTACCTGCTTTACATGAATCAGTCTTTCTGGGACACAGTAAACAACACAACTACATTGTACAATTTGTCTACTTCTCTCTTGAAAAATAGCCTTTAATTTACCAAATCTATTTTGTCCAAAAAACAAAACAAACATATGAGTAAAAAAAAAAATCAAAAGCACAAAAGGAGAATTACCAAATGATATTTGGATGAATAGACTTCTATTGAAGTCAAGCATTTGCCTCTATTTTCAGATGCCCTGTACTTACTGAGATTAGCTGGAATGGCCGAGCTAATTTCTGTCCCATCTTGGAACTACTTGCTAGCAAAAACCAGATTTCTTTCAAATGATCCTCTTTATTCCTGATGCATTCAACAGGCTTCCTTGGGACCTGACATTATAGCCATATCTACTTCAAAGTCCAAGTCAGATCTGATGAAAACAAGACGCAGACCCCAAAATATTAATCAGCAACCAGCCTTCTAGAGCCATGGGCCAGGAGGACATCTCTATGAGAACTTTGGGTTAGCTCCTGCTCACAAACCTGCTGACAATGTGAAGCTTCCACAGGCACCATCTACGTGGTTCTTGTCTCAGGAGGGTAGAGCTGGCGGCACAGCAGGAGGCCAGAGCATGAACTATTCTAAAATCCAGTTTGCCTCTGGTCCTTCTGCACAGTGTATATGGTTACCAGGCTCAGCTTCTCAAGGGAATGAAATCTCTAAGGGCCAGACTAGCACAAACTAAATTCCCACTAGTACAGACAACATACATTTTCCTAAAGGCACAATCTGAAACCACTACAGAAAGAAACCTTAAAGCAATTTTCTAACATGGGATTTCAAAATTATTTCCAAGTGGACAGATGTTAAAGCTAACTCAATCTTTTCAAACTTTTTCTATTTTGGATGGTTAGGAGCTTTGCTAAAATTTGCACAGGGAACTGTTTCAATGGCCAATTAATTCAGTTTGGCAGACACACAGGGATAAACATGTTCAGTGAGCAACAGTAAGGGTCACATGGATACCCAAAGGATTATGTATTGACTTTAGGACAGAAATTGAAATGCTGAGGACAAATATTAAATCCACAGTGGAGCTTTACTATTACTTATGTATGTACTCAAATGTTTGTTTATAAGCACAGATAATGCCTACCTAGAAAAAAAATAGAGCCCAGCAGGTAACTAGATTGGTATTTACATCATTTTTAAAAATAAGTTCCTTCCTCATTACTTAGAGGCTAGCCAAATCACCAGCCTTAGAAAGCATGGAAGGCTCTCGGTGTAAGCTCATCTTTATTTGGAAGGTGTAGGAATCCAAAATAATGATAGTTTCATGATTTCCTTCCTTTAAATCGGGTGGGGACATTTATTCTAAAGACATAAACAGTCCAAGATGCAGGCAAAGAATCATAGAAAATTGGAGGTGGATGTCCAATTAAGTATGTCCTAATTTTGTTTATATCCTAATTTAATATATATGCAAACTGAGGCTCAAAAATGATTTTTTAAAAGTCATGATTATAAGCTAGCTAAGGCATTATGGGGTCTAGAATTAGATCACTTCTGAATACATGACACCAAATTTGTAGAAATACATACACACTGTAAATGTAAGTTAGTCATACATATAATAGTCCAGGGTCAATATGAGTAGAAAAATAAGAGAAAAGTGCCATTTTTAACTTCATGAAAGTATTCTGGAATTCTCTTTCTAGCTTCATGTGGATGGTAAAAACTATACTAGTCAATGGACAATCTAAAATATTTCATAATAAAACTAGAATATTTTATCATGAAAAACAGACCTTCCATGTCCTGATGAAAGTATCTATTACAAATATTGAAATGTGTACTGCTGCTTCCATTTCTTAGAATATAAAGAACCCAGGAACCACTGGATTGAATGGTCTTTAAGGTTTATTCTGGTATCAAATAGCAACAACAACAACAACAAAAAAGAAAAGTTCAATGACAGATTGAGCCTCAATGTCAACAGATTTCTAAATGCTGGCACAGAGGAAGTGAAAGCCATTCCTTAACTCTGAGTAAGATAGAGCAAACCCCCTCAAAGGAGAGATTACATGGTTGTGTAGTTTTAATGAAGCCTGCCAATGGAAGAGATGAAGAGTGGAATAAGGGTACAATAAGGGCTATATGGAGTTAAGTTTTGAGTAGGAAATTAAAGAAACAATATGATAAGTGAGTAGGAGGGTGATCCAAATATGGCAGAAGTAACCTATTAAAATTCCAGGGCCCTAACTGGTTTGGCTCAGTGGATAGAGCGTTGGCCTGCAGACTGAAGGGTCCCAGGTTTGATTCCATTCAAGGGCATGTACCTTGGTTGCCGGCACATCCCCAGTAGGGGGTGTGCAGGAGGCAGCTGATCAATGTTTCTCTCTCATCGATGTTTCTAACTCACTATCCCTTTCCCTTCCTCTCTGTAAAAAATCAATAAAATATATTTTAAAAAATGAAAAAATAAAATTCCAGTAATAGGGATACTAAAGAGCGTGTGTTTGGAAAAAGAGTAAAAAATGAGACATGAAAATGGTGAGATGGGATTACATCAGAATATAGATGGTATTGGATTATTGATGGGAATATTCAGATTTAATAAGAAGGTGTGGTTTATCAAGAGTAATAGCCCAAAGTGCTATTTAAGGAAAAATAATTACCAAAGATTCTAAACTTTATAATTAATAATAATAATAATAATAATAATGGCGGCTAACACTTACTAAATGCTTACTAGGAATACTAAGGACATTATGTAAGTCATTTCACTTAATCATGATTTCTCAACCTTGGCACAACTAACTTTTTGGGTTAGATAATTATTTTTTGTGGCGGGCTGTCCTTTGCACTGTAGGATGTTTAGCAGCATCCTTGACCTCTTCCTACTAGCTGATAGTAACAACACCCACATCCCACACCCCTCCACATACACACCAGTTTTGACAATCAAAAATATTTCCAAACATTGCCACATGTCCTCTGAAGACAACACCTCTAGTTCAGAACAACTGACTTATTCTTAACAATAAGCTATGAGTTAAATTTCATCAACCATTTTTTCATTAACTATTTTTAATAGATGTGACACATGGATGTTAAATAACTTGACCAATGTCATATGTTCACCCGTAAGCAGTAAAGCTTATCTGTGAACTTTAACCACTTGATTCCAGGGCCTGGACACTTGACCGTTGTCTATCAATTTCCCATAATCTTTCTTGGCAAGAATCTAGCGTAAATATCTATTTAAAAGAATAAAAAAAATAACCCAATGCAATAGGCTTCATTTAGCTGGAATAGTAATAATGGTTAGACTTCTTTACTTTAGGTAATGATATCATAGCTGATGTAGTCAAGACTCCTGTCTCTTGCTTTGCAGTTTATCCAGTGCCTGACTTTCTAGTCTAATGCTATTTCAGTGACATGTTCTACATGTTATAGAGATTTTGTTGCAGCTGACCTTAAGTTGACATCTGTGCATCTGATTATCTGTGCCTTTCTCTTCATTTCTTCCAGGCCTGGGCCATGTAGGGAGAATAAAAGGCCCTTGCTTTTCCAAAGCTATTTTTTTAATGCAATTATTAGAGCCTATCTGTACCTCCCAAATGTCCCTAGACCAGACAGTATTCTTACCTGTCCTAGCAAGAGGGGCCAACCCACCTGCACACCTTCTGATCAGAGCTGCTCTGTGGTCCTTTAGTGATGTGTGGAGAGAGAGGAAAGCATGCCAAAAGGGAAGAAACACTTGACCTTTCTTTGATGTGGATGTTTTGCAATCAAATAGTGAGAACTCCTCTTAGCTAGTTTCACATGCAGGAGGCTATAGCTGGAGTAAGGAGAAAGAAATGAGAATAACTAGGAAATGGTAATAAACAGTTTTAGGCTCCCCTCTGCTGAAAAGGTAAATGGAAGTTAGGAACAAGCTCTGGGCAAGGTAAACAGCGCCGGACCCTGTGTATGTGTGTACTCATATAATATCTAGGAAAGGTTCTTTCTAATGATAAGTTTCCATGAATCAATATAATAAATGAAGACTAAAGATGGACTGGTATGGTTCATTGACTATTTTAACCCATTAAAAATCACAGAAAAGGCAGCAGGTAAGGGAGAGAAAAAAGAATCCTAGATTGATATGGCCCAAAGCATACTAATTATCCAAAACAAGTTTTTGGATCCTAGAAACTTCTACCTGTGACACCTCAGACTTAACCTAAGACTCTGCTTTCTCATATGTATAATGGAATAACACAATCTCTCTCACAGGATTTTGTGAGACTTAGACTGAAATCTCTAAGCAGACAATATTTCTGACATTATGTGACACAACATAGGCACTCGATAAATATCCATTGGTTAAATAGATGCCTAAAGTTCTCAAGTGAAAATCCAATGGTGCATTGAAGTTTAATTCTCTTTCTCTTCCTAGAGTTTTACTGAGCATGGAAAAAAGTGAGGATCATTTGTATTTTAAGGAGATCCATATCCTAAAAGGAAATAAAGGCTAATGCCATTCAAAGGACCAAAGGAACCAGGTAGATAGAGCTCAGAAAGTTGGGGCACCAATAAATTAGGGTACAAGAGGAAAAGTATGCACCTCAGGGAAAGTCCAAGGGTTTAAAAATTATTCACAGAAGGCCAGATGCCTTTTCCTACCACCTTAGAGAATTTTCTTTAAGTTCCAGGCAACTAAACTTGAAGTGACAGAAGGAAGTCAAATAGGGTGCCTGCTCACATTCTATTGCCAGTGGTAGGGATAGAGTAGGATGAAGAAGTGGGGCTATATATGTATATATAAAAGAGACCCGTTGCACAAAGATTCGTGCAAGAATAGGCCTTCCTTCCCCTGGCTTCGCTCCCGGCCTCCCAGGAGCCTGCAAATCCTTGCTCCCGGCCAGAGTGCCGCTCCTGTAGTTCCCCCGTGCCCCTCCCTCCCCCTCATAGCAGGTGTCCAGCCCCATCTGGCCGCTCTGTGCCTGCATATGCAAATTAATCCACCATCTTTGTTGGGTTAATTTGCATACTCACTCCTGATTGACTGATGAGTGTTGTAGAGGTACAGTTAATTTGCATATTTATCTTTTATTAGTGTGTGTGTGTGTGTGTGTGTGTGTGTGTGTGTGTGTGTGTCTGTGTATAAAACCTTTGAGACATAGCCATTAGCAGAGTATAATGTACATCACAAAGACAGCCTGGAACTGATGGATGAGATTGAGAAAGCCTGGCCAACCTTCCACCTTTCAGACTATTTCCATTTCTTATTTTCTCAGGCTTTAGAGCTAGAGGGCCCATCTCAGTTTACAGAGTTTTAGGCATAATTCCGGAAATTGACATTTCATCAGTGTTTTCTCCAGTATAATTGTGTGAACTTTTAGGCCTGCAGTATAATGCTGCTTTCCTGCCGTGTGCAAAGCACTAAGGGCCCCTCTAGATGATGGATGTGATGTGAATGGGAAGCATTATTATTATTTATGTGTTATAATGTGTCAACTCTATGTCCTCTGCCACAACAGACACTTCTTTCAATTGTGCAGAAACAGCCCCCAAGTGATGCATTGTCAAATATTTTTGAAATGAAAAAGCAAAATTAACCACAAACTGCCCCCTTGTCTCATTGAAAATAGCACTGCAATACTACCAGGGAAAATCAATGTTAAATAATAAAAGCTACAACAAAATAAAAACCTAAAAATTGGAATGAGCCCTGAGTTTGGAAGAAGTATACTTTTGAAAAATCCCAACAATGGTAATTTTGTTTTCCAATTAAAGTATAATAGTGAAAGAACAAACCATTGCCCAGAGTATCCTCAAGAACAGCTCAATGAATTTTGCTTTACTCAATAAGAAGTAAAGTTTTTGGTAGGGCTGTTTCCCTGGATAAAGATCTGTGAAGCAAAGACACAGGAAATTTTCTTTTTCTCTTTACATTATCCAAATCCAGGTATCTTCTGATGACTAATCAATTCATAAAGATCTTTTATGGTTGAAAAGCATATATTTAAGTATGTAGTTGAAAACAAGTTACAAGTGATGGATTCTAATTTTTTGTGGGCATACAATTCTTCTGCAACATCAGATTTTCTGAGAGCTGTAAACCAGCAATTTTCAACCTTTTTCATCTCATGACACACATAAACTAATTACTAAAATTCTTTACCATGCATATATATACACTGAGTGGCCAGATTATTATGATCTCTGAATATATATATATATATATATATATATATATATATATATATATGAGGCCCAGTGCATGAATTCGTGTATGGGTGAGGTCTGGCCAGCTTGGCCAGGGGGAGGGGACATGGGTGGTTGGCCGGCCTTCCTGCTGGTCGAACTCTGGTCAAGGGGACAATTTGCATATTAGCCTTTTATTATATAGGATATACACTGAGTGGCCAGATTATTATGCATTCAGAGATCATAATAGTCTGGCCACTCAGGATATATATATATATATATATATATATATATATATAAACTTGACAAAAAGAGAGGCATAATTTTGATGCATTCAGAGAGATGGCTATTGTGTATTGTGTTGGGTAGTTATTATTTGTTATTATTTTTTAATTTGACAGTGTAAGGGAAAGAGGTCACTGCCCCTGACTGCATAGTCAGGTATTATTGCATGTTTTAAAAATTCTTGCAACACACCAGTGTGCCTACCAGGGCACACCAGTTGAAAATCGCTGCCTTAGACCATGGAGTTTCCATTAGAGACAGGTCACATTAATTCTCAGGAACTCTTTCCACAATCCTGTTTAATTAATGTGACTCTTAGATTCTGTACCAAGTTGTTATGATATTTTAAAATAGAAAAATGTCAATTAAAATGATAGATAATTGACTCTGTAGTATGGTAAACTTTTCAGATTGCAATTTCAATGCTTTCTCTAGCAGTAGGAATGATCAAATGGCCTACTGTGGACTGAAAAAGTTAATGTACTTCTCTCAACATTTTGAGTCTGGGAGAATCTAGAACAATAAAATAACTTTTCCTCATTAACACACTAGTCACAATGTCCTTCTCACAAAGTGCTTCTGGCATATAAGGTTGGACTTTTTCCAGATAATCTTTTATGGGGCTGGTTTATTTTTCTTTCTCTTGACATTAATGAGCTGTGTACTCAGGAAAATATAAGATTTCAATGCTTGCCAAATTACCTTTCAAATGACCAAAGCTTGCTTTTCTCCTGCCCAAAGAGCAAGCAACAACCTCTGGTAATAAGTGGTGGGGGGAGAAACTAGAATATTAAGTATAGGGGTCATGAAAATAAATGTAAAGACAGTAATGGACCCATTCCAACTATGACTTCATGACAAAATGCTATGACTTCAGCATTTCATTACCAGCCATATCTTGATCTTTTGCATTACTGTCATACCTTTTTATTTCTTCTGGGTTCCTGTATCTTTTGAAGAAAAGAAGATTAAAATAAATGTAAAGTGTTCTATAGTTGTAGGGTAGTTCACGTTAAAATTCAGAGATGGCTGCCCTGGGCAGTGTGACTCAGTTGTTGGAGCATCATCCAGTACAGCTAAAAGTGGTGGGTTTCATTCCTGATGTTTCTGTTTCTCTCCTCTCTCTCTTTCTCTTCTCTCTCTCTCTCTCTCTCTCACACATCTTTCTCTTTTTCCCTTCCCTGCTCTCTAACAATAAAAATTCCTTGGATTCCTTGGGGTAAGGATTAAAAAAATTAAAAAGCTCAGAGACTGCTAATTTTATATGAAAAGTATGTTCTTTAAAATTGTTGACAGTATTATTCAGATGTCCTCCATTTATCACCCTTTGTCCCCTTCCACCCAGGTCCCACCCCCTAAAAGTATATTTTTATGGATCAAGGCTGCTAATTATGAGCATTTTAGAGGAACAATCCCTTTCCGGAGCAATCCTGGTATATTTTCTTCTACTGCATCATATTCTACCACAATGAACTAAAGTTGATTTAACTTCCCATTTTAAATGTAGAATGGACTGAATGTGTCAACAAGGCAATCTAAGAAGAGGAATGAGCAGAGGAAATATTCTTTTATGTTGATCTCAGCAACCTGAGTCTCAGTGGGGGTGAAGAGAAAAACAATCAGCAAGAGAGTGAGTTGGCAGGGTTGAGAACACAGGAATAATATTACTGGAAAATAGTCAATGGGTAAGTACAGATGAGGGAATAGGCACAAGGTCGGGCAGCAAGCAAACTGAACTTCAAATTTCCTAATCACTCCCTTTGCTTTGCAAATTCTTCCAAAACATTACCTCATCTGTGCTCATCATCCCCAGGGTAGAGAGGTCATTTTTTTTACTCGTCCTATCACTTTGCATACTGCGAGATTTACCTGTATTCAGCGCTAGTTGTCCTTATAGCTTTCCCAATTTAGCACTTACTATTTTAGTTTTATTATGGTCTTGCTAACAAGTTTCAAAACTATTTGAGGACGAGAAAATGCCTTTTCTGTGCTTCTGTAGTGTCCTGCCTTGAATCCTTAGCCTTTAAGACATAGGTCTTGATTGGTTATGACAAGGGAGTGTCGGAGCATGCGGAACATGACTGAAGGCCAGACTCATCATTTTAAGAGTACGTGTGTAACTATTTGTTAGATACACTGTAAAAGGGGAACTCCTCATTTCCTACTCAAAATTCAAGTGGCAGAGGCATCAAATTACTTATAATTTTGATTTATGAGCAAAAGAAAAACAATGTATCAGGCATGTTTTATAATCAAAGAATGATTGTATATCATTCCTTATTAGAAGTATTTATAAGTACAGGTTTGTCTTTTTCTTAAATGGTTTGATACATTCACTCTGATTAAGCTGTTTTAATACCATAATCTAAAGTGATTTCTGCAGTTTCATTTTTTTAATCCTAAAATTCATAACTGTATACTCAAAGTGTACTTATGACACATTCTTGATAAGAAAATGCAATTTTTTTAAACATATATTTTTCATCTGTAAACACTTCACCCACCTGGACATTTTTCCATAAAGCCTATTCTTAGATTATTAACATTTTGCAGGTTAATACTCTAAAGAATTAAATATAAGTCAAATATGAGCCAATGATAGAAATCTATATGCAAGCATATCACTTAATTGATAAGTATATAAATTTAAAACAATCAGAATGCCCTATTTCACTTCCCAATAGTAGTTCCATCAGATTTTAATAGATTTGGGATAAACCAGTCATGGATGGGAGAACAGTATGTAATACGTGCTTAATTGTCCCAATATTTAAAATACAAATAAATAAGAGCTATCTTTTTAAACCTATTTATTATATACATATCAAAGACCCTATCAAAATCCCTCTTGCCTGCCCAATTTTTTCCCTTTGAATTACTATAAATAACACCTCTCAATTTTCCAGAAGAAAAAAAAAAGCATTCAACCTGAATTCAGGCAATAATTTTTCTTATGCTAAGCCAGTTAAGTTTGTGTTCATAAAATATATTAAATTAAATTTTTCAATCATTAGGTAGGAGGCTGAAGTGCACAACACAATTTAAGCCTTTTCTTATTAATAGATAATAATGTCAACTTTTGTCTGGCCTCTCTCTCAACCTTTTGCAAAGAGCTGAATGCCAATAAGCACTTGAGGAAGGAAGAGAAGATACAGTCTTCTACTAAGATCTAAACAATGCACAAATATTGCTAATCTGAAATATCTGCTGGAGTTTTTGGAATAGTTTCTCCTAGTTTAAGGGCCAAGTTGCTTAGGAATGTCTATTTCCCTAAGACATCTATGCAGACTATAAAACTTTACTATGTTGTATGTGTAGAATGTGGGCAAGCTGCTAGGACAGCAGAATGGAAAGACATTTTGGTTGGAATATACATTGACTCAACTTACAAGATGAAATGTAAGCAAAGACAGGCAGTAAACATATAGACAGTTTTCTTGGACAGGAGAGAATCTTTTCTTTTTTTGATATCTCATATGGAATCCTATACAATAAAAGGCTAATATGCAAATCAACCTAACGGTGAAATGACCAGTTGCTATGACATGCACTGACCAGCAGGGGGCAGATGCTCAATGAAGGAGCTGCCTCTTCGTGGTCAGTGCACTCCCACGGGGGAGCGCCACTCAGCCAGAAGCCAGGCTCATGGCTGGCGAGCGCAGCAGTGGTGGTGGGAGCCTCTCTGTCTCTGTGGCAATGCTAACAATGTCCGACTGCTGGCTTAGGCACCCTCTCTATGGAGAGTGGGCCTAAGCTGTCAGTTGGATATCCCCTGAGGGCTCCCGGACTGCAAGAGGGCACAGCCTGGGCTGAGGGACCCCCCCCCCCAAGTGCACGAATTTCATGCACTAGGCCTCTAGTATAATAATAATTACTATATGTTTCTTGTTTAGACATATTAAAGTAACTTTTTCAGAAACAAATTATTAGAGAGTCAAATCTTGGCCTTTGTTTTACTAAAGGAGCCAAGGGTATTAGTTAAAATCAAGAGAATCTTTCAGTGCTATCTTCCTAGACTTTACAATACCTAAAATGTGTTCAATATTCAAAATATTTTGAAAGACTAAAAAAATACCATGCAATCATCTCTAATACATATTTTGCTAAATCAACTAGTCAAGAATCTCCTTTTTTTATTACCTGCATAAAAAATAATTCAAATACCATGGCTACAAAACAAATGCTGCAAGCAATAAAAACACATAAGTAATTTTTTATTATTATGGCAATCCTTCATACTGAGTCTTAGAAAGTGAAAGGAAGTGTATCTTAGTGCTTTCTAATTTTAAAAGCATATTAAGTCTTGCACTTAATGATTTAATACATAGAATGATACTAACTTTTCTAATGCAACTAACTCCCCAACACAAGAATCTTGTCCTCCCCAACATAACATAAATAAAATATATAAATCATTTAGAAAAAATAGGATTCGGGTTCGTACAACATTTCAGAATTGGGATATAAATCTGGAATTTAAGTGGATTCTTGACAAATTGCAAATTAGTTCCTTTACTAAAACTTTGGAATATAATCAAGGCAGTATAAAATAATTTCAAAGTCTATATTTAAAAGGGGCATTTGTTTATATTTAGTTGTGCCCTACATTTTCATTTCACTTTTTTTTCCATCTGTGATGAATAGTTGCTGAAGAAATGTCAAGAAACAAAAACATTAGATTTTTATTCAGTGACTTGTAAATTTATCGGTTGTCAGAATCTCTTATATGTAGGCAGAAATAAAGTTTCTGTAGCAACCAATTCCACCCTTAGTTAATGCTAAGGTTCAGTATCGATGTATATTCCCAATTCTTGTTGAAACCAAGTAGTACTACATCATTCTGTTGTCTTCCACCCCCTTCACTGATAACCAGGGAACAGACAAGAATGCATTGAGCATAATGATTTGTAGCAGGTGCTAGGGCTTGGTTGATATATGTACATATGCATGTCAGATTCCATATATACTAGAACCCATAAGGAAAAACATAAATCACAGCCAAGACTTTCTCCTGTCATTTTTTGAAAAGATGTCACACTACTTTTCCTGGCTTTGTAAGTCTGCAGGCTTTCTTCTAAATGAGATTTTTATTATGAGTTATTATATCTGAAAGCCTTTTCACCTTTATCACATATATTTCAATGCCATTTCAAAACATGTGCTATAATTTATAAGTAGACACCGATGGGATACTGTTGTCCTGGCATTAAATTTAATTAAAAATGGACCCAAGTACATGAAAGAGGCTGATGTCAATTTTTTTTTCTGTGAAAATTCATCATGTTTTTTTCTTATAACTGTACTCAATCTGGTGACCAATGACAGGCTTAAAATGAAAATCTGGGCCTGGTTTTTACTTACTTTGCATGAAAGTTTAACAAAAGGCTTCATGGATGTTTAAGCAACATCACATTCAAAAGAGGAAAAGACAAAGACAAAGCTAATGGATTAACCTTTTAAAAACAAGTTCAATGTGATAATTGCTATAGAGCATTTACTTCTTGGCCAAATTTGTTTATATGGATGGTCTCTCTTGGATATTATCAAAGGAAATTTAAATATTTATGTATATAAATATATTTTGTAGAAATATATTTTTTAGAAAAGTAAAGTCCTCTCATACACAATTTTTAACATAAACTAGGTCATATGTGTCATCTAGAAAAATCAAAGACAATATTAACAGTATCTGACATTTATACAGAGCACTTTACTTTGGTTATTGTGTATAATCATCACAGCGCTCCGGGAATTAGACACTATTATTCTCATTTTACAACTGAAGCTAGGTCTCTACATGTATTGCTCCTTCTTGCTGAAATCATGCAGTAATTCATCATTCTGTCGCCTCCCAAGGGACTGTGTGTTCTCCCTTCTTTACTGATAGGGAAGAAACAAGCATAAAATGAGAATAATGCTTTGTAGTAGGTGTTGAGGCTTGCTTGATATATGTACATATGCATGTGAAATGGGGCTAAATGATGTTCCATAGCAGATCAGATAAAGAACTGAGACCCTGAACTCAAGTCTAACCCAGATCTTAGGCCTTGAGTACTCAGCAATAATACCTGTTAACACAATCCAGAGGATTTGTCTTGAGTGTTTTTCCATACATATGTGCTATCGTGTAGAATAATATTAGGTATCTTTACAGGGAAGATAAGGTTTCCTATCAATTACTAGTGGCCCGGTGCATGAAATTCATGCATGGGGGGTGCAGGGGTCGGTGGTCCCTCAGCCCTGCCTGCACCCTCTCCAATCTGGGACCCCTCGGGGGATATCCTACTGCCGGTTAGGGATCGGGCCTAAACCAGCAGTCAGACATCCCTCTCGCAATCTGGGACTGCTGCCTCCTAACCGCTCACCTGCCAGCCTGCCTCATCACCCCTAATCACTCTGCCTGCCAGCCTGCTCGACCCCAACTGCCCCCCACTGCTGGTCTGCTCACCCCCAACTGTCCCCCCTGCTGGCCTGATCACCCCCAACTGCCCTCCCATCCTGGCCTGATTGCCCCTAACTGCCTCTGCCTTGGCCCCGCTACCATAGCTTTGTCCTGAAGGACATCTGGAAGGTCTCCTGGTCTAATTAGCATATTACCCTTTTATTAGTATAGATAGCTGTAACAAGGAGTTAAGCCCTGAGTTCAGAGAACCAGGCTCTAGTCCCCTTCTCGCAAGAAGCTTTCTCACCACAGTAAATTATTTAATTCTTTAGGTTACTCAAACATAAAATGAAGATTCTGGATTAGCAGATGAATGAGATTCACAGTTGTTTTTAAGAAGGCATAATACTCAATAATATTGACTCCATCTATATGTTTTTCAAACAATGCACTACAAAGAGATACTATAAAGATATCCACAAACAACAGAGAAGATACAGGTCAAGCACTGAAGAGATTTATAATTTGGTCTGTTGGGGACAATGAGTGGGAGAGGGAATGAGAAGGAGGAGAAAAAAAATGTTGTTTTACACAGATAACCTTACTGACCCATTGCACTCATGATGTTCCTTTTATCTAGTTCTACAATAGACATATACAAACCATATCCTACCATCCTTTTATGCTCAGTCCCAGGAGAAGATTTGTGAACAAGGTGGGAGGAACTGTAGCAAACATGAGTGAGAGAAATTAGATTTGAAATTAAAAAGATGGGCTACCAGAGACATGGAAGCAGGGATGATGAGTAAGAGGTGTTAGAATGGAGGGAGCTTACCCTTAGGTACATGGAGAAATTAATACACAATGTTCTCTGACATGAGGCTACCAGATGGCAATGGAAGCTATGAACTTCAGGAAAGTAGCTGAAGATAATGATGTTGGGATAAGAGGAGTGAGGGAGAATGAAGGTATGTGGAAATAGAAAATTATTACAAGGACAAGCAGGAGGAAAAATTTTAAAATGCTTAGAGGTGTCTATAGTTTTAAACATTTTTCTGAAAATAATATTAATGTCTTATACACCTACAAGGACCAAGATGGTACATGCATTAGCTGTTGTAATTTTTTTAAAATATATTTTTATTGATTTTTTTACAGAGAGGAAGGAAGAGGGATAAAGAGCTAGAAGCATCGATGAAAGAGAAACATCTATCAGCTGCCTCCTGCACACCCCCTACTGGGGATGTGCCCGCAACCAAGGTACATGCCCCTGACCGGAATCGAACCCGGGACCCTTCAGTCCGCAGGCTGACGCTCTATCCACTAAGCCAAACTGTTGTAATTTTTTAAAATCATCTTGCAAGTAGGTTATAGTGTTCCCATTTTATGGGTGCTTAATCAAATTAAGCACTTGGTAAAGGTCACCAACTAGTAAGAGAGAAGTCAAGAAGACAATGCACGGGTCTGATCTGCAGTCAACACCATGTTGACTCTCATTCCCTAACTAATTTTGAAAATATGTAAAGGGATAATTTTAGCCTTTGTGGCCTGACTTCAGGCTAATCCCTACTGTGGACATTTTGTAATGGCTTATGAAAAATTGCTTATGGGTTTTTCTCATTGGTTCCATGGCAGATATCAATATCTTTATTTTCACTATCCAGGCATAGGAGTTTCTGAGGTGGCATACTGAGTGCATAGACTGTTTCCTTATAAAATACATTAGCCAAGTATGGGAACTACTGATGACCATTTATTAATGCAGCAATCTCATCTCTCCACCCTCCTAAGTCCCCCATCTGCCTATGAGAATAGAACAGGTCCACTCAATTCAACTTCAACACCTACTAAAATGTTAATGCACATGCTATTTGAAATACCAGAATTTTTGTGTTTAAAACAGAGACATTTTATTTAGCAAATCTGGCCCTGAAATGTCCTCTGATTTTAATGTCAGGTGGTTTACTACAGTGGTCTGGAGAGCCTAGTACATCATGAAAATGTGTCCTACTTTTCAACTTTAAATGAATATCAATTCCCTGCATATTACTCAAAATGGCCATTGCTTTCCCATGGTTATGTTTTATTATTCATGTCATCAGACTCAGCAATGTGAAATTTATTTAGGGGAACATTTAATCAATTACCAAACATAAAGCATGCTTCTATCTCTCAAAGGGTTTAATGACACCTTAAATAAGTTCTGAACTGTTGGGGGAATTGCCAAGAACATATTTCTCCTGAAAACCATTAAACTTGCATACTCAGAATACAAAATTGAATGGCAAAGTTTAACAAGGGACACACTCCTTTTTCTTGTGATTCATTAAGTGAGTTATTATTTTAACCCAGGGAAGTGGGTTCTTTCACTTCCTTTTAAGAGGATAGCCCTGAACATATATCACCCAGATGATGGAGTGTGAAAAGCAATGGCTTGAGAACAACTTCCAGAAAGTAGCTGATTTCATACAATCCCTCTCCTATTATTGCCTCCCTTAAATCTGTTTCTCACACAGTATCCAAAGTAATCTTACATTGTAAGTCTGAACACATTCCTCTATTTACTCCCGACATTGACTTTCCCTTTTCTAGGAGTAAAGCCGGAGTACCTGTCCCTGCCCAAGGGGCCCGGTGTATTCTCATCTCTGAGGGAAATAAGAGAAATTTCTACCCTCTACCTTAACACCTTTGCTCAAGCTACACCGCCCAGGAAATGTACTCATGTAGCCAACTCTCAGAATCCCTATATAAATACTTAACACAAACCCACCTCCTCCATTCAGCTTTTCTTGATTGTTCTAACAGTAAATAAATTCCCCTTTCTGTCATATTATATTGGTTTACTATAGGCTGAGACTTTGTTCTGTGGTTGTTGCTATTCTTTTTCTTTTTTTTACCATCACCATTTATCCTCCCTATACCCATCCTTCACCTGAGATTCTGTTTTCAAGATCTTTGTGTTTATATTGTTAATGCTTTGCACCTTGTCAGGGCAATAATAAATACTAAGACCAGTGAATAAAAAAGTGTGGAGAAAAAAAAATCTGTTGGCAATTATCAAAGTTCTTCTCTCTCTCTCTCTCTCTCTCTCTCTCTCTCTCTCTCTCTCTCTCTCTCTCTCTCTCTCTCTCTCCCTCTTCCTCTCTCTTCCTCTTCCTCTTCCTCTCACAATTCTCTTACTTCTACCCTTGACAATGATCATATAAAATGTTTACCAGTTGGTTCAGAGGGAGTTTCATTAGAGTAGACCATAAAAATGTTGCTCCTTGCCCTAACTGGTTTGGTTTGGCTCAGTGGATAGAGCGCGGGCCTGCAGACTAAAGGGTCCCAGGTTCAATTCCAGTCAAGGGCAGGTACTTTGGTTGCGGGCACATCCCCGGAGGTGTGCAGGAGGCAGCTGATTGATGTTGCTCTCTCATCGATGTTTCTAACTCTCTATTCCTCTCCCTTCCTCTCTATAAAAAAATCAATAAAATATATTAAAAAAAGATGTTGCTCCTTAAAACTTTTTTGTGGAAATACCAATGGAGATTTTACAATCTTATAAATATAAATAGTGCACATATTTCTTCTCCAAAGATTGGTTATTACATTGCCCAGTCTTCCCAGCTACCTAACACAGATGCATTGGGTATTTTAAAATAATAGATCCAAATTCTAAAATAATAATGTCTTTTTTTAATCAAGGCACTCCTGATGCTCCTCTGAGTTTGACTACACTTCACACAGATTTCTCTCTGACTACAGTAAGCCCTGACTTCCCTTTTCTGAGAGCATTTATATTAGAAAAGCTATCATTACAAATTCTTTCTCTGCCACTTTTAAAATGTATATAAATCTCCTTAAAAACCTCTTGCCAGTTTTATGACCTAGGGAATGTCTTTCTCAATGACCTGGGAGTCATCCTTTTGAAATGTAATTATCAAGAAGGATAGCTTCCCCATCTGCAAGTCTTTGTGGGTAGACAGAAACCTTCTTAGGTGAACAGCCTGTTCCAAATTGGAAAACTGCCTCCTGTCATGAAGAAACAAACATTTACTTTCCCATTGAGTAAGGTCAATTAGCAAACACAAGTGGCTTATGATCACCGTGTCAGCTCCTAAAAACTCTCTAGCTCTGTGTTTCAGGCGAGTTAAATTCAGTTTCTCTCCCATACTGCAAGTCTTGAATAAAATTTTCCTGTTAAACCATGGGTAAGATTTTTTTTACTGTGACAGTAAACATTTACAGATAATACACAACTACTTGAGATATGTCTTGAAGTGTAGCTCAGATGTAAAAGTGTAGCTGGGCAGTGTAAATATCATAGAATAAATTTTGCATGCATTTTATTAGTTAGCAGTAACTAGTTATGGCATGTCGCAATGCTTTATCGAGGATGATCGTTGAGAATTTTTATTATCTATTTCAACAATGACTTAGAGCGCACCAACTAAGTGTCTTTTTACACTATTAATCTTGGTGTATTGCTGAAAAATTTAACATATTTTTAATCAAGCACAATGAATTGCAAATGGATCCAAAGGGATATCTCAACTGACCACTTCTCTAAATTACCCTCCTCATTACTAGTGGAATGTTTTTCTTTATTTCTTACCTATATCCATCTTAATTATAATTCAGTATTTATCAGTATAAATTAATACTATGTAACTTCCTAAGCCAGGTTTTGAGTTAATTTCTTTTAGCATAAAGTATAGTCAGTTAGCAATTCACAAAATACAGAATTCAAAAATCTTTTAACTCAGTGAGGATGGATCAAGTGAACAAATAATAATTTTGCCAATTCTCCAGTTGTCAGAGACTAATCACTTGCTCTTCTGTATACGTAATTATGTACTGAGAAAATATCAATGCCCAAGAGCAATGCTCTTTGTCTCATGCCAATGCATCATATGAAATGTTCTCAAAAGATTCTCCATGACTGCATTATTTTAGGATTGTTTGGAAGTTCAGTCCTTTTAGTAGGAAGGATTGAAAGATGCATCTAGTTTCCAGTGCTTAATTAACCAATGAAAGAGGAGGTGTTCTTATTCAGAATATTTCTCCTGGTCTTGCTAGTTTCAAAGATGTCTCTAGCCTTCTTTAGCAACATACTTATTCTAATAAAATGAGAGACATGAAAGACACAATTGCCCCCTACCCAATTCTAAAAGGAATGAATATATCATCCTTTGTAACAGATGGATTGTGTTAAAAAATAATTCAATATAGGGCTTAAAAAAGAGATAATAGGTACCATTCATTTTGAAAATTTCTTTTTGGAGAATAACCAAATGATAAATATCCTACTCACTGTGACTAGCCAGCCATTATTATTAGGAATCCTATTATTTCTAAATATGCTGAAAGTCTGATGATATGTGCCAGAGAGTAAAAGCACCCTTTCCCCCCCATTTGTAGCAAGTATTAACTTGTACATTCCCTACTTAAATTAGACTTGAGATTTTCTTTGGGTCTCCTGAAGGATATGAAATTGACCTGAAGCTTTCCTATTGTTATACCACTAGAATTAATTAGGTGGCAGTACTTAAGATTGATTTGAGACAAGAAGACCAGTTGGGAGATTGTATTATCAACATTCAAAGTAGAGAATGTGACAGTGGGAGAAATAAAATATGAAACTCAATTTTAGAGATTTTACAAAGGAAGTATGAGTAGGTCATTTAGGTTGAATTTGTAGATCCTAGCAATGTACAGTAAGCTTCTAATTGGAGAGCTTGTCTGCCTCACATGTTAAAACCCTAAAGGTCAATGTGACTATATTTGGAGATAGAGCTTTTAAAATGTACTTAAGAGTAATGAGGTCATAAGGGTGGGGCCCTAATGCTGTAAGATTGTTGGCCTTTTAAGAAAAGGGAGAGAGGACCTCTTTCTTTCATCTTGTTCATGCACCTTGGAAAGGCCACATGAAGACAATGAAAAGACAGCTATGTACAAGCCAGGAAGAGTGCTCGCACTAGAAACCAAACCAGCCAACACCATGATCTTGAACTTTCCAGCCTCGAGAACCACGAGAAAATACATTTCTGCCATTTAAGCCATTCAATCTGTGGTATTTTGTTATAGCAGACAGAGCAGACTAGTACAATGTGGAATCACAAATGCTCACTGATATTTTGTTATACTCATCATTATAGAAAGGCTGAGTTATTTCTAAACTGACATGTTTTGCCTCATGTGACGGTATTTGTTTCCATAGTATTACCCAGTTTTAGTAGATGTAACTTTAAAGTGACTTCAGGTTTTTCTAACTGGGTTCCATGGATCAAGTCCAGAGTTCTGAAACACTCAAATTGCATGCAAACTGTTCTGTGCAGTTTCCTGGGGGGAGATTTTGTGTTTTTATTCATATTAACAAAGAAATGTGGTAAAAAAAAAATGAACACAAGGTGGTATAGACACTGTGTGGAGCTATCACGGAGGTTCTATTAAATCATGGTTGAGGCATTCACAGTTGAAAATAAGTGATTCAGTGAGAATATTATCTAATATTGGATATTTTCAATGAACAGTTGATGGTAACTAAGCTTGTCAATGAAGACCTTTCACTTGACCTTTTTAATGAAATTACTACCTAGTCTCCTTTTCTAATATTCTTCTTTAGAGTATTTACCATTATCTAGCAGGTAATATAATTCACTTATACATTTTGTTTATATTTTTCTTTGCTCACTAAAATTTATGCACCATTATGGCACAGTTTTGAATCCAGTGTGTCTACTGTTTCTACACTGCCTAGTATAGTCTTGTTCCTACAATAAATCTTTCACAAGCATTTACATAGTAAATAAATGAAATAGTGTAAATACTTAAACATGGTAATGTGCATTGCTCACATCCATATAGATCTACTAGAGACTTGGTGCATGGATTCGTGCACTGGTGGGGTCCCTCGGCCTGGCCTGTGGGGATTGGGCTGAAAACAGGCTCTCCAACATCCCTCCAGGGGTGACGGATTGTGAGAGGGCAATTCTCGGGTGACACACCCTAGAATCAGGCTCCCTCCTCTCTGGTTTCGGGTGCATCACCTGAGAACTGCAGCTGCCAAGTCCCCGCAGCTTGGCAGCTTCTGCATTGAGTGTCTCCCCCTTGTTGGTCAGTGCACATCATAGCTACCAGTCGGCCAGTCACTTAGGCTTTTATAAAGATACCTTAACTATTTGCATAATATTCCATTTTCTTTCTAAAAATGTATTTTCTTTGCTGACTTACCTGAATAATTCTATACTAAAGCCTACTTCAATAAATTATATATTGTCTAATACATAAGTAGACTTTAGCAGAGGTGACTGGCCTGCATTAGAATGTAATTCAAAACTAGAATTCATCAGAATTTAAACTTGGTTCTACTTGTCTTAAACAGAGTTAAAGCCATATGCCTGTCTTATATTTATATTTCATTCTTCCATTTCATCACAAAACGATGAGGATAAGTGATGCCAAAATGAGAACATTTTATTAACTGCATGTCTCAGGAAGAAATAAAAGCCAATGTAACTTGGTTATTTGCAATAAGAAGGCTATATATGGGGAAGTTAAATAAAAAGTTTGGATAATTTCCCAAACACATCTTTTTAGCTTTGTTAGGTTTCCCCTGGTATCTGCATTTGAGTATCATTGTTTCTGCTGTCCTAGGAATTCATACCACTTGAATCAAGATATCATATTTTCTTAGTTGGTGCAGGCTGTTATATCAAAGTATTGCAGATTTGGTGGCTTATACACAACAAAAATGTATTTCTCACAGTTTTGGTAAGAGTTCTCTTGAGGTTGCAGATTGCCAACTTCTAATGAGAAGTTGCTTCTTCACAAGGTGGAGAGCAGACACAAGAAGCAAGCTCTCCTGTGACTCTCTTGTGGGCACTCACCTCATTCACAGGGGCCCCACCCTTAATACCTCATCTAGTCATAATTACCTCCCAAAGGCCCCATCTCATAGTACCATCACTTTGAAGGTAGGTTTTCAACATATGAATTTTGGTGGAACATAAACATTCCGTCCATAACACACATTCTCTAACTACTTGGATTTTCCTTCCCATATAGAGCTTCACTCTCTCTACCCACTTATTGGAAGAGAAGTGTTCTTTTTTGTTTCTTGAAAATGTTCTTAGATTGAGAATAAAAAACACCTGTTAACTTCTGCCAAATATTTACACAAATTTTATAGAAATATCAAGATGATTTATAGCAAAATTCTGGAGATAGATTACAATCTAGATAATATTCTCATCGTCAGAGAAGAGAAATAATGAATGACCTTCTTGGAAGTTTTGACATTTTCTTTAGCCTATGGCTTGAATGAGTATACAGTGAAGGAGTAAATTATGACAACTGCATAGAATATTATAAGAGAAAAATAACCTAAAAGTTGAAATTGAGGTAAATGTGTAGGTATATGGGTTTATGTATAATGGAGACACAAAGAGTGACTATGACAGGTTTATTAAATCAAGATCATCAAAGATTATAGATGTACCTCAAAAGAGATTCATGTACTTTGCAGTAGAGTGAGCTTTGAATAATGTGATCTTTGACCATTGAAGTTTGCTGATGAAGACCTCTAGGAAGGAAAGGAGAGAAAGCTAACTACAGCATCTTCTGTCTATGGAACAAAAACCAATTAGCTGTTGTGATTCAGCATGTGCCCAGAAAGGAATGAATAACACAACCTTTATCTAGGAGACTGGGTAGAATGGACATAGCCAGTTTTACTATTGTTAACCCAAAATTTTCAATTATTGATAAATCTGTATATGCATTTGTTCATCTTCATTTGACTTTTCATTTATTAAAATGCACATCACATCACACATAGGCTGTTGTATGTCTGAAACATAAATATTACTATAGTTCATCCTCCTTGTGCTCAAGTACAAACATGGACACAATTCCTGCAACTCCTCTCCTTGAATCTGGGCTGATCTTGTGACTTGCTTAATAAATGCAGTAGAAACAATGTTAGTTAGGCAAGCTCTGACCCCAAGGCCCAAGAGGTTTTATATAGTTCCACTCTCACGCATGTAATTCTGTTTTAAGATAGAGGATGAGGCACATGTGAAGCACAGATAAGCTGTCCTAACTGAGACATCTTAGATCAGCCAGTCCCTAGCCTATCTGGCATCAGATCATCAACATATGAACTAGTTGAACAACCAGCCCAGTGCAAATTGTAGACACAGAACCATGAGATGAATAATTGTGTCTATGTGACTAAGTTTTGAGGACTTTCTTTGCAGTACAGTAAACACTAATTGATACATGAAATAGGCCTGGAACTTAAAAATGGTGGGGACAGACAAATTTCTTTTAATCCAATTTAAATAGAATATCTATTTTTGCTTAGGGCCAAACAGTTAACTTTAAAATTATAAACAAAAAATAGGTCATGATAACTACCTGAGGCTATTAAATGCCATATATGATTAGGTTTAAATGTAAAATGTTTCTCTTTTTTTTGCTTTTTATTTTTGTTAGACGCTGAGTTTCTTGGTTTAATTATCATCTGAATTAATGTGCAAGTTATTCCCAAGTCAAGCTGGAATGTTAGGATATACCTAATAACAAAAAATCCTCCTCTTCTTCCAACACTACTCTTACTATCTCTCTAATATTTCTGTTCCTTATTCTCTGGAACAAATTGAATTGGACCACGACAAAACTATACCCGGCTTTTCATTTTGGCTTTCCTCCATTGATGAATAGAGGGTTATGAAGTCAGAAATATAAGGCCATTTCCTTCTAAGATTTCATTAAAGATATAAGATATTAGAGAGATTGAAGGCTATTTTGTTCACTTATCACATCATCTAATTCTAACCATCAGAAATGAAAGACAATAAAATAATGCAGAAGAACTCAGGCCTTATCAACCATGGAATCATTTCAAATTTTCGTGATTGTTCTTTGAGCCCAGATGATTATTGCTAACCTTGGTCAAACTGGGCAGATTAAAAGATTCTTCAGCATACTCAAGAAACTGTTTCAACAGGTTAATCTATCATTATAAAAGCGTAATATGCAAATTGACCAAACAACCAAACAGTAGAATGACCATCAGGATAACCATGCTATGACACCCACTGGCATCAGGCCGGCCAAGGCAGGTGTGATGCGATTGGTCAGGGGCCCGGCCATCGCCCCATGATCACCCTGCAGAGGGAGGCCCAGGCCACCAGCTGCAGGGCAATCGATCAATCGGGGGCTCCACAATAATCACCCCAAAGAGGGAGGCCCAGGCCACTGACCTGCAGGCCATGGCAGGTGGGTGGGGCCTCCCTCTGTGGGGGCAATCCAGACTGTGAGAGGGCACAGGCCAGGTTGAGAACCACCCCCTCCAGTGCATGAATTTTGTGCACTGGGCCTCTAGTAAGCTAATGGAAGAGTAGGAAGCTCAGAATTAAGAAATGGTGAAGACCACATATTGATTTCTTTATATTTTATACTGTTAAAAATTAAAAACAAGATTAACTGTGGGCAGAGAGAAGATGCCTCATCTGTCATTTGAATGTGAAAAGAAGTTACTGGAAATACAGAAGTCATTCTTTTCAGCATAGTGACTAATGGCAGTACCAAACCATCTAAATTCCTGGTGTCATAGTGGTAGCTTTAATGTCCTGTTCAAGTTGGCAAAGAATGTAGATGCTTTTTATGTTTCTCCCTCCTAAGGTACCATAGAAATAAAAGCTAGAAGAACAAAAAGTGTGCAGTAAAATCCTTAACTGGGAAAAGAAAAAAGTATGCTTTTTATTTTTACAGTATGTCAGCAATTCTAAATTATGCCAGTGATAAGATATCCCTCCAACTAGAGGACCATGAGCACCACCCCTCCCCACCTAGGTAAACGACAATAATCCCAAAATGATGAGACTACTGAACTTCGGGAAGTGTTTTATACCCACTAACCTATAACAGTTAGGCAAAATCGTACTGCTTTATACCCTTCTACGGTCCATCTTAGGGACAACTATGGGAACTTCCTTCCTGGACTTATGTAAATGTCAACAGTACAAACTGAACTGAGAATTGTGCTTCCTATATACTATATCCATACCTTTTGCTTACATAAATATGGATATAATTTTTTAAAACACCTGTATTTAAAAGCTTTGTATTTACTCTGTATATGAAGGAAATAAATTATTTTATTATCTTCCTCTATGTACCATCTTTGTTCATGGTAAATATTTATCAATCCAGGAAAATTCAGGATTAGGCAACACACAGTATTTATCTCAGCACTGGAACGTGCCCAGTGTATGTACATTATAATCTATACTAATAAAAGGGTAATATGCTAATTAAACAGGGAGACCTTCCGGACATCCTTCTGGACAAAGCCATGGTGGCAGGGCTGAGGCAGAGGTGGTTGGGGGCAATCAGACCAGGAGGGGAAAGCAGTTGGGGGTGATCAGGCTGGTGAGGGGGGACAGTTGGGGGGTGAACAGGCCAGCATGTAGAGTGGTTAGGGGCAATCAGGCAGGTAGGCAGGTGAGCAGTTAGGAGCCAGCAGTCAGGATTGTGAGATCAGGCCTAAACCGGCAGGTGGACATCCCCTGAAGGATCCCAGATTGGAGAAGGTGCAGGCTGGGCTGAGGGACAACACACCCCCCCATGCACGAATTTTGTGTACCGGGCCACTAGTTTAATCATAAACTAGTTCCTAAGTGTCCACTTTGCAACAAGTACCATGTGAGGCACTGAGCATGCACAGATGAATAAGGCATAGGTCTTAACTTTAAGGTACTTGTCAAAAAAGAAAAGTAAAGTGAAGGTTATACGCTCTGATAGATAGTGATGTACTAGTATTTAGCTACTTATCTGAATATCTTTTTATCTCCACAGTGTTATGAAAACAGGAAATACATTATGCTTGGGGTTGTTTGGGGAAACTTCAAGTGAAACGAAAAGTCTAAAATTAGCTTGTACCATTAAGCTTAGCAAAGCTTTAGAACTTGACAAATGTAGAGCTAATGATTGATAAGATCACAGGTAGAGTTGCAGCACAGGAAAAAAGGAGGAACCACGAACACGCCTGGCAGAGGAGGCAACATACAAAATGTTGCATTTTTGTTTAAGTAATATGAGTAGTTAATTATCGCTGCCATAACAATGACAAATTTCAGATGAGGTGCTTTACACGCTCTCCTTTTTTTCCCTTTTCTGAATCAAATTTCCAAGTAATAAAGAATGCAAAGACAGGTTGACAAGAGTATATAAGAAAATGAGGCAACTGAATAAAACATGGACAATTCCACTTACAAATGTAATAAAACTTCTATCCGAAACTAGAGTAAAAATTCTTACTTTGGACAGTAGAAAGCCATCAGTTCAAAACAGAGCAAGTGGGTCATCTGGCTGCCCTGTGATGTCTTACTTGTTATCGTGGGTTACAAGTTGACTCTCTCTGGATTTATTACTAATGGCCAGTTGCTGCTGAGCATGAAAATGTCAATGGTAGAAATGTCACCACAAAATTTGAAAGAATCTTGCTGAATCCTTTTCCTTTCTGAAATGTGGACATTAGAATCAGAGGATTTCCCTTCAGTGCGATGTGGACATTTTCTGTTTTCTTTTGAAATAAATTGATACTCCCTTTGGTTCTATGGACACAAGTACCGACCGACACAGTATTCTAGCTGTGCATACAGGCTTCTGATACCCATTTAGGGATAACTGCTGTAGAGGTCATCTAAGAGGTGTAAGAAATATGAAAATACGTTTCCCCTAAGTGTTCCAAGGTCAAAGTTTTACTGCCAAGTTTTCAATGCTGGGTTATATAGCGAAGATCTCAGAATAGCCAGCATAACACGGTATAGCAGATAGACTCCTCGTGTGGTTAGCCTGCCAGTACTTTGGGGAATCTATAGTCAAATATATTTGTTATCTTGTTCTTGAATGCCCATGGCCAAATTCAGGCCCATTGCTCTTATTTAAGATTTGGGTGATCCTGTGTCAATCTGCAATACCTAGAATATGGTCTAATGCATAAAGGAAGAAAGCAAAAAAGGAGAAAATAAAATAAAAAAGTGGTGGCAGAGAGGGGACAGGGATACTAAGCAAAGAAAAAGTGACCACCTACTATGTTCCAGATGCTATACTAATGAAGCCTAGTAATAACCTGGCTATTATCTAACAGGAAAGGAGTGAAAGACCAAATAATATAGTCATACCATTTGCACAGCTTTGCCAGAAAACAAAACAAAAAAGCTGCATTTAACATTCTCTAAGTCTATTGCCTGCTGATTGATGGGGAAAGGGACTAGACAAAGACAGTTTAGAAGCATACCCAGTAAGGTCTGAGTGATGTGGGAAAATGCTTGCCAGTCAACCACACCTGGAAATAGATAATTGGCCAGAACGGGCTGGGCCACTGCAAATGTGGAAAATCTAAATAGTATATATACCTCTAGACAAAGGGGCCACTCTCTCTTGGCACTAGGGCCCTGGCTCCTGTGGCTCCTGTCGCAGAGGCACACCCCTCTCTGCCCACATGGTGCACGGCCATGTTGGACTCTGCACGTGGCCTAATAGGCTTTAATCTGCCTGAATGCTGAACCACACTCAAGTGACAATGTGGAGAGAAGCTCTGGGCACTGGCCTTGTTTTGGACTCTGCTGAACTCCCAGCTGCCCCTCTTTCGGGACTAGCTTGGGGGAAGTGGGACATTGGAACCAGATAAATATAATAACTCCACACCAATAAAATCTTCCACATGCCATCCTCCCGTGGGGGCTTCTGAAAATGCTTTCTTCCGCAGCACCCCAAGAACCACCACCCTCACTCCCGTGAGTGATCGGAGAGTTTAATTCTCCAGCAACATTGAGACCTGTACCTATGCAAGTTTTGGAGATGCTCCCAGAAATAACTTCAGGGTGGAGGGGGTCAATGGGAAAACAAAAAGGGGACATGTGAATTACTTTCAATAATAAATATAAATTTTAAAAAATGAACTTCCCATTATATTGGCTCATATTTTACTCCATGCAATAGTCCAGACATGTGGCAAATGGTAGCGAGGCTTTCTCAGCAGCCAGTCTTCTTTTCATGTAAGGATGAAGATAATTCAGCTTCCCCCACATGGCTTTCAGGGGAGTCTCCAGGTCTTGCCTGACTAGGAAAATCCTAAAAGAGTAGAAAGGGGGCTGAGGCCACCCTCTAACCTATCAAATCTATAGTTCGGATGATAACATCTGTTCTAGAAGAAGCTTTGCACAGAATGTGGGTAATTCCAGTGTCAGGGTAGTGTCTAGCACATTGTCAACACTCGGGACATGTGAAATAATAAAAGTGTGTTGCTTCAATATGCTTGTTATTAAAAAGGGACTAAAATATCCTCCTTCCTTTAAATTAGTTTCCAAGTTTCAATTTTGTCAGTGATGCTGTTAATAACAGACTTTACATCTGTGATGTACAAAAGCTTTGCTACTGTTGATTTAAGGACCTTCATAATTTATGTATGGATTCACTGATATTCTAAATATCTGAGAAATGGTCCTTGTTTTAAAACTCTAAATCCTCTAACTAGATACCTCACCCTTATCCTGAAGAATATAATACCTTGAAAAGTGCATTTTATGTGTTAGGTACACAAAAAAAGTATCGGCTAATTTGTAATTTTATGTAGCAGCATCATGTATTTACAGGGAACATATGCTATGGTTGAAAAGATACACACAGACACACATGCATTCATATACACTGCTTATGTTTTATGCAATTTCATTTAGAATGCTTACAGGAGAAATCATTGGTTAACACTAATGCTATTTGGCTTCTTGGAATCTTACATTAAGAGAATAGTGATGATGAGAATTCAGTGAAAACTATTTGGTGTTTTATAAAGGCAGATTAATTAGCTAAACCTTCTCTTCTAATTAGCTAAACATATATATATATGTGTGTGTGTGTGTGTGTGTGTGTGTGTGTGTGTGTGTGTGTGGAAATTTTCAGTAATGCCAACAGATAGCAAAATCTAATATACGTTTTAGGTGATGAAAATGTAAGAAATTATCATAGAGATTTAATCTCGACTTACTAGCTTACTGTTTTACATTTATCATGAAAGAAAAAAAGCAAGCATTTTTAGCACCCATATACACAAAATTATCTTTTTTTTTAAATTCTCAGATGATTTGTTTCCTTCTCTCCCTTAAAGAAGATTATTACATGTAACTGAGGAATAAATCAGTAGATACAATACAAACATACCTATGTACTTGATAACTGTAATTTCACAACACATAATAGCCCAGTCATTCGTAGCGCTGATCAACACGAAGACAAGAAAATAAAGCTATATTCTTGCTACTTCCACATTAACTAATTATTTAATAAAAATATATTACTTTGTCCTACAACTGAGACTAGAAATATCAAGCAGGTGCCATGCTCACCAGTCCTATCTAAGAAAATCACTGAAATTACTGCCACATATTAATTAGTCACAAAGTCTTAAGTCATTGTATTTCTCCAATGCTAATAAAGTTTATGGCAAAAGAGATTACAACAAGAATCACAAACCCAATTTAGTCCAACTCACAGCTGGGAGTATTTGATGCTTTCAATACCTATGCTGAAAAATGAGTTATATCATAACATTTTAAGCTCCTTAATGAAAACATGTTATCAAGGACAGTGATAAGGAGTTATAGTTGTAAGAAGCAGTACCATACTGTGAATTAGCTTCTGAGAACAGCTGGGAAAGAGGGATAGGAAATTTCTGAACTGCTCAGTCAATAGTCCCTTTAGATTGGTTATAATAATGATGGGAGGTTGAATAAAATAATGTCGGGCATGGGATCAGTAGACAGTTGTTCATTGTACAGTGTATTTAATGTTCGTGGCTCTCCCCCACTAAATGCCAATGACAGCTCTCTCCCTGAGTCATCTTTTTCCCACCTCCCCCTCCCACAGGCATGTTTGAGGGGAATGGTGCTGCCTTCCTGTGGTGAACACCTCATTCAATAGAGAATTCAGCTCCTTATATGCCACACAATTGAAGCTTTGATTTAGAAACATCAATTCAGAGCTATTTCTTCAAGGGCAGAGAAAACAGCTTTAAAGGTAAAAAATGCTTTAATTTATACTTTGTACCTGAGGAATGCTTTTTGCACAAAACCATTATTACTATAATGGTTACATGTGTCAGACACTTCTTTATATGTTAGAATGAACTGTATACAATTTCCTTTTTTTTTTTGGTAATAAAGAGTTGTTAAGTAGCAGTAATTTTATATAGTTCACATAGCACATTGACTCACTTAATCATCACAATAGTTGATGAAGCCCTAATTTCCATTTTATAGGGAGAAAACAAAGATATTGAGAGGCTATGTAATTTGCCTAGGATCCTGCAGACAGCATGTGGGAAAAGTAAGGCTGAGATTTAGGTTGGCCTTCTGGCTACTGGAATCAATGCTCCTGACCATCATACTCACTGCCCCCATGACAGTGTTGCCTCTTTAGACTTCAGCTTCCTGAACATAGGCGAAGAAAGGTCTTTCCCTTCAGAGGACCCAGGTTTGAAATGGCAGGATCTCTAGAGGTCGCTGTAATGACTTCATCAGATCAGGGAAAGGAATGGAGCTAGACCTTCTAGTGAGGCAGATAGGAGGTCAGCTCTGAAGGATGAACCAGGACAGTGGTTGGCAAACTGTGGCTTGCGAGCCATATGTGGCTCGCAAGCCGCAGTTTGCCGCTCTGTTGACTAATGAGTTTGCCGACCACTGGACCAGGAGGATCACCCAAGGAAGCGGCCCTTCCTCCTCACCACCCAAATGTGCTAAAAAAGGGAATGCCATGACCAAATTTGCATTTTTTGAAAGAGCAATTTGATGTCTGGGTGGAGATCACATGGAACTAGTTACTATGAGAAGACAAGAAGTGGCAAGGTTCTAAATAGGCCATATTTAAGGGCAGAGGATCAGATCACCTCCAAGTACTCTGAAAAGAACCTGGCTGCATAGCCTTGGGTAGGTTCTTTCATTCTCCAGTTTTCTCATGTGTAGAATAAGAATACCAAGCTATACTTCATCTTTTCCCCACACACATACATACCCTGAAATTAGATTATAAGTCTGATATAATTATCCATTATATAATTAGTGTCTTGTGTCCATAGGACCACCCAGGACGTTGAATTTGCAATTCATTCCTCCATTCTGGCCTCTAGCGGTCATGCTCCTATACAGCCTTTGGGCCAGATCCCATTTCCCTGTACATGGCTGGGCCCCTGGGGTGAAGTTCCTTCTCATTGTGACTGGGTGTGGGTTGGGGGGAGGCACTCACAAGGATTGGGGTTTGCCTGATAGGTAGCATGAGCAGAATCTTTTCATAAAAGTAGGTAACTCAGGTATCCACGTGTTTCACATTCCAGGACTCCTCTGCTGGCCCAAAGAACTCCCCCTGAGAGATGGGCTGCCTCTGAGAAGAGCGGTCTCAGTGGCACCACCTAGGCCTGACTCCCACATTCGCTGAGTTGCTCCTGGTGCTCAGTGCATCCCAGCCCACCCCCAGCCTGCTTCTCCAACAGGACCCACCCTTACTGCTACCATACACCTGAAGCCACATAGCACACCACGGACTCCGAACTGTGCCCTGTTTGCCTTCCTGGGGAAACCCACACTCCAATCACTCAGACCAGGCTCTAGCACTAGGCTGAGACTGTCCTTCCTTAAAAACAAAACAAAACGAAACAAAACAAAACAAATCAATCTTGTTGCCACTTTTGTGTTTTCCCCTCCTGCTTTCTAGTTCCCTAATATAGCAGTTAGTGGCCACCCTTATGATCCAAACCGGGTACAATCCTGCTGGATCAGAGAATTAAGTCTGAATTTAAATATGCCAATGTTCTTTTATAATCGATGCCTATGTCACTAACAATTTGTGCATGTCTATTCAAAAAGAATTCTCGCCAAAACCGGTTTGGCTCAGTGGATAGAGCGTCAGCCTGCGGGCTGAAAGGTCCCAGGTTTGATTCCAGTCAAGGGCATGTACCTGGGTTGCAGGCACATCCCCAGTGGGGGGCGTGCAGGAGGCAGCTGATCGATGTTTCTCTCTCATTGATGTTTCTAACTTTCTTTTTTTTTTTTAAATATATTTTATTGATTTTTTACAGAGAGGAAAGGAGAGAGATAGAGAGTTAGAAACATCGATCAGCTGCCTCCTGCACACCCCCTACTAGGGATGTGTCCGCAACCCAGGTACATGCCCTTGACTGGAATCGAACCTGGGACCTTTCAGTCCGTAGGCTGACGCTCTATCCACTGAACCAAACCGGTTTCGGCTCGATGTTTCTAACTTTCTATCTCTCTCCCTTCCTCTCTGTAAAAAATCAATAAAATATATTTTAAAAAAAAAGAATTCTCATTTCATGACCATCCCCCCACACAAGCCCCTTCTCCTCTCTGCTTTTAGCCTACTGCTCTTGACATCCCCAGTATCCTCTTTGTTTTGACTTGTATTGTCCATCTTCTCCAACAGAAGGTAAGCTTTGTGCAGCAAAGTACTTTTGTTCAACACTGTATTTCCAGTGAATAGAACATTAACTTGTACATAGTTAGTTCTCAGCAAACACGTTTTAAGAGAATGGATAAATGGATGGGTGGATGGATATGTTTGTATAGAACCATCCTTGTCCAAAGATGTCTCAAAACCAAGGTGTTAATCCACCAACAGTGAATACATCTAGTGAAACCTCTAGACCTCAAGGAAAATATACTTAGCAGGAGAATTTTCTTAAAATAAACTCTCTAAAATGTATATATTTTGGTCCTTTTGCTTATCAGCAATGAGGGGAAAATACCTTCTTGCTTATCTACATGTAAAATGACAATGAATTATACTTTTCTTACCCAGCACCATTAATTTCAGGATCATGACTTTCTATATATTTTAAAAACTATTCCCAAGTGTTTTTCTTCCAATATGCACTAAAATCTACTGTAAAAATGTACATTAATGTAAGTGAATTCAGCAGAATGATTGGACTTGGCAAAATAAAATTAATTATTCATGTCATCAGTACTTTCAAATGCAGAATGGTTATGAGAACATACATAATTATAACGAATGCAATTATTTTTTAATAATGAAGCCACTGTTAAGGCTCATTAATATTTTTAATAAAAAATAAAATATTTATTCTTTGAAGTTACAAAATGTATTTTGTTAATTTTAAATATTTTTGTGGAAATATTTGTGCACTCTACATTTTTTAAGCAAATAGTATTGATTTTTCATGAGTATATTGAAATCTGCCATGAAGCAATAGTGGTGCCCAATATATACAAACTAGAGGCCTGGTGCACAAAATTCATGCATGGAGGGGGGTGTCCCTCAGCCAAGCCTGCACCCTCTCCAATCTGGGACCCCTCAAAAGATGTCCTACTGCGATCAGGCTTAAATGGGCAGTCGGACATCCCTCTCACAATCCAGGACTGCTGGTTCCCAACTGCTCGCCTGCCTGCCTTTCTGATTACCCCTAACCATTTCTGCCTGCCAGGCTGTTCACCCCCTAACCACTCCCCTGCCAGCCTGATTGATGCCTAACTGCTCCCCTGCCAGCCTGTTTGCCCCTAACTGCCCTCCCCTGCATGCCTGGTCACCCCCAACTGCTCTCCCCTGCAGGCCTGGTCCCCCCCAACTGCTCTCCCCTGCAGGCTTGGGTTCCCCCCAACTGCCTTTCCCTATAGGCCCGATCGCCCCCAACTTCCCTCCTCTGCCAGCCTGGTCATCCCTAACTTCCCTCCCCTGCAGGCTTGATAAACCCCAACTGCCCTCCCTTGCAGGCCTGGTCCCTCCCAACTGCCCCCCCAACTGCCCTTCCCTGAAGGCCCGGTTGCCCCCAACTTCCCTCTTCTGCCGGCCTGGTCATCCCTAACTGCCCTCCCCTGCAGGCTTGATTGCCCCCAATTGCCCTCCCTTGCAGGCCTGTCCCTCCCACTTGCCCTCCCCTGCTGGCCATCTTGTGTCCACATGGGGGCAGCCATCTTGTGTGTTGGAGCGATGGTCAATTTGCATAATACTCTTTTATTAGATAGGATAGAGGCCTGGTGCACAGGTGGGAGCCAGCTGGTTTGCCCTGAAGGGTCCAGATCAGGGTGGGGGTTCTCTTGGGGGTGGCCTGGGCCAGGGGCCTATGGTGATTTGCAGGCCAGCCACACCCCCCGGCAACTCAAGCAGAGGCCCTGGTATCTGGGATTTATTTATCTTCTATAATTGAAACTTTGTACCCTTGAGCAGAGCCAAGCCTCCTGCTTGCCCCAGTGGCCACAGCCATTTTTGTTGGGATTTATTTATCTTCTATAATTGAAACTTTGTAGCCTTGAGTGGAGGCCTGGGCCAGCCAGGGTGTGTGCAGAAAGCTTGGGTTCCTCCATTGTCAGGGAAACCCAAGCCTCCTGCTCGCTCAGTGGCCACAGCCATTTTTATTGGGATTTATTTATCTTCTATAATTGAAACTTTGTAGCCTTGAGTGGAGTCCATGGCCGGCCAGGCTATGTAGGAAGCGTGGCATCCTTCATTGCCAGGGAAACCCAAGCCTCCTGCTAGCTCCATGGCTGCAGCCATCTTAGTTAGGTTAATTTGCATACTTGCTCCTGATTGGCTGGTGGGCATGGCTTGTGGGTGTAGCTGAGTGATAGTTAATTTGCATATTACTATTTTATTAGGTAGTATACTCTTGCTTGAATACTAGTTGAGTTTCTTTGTGGGACAGTCCACAAGAATAAAATGCCATTGACTTCTATAGGACATTGCATATGTGAAATATACATTTCTCTGACAACCTAGCAATTCTTTTAAATACCCAACGTTTCCTTTTCTTGAGTAGATTTGCTAACTCTACTCCGGGCAGCAGGGGAGAAAGAAAGAAAAATTTAAAAGGCCTAACTGGAACCAGACTTGTTCCAATACATTTCACTCATATTTTCTGATACAGCTCCACTCCATAATTTAATTTCTTACTAACAGTTGCAAATATAGTCTCTCCAGTCAAGAACCAGACTCTTCCAAAGCCTTCTTCTCTCTCCTTTCTTAAGATTTTTGAAATGAGATGAAAAACCCTATTGAGTCCTGAAACGAGGTTAAGAGACCAGTCAGTTTCTGGATGGAATGTAAAGATAGGGCTTCACTATGTATTTTTCTTATGAAGTATGATTTTCTTGCAAAGATGGATTTATATCTGTTGTTCAAGAAGATTGCAATATAATTTCTAGACTAAAATGGGAGCTTTTGAGAGTAAAAAGGGGATATTATGAATAATAATTACACTGGGACATCAGGTACACGAGGTTATCAACCAAGAGGCATGGCCATGCTGTGTAAAAGTCAAGGATGAAATATGAGCTTCATTAAATAATCATCAGAAGACCTAAGTGCCTTATTGCTAGAGACAATGAAATTTTAGAGCTCAGTGTAATTCAAGAGATTCCTGGTTCAATCCCCTTGTAACGAGGTAGCAGGCCAAAGTACAGCGAGGTTAATTAAGCAACTTGTCCAAGTTACACAACAAGGTAGTGATTGTGCTAAAAGTAGAAGTCACGTTTTCTGATTCACTGTGCTCCTTCCATCACACTGCACTCCCTTGAAGCAACAGGCATTACAATGAATCCATATTCTCTACAGTAGGTATATAGCTTGTAAACTATACTTAAAGAAAAGCACCTAAAAGATCACAAAATGTGATACAAAGCCTCCACCAGAATAAATGTCACCATCTTGATTTTAAAAGAAATCACAGGGTTCCATTCTCCTTTCTTTACACACTGGCGACCAACAGGACTGAATATTGCCCTTTGCATGTTGGTTCACATTTACTTATTTATGTAAAGCTACATATATACCCATAAGACATTGCCAAATTATACAGAAGTGGAGGGATCATTTAACAACCAGAAATATTGCATGAAATTCCTGCCCCTATCCCCAGGAAGCTCTTAGCATCCTGAAAATCTTTATACTATCAAATATTTGCAAATCATCGCTTTCTGAGATTAGCGTTATAGGAAATTCCTGATTTTTTGAGATGAGCATGTCTTATGGAAACATTTATATGTTAAGTATTCTACGTAAAACAAATTTTATAAAGTTTATGTAATCCATATAAAAGGTATTAATATTGTTATACTCACATTTAAAAAGCCATTTAACCACAAGAGTTGGAAAATGTACTCTAGTTCATCATAGGAACCATGCCTTTCTAAGGTAAACATCGGTCTGAAAATTGTTCATTAATCAGGGAGGGAAAACTTTTCTTTTTTAAGATTTTTTACTTTTAAATGGTAATGTAAACAAGATCTTCTGAGATGACATTTTGATGAATACTATTTTATGTTCTGTGACTGTGAAAACCAAAAACACGTTTCTCCTCTACTGCTTGCTCTGCAGGATGGCCAAAAAAACCCTCATTTCATCTATTTGAAATGAATCCAATTTAATTCTGCTTGACCAAAAATCTGTTTCCATAGTTCTAACATGAAATCACCCCAAGGTATAGTGCCATTGCAGCTAAAGTGGTTCAGTGTTATCACTGAGGAAAATACACTTTGAGAAAGCAGTCCAGGGTGGTGTTTGAAAATAAACAGTTTTATCAACTGCAGTAAGGCAGTTGATAAAAGCGCATAAAGATGGTTTGTACTACAGACAGAGTTTAAAGGAAGCTGCTTCATCTGACCTGCAAAAATGGGTCAAAGGTTATAGTCCTGCAATTAGCATTATAAATCAATTAAACTTCCAAGATTTTGACAGTTCTAAGAAAGATAGATTGAAAATCTATATGTATTAGTTATCTTTATAATTTCAGAGTAATTTAAAAATCAATTGTAAGGTAAAGAAAATTCACAACAAATTATTCTGTTACTCAAAATTAAAAAATTCCCTTTCTTTCCTTTGAGTCCCCCCATATACAGGCATTACATGTAATCACATACAGATCATTATAAAAAAGACAATTTTAAAAACTATTAGTCCAACTTTAAGACATTGTTGCTATAATTGAATATCTGTAACATATTAATCCAAATTATATAATTGCTATATTTCGTCTGCTAAAAAAAACTAAAAATGTAGTATCTCTATCTTTTAGTGAAACTAGTAATCTTTTATTGAAGTCAATACCTCCTCAAATGAACCAAGTAATTACTAATTGATTAGATCATTTACCTCTGTAAAGCACTGCTGTCTTTAAACATGTTATAGCTTATAATAAAAATGGCTCTTTTAATTGGAAGTTAATGAGCAGTTAACTGTTTTCCTTTTATATTAATTAATATTATAAAATACATTAATTTTTATTTCTTCATTTGTAGGTGTTCAGCTTGCAAATAAAATAGCTATTTTACACACTTTCTGAAAACATAATTTCTTAATATGTAGCAGTTACTAATTGATAAAATACACAAAAACAAAGCTGATCATTTTTCTCCTTATTTTGGGATATATCTCATTTACCTAGGAACGTAGGCAACTGTAATTTCATTAATGATGAAACAAAACTACTAAGAAAAATATCCGGTTCTTTATAACTTTATTAATGGGAATGTTTCAACTCTGATTATCCTAGAATGCCCTCTTATGAATTACTAGAGGCCCAGTGCATGAAATCATGTGCAGGTAGGGTCCCTAGGCCTAGACTGTGATTGGAGCCACCTTCCGCCCACTCGCCAGTCCCCATTCCGGCCCCGCCGCTGCCCACCCCAGTTCCCCGTGGTTCCCTGTTTGCCATCCAGTGATCGGAGCCTGCGGGTTTGGGGGAGAAACCGAGAGGTGGTCAATGCGCCTCATAGCGACTTGTGGATCAGTTGTTCTGGTCGTTATGCCATTATGTCACCAGACTTTTATTATATAGGATTTTACTTGAATGAAATAGTCTATCAATTGTTCTATGCTTCATTTCTTCTATATATGATTCACCTTAACTTGCTTATCTATAACAGTAAAAGCATAACACGCTAATTAGACCAGATTCCTTCAGGACGAAGCTGGGGCTGTAAGGGAAGCCCGGGTTCCGGGTTCCAGAGGGAAGCTGGTGCCCGCAGCCAGAGGGAGGAAGGCCTACTCTTATACGAATTTCATGCATTCGACCTCTAGTTGTTAAATAAACATTAAACAAACAACCACAGAAACTAATCACCAGTGAGATGGAAAAGAATATCAAATGGAGCTGTTGAGCAAGAATAAATCTAAAGTCACATGTGTTTATCCAAGGCGCTAAGTGTTGTTATCAACAATCTTATAAACCCAAACAAGATAGGAAAAAAATCAACAAAACACACTCTAAGCCACATGCTTACTAAAATGTGTTATTCCATAAGGGCAGTATTTTTTGTTGTTGCTAACGTATCCTCAGTGTCAAACCAGTGTATTTCACTTGGAGAGTGATCAATAAATATATATAGATAAAGATCCTTTTAGACTGTCCATTTTACTTTACGGCCAAATGCAGAGAGAGAGAGAAAGAGAGAGAGAGAGAGAGAGAGAGAGAGAGAAGGGGGGGGAGAGAGGCGCACATATATCCATCACGACAGTTATGAATTTACAATTTTGATCATCTCTCTTAGGTCATTTTCTCTTCCTCTATTCTTTCCCTCCACCTTTTCCTTCAAAATAAAAATCAGAATCTATTTTCTTCTTTCTCTTGTAAAAATATATTAATTAGTAGATAGGATACTGATACACCAGAATTCGCTTTCTTTTATTCTCTAATTCTGACACTTGTCTATTTCAAACACATGAGATATAAACAATTTAAAAATAATTTTGATCATTCTCACGTCTTTAGAATATGGGTTTCTAGAGAAATAATGTATTTGGAAAAAAGCTTTATATGGCACCTACTGAAGACACTCTTAAAAACAAAAGGAAACAATCTATTTTTGACCAAGGAGAACACACAATCTAACAATTAACAACAGATTACTGGCAAAGGTAATAAATGTCAATCAGAATGTAATAGCATTTCAACAGCATTCTAATAGCTTTTCATAAAATGTAAGCTCTGTGCGATAGGTAGTTTACTTGTTTTCTTATTCTTCCATGATAAAATGCCAATACCTAAACCAATGCCTGATACATGTTAGGCAATCAAGAAGTATACCTTGATTGAATTTTAATATACTTCCCTGTTGTACAAATTCAACATTTAAAATATGTGTTTCAAAAATTGTAGGTGTAAAATTGAACACTAAACTCACTTAAGTGAGTCTAGATGAAGGCAGTTAGCCACATATCATACAAAATATATTAGTCCAAGCCAGTTTTTAAGTACCATATTTTGGGTCTTTTTCCTCAGATAACTAACAGTGTGCATTTCTTATAGACAGTAAGAGAGTATACCTATTGTTCACCATGAAAGCCATATACCTACCAACTCAAAACTTTACGACTTCCAAATACAATAGATCTTTTGCAGGCAATTTCTCTTATAAGATTTTCAAATTTGCATTCATTTTATTTTGATGAAATGCCAAGCTTGAACAAATAAGGCCTTTCACAACATTAAATTAACTTGTTCATTTAACTTAAAAAGTGAAAATCCTATGCAATTAGCAGATAACCCTCTCCGCTTGAGCTGGACTAAGGTTACTGAATCACGACTATCAGCAAGCAGTGAATAAACCAACACAAAGCAATTTATAAAAGGCCGAATCCCAAATCAACAGTGTGTACACATTTCATAGTTAAACTGAGCGCACTATATTAAACAAGAATCAAAGGAAACCATAATGCCTGAGATCAGAAACAACCACATTTTAGAAAAATGCCCACTTTCATCACCACAGGTCCAACGTGAAGGAATGAAATCCTCACTTACCTGGCTGACGGGCTCTTTCGTAGGGGGCTTTCCTCTTCTGGCTGTGCTCGTGGCCAGGGTTGTGGTGGTCTCCATAATGGACGTGGACATCTCTGACTGCATGGCAGTGGCTGTCGACTCAGTTGTCATAGAGGAAGGCACTTCACCAACCAGTCTCACATTTCCCACTATGGCGATGTTGGCATCATTTTCAGCTGCCATATTCAGAACTTTCAAGCCATTGTAGTAAAGCCCAGAGAGCTGGCCCTGGAAGGGCTGGCCCTGCTCTTTCCCGCCAATTATTATGGTTGCTTGGCTATTGAAGATTGTGAGCTGACGCCCTGTAAAAATAATATTACATACATGCAAAAATGTTGATTGTGAACTCTACATTCTACAAAGGATGATAAAACAGATCTTTCATGGGGTGGATAATGAGAGCAATAAACTATAAGAGAGGCATTTGACTCATAATTCATTGCTGATAAATGAGGTGTCCATGAAATGCATAATCATTGGCAAATACTTGTAAAATTCTCAACTTATTGTAAATGTAGTGCTTTTGCTAAAAGACCAATCAAAGATACGTATTGTAAATCAATTATTAATGGGCCCCTTTCCCTTTTACCTCAAGATCTTATGCTGTTGATCTCTTAAGTCTAAACTGATTAATTTAAAAATGTGATATAGCTAACATTTCAAGTATTTGTCCTTCTAAAATTACCACTGGTAGAAACTAATCCATAGCAGCTGATATCTAATTTTAAATTTCTGGTAAAAATTTCATAATTCACTTAATGGCCACAGGTATCTATATGCTATTCTTTAGAAATGTTTATTTTTTTAAGGCAATAGTCCATTGTTATTGAATTATTCTATTTGTTCGGTAATCACACTGAAAAGAAATGCATGGTTTACACTGAGCATGTCAGAGACAAAAAAATTCCAAAAATATTTTTCTGATTGGCTTTCAGCAAGTCTATTAAAACAAAATAGAATGAAAAAAAAATAGCTTCAGATGTATAAAGCAGCTTCAGGAATGATACACAAACCGATGGAGAAATTATGGCTCATTTCCATCAAACAGCAATCCTCAGCAACAGTACCAATATCATCAAATTGAGTATCCAGTTCTAGCAGTGTTCTCTGCTCATAAAAAGCATGCACACAACTTTAAGGTCAGTTTTAATTAGGGCTTGTTCCCAAATGCTCTTAGAAGGTTGCAAACGTTAAAGGGACTTCATTTTTGACCGGCAATCCATATTGCCCACTATTTAAGATGCCTAGAGTTTAAACCAAGAGTTTTTTTGTTGTTGTTTTTTGTCAGGACCATAATAAAGATATCAGAACTACATATATTTTAGTTAATAATTTAGAGGCTGGAACATGTAATATAATCTATGAATGATTTATCATTTTGGGTTAATGCTTAATGTGAGTACCTTCATAGATTGAGTTAGTGGATTATATTTAACAGTCCCTTTAACCTTAAATTTACAGGGTAAGATTATTAAACAGCTGGTACGTCTAAAAATGTATAGAAATTATTATACAAGGTATGCAAATATTACTATCTGTATTTTACTGTTTTAAATTTGTTTTTAATTTAGTTTTACGGAAAATTTATTTTTTATGTTTATTAGTGTTACAATGAAGTACTACTTGGTTATGTTCAAATTATTTTTTTATTTGAAGTTTTAATCAATGTTTTTTACCTTTGTCGAGTAGCCATTCATCAACTACTCGACCAAGTCGATATGGAATTCGCTGTCTAGCAATCGCCAGGCGCTCGTTATCATTGTTTCCTTTAAAGTTTAAAGAGACATTTCATTGGTTAAAATCTGTAAGGTCAAAGGTTAAAAGTTAATACTTAAAGCTTGAGCTATACAGTTGCCACATGATTTTTTGAAATTTGGAATTTTAAAAAGTGCTACCTAGAACATTTCATGTTTCAGACTTGTCATTCATTCATTTATTTTATTTTAGCAAACAAAATTATTCCTATGTTAATTGAAAATTAGAAATCTGCATTTGAGCTAGGTTATTAAACTTATGTTATAGACAGACCCGAACAACCAATTTAAACAGCATATAATAGCTTTACAAAAAATGACCATTGATCTCAGGGTTTTGTCTTTTTGATGTTTCTTATTAACTAGTTAAACATGTTCAGGTGAAACAGGTTTAAGTTTTCAAAATACATTCAACCTCTTATTCCAGATTAGTAATTTATGAACACCAAACTTAATAACAACTTTGGCACACTGAAGTATCTAAAATAGGCCTAGCATACTTTATGTCCTAGTCAGAAAATAGAAATTCGTATTCATCTCATTTAACGAAACCACAGAGACTGGATAGTTATTGTATATTCCATACAAATTAATTTATCAATCACTTGGACATCACAAGAGAATATATCTTGCATCATCCAAATACGTTATTATAGGAAAAGGCTTTGACAAAAGTGACTTTGAGTGCCCTTCAGTTTCATTTAAAGCTTACCATGTTGAAATGTATAGCAATTTGAAAAAAAATTATATGTATGTTTTACATCCTCAAATGTTTGCTTTGATATTAAGCTAATCTAAAGAAAGCATGATAGCTTAAGGAACAAATACAAGTCTCAAACAGTGGTCCCTATGCATAGATCTAAACTAAGTGTGAGCCTTGCTTGTTTGAACAAAAATTTTTCTGACAGAAACACAGTTTAAATTGACCTTGAATAATTCTGGCAAATATGTAAGTGTTTTCTCGATCTGTAAAGCACTTAGAAAGAATCTAGGCTGCCACCTCAGTGCTTAATCATGGATACTGCAAGTTTTTTTACTCCATAAAGATGAAATAACATGAAATTTTAAGCTAAGACATTTTAGCAATAACTCAGATAAGGACTAAGGTAAAAGAAACAAGTGGTAGTGATACCCACAGAAAAGACTGGAGCAGTTTGCTAAGGAACAAAATAGATATAATTTTTTCTCATACCTAGAATAATTTGTAAGTGCTTTCTGTACTACTTTTATTAAACACTATACTTATCACAATGAACCCACCACTATTTTGGTCACAAATTTTAGAGGAATAGAAAAGTACTATCATTTAGATCTTATAAATTTGTCCTATGGGGGAAAAAAAAAATATATATATATATATCTGAAACTATTTCACACATTAGTATTTAATTTAAAATGTAAATATCAAAGTAGAACAAAATATAAAATTCAATAAAAACATTTATATCTACTTCTCTGCATTATGTAATTGTTAAAATGTTATAAAATAATATTTTATCTTATTGGAACATATTTTTGGTGTATTGATAATGAAAAAACAACAATGATACAAATAACTTAAATTCCAAGCCTGTCTTCATTTTTAAAAAATAGGCAAAAAATTTGCATTCTTTTTTGTGTGCTTGTATACACATATATTTGGAAAAGGAATATTAAAATTTAAGATGGGTTATCATAGGGAAATGTGATTATTGATGAATATGTGATTTTGACTTCTATGTGTTTGATGTAATAAACATGTCATGTGCATAATTTGATAAGCAAAGATGAAATGTTCTTCAAAAATGCATATTCTTTGCTATATAGACTTTTCTGTTGCTCAACACTCATTTCAATTCATACTGTTAAAATTCGCCTGGTGACTTTATAATTACGTGGCTCCTCATGATATTTTTCATGCCAGAGTGTTTCCATCATCAGGAATGATCCATTATTCCCCCAGACACCACCCAAATCTAGAATGCCAATAATCTCTTGCCCAATTATTATTTCAATATATTAACAAAGCTCTCTGCATCCTCTGGGCAATAAATTCCACCCATGCTCCACATGTCAGCCAATACCTAATCCAGCAACAAGTCTAACCCTTTCCATTGCCTTCAAGATGAAATCTCAGATCTCTTAAAGAGCTTTAGCAGGATTTCCATGATCTGGAACCTTTCCACCCCATCTCATGGCTGACAGTACCTTGCCTTCCTCTTCTATCCTCACAAGATTTCTTTCAATTCTTCTAAAGCTCTCCTCTTTTCTCTGGGCTTTTGTACTGGCAGCTTCTTTTATTTGAAATAGCCTTCCTCCCTTCTACCCTATCCTTATCTTGCCTTAGCTAAATCTGGCTCATTAATGAAATCTTCTTGGCAGAAGCATTATTTCCTCAGGAGGTCTTCTCTGATGGCTCCACGTTAGATTACAACACCTGAATACACGCTTTCTTAGTGCCCTTCAGAAACAAGCATTGGCTTTATAATTGAATATCCAATAAATATTTTCCCCTTAAACCCCAAAGTTCCATGAGGTCAGGTATTATGGGCAGTGTTTATTGTTGTGTTCTTGGTGCTTGCACAATACCTATCATATAACATCCTGTGAAATATCTGTAGAATGAAGTAGTGAAGGAAATCTTGTTTTTAATTCTGATCGTTTCTTTAGCACCACTATCTCATCCTCACAGCCTAATATCATTCACTAAATTAAAAAAAAAAAAAAAACAGGCAAATACTTGTGCCCAGATAATAGATGATATGTAGCTAAGCTTCCCTTTGTACTTTCTAAAGAGAACATCTTATATGTAAATTTTAATTTTATTTCCTTAATGATTGTCACTGATTTGAACATCATCAATATCATTGCTTGCTTAATAACAACTTCCCCAGGCCATAAAATAGGTAATTATAATTATTATTAGTTAGTAATAGAAGAAGAGAGAAAGGTCTAAATAATACAGGCTAAGAAAATTGAAGGCTTAATATATTCTTTGTGAATGACTTTGAAAAAAAGGACATACATACATATACATATATATGTATGTATGTATGTATATGTGTATATATATGTATGTATATGTACACACATATAATCGGCTATCATATCTTTGGCACTCACATACCAATATGAAGATATGGCATGATTTAAGTCAATAATAGCTTTTGAAGATACTTGATGAGACTCTGCTAAAACAAGAACATAAAATATGTATTTCTAATAAATAATAAAGAGATCATTTAACAACAACAAAGATAAAATAGAGTAGGCATCAGAGACAGGGTAAAGGCATGATAATTTTCAAGAAAGGTAGCCACACAAATAGGGCCATACTATCCCACAGCCCATAAATGTGAAATGCCTTCTAGCTCAGAGATGTTTTTATTAGCTGAAAAATGTGATTTTGAAATCAAAGCACAGATTTTATTCTTTGTTGGGTGATTCATTGGAAAATCAGATTCTGCTAACTTCAATTTAGTGTATGTTGATTTTTTCTCTGAAAATTCTTTGTTCTTATACTAGAACTAGAGGCCCATGCATGGGGGTGGTGGGGAGGGGAGAGCAGTAGGGGGTCCCTCAGTCTGGTCTGCACCCTCTCGCAATCCAGGACCCCTCAGGGGATATCCAACTCTGGTTTAGGCCGGATCCTGCAGGAATCACTCACCTGCCTGCCTACCTGATTGCCCCTAACCACTCTGCCTGCCTGCCTCATCACCCCCTAACCGCTCTCCTGCCTGCCTGCCTGCCTGATCACCACTAACAGCCTCTGCCTCAGCCCCTGCTGCCGTGGCTTCATCCTGAAGGACATCTGGAATGATGTCTAGAAGGTCGTTTGGCTGTCCAGTCTAATTAGCATATTATGCTTTTATTATTATAGATTAAAAACTAATGACTTTCCTTATAACAAAATTATTGTTATATAACAAAATTAACCAAATGAAGACACATCTAACTAGAATACAGAGACAATGTCCTTTTACAGATGATTCCCAAACCCCTTCTACTATCTATAGATATAAAACCTTAATATGCAAATAGACCGAACAGTGGAACAACTGAACAACCGGTTGCTATGACATGTGCTGACCACCAGAGGATGGGCGCAGAACCCGGCTTGCGTCAGCAGCAGGCGGCAGAGCACAGAACATGGCAGGCATTGGCCGTGGCTAGATGGTGGAGCAGGTGAGTGGGGGTGCCAGACTATGGTGGGGTGCCAGTCGCTGTCATCAGGGCAAGCCTCTGGTGGTTACCGAAAATTCTTTGCTCCTGCGCACCGTGGTCCTGCCAGGCACTCACACCTCCTGCTGGCGCCAGCCCCGCTTGCACCCACTGCCAGTATCAGAGCTGCCGCTTGCACCCTCTGCCAGCACCCGGTGCCAGCCCCAAATCGCTCAGTGCCATCAGTGGGTGTGAGTGACAGTTGCCAGCCCCGGTCACCCCTCAGGGCTTCTCTACCTCCCCCTGATCCTGAGGGGCGATTGGGGCTGGCAGCTGCCTCTCGCACCCACTGCTGGCAATGACCCCACTTGCACCCGTAGCTGGAGCCAGAGCCGCCACTCGCACCCACTGCCGGTGCCCGGTTCCAGTCCTGATTGCATGGCGCCGTGAGTGCAAGTGGTGGCTGCTAGCCCTGATCACCCCAGAGGGCTTCTCCACCTCCCCCTGCTCCTGAGGAGTGATCTTGGGGCAGCAGCCACTGCTTGCACCTGCTGACGGCACTGTCCCCACTTGCAGCGCTGGTCCCACTCATGCCCACTGCTGGTGTAGGCCCCAACTGCTTCACCACATCAGCACATGGGAGCGGTGGTGATGGGAGTGGAGCTGCCGGTAAACAGGGGACCAAGGGCCAGGGCGGGAGGTGCCGGGCTGGGGCGCAGAGGATGGGCCGAGACCTGCCCCTGTGCCCACCACCGCCTCATGGCCTACAGTTCCTTTCAAGGTGCACAATTTCATGCACTGGGCCCCTAGCTGGGTATAAAATAGTTCTGATTCTTTAGGTTTGCCAGGAATAATCTTCCATTTGGCCTCAACTTTATGATTTTCATTAACAAGCCACTTATGGAAAGTGGTAATGGAGAGATATTATTTTAAGAAATTGCTCAAAATTTATTTCATTTCTTTACAAATTCATGGTGAAATGTTATTTGTAAAATATCCAGTAGCTTTATATGCTTTTATTTTATTTAATTCTGTCCATAGTTTAACATACATCTAAACTTTACATGCAATATAAAGGACATAAAACAACCCACTTGATTGGGAAAAGTCAAAGAGAAATACAATTTCCGATGACCTTTTCTTTTCTTTGGAAAGGGTTGAGCTCTAATACAAAACATGCTGGTATATAGAGCTTTTGTTGATTGTCAAAAGAAGCAGGCTTAGATTTATAGGAGAGATTAAAAGTATCTTCAAGTTCCCTAAATCAGAGGTATTGATAAAGCAATAATTATCCTCTTTTGGAATTTTAAAAGGGTCCAACAAGAATTTCAAATACTTATAAAACATACAAATCAACTAAATAGAGCAGTCTACTGAGGACATCAGTTACATTTGTGAAAATAGAGCCTCTCATTGAAAAGTTAAAAGATAATAATTTAGGCTCATATTTTCCTTTACCCTAATGAAAGTGGGATGAGGTTTTCCTTCTTATTTCTTTTTCCTCCAGTTAATTTTATTTGGGTTAAATATGTTGGTACCTTTACAGAAAATGTCCCCACCAACATACAGATCTCTGATGAAGTAATTTTTAGGCAATGAAACAGTATGTGAAAAACCAAATTAATTTTCCTTTTTTATGGCTGAAAGATTTGATATTTTTGACATGAGGCAGGCCACCCTGTAGTACCACCACCACAATCAATTGGTAGGCACAAGCTCTAAATAGAGTGGCCATTGAAGTCTAAGGACCTAAAAGTAATGGATATTTCAATCAAGGTTCCAGGGGGGGAGAATAAAAAGAAAAATCTAAAAATTGAGACTCAGTGTGTAACAACCAGATAGTTTAATTTCCACCTAACTAATAATATTTGGTCACACTATGGTTTATTAATTTTGTATGAACCAGTAGACTTAAAGGAAACAAGAGTAATTTCAAAGAATCAGAGGTAAGCATCAAGGAGTGATAAAACTCAAGTCCTTGACTTGGAGTTAAATTTCATGGTGGGACTCAGAGAACATAGGGAAATAAAATTGTAATCATTTTTTTATGACTATTGGTCAGTAGAGACAAGCTATATGAACTTCACTAATACATAGTATTTTCTTCTCTCATTTTCATAGATCTTCTCCCCTCATGTATAATTTCTCCGTGGAACTAGAAATGTCAGTTTTTGAGATGACATAGTAATGTTCTTGGGGAAAAAAATAAGGACAAGCAATGATATGGACCCAACATTTGTTCAAACTAATATAAAAGTAAAAAACAAATCTACTCGCCTTCTGAAGGTTTCTTATTTTCTGAGTTCATAACAATGGAAAAGGGAAGACATGAGGGGTGTGAAGAGTTCTACATCCTTCCAGAGAAGATCATAAGTCTGGTTTTATACCTTTTGCTTTTAAATGAGACTGTGGCACTTGGTTATGTGGAGGCCCATAAAGTAAAGTTAAAGTTTAACATAGTTCTGTAAAATTACTCTAGTTTTAAAAACAGCATTATCACATAATTTCCAACTAAATGTTTTATGTGTGATTGTCATGCAAACTATAAGATACAATACCTAACTTAGCTGGCAATGCTTCAAATCAGTAGATCTTGAACACCACTGATACTCCTCAAGTGAAAAAGTTTAGTTATTCTAATGAAAATATTTATCTTGTGTATTATATTATTTGCTATATCATTAAGATGCATATGTAACATATATATGTGTGTGTGTAAATATACACACATACACACACATTTATTTTGCTTCTATTTCTCTAATTTAATCTTTATCACTTATTTCTAAGTCTTTAAATTCTAGTCACTCTGGACTTCTTTCAATTCCTTTAACCAAGCCAATCAGCTTCCAAGGTGCCATTCTCTATACCTTACAAACCTTCTACATCTCTTGTGCACTTCTCAATGCTTCTGTCCACACACATGGGCAGGCAGCCGCACACAGGTGTCAGAGTCTGTCCAACTCATTTCTCCTTTAAATATTAGTTTATATGTTTCTCCAGAAAGCATTCCCTATACCCATTAAGTCCCCTATTAAATTAGCCTAGAGCCTTCCATTATACATTCTTATAAAATTTAGTAGCAGTACCTATAATCATAATTAAATAATTTCATGCAATTGATTCTAGATTCTACAGTTCTCTGCAAGCAGGGACCACTAAACATATGTGTTCAGGAAATAGACAGATGATGTTCTGAATGGTTTTTATGTTTTATGCATCATAGTGATCCCAGACCATAGGTATCTTTAAACAGAAAAACTGAGGCTCAAAGAGACAATATAATTAGTACCTTGCCATGCATAATAGGTAGAAGAACCATTTGAAACCAAAACTATTTTATTCCAAAGCTACTACATGGAATAGTTATGAAAGCAATGTCTCCAAAAGCCTGTCATGAAGATCCTATGGTCCTCTCCTGTGTAATAAAGACGTCATGGTCTTGTCTATAAAGGTTCCTGCCTTATAAAGTTTGGGGTGAGATTGCCATCTTGGGCACACAAAATCAATAACCTTCCCCAAATTCCTGAAAATGTATCAGGAGGATATTTTTATTATTCCTATTTTATAGATCAAGATAGTGAAGTGGAGATAAGTAAAGTGATCAAAGATCTACTACAGTTGAGGTCCCGGTGAGGAGCAGTATTTCATTTTCTTCCTTTCAGAACAATGCCCTGCCCCAAGCATAATGGTATACCACGTTCACAGCTGTTTCAATGCTGACTCTCTCCAGTGACAAGTTGGAAAAGGAGAGAGGGTTCATGTCATGAGTCAGAAGGCGACTACACTTCATTAGCTTGTGAGAAGAGGGATGGAATGCTGAAACATGTTAAGGTGAATTTTGCTATTATTTCACATTTTCTTCTTTTTTTCTCTCCTTATCCATCTCTTAACTGTTTCTTCCTACCCACATCTCCAAGATTCCAGTCCTTTTATGCCACTCATCAACCACCCAAGGCATGCATCCTCCCACATCTACCCTTCCTAGATGTATCTCATGTCCCCAAAAGACTTCATCTTCCTTCTCTATTTAAATAGTTAAAATTCCTTGTTTCTTTAGTATATCATAGCTAGACATTAGGAGAGCAATCTGACTCAATGAAGTCAAAATAAGCACTAATAGTGTACTTTGAAAGTACTGTATCAGGCATATTTCAATGCATCACATAGATCTTACTTACTGTTGAAAAGCTCACACTTTGCCTGGGAAGTGAAGAGGCAAAATGGGATAAGTTAAATGGAAGTTTAAGATAATAGATAATTTGGCATAAGTATGCAATTAACCACCATTTGAAATATAGTTGCCACAGAAGTTCACAAGGAGCAATAGATTATAAAAGACAAAGAAGGTATGATAGAGCACAAAGGATTTGATAGATCACAAACAATCTAAATTTTACTGAAATAATAAATAGGTAAAAATGTGTTGTAATGTGGATATTAATCCCAAAAGATTAATAATTGATTATTCGCTTAAACTTCATAAAATTATATACCTCTGCTTCTATTTTTTAAATAAATGCACTTCCTAATAGCATATACTTAGTCTCAAACTAATTGCATATATGAATAAAAAATGGTTAAAATATTTATGCCACACCAAGTGACACATGTAATATGATATTAAAACTACTAAATAAAATATGATGCAAGTTGGCAAGAATTTTGCAGCATGCAAAAATAAAAAATATTCGTGTAGGATGCAGGGATTATGAGAATCTTTTTCAGATTTTAATTCATTATTAATGCTATATTTATAGATATTTCAATTTTACCCCCACCATTTCATTTTTAAAAAGAAGCATTTTCTATAAATTAAATGAAGTATCTTAATGCAGTGCTACAGCAAGAGAAGGTGGCACAACCCAAGTGCCCTGTCCGTCAGCCCATTTAGCTTCTACAGCTGGAGAGAGCACCGTGTTCATGTAGGGCAGCGCTTCAGATGACACCCTGTCTCCTTATGTGAAACAACGGTCCTTTATATTCATTTAAATGATGTCCTCCCATGAGACTGCTGTGATGCTGGCCATGCAAGGCCATAGAACATTGACTGCAGAGCTCAATGGTGCTTTGGGGAAGACATCAGAAGCTTAGTGCATTTCTAACTGGCTTAAGGAATTTTTTCCTTCATGTGCCTCTTTTATGTGGACTGCATGAAGTTATCTAGCATTCCTTTATACAACGACTTTAAGAAGCTCCTGTTCTTATCAGCTACTTAGATTCAAAAGCTTTGTTTTGGATATCGTGCCATCAGATTAATTAGAAATAAAGGTAACCTTGTGAACTTTGGCTCTCATCGCCTGTGTGGAATAAACAGCGATTTACATATTCTTCTCTAAGCCTTTCTATTCTGTCGGGTCCCTAATGCAAAGAGACTGGAATATGATGTAAAAAACCAGCAGCTAGAAATGAAAAGCAACAGGGACAAGCAGATAACAAAATACAGAAGTACTCTGAAAATTAAAGGTCAGACTCTGTTATCACGCACACTAAAGAGTTCTTTTGTGCTAGATGTGTAGCATTTAAGACAGAAGAATGGTTTAACAGCCCCAAACCGACCAGGCCACTGATAGACATCACTCAATGATGAGAATAAGAAAAATGAAATGTAAGAACAACCTCACATTACCTTCCAAATGGCATTTTGCCATTTTCCCAGACATCAGAATCTTAAGCATTTTCAAAATAATAATGTCATAACATTTAAGCTTATCTAGCTAATAAGAACTTACATAGTCTCTAAGTCATTTTTCCCAGTTCTTAATTTATGAAAATCTATTTATTGATTTTAGAGAGGAAGAGAGAAGGAGAGATAGAACATTCAATGATGAGAATCATTGATTAGCTGCCTTCTGCACACCCCCCACTGGGGATTGAGCCCACAATCTAGGCATGTACACTGACCAGGTATCAAATTGTGATCTCCTGGTTCATAGGTCGGTGCTCAACCACTGAGCACCCTGGCCAGGTTGAGCATAGACTTTTAATCCTTTCTATAAATATTTGGGCTGGTCAATGAAAGAGGAACCAACTAAGATATCTCATACATAGTATTGACATGCATACATAGTATTGAGAAAGTTCCTTATACTCCAGTGAAGAAAAATAAGTCTGATTACTGTTGCATTTTAATCTCATTTTCAAGGAACTTCAATCTCTCTCCTCCACTTGCAATAGTAATCCAGGAAGATTTTTTTTTTTCAATTAGAAAGATGGGGTTTGTCTACTGAAAACACATTATTTAAGATTAAATGTTCTGCCCTGGCTGGGTAGCTCAGAGCATCATCCTGATACACCAAGGTTGTGAGTCTGATCCCTGGTCAGCGAACATACAAGAATCAACCAATGGCTTCAAATATAAGTGGAACAACAAATCAATGTTTCTCTATCTCTTTCTCTCTCAAATCAATTTAAAAAAAATTAAGTGCTCTGGAAGTACAAAGGATAGGCTGGGATATAACTGTTCCATCATTGTCAGTTCTCTCAATCTTATAAACTGCAAATCAAATATTCAATTTTTTTTCATTTGTATATAAATCAAAGAGTATGGATTTGAATGTAAAACCCTAAAATAACTTTACCCCAATAAAAATGTATTCTGTCAGCAATTATTTCCTAGAAGCAAGAACCCATGTGGTCAGATTCATTGTGAAAAGAAAATGGTTGATGGTTAAAAAAAAAAAAAAAATGAGCTTTAATTGCTGGGTTCAAATCCTGCTTCACTCTTGACTAGCTGTGTAACACTGGGCCTGGAGCATAACATCACTGAACTTCAGTTTTCTCATCTGTAAAACAGGTAATTTAGAAGAATAACTGATATATGTAAACCTCTTAACACAGTGCCTGGCACATAGTAAGCATTTCAATAAATAGTAGACATTATATTAGGCTTATGTCATTATATATCTAGCATAATTTGCCTACTATGACATATATAGATCACAGAAATTGTTTCTCACCAACCTGAGCATAGGAAAAGATTTGAGGTAGGTGTGAAGAAGAATGGAAAATAAATCTATTTTTCTTTCACTGGACAAACAAAGGCCAGGGAACTAGGTTTATTGTAAGTGATATCAAAAATCCCATTGGTGCTTTATCAAAATCACTGCATTTTTCTCCCATGCAATGTTAGATTCATTCTCAGAGGTTCATGCCTGGCTACTGGTAAGCCAATGGGAACAAATGAAAGGAGGTCATTCACTGGAGAAGGCCACCCAAAAAGAAAAAGCCAAAGGCACCTGCCCTGAGGAAGAATGGAATTCAGGGACTACCATCTGTTCTGTGAGCAGCATGATAACAAAGCTGCTCCCGGAATAAAAACGCTTTAGATATCACTGAGGTCTCAAAATGACATTTTAATCTGAATATTAATGCTTCAAAGAGATGCACTTCAAATAGAAAATTTTAAATTCTTCTTTTTCTCCCACAGAGCTTATGGCAAAAAGGGGCCACAGCAACTAAGAAGACGAGAATATTGCGTGGCCTAAAAGAGGCACCCCCACTATCTGCAAAGTGAGGTTGGTGAACTGTGTGGACTCTAAGGTGTCCCCCAGTGCTAATGGCTCTGGTCCCATGTTTAAGCTGGGGTTGTCAAGGGGGCACTCATTAGGCCATTTTTTAAAGAAATGCTGTCTTTAAGATTTTAGGAGGGAATTAATTTTAGAGGCATTAGAAACAAAATATCACTGTTTCAAACTCTGCGAATATCTTTAAAAGACAGTGAAATCTTTGACATGATGTGTTTTTTTAATCTTTTTTTTTAAACTATCCATAATGCTTTGACAAATTTATGAACACTTTCAGTCATCATCATTGGAGACCTTTATAATTAAGCCATTATATTTTTCTGATATGTTTAATGTTGCCAGCTTGTCTTCTTTCTCCCTTCAACCATACAGACGCACCTCTCACCTTGTAGATATTCCTCTGGCTTCTCTCTACCCACCCACTAAAGCATGTCACTTCTCTAACAGTCATTTCAAGAGGAGTACAGCAGGCAGAGGTTAGATTTTAGGAGATCTCAATCTTAGGGAAAGTAGTTAAGAGGATGGGGAAGAGGTTTGTCTCCTCTTCATTTTAAAATCTTCAGACGAAAGAGATTAAGAATGGACAATTTCAACATGGAATCTAAGGATTTTCTCAAAGCGATGACTGCTCTTCGCAAACCCCCTTTGTATGTAATCTAAATAAAATATTTTCATCCAGCCGGTGTGGCTCAGTGGTTAAGTGTCAACCTAGGAACCTATTTGCTCACAGTTTGATTCCTGGTCAGGGCACGTGCCCAGGTTGCAGGCTCAGTCCCCAGTAAGAGGTGTGCAGGATGCAGCCAATCAATGATTCTCTCATCATTGATGCTCCCCCCCTCCCACTAACTTCCCTTCTGAAATCAATAAAATATGTTAAAAATAAATAAAATATTTTCTTGGGTCTCTCACATGCCTGTGTTCTGGGAAATTGCACTTTGGGGGCTACTTCTGGTTCCCATCCCATCAGGTCTGACAAGAGCAGATATGAGAGCCTGTAGGTGACTCCAGCATAACTCCTAGCCTGGCAGAGGTCACCAGGTAAGATCCAGACAGCCTAGGAATGCAGTAAGTACAGAGCAGAAATAGTTCACTCCATCTCTCAGAATGAGACTATGAACTTCTCTATTGCCTGCAGTTTCCCCCCTTAAAATAAGCCATCTTGACTTCTAGTGGATCAGAACGGAGAGAGGGGCAAAACAACATATATTGTTCTATCAAGTTTAAGCTGATGCTCCATTAGTCAGGAAAATTGGAATCGATCCACTCTCTGTCGTTGTTATAACCCAGTATATATCTAGTTAGGCCGTGTCATTTTCAAGTAGAGGGCTAAACTAATTGGGCCACACAACTCTGGCCTAATTAACACTTCATTTAATTTTTTCTCCTGAAGTCATTGCAATCCAACTGGCCTGTATTGCGTTTAGTGAACATAAACAATGTTTCCATCTTCCACACAAGAACCATTCAAATACTTCAAGAGTGTTAAGGGCTCAGTTGTGTCCACTCAAAATTCATATGGTGAAGCCCTAATTTCAGTGCCTTAGTATATGACTGCATTTGGAGATAAGGCCTTTAAAGGGATGATTAATTTAAAATGACTTTCTTAGGGTGGACCCTGATCCAATCTAACTGATGTCCTTATAAGAAGTAATTTGGACATACAAAAGGACACCAGGGGCATGCATGCATAGGGGAAAGTACATGGGAAAACTCAAGAGAGAAGGCAGCTATCTGTAAGCCAAGGACACAGGCCTCAAAAGAAATCAGCCCTGCTGACACCTTGACCTTGCACTACTAGACTCCAGAACTGTGAGAAAATAAATGTTCTCTTGTTTAAACCACCGAGTCTGTGCTATTTTTGTTATGGGTGCCCTTGCAAAATTTTAACTACTTTATATTGTTAAAATCATATATTGTTGGCTTTTTCGTGACCCTTTTAGAATAAGCAGTATTTTGATGCTAATTGCCAAAAATGTTAGGAATGAATACTTTTGGATTTGTATGTTAACAAAGCACTATGTTAATGTCAAAATTGTACCCATTTTAATTATTAATTTAGGTTAAATAATACATTTTCTCCTTTTCTGGGTTTGCTACAAATCATAAAATTCTGTGCAATTTTGGTAGAAATCATAGTTATAAAATAAACTCTACTGGTTTACATTTTGCATGATTTAAATTATAACATAACAGTGTAATTGATTTCAGCATGAAATACATATATTTCAGCACAGTTCCATTATGTCTATACATAAATTTGTAAGAGGAATTATTTAATCTTTAGTATTAATTTTTTTAAATTTTGTTAATCCTCACTCAAGAATATTTTTCCCATTGATTTTCTAGAGAGTGGATGGGAGGGAGGAGGGGGGAGAGGGAGAGAGAGGGGGAGAGAGAGCGAGAGAGGGAGAGAGAGAGAGACATGTTAGAGAGATACATTGATTAGTTGCCTCCTGTGCAAGGTGGCCTGAGGCCAGAGATCAAACCTGCGAGCCAGGTGCATGCCCTTGACCAGGAATCAAACCCGCGACCCTTTGGTGTGTGGCCTGATGTTCTAACCACTTGGCAACACCACCAGGGCAATCTTTAGTATTACTAAATGAAATTTCTAAAACTAAAAACAATTATGTGATACTACCATTTTCTTTACTTTTTGGCCTCCTATAGCTTCATTAAAACAGGTAAGTGCAATACTATGAAAAATTTAGTGTTAGTGTTAGATGTCCAGCTTAATTTTAGAACTTATGTAAAAAACAAACTGCATAAAATAAATCCCTATTTCTGTTAATTATCAAATAAGGTAAGACTCTCTTATTGAAATATGCTAATGTTTTCTTTAATTTGGTAACTATTGTGTGATCGCAAAAAGCTCATTGCGCCCACTTCCAAAACTCTAAAAACAAATTCTATGTCTTAAAGGATGTTTATATTATTCAAACAAATATATATTTTAGGAACTGCCTGAGAAATCTTTTTAAATAAACATTTAAAAAATGATTCCATGAGAGCCTCCCCTGAGAGTGCCCAGGGGCAGTGAAGAGCCTGGCAAAGGGAGGGGGGCACCAATGTGCATTAAAATATAAAGATTTGAGCTCTATGTGAATGCGATCACCTCAAGGCCCCCTATATTTCCTTGGAAATTAGACAGCTATTCACTACTTCCACCTAGATGGCCAGACTTCAGTGTTTTGGCCTTTTAATTGGGAAAATGCTTTGTAGAAGGGAATGGGAAATCTTCGTCTTTGCCTTTGGAGGCAAGCAGAAGCTCCCTTGTCATGTTCTGGTGGCCTGCACCCTGAGGAAGAGCCCAGCCTTCACCTTCAGCATCAGTGTCCTTCCGTCTCCCACTTCCCATGCTGTGGTCCAAGAAACACCGGAACTGCCGCATCACTCCTACCTTACTTAGCTCCAGACACTCATTCTGCCTCCTCTGATTCAACCCCGCACTCCAGCCACATTATTGTGAAAGAATGTGTTTTCTCCATTAGAGCAGGGTCTGGGTCTGTTTCTGAACACCACTATATCCCTAGCATAGCGCCAGGTACAAAGACATATTTTTGAATGAATTACTGAAGAAATTAAAGTCTTGGGCTGTTGTCTCCTCCACTATCCTTCGTCCTTGGCCTTACCATACCGACTCACTTTACTCTGGAATCTTTATCAGGCCTCCCTCACGGTCCCAGTCTCTTCTCCACGATCCAGACTTACTGATTCTATCTTCCATTCCCTCCTCAAATTAAAAAGTCTCCTTTATACAGCTCCAGGAGAAATAGTTTTCAGTTTAAAATTTGTGAAATTTTGATTTTCTAAATACTGAATCTATAAGACTATTAAGATTTATGGACAGAGATAATGAAACCTATTTGATTTTAGGGAAGTTAGAAAGCCCAAATCTCAGTAAGGCACTCAAGAGCATGTTACTGAATTTTTCCAAGTCATATCACATCTGTATATTGGGGATACTTTATGACATTGTTTTTAGGAGCTAGATGTAATGTGTATAAAGCACCCAGGAATAGTTTCTGATAATCAGTGATAAATATATGATGGCTACTATTGTTTTTATAGATTACACAGAACCCCAGATCCCTAGAAATAAAAAAATACGCTAGTCCAATTCCCAACCAATGCAGCAGGGGTTTGATAGCCTTGAGCCTTGAGATTGGTCTCTTGAGCCCTTCAGAATTAGAAGAGAGTCCAAAAAATACCATAACTCATTAAGAGTGGAGTAAATTATCTCATAAAACTACTGTTGTTAATGTTATTTCCTTTTTACAGGAAATGTAAAAATAAAGAAAAAACTTTATCACACATTATGGGCCTATATAAGGAACCTTGTAGTTTTGATTTGTTTTTATTTGGCTATACACTGAAATCCCCTAATTGCCTTTGATCATTATGTTTCGTTTTTCAAGTGAGTGGTTTTTATGTACATTCAATATGAACAAATAAGAGTAAAATTCAAAGTATGAAACTGAACTGACAAATATAGTAAAAAAAGTAAATACCTGTAATCCTAGGTTTCCTATTGCCAGGGCAAACAAACAAACAACAACAACAAAATAACAATAACACAACTTAGAAAAATATAATTCAGTAAAATCAGATTTTCAAAAATATTCTTGATGTGTAGAAACAACAAATTAAAATTATATAAAAGTAAGATTTCAAAATATAAGACATCACACCAGACCTGAGAAAAGGGCATTGAACCCTACCACTATGTTCATTCATACAAATTCTATCCCTTCCAGAGTTCACTTTGGGGAGCCACTGAAAAATTGAGGGCAGAAGAGGTATAATAAAAGCAATTTTAGGAAGAAAAGCATTTTAGTTATATACCAGATGGAATAAAATAATGGGGACTGAAGAGGAATATAGATGGTTTATAGCTGATAATAGGAAAAGAGGCCCAATTGTAATAAAGGCTTTATATCACTAGAATAATGTCAGCACAAACAGAAATGATGGAAACTAGGGAATATTTGAATGAAGAATTTGTGGAAACTAGTGCCTGTAAGTGGACCCAGTGTCTATGTTGGTGTAATAACAAGAAAGATTTTGATAGTACAAGTTAGGAATTTAAGAGGGTAAAATGGTTTGGGGACTTCTAATTTGTTTAGAGTAAGAATTTAGTTGCAATCAGAAATACACATTTTTGTGCAAATGAAACTTAGTTGTGCTTCTATTAATTCAGAATTATTAAAATTTAACAGGCACACACCAGCAGCAGTTACCTGAGTTTTGTCCAGGTGGACACTGCTAATTTCACCTTATCATCATAGACTCAGAAACTGTGCTCACCCTTTTCCAAATGCCCCAAGTCAATTTGAACTGAAAGCCTATATATGTTGTCGCTAAGTCTAGGAGCATCTGAAAGCTCTCCAAAGAAAACATTCTCCTGTCATAGTATAGATATCCCTTAAAAACCCACAAATTCTGGAACAAAGAAGTTCTCATCCTCCTTCCCTAATTACTCTCTCAGCTTTAGTCTCTAGATTGTTGACTAAATATGATAACTAAATATCCCATCACAAAGAGCAAGACCATGTAAGTGCTATTTTGGAATTTATAACAGCCTCTGTTCTTGGGTTCACTCTCTCTCCTGCCTGGAATGGGTTCATAGTCACCAATACATGCTCATTTGTCCCATCTATATCAGGCTCAGACTTTACTTTTTTCAAGCACTAAACACATCTCTTCCACCTCATATTTCTTCCAGTTCTTGTATTCATATTTTGAGCTACGACATTTTGTAATTTCCACACAGTCATACTTCACTGATTTGTTTTTCCTCCCAAATTTACCTTAAACTCTTGGGAACAAAGGCAGTGTTTTTTGTTTCCCTATGGTTCCAACCAGGTTTAGCACAACATAGGACAGCCATGAAGTGGATGGTCTTAACGAATGTTCACTGATGAATTAAAGGAGTAGTTGAGGCTTTTGGCCTCCATTAGCGCTTCATGTAAAAGGTAGATTTCATGTGTAAAAGAAATGGATAGGTCAAAGACCTAGGTTAGCACTTTAAATTTATTCATTTTCTGATGCTTTCTTTCCATTTCTAGTTGCTTCTCTTTGCTCCATGTTTTCTAATTCAGAATGAAAGAAATACTTGAGAAAAAAATCTTTAGTCAGAAATTTAAAAAGTATTTTGAACCAAAGTAAATATAATTTAAGGTACCTGTGACTTGAACAAGCAAAAGAGAAAATGAAGCACAAGGTTCATGAGTGAACTAGAGGCCCGATGCACGAAGTTCGAGCAAAGGCCTTGGCCCTGGCCCCTGCCTGCTGCTGCCGCTGCGGCCACTGCCATGGCCCCCGCACATTGAGGCTTTGCCTGGTAGGAAGGATGTCCGAAAGGATGTCCAGTCTAATTAGCATATTATGCTTTTATTATTGTAGAGAATGATGTATTGATATTTAAAATACTTTTAGGAGAAAAAGAAAAGTAAAGATTTAAAGTCTGGTTAACATTATTTTTCTAAGTTGAGTTCAGAGTCCTTATCTAACTAAAATCTTCAGCTTCCTCACCAGCACAAGAATAAACTCAGCCATCTAGTAGAATGACTAACTTAGGCTGATTCTAGTTTCTCAGGTACAAGTCTAAGTACCCCCTGCAGCTTGTAAATAAAGTGATACATGTTCTGGATTGCCTGGGACGGTGTTGGTATGTGTCTAATATGCAGGATTAATTTAATAGCACTTCTTTTCTCTCTCAGAATTATGCCTATTTGAATGACAATTTTTACGGTTTCCAATTACAGAGCATCATCCTGGGGAACTGAAAACAGAGACTCCTGTGATGGTTAGAGCCCAGGCAGAAGGTTTAGCTAGCCCAAGATGCTTGGTGAGAAGGAAAAGACAGCTCTTTCTTCAAGGCACATGACTTGTTGACCCACGCACAGACTGGATTCCAGCTTCCACTCCATCCCCTCTGATGGGATATTGGTGCAATGCTACTCAAACTGCATAACTACATGCAGCTGCCCGTCCACCAGCTACCATGGTCTCCCTAATGCTCACTTACTAAATTCAAAGGGTTCTTCAACACCCAGCCCCTATTCCAATCCTTCCTAAGTCTTCCCTGATCCCCACACACCACTCCTTTCTCTAATTTATACAGAACATATTTTCTAATTTATACAGAACATATTTCCCACTGATATCTCTATAATGTTCTAGGCTCAGGGTTGGGTTGGAGGGTAGAAAGGGGTAAGGCAATTACATGTCTTAAGTTTCTGGAAATGTTTATTTCCATGTGTGTAAACCCAAGTCTAACAGCCTAGAAAGGATGAATTTGTTCCCCGAAGGAAATACACTACACACTGATATGAGGAGGTTAGTGCCTATTGTAATTGCCGGATTGCAAAACCAAACTACTTTGATTAGAGATAGTTGAGCTAACATTTATTGAATAGTTACTAGTTACCATGTTTTTTACTAATTACTACATATTTTGAAATTAAAAACTCTTGGAAACTTCAAACAACCCTATGAAGTAAGTGCTATCATGAATAGACAGGAAACTTAAGAGTAAAGAAGTTAAAGAAGTAGGCCAGAGGTCACACATCTACCAAGTGTTGGAACTAAGATTTGAACACAGGCGGTCTGACTCCTGAGCCTTCTCTCTTAACTTTCACCTTATCCCAGTTTTAATCTTGTGTTATTATAGCATATGCTTGAAGTTTGGTCATTTGATATGTGGTCTATATTTTTCTGTTGTAATTTTAGTGTCTAAGAAGTATACAGTTTGGATGTGGCACTCATTTCTCCATATGGATAAAGAAAAGAAGGAGGAAGAGGAGAAGGAGCAGGAGAAGGAGAATCAGCCCTGGGAGATGGGATCATTATATGCATGCTACAAATCCCAAGGGACCCTTGAATGGCCTTCAGAGATATGAACAGAAGAAACAATACTATTGCTATTAGGACCTCAATACAACAAAGGTTTAGTCATCCTGAAATCTGGTGGGAACCAAGAAGAAACGTTTCTAATTTTTTTTTTTCTCTTAGAAGGAGTATGAATAAATAGTGTAGGCAGCATTGCATAATACTTCAGAGTCCTGGAGTGAGCTTTGGGATGTGGGACCTTGGTAAGTAACCTTATCTATGTTTAGTTACTGATCTATCAAAAGAAGACACTATAAGTTGCCTTATAAGATTTGATGAGAAAATGTATGTAAAATAACTACCACAGTTGCCAGATGTAGTGCCCAGTGTGTGGTGCTGTCTGAAATTTAAATGGGTTCAGGGACTGTCTGAGATTTTGGGGTGAGTTCTGTTACTTCCTCACCCCAATCCGGCACAACACCAACTTCTTTACTCAATCAGTCCAAAGGGTTTCTTGTTCTATTTGAGCTCTCCTTCCATAAAGCACAGGCCTCATCTAATTGCTCCCAGTTTTGTTTTCCACCGTGATTGTGACCATCCTGTGTCTCTTTTCAGGAAGGCAAACTGGGGATGGGGTGGGGAGGAGACAAGATTAACCAGGAAGACAAGATTAACCAAAGAACCAAAGAATTTATATGCATCTATGCATAATCCATGGGCATAGGCAATAGTGCAGTGAAGGCCTGGAGTGGGGGGAGCAGGAGTGGGGTGAAGGGAGTTAAAGGGGGGTGAAAGGGACATCTCTAATGCTTCCAACAATAAAGATACATTTTTTAAAAAGTTTTAAAAAAGCTTCATTTTGTTTGTTCCTTCTCCAACCAGGAAGTACACTCTCATCCAACTCCTCTGTAAACTGAGCACTAAAAACAATAAATGAGAGAACTGATGACTCTATGTGGACTTTTTAAACGCTCCTGCAAAGGTGACCCTGAAAAATCAATTAGTTGACACTATCTAAAAACATGAAGCTAAATGTTCCTCTATTCTGACCAGTTTTATATCTCATCAATCCAGCTAAAATAGTTCATTGAAAATGCAAATGGTTATATCTAGCCCGACATAAGCTATGTATATTCTCTTTCAGATTCTCAATAGACATTTTAAAATATTTGGGCCACTAATATAAATAATATGCCCAAGCTGACAAATTACTAGAATAATACTTCACATGAAAAAATTCAGCCTCAAATTTCCACGGTAGGGGTTGTGGGAACCTCAGCTGCCTTTAATGCAGTGAAATTCATAAGGCTGAAAACAAAACAGACTTTAAAATGCTTAAGATGAAAGTCATTGCGAGCTGCTCAACCCATGAGGCTAAATTTGACACAAAATATTCATCATCGTTTAAATTTTCATGCATGGCCTATTTAAAGCCTTCATACATTAAAAGATTTTCATATTTATTATGTCATTCTGTCTTAATTAAGAGTAACTAAAATATTAGATTAGGTTATACCTTTGAATTGTTACAGAAATGAGGTTTATATTCCTTAGGAATAAACGTACTTTTCTAATAACCATATGAACACGTTAATATATAATTCATTCATAATTACACATAACTTACCAGATATACAAAAACAAGAAGTTTTATTGTTTCAAATCTTTTTTTTCTAGAATAATATTATACTATATAGAATTGACTAAAAGGAATTTTTAGATAAAAATAATTTTTTATTTAAAAAATATCAACTTATAGAAAAATTGTAAAAGATAGTAATGAGAGTTCCACATGCCTTTCATCTATCTTCTCCCAGTGTTAACATCTTAAATAACTACTGGACAAACATCAAAACCAAGAAATTAACAACGGCACTATATTGTGAACTACAGCATACAGACTTTATTATGGTTCACCAGTTTTAAATAATCCCTTCACCGTTACAGGATCCAATCCAGATTCCCACAATGAATTTTTCATGATTAGATTGAGGTCATGCACTTCTGTGGAGAATACCAAGAATAGGAAAGATATGAAGTGCTTTTCGCAATGCATCATATCAGCAGGTGCATGAAGCCCATATTTCTTATTATTGGTGATGTTAACTTCATCACTTAGTTAAGGTGGTCTTCTGAGTGTATCTGAAGAAAGTTTATATTTTCACCTTGGTGGAGATACATAAATTACTAGTCTCTGCTCAAAATTCTCCCCACTAATTTCAGCACATCTGGTGCTTTCAACAAGTAATACTTTGAAGTTACAGTGTTGAACGTCTATTTCTATCATCCTTTTATATTTGTTAATTTGAATTCTTCTGTAAGAAAGAATTGTCCCTACTCTTCCACATATCTATCATCCACATATCTATTCTTTTCTTTTCTTCTCATTGTATATTTTCCAGCTTCTATAGTCTAAATCAGTGGTTGGCAAACTGCAGCTCACAAGCCACATGCAGCTCTTTGGCCCCTTGAGTGTGGCTCTTCCACAAAATACCACGTGCGGGCGCGCATGTACAGTGCAATTGAAACTTTGTGGCCCATGCACAGAAGTCGGTTTTTGGCTCTCAAAAGAAATTTCAATCATTGTACTGTTGATACTTGGCTCTGTTGACTAATGAGTTTGCCAACCACTGGTCTAAATGATACCAAAGTCCACCAAATCATCAGAGGAACTTTCTTTTATTATATATATAAAAAACATAAATATATATGTGTGTGTGTGTGTATGTGTGTGTGTGTGTGTGTGTTTTACTTTTTCAGACATTAAAATTTCTACAGTGGTTGCCTTACAGTAATAGTAAGATCTCTTTGGTATTAAAAATAAAAAATTCAGGTCATTGAAAATATATAGGAATGAGTGAGAAGTGGGAATACCTCATATCTTTCTATCTCCTTGGATACAATTTCTATGAAGCTAAGCATTTTGGGAAGATGCATTTAATATACTATTCAATAAAAAGTTCATTGTGTTTCATTATTAAGAAAACTCCCTATAGTCCCAGGAAAACTGAACACCATGAAAGAAGATAATTACCAACAGAATTGCCAGAGTTTTAGCCCTTAGTTCTATATAACATAGCCACAGTATACAAGGCTTCAGAATCCTCATAGAATGTAAGCTTTAGATGGAAATTTTGAATTAGTAAACATTTACTATGTCAAATAGAATCCAAACATTTATATATTCAACCATGCACGTAAGTATGTTTTGGCTAAACCCACCAGCAACATACAATGCTTAATTTTTTAAATCCTCACCCGAGGGTATATTTTTATTGATTTGAGAGAGAGAGAGAGAGAGAGAGAGAGATAAGAAACACACACACACACACACACACACACACACACACACACACACACACACACACACACATTAGCTGCCTCTCCTACGGCCTCGACCATGGGTAGAACCTGCAAGCTAGGTATGTTTCCTGACCAAGAATCAAACCCACAACCTTGTGGTGCATGAGATGATGTTCCAACCAACTGAGCCACTAGGCCGGGGCAGCAACGGTCAATGTTTTAAGATGGAATTTGAATGAGGAACCTGGGATTTATCTCACAATTATTTATTAAATTACCTTACTATGAGCCAACTACTGATTATCATGTCTTATGTTGGGTCTACCAAAAATTGGTAATTTATTTTTTAAAAATGATTTAAATCTTTTGCATGGTTTATCAATTTCTACCAGAAAGTTATATTCCCAATGTCTTAACCTTTGTAGGAGGGAAAGGAGATTCAGTCCAACATTTCCTATATCTATACCTTTAACCAAGACATGGATGGGACAAGTCTTCTATTTAGATACAGTTTTTCTCCCAAGTAATTCTTAAGGATTTTAATACCTCAATCATCTAATGACTCACTCCTCTTCTGGTTACTGAAATCAACTAAGTTTCATGTGATGTCACTGAGAAATAAATACCAATGAATAAATACAAAACATTGGAAGTAGTGCCAACCTGAAGGTTGAGTGCTGTGGGAACAAAGAGTAATGATTCATAATTATTTACTTAATTTCAAGTAGAATTTTTAACACGAGGTCAGAAAACAATCAATGCCTACTAAGAAGTATTGATTCAAAATTTAATAGTAGCAAAATAATTTTGTAAGAAAATTATTTTTATTCTGTGTGTTTATTATTCTTAACATTTCTTAGATAATCTTTAGTGTATGTATGTGTCTGTGTGGTTTGGCAGTGGTTGTGATATAGACTAAAATATTCAGCTATAACCAATCATGTAAGTCATAATATTAGTTATAAAAATTACATTTTGCTACATGGAAGACTACCTAAAATGATCTCTCTTCATTTTGGTTTCTGCCTCTTAGACAACATTAAGTAAGGTACACAGAGACAGAAGACAGGAGTCACCAGCTAGCATAGTGATCTTGATCAGATCAATTAGCCTCTCCAAGATTCCATTTTATTTTCTGGAAAATGAAGGAGCTGGACTAGATCTTTGAAGTCCCTTCCCTCTTGCAAATGCCAAGTCTCTTCTTGGGCTAGTCCTCTGCTTCTTCCAAATCTTTACATCCCTATTAGAATCTACTCTGTTACACCACTCCAGACCACCACTTTCTCCTTTCGAATAGCAGTTAAACTCTCTACTATTAATTTTGAAGTTACAATTTATTTATATTAGTAGCTTTGCTAAATCCTTTTTGTCCCCTAGACTAAACTTTTAGCAAGCAAAAACTACTATGTCTTTAACCTCTCTATTTATTCCCACTGCAGATTTCCACTTCATTGCTTCTAGTGCAGTCTGGCGACATACTACAGCATTTGAATATTGAATAATTAATGGGTTAAAAAAGAGAGAAAGAGATAGAAAATAAAAAGTGGAATGACTCCCCTTTTACTTAGTTGTTCACCAGGTCTTATAATGTATTTTGCATTCATCCTCTTTATTTTCTCACACCTATGTTAAGCCTTTATTTTTTGATACCTGGACTATTTAATAGCTTTCTAAGTATTTTCTGTCTCTGTCTCTTCTTGCTAATCCTATTAAACTGAATGCATGCCTTCCTCCGAGTAAAACTCTAGTCTTTTAAGTTCCCAACCAAGTTTTTCTAAACTGGCCTCTTCCTCCTTACAATATATTTTCTTTCTGTCTTATTAAAAAATTAGCCAAATATGAAATGATAATTTATACTTCCTCACATATTATATTTTGAATCTTGAACATTTTTTACTTATCCCTTTAACCAGATGGTAAACCTAGCATGTTCCTTTAATATAGTATATATCTCCTTTAAATATGTGTTGATTTGAGGTGTTAACTTGACAGGAATACAATGAATATTTGACCTTAATATACATAATATAAAGGACATCTTTTTGACACACTGTGGTAGAAAAAGTCAAAGGTTTATTTTCAAAGGTAATTGTGGTTTATATGGAGCAATCTTTAGTCTGAGCAAGCAAAATAGTGTTTGGCCTTGTGGATTAACATTATGAGAAGTCTATTCTTATGAAGAGAAAATTTTGCTATATAACTGTAATTAGGGGCAAATCAGAGATTAATGATGCATCATATTCTAGAGATTTAACTGATAAGCATCAATAAATGGTTTTCTCAACTTTAAATGGTTTGCAAAATATTATTTCTACTAGAAGCCTGGTGCACGAATTCATGCACAGGTGGGGTCCCTTGGCCTGGCTTGTGATTGGGGCTGATTGGGGGGCCGGCTGAGGGGAGAACTGTAGGAGATTGCCCAACTGGGTGGAGGAACTGCAGGAGGTTGGCTGTGGGAATGCACTGACCACCAGGATGTAGCTCCTGCATTGAGCATCTGCCCCCTTGTGGTTAGTGGCCATAATAGCAACCATCTACCAATCATTCAGTTGCTTAGGCTTTATGTAGAGAGACCCAGTGCACAAAATTCGTGCCCCGGTGGGGAGAAGGCCTCTCAGCCCAGCCTGCACCCTCTCCAATCTGGGACCCCTCAGGGGATGTCCGACTGCCAGTTTAGGCCCAATCCTGAAAATGGCACTTGGACATCCCTCTAGCAACCCAGGACTGCTGGCTCCTAACTGCTCACCTGCTGGCCTGACCCCCCTAACAGCTCTCCCTGCCAGCCTGATCCCCCTAACTACTCTCCCCTGACAGCCTGATCCCCCAACTGCTCTCCCCTGCCAGCCTGATTGCCCCTAACCGCCTCTGCCTCAGCCCTGCCATCATGGCTTTTTCTGAAAGGACGTCTGGAAGACATCCAGTCTAATTAGCATATTACCCTTTTATTAGTATAGATCACTGGTCGGCAAACCACGGCTCACGAGCCATATGCGGATCTTTGGCCCCTTGAGTGTGACTTTTCCACAAAATACCATGGCCTGGGCAAGTCTATTTTGAAAAAGTGGCGTTAGAAGAAGTTTAATTTTAAAAAATTTGGCTCTCAAAAGAAATTTCAATCGTTGTACTGTTGATATTTGGCTCTGCTGACTAATGAGTTTGCCAACCACTGGTATAGATAGTTTGCTCCATGCACAGAAAATAACAGAAACTGGGTTCCTATGCTGAAAGGTCAGTATTTATTCTAAAATGTAAATTGTGGAGTTATTGGGATTATTTCATATAGTCCAAAAGAGTATCTATTCCACCTCTACTAATTAGTTTCCCTATGAAAGCCTTCCAGACCATTACAGGTGGGGTACCTCTGGTCAATGCTTTAGGTGCTTTTTATTAAAGGTACTAGAGTCCCAGTGCATGAAATCCATGCACTGAGGTGGGGGGAGGGGAGGGGGGAACCTCAGCCCGGCCTGCACCCTCTTGCAGTCCAGGGCTCTTGCAGTCTGGGGCTTTTCCAGTTTGGGACCCCTTGCTCCTTACCACCTGCCTGAATCGGAGGTGGGAGAGGCTCCTGCCACCACGCTGCTCTCGCCAGCTGTGAGCCCAGCTTCTAGCTGAGCGGTGCTCCCGCTGTGGGAGCGCACTGACCACCAGGGGGCAGCTCCTGCATTGAGTTTTTGCCCCCTGGTGGTCAGTGTGCGTCACAGTGACCGGTCATTCTGCTAGTTGTTCCGCTGTTCGGTCAATTTGCATATTAGGGTTTCATTACACAGGATAGAGTCGCTACCAGATAAATTGCCTCATATAAAAGCACTTACCACAAAGCCCAATAATGGAAGGTTAAGTGCTATGCTTAATTACTAATTTCAGCTCTTATTATCTATATTTTGCTGCGCAGGCACTTGAAAAGGAACGAAGTATAGTCTGTTGGTTCCTGCTTATCTCATTATAGAATTTGGTGGTAAAGGCTTTGGTCCCACTATTTTTCTAGTGAATAATAACACAATTTTTTAAAAATAAAAAATAGCCACCCACAAACCAACATAAAAGAGATATACTAGACATTTCTATTGACCTTATACATAAAGTTGCTTTGTTCTAATACCTTTAACCTAGATGACACTTTTCAATTTGTACTCAGCCTTCATGGAGTTGTGGCAGGTGAAGCTCCAGAAAAAAAGGGTATTGGACATTTTTTTCCTACCTCAGCATCATGCTGAAATGTACACAGAGCAGACGATTAATACAACACTGATGGCAACAATGGTAACTCCCATGAGCTCTTCACATATTGATCATTAACTTTTTATATGTATACATTTAAATTCTCCGCAGGTGCTCTAATTTTCTTGAGGGCAAACTGCGTTTTACCCTCGCTTGCATCCTTCAGAGTAACTGCAGCTTTGCTTATTTTGTGTTTGTTAATATTATCTAAAATACTTTTTTGTTAAAGGACTAAATATAAAAGGTTGCATCCAAAATATCTATTTCTAAAGATTTGCTCATTACCATGACATTGCCAGATTCTGATTTTTAAACACATCTATATTTTCATAGTGAACGTCCATTTAATTGGTAAAGACATTATATGTGTTAAACAGATATTAGTGAAGAAAAAAAATATACAAATATTTGCTGACGTAATCAATACTGCCCGATCTTAATGACCACTATTCAAATTGGATATTAGCATGCCACAAAAACACAGGGACCATAACTTTTTTGAACTATAGCTAGTATGCCTTTTCTGGTCTATTTAATCACATGAGCTATAATAAAATAGTGAGGTATGAAAATTTTTAAAAACAAAAATATTTACCCACATGAACTAATAATGCATTAGTAAACTAGGTTCTGATGATCTGTGCTCGGGAAATGCAAACCATACTTCCCTTTTAGAGATGAATTATGATAATAAAGCCCAGTGTAGCCACTTTCAACTTAGTTTAATTCAGACTAAATTGAGAGTGCGACTTCCCCCCAGTCCCCTATCCACATAGGTCATCATTAACATTCACCAGAACAGTGTTCTTAAAGATACCAACTTGGAAAGAGTAAAAAAGTTTCTAAATGAAGGTAAGTTTAAATCATTAACTGGTGAAACAAAGCTAGGCTTCAAGAGGCAACTGCCGCTCTGTAATAATAATAAAATGTATCATTTTACATGTTCATGTCCACTATTAATAGATAACATATTCCAGGGCCAGGATCTAGATCTCATCCTGTTTTCTTTTATACAGTCCAGTGCCATGACTTCCTCTCAGTAAAGAGGTATTCATTCATTGTATTTTAAGAAATTCACCAATTTAATTTTCAGTAATTCCATCAAGGCTGTAGTTATTAAAAACAATACATTTCAACTAGGATTTCAGTAAATGCAATAAGGGATTGTTGGGGGCTATGTAACAATGTGTTCAGATTTGTTACTTTCCTTCCAGTCTTCCAGGCCATCTTACTACAGATGGCCACAGAAGGTACACATTCTCATAATTACAGTGTGAAATTGGAATAATGCCCCAGGATATCAATTCTGCTAATATTTATTAAGTGCCCACTATTTGCCAGTACTATAATAGTCAGTTATTATTAATGCACTTGCTTCTAAATTTTGTCATAGAACAGCTTTATATTGCATTTAATTGAGCAAATATTTGAAGAGCACAAAGTTTATAAAAGAGGTTTGAGATAAGGTTTGGAGATGTAAAATTTTATAAATCAGCAAAGGTGCACAGGGCATCACAGACACTCGATTCCATAATCGTGAGTCAGTACTAGGAAGCTTGATCTTTAGTTAGTTAGTTATTACCTCAAATTATTTCTTCTAAGAAACAAAGTACTTGTAATAGAGGGGTTCATAGATACCTTTAGGTAATCATTGTTACTGTGAAAAAATGAAAATTTCTTTTTACACTCTTTCTTTATACTGTACTATAGCTCTTCTTTAAAAAACAACAAATCCACACACCAAAAACAAAAAAACAAAACAAAACAAAAAAAAAAACCCCGCAGTTCTATCTAATGGGGAGCAGAGAAAAATGAGATTGATGTTTGTAGTAATCTCTTTTGTACCAAAATGTAGACAGGATTATAATTGCAATAAATACCTTTATACTTTTAATTTGTATTTCACTTTAAAATAACATGTTACTTTAATTGAGAATATACACAATCACAAGTAACAACGGCTTAAATTTCAAATCTACTGCCTTTGTTTCAATTGTGCAGTGCTCACAAAGCTCATGAACTATGAACACGATCATTTTTATTTTCTCTGTGATCGCCTCACATTGATTTTAGAGACTTGAAATGAGTGATGCTGGTGTCAGAATCCTCGTGAAACCCCGCGGCTATGTGACAGTGAAAACAAACTTCATTTATTTTCAGGCTCTTACAACCACGGATTCACAGTCCTACAAACAGTCCCTTTACTGCTTCTCTGGTTGTCCCGTGGCCCTCCTGCACATTTCATGAGTTTCAGCTGCCTATCGCCATCAAAGGAATCATCTGGTTCTATTTCCTTTCCGGGTAACGGGTTATAATATTCCCTCCCTTAGCTTTAAGTTTTCACTCTGTTACTTTTGACAAAGCCTTTCTTTTGTTCAAATGGAAGGATCCAGTAAAAACAAACAAACAAACAAAAAAAAAAACAGCTTTGACATGGTGTGCCTTTTATGTGTGCATTTCTCTGATCTCACTGATGTCCTAAATTTCACAAACGATAACGTGTGCCTTCAAGTTCCTCTGTAAAATGGCAGTTGTACACCGTATCAAGAACAGTTTAGGACAGCAGGACATTCACATGACTCTAAAGTCCAATAAATACATGATGGTTTCTCAGAAAACCCACAACTGGGTGAAACGAACGCAAAACAGTGTTTTTCATTAAATCTTCCCCAGATACCCATGCACTGGCTTACCTGCAGGGTAGCGCTCGATCACTGGCCAGCTGTCCACCTGTAACGTGGCATTGCCACCACTCCTCGTGAAACGCACTACATGGTATTTCCCATCGTTAATGATTGCATTGGACTCTTCGATGGCGATGTCATCTGTCCCAACATTAAATTTAACTCCAATTTTTCCTTGGTGCTGGAAGAGAGGAGGGGGGAAAAGTTGTAAAAAGTTGCACTGATCCGTCAGCATTTAGTTAGAATTACATACAGGATATTGATCAAGAACATGCTTCAGACAACGGCTGCTTTGCTCCGATTTTGCTTCTGAAAGACTCGTGTAGAAGAAAGGTTCTTGACATTTGCGTAACTCTGAAGCATCTCTTTCATGGATAATTGATGTTCCAAAAGACACTTTCAAAAGAAGTGAGCTGCCTCCTTCCCACAGGTTGCCACAGACAACATGCACAGCTGTCTGTGTGAAAGGACATCTTTTCATGTCCCATCTCACCACGCCTTTAATCCACTCTTTACGTTTCATGAGAAAAATGAGGCTTGACATTCTCCCTCTTAATAACTGGGGAAAACAGAGCCATGAAGTCTGTTTAGAGACAATTGACAAATACTCAGATATAGAAAGTCACTCTAAAGGGTATGGGCATGCAGGCAGGCATTTAATGAGTGCAGTTTCTTAGTCATTATTCACACACACACAAATTCTACCAGCCTGAAATGCATTCAATTTATTTTATAGGTGATGAAACTATGACACAAGAAGGTGCAATGACTTGGTTAAGGTCACATAACTTAATGGGTGGATGGGTACTGGAATTAGAATTCAGTTCCCTCGTTGTTCCTTTCTATCTAAGCTAAGATATGGCTATCTATTATCAACCCCCCTCTCTGGTTTATGCAAAACAGCACTGCAAATCTAATTCTAAGCACAAAGCTCGTTATTGTTAACTTCAGAACTGCATACTACATGGTGGCAAAGAGAAACATGGGCTTGTGTCCTCTGCTTCTGAGAAACATTCTCTAATAGTAGGACTGTCAACTTTATCATGAGTTTGGTGGATTTTTAAAGTATGTGGATTTGCCTGCGCTGCAGGCCCTTGTTTGCATACAGAACCTGAAACTCTCTGTAGTTCACCTCTCATCAAACCTCCGTTGAGAAGAACTACATAGGGGCAGAAGAATTTAAAGGGCATGTACTCCATCCATTTCTGTAGAAATTAATCATCAGAATATTGAAAACCTGAATATTTGGACTGCATCCTTTAGATATCTTGCCAGATTTTCAGCATTGAGCTTAACAGCAAGAGTATCAGTTTACATCGAGAACTGTTATATGAAAACACTGTCCAGAACGGCATTGATTAAAGGGAAGTATATGGAGGTGGTATTTGGGAAAGTGCTCATTGCCCGCCTCATGCACACTTCCTCAAGGTTTCTATTTTTCTTTTTCCTGTCCTTGTTGTCCATAAAAGATCTTTTTCTTATAATAAGTTAATATGGTTTCTAATTTTTTTAAATTTTGATTTGTTTCAGGCTTGACAGACAATATGACAAAGTTACATTTCTTCTTTTTTTCATATTTCATTTTTTACTTCGGTTATTAGGAAACTCGGAGTCAAAGTGAGTAGGGCAATTTTTCTAGCTGCATAGACTTCTGGTATACTGTTTTTCCTGGACTTATTTTTATTTTCTACCATATTTTTCATAATCCTTACTCTAAAATATATGCCATAATAAATTATTCCAGATTGTGTAGAATGATTCAGGTGGTAAACACATGCACAATACCAACAACACTGTGTTTCCAATAACACTTAAAATGTATCCAACATTCATCCAGGGGACTCAGGGAAGTCCAAGTAGAGATGCAGGCATTCTCCTTTAGGCATTAATCTTGATTTAGCAAACACCTTTATAGTGTTCTAAGTTCTAACTGTAATACTAACTCTGGTATTTCTCATAACATCCCTGTGAGAAAGGTAGTATTTTATCTCCGTTTGACAGATGAGGAAACTAAGCCCAATGTGATTAAGTAACCTGGCTAAGGTCACACATTTAGATAGAGAAAAACTGTGACTCAAATCCAGGCAGTCTGGCTCTAGGATGTATGCTCCTGATCATTATATTAGGCTGAATTCGGGGAAAATTGGCTCATCCTAACTTCAGGTAGCAGAGTTGGTAACTCTAGATGTTCCTTGCTACCTGTTTTATCTTTCCTGCTGGAGCAGGAACACCACAGGAACTGGATTTGTCACTTGCAGATGTTACACATGTACCAACCAATGTGTGCTGAAAATAATTTTATAGAGGACAGTAAGCAACTAATATTTGGATGCAATAGGATTTAAAATAAAATGTCTCAGTTTCAGCTGCAATCTTAAAACAATCAGTTAAAAACAAATAGATCACTACTTTCTTTTTTTAAAAAAAATGAGGTAAAAGACTGACTAAGCTAAACTTGCAAAGGAAAGCACTGAAAATGGCTCTTGACACCCTAAATTTGGGGCCTATTTCCAGCCCATTAAAGAGAAAAGAAAGGCCAAGAGGAGATTGATAATTAGAAGAGGATTTGGAGGGAGAACTGGGATGTAATATGTTTTGCAGGTACAGCTGAGGTGGAAGGTAGAACTTCAGAAAGTTTGGTTCTTGTCTCCTGGAATTTGGTGGCAGTGGTTCAGTAAACTAGGATTTGACTCTTGCCTGAGAAACCTTCAAGGGGAGAGACTGTGACTAGGTGATGAACTGATGGCAGAGCAAAGATATTACTGTGACAGGAATCACTTGTGAATGAGTTTGTTAGAGCAAAGGACACATGAGCATTGCCAGTGGGACATGGGTTAGGAAGCCAGCTGAGAATTGTGTTGTGTCCTGTCTGTGAGAGCCACTGGGGTGAGGGGTGGTGAGTGGTGAAGACAACGCAACAGAAAGAACCTGAAGAAGCAGTAGCAGGTGCCTGGGGACTGAGGGGGGAATCCTAAATGACCATCTGAAGGAGGAGCATCCATCCTCCTCAAGGGAACTGCAGGTAAAGAAATTTCCAATGATGTTGTTAAGAGCACAAAAGAACTCACCAAAATGCCTCCCCCACCCCCACAAATGTTCCTCAGAGTCAACTGAAAGCATAGGCTAAGCCCAGATAAATGGCTACTATTGTATGAGCCAACTAAGATAATTTCTGTCTCATATTTCATCTTTCTTCTGCCTCATCCCTGGAGGAGACATGGAGGAAGAAGAGAAGTGAATGTCGTGGGAACAAGAGGAAAAACAACCCCAGTGCAAGTGGGAGCTTTGTCAGCCCATGCAGTGCCAAGGGACCAGCTTTAACTAAGGCTGCATTTATTATTACAAAGGAGTGAAATGAAATTACTTCTTATATCTACAGTGAACAGATGACATTTTACGACCTTAGAGAGACCAAAGTAGTACTTCCTGGGGGTAAGGAAGAAATATTCCATAGAACATGTTTAAATTCCTGTTGTGCCCTAGGAATCAGATATTTCAACACAGAGTTGTAAAACAATAGAGTTGCCCATTGTTTTAGGATCTCTTCTATCACAGGCATGTCTTTTATCTCAGGATAGACTGAAAGAAATTATTAAAGTTTCCTTCCCCTAATAGTCAATTTTTATCAGAGTTCTACGCTTTAAGGAAATTCAAGTTCTGTGAATGGAAGCATTATAATGCTAAAAGTACAAAATGCACCAAACCAAACATGTCCCTTTACCTCATCCCTAAATTTTCTGCCCTATGTAATGTAAAATGCTTATTTTCTAGGGTACAGAAATCTCCAGATTTCGCAGGGATGCTTTCCTCGCAACAGAGTAAAACAAACTATTAAGAGATAATGAGGTCCAGTAATGCTTGGAAATCTTCTGACTTTGAAATGGTGTTCATCTTCCTCTGAAAATGTTAATTTAGTCTTTGAACTTCCAATATCTTTGATATCTCATGGATCAAACTCCAACATCTGCTAGAATAGAACTGAATACCACCAACGCAGACTCAAACGATACCAGACTCTACCATAATTCAGACATTATTACCACACCCAGGTTACATCACATCCTTGAAAAACAATCATAAATGATAGATGCAGGATAAATTTTTCCCTGAAAACAATTACATTAAAATGAATATAAACCACAAAATAGTAATATCCTATCTAATAAAAGGGTAATATGCAACACACAAGATGGCCACCCCCATGTGGACACAAGATGGCCACCACAAGATGGCCACCACAAGATGGCCTTCAGGGGAAGGCAGCTGTGGCTGATCAGGCCAGCAGGGGAGGGTAGTTGGGAGGGATCAGGCCTGCAGGGGAGGGCAGTTGGGGGGTACTAGGCCTGCAGGGGAGGGCAATTAGGGGCAACCAGGCTGGCAAGAGAGGGCAGTTAGGGGTGACCAGGCTGGCAGGGGAGCACAATTAGGGGCAATCGGGCCGGCAGGGGAGCAATTAGGCATCAATCAGGCTGGCAGGGGAGTGGTTAGGGGGTGATCAGGCTGGCAGGCAGAAGCAGTTAGGGGCAATCAGGCAGGCAGGCAGGCAGGCAGGCAGGCAGGCAAGTGAGAGAGCGAGCAGTTGGGAGCCAGCAGTCCTGGACTGTGATATCCAATGGGATTAGGCCTAAATGGGCAGCCGGACATCCCTTGAAGGATCCCAGATTGGAGAGGGTGCGGTCTGGGCAGAGGGACACATACTCCTTCCCAACCCCCCAACATGAATTTCATGTACCGGGCCTCTAGTCAATTATATTTAGGACCTACATTTATATTTCCATTCAGAAATTATAAATATTCTCTAAACACATCTCTCCCAGGTTGACAGAATAGAAAGCTATTTCAATTATAGAAACAATAAGACTTGCCAAACTTTCTTACCAATGGACAATTACAATTTAAAAGAATTCATTTCAAATTCTTATTCTCTGGGATTAAATGTGATTGTCTCTGGCAAGTTCTCATGAATATTGCATTAGGAAAACCAGCAGTAATTTCACTGGACGTGTACTGATCTTTCAGCATTGTATCTTCCTTGAAATGGATAACTGGCTCACACTATAATTTCAAAAATCTATTATAAGAATATCAGTAACGAGGCATTTATAATTTAATGAAGTCTTTCCATGGATTCATTAAATAAATAGTGACAAAGTAATTATTAATTTTTTCACAAATGCTCATTTCTGAATAATGATTATGTTATTAAACCAACTTAAAAGGAAACATTATGAAAGATGACACTGGGAAGGAACTTGAAAGTTCTAGCCAGTAGCACTATAGTTTAATGCACCGTTTAATTTCAGCTGCAATCACATATTCATTTGAAAAATATTTGATTAAGATTTAATGATATTCTGGATATCTTTGGCATACTTCAAGCAACATGTTTGTAAGTTATAGATGCAGATATATTTCCACTGATGTGCATATCAAATAGATAAAACAGAATATACATATTAAGATTTAGCCTGTATATAGCATATAGAAATGTCACTGGCTTTTGTCCACTATCTGGGATTATTATGCAGAAATATTTGGCTCAACTATGTTCGGAAAATAGACGAATAAAATGGTCTCCTATTTTTTGGTTTATTTGCTTATATACTCTGGTAGAGAGCATCAACCAACAGGATGAATAAGTGTGCAACCTTGGACAGCATGTAGATTAGCAGGGAGACTTGGTTATAACCTACAAGTTCTATTGTAGAATCCTATATAATAAAAGGCTAATATGCAAATCAACCAAACAGCAGAACGACCAGTTGCCTAAGATGCGCACTGGCCACCAGGGGGGCAGACGCTCAATACAGGAGCTGCCCCCTGGTGGTCAGTGCACTCCCACAAAGGAGGGGGGCGCCACTTAGCCAGATGCCAGGCTCAAGGCTGGTGAGAGCAGCGGTGGTGGCAGAAGCCTCCTGCCTCCGCGGCAGTCAGACATCCCCTAAGGGCTCTCAGACTGCGGAGAGGGTGCAGGCTGGGCTGAGAGACAACCCCCCCCAAGTGCACTAATTTTGTGCACCAGGCCTCTAGCTTTATATAATCCTATACTCCAGGGGCCCAATTTGGACAGAACTTGACAATGTCTTCAAATGCACAGCATGCTTGGGCCTATTTCAGAATACAGAACAATTCCCATGCTCCGGTTCTGCATTGTCAGCTGAAATCAGTCAGACTAAATGGTATGTTTTCCTTGTCCAGAGACTCATCTTCACCAGGGACCAGCGGCTTTAAGGCTCGAGGGGGACTCTGAGGCCTGCAGTCACTGTGGCTGGAGTAAGTAACAGTACAGAGTGTGACAGAAACCCACCTGTTCTTTCATCTCTAAACAAATACACGAATTCAGGGAATTGCTAATTCACCCCAAATGCTTTTCCACATTGATGACTTAAAGGTCCTATAGACTGAAAGAGATTGCATCTGCCACTCTGGATGGTCCATAATGTCAAGAAATGGTTTTGGTTTAGTTGTTTTAACCTGGAATTAAACTGGAAATGCACTTGCCCCCAAATAAAACCCGCACACTATTTCAAAAACCAAAAGCTACTGATACCCTGTCTCCCACTTTTCCCATTGAGAAATAATTTAAAAATCCATTCAGTGAATAAATAAAAATGAAATATATAATATGCATTCTGCATAAATGTGTGGACATGCAATATATATAGTTTGTTCTCTGCCTTTGGGAAGTTTCAATCGATTGGGACGAATAAATCATGCAAGCAAATAGTCACACCCACAAGAGAATCCAGAGAGCAATGAGAAGGAGCTCAGGTGCACGGTGGGGGAGGGTTCTGAAGGGTCTCAGTGAGTCAGTCTCCCAGGAGCCAGCCAGCATTTGGACGCCTATAGCACAGATAAATACCAAAGACACCCAGGGACATAGAAGATATGTCCCCTCTGCCTCCCATCTGTCTTTCCAGTTCCTGCTGTACCAGAGTGCTCACTGGGTGCTGGGCACTGATCTACACATTATGTATCTACCTAAAACTCCTAGCACACTTACACTCTTCTCTCTTCTTAGAGAGTTTATCTATTGTGCTCCAAATCACATAGTTAATGAACATCAACACTACCACCTAACCAAGTTGGAGGGGCATCTGAAACAGATGACTTCAGCTGTGTCTGTTTCTAGGAAAAGGTCTTGACACCCAGGCACGCTCAGAAGACTGAGTCGAGAGCAGGGTTACTGCAAAGTGCCTCTTTCCTTTTGGTTAATTACACTTCAGTGCACCACACAAGGAATCAGAAGGGGGTGAGAGCGAGGGTGATCATACCATCCCAGAAGGATCATATTTAGTGCTACCACTTTCTAAGAAATTAATATTTTCCTTTTTCCACAAAATCTTCATTAAGGTCATATAACTTTCCTAATATATCTCCATTCTACAGAATACTAGAGCTCCTTCAGCTCCATGAAGTAATATCCTGACAGTGGTATTACCTCCTGGAGGTTCACAATCATCTCTCAGTCTACAGAGTGTCTAGCAAAACTCTGCAAGCCTTGACACTCCATCTTCACACACTGTTTGGGTGTGTTTTTTATGAACCTGTTTTAACTCCTCAACCATATTTATAAAAGACTGACTTATTTTTCACTGTATCCTTCACAACTCTTTTCACACTACCTATGCATTTGTAATTTTCTGAAACTCTTTCCCATACAATTTTCTTTTTTTAACTGTGGTATAATTTTAAAGTGTATGCTGCCCTTTTAAAGTGTATGCTCCAGTGGTTTTAGTATAGTCATGAGGTTGAGCAACTATCACCACTATTTAATTCTAGAACATTTTCATCACCCTTCTTTTGATGAGATAATGCAGGTAAAGTTCTTAGCGCGCTTAATGACAACTCAGCCCCTGTGAGTTTTGTTAGCAGTAGTAGTATTGATTATTCTCATATTTGGAAAAGAAATGTTTTGCTCCATGAATAGATTGGTGGAAGTCAATTAAAATAATGCATGAATTATATAACTAGTACAAGCTTAGTTAGAACATATGATATCTCATTGATCTTCAAAACAACTCATGAAGCAGTGTATCTATTTTATAAATGAAGAAGCTCAAGCTCAAAAAGGCTGAGATTTGATCAAAGTCAGAGCATCTATCCACCATGTGGCTCAAAAGGGAACATTCCAAAGTCCAAACCTATGGGACAAACTCTCTTGCTATTGGTCCTGAAGCAGAAACAGCTTAATTAGACAACCTCCGGGGCCCCTCTCATCGCAGTGATGCTATGATGCTATGAGAAGCTGAAATGGATAGCTAAGCAGTTAGCACAGGAAAAACATTAGAAAGTACTAGTTTCTAGTTTTTGAAACACCTCAAAATCACCTGAATATGAATTTGAGTCTTAGATTTTTTTCAGAATTTATAAAATAAATGGATTCTACGATTTTTAAAAATATTTTTAAATCAGCAATTTTCCAATGTCCCACTGGGGTCATTGTCTCAGAGTAATCCAGGAGGCCTTTTTTTTTTTTTTTTTTTGCCAGAAAGTATAACCCTTCCTCTCCAGGGTGAAAAGAGGGACTTGTCTGTATGGATAAGAACACTTGCCTTGCCCAGTGAGTAGGACTTGACTGTAAATGAGAATAGGGTCAAAGAGTTCTCTTCTTGATGATGAATAGACCGTGAGTTCTGGTGATAACACTAACTCCTCGATACCTCATTTCCTCACACTATTTTTTGTTAGATAAATCTATATCAAAAATAAATGTTGACATAACATTAGCCCAATAAATGACTGACTGGTGTATCTTTGAAAAGGACAATAACCCTAATCATGGTGTTTTTGAAATTGTCTCTATTTTGCTTGTTGTGCCAGTTGAGCCAATATTGAATCATAACTTTCTACTTAAAAAGGCATTCTTGAACCATTATGAACTTTTCCAGTGTAGCCATAAGCTCAGAGAGAACATCAAGCCTTTTTCATGGTACTTTCCTGTGGTCCAAACTGCATACCTCCGCATGGTATCATATCTGCTGTAGAATGAAATACAGCTAACTTATCTTCCTGGGAATTAGAACCAGCTCATTGAGATAATTAATGCTGTATTTCCATCCCTAAAATAACAACCATACTAAAGCTGAAATCCTCATCCTTAAGTGTGTACAAAGAGCATGTTCTATCATAAGCTTTTTTCCCTGGAAAATAGAAAATCAGAAATTAAACAGAGTGAGAAATGGACATTGACTGCTGGCCTATCTAAGGTTCTTAATATTTCATGTTATACTTCTGGTTTGAATATTTGGCCCAGTGGTCTGGCATCATGACAAACGCCTCAGGCTGCTGCATGGAGATCTAAAACCACACTGGCTTAAGGTAAGCCTTGTCCAAAGTGCAATGAGCTGATCAGATATGGCTTGTATTGTCATTTAGGTTTATTTGTACTTGTTTTATTACTGTTGCTTTAAAAACCTTTGGTTACCAGTAGATGTTAAATGAGTTTGGCTCACACTTTATAGTCAGTCAGGAAACTCTGTGCCATAAACATTGTATTTCAGGTGCTGATTAACACCATGCCCTTTGTTTCTCTCTGATTTCTTATCTTTGCACTGTTACTCTGCTTGGTATTCCCTCCACCAGGAACTACACAGGAGAAGACACTGGGTTTATCAATTCTGCTAGTTGTTGGCATTTCTTTGCAAAATGATTTTCCTATAAAAAGGGTTTGTGATTAGTTGTAGATTTAATTTAGTTGTTGTATCTCAGGACCATCATTTTGGTGAAGAGCTGATTATATAATTACAGACCGGCTCTAAAGTTCCAAATCTATAGTACAACATTTTTAAGACAAATAAACAAAATATCTTTGGATGGTGATTTTAGTCCTCTGCATGGCAAATGTTACCTTAGTAATTAGGTTGTAAGTAAAACAAAACCAGCCTTTGCATTTTAAGAACTCTTTTTGAAAAGCAAAAACATATCAAGAGATATATGCAATTATTTTAAAGGTCTCACTTGATAAATGCTTATAAAAGAAAAGGTTAGTTTGGAATCATGACTTGCAACCAGAAAAATAAGAGCGAGGGGATATTTTCAAGTGTGTTTGAGGGACTGATTTTTAAATAACGCTGTCTTGGTTTTCATAAGCCTCAAGCAGAGCCCTAACTTAAAATGCATTCAAGAGAAAAGCTGACAATGTTACCTTCCTTCTTTTCTTTCTTATTGACTTTTAGTCCAGGACTACCGGTCTGCTATCCTTAGAAAAAGCAAATGTGTGCATATGGGTGGAGAAACACATTCACCAAAGACTATTTTCTATGGAATCAGCAAGGCTCCATTATCCCCAGCGTGGTAAGCCATCATTTCTGCAGCCATCAAAAATAAATCTATGTTTATGTGTGTAATCTTGGCACAAGAGAGTTTCCAGGAGAGAATGCAGAATCTCTAAGGCCAAGGTTCCTGATGATTATGACCTTTCTTTGTCTTAATAAAACAATAATACTCCCACAAAAATAAAATAATGTCAAGAAATGCTTACCAATATTTCTTGTCAGTGTATTTAGGTGCAGTGTGTTTCACAAATCACTGTACCATTCTCTCTAGGACTCAAAATTTTAAAACTGTATTTGTTGGTCATGTTTACATACATTCATTTCCCTAAATTGCATGATTTTCTTGCCTAAAATACACCAACATTTTTGGAAGTATCATACATGAACTTAATCCTCAATGATATTCATTCACTCTTCCATTCATTCATTCAATAAACACAAGTAGATTTCTTACTATACTCCTTGACATTCTGCTAAGTTTGGAATAAACAGTGGTTAACAAAACAGATGGCACTGCTCCTATTATGAAGCTTAAGTCTCTCATTATTTCTTTATACATTAAACTTTGTATTAGCATATAAAGTATGCTAAGTGTCAAGAAGGAAAAGAGCAGGGTGTTATAAGAGGCAGTGAGTGATTAAGGAAAGCCTCTTTGAGGAGGTGTAGATGTGAATAAATCAATCATGAGAGTATGAGTTTTATAGGCAGAGGAAATATTGGCCCCATGGAGGAAACCAACTATGTATAAAGACAGATGCTTTTATGTACAAATGCAGATTCAGATATAAATATATCGACTTCTTATAAAGATAGAGATATGTAAATTATATATGAACATATGTTGGTATTATCTAAAAGGTTTGTCAAAGAGGGATAAAACTAGGTTATGAAAGTATGCATAAAAACTAAAATATATCATTTGCAGAAATAAAGCAACGGGAAGTACATTTCTAAAATCTTCCAATCTAAAAATGGAAAATAATTGATAAAACCTAACAGTATGTATCTTGACACTCATCTGTTTGTTCCTAAGTTCCATTCATCAATGTACTTTATGATATGGAATATATAAATGCTTTCTGAATTGACTGGGACTTGCCACATTTTCCAAAAGTCATTTACTTCTACAATGTCAAAAAATGATTCATCATCACATGCTTACATTTCAAAGCTCATGTAACATGTTTCATTTCTCTGTGGGCTAGAATGTCTTGTTATTTCTCTAGAGAGTCTTTTTATCTCAAGATGTAGCAAGTATTCTCCTTAAAAATACTGCTTGAAATCACTTGACTAGTTTTTCAAGTACCCTCCTCAAATTAGTTGAAGAAAGGAAAGTTTTCACATTTAACCTTTTTATCTCCCCATTCACCTGGAAGAGAAAATGAGCAAGGTTCAATGTTTGAGTCCCTAAAAGTCAGTTTCCCAATCACTGACCAAGTCACTTCAAACAAGAGCAGAAATTCTTCATCCAATTATTCTTTTGAAAAAAACTCAAATAAGTAGTCAAAAGTATCCATTTTTTTCTGCAATTTAGTCAAGAGTTTTGAAACCAAAAACACAGTGAGTGCCCATATCCAAATAATTCATAAACCTTGTGAACTTGAGATAAATGTTTAATGCTAACTTCTCAGGAGCAGTTACCACTGAGGATTTCCTGAGGTCATCTCTTCTCATTGTTGACCTAGAAGAGCCAGAGGATATTTTGAGGAGACTTGTAGATTCTGATAAGAGAGTAAATAAAGACAGCCTGAGGGAGAAACATCTGGAGCAAAGTCAAGCTATCAGCCATCTATCAAAAGAACACATGCTCTTGCTTTCTCTCTTCCTCATGACTCTCTCAGACTGGCCTTTCCTTACCATGAATGTGCCATGTTTTGTCCTATCTTATGATCTTTGCTGTCCCTTCTCACTGGTTAGCTTTCCTTGCTTCCCACTCTCACATAATTAATCCTCTATATTTGGGGGCGGGGGGGGGAGGGAGAACTTGAGAATTTTAGGGTGGAGCTGGTTATTGAATCTGCTGAGCAAGAGTACAATGTTTATCTGTGAAAATGCCCTTTTATGAAACAAAATTTGATTGGTGGATACCCAGTGAAGTATATAAAACACTCACCTAAAGGTCTGTCCTAAGAGTAGTTGAAAAGCCAGTGCCATATAGGAAAGCTACATCTTACTTGATTAACAGTACTCTTCAGTGGACCTTGGGTTATCTATGATAAATCTTTAATTATTAAATATCACAGCAAGATCAATATGCTGTGATCTCATATTCCACTTACATGCTTCCCCTGCCAAACATGCCAACTCTTTCCAAATGAATACAAATCAAACCTGGGAAGATAAAAATCCACCGAGAAATTAATCACAAATATCATTCTAAGGCCAAACAGAAGCTACATCTAACTTATTCACTGTTTTGTAATCTCAGTGCTAAAGCTCCCCAAATGAGTATGAATATTCAAGAAGGGCTACATTTTTTCAGCAGATGCATGATGATGATGGTGATGGTAATGGCGGTGTTGATGATGATCACAACTAATCTTCTTAAAAACTTGTGATGTGCCAGGCACTCCTTCTAAGTAGTTTATAGGTATTAGAATATATTAGAATATATATCATTATTTCCATTTATTTGATGAGGAAGCTGAGCCTCAAAAGGTTTGCCCCAAATCACATGCCTGATTAGCATCCGAGCTATGATTTGGTCTCAGGCAACCAGGTTCCAGATTCTAGGTTTCGTGTGCTTAAGACCATACTAGTGTGCCTCTCAGAAAAGGTCAAAGTACTAAAATGAGTCTGCAGTTTAGACGTGGTATTACTAAGCCTCTTGGAAAGAGAAAGATGCTAACATCTTTACTATTGTGTATACCAAGCAATATGTTGATTTCTTTTCAAACCTTAATTCCTTTAATCCTCAGAACATCTCTGTTGTTAGCTTACAATCATCATGCTGAGGGTGTTTGAACTACCAAGCAAGTCGTGTAGTGATTTTTCCGAAGTCACAGAGCTAAAACATCCTGTAGTCACATCAACACAGTCCTGTCTGGTTCCAGACTAATGTTTTTCAACCATACCATACTGCATCCCTCTGGACACTCTTCAAGATCCCTTGGAAGTTCGAGAGACCACATGAGAGTATTCTAGAGACTCTGAACCCTTAATCATTGTACTGGTATGTGGCTTTGAACACTGACAAAGTTGCTCAAATCAGGCAGGCAGAACCCAGCAACTCTTCTTTCCTGGGCATTAAGTTAGTCCAGGTATTCAGTATTTATTTGGTAGGCTAAAACTTCACCACTATCAGGGCCAGAGTAAATTTTCTTACACTTCAGGAGCCTAGGGAACAGAAATGAAGGCACAATATCCTTTAGGTTTAATTATAATACGGTGTGTCAGCAAATCCTCAGAGACTCTATAATGAAGGAGCCCTTTAAAGAAAGCGTTTTTGTCTTTCCTCTCCCCGCCCCCCACCTTGTCTGAATCTCTGTTTTAATCTAGTATCTATTTTCTCTACAGCTACAGATTTCTTTAAATCATTTTTAGTATTTGTTGTCATTTTGGAAAGATGTGTCTCAAACTTCCAATCAAATACAATAGTATATCCATCATCCTGAGAAAGTAGTCTCCCAGTAGGGATAAACATAATATTTAAAAATAAACATTAAAACTTTTCATCAGATCAAGTCTTCCAAATGTCAAAATCAATAATCAAGAAAACACGGATCTGAATTTTGTAACCAGTTTGGTTGCTTTAAAAAAAAACATTTTTATAGAGTACTATGATATAAAGCCTTTAAATGGTCTCAGAAAAGAATGAAACAAACCATCATTAACTATATTTTATATCAAATAATAAAAATAATTTAATGGTAGAGTATCTAAAACTTTAAATATGAACTAATCCAATCAAAATATTTTTATTATAATTTTTCAACTTTTTTAGTTTACGCTCTAGGTCAGGGATGGGAACCTGCAGCCCACAGTCCAGTTAAGGCCCGTGAAATCATCTGATCTGGCCCTGCCAAGGCATTAGGAGTGAGTTAATTAAGTGTTTGACCAAATAAAACAGCTAATTTTTAAGTTGGTAATTTTGTATGCTCCCCAAATGATGTTATAAATATCCAAATGGGGGGGAGAATCCAAGATGGCGGCATAGGTAAACACCTAAACTGCTGCCTCGGGCAACAATTTCAAAAATTCAACTAAAAGACAAAACATCTATCACCCAGAACCACAGGAAAGCTGGCTGAGTGGAAGTTCTACAACTAGAAGGAAAGAGAAAAGAGCATTGAGACGTGCACTAGCGCTGAAAAGCTGAGGTACGGAGGCGTGGGATCCGGGCTGGCGGCGGGCGTTGCTTTTTTTCAACCCAAAGGGAGACAAGCCCCCGACTACTCTGAAATCCAGTTTCTGGGGAGACGCGGGGGACCCAAACTCCTACGGGGAGAAGCTGGACTGTCTGCCAGTGAGGGTGGTTTGCTTGCAGAGCTGCGCGCAGGAATAATTGTTTACTGCACTGGGGCACGGGACTCCGGGACGCCATCTGGGACACAGAGCCGGCTAACTAGCAGCCATTGCTGTTTGCCACACCCTAGCCTAGTGACACCCTGAGACCCCGCCCTGCACAACCTACAAACCCACCCAAGCTCCAAGCAGTGTATTTAGCATAAGAAAGCCCTGCCCTATCGCAGCTTAACCTAGCAAACTTGCAGCCTGGGTCAGACAGCTCCAAAACCTCCAAACCACAAGCAAAGAGGAGAAAACTGTAGCTCTCAGTGTAGCTCCTGCTGGGTGGCCTCAGACAGTAGCTGACCTGCACCCCATTGGAGATCCAGAAGCCAGTGTACCTAGTGGTCAGAGTGAGACACCAGATTTCAACTCCTCACATCCATAAGTGACACATTCAAGAGGCAGACTCAGTGAGCACCAAAGCCCCACTAAAACAAGTCCTGCCCCATAAGTGTGTCTTCAGCGCAGCAGTTCTTCCATTATAGACACAGTGAGTGCTCACAGCTAATTGGCCTGGAGGTCAATTCCTCCCAGTATACCAACAGCAATTAAGGATTAACTACACCAAGTCTTTGCACTCAGCCCACAAAGGGGTGTACCAAGAGCATCCACATCAGGTGATTGGGGAGGCTGAGCTACTGCCCCCTATAGGTCACCTACCACACAAAGCTACTCCATCAACACAGGGAAGCAGTCAAAATGTGGAGACAAAGAAACATGTCACGAATGAAAGAAACAGAGGAAAGCAAACTATTGGACGACATAGAGTTCAGAACCACATTTATAAGGTTACTCAAGAATCTTCTTAAAACCGCTGAGAAACTTGATGAGACCTTCAAGGAGCTTAATGAGAATGCCCAAAAAATGGAAAAGGATCAGTCAGAAATGAAGCATACACTGTCTGAAATAAAGAATATACAGAAACTCAACTGTAGATCAACGTACCCCAAGAATCAAACCAAAGATCTGAAATATGTGGAAACAAAAAACATCCAACCTGAAAAACAAAAAGAAAAAAGAATCCAAAAATATGAAGATAGTGTAAGGAGCCTCTGGGACAACTTTAAGCGAACCAACATCCGAATTTTTGGGGTGCCAGAAGAAGGGAGAGAGCAAAATATTGAAAACCTATTAGAAGAAATAATGACAGAAAACTTTCCCTACCTGGTGAAAGAAATAGACGTACAAGTTCAGGAAGCGCACAGAACCCCATACAAGAGGAATCCAAAGAGGACCACACCAAGACACATCATAATTAAAATGCCAAGGGCAAAAGACAAAGAGAGAATATTAAAAGCAGCAAGAGAAAAACAGTTAATTACCTACAAGGGAGTACCCATACGACTGTCAGCTGATTTCTCAGCAGAAACTATGCAGGCCAGAAGGGATTGGCAAGAAATATTCAAAGTGATGAACAGCAAGAACCTACAACCAAGATTACTCTACCCAGCAAAGCTATCATTCAGAGTTGAAGGTCAGATAAAGAGCTTCACAGACAAGAAAAAGCTAAAGGAGTTCATCACCACCAAACCAGGATTACATGAAACGCTGAAGGGTATTCTTTAAGAAGAGGAAGAAGAAGAAAAAGGTAAAGATAAAAATTATGAACAACAAAATGACATCAAATACATACCTACCAACAAGTGAATCTAAAAATCAAGTGAATAAAAAATCTGAAGAACAGAATGGACTGGTGAATATAATAGAATCAGGGACATAGAAAGGTAGTGGACTGATGACTCTCAGGGGAAGCAGGTGTGAGGGGTGCGGGAAGAGATTGGACAAAAATCTTACTCCTATGGATGAAGACAGTGGCGGGGGGTAAGGGCATGGGGTGGGGTGGGGAATCAGGTGGAGGGAAGCTATGGGGGAAAAAATAGAGGAACACCTGTAATAATCTGAACAATAAAGATTTATTAAAAAAAATAAATAAAAAATAATAAAAAATAAATATCCAAATGGCCCTTGGCAGGAAAAAAGGTTCCCCGCCTCTGCTCTAGGTTATGATGATAAATGTTTACATTAGTCTAATTTATTCTTCTATCTCATTTAACCCCTCTCTTAAAAATGTGGCCATTCAGATGCTTTCAATACTCTCCTTTCATGAATGTTTATGGACTATTTTTATTTAGAAATAAAAATTCTTAAAATGGTTTCATTCTGATCTTAGTCTTTTGAAATCAGCCTCTTAATCATTGCTATCTTCTCTTTCTCCCTAAGCCTGTAAGCATGGATCTAGTTTTTAATGATACCATTTTTATTTTGAGCTAATTTCATGCAAGATAGTGCCCAAGAATGCCAGCTTTGGGAAAATGCTTCATGCTAGAAATCTTAAATTACCCATGCTGCTCCGAAAAATGAACAAAAAAAAAAAATAGCAGAATTCTTTCTCCTCAAGCAAAGAGCATACTTTCGATGTTGACAAAAAGAGAGAAGCATATTTAATACATGCTCTGACTGCACTACAATTTACAACTAACAAGGGACAATCTATGATTTATTCTCAAGATTCAATAATTACACTTAATGATAGTTGAGTAAGAGATGTGGGAACCATTTAAGTTTGAACCGAGATGCAACAAATGTGAACCCTGCACAACTGGTTTAGTGACATTAAGCTTTTCATCAGCTTTCCTAGTCAAAATTAAGTTATTCCATATTACTTTGAAAAAAAATGCAATTTCCTGCTTTAATGAACTCTATCAGCCTCTTTGCTATTACATTTTATACCCCCCAAAATTCCATAAGAAATTATGAAAATATTTTCAAGACAGATGTATAAATGTATCTTATAAATTTAAGTGCTATCTTAGCATTTTACTTTATTTTTGTGTTTAATGAATGCTGATTCAACACTGGCTTAAAACATCTACATTATAAGAGCTGAACTATTCCAGCACATTTTCCTAACAAATGACTATACTGACATGAACACAGATCACTAAAATGCACTGGTTATAGAAGATATATGATTATTGGTTCAAAAGTAGGCAACACTCAAGTTCTCCAAATAAATACATACACAAAGTAAGAGAGAGTCAATGACGACACCAAAATTAACCTTTCAACCTCCAAATGTTCATCTTACTGTCTTCTACCAACACACTGGCTGAGTGTTTCAGGGATACTGTCAAGCCCTGGCTGGTGGTTCAGTGGTTAGAGTGTTGCCCTGTGCACTGAAGGGGCAAGTACCTGCAGGTTCACTCCCTGGTCCCAGTCTTGGCATTTTCAGGAGGCAACCAGTTGATATGTCTCTCTCACATGGATGTTGCTCTCTCCCTCCCTGCATCCCTCCCTTCTTTCTTTCTGCTCTCTCTGAAAAGCAATGGAAAAAATATCCTCAGGTGAGGATTAACAACAACAACAATAAAATACTGTTGAATTTATCCATTCCTGAGACATATCTTAATTTTAATCCAGCTTATTTTTTGGAAGAACATGTATTATTTCTGACTTTCTAAAAAAAAAAAAATCCCCCCCTTTCATTCTCTTGCTAGTGAAAACTCTCCTAGAAATGTAAATGTTGTCATACTGTCCTTCAGTTTACCCAGCTGAAAGTTATATAAGGTATATTTCTCATTCATTAGTTTACTAGCCAACCATATAATTATTAAAGAGACTACTAGGGGCTTTACAAAGTTATTATTATTTAGCTTCTTGCTGTACTAAGAATTATTATATCACAAATATTGTCACATACTACATTCTAGGATATTTTTTTCTTACCCACATAGTAAAATAAAAATGTCAGACAAATTGTCAGTCTCTTTAAAAAGAAGACAAAATACTTATCCATTAATCTTCCTAGCTATATTCATACATTGTTACAGAGCTGAAGCTGATAAACTAGTACAGAAATAACTGAAACTGATAAACTAGAACAGAAATAACTGAGGAAAATGGCAGTATAAAAGGCTTTGTCAACATAGTTTATGCTTTAGTTATTAATAATATTGATTATAATATTAACAGTAAATTTTAATTGTCAGTTAATATTCCCTATTTTCCCAATTTATCTTTTTTAATATAGCTCCAAACACAGTTCTGATCTGTAATGGCCACAAAGTGAATAGTTACTGAATATTGATTAAATCCTCACATCAATTCTGAGAGGCAGATATTATTATTATCTTCATTTTATGAATAAGGAAACTGAAGCATAAAAATGGTTAGTCAATTGCCTAAAGTCACTCTGCTAATCAGTTGAAGAACTAGGAATTGAATCCAGATCTCTTTATTTTAATTACTACTATGCTATATTGCCTTTGGGGGAAAATTCCTAGAAATAGGTCACTAGCAGTGAAGAAATAGGTTTTAAAATATAAAAACTGCTAGCCAACTACCTATATTAACTTCATAAAATTAAAACTTTCTTATACAAAAGCCAGTGAAATGCAGCGCCCACACATATGCACAGGTTCCAAATCCATAGGCCATTTTATGTTATCACTAAAAGCCCGGTGCATGAAATTCGTGTACTGGGGGTGGGGGTGGGGGAGTCCATCAGTCCTACCTGTCCCCTTTCGCAGTCCAGGACCCCTTGCTCCTTACCACTCGGCTTGCTGCTCCTTAGAGCTGCTGCGAAAGTGGGAGAGTCTCCTGCCACCGCTGCTATGTTTGCCAGCTGTGAACCCAGCTCTGGCTGAGCAACGCTCCCTCTGTGGGAGTGCACTGACCACCAGGGGGCAGCTCCTGCATTGAGTGTCTGCCCCCTGGTGGTCAGTGCGCGTCACAGCGACCGGTCATTCTGCTGTTCAGTCAATTCACATATTAGGCTTTTATTATATAGAATTGTTACAATTGACATAATTGACATACTCGTTACATATATTCAATTGCATCTAAATGTATAACCTACTATGATAAAGATGTAGTGCCATTTTTTATATGTCAGCTCCTATATGATGTTGTACATACCTGATTTAATCTTTATGATTTTGAAGTAACTTTTATTTTGATCACTTAACAGATGAGAAAAGGTAGCCCAGATTTACACAGACACTAAATGTAAACCCAGGACTCAAGCGTGGTACTTTCTGACTTCAGATGCCATGTATGACAAAGACTGCTGAGATGTTTCAAACTTAGGCAATCTATTAACATGGATCATTACACCAAATGAAGAAAAACAACATAAATCATTAAGATAGATTCTATAAAGATATTTGGTACATCCAATACCATACTTGATTCTTGTGAAATTCACTTGGTATAGCAGAAATAGAAAAATATTTTTTGGCATGATAAAATCAAATCTTAAATAACTGGGAACAACATGCCTAACACTAAAAGCATCCTCAATCAGGTAAGAAACTTTTTTTTTGCATTAGCACCCATATATTTTAGACTTGTTTTAGACATGTCAATCAATGCAGTATGACAGGGAATGAAAATAGTTTAAATCATTGGGGGGAAAAGGAAAACACTCACACACTGCTTGCTACTAAACTGAAGCTACACTGTTGGATGTAAAACAGGCATTTTAAATGACATAAAGGTGTCAATCTTCAGAAAACTATTCTAGGAATTAGACAGTCAAATATAAATGCATACATTATCACAAGGTGTAGGAAAAGACATTCAGTAAAACACCTTAGAACAAAAGAAAAATAAAACATGAGTTTAATGTAATGGAGTCTCCTTTTAAATTATCCATATTCTAAATATAACACTGTCCTTACCATGCTAGCAGTCATCAGCTGTACAGTAATATTACCTGGGGAAAATGGGGAAGTATTTTGGACTTATGTTCCTGAACCTTCATGGGTAAGAGCCCTTACGTGGGCTGATCCCCTGCCTAATGTAGTCACCAATAATACCAAACATCTTGGTCATCCAGGAGGACCAAGGGTGGGGCAAGGAAGTATACTTACACAGGGGTCGCCACCCAGCTTCCCTTTTATATGTCACAAAATCAAACCACTGCTCCTTTGTGTGTAAAATTAAAGAGAGGTTTCTGGCTTGCGTGCATCCAAAGGAAGGGACTATCACTACTTGCTCCTGGGAGAGGTGCAGAAAATGTAACTAAGACCTTGTCTATACATACAAAAAGAAATTGACAACCAGTTTGAAATGGAATTGCCATGGCCTAGAGCAAAGAAAATCCTTACATGATATTATTCTACAATGTCATTATAATTTTCCCAGATTTGTAGTACCCCCATTACCTATAATAGTACCTCGCACCCTTGGGAATCAATAAAAAATCATCATTTTGGTGCTTGGAGACAAAGGTAACACATCTCTTGATATTTTAGAATTACAACAGCATAATGTACAATTATCCCAAACAAACTTACAAACTAATTCTTTGAATGTCTGGCAGCAATTTAAAAAGGACATGAAAGGATTTAATCCTTTCCACTGTGTAGAGGGTCCCCTAGGAAGGCACCTGAGCATTCTATATTGGCCCCTCTTAGCCCTTTTGGATAAGAGGGACCCTCTTCTCACAATCCAATTGCCCACAGCTGTTGCCTGTGCTTTCTGTTCATGCTGAGGTTGAAGCCTCGTGGTGGCTGGTACCATGGACCTGTCTCTTGCCCAGTGGGATGAGCTGGGCCCTCCCTGGAGAAGAAACCTGGGTTCCCCAAGATATGTGATTAGTGCCAGGGCCCCACCAGCAGGCGAGGGGATCCCAAGGCAGGTGCTGGATGTGGATGCCATGGGGGCATAGCCTACCAAGGAGACAGAACTGAACCTCACGTCACCCTGCTTGGCCCCGGAGGATGGCTGGTTAGCCAGAGATGGGTAAGATTCCTCAGGAAAGGAACAACCTAGGACAGGCACAGTTGCAGAGGGGCCATCAGGAGAGAACTTGGGGGTCAACAGAGGTGAGGCACAGACCCTCACCTCCCCCAACTTTGCAGGGACCTGAACCCTCACCCCTTCTGAGGGAGGTCTCCTGCCCCCATGGCTGTTTCGCTTCCCATGCCCAGCTCAAATCGGGACCCAGGTAACAGACAGAGACTTGGCCGACAGCAGCTGCCCTCTCACTGCAATAAGACTTGTTTGAGTTGTCTTGTACCCATGGTGAGGGGAAGTGGGTTTTTGATATCTAAATCCAACCTAGCACCAGGAATGCTCAGGGCCTACTCAAGAAGGCAAATAATCCTTTCCACTAATATTTACAGGGTAAAATAAGATTGCTGTTAGAGTATTAAATTTGACAGTAAAATATTAGTCAAAGTTCTCAGACTAATTTAAATTGGCTAAGTGAAATAAGCGGATAGAAAAATTAATGGTACTGGACAAAAAGCTGTTCCTAAAGTGTTAACTAAAATTTTTATTAGTAGTTCATCTCATGGTAAAATTGTTTAACATGTAATGAACCTAAAGCAGTCATATTTTAATGCAAAAAAAATAAAATTTAAAAGCTATCAAGACTACACTATAAAATTTCCAAAAGCCTCCTAATATTTAAATCAAAAAGGGGGGATAGTAGAAGAATATCATGTAAGGAAAAATATCCTGTAAGTAAATTACATCTATAAAATTGTTACTTTAGAAAATTAACTTTCATTTGTAATGCTAACAGCAAGACTCCCATGAAAAACACACATGGTGTCAAAACAAGCCAAAGGAAAATCGTTTGGGCAAAAAATGAGAAAGGATCCCAAGTCAAATTTATAGAAAAACTTCCTTTATTAACTTTTGGTCGAGAATATGTTTGTATATTTTCAGAAAACACCTCCAATACCATGTGGATTCCTGCAACAGAGAGGAATTGACAGGACTGCTCCAGCCATGAAGACAGAAGAGAAACAGTCCAGAGATGGAAGATGCTGACGACACCTTGTCATACTAGCAGTCAGCAGCTGTGCATCACGGCAGGTTGCCCAGGACCAAACCAGAGAGGGTCGGACCTGCATTACCACCATTTGTCCACCATCCAGAACTGAAATATCATTGCTGACATGTACACATAAGGAACTGTTTGACATTGAAATTGGGACTCAAAAGAACTGTTGGCCCAGAAAGAAACTCACTACAGACTGATTCATTTGCCTCTCAGCATAACCATTATTACTTGTCTCATTTTTGGTTCTTATAAGTGTATTTGTAGTATCACATGATCTCACTCATCTAGGGGAAATAATGAACAACATAAACTGATGAACAAAAACAGACCTGGAGACAGGGAAGCATTGATCAGACCGTCAAACCTCAGAGGGAAGGTAGGGGAGGGTGGGGGTAAGGGGAAGAGATCAACCAAAGGACTTGTATGCATGCATATAAGCCTAACCAGTGGTCATGGACAAAAGGGGGGTGGGGGCATGTGTGGGAAGGGGTTTGGGATGGGAATGGGGGGATGAGGAAAAATATGTGATACCTTAATCAATAAAGAAATTAATTTTTTTAAAAAAGAAAAATAAATATAATACTGTCAATATCCTTTCTGTCTCATTTTATTTCCAGAACTTAGGACTTTGATTGACTCCCATTAATATCATGTTTTATTTCACCCTATTTGCTCAGATTACTTAAAACTTTAAATTGCAAACAACTATTTATTTTGGATACCCATGAACATAGGAAATTTGTATGATTTCCCTTGGTCCATTATTTTAGAGTGTTTTATGATGTACCAGGAAGCAACAGGTGAATGAAATGACAAGGTGTTTGCCAAAAATGGAATGATACTGAATAGAAACATTGAAAATTAAAATCACATAAATTTTAGCATTGGAAAAAGATCTGAGGCCCAAACTATCCATTCAGGAAATAGTTCTAAAATATCTTGACAAAGAGCACTTACACACTTCTTGGAACCTGACAGTGATATTGCTAATTTCTCAAAGCAGGCTGTTCATTTTTTAAAATCCTTTTGAACTCAAGATCTCCTCTCTGTCATGTGTCTGCAGTATGAACCAGTACAATGTGTAATCTGTACCTTTTCCCCATATGACAACCTTTCACCTGTTTGAAAACTGTTTTCCAGTCTACTTTTCTTTCACCCTCAACTCCAGCCTTCTCCTGGAGAATAATTTTCTACTTTTTAACTATTAAACCATGCAGAGTAGCTTTCTAACGATTCATCCTTCAGATATTCAATTTGCTGACAAACTTCAATTCTAAAGGACCTTAACACAATACATTGGCTTAAATGTGATACATAGGATGGGTACTAAACAGTGTGCCACTTCCCTTAATTAAGGCATTATTCTTCCATCAATATTGTCTAGGTGTGTTAATGGCCACACTCATTAGCTGCAAATCTGAGCTTTTAGTAAACTAAAATCCCTAGACCTTTGCACACTATTCATTAGCAAGCTATCCTCTATGTTATTCTCTTGGCTTTGAAAATGCAATTACAGGACTGTAACCACCCTCTCCAGATCACCTGGGCTTTCTGTTTTTGCTCAAATCTTTTCTTCACCCAAAATAGGTTCCTCCAGCTCTGCTATCTGAAAACAGGAACTCTCTTGTTTATCTGGGGCTTAATCTTCCTCAATTCCATATTACCCTTTCTAGTGTATCATTCTAAATAATGGGGAAGATAACATCTCAACAGGAGTCAAACCACACAGCTTTCTCTTTTCATCTGTCATTATATTGTCTCACTTAAGCAGATATCTCCCTTGTCCACCATTTTTCAGAAATCAAAACAAACTTGCATTACACAAGACTGCTTATGCTGCTTTAGCTTTGATGAGTGCATACTTACTGGCTCAAAGCAATTTCTCTCTCTCTCTCTCTCTCTCTCTCTCTCTCTCTCTCTCTCTCTCTCTCTCTTTCTCTCTCTCTCTCTCTGTCATCAACATCATCAGCAGCATTTTTGGTTTTACAAGCATTTTTTAAAACACACTGTTAAAATATTTTGAGTTGTGAACTCTTCCTATGGAGACAGAATTCAGAGAGGATTGAAGAGCTTTGCCATGGCTTTGACAGGCAGGTAGAACTCAGGGTCAAATAACCCTGAGTGATGGGGGAGGGCGGGGGGGCAGGTGGCCCACTCCCATGTGAACTCAGCCATACTTTCTTTTAGTAAAATCCTATATAATAAGAGGGTAATATGCAAATAGACCCAACAGTAGAACAACCAAACAACTGGCCGCTATGGCATGTGCTGACCACCAGGGGGCACATGCAGAACATGGCGGGCATTGGCCACAGTGTGATGGTGGAGCAGGTGAGCAGGGGTGCCAGACCAAGCTGGGTGGTGGTTGCTGTCATCGGGGCGAGCCTCTGATGGTTACTGAAAATTCTTTGCTACCACGCCCCACAGTCATGCCTGACACTCACACCTGCTGCCGGTCCTGCTCGCACTTGTTGCCAACACTGGCCCCACTCGCACCCGCTGCTAATGCCTGGTGCAGGTCCCAATCGCTCGGTGCCATCAGTGGATGCGAGCGGCAGCTGCTGGCCCCGATTGCCCCTAAGGGCTTCTCCACCTCCCCCTGCTCCTGAGGGGTGATTGGGGCAGCAGCTCCCACTTGCACCCGCTGCTGGTGCCGGCTCCAATGGCTCCATGCTGTCAGTGGGTGTGAGCGGGGTCAGTGCTATCAGTGCGTGAGATCTGTGGCAGCAGGAGTGAGGCTGTCAGCAGACAGGGTACCAGGGGGCCATTGTGGGAGGGGCCAGGTGGGGTTATGGAGGATGGGCCAAGACCCGCCCCTGTGCTCACCGCAGCCTCACAGCCCATAGTTCCTTTCAAGGTGCACAAATTCATGCACTGGGCCCCTAGTTGAGAATAAAAATCACATCTACCTCAGAAATTGAGTAAGGATTACATAATATTTTATTTTAAAAAGTATTTAAAATACTACCTAGGTCAATGTATATTATCAATAAATATAATCTATTATTAGCATATTACTTATACTTTCCCAGATATAAAATGATCATAAAAAAAATCAGAAATTAGTAGGTTCTTTGTTTTAGGAACATAAGACAGTCAGGTGCCTAAACCATTTCTGTTGCCAATATCTGTAATGCGTTTTCTCCCTGATTGCTCACTTCTCCAAACATCCCAAACCTACCACTCCTTTGAAGCCAAGTCCAAATGCTACCTCTTCCAAAGGTCTTCCCTGAGTTCTTCCCGAAGTCTTCACTTCGGGAAAGGATCTTAAAGGTATGCAACTTTTGCAATTCATCCCTAAAACCCATGATCTGGTAAGAGCTTAATAAATATCTGTTAGTTGAGTCAATAACTTTCCCCCCCAAGCCATAATTAATTTTTCCTGATTTTGTACATTCTTCCCATGCATAAATATTTACCATGCACAGTGATGATTTGTGCATATGATTCTTCTGCCCTATCAGGCTTTTGAGTCCACCTATGTCAAGTTGACCTTTGGCTGTTACACAATGCCTCAACACTCAAAATATTTTTGAATAAAGTGGTGTCTGTTTTTCACTATTGATAATGGTTTTATTTGTCCATGGAAGTAAAATATGAACATCCCCACCCCCCACCTCCAAAAAAGATTACCCATTAAAGCTCTGAGATATCTATTTTACAATTCAAAAACACATATCTGATAAACCCATTTTACCCAAAATATGCAATAAACTGTTAAAATTCATCAATATGAAAAGAAACTACCACATTAAAAAATATACCACAGACTCGCACAGACACCTACTTCACCAAAGAAGATATACAGGTGGCAAATAAGAAGACGTGAAACATTGTATGTCACTAGGGCATTGCAAATTAAAAGAACAGTGAGATGCCACTACACATTTAATAGACTGGCAAAACCCCACCACACCTACAGCAGCAGATCCTACCAGGAATGTGGAGCCACAGGAGCGCTGGTCACGCTAGTGGGAATATGAAACGGACGGTCACTTTGGTAGGCAGTTTGACAGCTTCTTACAAAACTAAACTTAGTCTTACCATGTAACCCAGCCATTGTGCTGTTAGGTACTTAACCAAATAAACAGAAAATGTATGTTCATACAAAAAAAGAAAACTAGACACAGATGTTTGTAACAGCTCTATTTATAACTGCCAGAGCTTGGAAACAACCAGTATCTTCTTCAGTAGGTGAAGAGATAAACTGTGATCCATCAAGACAATGAAATATTACTCAGTGTTAAAAAGAAATAAGCTATTGAGTGAATAAGGACATGGAAGAACCTTAAATTCACATTAGTGAGTGATAGAAATCAATCTGAAAAACTGCATAGTGTATTATTCCAAGGATAGCACATTTCGAAGATTAAACTGTGGAGATAGTAAGAGGATCAAGGGTTGCCAGAAGTTGGGAGTGAGGGGAAGATAAATAGGCAGAACACAGAGGATTTTTAAGGCAGTGAAACTACTTTGAGTGGTATTATAGTAGTGGATACATGTCATTATACATTTGTCAAACCCCAATAGAATGTACATCACCAAGAGTTAACCCTAATGTAAAGGCTATATGGGGTATATTTGTATCTTCCATTCAATTTTGCTGTGAACTTAAAACTTTTCTACAAGATAAAGTGTATTAAACACATACACACACACACACACACACACACACACACACACTGATTTCAAAAATAAAAGCACAGTAGCTCATAAAGGAAACAAATTTCTCAGGGTACCCAGGAGTTCACTCAAGCTGAGAGAATACCAACAAGAGTAAATATTCCTTGAGCACTCACACTCATCCTGGCATGGTCACTTCAGTTTATGTGCACTTTCTCATTTAATCCCCACAACCACCCAATAAAGGAAGTACCATTATTATCTCCATTTTGTTTATGGCATGAGACGTATGGTCAATAACTTTCTCATGCTCACACAACTAGTGTGGGGAATATGCAAGATATGGAATCCAGCCTGTCTCTGCACACAGGCTGGGGTTAATCACTACCTTATGCCACCTGCAAAAAAACTCAGGTGGAGAAATACAACAGAAGGAGCAAACCAGGTGGGAAAAGTCAGATTTGTTTCTGGAAATATCATAGTCTCTGACAGTTGTATGCCTCATTTATTTTTATTTAATATATCTTCAAAATAGCTATTATATTACCAATATGAATAGAGGCAATAGTCTTCTTGTTACATCAGAATTGTGTGTGTGTGTGTATTAATGTTCACTTTATGAGCAGTATGTCTTATTAAGAAGGCTAAATAAGGAGAAATAATTTTACAGGGTCAATGTTGGGGCTAAGCAATTACATTTGCTATCTTTTTAATACTAGTAGTTACTTTTTTTTTTTCCCTAATTGATTTGTTTGAACATTTTCAAAGGTGTCTGAAGACAAAGCTTGATATGTCCCGAGACTGACTTTTTCATACAAGGCAAATGCATTGCAGACTGAAGGAATAATTCCTTGCACCACTTGCTGAGGTATTGTAAAAAGCTAACAATTTTTGTTGCTCTTCCATTGGCTTGAATACGGCAATTAAAGTTTATTGGCAAGATTTATGACATGATATTGCAGACTCTAATAAATGACGTTGGGATGCTGGGAAAACTCACAAAAGTTAAAGTTATTACCTGAACCTCATAGGGGCAATTAGAAACGCAACCTAAGTGTTTAGCCAGCAGAAAGAAACACAATAAATTATTAATTAAAGGCTTTGTCTATGTTTAGAGAAGAAGGTGGTAAAAAAATGCATTGAAACGAAATCATCATATATTCAAACATGAAAGTCAAAGATTAGACTTAGAAAGCATTTTCCAAACAATGGAGATTTTGATGGGGTCAAATCACTACTGAAAAAGGGCACTCAGAGGGATTCTCAAAATAATCTACCCAAATTGCTTTGCATATCTAAAAGGGGAGTGCTGGAATACCCACAGATGTGGGTCGTGAATGAAGCAAGGAAAACCTTTGCTTCTTCCATACCCCTTCTCTTCTTCTGAGGAACAAGCAAAATTCTCCTCCCCCAAGCCACATCCTTGAAATGGACATTTCTAAATATGTTCAGGCAGATCAAGTTAACAACAATTTAAAACATGTTATAGTAGGAGTATAACAGCCTTTTCTCAAATACAGGACTATAGCTAACGCCATTGATTAAGACTAGATTTTCGTCAACATCTCTGGTTTGGTGCTACTCCTTTCCTGTGATGCTTCCTATGAAAAATGACTTAAAAATCCCTGTATCTTTCTGGTATTGAAGGGGGGGGGGGGGGGCGGGGAGACAGTGAGATGCCAACAGAAGTGAACTATTTTCATTATTTTCTGAACTGTCACAAAAAACAAAATTGTCTCTGTGCATGTGTGCATGAGTGTTACAAATGTGTGTTCATGGAGAGCCTTGGGAATAAAGGGAGAAGTGGACGAACATCTAAAACATGTATGGTTGTGGTGGTTTTTATCAGAATCTGGCAAGAAAATGAGAGCTGAAAGCAGATACAGTTTGAAACATTTTCAGCCCATATCCTGCTGCTTTCACATTGGAAAGTAAGGACCATAAAACAACAAAAACTCATTAGATGCATGCAGTCCTCTTCACTCAGTAAAATCTCCAACAATGTTGTGCAAAATAACAGCGATTTTTGAATTATGAAATTATTAGGGCTCCCCATGAAAATTCTTTAACCCAGAGATAAAGGAAAAAGGCAATAAAGAGAGCTAGGAGGAAGATTTTTCATAGCCTGCTCCTAAATCCATAATTTAAATCCAGGCATAAACTGTGGATAAGCAAAAGTAGCATTTGCATGTAGCATACATTTGAGTCTAAAGGTAAAAGGCAATGTTTAAAAACACATTTTTAATAAAGCACGTAATATAGAATTGACAAATAGCAGAGTAAAGGTAGATTGTGGTAGGAGCAAGTATTACATGATTACCCCTTCTTTCAAAAATCATTTCTTGCTATGTGGCTCAAAAAAAAAAAAAACACACAAAACAAAACCGCAATCTGCTTTAGATAGTATTATAAGCAATAGATTAGTCTGCATGTCTTCACACAGCCACCAGAAAAGACTTTCAATGAGTACTTCTAATGATTCAGTGAGCCAAATCATCAAGCTTCAGGCTGTCAGGACAAAAACAATTTTTTTTCACTATAAAATTTGACAAGATTGTGACAAAAATATATAAAATACACTTGCCAGCATTCCCATTGTGAAAAGTACTAGAATTGGTGCAAGGCCTCTATTGCTAAGAAATTTAATATAATTACTTTTTTATGGTATTGTCTAGACTTTACAGAATTGGCGGGGTTTTTGTTATAAGTCTACACTGGAAAGAAATTAAATAAAGATGTAGTTGCTCTTTCTTCTATGGTAAGAGCTCTGCACCAGGCTAGCCACCTTCCAAAAGAGTGACTGTGGTTTAGCAAATTAACCTGGAGGTAACGGTATTTATGGGTCAATGCAGAAGTAAACCTAGCGTTATGCTTAAAAGAATGTGTCCCTCGATGAGAAAACTGGGGGGAAATAATATTGTAGAGCAGGGATTCTCAAACATTGTAAGTCATCTGAGAGCTTGTTTAAAAGTTTGATGGATATGATCAATCTGTCTAAGAAATCTTTAAATAAAATGAATGTAAATTATATGGTAGTTTTTCCTCCTCGTTATAGTTTCTAAAGATTATAGGCTAGACATATTAAGTACTTATTTTTTAGGCAAAAATAGCAATTTGACTATGACACTTCAATCGCTGAATTTCTCCCTGGAGAAAAATTATAAGAAAGACTATTTCTTCTAAAGAAAAATTTCCTTTCTCTAGCTTTTAGAAGTAATGCAACAAGGGGGTGGATGGGAAGAGATCAACAAAAGATCTTGCATGCATGTATGTACAACCCATGGGCACAGACAGTAGTGTGGTAAAGGCCTGGGGTGGGGGGTGGGAGGCTAGAAGGGTCAACGGATGAAATAAAAAGGGGTCAATGTGAGAGGAAAGTTACATGAATGTAACAATAAAGTTTTTTTTTAAAAAAAGCAGTGCAACAAAAACAGACAGTGTGGCTCTGTATTTGATTTTTTTTTTTTAATTTATTTGAAAGCGGACTCCATAACTCTCCTTAGAAACCATAGTAGTGAACTGGGGATCTCTATGGCCTTAATGTTACCAAGCCAGTCAGAGGTTAGGCTTTTGCTTCCTTTGCTATAAAAGGACCATGATATAATCAAGGACAGATATCAGTCAAAGCTTTCCGGTAACATTAAGTCTGGAATACATTTTACTTCACCAGTGGGCGGATTTCTTTGCACATAAGTCTGCATTACCCCACTTACTAGTAAAGCCAGGTTCATTTTTGTTTGGAGAAAGACCTGGTTCATCTCAAAAAAGGCACAAACCTACATGCTCGCCTGTCCTTTTGTAGTAGGTCTTGCATTCTTTCTGAGAAGCTTTAGGTTTAATAGCAGGCTTAGAGCAGATGCCTCCTGTTTCTGTAATACTAAGAGCTGCATGTTGCTCACCTGATCCAAGTCAAAATCTTCCCACATATTAATTTGAAATTTAGCATCTGAGAAGCAGCCACTGCACCGGCTTATTTCTAAGGGATGCTTTGTCTGAGTTTCTGAACATTACAAATTTGTTTGTTTTTTGGAATTCTGAATGTGTTGAAAATCTTTTTTTTTTAAAGAAAAGAATAAAACAATGAAAATGCATTGATTTTTCTTATGGGATACTTTTCTTGCTTTATGCAAAAAGAAACATTTTAGGGCCTTCTTGCATGTGGCAAAGAGGAGCTGACGTCACAATTAAGTGTGGATGCAAGTGCTTCTGAACGACCCCCCCTCCAAAGAAATTGCAGGTTCCCTTATCTTTTATCTAAGCTTCCCTTGTCAAGTGTAAAGGCCGAGGCAGGGGTCAGAGATGCACACCTTACAGTGAACACAAAAAGGTTGAAAAAGGAGATTCATTTTTAAAAATTCTACGATTTGATTGCAAAACACAGAAAGTGTCTATTTCAGGTTCAGTGGAAAAATAGAGTAAAAGAGCAAAATCTTAGCTCAAGAGATTTTGGGTTAAAAATCCTAATTTAGCTAACAGGGCAAAAGGTACTAACATATATAGATATATGTATATGAACCCTTTAGTTCATGTATCAATCCTTGCAATTGCCACCTCACCTATCTGGTTAGTGTCATTTTCCTGTATTTGCTTGATTCATTTTTATATTTCAGTTTAGCTCTCTTTAACTATTCCAGTAGCATTCAAGAATGACAGAAAGTATGCATTTGCAATGTCTCACAAAAAGGCACTTCCATGAGTGTTGTTTTTTTTTTTTTGAAACGTGTTTTGTGGTTTAATGAAAGCAGGGACCTGTTATATTTTTAACATGTGCACCCACTTAGTTCTGCTTGGAACAGGTGTTAAATTCCTGCTCTATTGTTGATCAAGAAGCCAATCTATAAGAGCAAACAAAAAGACAATGTGATATTATGCTTAAATTATTCTCACTTTCTCTGTTTCTTACTTAAATGTAGCCTTAGTACATTCTGATTTGTAGAATGCTTTGAAACTAAATATATTATGTGAAGGAGAACATCACTAAAATCTCAAGCTTAAAAGCTAAATATGATTCAGACATGGAAAATGTTTAAGGACTCAAATATATATATATATATATATATATATACACATATATATACACACACACACACACACACACACACACACACACACACACACACATATGCATGTGGGTAAGGTAGAACCTAGGCCTAGTAACCAGGTATGTATTAAAAAACTATTAATCACAACACTGTTTACAGTTTATTTTTCAGGACTAACTTATTAATTTAAATTCATCCTCATAACTTTTAAAAATAATTGCTTTTTAAAATAGGAACTCTGCTATATTAAGAGGAGGTGAATGTTACCGCCTGTGAGAGGAAAGTAGACTAAACCATTCCCACAGTCTAGTTATTGCTTCAACATGAATGTATATTTCATTAAAGCAGGTAACTCAATAAAGTTATTGAATTGATTGATTTGGTAATAACATATACTTTTTAATATTGCTTCCTGTTTGAAGTATAGTATAACACAGATTCAGAGTAAGATCTGAAAAACTAGTTCTATATACTGTTAAAAAGATAAAAAACACTTTTCACTGTTCTAATCACTGATGCCACAATCCTTTATTTCCATTAAAGCTTTTTAAAGAAATTTTGGGTAAGCTACTGATGATTTCAGATCCATTGACTTAGCGTGGCTTTGATTAATGGCTGATACTTGAAATTAGAGTGTGATAATAACAGGAATTAACATTTATTAACATTTAACATATGAAAGACACTGTTTTAATCATTATACTCATCTCATTTAACCTTCACAATAACTTGAAATAGACAATGTAATGATCTTCATTTTACAGATGATAAAACTAAGTCACAGAGAATTTAGCAAAGATCATACAGCTAACCAGTGGTAGAACTTGGATTAAAATCTTCTTTATTTCAAAGTACCTTAAACACTGCATTGCACAGCTCACAATAAAAGCTTTTTGTCCATGAGAGTATAATGTAAGATGCGAAACTGAGGGATATAAATGATGATTCTTTTGATTGGGAAGGAAGAAACATTCTAATGCTTTACTTTTAAGACTTACTGAGACTGAATCATTGATGTACTTAAAGCAAGGATAAAGTAAACCACAAACATTAGCCCTTTTCCTAAAGATTTCCAAAGGTCAATATAGCGATGGGTTATTTACAATGCAATATGAAACAACGCGGATGGGAATAGAGACACACCTATTAGATAAACACAGTCTGCAAAGGCAATTTTCTTTAGAATATCTCTTCAAATGCTTTTGGAGAGATTGAATCTTCATAAAAAAGTCTGCTGAACACAACTGAATGCAGTCCTTCAAGTCTAGACAGACACGGGCCACTAGAGCTGATATATTTTCTGTTTAAATAACCACTCAAAAAATTCCACTTGTTTACCAAAATCTATTCACACTTGTTGAGAAGCTTCTTTCTTCACTTATCTGAATGTGACAATGAATCAAAGTATCTTCTCTTATGTTACCAGATGTGATAATGGAGAAGCTCAGCTCCAAACCAGAGGCTGGAGGATGCCTTTCCAGTGCTTTGTGGGAGGAAAGGCTAATTTTTCCAAGTAAAAATCCCTCCCTAAGGAGTTGTATTAATGAGGTCCTCAGCTTTGCTCCACACTTCACTATGCTAATTATTTCAAGCTTACTGGCAAGATTTTTCCAGTGTCCTATGCTAAAGAGATCACCCACATGAAATGTAATCCATTCCCCACTTGATATTTTCACAAAACATGGGGCTTTGTTCTTTGTGTTTGTCTTTTGGGAAGGCATTTTAATCTCATCTGACGGGACCTGCTCAAATAGAAGAAATGTGCATAGAAACAACTAGCAGCTGATTGCTTGTTCCAGATGTGTTCCCCAGTGCTTGGTAAGGCAAAGATTCCTTTCTAATTCCCAGGGATGGCATCCATTAACATATATCCTTGAGGAATCAGGCTTTTCTTTCCAAACATAGGACACACAGAGACACACACATGCACACACAGCCCAAAACTTCTGCCTTCCTGTAACTTCCTTTCTAGAATGGGGAAACAGAATATAACTTAGGTGAATACACTATATATATTAATATATAAGAAAACAAGAAAGGAGAAAAGGAAGTGTGAGTTGGTGACACTGAAAATTATAGTGGCAAAAGAAGACCTCACCAAAAAGGTGGACTTGTAACATCAAAAGTGATTAGGTAAAGAACCACGTGAATGTCTCGGAGAAAAGTGTTCTGGACTCAGGAAAGCCCACAAACAAGGGCTCAGAGGTGGAGGTGAGCATGGCATATTTTAGGAGGCCAGTGTGACTAAAATAACAAGTAAACAAGTGGGTAGAGGGAAGCGGAAGAAGGTAAAGGAGGGATACATTGTGGAAGGAGACTTGACTTGGGGTGATAAATACACAATATACAGATGATGTATTATAGAATTTCACACCTGAAACTTGTGTAATTTTATTAACCAATGTCACCCCAATAAACTCAATTAAAAAAAAAGAGAAGTAAAGAAATGTGCATGTGTATGTGGATGAAGGATGATCATAAGATCATACAGGAACTTATAGTCCAGTGGAAAAATTTTGAATTATACTCTGATGATATGGGGAATGGTGATATGAGTGACTCTAAGCAGACAATTGACATAATCTGATTTATTTTAAAAAGATCATTCTCAGATTCTATGGGAATTGATTAAAATGCAAAGAACAATTAGTAGGCTAGTGAAAAAGTGAGAAGTGGCTCAACTCGAATTACATTTAAAGTATAATCAAATCATATTAAGGTAGACCCTATAAGATTTACAGCTAGATTGAATGTGAGGTGTTGGATAAAGTAAAGACTCAATAAGACTTCAAGGTTTTGGAGAAAAGCATCAGGAATTATAATTGCCATCTTTTGAGATGAATAATATCATAAATATATTTTTATAGGAACATCAGATTAATTTTGGACAACTGAAGTTTATACATAATTGGGTAGTAAATTGGAAATATGAGTTTAGAATCTGGAGATAAAGTTTGCAAGTATTACATACAAATGGAATTTAAAGTCATGAGAAAGCATGGGGTCTCTAGAAGAGTGAGTATAGAAGGAAAAGAAAAAAGGCCCAGGACTGGCCTCCAATCATTAATAGTCAGGGAGATGAGGAGGAACCAGCAAAGGGGACTGTTAAGAAGCAATCAGTGTGTGGTTCTGGAAACCAACTGGACAGTGTTTTGAGGAAGAGAATGATCAATCATGTAAAATGCTGCTGGTAGAACATGAAGATGGACTGAGAATTGACATTAATGGCCACTGCTGACCTTAATAAAAATATTGGATGTTTTCTTTTCCTAACTAAATTTTACACTCCGGAACTTGTCAGAATTGCCTTGGAGCAGCAACTGAAACTTAGAATAGAATTCCAAAGTTATTTTGTGTTTACATTGTCTGGAATTCTGAACATCACTTTCATACACTATATGTATTTTTTCGTACGCTATATATTTTCATACACTATATATATATATATATATATATATATATATATATATATATTCATTACACACACACACACACACACACACACACACACATACTGAGTGGCCAGATGACCTCTGAATGATAATAATCTGGCCACTCAGTTATTTGTATCTCAAATGTGTACCAAAAGTATTCTAGACTTTTGCTGGAGATCAACCACCTATTTGCCCTGAGCTTTCTATCAGCCAGTGCAAAGGGGAAAACTGATCAGGTGCACGATTTATATAGTATCTTTGATATCAAATAAATGAGGTACTCAAGAGAAGTACACCAAGTGGCCAGATTATTATGTGTTCAGAGATCATAATAATATGGCTACTCAGTGTATATTTCAATATAGAATATAGGGATCTTCTCAAGAAAGTCTACTTCTTCCCACTGTTAACACATGAAATCAGAACAAAACAATAGAACCATAAATCTTTAGAGCTGAAAGTGAACTCGAGATTCATCCACTGGGCGGTTTTCTTACTTTACTGCATAAAAAGACAGGCTGATAAAGGTTCAGTGATTCATCCAACAAAGGAGCAAAAGAACGCAGCGTGCCTAAATCTCAATGTATTGTTATTTCCTTTTATTACAATACCCATGGAAATTAATTTCAATTAACCTAAAAAATTAAATTATATGTTCTTTTAAGGCAGATGTCCCCTCTTATAGACATAGTACCTCACACAATAAAAAATGCAGTCCAGAAATTCACTGTTTTTTAAAATCAGGCTTACTGAGATATAATTTACATACAGGAAAATACTCTTTTTAAAACATATAGTTTGGTAAGTTATGACAAATCAGCCTGGCAACCTAGATATAAAACAACTGCATCAGCCCAAAAGTTCCGCTGTGTCACAATATGGTGATTGCCCTCCTCCCACACCAGTCTTTTATAACCAATCATCAGGTTTTTCTCCTTAAAGTTCTCCTTTTCTAGAACGCCGTATAAATGGATTCATACATATTACTATTTAAAGTTGTTTCATGGGCTAACTTGAAATGTGTGTAAAGTATCTGTCCTTCTCACTACCCCAATTTTAGTCTTAAGACATTCCTCAAAGCTCCCTTCATAATATCTTGCTGTGAACGCAGCAACCAGCAATCTCTTAGCCCTGTGGTGGGAAAACTGTGGCTGGCGAGCCACATGCGGCTCTTTGGCCCCTTGAGTGTGGCTCTTCCACAAAATACCACGGCCTGGGCGAGTCTATTTTGAAGAAGTGGCATTAAAAGAAGTTGTTTAAAAAATTTGGCTCTCAAAGAAATTTCAATCGTTGTACTGTGGATATTTGGCTCTGTTGACTAATGAGTTTGCCGACCACTGCCTTAGCCCACTGGAGTTTATTCAATCATTGATTTATAACTCCTCATACATTTACCAATCAAACATTTATTGTCCAAAACAATATTAAAAACTCCTTCACTGTTGTTACTTGTGTGCATTTAAATAAGCACTCCTATTTTTTGAACTGTCTCTTCTTCCTTATATTCTTCTGAACATTCAGCATCATACCAGCGATTATATTAGTCCTAAAATTAATGGTTGATTTATTGAAAATGTGGCAGCAACATTAACCATCAAATCATAATGTCGATTCTCAGCAGTCCTAAAGTTCAGTAGTAGCATTTGAATGTAAAATTAGCACACTTGAGTAAAATATACATTATCTTCTTTTTCCATCTAAAATCTTAGTACCACAGACATATATTTTCCGAGTTTTCCCTCCTATGTGCCTCTAAGTATATAAGATTTGACATCCGGCCTTGCACCAGAAAGAGGGGCTGACAGGATATGAAATCCCGGGGATAACAGGGATCTTGCTATTTCTCTTTCAAGAATTTTTTTTCAGACTGAGCCAGAAACTGAAAAGACAAAATTGGGACAACCCAGTGACAAGAGAGCAAGGAAAAATCATGTCTTTTTTGCATAAAAACATATTAACTCAAGAATCTGGCTTTAATATTAATAGCGTTGGTTACAGTTAAGCTTTAAAGTTAATGACATTCTGTATGCTGATCTAGGAGCATGAATACTATGTTGCAGATGGGAACAGAAATAAGCAATAAAGAAAAAAATGTTCACAGAGTTTAAAGCACACACATACCCATGCTCACACCCATGCCAGGGTAATAGGAAAGAACCTGGGTGTTTTTTGGAAGTGACCTTTTTGAAGAAGTTCACATTATTTATCATTTTGCTGTGCTTTTCTGTGGTATAACCTAACTAAGAGTTTTTAACAAAAGGTAGCTTTCTGTTCTGGAAAATTATGAGTGACCTGTTTACTGCAGTAGGAAATATTATGCTGTTCTATTCTAGAGACCATTGAAAGAGAACAAAGCAAAAGAACAATAACAGAGAAAGGGAAATTACAGTCTTAAGAATAAAAACTCATTCCTTCCATTTTAGCCCCTAAACTGACTACTAATTTGCTGCCTCTGGCTAGGGTTTTAAATATATAGCCTTTTCAGGCTACAATTTTAATGTAAAATTGACATATTGAGCATGCAGTACATATTAGACCATTGCTCTTTCTCTGCAGATATTTGATTGGCCTTAACTAAAAGTAAAAAAACAACAAAAACAACCCACCTTTCCTGCCTTTTTTTCTGCCTGTAATTCACCTTCTTACATAGTTAATTATTGTTCCATCACTTACAACATATGCTCTAAGTGGTAGCTTCAAGTTCAGTTCTGCAGATTACAGAAAAGTCTGCTTGCAATATACTAAATGTAGATCTTTGGCTGAACAAATGATTAGTACTGCTGGCACAACTGATGTAGCTGCATTTTCTGCAAATTTTCAGAATATACCACTTTAGGAAAGTTAAGAAATAATGAAAACAAAAATAGAAGGTGAATAATTCCCCCTCTTTAGAGTCAGTACACTTTATTATTAAACATTCATTCTCAGCCTACATCAGAAAATACCTTGAAGCATATGGAGATCAGTTTTCTTATTTTTTCTTTTTCTTTTCTTTTCTTGAAGAGGGCCTCTCATTAACATTAATTGAAACTATGCCCCAAAAAACCATTAACATTAATGAAAACTATGCATAGAAAAAGCCCTAGATTAGTTTTTGGTCTTTTAAAGAGCTTATGCATTGCTGCCTGTCCCAAAAAAGACAAAATGGGAAGCTACTAATCACATTTTGCCTCATCTCTTTAAGTTATATATTTTATTAAATTTTATTTAATAAATCCTGAATTGGAAACAGCATAAGGAAATTCAAGCTGCAATAATATTTACTCTCCCAATAAGCCAAGAGCTTTCACAAACCATGTATCTTATTGAAAGCCATCAGGCAAGTTATAGGACCATGATTCTCGTGAGCATCTTCTTTGTGCTTGCAATTAGGCTGTCTGCCAGAAGTTGAAATGATTAGCAGGAAATATAAATTTCATGGCTCTGCTTTGCAGTTCCCCAGACACTCCCAGTCCCTCCATCCACTGGGAAGGTAATGTGAATCAGAGCCTATCAACTGAATATATGACATTAGCGGAATCAGCTCAGACATGGGGGGACCTTAAAAGGGCAAGGCAAAGTAAACAAATAGAAACACATTCTTTACTTGATACTCCACCTTTGCATCAAACACTGCTGTAATTTAAATAAAAAACCCTCAAAGCTTTATTAAAACCACAAATGACCTAAAAAATTTTTAAAATGCTGCTTGAAAAAGGTGTGGGAATATTTTTGTCTCCTGAAGTAGGATTGTGAAAACATTTTAATTTCAAATATAGTAATTCTCCCTAGTTAGTCAACTTACTAGAACTTGGGCTTTCTGAGATTAACCAGTATCTTCTCAGCTTTTTCATGTCATCATCAGGGCTCCACAGAAAACTGGCAATAGGTTACTGCTTTTAATAATCTTTCTAGATAATTCACTGTACGTCTTATCACTTATCGGTCAATATAGGAGATACAAGAACTAGAAGATAGCAGAGAACAGGAACTCCTATGACTGTGCTGTAGAATGATCAGGAAGCAGACAAAATATGAAAGCCTTTGTTTTTGAACATATCAAAAATAGCCCCTAAGGCTTAAGTCATAGCAAAATAATCCTCAGGTTTTCATCTAGGTGTAATAAAAGTCAGATAAGATAAGAAGCAAAAGAAAGAGAGTCACCGGAGAAAGGAACAGTTTTCAGCTTGGATTGATGGTGAAGAGCTTTTACACACTTCCCAAGGAGCACTGAGTGAGCATGAGCCCTTCCCTAACTTCATTGCACTGTTCTTTCTCTCAATGACTTATTTTATCCTATCTTCAGAATTTCTTTCTGCATCACTGTTCCATATGTAAAGTGGCTGACAGTTTGGTTACCTGGGTAATTTAAGACATGGCAGCGTCATCAAATTTTTTAAAGCTGCCAGGTTGAACAGAGATGATTTTGAGCTTTACCATGAGACCTTGGATGTTTGTTTTGCTCTACATTGTCTGGCCATGGTAGGAGTCATAATTGAGAAGATACATCTGAGAAGATGTAAGTTTGGTGGTATCAGAACATGGAAATAGGGAAAAAGAGGAGAAAGACAATATGTCATGATGACATTTTTCATTTTCTGGATTCAGTCTTGCTTTAGTCCATTAGCCAATACATCTGCTCTGATGCTTTAGCCAAGGTTGAGTTATACTTCTTCCTTCTGCATTTGAAAGTATCTGAACTAATACTATAACACTAGGAAACATGTAGACACAAGCTTGACCACCTCGTGCCTTTTGGCAATGAAAGTAGGGGTTAAGCAATAAATATCTGCACTGATGGACTTCTAACCAGTGGACAATTTGTCTCTAGGAAAATAAAATGGAAGCCTCGGAGTAAATTTTATCTTTTTGCTTTCTGAATACATAATGTGATGCTCAACACTAGTACCCCAGGAGAACATGATTTGTCTAAATCCAAACACTCTTAATAAGAATAGTATAAAAATATGAATAAACTTATGATTAGCAAACCAAACTGAAACAAATTAATCATCAAGGTGGGTAAAACTCAAAGGAAACCCCATGATTTTGCTAATGTCTTAGCACAGAAAACCAAACAAACCAGGGAAATTATCCTATTTGAATACCTCAGTTTTACAATATTTATGTAAATAACAAAGAATTTGCTCATAAAGTTCAAATGATGCAAAACTTAGAGGGAAGCAAAACCAGCTTTCTCTGTTCAAAGCTCCTAGTGCCTCTGCTTAAACTGAAAAATTGAGTACAGCTCTGACTATTCAAATACATTTTCTTACTAAAATTGGGCATATCAGTGAAACAAGATGCTGAGAAGTACACTGAGTTGGCATTTCCACTGAAATATAATTGAAAAGGTAGTTTTTATCCTACAGAGAAAATAAAATTATAGAAAATTAAAATTTATATAGGGATTTTGTAATGAAATAAAATAAGTAATCCAACCACTCAAGTAAAACAAGCACAACAGATTTGGCGTAAAACACCTACTAGAAATTAAAGGGAGTAACCTCTACTTAGGCAGTTCCCAAACTGAGCTGCAAGGAATGCTGCTATATATGTTCCATATGCCACCTCAATGAAAAAGAAAACTATGCCAAAGCAAAAAAAAAAAAAAAAAAAAAAAAAAAAGTTTGGAAAGCACTAAGTTGAATAAAGTTCAGCTTCCTCTATTATTTTCATTATTAACCATTTACATGCTAATCAGCATCATGGTCTCCAAAACTATTAAGTCACTTGTAATCCGCAGAAGTCTTAAGGATGCCTTGCTTTATGTATCCTTCAAGTGAAGACTGGGAGGGAGTGGCTGCTGCTGAAGGCAGTTAGATGAGGATTTGAGGACTTGGGATCCTGCCAATTCTTTTCCAGATACAATGACTAACAGTATTTAAAACCAAAATGATTTTAAAATGTTCTACATAAACATAAGCCAATTTATTTAAATTAAGGAGGTCTTTATTGGCACCACAGTAAGTAAAAGAAGTCGATTCCTTCTTGAAACCATGCTCAGGCATCACATGGGCACTTCTAAAACCCATTTCAATTTTTGCAGGACACTCAGATTATTTGGAAGCAACTGTTCAATGAGTAAACTTAGATAAGATTTTCAAAAATGTGTTTCTCAGCTTGTGTTGAATGATGTAAACATGTTCACTAAAAATCTTCAAGAGAATGGTATTCATGCAGCTCTTTGCCTGGAGTATCATAATTATCATTAACACCTCTTTCCTGGAATACTCGGAGAGGCTAGTGTTTCAAGGACTATCTTTTGAAAACCACTGACTAATGAAACGTAGTGTTTGAGTTTTATTATCATGGAAAATGAATTAGAGTTGTCTTTGGTAATTTTCAATATGTAACCAAGTTCAGTCATGTAAACCTTAGCCAAGTCCAATGTTGAACTAGTTACAACCTCCCAATTGAGGTTGGGTGCCATAATGAATGGGAATGACTCTTCTGCAGGATGGGGACCTTGTCTTGAACATCTCTGTGATCTCAAAAGTGCTCTGCACAGAATTGACACTAACCTCAATACATGTTTCTTCAATGAAGGAAGAAAGGCTCTGTTGTCACTTAGGGTACAGAGCAGTTTTCATCTTTAAAGCTCTTTATTCATATTAAGCCAGCTATCTACATTTTGCTGGTGGGTAAAAGCTGGAGAGACTAAATGGGCTGTTAAGGGTCAGAGAGAGTAAATCCCTTCTGTCAGAATTAGAAATCGGCAATTACTGATTTTCAGTCATATGTCCCTGGCTTTATTCGGGGGGAAAAAATTAAAGAATAAGCATATAACAAAGGCCAGGCAACTATTGGTTAGTCTACTGCTGGGACAGTCAATAGTAGTTAAGCAAACACACTAGATGGGCCCAATAGCTCTACTGAACAGTTCTGTGTGTGTGTGTGTGTGTGTGTGTGTGTGAACACACTGTGATGTAGAATTACCTGTTTCCATTTGCAATTCTACAACTTCTAGGTACAACATGCTGTTTACTTTTGATGGGATAAAAAGGAACCTATTTTTAATCTGGTCAGTGACATTTATTTAATTTGGAAGTTGCCATCTTAAGGACGGAGGAGAGAGAATTACAGGGCAAGAGATTGGCAATTAGAACCAGGAGTATATGGGCTGACCTAAGATTAATATCCAGTGGCCAGGTGTCCACTGGAAGCACCAGAGAATGCTGTTGTGGGAAGATGAAGATAAATCCCCAAGTAGCTGGCTTGGGCTTGGACTGGTAGGTATGTGGCATGCAACACTTGAAGATGTAGAAGTAGCTGAGGAAGACTGCTAGATCAGGACAGGGCTGAGGTCCACAGAAAGTCTCTGTTCCTAGGTTACATAAGCCTGGATATAAGCCTCAGTGCAGTCTACAGTATGGAAGTCGGTGATAAAGTGGGCAATCTGGGATGCCAGAAGAGTTCTACAGAGAAGTTAATGAAAGAAACTTTGCTAGATCAGAATAACCACTGAAAATTCTCCAGGGAAATAATTGTGTGAACAACTTGGGTGGAGTAGAGATGTGACACCAGCACCACCCGTCATCTCCACCATCCTGCACGGTACAGGATGGACTTTTCTCTAGGTGCACAAAGATCTGTTGAAATCCTAACAACTTTAAGATTCTGATCTAGAATGAGCATTCAAGAAAAAAATGTAATAAACCAATGGGTGTCCTGGAAAACGAAATGTAAATTTAAACCGCAGACATGGGAGAAGGAAAACCTCGGTTTGTTCTCAGGTGAAGAAAGGCTCTCTCATGGGAGATTGTATGACCACATACATAGTTAAGAAGTCATAGACTTCTAGAGCAGAAAGGACCTTAGTATCACCTGAACTACATTTGCTGTTTATCAGTAGGGAATTGAAGTCTTGAGAAATTATTTCCCCACATCAATTTTCTAACTGGCAAAGCAAAAACTAGACAACATTTCTTTGCATATGTCTTGGATTTCTCTTTAAATTAAAAACCTCCAAAGCAACAGAACACCTAATAAATATTAATTAGGAATACAAATAGCTGAGGTATTCTCTTGCCTGGTTATCTGAACATAACTAAACATGCAGTCTGAATCAGACTGACAAACCTATTCTTGTATGTCCTGAAACAAAGATTCCCTAGATACAAAATCTTCACATTCTTCAAGGTAGTCCAAGATTAAGTTAACCAGTGGCAGAATACAACTAAAGAAAATCACTCGTGTGATCTGAAGTTGACTTAGAACTGTGTTTGTTGTTTTTTGAAAAGTGACCAAAAATGTTTTGAGATGTTGCTGCCAAAACTAATCAAAACTAACCAGAAATATCAGAATACCAAGGAAAATTAAGATATCTTCCCTCACCACATTTCATGGCTATTGTGTGGAACTGATCCAAGAAAGACTCCAGATGGTAGAAAATTGAATAAAATGTCCTTATTAACTTAGTACCTTATCATGGAATGGGTTCTAGAACATGGAATGCAAAGAGATAGCAATGCTCTATTAAGAAAATAGTCAACATGCTTTACAGGATAAAATTTAATGAAATATAGGCCACATGTTGATCACCAATGTAGGGACCAAAAGAACACATCCCAGGAGCCAAACAGCAGATTTAGGCAGATTCCCAGCCCTGTCCCAAAAGTTAGGCACTGACACCAACCCTCATTGCTTTTTCTGTATTCTCCTTTCACACACATTCTCCTCTTAATCCTAGTTGCAAATGTTACTTAGTGAAGTCTATTTTACCCCCACAAACTCAGTCTTACGTTACCCATTTTGTGATTTCATCATTGATTAAAAGCTTTAAAGATATCAGGAAACTCTGACATAACATAGCTGATACATAAAAATACCAGAAGAGATGGATGTCTAATCTATTCTTTAAAATCTGAGCAGTTGGCACTTCACCCTCTGCTACTCTTTTCCCCAACAATTTCTGCTAGTTCATTGGAGTGTTTCAGACAAGAAAGCAAAAGTATTACATGCCAAAATAAAAGGTGCCTTTCTTATACAGCTTCTCTTTGCAATCTCAATGCTGTCATTAGCAGTTTCAAGGCAACAAACTTACAATTATTTAAGATTATGTTGATTTCCTGGTAATCAGCAGATGTATTGATTCATTTGTTGAATAAATATTTACTGAGATACTGTACTAGATATTGGGTAAAGGGATAAAATAAATATTAAACAGCTGGTAAGAAACGTTTTTTCTACGAGTCATTATAAGAGATTTAAGCAGTGGTAATAAGGTGGATGAGAACAGAAGAGACATTTCAGGGAAACCCCATATCCAAACCCTGCAGCAGAAAGGCAAGTATTGATCCTTTTCTTACAGAGTATAAACAAGCTGCCTACTGCTGTCTGATCAAAGTGAACACTATGATTATCTTGGTTGTAGTGTTTTAAACTTTCATGTAGGAGGCAAGGATATTTATGGATTCACTAATTGGTTTACAGTCAAATAATTCTACTGAGAAAAAAGAAAATACTCTGCAAGAAAATTGTGATATAACATTGATAATGCAAAGCCTACATTTTAATCTTGGCCAATTCTATTGTCTGATGTTTTGTGTGGATGTCAAACATATCGGTGAGAAGAAAATGGCTCACAAATGCAACCCAGAGAATTGCCCTACTTTCCTACTTTCCCAGTCTTCAAGACAATAGAATTTTATTCTCTTCTCATCTCTAGAACACTGACCAATTTTCTCTCACAGTATCTCATTATGAGAAAGAGCCAAAGAACGAAATGATCAGAAAGTTCATCTCCTAATTAAGTTCTTCCTTTAAAAATCATTTACTTAATTATGAAAGTTATCAAATATATAAGTACACTGCATTCCCTCCTTCCCCCAGAAATAAAGTTTAGTAGGACTGGTTTGCATAGAAGGAAGAAATAAAATTTCCTGAGAAGAATAAATTGTTCAGAACCAGGTGGGTAAATTTCTCAAGTCTAGGAATAAGTTGACTCAAAGAGGTTATTCAAGAAATCCTAAAAAAATGTATTTAAAATCAAAGTTCCTTTTGTTTTGCTAGAAAGCCTGGATTGAGGATAGAATCTGATGGATCCTTTGGATACTTCCTAAATTATTGCTTCATTTAATATTGTTAAAATATTTTTGTTTCATATCACAAAAGACCCTGATTATGTATTATATTGGTTGGTAAGGCACCATACTCTAACAGACATTTAGTGCCCATCCTGCTCCCTCAGAAAAGGGTGCAAGGTAACCCCTTGATGTACCCATTAAGGTTGCTTACAGCATTTTGCTGAAACTTTGAGGCAAAGGGAACAAAATGCCTCTGTTCTAATCAGGCATGACAACCATGAAATCCTATGAGCAAAGTGAATATCCAATTGATATTACTGTTCAAAATGCATTGTCTGGAAGATTGAATAAATAAAAAATAATTTTTTAATTTGTTATGGTCCCAGCTGGTAGAAGAGAAAAAAATCTAACAGAATAAATATAGAACTACCCATTTGTACACATTGAGGAGTAGATAAATGACCCCTCTTTCATTTTCAAGAAAAATAGAGAATAACCTTTCAAATCTAAAGAAATTATCAATCACTCTCTTTTTTTAATTTCTTTAATTACGGTATTACATATGTGTCCTTATTCTCCCATTACCCCCCTCATCCCTCCCCCACTCATGCCTTCACCCCCCTGTTGTCTGTGTCCATTGGTTAAGTTCATATGCATGCATACAAGTCCTTTGGTTGATCTCTCTCCCTTATCCCCATCCTCTCCTGCCTTCCCTCTGAGGTTTGATGGTCTGATCCGATTTTTCTTTGTCTCTGGATCTGTTTTTGTTCATCAGTCTTAACTCTACTATTGGATTTGCAAATACCAAGACATTTCTAATTTCTGCTAAACAAAGATAGACATCACAGAACCTAATAGAAAGTACTTATGACACTATCACTTGCAGATTTTGTTTTAATAACTTTGAAAGTTAAGAGATAAATCAATTGGATTGTCTTCCACTGAGCCAGAATATCTTTACCAAACCCAACTAAACCTACATTGATGAAAACCAATGATTTATATGGTGATTCCCAAGCACAGTTTTTGAGTGGTTGATTGGTGAGTATTTGTGGACATGTTAGTTCTCAACCTTGAGCTACTACTACTAGTATTTGGAGATTAAGGTAGTTTGATGACCAGTCTCCAGAGAATTTAATGATAGATCAAGTCATTGGGCTGCTGTGGATTTGCATTGAAATTCCAAACAAACTTTCTTGATTTAGTCAGAATCTATTCTATTTGACTGTGACTAGATTTCCCAACTGAGTTTGTCAATCAAAATTAAAAAGAAGAAATGTAATAACTTTAATTTCTTTCTAAATGTAGAGCCAGGACAAAACTTCTAAGTCATTATTAACTAGTGTTCTACTAAGAATATAGCTCTCAATTAGTCAATTCATCTATTCTTAATTATTCCCTGTGTCAAAAAATAGCCTGCCTGCCATTCATAATTCATTAGCTGGAGAGAAAAGTAAATTTGATTTTGATTGAGAGTAGAAGAGATGTTAGGCTCTTTATGAAAGGATGTATGAAAAGTGACTTTTTAAAAGAAAAAAGGAAAGCTTAGTTTTGTTGTTCTATTTATAGTGTGTGTGTTTTTCCTGAAACAAACTAATTTGTCCTCTGAAAGAGAATGAGACATTGTACTTTTTCATGTTACTATGAATTACTTGATTGGACTTGTATAAGTCTAAGCCAAACTAAATCACTCTTTTAAACAAAAAGCTGTCATAAAAAATATTGATGCAGCCTTGAAAACTTACAGAAAAACCTATTCACCATTTTTTCTCCAAATAAATGTAGCTGAAATTTTAAAAACAATTTGATAAGGATATAGACTTTGAAAACAGAACCCCATTTAAGGGATCTCTCAACTTAGATGAATTTGGGGGGGGGGGTGGGTTGTGATTGGGTATACAATTCAACCATTCTGGTTTCTAAGATTTTAAAATTCTCTCTAAATGAAAAGAGTTATGCTCCATCTCTTTCAAGGAACCTTTGGTGGTCAGGGCAAGAAAGGAAAAGTAATTCATTAAGCCATTTGAAACACATTAATACTAATTCTTTAATGTTATCTGTGGTTAGAAAGAGATGAATTTAGAAAAGCCTATAACACAGAATTAGAACGTGAATTACCACTTCTCACTGCCCTCTGTCAGCTATCGGAAGGTGAAACCCCCTTGTTTTATTCTCTGTCACACACCTTTTACTTATGTTTCTTTCTCTATTAGTTTTAACTTTGAATAGAATTTAAATGTTGGTCATAATTAAAGTAAGGCTGGCAATTCCTCAGACTGTTTCTTAAAGTGTACTAAAACACTTAACAGTAAATGGCCTTCTTAAAAGAAGCTCTGCCCTCTCATTATCAGACTTAAAGCCATCTTATTTTCTTGTTCCATTCTTCTCCACACTCAAAAGGTCCCCAAAGAACAACCTTCTAAAGAATAGGAACAATAGTCCCATTAGTTTGTCATAAAACCAAAGTGATACATGTGTTTAATAACACAGAATGTGAGCCATAAAATCCAGACTCCTCGAATGGCATGGTTCTTAGAAATGTGGGCCAAAGAAATCAGATGAGAGCTGAGAGTGAAGATCAAAGGTAAAGAGTCCATTTTGTAAATGTATAAAATTCTCAAAGTCACAGGAGGAGAAATAAAGTTAATACAGAGGCCATCATATGAACCTGAACTAATGTTACCCCTTCTAGAATAATGACAAAATCAGATCATTAATCAAAAACATTCATTAGTTTCCCACTACAAGGAGATTAAGTAGGTAGATTCAATAGTTACTTTTTACTAGACAAAGTTAAAGCAAATGTATGATAGGCAGTCAAAAAAATTCTGTTCTTTTCAATATCAAACAGATAAATTAGTAGCTTGCCAGCAATATCATGTATTTTAAAAGGAAAGAAAATGCTACTAGCTATCTGGTAAATATCATTAAACCTCAGTTACATCTGTTTTGGTACAAATTGCAAGTCCGATGGTTGTGGAACTTTAGATGTAATTGGGACTTTTTAATTTCACCTGTCCTTGATCAATTATATAGACTATTTTATCAGTACAAAGGAAAACTTTTGTAAGAGCCTTTTCAAAGTAACAGAAAAGAGTCATTGTGGAAAAAGTATGTTATTATCCAAGTTTAACACTTTTTAATGACAGATAAATGGGAGCAGGAACTGAAAGTGTTAACATATATGAGTGTATTTAGTTTTAGCAACAATTAATTTTAAAAAATAAATAAGACCGAGACATTCTTAATAATTGGAGTCGTGCAGTATTTTTCTTTTTCTTTTAAAATAAATTCCAATAATATCCATACAAGAATTATTTATCACGGCAAAATATCAGACACAAAGTTAATGTCTAATAATGAGGATATAGATTTAAAAATATAGCATGAGATGATTAACTCCACCCTTAGAAATTTTACTTTAAAATGATTAATACTGAAATTTAAATTATTTATATCAGTGAAGGAAAAGCTATGCCTGACCAACAGGTACAAGAATTTTTTAATCTATATGATCCAAATAACAAATGCATTGCCAGCAGCTGTGGTGTTTTTGAAAACAACACAATTCCCAAACCTGCTGATTCAGGAACCTTAGCATGTGATCAAGGAGTCCTTTTTCAGAAGCTGACCATGTCATCCTATATAATAAAAGGCTAATATGCAAATAGATCGAATGGCAGAATAACCAGAACAACCAAAACAACCAGTTGCTATGATGCATGCTGACCACAGAGGGCGTGAAAGTGGCGGGTGTCGGCAGCAGGAGGCAGAGCGTGGAACATGGCAGGCATTGGCCACAGTGGGATGGTGGAGCAGGTGAGCGGGGGAAGACCAGACTAAGGAAGGGTGCCAGTCGCTGTCATCAGGGAGAGCCTCTGTTGGTTATTGAAAAGCTACAGTCCCACTGGGTGCTCACACCCACTGCTGGCGTCGGCCTCACTCACACCCGCAGCCATTGCTGGAGCCATTGCTCGCGCCGCTAGCCCCGATAGGGCCTCAGGGCTTCTCCACCTCTCCCTACTCCTGAGGGGTGATCGGGGCGGCAGTCACTGCTCGCACCCACTGATGGTGCCAGCCCTACTCGTACCATCAGCGGGTGTGAGCAGGGCTGGCGCTGTCGGCCCATGGGAGTGGGAGTGGGGCTGCCGGCAGACAGGGGACCTGGGGCCACAGTGGGAGGGGCCAGGTGGAAGCACAGAGGATGGGCCGAGACCTGCCCCTGTGCCCACCACAGCCTCGCAGCTCACAGTTCCTTTCAAGGTGCATGAATTCATGCACTGGTCCCCTGATCTATAATAATAAAAGCATAATATGCTAATTAGACTGGACATCCTTCCAGATGACCTTCCAGATGAAGCCGGGCTGCAAGGGAAGCCCGGGTCCCAGGTGCCAGAGGGAAAACAGTGCCAGCAGCTGGGGAAGGAAGGCCTACTCTTGATGAATTTTGTGCATCAGGCCTCTAGTTCTTCTATAACATCTGATAACCACTGCAACACCAAGTTAAGAATACTACCATATATTGTTAGACATCTCAAAGGAATTCTGAGAGGTTCCAATGTGTTATGTATTTATCCAACCATTTAGGACAGCTTCTGCAGTATCAAGTACAACATTTTAAAATATGAATGGGGAGAAATAGGGGAACAAAAGAGAGTGTTCCCTGTCTAAAGGTGTCAGTGGCTACTCACTTCCACTCACTTCCAATATGATAAATGTATTTTGGTCTCTTCTTCATAAGCGTGGGAACATTTAAGATGATCCAATGCTAGGCTGAGAACTAAACCAAGAAATATGAACATAGAAGGTGTATGGATGGATGAGAGGAAGGAAGGAAACACATCACAGGAAGAAGAAGTAAGAGAATTATCTATAAATATATAAAAGGGTATGTGACAGGGAACATTGACCAATTAATCTCTTTAGTGGGTACAACTCAGAATGTGATGTGCTTAAGCATAGTGGGAGAGAATTTTGGTTAAATAATATGAAAATGTTTATAGCTACACAAGTACACTCAGGCAATGGATCATCCTATCAAGAGAATTTAGAGACACTCTTGGATGGAAGACACTCATTTATTATGGGTTGATTTGAGTATAATTAAAATGAACCCACATCCCAAACAGGGGAGAGGCTATGTAACTCTTAGAAATCCATTTATTATCTAAGGACAGAGAGAGCAGCAAATGTGCAACTCCCCTATAGCCAGATTAATCTTCCTTTAAAGAAATCTCCCACTCACATATCACTCCCTTTCAAACCAAACTTTAAGTGACTCTCTATGATCCATCTAAGATTATATGTAAGTCAGGCATTCAACATCCACAGTCTGGTGCTATCTGACTGTTTCAACCATTTTCCCACTTCTAGACACAGACCATCCATTCTCATTAGACAGATGTGGTTCCCATTTTCTAAAGCTTGCAGGACTATTGCCATACTCCAACCCCATGTTTACCCAGCTCAAGTGCCTTAAACCTGTCTCTTCCCCAATCTCAATTCTTGTCACCCTTCAGGGCCAACTTCCTCCTGGAACCCTGAATTTCAAATTAGTAATTTGTTCTTCTCAGGATTTGAACAGTAATTGCTGTCCATCTCCTTCATACAGACTCACCTTGACCTCTCTTGCATTGTTCATTATCACATAATGACTGCATTATCGTGTCATGGCTTCTTATCTAGACTATAACATCTCTGTTGATGACTGTCAATGCTTATTACACTTTAGGGTGTAAGTATTTTGCCCTGAGTCAATGCTTTTTATGAATTTACTGATTAACCTTAAAAATCATTCCAAAGCTCTATAGAATCTACACTTAATTTTAACATGATTCCAATAGAAATTTAATAAGATTTTATAGTCTATAGATACCAATTTTAACAATACTCCATCAGAATTTTACAGAAATATTTCAACATTCTCCAAAACTATGACTACATGTTTTTTTTCTCCTCTTTCATATACATCCCTAGGATAGATTTCCAAAGCAAAACATTGGCCTCCAAAAGCTACTGATACAATATTGGTTCCTTTGGTGAGAAATAAATTGTTCCCTGTCATTTCCATCTCAATGCAATTATAGCTGAATTTTCTTTCAAATTATAGCCATATTGATTTTGGAAATTTCTGGGGAGGATCTGGTTAGGAAACAGGGATCTACAAAATACTCAGTTTCTGCTCTTTTTAAGTAGACAGTACTAAGGGGGACACACTGAATCAGCCAGTAAGCTTCCTTCATGTGTGCTTGTTCTTTTCCCTTCAGTTTCAAGCCCTACCTGAGCCTTGCCCCCCTTTGCTCTGGCTATATCTTTGCTCTTTTATTTCATTCATTTAAATATTCAGGGCTCCTGTGAATTTTCCTGACTGTCCACTACAACAGTCTGAAAGAAACAGGAAAGCTAGGGGGGGAAAGTAGTGCCACACAAAAGCTCTTAGCACATACTGCCACCTACAGGGATTATATAAGCACTGTGCTTAAGATCATGCCATTTCAATATTATGAAAGGGTAGTACTTCCTCTAATATATATTGGATTCAGAAAGAGCATAACAAAATGTTTTGGAGTTATGAATGAGCTAAGATTATCCAGTATATGAGGGAGTGAAGACATTTTCTAATATGGTAGAGGGCAGATGTTTTTTGTATGTATTTAAGAACTTAGGAAAATTTCTGTTTACCTCCTGGTAAGTTACCTATGGTGCTATGGACCACAAAATAGTCCGATGGAACTAATTGTATCATTTTTCCAGAATTGGTAAACACTTTTTGGAAAGTTGGATGAATGATAAAATCATGTTAGAAAAACAATTGGCGAAACTGATGGTCAAAAAACATTTAATAACTGAAAAGCTATCTCTATGTGTGTGAAAGAGGAGAGAGGGAAGAGGATTAAACTGGCAACTATGATCGTCATAATTCATTCCACACCGGTTTTAACCACACTAGTAACTATGGATTTCCAAGTAAATATAAAGAGCTTCTAAAACAACTTAGAAAAAAATTATTGTAAAAACAGTTTGAGATAATCTTTCAGCCATACTAAGTTCAATACTGTGAAGCACAATCACTGTATTTTGTCTATTTTCTTAGGTAATTTTTTTTTCAATCAAGCTCCCCTCACCCCCACATTTATCGAATGCTTGGGCAGTCCATTGCAAAGATAAGATTTTCAATGGCCACTGAATAGACTCAACAGAGCCATAGGATGAACAGGAAGCCTATGCAAGCTCAATGAAGAAAACCTCAATTGGCCAGAACACACACACACACACACACACACACACACACACACTTACTTCCACTAACTGACTTTTTCCTAAATTTTAATTTTATTAAACATTAAAATAATATAATCAGTAGAAATATATTTCTACTGAACTTATAATAAGAAATATATTTCTACTGAACTTATAATAGTAAGTTCAGTAGAAGTATATTCCAACATTTTTATATATAAGTATGCATTCTATCTACTTTCTTAGTATTTGTGCAATAGTGATCAGTGACAGAATGAAATTCTAGCGTTACAGTACCTTAAATCTTCAAAAGTAATATCAAGATGTTTGTTAGAATAATAAAACCCAATAGAAAGATGTAATTATTTATAGTAATGTCCAAAAATACAAATATTTTAAGAGATTCATTTTAACCATAAATTAAATAAAACTACATTTTTCCAAAGCACTTACATTAAGTTAGATTCTATTGTATCATAAATGTTTGGATGAGATTTCTAAGTGGCAAATGCCATATGGAGTATGTCCTTGAGGTGGGATAGATCCTATATTGTTATAACAGGAAAACATGTTCTAGGTCATGTTAATAGAAGGAAAACATAGTATTAAAAATTAGATAGCTTATGGGCTAATGTAAGTGTAGCTAATATGGTTTTTAATGGAATTTCTTAGAATTCTATATGGCCAAGTACGTTTCTACCTTCCAAGTGGGACTTAATTTCTCAGAGCTCCTTTGATCATAGAACATTTGTTCTTGGAAAGTAGATTATATTTATCCAAACAAGTGACAGAGAAAGCTATTCTCCCACAAACGTGGGGTATTCCCCTCCCCCAAATCACTACATATTTTGATAACACCTGGAGCCCAATTCTTCCCAATGCCATTCCTGATGTCATTAATAGACGTCTACATAGTAACCACAAAGGAGAGGCCCCAAAGAGATGCTAGAAAGATAACAGTCACTGAATTTGTAAAATATATGTTAGCATTCACCCACATTTTTTAACCTTTTGGATTCTTATATGAAAAACCCATTTAACTTAAATCTGAAAACAAAAAGGGATAACTAAAAAAATTTTTTTAATTTTCCTTAATCAACTTGTAGTTAAAATTTATGTTAGAAAGAAAATCAGCCTGCAAAAAATATAGGACTTGTTTAATGGAATAAACCTTTTAACATGGAAAACTCATCATCTATGCATGTGCAGGTATTATTATTAATTATATAACTAATATACAGGGTGTCATCCAAAAATGTATATACACATTGAATACCTGATAGCTCAATTTTGAAAATGAATTGTATTTTAATAAACACTGCCTTCATAATTATTCAAAGTGTGTGTATACATTTTTGGGGATACCTAACATACAATAGGCTGATGATATAAATAATGTCATTATTATTATGTAATTGAGGTTGTAAATTGTTCTATGATTATACATTGAGTTTGAGTCAGCCTGAGAGCAGCTTCCTATCTTTTGGTAAGATTTCAATGACCTCCCACACTGCAAAATGTTACCTATATTCCTCAGAAACAGAATGTGTTGTTTCACTCTGGAAGATCAGTCATAAAATGTAAATACCAAAGGGAAAGGGGCACAATGTCTTAAACTCACATACATTTTAAAAAATGGGGATGGGTGCTGATTCAGGTTTTATCTATATATATAAAAGCCTAAGCAACTGGATGACCAGATGGCTGGCTGGTAGCTATGACATGCACTGACCACCAGGGGACAAATGCTCAACTCAAGAGCCGCCCCCGATGGTCAGTGCACTCCCACAGTGGGAGCACCACTCAGCTGACAAGCACCAGACGCTGGGCTCAGGGCTGGCGAGCGCAGCTATGGTGGCTCAAACCTCTCTTGCAGACATGCCACTCCAGCAGTGGTGGAGGCAGACACAGCAGGGCTGGGATGAGTGGGAATGGTGCCGTGCCCAGCCCAGGCTTAGGGTCCTCCCTGGCCCCTGTTGCTTCGTGCACTACTTCATGATGTGCGGGATTTATGCAGATAGCGGGCTGGAGCCCAAGAGCTGGTGGGTAAGGCCAGGCTGCAGCAGTGCGGAGGTCCACTGATCCCCACAGGCCAGGCCAAGGGACCCCACCAGTGCATGAATCCATGCACAGGGCCTCTAATTCATCCATAAAAACGGGAACTGCAGATTATCATAACGTATTTTTTACTGCATAATTTTGATGGGAGCATGACATCCCTACAGAATTTTCTCCTTTATCAAGATGACTGGAATCTGACCTTATATTCTAGTCACCACTTGGGGGAATGGAAGAAACCTTGAATTTTAATTAATCTTAATAATAAGCTTTTAGTAGGGACAACTGTCCAGTTACAGTTTGTAGCAGTTTTCCATGGGAGCAGTGGAAGGAGGAGCTACTATATTCCTGAAGAATAAAAGTATAAAAGGTGATTTAGTTATTAGTGAGAAAGGATTAGATTTAGCTACATTAAAAAAAAGAGAGAGAATTAGATTTAGGAAATAAAATCAAAGAGAAAGAAATGTCCTACTGTTCACTAAAGGAACTTTGAAATATAGAGCTGGCTCTGGTCCCATTAAAAGTACAATACTCTTTTAATAATATCTTCCTTTCCAACAGCTTTTAATTTAATTTTACAAGTCAGAAATCTGGTTTAAACTGGAGGTACTTTCAATTTGCTAGAGGTTCAGCTTTCAAATTCTGTAACAGCATATGTCCTAATGTCACATAATTTTTTTAAAAAGGTGTTTAGAGAGTATTGCTGTGCATCACGACAAGAAATTTTTTAAGATGACTATCAAATTAACACAAGAAGCATTTTCTTATAAAATGAAAAATAATTGTGAAGGATGTATTTGTTGAGTTATATACAGAATGCTAAATATTTTAAAAGACTAAGTCACCCATTTCATTAAGATTTTCTAAATGATAATTTTTCTGCTACTGAAGGTTGCTGTGAAGCTAAATGAGAAGAGATCTGGTCAATGAATAATGAGACGCAATTACAACTTCAAATATTGAGTAGACTGATGCCTGCCCATAGGAGAGAATTATTATTCCTTTTTTTGATTGGTATTATAATAAAGCTTTCTAATTCCTCATTCTGTATTATATATCTTTTTCATCAGTAATTATTTTTCTCATGTGTATTTGCTTTATTCCATTTCTTTGCATCATGACACCCTTCTAACAGATTCATTGTCACCCCTTATACTCCTCCCTCTTCCTTTCCTTAAATTTCTTTTTCTCCACTGAGGTCTCATCCCATACTCCACATGGGTCTTATTTTTATGCCTATACCTTATCATGAGAAAATTTCTCCAAAAAATGGCATCATCTCCAAAAAATACAATTTTATTTTCTCTGATTTTTCAAGACGTTCAGACATTTTAACATTAAGCATGGGATGGTTTCCCTTTGACGTTGCACTTTAGAATTTCTTAGCATATCTGACTTGGACAAAGTAATTTCACGTGATTCTACCTACAGATATCTGGTGGAGTGATATATCTTTAATTTAAACAAAACAAATTAGTGGTAAAAAGCACAATTATTTCCACTATCTCTTACAAAATGTTTGAGAGTAGATACTAGAATATACTGAAAAAACATCTGAGCTCTGCTCAACTCATCACCATTGTTAAAAAGATTCATGCAAACTTTAAGTTGGTGTAAGTGCCTGGAGTGGAGGGGACTATAGCTCCAAGAGCTGAAACTACATTTGTACAATCAGTCTATACATCCCTCAGCAGGACCACGTGGCCTTCCCCTTGCTCGACCCACAAATCCCAACTGGCATCTGTAATATTTTCCTTGGACTGAGTTATTTTACTCTTCAGGGCTATTCTTAATATAAAGTGCATAGCACAGGGCTGGACACGATTAAGTACCGAATGAATAATACACTAGTGAATGAAAAATAGTGAAAAAGAAATCTAATTTGCTATTTGTATGAGCCTAAATCCTAACAGAACCAGGGTATTAAGAAAAAAGTAGCTGGTTATATCTTGATTTTTTTCCTTCTATTGCTTTTACATTTAGGTTTAAAATAGTTTAAATAAACAAAGCTTTTATATTTGGGATAAAAGCCAGTATACACAAATCAAGTTCTTTCTGAATGATACATGTTTCTAAACCTTACTGCACCTGAAATTCCTCTCCTTACCCTTTTCATCCATTGAAATCCTTTATCTCCATACTTTAAGTCAGTCTTCTGGGCAGCCTTTGTATAACCTTTAAATTTATTACCCCTTTGAATGTACTTAGCATTTATAATATCTGCTACTCATTTTACTTACACTACATTATATTATGAACTTTTAAATATGTTTAGTTCCTATATAAAGAATATCTCAGAAAAAACTGTCTTGGTTCTATATCATTACATTTCCCCTACGACATTCAGCACAGATTCCTCTATTTGGTGGGTACTCTTTACATACTTACTAAATATCTTAGTTAAATGATAAAATATTCTTCTCATATCTGTTATCTTTAGAGGTCAGAGTTTCAGCAAGCATTGTAGTTATCTATATTTCTATTTATTAAGATTGCAATAATCCCACTCAGCTAGGAGGAAACTGGGGTGATGCTGCATTCCTTCAAGTAAGTAAGTGCCTTAGAAGATTGTCAGAAAAAGTGGAATGCAAACACCTAGAAGACAAGGCACATGTCTTATGTTTAACTGTATCCTCCATACTCACAAGGCTTTTTAAGTAGTATTATCAATGATTTTTTACTGAATAAAATGATCAGAAAACATTGAATACAAAAGGATTAATCAAATTACTTTATGAATAGTTGATTGCCTCTAGTCACACTTCCACTAGGTACAGGGCCAGCAAAGTAGAAGAGTCCACTCCAGATAGCTTTTCTTAAAATTTTTAGATAGCTAAATATCAAGATAGCTGTGTTTGAAAATAAAATATTTTAGTGTACTCTCTATATATGGTCTACCTCTGGACACTTGCATCCTTGGGGTAAGAGAGAGCTGAAAAGGGCAGCTGGAAATAGAGAGAAGGGGATTCTTTGATCCATTAGTAAAATTAGTACTGCTCAGTGACTTGGTTGTAATATGAAGTTACATACAGCAATAATAAAACTTTCACCTACATTATCAACACCATCCTCGTCATACAAAACTCAGAATTCCTACAATATACTTGCAATTCTTACTCTCAAAGACTTCCCAATGACTGCATTCATTCTCTAACCCATTTGCAAACTTGGGGGAAAGCCATTCCAATTTTTCTTGATTTTGCAAGTTTCTACCATGATAAATATCTTTAACTTCACACTTTATTCTTTCAGAAAAAGCAAATACTAAAAGCACTATTGTCTTAATTGGAGATCCCATGGTGTCTTTCAAAACACTGGGAGTTTTCAGGTTTAGGGATGAAGCCTATTGATGGATGCACAGGAGCTGCTCATCTTCAGTAAAAGAAATCCTAGCTGACAAATAGAGTCTGGATGTGAAATTGATCCTGGGCTGAAATGAGACCTTTGAGATTCAAGACTATTTCTAATGATGCAGAGTTCTACAGGCTCTCCAGTCATGATTTGGGAGAATGGTGCTTGCTGACTTTCAGATGCCTCCATTCTCATATTCATTTCAGTAATATACTTCCAGAAGCACATGCATGTTTAAAGAGCAAAAGCAGCACAGATGAGAATGAGGTACTGGTGAGTACTACACAAATATATATACTATCTAATAAAAGAGAAACATGCAAATTGACCGTACCTCTGCTATGCCCACAAGCCACGCCCATCAGCCAATCAGGAGCGAGTATACAAATCAACCCAACCAAGATGGTGGTTAATTTGCATATCCAGGCACAGAGTGAAGACTGAAGACAGCGTAGAAGGAACCCAGGTGCTGCAGAAGGGAGCGAAGCTGCAGAGAAGCAGGCAGGGCAGCGGAGATGGCCACAGGAATCTTCCTGCAATGGGCCTCTAGTGTGTGTGTGTGTGTGTGTGTGTGTGTGTGTGTGTGTGTGTGTGTGTGTGTGTGTGTGTGTGTGTGTGTGTGTGTATTTTTTTAAGTTGGAACCTAGATCCTTGCTGAGATAGAGTGATAAGTGTGTGCCTCAGAGGCAGGCAGCTCCACCATGTATTGACTATGTGACCTAGTAAGTTACTTAACCTCCCCAAGTATCAGTTTCCTCATTAATAAATCCAAGGCTAATAGAGTTGATTTAAGTGTAAGGTGATTGTTTTTTTGTTCTTGCTGTTTTAACTTATTCAAGCAGAGCAGTTCCTGCACTGCTCAATAAATTTTTGCTCTTATTAGTACTATTTCACAAATACATGAAGGAAAAACAAATAAAGTCCAGTTTGTCCAATAGATAAATTGCTCACGTCATTCTCATCACTATTTGGTTGAGACCGTTGCTTTTCTTTTCCAGCACACATGTCCAACACTAGACATGCACCTGCCTACCCAGAGGACCAATGACTTTCTGAAAAGTTTGCAAGCACTGGCACATTCCTCTTTCTCTTTGCCTATTGCATGATTTAGAATGGTAAACAAAAAGTGTCCCTGATGCTAATGTTCACACTGTCAAAGGCTAAAAAGACACAGAGTTTAACCAGAGTCTCAAAAGCAAAGTGTCATCATTTGGAATGAGTATATATATGCCATTTCAAAGCCTGATCTATAATTGTTGTCTGAGGACTGATCTGAGTTCTGAAGAACGTGATAATTCCTAGGTCCACAGAGAGCACCGACCCCAGAAAGTGTATGTTGACAACATCCGTCTTTCTCTTGGCATGTATGTGCCAAGGGGGGATTAAATTACACGGTGTGTACAGTCACCTCTGGCTTGAAAGCCTATTTTCCAAGTTTGTATTAAGAATATGTTTTTCCTGAGACCACAGCTTTAAGTAGTGAAAACAGAGGCATTTACGCAATGTGCCGCTTTTGCCTGAAGCAGCAGAGCAGAAAAGAGGAAAGACATTGCTACAGAAGAGGCCATTTATTGTTTGTTAAACATAATTTTTCAAATAGATTGCTCATCTTCCATCACTATATATTTCTCCCTTTTTACCCTTTACTACCCCCACCCTTTTCCCTCGGTAAGCGCCATACTGTTGTCTTTGTCTATGAATTTTTGTTTTGTTTTTTGTTTTTTCATTTGTTGCTTTCAGTTTTATATCTCACATATGAGTGAAATATATGGTTCTGAACTTTTCCTATCTGACTTAATTCTCAAGGTCCATCCACGCAGTCGCTAATCACAATATTTCACCTCTTCTTGTTGCTGGAGATTTGACTTTGGGTTAATAGGATTATATAGGTTTCAAGTGTCCATTTCCATGATCCATATAGAGACATGGATCATGGAAATGGACACCTGAAACTCATATAATCATATTAATCAATGTCACAACAATTTTACTGGAAAAGTGATTGCCAGCTGAAACCGGTTTGGCTCAGTGGATGGAGCGTCGGCCTTCGGACTGAGGGGTCCCAGGTTCGATTCCGGTCGGAGGCATGTACCTGAGTTGTGGGCACATCCCCAGTGGGGGGCGTGCAGGAGGCAGCTGATCGATGTTTCTCTCTCATCGATGTTTCTGGCTCTCTGTCTCTCTCCCTTCCTCTCTGTAAAAAATCAATAAAATGTATTTTTTTAAAAAAGTGATTGCCAGAGAAATGGATCTCATGAACATAAATGGGCATCACTCATGTTATGGAGCCGATTTCACTTCCACTGGAGCCATCTGCTTGTGCAATGAATGAAGAATTCAGGGGATGTTTGAGACACACAAGGTGGGCATTTTGTCAAACAGTTATCGCCAAGGAACTGCTGGCAAAGAAGTAGAACTGTATTCTCCCCAACCAGTCACTGATACTGAAAACTCAGAATTAATGTGTATAGATGGCTTCTACATCACTGGTTCATTTGTCTTTCTACATTTTTATGCACCATTCTACGAGCCCAGCAGGGTGTGAATGTAGTAAAAAGTGCACAGCTAACTGTTCTCCAGCTTTAATCCATGTATGTGTAGCACATTTCCTAGGTAAGCTATTTATCACTATTTGCTGACATTCATAGACAGTACGTTTTCTTACATGCATTTCCTTCATAAAACACCAAAAGAAATTAAATTATGTTGGAACAGGGTGATGTCTAGCACAATTGGAAGAGGAAGAAAGGGTCCTTGACGTTATCATCACAGTGTTAATGTCCTGATCCTGATTTTTCTTACAAAGTAAGTGGTTTACTATGAAGTGTCTAATTGATTAACGTAATTAAAAACTAAAGTTCCATACAGGAATCCAAGATGGCGGCGTAGGTAAACACCTAAACTGCTGCCTCCCACAACAATTTAAACTGCAACTAAAAGACAAAACGTCTATCACCCAGAACCATGGGAAAGCTGGCTGAGTGGAAGTTCTACAACTAGAAGGAAAGAGAAAAGAGCTTTGAGACGTGCACGAGCGCTGAAAAGCTGAGGTATGGAGGCGCGTGATCCGGGCTGGCTGCGGGCGACTGGGTGCCTTGCTTTTTTCAACCGGAACGGAGACAAGCCCCCGATTACTCTGAAATCCAGTCTCTGGGGAGACGCGGGGGACCCAAACTCCTACGGGGAGAAGCTGGACTGTCTGCCAGCAAGGGTGGCTTGCTTGCAGAGCTGCATGCAGGAATAATCGTTTACTGCACTGGGGCACGGGACTCGCGGATGCCTTTGGGGACACAGAGCTGGCTAACTAGCAGCCATTGCTGTTTGCCACGCCCTAACCTAGTGACGCCCTGAGGCCCCGCCCTGCACAACCTACAAACCCACCCAAGCTCCAAGCAACCCAGTTAGCATAAGAAAAGCCTGCCCTATCGCAGCTTAACCTAGCAAACTTGCAGCCCGGGTCAGACAGTTCCAAAACCTCCAAACCCCAAGCAAAGAGGAGAAAACTGCAGCTCTCACTGTAGCTCCTGCTGAGTGGCCTCAGACAGTAGCTGACCTGCACCCCATTGGAGATCCAGAAGCCAGTGTACCTAGTGGTCAGTGTGAGACACCAGATTTCAACTCCTCACATCCATAAGTGACACATTCAAGAGGCAAACTCAGTGAGCACCGAAGCCCCACTGAAACAAGTCCTGCGTGTCTTCAGCACAGCAGTTCTTCCATTATAGACACAGGGAGTGCTCACAGCTAATTGGCCTGGAGGTCAATTCCTCCCAGCGTACCAACAGTAATTCAGGCTTAACTACACCAAGGCTTTGCACTCAGCCCACAAAGGGGTGTACCAAGAGCATCCACATCAGGTGATTGGGGAGGCTGAGCTACTGCCCCCTATAGGTCACCTACCACACAAAGCCACTCCATCAACACAGGGAAGCAGCCAAATGCGGAGACAAAGAAACATGTCACGAATGAAAGAAACGGAGGAAAGCAAACTACTGGATGACATAGAGTTCAGAACCACATGTATAAGGTTACTCAAGAATCTTCTAAAAACCGCTGAGAAACTTGATGACACTTCTGAGGAGCTTAGTAAGACCTTCAAACACCTTAATGAGAATGCCAAAAAAATGGAAAAGGATCAGTCAGAAATGAAGCATACACTGTCTGAAATAAAAAATATACAGAAACTCAACTGTAGATCAACGTACCCCAAGAATCAAACCAAAGATCTGAAATATGTGGAAACAAAAAACATCCAACCAGAAAAACAAAAAGAAATAAGAATCCAAAAATATGAAGATAGTGTAAGGAGCCTCTGGGACAACTTCAAGCGAACCAACATCCGAATTTTTGGGGTGCCAGAAGAAGGGAGAGAGCAAAATATTGAAAACCTTTTAGAAGAAATAATGACAGAAAACTTTCCCTACCTGGTGAAAGAAATAGACTTACAAGTTCAGGAAGCACACAGAACCCCATACAAGAGGAACCCAAAGAGGACCACACCAAGACACATCATAATTAAAATGCCAAGGGCAAAAGACAAAGAGAGAATATTAAAAGCAGCAAGACAAAAACAGTTAATTACCTACAAGGGAGTACCCATACGACTGTCAGCTGATTTCTCAACAGAAACTATGCAGGCCAGAAGGGAGTGGCAAGAAATATTCAAAGTGATGAATAGCAAGAACCTACAACCAAGATTACTCTACCCAGCAAAGCTATCATTCAGAGTTGAAGGTCAGATAAAGAGCTTCACAGACAAGAAAAAGCTAAAGGAGTTCATCGCCAAACCAGGATTACATGAAATGCTGAAGGGTATTCTTTAAGAAGAGGAAGAAGAAGAAAAAAATAAAGATAAAAATTATGAACAACAAAATGACATCAAATACATACCTACCAACAAGTGAATCTAAAAATCAAGTGAATAAAAAATCTGAAGAACAGAATGGACTGGTGAATATAATAGAATCAGGGACATAGAAAGGGAGTGGACTGACGATTCTCAGGGGAAGCAGGTGTGAGGGGTGCAGGAAGAGATTGGACAAAAATCTTACTCCTATGGATGAAGACAGTGGCAGGGGGTAAGGGCATGGGGTGGGTGGGGAATCAGCTGGAGGGGAGGTATGGGGGGGGAGTGGAACACCTGTAATAATCTGAACAATAAATATTTATAAGAAAAAAAAATAAAAAAATTAAAACTAAAGTTCCTTGTGAGAGGAACAAAGACCTCCTGTTCTGAAACCAAGAAGCTGTGTGTTAAGTCACTGACTGCTTTCTGCTATATTATTATAGTATTTATACCATCACTGGCAAAATGCGGTTTGTAATAAGGGCAAAACTAATGTTTGGAGACACTGGTCTTCTTAACATAGAAAAGGTTAACAATTCCTTCTGCACCACATTTTGGTTAAACTGTTTATTAAATGATAGACTTTTTTGGCATTTAGAAAGAAACAACCGATTCTATAAAATATTATTAGGGTCCAAGGAGATAGTGAAGATTTTCTTGTTGGGATGGGGCAAAAATTGTCTAAGCTGGGGCAGCCAAAGATCACCTAACATTCATCACATGCAAGATAACCGCCATCCTATAAGTTCACTCGAGCAGAAAATGAACAGCTGCCAATGTCGACCAGAGAGATAAAAAATGCTGCTGCCAGGAATGAAAGTCTCTTTTTTGTTTTTTAAGAATTAAAACAATGTGCTGTATACTTCTGCTGAAATAGCAAGAGGGCCAGACTGGATAAGATCACAGTCATGAAACTGATCAGTTGCTTCTCGATGTGTTTACAGAATTTGACAGCAGTTGCTCAAAAGTAGCCTCGAAACCAACAAAGGCAAACATTCTGTTTTCCATCTTCGGTGAATTATTTTGAAGTTTCAAAACATATTGTTCAGAATGGAATTTCACCGAGATAACAATGTTCAGATCTTGACTATTTGCAGGATTTATAAACTGTATCAATCTGCCATTCTGTCATTGGTCAATTTCAGAGTATTTTTTGACCTCCACAGAACCAAAACACCTCTCAAAACAAGAGATTTATTTCAAAAGATCAGCTCTTCTGCATTGTCTCTCAGTAAGTAGAATGCAATTAAAAAAGCAGCTAATGGGGGGGGGGGGGGAGTGGAACACCGGTAATAATCTGAACAATAAAGATTTATAAGAAAAAAAAAAGAAAAAAAAGCAGCTAATGGTTCAAAAATAAGTTGTAGTTAAGGCTCAAACTGCTAGTATGAAAGCTCGAGTTTAGTCGATAAAATATAAGCTGAGTAATAAGCAGCTTCAAGATTGATAGTTGAAGAAACTATTCAAGGATTCAGCCCTGTCCTTCATTTGAATCCTCTGCCTTCAAGAAAAAGCTATGAAAGCAGAGATACAAAGAGGCAAAGAACTAGAGAAATCATCTTGACAGAAAGAAGGGTGGTTCCTTGTTATAAAATAATGAGAACTTTTACTTTGTGACTGGCTGGTTACTAATACAAGAGAGAGGTGCAAAATTATATTGAGTGACATGATTCTGCTGTGTCAGAAAAAAAATTCTCCAATGTCCAAGTTTTGGTGTGTTTGTGAAAAATGTGTCCTCATTATTTTACAACCAATTATGCTCAGAGTTTCCAAAGGAAGAAAAGCATGGTTTTCATCATTATCATCATCTGATAAGTGAGAGAACATGCAGGATTTGTGACTTGTGAAGATTCTGCAACCAACTCAGCAATAAATAACCTCTGGGTTTGGGTTACAACTTAAGCCAAACCTTTGCTTTTTGAGATCATGAAGCAGTAAGATTCAAAGCATGATCAAGAGTTTATGCTTTTTCTTATATCCAGTTAGATACAATTGCTAGTACTCATGAAATAGATGATTACTGAAGGGGAAAAAAAGGTTTTTTTTATTACAAAAAGATAAATCAGCAATTTGTTTCAGGAATATTTACAATAAGAAAATGTGAGCATGTTAATATACTCTAAATATATCTTAAACAATTGCTCAAAAAATATTTAAGTGGACAAAAAAAAAAAAAAAACCCAGAGTGTTCTCTGTGATTCCTGTCAAACACTACCAAGACTGTTTTATTTCAATAAAAATAAATCAAACATTTTTGAGAAGATTATACTATAGAAAACCCTATAGTTTTTTAATATTAAATACAACAGTATGGGATTATTTCCTGGGCTTTTTAAAATCATGTACCCCATTTCTCAGAGAAAGCTATTAATTGAATAATGGCCTATTTTAATGTGAAAAATTCACTTAATATTTAATTACAGATGGCATAAATTACAGTATCTATAATTTTGGATATTAGGCTATTGGTCAGATGTAATTCCTATTGTAATAGTATTTCTGGAGAACAATTGGATTTGACATGTCTCGTTTCAATTCATACACCTATCCTAGAAACACAATCTGTCCTAATCTATCATAACTGCCAGGACAGTCTGTAGCACCGCAGTGGTACTTTACAGCTAATGTCATCAAACCGCCCACCACCCAGCTGCATAATAAATTTAACTTTAAAAAGAGTATTTTCAACTATTATCTTACTTCATCTTCATAATGGCTCTGTAAATTAGGGGGAACAAGAACTATGAATTACATTCCACTTATGAGGAAACTGAGGTAACAAGGAATTTGTGGCAACGTATGAAGAGGAATTCAATTAGATTTGACATATTTCATTTCAATTTATACACCTATTCAAATCATTTGGCTCCAGACTAATGCATGCTTCTCCAAAGAGTAGCCTGGTATTTCCAGGGACTCAATTCAATGGGCACATTCAAGCCATGGGTTAAAAATGTTGAGAATATCAGGCTGACTAGGACTGTATATACCCCTGAGGTGAGGTGCATCCTTACGCTTGTTTCTTAAGATGACTTCATTAATATCTGTGGGAACCCTAATCAGTCCATGTATGCCAGATGTTCAAGGCCACTCTGAGCATGGGAATCCTAATCAGGATGTTCAAGGCTAAGTTGCCATACGCAGGTGCAAGGACACAGCAGTTACACTGTATACGCTGTGCCAGCATGCCCTTCTATAACCCAAAAAACTGAGGTCACTATTTGGCAAGAAGCCTCTTTTGTCTAAGTAAGTATAAAGTGTGTAACTGACCAGACATTAAGGGGCTACTATTATATGAGGCTTCTTAGGCTGGCTCCTGTATAGCTCCTATGTTAGGGGCTGCATTATGGGGAAGATGTATTACTAACCATCCAGTCCTGGCTGTTTTTGCTAGGATGGCTCCTATATTTGCTATTGTACTAGCAAGGACCACTTTACTGGACTGTTTTATCTAAAGACTTCTTCATAGCAATGTCTACTTAAGCTACAATAAAGACTCTCTTATATACCTATGACTTCTCATGTCTTTTCCATCTTCTAATACCCAGCGTCCAAGGAGATCCCGTCCCTGGCAGAGGGGCTAGGACCCAACAATAGCAGAGAGAGAATGGAGAGAATTTTTACAGAAAAACTACTTTTCCTCATAGACCCAAACTAGTTATTTCTTGGTGAAACCTGCTTCTGTGATCAGCAAAGACTTATAGCATCTGAAATAGTAAAAAAAAAAAAAAGTTTGTATATCTGTCTTGACAGTCAGCAATATGTTATAGAATATTAATTATAAGGTCTAGACAGTGGAATCCGAATAATACAACAACCTTGCTTATTTTTTCCCTTGGCTAGTGCCAGGCACATAGAAGTTGCTCAGTTAAATTTGCTAAAGAAAGGAAGAAAGGAACTTTCTTATGCAAATCACTCTGTGATTCAATCCAGCATGAATAAGAATATAAGACAAAGGAAATATGTTTGAAATAAGTATGAAGAAAGTCTTGAAAAGGAAGTAACAGATTGACTTAGTTTGACCACTTGATTTGAAAATTACCAGTTGTTAGTGTATATTAAAGATATCAACTTTTTCATACAAATCAGTAACAAATTAGTTATCTTGACCAAAGTTTTGCCCAAACTGCTCTTCATTCATTCAAATTTATTTCTATGTTTTGGTTTCATGGAACTGATATATCACTCAGGGCAATAAACTACATAAGAACTAGGCAGTGTTTTATATGTTGTTAAGGAGAAAACATTATTACTGGCACTTGTATCAAATAAAATTGCTTTCTTTGACAAGTTAACTCAAACCAAGAAAATGAATTCTTGAAGCTCTTCATAAACCTTATATACAGTTTGCAATCTCCTAAATGTAAAACTCTACTTATAAACATTGTCAGGGTAAAATTTCATCTTAAAACAGAATGATTGCTTCTATTTCCTGTGATGTTTACACAGCAACTTCTGTAGAATTACTCTCAGAAAGAAATAGAAAGGAAAATCAATAGCAACAATGCACTATGAAATAACCTTTGTGGCAGGAAGGGAACCAGAAGATTAAGATAAGGCCATAAAAGTATAAAATAATGAAAAGAGCACCAAACCTATAAGAAACACTGAAGATGATTTCTTATATATATATTTATTTTTATATACAAAATCATTTTCAAGTAATAATTAATAGCATTCCGCTTAGCTTTGTGATATCTGCAAACCTTAATTAGACATTACGTGGGGGGGAAAAACACTTCAAAGCATTGTTACAAATTTTTCATTTTCCACATAAATTCTTTTTAATAGTATTTTTATTTTAAATAAAATTAAACACACACACACACAGGACACATACACAAATACAGACACACACACATAATTTCCTTTCTTTAAAACTGTCAACCTGTTAATTAAACTAGTAATCATAGCTGCTTTTACTCTTTCAGGCAACAGCCTTCTTCGTTATTTGTGTTATGTTTTATTTTTCCTTCCCAAAGGTTCTGGCAATATAATTTCAAGAATAAAATGTAAAACCTTTGTCAATTTTTATTTAAATATTAATTTGAGTTAAAAATTAGACATGTTTATTTCAAATACTGAATAAAAGGTGACTTTAATCATATATAAATCAAATTATACAGAATGTAGTATCCTAAGTACTCTTAAAGATTACCTAATTACCACATTTTTTTAGCCTCACGGGACTTCAAAGCTACATGGCTAAGGTAACTTCCCCAATTGTCACCTAGTGTTAACAATCAGTCCAGTCCAGATTAGAAGAAAATGCTCTTTCTTCTATTAAATTACCCATGAGTAACATCTGAATTCCCCACTCAAACCAAGTCACTTCCACAACTGGTAAAAAGTCAAGGGGAGAAACAGATCAACTTGATAACATGAAGATTATTTGGGTTCTCTGCTTTTGCTCACACATTTTAATATTTGATCCTTGTTGGCCACCTTACTTATGCCTCGGTGTCACAATCTGCTTTCACACTCAGCTAAAGAAGTGTGTTCTATATGTTTTTTTATGTTCTTTTGCAGTTGAGAATTGACACTTGCTTTTTGCTTTTGTTGGTAAAAATCTCCCAATTTCTCCCCTCTGATCAAAACTTTATACAAATAGAAATGAGTCATTATTCTGAATGTAAAAAAAGTCCAAAAAATATTTCTCTCACTTGATGTATGCCAACCATAAACACATGTTATGTTCTGCTCCTGCTGTTATTAATTTAGGAATGTTCATTACTAACACTGCACAAATAGAAGCCAACATATGGATTTTCCTGGCTGAACCAATTTCTTTAGCAAGATGACAATGTGGAGACCACATTTACATGTGATCTTATTGCAATTATCACTCTGAGCCAAATTCATAGATCTTGAAGGAGAAATCATTGCTCATGCTTTTGAAAGCATACCTCTGATCCAACCTCATGAATTTCTTTTCCATTAGGATATACTGATTTACATTGTATTTTAGTTTTCAAATTCACAAAGACCAACTTCACATTCTTTACTAACTTTTTATTTATACTTATTAATTCCACTGCAATCAATATTGTCATATGAAGCAATCCTCTCTTTCAGCATGAAGGATAAAAGTAAAGGCCATTTCATCTTGTTCTGATTCCATCCATTGCTGTTAACTTACAACAAATGCTTTGACATTAGAATGTTTTTAAAAGACAACTACTACACAGGCTTCTGGTACTATTTGCAAGCAATACAAGGTTTCGAACCAATGGAAATTGAAAAATGCTTTTTCCTAGGAAGGTGTGGGGGTACAAATGTTATTTTGAGTATCTCTTTTTCCCATCCAAGTACTAACCAGGCCCGACCCTGCTTAGCTTCTGAGATCAGATGAGATCGGGTGCGTTCAGGATAGTATCCTATATAATAAAAAACTAATATGTAAATCGACTGAACAGCATAACGACCAGTTGCTATGGTGCACACTGACCACCAGAGGGCAGACGCTCAATGCAGGAGCTGCCCCCTGGTGGTCAGTGCACTCCCACCTCCCACCAGGGGAGCACCACTCAGCCAGAAGTCCTGACCCAGCAATCGGACATCCCCCGAGGGTCCCAGACTGTGAGAGGGCACAGGCCAGGCTGAGGGACCCCCCTTCCCCCCACCCAGAGTGCATGAATTTTGTGCACCAGACCTCTATGTAATCATAAAGAAAAAAAGCTACATGGTTGAAAACAATTTCAGCCTTCACAGAATAATTAAGTCTTCACAGAATAATGGTGTTCACGCTTGATAGCATACTGGAATTAACTAGAGATCTTTAACAAATTTTGATGTTTGTGTTTCACTTCTTTCAAAGATTCTGAGTTAATTGGCCTGGAATGTCATTCAAGATTGTGGCTATAGAAGAGCTCCCCCCAGGTGATTCTAATATAGAATCCAGGTAGGTCACATCTGTTTATTGACTGATCTTGCCATACCTACCTCTGGCCCATGGCCCAGAATTACACATCTGATCCACTCTTAGGGAAAGACAACAATGAGACCAATTTATCTTCCCGCTGGAGAGGGCTGGATTCTAGAGATCTCTCACATACCAAAATCCATGAGTATTTCTTCTGAAATGAACATGCCACAGAACACTGCTTTCATCTCCATGCTCCCATTATTCCAAAGCTCTGTTTCGTGTTTTCCAATTCTGATTGCATTGGGACCAAGTCTTGTTTGAGAACAAATTGAATCCATCTTTTAGTAAGCTGTCTCTCTGACGTAGGACCTTGTATAAGCAGTCCAGTGGTGGCAGACAGTGACTCAGGGATGCCCAGGATGAGCGAGAGGATCAAGGCAAACATTAACATGCATTACAAATTCTGAACACTGGAAAATTAATAATTATAGCTTTAAAACCAGCCTCAGTTGGCAAAGCAGCAAATTTAGCAATCATTTATTCACCTTCTAGACTACTTGTGGGGAATTAAAGAACCAAAGTCAGGAGTACATCCAACTGGAGGTATCTTGATACTTTATCTTGGCTAAAATTAGGATAGCAACACAATTTGTCCTTTAAAAATAATGAAGGTGCATTTAGAGTTGCATCAATGTAGAGAGAAGAGTGGAAACTTGAGTAACATAAGCTACCGGTCCCTTTATTGGGGAGAGAATAGAATTAATGTAACTTTGATTTTTTCCCCCACCTTACATTTTCTCTTCTCATCCTCATATACATATGGATGACAAATCAATTGGAACATTTTTATGGTTGCCAGAATCTTCTGACCCTGGGGCCTAAATAAGAATGTTTGCTGGCAGGTTTAGTAATATATAATATAAATTGGAAGGCCAAAAGCCCACACCTGCATTTTACAGAGTGCCTCTGGATTGGGTGGTTGACAAGCAGGACTTATGTAAATGCAGCCCCAGCAGAGGACCTGCAGGTGCTGCATTAGCAACTGATCCATCCAAAATCCTTGCCATGAGTTTTAAAGCAGCTGGTGGTGATTTTCTCCTCTTTTCACAACTTCTTCATCCCAATGGTGACTAGTGGTTAAAAAAAAACAACAACAAACATTGTGTACTTCCCTTTCCAACACAACATAAACAGTTCGTGGCTCTGAGGCATCCAGAAAAGACTTTTTTTTTTTTTTTGCCAGAGGCATCTTCAAACAGAATATAAATTTTCACTTGGAGAATGTTCATCAGAAGCAAAAGCAAACATGTCACTATAACATAATACTTGTTTATAATTTGTTGAGCAAGTGCTCTAGGCTGTGCACCTGACATACCTTAACTCATTTAATTAACAATTCTGTAGGTTTGATGCTGGTATTATTTTCATTTTATAAATTAGGAAACTGAGACATCTAGAACTTAAGTAACATGCTGAAAGTCACACAGGCAGTAGTAGAAAAGTCAGGATTCAAGAACATAGGCAATCCTCTTAATCACTGAACTACACTAGTTGTTGAGGAAAGAGGCCATGGGCTCAAGAAAGGGGTGCATTGCCCTGCTGGGAAAGGACATTTTAGGAAAGTTTCTTGGGGAAGTACATATCTGAGCTAAGTAAAAAAATGTTAACTATAAATGACATGGATGGAGTGGATGGTGAAAGGGGAATTGAGTTTACGGCATAAGTGAAATAAAAGAGCTTTAAAAAAAGAAAACAACCTTCATCTTGCATGTTGGGCAGTTTGGTATGACTAAAAGATAAGATCTAAACCAGGGAAATGGTGTTAGAGAGGTAGAGAGAGAGACAGTTGCAGTCTTAGTATCAGACCACGTATTCAGATTTTGTCCTACAATAAAGAAACCCTAAAATACCTTCTTGAATATGACCCATAGAAATACATTTTACATGGAAATTAATGTACATATAACATACACATGTATAAATTTAAAATTAAATAGAATATTTCAAGAAAAATAACCTCACTATATGCTTTATTTTAAATTCTATTTTATATCAATTCTAGTTTGTTTGCTTGCTTGTTTAGAAAACTAGTAGGAATCTCTAAATATATTTTTAGGTTCCACTAAGGGTTATGACTGACAGATTGAAAAACATTGTAACAGGTGTTGGCAATATATGGTAACATATGGCAATCAGTAAAAGATTTTGATCATGGGAGAAAGAGGTTAAAGTGTCACTCAACTGGGTCACTTTGATAGCATTCATTAGCTGCTTGAGGATGATTTTGAAGAGCAGCCTGGGAGCAAGAAGATCATTTCCTAAGCTCCGCCAAAAGGGGACAGGGAATAAAACACCCCGTCTAATTAGACACCACAATAAGTTAGTCTCCACTAAGGAGACAATTCCTTATTAGAAGAATGAGAAAAGGAATGGTCATAGCATCTTCATTCTTGGATACTTTAAAGCCTCATAAACAGCCAGTTACCTTAGGAGGGTTACTGACATACATACCTTAGAGACAGGAAATAAGTAAACAAGGACCCTTCCAATTCTATCTAGATTTATCTTCTCGCTCACTAAGCATCTGAAAACCCATTGCACTTGCCTGAGAGTAAAACATTAAATGTACACGGGTCGTTTTGAAGAGTGGCCTACAAAAATTTATTTGAAACATGTGAATTGTCAAGGCATTCTCTGCTCAGTCCACTCTTATTCAAATGTCTGGTAGTTACCAGAAGAGAACTACTAGTAAGTATCTCATTAAGAATAGAAGATGAGACTGCTCCTCTAGGCTCCTGAAATAATTTTTCTTGAGATTATAGATAAGGTGATAATGCCTTCTGAAATATTATAAGCATATTAGGAATAACTATTAATAATATTTTCAGTGCTATTGGGCTATTACATTTCTCTAATTTTAAAATATTCAAGTATATTTGGACTCATTATTCTCTTAGTCTGTACATTTTTAGCACTGATTTTAATTAGGAAAAAGAAGCAAAAACAAAGGAAGTCACATGTAAACAAATGAATGAGCCTAAAAAGATACGGATTGGATACAGTAGCCCAAACTGGCTTTAGATTACAATAAGGCAATGACCTTCAGCCTACAAAGACCTATTTTCAAATCCCGAACCAATGACATAATGAGTATTTTTGTGATAATCATTTCGCATGCAAATTATTTTAAAGTCATTAGGAGGTAGTGCATACCTACATGCATAATGAGTCCATTTTTATGCTAGCATACCTCAAAGGACTTTCCTGCTGTGTGTTTTATACTGCTGCTGTTTTATGTTTTATGAGTTTGCATTAATGTTTTAATTTTCATATATACATCCTTAGGCCATTTTATGAAGGGCATGACTTTTAAAATTTGGCCGATATATTAAATTAATGTAAATAAGGTCATCTAGCAAGTAGTCCTAAATCAATTTTCTGTGTCCTCTCCATACACTCAAACCTTCCAATATGGTTTATTTATTATGGGCAATGCAGGAGTAAGATCTGGGCTCTAAACTCTGACCATCTGTCAGATTAACAGGCATATGTGCTGGGTGTCTATCCTCTTATGATGGATCCTACCACAAGTTGTCCCTAAAAGAATATATCAATCCTCTTCTCCACTAGGATAAACAAAAAACACGACTGATTTATATTAACAATGCATCTGTAAGACAGTCTTTCCCTAAATTGGCCATTAGGATTAGAATTGCCTCAGAAAGCCTCTCCAGTATTATACAAGTCAATGGAATGTGACAAGGTACTGGAAAAGAAAAAAAGGGGGGGGGAACATACTGTAGTAATTAAGAATACATTTACTAGAACTAGAGAGTCTCTATCAGACTCAGTTGAACCATTAACTATTATGTGAATCTGGCTTGTTTTTTTTCACCTCTTTGAGTTTCAGTTTCTCAAATTAAAATAAAGACAATAATAATAATAATAAATCTTACCACAAGATTTATGGTAAAAGATGCATCTTATTCAATGTAATTTATTATTATTATTATTACTGCTACTATTACTATTACAGAGATGACTTCAGAGTTATCATTAAAAACCAAAAAGGATATGGGTGGCATGCTATATTTCAAATTTTGAATCAACCAGCCACTATACTAGTTATGTTATATAACATTCATATGGATGTCAGTGCATAGCACAGTGCTTAAGAATAAAGATCTGGCTTTAACCCTAGCTATCACTTATTAGCTGAGTTTCATTCATTATCTTCTTAACATCCCTAGAAAATGGTAAGAATAACACTACATCCTTTATAGTGTCATTGAGAGAATTAAATGAGTTAATATCTGGAAAAATCTTAGGAAAAACAAATCCTCTGGTATTTTTAAGCATATGACAAATATTTGCTAATGTAATTTTCCTATTTAGTTCAGAAGAAAAAAATGCCCAGATATTTAAAAAATCCAGAAGAGTAACAGAACTAGTCTAATAGTCATTAAAATAATAATACTTTAAATATATTAACCATTAAAATGCTACAGTTAGCTGAAACATAGCATGCTATCATCTGCCTAAGTTTTCATCTAAACTATCCAACATGGACTACTTAACAAGCCTATGACAGAGGTGTTCTATGGATTATTAGCTTCGTATGATACTTCATGAAACCGAAGCTCTGAGATGAGTGACTTGCTGAGTCACAGAATAATGAATGGTAGCGCCAGGGCTAATATCTGGGGTGGCTCTTGCTTCAGTGTCCTTTCTATCATACTTCTCAAAGGTCAAAGCACAAATGCAAAGCAAGGCCATCCAACATCCATTCTGATCAGAACTCCTCCTGAAACAAGACATCCTGGTCTCACAAATCGAAGCACAGTACTTCTTGACTTGAAAATTCTCAAGAAACTAGAGGTAACAGGTATTTAAACTATACAAACCTTAAGGTCATTACCACAGAGGTGCATTTTAAGCTAAACAATCTGGTTCATTATATTTATGGAAAAAAGCTCTGGCTTTCCTTTTGCTTTTGACACTTCATATTCCCTTTGTCTCTCAAGCCTGCTAACTATCAAGTCCTCACTTAATGTCATCAATTGGTTCTTAGAAACTGTGACTTTAAGCAAAATAATGTAAAGAGAAACCAATTTTAGCATAAGCTAATTTATATAAATAAGAGTTAAGCTCCTACGGCATATTACTGGTCTAAAATACATACTAGACTTCTAAATAAAGAGCCAAAACACTACTAGTATTAAAAATTGAAATAAATAGGAGTTATATATACTTTTAAAATATTAATAGCTAAGGTAATTATTTTCTAACCCACTTATTCTCTTGCACTCTCTCTCTTACACACACACACACACACACACACACACACACACACACACACACACATACACACACACACACACACACTGCAGCATTGATACATACCTGCTGTAAAAAAAAGGAAAGAAAAGAAGCATCATAGAACAGAGAAAAAGAGCACAGGTAGAGAGCAATAGATAGAAAGAGAGGGGAGGGAGGGAGAGAGAGAGAGAGAGAGAAAGAGAGAAAGAGAGAGAGAGAGAGAGAGAAAGAGAGAGAGAGAGAGACTTCACTGATTTGAGTTCTGGGCCTCTCTAGATTTTATTTTATTATTTTTTTTTTAAATTTATTGATTTCAGAGAGGAAGGGAAAGGGAGAGAGAGATAGAAACCTCAATACTGAGAGAGAATCATTGATTGGCTGCCTCCTGCATGACCCCAATGGGGATCAAGCACACAACCCTGGGTATGTGCCCTGACTGGGAATTGAACTGTGACCTCCTGGTTCATTGGTCAGTGCTCCACCACTGAGCTATGCTGACCAGACGTGGATTTTAGAGAAGACATATTCTTTGTTAAGCTTCATCTTTTGCATTTTTAAAACTTGAGGGCTGGATAGAAGTTACAGACAATTTAAACAATTTAAACTGTCTTTGATCCTCCAATTTTAACAATCTGAGATCCTCAATGTATTTCAATGAGTGAAATGGAAGGAACATTTTGAATTTAAAGTTCTTAGAAAAATTAAATGAGCTAAATTACTTTCTAATATCAACTATATGAGCTGTAATTCTGAGTACAATTTGGCCAGTAAGGCTGAGTACCTCTGATGATGCCAGGAACAGATTGGCTGGATGGCACTGCATGAGAAAGCTCTTCAGCACAGCCTGCTCAATCTGGCCCATCCGATGTTCTGCCTGGGATCACTTTAAATTTGGGTGGGCTTAGAATTTTTCCTGGGGGTCTCACAGGAGGTAGGGAGGACGGTTCATGATAAATGCCATTGTCATTAAAAATCAATTGTTGCCCTAACTGGTTTGGCTCAGTGGATAGAGAGTCAGCCTGCGGACTGAAAGGTCCCAGGTTTGATTCCAGTCAAGGGCATGTACCTGGGTTGCGGGCACATCCCTAGTAAGAGGTGTGCAGGAGGCAGCTGATTGATGTTTCTCTCATCGATGTTTCTAACTCTCTATCCTTCTCTCTTCCTCTCTGTAAAAAAAATCAATAAGATATATTTTTTAAAAAATTAATTGTTACCCCTGATTCCACACTTCTTTTATTCGACTATACTGCATATAATTTGAGACAGGTTGTCCACAAAACAGAAGTTACCCAGGATTCAAAAGAACATTCTACTCTCTCTTTTGGGGACTTATAACACCAAAAAGGAAATGCACTAAAAGTTTACTGTGGAATTTGAATTATAAATGGCCCACTTCAACAGTAATACTTTTGTTGGCTCACTGGCTAAAAATGAGACAAAAGAAAATAAAGCCAGCAGTAGATTTCTGTAGAGGTAAAAAAATCTCATGTTACAAATGACCAGACCCCTGCTGTAAAAACATACGCCATAAAGTATTATTAAAAGAGCCATAATTTTTCCATTAGTGGTCTCCAATGAAAACAACTTTAAGAAGCATGTAAGTTTATAGCTAAACTTAACTTAAACCAGACTTGAGATCAGCCAGTTGTTCTTGGGATCATGGAGGGTCCAAGAGAGAAGGCATGCACTGATTTCTTAATTCCAGAGAATATGCTCTTTATAATGATACAAAAAGAATATTTGATAATATTTGATATTTATAATGAAAACAAAGAAAATCCTAAAGCCTGTATTCCCAGTCTTCTCAATTCAAAGGAGCTGACCTCATTGTTAGGCTAGCCAGAAAAGTCACTCATGGTAACATCTGGAGAACAGTGATTTTAGGAATTAATAAGAAAAACCTCATAAAATACTTCAATAATATCAAGCTGCTCTCTCTTCATAAAAAGATGAAACTGTTCCAGATTTCTATACATCGCCTAGGGAAAAGGCAGTAGATGTGAGCAGATAAACATCCCTAACCTTCCTAGTCACACCAGCATATTAACCACAGAGAAACAAGATAAATTCTGGGACCACCTGAAGTGATTTGTTGATCAAATATGTACATAATTACTGTGTTTGTTTAATTAATTTTAATTACCTGTCTTCCTTTTGTCCTTATGTCCTGAAGTGAACTTTTCATCAAAAATGAGAAAGATTTTATGAATGTCATATGCAAACAAACAAAATTAGACCTACCAAATTTGAGAGATCATTACTTTCCCTTCCCTCCTATAAGGCCAGCTGGTATTTTCCGAAAGTGATATTGATTCTATGCTAAAATGCACACAGGTATTAATCAGGAGAACAGGACCTTTTGTGAATTCAGTAAATCTTATTATAGAGTACTAATCTATGATCCCAATAATAGCAATCCCCGAATCAGAAATCAAATGTACGTTTAAAGTTTTACCCTTAACATACAATACACATTGGAGCACTTTGCAGATTCCATAAAAACTCTTAAGAAAAAAAATAAAAAGAGGCGAGAAAGAAAAATAAAAAGCAGTAGCTGCTTAGGGGTGTTTAACCTAGACATGTACCTCCAGGCAGATGCAAACTGCCTAAGGCTCCACCCACCCCTTTGGTAAACTGAGTACAAATGCTCATTTTGCTTTGCACACCATGATTCTAAAATTTAGCACTGTATCCCATTATTTGCGGTATTATCTTTTTGGTCATTTCCATTTTCAAGTAATTATCATCAAAGTTCAGTTTGTATTTTTAATGATAACAGCCAATTCTGGTGAGGGCCCTTGAAGCAGAACTCCCACCTCTTGCTGGAGTTCTGGTATGCCTATATCCCCTTTTTAAAACCTAACCAACACTGAGAGTCCTTGATCTAGTCATTGTAAGCACATGAAACACTCTGTCCTAAAGTAATGGTCTTAAACAGAAAAAAATGTTTTCTGAGTCTGATGTTCAAAACAGCATTATTTAAAATATTTGCACTTGTGTATAAATGCATTAGATACTTTGTTTTCCATTTATTCATCTTCCAAACTTTCTTTAAGGAGTATTTATTTTATAATCAAAATAATTGATTTTAAAAAAGCAACCTCTCTCAGGGTTTGGCACAAGACCTACCACATGGCAGACTGTCAATAAATGTCAGGTCCTTTTCTTCCTCTCTCCCCATCTTCTCTATTTCTATGAGGTAACTTTTGTTTTATAAGATTTTTCAGATTAAAAAAGTATACCGCTAATTGGAAAGAATGAAGTTTAAAATCTTAAATTAGTGTCTGTGGGTGTCAGTAAAGATGATTGGCCTCCCGGCCCCCACATTTGTCATTTCCAATGTTTTGGTTCCATTTCTCTTCTCATGTTTCTCCTTGAATTTGCCATATTCTCTCTCTCATATCCCACTGCCCTCTCTGTTTTGGGATTCTCTCTTAAATTTATTTCACTATTTACTGGAGCCATAAATCCCAGTTTGTCCAGATGAATGTGCCCTAATATTGGTGTGCATTCCTCCTTTGAATGGCTCTCATTCCCTCAAAACCTGTCCATCTCTTCTTCTGACTGTATTGCCATCTTTCATTCATTGTGGAAATTCACAACTCTGAATATTATTACAAAGAGATGCCACAGAGACCTATATCTTTATTATCTAGAACAAGTGTCTATATAAAAAAGCTCTTCCAAATAATCATGATATTCTACATTTCCTACTTATTAGGGAGACATTAGCTTTGGGAGTAGATTCCAGGATTATTACCATCACATTATTCATTGTGGAATAAAATTCAGTAAGAGAAATATATTATTTAAAGCCCAGGCAAGAGAATGAGATGTTAAAATATCTATATGATATCACTGTAAGGCTGTTATGGCAAAGGTCATTAAAATATGGTTCTAGCAATATACATTCCAGGTATACTGGTTAATAATGCATATTTTTTCAATAGATGGAGTTACAACATGTTTATATGCAACTTGATGTGTATGTTATTTTGTTATATTGACAACAAGCTTCAAAACTTCATATGTCAAATATTCTAAAGGTGTTAACATCATAGATATTTTTATGCTTAAAAATGTCAAATTTCATGCCAAAAAGAAGCATTTGCGGGAAGTTTTAATTCATTACTTTATTTTGAAGAAAAGTGCTGCTGAAAGTTATAGTATACTTCAGGAAGCTTATGGTGAACATGCTCCATCTCATGATACTTTTGAATGCTGGTTTAAACGCCTTAAAAGTGATGATTTCAATGTGAAAGACAAAGAATGTCCAGATCAACTGAAAAAGTTTGAAGACCAACAATTACAAGCATTATTGGATGAAGATGCGTGTCAAACTCAAAAACAACTTGCAGAAAGATTAAATGTTGCTCAGCAAACAATTTCCGATCATTTACAAGCAATGGGAAAGGTTTTAAAGGAAGGAAAATGGGTGCCACATCAACTGAACAAAAAACAAATGGAAAACCCAAAAGTCATCAGTAAAATGTTGCTTCAACAGCACAAAAGAAAGTCTTTTTTGCATTGAATTGTGACTGGCGATGAAAAGTGGATTTATTTTGAGAATCCCAAATGCACAAAATCATGGGTTGATCCAGGTCAACCATCAACATCGACTGCAAGACCAAATTGCTTTGAAAAGAAGACAATGCTCTGCATTTGGTGGGATCAGGAAGGTGTGGTTTATTAAGAGCTTCTAAAACCAGGTGAAATCATTAATACTGATCGCTACCAACAACAAATAATCAATTTGAACCATGCTTTGATTGTGAAACCACCAGAATGGGACAGAAGACACAGCAAAGTAATTTTGTTTCATGATACTGCACCATCACACACTTCAAAACCAGTTAAAGACACGTTAAAAGATTTTTCCTGGGAAGTATTAACCCACCCACAGTATTCACCAGATCTTGCTCCTTCAGATTATATCCTGATCGATGGCACAGGCACTTTCTGAGCAGCACTTCAAAACATACGAAGAAGTGGAAAATTGGGTTTCTGAATGGTCTGCCTCAAAACAAGAAAAGTTCTACTGGGATGGTATCCACAAATTACCTGAAAGATGGGGGAAATGTGTAGCTAGCGATGGATATTACTTTGCATAAAGCACTTTTGATGTTTCTCTTGAAATTATGTTTTCTTTGATTACAAAATCCGCATTATTAACCGATACAACTGGTAGACCATAGAGAGAATGGTAATGAATCTAAATCTACAATTAAGTGTAGACGCTATGAACTCACATTGCCAGCAATGTCCTGAGATTTATGTTTCAACCAATTTTAGATATTTAGAGCTAAGGATTTCCTGAAATGTGATTTTAGATGTGAGCAGGGAAGAAAAGAAAGGAATTAAAGTTATCTTTAAAGTTATCTATTTTTTTTCTGTTAGGACAACACTGAAAACTTGTCAAAAACATCTGCTCCCTAAATGACACAATAGAATAAAAATTGGCAACTGAAGCTTGAAAGTTAATTTGAAAGGTTTGTTATATTACAGGGTTCATATTTAGCAGCTGTCAATTTGTTACCAACAACTGAAATAAAAATCAGCAAAACCTAAACTGTTCTACTGCCAAAGAGACAGCTGTTTGTGAGTATTACAGGATTTCTGAAATATTGTTTTTTTAAAAATCAACATCTATTTCAGAAAGAAAATACATTTACAGAAAAAATGTCATTTGTCAACAGTAAAGATTGAAATTTGTTTACTTCATTTTGAAAAAATGTATATATAAAATATATGAAAAAATGTAGAATTTTGTGGTTCTACTATTCTTAGGCAGTGTTTTTCAACGTAGGGTAATTTTGATCCCCAGGGGATATTTGGTGATAACTGGAAACATTTTTGTTTGTCACAACTACGGGTGCTATTGGCATCTACTGGACAGGAACCAGAGATGTTGCTCAACGTTTTATATAAGACAGCCCCACAACAAGAAATTATTTGGCTCATAATGTCAATAGTGTCAAGGTTGATTGAGGTTATTTTAAAAGAATTGATTTGATGATTTTCAACTAAAGATGGGGTTTGCTTTTATAGACTTTCCAAACCATGATTTCCATCGGAAGTGTTCTGGTGGAGGGCTGCAGGCAGGCTCTGGCTGTGCTCGACGGCAGTGCTATGTCAACAACAGTCTAACTCTTTAGCTTAGAATTATAGCAAGTACATTTTTACTGATCTAATTATGTTTGTGTCAGCACTTATACTATGTTTCTATGTACCACATTTTATAACTGGGCCATAAAAATAAATCTTTAAAATTGGACAGGAAGTTTCTTTGGATAATAATAATCTTCTAAATGTACATTATCTAATATTCCAAACAAGCTCCTATTTCATTACCCAACAAATGTTAAAAACTTGAAATAGCTTTATCCCAAAACTAGAGGCCTGGTGCATGAAATTCATGGCACGGGGCGGAGGGTGTGTGTCCCTCAGCCCAGCCTGCATCCTCTCCAATCTGGGACATTCCTCTCACAATCCAGGACTGCTGGCTCCCAACCGCTCACCTGCCTGCCTGCCTGATTGCCCCTAAACACCGCTTCTGCCTGCTAGCCTGATCAACACCTCACTGCTCCCCGCCAGCCCGATTGCCCCTAACTGCCCTACCCTGCTGGCCTGGTTACACTTAAATGCCCTCCCCTGCCAGCCTGGTCCCCCCCCACTGCCCACCCCTACAGGCTTCGTTGCCCCCAACTGCCCTCCCTTGCCAGCCTGATCCCCCCTAACTGCCTTCCCCTGCTGGCCTGGTCACCCTAACTGCCATCCTCTGCTGGCCCAGTCACCTCTAATTGTCCTCCCCTGCAGGCCTGATCACCCTCAACTGTCCTTCCAACTGTCCTCCCCTGCCAGCCATCTTGTGTCCACATGGGGGCAACCATCTTTGACTACATGGGGGCGGCTATCTTGTGTGTTGGAGTGATGGTCAATTTGCATGTTACCTCTTTATTATATAGGATTATCCTATCAATTTCACAAATTAAAGGTGTTTCCCAAAAAACAAATGTCAAATAATAGATTTAGATTACTCATTTCTCAATAATAATTTAAAAGCTCAAGAGTTTGATAAAAGTATACTTCAGAACTTAGACTTCTAATTTTCCTCAGATAATTTACACAGCAGATAGAATATATAAAATGTTGTGTTTTAAGAAAATTAAATAAATAAATAACTCTACATAATAGAAACAGCCACTTTCAGGCAAGGCATGAGGACCAAAATTCTATATTTTGTTGAGTGTGTACTCTCTTTCAATCATTTGGGAAAAGTATCATATATTAATATCCATTTGCTTTAGAAAACATCATGTAACATACAACACTATTTTCAGGAAAACTATTATTTACCCCATTCAAAATAAGAATGGATAAGGTTAGGTGCAAATTAAATATACTAGTATGTATGTAGGCCTTGTAGCTAAAATAATGGGGTGGGCAAAAGTAGGTCTACAGTTGTTTGTATGGGAAAAACATGCAGGTTATGATGTATACAATAGCTTTCTTAACTCAAAAAATGTCACTCACAACTGTAAACCTAGTTTTACTCAACCCTCCATAATACAATTCTAATAAAATTGACCTTTGGCAAATAATATCACTAAAAAGAAATTAATGAAAGATATATTCCACTATCATGTGATTTTCACTTAAATTAGAACACATTTCAAAATCAAGAACCTAAGAAATCTTGATTCCCAGAGCACTCAGTGTTTGTCTGTCTCTCTATTTAACTTAACACTTACATAGCACTTAGAATATACACAATATGTCTTAACTTTCCACATTACCTACATTTTTCCAAACAATGGAACGGAGGCATGCAGATGTTAATTAGCTAGCCAAAGTCTCACAGCAAGCAAGTGGCAGAGACTGCACTTGTATTAAGGCAAGCTCACCCCAGAAACCTTCCTCTTTAGCCTTATGTAGGTTACCTCTCTTCATCATCACAAGCCTACCCAGGTAGTGTGACCTTGGAGAAGAATGAGCATGTGTGAAAGGTTGCTGGTGAAGTCAAAGGGAAATTTGTAGGGAATCCAAGAGAAAGAGAGACCACTGGTTCACCCATAATGATGCATTGACCATATACCTCTTCGAAGAGACATCCAAAAAAGTAGTTATTCTGAATTAAAAGTATCTGATATCTTACTCTCATCAGTTTATGGCACATATCTTTTATCACTAATACCTACTTCTCCACAAGAACAGGCAGTGTTGAATGGTATCTAAGAGCATGGACTCTGAAACTATAACTCCCAGGTTCCATTCCTAGCTTTGAATTGCTATTATTATATTTCTATTACATTTACTGAATGTTGGACAGAGGCAATGCTATGTTCTCTTCTTCTGGAACACTGTCAGATATTTCCTTATCTATTTCTATGTAAATGAGGCCATGTCACCAGTTCTCACTCATAATATAAGAACAGAAATAATGTGTGAGAACTTCAGCCTAAAATGCATAAGAGTGGGTGTATTTTGTCTGTGCCCTCTTTCCTGCCTTGTCTAACATCTGGATGCATCCAAGGCTTTTAAGGGATGGTGGAGCCACAACATAGAAGGAGACTGGGTTCTTTAATTTTACATTAGGTAAAGATCCTACCCTTGACATTAAACTATGGTTATGTTGTGAACCAGAAATACACATTTGTCATATAAATCCAATAAAATTTTGAGCTGTTTCTTATAACAGCTAGCTTTTATTATGCAATATAAATGTATACCATCATGTATACCAAAATAATCATTTTTCTTAAACCTCAAGTTACTTTGGCTTAGTATAGTTTTACCCAGTCTGTGTTCCTCTCCCAAAGAATTCTGGCAGCTTCCTTTATTTATAAATTTTTTTGTTCTATTAGTTACCATCTCCTACCTCCCAATCACTTCAACACTTCTGTATAGTTTTTTCACGTTATAATAACTTAGAACAGACACAAGTATTTAAACAGTTACATGTTGACTTGTTAACCTGTGGAATACCTGTACAACTGATAAAACACCCATAATCTAGGCAAAATATATGGAAACTATCTGCCATATCACCTGATTTTTTCACTATTTGATCAGGATACTTTAATGAACAAAACAAATAATATGGTTCATGTGGCCCTAACTCTCATAAAGAAATTTTTAATACTAATACCATCATTTTCTGTAAATATTACCCAGCTCACAACTAACAAGAAAATCTTTATTTTGCCACCCAATTACCAAATTAGCAAATAAATTAAAGTTCTAATTCTTCATGCCAACATTTCTAAGAGGGCTTCCTAATGCTTCTACATTGCCAAAGACATCTAATTCTAAAGGCTATAACCTCTTAAAAGTCCTTGGAAGAAATGTTCAGCATTTCAAATGTGAATTAATTGTGTTCTTTTAGAAGTTATGTCTTCCGGGTCCTCTGTTTATGCTGGTTCAGGCCCAAGAAGGACAGGAACAATTTGTGTATTACTCAGCCCTGGCAGATGAGTAGATTCTCCTATAACCTTTTCATCTCCAAATGTCTCAAACAGTTTAAAAACTAAAGGAATATTGATTGATTTGGCCACACTCCTTCTAATCTTGACAGTAAAAAGCTCAGAAAAATTTCCTTTGCAGTCAATCATGCATACTTTGCTCAAAAACTAAAAGGACATGGAGTCTTCCTTCAGAGCTTTCATTGATCCACCACAGTTTATAGCTCTATAATATTAATATATTTTGTTGAGATGATATAAACAATCTTTTAATCTGCACTTTTTAATTCCCAATTAAGAAACATAATCATTGGGACATTACCAAGTGGTTCAACTCAAATTTTTATAATATTTTTATTTCAAATATGTATGTAAAATATATTCCTTCTTCAGTTGTTTGTTTACTAAACCTCCAGGGTTTTTTATGAATGTTCTGTGTAAAAAGAAAAATGAGACACAGCCCTTGACCTTAAAGAAAATCTACAAAATAATGAACAAAATGAAAAGAGATGGTGAGGTCTTAAATACTTTATAACATAAAATCTTTTATATATAAAAACACAGCGACCAGAACACCTTAAGGACTGGAACGACTGGTCACTTTGACATCCACTGTGGCCAGCGAATCAGCCTGATCAGGGAGGTGGGGCCCGCAGGCCAACCTTCTGCAGCCCCTCCCCCCGCTGGTCCGACCCCTGATGGACCCCCACCACCCTGATTGGCCCACAGCCAACCTGGCCCCTGATCACCACCCTAACCGCAATAGGGGTGGGACTGGCCATCCAACCTCCTGCAGTTCCTTCCCCAGCCCAGCCCTACCCCTGATCACCATCAGGGGCAGGACCATCTGGCCATCCTCCTGTGACCCCCTATCCCAGCCAGCCCTGCCCCTGATGGGCCCCCACCAACCCATCAGCCCACAGCCCCAACCCCCACTAGCTCCGCCCCCGATTGGCACCCCCACTCTGATCAGGGGTAGGGCCGGTGGGCCAACAACCCATGGCCCCTCCCCCCAGGCCTCTGGCCCCCAATGGGCCCCCCACACACACCATTAAGGGGCAGGGCCAGCTGGGTCACTACCCACAGCCTCTCCCCACAGTGGGCCCCACTCCCAATCATCTCCCCAACCCCAATCAGGGGTGGAGCCCACAAGCCAATCACCCACAACCCCTCCCTCCAGCCAGCTCAGCCCTAATCAGGCTCAATCGGGGCAGGCTGGCCAGCCAACCTTCCACCATCTCCTCCTGCCAACAGGCCTGGCCGGCCAGACCCCACCCATGCACAAATTCGTGTACCAGACCTCTAGTAGGTAATAAAATTATAACCGCATTGGCTGAGTCTATGTTTTAAAATCAGACAACCAAGGTAATAAATATCACACCTAAAACCCAGGGACCATAAACATTACATATCCTGAGAAATACCTGTCAGCTGGAAGTCTTGACCATATGTCCACAAAATCAAGTTGGATTAAAAAAAAAAAAAAAAAGTCTACAGTCAAGGTCAAAATGTAGATATATTCTAATTAGCCCTTAAAATAAACTTGTCAACTTTTTCATCAAGAGCTCATTTCTTACCTTAAAGGTTAGAAGATAAAGAATTCCAAGATAAATAAAAAATTAACACTTTTCATTTTGTTGAAAACTAAATATGTGCATACTTTCTCCTTAAGATGTAAATGTAAAGTAGAATTAAAATAAAAATGTTTTTCCTGTCATAATTTCACATTATGTATAAAGATATAGCTAAAAAAATCACAACAGCTTGCTGAAAATTAATTATGAAGCCTCCTAGAATAAGCCATCCCAATATTTTTAAGAGATTAGATCTCAGAATAGAATGAAAGGAACATAGATTTGATAAAATATTAGAATAGCACAGAAACTTCAGCAAAGACCACTGTCCATTGTATATATGAGCAAACTAAAAAAGAGGACTGATATCACTCAAAGTTGCAGAATTAGTTTGTCAGTAGATTTTGGAAAGAAATTTGAGTCTCATCCTGAGATCCTTCATACTATATAATTTGTACATGAAAGTGACAGATAATGTGTTCTGACTTTCTAAGTTTCAAGAAGCAAAGAAAAGCAAAATATAATAACTCTGAATGAAGGAGTTATACATTAGTAGAAAAGATTGTAAAAATCAGAAGTGGATTAAAATCCTATGTCTTTGATTAACAATGGATTTTTTTTTTTCAACTTCAGGTCACTAATTTTCAAAATGGTAACAAGTAATCCTCATTCTGTTCAACTCATAAGACTAGAGAGTCCAAAGTAAGATAATAAAATTGGTAAATATTTTGTTATTATTTCCATTTATTATTAAAAGTTTTGCAATTAAATACCATTTATCCTTAAAAGAGAGTAAGAATATATTTAGACTACTAAAAGCTTTTTACTATAACTTTTTTATTTTTTTTGTTAATCTTTGCCCAATGATATTTTTTTATTGGTTTTTAGAGAGAATAGAAGGGAAGGAGGGAGAGAGAGAGAAACATCCATGTGTGAGAGACACATTGATTGGTTGCCTCTCACCCATGCTGGGGATTGAACCTGCAACCCAGATACATGCCTTTGACTAGGAATTAAACCTGTGATCCCTAGGTGGGAGAGCCAATGCTCTAATCACTGAGAAACACTAACCAGGGCATACTATAACCTTTTTAAAAAAGCAGAGTTGCCATGATAACACATTAATGAATTAAGTATGCCACGTTAGATATCACATATGTTTTTCTCAGGAATACATAAAACTTTCTTCATGGACATATTCTAATTTCAAGGATAATTTTGTCTAAAATATGTATGATTATTTTTAATCTCAAGTGTATAGTCAATTGTCATAAAAACTAGTGGCCTGGTGTATGAATTCGTGCACATTGAAAGGAAATTAATTAGAAGAAATATTTTAATATCGCTATTTGCCCTTTCTCTATAATAGAAGTGTCAACCAAATTCATGATCGACAATGACAGATCAAAACATATGCATGTTATCGGGCAACTCTCAGTCCTTTTGAGTGAAGAGACAAGGAGCTTCTCTGGGTCCATTGTGCTGACGCACATAATGCTCTGGCACTCAAATTGGCTGCACTGCTCCTTCTGGAAAGATACAAAGCACAAACTCTTCCCCACATTATTAATCTGATAAAACTCTTGTCCTGTTTATGCTTCCTAAAGTGGAAGAAGAAAACTGAAAGCTAACCAAGGGACTGAGGTGCCAACATGGGGTCAGCTGAAGAAGTTAAGGGACTGAAGCCCAGCTGATAAGTAGAAAACCAAGAAGTTGAAGCTACTTCTTCAACCATGTTCCTGCCTATGCTAGCATTGGTTAGCTGCCAGTCTCCTGCAAAATCTTGGGCAGTCAAGTCCGAGGACTCTGAGTAAATATACACCAGCAACAAAAGAAACTTTTTTTCATTTACTAGCTAAAAATGTTAACATGTCAGTAGTTTTGATTTCTCTTATTGCTGTGTTGCATTCGCATTGTTTTCTTATTTTAATAGCCAGCGTTTTGCTCTTGACATTCAAGTTTTAAAATGATAACATGTATGTACTTTGATTTTTGCATTGGCATTGTTTGCAATTGTTTGAATATTAGAGCTTTGTTCTTGATGTTTAAAAAAACAAAACATAATTATGTGACTGGCGCCAGTGAGAGCTATATATGCATCGCGCATGCGTGAATCAACTTAGCCTTTTATACATATAGAATAAACCTGCTTAAATAGACCTGTTTTCTGATTTAGCTAAACTTTTTCCAGCTCAGTGAAGCACTCCAACTTATCTTTTAGGTAATTGTCAGCAACATAGTAGTAAATACCAACACAAAGCAGATTGTTATTGTAGATCACGCAGGGAGAACAAAAGGTAAAATATTTAACTGTAGCATTGTTTGACTATATTCTGTGCAATGAGAACACCTGAATTCATTTGCAAGGCCCACCATTTCTTACTTCTTTTCAGTTGAGTCAAGTTTCTAAGCTTTCTAAATCTCCATTTTCTGACTAATGAAAAGAAAATAGGATTACACCAAGTCTCCTATCTAGCTACTCCAGGACTTCTGTGAGAATCAAATGAGATGAGGCAAAAGAAAACACTTCACAGACATTTGGTTAAAGTGTGAAATGTTTCCACCTGGCTATAAAGCAAGTCGTGTTCCTGGGCTGAAGAAATTGCAAGGAGGCTAGTCGTCGCTAAGGAGAGGAAGCCAGGTGTTGCTATGTGACATCATTACCCAGATGGACACTTAGCATATTAGCCTTTTATATATACAGATAGTATGAAGTTGTACCAACAGTTAGGCAGTTCCCAATATGAACTAAGACACTATTGAGAGCAGCATATTACCTCTAAAATACACACACGTCATTTTCTATTGATTTACTACTACTCCAAACCCTAAAATTAAGCACTATTAACAAACTCTTAAGTTTTAAAACATTTCTTTTACTTACTTAAATTTTTATTTTCAAATATAAATTCACAGGAAGTTGCAAAAATGTACCAGGAGGCCCTGTGTACTATTTATCCAGTTTCTTCCAATGACAATATTCTACATAACTACAGTACAATATCAAAATGAGGGAATTGACATCAGTGTAGCCCACAGGGCTTATTCTAATTTTACCAGTTTTATATGCATTTATTTATGGGTGTGTATATAGTTCTATGCAATTTTATTACATATATAGATTCATGTAACTACCACCACTTTAAGATACTACTTCATCACCATAAAGCTCCTTCTTGCTAGCTCTCTTGACAGCCACATGTACCCTTCTCTTTGCCATTCCATCCCTAACCCCTGGCAAATTACTAATCACTTCTTCATCTCTATGATTTTGTCGTTTCAAGAATGTCAGGAAAATGGAATCATACAGTATGTAGCATTTTGTGATAGAGTTTTCCACTCATTATAGTTTCCTTGAGAGTCATCTAAATTGTTATGTGTAGTAATTTGTTCCTTTTCAGTTTTGTGTAGTATCTCATGGCATGGATGTTTCAAAAAATTATGTTTATTTTCTCAAATGTACAGCATTCTAAATCGAAAACATTGATAGAAAATTTTTTCTAAAGTATAAAGAACCAATTCTCCCCATGTTGTATAAAGATGTTTAGAGAGACCATGCTTGAAAAGTTTGGAAAAAATAACATTTAAAATAGGATTTTACCTAAAATGGAACTGGGTTTTTGAGATCTAAAAATGTCATACATCCTACTTAGTGGCTAAATATGTAGCTGAAAAGATTATATCTGCATTTCAAAAAAAGTTACAAATATTTAACTCTTAATTTCAGCACTTAATTTACTTACATATCAGGCTATGCTGGATTATTCAGTGTCATAAGAAATCTGCTATAGGAAATAGCTGTTTTTCAAGTTAATTATTATAGTATAATTGCCTTTAAAGCATGAAATATGTTTTTAAAAGAATAACTATAGACTTTAATGTAACTTTGCTATGATTATAATTGTCTTTCAGCTACTTCCTGAAAATAATTTCATTAAATAAGTTAGTGAGCATACATTCAATAAAATACTACACAGCAATTTAGAATGATGATAATGGTATACAACTTAATGATAGGGAAATTCCTGAACTATTAGTAATTGACATAGAATGTTACAAAATAGTTTACATAATACTAGAGGCCCAGTGCATGAAATTTGTGCACTGGCCGGGGGGGGAGGGGGGACCCTCAGCCCAGCCTGCACCCTCTCTAATATGGTACCCCTTGAGGGATGTCTGACTGCCGGTCCTAAACCAGCAGTCAGACATCCCTCTCACAATCCGGGACTGTTGGCTCCCAACTGCTCTCTGCCTACCTGCCTGATTGCCCCTAACTGCTTCTGCTTCTGCCTGCCAACCTGATTGATGCCTAACTGCTCCCCTGCCAGCCTGGTTGCCCCCAACTGCCCTCTCCTGCTGGCCTGGTTGCCCGCATCTACCCTCCCCTGCCAGCCTATTCACCCCTCACGACCTCCCCCCGCACCAGCATGGTTGCCCCACACAGCCTGCTGTTCAGTCATTACTGTGAAGGTGTCCTAACCAATTTGCATATTACCCTTTTATTAGTATAGATATGCATTACCTATGGACACAGACAAACATTTCTGCTTGAAAGAGAATGTCTGAAAGTCTGAAGACTTCCTTGAATTTGAGTCTCATCCCTGCTCTAAGACATTGGATAAATCACTTAACTTTTGTGGATTTCACTTTACTCAATTTAGACATTTTAATTCTCTGATTTCCATGGCAATGAGAATTTCTAAAATACTTTTATAAGAATTCAAGATGAATTAGAGGTTCATTTAATGATGGCTATCTGGAGGGACCCCCAAGACTAGCCCAATTTAGCGAGATTTGTTTGAGTGACCTACTGTTTTTCTCTCTGTGTTCATTAAAGAACCACAGTTAACTTTAAGTGTTTTTACACTTACTGAAAACAACTTCAATTGACAGTGAACTAGAAGACTTCACTCTATGACCAATTTGAAGCCATTCTGTGGTAGAACAAAACTGTCATCAAATTACTATTAGCTCTGCAGATGAATGGCTTACTCACAGCCATTTTCTGTGCTCGCTGAGAGAGCAACTGGATAATCTGTGGAAGGCGTTTTTCACCTGAACAGTTAAAACCTCTAATATATCCTGGGCTGAAGTTCAGTCCATGCATAATTAAAATCTTTCTTACTCTGTATCCTATAAATATGCAGAGGATGCAAGATGAGAGAACCAAACACATTCCCCAGGAGAAGCTACTTGGGCCCAGCCAAACCTCATCAGAGATCACTTCAAAGATCAATTCCTCATGTCCATAGAATCAAGTTTAAATGATTGTGTGTGATCCGGCTGCTGCCTGCTTCCCTGTTGCATTATGCATGATCTTTGCTCATAACATAAACTGCAGAGTTTCAATAACGATTTTGCATTTAGTGCTAAACTTCAATGGCTATTCCCATTTTATAGGCTAATGGTCTTTTATTCTGCATATTTGTAATATCACCTTTTAAATTTCCTATTAATGGTTGTATTGTGTTTAGATAGTAAGGAAAAAATGGGCTCTTTAAAATATTTACAAGTTTATGCATCATGGAAAAAGGTAATCTTACAAAGACAGCCTTTTCCAATGGCATTACTTTTGATTCTTTGCCCCCTCTCCCTTCTCAGTCGGGCATTTCCATAATTGCTTCTTATCTTACTGTACAGACTGAGAAACTGGCAATAATTGTACCTGAGTGACTATTTTAGGGAAAAGACAACATATCTGATAAAAGGAAAGGTACAATGATCCTACTTTCTCTTAATATTAGGACAAATAATAATATTAATGATTTCAAGTATAATATTAACATGGTTTTCATTCTGATTCCAGAGCCAATAGAAAGGGATATAAAGGCAGAATATAACAATAGTGATACTGTCTGGAGCCAATTCCTTAGATGCTATTACTTCCTATATCTGTGTTTCTGGTAGAATCACTCCCTGAAGTCACTCACATGTTCTAATTTCTGTGGCTAAGAAAATGCCTCAAAATGCCTCTCTTCTGTCATACAAAAACACTGTTTCTTATTAGAATTCCAGAAAAGTTCCTTAACATCATCAAATGTAGTGTGGCAAAGAACGTATGTTTATATCTTGTCAAATTTTAGTTAAGTTTGGATTATCATCTAATGTGCTAGTCATATTTTGTGAGAGTCTAGGTAAAATAATTTCCCATGGTTTCTTTTTGCAATGAACCATCCCCATGAGTAAGAATCACAAATACATTTAATATTGGTACAGTATAGAAGTGAGACGAGATAATATAGAGCAGAATGCATATAATTATATGTACATGAACCTTTCATATATACAGAAAATGTATCTTTATTCCCTCATCTAATAAAGATGTGTTTAATATTCTCCTTTATTATCCCACTTCTATAATTTAAAATATTTTATCACGTATTGGAATAACATGCATCTTTTTCCTGCTAGATTTTCTCTCAGAAAATTTTACTGCACTTGACGAATACAATTCAAAAAGAAAATAATTATTGAGGTCAAATAACCAAAATTTGTTTTCTGAGAATAGCAGTGAAAATACCTATTTACCTTTTTTTCTTAATGTGAAAAGGGGCTTTTGAAAGCACAGTGGACACTTGACTGGGACACCTGAAGTTCTGGGGACTCAGTCTCACCTGCCTTAACTCATCAATTGATCTTGAACACTTAATTAGGTAGTTTTTCCCCCCCTTTTTATTGAATTTACTGGGATGACACTGGCTAACAACATGATACAGATTTCAGGAGCACAGTTCTACAACCCATCATCTTTATACTGTACTGTGTTCAGCACCCCAAGTCAAGTCTCCACCCATCACCGTGTATACCCATATACCCTTCTCCACCTGCTGCCAGCCCCCTCAGGGTGGGTTTTTTTTGTGTGTGTGTGTATGTGTTTTTGGAATCAGTTACCTCATCCATAAATGAAGAAGTTGGATTAGATGGTAGGACAGCTTCCTGCTCAAAAAGTTGATGAATCAGAGTCATCTTTTAATTTGTTTAAAATGTAATGATATTTTTGATGTCTATGATAAAGAGACAGAACCTTTTCCCTATCCTTCTAACATTGTTTTTCCTGGTGTTTTGCTTTTAAGTTTTACTTTTTTGCTTTATCTTCAATTATCATATTTTTATCCCTGATGACATCTTTCTAAACATGGTACCAATGAGAAGCAGTATCTTAATTCTGTCTTCTAAGCTTTTACCCCCTTGCATCTTTTCTCCCAACCGACGTAGACATGATTGGAGCTATTTCTCTATTCCGCACACAATCCACCCCTGGGATTTCCATCAATAAATAAAGAGACATGCTATCACAGCTGCTCAACACCTGACCAAACCCCTCATCAGCTTGTGGACAACATAAAAAAAGAAGGTATTTTCAACGTCTGATTGGCAGTCTAGTCTCAAACTACACTTTGCATTTTAGCATTTCAAAGTTATAGAACCTAAAACTCATCTTTGTAAAAAAAAAAAAAATAGTATCAAAGGAAACAAAACAGAATCATAGATCCTTTATGTATATCCATTTCATAGCAAATAATAAAAAAAAATTAAAAAGTTAATCTTTCCACACTTACTTGTTGCCTATTCAGGAGAAAATAAATATTAATTGGTTATAAGTCAAACCTCTCATCTCCTCGCAGTTTTTATCCAGCCGCACTACAAGTCTCAAGATAATGTATTCCTCCTCATCTATGGTAAACTGCCTCCCAGCCCTATGCCACTAGTCACCTGCATTCTCACGGACATGGTTTGACTAAACTCCAGCCTTCAGATCATCTGCAGGCATTATCATCACCCAAGAGCAATCTAAAATATGGTATCTTTAGGCTTCCTGAGGTTTTTATAAAGGCTCAAAAGAATAAAGAATCTAAACATTGGCACACCCATTCATATGAAGTCTTAGATTGTTAGGAAAAGAACAGACCACTGTGGTCATTTAATCCAGTCCATACATTCCACAGGATGAGGCTCCCAGGGATAAAGTGACTTGTCCAAAGCCACACAGCTAGACAGAGGCGCAGGCAGGAGAGGAGCACTGCTCCAGTGTCTCCCTCCAGCCCCATTCCTACTGCATCACATGCCTTCCCAAATCCTCCTCTGTATGTTCCATCATCAACTATCCCTTTTAACTCTTTCCAACCTTTGGATGTCCACAGCCTAATTCTTAAGAATAGGTTTTTAGAAACAACTATGTTTTCTAAAGACAATTTGATGATTTCAAAAATACATATATACATATTTTTTAACCAGATTGTTTTTATCAGAACCACACTCTAGACAGTTGAAGGGAGCAGCCCATTATTATTCAGGATATTGCTAAAGTACATGGATAAAAACACACACAGACAAACACAAACCCACTATAGGTTACCCCTTAGTATGGATCATGATAAAATATTTGCTACGGTCAGGTCCCAAGGTTCAAATTCTACATGGTCACATGTGCTTTGAAAGTTCTCCCTGGTTACAATGGATGATTTCTTTGTTCTGACCAATACTCTTGGGTACATGATTGGTTGTCTGTATATATGTATTCAGTGCATTTTAAAGCAGAGGTATATCTCACAAGAAAAAAAGTTTTGCCTTTGTCCACAGTGCTGCAGAGGTACACAGAGTGGCCAAAACTCCCCAGTGGCTGCCCAAGGACAGAACGGCTACTGCACTGTCAGGAGGAAGAGCCAGGAATGTCCGGAGCTGGGGACCCGATTAGATGGAACAATTACTCTTTTCTGTGCTGCTCTGGAAATGGTTCATAGAGCTTCCATAAAGCAGTTGTCATGGGGATGCGGCCATTCCCACAGAATTACATTTAGAGGACAACTTCATTTTCCCCCTAATTGGATGAAATAAAGCAAAAGTCCTTCAGTCAGAACATGCTTGGAGAGAATGAATCCAACAGTTCACATACCATCACTGACTCCAGGTTTCATGATGATGACTTCAGTCTGAGGATTTCTACAAAGACTTTTTTTAAAACTAGTATTTTAGAAATCATACTTTGAAATCAGGTTTATCTCAATTTAGTTACTTTCTTCCAGAGAAATATATTCTGTTTTTGAAAACCAAAAAAAGAAGTAACTTACATTTGAGAATGCTAAGAGCTTATGGTTTACAAAAGAACATTTAAAATACATAATAAAGAAGTGCATATGTGCCTAAGTGAGAGATCTGTCTTTCTCTCTCCCTCACAACACACTCTCTCTGACATTAAAAAGTGAAAACTGAGTAGATTAGTGCCTTTATTTAAATGTTCTAGTGCAAGCCGAACTCTTAATGCTATTTTAATGAAGGATTTTCCATGACTTCTTTCCAAGAGTGGCAAGAGAGCATACAATCACATTTCTATAATTTATGATATCACTTTGAGGTATAGGAATGAGTCCATTAACTAACTGAATGGCACAAGATGGCTCACTTCTCTTTTCCTACAAGAGGAGAGACATTTCTCCCTGGGAGGCTGCACCCAATGCAATTTATTCTCTTCGTCTGGACCATCTCATAAAACAAAAGAGGAAAATTCACCCCAGAAAATCAGTCATTAGAATACTCTAATTTTATTACTGTTTCTGGACAAATTTGTCTAACATCCCTACAGCCTTCTATTATGATTCACAATGTCTGCAGTAAGAAAGTGGATGAGGGAAGAACCCATTAAGAGGCAGTTACTATACCGCTGGACTCAGCTAATAATCCCTTTATTTTTCATTTTTATTACTCTATAGTTTATGAAGGACAATCTCCTCATTACCGATTGTTATAAATATTTTGATTTAGCAATGGGAATATGCATCAATAAACAATACCTACTGGAAGCTTTCTGCAATACTTAACAGCCCATAAATGTATATCATATCATTTGCTGCCTCCTAGACTTATTTCTTGGAAATCCAGATGAACTCTTAATCTTAGCTAAAATAACTGCTTGTAAACCTAGCATAGTTTCTGCTGCTTTAACTGTTTTATCTACTGTTTGGAATCATAATGAATCTGCCTCAATCATTTTTCTACAGTTCTAAAGCTATTAATATTCTGTCAGAGAGTCTAGTCTTGACCTGAAACAAGGAAGGGAAAATCCTAATTGTGAATCTGAACTTTTCTAACAATAACATAAAGTAACCAATGTTTTGGCAAGAATTGTGACAAGCCTGCAGATAGCTACACACAATTTACTGAGTATAAATGGAGAAAGCTGAACAGGCTCTCATCGGTATAACCCTCTAAAAATCTCATAGCGTTTTTCTCCCACCAGCTAACATTAATGTCAAAAACAACCAATATATCAAAGGTTTTGTAGCAATTGGGAAGACTATTATTTGGTTTCCTCTAGACCATTTCTACAAGAAGTAAATATAACCCAGATACTATGAATGAAATAGAACCTTGGTGTAGTAAGTTATCGTCTTCCAAAATAAGAACAACTTTAGAACACTAAATTTAAAGTCATTCCTAAGAACTTTCTGGGGACCATGAAATTTGTATTAGGTTAGCAATGTCTTGACCTCCTTCTCTCTTCTTTCTCTTTTCATCCTTGCTTTTCTCTTTTTTTCTTTTCATTCCTCTACACTATGACAGTGCCACTTTGCAAAACCTCCCTCCTTTTTTTCTCCTGGTCCTCTCTATTCCTTAGGTCTTCTCTCCTATTACTCCTGTTTCCATTGGTCATGAACTAATTTCTGAGATCAATATTTTAATGAGCTTTCAAGTATTGTTTCCAAGGTTTACTGTGCTGTATAAGATTACTAAATGGTTATTTACTTCCTACTCCATTCATGGCACTGTGCTCAATACTATGCATAGAGATCAAAAGCATGTTCACTGGTATGAAATATGTTAGAATCCAAAGAGAAGCATTAAAACAATAACCACAAGATAGTTCCATGATTCTCAACCTGGGCTACACAATAGAATCAGGTGGGGTAGTAAAAACTGTTGATGCCAGGGCTCTACTTCAGTCCATTAAGCTAGAATCTAAGATGGTTAATGATGCTTACCAAAAAAAAATGATAGAGACAATACTATTGTTAGGATTCTGTGGAAGTTCTAAATGAGTTCCTATATGTAAATATCACCTCAAGTGTCCCTACAGGGTAATGGTCCGGTGAAGCTTTAAATCCATGTAACTAAGGAAACTAACACAGAAGTTTGTTCCAAATTTATTCAATCAGTATTTTCTTTTCACAACTTACATCTGCATCTACAGAAGATACTCCATGTCTCACTCAACTAGGGTCATTAGGAAAGGAGGGTATGTCAGTTATCTATTGCTGTATAAATTGCCACAAATCTAAGTGCTTTAACACTTCACTAAACATGTATTATCCACACTATTTCTAGAGGCTCATAATTCAGAAAGAGCTTAACTGAGCAATTCTAGCTCAGTCTCATGACACTACAGTGAAGAGTTTGACTGTGGCTGCAGTCAGCTACAGGCTTGCATCGAATCTGGAGCATCTGCTCCAAGGGGGATCACTCACGGCGCTGGTATCACACTGTTCTTAGTCCATTGCTTTTGTAGTTCTCTCTGCTACCTATATTAATTTTTTTATTCAATTGCATCCTTCCTCCCATGATTTTAAAGACCAGCACATCTACTTTAATTGAATAAATAAATTATTGAATATTTCCTCTGTATAAGACACAACGCCTCCCATTTTTCAGTCTTGAAAACATCAAAAATTAAAGACAACATATGCTCATAGACAGCTACTATATCTAGTGCATCATGGTAGACATTATACACAAAAGGTTACAGTAAATGAAAGGAAGGGAAGATCAATTAGAAATAAATGACTAAAGAAAGGATTAAAAAGTAAGTTAGCATTGAACTTGTGCACTGATAATAAATATGAGTTTTCAGAGAAGGGGAGGTAAAGCTATTTGACTTGAGTCTCTTTTCTGGGACTATTGGCGCCTTTGTTATCCGATCTCACGTGTTTAGCCTAATATGTTTTATAGGATAAAGAACAGATATTAAGGAGCTGATAGATAAATTTAAAGCAGATTTTTAAAAATAGTCCAAATGTATGTAATGATAGGTAGATAAAGGGAAAAATTAAGGAACATAGATCATATAGCTTCAAACTTAATAGTAAAACTAAATACATTGTCTTTGGTAGCAAGTGAGTGAGGAAGGGAAGGTGTTGAAAATTCACATGATGCGCAAAAGAGTGAATTTAAAGTAGAACCAATCACTATGGTCTTTTTGTTTGTGTTTTTAAACTCCATGGCAACACCCAATAATCTGGCAATGGTGAGAAAGAGTCAACAGAATGCAGAGATTTAAAAAAATGCCTGGATGTCAATGGGAAAAAGAATTGAAGATCCCAGAGAGGACAGCCCAGAAAATGGCAAGAAAGATCTCCTGATCTGAGAGGATACGATGGATAGAAAACTATGAAGAGCCTCAAGACCCAAGGTCGCATTGCAGGCGAAGAGCTAACAAACCTATTGTCAGGCCTTCTGATAACTGAATTAAAGTAATAATTGAGTTCCCAGGGTCAAAGATTGAAAACTCGGTATCCATAGACTGAAGTCAAAGAGAAATAGCAACTTTTCTCAAGTTTTACAAAGGTAACAACAGTAAGTTAAATTGGCCTAACTTTTTCTTCACAAAGAAACACAACTCTGAAAAACCAGCAAGCAAACCAGTTCTACAATTTTGACATGGATCATCATGTTCTTTAATGTATCTTAACTTCATTTTTTTACCAAGGTCTGTGTTTGAAGGGTTTAGATTACTTTTAGACCAGTCAATGATTTATCTTTATAATACACATCTAATGTTCAAATTCCATTTTTAACTGATATATACTTTTTTTGGAGCTTAGAACAGGGTAAGGATTGAAAATGTGTATTTGTGAGTCTATTATAGAGAAAGATGAAAAATACTGTGTTAAGTAAAAAAGAATACCTTAAGCTCATACACTAGAGAACTACTTATTAAACTCCTATTACATGCCGGGCACAGTGCTAGGTACTAGGTTACAATAGTAAGCAAAAAATTTATGGTATAGGATATGTAAGCGGACTTTGCTGAGGGTGTCTGTCACCAGTCTCTTGGGTCATTGCTGAAAATATTGAATGGTATTTGTAAAGTTATATTAATAGGCAGACTCAGCTACCCTAGACCTAACCTGATGCTTGTCAATGCTTTGCCCCCATGCACAAAAACAGTTGTTCTACATTCTACATAACTTGACGGTTCCTATGTATATTCATGTAGGTAAAATATCCATTTATAATGACCTGAGTCTAGAACATGTTTCACATATAAACACAAATATTTTATATGGCATTTATTTATACTGAATTTTCCAGGATTTCACCTACAGTATAAAGTAAGAGAAACCTTATACTTTTTTGTCATTATTTTATGGTTTTCTGCACTTTACTGATATTTGTTCATTATATCAGAAAATTAGAACAGTGACTGAAACCACATTCATGGTAACTGAGTTACTAATTTAACATATTAAACTTTATTTGTGGCTGTCACATTCATAGTGATTCTATGTAAAGATACAAGCAAATGACTACTCAATTGAGTCTACTTTTGTATTACGCTTGAATATTATAACTACGATTGTAAATTATTTTTCATTCCCCTTTATGAGAAGAATGTTAGTTTTTTTTTAATTGGATTTGTATTATGTAGTTCTCATTAACCATACATATCATTCCATAATAGAAAAGGAGGTCTAAATAATACACATCATTTACGGTATGTACATTTTTGGGGAATGGGTGATAAAGTTTAATATACTATATTGATTAAGAGAATAGTGTTTGAGTAGGCGGTAGTGAGTTCGAATGTTAGCTTTGCCATTGTTTTTTCTTTTTACCTTTTGACCCTCATATCTTTTGAGATTTCTCTGTACTGATTTATCCAGGGATTATTCTGGACAGTAGGTTATAATACCTTGCTCTTTGAATACTGCCCATTGGCACATGGGTATAGTCAGGAATACAATTCTACCCTAGACATCATGGAGATTCCATTTCTAATCCACAAAAGATATGAAAATGTTGTGTAAGCCTATATTCTTAGGATGAAAAGATTAACTTTCTATACCTTGGCTTCGTGGATGGAAGACAAGAGCAGATATATGCCCTATTTTTGTTACATTATGTTCATTATACTTTCAAAATGGCATTTCAAAGAAGTAGCTACAAAAATCAATAATGCTTTTCTTCTTTTTTCCTTTGGAGCTGAAAGCTGTTCAACAGCTTTGTTGTATAAAATTAGGCTTTCTTGGTCTAGAAGCAGTGATTAGGTCAGTTTTCCTGGAGAAAAATAATGCAGATTTCCACAGTGCTTAGAAAATAATACAATCTGAATCTAAGGGGCATAATTTAAAGCTAATATGATGAGAAATGCTTCACAAAACATGTTTTTCACAAATTTTCCAATTTCTAATTTAGTGAACCTTAAATCACACATGAGAAATACTTGTGGGAGAGCAAATCTCAACACTCAGCCTTTAACCTTATGTTAATAAGGACCACAACAGCATAAAATGCTAATACCATAAAGTTAATGTGAAAAAGTTGCATTCAACAATGTACAGATCATATAATCCAATGGAAAGAAAGAGGTTGGTTTTCAGTGATGGCACTGACCATGACTCTTTCTCCTTTTAATTTTTAAATTCCCTTTAATAATAAATGTATTCATTTAAAATAAATATGTAAAAAATATGAATGTATACATGTATCTGTAAAAATATAAGAAAAGAGCTAAGAGATATAAAAGACTACCTTCTAATTCAAGTGTACATATTGAACTCAGACTTTAAACCACTGACTATGGTGTACAGTTGCAGTGAGAACATGAACCTTTAAAAGGTGTTTTAAAAATGAGAAGTGTTACATCAAGTAATATTTTAGATGTGTGAATGTGTATAAATCTGGATATGGCTTATTATTTAGTTGGGTACTTAATTTGTTATAAAATCAAAGTTTTGATCTCCGTTATTATTACTAATTCATTTATGATACTACTAGAGGTCTGGTGCACGAAATTCGTACACTGGGGGGGGGGGCCCTCAGCCCAGCCTGCCCCCTCTCACAGACAGTCCAGGAGCCCTCTGGGGATGGCCCAAGCTGCAGTCTGGCCTTCTTCTGCAGGCTGGTCAGGAGAAGGCACCACCCCCATCACCCCGCTGCTGCTGCTGCCACTGTCGGCCACCAAGGTGTTTTCATCAACACAGACTCCAGTCCCTTCACCATGAAAACATGACAACTTTCTTTAGGCGTTTTCAAAATGTCTCTTACATAGGATATGGCATTTCTTTTTTTTTTTTTATCCTCACCTGAGGATATGTTTCCATTGATTTTTAGAGATCATGGAAGAGAGAGGGAAAGACAGAGAGAAACGTCAATGTGAGAGGGACACTTGATTGGCTGCCTCCTGCAAGAGCCCTGACTTGGGCCCCAGCCAGGGAGGATCCTACAACCTAGGTACATGCCCTTGATCAGAATCGAATCCAGACCCTGCGGTCTGCAGGCTGAGGCTCTATCCACTGAGCAAAACTGGCTCGGGCAGGATATGACATTTCTTAGCCCCCCCAGCAGCAGATCTCCATTTTTTCCTCCAGGAGTGAGGTGGAAAAACCCTAGATCACCTTCTTGGATTCTTATTACCCAAGTTACCAAGAACGCTGCCAGTGGCATATAGGGAGCTTAGCCAATGAGCGGTCAGAAAAGGTGTTTCCTCTGCAGCTCACATGCAAAGGTGGGCCTCCTGGGGCTGGACGGTGGTGGCAGCTTGGGCATACCTCCTGCTTCTGCTCAGGGGCTGCGGGGGCTGGGCAGCGGCGGCTTGGACATGCCCCACTGCCTCCGCTCCAGGCCTGCGCCACCTGTTGCTTTTCTCACAGCGCAAGCAGTCCCCTCCTGCCCATCTGTGCATGCAGCCTCCTCCTAGCCGGCTGTGACTGGTATGGCATCCTGCCTAATTTGCATATTACCTCTTTATATATACACTGAGTGGCCAGATTATTATGATCTCTGAATGCATAATAATCTGGCCACTTTGTGTGTGTGTGTGTGTGTGTGTGTGTGTGTGTGTGTGTGTGTGTGTGTGTATTTGAGGCCCGGTGCATGAATTAGTGTATGGGTGGGGTCTGGACAGCCTGGTCAGGGAGAGGGGACATGGGCAGTTGGCTGGCTTGCCTGCTGGTCAAACTCCTGGTTGAGAGGACAATGTGCATATTAGCCTTTTATTATATAGGATATACACTGAGTGGCCAGATTATTATGTGTTCAGAGATCATAATAATCTGGCCACTCAGTGTATAGATTACTACTATAATAATCCCTATTTGCACACTTATTATGCATGTAAAATTTATATTTTTTACATAAACTGTTATATTTGTACCTAATAATTTTAGAAGTGAGGTACTATTGCTACCCAGACAATAGAAATATAAGAAAAGTGCTACTTGGAAAGTTTAAGTATCTCAGCCAAGTCACACATGTAAAAAACAGACAGAATTGAGATAAGAACCCAGATAAGATGAACTAAAAAAAATATCAAATGATTGAATTGTAATGAAATTCTGCCATTAATATATCATATAACTTGAGCAGTTCTGCATACTAGTCTTATTATCTGAAAAATGGAGATGACCCTATATACCCTAGAATGTGGGTGAAAGGGCTAAAACATAGAAAGTGATGTGGTGCATAAAGGATTTGTATTAAAATGTCTTCCCTTATAAATCCCAGCAGAGATTTAGTCTTACATCAACTGTAATGATTAATATTAATTATCAATAGAGGACTATAAAAAAAAACAACACTGCACTCTGATATTTTAGAGCAGTGGTTCTCAACCTTTCTAATGCCACAACCCTTTAATACAGTTCCTCATGTTGTGGTGACCCCCAACCATAAATTATTTTCATTGCTACTTCATAACTGTAATTTTGCTACTGTTAATGAATCATAATGTAAATATCTGTGTTTCCCGATGTTCTTAGGCTCTACAGCAGCGGTTCTCAACCTGTGGGTCGCCTAGGACTATCAGAAAACACAGATATTTACATTACGATTCATTAACAGTAGCAAAATTACAGTTATGAAGTAGCAACGAAAATAATTTTATGATTGGGCGTCACCACAACATGAGGAACTGTATTAAAGCGTTGCGGCATTAGAAAGGCTGAGAGGCACTGTTTTAGAGTAGTTTTAAGTTGAATATACATTATACATTACAATTGATGAACGGATAAACAAAATGTGGCATATCCATACAATGGACTAGTACTGAGTGTTGCAAAGGACTGAGGTGGGGATCCATGCTAAGTCATAAGTAAACCCTGCAAGCATTATACTAAATCAAAGAAGCCAGCCACAAAGGATCACATGTTATGTCATTCTATGTACAGTTGACCCTCGAACAATACAGATTTGAACTGCGTGAATCCACTTACACAAGAATTTGTTCAAATAAACACCTGGACTGTTTCAGTCCCCACTTTGGAGCGGATGAAGAGGGCCAACGGAGTGTATTGATCTATGTCTTTTGATATAGGGACTTGAGATTTTGATATCCTCAGGGGTGTCCTGGAACCATTCCCCTGTGGATACTGAGAGACAACTAAGTTTTAAAAAGGTAAAAATTTATACACAGATTTTTCTACTGTGCTCCTAACACCTATATCATTCAACAATGGTGAGAATAAGCTAAGGAACAGGGACAGAAAATACACCTGAGGGCTTGGGAAAGGAAGAGAGAAAGGGTTTCTTTCAGGAGGTAGAAATATATTCTAAATTCAATTATGGCGATGTTTGTACAACTCTGTGAATATACTAAAAAACAAGGAAATGTACACTTTGAATGAATGAACTATATGGCATGTGAATGATATCTCAATTGAGGTTTTGGAAACAAACAAAGGAATTTCTAGAAAACTTCCTTATTTGCAATTTTTTCCCCAGCAAAAATTATATATATGAATTCATATAGATATATGCACAATATAATTTACATATGTATAAATACACAAACATACATACACACAAACACATTCTTATTCTTTTTTCTAACTAGACCTAGGCCTTTGAAAACCAGTCCTAGGACCGGCCTTTGAAATGAAAATTCTTCACTATGTGGCCAGCCAATTTTAAATTATCTATTTCTTGGCATTTTTCACTATTTCCCATGAAAGAATGTCAGAAGATAATAAGATCTCAAAGGAATTTTTTTCTTCCTAGTCAGCTAAAATTATCCTGACTTAATTTCAATCCATTTCTTCTTATTATATACCTTTCAACAGCCTACTTCCTTTCCCTCAGAGAGGGTTATATCCGTTATCAAACCTGGTGAGCAACAGTAAACCACATCCTCTGCCATAATCACACCTTAGCACAGCAAATGTAAAATTACTTGGGCCTCCCAATAAGCCTAGATACCATGAGTCCTTAGGCTAAGAATCTGAAATAAATGTCTGCAAGGTTTATTTGTTTAGCCTTGATCTAGTTTTCAAGTAATGTTTAAGAACTTGTCACTTGTTAAGTTGTTAACATTAAATTTATGTATAATATCTAGAACATATATAGTATATACATAATTTATATAGGTAGATTTAATACATAGTGTTTTATATATTATGAATCTGTTTCAATCCCCACTTTGGAGTGGATGCAGAACCTGGGAATTGCCCATTTTAGGGTCATTTGGCAATATTGAAATCTATATTTTATGTATACAACATTAGTTTAAAAATCGCCGCTCTTCTAGCACTTTTCCCAGAGAAAATCCATAGTCAGAATAAATTCAGAAAAGTATTTGAGGTGCTGAAATTCAGGGGGAATTTACTGATAGAAAGTAAACAAAATTCATCAATGTAGTGTGCTAAATTTCAGGAGCAGTAAGACTGTGTTCACTAGAACTGATCTGCCTGATACTTAAAAATAATAAAATTTCTCAGGTTAGAACAGATATATGAATCTATGGAGAGTATAAGTAGGATAGGACCATTAAATTGCTGCTGAAATACTTTTCATATTTTCCAACATTATCAGGAGATGAACTTCAAAAATAATCTCTCTCCAACTAGCCTTTTGAATAATCCCTTGTGCACATTGGAAAAAACAAACCAGAAAGGATATTACTGATGATAAGTGTTATGCTCAATACTGTAGCTTAACTTATATTATTCCCCTTAGTCTTCTTAAAGGAATTGGCATTATTAATGCAATTTCAACAGTAAGAAAACAGAGGGTTAAAAATGTTAGATCACTTGCTTAAAGTACCATAGATAGTATATACCGTAACTTAAATTTGGAGAAAGTATTAGATTTCAAAGGCTATGTTCTTTCAAGTGTACCAATTTTCTCCACAAGAGCATCTGATTATTAAAGTGTCTAAATTCAAGAAACAAATATGAATGGTTTAATTTCTACCAATAACTGTTACAATTTATACTATACTGAATCATTTAGTAAATTCCATTTAGCAAATCTCTCTTAATGAAAACCTGGACCACACACAATGCTTTTCAGCTGCTCCAAAGCTCTTCTCTGCTACTTAACACAGAAGTTAGGGTCTTGGGTTTAGCTATGCAGTGTCAGTGGGACAAAATTCTGGATGGGAAGTCAACCTACAGACCTTCTCCCCTTTCTTCTGAGGCCAATTTCTTAGACATTGGGTGAGAAAGAGGCACAGACAAAGGCAAACCTTCCCTTCCTAGAGTTCATCAGCTCTGGTCAGCCTTCAGCTAGTTGTAGCTGACTTTTTGGCCTGCAATGGCTAGCAGAACCCACTGTCTGGTGCCCAGATGCTAGCGTTCTGAAATGCAGTGCACCGTTCCCTACAGTGGAGGACTCAACCCATTTCATATCTTCTCAGACAGTAACTCATGCTACTGGGAGTACCCTTGTCCAATGCGCAGACCTCTCTTGTGCCAGCACAATGGGCTCAATGCCAGCGACTCTCTGAGGTGCCGAATGAGAGACACACAAGCTCACCTCACCAAACAGTGTGTATGTAGGTTGCTACACCTGTCAACTCGTTTACTGACAAAGCAGACGTCAAAACAAGGATGCACAATTCTGGTCCCCTCCCTGATAGTCATCTCTAATTTTCATGAATCTCTTTACAGGGTATCACATCCTGTCTATGAAAAGGGGATGGCAGCTTTTCTTTAAGCACGTAACATTTACTAGAAAGCCATTGGTCCCAATTTTCTCCTATTTCAATTGAGTGGGGAGGTGGTAATAGAGGGTTCTGGCTCCTCTCCATAAGCCTGGAGGAGTTATGGGAGTTATGGTCTATCTCACCTCCCAGAAATTCTCCAACTTAGAATGAGGAGGTCCCAAATACCTACCATCCTCAGCTTGTCCTGAGATACACTGAAGTAGAACAAGGAAAAGCATATCACACATTCAGTTACACTTGATTGCAGATTTGTATTGCATTTGTATTTCTGGTTGTAACCCATATTTTCTTTTAAAATCAAGCTGAGTTCTCTGGGTGGGAGTGGCTGAAATCTGGACCTCAGCAGGGGTTTGGTGGCCACGCACCTCTGTGCAGAGTGGCCCAGGAGGTGGCCTCGGAGGCGCAGTGAGCATTAGAGGAGCAGGCGGCTCAGCATCATGGCTCACAACAAGATCCTACCAAGATGGCTCAAGTGTCCCTGGTGCGGTCAGCTGGTGGCAGGAAGATTCTTACCTTGAAGACAATGTTAGGATCAAGTTGCTCAAGAAAATTGGTTCTATCCCAGTATGCTCTCAAATTATCTAAAGAGTTTGAAGGGCTGCTATAACAAGTTACCACAAACTGGGTGTTTAAAACAACAGAACTTTAGAATCAAGACAAACAGAAAATCTTAAAAGCAGCAAGAGAAAAGCAGTTAGTTACCTACATGGGAGCTCCCATAAGACTGTCAACTGATTTCTCAGCAGAAACTTTGCAGACCAGGAGGGAGTGGCATGAAATATTCAAAGTGATGAAAATCAAGAACCTATAACCAAGATTACTCTACTCAGCAAAATTACAGGATAGATAAAGAGCTTCCCAGACAAGGAAAAGCAAAAGGAGTTTACCACCAAACCAGTATTACAAGAAATGCTAAAATGGTCTTCTTGAGGAAGAAAAAATTTAAAAATATGAATAATAAGATGGCAATAAATACATATTATAAATAATTACTTTAAATGCAAATGAATTAAATGCTCCGAGGAAAAGACATAAGGTGACTGAATGGATAACAAAACAAGACCCTTACATATGTCTACAAGAGACTCGATTCAGATCAGAAGACACAAAAATTAAAAGTAAAGGGATGAAAAAAAGGTATTTCCTGAAAATGGAAACAAAACAAAATAAAAAGATTGGGTAGTAATACTTATATCAGACAAAATAGACTGAAACAAAGGCTATAAAAAGAAAGACCCAGCAACTTCAATTCTGGGTATTTACCCAAAGAAACTCAAAATGCTAAATTGAAAAGAAATATACATCAATATGTTTATTGCAGCATTATTTACTATAACCAAGATATGCAAGCAATGTAAGTGTCCAACTATAAATGAATGGATAAAGAAGTAGTGGTGCATGTATATAATGGAATACGATTCAGCCATAAAAAAAGTGAAATCTTGCCATCTGCAACATGGATAGACCTAGAGGCTATTATGCTAACTGAAATAAGTTAGAGAAAGACAAATGCCGATGATTTCATTTATTTGTGGGATCTAAAAATCAAACAAGCAGAACAAGAACAGACTCATAGATATGGAGAACATTTTGGGGGTTGGGATTGGTGAAAAAGGTAAAGGGTAAAGAGATTAAGAAGTACAAATTGGTAGATACAGAATAGTCATGGGGATATAAAGTACAGCATAGAGAATATAATCAATGATAATATAATAACTGTGGTGTCACAATGGGCAGTAGATTTATTGGGGCAATCACTTCATAAGTTATGTAAATGTCTAATCACTGGGTTGTAGACCTTAAACTAATACTATATGTCAACTGCAATTGAAAAATAAAAAATGATTTCATGAATAAAATCAAGATGAGATATCTTTCAAATTGTACAAACATTCCTGTGTTAACACATCTTATGTTAAGACATTTGCATCTCTTTATCTTAGTAAGGTATACAATGTGATTAGATTTCTGAAATCAACCCTATCTATATATATAAAAGCCTAAGCAACCAAATGGCCAAATGACCAAATGACAAATGACCGATCGACCGGTTGCTATGATGCCCACTGACCACCAGGGGGCAGATGCTCAATGCAGGAGATACCCCCTGGTGGTCAGTGCACTCTCACAGCCATCCTCCCGCGGCAAGTCAACCTCCCGCAGTCACTCCCCACAGCCGGCCAATCTCTCGCGGTCCCTCCCTCAGCCGGCTGGCCCTGCCATCGGCCCCAATGGGTGGAGGGCTGGCCAGCCAACCTCCCATGGCCCCTCCCCGCCTGCTGGCCAACCTCCCACGCTCCCTCCCCCTGGTCGGGTGGCCTCCCTAATTGGCCCCAATTGCCAACCAGGCCAAGAGACTCCACCCATACATGAATTCCTCGTGCACCAGGCCTCTAGTTTAATGTAAAGATTAAATATATATAATTTCCATTTCAACTTTGCAGCAAATGTGACACTTTACTTTATTACACACCACTTATTTCATTATCCCAAATTTTTCTGGCCCAAACTTTAAGTCAAAGAAGTATGAGAATCTATGCCCATACTCCAAACAGAACCAAGATATAAGATTGCGAATTAAATGCTAAAGAAACAAGCAATCTCACAGTATTTCTGTAGCCTTCTCCCTTGGAATTCTCCAGCTCTCTGACAAAGCTATAATTTTAGCAGAAACCTAGCAAAGTTAGTGTTTCATTTATCTCAGGTTGAGAGGGGGAGTTAACCTGGACCTTAGTGGTCCCTATGAGCACTGGGGATTGATATACAAATGCCAGAGAATCTAATTAAAGAGGAATTAACATAAAATTATAAAAGCTACTATTTATTCAGTACTTTCTGTGCATTAGGCACCATACTTCCCAGGCTTTGTTCCATTTCATTTCGGTCTAACTCAAATCTAGATAATATTAAAAGGCCTCATGTTATAAATGAGAAGACCGGGGTTTAGAAATCCAGTAACCCAATATTATAAAGGTAGAAACTATTACAGCCATAATCTGTATTTATTAATTAACATAATATAATTATATTAATTGTTTTGACCATCTATTATGCTTACTGGTGTCATGACCAGCTACCAAGGCCAGACTGGAACAATAGTATCTTGTGACATCCAACTCCACTGAGAAAGCCAGAGAGAAAGGATGTATTTTTGTGCTTGGTCCTTGCCTATTTTAAATTCAACGAGAGAGAGAGAGAGAGGAATCACATATATAGAAGTATAGAGGTTTCTCCCAATGATGCTATTCACAAACCCTAACCATACACACCCTACCCCCCAAGATTCCTGAGAACCATTTTATGGGCAGGAAAATCAAGGCACTCTGTCAAAGATCCCCTGTGGGTCAGCAAGTCCTAACATCTGAAGACTGATTTTCAGGGACTGTGTCTCCTCATAGGTCTGACAGAACAGAGAGACCTGTGTTTCTGGTCTTCAGAGCAGGGCCTGTCTGTTGAACTATGGCTAAAGGAGTCCCAGTGCTCTCTGGCACCCTGATTTTGACTGAGTACAGAGAGAAACAAGACCCCAGTGAAGCAGCTGCTCCAACCAGCCAGGGCCATCAGGAGACAGAACAGACATGATCAGGATGGGGCCTGCCCTTCAGCTAGCAGCTGTCTTTCAGGACCAAGGATTAGGTAACTTAAATAAAGCAATAATCACTATCTTTTGGAATTTCTATTCAGTTCTCTCAGAGCCCAATACCTACATTCTTAATCACTGAAGTATATAGGTTAGTCAATAAAAATGGGGGAAATGTCTAACAGGAATTTGATATAGTCTCATTAACCAAATAACAGGTGAGGTTTGGTGTTTTCAAACTGTTATGGTGTTCCATTCAAAAGAAAAGGAGTCAGATGAGTAATACCACAGATTTAAATGTTAGTTGTACTTAGAGCCTCCACAACAATTTACTTTGCACTCATTGTATATTTATTAATCATGCTTTAATTAATAATTATAATACTTGATCATAGCTTTACTAATGCTCTATGTACTAATAATTATAATGCTGTATCCACAATATTATTAATGTTATCTTTCCACTCTCTAATATTCCTTCTTTCATCTAAACAGAATATTATAATTTCCTGGGTAAATATCACTTGCAGGCAAATAAGATAATCAAATTTGAAAAAAATCAAATCAAAATTGGCCTAGTCCACTCTAGGCAATGAGACCCAATCACAGATTCATGTATAAACTTTTGCCTAAAGAAATTGACTTGTGTTATTTTCTTATTTCATCCAATTATTTAAATGCTTTAAGATGTAAATATTAATAATTTATTATATAAAGAACATCTTAGCATGACTCAATGTTTGGTTTACTCAAAAAACTATAAGTCATGAGCTTCATCTTCTTAACTAGAATAATCCAATATCAATTTATAGGCATTTTTGAAGATAAGAAAATTAGTAGTGAATCATTCTAATAGTTAAATCTGATTATTATTTAGTTGCTTCTATATTCACAGGTATTAATTAGAATTGTTTTCCGTGGGTCATAGTTATTACTGAAAAAGCAGTAATAATTTTGCAATTAGCATAAAATGCACTGTAATTTTGAATAATCACTGATAGTGACCACTGAGTGGACCTTGTAAAAGTAATAAACTTATTGATCCATGTACTACTTTAAAGGTACACAATATATGTTCATTATAATGACACCTTTCAGACCATTAAAAATAACATTCCTTTGCAACTTGGTAGGAACATTTATTTCACAGGTGTTTGATTATAAATAAAATATCTTTGCTGAATATATCATTTAAAGAAGTAGCAAAAAATAGACTTACTAGCTACAAAATTATATAAAAACAACCAAACACTATTTTATTTCCATTCATATAATATCATACCCTTATTTTAAGATGCCTTTCAAAAAATATTTACCTTAAAAAAATTCTAGTCATTGTTTTCAGACATGGGGAATGTGTGACTGTACCTCACAAAACTGTAAGACACATCATATGAACACATACTATTCAAGTGGCTTAATCAAGTGTGTGTGATGGATAGTTATTATCAGAAATTGACAACAAAATATTAATGCACTGGAAATTCAGTGCTATCAAAAAGAAAACTTTTGAACAATTATCATCATTCACTTCTCTAAATGGCTTGTGATAATAAAAATTGGACATATGAACTATTTGAAAATAATGAAAAAGTGGCCACTAGATTTCAGCAAACTTATTTTGAGAAACAATTGAATGAGAAAGTTCCATTTTAGACCTTAAGTAAGATATCTCAATTAACCATAAGAACCATTTAAAAACCTTTCTAAAAAGGTAGATGTGTTCAATGATCACACACAGTCATAGGTTATATTTATATCAGACTTTGATTTCTAGTTCAGAGTATTAGTCTTCTAAATTTGATAGTACATGGGGAAATCAGAATGCAAAATAACAATTAAAGATCAACTATTTATAGTTAAAATGAAAATATTCATAGAAACCCACAATTTACTAATCATCTGTATTGAGACTAGTAATCTGAATTATAAAATCTGAATTATAAAATCTGTAATTCCTATATTAGAAGTTAATAAAAATTATAATATGGTTAGGATTTCTACTGTAATAACATAAATATGATAACTATAAAATGAATATCTATTTATATATATACTAGAGGCCTGGTGCACGAAATTCGTGCATGGGGGGGTGTCCCTCAGCCCAGCCTGCACACTCTCCAATCTGGGACCCCTTTAGGGATGTCTGACTACCCGTTTAGGTCAGCAGGGGAGGGCAGTTGGGGAGGACCCCGGTGGGATCGTGCCTAAATGGGTGGTCGGACATCCTCTCACAATCCAGGACTGCTGACTCCCAACCATTCACCTGCCTCTGCCTGATTGCCCCTAACCACTTCTGCCTGCCAGTCTGATCACCCCCTAACCACTCCCCTGCCAGCCTGATCAACACCTAACTGATCCCCAGCCGGCATGATTGCCCCTAACTGCCCTCCCCTGCTGGCCTGGTCACCCCTAACTGCCCTCCTCTGCCAGTCCATTCACCTCTAACTGCCCTCCCTGCTGGCCTGATCACCCACAACTGCCTTTCCCTGTAGGCCTGGTCACCCACCAACTGCTCTACCCTGTAGGCCTGGTCCCCCACAACTGCCCTTCCCTGCTGACCTGGTCTCCCCCAACTGCCCTCCTCTGCTGGCCTGGTCACCCCTAACTGCCCTCCCTGCTGGCCTGGTCACCCCCAACTGCCCTCCTCTGCTGGCCTGGTCACCCCCAACTGCCCTCCCTGCTGGCCTGATCGCCCCCAACTGTACTCCTCTGCAGGCCTGGTCACCCCCAACTGCCCTCCTCTGCTGGCCTGGTCACCCCTAACTGCCCACAACTGCCCTCCCCTGCCAGCCTTCTTGTGGCGGCCATCTTGTGTCCACATGGGGGCAGCCATCTTTGACCACATGGGGGCAGCCATCTTGTGTCTTGGAGTGATGGTTAATTTGCATATTACTCTTTTATTAGATAGGATTGGAATCTTCAAATACTTTCATGTTTGTAAACTCTAATTAAGCATACTATTATGTACTAAATGTACAATGAAATGGTCCTATCTAATAGAGGGAATATGCAAATTGACCATCACACCATCACAAAGAAGGTGGCACCCATAGCCACAAGATGGCAGCACCCAGTCCCCTCAGCCCCGCCGAAGTCCCTGAGTCCTTTCAGTCCCGCCGGGAGTCCCCTGTTCTTTCAGCCCAACCGGGTGAGGGGGGGTGGCAGGTGCATAGTGTGGACAGACCCGCCCTCAGCCCCCCAGCCGCCCAGGGCCAGCCCAAGGCACAGGCAAGCCTCGGATGTTGGCTGCCCAGCCACCTAGGGCCGGCCCGAGGTGCTGGAAAGCCTTGGATGGAGGCTGCCCAGCCGCCGAGGGCCACCCAAGGCTCAGGTAACCAGGGCCGGCTGAGGCTTGCACTGTTGGTAGTGGCAGCAGCAGAGGTATGATAGGGGTGTCGCCTTCCCCTGGTCAACAAGTCACCTTCCACCCCTGAGGGTTCCCAGACTGTGAGAGGGGGCAGGAGGGGCTGAAGGACTCCCCCTCCAGGGCATGAATTTTCATGCACTGGGCCTCCAGTAGCATAATAAAGATTAAAGTTTAAATATAACTCAAAACATCAGTACAGTATATTTTTCTATAAGCATATTTCTGAAATATCAATTATACACATAGCATGTGAATACTCTGAGTTCTAAATTTTAAATATTTTTAGTCAACCAGACTTTATTGAGGTATAATAATTTTACTTCACTAAGGAAAGGAAAGGAAAAAGAAAGACAGGCAATTTTGTTTTTCATTCATCCAACAAACACTGTTTGACAATTTTAGGAATATGCTGTAATTGCATTGATTGTAAATCCTACATTTTGTTTTGCTCATTCATGTACGAAAATCAATAGGAAGGCCTGATACATCTTCAGAACTACACTAAAATGTTTTCTTTTTGGCAAACTGAATCCATTCTATATTCATTATTAATGTTTCCTGTCCCTTAAATTGTCCCCTTAGGATCTAATTTACAAGCTTGGGCTTCACTGAGAGCTGAATACATTTTCCCAGAATCAAAACATACATATATAATATTAAAACATTTTGTGAGTAATCTAACTGTTTAAAGTTTTAACTCATCCTACTAACTTCATTATAAATGTATAAATTATAAAGTTTTAACTCATACTACTAACTTCATTATAAATGTCAGAGTTTCTTCATTATAAAAAAAGAAACTCTCAGAGGCAAAGTAGAAAATGAATCAGAACAGCAGTTTCAAACTTGTGATAAAAATACACTTTAAATTTTCAAAAAAAATAAGTTTACCTAAAAAACTTCATATTAACACTTTTATCCTAAAGATTATTTCACTCATTACATTATTATTACCCTTTAGCTAAACAGCTGATTTTGAAGGCCTGTGTATGACCCTACAACATAATTCTTGTGCAGGCACAGATTTTTGTCTATTTTGTTTTCTATTTTATACCCAGCCCCTAAGAATGTGCCAAAAAGTAGAGCTTCTCCCAAAATAACTAATTGAATCTCTCACTGAGTGCGATGATTCTTGAATATAGCCAGTTATCATTCCTAAATGGGATGATTTTGAGCACATGTCTTAAGCTTTTTTAAGTAGCTTGCATAAGAGATAGATCAGCATAGCTATAAGACTAAATATTTTCAGCTCATTCCAACCCAACCTGCAATTCTGTTTTCCATGCTCTCAGTGTTTATGGGTAGACTATTAAATAATCTGGGTAACTTTCACTAGGAAAAGACTGATGTAATCATTAACAGCATTAATACAAACAGCAATTATATTAGTAGGAATTTCAGCAGGTATAAAAAAAAAAAAACTACCTCGTTATAAAATAGTCTTTTAAGATAACTGCAATCCAGTCTTTATTCCAGATACTTCCAACTTTTAAAGAGAAGCTTAACTTTTTTGATTCTTAAGAGGTTTTTAAAATACCTCTGAAGGTATTATGCAGAAGTCATAATATATCCTACATTATAGCTTCACAAAGGCTGACAATAAGATAATTGTTTTCTTGCATGATTTTGGGAAACCACAGTTTTTTGTTGCAATGTGATGCTTTCAAAGTTCCAAAATACATTCACATCCTGTTTCACTTGATCTTCAGAATAATTCTGTGAGGTATAGAGGAAAGTGTTATTAACCTAATTTTATAAACTGATGCAAGGTGAAATGAAATGTATAGCATAGCTGGGACTCAGCTCACTTCAATATGGTCAGGTCATTGATTTGCAGCCAGAGCATTATCTGAATTCTACATATCAAGGAAATGAGATAGGTGGCTGTAACCCTCACAAAATTCATTTCACATATATTATTTTATTTATGTAATTACCTTTCTATATTCTCCCAAGTGTTGAAATTATTTTTTTTCTTATTATGGCATTATTGTCCCTATACATTTCACCTCCAACCCAATGCTATTCCCCTTTCCCTATCTGACTGAATATGCTGGCCTCGCTCTAGTCTTTCACTAAAAGAAATAGGTTACTATAAGGATTTCTGAAAGCAAAGAATTTTACAACCTTATTATTCTCTTGAGGCACATTTTAAGATAAAGACTATAAAGATCATATCGGTCGATGCACTTATTCAAGGTCAACAAATGAATCCAATTCATATTAACATGACCTCTATCAAGTATGAATATTATAACTCCCTAAGCCTCAGATGGTCTCAATCAGAGTATTGGGGAGACATTTAACTTATAAATTAAAGTGTGGTAGAAAAGTAGCTGGATTGAAATCAGATGACCTGAATTTGGATCACTGCTCATCCTCTTACTAATTATGTCATTTAAATTATCCAGGCCTTAGTTTCCTTATTTGTGAACTATGCACAACAAAATCCGCTTTCTGTACCTACTGAAGCTGTTTTAAGGATTATGTATAAAATTATTTAAACTATAAATGTATATAAAATAGATCATCAATGAAAAATAATAGTAGCAGAGAACCAAGACAATCTGAATTAAGGGATTATTCTTACACTAGAGGCCCAGTGCATGAATTTGTGCATGGATGGGGTGCCTCAGCCTGGCCTGTGATCAGGGCTGATTGAGGCCATCTCGCCCTGCCCAGTTCAGGGCTGATCGGGGCTGGTAGGCAGCAGGGAGGGACCGCTGGAGGTTGGCCGGCTGCAGGAGGTTGGCTGTGGGAGTGCACTAACCACCAGGAGGCAGCTCCTGCATTGATGTCTGCCCCCTGGTGGTCAGTGCGCATCATAGCAACTGGTCGACCAGTTGTTTGCTCAACCAGTTATAATGGTCGCTTAGGCTTTTATATATAGATAGCCAAACTTTCATTTAACAGGAAATTACTTTTACCAGTTCTTCAGTTCAACAGCATATAATCTATAGTTTGGCCACCATAAGGCCTGATGCAAAGTGAATGATCCAAGTAAAATCTTAGCGAGCACATAATTGGCACTGTTTTTTCTGGTACCCCTGTTAATATTCAGAACATTTAGTGCTAAGAGCAAGTGCAATAACAACCATTTTGGGGGGATAAGAGTTATAGAAATAGGACAGTTAAAAGTAGTTACAATATAAGGTACAGTAGACTGAAAATCAGTCCAAATTTGTAATCTGAACATTTTAATCATATTAGGTAACTCTTTAGAGAATAAAATATCTATCAATAAATACTCAGAAGGAAAAGTTGATTTCACAAATGAATGAGGCTAAATCTGATTAAATTGGTTAAATATTTAAAGAAACTAAATATGCTTCTAAGTACAAAAAAAGACTGGAGGAAGTGAAAACAGAAAAAAGATGGTGTCAGAAAAGTTGTTTTATTATACTTTAAGCCAAATGAATTCATAAATCATGCCTAGATTTTTGCTGTTTTGATGCTTATAAACATTATAATATTGATTACATCTTACTCAATCTGGATGCTCAATTTTGAAATGGCAACATGGTACAGGAAAACTGGTCCAATTTAAAAAGTTTTATTTTTAAGTTACATAAATAGATCAAAATTGCAGGCTTCAAGCCATATATCTTAACCATTTAGAAACCAGAATTAGAAAACCAAATTATTACTCTCCTTGAATCACTTTTTATCTTCATGATACCAAGTGAAGAGATTCTGCAAGACCTACGTTTTTTAAAATGCAAATGAATAGAGACAGAGACATGATAAAATACACTTTCTTATTCTTCGCTTTTTCTTTTCAAGCCAATAAAACAAATCAGAGTGCATCACTGAGCTCAGGAAACCACAGCCTTCGGGAAAAACAAAATTGTCACACTAATTTTCTGCATATGTTGCACAGTGGAAAGTTCAACTCAGTTTTAATGATCAATGGCACCATGCTAACATAATTTAAGAAGTGGTGTTCAGATTTAGGTGTAATTCCAAACATGCATCTACTATCCTCAAGGCAGAGAATTGAAGTCTGGAATAATCACAAGGTCTAAATTATACAGACCATATTGTGAAACATCATTATTATTTTTTGAAAGTAAAGGAATATCTCTGACAGAACCTACTTCATGTGTTAGCAGCCTCCAAAAGATGTGGCTTGTCTTGATGGGTCAAAAGCAATGACCTTGTCATGTTCCTGGGGGTCCCAGTACAACACCTGGGGCAGATACTAGTGAAGATTAATATGGTAATTAGAAAAGGATCGGAAGTGTGATTGGGGCAAATAGATACAGCATTAGCAATGCCTCCTAATTTCCCCCCCAGGGTTTTTCCCCCAACCCTTGATTATGAGCACCACAATAAATATATTTTACAGAATAAATCCTGCTAACGGTAGGAAAGGCAAAGACTTTAAAACGAAGTAAATTTATTCTCAAACATATCTTTTAAAAATTACCTTTTACATATGTTCAACCTTCACAGCGTGTCTATGGGGGGATAGGAAACAGGATTCCATATCATCATTATTGCTGTATCTGAGCTCACCGAATTAGTTGAGCAGCCAAGTGACTGGAGAAAACAGAGCCAGGAAAAATCCCTACGCTAACAGGCCCTTCATCTATCTGGTGGGATCTTATAATTATTTACTCTAAAATTATTTATCGAAGCATGTAATTATACAAAAACCTTCTGTAAATAGGGGTTCAACTCTCAATTTGGACCACCTTTCAGAAATGCCAATGCAAAAGGACAGAACTGAAAATAAAAGGGTCTCCAAAGAACGCATCCTAGGCTGGCCTGGAATGCTGCATCCTGTGGGTCTGCGCAGCTCCTTTGTCACCAAAATGCCTGCTTGGTTTTCTTTATGACCCTACCACCCAGAGTGCTATTCTGAAAGCAACCTACAGTGAAGCTTCTGGGTGGCACTGAAGTCTCCTCGTACTACCACACCACTTGCATACCAGTTAAAATTGTTTTTGCTCCTTTTCTTTCAGTCTAAGTTATTGTTATGGGGGAAAAATAAGACGTTTTCCATTTAACCATTCAATCAGAAAACATTTTCTGATGCCTACTCTAGGCTATATTCAAGGACACACAATAAGACACACCAGGCTGTACGTAACCTTAGCTTATATTATTCCTGATGGTCCTTTTTTGTTTATTTCTGGGTGTTTAACAAGTTTTTCACTCATACTAACTCCTCTGCAAGGTGTCCTAGAGGCACCAATGCAAAATTCACAATCCTTTTCTTTATGCTTCTGCAGTTTCTGCACTTCTATTATTGTCTTTATTGCAGCATTTTAAAATTCTTTCTTCAATTTCACTGAAGCCTATGCACTATCTTACCCACATTTACACCCCAAGATATTAGTAAGGTTTAGCACATTAAGGTCCTCAAGTAATGATTCGTGAGAAAGACGCCCCACCTCAGGTGGGTACTGGATGCCTATTAGCTCTAAGTCTCCTTCTGGAGGGATCTGCCTGCCTGCTCCTGGTGTGAATGATTCTCTCTGAATAAAATAATATCTATCACTTTACTCCAGAGATGTGATTGTGTTCTCCTTCAGCTTCTGTTTTCTCTCTCAGACCCCTAAGTCCTTCACTATGCTTCATATACAATCATACTTATAGCCTCCTCCACCCCCAAGGTTCAGGATAGAAACCATTTGTGTGTCTTGAAGTCTAACAGAATCTGAACTTCAGAAAGCCATTTCATATAAGCAGTATGATCCATTTGCTTCCTCAACATTAGGGCCTTTTTCGTTAGGGGGTAGAATATAAGTGAACATTTCAGTGAACTATCTTTGCAGGTCCTAAAACTAATCAGGGACCTAGAAACCTTAACGTTGTACCTAGTGATATTTTAGTTTGTGTTCATTTAAAAACCTAGTGATTCCTGTTTTACATATGCAAAAAAAAACGAGGCAAGGGTGCCCATTTCAAAATCATTCCATTGTATTCCAAATTTTAAAAATAATTTTCAAAATAAAACATACCAATAGCTTTAATATTTTCTTTTCTTTTTCACTGGCCATGGATTCAGGTGTTGGCTTCACTGTGATATTCAAATACACAAAACCCCAATGGCTGCAGGTTGCATCCCTCTGAGTGAACAGTTATGTTTCAAAGATTCATTTGGATTTTAAATTCACGTGACCTGCTTTCATTATATTCAAACATGTTTAGATTTATCTCTCCATCAGGCATAGCAGAAGAGAAATGATTATATCTAGCTGCCTTGCCATCTAAATAACTTCAGAATTCTTTAAGGATACTCTATTTTTTGTGACTGGACTATATCTGTATGTTATCCAACAAAACAAAAGTTTTCACCATTTAAATATTGCTTTCTTATGTAACATTTTTTGAGGGGACAACAACATTGTGATTAATATATAAGACTGTCCCTCTGGGTTTGGAAATAAGAACTTTTAGAATACCAAAAATAACTTATCAAGTCTAGATGGTGAAAGGCCCTACAAATTTAGGTTTACATTAACTCTTTAAACAACCAAATCAAGTATAAAATAAAGGATTATTGAGGTACCTTCATCTTTAGTACAAAATGGGGGAAAAGGTTATATCAAGAGTTTGTAACTCCAGTAATAACTATGTGTGGTGGCAGGCAGTACTGGGAATATCAGGGGGACACTTTGTAAAGTATGTACCACTATGTGATACACCAGAAAGTAACACAAAATAATATAGAATGTAAACTGTAATAATAAATTGTAAAAAAAGCATTTTCAAATCTCTTTTCCCATTGTTTCACTATAGACCAGCTCCCCAGTTGTTTTGGCCACAAAACGGGTGAATATTTTCTTGCAGGCAGGCTCAGCGTGAGTAAGAAAGCATAATCAGGCCAAGTCCCCAACCATAGCTTCCTGAGGTTCATGCTTACAACAGAGAGAAGTCTGAGCTGGAACACTTAACCATTCCTGCAATGGACATCAATTAATCCTGCCAGTCATGCAAACCAAGAGGACCTTCCTGGATTCACTGGATTAGTGTGGATTGTTGAGGCAAAGATAGATTGTGCATAATGACCATGGAGCCAGGAAAAGCCTAACACCATGAGTGCTTACACAGATCCTGGTGGGCAATTATGCAAATCCTGCTCAAGGAGATGGTCAAAAAAGACACAAACTGCCTTGATATACAATTGCGTTTTCTAGTCTAGATAGTTGATAATTGCATTGAAACATTCTGTGAGATTTGAGCCAAGCTTTTTCACATTTTAGATTCCAGGCTAGTATAATTCCCTCACCAGACAAAAAGTATACCAGAAATCCTTGAGGTTCAGTTAAATATATCCAATTTCAACAATTTTATAATTTTCAACATAGCTATACAGGATCTTTGGTAAAACCCACCTCAAGCGGCCCATCATCAATTCCACATCGTTTTATGAATCTCAAAATACATTTGTTAGACACTCATCTTATTTTAGCTTTAGAATATATATCAGGTGTGGGTTGTTTTTTTTCCCAGACACAAGCAATTAAAACATTGGAAAATAGCTCATGGAGGCTCCAAAGAACTGATCCTCAGAGAGCAAACCTTGCAACACCAAACAACCCCAACTTCCCTTGGGCATCTCTGCTGACAAGAGTTATTGCTCACTATGTAAGGCAACTAGAAGATTTATACACACGTCATCACAATTAAGTAACCTGCTTACCACTTAACTAATACTTACTGAAAGGCTGGTGGCTAGGATCTTCTTACCAATCTGATGCTACCACATGACACATTGCCCAGCTTCCTTGCAGAGGCTACTCTACCCATTCTGTGTTGGATACATGTATTGTATTGTGATGTAGTTATGTGTGTTGTGTGTCTTACCCAATCTTGCCCAGTGATTTTATTTTAGAATCTCATGGGCTTTGTATCTTAAAGCCAAATAACCTGTTGGAAATACACAGTAGAGAACAGACTCCCTCTTATCTGCTTGCTGCCTAACAAATCAAAACACACTGAAATCTGGGATTATTAGAGAAGGTTTGGGGATAAAGAAATAAAATAAAAACTGACTTGTCAAATGGGACTCCCTGCTGCTCACTACCATGTGTTACCATAGCAAAAAGCATCTGTTCAGCTATTAAATATGTTAGTGAATATGATATAGACAGCTGTGGCATTATCAAATATTCTCAATGCCTATTAAAATCCAGAGTTACATATTTTATCTTTCATTAGTAAAACACAAAGGCGGTAGCACCTTGAAAATAATGTTAAAAGTTCAAAGAAAAACTATCCTTTTGGTTATATTCCCATGTTTAAACCATATTCACATATTACTAACAAAAAAGTTTTGGCAAGTTACCCATGATGGTCTTGAAATTTAAATGGGGCTCTCTATCAGCTGCGATTTAGTTCACAGTGGATGCAATAAGACTAAAGTAAATATTCACATGAAGAATTTGTAAAAGTTCAATAGCTACATTTTTCCCCCTCTTCTGAACATCTGACTTCCTTTCAGTTTCATCTTAGCCATTATCAAATGCCACCCAACATATGAGTTAGTCCCTTGATGTAATCTACCCTCTGAGCTTGAGAACTTTGACGTTTAAATGGGCTATCAAGAGCTAGGATTTCTATGCCTTACTCAACGTTGAATAGCAGAACACATCTGCTGTTACTCTGTTTGCTACAGTAAGATTAAGCACAATAATGTTGACAATATGAATACATGAGAGGCCTGACACATTCCACTGCTGTTGTGCAAGTCCTGGAGACTGCATGATCAAAATAAGAAGTGACTGGGGCACAATGGAATGTGTAGAAGGCAAAGAACACCAGGCAGGCTCTGAACAGAGGACTGCCTCCACTGGGATAGTAACCGCTTGCCTGCATGGCTCTTCCCAGAAAACTGTAGCCACCACTTTCCTAAGAAGCACTTCATACTTATTAACCAGCTTCCTCAGTCCATGGCTGGTCTGTGAATACTAGGGGGCTGATGCACGAAATTCATGCAAGGGGCTCAGCCCCCGCTGCCTTCATCCAGAAGGTCGTCCGGAAGGACGTCTGGTCTAATTAGCATATTACACTTTTGTTATTATAAGTAAGAAAAATTGTGACAGACGCTAAAGGGGTTTGGTATCACCTTTAAACCAGCATAATTATTAAATGTAAGCACACTCAAATCAAATAGGCCAGAAAAATCAAACTATGAAGCTCAATGTCTGAACAAATAATAAGGCCAGTTTGTCTTTATATTAAAATGCCCCACTCTGTGACATTTTTATATACCTCCTGGTGGGAGGGTTCAAGAGTTCAATGTTCTTGAAGGACAATCTGCAATAAACACAGTGGTTCCGCTTATAGGAAGTTTTCTTCCTAAAGAATATTTTCATACATGTGAAATAATATTTCCATACATGTGAAATAATATTTCCATAAAATTAAAAAGTTTTCATCAGTTTGTCATACTAAAAATTCTAAAACAATTAAAATGCCCATAATAAAGGAATGGTTTGATAAGGTGTAGTATATGCATTCAATACAATACTACGAGGTAAATATGAGATTTTATCCTCAATGTAGAAAAATGTCCAAAATAGATTAAATAACAATAATCACATCCTGTGGCAGAATGGTATGTGTCTTATGAAAACATTTTGTCTTTTTTGAAAATGTTTAGATGTATCAAAATACATACAACTATTTACAAATATATATAAAAGAAAAGAAATATATATGTATATGCTATAAAATTAAAGATTAGAACTTAGGTACCACAGTAGAAAGGTTAACACATTATAGGCAGGTTTTACTTTTAATTCACATTATTGTGATTAAATTTTTCAATAAGTAATTTCATGATCTAAGAAAATAAAATTTACTAAGGAAATATTGTGTGTGTGTGTGTGTGGGTGTGTGTGTTTTTCATCTGGAAAGTAAATAGAGATTTAGGTCAACAAATAAAACCCAACTCTCTGTGAATGGCCTGTTATAAAAAATTATTGGCCTGGTGGACCCAATTCTATGCATCACTAATCGATTAAATCCAGTTTATGTCTACACAGAAGAATCCCCCCCCCCCAAAAGCAAGTAAATAAAAAATAGTTATAAATAAAAGAAATAAAGTCTAGTGAGAAGAAAGTCCACTGAAAAGCTAGTTAATTATAAAGATGATGGTTACAGTATGTAATTCACATAATAATGAACAATATCTATGTTGCAATTTCAAATACCAAAAAACACCCCTGCCACTTTATTTATCAGACACCCTTTATAATAGCCAGTTACAAATGACCAACTAACCATCGGTCTTGAAGTAAGCATTGGGAGGAGGCTAGAATTTACAGCCTTTTCTTTCTACCATGTGAAATGCCTCTACAATGCCTGCCTTTTAAATATGAAATGAACTCAGTTCAAAAACCAGCATGCAGTCAGCCTGACCTTACTCCACATATAACTGCTAAAATTTCAGCCCCGTTTCTCTGCTGGTGTCCTGTGGGATTCGAAGCCCCGCAGTCCGGTTTTTACTGCTAATTAACAATAATGAACAAGATGACATACTTTTCCTTTGAACACTTCTATCAGGAAGGTGTCCAATCAGCAAGAGATACAAGCAACAGACCAATTCCCTTTCTCCCCCCTCATTTACATCCTGAGATACACTGAGACTCTACCAGGCCTTTTGGAAAAAAAAAAAAAAAAAAAAAAAAAAAAGTAGGTCAAGTTGTCTCGCTTTTATGCAGAAGCTTTAAAACCTGGGGAAAGGCTAAACACTGCCATTCCAGCCAGTTTCCAGAGAATTGCAGGTTCTTTTTATATTCCTATCCACATACAAGCCATAATGTTGCATGCAGCAGTATTAGTTTAGTCCTACATTTAAGCACAACTTAAAAAACAGCAATGATACCTATAATTCCACCTATTACATGGATTTTAATACAAAACATGATGTTCTATGCCATGGCACTCTATGGTGATTTAGTACATTTGTGTAGAGGAACACGAAGTTCCAGCTTGTACCCATGCTTAAGGAAGCTTAGACACACAGTACCCAGTGAAGACTCATTGACTTAGGACGGTAATTGGGATTTTCAGATTGTAAAATGATTTGGAAAAGTAACTTGGCTAGCCTGAAATTTTCCTTTGCACAAAAAAAACACCCCACAACAAAACAAAGAAGCTTTAAAGTCTGATAGAACTGGTTCAAATCCAGGCACCTTTGCATTTTCTCATCTGTCAAATTGAGATAATAATTCATACCTCCATGGGTTGTGAATACTAAATGAAATATAATTTTATGCAAAGTGTTTAGATAGTAAGCATTTCATATCTGCTCCTGAGCATTGCTTAGTTATTGTTCTTCTTAGTAAGCAAATGAATACAGCCTGACTTCAGAGGGGGCAATTAACTCTACTTAAAATAATAAACTGTTAGTACTTTCAAACATTTAATGCATAATAATTAAAACCATTTTTTAAAATCCTATGTAATAAAAGCCTAATATGCTAAGTGTCTGACCATTTGTTCGACCGTTCGACCAGTCGCTATGACGCGCACTGACCATCAGGAGGTAGACACTCCGACTGGTAAGTTAGCTTGCTGCTGGGGTCTGGCTGATCAGGACTGGGCTAGATGGCCGGACACCCTGGAGACCTCCTGCAGTCCCTCACCAGCCCTGACTGTGCACCAGTGAGGTCCTTCAGCCTGGCCTGCGCCCTCTCGCAATCCGGGACCCCTCGGGGGATGTTGGAGAGCTGGTTTCGGCCCGAACACTGCAGGCCAGGCCGAGGGACCCCACCAGACCTCTAGTTATTTTAATAAATGGAGATTCTATTTCACCTCTATTGTTGAAGCAAGTGTCAGAAGTTGGCAGAGTAAGAGAACAGACAAAATAGGACAAGTTGCCAAGGTAGTCTAGGTTGATTACAGACCAAAACCCTCATCAAATTAGGACTGATTCCCACAGGAGGGTTTTCTTTTTTCCTTTCATTCTCATATTGGACTCATTTCTTGCCATCAAGTCAGAAAGTAGGGGAATATACCCCAGGTGTTTCTATATAAGTATCCAAAATAATAGGAAGAATACCTAGACTGAATCTCAGAGAAGTGACCACCAGTTTGGCATGTTTGAACCAAGAAATGGAGATGATCTATGGTCTAACATGAGAAAAGTCTTCCTTCCCAGAGAAAATACCACATGGATAATGAGTCTGTTTCATAACAAACCCCAGCCTTCTGAGGTTGTAAGCAAGGAGTCTCGGGAGAGTGTCACAGGCTTTCACCATCACCTCATGTTGTGCTCCAAAGAGAGCAGTACTCCTGTGTGCTCCTGCACTGCAGTGGAAAAGTACCAGCGGGAGAGACAGGGAGGAATCAAGCCAAAAACAAATGCTCCATTTACACACCCATGCATTCCTTCCTCAACAAACATTTATTATGTATTAATAATGACTGTGCTAGTGTCTGAAAATACAAAAGCCATAAAGATATAAAATACGTGGTCACTGACCTTAAAGAGTTCACAATTTAATGAGGTAGAAGGGCACCTAATGAAATAACTATCACCAAGGTAACTACATAATAGAATTAAGAACAAAGTGTTGTAATAGTACCAAGAAGGACATGATTAGTTTTGTCCTAGGGGGGCAAGGAAAGCTTCACAAATATATGAAATATATGGCTGAAGCCTTGAAGATAAATAAAAATATGCCAGACTGGGAAGGAGAAGAGGGTAGATGGAATAGGAGGAAGTAGGAATATTTCAAAGGAACAAATGAACATAGACAAAGGCACCTGAAGTTCTATTTTTGCTGTCATTCATTATTGGTACATATATTTTTTTGAAAATCGTGGTCTCTGCCTCTAAAGTTATGTATGCCCCAAATTAGCAGATCAAACTAATTGCAAAAGCTAGCTACCTAACTACAAAATGTTTCAAGCAACTAGTCAACCAGATAACTTTCTCTGTTTATTTAACTAAAGAAAATGGTATACGTAGCTGATATTTGGAATGCTCAGTAATTCATGTGATATGTGGTATGCTAAAAGTTGAGGTTGTTTGACTTTATAAATAGTGCTAAAGAGACCAAAGGCAGAGTTGTCAGGTGTAACCAAATGAGGAACTGCCTTCTGAATTCTTATCTGTAATACACACATAAGCTGAGAGGTAAACACTTGGGTGTAGAAGTCCGAGTTCAAATCCTGCCTTTGCTTTATTAAGTATGCGACTTATGCCTTGCTTTCTCATAAATTAAATAAGGATAGTATTTTTTCCCATAGAATATTACATGGGGTAATGTATATAAAGCAAGAATAGTTATGATTTTATTGGTTGCTTTTATAAAAGCTACACTTAAAGACTGCTACATAGGGTTTTAAAACATTAAATTTTGCTTCTACAACATGAAGGAAAAATGGGGGACATCTGTAATAAAATGAGGGACATCTATAATAATGTGAACAATAAAAATAAAATATAATTTAAAAACACACAAAAATAAACTAATAAAAATAAAATAAAATACCAACTTATGTCTACACTCTGTGGCTAATGTGTTACTAAAATGAGACACATCCATTCAGTTCTCAGCTACTGGAGGCCAAAAGCCAGGCCTCACTTGACTCTATATTCCCAGTGACTCGAAAATGTCTGGAAAAAATAAAAGGTTTGTGAAATGCACATATTATGGAGAGAACTGTGCACATTAAATGGGGAGTAGCTGGAGATGAACCTGGAAAAGGAGCCCACATTTTGCATTCACCGTGGTTTGGCCAAGGAGTCTAGTTTTTGAACTATCTTACAGGAGAGGGTTCCGTTTCTCCAACAGAACAGGATAAGGTGTGGTTTACCAGAATCTTACCTCAATATACCAAACTATAAAAAAGCAATACATACACTGCAAACACGCTAATCGTTGTCTCAGATTTGCATCTCCAACTCATCCTTAACTGTTAAATATAAGCTGACTTTTCCTGGGGAGGTGCCGCCTTTAACTGAAGCAGCACAGACCTGTTTGTTGCCCTGTAACATTTTCAGAACACACACACAGTGTAACTTCTAGAACCAAAAAATTATTTCAGCAAATATTTACTAATCATTTGCTAAACTCCAGGCTCAAGCGGGGTTCTGGGAATACAAAAGTGCACAAAGTGGAGTGTTTAAGTTCTAATGGAAAGGAAAGATTTGCCACCAGGACTTAAACACTTTAATCTGAATAAAAAATGTTGCCTGGTTTACAAAATTACCAACAAAAACAGAAATGAATGTAAGTCCAACCACAGGGGGGGAAAAATGTAAAGTTTTTTTACCTTTTTTTTTTTTTTCATATAATGAACTTTGCTTTGTCCTGAAGAAGTAAATTGCTGAGTCTGTGTATACAATTTTGATAAATAGAAAATCAGTTTTTCCCCCAACCCCACAAAATTAACATTGGAAACAACCTTAAATTATATTATGGAGAGTCTGCAAATCCTTGAGCAGCCTTATTAGCAGGGCAGGAGTTTAGAATGCTCTCACGCAGAGCCAGAGAGGAGAGGGGAGTTATAGACAGGGGGCCAGGATCCGTGCCTCTCTCTCCCTGATTTTTTCCAAGCAGCAGCCCTTAAGTGAGTACAATTGCTTGCAGGTAGATGAATATTTTCAGTCAGGTGTGTCTCAAACTAAAAGAGGTTAAGACACACCACCATAAAACATTGACATTTGAAGTTGAAATAACCACGTTTAGTTTTACAGCAATCATTCTGGTGGCAGTGCAGAGATGGATTAGAAAGGGAAAGAACCTTGGACGCTGACAGGTTAGTGAGAAGGCTATTACAACAGTTCAGAAAGAGGCCATTAAACTAAGACAATAATAATGGACACAAAGAAAGCAGCCACATTAAAGCTGCGGTACAATAAATACGGTAGCCACTAGCCAGCTGTTGAGCACTTGAAATGTGGCTAATCGTATATGAGCAATCTAATGATCAAAATAAACTGAAGAACAAAATAGAAACAGAGGCATGGATACATGGAACAGTCTGATAGCAGTCAGAGGGGAGAGAGGAGGTTGGGACTGGATGAAAGAAGGTGAAGGGATTAGCCAAAGAACATATGGGCATAGCCCATAGACACAGACAACAGTGTAGTGATATCCAGAGGTAAGGATGGTAGGGGATGGATGGAGGTGGGCAAAAGAGAGGGGGGTATGGGGACATCTCCTGTAATAATGTCAACAATAAAAATAAAGTAAAAGTAAAAAAAAATAAATGTGCTAATGGAATTGAGGAACTGAATTTCAAAGTTTATTTAATTACTAGAGGCCTGGTGCAAGAATTCGTGCACCGGCAGGGTCCCTTGGACTGGCCTGTGCCCTCTGGCAATCTGGGTCCCCTTGGGGGATGTCGGAGAGCCAGTTTTGGCCCTATCCCCACAGGCCAGGAATGTAGATTGTTAATTGAGGGATACTATAAGTGTAAAAAAGCACATTGGCTATTAAAAACTTAGTATGGAAAACTTAGTAATGTAAAACAGTAAAATTTAGAGGATGCAGTTCAAGATGGTGGTGTAGGAAGATCCTGAACACACCTCTTCCTATGAGCACAACAGATTTACAGTTTACCTATGAAACAATTCCCTCTGAAAACTGGATAAATAGGTCCTCCACAGCAAAGGATAAAAGGGCACATTGAGATGAGTAGGGGAAGCAGAGACACATACTCACCAGAAACCACCCTGGGCCCACATTACCCTGATATCAAAACTAAGACACACACACACACACACACACACAAATTTACAGGCCAATATCCCTGATATACATACAGATGAAAAATCCTCAACTAAATATTTGCAAACTGAATTCAATAATACTTTAGAAGAATCATACACCATGGTCAAGTAGGATTTATTTAAGAAACACAAGGATAATTCAACATCTGCAAATCCACCAACATGATGCACTACATTAAAAAAAAATCATGTAATCATCTCAATAGATGCAAAAAATCATTTGACAAAATTCAGCATCTGCTTAAGACTAAAAAAAAAACCAACAACAACTCTCAACAAAGTGCACACAGAGAGAATGTACCTCAACATATTAAAGGCTGTACATAACAAACCGACAACTGACATCATACTCAACAGTGAAAAAGCTGAAAACTTTTCCTCTAAGATCAGGAACAAGACAAAGATTCCCACTCTTGCCACTTTTATACAACATAGTGGTAGAAGTCCTAGCCAGAGAAATTAGGAAGAAATAATAATAATAAATAAAAGGCATCCAAATTGGAAAGAAATAAAACTTTCACTATTTGCAAATGACACGAGTAACACATGCATTTGCAGATAACACCATTAGAACTAATAAACGAATTCAGTAGAGTTGTAGGATACAAAATCAATATGCAGTAATCTGCTGCATTTCTATAAAGTAATAACAAACTATCAGAAAGAGAAATTATGAAAACAATCCCAATTACAGTTGCATAAAAAAAAGAATAAAATACTTAGGAAAAAAATTTAACCAAGGAAGTGAAAGCCCTGTATAATAAAAACTGTAAGACACTGTTAGAAGAAATTGGGGGGAAAATATTGTGTGCTCATGTATTGGAATAACCAATATTATTAAAATGCCCATAGTTCCCAAAGCAATCTGCAGATTCAAAGCAATCCTTATCAAAATTCCAATGGCATTTTTTACAGAACTAGAACAAATAATTCTATAGCATGTATGGAATCACAAATGACCCCAAATAGCCAAAACAATATTAAGAAAAAAGAACAAAGGTGGAAATATCATGTTCCCTGATTTCAAACTATACTATAAAGTTATAGTAATCAAAACAGTATGGTATTAGAATAAAAACAGACACATAGATCAATAGGACAGAATAGAGAGGCCAAAAATAAATCCATACATATATGCACAATTAATTTATGAAAAAGGAAACAAGAATATACAATGGGAAAAAAGACTGTTTCTTCAATAAATGGTGTTGAAGAAACTAGTCAGCCATATGCAACACAATGACACTAGACTAGACAATTGTCTTACACCATTACACAAAAATAAAAATGTATTGAAGATTTGTTAACATGAAACCATAAAACTCCTAGAGAATAAAACATATGGGGAAGCTCCTTGACATTGATTCTGGCATTGATTTTTTTAGAACTGACTGCAAAAACATCAAAAGTAAAAATAAACAAATAAACTACATCAAACAAAAACTTTTGTAAAATAAAGGAAACCATCAACAAAATGAAAAGTCACCCTACTAAATGGGAGGAAATATTTTCAAATCACAAATCCAAAAACAGGTTAATATTCAAAATATATAATGAATTCATATAACCAATAGCAAAAAATATTTTTGATTAAAAAATGGATAGATTTTTTTTATTTCTTTTTTTTAATTTCTTTATTGATTAAGGCAGTGGTCGGCAAACTCTTTAGTCAACATAGCCAAATATCAACAGTACAATGATTGAAATTTCTTTTGAAAGCCAAATTTTTAAACATAAACTTCTTTTAATGCCACTTCTTCAAAATAGACTTGCCCAGGCCGTGGTATTTTGTGGAAGAGGCACACTCAAGGGGCCAAAGAGCTGCATGTGGCTTGCGAGCCATGGTTTGCTGACCACTGGATTAAGGTATAACATATGTGTCCTTATAAAAAAATTAAAAATAAAAAAATGGATAGAGGCTCTAAATAGGCATTTTTTCAAAGAAGACATGCAAATAGCCAAACACACATAAGATGTTCAATATCAGTAATTATCAGGGAAATGCAAATCAAAACCACAATGAGATATCACCTCCCACATGTTTGAAAGGCTATTACCAGAGACAAGAAATAACAAGTGTTGAAGAGGATATGGAAAGAAGGAAACCCTCATACACTGTTGGTGGGACTGTCCATTAGTGCAGCCACTACAGAAAACAATGTGGTTTCTCAAAAATTTAAAGATAGAACTACCATATGATCCAGCTATACTGGATCATATTCCTGGGTATTTATCTGAAGAAAACAAAAACCCTAATTTAAAAAGAGATATGCACCCCTATATTTATTGCAACATTATTTACACCACACAAGATATGGAAACAACCTAAATGCCCACTGATAGATAAATAGATAAAGAAGATGTGGTATCTATACTAATAAAAGGGTAATGTGATAATTAGGGTGGACATCTTCCTGACATCCTTCTGGACGTCCATCTAGGCAAAGCCACAGCGGCTGCAAAGCCCAGGGCTCAGGCAGCTGTGAACCCCAGCGGCTGTGAGGCCCGGGGCTCAGGCCTCACAGCCGCCACGACCAGCAATGGCAGCAGCAGCAGGGTGATGGGGGTGGTGCCTTCCCCTGATCAGCCCTGTCGCCTCCTGCAGAGGGAGGCCAGATTGCAGCTTAGGCTAGGTTGCATCAGAAGGACATCCCCTGAGGGCTCCTGGACTGTGAGAGGGGGCAGGCTAGGCTGAGGACCACCCCCCCCACACCAGTGCACAATTTTTGTGCACCCTGCCTCTAGTATACATATAAAATAGAATACTATTCATCCATATAAAATAAAATCTTGCCATTTGCTTCAACATGAATGGATCTTGAGGGTATTATGCTAAGTGAAATAAGTCAGACAAAAAAGGACAGACTCTGTATTATTTTACTTGTATTTAAATTTAAAAAATTAAAATAACCTCATCAATTGGTGGTTTGCAGAGAAGAAAGTGGTTGGGGTGTGGGTGAAATGGGTGAAGAGGGTCGATTGTATGGTGACAGATGGTGACTAGACTTATTGTGATGATCACTTTGTAGCATATACAAAGACCAGATTACTATGCTGTGTACCTGTAACTAATATAAAGGTATATATAAATTTTACTTCAGTTCAAAAAATAAAATGTAAAATGGGTATTTATTATATGTTGAAATGATAATACTTTGGATAGATTGAGTTAAATGAAATATATTAAAAGTTCACTCATCCGATTTTTTTTTAATGTGACTACTGGAAAATTTAAAATTATACACATGGATCACATTATATTTCTATTACATAGTGCTGATTGAGAGACATTTCTGGAATTTGGTGAGAAACATAAGGTCGTAAGAGTAAGCGTGGGAGCCATGTCAGGTTTTTAATCTGTAATTGCGTAGATGGGCATGAGGTTCGGCAACAATGAGTTCAGTTTTTAATGTGATAAGTCTGAGGTGCTCATGAGACATTCGGGGGAGACACTCAGCAAGCCCTTGGAAATGCTGCTCTGGCGATCAGAGGGAAGTCAGGACTGGAGATGCATACTTGGGAGTGAGCAGTCTTCATTTGCTAGCTAAAATTCCAGGTACTATTTTAGGAATATTAAGATGAACTTATTTTCACAGACAAAAAGGCCTAATGATTACATGTTGATTTTTTTACCAAGAGCTGTTTTGGTCTGTCAATCTTGTATGTCCACTCCTTATTGGGCAAGAAGGCTCTGAGGAGTAGGTTCAGGAGGAAGTGTTTTTCTTGATTGGAAAAGCCCACCAGTAAAGGGTCTCCTCAGAGGCCTAACCTCAGTGTGCTCTCCCAGCGCTCCATGTTGTAGGCAGAGATTACACAGTTCATCCTGCTCCTCTCCAGGAGGGCAGAGGCCTCCTCTGTCTTATTGACCTAAGAATTCCCAGGTGCAGCATACTGCCTCCTATGGGAATCCAGAATGAGTCACCCCAAATAAGCCTCTGTGGTACAGAGATTGTTTTGAGCTAAAGGCAGCTTTAGCTGCAGGCTCAAGAGAAACTTCTGCCTCTCCTCCTTGACTACCTAGAAGAACTTGAATTGGGGGCCTTGCCCCAAATGGGAGATTAGCAGAGGGAACCCCTTTTGACCTATCTACAAGGCAGAACAAACTTCTATTCACTAAACATCTGCTCTTGTTATCATCCTGCAATAACTCTTTGAAGCCCTCAAGTCACCTTACCTCATCCCTAGCTCAGAATGTCTTACATACCTAGACCTGCCTCCCCCCCCTTTCTAACTCTGAACCTTTCATTCATGCGGGGTGTCTGAGTCACTCATGTATGTGGGATTCCCATACATATCTATTAAATTTTATTTTCTGGTGCTAATCTATTTTATTATTAGAGCAGCCAGAAGAACCTTGAGGGTAGGTGTGTTCCTCCCCCACACTCCTAACATAAACTCCTAAAGACAACACAAATTGCATATCAAAGCTCTGAAAATGTTTGTTTTCATCAAAATCATTTTCTCAGGCCCAGTGAAAATTATCTCCAGTTCTTTGCTCCTGATTTAAAATATGGCTATTGTTAACTTGAGTGTTCCCTTGTTTTTATATTCACCTGAGTCATTTCCTTCCTTTGTTAAAATGAACTGTCTATGTCAGAAGTGGCCCAACAATAGCTCTACTAGGACTTCAGTGCCATAGTGTCCTCTTCATCTTGTTTCCTGACCTTTGGGGACATGTTTGCTATTCTGTTTGCATGTTTTATCTACCACTCTCATGCATTTTGCTTATGGCTTTCAGTGTGTTTTGTGCAATAAAAAAAAAAAAAAGTTTTTCTGATCAGTGTACACATGACTCCAGGATTCCCCAAACGAGCTGGTAATCCTCAAGCAATGTCTTCATTGCTCCTTTTCCATCAATCTGTGGTATGTTTAGATTTCTGCAAAGCCAGCATCTTTTATAACCTGTGAGCATATGTTTTCATTGTTGATCATAATTTCTTCCTAAGACATGTAAACTCTGACTGGATCATAAGAATGAACATATCAGATATGCTCTGAGCATGGGAGATCTTAATCATGTCTTCTCCTGGGAATCTCTGAATAATCTAGCTCAGCTGCTTCTGGATAACTGAGCCTGTATAAGATTATAAATGCTTGATGTTTTGAGCTGCTAAATTGTGGGGACATTTTTCTACAGAAAAAGACAACTAAATACAGCATGAACTACATTATAGGTGATCAATAATAATGTCCTGAATTAACCAAAGGAGTTATTTCTTGAAGGTAGGTTTTTAAAAAATAATAGCTGCAGAAGAAGTGATGGTATATTCAGTAGTTAGAAATGATTCAACGAAGTCTTTTGTCTTAATAGCACTGAAAAGAGCATTTTAGGACTGTAACCCAACTCTGGATAACTTAGAATTGATGTGAAGCTATTCTGTAAAGTAACTTAGGGTCCACCATAGAGCAATGAATCAAGAAGAGTAGTACTCATAGATTGAAGCAGAATCTAAGATTTTCTCTACCTAGGTACTGCCCTGGGCATTGTTTCAACACGTCTTTCCAAAAGATTCCTGAGTCCTAGACTTCTTTCTGCTAGCTCAAGAAGCTCTAAGCTCCACAGGCCAATATTTAAAGAGAGAGATTGATGACTGAGCAGAATCTAGATAGTGAGAGACAATGAGAAGACATCTCCTGGGTAGAATTAGAACAGCAAAAGAACAAGAAGTTCATTTTTAAAGAGAATTAACAAATTTCACTGGAGTAGAAAGATAAGTATAGAATTATGAGAAAATGGACTGAAAAGGGAAATTAAGATTAGAATATTAAAGACATGAAGTGTTAGGCATAGACTGATCATTTATCTGTACATAATTGGGAAGCGTCCTATGTTTTAACAGAGGAATAACAGAATCAAAGAAGCATTTTAGCAATTTAATTTGATATAAGTATATAAAATGGATTGGAATGTATTCAGAATAGATATAGGAAGATAAGTGCCTAAGTGATAAGTACATGAACTGAGAAGGTTCAGGTAGAGATAGTCGTTTTGATTCTCTATTCAATTTCAACAGCGAAAGAATTTCAGAGAAGGAAATAATTTTTAAAATCTAGAAACCAAATTCCTCGAGTTATTGATGCAACAAAGGTGAATTAGAAAATAAGAAAGTAATTAACTTCCAAGGGTAAATGAGGAGTTTGTATTGATGCACTTAACCCTACCACTCTATCATATAGAGATTGTATCAGGGTATCTGGATAGCACTTCAACCAATGGAAATGTGATCATCACTCCTCTCATTTTCTCCAAAGATAACTTGTATCCTTCATATGTTAAATACTTGAATAAGAATTTTACAAAACAGGGTAGGAAGAATTTATTTTAGCTTTCTTTTAAAATTCTAGTCAAAGAGGCCACATATTCTCTCATTTATGTAAGAATCAGGAAAACAAAAATCATATAAAATATCTGTAATACTGTAAACAATAAAAAAGTGAAAGAGAAAGCTCTCAAAAATACCTAGTGAATATTATTTTCAGGATTGAATTTAAAGATTAGATGGCAAAGTAGAACTCTTAAAATATGGAAATCTGTTGGTTAAAGAGAGTATTTAGAACATAATTTAACTGCAAGAAAAGTCTGTGAGGGAATAATTGGGTTTTAACTTGTTGATATAGATGTGAACCCATGTCTAATTATTGACTTTAAAATGTGTGTTCTTTTATTTGTTTAATTGTAATACAGAGTTTAGATAAATAGTATAAAATGTAGACAGGCAGAAAGAGGTGAGAAATATTTGACATGCCACCAATATTGATAAGTTATTTTGGGACATGAAATATTTACTATAAATACACTATCCTTCTAGCCTAAAACTAAACCTGCTGATCAAAAAGTGTATTTCTAAATCAAAATCAATTAAGAGCTTGCTGTAAAAATAAGGCTTCCAGCTCAGCAAAGAACAAAGAATAAGCACTTAAGGCAAATGTGTAGAACAATTTACTGATCAAATTTGCAATGCTCTTTCATGTTCCCAAGATGAAAGAATTTCAAAACACTTTTCTATTCATCCTCTCCTCCAACCTCCACACATTTCCTCTGGTCAGAACCAATGACATGTTAATATTCCTGACAGTGAATGAGCACACATTTGCAGTGGCTTTCTTCTGTCAATCAGAGAAGGGGTAAGTAACTTCCAATTAACATTACCAGACTGATATACACTGAGTGGCCAGATTATGATGATCTCTGAACACATAATAATCTGGCCACTCAGTGTATATCCTATATAATAAAAGGTTAATATGCAAATTGTCCCCTAGCACAGGAGTTCAACTAGCAGGCAGACCAGCCAACCGCCCATGTCCCCACCCCCTGGCCAAGCTGGCCGGACCCCTCCCATACACAAATTCATGCACTGCGCGCGCGCGCGCGTGTGTGTGTGTGTGTGTGTGTGTGTGTGTACTGAGTGGCCAGATTATTATGCATTCAGAGATCATAATAATCTGGCCACTCAGTGTATAAGAGATGTTATCTCTAGAGCAAGCATGTCAAACTCAAAGGCTAACAAGGGCCAAATAAATGAGGCATGTGGCCCGTGGGCCACGAGTTTGGCATGCTTTCTCTAGAGTGACAACATTGGTAAAATTTCTAAATATACCTTAGAAGATATGAAAAATGAATTTTTTATTGATTCTAAAAGTTATTTTATTCATTGTTAATTAATACTCAACATTACTAATGTAAATGTATATAACCCTTTATGGTTAACAAATCTCTTCATATTCTCTATCTTAAAAACCTATAATTTTTCCCTGTTCTTGCAAATACTATGCAGATAAGAAAGTTAACTGCAAGGAGAAGAAATGGAGATACCATGATGGAGGGAAAATCAAGAAAAATTAGTCACTTTGGGACAAAGTATGTTTACTATACATAATCTAAGCTACCTAGTGAACAGGATCCCATATGGCTGGCCAACAGATATTAGTTGAAAGAAGTACTAAGTAGGGAGCTGGTTTATTTTTGTATCCACGGGGACTAACAAAGATATGGGCCATGCTCAGAAAACCTTTCTGAACAGCCTTCTAGCATGGACCAAAATAAGTAATGAAAAGCTACATTTCTATATTATATTATTTTTCTTATTAGACATCATTATTACATATTATGTCCTGTACCATCAGAAAGCTTATTTCTATTTGAAAAGCATGGATGATATTAAATGAGTCGAGAGTAATTTATGGTAAAAGTGAATTACAATAAATAAGGTGATTATTCAGGCAAGATAATCATTTATCAAAAAATTGTTTCTCACCACACACTTTCTTTAAATCAGGGATGGGAAACCTTTCTTCTGCCAAGGGCCATTTAAAAACTTATAACATCATTCCCGGGCCATACAAAATTATCAACTTAAAAATTAGCCTGCTATATTTGCAAACATTTAATTAATTCACCCCTAATGCCTTGGCAGGGCCAGACCATATGATTTCGAGGCCCTTCTAATGGCCTGGGACCTGCTGTTCCCCATCCCTGCACTAAATAATCAACTTCCATAATTATTTCTTAGGTAAAGATTCAGGAAACAATATCAATAAAATATGCAACTTCTCAAAAATCTGTGGCTGCTGCTACACTTTTTTTATATTATAAAGAAAAAATTATGCTTTCTCAAAGTTATATAGAAATTAAACTTCATCTGTAACTTCACTATGATTATAGAAAAGTTGAGTCTATACTGAGCCTAAGCCATAATATTTTGAATATATCATTCATTACTTCATTTCTTATTTCAGAAAACATTTATTGAGCACTTGTTTCCTAAGCACTATGCTAATTAATTGTTCCTTACTTCATATCCTTATATTCCCATAATCTACTTCTGAAACCTTACAAATTTCAATATCATATGGCTCTGAGGGTAGCAGTAGCAATATTAATATAACCAAAAAATATTATCTATATAAACTATGCCACCTGAGCAACAAAATAATTTTATTATGTTATTATATTTTAGAGTACAGTTTATCAAAATTTAAATATGATTATATTTTCCAATAAAATCAAACATCATTTTGAAAAAACAATAAGATGATTAACAATGTCAAATTTCACATCTTCATTGACATTATATACCAATCAAATTTTAAAAGTTATCTAACTAAAATGGCATTACACATTTTGGCAAGACTGGAGTACCTTATAATGTGTTCTATCAACTTTCTATCTTATTGTTTAATTCTATTAATTATTGGGGAAAATATCATTTTTATATAAAATCAGTACATGGTTTATACATGGTTGACCTTGAACATTTACAGATATTTTTCTGGCAGTTTAATAGATACTTTAAATATCTAACTTTTATATATAAATCATCTATGATCTGTTTCATTTTTGTCAGTTATATTAATATCACAAAGTCAAACAACAGTAATAATCTATACTTCTACAAATCTGTTTTCCTTTTAAATTCTCAATCTTGAAAAAAGCGGAAGAAATGATTTGGAGAAAAATCAAGAGAGATTCAAAGGTATCTAAATAACCTCATAAAGTAGCCTCTTAATATTCCCAAATGTAAGAGTCATTATAAAGAATACTTTTGCTTCTGTCACTGGAAAACAATTATGGTCCTTATACCTTTCATTTCCTTTCCTTTCCTTCTTTCATCCTTCCTTGCCCCCTTCCTCAGTCTCTCCCTTTCTCTCCCTTTCTACCTTTCTCTCTTTGCTTTTTAAAAATCTAACTGCTCTTTCTCTTCCCCTTCCATGTACCCAACATTATGGGAAGGAGAGGTAAACTTCTGTAGTTAAAAGAAAAACACCAGCCTTGTGTTAATTTTTATGGTATGTTGAAAATGTAGAAATAAATGACTTGTCTCCATATCAGCAACGTGCTAAGTCATTACTTGTAGGCAATGAGAGAAAAAGGAGTGAGATAGAAAGTTTTAGTTGGCCAGATTTGGACTAAAACTGGGTATGAGTAGTTGGTACAGGAGTGAACAGGACTAACCTATCAGGACATTTGGTAAGCCCAGGGAACCAATGTCCATTTGCCATTTCCTAGTCAAGGACATGCTCTCAGATCAAGGGAGAGTTTGAAGGTAGCGAATTCAAGAGGAAGGGTATCTAGGGGCAAACACTGCATTCAAAGTGATTGGCCAGGCCAGACCAAGAGAGGAGGTTCAGAAAGGAGTCCGGCAAAGGAGCTGTGGAAGGTACTGGGGCTGGTATGAACATCTAGAAAGTCAATCCATTATGCATAAGAGGACTGTAAGCCCGCATTTGATCAGATTTGGAAAGAAAAACCCATTATTATAGACTAAAACTCTTTGGCCATAAAACAAACAACAGTGGTTGTGTAATTTAATAACATGGCCCCTTATGACTTGAGAGTGATCATTGTAGAACCTTTTCACAGGGTAAATGTGTAATTGGTTCTAGATCAATAAGCAATTTCTTTCAGGAGGAAAAGGTCTTGTTTCCACTTTTATTTATTTATTTTTTGAAGTAGCAAGGCTCTTAAATCAGAATGGAGCAAATACATTTAGGAAGTTGAGATTACACTAACCAGCAAGAATCCTTACTGCACTAGTTAAGTTTATCTCAACTGATCATTTATTTATGATGCCATAAAAATCCAGATGCTTTCAGTTTTGATTGTTAGATATTTGCTGAAAGGCAGATGAAATTACTTTCCCAGGGTTCCCATTTTTGACAACTGCATTTTGAATGAAAAATTTACAACCGTAAATTTAAAACAGTTCAATAATGGTCATGCTGAAGTGTTTTGTTTTATTTTCTTTCCAAGATTAACAATGAATTCAGCTCCTAGTGGTCAGTGTAAACCCCCTACTCAGCATATTTGAAATTCTATAAGTATAATAGAAAACTAAGATTAAGAAAATAAACTCCTAGATACTGAAAACAAACTGAAGGTTGCCAGATGGGAGGACAGAAGAGGGTAAGGACTGTCTGAAAAAGGTGAAGCGATTAAGAAGTACAAACTGGCAGTTACAAAATAGTCCCGAGGATGTAAACTACACAATAGGAAATATAGTCAACCATATTGTAATAACTACATATGGTGTTAGGTGTGTACAACACTGATTGGGGGTGATCATCTATAAGTTACAAAAATGTCTAATCTCTATGATGTATACCTAAAACTAATAAAATATTGAATGTCAACTGTAATTAATAAATAAAATATTAATGAAAATAAATGAATAAAATGTTGAAAATTAAGGTCCTGTAGAAGTCTGTGATAACATATTTTCTTTCATGTTTTCCTAACATTTTAGGATGAGTGCCTGAAGGCCAGTCTCTAACAGGGAAGAACATATTGACCTAATCAAATATCCTTTGAGGCACAGGTACTGGTAAAGGGAAAACTTATAGGGATTGACAAAAACAAAACCAACTTACATGATCGCATGAGGCACAAGAGATAAACTATACCTCAAGAACTAAAAGGAGGATGAAGAAATTTATATGCTTCAGAGCCTCCTAGAAGAGATGGTGGACCAAGAACTATAATGATAAGAACTCTTGACAGTTTTTAAATATGTGACATGGTTCTTATGTTGACATATCAGTAAAACATAAATATCTCTAAGCAATGAAAGCCTGCATGTGCTTCTTTGCAAATATTGCAAGGAAATGAGGAAATGCAAAATTGCAACCATACAAATAGGTAACAGTGCAGAGATGTAGAGCTCTCCTCAGTGCTGGTAGTGTTAAAAGGTAAAAAAAAACTTTTCATTTATAAACTATTATTTGCTGTGTAATATGTGCTGACTAAATTCTTGTGGGAGGCTTAGAGTTTGGAGAAAAAGGAAAGGTCCCAGGATATAAATGACTTGTATTTTCTTGACACTTGTGTATTAAAATAAGTGTAAGATAGCACAGAAACAATGTTTTTGCCATTTTTTTTCACTGCCCCAAATATCTTCAGAGTCTCCTTTTCTCCCTCCCATGCATGGCATGTACCGTCAGACCATTCCCTGTCCAGGCTGGAAAAGAAATAAGGACACTGGATCCCTCTCTTTTGATGTCACCAGTATGACAAGGCCAGGCTTCCAGCCAGATGAAACAACACCTAGAGGGCTGCCTAGAGGTACTAAGACACACCGAAAACAAACCTTCGTAAACAGATAACTGAGGGGAATTCACACTTCAAACAAAAGCACAGTATTTTCTATTATGAAGGACATTTTTTTATCAATTATAATAGGTGTAACACTTTATTATCTCTTGAATGTGATTATATTTTCTGCACTAAAAGTTCTGGTTGCTGAGGAGAGAAAGTTAAAACCAACCAACTAATTATAAGTTACTTACCAGAAACAAACAAACAAACTAACAGTGAAAAGCAAAAGTTGAAGCTTATTTTAAAAGTACTTACTATATGCAGCTCTAGGTAGTCCCCCAGGCCAGAAGAACTGTCCACACGCACCAATACAGCTTCTTTCTGAACAGTGCTAAACCCTATGGCCAGTCTGTCTGCTCGTGTACTCGGCCGGTCATTAGGAGGCCACTTGTATGTGATTTGTCCACCACCTTTGCTAAAGATATACGTTGTCCCAGCTGGAAAACAAACAAACCAACCATGAGTCCGAATATGTGAGGTATACCCTTTTCATGTGTGTCAGGTTAACATATCAGTGTAGTATTTATATTTCTATTAAATTTATATTATGGTCACATTAAAAAAAAATCTTTGGCAAAGCAAATAAGCAAATAGCAGATTTCAATCACACATTCTCAAGAAAAAGATTTGTTATGTTTTTTAAAAATAAATATCAAGGCAGCTCAGTTTTTCATACACTCATTAAATCTCCCAGCAGGTGTTTCAGAACAAACGGGAGATTATTGCTTTTTCAAAGGAGTTGGACAAGCATAGAATGTAATGGGGTTTTATTTCTTTCTGCCAGTTTTTAAGAAATAGTGTAGTAGGAAACATTGACTTTGGACGCTTGTGGAAGGAACAGAAACATATATCAACTTGGTTCTGAAACAAGGGCTGCATGCAGATGTGACCAGGCCATGCAGCACAGTGAAGCAAATCGCGACAAATACGCTGCGAATCAACTTTTATGGGGAACGTGTCTGTTCACATATGACAGGTGATAACTAATGGATGAACAGCTGTACGCCCCAGTGGTGTGGTGGTCATGTCCATAAAATACAGATATTAGATCCCATCCATAGAAGTCAAGTCTTATTTAACAAGCAACATCTAGTAGCTGTCACACGATCCAGCATCATGGAAAGACCCATTCTTTTTTCCCCCACAAAGTGAATACTACTAGTCTTGCAGCACTAACAACAATGTCATAGCCACATGTGGTGAATGTTCAGATTTTACTTTCTGGTAGTGATGTCAGTAAATTATCCATCTTACTTTAAAAACAGGTGTTTTGTTTTATTTTCAAACAAGTTTACTAAGCATCCTAGGCACTGAAGTCTTTTTTATCTTTGCTCCCCTGGAATTTATCTCACTGGGTACAATAAAATCAACTGTTTCAGTCCAGATATTTGGAAGACATATGCAAAGATATATACAATGCAAAGGAGATCTTCCTCCACACACAGAAATATTTATTGTTACCATAGGAACAGAACTTAGGGTACAATTTATAGAGGGGCATGTAGCCTTCCAACAACAAAAAATGCCACTATATATTCAATGTGCACCTACTATGTGCTGAACATGATAAGGAAAGCAGTAAGAGTGAATATTAAAATTTAGGCCACGAAGCATCTTGTGTTTATGGAAAAATAGCTTCTACCAAGAGTAAGGCTTATATGCAAAAGTTGTATGTTCATCAGTATGTTTTCAAGATATCTGCCTATCAAATTTCTATGATTACCAAATTTACCAATTAAATGAAGCTGACAATATCACATTCAAGTATATTTAATTAAATAGCTAAAAATATAATCAATTTCCCTTGACTGTATTGTGGAGCCAGCTTTTCTCTGCATTATGCCTGAGTCATTTCCATAGCCTAGAGTCCCTTGAGAAACTCCAAGCACTCTGCCCGGTGCCGGCTGTGCCTGATTGCTTTACCAGTAAAATGCCTCGGTACATGGTCCTGACCCAAGAAGCGTGTCAGGACAATACTGCACGTAAAAGTGACAGAACAGAAATTTGTGGAAAATGCAATGGTAGAGAGGCTGTGCATATCTCTATTAAATTTTGGGGGGTACTAATAAGTAGACATAGCTTCTCTCTCTCATGTGAGAATAGGTAGGTTATATTTAAAGGCACTAGTCCCTGTGCAAGTGCAGAAAATTCAGAATATACAGATTTGTGTACCAGGAACGCCAGAGCCTTCAGGACCGTTAGAAGACTGTTCATCTGGATATTAACAAGCAAGCACCATTTGATCAGTATTTTCCTGCGGGGTAATTTTTGTAGGTGAGTAAGTATTCCATGCTTCGGTAACACCTACATCGATAAAAAGAGGACAAGAACACTTACACGTGAAGATTTCTTTAAAACGAAGATGTGGAGATGTGGTGACCTCTGAGTGCTGGGCCCTAATTTTATTTTCTCCCTTTCAGTTAACTTTGTTCTCTAATGACTGGGTATTTCACGTGAAGGAAGAAAAACATTCAAAACCAGAGATGCTACTTGACCATATGAAACGTATGAGAATCCAGATGTTTCCCAGACTCATGCTTTAAGAAAGGCAGTGTTGCAAAGCAGCAAATATCTTACATTATCTTGCAACATTATTTTACAACAGTTTTTCTTTTATTTTCTACTTCTGCGTGGGAAGTAAGGCAAGCACTGTTCCCCTGTTAAATCTGAGGAAATTTAGCCATAAGGATTGGCTTGTTAGCTCATGTTGCAAACTTGGTTACCTTGCAGAGCTGGTAGGAAACCTAGTATCCAGAGTCTGACTGCCGTGTGGGGTTTTATTTTTTTAATTACAGAAATGTTTCTGTTATGATAACAAGACGGTAAAAAAAAAAGTTAATTGGATATGTCAGTCTGAATTTATCAAGGCCAACTGTTATCGTATTCTAATGTCTCATATCCATAAAGTGACATTTGCACGTCATGATCATATACTGTCCTTTCACCTCACAAAGCTTTCAGAAAAGAAAAAAAAATCACATATAAATGTGAAATGACAGGACATTTAATATATGTAGGTTAACATTTGGTTTAGGGTACACTTCCCAAACTTATGGAACTATGAAAGTTTCTCGTTGCTCAGCTATAGGACTTGAGGATAAGAATGTAAAGGCTTATATTTATAGCAAGATAAATGTCACAATACAAATACATTACTCAAGATTTGATTTCATCCCACATTTCAACTTTTCCCAATAAGTGTTACAGCTTGGCCACGAGCATGCTATTAGCTACTCTGTCCTCTTTACAATGACTTTCCAATTCTTTAGGTTTCATCCAAACAAAGCAAAAGCAGTTGTGATACCCTGGGACAAACAATACAATTATTTCCAGTGTCCTTTTCCTCCAGGTACATCTGAAAGGCAATCTCTCTTCCTTTTCCTTCTGTATGCACAACAATACACTGAATTGTACACATCGGTACAATTCCATAATAGGCAAAGGAATCAGATGGCCAGCCATGGCACAGTTCTCTCCTACCAACCTCTGTAAGCATCTTGGCTTCCTTTAAAAAAAAAAAAAATCACTTTACATCAAACTCTACAAAAATCTCTGTGCCCTTAAAGCCCTCATTCCATCAAGATAAGAAATTGCCATATACTTTCCATTTTGGTAACCTTGAGAATATGAGCATACTTCAACAATATAATACAGTGGGTCAGATGACTATAATAATATAGTGGGACAGATGAACCAAGGGCATGATGTACTTACTGAAGCAGAATAATTAAGACATTAAGAATGTAAACTCTGGACTCAGGCACAACCGAGTTCAAATTCCAACTGTATCATTTACTAGCTACATGATCTTGAAAAAGCTATTTATTCTAAGTCTTCTGTTTCCTACCTGGAAAAAAAAATCAAGCATAATAACACTATTATCTCATGGAACTTCTATCAGGATTAACTGACATATTGCACTGTAACATTTTAATCCCACTTCTGGCATATAGTACATGCCCAATACATTTTAAAGAAAACAGATGAAGTGTTTGTATGTATGTCTGTGGTGAAAAAATAAAATGACTAATATTGCAACATTGTTGTTTTATCTTACTACTAAAGGCCTGGTGCACAAAATTTGTACATGGGGGGATGTCCCTCAATCTGGCCTGCACCCTCTCCAATCTGCGACCCCTTGGGGGATGTTTGACTGCTGGTTTAGGCCAGATCCCTGCCTAAACCAGCAGTCGGACATCCCTCTCACAATCCAGGACTGCTGCCTCCTAACCGCTCTTCTGCCTGCCAGCCTGATCGCCCCCTAACCACTCCTCTGCCAGCCTGATTGACATCTAATTGTTCCCCTGCCGGCCTGATTGCCCCCAACTGCCCTCCCCTGCCAGCCTAGTTGTCCCCAACTGCCCTCCTTTGTAGGCCTGATAGCTCCCAACTGCCCTCCACTGCCGGCCTGATCACCCACAGCTGCCCTCCCCTGCCATGAACCACCTCCTCCACTGAGACCTGCCTCCTCCACATGAGGTGGCAGAGATGCTGGGACCAGCCTCCTCTGCACCGCGCAGAGCCATGGGACCCCAGGCCCCACCTCCATTGTGCACGCAGCCATCTTTTGGTGGCCATCTTGTGATGATGTCACACCCCCACCTAGGCTTTTATTATATAGGATAAGAACCTTTAGAAAAGTTTAACTTATTTCAAAGTTATGTTAAAACCAAATGCCTTTTAAGAAATGACTTTTCTATACCCCCATTTTTATTAGCCTTTTCAGTATTTCATTCCCTAGATTAGCACTTTTTTTCACATAAACCCATTATATCATTATTTACATCCACTAATAGTTGACAATGGGAAGGATATAAAATTGCATCAAATGGGAGCTTTCATGGGAAAACATAGTATAAGTTCATCACCATAATGTATTTAGGATGGAAAGAATTATAGCATGATGCAAAAAACTCACTGTGACTATTAAATAAAGAAGTAAGCCTATACAAGATAAACCACAATCTAGCTTTATTTTTAAATTTTTATTTTTATAGAAACATCTTTTATTTTATTATGTAAGTGAATTCAATGTGCAGCAACAGTACATCTTAATCAGTTGCAAGCATTTTATCGACATGGAGGAATGTATAGCCATCATTATTATGCCTGCTTCTATATGCAAGCACTGACACTTCAGTGCCATGACTACTAATGGATTTATTGTAAATTAACCTTGACATCCCACACATCACTGAATGTATGGGTGACTCAAACTCAAAAGTGGTTTTCAGCAATCTCCACATTTAAGTAGTGCAGCAAGTCTACATTCCTCACTCCAAATTGATTAACAAAGCTGGCTCCATCAGATGCAAATTTAGCAGTATCCATGTACTTTACACTGCAAAAAATGTTTGTAAAATTTACACATGGACTCTTATTTCTAATGTCTGAACTGCCTGTGATTTTAGAAGAAATATTTTTAGAGTTTACTTAACATATATTTACATATGCGGCTCTCTTCCTTGCCAACCATTTCCTCCCTAAATGTGCTCACTTCTGCCTCACGTGTTCCTGAAAAAGCTAATATATTCCCCCAAACGAATTGAACGTTTCTGAAAAAGAGAACCAATAAGCATGTACAGGTATGCTTGATTATTGGTTGCTTTGGATCCTTGCTACATGAACAATAATATAATTAACTTCTGAATAGATTAGCTTCTAACTCATAACATAACTAAATGAATAAAAGATTCTTTTCTGAAATCCTGTAATACTTCAAATGTCATTGTGTAGCCAACATGAAACATTTAGGCCATTATGATTCTATTAAGTGTAACAGGGATATAACACTTTCTCCAGTGAAAGTTTGCCAGGCAGTCAGATGGAAATTAAAAGTAAAGCACTTATAAATAAGGGGAGCTATTATTCTTTCTACAACCTTGTCAAGAGGCTGCTCTTAAATGTAAATTTTCTGAACAATGTTTACCTATGTGGAAGTATTCTTTTGAGTAAAGTTCATATAAAGTAAAAATAATAAGGCCACCTTATATGAAAAATAAATTTTAGACTATGGAAAAATTTTTATAGTGGTGAAACTTAAAAAAAAAAAAAGAACAAATCTTAACCCTATGTGTGCACTAAAATAACAACTTATTACAGTTAATTGTCTTTTTCTGTTTCTGTAAATTTTTTGTGAGACCACAAAGAATTATTGCATAAAACTTAGCACAATAGCCTTCTAATTTTAAAATTTCACATAGGAGCATTAAAAACTCAGGAAATATGGACATTTTAAGAGGAGAGAGGAATAGAATCAGAGTAATAGGAGTTCCTACCTATAATATGTAACGGCCTCTAATTTTAGAAAGTAATTGACAACAATTACCAAGATTGAGAAGAGATGGCCCTCAATGGTTACTGTGCTTCTAAAGATGCGGAAATATTAGAAAATGAAAATAAAGACTAAACGTATATCATAATTTAAGAATCCTCATGGAAGATGCAGGCTTATGAGAATGGACAAATGCATTACAACTAGCTACAGGGACTGGAAAATGAGACAGGGTTTTCATCCCTGCACCTAGTGAAATAGAGCAGGTAGGTCCTTAATATGACAGACAGGGCAAGAAACATTGCATGCTGCTGAAATGGCTTAGAAATAAACCCGTAGTCTGGATCAAACCAAAGAAAATGAACTGAGGAACAGTTGAGATGTCTTCCAAATAATGAAAGCCTAATCAAGTAGGCTCACAATGACATCCAAGATAGTAGGGACGATGGGAGGTTTTTCAGATATGGCAAGTCGCATGCTCCATCAGAACCCTAGACTCCTAGGAATTAAGAAAATAAATTTTTATTTTTTTAAAGTTTGTGGACCATTTAAAAAATTAAATGTAAACTGAGAAAAACAGGAAATGTCAACATTGACAGCACCCAGTTTTCCTGCATTGGAATTTCCTAGGAGGGACACTGTGAAGAGTCAGTGCACGCATGCTATTCTATTAAACACGAATCATAAACTCGGTTCAAGTTCTTTCATTAAAAACTCTTGAAGCCCATGCAAATCAGAAATATTGCCACTCTCAGGTCCATGGGGTCTCATGAGGAATTAACAATTAATGCCTCCCAAACTTTCAATGGGATCAAAGGGGGCTGAACCACTCAGACTCCTGGGGGCCTGAAAGCAGATAGCATCTCCCCACTAAGCCAGCCTATACAAGATCCAGCTCTACCCCAGCCAAGATGCCATTTTAAAATAAAAATGTGGTGTATGCTTATTCAATAAGAAATTTTAATTAAAATAAAACTATCAAGAAAATGGAACTGCAAAAAGCTATGATTCCTAGGAGCTTAAGAATCATTTCTCTCAAATGTAATTCCAATAGTAATTATGTACTTCAATGAGAAAATAAGAACATTTTCCCTTTGCCTATTGGCCCAAAACTTTTCCCTAATAAAAATCTTTTTCTATTAAATATTCCATATTTTTCTAGTCTATATGTCCTATAATAAAAAAATTCTATATTCTTGTGACCTGGGAAAGAATAATATATTTATAAATACATCATATATATTTTTCATTTTGATATTTGACATTTTCATATTCTGACATTTATGGAAAGAACATGCTATGTGGGAAAAGGTATCAATTATTTTGAAACCAAGCATGCTCCTCTCTAATAACTGTAATAATCCTTTAGAATAAGAGTGGAGTCGTGGTTGACTGACCTTGTCCATGTCTTAGACATTTATTCATTTATACAAATAGTACCCAGCCCATGTGATGTGGGGAGGCTCAAAGTTTCTATAATGACACTTAGCAGAAATGATTCATTCACATTCTGACATTTTCCAAGTCGCGCCTGGATCTTTACAAGGCGTGAGGCCTTTGCAAAGCTTTATTGTTGGCATCTGCCTCCAAAGCCATCCAAGCGTTTGGCTCATTCTGAAGCCTCAGATTTGCGGAACAGAGGTGCAGAAGACAAATCTTTGTTATTAATACTATAATCACTCTATTCTACACCTCAGAGGCCTTGTAACTTTTTGGCAGTGATACCGTTTCCTGCTTTTAACAGTGGAATGAAATCCTGAACACAGAGTTGCATGTGGTTATTTTAAATTATTTGCATTACATCCTTAAGATAAAGAGAGGCCACCAAAACAACAGTACAATTCATAATAATTTTAGGCGAAAAGCTGAAGTTTTGCTTTTGTTTTCTAATCTTAGTTCCTCTCATTTAACATCTTCTGGCCTATCTGCTATATTTAAGTCATTTTCTCCCAGCCCAAGACCCAGCTAAAACTATTTGCTAGTTATTTTGGACCGGAACTAGATAGACTATTAGCTTCTGACTCAGAAGTCATGTCAAACTGAGCTCCAGGTATTCACAAGGGGAATACACCTTTTTCTCCCGATTCTTTGCTCTTCTTTTGCTGTTGCTGGTTTATGCTTCTCTGCTGCATGCGCAGTTTTCTTTTTCAGTCCTGCTTCCCACTCTCATTCCTCTGTATCTACAGAACTTATTTTTAACTTATGAACTACTATATATCAGAGATGCCTTTTTAAGATGAAATTTCTATCTTAAATATATGCCTACTGAAGAGAGTAGATTTCATTTGTTGGTATCTTCATGAAACTCATGTGGTTTTAATTATTTATCAGTCATGAACAAGGACATAATATATTCCTTGAACTATGTCGGGAATATTGATGCAATAATGAATAACATAAGGCTCCTGATTCTCAGATGCGTATAACAAATTTCATGCCTACATCCGTTAACAACATGGAATGAATGAATGTCTGTAGTTGTATAAGAAATCTAGAGAATTTCACCAAATACAACAAACTCAGATGAGGGACTAGATTGCCTAGAAAACTCTGATAATGAAGACCATTCTCCATTTCATTATGTCAGAGCAAGGAATAGCTGTGATGAGTCATAAGGCTCTTCAACCAGGTAATGGGGAACATAAGAGAGCTGGTACCTGTTCTTACAATTTACTTGAATAGACTATCCCAAAGGTCTCCATATTTTATAGGGAAAAGCAGGAGAAAGCCTGCTAGTCCTTGGGTTTTAAGAATGTATAATCATCAGAGAAACAGAAGAGGCAGCACTGTACCCAGGTGATCAAAATTACCACCATCAGAAATGGGATGTATCAAATTCAGGTCCTCCAAACATGATGTGCTGAGAAAGGCACAACATCATTTCTGTACTGTTTTTGCCAAAAATGCATAGCCTCAGCCTAATCCTAAGAAAGCATCTAAAAAACTCAAATTGCAGACATTCTACGAAATAACTGGCGGCATTCCTCAAAAGAGTCAAGATTAGGAAGATCAGAAAAAGAGTGAAAAACTCCCAAATTGGAGGGGACCAAGGAGACATGACAACTAGAGGCAATGTGAGATCTCGGTTTAGATCCTGAACCACAGAAAAGACCATAATTGGGACAACTGGCAATTTTTTAAATAAGGCCTTTCGTTTAGTTACTATCATTACGTCAATGTTGATTTCCTGGTTTCAATCACTGTGCTATAGTTACATAAGATGTGAACTTTGGGGGAGGTAGTTGAGAGGATAAGGAAAACCTAGGTTTTACTTCTATATATTTTTTTATAAATCTAAAATTATTTCAGAACAATTTTCCAAGGGAATGTATTAATCACAGAAAACAACTTAGGATCTGAATAAGATTGTTGATGGGGGCCTTCTATGAAACACAGGTAGCCTGAAAAATCCCTAGCTCTTGAAATGAAATGTAATTGGAGATTTTGCTTGGCTTGAGAACCAGAGAGCATTTGTATGTAGGTGGAAGACTTACATTTTTTTTTTTCTACATAAAAGAAATTTGCTTATAACATAGCTCATTGTAAATAAACCTTTAAATTAAGCCTTTAAAGTGAACATACCTAAAAATTCAGATTAAAAAAAAAAAAAGCCTAAATAGAACAGTCAAATCTGAGATCAGTTCACCCAGTAGACCAAGTACTCATTCATCCGTTTATGCATTTGTTTATCAGGTGGATCAATGTAGAAGTCATTTAAATTCTTATGAAATAGTTTCCAGCCCTAAAATCATGTAGGTAAATAGCCTTGAGATAAAATGTGCTTGTCCAATCTTATTTATACTGACTCAAACTAGACTGTGAGCTAATTCCTTACATAAGTTTGAAATCCAAGAGGGACACTAGTGTTATGAAGAGGCAAAAACAAAACAAACAACAACAAAAAACCAGTACAGATGTTAATGTATGTTTTTCTAATATATTGCTGATAATTACATGTGTAAAAAGTAGTATATACAGTTGGGATAGAAGAGATGAGTCAAAAGACAGGGAATTTTGGTCATTTTAGAGGGAAGATTTGTATTTCTTCTAACATAATAAGGGAAAGAAATCCAATGTGAAATTAGTTTAGAAGTTATTTGAAAGATTGAAAGCCAGATGAGCTTAGTGAAATGATAGGGAAAGATTCTAATTCAAAATAAGGAGTTAGGATTTTTTACAAAAGCAAACAAAATAGAATGCTGAGACAATAGCAGAATATTAGGACAGGAGAAAGAGAATCCAAAGGCAGTACAACAGCATAATTCAAGAATAAAAACATCTATACACTCAATACAATTTAATTAAGCATTTCTATGTATAAAGCACCACACTAGACTCTGGAGACCATAGAAAGGTATACGCCGTCTTTTGAGAATGTAGCTTTTCCACACTGATCACTACCCATTCAATCAGATGTCAATTCTTGAACATCTGTATTTCCGTTCTTATAGCCATTGCTTATCTCTCACCTTCAGTCTTAAATGTTGGAATGAAGACTCATCCCTGCTTATCTGATACCTTACCTTCCTGTCCCCCCTTAAACTTAAATCTACCTTACAAACTAACATCAGATTGTTGTTGTTGTTTGAAAAGAACTTTTTTCAAACTTGCGAAAAGAACTTCAGTGATTAAACAACTGTCTACCAAATTAAGTGAAAAATCCTTATGGTATCTTTGAACATCCTCCAAACAAACCAACCCTCTATTTCAGCCAAGTTGCAGAATTCACTTGGTTTCCTGAAATACCCCCAAATTCTTTGTAATGTGGTTCTGGAAAATAACAGCAAACGTATTTTGCGGGAAGGATTGTTATGAGAAAAGTCACAGAGGTGCAAAATGGGTTCCAGAAATAGGAAGTAGATCCACTTATACTAATAAAGAAGTGGATGCATTTTAAGCACCACTTTTTCCTATCTCTTTGTCTCCTGAATTAAATCTCTAGATAAATACCGAGTACAAATCATATCATAGAAAATGAGACAGTTCAAGGTTAGTGTTAAAGAGAGATTAGATCAGTTCCAATATCTCAGTATATTCATACTTCTATGAAATGCAAATTTCCTTTAACAAAGAGTCATATGACTGCACAAATGTAGAAAAAATGTGACAGTACTGTCAAAAGAGAGAAAATGTATTAAATAAGAAATGCCTTGGTGCTATTTGCTACTTATCACAAATGTGTTCATTACATCTTTACCAGAAAAGAAACCACTTCTAATTTAAGTCCTGCTCTATGCTTAGAAGAAAAAGTAAAATTTGATAGTAACCTAAATTAAAATAAAGCGTATGTACTGTTGGTTTGTTTATCCATTCCTTATCTCAGACTTGCTGGAACACCTTATGAAGATAACAATAAGAATAAAATTCAGCCAATTCTGAGATATATCAATCCACATACTTTCATAATGAAAGTTACAAGAAACAAAATATTGGGAAGTCAGATCATTTACTTTGACAAGCAATTGTGGGTATTTACAAAAATCCATAGATGGACTTTATTCCACCCCCTCCCCCCCCCCATGAAGATATTTAGCCAATGGAATGCAACAAAGGCATGTATTTTGAAAATGCTGGAGGAAAAAAAAAAGGTTTTCTACAGAGTAGTTTCTATTTCACCACCCATGTGAAGATATATAACTAGGTGTGAGAATCATTTTTGAAGTTGAAATGATTGAACTTTTAGAGGGTGGATTAAAGTGCCAAATCAGCCCTGGGGCAGGGAAGTGTCAAACCTTTCTTCTTTTGTATTTAGCTCATAAGACTCTATCTTCCTAGAGACTAATGTTACAAAGTGGTTCCAATCTGCACCTCAGATCCTTGAACACTCAGGTCCCTCATTTCAAAAGACCCTCAGATTTGAAACACATGTCTTTGAGTTCTAGCATCTTCAAATAGCAGCTCTGAAAATAATTGTAAAAGACCTATAAGGATAAGGAGAAGGGTACTATTAAGGGGTGAGGTAGGCTTCAAACTTACAAAACACCCAGAACTCTAGAATCATCCTTAAAAGTTTAAGTCATTTTAAATTGCACTGTATTCAAATGAAGTTGCTTGCCATCTGTCTTTGAAGTCCTTAAAATTAAGTTTTATCATTCTTGTGGAAAAAAGAGGCCATTTCTAACTCAGTATAATCAGTTTACTACTATCAATCACTAATTAGAATTAATTATTAAGCATGCGATTCTTTTTCTCTAGAATATTCTAAATCATTTATCAAGGAATGGCATGTCTTTCTGTTCCTTCTTTGGTATATTGAAGTCATACTCATATAACTTTGGGGTAGATACTACTGAAGTGATTATTTTAGTCAGATCTGTAACAATAATGCTATCTAAAAGCTACATTTAACCAAGAGAGCAGTATTTTTGGAACAGCAGGCAGTATAACAGTGCTTTGTGAATATTAACATATTCGAGCAAATTAGTTTGCACTCATTATCATAAGCAATTACTTACTATTTAGATGCTGTTCATATTAAATTGGCAAGCAATTTGCAAGAATTAAAACATAACATAGAGAGCTTTCTGAAAATTCAACAATATACTGAGACAAATGATGCTACTAGGTTCACAGATCATGTAACATGGAAGACATTAAACATATGTAGCATTAAAATTATAGTCAGTTGGCTACTCTATTTACTGCAATATAATTTTGTAAGCATTTTTTGGACACTACCAATACAGTGATGCATATTAGACACCAGGAGGCATTAACAAAAGGAGACCTGAGGAAAGGCATTGTTTCCTGAGAATGAACTAGCTATAAATTTGACTAAATTTTGGTAGGTTAATAACCCATTGCTTTGTCTGAGTAATTTGGTACTATCCAACTCGTCCCTTTTAAGAGGTTTCTATTGTCTTGATCATTCTTTCCATTTATGTCTGTGGTGAAGACAACTGATGTTCACCATTGTCTACTTCACCTTCTTTAATAATAGAATTCAAAGTGGGGCGTACAATACAGCTGTCCAGCTAGAGCCTACATTTCCCATTCTCCCTTGGAGCTTAAGGGGACCATGTGACTAAGTTCTCACCAGGAATACATGGCCAAAAATAATGTTCAATGACGTCAGTTCAGGCCCTGAAATGTACCTGCACTTTCCTGCCCACGCTCCACTTTCTTCTTTCTGAGTGATGACAGAAACAGACAAATGATGCTACTAGGTGCACAGACCATGTACCAAACATGGAACGCAAACATATAGCATTAAAATAATACTTGGTTGGCCGCATGGGCTTTCACTGCAATATACTTTTGTAACCACTGTTGGATACAACTGTGTATATCAGACACTAGGAGGCATTACCAAAATGAAACCTGAGGTAGCAGTTGCCTTAGACCTAGAGATGGAAGCCATAGGTCAGAAACTGCACTATCCTACCCTGAATTGTAACTACTATGTGAAAAAATAAAACATACATTTGGTATGTATCTATGCATGTTTTGGGTCTCATTTGTATACCAAAGAATATATATATATATATATATATATATATATATATATATATATATATATAAAAGCCTAATATGCAAATTATCCCCTCAGGAGTTCAACTGGGAGTGTGATAGCTTGCTATGACGTACACTGACCACCAGGGGGTGGCACGGAAGGAAGGAAGGCTCTGGCCAGCAGCCGGCATCCAGGGAAGGCAGGCCCTGGCCGGCAGCCAGAAGGAAGGCCTGGATCGATCGGCCCTGATCGCCCGCCAGGCCTTGGGACCCTGCCCATGTGTGCAACAGGCCTCTAGTTTTTTATATAGACTTTAAAACAAAATGACAAAACATTTCCTTGGATTTCTTTTACTCATGACAGTCAAGTAAATTCAATAGGAAAACTATATCCGTTTTATAAATTCAAAGGAAATTGGTGTTCACAGAGGTGTAATGATTTGTTATGGTCACATAGTATAATGTGAAACTTTTCTTATCAAAACCTTCCATAGAGGCTAGTAACAATCTATTACCTTTGTTATACTCAGTTACTGTTACTCACCCTGGCAGATTCTATGGGGCGGGGGAGTGTCATGTTTTCTTGAATCTACCCCATTTTCAAATTAGTTTCTCCCTTACAAAAACAAAATGGCACACATTTGCAAATTATGATAAGGATGTTGTCTAGGACCCTAGAGCAAAGTGAAATTAATTGACCCATACTCACCCCTTGGCTTGAATATAGACTATTTATTTTAGACAATTTGTAATTGTAAGTTCTTCCTCTGCCCTTTTAAGGTATGTCTTCTCCCAACTTCTTGACATTTTTATAACTGAGGAATGTCTTTCTCAAAGGCCTGGGAGCCCTCTCTTTGAAATGGACTCATCACAGAAGATAGTACCCCTCTCTCCCAGTCTTTGTGGGAGTTAAACCCAACTTGGATAAGCACCAGTTAGCAAACACAGAGCACATGGCAATTACACTGAGCACCTTCCTTCCTCCACCACTAATATCCTCCAGGATTTTTACACCAGGTCAACCACAGCTTAAAAGTCTCCTGCATCAAGTTTCAATGGGGTTGATTCAATTTCTCTTCCCTATTTCATCCTCATTCTCAGAGAAAAATCTCTACTTCCCCATTGAAAGTAAAGTATTATCAGGGAAGCTTAATAGTGAAAAATTTTATTTTGAGGTATTTTATACACTAATCAAAATGCAAAATAATATTTTATAGAAACATCATGAGGAACAGTCACCTGGAGTGAATTATAGGAGATGTGACTTCTAGAGCAAAGCATTTTATCTTCATTCCTTGAAAAGAGTTAAAGCAAGTGTATAATGATCAATAAAGATTTATTATCTATTTATTAATAGATAATAAATTTTATCTATTTCATTTTGTGTTGGTTTTATACTGTTTGTCTGTAATATTCTATGTTGAGGATAGGAATTTGCTCTCTGGGTTCTGAATGTTTAACTCAGATCCAAGAATACCATGAATTCCTTAACAACATTTGATGTGGCGAACAAAACAAAACACGTAACATCCAGAACTATTATGACATCTTTATTTTCATTTGATGTTTTAGAATCAAAAATCTTTACTATATATGTAACAAAGAACTTAATTAATGGGAACTTTTTGGGGGAAAGCATAATGTGGCTTCAATCTGTAAGTCAACAACTTTTCCAATGTCTTGAAAAGTTTTATAATTTAGAAGATACCATCAAAGTGCTATATATTGAGAGTGCTAAAGAAAAAAGATTAGTCAAAACAATCTAGCTGCTATTTTTATTTCTCTTCAAATGTTAACTTTGGAATCAAATAATAGGTCTTAATTTTCTGTTGCTGGACATGTATGTTACTTTGGAGTACACATAAATGTATATGTATACTAAGCGACTAGCTGACTGTTCAACCATTAGCTATTATGTGCAACGACCACCAGGGGGCAGATGCTCAATGCACAGGCATGGAAACATGGAACAGACTGATAAATCTCAGAAGGAAAGGAGAAGGGAGGAAGGCAGGAAGAGATTAACCAAAGATCTTATATGCATACTAGAGGCCCGGTACACGGATTCATGCACTGGTGGTGTCCCTCAGCCTGGCCTGCTGAGATCAGGACAAAACCGGCAGTCCAACATCCCCCTAGGGGTCCCGGATTGCAAGTGGGCACAGGCCAGGCCAAGGGACCCCACCAGTGCATGAATCCGTGCACTGGGCCTCTAGTATATATAATCCAGGGAAGACAATAAAATATCATGTTCACTGGTCAGAGAGGGTGAACCTTTAGATAACCAATATCACACTAGGGATAGATAAGTTAAAATAACAAAGCAGAACAAATGAAAAACCAAAGAATAGCCCTTCCCTTGATGAATAGCCTAAAATAAGACTCCTTTGTTGCTCCTCAAATTCAGATTCTTTCAAAACTAAAATAAGCAAGTTCTAAACAAAGAAAATTTCAGAAGCTGGGATTTCATTTATTATTATGCAAATAAACATCTAAAATAATTCTAAAGGGCACATTTCAAAGATGGAAACACGGAACAACTTTTTCAAAAGACTCCACTGTGTTTTTCAAGCAATGTAAAAATTCTGGTATCAAGAAATGGTCAAGCATTTTTTATTCTTCTGCCATTTTAGTATTTGTAACCAAGTTATTTCCATATTCATTTATCATATCTTTATCTATTTGGCAAACAGCATTCATCCTCCACATACTATATTATACATTTCAAGGTGTAGATTCCAAAAATAACAAAGACTATGTTCCCTTTCAATCCTATTAATGATGCAAAACCATAAAACCCACAAGGTCTGCATCCATGAGTAAGATGTATGGGATGCCTTCAGACTAGGAACAGCCAATTTCTACTGTAACTTTATAGGGCATTCACCAATAAACTGACCAAATAGTTCTTTGCCCATCAAAAGGTGTCAGCCTGCTGAAATCAGTGTGTAGGGAAATGAACAAAACAGTGACGTCCCTTCAACAAATAGCCTGATCACTCACCCTGGAGAAATCAGTTACCTGACTTTACTGTCTTCTGCCCATACTCTTTCCAGATTATCTTCAACATGTCGAACAGACACATGCCAAGAAGGATGGAGTTTGTACTAAAGCAGAGATCGGGATCCATGTGGAGGATTCTCATTGGGGAAATGACATGATCAGTTCTGAATTTTAGCAAGACTATCAAGGCTTCTATGTGGAAAACAGGATGAATGGCAAGGAGCTGGGGCAAGGAGGCCCAGCAGAAGGTTATGTCACAAAATAAAAATCCTATATAATAAAAGCCTAATATGCTGTGTCCGGATGTCCAGTGACTAGTCAACTGTTCAACCAAAGTACAATATGCTAATGATATGCTAAGGCCGCTCAACTGCTTGCTATGATGTGCACTGACCACCAAGAGGAAGACAGTTGACCAGTCGCTATCATGTGCACTGACCACCAGGGGGCAGACGCTCCGACTGGTAGGTTAGCTTGCTGCTGGTGTCCAGCCAATGGGGACTGAGTGACATGGGCCAGACACACCCTGGAGCCCTCCCATGGTCCCTCCCCTGCTCAATCGTGCACGGTGGGGTCCCTTGGCCTGGCCTGTGCTCTCTTGCAATCAGGGACCCCTTGGAGGATGTCGGAGAGCCGGTTTCAGCCTGACCCCACAGGCCACTCCCCTCAGGAGCACGCCAGATGCAGGGCTCATCGGGTCTGATTGGGCTCAAGCCCACAGCAGGCACAGTGGGGCCAGGATGAGTGGGAGCAGCAGGTAGGAGCTGCAGGTGGCGTTGGACTGCGGGTTTCAGCCTGATCCACACAGAGGGGCCCCACCCATGCATGAATTCATGCACTGGGCCTCTAGTAAACTATAATGATCTATGAAAAGAAGTAGACAGAAGTGAGAAGTATGCAGGAGGTAATGTTGTAAGAACTTTTGAGAAGTGAATTTAGAGGAGAAAAAGGAGAAATCAAAGGTCACTCCTAGGTGTCTGACATGGAAAGGGGGTAGATACAGTGCCATTCATTCACTGAGATACAAAGCATTGGAGGATGAATGGGATGAGTTAGAAATATAGGAAGTTTGATACGTATATATTTACTCATCTTCTTCCATATGAAAATATTATGTCATCCTGAGAGTCCTGTAGTAAGTAGCACACTGAGGTGTACATGGAAGACATTTTTCAGTATCCTACTAATGAATCAAACATAAGTTAGAAGGGATGTTCTAATGAAAACCATTGTCTGCACTTTTAGTTAAAACCATTTTTGCAAGACACAGCTAACCTGTATCTCCTCATCACCTTTAAAATATTCTCCAGATGTAATACTTAGCTTTTAGTAAGACCTTTTTAAAGTAATTTTTTGCAAGACACAGCTAACTTGTATCTTCTCTTCTTTAAAATATTCTCCGCATGTAATCTGTAACTTTTGATAAGACCTTTCCACAAAAACCACCTGAATTTGTCATCTGAACATTTGCAGTGTTCCCTTTCTGCCAATAACTTTCAGGAATCGCTTTACAGAAAAGGCTGAACTATACAGTACTACCCCAGAATTTCTTTTGCTTGGTTGCTGTTTGGTTCTTTGCATGTAATTGCTGGATTAATTTATTGTGCCCAGTTGATTTGTTTCCTCTGTTCATCAAAAATGTATTAACTGTTTTCTGCATTGAGAGCACTTTAGTAAGTTAAATTATTGGTCACCTAGTTCTGCTACAGAGATAAACCACAGGGTCAAATGTCACCACACAGCTGAGCGTAAGCTTGGCTCCCTGCATCTGTAGATGAAGTTGAGTTATGTGAAAGGAGAAGAGGCAGTGATGAAATGCACTACTATTGAAAAGTATCTTCTGTATACATTCTCTTAGCTCCTTTGATCCTCATTATAAAATGTAAAGCCTTTCTGTACAGAACAAGTTTAGTTAGACATTCTGTATCATTAGCATAACTTTGAACTATTAGACCCTTTGTCTCCCAAAACATATCGACATGGACCCTTAGGCAAATTAGAAAACAAAACAAAACAAAAAACCTTCCTCAAAAACCTTGATTTCTAACTATTGGGAAATTGTCATAGTATAGTGATTTTTTCAGAACAAACCATTTCTTTGTTATTTCCTAGAAAATTATCATATTAAGTATGCAAATTCCACGGGGGTAACAATGTGAATGAGACCAACCTCACAGGTCTACAACTTGTACAAGGGTACATGATGTCCCTTTAGTGGGATGAAGGACACATCGGAATTTGGTTCAAGAGGAAAATTCAACTCATCTTGGATTCTATTGTTCTGTGGAACCCACTCTCCTCTGGTTCATGGAAAGAACCAGAATTCCTATTTAACCACTTTCCTTCCTGCGTGGCAAACACCAGCGGCAACAGAAGTTCCAGCATTTTCTTGAAGAGAAGCATTTTTCTGCACTGGAATAAGATTAGTTCACAGACCTAACTTGAGGGAATGGAACTCGTGCAAAGAAAGACATGCTTTGGGAGCTTCAGCACAGCCTTATATTTGAAGCAGAGGTTTCAGCCAGACAAAACTGCAACTTGTAAAAGCGAGACAGTCGGGATCCTTGGGAGAGCAGCCTCTGTTCCTATTCCTCTATGACGACTCCGAAGTACAGATTCAATTTTGAGGCAGGTTAAATTGGGGCTCCAACTGGGAATATGTGGTTAATGAATTTTGTACAATCTTCCTTCTTTTCAATTAACAAAAAAGGGGGGAAAAAACTCAAAAAGACTTGATAGGCTTTACTAAGACTTTTCAACCCCCCCCTGACCCCCCCGCACCCCGCCAGATTGATTTCAGGACATGGTGCAGACAGGCAGACTGCTAATTACACTATTAGCTCTTTCTTCAAAGGTGCAAAGCTTCGAACATTCATATCACAGAAGCCACCCCTGCTCTGAAGCCCTGAAGGATGTGGACTTTCCAAAGATATCCAGGGGAGCGACATACACAATACTCGAGGCCAAACTTGACCCTGCCAATGAGGTCACAAGGTAATTTCATGTCTGTCAAAGATTTTGCTTAACAAATTTATGTAACAAGGAAAGCCTCCAAAGTAAGCCCAGAGCGGTTCATTCTTCCTGCAGCTAAGTTGAAAGATGGCAGAAAGGAAAGGTCCACTGTGATGCTTTTGAAAGCAGCAAGATCACTTTCTAGCCAATGGAATGTAAAATGACACAGAATAAAGTGCTGTTGAAAATGGAGGAAATGTGCCCAAGGCTAGAAGCCTCCCCAGACTTAAGCCACGAGACAGGCATATACACATGGAACTGTATGTCTCCTGCATTATTATCTAAGGGATGCATGTGCTCAATGTTAAAGCAAATACAAAAAAGCAGCAAATTCAGCCTCAAAACAGATTTTGTTATGTTAACAACATACATATATGTAAAAACACAATAACTTACTTTTACAAAACTCAGATCTTTACCTCTCTCACTAGAACAATGTCTGCTCTCTGAATTCATTAGTAAAGTCTACCTGTTCCGTGTTAAAACAAAATAAGACTGCAAATGAACACAGTTAAAAAGCCAGGATTGCCAACCTCAAATCGAGGAAGTATAGATCTGTTCCTAACTCCTTACTCTGTGACTTTGCCAAAGTTATTGAAATCCTCCATTAATCCTCCTTTTCCTCTTCTGAAAATAAGGAGGTTGTTCCTGGTAATCTCCAGAGTCATTTTCAACTCTATTCTCTAAGGTTAAACTATCACTCCACCAAAGCTGGCACTAACCTTGAACTTGATCCCAGCATACCCTGAATTGTTTGGCTAACCTGAGCAGGAAGGAGAGTTTAGCAGTGAGGTACTGCAGCAGTTAACGTGCAATAATATTTGGAGTGAATTTTTTGTTCCTCTTTGATTTGACTTTAAACAATAAGTGCATAGAATGTTTCATTATATTTTATGATTGCAAAATGATATAGTAGAGGGTATTTTATTTCATGTAGTCATTCTTTCTATGATTATAGAAAATTTAGATATGAATACAGAGGACAAAATAAACAGAATGCTGGCTGAGCATTGTTAACATTTTTATTACCTGAAGTTATCTACCCCTCATGACTGGTCTAGTAACTCCATCCAAAATCAATACAATACAAAATCTATAGAAGTGGCAGTCTAAAATGAGTCCCAGGTTTATTAAAACCTAGTTATGCAATTACTGAGTTCGTCTCAATCTAAAATCTGTAATTATTGCAGTTACTATGAAAAAGGTTGGGTTAAAATGTTACTCAGCAAAAACCACCCTGGCTGATTTGTTTTGTGCACACATGTTAAGATAATTCCTACTTACAAGAACAGAATCATTCTAAGTTGGAATGATTATGAGCTTTGGTAGGTTCTATTGTCACAAATATGACTCAGATCCAAAAGGGGATTCATTATGCGATTCCTGCCATCAATTTCAGTTGTGAAAATACAAGGAAAAATGAAGGCAGAACTGGTATCATTTTCTCTGTCGTTCTGGTTGGGAAAGACCAGGCTCACTCAACTCAGTAGTCCAAAGCTTATTAATTCTCACCCTAAGGTGATCTTGTATCTGTTAACCAACACCATAGCCCTTTATTTATTTGTTTGTTTGTATGTGTTCATGTGTTGTTGTTTTTTGGCAAAAAATTTAAAGTCCTTTATAGATACCCAGTGAAGTCATCATGGTACTCCTTCCCCGGTGGATTAATAGTACCATTTGAAATGCCATTAAACCTTTCCCACCAGAGGTTGGAAAATCATGTTTTCTCCTGAGTTACATGACAGTACTCTACACACTAACTGAATTTCATCTATCATGTTGCCTTTTTTTATCTTTTAAAGCACCTTTTGGAGGCTAATGGGCAAGGTGATCATTTTTACCAAGGTAAAAGAAAAATCCAACAAATGACCTGTCTTAGGTCATAAAATTAGTGAGCAGGAAGAACACATAGGGATACCTTCAGTGATGTATTTCTTAAGTTTTAAAAGTCTGCCTTTCACACAACTGTCTCATATTAAAACAAAAAATAATAATATAATATTAATTGGAATTTGGCACTATCCAAATATTGAATTAATCTAGGGCTATCTCCACTACTCCCCTATTCAATGACTCCAAGTGAAACAAATCATTACATACAGACAACTGCCAGTTCTTCATACATATTCAGATAATTCTGATCAAAACACTCATATGTGTAAGCGGTTTAATTATAACTTGTAAATAAATAGTATTTGTATATTGCATAATTATGAAACATAGAGGGGAAAATGACTTAAAACACATGAGTGAACTTTTAAATAATTTGACTACTGAAAAAGAAAGGAAATGCAGAGAAAAAAGAGTACAGGCAGTAAGATTGGACTAAAAACTGAGAGCATGCATCCTTCTAGAAGTCCCTAAGCTGTCCCTGCCCCCAGTCTACACACCTAGTTCAACAGCACAGCTTGTTTAGGGTGAGGGCTACAACCTGAGACATCAACTTAACTTTGCATCACTCTATTGATTTCAGGGGTCCTCAAACTTTTTAAACAGGGGGCCAGTTCACTGTCCCTCAGACATTCCACACATGCACACTGCGGGTCCGGGATGAGTCGGCTGCTAAGCAGGACAGGCAGCGGCGGCAAAAACACCCGGCGGGCCGGATAAATGTCCTCGGTGGGCCGCATGTGGCCTGCGGGCCGTAGTTTGAGGACCCCCTGGATTAGATATTTGGCTCAGGACCAGCAAAGACCAGGGTTGATTTAAAGGTTGCTCTCTTGTTTGGGATATCATTTAGCAAGTGACGTGTGAAATCAATGGGCTGTTACTGCTTTCATCTTTCTCAACTTCAATATCATAAGGGTCCTTAAGACTTTATGAACCTAGTCTGTTGAGTGAAGCCTTCAATCTGTTAAATATTTTTCTAATGCACTAAAATGGCTTGCATGGGAAATGATTACAACCTCACATAGTGGGATAATTGTGACAACTAAATATTTATGAATTAAGGATACTGTGGTAGTAGGATATAATAATTAAGCCATTTTTTATAAGATTTCAATTTATATCTTTCCTTTAAAGAAAATGGATAAAATTACTATTGTTTAAAATAAAAAAGGAGAATAAAGTCAGCCACAATTAGATATATATATATATGTGTATATATATATAATATATATATATATATATATAGAGAGAGAGAGAGAGAGAGAGAGAGAGAGAGATAAACAGAATAGATAACATTGTAGAACAGTCACTAGGTCCCTAGAGATCCATAAACATTTCAAATGAAACGAAACTAGCCACTTGCTTTTTATATAAAATTATAATTTTAAAAATAAAATCCAAAAACAGATGAATGATAAAGCAATCATTTTGAAAGAATGTAAATGAGTGGCACACAGATGGAGAAACAAAGAAGTATTAGGCATTTCTATCAGCAGTAAGAGGTATCCAAGAGAAACATACATAAAGATAAATAATAATAAATCAATGCAAGCAGGTCAATGATAAAGAGATTGTCTTGTACTCTAGCAAAAGGATAATTTCCCTGTGTGGTACAGTGAAATGGGGAAACTCCCTGAGAACATTAGAGCCCAGTTATATTTCAATTTTCTTAACAGATTTTGAAGGCTGTGCATATGATTGGACGAACATTGCAGATGCATTTCAGCAAAGAGCTATCCTTTAACTTTTGCAGATAGGAAGTGGGAACAAGACCTTAGGTCTCTCTCATATCAAGACCACACATCTGTTTTCTTTGGAATAATACCATCACCAGACCAGCAAAAGTTTATCCAGCTACTTCTAAAATTAATTCCGGGTGCCAGATCTTATCAAGAAAATGAGAAGGTAAAGAATTACGGCTATTGAGGAGAAACACTAACCAAGGCATTTATTAAATTTCAAGTTTTTTAGAATTAATTTAATTCCCAGATTCTGTCTTCTTGACCACTCTTTCGTCTTTCCTCATTTCCACTTTACCTAGTAAACCCTTCCTTGTCATTAGTGAGTCCACTGTGATAGAGGATTGACCGTTTCCAGTTGACAGGCACAGGAAGCTATGTTTGTTTGGTATTTTAAAAAGCACAGAGAGTATAACTTCATTTGCCAATGTCAAAATTACTTGGACAAGTGTGTATGGAGAATATTACTTATCCTTCCTTATTTTCAAAAATGGATGGAACACTCAGCTCATTCTCTGCATACAGACAGCACAGCTAGGGGATTAATTATTTGCTTTGTGCACACCTTATGATCATGTCGCTTCAAAGAACTCCCAAAGCAACGCTTTGTACAGGCCCACTGCTCTTCTGTTTTCCAGAGGCTAATGTGCTCTGTGAGGCTGTCATTTAAAAAAAAAAGTTGTTTCTTTAAGTAGAAAAGCAAATGAATAAGACGGGCAGGCAAGATATAGGAAAGAACAGTTTAAGTACAAGTAAGTTCTGTCCCTGACATTGTCTTTGGCCAATCACACACCAATTTACGTGCCTGTTTCTGAGTTTTGAAGAAAGTAAATTGTATTCATATTTTTTTCTTGAAAAATAAAACATAAATTTCAGAAGAGGAAGAATGTTTATCTGTATATATTTCCTCAGAGTAAACCACAATCATGTCTTCATTTACCGTTGAACCATACACATGCTGGATGTTCCCAAAATTGAAAATAAAAATTACTAGAAATATTGACCCTTTAACGTCTTCAAACAAATGAGGCTGCTAATGTGTTATTTCTGTTTGTTTGTTTTGTGGGGATGGGGTGGTCCACCATTAGACTGTTTTCCTGTCTGAATTGCCACAGCATCAATACAATCTGGTACTTGATTAATAACAAGTAATCAAGAAACACTTACCTATCACCCACAGCCCATGAGGCATTATAGGAAATATAAGCTTATACACTAGATATAGCATTGCCAACCCAGGGTGAGCCAAATTAGGAGTAACTGTCTTATACAGAGTACTCACATTTTAAGAGCATTTTTATGATTCTCAACATCTGTTTTGCATTGGTCACTTCGTTTAATAGACATTAAATACTGTGTATTCTAAAAAGACAGCAATCCAGGGGTGGAAGTGGGAGAAAGCCTCCACTGGACATGGCAGTTGAAAGATGAGTGGGGTTTGAATAGGAAAGAGAGGAGGACAGTTATGACAGAAAACTGCATTGGTCTTTATGTTCATAAGCGTAAACCTCACTAATTTCTTAAAGATACAGATTGGTGCTCTTATCCTGCTTATGTTCAGTACTCCCCCTCAGAGAGAAGGGAAGAGCACTGGCTGAATTATCAGCGGGGAGGGAGGAGTTGTCCTTCTGCACTGTCTGTCTTCATCATGAACACAATACTATTACAAAACAGCTGGGGAGTTCACAGGATAGCCCAAGGCTATGGATTATAATTGAGTGCACAGACTCAGGGAGTCAATCCCTTCACTTAAGGTTCATTAGCCCGTGTTCCAAGGATCCCAGGAGGTGATTCCTTCCTCCTGTGAATCCCCATAGCACACATCACCCAGATAGTGTCTGTAGCACGGCTTTAGCACTTTAAGTGAAATAATGTCTGTCAGCACTTTGTCTTCCAATTGGTTTGTGTTATCTTTGTCTTACCTCCCAATTAAACCCCAAAGCTTCTTGCAGATAAAAAAAAAAAAAATCCCAATGACATAGTTCTATCTAGGCCATGTAGCTGCTAGCAAAATGCTTGATTTAGCATAGACGCATAATCACTGTTTGCTTGTGCCTCCAAGTTACAAATGCATACCTTTGTTAAATAAATCCACTTGCCTGGGTTTTAAATGGTGATGTTACAGCAGGTGAATAACAACCAAGCAGTCTTTGTAAATTGTTATGGTGTCTGATGATCAGATAAAAAAGATGCTTTATTTGGTAATTGTGGCATTCTAGATGTGGAAAAGGCCATTTAATCTGGACTCCTTGTATTCTATATGAAGAAACAGGCTAAGAGATAGGGGAAGGGTCTTGCTTAATATCACAAATATTGTGCATAAAGGGGAAAAAAAAACCACAAAGATTTGTTGTGAGCTTAGCATATGTAGGCAATTTTATTTTAGTGAATGAAAATTGACCAGATGTGGGTCACTCGACCACCTGGTACTTCAGGGGTGGAATACTGGATGTATACACCTTTGTTTTCCTTTTGTTACACAATTTCTGCCAGATCTCCAGCCAAACATTTTTATTTTTCTGTACAAAAAGAGAAAACATAATATGCATATTATTTTTTTCTGCTAGGTACCAGAGGCTGCTCTGGATAACTTAAGATGTGTGACTTTGCTCTTCATCAGAGATATTACAAATAAATCTTTTGTCAATTTTAATTACTCCTAACATGCAGAAAAGAATGAACTTTGATGTCACCTCTCCCTCTAACGCTTAAGTTAGTATTCTGAATTTTCTTCTCTGGGCTGAGAGGTTATTGAATATTCACAGTATCTCCCATGCTTCCTCTGTCTTCCCTACCTTCATCTTTCTTTCTCAATGTCTTTAAATTGACTTGAATTTTCTACTTACACTACTATCTTTATAAGAATCCCTTCTATCTCTTGCTCCTTCTTTTCTTATGTACTGAGTGTGTCACTTGTTTTTCCTAAAAACTTTCTGTTTTCCTTATCAGCACAAATCTAAAGTACACGATGCTTGACTGAGAGTATGACAGCTTCATCTGCTCTCTCCCTGTGTCTGGCAATACCGATATGCAAATTAGTCACATTTCCTTTTGCTTTGTATCTCTCTGTAAAATGATATATTATTGTTTTCCCTAGTTTCCATCAAAAAGATTTACTTTCATTTTTTTAAAAGAGAGAGATGGAATATGGTAATTAATCTAGCTGCCCATAATGGAAGAGATCACAATTAAATTGAAATAAGAATGACAAACTACCATATACTTTTCCTTTTAAGTAAATTCTATTTGCCTGACTTCAGAGTCAAAATAAAACATTTAGTGATTATACCAAGGAAGAAAAAAAACAACATAGTTGGGATCCTACTCGTAATGAGTTAAGCCCCACTAGATTTTAGTCTTAGTAAGGACTTTAGACTTATTAAAATACAGATGTTTTGAAATTCTGGTATAATGCCCTTTCCTGACCATTGTTCATCTGATTCATTGCTGATTCCAGGGAGGTAGACCATTTTCAAGCCAGAGCATTTATGAATGGAAGCGATGCGGACATCCTGAGGGCTCTTGATGGGGCCGAGAGCTTCTTCTAAGATCAGTGGTCATAACACTGGCCTGGCAGGTGCAAAAATCTGTCTAGCCCTTTAATTTCAGTTTCAGTTTTTTATTTGAAAATTCCTCTCTAAATATTTTATTAAATAAAAAAATGCCTACTCACACTGAACATAAAGTAGATATAAAATGGTATGTACAGTACCTCTCAACTTTTTATTTACATATATGATTATGTCTATATATTCATAAACATTCACTTTCAAAACACTAAAAAGGCATATACCCAAATGCTAACAATGATTATATCTGTCCAATGGAATTATAGGTAATTTTATTTTTATTTTTTAAATTTACTTCAACTCCTATATAGTCATAAATATATAAACTTACATTAATTTTATAATCAGGGGGAAATCTTATGTAAGCATTATTTTTTTTTAAAGAAAGATACTCTTTCGACACCTGCCAAACGCCTGCTGTTTTGTCAACCAGTTCTTAAGTTTTCTAATGAGATTTGAATTAGTGCACTTTTAACTGTAAATTTGAATTAACTTCAGTGTTTCAAATAATAAGACTTAGCATGTGGGAACTAAAGGTTCTGCCAAAGTAGAGTTTGACATTGAGCCTTAAACAGTGGGAAAAGTCCAATTTGGGGAAAAACACTTTTGTCCATTAAATCTCTCTCCTGTCATTCCTTCTTTCTCTCCCCACAGGAAGATTACAGAAGATTTCAACTTTTGTTCTTTGGACATACAAGAAGTAAAACCTTAAGAAAAAAGAAAGGAGGAAGAGGAAAGAAGAGAAGAGAGAGAAGCAGCAGCTGCTGCCTAGCCTGCGTGATAATAAGAATCTCCTATTGCTTACTCAAGCCTCACAGAACTCCCCCCACCCCTCCCCATTTACATTGACGGAACACCTTGTCCCCAAAGGAGGCAGCTTGGCCTATTGAATACTTAAGGTGAAGGAGTTGGAGAAAACTGCAGAAGGAGGTTGGTCACTGGGACCTCCTCCCTTAGTCCTTCCCTGAAAGGTCACAAACCTCCAATGTGAAAGGTACCCTCCCTGTACCAGGAAGAAGGCATCCTTATCACCAGGAAAGAACTGGGGGCTAGAAAACTACATGACCAACCTATGCTAAACCAACTCTTGTTTTCCTAGCTACTTCTTCACCATTTACTCTCTCCAATCCCAATTCCTTTGTCTTGTCAATTTTTCACAAATTTATTGTTTCACTGTCTAAAGGCAAGGGATCAAACCCACCACCCTTCTGTGTGCAGGCTGACACTCTAACTGCTGAGCCACACCGCCCAGGGCCAAATGACCTCTCTTTTATGTGCAGTGTAACCAAAGAATGTTTTAGGGGTGGCTATTCCATAAAATTCTATTTTCTTCCATCTAACTTTAAATGGCACTTTCTGTCTCAACCATTAAGGTGTGAGAATATATTAGGACAAGGTCAAACATAGTGAGGGCAAGTGACACATTTTAACATGGCTTTTTATTTTTTAGGTCACTGTCTTGCAAACATACAGCTGAAGCTATATATTTTTTTGGAACATAGGAAGAGTTCAACAAATATTTATAGATCATTGGAGACTATGTTTCATGGTCATTGCATTTATTTTTTTAGATGACTATTTGGCATTGCAAAAATATTAAAACTTGGATGTTCTGGTGAAAGGATAATTTTACTTTCTCGCCAATTGTTCCTCCCCATATTTTTTTTTAAAAAGGCAAGAATGAAAAAACAAACAAAACAAAACTCAAAATACCCCACTAGGGTAAAGGCAGTTCTGTAAGTGAGCCCCTTAAAGGAAAGTCACACAACCACAGGGAACAAAGTATATGGAAGGTAGAGCTGAGTGTAAGGACAAATTGTAGGAGAGTCACTGAACTAGAGAGGCATGTCTGAATGAGGAAACACTCAGGCTCACCCCTTTGCATAGAACAGATTATAGGTTTAGCAATAAGATGGGGAAACAGTAGACAACAAAGAACTGTGAACTGCTCACTTTGGCCAGTTGAAAAGAAGTAAACAGCATCACCACAGGTAAGACCTGTGACATCAACAGTTCACTGTAAGCATGTTTACTACCAGCCACTACGAGTGGAGACATAGCTGCAGGGACAGGCATGTGGGTAAAGACAGATCATACTATCTGTTGTAATACTATCAACAATAAAAAAATATGTATATTTAAAAAGAGAGAATAGATGGAACTAAAGCTGGCCACTTCTCTCATCAACTATCCCTGTATTTCCCCCATACTTTCACTCAACTAAACCTAACCCCAAGACAAGTTCCCACTGGAAACTGGAGCTGGGAAAAATGTTAAATCAATGTGACAAAAAACTGGCAAGTGAAGAATAAACACCAGAAAAAAAAATCCCTCCAAAATTAGTATAAAACTATGAATACTCAAGTCTTCATGAAATCAAAGGAAAACATGGATTCTCTGAAACAAGAGCTAGAGGATGAAGAGATGAAGGGAATAAAAATAGGCTAGAATAGAATGAAAGAAATAAAGAGCAAATGAAACTAAGAGAGAAATCAAATCCCCTGTAGCAGTTAATTCCTCTGTCAGAATGGGGAATATACAGATATGCAAAAGAGACTGAACAAACACTTTCTTTAACACCAAGAATATCAACTAATTTGTTTGGTTCCTTTAGGTCCTCTATACTTGGAATTGAAGCTACTGGACAACAATGTTATCTTTGAGGATGAACTACCTATTTTATTTTTTACAAAATCATTATTGTTGAAATTATTACACATGTCCCCTTCTCCCCCCCCCCCCCCCGCACTGACCCCTTCTATCCAGCTCCCACCCCCTTCCCCAGGCCTTCACCTCCCAATTACTGTCTGTGTCAATGGATTATGCAAATATGCATACAAGTTCTTTGGTTGATCTCAAATTTAGATGCCAGAGTGACAATTGAAGAAAAATCTGTGTAGAAGTGAACTAAGTCATTTTTTTTTTTAATGATAGGTTTTATTGCAACAGATTTTCTCTTTGTATGCTTAATTCAGGGTAGAAGTGTGGCATGTGCTACAAAATTGATGCCAAATAGCTCAGAAGCCTTCATATGTTTGGAATGACAAGGTATTAACCATGGTTTCTGTAAGACAGACTGAGCAAAATAAAAACAATGGTTTTTGTCAACCCCAAGAATATCATCGCTCCATTTGTTCTGTTCCTTTAGGTCCTGAATAATTGGAAGTGAAGCTACTGGACAACAATGTTATCTTTTACAATGAACTTGGTACCAAATTTAGATGTCAGAGTGACATTTGAAGAAAATTGCCTGAAAGGAAAATAAATGAACAACCAGAAAGTAAATCCCGTATACTTGCCTGAGCCTTGTGTTATTAACTAGAAGGATGATTATTGCAGCAAGAAGTTATAGCTTATAAAAATCATCTGAAAAATCAATAAAGATTTGAAGACTATAACTTCAACCAAGATTTGATTAATCAAATATTAGTCTAACTTGCTTTATTCAGCATATACTTTGGATTTCTGAAAATATTAAAGGCAAATATTCACATGAAATCCAAATGCTTTATTTTTAAAAACAATTTATTTTTCAATAACCAAAGTTTCCCACATAAATCTGTGCATGGCTAGTGGTCCCCTTATAGCAGCACTGACAATATTATTGTCTCCCCACTCTTGACCTTTATTCAGATGACTGGGTTCCTCACCCAAACTTTGTTTTCTTTCTTAACATATTAACACTTTATTATGCCTTTTAATTATTTATTCTTTGAGTTTCTTCTAATTCACTTACATGTCTAAATACTACCCATCTTGGTGGAACCCACTCTTCAAACTTTGGGTAAGTTATGGAACCCTCATTCACTCCAAATATAGCTCCTTCAAACTTAAAAACTGGCTAATTCTCACCTCTACATTATGAGTATCAAGTTATAAAAAATATATATACTAAGTATTATAAATGAATTTCTGTAGAACAGTAGTATCAAAAGTCATGTTGGTTTAACATGTCCTGCATGCTACAAAATCAACTGAACCATGCAATTGCTGTGTTTCATGATGACAGTAATGGTTATATTACAGCCCATTATTCTACCTTGCAAAAAAGCACAGTGCTGCAATTTTAATGACCGGTTTAAATTAGAAGACTAAAGTACAAAGTGGAAATATTTAAAGGCAAGTGGCCTTTGTATTCAAGCCATGTTGACTCAATAAAAGAAAGGTGAGGTGCTCAAAAGGAACATAAAGAAAAAGGCTCTTTGATGCCTCTTTGGATTTTAAGGAGGTAGAGCATATTTACAGCTCACTTTTTATACCCTCATAGCCAATCCCTTACATTCTGAAAAACATACAGCTGTTAAATATATATGTAAATAAAGAAACCTAACACGTGTACTCAGAAGGTGCATAGAGATGAGAAGTCACATGCCTACTTTCTTAAGAACATGGGAAGCCCATGCTGTTTGGCCAGCAGAAGCCCACCAAAGATCTAATCTTTCTCTTTTTTTTAAAGTCAGGAGTTAATAAAAACGCACTGTGTAGGCCATATTTGTTTTGAGTGCTAAGCTCAAAAGAGAAGTCAACAAATACACTTTAGCTATTTTAAAAGGACAGCCTCTTTTCTACTTCTCTTAGCTCTTGGCTTCATTGTTTGGCTTAACAATCCAAAGCAAGGTTTACTATGTTTTTGACTAAGAACAAAAACATGCTATTGACTGTAAGATTGCTCTCCTTTGAGGGGATATGCATGGTAAGGGGGTGAGGGGGAGGAAGATATAAAAACAAGGAAGGACTGAGTCCTTTTACAGAGAATTTACCTGAGTTATCTAAGGACAAATGCAGCCTACTATTTTTTGGACTTGGATGAGCTTAGATCCAGGGAACAAATTGGGATGCTACCGTTTGTATTTGTCTTAAACTGGTAGGGTGCTGCAATGGAATGATCCCCTTCTCGCAACTGGTTTTTTGGGGGGAAGATTGTGTGAACTTTTGAACTTCATGCTTTTATTCAAGTGTTAACCCTAGGCAAGATAGCCCACAGACCCCAAAGTATAATGTTATCATTAGCTTCCAGAAAGCACAGGCCGCAAAAATGCAAACAAGTAGACAGCAGAAGTTTGTGAATTTTGTTGTTGATAATACAGCCTTTGAACAGACAAAATGATAAAATTCTAACATTTAAAAAATAAATAAATAAAATAAAAGGACACCCTTGTAACGGAGCAGAGCTGAACTGATTTCATAGCACACCCGGAAAAGCAAGTGCCTTTCAGTGTCAAGTGTTGTCTGTCTCCAAAATATGCATTTCCAGGTGGGAGTTCAAGGACAGGCCTCCATCCTTATTTTTCTTTATGTCTTTGATGAAACAACCTTCAAATTGTTTCACATTCTTCTATAGAATCTACCATTATTAGAAATGAGTATTTAACAGGCTGTTGGGGCGGGGCGGGGAGGAGGGGGAGAAAGACCACAAAATTCTGGGTGGTAACTAAATGATCACTACTCTTCGGGCACTGGTTATTATATGCAAATCTGCCATGTGGCTCAAAATCATACATAGTGACCATGGATGGTGCCCCCTGTAAAAATATCTCAACATACCACTTACAACAACTTCAATTTAGCCCAAAAAGTCATAGAGGGCCCTACATTTTTAATTAAAGCTCTCCAGGGGACTTTCTATTTACATTTATTAGAAAGCAGATTACTGAAGTATAGTGGCACTTATTTCACCATGTCAGAAAAAAATATTTACAAAAACATCAAAACTGAAAGATGAAACTGTGTCCTGACTTAGCAAAAGACCATTCAGTGCTCAAAATAGTACAGTAGGGTGGGGTTCAATGAGACTGTGGTAAAATCTTTTGATCAGGTCAAGATAAGCTACAGTATCAAGCCTTCTTGGGATCATTCTAGTAAGAAATTATTTGGGAGGTGTGGTCGGTGTGGGGTGTAGGGGGTCAATGGAGGAAAAAGAGGGAGATCTGTAATACTTTCAACAATAAAGGTAAATTTTAAAAAGGAAGTGTTTAAAATACAAAATAATTTAATGATGGCTCACCAGCCTGGCAAATAATTAGAAAGAATGTTTTAGTTATAAACACTTGAAAAATAATTCCTAAGATTTAAAAATGTCATGCTTATCCAATTATGCCACAAATCACCCACTCACCCTTCTTACCAAGTTCCTGCTTTTTTTGCCCTTATTTTACACTTCAAGATTGTTTAAAAAATATATGTTCAAAGGAACAACCTGATATCTGTGGCATTGTTTGTCAGAGGCTATCAGCTAACATGCTCCCGTCCTCTGGGAACCACTCTTCAAATCAGTCATTGGTCTGTTCAAAACAGAAATAACTGTGTTGGTGTTCTTGCCTGGACCTTATCCACCAAATGCTGTTTTCAAATGAGACACCATCTATAAAATTACACTAAGATACAGGTCATCATCAAATTTATAACAATATGCCTCATTATTTAAAGTTTTATAGGAATATAGATCCAATCAAAGTAATAGTTTAAAAGTTATAAAATGTATCAATATAATATGTATGTACCCTGATGATAATTAGGACTCGGCATAACATGCTGGTAAATTTTTTATAAGTAGTAAAGAAATATTCAACACTGGAGAATAAAGTGCCAAAAATATGGTATGCATTTGACCTCCTTTTTCACTCCAAGTTAACTCTTTTTGTTCTTTTTGGTGTCTGCCTGACAATCGTGATGGCTATGAAGAATTTGCTTTGCTTGGGTAAGTTATTAATAAGGTAATAATTGACTGACTAAACTGTTTAGAGAAATGAGATATGAAATGACTGTGATAAAATGTTTTGAATAAATCAAACTGAAGATGTGTTCTCCTCTCTTATTAAAAACTTGAGGCTGAGTGCACGAATTCATGCTAGGGTGGGGTCTGGCCGGACAGGCCGAAATGGGTGGATTGGGGCCCAGCCTGTTGGGAGGAGGAGACAGCAGAGGTTGGCCAACCAGCCCACCCGAATCGGGGCCAATCAGGGCTGGCCCAGCTTGGGGGAGGGGCTGCAGGCGATTGGCCAGCGGGCCCTGACACTGATTGGGGCCAGGAGAGGGGCCGTGGGAGGTTGGTTGGCCAGCCCCACCCCCAATTGGTGTGGAGGGGCCCATCAGGGGCAGAGGTGGCTGGGGCGAGGGGCCACAGGTCAATTGGGATGGGGGTAATCGGGGGTAGAGCCAGCCGTGGGAGGGGCTGCAGGAGGTTGGCTAGCCAGCCCTACCCCCTATTGGGGTAGGGGGGCCGATCAGGGATGGGGCCGGCTGGGGGGTGGGGAGGGGCCCCACTCCACCCCCTCATCAGGCGGGTTTGCTGGCTGCAGTGGGCATCATAGCGACTGGTCACTAGGGCATTCTGTGGCTGACTTTATATATATATAGATGGTCACAAAGTCTTAAATAGTACTTGTTTATAGACTAGCTTAACAATAAAATATTTACTTTGTAGCTATTATTGTTGACAAAATGTCAAGAATCATTTTCAAGCCCTAGCTGGTTGAGCTCAGTGGATAGAGAGTGGTTCTGTGGACTAACTGGTCCCAGGTTTGAATCTGGTCAAGGGCACAGGCCCAGGTTGCGGGCTCGATCCTAGTGTGGGGCACGCAGGAGGCAGCCAATCAGTGATTCTCGCTCATCACTGATTTTTCTCTCTTTCTCTCCCTCTCCCTCTCCCTTCCTTTCTGAAATCAATAAAAATATATTTTAAAAAAGAATCATTTTTAAATTAGTAAAGATAATAAAACAGTAAATGGTTCATAAATCACAACAGAAAACAGAAGAAAGTTAAAGTGGATATAGTAAGAGATTAATTTTAAAATGGCAGTAACACTAAGCATTTACTTTTAACTATAAATGTTAATTTATCTTGACATTCAAGTTTCCCTCCTATTAAGAGGAAACACTACAAAAAAAAAAAGCTAATCTTACAAAACAGCTAAATTAGCAGTCAGTTACTTATATCACAAAATGCATTATTCCTTTACAAAAGGATTCTTAATAAGATTGCTTTAAATCAATAGATTTCAAATCATAAATCTCCTGAGATTTTCCTAAGGATGTCACCAACAGGGAGTACACTGACCACGTGGCCATGCGACCGGTACCATGATGAACTTTAGCCTTTGGAGACCGACAGCAAAACCTTGTTCTGTCCCATATGTTGAGAACATGTAAGGGTTACACAGAGCCTTGGTAAATGAGCTTCTGTTTATATTCAAACCCTATATTTCATAATCATAGGTAAGTCATGTTTTTTTGTTGTGTGTTTTTTTTTTTTTTTGTGGTACTGTTGAAGATCTAATGAAAAATAAAAGGAAAGTATACATTAAATTGATAAATGTTGTAAAAATATTAGATACTGTTATTATTAGTGGTAAAAGTATGCTTCTGGTCCCTGTCCTAAAGAAGGAAGTGAAGAGGTCTCCTTTCAAAAACCAAGAGTTTAAAGACAAACTGTTTTCAATTAACCCAGGAATTCAGATAAGGTTAGAAAAATGAGATCAAATCATCTCAAATTCATTAGGTAATGCAAATTCTTTTAGAACCTGAACTTGCACTATGGTCTACAAGTTTTATTGTTCAAAAACACAAAGCAATAGGCGAGTGTATAAAAAAGGGTGGTACATTTACACAATGGAATACCATGTGGCTGTGAAAAAGGAACTCTTACCCTGTGCCAGTGGTCAGCAAACTGCGGCTCTGTTGACTAATGAGTTTGCCAACCACTGGGATAGGGCCTTAATCACAAGGAACAACAATAGCCTGTAATTATTGGGATCGAGAGTCCAGGTCAGTGGTCAGCAAACTCATTCGTCAACAGAGCGGCAAACCGCGGCTCGAGAGCCGCATGTGGCTCACAAGCCGCGGTTTGCCGACCACTGCCCTATGCCATGGATGGACCTGGAAATTATTACGCTAAGTGAAATGACCTAATGAGAAAGGCACATTTCACATGATCTCACTTATATGTGGAATGGAAAGGCCAAAATAAACTGATGAACAAAATAGGATCAGAGGCATGGATGCATGGGACAGACTAACAGATCTCAGAGGGGAGGAGAGTGGGGAGGACAGGAAGAGATTAACCAAAGAACATATATGCATATATGCATAGGCCATGGACACAGACAGGAAAAGGTCAACCAAAGAACATATATGCACATATGCATAGGCCATGGACACAGACAGGAAAAGGTCAACCAAAGAACATATATGCACATATGCATAGGCCATGGACACAGACAATAATGTGGTAAAAGCCTAGGGGGGTGGGAGGTAGGGTGGATGGAAGTAAAGGTGGGGAAAAGGGGGACATCTGTAATAAAGTCAACAATAAAAAAAATCCACAAAGCAAAGTGGTTTCTATTAGCAAAAGAAAACCTAAATATTCCCAAGCATCTTTAAAATAAACATAGCGATAAGAGAGAAATTTAAACTGTTTGGCCTAAAGAAAAATTTGTATTACTATGGAGAAGTTGATTCCACTTTTATCATAAAATTAATTATTTACCTAAAGCAATGCAGTGTTTCATACTTGAGGTATGAGGCACTGATATATTTAATCAAAATGTTTAGAGTTATTACTTTTTTTACTTTTATGGCCTTCTCCATCTGTGTTACATTTTTGGAGCATTAATGGAAAAGTAGGAAGCCGAAGATTTGACTGGAAAGACAGGCAGGGCTATAAAGGGCTTTCTATGCCATGCCAAGGATTTTAAAACTTAGGACGTAAGTGAAGGAGGTCCACTAAATAGCTGTAAGCCAAGGATAGAAAGTAACATTTACTTTTAGGCGGATCACCCAGGTGGCAATCTATAGAGTTTTTTTAAGGCATTCATTCATTACAACTTCAAACTAAGGTACAATTCAAAGTTTGGAATAAATGATATAATTTTGGTCATATTGTTGACTTCCAATTTTTATATTATCTCCTTTCACACTGTGTAATCAGATGAATTCTTTGAAAATATGAATCAATGCCAAATAAAATCAAAGTTGACATTTCTTCCACAATTTAATGATAATTGAAGCAAGAAAATAATTTTGAGTACCAGAGGCAAACACAGACCATGAGTTTTGAGTGTCAGAAAATTTTACCAATTAAACTTATCGACCCTGATCTCACTTTGAGGTCAAAGAGTAATCAGATCAACATCTTCTCGGGCTTAAGTGAATCCAAATATATCTCTTTTCCCATGGATGATTGTTTAAACTCTTTTGAGTCTTGGATAATTTATCTGTAACATGGGAATAGAAAGATGAGCCTCACCTATCTCCCTTAATTTTTGAGCCATGTAAGCTCTGTGAACAAAGAGACAAGCAGTGTATGGCTTCTTCACTGTTGCCGGACAGCCTGCTGGGTTGCCTGGCACAAGGTAAGGATGGAATGGAAGAAAACAGGAAAGAACTGTCAGATGAGATAATGAATGTAAAATTGCTCTGTGCACCGTAAAGTATGATACAAATGTTAGTTATTACTGGGCTGTTTTTCCCCCTATTTTATAAGTAATCTCTAATTTCTTTAAAGACCCAGTTTTTAGAATGCTCTGAAAAGAAAGTACTTTTTCTTCAACAAGACAAAAAACTACCATCCCTCAAGATGCATTTAAGTAATGCATTTTCATAGAAATGTATAAGGAATGAACAAGAGTCCTCAACATTTAGTCTGCTTGTAATGTTGAACATCTTTCTTGTTTATAATACAAAATACACACGCCAAAATGAATCAATACTTTCCTTTTTTTGTTCAGAATTTTAAGGCCCCAGTTTGAACAAAGAGCTGAACTTGACATTGGATGTCCTTTATGAAGACCGAAGAATGCATGAGCACAATCTTTCCTTAATTTGTTAGAGTTAGTTAAATGGTGTCCTATACTGTTTATCTATGACTATTTTCCTTAGCTTATCTAAGTGTTTACTTTTCTGCTACACATAACTGCTACATATTTGAGTATGGAACCAGGACTTACGATTTAATATATGTAGTCCCTTGTGATACCTACAGTTTCTGTGTTAAGTACCATTTGTATCTCAATAGGTGATATCAGTGGCCCCTATTAACAGGCCCTGTCTCTATACTCATTCTTGTCAGAACTCCAGGATCATTATTCTCTAGGCAAATGCCTTCATCAATCAATCTATCTATCTATCTATCTATCTATCTATCTATCTATCTATCTATCATCTATCTATCTAATTTATCTATTCATATGTCATTCCTCCTTCTATTTTTCCTAGCCAGAGCACAGTTTTTTGAGAGAAGTGTTTCTTTTATTCATTCTCCTCCATACCAAGAAAAGCAAAAAAAGAAAGATGCAAAACAAATGCTTTCATGGGCAGCCCATTTCATGTTTCGTTTTCTCTGCATATACAAGATTGAGAGGGCTTTCCCTTGGAAATCATGGTGATCATCTGAAATCGCTCTGGTGCAAGGACCTTTGAGGGACCTCAGTCAATAGTCTTTGACCAAGGGTAACAATAACATTTCAGTTCCTTAAGAGTGTGATTTCTCCCCATGCCTCAAGGCTTTTGCCCACACTCTACCATCAACATGGAATCTCTTACCTGGCACCTTTCTACCCTTCGTCTAATGAATTCCCACTATCTTTGCTGACCTCCCACACTAGCTCAGTCATCTACTGGATGGTTTTACAGCATTCTAAGTTCTGCTTCTAAGGAACTTAAGATGGTTTTTAAATTGGTACAGTTTTAAGGACTTGTATGCATGCATATAAGAAAACCAATGGACACAGACACCAGGAGGTTGAGGGCATGAGCAGGAGGCTGAGGGGATGGGGGGGGGGGTGGAATAAGAACACATATGTAATACCTTAATCAATAAAGAAAATAAAAATAAAAAATAAAAATAAATTTAAAAATTAGTACAATTTCTGCATTCTTTTAATAATGGCTCTCTTCATAATGGCTATAAACTCCATAAGGACAAAGACTGTATTTTTTTCTCCATTACATGTCTAACACCTGGGAAATTGCCTACCACTAGTACCCTGTAGTCAGTAAACACTTTCTCTTCACTCTATTCTTACTCACTAAACCAATTCTAGCTTCCAGCTGCTATTATAACTTAAAGTAGAAACATCTCTGGGGTGACACAGAGATTGTTGTTCTATGTACTATATGATATGTCAAAGCCAAGAGAAAGATACTTTTTTTAAAAAAAGTTTTACTTAAGAAGAAATCCAGTAGCATTTCAATGTTTGAATATGCAAAAAATCTCTCAGAAATAATTTCATGAAATTCTATTTTAGGAAATGTTTCTATAAACTTGAAGTTTGTTTTACTTGCATGCCACTTGATAGAGCATTATATATATATAATATATATACTAGAGGCCCAGTGCACAAAATTCATGCATGGGGGGGGTGGTGTCCCTCAGCCCAGCCTGCACCCTCTCCAATCTGGGATCCTTCTCACAATCCAGGACTGCTGGCTCCCAACTGCTCACCTTCCTGCCTTCCTGATTGCCCCTAACCACTTCCACCTGCCAGTCTGATCACCCCCTAACCACTCCCCTGACAGCCTGATTAATGCCTAACTGATCCCCTGTCAGCCTGATTGCCCCTAACTTCCCTCCCCTGCAGGCCTGGTCACCCCTAACTGCTCTCCCCTGCAGGCCTGGGTCCCCCGCAACTGCCCTTCCCTGCAGACCCGGTCACCCCCAACATCCCTCCCTGCTGGCCTGGTCACCCTCAACTGCCCTCCCCTGCAGGCTTGATTGCCCCCAACCGCTCTCCCTTGCAGGCCTGGTCCCTCCCAACTGCCCTTCCCTGCTGGTCATCTTGTGGCCATCTTGTGTCCACATGGGGGCAGCCATCTTTGACCACATGGGGGCAGCCATCTTGTGTGTTGGAGTGATGGTCAATTTGCATATTACTATTTTATTAGATAGGATAGAGGCCTGATGCCTGGGTGAGGGCCAGCTGGTTTGTCCTGAAGGGTGTCCCGAATCAGGGTGGGAGTTCCCTTGGGGCCTGGGGCGGCCTGGGCAAGGGGCCTGTGGTGGTTTGCAGGCTGGCCACACTCCCTAGCGACCCAAGCGGAGGACCTGGTATCTGGGATTTATTTATCTTCTATAATTGAAACTTTGTAGACTTGAGTGGAGGCCTGGGCCAGCCAGGGTGTGCGGAAAGCTTGGCTTCCTCCATTGCCGGGGAAACCCAAGCCTCCTGTTCGCTCCATGGAGCTGCAGCCATATTGGTTGGGGTTAATTTGCATACTCGCTCCTGATTGGCTGGTGGGCATGGCTTGTGGGTGTGGTGGGGTGATCGTTAATTTGCATATTACTCTTTTAATAGATCGGATCCTTCACCTTAAGACCTATATGGAAAAAGTTCAGAATATCCATAGCTCACCACTTAAAAAATAGTCATTTTGACATTCTATGAGATTGTGTATTTGAGAAAATTTGTAAAAAGAGCAATGCATGATAGAAATAATATTCTCAATTTGTAACTGTCATGGAAAGTAACATACAAAATTTTAATCAAAAGCTACCCCAAATAGGTCTATCTCAGCAAGATTTTGGTAAAGCCACTAATAAGTTACTTAGTAAAAGAACCTAGTAGATGCATGTGCCCTAACTCTTCTTCAAAGGTGTAGAAGATAAAATGATAAACCAAAAACACCAAACAACCAAATATAAATAAATAAATAAGTAATTTCTTATATCTTATTGTCATCTATGTAGGTACCTTAAAAAAATCATGAGGAAAAATGATTGTGATATGACTTCAAAGAGTTCCTGTAAAAATATATGAATTTGCATTATCTCAGAAGAAGAATTTAGATAAAATTCGAGCTTGAAATTCAGTGTTCCTCTTGATAATTAGGAAATTATTTTTAGCCCTTAAGAAATAGCATAGCATTGTGTAATAATCTCATTGCTGTTGTTGCTTCTGCTTCTACTTATCATCAGCATCAACATCATTATCATCATCATCATCACCATCATCACTATGCAATAGAAACTTAAATTGATTTTGGCATTTAAAGGCAAAGGATTGATAAATAGAACTCCATATGTTTTATTAGATCAATAGGTACAGGCTTATAGATTGCTTCACTACATAATTTCATGGAGCTTGAGGCTTAATACTTTTTAAAGAACAAGTATTGAAAACAGAAATAATCCAGGTGCCTATGTGCTAATGCTATTCAAATTCAGTGACTACATGTTTTGTGCACTTATGTTTCATTTTTAATTTCATTCCCTGTAATTTCCTGAATTGAAAATTACTCTGACAAGGCCTTCTCTTTTTATGTTCTGACTCCCATCAAATAAAAGGGCAAGTATGTTTAATCTTTTCCTATGATTTTTATTTTGTCCTTAGCATCAGTAAGCATGAAAAACATTATGGGGAAGGTAACAAAAATGAATCGAGATTTGTTATTATCTTCTAAAAGGGTGTTTACGTATTTTACTTTAGATGTTAGGCAGTACTTGAAGGGATGTACTACTCTTGACACTGCCCAGGGCTTATGTGGTCTAAATATTAGTGAGTCTTATTCCTAAGATGGCAACTGTAACAGAGGGAAGATGACTAAATATAGCATGTCTTTTGAGATAAGTTTGCTTTCTGCCATCTGACTCTAAAATTATAGTCTCCATTAGGGTACAAATGGATTATAATGGCAATGATGTGATCTGTTTCCATATATTATGATTCTCATAGTCTACCACAAGTTAGATAAAACAACACTTCAAACAAATGAAAATAAGTGCTAGTTGCTGATAAGAAGATTCAATTTCTCATGTTGCACCTTGCTTTATTCATTTAGAAAGTGATATTCAAAACATTATTTAATATGTATTGATTTGTTTCCTTTGATAACCAAGGAAGATTTCTAGACTACTTATTTCTGATAAACTGATTTATAAATGATTTTGTAATTTGAATTTGGGAGATAAGGTGCTATAGCGTAAGAAAGGACCTTGAATTTGTAGAGGATGGTGTATAGACACAACAAAGTGGGAGGTACCTGAAATCAAAGTCTACATTATTGGTGCACAACATACATACATCTTTGAGGCTTTACTCAATGACCAATCCAAATGAAAACTCAAAGAAATCTTTAGCTTGGATATATAAACAGCAAATATGTTGCAGCATGTGTCCAGTTTTTTGTCAGATATACACTGAATATCTATTTGCTCAGAGTTGCATTTAACAATTGGAGTAAATCCACAGTTGCCAACTGAGGGGGCAGTTTTGCTCCCAGGGAACATCTGTCAAGGCCTAGAAAAGTTCTGGTTGTCCCAAGTGGGAGAGAAAGGCTACAGGCAACTAGAAGGTAGAGGCCAGAGATGCGGCTAAACACCATATAATGCACTGATCAGCCCCCACAACAAAGTGTTGCCCAGCTCCACATGTCAGTAATGCACAGGGAAGAAACTTTGGAACAAAAACCTAGAGATGATTTAGGGGAGGCCTAGAAGTGGAGAGAGAATACCTTTTAGGGAAGCGACTGGACTAATCCTGGCGAGAAAAGACAGATCCCTCAGCTAAAACATTTCCTGTTGAAATGGGGAGAAAGTCAGGTGGAGAGATAGTGAGAAAAGACCACAGGCAATATACAGCCATTAAAAAGCTACGAGAGAAGTAAGTAAGAAAATGGAGAAATCTAGGACAGTTGGATTTCTGACTTTGGTGGCTGTCAGTACACTGCGTAAGGGAATGCAGAGGGTGAACCATAATAGTAGAGAAAGTCAGCTTTAATTTCGAAAATGTTGAGTTGGAGGAAACAGAGTCCATTTAAATAGAGACACTTGATAAGAAGGTATGATGGATGTATAACTTGGCAGAGCCCTAAGGTTGAGGAAAGCCAAGAACTAGTCATCAAATAAATTGAAGGTTTATTCACTAGATATTATTTGTTAGAAGAGATAACTGTTAGGTGTCCTTCTCACAGTGCAATCAAAGTGTCTGCAGCTGGGTTACTGGATTTCTCCACAATGGTGAAGCTCTTCTCTAGGGCAAATATGTAATTTGGGGTAGTAAAACTTCCCTCCCCCCTCTCCAGCATTATTCTCCACTGAACATTCACTTATTCCCTGTCCTTTCATGTAAATGTGCGATATAAATCAAGACTGGTAGAAGAGATAGCTTATTAGAAATGAGGAACTACTTGAGGTATCTGCTGAAACTATATGATTTGGCTTCTTTCCTACTGCATAGAGGATGTGTCATTTCACTATAATTCTAAATGCAACTTAATATTAGGTATGACTTTTCAGGGTAGGCTTAATTCACAAAGGTTGTAAATTAAATTCATACTTATTGCAAACAGATGCATTAAAACATTCATAAAATTTATAAATAGCTATGTATACATATATTATTTCCCTATAAGACATACAGTACCTCACTGCTATTGACTTCAAATAGGATCAAGACATTTGAATTCAGTGTACAGAAAGGAAGTATGTCGTCTGTGCATTCCATAATCAGCTAACCTTTGGCAAATTCATTAATCTTTTACAAGAAAAAAAGGCAATAGTCAGAATTCTAAACCTCAAATAGTAATGTTCCCCGTGCCAACCCAGTTATTTTCAGCACTTGGAAGATGATTTTGGAAGATAATTTCAGGAAGATAAAATAGTGAGAAAATGGCTTTCAGATTTGTCCTGAATAAACAGTACCAAACATTTTCTCTATCACACACATATATATTGAAAAGCACAGACTCTCCAAGTTCACATTTAGAACCAAGAAAGAAAAACATCAACAGGGGAAACGCATTTGTGCAAGATGATCAGTGACACATAAGTAGCACTTCTTCCACCCAAAAGAAACAGATCATGTGGCACTTAATATTTCATCCACCCAGTCCCTCCTCCAAATTTGAAAGAGCTCCTGGTCACCCACCACTAAGTCAAAGCACCTCATCCAAGTGGCCTTGCTTTGCATGAGTTGCTCCATAACGAGAGAGCAAGAAAACAAAGATTCATAAGGGTCACACCACCCTCCCTCTGAATATCCTCCTTAAAAGGTCTGGGTAGTGATAGTCATAATGCCAGTCCTGTGCTTTATCGTGATCATTAACACTGTCCTCTTTGAGGATCTTCTGATTTACAAACTGAGAACGCAATGTCTGCGGAAGGCAGTAAGATAGTGCTTTGTCCCTGGATTCTCCAGCAAACCGAGCAAGGCCGCCTGGGTGAAGGAGACAGCAGGAAGAAATGAGGGAGGCTGTTTTGTAGAGGCCTGATGATCTATTGCTCTGAATTGCTTTGGAGCTAGGAATGCTGGTTTAGACCAAAGGAGAAATGGAATTAGGTTTTAAAGAAGTAAACAACGCTGGCAAAATCAGATCTCTTCTGGACAAAGAAGGGGGGCCGAGAAAAGAATGGAGGGGTTTATGCCGTGTGCACTTGACAGTCTGGCTGAATAATGAGCGCTTTCTTCAAATGAGGCTGGCACAGGGACCCTTTCCAGGGCTGCATTTTAGCTCAGGGCCCATTTGCCTGCAGCTGAGGTACTATTACCAGTCGAATGTGGATGTAATGTAGCCATGTGACACCCGCATATTTCTATTTCTAGAAAGATAGCAGAGAGAGGCCCTCAGTGTAATCATGCCCATGTATGCTTGCTCTAGGAAGGAACGGGCTTTTTCATTTTGCTCCTTGTGCTGAACCACCAAAGTTGAAAGAAAAAAATAAGGCTTTTAGTTAAGGGGAAAGCAATCTAATGTTAGGAAACATCAGCTCATGTGCTTTCCCAGGAAGCAAACAGATTCAACAAATAATCCTGCTTTGTTTTCCCAGACACATGCATCCATTAAGTCATTCCTCTTCCTCCAAGTACCAATATGAAATATGAGTAACTATTTTAAAACGAGGGAGGATTTTTACCTTAAAATTACATCCCTAACTGCTTGCTTAGTCTCCCATTCTACACTAGGCATCAGAGGGCATTTGGCCAGATTCGGAGGAATTTATTAAACAGAGAGGAACTAAGGTGGCCAGATGTTCAGTGTTGCCTTTGCAACCCATAAACCACCCATTCACCCACCTCCAGAGAAGCATTCATCCCCGGAAGTCAGGCACCGGGGAAAGGCCATCTTCCTATGAGTCACGTGGGAATGTCCCCAGTTCCAGCTAGAAGTCATTTAACCATGCCAGAGGCCTGCCAAATTTTTAAGAGATGCATATCCGGCTCTCTCAGACATACCCTTCTGATATTTCTTCCATATGGGCAAAGTCTGTAAATAAATCCAAACTGACTTTTATTTGAAAAGAGCAAGGGTAGTTGGTGTGTCCAGGAACGGAAGTCACAGGAGCAATAAATTCTAGCACCCGCTTTCATCTCAACAAAGGGGCCTCCAAAGGACCATTGGTATTTACCAGGACTGCAGAGCCCTGAGTAAGCGTTTTCATGCAGCAGGGTAAGCCGTTCATGCCCAGCATTGCTGCTCCACAGCCAGCTAATTAAACCTTAATGGTTCTTTAAATGCTTTACTCCAGGGCTGCCCATAACTCACCCACAGCCTGGCTCCTGGACGCTGCCCCAACTCTGCAGCCATGCTGCAGGTTAGCACCCCCAACTGGAAGTCCTGAATGTTGGTTTCCTCTTTAACTCAAGGGTCAGCAAGCTAAGGTCACGGGCCAAATCCTACCCCACCTTTCTCTTCCTATTGCCGGAAAGTATAGTTTTGCATTTTATAATGTCTGAAAAGAAATCAAATAATAGTAATATTCATAACATGTGAAAACTACCTAAAATTGAAATTGCAGTGTCCATAACTAAAGTTATATGGAACACAGCCACACCCATTCACCTGCATCTTGTCTAAGGCTGCTTCTGCACTACAGCAGGTGAGGTGAGCAGTTGTGACAGCAATCTATGACCCACAGGCCTAAAACATCCGAGGAAAGTTTGCTGATCACCTAATGCAGGGGTGGGAAACATCCAGCCCTCAGACTATAGAAGGCCCACACAAGCATTTGGTCTGGCCCTGCAAAGGCATTAGGGGTGAGTCAATTAAATGTTTGACCAAATACAGCAGGCTTGTTTTTAAGTTGATAATTCTGTATAGCCCTGCAATGATGTTATAAATACCCAAATGGTCTTTGACACGAAAAGGTTCCCCACCCTGACCTAATGTAAAGCATTGTAAGTCATTGGCAACCTCTAACAGGTTCTGAAATGTGTTATCATTCACCTAAAGGAGGACCCCATGTCAGTCTCTTCAGTCCTTGAGCAGAACTGACCATTCCCTCAGGTCTGTTACCTCCATTTAGGAAATGTACTCAAGAGGTCTGGGAGGGCTAACCAGGAATCAAGGTCCCAAGATGGTATCTTTAAAAAGTTCAGAACCAATTTAGGCAACATGCAGCCAAAAAGTAATATGACAGATTGCTTTTCCCAGATTGTTTTACCAGAGCTTACAAATCAAAATGAGTGTTGTTTCCTTCAAAGGATACACTGAAATTTGTTGCAAGGAAGCTTCCGGTGCTCAAAACATATTTGGAGTACACCTTCATTTTTGCCTTCAGAACCTCTCTTTTGATTACCTTTTAAAAAGTATCAATGATATCAAATTTTGATCCAATAAACTTGGACTTGATTCTTATTTTTAATGTTGTCATTCAGAACTATAATCAGTGAATAAAAGAGAGAGAAGTACATTGTCTGGAATAGAAGGAGACCTCAATAATTATTTGTGGAATGAATTGAGCAGGTTGGATAGAAAATGAGGCTAATGCAACTTAAAGGAAAACCAGCCGAAGCTGCACACACACTCATTATGTGTGTCCCTAAGGGTACATATTGTAAGTCTTTCTGTTTCTACACTTATTCAGGTCTCAAATATTTCTACCTTTCTGGACCTCTGAAAGATTTTCTGCCTTCTCTACCCAATTCCTCCCAACCCCAAACCTGTTTCACTGTCCCACATCTAACTTGTCTCAGCTCCTACTTGACATCTGGCTGCTCAGTCTGGACTTCCGCTCAGTCATCCCTCTTTTCATCTTTCTGACCAGTTCTGACCAATATGCCACACAGCTATAAGAAAAACCAATTATACCAGCGATAGTTCCCCACCCAAAGTGCTTTCCATAGTCACATAACATAGGCCAAGTTAGCCCTTGGTTGGGAAGAAACAAGGGAGGCAGGAATCTGTAAGTCAGTTCAGTAGAGAGACTCCATCTGGTTAAATTCTTGGTACTGAGTCCAAGAAGAACTTTCCTCAGGGATACAGGATACAGTGGTATAAATAAGGGAGAAATGGAGGAAGGCAACATAGGAAGTGAGAAGTCAGTAAAAATAAGTAGGCTCATTAGAAAAATTACACCCTTGAAACTCTAACCCTTATTTTTCCTTTTTCTTGATTAACACGTCTCACTTCCTTAGCCTTTTCTAATAAGCCTAATTTTATACTAATACCATAATTAATAAAAATAGGTAATTTCAAAATGACAACCAATAAAATAATGAAGTTGCCATAAGTGCTAAAAGAGCCAAGGAACTAAAACAAAGATTATGGCAGGTCTCTTTGACCCCCTTACTCAATGTCTTGATGTCTTTACATTTTTTAAAAATTGTAATTTTTTAAAGGCACAGACCTTTTCAAGGAAAAAGAAATAAAAATAAAATGGAATATAAATATGAAATAAATATGAATAATTAAATATTTAGACACATATAATCTCTTCTTGACTTTCTTATTCTGAGCAACATTATCTAACAGGCTAATGTGCCTCAGCTGATGCCCTATTTTTTTTTTTAAACATATGCTTGGAAATCCCAGGAAAATATTTAGTGAAAAAAAAACTAAAAAATTATGTGAAAACTCAGGCTAGTCATCAAGACTCCTGCTAGACTTCTGTAGTGCCTCTCTAAATTTATGAAGTTCTTTACAGACCAAGCTAAATCACCAACTTAAAATGTCCACAGAACATGAAAAAGATATTTCATCTGCCACTTCTTTTGTCCCCAGGAGAAAGATTCTACTCTCAATAAGCAAGTTCCTTTCTATTGAATGGTTCCTCAGACCTGGTTTCTGAAATTTCCGCTAAGTATACTACGACAATAATTTGTTACATAATCTATTTATAATGCCTTATTCATTGGGAAATGAATGTAGCTTCGTTTTCTGTGGATATATTTCTTGCCTCTTGCAAGGCTCTTAAAACTGATTTTTTTATGATTAAGAGGTATCTCTGCTGCTAACCCCAAGTCACTCAAACTTTCCTTTTGAAATGAACATTTATTTCAGATAATGCATGCTCTCTATGGGTAGCCCATCCACTTTTCAAATGTAATGATCCTGTCTGTAGATATGAAATTTTCAAAAGATATTGGCATAGTGCAGGAGAAAATGCCATCCTTTTATTATGTTCAAAATTGATCTGACCCCAAGCTAGCACTTTGGGGAATTGGGCTACATAATCATGTAGACTCTTTCAGGAAATGGCTTATTTATGGATTTATTTTTTTATACACAGAATATTTCACACTTCTGGCTTTATATAATGGCATCTTCTCTTCCTTTCTAATATGTTTCCAAACTAGGAAAACTACATATGGCAGGAGAGTTGAATTTCTACATCAGCTAGAAATCTGCCATCTGCTATATATTGGCTCTAATGATGATGCATTAAGAGTACATTTATTCCATGTTTGTATCGAGTTCACTCCAGCAGGTTTTTTGCAGTTCTCATTTACTGAATGAAGTGATGCTAAAGATGTTTCATACCCTGGCCATTGCCCAATGTTAAAAACAAAACAAAACCTTACTTCTAAATTAATTATTTGAAAAATGCTCGTTTTCCTGAGTAATCAGTATATGTCGCCCTCCTGGGGAATAAAACTTTAGTAAGTTTGCATGTTTTTTCTACCACTAAGTTTGCACTTAGTATCTCACCATTATTCTAGCACAGTGGTCGGCAAACTCATTAGTCAACAGAGCCATATATCAACAGTACAACAATTGAAATTTCTTTGGAGAGCCAAATTTTTTAAACTTAAACTTCTTCTAACACCACTTCTTCAAAATAGACTCGCCCAGGCCGTGGTATTTTGTAGAAGAGTCACACTCAAGGGGCCAAAGAGCCACATGTGGCTCGCGAGCCAGTTTGCCGACCATGGTTCTAGGACAATTTCAGCAAATAAATCATACTAAGTACATAGTATGAATAACAAGCTCTCATTTTGAAGGATGACTTGCTTATTTGAACTTGTTCCCTATTTTTAAAAACTTGAAGATATGTAGTTAAGCTATACATACATGTAAAGCAATAAAAAATAGTCCAACTAACTTGCAGATCTTTGCTCCAGTCCTTCTGAAATGGCTATGCTCTGAATAAAACCTATTTCCTTAGGCTAATAAACAATCTATAATCCATTAAGCCTTTATGAACAAATCTAAGGCTTCTGACATTAGTACTTAGGGAAGAGAGAGCTAAGTTACAGATTTCAAAGAAATATGAAGGTGATTCGAGAAGACCAAAGATCAAAATCCCATCACAATAATGATTCTTAGAGCAGAAATATCCAAATAGCAATTTGGGAAGTTTATATATTATCTAACCCAGAAGATGAAAGAAGATAGCAGGTAAGAAGGTAAGAAACAAAATTAATTTATAAAGAAGCTGGGAGAACAGAGAAAAAGAAAATCATGGTATTTATTCTCTGAAAGAACAAATAGCTTTAAGGGATATTTGTAAAGTAAAGGGAAAACAGGAAAATTTAATAATAGTTATAATCAATGGTTTGAGTTGTACGTATGTTCATATTTAGGAAAAAGAAAACAATGTAGAAGTGTGTTTCTCCATGTATATGTGTGTACTATGGAAACAATACTACAATCTACCAGCTCTGGGTAGGTAAGCCACCACTGTGCTGACTACATGTGAGTTTATCTGTGGCAGAGACTGGGAATTTTCCTCCTAATAAACTTTCTTTTCTGCTTTTCTTGCATGGTTGATGGAACTTTGAGGTGGGCACATGGCATAAAAAATAAAGAAGGAATCTGCCAGTCTCCCTAAGCTAAGTGTGGCCATGTGGCTAAGCTCTGGCCAATAATTAAGTGAGCAGAAGTGATGAGGGCAAATTCCCGATCTTATCCTTTAAAGGGAATCTGAACTTTCCTTCCCTTTCTATGACAGTATCCACTTTTGACCAAGCAGATGAGGACAACACCTTAGGATTATTAGAACTAAAAGACAAAACTTCACAAATTCTGCAGGGAGGAGCTACCTTCTCAATTTTATTGCTCCAAGTTTAGATTTTACTGCTCAGACACTGACAGCTAAATAAACTTTTATTTTGTTTAAGCCATTTTTAATTAAGGTCTCTTTTCCCCAAAGCAGAATGTATACAATAATAATAAATATACTGTAGCATTTATCATGTGCCAGGCGGTATTCTATATGCTATTAACATATGAACTCATTAAGCAATGCAATAATCTAAAAAGTAAGTTATTATATGTACTTACAGATGTAGAAGTCAAGCACAGAGAGATCAAGAAAGTAAGAGGAAGTCTGAATCAAAGCAGCTTGGCTCTAAAATCTGTATGCTTGGTCACAACACTTAGCACAATGTTAGACATTTACCAAATATTAAATAAATATCTTTTTACTATATTAACAGGCTTACTTAGAAATATCAACATGGATGGATTTGTTAATGCAACCAATTACTTTCCTCTTCTACAGGGAAAAATGATCACTTTATGTGGTTAACATAAGAAGGATTCCATACTGATTCTTTTTTGCAGACATTTAAGTCTTTAATTTTTCAATAATAAATAGTCACTTTGCTTTAGATAAGTTTAAAGTTTCCAAAGTGAACCAAGAGCCATAGGGATTTCTGTTATCTTGAAATAATGAAGAATTTTACCAATTAATACATAATGGAGGCAAATGATTAACTGTGGATTCAAGAAACAATTTTGTCAGTCATCTTAATTAACAGAGACTACAACATCTAGAATGCTAAAAGTCCAAAATGTCTTGATTAACAATTAGTTATTAAGACCAATTCTATCAAGGTGGCTTCTATCCTCCATTGCCCAATTTGGAAAATGCATTGCAATTATGATTTATAAATGTGGGGGTTGCACTAACATCAAGTATGCATATAATGTGCTGTATTTTAATAAACATTTTCACAAATTAAAGGAATCTTTTCTTTCTGCGAATAAACATCTAGCACATGGCTGAATTTGTCTTCCATTATGCCATTTTCAAGGACAATACTTTATTGAAGCTTATAGTCCTTAAAATGTTTAGAAGTTTCTCTACATTGTATTAATTGCATTTTAAATGAAAGAAGGATAAGTGACAGTTTAGAATACATGTTGCCAACTTGAGAAATAAATCTGCATTCACTTATTTGCTACAGTGTGCCAGATCTCTTATCTATATCTCATCTCTCTATACCCATCCATTCATCTCTCCACATATACATATTCATTTTTAATAGTTAGGAATGAAGTTGTATTAGTCTAGAGTCTAAAAGTAAAGCTTCTTGACTCAGCTTGTCTAGAACACCATTTATGGACCAAAAATCTGGAAGTGCACTGCTATAAACTAATCATTTTTTGAACTCACTTGAGTAAGGAGGAGAGTAATAATCAGTCCACATTCCCTCTACCCCGCTTCCTGCCCCAAGCATATATAACCTCAGAGCATGTCCAGTTTATTCACAGGCATCTGCATCATTAATCAGGAGTCTTTATTTTAACTCCACACTTAAATTGTCACATCCAAGCCATGAATCGCATACATACATTATAGTGTATAATTTTTGGGAAAAAAAGACTGTTACTTGGAATGATCAGTTTTTAGCAAAACTATTCCTATTAGTTTTCTCAATACCGGGACAGTTTGGCTGGTATTGAATTGTGAAATTAATTGAAACTTATGGAAGTTTCACTTATCATATTTCAGGGAGCCAGATTTCTCTTCTTCAGCTTTCTATTCTTTATATACAATTGAAATCCTTACCATGCATTAATCATGATGTGTTGATCATACTCACATACTTCCATGACTGGTTATGCCTCTGAACAACAGCACTTTGAAATCAAGCCCTAATCATTCTTTCTTATAACTATTCTCTGTCAACTTCTCATGTATTTCACTGCAAGTAATGAATGCGTTTGATAAGCTGATCATGCTACAAAAATTGGCATTTTTGTGACTGAGCCAAAGTTTGTTGAAAGAGATCTTAACTTTGCTTGTTAAGATTCACAAAACCAAAATCTGCTCACCTCTAGATTTTTTTCTACATTTCAGGTACAGAACAACTGCATTTACATTTCAATGCTTATTATCCTATGAAATATACTAGCTAACTATATCCAGCATAGTTGACAGAAAGCTTTTGACCTCCTTTCCCAAGCGTACCACAGTAGAGTCATGTATTGCAAACAACTTCATAAGAATTAGAATATAAAAAGTTTTTATCTATGTTGCTTCAGATAAAATAGCATTTTATAGATCATAACAGTAATATAAACATACATAAGTTATCCCAATTAGCTGAAAGTCCTGACACACAAGATTACAGCCACAGATCTATTAAGATGCAGCAGAAAAGATATGGCATGTTGAGAAAGCTGGTTACATTCATCATGAATATGAAAACTAAAAAATGTGTTCCCCTGTTATCTACTCTGGACAGAATGCTTTTTATGATCTGGCACACAGAAATAAATTGTCAATCAAACCCTTGAGAGACAAACCCAAATGTATCCAGAGCTTCACACATTAAGTAAATTTTTGATAGAATACGATGGGGATCAAGGACAATGTGGTCTATTAAATAAACTAAAAAGGCAGAAAGGGCTGAATATTTTCTAAGCCCTCAGGAGATTTGAACTAGCTTTGATTAAGGGGAAGCCAAAAATATTCTCAAGATCAAGGAAAGCATAGGTAGCAGCAGTAATGAACTACAGGTATATGTAGTATGAACCCCTTCCCTATGCAATGAGTCATAGGTCTCCAGGAGCCAACTAAAGCATTTCAGCTTTGTTGTTCAGGGACTTCACTCCTTGTTGCTGGGTAGGATATAAACAAAAATGTTCCCCCTTCTACTTGAACCCCAGAGGAAAATAGTTTTAAAGAGCTAAAGAAGCGCATCTTATTAAAGTCTATTTTTTTGTACCTCTTTAAATTTTCCTCCCTTTATTATCAATGTGTTGTATTCAGGAGATCATTCTTTATGATCAGCTTCATGTGAAGTACCTATTAGTATTCGATGTAGGCTAAATATATATTCATCCCCCATTAATATAAAGGTGCTTGTTGATTTTATTGTATTTAGAGTATAATTTGGTAAAGTTAAATTGTATAAAAATAACCAACAAATGAGTAAAGACTGTTTTAAATAGGGTTTTAGATACTCAAAGGATTGATTCTTCTTAAAAATTGAAATAAGTTACAGAGCTATCAACTTATTTAAATAATATTCTTCCTGTACAGTTTAATCAGGAAGGTAAATAAAATACCAGTAATAATCAGCAAATCTTTAAAAATGCAATATACAAACATTTTTTAAATATCAGGGAGCATTCAAATTTTGTAAAATTATTTTTAATCTCTTCATATAATTCCAGTGATAAACCAATAGCTATATTTAAATTTAAATAACATAATAAACACATACCAGAGATATTTTTTTAATGTCATTTGTTAAATTTAGGATTCATCACAATTTCTGGCCAATAGATTCATAATACTTTGATTCTTAACTAGAATCATTAACAATTAATATTTAATAACTAATGCTAAATTCTTTGTTACCAGATTAGTTCAAAGAAATTGAAAAGTTGATATGCTAATAAGCATGGGTCACATATTTATGAAACAGTCTACTTGTGGCTTGTTTTTCCTCAATACTGTTACTCAAGTCCATGTTTTGCCAAATCCAAACTGATTTGTTGTAGGAAACACAAGACAAAGAGTCTTCTCCAAACTGGAATCCCCAGTGTTCTTGTCCTTGTAATCTCTAAAGAAGGGAGAAAAGATCTACACGATTTCCTGTGCCTTCATGCAAGAATGGGCTTTTAGAAAGAACCTTTTCTTTCTTTCATGGTCAAATTGAGCCTACCTTGATTTTGCTTGAATGAATTGGCCTCCACCTTGTTGCCTCACAGTAGTGTTATTTAAAATGAGACAGGAGGAAAGCACTGGCAACCTAAGGCTTATTGACTATTCAAGCATGATCATGCTAAGCAAAATAAGTCAGACAGAAAAAGTCAAGAACCATATGATTTCACTCATATGTGGGATATTAAACTGAAAGGAACAAATGAACAAGAAAAAACAAACAAAAACACATAGATCCCACTCATATGCGGAATATAATTAACAACATAAACTGATGAGCTAAAATAGATCCAGAGACACAGAAGAATCAAACAGGCCATCCAACCTCAGGGGGAAGGCCAAGTGGGGAGAGGAAGTGAGATATCAACCAAAGGACTTATATGCATGCATATAAGCATAACTCATGGACACAGTTGGGGGCGGGGGGGCGGTGAGTGTGTGTGCTGAGAGGGTGGAAATGAGCGGGAAGAGGACAATGGGGAGGAAAGGATTCATATGTAATACTTTAAACAATAAAGAATTAAAAAATAAATAAAAGAATATTCAGAAATATATATATATATATAAACAAACAAACAAAAAACGGATAGACACAGACAACCACATGGTGGTGACCAGAGGGAAGGGGGGGTGAAGTGTGTAGTAGTAAAGGTTAAAGGGGTTCAAATACATGGTGATGGAAGATTATTTGACTTTGGATGGTGGGCATACAATGCAATATAAAGATAAGGCATCATAGAAATGTATACCTAAAACCTGTATCATCTTATTAATCAATGTTATCCCAATAAATTTAATAAAAAGAAAAGAGAATGACTAGTATTTTAAACACCAAACCTAATACAACACAACAGGAAGACCTTAGATTTCTATCTGGCAAAATAAGTAAGTTAATCACTGAATAAGTAGATTAATCTATTGGGACTTAAAAAAAAATGAAAAGTAGGACAACCTAAAAAAATTCCTTGATATGGTATAATAGTCCAACATCACTGAATTCATTGAGTATTCTGGAGCTTCTCTTTAAATCACTATATTATTAGACTTCTAATAAAATAGACCATGTCTGACTTATTAAAGCAATATTCACATGATTAATTCAGGATGGTAGCACCTGTGGCCCCCTGAGAAAACAACCATCGCTTTAAAAGCCAGCCTGAAGCTGGTGCCGGGTGTGCACACAGAGTCTTGTGACTGTAGACTTGACAAACATCCAGCTCAAAATTAATTTTGTCATTCAGAGGAGAAGCTATTTTATGGGTAAGAAATTATAAATTTCATAGCTGACTTGAGATCTACTCAAGCCAACATCGGTTTCTACTTTGCAAGGAGGATTTGTTCTGTCAGTGCAGATTTCTCAATGGGTACTTTTCCCTTTCAAAGGCCAAGTTGGATTGCAAAGAAATATTTTTCCATGTTTTAATACAAATCAAGGCACTGATTACATTAGGTCTAATTCAAAATTGATGCACTCTTTGTGCCCCTCCTACTGCACTTCAGTTAAAATGGAAACAGGCTTAGCTTCTAACTTTTAGTGACATTTTTGAGGTTTTGAGGATAATCAAAATTCAGAAGTATTGGCTTCGATGGAGTACTAAACTGATGAAAGAATTAAGACCCAAAGTGGCCTTTTGTTTTGTGTGTTATTATATGTCTTTTTAATTATCAGTTCTTTAGCTTCCTGAATAATACATAATACTAATGCCATATATTAAAGAATATTATTTTCTTCCTTTTATTTGGTTTCTGATTTATCATTATTGTACATTTTGAAAGCTTAAGGACATGTCAAATTATGCAAAGATAAATAAAAAGCTTAACTTTTTGATTGGGGGATTCCTCTAATTGTAAATATCTTTTAGACTAAAAGGCAATTCAAATAGTCACTGAGTAAGGAGATTATTTAAAAAGAGGCTGTAATTGGCATTATTCCTGGTCATCTGAGCAGAACACAGAAAGGTTGCAAATGAAATGGCAACAGATTTAATTGCTCTTCTTAATATTCATAAAAGACTGAGACATTGCCCCAAAACCAGTGTAGACTCCAAATACTCTGTTTTTATTATCATTGGTGATCAGGACCAGCATCCTGACATGCTTGCTACCTGTGTAAAAACACCATCAAAGGACAAGTTTCATGATTCCTGTTTTATTCTCAAACTAGTGTCCTACTGCATGAAAATCATGCACATGGGAGGACTGGGGCGGGGGTGGGGGGTGGTTTCATGCACCCTCTCCAATTGGGGATCCTTTGGGGGATGTTCGACTGCCACTTTAGGCCTGGCCCTCATCGGGCCTAAACTGGCAGTTGGACATCCATCTCACAATCTGGGATGGCTGGCTCCTAACTGCTCACCTGCCTGCCTTCCTGATTGCCTCTAACTGCCTCTGCCTGCCTACTTGATCACCCCTAATGGCCCTCCCCTGCCAGCCTGATCTCACCCCCAATGGCCCTCCCCTGCTGGCCTGATCTCACCCCCAACTGCCCTCTCCTGCCGGCCTGATTGCCCCTAACTGCCTCTGCCTGCCTGCCTGATGCCACTAACTGCCCTCTCCTGCAGGCCTGATCTCACCCCCAATGGCCCTCCCCTGCTGTCCTGGTCTCACCCCCAACTGCCCTCTCTCCCTCAGCTCCCACTGCCATGGCTTTGTCCTGAAGGATGTTGGACATCTGGAAGATGGCCAGTCAACCCAGTCTAATTAGTATATTACCTTTTTATTAGTATAAATAGATTATATAGGATAGGATTGCTTAAATGGGGCGAGGGATCCTTTTTCAGCAGGAGGAGATGCTCTTGGCAGACAAAAATACATAATCGCTATATCTGAACTGATAGCCAGCTATATGAACTATACTGCCAAACTGTCATTAAAAAATTGAACCACTTTCCCACACCTTACACCAAATAGTTGTTGCCCTTAAAACCCCTCCTTGGCCCCCACCTTAGGTTCTGCCTTCGCAGTTCACCCAGATTAGGTTCTGATTGGTCTGTTTCTATGCCAGTCAGTGTCAAAAGCTCTGCCTCCTGGGCAGCCATTGGCTCCTCACACTTCACCCAGATTTGGTTCTGATTGTTTGGTTTCTGTGCCAGTCAGTGTTAAAAGCTCCACCTCCTAGGCAGCCATTGGATCCTCCCAGTTAACCCAATTTGGTTCTGATTGGTCGGTTTCTATGCCAGTCAGCATCTCTGGGCCTATCTCTGGGCTTGACCAGAGAGCCAGGGCTGATAAGCAGTCCCTGTGGAGGCCTGGAGAGAAAGAGAGGCAGCTTCTGGTGAAGCCCGGATAGAAAGAGAGAGGCAATGGCTGATCATCAGCTGCCATGGAGGCTGCAAATCAGACCCTGCCTCTCTCTCCCTGGGCCTCTCTCTGGGCCTGATCCACAGTTCCCTCGGCAGTCAGTGCTGGGTTGCCACGCCTGCAGCAGCAGCAGCAGCAGTCAGTGCTGGGTCACCATGTCAACCCAACACTGACTGCAGGACTGACTTCACAGACCATGGGTTTTATATATTAGGATGCTTCCATAACAATTTTGCCTAAACCAAGATCCATGAAATGTCTAATGACTTTCAGCATTTCCCCTTAATTCTTTCTCTGGATTTATACACAAGTATCTTAAAAGGCTGGGTGAACACTACAAAAAAAGAAAAATAGGAAGAAACCAAGATGGAGGCATAAGGTATGCACCTGTACGTGCTGCCTCTCACAACCACACCAAAACTACAACCAAAAGACAGAACAACTATCACCTAGAACCACAGGAAAACTGGCTGAATGGAAGTTCTGCAACTAGAAGGAAAGAAAAAAGTGCATTGAGAGTGTGTAGGAGGTGCAGAGCCGCAGAAAAGCAGAGATATGGAGGCGTGTGGAGAGGGTTGGCAACCAAGGACACAGTTTTCTTTGTCAAGCAGGAGGGAGACACAAGCTCCCAACTGCTCTGAACTCCAGTTTCCGGTGAGACTCTGGGAACCCAGACTCCCAATGGGGAGAAACGGGACTGTCTGGCATCAGGTCGGAAAGTGAGGGTGGCATTCTTGCAGAGGTGTGCACAGCAATCATTGTTTACCGCGCTGGGGCACAGGATGCGGGAACGCGGAAACGCAGAAACGCGGAAATGCGGAGATGCAGAGAGGGCTGATTGCTAGCCATTGCTGGTTGCCACACCCTAGTGATTCCCTGAGACCCTGCCATGCCCAATTTACAAACCCACCAGAGCTGTGCACAACAGCTTTTGCATGTGAATGGCCTACCTTTTCTGCAGCTTAACCCAACAAATTTGCTGCTGGGTCAGACAGCTCAAAAACTTCCAAACCCCAAACAAAGAGGAGAAATTTTCAGATCTCGCTGTAGTTCCTTCTGGGTGGCCTCAGACAGTAGCTGACTTGCACCTCCTTGAAGATCCAGGAACCAGTGTACCTAGTGGTCAGTGTGAGACGACACCAGATTTCAACTCTTCACATCCATAAGAAATACACTCAAGAGGCAGACTCAGTGAGCACCAAAGCCCCACTGAAGCAAGTCTTGCCCCATAAGGGTTTCAGCACAGCAGTTCTTCCATTATAGACACAGCTGATCCTCACAGCCAATTGGCCTGGAGGTCAATTCCTCCCAGTGTACCAATAGCAATCAAGGCTTAACTACAACAAGACTGTGGTGCACCCAGCCCACAAAGGGGTGCACTAAGAATGTCCACCTCAGGTGATTGGGGAGGCTGAGCCACTGGGCCCTATAGGTCACCTACCACACAAAGCCACTCCATCAACACAGGGAAGCAGCCAAAATGCGGAGACAAAGAAACATGTCATGAATGAAAGAAATGGAGGAAAGCAAACTACTGGATATAGACTTCAAAACCCTAGTTATAAGATTACTCAAGAATCTTCCTGAAACTGCTGAGAAACAATGAGACATCTAAGGAACTTAGTGAGAACTTCAAGGAACTTAATGAGAATACAAAAAAAAAAAAAATGGAAAAGGGCAGTCAGAAATTAAACATACACTGTCTGAAATAAAGAATAATATACAGAAATCCAACAGTAGACTAGAGGACCCTAAGAATCAAACCAAAGATTTGAAATATGAGGAAGCAAAAAAACACCCAACCAGAAAAACAAAAAGAAACAAGAATAAAAAAAATATGAAAAAAGTGTAAGGAGCCTCTGGGACAACTTCAAGCGTACCAACATCCAAATAATGGGGGTGCCAGAAGAAGAGAGAGAACAAGCTATTGAAAACCTATTTGAAGAAATAATGATGGAAAACTTCCCCCACCTGGTGAAAGAAATAGACTTACGAAGTGCAGGAAGTGCAGAGAACCCCAAACAAAAGGAATCCAAAGAGGACCACACCAACACATATGATAATTAAATTGCCAAGGGCAAAAGACAAAGAGAGAATCTTGAAAGCAGCAAGAAAAAAACAGTTACCTACAAGGGAGTACCCATATGACTGTCAGCTGATTTCTCAACAGAAACTATGCAGGCCAGAAGCAAGTGGCAATAAATATTCAAAGTGATGAACAGCAAGAACCTACAACCAAGATTACTCTACCCAGTAAAGCTATCATTCAGAGTTGAAGGTCAGATAAAAAGCTTCACAGATAAGAAAAAGCTCAAGGAGTTTATCACTACCAAACCAGTATTATATGAAATACTGAAGTGTATTCTTTAAGAAGAGGAAGAAGAATAAAAAGGTAAAGATAAAAATTATGAACAACAAAGTGACAACAAATACATATCTATCAACAAGTGAATCTAAAAATCAAGTGAATAAAAAATCTGATGAACAGAATAAACTGGTGAATATAATAGAATCAGGGGCATAGAAAGGGAGTGGACTGACAATTCTTGGGGGGAAAGGGCCATGAGGTGTATGGGAAGAGATTGGACAAAAATCTTACACCTATGGATGAGGACAGTGGCAGGGGCTAAGGGCATGGGGGGGTGGGAATCAGGTGGAGGGGAGCTATGGGGGAAAAAAGAGGAACATCTATAATAATCTGAACAATAAAGATTTATTAAAAAATAAAAATAAAAAATAATAATAATAAATGAAAAAAGAGAGAGAAAAGTGGTAAGCTCCAGGTAATCGGTGATATAGATTTCTTTCGAAAACTGTGTCAAATAAAATGAGCTCACTCATAGATTTTGTGTACACTATTTAAGTTGCCATTCATTTATTGATCGGCAGTATACACAATGCTTAAGAACATTGGAGAAAGATTTTAGTTAATGACCTGAGCCCACCATTTATCCAAGTGTGAACTTGAGCAAGTTATTTAATTCCTCCTAGCCTCATATTTCTCTTTTGAAAAATGGACATAGCTAATCTTAAGGATTTGGTAAGAATTAAATGAGATATGTTTGTAAAGCACTTCAAAAAAGTGTTGGGCACATAAGAACTGCTTTAAATAGTAGCTATAATTTTAGAACCTAATATAAAGGGTGCCTCTCTTTACAAAAAAAAAAAAAAAAAAACAGTGAACGAAGGAGTGGCATTTTCTCAATACTTAAATTGCCTAGGGTTGGCCATTTGATCTAAGGTCCTTTTCCATCTACAGATTGTTGTTTAATGCATATTTTAATGAAGATGGTTGACTACAACTTGGTTACACTAACCTTAGCTATTATTTAGAATTTAAAAAACACAGCATATAAAACAATATATTCTTGTGAGTCCAAGTTGAAAAATACTCAAACTTCAAAGTCTTTGAAACTGTACTATATTGTGATTTTTTGGGCTTCACATTGATGGGGAATTGGGAGTGTTGGTTTCCAGTGCTACCTCTGCTGTTCATGGTGAAGGGCCTCAGTCTCCTTCACCTGTAATATCAGAGTTTGCAACTCTTAGGTTCCCTTTAATGTGTCTGGGAGCTGAATGTAACCCAATGCAATTTGTGAGGAAAAGCGTACCCCCCCCCCGCCCAAATGTGGAAAATCCATGTACGAAATTCTGACCTAGTTTCCTCTCATAGGCTCCATAGTGGACACTCTTTTAGTTATGCAGAAAATCAGGCCAAATTGTCACCCAGGGAAAAAAGAGAGGCAACGTGCTCCCAGCCTGCATCGTCTAGACTAATTTTCTTGTTCCCTTTGATGCTACTATGGGAGCCTTGCCAACTGCCTCTCTGGAAACAATTGTTAATTGCACTGGCTCAAATTAGACCTTCCTCCCAAGGCCCCTCCAATATCACACTGCAGTGCTGTTCTGACGTGCTAGGGAGAGTAAGTAAAAAAAATCCCAATCTTTCACCCTTCCAAAAGACTCATGGATAAAACAGAACTCAGGATATGTCTGCTTCTGAGAATGCACCCCTTTTTAGGGCTGAGGGCTTGAGGGTGCACCTAAATGAAATAAAGCTTGCCATGTCATAAGTTCTGCATTATTTACTATGTGCTAATCAAGGGAAATAGCCCCAAATCATTTGCCTTGGCAATACAGCATTTGGTAAGTTTTAGCACAATACTAGGCATGTAGCAAGAACTTAGTAAATACATATTTGTTAATGATAATTTGGCAAGAGATTCATCTTAAAAAGAAATTCAGTGAAGCTAAAATCTATCACATTATAGTCCATTTTTTTAATCCTCACCCAAAAACATGTTTTTACTGATTTGAGAGAGAGAGAGAGAGAGAGAGATGAGAGAGAAACATCAACCAGTTAATCAGTTGATCAGTTGCCTCCTATAAGCTCTCTGACTGGGGATCAAATCCATAACCTCGGTATTAGCCCTGACAGGGAATAGAACATGCAGACTCTTTGGTGAACGGGCCAGGGCTATAGTCCCTTTTGTAAACGTTTGATCCATCTGTCACTAGGATTTGGGTGGGTTTGTCAAGCAAGGATAACCTTGTCTGTTGCTTCTTCAAGAAAAAAAAATAGATTGAAACTCTGAAGCCTGTGTTTACACTTCTGAGCTATCCTTGGTCCCACACATACAAAGTTCCCGGCTTTTAAAATGTGTTGGCTATAGTTGCCTATACATTCAAGGACTGAGATCTGTGAGTGGATTTTACATCTTAGTTGAGCAGGATTGAGGATTAATAAACTTAAATCCTAATCAGCTATATAATAGGACATTATTTAACATCTCTATGCCTTGGTTTCTTTACCTATAAAATGGAGAAAATGTTAGTATCTACCTCATAGAGTTATTGTGTGGCTAAAATAACATGTAAAATATTGAACACAGTAGCCAAAAGGTAGCAAGTGTTCAAATAAATTTTTCAGTTTTTATAATTATTATTGTTATGGAGTAGAAATGTCCATATAAGTCCGTTTAAAGCATAGATCTTCATCCTCATGGAAATAATACTGCTCTACCAAAGGTTGGCTCCCACAGATTATCACCTCCTGGGCTGCAGCTCCTACTGGTATGTTTTCATCGTGTTTTAAAGAGTTCCATACACAGAGCAGTGGGAATCGCCTTTCATCTAGTGTAGTTTGGGATAAAAGAGAGATTTCCTATATAAAGTGCTTTTGTATACTGCAGTTCCCATGTACACAGCCTGTGTGTTAAGCACTAAGAAAGAATGGATATAGAAACATGAAAGGTAGAAGACGGGAACATAATCTCTCCCTTTGTTTTATTTATAAATATCAGATTTAATTGTAATAAGGACACATTTTTCTTACACCTGTAAACTATGTATAACATGTCCTCTGATGTATTTAGGAAAAGAAAATATTTGTAATTAGAAAAGAAAATATAAATCAAGTCAAATGATCAGATTAATTTACTGTTTTACAGGATTGAGGCTCAACCTCTTCTGTCAACTTTTCTCAGGTAAGTTTTAAGGTTTTTGCTTGCTAGTTGTTTGGTTATTTTTGGAGGGATGTTGTTTTGCTTCTCCTGTGACTGAGCTCCTTGCCACTCAAAGAGTGGTCCTCGGACAGGTGGCAGCAGCAGTATCTGGGAGTTTGGAGAAATGCAGAATCTCAGGCCCTGCTCAAACCCTCAAGGAGTCCAGGTGCACTTTGAAAACTGCGGGCCTATAAATCAACCAATCGCATTGATGAGAGTTACCCACCCCCTTCATTCACAGTCTAGTTAACTCAAACTAGGAATCAAGTGGCTGATATTCTTCATCTGGTGCTGATATCTTGACCCAGGTGGTGAATGATCGATAAGGTGCTGTTCACTTTCTATCCCATTTGATTCATGGCTTATCAAGCCTCTTTCATGGCATATTCCTCACAATCAGTGATTTTCAAAACTGTCATATCTCCATAAGTACCTGAACACTCCTCAGGTGCAGAAAACCGCCTAGTGCCCTCAGCTTTAAGCGAATTATTTAATAAGTATTTATTATTTAATATAAATGATGTATTAAATTTCAAGATCAGCCCACAAGTTTTTATTCACTGCTAAGTGTAGTGAAAATACAGTTTTAATGCCTTTGGCTGCTTCCTAAGGTCTCCAGAGCCATAGGAAAGAGTGTCTTGCTTCTGTTAATACTGTGCTCTGCCAAGGCAAGAGTTCAAGTGCACTAGGCTGTGCATGGATTGTTTTGACCAAGGTTGTTTATTACTCCTTATATCCACTTCTTGGATAACAACTGGCTACTTGAAATGGTTTGCCTTCCAATGGGGAGAACAAATTTCTAGGTCCTCTAAGTCCCAGCACATATTCATGAAAAACTAAAATTGCAACACTGTAAAGGGAGAAAACATAACCAACCGCCACTCAATATATTTCATTCAGAATGAGGTTGTGGAAGAAGCAATGATTCTTTGCGCCCAAGGCCGCTCAATTTGGGCACTGCATGCTGTACTGTCTGAAATATTTTATTTCCATTTGGATTCCAGACTGCTAAAATAGAGTCCTCCTCAGGCAAATGGACAAGAATACAGCATATTTTGTTCTCAAATGACTCTCCTGAGAGAATTATCTATTAATTTGAATAACTGTTATTACTTCAAAATTAAACCTGTACAAATGATCAATGTTCTAGAATTATTAGAGAACATATCCAAATTTAATCCATAAACTACATTGGATGTCATAGCACCATTAAAATGTATATATTTATATGTGTATATAAAAGCACAATTATATATGCATAATTATATATGTTTATATAATTGATATAAACTAATTCCAAGAGAGGAGAAACAAATTGCTATACAATAATAAGAGCAAACTACAGTAACACACAGAATATGTATGACCTCACAAATACAGAATTTCATGAAAGAGAATTCAAAAATAATAAGTACTATATGATTCATTTATATAAATTGTAAATATATCAAAAACTAAAATCTAGGGATGGTAGTGAAAGAGTGGCTACCTCTGGGAATGAGGAGCTCCAAAATGACTGGTCTGGGATATAAGAGCAGGTCTAGGGAACTAGTTTGGCCCTCACATATGGGGTTCACACAAGTGTTTATGGGGTGATGATTCTCTTAGCCACCACACATTTATGTTCAGTTCACTTTTCTGTATGTTTGGTTGTATTTTACATAATTAAAAAAAGCCAAAAAGGACAAAATATATATAAAATGCTATAGCAACCAAAATCATTGTATGTGTAAATAAACTGAAATGTACTGGTACATACCTTTTAATGACAAATACAACTCACATGGGTTTGTTGACCATTAACATGTGGGTACACTCACACATAATAACTCAGTCTGTCTTGTGGAAGCCAACAACTCAAGAGGACCCTCGACTTATGTTTATTTGTATCTCATGATGGCCTTTAAATAATATATAACCCCTGTTTTGTGCCTCAGATTACAACAAATAATAATTATATAAAAAAGTGAAGGACAGTGAGGTTCTTTTGAGAAATTAAAACTTTTTTACTATTATTTAAATTCCTGGGCAAAAAGACTGCTTGGAGTATTTGGCTTGGCCTTTGCCTACATCTGTGGCTCTCTATTGCCAAAATCAAACAAACCAAAAGCAAACGAACAAAAACAAAAAAACTCAAGAGCATCCTAAATATATAAACATACATAAATGAAAATATTAATAACAATAAATACCTAGAGACTTGAAGGAAGGACACTGTACTGAGGGTAAAGTCATAATGGTTTAATAGTGGGAGGTTAGGGCCATAAGTGGGGAATGGGAGTGAGCAGAGGGAAGGAAGAAGAAGAAAACTGAATATAGTTAATCCTCACCCTAGCCTTAACTAATAGATACTAATACAATAATTCTAGTATTAATCACTACATGAATTCATTATTATCTGAGTTGGACCCAATTCATTAATTCAATTTTATTTGCTTGGCAATTTTTCTCCTAGGCAAGACTCCTAATAAATTTACCCTCTGACAGCCAAATTCTGAGATTTCTCACTAATCCCTAGCTCCCAGAAGGAACATGGATATTCAAAGATGCAGGACCTTGGTTTTTTACCTTGAAGTTAAACAAAGTTATTCATGGTTGGAAGGCAGTCATAGTATAGTGGGGGAAACAAAAGGAAAAGAAGATGGTGCAGGTACAGGTCACCTGGGCCAGATAGTAAGTAGGTCTATGAGATGGCTGTTCTTTGTTTTCATCTTGGGAAATTTAGAACTTTTTATACATGGTCACAGAACCATGCTCTGCATTCTCAATCTAACTATTCTTGACAGCGCTTTTACATTTTTAATGCACTTGATATTTTCCCTTCTGACAGTTCAGATTATTCCATTGAGTATATAATCAAAATTCCCACTGCTGGCTCCCACCCTGCACACATGCCAGAACTCTGTTTCAGGGTTAGGAGAGCTCTTAACCCTGGGAGTTAGGAGAGTGTTTTCAGAATATAATGCAGAACACTGCCCTTCTGAGTCTTTTCTCTTCCTTTCCTCCTGTCACTAGAAAATGACTGTATCAGATTTACCCCAGTGGGAGTCAAATAAATCTACTGAAATTTCAGCTAACTTGTTCATCATCAACTAAAAACAAATAGACAAATTTAAAAATGACAAAAATAAACCATCCTTCGTCTTCTGGTTAAAGAATTTTAGGTTTTGACCAGAAGCAGTGATTATCAAACTTTAGTGTGTAAACACTGCAGAGGCAATTTGTTAGAATATGCCAGGAGATTGAACTTCTCACTGCCTGCAATGCACTGGATGTTTGTGTCCCCCTCAAATTAATATGTTGAAATACTAACCCCTAAAATGATAGTATTAGGGAGAGGGGCATTTGGAGATTAATTAGAGCATGAGGGTAGAGTCCTCATAAGTGAGATTAGTGCCCTTATATAAGGACCACAGAGAGCTCTCTCTTGCCCCCTTTCCAGTATGTGAGGACACAATAAGAAGTCGGCAGTCTGCAATCTGGGATGGGGTTCTCACTAGACACCACATTTGCTGGTGCCTTGACCTTGGACTTCTCAGCCTCCAAAACTGTGAAATATAAGTATTTGTTAAGTCACCCCTTCTATATGCTATTTTTTATAGAAGCCTGAACTAAAGTACTACATTAGGCAGAGGATTTTGAAATATTTACAGTTGAGGACACTGGTCATCTATATTAAGAGTTAAATAAAAGTATAAAGTGACATTATATAAATAATAAATAATAAATATATAAAAACAAATGTTGCAAAGAGTATGGTCAGAAGAAATATTTCTATCGGATATATGAATAGGAACTCTCTGACAAAGTGAGCAATGAAAATGTAGTATAAATTCTAATAACAAAAATTATTGTATCAACATCTATTATTAGTCAAGGCCAGGATGGTGAATAACTACAGTTTATTGTTTTTCATTGACGTTCATTCTGCTCATTCCCACTTCTCCAGTTCCCACCCTAACCACTCACAATGGTACTATCACTAATACTCCTGGGATGAGCGTGTTTTTAAATCTTTAGGATACCCATGAGAAATCACAGGAATAGGAGGAAGGCCAGGTCAAACATCCCTATGAGCAGTCTTCCTGCTCTGGCAGCTGCCTGAGATCCTTTGGTTGATATTCTGCTCTGTGGGTGCCAGCGAACTTTGGTTCCTTCGGTGATGAGTTTGACGTGAACAGAGGCAATCTAAACAGTCATCAAAATGCACACAGAGTTGTATACACTTAAGCAGAGAGAAAGCCACAGGAATGTATGCCACTATTTAGTTGAGGCCATGAGCAGCATCTCAGTCCAAGAGTAGCCAAATCAATTAAACAAAAGTATAAATGCTTGGCACCAGATCCTCCTTTTTGTGGAAGACATCAGAAGGGCAAGGGTATGTAATGTCTTCTGATAAGAGACAGGATGAAGAAAAAGTAGCTGAGGATACTGAAATGTCTCACACCTTCATGATTCTTACCTGTTCACCTGCCATGTGGCAGACAGAATCAGAGCACAGAGACTTTGCCTGGGCAGCTGACATGTGGAGCTCTGTTCTAAATGTTACACATTAACACATAAGCATAGTGCACAGGGAGTCTGTTAAGCTGAAAGTCCATAATGTAGTTTAATCAATAAAACTATGGACCAAATCATTTACACACAATTGTTTGCATGTGTATGCTTGAGTAATTGGGAACCTGGACAGTTCAGGTTATTCCATTGAGTATATAATCAAAAAATATTTTTCACACTAAAAAGGTTTCAGAATTGGTAGCTTCAGCTTATGGGAGAGTCTTTATCTGGAGACCTCAGTCTTTGAAGGTAGAAGCCAGTCTTCCTCTTGCCTGAATACTAAGGAATGCTAAGAAATGCTAGTTTCTGCAGACACCTTTCCTGCTTCAAAAAAATAAGCTTCACTTTCATCTAGTTCCCACAAGGGCTCTGTGCAATTTTGTTTGGAGGGGAAAAAACTGTCTGAAAATTTTCTAGAAAATACTTCATCTTTTCTCTTCCTTTCCTGCTCAGCTCCAATCAGAAGCAATGCACCACAACCCCAGTGGCCAGTTTCCTTGTTCAATGTAAATCAAGTTCCTTTTTCACATCTTCCATCCCTTATAAGGCCAGAAGAGTTCTAATCCCTCAGTCAGAGAGATAAATTTATTCCATACAGTTTCATATGCATTAAAATCAATGTTGTTTTTAATCTACTTTTTGAAAATGCCTTTGTGTTGGGTTAGTAGTGTTGAAGTGTAAATGAAAACCCTGGGTAGTTTCTCTGTAAATATTAGGGAGAATAAAAAGTTCTGAGGACTGTAATTCTCCACATGGATAATTAAGACTAACATCAAGTCACCCTAGCTGGTTTGGCTCAGTGGACAGAGTCGGCCGGCAGACTGAAGGGTCTTGGGTTCAATTCTGGTCAAGGGCACATGCCTGGATTGCGGGCTCGATCCCCAATAGGGGGCATGCAGGAGGCAGCCCATCAGCGATTCTCTTTCATCATTGGTGTTTCTATCTTTCACTCCCTCTCCCTTCCTTTTCTAACATATCCCTAAGAATGTTAGAAAATTAATCAGCATTTCCACTGCTCACGTGGGTCCCAAGCTGAGATATGGGAGGCTGGAAGCAGTTCCTGAATCCCTCTGAGCCTCATTTTTTTTTTTTCACATTTAAAATGAGGATGCTGGACTAGATGATCTCAAAGTTCTTTCCAACCTAAAATGCCATAATGACATATACCTTTAAAAACCATTTTTTAATTCAGATTATAAAGTAATATATGCTTGGAAAAATATAAATAATATGTACATTACTGATCATTTTACCCCTCACATGTAACCATTTGGTGTACATTTTTCTAAGTAATGCTCTGAGTCTTTAAACACACTCACACAGGGTCACAAAGCCATCACAACCACAATAAAACACAGGGGGGTCTCCTTCCTGCTTCACCTCTAAGGACAACTCCTCTCCTGCTTTAGCGCTTAAGTGCATAACAATTGAGGTTCTGGCGACTGAAACTGCACAGGCAGCAGCTCCATTTTTCTCAGAATCAAGTGAAAACGAACAGGCAATTAAAAGTTACTGAACTGCAAGGTAAAAATTACTTCCCTGCTCTGCTGCCACTGACTAAAGAGGGGAGACAATGAAAATCATATTTAGAATTAAGATAGAACCACGGAACATAGCCGTCTGCTCCACTGAAATGGAGTCTATAAACATTACACATAATCAGCAGCACTTCAATCATGCTCTTTGCTCACAGTTAGATGGAAGATTATACAAAACAAATGTGCAATGTTCAAATCTGTGGCATCGCTGGTTAACAGAAGGCATTTCCCTCCCAGCCCACACAGCAATCCAACTTCTCTCCTGTACAGCTAGTGCCCCGCTTACAAACGGGCTCTACGCCAAGTCCATCTACCAGCCAGTTGTACCAAGCTCTGTATTAATTCCCATAGACTTAATATTCAATATGGCTTTTAGGTTCTTATGCTAGTCCACAAAGGCCAGTTTATTAAAAGAAGTGTTTTCAAAGGACGACATGAAGAGCACTATGAAAAAAAAGAGTACTATGGAAACAAACCACCATTGCAATGATTCTTTAAAGCAGGGGTGGGCAACTTTTTGTCTGCCAAGGGCCATTTGCATATTTATATCATCATTCATGAACCATACAAATTATCAACCTAAAAATTATGTTGCTATGAAAAAAGAAAATCTCCTAGGTTTATTAAATTTTGAGTCCCGCCTGCAGCTGCCTTGGCAGGGCCAGACCAAATGATATGGCATGTGGGCTAGACGTTCCCCACCCCTGCTAAAGTTTATATTCAGAGTTCAATCTTGGAAGTAGAGGAAGAGATCTCCTTTTCTAAAAATTAACGTAGCTCCCATCCTTAAAGACAAATGGATAGTGTAAGAAGACCAAGTTTTCAGAAATTCAATCAGGAGAACCAGGTGCCAGAGATCTAGGAAAAGAATTAACATTGCAGTGGAAAGCAGGAAACAGCATGAGGTGAAACAAATCTTTCAGAATAAAGTTAAAATAAAGAAATCTTCAAAGAAGTTTAAAAAATAAGAGAAGTCATGACCGAAAGACCCTCAACTAAAGAAACTTCTAAGGAGTGTACATCTGAAAAATAAAATAATCCCAGAAAAAAAAAGGTACAAAATGGACAAAGGAAAGGAAAGAAAATGGTAACACCATAACCCTAACCCTATACCCTAAGGCAGTGGTCAGGAAACTCATTAGTCAACAGAGCCAAATATCAACAGTACAACGATTGAAATTTCTTTTGAGAGCCAAATTTTTTAAACTTAAACTTCTTCTAACACCACTTCTTCAAAATAGGCTCTCCCAGGCCGTGGGATTTTGTGGAAGAGCCACACTCAAGGGGCCAAAGAGCCGCATGTGGCTCGCGAGCCACAGTTTGCCAACCATCGCCCTAAGGGGAGAGTGGGAATGTAAACAATTTCACTAGGAAAGTTAGTGTGCACACTCTATTATCCATTATATATATTCCAACAATCCCACTCCCATGTCTGTGCTCTATAGAATTTCTTATTACCCAGAGTCACATATGAGAAGGTTCAAGAAGCACTGTTTGTAAGAGCAAACACTCGTAATCACCCAAACATCCACAAGTGTAGAGTGGGTAACAATATTGTGGTTTATTCACTCAAAACAATTATATACGGTGGTAAGAATAAATAAATTAGATGCTACTGGATGTAGCTATCTATGGGGAAAAGAGAAGCATAGACAGTGCTTCAGACATTGGTGGTGACTTGTTTCTTAAGTCATGTGCTAGGCACAAAGATTTTCATCATTACACTTCAGTTTATAATGTGCATTATATAATTTTTTAATGTAAAAATATTTCCAAAATAGAAAAAGACATTTAATATTATCAGAAGACATTTAAGTTTAAGGCAGAAAACCAGCTTTTATTTTAAACTGCAAATCTTTCAAATTTAGAGGTTTTATTTTTAAAAATCACATTTTAAAAACCCTCATCAAAAATGTCAGTGAAATTGAGGCTGTCCTCTGAGGCAGCAGTTTCAAAGTGCCAGTGGAGTAATAACAATGGGAGTGATACCAACGGAGAGTTGAAAATGTCTGTTTGTTTAATTATTTTAGTTTGTGGTTCAGTTTTATGGCATTTCCTCATCATGAATTATATATTGCAGATGCATTATGCAAGATGAAAATAAATAGCATGCGGCATAAAGTCACAGTGGCTCATACCATAGGCATTTTTTAGTGTCCAATATTGTTCAGTAACCACACCTAGACATACTCATCTCAAAGTCTTCCATCCCCAAAATGTCTGAATCCTATTCCCATAGCAAGGGAAGTCCCTGGACTGACTGGACCAGCAGCAAAAGTATTGGTTTTGCTCCCAAAAGAAAGGACCTCCTGTCATTTACCCTTTTTTTCACTCCAAATACTTTCATCCAACTTACTCAACTAATTTACTAGAGGCCCGGTGCATGGATTCATGCACTGGTGGGGTCCCTCAACCTGGCCTGCGCCCTCTCGCAATCTGGGACCCTTCAGGGGATGTTGGACTACCAGTTCTGGCCCAATCCCTGAAGTCTGAAACCAGCAGTCCAACATCCCCCAAGGGATGTAGTAGTGCTCGAAGCGGCAGGCAGCTGGGGAGGAGCCTGAGCCAGGCACTGCACCACTTCCACTAATCCCGGCCTTGCTGCACCTGCCGTCACTTGGTAGCACTGCCATGGAGGCAGGAGAGGCTCATGCCACCACAGCTGCACTTGCCAGCCATGAGCCTGTTATCTGGAGCCTGTTGAACAGCTGAGTGGTGCTCCCGCTGTGGGAGTGCACTGACCACCAGGGGGTAGCTCATGCGTTGAGCATCTTCCCCCTGGTGGTCAATGCATGTCATAGCAACCGGTCAAATGGTCTACTGGAAGCTTAGGGTTTTATATAAATATAGATAACTCAAACGCTAATACTAATTTACAAAATGAAATGTGTAATTCAACCCACTTCGTCATTCATCCACACTTATGGAAACCAAACCTGCATGAGACGGTCACGGCTGAGTGGGGAGAAGTGGGCAATGCCTCAGAAGTGCAGGGGAGACCCAGGCCTGGAAGCTTGGATGCAGGCAGAGAAGCTGCCTTTGGCCACAGCCTATTGAAACCCCTCGGGACAACCTCTCCTCATACTCACTGCATCTGTCCCCTCAGCACTAACTTCACCACCACTTACCTCTCCATCCTCGTCTCCTTCAGTTCTAACAAAAGTTATAGTCACTTTGGCAAGACATAGCCCTCTTCTACCCAGAGGACAAAAGGAGGTATTTGGATGGTAAAGAGTATAATAAAAACCTACAACTTTCTAACCAACTCCACCACATCCCCACCCTCATCCCTCCTCAGTAAGCTTTTCCGGTATTCAGGACCATTCCAAACTGATGGATAGCTTAAACCTTCACCAGCAAGATGTTTCCACAGCATTCTAAAATCACCACTTCAAGTGACTAAACAATTATCATCAGGAAGGGCTTGAATTATGACATGTGGAATATGTTACCCTTATTTAGTCAGATAAAAAAAAAATCAGTTCAGTGTTTCAATACGTAACCACTAGGTGTTATACCTGACTCTTATATCTAGTATGTGATTCCCATTAGGCTAGCCTGGAGGTAGGGATGCGTTTGCTTGGTAAAGGGATAGAAAAGAAACATGGCACCTTACAATAAGTATGGTATAATTGAGGAGGTCTGCCCTCAGAGAGAATTAGATGAAATATGGAAAGCAATGTAATCAAGTGCCCAATGATTCATCAACAATAAGTAAGCGACACAGAAGTTCAAATGAGAGACAAGTCAGCATCATCCATACTAAGGGAAGGCTTCCAAGAGGAAGTAAGAACAGAGCAAAGATTGGGGGAATGGATGAACGAACAGGAGCGGAGGAGTCAGAGCGCTGAAGGAGGGCATTGCTGGCTACAGAGACAGAATATGGAATTAAACTCAAGCATGGAAGACAAGCAGAGGCTAGAACCATGAGATGTTAAGTGGAGTGTAATGCCTGATCCCAGTAGCTGCTCTGATGAGGATACACAGAGAAGGGCCACAGATACCCAGATGTCTGGCTGTTTTAGTCATTGAACTAATGGAATGTGCATCCGATGCCATCTGATTCAGGCAGCAATGGTTTGTACTCTCCTTTCCTCTGGTAATTTGCTGGCAGCACACACCTTCTGTCATGCCAAATTACTGCAGCCCTGGAGTTGTGTAGGAAAATCTGAGGTGGCAAATTAAGTCTGTGCCATCCTACAAGGATTTAGGCATCCAGGATTGATTATTAACAACTAGAAAGCTTGGGGAAGCAAGGAGAAAATGATCACCTTCTAAGGCCAAAGTCCTAAAGCCAGAAATCATGTAAACATTAACATTAGGCAGTCTCATTGAAACAAAAGCACCGCTTGGCCTACAGCCATGGGCGATTCAGACAGACAGGAGTGTATGTAGGCAAATAATAATATAATAGAAAATATGTAGCTGGGACGCATGTCTCCACACCAAAGAAACACACGACATAACCAGTAACACCCAAAATGGCACTGTCACCAGTACTACACATATTGGCTTCCTGTCTATATGCCTATATCTAAGGAACTATGGAACTAGCAGAGATTACCTTTTTGATTTCAATATGTCCTGTTAAAACAAAGAGTGAACTGAGATTTGTTCACTGAAATAAATACACTGAAGTTCATATCTAAGACATAGGAAGATTTTCCTTTACCATCCTAGGGACCAGTGACATCATTTATACCTTTGAACTTTAGTTTAAACAGTGCATAGATTTATAAATTTGGGGTGAAAAAAGGAACACATAATGTTACAAAATGGAAGTTCTTTTTTCTTTTAAGTGAAAGTGCTTTCTAATGAATGGGAGGAATTGAATGTTGACCACCTTTTTAAAGGTAAGGAATGGGATTTGGTGCGTCTTGTCTTTGTTTTACACTGGGGAAAATCATAGAGACTAGCAGTAATTAACTCACTCTTTTCTGTCTTCAATTTCACAATAATGACAATATGATAATATTCTACTCCCTAGTAAAATGATACATAATAATAAAATAATAACCACAAATAGCGAGTATCATGTTATATTAAACAGTGTGGGGGAAGGCCTATGGCAAAGCGGGGACTGAGTGGAGGGGGGCAAAGGGGAGGAGAATGGAGGACATCTGTAATAATAATATATTACATGCTTTAAAAACATTATCTCATTTAAACTTCACATTTACTGTAATATATAAGTATTATCATCTTCATTTTACAGATGAGAATTAGCCAAGTTACAAATGAAGCTTAGCTTAGTCAAGTGGCCCACCCATGGTCACAGAGCTAAGACAAAGATCAAGTCCAAAAAGAGCCAGGACTAAGTCATGTATTAAATGATATGCTATATTTATGGCTCTACATACTTACTGATTTATCACTATGTGCACTTCCAGGCAGAACTGGGTTTAATCTAGAGGCTGAGCACTGACTGCTTAGCCAGGAGGGTTTCAGGTCCACTGCCCCTTTATCACCTCAGCTCTGTAACAGAAGAACGGCTTCAAACACAATGATTTAAAAGAAAAAAGTACTCCAAATACTGCTGAATAGGTTGTTGTCTATGGCAGGGTACAAACAGAAAAGTTGGATTTAATAACTTGGCCCATCAAGAACCAATCTGTTCACTTATATATTAAGTTTTTATGGTGAAGTGTTTTTAATATACTTGATAACTAGAAGATGCCTTCTTCAGTGTGAACACACATTCTAAATAAGGAATTGACAACAGTGATTTCTTACACAAGGAGTTTTTCAGATGATAATTCTTTCAGAATTATGTTACCCTGTAACTATAAAAAACTCTCTAATCTATCACTAGATTTGACAACTAATAAGGATGAGTGGAGGCAGGATATGAATTTAAATATAGATTCATTCCTTGCAGTCACCAAAGATTTACGTCTAAAGTCAATGCTATTTATTTTATCCCACTGGTTATATTTCAAGTCATTCATCCCAAATTTATACAAAATAGTAAATCTTGAAAATTTAAATTCTAAAGCTATGATTTAAAAAACTTTAACGGCCACTATCAGCCCTGAAGACAGTCCCTTTCTTGATCCCAGTGTTTTATCTGTAAGCCATTCTGTATTAATCAGCCCGGTAACACTTTACATGATTATTTCTCCCATGATACAAAGTAATTTTAGCATTATTTTCATTAATAACTGTCACTTTGAATAAAATAATTTATTTAGTTGTGTGATAGGCTATGTCAAAATTTAGTAAAATGAAAGCATAAAAACCTATTAAACAGTATTCTTCTAAGATTCAGCTCACAGGCGACATCCTCCATAAAGCTTTATCAGAAGGGGGGCTGTAAGAGACCAACCGAAGGACTTGTATGCATGCATATAAGCACAACCAATGGATACAAGACACTGGGGCGGGGGGAGGGCAGGCAGGTGAAGGCATGTACTGGGGGGTAGGGGAGGTCGGGGGAAGATCAATGGGGGGGGGGGGAGGAGACATATGTACTACTATTTGTAATACTTAAAACAATAAAAATATATATATATATATATAAAATAAAAGATTTAAAAAAAAGATAGTAAAATACAGTTGAAATGCCAAGTGCTATTTAAATTCAAAAAAAAAAAAAAAAGAAATCTTCTTCCGTCCTATTAACAAATCCCTTTAGGGCCATGGTAGCTTCTACAGTTATCCAATCTCTACCATTGTTCAAGTAACACATTATAACAGTAGTTCTCAAACTTGATCATCAACAGAATATCCTGGAGTGCTGGTTAAATTACAGCTTGCACGCGCCCCCCCCCCCCCCCCCCCCCGCCTTAGAGTTCCTGATTTATTAGATTTGGGTGGGACACGAGAATTTGCATCTACCAAGTCCAGGATGATGCTGATGCTGCTGGGGCCTAGGGACCACAATTTAAGAACCACTGCTTTTATAGTGTTTCAATTTCAAAGTCGGCCTCCCACTATGGGACTAGAACCACTGAAGAATAAACATGGTGCCTGGCACATACTGGGTACTCAGTACGATATTTCTGAATAAAAAGTTTCAGAGAGGCCCCTGTAATGTTTGAGAGAGAACAAAATGGAAGACAGGAAGGCTGAACACAGTGGGTTGTGGGTAATGAATGGATGCAGCATCTATGGAAACTTTCGTCACAGCCTGAGATTTTATTCACATCATTGGGAAGTCAGTATCCTGACTTTATACATGGTTTGGTGACTAGTACCATCATTTAAAAAAAAATTCAGTGTTTAAAATCAATACTTCACCTAGCTCCCTCTAAGTCCTATTCCAAAGTATGCCTGTATTTATTTGTTCATTAAGCATATATTTGGCAAACATTACTATAAGTAAACCAATGAATAGGAAAATATGGAAAATACCACGTTGAAAAAATACAATCCTTCATTTTAATTAAAAGTGATCCAACAAGTAGTGTCATGCAATTACAGGTACGCTGAGTACCAACTGCCTAAAACAAAAGAGATGTTCTAGAAAGTCAAAGTAGGTCAGCGTGGCTTAAGAGGTGGGTATCAGATGGGGAGTTATAAAAAGCTGGTCAACTATGGGGCCAAGGAAGGGAAGGTTTTGAATGTAAGACTTGGGAATTTGAACTATTTTAATTTCCTGTAGTAGGAGTGAGAAGAAAGCAATAGTTTAGTGAGACTAAACTTCAAGCAGGGTGTAGGCTTGAGTAGACTAAAGATAGGAGGACTACTAGTGAGAAAGCTATTGAAATGGTCTTTATACAAGGTATTGGGACAGACCTAACCAGGTGCGCCAGGCAGCAATAAGACTGAATGCAGAGCCAAAGAGGAGAAAGAGATGTAATTCAAAGGCTTTGAGACTCAATCACACACACACACACACACACACACACACACACACACACACACACACACACACACACACACACACACCAATGGGTGTGCCATTTAAGAACCTGAGAAGCCAAGAAGACAGACTCACGTTACCTGAAGCTAATGAATCTTAAGCTTTAGGGTCATTCACCTATAGGTTCTTCTCTCTCTCAGTGAGAGAAACCTTGGCAATTGTTCACCTAGCCACATAAATTTGTAAAAGTTGCTTCCATCTCTACTGTTTAAGCTTTTATCTCAGCTCCAATTTTACCTTGGTTATACTCCCAGTGGCACTGAAGCTGCTGTGGCTCATTTTTACTTAACATTTAACATTCTTTTCCTTGGCTGGCACTTCTTGAATTGTATTAGCTTTAGGGCCCCCAAAATATCAATTTGACCCTGTAGGAAACATTTATAGTTGTGGGAAGTGTATGCTCATTATTTATTCTTGGATTTTGATGTACAACCCAGAAATTCAGGTAGAAAAAAGTCCAATATGGGCTTAAAAATACAACAGACAAGTTGGGACTGAGAAAATAATGAGGATGGTTGACAAAAATCACCATAAAGAAGGTAGACAGAGGAGAGAGGACCTAAAATAGAATTTCTGCACACTGATGGCAGAGAACACGAAAGAGGGAGAGAATGGAACAATCTGCATGGAGCAGAAACAGTGTAGTTCAGTGAAACTGATGCCAAGGGAAGATGAAGCATAACAAGGCAGGGATGTAGACTGGGCCCTGTGCTGGAAAGACCAGGAAGGGGGTGCTGATATGAAGCCACTGAATCTGCAGCTTTTACAGGATGGGTCCCCTAGATTGGTGGTCACTGGAGGGGAAAATGTGAATAGACGGGGAAGATGTTTACAATGTTCTTAACCAGGTTCCGTGGGGGAGATAAAGAAGAGCAGTTTTTCTAAACTCATTAAAGAGGAGCAGGGTTTAAATTTGCTGGCGCCCTACTAATAAGCAATTTATGTATCAGTTCAAATAACATAGCAAGGTGAATTAATGTGACTCCCATTTCACAGATGAGGAAACTTGTCCAAAGTCATAGCACCAAGCAGAACTGGAATTCAATGTCTCGGTTTGCCTAACTCCAAGTCCATTGATTATTCTTACAGCACATCTTAATAGCAATGTATCTATGTGTCCTCACTACTATAAATAGCATTATTCAAATATTTATCTGTAATACCGAATCAGAAGAAGCTTGATTCTAATTTTAGCAATATTTTTGAGTTTCCACTTTAACTCAGAGATAAGTACCACATACAAATTAACATTAGAAAATGTACACTATTGCTACACTAATATTTTATGTAGTTTTATGCTTTATTTTAATATTAATCTGATAAAATTTCTGAATATGTTAAAAAAACTATGACTTCAATATATTACTTTTTCTTCTTTATGGTTTTATAATCTGTTGATTCAAATAAATAAAAATGATTAGCAATTCAAAGAAAATAAAATCCTGGAAGAGATGTTTAGCTAAGAAAGCTTTAAGTATAATTTGTTTGAATATATATTTTTTTAAAAAGTGCTAACAAAAGCATTTTACTCTTTTTATTTAATACTTATGTTTATCAGTTTTCATTAAAACAATGAAGCTATATTGTCCATTTTTACTTTTCATTTTAAATATTTTCAAAATATTTTTGTTCATAGTCCAAAAATAATATTTAGCATGTTAACTAATTTGTTGTGAATATTGTTCTGAAAGATGTATTGAATAAATATCAGCAATTATTAACAAGCAATTTCAATTAAAGCCATAAAACAATTTTAGCATTCATTACCTTAATATTTTTTTTCTGTTTAAAAATTGTTTTCCCTCAGATGTTTCCTGTGATTATTATATTGCACTTGCTGTATCTAAAAAAGCGAGAGACTTAGCACATATAAAATTAGACAGTACTTTTTATAAATATTTTAACTTCTTAAAATAACCACTTGCTATTACATGAAATTGCAGGCTAGCAGCTGCTGGCTCAGGCACCTAATGGAAAAGAAAAGAGGCGACTACCCCAAAGGAGGCCAGGTGGTTCTGAAAGAACCTGAGGCTTTGCTAAACACTGAAGTTTTACACTGAACTTTATCTTCAAATATTATTTAGTATTACAGTTGTTTCTGTGTTCACTAACTTTTTAGTGTGTTTTCCCTTCAGTTATATAGAACTGACGCTATCTTAACAAAAGCATATATTCTATAATTCTTAGGATTCTCTTTCCTTGTAAAAATTTATGCTGCTTTTCATTCTGTTGAATCATTCGGGATAGTCACAACACAATTTTGAACACACCTAACAACTTGGCTCAGATTAAAAAGATCGACAATACTAATCTAAATGAGGATGTGGAGCAACTAGGGAACACTCATATAATGTTGGTGGGACTGTAAAATCATCCAAACACCTTGGGAAATTGTGGCACAGTGTCTAACATAGTTAAACAAATGCTTATTCTATGTCCCAGCCTTCCCAGTTCCAGGAAGCACCCAACAGAAAGAAGTGACTATGTCCCAACTCATTTAAGAATGCTCATACTCATAGGATTCCCAAAGTGGAAATAAACCATAATGTCCACCCATGTGAGAGTCAACAATAACAGAAAAAACAAACAAACAAACAAACAAACAAAACCCTGTGGTGTATCCATACAATGTAATAGTACTCAGAAATAAAAGAGAACCAACAAATGATACATATAACAAAATAGATAAATTTCAAAAATATTATGCTGAGACAAAGAATTGGACAAAAGAGATTCCTCTTTCTGATTCCATTTACCGGTATATGAAATTCAGGACAGGCAAAATCATTTATGATGATGGAAGTCAGAACAGAAATTAAGGTGAGTGGGTAAGCTTTCCACGGACAGCCACTTCCTACAATGACAGAAATATTGTCTTCTGGATGACAATTACATGGGAGTATAAATAGGTAAAAATTATTCCATCAAGATGTGCTCTTAAAATTTGTACATTTCACTGTATTTAAATTATACTTCAATTTTTCAAAAAGGAAAATCTACAAGAAAAAAAAACACCTTCAGTCTTCTTAATCTATTAGAGCAGAGTTAGTACGTGTGTGTTCTTATATTCCTTTTAGGGTCCCTGCTTGTTAAAGTAGAGCAGTCAACAAGATTCTTACAGCACATGGAAACAGTTCAGTACCATGGCTAGCGACAGAAGTGAAGAAGGGCCAAGCTCAGTAAAATGGCTAGGGACAGAGAGGAAGGGCCAAGCTTAGTACCATGATTAACAACAGAGGAGAGGAAGAACTTACCATTTAGTTCCCTCAACTCTTTCTCTAGATTGGATTGCCCTTAAGAACTAAGGACCCTCTAATCATTTTCTACTAATTCTGTTAACCCCATTTCACTCCTAAACTCCAAGACCTCACTATGCTGTTAATAGCTTAGATAAACCTTCTAAGACACCCTGTCTCTTGTCATATTTATCACAGTTATCTGAGTAAATGCTGGCTCAATGTCTTCTGCCTGTGGAAATATACAACCTGCCTCAAAATGAAGAATCATCTCCAAGGGTGAAAAGAAGACTAAAAAGGGAATTAACAATAAATAAAAATGCCAACAGATTTGACTAGAGAAAAATATTAAATTACTTTACATTAACAGCACTAAAAAGCAAGTAATTAACTGAGAAAAATGTTAGCCACATCTATAATAATAAAAGGGTAATATGCTAATTAGACCGGATGTCTTCCAGATGTCCTTACTGAGGAAGCCAGGGCCAGAGGGAAGCCAGCCCAGGTCCTGGGTGCCTGCGGGCAGCCAGAAGGAAGCCAACCCAGACCCTGGGTGCCTGTGGGCAGCCAGAAGGAAGCCAGCCAGGGTCCCAAGTGCCTGCGGGCAGCTGGAAGAAAACAGCCTGGGTCCTGGGTGCCTGCTGGTGGCTGGAGGAGGGAAGCCCAGGTCCCGGGTACCAGAGGGAAGCTGGTGCCAGCCACCAGGGGAAGGAAGGCCTACTCTTGCACAAATTTTCATGCATCAGGCCTCTAGTATACAATAAATACAGTAAACGATTAACAATAGTTAATAAATAATACTTACAAATCAATGTGGACAAAAGAAACACTGCACTAAGAAACACTGGGAAACATAATAAATAAATTATTTGGAGAAGTATAATTGGTAAATCCACATGTAAAGACGCTTGAAGAGAGTAGAAGTAAAGAGTGTAAAATAGTTTTTAAAAGCAATACCATTTTTGCCTATAAAATGACAAAGAAAGTAATTATAATGTAGGATGGCCAGTGTGCCAGGAAATAGACAGTGTAGAAGATAATGTAAAGGAATGTGCTGGGGGAGAGGGAATCAAACTGAAAAGAAATCATAATGCCATTCACTTTGGCATGAGTGCCAAAAACCTAAAAATAACTGTATCTTCTAACTTAGAATCTCCATTTTGTGCACAACACAGATATTTATATTCAAGTATTATTTATAACAGCAGTAATCAAATTTTATAAATGAAAATAATCTAAATATCCAACAATAAAAGTATTGATGAAATCAGTATGGTTCAGGTTGAATAGCAGTCACTAAAGTGTTATAGTTTAGAAATAAATTAATAAAGTAAAAAATGTTCATCATATAGTTTTAATTTAAAAAGAAGGATTGTAAAACAGCAAGTAAAGTAGAATCCTACTTTTTTAAAAATATTTTTTATTGATTTCATAGAGGAAGGGAGAGAGAGGGAGAGAGAGAAGCATCAATGATGAGAGAGAATCATTGATTGACTGCCTGCTGCATGCACCACACTGAGGATTGAACCCACAACCCAGGCATGTGCCCTGCCCAGGAATCCAATTGTGACCTCCTGGTTCATAGGTTGACACTTAACCACTTAGCCGTACCAGTCAGTGGAACCCTACTTTTTAAATGTTGAAATATATAAAGACAAATAAGTAAAGCAAAAACAAAAAATACACCACAGCTTTAATAGTGCTTATCTCTGGATATTATGATTATGGATGTTTTAAACTTTTCCTCAAACTTCTCCGTGTTTTCCAAATCTTGTATGGCAATGAACAGTAATCAGTAATAATAAATGTTATTTTAAAATGCCAATTACCTCTAAATGTCTAAATGATAGAAAGAATTTAAAGACATAGAAAAGCTCTCCTTTTCCTTCTGTCATTGGCAACAATGGAATATTAAAATAAGGTCATACCTTAACCTGGCATCCCTGAGGATATTCATATTTGAAGATCCTTCCTTCTAATACCTTCCCCCACAACCCCCAACCCCAATGCTATTTACCCTCTATTTTAAAAATCTCCATAGTAACAAATTAAGCAAGGTAACATTTTACACTGTCAGGTTAATGGTGCACATAGGAGTTATGGTTGCTCTCAGTTCAGCTACGTTTTAATGAATAAAGTAGCTGAAAAAGAAAACACAAAAGATATTCTTGTACTATAAATGGAAAACTTATTCAGTTTCTCAGAGCTTATTTACTGCAATTTGTGCAGTTAAAATTCTGCACAAAGAATGGTTTGGCTATGGCTAGATTACTCTGACTACAGGGAACTCATAAACAAAGGTAGAGCAAAGCAGTCCAGAGCTAGGAAAGGAACCCAGAACTGAGTATGTATTTAACCTTCCTGAGTCTCCGACTTCATTTGTAAAATTAGGGTTGGGAACTAGTTCATCTCTAGGGTCTTTCCTATTACTCCAAGTGTCTGATTCCAGACATATACTTGTCATCCAGATAATGCCAAAAATAAATACACAATTACAACCTAGTAATAACAGTGTTTTTAGGAAGGTATGGGTGATTTAAGAAGAAGACCAAGAAAGAGGAAGTTCATAAAATATTTAACGTTGAAAATATCACAGACATTAAAGAGGAGGAAACTTAGAAAATACATTACAAAATCTAAAACATTATAAATAGAATATGATGAAATGTATACAGAAATAACACCTACATGAAAGCTTTCTTGGTCAAAGAAAAAAGTGCTATCAAAAGACTTTTCTACTTGAAGGGGGGGGAAAGGAATGACACCTTAGTTTGCTTTATAGACTAAAATAATCCTTTTAAAGGATATTGGTAATGGAGGACCAAAGAATGTGTAAAGAGGACAAAAGAGATTGAAGACTAAGATTTTTAAATTGTGTGTGCTAGTGAGCCCATTACATACACACGCATAAAGCCTCAAAAGTACAACTCTACAGCAAAAACAGAGTTGGCTGTAGTAAGGACACCCCATTCAAAGAAAAGGTATGGACCTTTAAAAAAACTGAACTCTACCACTTATATGCACACATTTTTATGTCTAATGGTCCTTCCTAGGAGAAAGGCAATAGGCTTAACAATTTGTTAGTTTCCTTGTCAATATTCTATAGAACAATTGATAACTAAAGTGATAATCAGTTTTAAAATAGATTCCTACCGTATTCTCCCTGTATCCTAGTGATTTCCCTGTGTCCTGTTTATATAAAGTAATCACTTTCTAATTATTAATTAGACAATATATGTTGAAGGCTTACAAAGAGTTAGGTAAAAGGCTGCCACTGAAGATCCTACTTGATAAGGGCCTAAAGTCTTACTTCTTAAGAAGTTGTCCAAGCACCATTTACATTAGAATCTCTTAAACTGAATATTTAGAAATACAAATTCTTGAGTCCTACCCCAACTTTACTGAATAGACTTTCTAGGGGTACAAACTAATCACCTGCAGTTTCAATAAGGTCCCCAGGGAATTTTGATGAAGTTTAAATTTTAAGAATCACCATCTTACATCAGCTTAACGTAGGCTATTTCCTAAATAAATGGCTCATATACATTATTAAAATGTTTTTATTCTTTCTAAATATAATTTACACAGCACTTTACAAATATTATTTCATTTATTCCTCACATAAAATAGTTCAATAAGGACAGAAATTGTCATTTTTATACCATTTTAGAGAAGTCATCCAGCCAGCAACTGGTGAACCATGAATCCAAATTTTATGATCTTTCAACATACAACAAATTTTAAGAAAAGCTATCAAGGCACTAAAAAATGAATCTCTAATGGTGGAATCACAGGCAATGGTGGAAACATTTAGATCGTTCAGGCTATTAATAGGGCTCAAAGTCATACTCTGCTGACAGCAACTAGCTTTAAAGTCAGTTCCAACTAACTGTCTGAATATATCATTGCTTCTATATAAGGAGGCCTAAGAATTGTTCTATAAACATTTCAGTACCTTTGAATATTTACTGCTGGGCACTATATCCTCAGAAATTAAATCCAGGGGGTTAGAGTGCTATTCTAAAAATGTAGGGAGTGTTTCTACAAACACATCCTTTGAATGTATCCCAGCATAATCTCTAAACCAGTTGGTACCACCAGGAAGCATTCACTCTCAACTAACGGGAGAGATCTCTGTTTCAGGAAGAACGCTGACCATCTTGCCCACCGGGCATCATTTTTCATACGATTATAAGCAAAATATATTTCCAAAGTGAGATTCTAATTTGTAAGTTTCTGTTATCCTTGTGAAGAATCAAAGCTTTCGCTATAAGTTTTTGACTAAATATCTTGATTTTCCAAGTGCTCTTAAGTAAATCCTTACAAGTAATTGGGTGTTTTAATTATATTCAGCTTCTTGACACTATTCAGCCAGAAAAATATTGCAACACTAAATATATATGTATTAAGCCTCAGTGTTTTCCCAGGGTATATGTATACTTTTTTTGAGTAATTTCAACAATGATCAAAAGCTAGTGAGTTCCTCCTTCAAGCTGAAATCCTCATTTTTTTTCCAAAAGGCAAGCCCTAATAAGCAACAAGAAAATTAAACCATAATACTAACAAAATACATTAAAACCCAATCTTTATCTCTGACCACCTCACCAAACAATCTACACTGTTATTTTATTTTCTCTTAAAGGGCCTCGACCCCTTTCTTCTCTCTTCTAATCCAGCAGGGCTGCAGAGACTGGGCCCTTTCAGTGATTTCTTCCCAGAATCCCTGCAGAATCATTAGGTCTCCATGGGTTTCTAAGGACAGTACACAAATAGCCTGTGCTCACTTATTTGCTCAGAAAAATATCCCTGGGACCTGGAAACCAGTACACTGTGTTCAAGTCCCAGGTCTGCCATTTATAAACATGGCACCAAGTCAGGCCACTTAAAGTGACCAAGCCATATCACTTCCCCACCTGCAAAATGTGGCAAAATCTGCCATGCCTAATTTACAAGTTTTTTGTGGGTGTCACATGAGATAAAACATGAGAGACCCTTTTTTAACACGAAGAGCTCTACAAATGTGAAAGTGGAAATGTAATCAAATATGTCCCAACTACCAAATTTGTAATGAAGGAAGAGCTGTGCCTGTCTACCCCATTTGATGGTGTGGATGGAGCCTCTGGGATGCAGTGGTAGAATGAGAAGAGACGGCTCTCACCTCTCCTGCTGGCTGCTCTAGGACAGGAAGGCCTCCCTGAGGTGCTCGAGGGAATAGGAGACAGACAGGTTAAGTTTTAAAGCCAAAAGCTGCATAAAGGATTTGAAAGCCTCTTTCAGGCCCTGTCTCCTTTGGCAGACAGTAAGGCAGTGTCCTACTTCCAGCAGCAGGCACTTGACAGGCATTTGTTGATGGATTGACCTCCGCCTTTCTGCCTCTCTCTGGAACAGTGAATTGCCAGCAGAGAGTGTGCAAACACCCACAATTTGGTAATAATCTATATATCTGCCTATTGTGAATGAGGAGGCTGAGTGAAAGAAATTATCAGAAACAGAAGTCAGCCCCCTACATCTTTCTCCTTTATCATTTTCTCTTATCAGTGAGGGTATCAGAGATCCTAAAGGCAAGGGACTGATGGGGCACTGCCCTAGGTGGTGGGATTGGGGAGATTTTTCTCTCTCTGCGTTTCTGTCCATCACTCAACAATATGCTCCTCTTTGGCAGCTCCACACCAGCATCTAGTGAACACAACATTGTGTTTTACGGCTAAACAAAGAATCAGGTCTCTGCTATGCTGTCTTTCCTCAAGGCTGGAAAAATACTACATTGATGGTTGCATATCTAAGTACACACACACACACACACACACACACACACACACACACACACGCGCACACACACACGCACACACACACACACACACACATTCATTCATTCAGTGGTCAGAGCAGTTGTCTGGGATGATTAAGAAAAACTGAATTTGCAATCACTGCACTGATTAAAATAAAAGCACAGGTGGAATGAAGATGGTGTCTTCTGCTCATGCTATTTGCTTTTGTTAATTTTCCATTTTACCTCCCCATGGACCACATATCCATGGCTCAAAGTTTCCTAAAAGCTCACCTCCTTCATGAAGCCTTTAATGATTCCCTTGCTGGAAACCATTTCTCTGATTTCTAGACACCTACATTGCCACAGTGCAGATTGCCGAGGCCTGTTATTTGGGACCCTTTTTCAAATGGCAGGCACTCAATAGGAAGGGTCTCCAAATTCTCCAAAACACTATGGAATGCACAAATACAGGAGAAGGGACTGACACTCACATGTCATACCCCCTGGAGGATCCAGAGCCAGGCAATGCTTTCTTCAAGAACATTCTTCACCATTCTGTTATCTAGAAAGTCATCTTCATTTAGGGAGAAATTCAAGCTCCATGATTTCATAGATTAAACTTGCTGCTGGCACTCACATACCACAATAAGTAGGCCTTGGGAGAGGCCCAATAAAAACAGTAACTTTAATCTTCACACTATCATGAGATTTTCTCTATTACATGGTTCCCAAGACAGCTTCTTTTTTAGAAAGGACGAGAAATCAAGCATGTATATTAAGTTCCTGTTAAAAACATTCATTTATTTTGTGAAACGGGCTACCTATCTTTTTTAAAAAAAATGGATGATTAAATTACGGTTCCTGGGCATTCTCATCTGATTTAATATTCTGACATGCTTATAGTCTGTTTAAATGCTAGACTCCTAGCATTTGGCTATGGTACCAAAGTGGTCTCAGTGATAGCTATTCTAGGCCAGGAAACACTGTTTCTCTTACTGAAATCTCTTTCATCTGTAATACAGCCAGGTAAAGATGGCTTAGCATTTTCAGAGGCTGATGTGGGGAGCCGGGGGGGGGGGGGGGTTGGGGGGGGTGAGAGTGGAAACATTTTCTTAATTTTTCTTGATCATCAATGTCCTCTCCTCCCTAACTCTATCTTAAGAACTCCTAATGTAAATTCTAAAATAATTTCCTAAAACAAAACGAAGTCCAACATAAAGATGCATCAATAGTATTGGCTGTTCAGCCCTGATGCAGGTTTCCCGGTTTAATTCCCACATGAACACAGGGGGGGAAAAAAAAGTTGGTTTCTGCATATATTCTTGTTAATACCAGTGTCATTCTTTTTTTGGTGAATCAAATGCCAGGAAAGGATCTCCATGTCAATCCCTTATCTTTACTTAAGGAATCTACCAAGTCAACCTAGCATGATACCAGGACAGTCGGTTTTAAGAGACTCTGAGGATGGCCATTTTAATAACCTCAGCCCTTCCTGGTTTCTTCCGTAGTGGAGTCCAGAGCAGAGAAGACTCACTGCAGCAGACAGGTTAACAGCAGTCATTGGTGAGGTTCGGTGCCATATGATTTCATAAAGTAGGTAGTCTACACAACAAACCTGTGAGTAGAATTATAGGCCTATTTTACTTTTAAGAAACTGAGGCTCCCAAAGGTTTAGAAACTTGCCCAGGGCCAGTTAGTGGGCGCAATGAAATCTAACAGTGTAATCTTTTATCTTGCTAGGAAATTCCTAGAACGCCTGGTGATGTTATATGTGAAATGAATATGATGCCAGTAAATAAACCGAAACAAAAAGCCTGTTGTTAAATTGGAGAGACAAAAGAATCTTTAAGAAAACTGTAGCTAGGAGACTCAAACTTCAAAGCCTTTCCTTTACCATCCTTTCTGAATCATGCTTAACTCAAGAGTCTAATTAGAAATGAGTGAAAGAAATGCTTACATTCATTGTGTAGTCATATAAATACCATGCATATATAACCAATACAATTTGTTTTTTCTTAAGTCTTCAAGGTTTCATAATTAAGAAACCATAATTTAAATGGGGGTGAATACTTAGTTTATTAATTGTGTTTTCTTTATACCCTGCCTTCAGAACTATACAAATTTTTAAACCATTTACAGAGGGATTCCTTTCATCTCATGAGAATATAATCACATAATCAGATACCTTGCAACTGTTCCCTTTTAATTGTAAACCATGGCTGAGCTTGCAAATTAGTCTATTATCACAAGAGATCTATCAATTTGGTGGGGAATGTATTTACCAACTAGAAGGAATGAAGTTAATAAACATGAATAAACATCTTAAATCAATCATTCCTTTATCCTTGATGTGGTAGTAGATATGCAGATTAATAAAGCAGTCAAAACAAAGGATGAAGGAGGGAGGCACAGGGAGGCCTCCTGATGCCCTATGTAGTTAAGAAGCAAGACGCTTACAAACATAATTGGAAGATAAGGATGAAACACTAAACCTTCAGTGAAAAGACTTGTTGGAAATTAAACCAAGTAAATCCAGATAGTTGTCTTTGGTTAGTCCTTTATGTATCACTGGTGATAAAAGCTGGAGGAGGAGAAAATATACACCTTCAGGATAAATTATGTTTGTCAGCGGCATACTGCAGGGATTAAAAGAATGGGCTTGGAATTGAGCCTACTTAGGGTGAAATCTAGACACCATGACTTTCCTTTTGTAACCTGGACATTTTTTTATTTAAGATTTTTAAATTGATTTTTAAGGATAGAGAAAGGGAGGGGGAGAGAGAAACATCAATGAGAGAGAAACATTAATTGAATGCCACCTACACGCCCCCTACTGGGGATCAAACCTGCAACCCAGGCAGTGCCCTGACCAAGAATCAAACTAGCAACCTCTTGGTGCACAGGATGCCACCCAAAGAACTGAGCCACACCAGCCAGCCAGGCAACCTTGTCATTTCTTAATGTTGCTATACTTTTAAATCCCTGTGTGTAGAATGGGAGATTTCCTTTATCTCACAGAGTTGTGAGGATTAAATGAGCTCATCATTTGCTAAGGGCTTAGAATAGTATCTGACATATAATAAGGACTAAATGATTATTCAGTAAATAAATAACTTCATTGGTCATTTACTACCACTTATATAATCCTAGTTCTTTGTCTTTACAGCCTTTTTACTGGAGAAAATTAGACAGTGAACTACTCCTACAATATTTAAATCACTTCCTTACTATAAGCCAAGTTTTTCATTATTTCTGGTGTAAAAATAATTTGAATGTCTATTTTCTGAAAAAGCACAGTTTTATGCTTAAAAAGAAAATCACTGAGGCAAACGTTTTATTGCTGGCAAGTACAAATAGACAGTTATTATATGTCTTAGTCATTACAGAGGCACCCAGGCAATCAATACCTTGTGAATATACTAAAACACAAGGCTTTTGTATAAAGATGTTGATCAGAAACCCACCAGCAGTGTTCTACTTTTAACTGAGTTACATACATAGCAGTATCAAAAACTATTTTCTCACTTAGAACAAGTCACCAGGAAAAAATGAGTGGGAAAATGAAGTACATTATTTGCATATTTAACAGTGTGTCCAATTAGCCACTTTGCTGACAGAGATTAATTTAATATTCATTTTATCCCAGCATATGCTAATACTTTGGTAGACATGAAAAGTGACTGATACAGCACATTGCAATTTTGAAAATATTAAGTGTGGACTTCAAGGAAGGGTAGCTGAGAGTGTTGAGGAAAATCTTTTAAAAGATTTAATCTCAAAATGATTGATTTTCAATCAGTATGTGAGTATCAGTAGTTCAATATGGCAAGATTTTCAGGAATCAATATGAAATATTAAATAAGAAAACTACTAAACAGTGCTTTGGAAAACAAAAAGGAAATTCAGGTTCTATAATACATCTTTTAGGCTAACCTTCCCAGAGATATTTAAATTATTTATGCTCCAATATTATTTCTCCACAACAGATTGCAACATACTTGCTATTGAAAGGGATAATTACATATAAAATGCCATGGCTATGAACTAGAGTGTTAACCAGATTAACAAAGTCAAAATCTTGAAAAATGTGAAAGGAAGTTCGTCAGGAGAAGTACACACTTCTTTAAAGCACCATTCTGCAAGCCCAAATAAAAGTGCTAACCGGATAGTATTAAATGGAGCACCACCACATTGGCTGCCATATTGTCCTGAATGTACTTTTTAGAACACACCACAATCACTCCCAGTGATATATTTTCTGCTGAGTAACTACATGCTCTAGGAAATTCAACCTTAGTGTAAAGTTACAGAGATCATCTCTGTAAATCCAAAATCATCTCAGTTTTAAGAAGCATCAAGAACACCACTTCTTTTTACCAGGTCTGAATCCTGTATTTATTCAGAAAAATGTAATGATTGACACATGGTAACTAATATCCAAGACAGGCTGAACCTCATAAATAACGACATGGATGGACGTTTGTCCAAAAGCAACTTATATAAGCAACACAACTGTGCAGAAGCGATGCCCAAGTCAGTAAATGCCACCGTCTTCTGTTTTACCACATAGTAAAACCCACTCCATTACTATTAACTTTAAAGTTTCTTTTCTTTCTAGTTGCTTATTTTCTGATAGATTATAATACCTTTTCTCATCAAGTTTATATAAAAATGTAGGATATATGTACATGAACATAAAGTCCATAATCTTGCATTAAATGTGGGTCACATTACATAATACACTTAAATTAGAGATCCCATAGCCAAAAATTCTAATAGTATTTTGAATTTCACAATTAAAGTGGCTACAAGATTCCTACAAGCTTCATGCAAACTTAGTATGCACATAGCCACGTGTCTTGAAGTATACTGGAGAAACACCTTTAGACACAACCTCAGTTTCAGTTCACAAATCCCAGAGATAATAAATTCACACCATCAAAAGCAGGTTCTTTTTAACTGCCTGAATCTTTGGTTACTAAAAGGAAGTTTGTCCAAGAATCATATTTTGGTCACCAAGTATTTTACTATAATGGTTATTATTTTATTTTACTAACTTTTAACACTGCCTGAGTACATTGCTTTAAATTTAATTTAAAAATGACCCTCACATATTAATCTACCCCCACCTTACTACTTATTTTTCTGCTAAGTATCAAAATGTAATATTGACTAAAATTTCTTCCACTTGAATAAAAATATAAATTTTACATCAACATTTACTTGAAATTATTACTAATTATGAGTTATCTATTTTTTGGTTAACTTTTTTCTTAATAAAAAAAGTGGTTTTCTTTGCGGGGGGGTTGGTCTGGGAAATGACAACACTGGGACAAAATTCAGGACTTCTAAATTCAAATGAAGTATTATTTTAAAAACCCTGCCTCCTAGCATATTGCAGTGGAAAAGCAAAAGGACTGCGGCTACTTATTATTTAAATGACCCTGGCAGAGTCTTCGCCTCTCTAAATCTGCTTCCTTGTCAGCAAAGCGGTGATCCTAAGCCCTGCCCAGAATTACTAGGATGATTAAATGAGACACTTTACTTGAGGGCTCTGTGGAAATATATACTTAAAATTTGGCTGTTTTTACTAAGTTCTGTCAAAAGCTTCAGGGAATTGTTATATGATCAACACTAAAAATAAAATCTTGCATTTTGTGAGAGAATGGAATATTTTAAAAGGCTATTACCAATTTCTATGTGGAGAGATATTCTACACCCTACACAGACCAAAAAGGATGGGACAAAAAGCCAAGTAAAGGAAGTGGGTGCTTTTCTCAAAGGGACATTCCTTAGGACCTCAGTGAAGAGGCAAGCACTAGGCAGGTACCCGGAGCCTGCCCAGCATACTATGATTCTTGTGCACTGAGGTAAACCACCTTTAACTAATGATGGAGACAATTAGATGGCTTAAGGGAGCCAAATACAATCTTTGCTAAAATGGTTTATCATCTAAAAACAACCACCTTAGGTTAGACGGTATTCAGTACCGCCTCTCCCCACCACTGGAACATCGGTTTCCTGGCAGAGTATTCTAACTGAGGAGGAAGATAAATTAGAAGATAGGGGTTCTACTTCCAACTCTGCTACTAATTAGCTGTGACTATGAGTTCAGTTCCCTTAAATTATTTAGAGCTCTGTGTTCACATCTATAAAATGAGAGGAACGTGCTCCTAGCATTTTTAGAGCTATGTTCTGTCTGGGAACTGATGTTCCAAGCTGTGAATGAATTCCAGAAGTCACACAGTTAAGAACTAGCTGAATTAGAACTAGAAATCAGGTCTCCAGATTTCAAGGTTTGTTCTTTTTTTCTGACAGGTGTCTTATCTCAGAAAACTCTTCTTTAAAAATTTTATTTTGTCATGTAAGAACCGTTAACCTGAGCTCTACCCTCTCAATTTTGAAGGTATTTAGAGAGCATTGTTCATTATAGACACAGTGTTGTACAGATCTTCAGAGCTTAATCATCTGGTGTAATTGAAACTTTAGCTCCACTGACTATCAAATTATTTCCTCTTGTCCCCAGCCCCTGGCCACCACCATTCCCCTCCCTGATTCTATGAATTTGACTACTTTAGATACCTCATATAAGTGGAATCATGTAGGATTTGTCTTGCTGTGACTGACTTATTTCCCTCAGGATAATATCCTCAAAGTTCATTCATGTTATCACATACTACAGAATATCCTTCTTTTTCTAAGATTAATATTCCATTTTATGTATATATCACATTCGCTTTATCCATTCCATCAAAACCACAAAAATGTATCGCCTCACACCTATTATAATGGCTATTATCAAAGAGACAAGTTTTGACAAGGATGTGGAGAAACTGGAGCACTTGTGAAATTGTGAACAGAAAGTGGTGTAGCCACTATGAAAAACAGTATAGGGGTTCCTCAAAAAATTAAAAAGAATTGAAATCAGAATATATTTTGAAGAGATATTAGTTCACAGTAGCACTCTTCAGAGTACCCAAAACATGGAAACAACCTAAAAATCTATTTTATGGACAAAAATTTATTAGGGGCCTATTATATTCTGGGCACTTATCAAATTCATGGCCTCATTTTTCACTAGATGTAATTTAGTGTATTTTCATTTTATATATTGAGAAAACGACCTTAGCGAGGAGAAGTAGCTTAGTAAATTCACACAATGTATGCAGCCGTGGCCAAATTTTCATAGACATGTTCCTGAAAATCATCTTCACTAGACCAAGCTGCCTCAATTACTTATACACTAGTAATAGTAAGCATTTAAGTCAATGAATCACCTATCTTAAATACATTTGCAAAACAAGTCTTACCTTTATTTGAAAAATAAAAGACTGTTTTGCCAGAGGAAATATATGCAGCAACATGGAAGAAAGCAATTGTGCAAGAAGCTCTTATAGAGTATTAATATTAAAAAACAGAAAGTGATATAGATACAATTTACTATGTTGATGTTTTACCAGATCGCTTCATATTGAACCTCAGATGATTGCTACATATACATATGATATATGCCTTTTGTTTTTAAAGAGCAAGTTTTGTTTGTTTAAAGATTAACTCTTTCTAACAACAGCTTGGCCTTTGAGAACTAAATTGTAAACTTTTTTGAGGGCCAGGTCATGCCTTCAGTATCTTGGCTCCTCCTCCCTCACCTATATTCCCATCATCCCCATTATTATCCAGCCTTGCATGGTACATGGAGCACAAAAACAAAAATGTGCACATACTACCTATATACCGAAAAAAATGGACAATCTGAACAATAAGTATATTAAAGTTAGGGGCAACCAAAACAGTATCCTAGAGTTTTGGATTATTTGGACCATGACTGATTCAAAGATACTCTCAAAAATATTAGCTGGCAATCTTGCCTAAAGTTGCATTGCAGTAAAGTGCATTTTTGTGAAAAAAGCCAAATAAGGAAGAGGTGTACGGTAGGGATAGCTATATTTCAGCAGACTATTCATAACCAAAAATGTTCTGGGTCACACATATCAATTAATGACTGTTTCTTCAAAGCAGCAAAGTCAAACATATTGCAAAAGATTTTAACTCTCTTGGTTGCCAGACAAAAGAGCAAAGGGATCAGCTCCATCAAACAGCAACCTCCTGCCTCTGAGAAAAACAAAAGACAAACAAAAACCTCCCCAGTTGAATCAATGAAGTGATCCCTGGGACACCAGTGAGTTGCCATCAGCCTTTCTCATGGTATTCATTGTTGTTAATACGTGCTGGAAGCAAAATTCTCTGTCCTGTTCCTTGTAATAATTTCTACCCCAAACACCAATCATTGAAGCACCTGGTGGGCCCTCTGAGTTCCAGTTTCAAAACCTGTGAGCTCATGGAACTGCTCTGGGCTGTGGGCCAAGAAGCCTTGTTTAATCTCCTGATTGGAGATTTGGCTCCATCTTTTTTTTTTTTTTTTTTTTTTTTGGTGCATCTATGGTATGCCTCAGTATCCCTACAAGGAGGATCATAATCACAATTCCCTCCAAAACACAGCATTCCTCTTAGAAGTTGAGTATGTGCACACACAAAAAGTGCCTGGGAATGAGAAACATTATAAATGCAAGATATTATTACCCTTATATAACAGCACTGGGCTGCTTCAATTACAATCCACACTTTTAAAATCTGTTAACATTTCCTTCTGGGAAAGCCCTTTTGCCCTTTAATAGTATAAGCTAATCATGGCAGTATAATTTCCAGAGCTCCTAGTTGTGAGGGTAGAATGCCTGGCACTGGTGTGCTCGGCTCTGTGATGGCTTTCTCATTCCTTTATCTCCTGAAATTATTAAGAGGCTCTAAGCTAATTTTCAAAACTATGCAGAGGTACTTAGGAAAGCCGGGAGCAGAGATGGGAACCTGAGCATTGCACTGACATCATTCTAAGCTCAGCACACATGGCACATCACTACAGCAATGCTAAATGAGTAACCTGGTCTACTCTCAACTCTCACTGGCTTTAAGTAGCATTCTTAATTACAAGCAGGCTTGCTTTGTTATCTTTTACAATCACACAGTTTGCTGTTTATTTAACTGGGAAAATATAATTTTTCTAGGAGGAATTTTCATCATTTATTTGTTTAAGTGCATGCAAAATAAAATGGGGTCTTGCAGAGATCTCAAATGCTGCTTCTCATGTGCATTAAAAATTTTTTTTAAAAAAGAAAGATCCTCATCATAATCTCTGCAACTGGGTCAGCTTGCACAAAGATACTCTGGGTAGCCATGAGCGCTTTCAGCACCCTGCGATCCTTGTAAGTGACACCTCATAATAGTGCAAATGAAGCATGGCGTGATGAGAAAATGAAGAAGAATGAGCCCTGAGAGTCAACCCTGCAGTTTTCACAACATAGAGGGTGGATTCATTTCATTCCCCCAAATATACCACACATGATTTTTCTTTTACACTTTCAAGCATATACATGCTTTCCCTATTACGAGAACAATGTCTTATGATTCCAAGAAATTATAATACAAACAGGCTGGCTCATTTGTTCATCTATATACATACACTTGCAATAGTCTTAAATTTTGAACTAAACCTCATTTGCATCTGCCTGGATTTTCAGCTAAGAATTTATCATATTGTCATTCACCTTTGTGCTTCCCTTCACCCTCATCTATTAGGCTCAAAGATTATTTCCTTGTGGGTCCTTAGTCTAATTAGCTGAATATTGAAGGAGTTTACTGACCCAACAAATTCAACAGCACCTCATCCTTATTAGGTTCCTTTCACCACCACCCCGCCTGCCCTGCTCTCAGCCCCTCTGCACTCACCCACACATCTCGCCATCCCCCACCCTGAGGCTTCCTTCATCCTTAATGCCCCTTGATTACACTCTAGCCAGAGTTAATTCCCTCTTTTCAAGAGAGGGAATAAAGAAGTAGGAAAAACTCACACCGGGTTTTATTTGGTGGATGTTGGCAAGTTTGCTACTCTGATTAAAAAAACAAAAAAAAACAAAGAAAAGGGGGGAAAAAAGAATCAGAAAGCTTCCATCCAAAGTGGATGGGGACTTTCAAAAACAAACAACAGAACCTTAAGGGAAGAAAAAGTTCTCTGACTCAAACGAATGATGCCACATGCTGCCCACACACCATTTTCTCTACTTTTCTCCTATCCTTTCTCTTTTTCAGTGATGGATGTGCCTGGTTTTTTCATTCACATACAGAGACAATCACTATATTCTGGAGGGAAAGAAATGTTTGTCAAGACCAGCAGACGGCGCCTGACTGGGGCAGAGCAGCAGTGGGCAGAGGAAGGAGTGCCCACTCTTGGCAGGGCCCCCCTAGTGTTCTCCTCTCCCCCCCACCCCCCGCCCCGCACCCCGCCTCCCATCCCCAGGCGCTCTCCCCAATGAAGCCTCATCTCCAGGGAGAGAGGCAGAGCCACCACACTGGAAAAGTGACTGTATATTTGATTATTATCCAAGTGCTTCCCACCACTACAATTAGGTGCCCGCCCCACCACCTCACTCTACCCCCATCTAGCTCAGGGCACCCACCCACCCACTCTCTGTCTGCCACTCCTGTGCCCTCACTCGCCTCCCTCCCCTGGAACTCACACAATTCTGCACAAAGGCAGGGCAGTGGGTGAGAACTGCGCCCAGGTAACTGAGCAGCAGGCTCCTGGACTACTGATGAGAGCAGAAAGACTCCTGGCTGGTTCAGAGGGATCTATCCTTGATGTTACTCTTAGTTAAGGTGCCCCAGTTTGGGGCATCACTTCCATCCTAGCCACTCTAAGCTGGAGAGAATCCTTGAGAGGGAACTGGGGAAAAGAAGGGAAGGGATTTCTGGGACCTAAATGCGGTGTGTCTCCATGCCACTCCTAAAGAGGAGTTGCTAGGGGGGATTATTCTTCTCTCTTTGTTAGGTGAAGCTATATGCTTTGCATATCCAACCAGAATTGTCCCCAGGTAGGAAGCTATCCCTAGGGAAGGGGGCCATCCTGATATAAGCCGTGGCTGCCCAGGGGAGCAGGACCTAGGGTCCAGAGCTAAACCCAGCCTAAAAGAGGGAGGGACCCTGGAAGGAAAGGAAGGGAGGGTGGAATGTAAGAAAGAGTGCCCACAACTTTTGCCCTGCTTTTTAAAGTAGTGGACTTTAAACTGGGGGAGCAGATTGGAAGTGGGGAGAGATTTACAAACACAGTTGGATATATTATTTACTGTCAGTTAAGGGAATCTGAAATAGACTTTTATCTGAAGATTAAGAGGAACCTGGTCTCACATTGCTGGCCACTCTGGAGAAGGAATCTGCCCACCAAGGCTTTCCTTCACATTCTACTCTTCACACACACACACACACACACACACACACACAAACCGGGGTGAGGAGAAGAGCTTCTTTGCTCTAAATTCTCCTCCTCCAAGCAGACCTCCGGACTTACACCAACCAGCATTGGCTCACCTTCCCTCCCCGGAAAGCAGTAAGCTGAAGAAAGAGAAAGCAAGACATCCTTCACCCCAACAGCCTTCAGACATGACCCTCAGGGAGATGGGTTGGGGTAGCCAAGCCTCTCTGCTGTGTTTAGAAAAGAGCTGAGCCCAATCACCAAGAAAAATAAGAAAATGTGTGTGGGGGTGGGGGAAAGGGGTGGTGTACAGAGGTCTTTTCTGAGCCTAGAAGGGGTTGGTCAGCCTCAGTTACCTTCCTACCTTCTGCAATTAAAGGAAGAGGTGGGGGCAAAAGGGACTGGACTCCTGTTGAGTGAGTCCCGGGACCCCCTGCTTCGCGGGCACTGCAGTCTGGCACACTCTGGAGGAATGTGCGGTCTGGAACCTGTCCCTCCCCAAGGCCAGGGAAATGGGCAGGAGGTGGGGCAGCCCTCAGTGCAGACAAAAGGTCTGCAGAGCCCTCCTCTCACTGGCGCTTAGGTCCCTTGGCTGAGCACAGCGCCCCATCAACCACATAGAGGGACCTTCTGGCGAGTAACGCCCCCTTCCCATGGGGCCCAGATGCCCAGCCAAGAATGGTCCTTTCATAGGTGCCCCACGTCTCTCCCCAGCACCCTTCCAAGGGATGCCCCTCCCACCCCTCACCACAAACACACCGGATGCCTTCCCCCATCCCTCTTCTATTGTCTTCAAAGAGATTAGTGGTTCCCACCAAGCACACCCAAATGCGCCTCCCTTTCTTGCGCTCCCATTTCTCTGAGCCTTAGGGGCTGAAAAGCCAGCGCGGGGTGGAAAGCTGGGAGGCAGGGAGTAACCCCTGAGAACTTGGCATCTCAGACCCACCGTGTCCGCCTCGCAAGGATGCAGGTGACCTGTAGATTGCAATAGGCACTGAATGATGCTTGCTGCTGCCATGGAAATGGTGGATGTGGTGCGCTCCCAAGCTGGACGCCCCCCATGCCACTCCTAGAAGGCCGCTGAGGGTTAGCGGGACAATCCAGAGCAGGGCCAGGCGCCCCCCTGCGCCTCCGCTGCCGCTGCCGCCCCCGGGCGAGCCCAGCTCGGCTCCGCACCGGAGCATCCTCTGGTACATGGCGGGGCACCCGCGGAGGAGCAACTACCACGGGAGGCAAAGTTTGGGGCGCAGGGAGGGGAGAGGGCACCCAGGAGCAGGCAGCTCAGGGTGGGCTGCAGGGAGCCGCCTCACCGAGCCAAAGCACCCATCCTCTCCCTCCTTCGGACAGTCTTCTCGGGGTCCTGGAGTCCGCCGTGCCTTGTACCCCAAAGAATCCAAAACATAGCCAAGGCCAATGCAGCTGACGGGGGACTTGTCCTGAAAGGCAGCCCCCAGGAACAGCAAGTGCGGAGAGGGCGGCTGCTCCCGGATTTCCAGGGCTCCAGGCTCTCCTGTGATACTCCCAAAGAGTTTCGGGCGAGAGTGCGTGCCAGGGGGTGGGGAGCGGGGAAATTGTTTAAAGCTCCTCCCGGAGGGTCCTCACTTCTACATGACAGCCATCCACCGCGGATCCGCTAGGTAAATCCATTTAGCATTGTGTGCGGGGACTTGGGAGGCCACTTCGCCGGCCCAACCTCCTTTCAAGGGAGAAGCAGACCCCATAGAATCCAGGCGCCCCTTCTCTCCATTCAGCCCCGGCCGGCTGGCCAGCTCGCGCCAGCCTCCCGCGGGCAGCGCGCGGAGCAGCGGCGCGCATCGCCTGCTCCCGAGGCAATCCCGCGTCCGCTGCCTCCTGACACTCACACCAGGCGAGGGGTTCAGAGGCAAGAGTGCACCCTTAGGAAGGAAGCGGGGACTGAACGGGAGAAACAGAGCGAGGGAAAAGAAGCAGAGAGGAGTGCAGGGCAAAGAGGGGAAAAAAAAAAAGAAAGAAAAGAAATACCACACACACACACGCTGGCGCTGGCGAAGCGAGGGGGCTCTATGCAAATCTGCAGTCTCCAAATAGCAAATCACTGAAGCTGGGATGCAATGCAGAGGACGAGCCTATGTAAGGAGGGAGGCTGGTCTAGCTTCCCGCAAAAATCACCCCGCTTTGCCTCTCCCTTGCATTCTCCACGCATCAAAGGGACACGTGTATGGCAATGCAGGAAACACCTAAAAAGCAACTCTCCCTCCTCTGCCAGGTGATCCCTCCTCTGCATTCCAATGGCAAACGGCACCCTTCCCCTACCCCTACGGTTTAGATGTAACCAGTGTCCTGAGAGCTCTTAAAAGGGAAAGAATCCTGCTCTTTTTATTGGACCAAACTTGTTCTGCCAGGTATTCAAACCCGATCTGCTAAATATGGCTTGACACCATCTACTCAAGCATCAGTTCTGATGACCTGTTAATTACAGATATCACTCATAACAAAGAGTCCTCGTTCCCACTACAATATCATATCTCATAAGGCGGTGAAAGTGCAGGGAACGGAAACACACAGGAGAAACGGGGTGCGTGCACATGCAGCTGAGGGAAAGAGAGAAAGGAGAGAATGCAAGAGGGAAAGGAGACAGGAGAGAAAGAGGACAGCAGAGGAGAGAAACTGGAACAATGAGCTTGCTTGCATTTCAATCCAACACCTGAGGGGTATTTAAGAACCCACAAGATCTCTATAGAAGCCCAGCTCTGGTGATTTTTTTTTTTTTTTATAACAGCAGAGTTCCGTCCTTCTCATGCTGTCTCATTAGGAAAATAGCATCAAGAAACAAAAATTCCTAAATCCAGTGTCCCCAAGAACGAGAGGACATTTACATCCTACTGGTGAAATGCAGCGTCTCTAACTAGAATCTGTGTGCCCTGGATGAAAGACTAGCAAAGCCAACACACATCAAAAAAATCTAAAAAGCTAGCAAGCGCAGCAAGTGAAGTTGGCAAGAAGGACCACAGTCCCTGGAGGCTGGCAGTTAAGATTTGGGATCATGGCTGAAACACTCCTCCAGTTTCCAAAAGATGATAAAACTATGACATGTCCAGTGACTGGTCATTTTCTGGCTTTATTTCTGTGTAAAGAGAAAGGGAAACAACTCAAAATAGATATTAGTTCTCACAGGCTTTCCTTGTCTATATAATCTCTTGTATCAACAAATGTAAAGTCCATATTGGGAAAAAAAATAATCTAGAAGGATTTGACTTAAATCAACCATTCATACGAGTGGCCATTTAGACTTCTATATTGCTTCATAGTCCATGCAGAGAGGCCACCCAGGGACACTGGTGGCCACTCTGTAACAGTGTTGAGGGGCCCCCAAATCAAATCTGTAGCAATTTGTCATCTTATGTTCCTGTCAAAAGTTTACATCATTCTGCTAAGAAGATAATTCTTCAGTTCACTAATTGACATGGCTTAGCCATGCTAAAGAAGGTGCGTTTATTTACTTAAATATGCTATATTGCCTAACTTTCCCCAACTGCTCATAAACCAACAGACTCCAAATCTTGCGCCTTCCACTGTGTCCTGTTGCCACCCTTATTCCCAGGCCACTTCCTCTTCATTGTCTTATTTTTTTTTTTAGCCTATGTATTTTCACTCACTAGTCCAGTGTTGTGATTATTCATTTTTGAAATATCAAGTCAAGCTTCCAAAGGAAAGAAGAGATAATCACCCTCCCCAGTACGGTTCTAGGACTCCAGGCTCCTATTCTGAATTTGATCGTTCACAGTGTTCGCAGGGATAGAGCAGAGGTAGAGAACCTGTGCTGTCTCCTTGGCACTGCCATTTACCAGTGATGTCCGATTAGTTACTCAGCCTCTCCCTGAGGCTCCCTGGCTTCCTTTATAAAATAGTCATGTCCCTATCTTCCCTAAGAATCCCACAGGGCAGAAAGGATATAATGCAATATTTAATGTGAGAGTAATATAAAATATATAAAATGCTCCCCACAATTAAGGCATTATGCTTTTCCTCCCATACAGGTCTAACCTATCGAGCTGATTAGCCTGCACAATGCATTCGGTTCTTTCCATCTACAGGAAATGCAGAGCACTGCATTGCTCTCAGTGCCCTCCTATATAGTGTTAATCTGTCCTCCCCTCACCAACTACAGGAATTCCTGAAGGGGAACAGAGTCCAATCTTTCTTTGTACTCCCTCTAGTGCCCAGCATATGTGAAATGTAAGTTAGTCTCTTAGAACATGCAGTTAATTCTCATTCTCCCCAGTACTTATGGTCTATAAAGTCACTGTGAACACTGAATTAGCCAAACCTGAACCAATGTCCCTAGGAGTTAAGTTCATGCAAGCCGCTGGCCACAACATTTTTATCAACTAATCAATATATGACCTTGTTTTATGTGTTTTTCTGGTTAAAGACATCTTATTGAATATGTACTCTTGATTCATTAACAGTGAACTCACAGCTGACATCAATATAACTCAAGCCTGAATAAAGCTTACCTAATACCTATTTTCTCCATAAGGTGTGCCACAGCCTTGTTTGGTTAGGAATGTTAGCACTTCAGCATTATGTGTAGTGGCCATTTTAACCAGCAAAATGACCAACAAAAAGCATGCAAAAATGTGAAAAATGTGCCACTAAATAGAACACAAAAAGGCCCCTTGTTTATAATACAAGAGCTGAAACAAGGTAGCGTGCTGTGTTGTTTGACCTCAGGTAGGAACATGGGTGTTAGGATTCAAATTGTTACCACTCTGTGCATGTCTGTTAATGACCAGAATAGTGCTGTGGGTGTTGATTTGGGGTTTGCAATTTTTGATACCTTTTTTTAAGTGATTTGAGAGAGAGGAAGGGATGAGGAGGAAGAGAGGGAGGGGGGAGGAAGAAAGAGTGGAGGGAAGAGGGAAATACAGAAGGCTGAAGGGGGAGAGAGAGAGAAATATCAATTCATTGTTCTGACTATGCAATTATTGGTTGATTCTTGAATGTGCCCTGACTGGGGATCAAACCAACAACCTTGATGTATCAGGATGATACTCTAACCAACTGAGCTACCTAGCCAGGACTTGGGGTTTACATATTTAATGAGGAGGTGAATTCATATCCATAAATAATAAATACTAACTATATTTGTTATTCTCTTGATTACTAGGGAAGGATGGGGCTGGGATTTTGGAGAATTAGTTGTATAAATTAAAGGCATAGAAATAGAATAAGAAACTTCTGATCAACCCTCCCAAGAGAATTCAATGAACAAGAGGCTCCCCCATTTGTCTTATATTGCCTGGGGCCCTGGGAGATAAGGATGGATTTAGGGAAAGGATAGGCATAAACCTCAGTTTTACTAGAGTCTCAAGAGCTAAAAAATATATATATATTTATTGCTTCCTTGAAAAAAGAAATTGTAGCTGTAGTGTTTCAGGCAGATGTCTAGGGCACCTTTACAATACTTAGGAGGTTCTAGCATGGATGCTGTGATACTAATGCTGCAATATTTATTATAAATGGTTGTAATCTGGTGGAACAAAAAGTGATTCTCTGTAGAGAGAGTGGAGAAAAGTCTTGTGAGTAAACACATGCTTAATCTGAGTGAAGCAAATAAAGCCTGTGCTTACTCTTTATGTCTCTTCAGCTGGTCAGTGCGTGTGGCTGGAATGACACTGTTTAAAGGAAACTGAGGCAGCATTGACAAACTGGGGTTAGGTGAGTGAAGAATTGGTTGCAGGAGACAGGGTGCCTGGCTCTCTGCAATATACTCTTATATTTCAGCATAGACCGTGGAGTATAAATGTGTGCCAGTGTTATTCTGTGTCCCAAGAGAGTCAGAAGCCTTCATCAGAAATTTATGCTCTAGTGTCAGCCAGAATTATAGAAGCCAGAGGTGGCTTCCAGAAGCCTTGAGCTATCATCATCTCTCATCATGATGTGGCTTTGCTAATTAATTACAATGTATGTTAGAAGTAGGTTATCATCGGTGACATAATTGGCTTGTCAATTGGTGTAATGAAAGTTAGAAATGGGTTATCTTTATAAAATCATTAATATTCAAGAAATGCGGGTTGGCCAAAATACCTTTTAGGGATGTTTTGCTTCTACTTAAATAGATTATGTGAATATAAGAGCCCTTTCACCTTTCACCATAAGGAATGGCGCCATAACAATAGTAATAACTGACACATCTGTAACTGGCACAACTCTGAGAAATTTAAATGTATTAGTTCATGTAATCATCACAAAGCCACATGAAATGGGTGTTATTAGTGATCCTTAACAGATCTTAGTCACCTAATTCTGACAGATGATGAGCTGGATGGTGCTCCTGCAATACTGCCATCTTTGCTTCATAAAAAACTTTTTGGAAAGTCATTTTTTCAGGCATTTAATATAACCAAGAGCTGGGACTTCATCGAGCATCCAGAACAGGCTCTAAGATCCTGTACCTACTTAAATGTCTGATTCCGTAGCATAGTTTGGTATGCATCTTACATTCACTATGACCTGGACTTAGAGAAATTCTTGGAATAGTGGTTAACCCTCATTCTCGTCTAACAACTGTAGCTACTGAGAGTTACCAAAAGAACCTAATCGCTGTGCACAGTAAGTTGTCCTAGGCCCATTTTGATTTATGATGAATAAGAAGGCAGGTAGCATAAGACAGACAACAGGGTTAAGAAATGGGAGATGGATTTGAAAGCTGAGGGGATAAAACAAAGGAAATGGAAGGAGAGAGGAGAATGAATGGAAGGGAGGTTGTGGGGAGAGATGAAAAAGGACAGGTCATTTCAAATTATTTTTTCATATTCCGAAAAATCAACCCCTCTGTCTTCAGAAACAGGGTGGTTGTCAGGCAGACACTTTCAACATTTTCATGCTTTTCTTAAACATAATTGGACATTTTTATAGTTCAGTATTAAACCCTTTAAATAAAAATGTAGACACTAAAAGCAGCAGAGTAAAAGTATATTAAAACCCACAGGAGCACCGATCTTTTAAAAATTAAAAATGAGGTGATTGTCGATCTTGCATTTTTGCATTCTTAATGGTGTCAGCACAAAGGAAGGGGTGAGCAGACCCCATCTATTCCTCTACCTGCATCCATCCAGGTCTTGGAAGGGAGAGAGACTCCAAATATTAACTACTGGAAATAACGCTGCTATGAACATAGGGGTGCATATATTCTTCCTGACTGGTTCACAGGGGCAACAAAAAAAGAGAGAGAGAGGCTCAGAAGAGGGGGTCATTCATGAAGTTGTAAACCTCTGATCCTGTTACCTTTATGAGTTACAGCAGGTCCCTAAGGGTATTCTGAGAAATGAGCAGATTAGAAGAGGCCCAAGTAGTAAAAGTAAAACATGAAAAATAAAAAATAAAAAAAGAAATGCCAGTGCTAAACGCAACCCTGGAGATTCCGTAGTGCAATCTCTTTCTTATTCAGATGATAAACCTAAGGCCCACAGAAGTAACAATATTTCGGAAAAGTCTGGTTTATGAAGTGTTTGCTTATCGGGAAGTGCACTTTCATCTCCTGCCACCTATGATCCAGTCAGAGACATGGATTGTGAATTCAGTCAACTTAGCTGTTACCTAGAACTGATATAATGAATAGGAGGGAATAGTGGGAACCCAGCATGAGCCAGCATGAAGCCAAATTCACTCAAATTGAATTAAACTCCAGTATACAGTCTGACTTGTGAAACATAAATAGATTTATTCAATTAAGGTTAGCAGTGTTTAGGACCACGGTACTTTATGTTATCTATCTCTTCTCTTGTTTTATTGATGTAAAATGTTCATTTATGACACTACCTGCCTAAGCAACAAGGAAGCATCATAGATATCTCTCTACAACTACATCTTTAAGTATCGTGGGCATTGCTTAGGCACCAACCAGACATATGTCATCTTTCAACCACTGTCATCTTATATTGTTTGTATAGTTATTTCAAGCAAGTTGTGTTGCCAACAAATTCATATATAGGTCTATGCTCTTTGGATTTGAATTTGCTCATAATGTAGCAGGAGAACTTGCAATGAGTGCCAGGCTATGAGTTTGAATCAGAATTATTATTATTCCTGTGACATTGGATTAAATAGCTCCTTTTCCCAGTTTTCTCATCTTTACTATGATTATAACACTACATGTAATTCAATAGGAATAGTCTCTAAAATATATTAAGCACTAAATATAAATGATTATTATTTATTCATATGTACATATTTTAGGCTAGAGGCCTGGTGCACGAATTTGTGCACCAGTGGAGTCCCTCGGCCTGGCCTGTGGGATCAGGCTGAAACCGGCTCTCTGACATCCCCCAAGGGGTCCTGGATTGCAAGAGGGTACAGGCCAGGCTGAGGGACCCCACCTGTGCATGATACGGGCCAGGGAGGGATGTGGGAGGTTGACCAGCTGGGGAGGAACCACAGGAGGGCTCCATGACATGTCTGGCCCATCTAGCTCAGTCCCTATGGATGGGACCCCAGCAGCAAGCTAACCTACTGGTCAGAGCGTCTGGCCCCTGGTGGTCAGTGCATGTCATAGTGAGCGGTTGAGAGGCCTTAGCATATCATTAGCATATTAGCTTTCATTAGTTGAACAGATGACCAGACATTTAGCATATTAGGCTTTTATTATATAGCATAGGTACTAAAAATATAATGATACTGAGATGTATATTTGATTAATCATATTCTAAACACTCCCCACTTAGTCTATGGTCAAGTTTGGCCATCTCTCCAATAATTTCTTAATTCAGTCTCTGTTTCTCTAAATCTGTGGTGCTCAAGCTTTAGTGTGACTGAGAATCACTAAGAGGGCTTATTAAATCATAGCTTGCTTTGCTTTAGGTTCCTTGGATCTGCAGAAAGGCCTGATAATTTGCATTTTTAACAAGGTCCAGGGTGATGCTCATACTGCTTTCCAGGGAAACCAGATTTTTTGAACCACTGCTCTGTCTGAATGTCAGTCTTTGACACAGGTTTTTTTTAGCAATACAGGGCGAGCTTTGTAATTAAGCTCCTTACCAATGCTCTCCTTCCCAGTGTACTCTAGATACACTCTAGATAGATAACCATGTTGTTCTCAGATATCTTCTTTAAAGAATCTTTTAAATGCTTCAGGATGTCTACCATATAAACTTGCATGTCCTTATCTCACACCATGCAACCATAAAATCCCTTTACTTAGAAAAAGCTATTTTCTTTTTCTTTCCACCATTTGTATTTGAACTCTTCTTTGGTTAGCCTAGCCAATGGCTAGGAGCAGGAACTCAGGCAGGGCACCAGGATTCTATTCTGACTTTGCTAACTTGCTAGACATGTGGCCTTCAGCAGATTATTCAACACCAGTTTTCTTATCATTAAAAGGAGTGGACATGGGGTTCTTGTGAGGCTTAAATGAGTTGATATATATTTAGAATAGTATCTGGTATACAGTATATATATATTAGCATAGCACTTATTTATTTTTAGGATGATTAATTCTTTCTTTTTGGGGGAGAGGGTATGGAGAAAATAAATCAGAATGGATGAGAATGCTTTCTTCCATATGAAACATAATACTGGCCCTCCTAATAGTCAGTCAGTATAAAAATTCCAGGAAGACCCCTTCAGGTCTTGTTATATCAGGCTTCCAGTCTGACCAGCATCAGCTACAGAAAGTTCAATGTCAAAGACTGACCAACTGGGATCTGTCTGCCTGTATTCAGCAGCACATTCTAACATTACATCATATATGCCCATCACAGAAAAAAAGAAACATTGAGAATGGAAGGACAAGCATAAAGCAAGTTCCAGGTGATATAAAACCCAAGACACAATTTTCAAATACCCTAGTAAATATAGATATGTAAATCAGGAACTAGAAACTATGCACATCCCATGAGTCCTATTTCCTGAATTCTTAAACACTTAGAACATAAGCCAATTTGATCTATCTTTATAAATATACTAGTGTCCCGGTGCACAGATTCGTGCAAATTGAAAAAAATTAATTAGAAGAAATATTTTAATATCACTAGTTGCCCTTTCTCTATAATAGAAATGTCAACCAAATTCACGATTGACAATGACAGATTGAAACACATGTGTGCGATTAGTGCCAGTGAGAGCTTTATGTGTATCATGCATGCACTAGTCAACTTAGCTATTATATATATTATTATTGTAGATCACACAGGGATAACAAAGGGTAAAATATTTAACTGCAGCAGTGTTTGACTATATTCTGCGCAGAGAGAAAACCTGAAATCTTTTTCAAGATCTACCATTTCTTTTTCTTTTTTATTTTTTTCAGTTGGGTCAAGTTTCTAAATTTTCTAAATCTCCATTTTCTGGCTAATGAAAAGAAAACAGGATTCCACTGAGTCTCCTATCTACCTACTCCAGGACTTTTGTGAGGATCAAAAGAGATGAGGCACAGGAAAATGCTTCACAGACATTTGGTTATAGTGTAAAATGTTTCCACCTGGCTACAAAGCAAGGCATGTTCCTGGGCTGAAGAAACTCCAAGGAGGCTAGTCGCTAGGGAGAGGAAGCGGGGCGTTGCTATGTGAAGTCATTACCCAGTGCCTACAGTGACCGTTTTGGGGCTGGGCTGGGCTGTGGGCCGCATTTTGTGCCATGGAATCTCGGCAGCATCAGCTGTGATTTGGTGGGCTGTTGCTCTGGGGTGGTGGCAAGGCTTGTGTCCCACCTGGGGGAAACTAAGTGTTGCTTTGTCGGCACTATGTCCGCAGTGCCATTTCTCTGTAAATGACCAGTGCACGTCATGGGAGCTCCTGTGTTGAGTGTTTGCCCCCTGGTGGTCAGTGCGCATTACAGCAACCGGTCGGATGGACACAGTATATTAGCCTTTTATATATATAGATGTTCTAATCTAGAGCATGCATTGTCATTTGAATGCACTGAAAGGGATTGAATCACACAATCTAAATTGAATCTCTAAATAGGTTTATCGGGGTCTATAATTTAATCCCCATCTAATTCAGGACAAATATATTAGATTATACTTTTTATCTCAGTTGTGTTTTGATGTTAGTATAAGAGTTAAGTTAGCGTGACTATCCCACTGCAAAGATCTGTTTGAAGATAAAATCAAAGTTCTTTAGTATGGAATATTAGGGAATATTAAGCCCTTTAAAATTCATCTTTATGCTGCCTTTCTCGGTTTACCTTTATCTCACCTTCTGCCACTTCCCCACAAAGCATCCTAGGCTCCAGCCACATGAATTTCTCTCTCCCGTAGACACACTATATGCCTCTTTACTTCAATGCCATTGTCCATATTATTCCTTCTGTAAAAACTATTTTTTCTCTTCCCCCCCTCTTAATTTCTCACTCATCATTCTACCCAATTTTAACACATACATATCTGTTGGAAACTTTTCTGAGCTTGCCAAATAATTGCTGCTTTCTTAAGTAGAGACTATTAACAAATATCTTTTAAAAATACCCAAGATATGTGATAATGTATTCACCTTATTATTGTGCTGAAATAATGAAGTATCAAAACAACTAGTTAAGTATATCTACAAGTTTAGGAGTTTCAAATAAGCAACCAAGACCAACAAAAAAAGGAAACAAATCCTCTCAACTTATTCTTGCAGGTATTTTGGTTAGTTCTTTTAGTGCTTAAAACATACAATAAATTTAGGCTGAACATTAATTTGAAGGCTAAATAAATTGGTTATGGAGAATAATGGAATTCTTTGTCATATTTTCCTACTCAGGCTATAAACAGATGTCTTTCTTTCCCATACTATGTAAAAGAAAAAAAAATACCACCAATCTAAGATGCTTGCTGCCAACTTGAATTGCAGAGCAAACATTTATAGTGAACTTATAAATCCTTGAAAATAGGGTTCTATAATGGAAAAGCTGGCACCATTTTAACGATAACTATAACCATTCAAATAATATCACTATAGCAAGACTTATAATCTAATATATTTGTTCTAGGATGGGTAAGGAAAGATTCGGGTCTAGGTGTAGGAAAAACTTTCAGTGGTTCAATTCAAAATGCGTGATCATTTCACATATTTCAAATCTCTTAGAATATATCAAAATGAAAACTTACACTCCAAAACATTTATTATAATAGGTTATATAGCTCTAGCCAGTTTTGCTCAGTGAATAGACCGTTGGCCTGTGGACTGAAGGATCCTGGGTTTGATTCTAGTCAAGGGCACATGCCCGGGTTGTAGGCTCGATTGCTGGTGGGGGACATGCAGGAGACAGCCGATCAATGATTCTCTTTCATCATTGATGTTTCTATCTCTCTCCCCCTCTCTCTTCCAATCTGAAATCAATAAAAATATATTTAAAAAATAAAAATAATAACATTATGTATTTATATATATCTACATATATATGATTACATATTTGATACTTGTATAAGAAATATATCACCTCTGAAGCATTTTGAAAAATCATTAATCAGTGGGTGTTGTTTTTTTTTTAATCTGTCGTCTTTTTCTTTCAAGAGAAAATTACTTTCCTCAGATTTTCTCTGTTCTGTTACTGAGATGATTCCCCCTGAGAACTATGAGTTTATCTTGACAGGTGTTAGTAGGTCTGTAGACCTCTGTGGAATTGTTCCTGGCTGTGTTGAGGTACACAGAAAACATTACATGGGCAAACTAACACAGTTACCCCATTGTATTCTAAATAAAATAAACCACATAGAGTAGATTTAACCTACTGATGTTTTTTTAATGAAGCTTTCATTAAGGATATGGTGTGGTCTTCAATATTTAACACATGACAGGTATTGAAACAAAGCATTTCTGATGACCATTTAAATGCATACATGATAATTGCGTCATACATTATTTTTCAATGAACTAAGTTTACCCTTCGATTGCTTTAGCTACCTAAACAAAGAGATACAAGAAACATTTCTAGACTTAATATTTTATATCCAAATGGAGAGAAAAAAATAAATGTCTCAGCTAACATTACCCTTAAATAATTTAAACTAGATTTGCTTTTCTAATTTTTAAGGACAAACAAAGCTTCTAGTTTTCTGTGCAATGTACAATTTTACTCATTAATAACATTTAGGAGCCAAGTGTTTAAAATGAAAATGTTCTGGCCCAATTCACAGTGGTCTGCTTTAAAATAATGCTACTTCTTAGCATGGCAACCATCACCTTAAGTTGTGATGAAAATGGAAACTTTAATGACCAATGGAAGATTAAGTGCAAATACAATCACTATTTCTTCATATTGGCAATGTTTTGATTTGTCATTTATCACAGAAAAAATGCAAAGCATCTCACAGAAGAACCTGTCTACTTCAGAAAAAATCACTAGTTTTGGAGAATTTGCTGTCCATTCCATCTCACATTTACAGCAACGTTTTCAAAGAGCGACAGGTAAGTCACACCCTCTTGCTACACTATGCCAAATGTGTAATTTCTCATTTCAGGTTCCTATGTAAATTATCTCCTGCTGTGTATAATCAGAGTTGTCCAATCCAGACTTGAAGATCCTATCAGACATTTTACTATTATTATTAAAATTTACTCATCTCAACTATTATTTACAGCCAAGCCTTACAGAGATAAAACAACGGATTTGGTAGAAGAGCAAAGGTGGGTCTTTCCTCTTTCAGCAGTAGCAGGCAGAAACAGTATGAAAGCAATGGATCTTGAAGAAAAGCAATTTTCTATTTTCAAGATTAGGCAGTACCCTCTTTTGTACTGTTAAATCAAAGTTTTAGTTATTTTTTTAAGTAATACTGTGTGTGTTTTTTTCATTTACATAAATAGTCTATAAAGAAACTGCCAGAGACCCCCAAATGCATACCTCTCCACCTATGGAAGAGATTAAATTTGTTTATAGAGCTCTCCTTTATGCAGTACTGCTTTGAACAAGCCTTTACACAGCATTGGGGGGGGGGGGGGCAGGGGAACTAAACTAAACTGCCACATAAGCAAAAGATAATTAGCTCTACAAGGAAAAATATGAACTGATATGGAAGACTTTCTTTTCTTTAGGAAAAATATAGGTGATTTTTGTTTTGAAGCAGTTCACATTTGCTAGCATCAGAAAAGTGAAAATTAGGTAAATTTCAGCAAATGTTTGCTTTACCTTTTTGGGTCACAACAATATTAACCACTGTCATCAGTCAGTATTACATTCAGATTGGAGAAAATCCATAGCGCAAAACTGTGCCCTGAAATATCAATGTGAAAATCCTAATCTATTCAAAGTGCATTTACATTCAAGGAGGAGGAAGGCACACACTTAAACAATAAAGGCAAATAATAGTTACATGTGTAATATGTGGGGAAGAAAATTCATGAGCCTCTTTTCCACAGCCCATTTTTTAGAGGTTTGTTGCGAATGTGACTCACGTTTAAGGAAGTTGCACATTTTCTATGCTGAAGACTATCATTCATATAAGTAAGAACAAAAAGTCCCCATTGCTAAATAATAGGATTGTGACAAAAATGTATAATTTATTTCAAATTATTCCTCAGTTGTCCAGTTTTATCTGTCTAGAGTCATGCCCTTCACAGTGTTAACTGATATCTGAGCTGCAGTGGTTGATTAGTAGATAAAGCTCCAGCTTTTATTTTAATTGCCCTTTTTTTTCCAATTTGTCAAAATATTGATGATATTAAAGTATTTTTAACTCAACTGCCTATAGAGACATTGAGAGCAAGGAAACCAGTGCATTACTACAGTAGGTAGGCCCTGTTGTGTATATAACTGGAGTAATAGTTTCTACATTTGGTGACTAATACATTGCACAAATTAGGATATTTTGGGGTGAAAATTAAAGAGAATAAGGAATTATACAAGGGAACCAAATTAGAAGAGTACAGATCTATAACCCAGCAGAATTAAATTTGACTGTCACAACCAAATAATCTTAGAAGAAGGTTGAAGTTGTTCAGTATGGCTGAGATAAGCAGGCTTTGGAGAAATGATTGATATTATTCTCACCCAAGGTACAACCCTCAATCCAATAATAAAGCAATAAAAGCAGGTTAGTTGAGCAAACAAAGTTTGAATACACTGGGTTTCCAAGACTGGGAATTAAAAAATCAAGAGTTGGACTGCTGACAGGTCAAAGAATGGAAACTATGTTGTGATTTCCCAGATAAAATAGTATAAAAAGGATATGACTTGTAAGAAGACTCAGAGCTGGTACTAAAGAATCCAATAGTCTCCCATGACTTACTAGGTGGTACCTATATAGGAATACCAAGATGCATTATAAAAATCAGTGATTGCTCAACTGTAGTTTATTTCTGGGGAGTGGCGGAGGAGAGGAGGGCAGCCCAGTCTTTGGTTCATAGGTCAAACTATCAATCTAGAAGGGCAGTTGTGACAGATACTTCTAGTTTTTACCAATATCCGTTTTGCCATTTCCCTGGGAAATTGAAACAGTTATTTTTTTTTGGAGGAGGGATTAAAAATACTTGCTTTCCCCAACTTCCTTAGAGTCAGTGCCCTGTGACACAGTTAATCTTGAGAAAATGTCAATGGAAGTCACTGGGAAAGGTTATTTTAAAGAGGCAGACTTTTGGACAGTATGCCTCTTCTGCCATTTTTGCTACAAAACCATAGAGTCAGTGCCCATGGGAAAAACCCCTTCTGAAACCATGAATTCAAAGTCACACTCTATGGCTGGAGAAGCAAGAAGACAGAAGAGCCTAAATAGCTAATGTTCTCCTGAAATAGTTCCACTAGCCCTGTATCATCTACCTCTGGACTTATAAAAGTTGAAAAGTAAACTATCTTCTGTTTAACCCAGTGGTCGACAAACTCATTAGTCAACAGAGTGGCAGACCGCGGCTCGCGAGCCACATGTGGCTTGTGAGCCGCGGTTTGCCGACCACTGGTTTAACCCAATGTCAGTCAGGTTATCAGTCCTTGAAAGCTAAATGCATACCTAATATATAACTAATTTCTTAGAAAGATGATTACCCAGATGATTAAATCAGTCACTCTGGGCTCTGGGAAGGTATTTATCCTTAAGGAAAGTAGATAACATATTGCCCTGATTTTTAAAGAGTCAGAATATGCTTTGGGTTCCTTTAGAAACACATGCATTTAACAAAGTAACATTAGTGGTTTTAATAAAGGGGTCCCATTTAAAGAGGATAATTGGAAAACATTGCTATCCAAGGTCCGTGAACAAGAAGAAAATGCCATTGAATAAGTTTCATACTTAGAGAATTTCAAGGCAGCAGTGTGCACAACGTAGACACACTTATTGACCAGGTGCTTACCACCTATTTGGCAAGGGCTGTTTGCGAAGTTTAAGGAACAACTATTGATCTAAATAATTCCTTTGCATTTAATATTCTGTCATTCTGCAAGGCCACTATTAACTTTGACGTACACATGCAATTACCTGTCTAGAGAGGTTCAGTTGCCCTAACTCTTGGGTACCACACCATGATTAAATGCATCTAAGCAACAGGTTGTTGACTCGGGCAGCCAGAAAACCACTGTGGCATAAGATCGATAGTTACATCGCCTCCCAAAGAATGTCTTTGTCATCGCTTTCTACAGTCCTTAAAGGCCCAGATAAAAATTCAAAGTTGGACTTTGTGTTGTTGCTTTTTTCTGTGCACATGTTGCTCATGCAAATGAAAATTACCTAAAAATATCTTTCAGAGACCCTGTTTAAATTATTGTAGAGTGCATAAAACACATTTTCAACTGTCAGGGCATCCTTTTCCTCAGACTCCCAAATGCTTCGGAGCAGGAAAAAGTAACAAGCATAAATGTAAAATCCTGCATGTAGGTTTGAGAAAATCAGTAGCATAAGCACAGGGTGAGAGGCCTGATTCCATAGACCTCAATGCAAGACAGAGACAGGAGATTTTCACTGAACAAAAAAATATAATAGACAATAGTTCGATGTAACTGCTAAACACACACACGAATTGAAGTCTAGTATGCAGCTCATTTTTCTGAACTTTACAAAAGACACATATTGGGGTATGGTTCAACATGCTGGATGTCCCATTTTAAAAAATACATTGACAAGCATGAGAGTGACTACCTGCTCAGAAGGAATGGCAGAGACTAAAGGAGATTATTATAGACATCCTCAAATACTTGAAGGGTTTTCATATAGAAGAAAAGAAGGCTTACTCTTTAATGGTTTTGTAATTAGAGGAAAAGTCCAATAAGTGGAAACAGATTAATAGAAACAGATTAACAGATTAACAGATATTAACAATCAGCATAAAAGAAGGTTCCACAAAGAACCTGTTAAAAAGTGGAGATTTACGACTAACCTTCATTTCAATAAGGTAGTTTCTGATATTTCCCCTGTCCTGAGATCTTGCTGTGGATATTTCCTTGGGCAAATAAATTATAAAGTTTATGAAAAATAATAGGGTTTTAAGTCTAATTGTCAGCCAAGGATACTGAGAGTAGATTCCTCTGTGAGAGTTGTAGGGAAAGAACACAAAAACCACCTTTGATGTATCTGTGTACTCTGGCTAGGCAAGCAACTCATCTCCAAGTAACCTTCTGAGGAGTCAGGTAACTATCCACAGGAAAGCAGACTCATGTTAGTCATACATATTTTCAATCACATGCCTTTAACTCCAGGGAAAATATTCCATGTTCCTCGGGGAGGGTTGGGGTAGGGGAGCACCATAACACATATAAAATAAAATTATTCTAACATTAAGAATCTAAGATATGACCACCAGTTGGGAAGCTTCAAAACAGTCTAAAACAGGGGAAGAGAAAAGACTTCATTGAATAATAAAGAAGAGCAAGGTCATAATGATCTGAGAAAAAGGTGGGTGGCAAATCACAGCAACTAGAGAGAAGAGGGCCAAGGACATGTAAAACAAACAAGCATTAACTTGTTGTACCTCATATGTATTCTATGTATTCTCCATTGGATTCTTCTGCATCCAAATTATGAATTTCTGAATTTATTTTGTGTACTCCATTTGATCATGAGTATAAAGAGCTTTATCAGTACTCATATTAGAGTCGAATTCCTATTTTTTTATGACAAATTACTAGGACAAATCTTCTAGGAAGGTAAGCAAATCCTACAATTCCAAGTAAATGGGCTCAAATAAATTAAAACAGCATGATGACACTTGCCTTCTGTATTCTAGTAGAATTGATACAGAGCAACCTTATGTCCTTTTGATCTGAAAAACTAGCCAGATTTTATTTTTTATGATTATCTGTTGATAATGCCCCTCCACAGCAATGCCAATGGTCTCCAGGCCCACATGTAGCATTTCTATAGCAGGTGATGCCGTAATAACCACTAACCCACAGCTCCCACAGGAGGTGCTGCTTGAATGGTGACCAGCATTCTCTCCTGCCTATTTCTGTGAGCTCTGATGTTTCCTAAAAGTATGCTGACCAATCAGGATCTTCATTTCTGAGTATTGGAGTGGAAGCAAAGTTGAGGAGGATCATAGAATCACAATGGACTGGAAATGGGGGTATGAACTGAGCTAATAGTAGAATTCAGATAAAAGGCCAAAAGAAAGGAATAACATGTACAATGGCCGTGGTTAACAGGCTAAGATAGAAAAAAGATCTCTTGATAGAAGTTATATATTCTATTTATTGAAGATTCTTCTAAATTTCTACCTCTGCCATAAACACTCCCTTGTCTATGCTCCTACTTCCTTCACTTATGTTCCTGCACCATTAATTAGACAAAATTTTAGCCACTGTGGGTTGTTTTGCAATTCTGTATGCAGACAAAGTCCCTCCAGATATACAGCGGCAACATCAGGGTAGGGCCCACGTCACATTGCTCTGTTTCTCCATTTGATAAGTAGTCATTTCTTTCAAAATGCAGACTGCTGACCACTTACAGCACTTTCCCATGAACCATGACTTAAAACTGTATTTCACCCTGGACTTGCTGAATTTCGGGGATGTGCTCAGGAATCTGCATGCTTCATAAGAGACTGGGCACTACTAGGGCTCACCACACTTGCCAGACTAAGACCTCGCACAGAGAAGGTGCGCAGCAATGTCTGGTGCTGCTGCTAAGAATGCTTCCAGGCAAGTCTGTGTGTGTTTATAAGAAACAAAGAAAAACTGATTTGTTCAGGGTATCCTTAGTCAGCCATTAGACAGTAAATGTGTTCAGGGTTCATGTCCTGCCCAGGTAGTTCTTTGTATCTCCTTTTATTATTATTATTTTTCTATAGCACTAGGCATTACCTAGAATGCACTATAAATAACTGTTTATGATAAGGGGGAGAAAGAGAAAGGTAAAGGAGTAGGAACGGATAATAAGGTGTTTATGGTTGGGAGGCATAGTGGGAAGATGGTTATTTAAAAAACAAACCTCTTACTTTAGTGAACTGGAATTTAAAAATGCTAATGAAGTTTCTGTTTAATACTTTTTACTCAATCCCTTTGCTCTACTCTTGCTACCGCTTCAAATTACCCTCAATAGTATTTTGGAGATTACTAAAGACAGTCTGTGTGGACTGAACACAGACCAAACCAGAAACAACTAGCATAAAACACGTGTACTATAAGAGTAAGGGAATATTGATTGCTATTTCTCCTCCTAAGCTTGGTAGAAAGGAAATCCTTTCCATTTCTATAAGCACATATGTTTGTGATGTATGCATACATGTATAATTGCTTCACAGGGATAAACTCTGGCAATGATCTCTGCCCATTAAGGGCAGTGTTAATGAGCTATAAAATGGATTCACCCAGTCACCCATGCCTTTCAACTATCTTTTATTACAAAAGGCACTCCTCATCTATCCCTCAGGTCTAACTCCCACACAAACCTTCTGTGCTCTTGATTTATTATTACAAATAGCCAAAAGTGAAAACTGGAAATTGAGACACAAGAACATGTTGTTTAAGTACAAACCAATAAGAAAATGAGGCTTTATCACACGTATTCTTCAGAACTCATTTTTTTAAAATATATTTTTATTGCTTTTAGAGAGGCAGGAAGAGGGGGGGGAGAGATAGAAACATCAATGATGAGAGAGAATCACTGATTGGCTCCCTGCTGCACGCCTCACATGTGCCCTGACTGAGAATCAAACCATGACCTCAAGGTTCATACGACAACGCTCAACCACTGAGCCATGTCGGCCAGGCAGGACTCATTTTTTTTTTCCAATGAGAGAAGACCCCTGTTCTCCATTTCCAGTTCTCAGTCTTAAATGCAAGAATTGCTTTCTAACAGAAAATAAAATATTTTATATTTTTAGAATGTAAGGTCTACATACGGAAAGATCTCTAATCACTATAACTTAACTATGAAGATTCTGTGATTTACTAAGAATTGCAAGTTAATTACATTATAGACCAGATTCCTATACCAGGATCTGAGTAAGCTTCAAAGGGACTAAGAACTTTTAAAACTGTATGCAAATTGTGTGTGTGCATCTGTGGATTTTTATAGAAAGGATCCATAATTTTACCAGACTCTCAAAAAGTTCCTCAACATAGCTGGGATAGCTACTGCTGGAATACAATTTATAAATACTTTTAGAACTAAAGAAGAGTGGGAAAGTCATGTAACCCAAACTTCCAGCCAATACTATCCTTAGATAATATTTCTGATGAATAGTATGCAACCTCTATCTGGGATTTTTAGATAACTAATGACTCACCACCTCTCATGTTTGCATGGTTCAAAGCTCTAATCATTAGTAAGGTACTACTATCTCCATACACTTTCCTTCCTATAATTTCTCATAAAGTTTCAAGTTCTGCCCTTCAGAAGAAAAAAAAAAAGCCAGTTTTGCTTAATCCCAATGCCTTTCAAATATTTGAAGATGACTTATATTCCCTTGAACCTATGCCTCCCTGGTCAGAACACCCAAGATCCCTTAGTATCCTAGTTGCCTTTCTAAACTCATTGACATTTAGAGCTGAAAGGTGCACATTTCAGTTAGTCAATAATCTCTAATAAGCATATAACCAAAACCTGAAAACAATGCTCCACTTGTGATATGACTAGTCCATGCCTAGTTCTTTCTGGTGGGCATTTTATTTTATTTTACTTTACTCCCAGCCAGGAGGATCACAAAATTTTATTATGTATTTTTCTAGCTGGGAAGACCAGAGATTAATGATTTTTGTTTGAAGTTTCCCATCTGAAATGCAACAGAGCAGAAGCACTTGGCAATTCATACCCAATAGGTACCTTTGCAAATTTGATAGTAATGATGTTCACATAAATAAAAATTGAAATTAACCAAAGGTAAACATTAAACAATCTTATTTGAGACACTCTTATGTGAAAAATCGAGCACTTTCTCCACAGGTTGAGTAATAAACAAAGAATGGAACACCTCAGATTTACAAAGTGAGTAGAGCAAGGATGAGCTTTTCCATTTCAAATGTCAGAAAAAGTCTGTTCAAGTTAATCTGGCTTAAAATTTCCCAAAACAACCCCCACAAACAAACAAACAAACAAAAATTCTTGCACTGTATACTCACAGCCCAAACTTCAGTAATACAGCAAACAATCATGCAAATAATTCACACTTAGTAAATGTACAAGATGAAAAATTCAGTCCCTTTCCCCATTCCTGTATTGATTTTCTACATGAACATTTCCCAAAGACTATTATGAGGAAACCTAATTTTATCACATACTCAGTGAAGATAAAATACAACTAAACACATTTCAAAACAACCTCTAGCATATCTGCTTCTATGTGATTCCCACTGCAAAATGCATTATTTCAGGCTCCAACACCCTCCCTTTTGGAAGACACCTATTAACATTGCTCAAAACACACTTTGTGTACTACTGTACCACATTGATACAATTATTCTAATTTCCATTGGATCTCCACTTTCCCCTATTTTACTATCTTAACAAGTATGAGTGCATTTTCATTAGTAAATAAGACTTACGAATATATACTCTCCTTTATGATAAATTCCCCACCACCTGGCTCCTGGTGAGACACACAGGGAGTTAGGTCAAAGGTCTTTTTCTTTTGCATGGGATCTAGGCATACGAAGACCCTGAAATCAGGATAGAAATCATGGATATTCCTATTATAAGTGAATTAACTCCTTCCCCAGCCCTCATACGCTCACTTGCAGACAGACCTAAGACTATCAGTGATAAATGATAAAGACCCAGATTTGTGAGGGCGATTTCACTTAAGCCTCAAGTCCATGTTGGGTGATTGAACTCCAGTTTCTAGAGAGTTCTTCATTGAAAGGATGTAGGCATATATTTTGAATTGTTCTCTGAGAATCCTGAGGGAGTAAGAAATTCTGGAAGGACAGTATTCAACACATTTCCAGTTTTTGTCTATGGTAATAGCATCAAAAGAGCACCAAAGTTTTAGAAGTGAGCAATTAGTTTGATGTGTGTATAGTACATATATTTACATCTATATTTACATGTCTTGAAAACCATGTGCTCACACTTGGTTTTTAGTATAGTCACTTTCATTTCTAATCTCTTAGGGTCATTTTTATTTTCTCTCTATAACCACTTTCAACAACAGTGAGAAACCTGATTCTATTGTCCTTAATGTATTTGGTTCCCTATTGTAGGCCATGTTGCTATGAATGAATGCCTTCTCTCACTATGCTTGGGCTCCAGCACCCTATGCCAAGCAATGATATCCTTCTCACCTGGGACCTTAACCCTCCATACTGGGCAACTGAAGCCCAATCACACCCTATGTTCATGTTAGCCAATAACTTTAGGAATGAAATTATGGGAAAGAGGTTTTTTCTTTTAATTGGCTTCTCATTTTAACATTTTAAAATATTTTATAATTTGAATAAATATAAAAAAATAAAAAAATAGCACCAAAGTTATTGTGACCATATTTTTTTTTTAGTCCGTGTATTTTCAACATTTATTTTGAAGTATTTGCAATTGAATAAAGCAATGTCTGGGTTCGCTTTAAAATAATCTAGTTGAAGAGTGGAGATGGAGAGTTGAGCTAATAAATAAATCAGTATTTGCCTGTTAGATAATTGTTAGAACTGGGTGATGGATTCATTTGGATCCTCTTTGCTTGCCTGGCCTCTTTATTTTTTATTGATATGGTCTGTGATTAAAATTAATAATAATAAAGCTCCCAAATCCCACACAGAACTGCCAACCTCTATAAATAAACTTAGAAACATGCCATGGAAGAGTTGGAGAGTGTTTGCTAATTAGTCAAGGCATTCACTACTGTAACTTTTTTGCTGAGGCTACTATTAAACTACAACACCCATAAACACATAGTGCGACTGGGTACATTCTCATTCTTTGAGTGACTGACCCCCTTGGACCAAAGAAAAAATAATAAAATCACCCTAAAGCTATGTAATTACTGATTACATGGCAACTTTCATGTTATGAAAGTTTAATGATTGATCTAATGTAGAGTTAAGGATCATAGTCCATATTTTGAAGCTGAACTTTTGAAAGCCACATTTTGTGAATTGCAAATAATTCTAGTTTGAATGCTAGCAAGTGCAACAAGTTTCTGTAAAAGCTTCTGAGTTTTAGAGGCTTCCTTTTGACAGATTTCTTAAGTTATGGAATGCAGCCATCAGCAGTCTGTAGAAAAACGAAATGCTGCAAGTCTATTTTTATGCAGCTGGGATCAAGTTACTAAATGGATCAAAAGAAATAATTTCTTTGAAGAGGTGGCTGTTGACACCAGTGCCCTAAAAATAAGTGCAATTTTGTGGGTACAAAAACTTGTGTATATCTCAGTGGAAGTAACTATAGACATAGTTTCCATATATACACTGCACCCAAGATACAATGGATGCCATTCTGGACATATTTTAATGAACGTCAGTTCAACATTACTATTATTAAGGGGAAATTGCATGCTAGCTCTTGAATAATTGACAGAGCTAATGACAATTATTCCTATCAAGCCTAGCTTATTAGGTTAATAAAAACAACCAAAATACCAAAATCATTACCCAAGTCTTTCTCTGTGCCAAATAAGAGCCAAATATTTTCTAAACTTATTTCATTTGATTTAGGAATTAAAATGGATTTTAATAACCAGTTATTTTTACCATCCTTTTATAGATGAAGAAACTGATTCACTGAGAACCCATAACTTGCTGATGGCTATACTGCTAGTAGTCTCTCATTGGAATTTGAATGCTAGTCTAGTTCCAAAGCTCTTAATCACTAAATTGTATCTACCTCTTCAGGTTAGAGAGTATATCAACTAATTCTAAAATACAGAAAATAAATGTTAAGAAACAGCATTTTTAAAATCTCTTAGCATGTTTACTGAAAATGTGGTAAATTGGGATCTTGGTCTCAAGAGTCGGTTAAAACTAGGCTAGACAAAGCAGGCACAAAACAGAAGAGAATTGTGTAATATAGGTATTCCATAAGGCACACTGTCCTTTCAATATTCACTTCCAAAAAGCCTGCTACCTAAAAGAATGGAAGACCTGGCCTCATAACTGGTCTTTTTTCTTTTTGGGTGAGTTGGATAGGCAATTATGTTTATGTAGTAATTCCAAGATAATTTGCTGTAGGTACAGCTGGTATTCATTTAATATATTGATTTTGGGCTATTAATAATATATGGCTATCAAGAGGAAGAAAAATAGAGCTAAACAAAATAAATTAATGAACAAATAGAAACAGATTCAGATACAGAGCTGCCAGAGGGGAAGGAGGTTGGGGCTGGGTAGAAAGGATGAAGCAAAAAATAAATAAATAAATAAATAACAACAAAAAACAAAACTCAGACAATAGTATGGTGATTACAAGAGGAAAAGAGGGATGGGGAGAGGTAGGAGAGGGCAAAGGAAGGGTAAATGTTGATGGAAGGAGACTTGACGTGGGGTAGTGCACGCACAATACAATATACAGATGATGTCAGCAGAGTATTTGTCACATAGAGTGTCTGACATATAGCAGACATTCAATAAATGTTTGGTAAAAAAAAGAAATGTCCATACCAAAGTGAGTTTGGAGAGAGGAGAAGAATGAAAATAAGAAAAAGACTAATTGAAGGGAAAGAGAGAAAGACAGGTCAGAAGAGGGGAGAAGAGGAATGAACAAAGATCAGATCATCAGGATGACTTTCAAAATGGACCCTTTGTTTCATACATTGGGTCAGCCAGGTCAAATCCCTGAAAAGTCATTGTACTCACATTCTATCCCTGATGCACATAATTTTCTATCCCTGACACAAACAGGTTTCTTAAGAATGCTTGCAGAGAAGGGCTAGGAAAAAAGAAGATGGAAAATGAACATGAGAGAAACTGACAGGGAAAAATAACAGTGAACAAACTTTATTGTATGCATCCTCCCCCCCAGACCCCCAGTCAGTGAAACAGATAAACTCTATTGGCTACAACCCCATAGTCAAAGATCTTCTAGCTCCCTGAGAATCAGTCTGGCTTGCAGGTAGAATATTGACTGCTAGGCAGAGCACCATGGCTATAAAACAGGCCACTGAGCTAAGCAATAAAAGAGAGAGAGAGAATAAGAGGTCTAATGTCTTGTTTATGTCCCCTTTATAGCATCTTTGAGATGCTCTGCAGTCCCACAGCTGGCTTTAGTTCATATGCTTTTCTGATTAAGCCATACACCAAAGCAATCTAATATTAATGTGCAATTTAGAAAAAAAATAGAAGGGTGTAGAAAAGGAGGAAATCTTCACAGTGTAACGAAACAGTAACAGGATACAAGACTCGCTTAATTCTTTATTAAATGCATGCTTTATTGTAAGTCTAAAACATTTATAACTCCTTTTAAACACCCAATTCTACCATATTGTGTTTAGTGACACTAATCCTTGTTTATAGCCTAACCCTTTGAGAATGAGATAATGTTCCCAGTGAATAGTTATAAGTAGTGACAAGTTTTATTACAAGTCCTGATCACAGATTTACAAAAACAACAAATGAAAAATGGAAATATGATCTTTGTTTACAATGAAGTGCAAATCTTGACTGATGAAATGCTTGTGAAAATGCTTCCAAGAAATGTTTTTTTAAACTTTTCATTAAAAACATAGGCACTGTTTTTAATTTTAAACACTGGTTTCATGCTTTCTCACTTTACCATTACAAAACTTGTAAAGCCTAGAGAAGTAGTCAGCATATTTTATTATTTATACATTATGTATATATTTATATGTTAGTATAATATATATAGATATAATTAAATTAAGTAATGTATATTTTCCTCTCTAATAGATTCAATCTTAATTCTGCTGGTAATACTAAATAACATATCAATGACTACGCCAACTGTCAAAATGGTCTTTAGTTTTTGGTACAGTTGTTTCAAGTACATAGTTGTTTAGAAATATTTCAACATGCTTAGCTTCAGCCTTTACATTTATAATAATAGTAGAGTGTTTTAAGTGGAGAAATTTGGAAGACAGAGAGGGTTATAATTCTGGTTCAGCTCTTTACTCTCTGACTGAGCCTCTGTTTTCTCATCCACAAAGTGGGAAAAACACCCAACCACTAGGGACTGTGTAAAGATGTGCCAGGTGAAAAGTACATAGTATAGTGCCCAATATATAATGTGCACTCAATAAATGGTAGCAATTTATAACTCAAATATGTGACTGCCAGTATGAATAATAAAAGGCACCCATTACTGAGCAGGATTCTTACCATTATGAGGCTGGATGTCTTATCTCAATTCTAAGAAAGGCTATTTTCTACCTCCTCTCTTCTCTGAATTTCTACTTATGCCATATTATCATCACCAATAAATATTTCTTGTAAGTCTAATAAGCATAAGGTATTACTTTAGCCCTCTAAAGAATACAGCCAAAATCAATCATTCTCTTATGCAGGCCACTACCGATTTTGTACTTCCTCTATCATGGCAGTAAAATATTTGATTATCTATTTGTATCTTATTTAACCCATTGGAGAGTGAACTCTTGATGGATTCGTCTTACTCTGTACACCCAGAACCTAATAATGTGCAGATCATAGCAGATTCCTATCCAACATTGAATAAAAGAATGGAACACTCCTAACCTGGAAAAGATCAAGTTGAAGAGATACAATATGAACATTAAAAAAACCTACAGAATTAGACAAAGTTTCATATATTTACAAGGATTGAAATTTGTCCTCTTTGCATTGGTGGACTGCTATTGTTAATTTATGAGTATAGTAGTATTCCATCATCATGACAGTATTCTGGATGGGTACGTTCTATGCTGTGTCTGAAAGACGGGGTTGCAAGAGAAAAGGGAGGAGGAAACTCCTGAAGAATGAATTATCAAAGAGTACCTGGGGGAAGAATGTGATCCTTCACTGGGCTCAGTGTGCCAGTCGTGTTCATTTCGTGAAAAAAACTGACAAGTAGAAATTGGAATTTAGTGAGAGGTCTAAAGGGGACTCAAGATTTTAAACAGGAAGAAATTCTGCTTTTAGCTATGGAAAAGAACTAGAGTAATATAGAATGGCACTCAAGAGAGTGATGCCCATCAAGGAGAACTAGCTCCAGATAGTTTTAAATGCAAGGTGAAGGAGTCAGGCTTAAACTAATGGTAGAACCAGTCTCATTGGCTTTTATCAATTAAATAGCAAAATATGTTCTAGTATAGGCCAACTGATCTAAGGGACTTTTGCAAGGAGGAGGTTCAGAGATTCTAAGGTCTGAAGCCATAGATGTGTCCTAGTAATGTCTTAAGGTGGGTCTTTAGGGTAAACAGAATTCTGTGCACCCCAGAGAGGATGTTTAAGAGGGAGGCAGAGAACTTGGCCCAGCTCAGATCGGGACCAATGTAACAGACAGAGACTTGGCCGACAGCAGCTGCCCTATATAAATCCAGCCTAGCGCCAGGAATGCTCAGGGCCTACTCAAGAAGGCAAATAATCCTTTCCACTAATATTTACAGGGTAAACTAAGATTGTTGGTAGAGTATTAAATTTGACAGTAAAATAGTAATCAAGTTTTCAGATTAATTTAAATAGGCTAATTGAAATAAGTGAATACAAGAAAATTTAATTGTACTGGACAAAAAGCTGTTCCTAAAGTAATAACTAAAATTTCTATTGGTAGTTCATCTCATGGTAAAATTCCTGAACATGCAATGAACCTAACTAAAGCAGTCATATTTTGGGGCAAAAAAATTAAAATTTAAAGTTATCAAGACTGCATTATAAAATTTACAAAAGCCTCTATTAATCAAAATAAAAAGGGGGATAGTAGGGTAATATCATGTAAGGAAAACAAAAAAAGAGGGAGGCAGAGAAATTATTTAGTCATCTGACATACCAGGACAGAATCTAAGATCAATTCTGCAGAGTGGATTCTGCAGGACCCAGAATAGCCATATATTTCTATATGGTAAAGCTTAGGATCTGGGAAGGCAACACAAAGAACTGATTCTTCATTCCTGAAAAAGAGGACAGTTGGATTTATCTTATTCTAACATCTGAGAAGATTGGCTTGGCTTTCCATGTAGGCAGAATAGGGAATTGCTCAATCTCTGACCAGAACTAAAAGAATTAGCTAAGAAAGGGGTTTATAATATACCATAACCCTACAACTTTTTTTTCAATGGCGATCAGGAACCCTTATCAGTAGTACACAAAGCCTGGCACACATAGGCACACAATATCTTCTTAAGTTGATTATTTATTACTGTTACTTCCCCACTGTATTGATGTGTCTATAAAATGTATCTTGGTTTAAATTCTAAAATGAGATTAATTTTCTTATGACCTTGTGTCATCATAAGTGAAAAATAGCAACTAGCAGCAAAGTAGCATTAGTCTTTGAAAACAATAAAAAATTTTATATATTCCACTTTGTTGTGAATTATCAGGAGATGTGCGTGGAGAAATCTACACCAGTAGATACTAGAGAAATGAAAGGCCAACACTATACTGCCCTTCTTCAAAAGGACAAGAAAACAAGGAGGAAACTTTTCTCCTGGGCATCATCACTTATTTTTCTTTGATGTTTATTAAGTGCACACAGCACGCCAGATCTGAAATAGCTTATCGGCAGGAAGTTTTTCCTCCTGGATTGGCACCATTTCTCTCTAGGTAGTGATTTGTCAAGAAGGAAAAGCTCAGCTGCAAAAGCATCCATGGCGGCTCCCCAAGGAGCTGATCCAGCTCCGCATGGGAAGGAACTAGGCCGTGGAAGGGTGGACTCACAGAGGAAGTCAGTTGTTTCTGGATGTCTATTCTGATGGAATGGAAAGCCAGGGCTTTCATTGGTAATATCCCCAAAGCTCGGATAACTTAGAGATACTCCTTCCCCAGGAAGACTTCTTGAGTTGCTTCGGGCTCACTATACTATTTCTCCTACTCAGGATCTTCCCAGTACTTTTATCCCCTCAGTATTTAGATAAATCATAGCATTTTCTTGCTTTTTCTTAGAATTGTTCCCATCAACGTGTATGTTCTAGGTCATAAGCAACCTCAGTGTAGGTACTATACATGCTCCTTTTTATGTGATGTTTCAGTGTGTGGAATAAATGAGTATTATTTAATTACTTCCAGGCCAGGCCAGGGTGGTTCAGTAGTCGAGAGCCAACCTGTGAACCAGGAGGTCACAGTTCTATTCCTGATCAGGGGACATGCCCAGGTTGTGGGCTCAATCCCCATTGTGGGACATGCAGGAGGCAGCCAATCAATCATTCTCATCACCTCTCTCTCTCTCTCTCTTTCTCTCCTGGCACCCCTCAACTCTGAAATCAATAAAAATATATTTAAAAATTTTAATTCAAGAGGCCATTACACTACCGTGGCTCTAATGCCATGGCAGCCTACTTAAGCAAACCAAAGCCTATACCTATGAATACCGGAAGTTAAGAAACCAAAACCCAAAGACAACCAATCACAAATAGCCAACTAGGCTTTCTGCTGTAACTAATAAAATAATTTCCTTTATTTGCTCCTGTATCTTCCATTTATAAGCCTTTCTCCTAGCTGGCTATAGTATGCTCATAACCACTTGTAGTTTGGTGTGGCTAGATTTGAACAGGTTTTTGCTCAAATAAATGGTTAAAATTAATATGTCTTCAGTTTATCTTTAAACAGTGTGGATCTGGATTTGCCTAAAGTTTTTATAATTACATTCTTTCTCTCTCTCGGGGAATAATCCTGACAAAAGAAAACTGGGTTAAGGGTGGGAAGGAAATGGGTTCTGGCACTCCCTGAAAATATTCTCTTACACATCGGACAAATCTCTTACCGTGCTTCTTTCTGTAACCATAAAATTAAAAACCTTGGGCAGAATAATCTCTTACGAATTCTTTCTGTCTAGTAGTTTATGTTTCTACGTCAAATCTTCTGACACAGCTTCTCACCCTTGGGGTAAGTAACACGGAAAGACTGGTTGGCAATGGCAGTTCATCCATCCTTCTGAGTCATTTGTTGTAAAAGCCAATTCAACTTGAGCCTGCTTCCGCGTGTTGTACTAACAATTTTGAAATTAAGAAAGGAAGGAAGGGGAGGAAACTTTTGTATATCCAACTTCTTCTACACATAAAATGATGGGTAAGCATTAAATGGCCTCTTGGCTATTTCTGCCTTTTGCCTACGAGTATGAATTTTCCTAAGTGAGATCAAGTTTTTAAAAGAAATTAGCTAGTAGATGTTTTTCTTCCTATTGACACATAGTACATTTACAGTGGTTTAAAAAGAATGCAGCCTCTTCACAGACCTGTGAAGTTGCTGGTTCTCTCCTTTTCTACCGAATTCTTCAGGTCTAGAGATCAGCAGTCTTTCACAGAAAAGCCTCGTTTCCACTTCCAACCTGGAAACTCCACTAATGGCTGCTCATTGGCTAACATTTTTCATTCTATGACCTCTACACTGTCTGCCTTTTTTGTCCAATACCTTTCAAAAATTATCATTACTTTTAGAGCCACACAGAACCCAGTCTTGTGTCTGTCTTTTGCTCTGTCTACACTGAAGGGCCTGTTTGCTTTGGTCTCCGTAGGTCTGGCCCAGCCACTCCATATTATCATTTCACCCACTCAGCTCTTGGCAACTTCTACACAGCTGCTCCTTAATCTTGGCACGGCATTCCCATCAATGTGTTTTGAGCTACCTCCTTTACTTCAAAAAGAAAAGAAAATCCCTCTAACTCGGTCTCTTTCAAGAAACCATCGAGTTTCATGATCATTTTCCCCACAATTATAAGAACTCTCCTAACACTTTAAAAGGTAAATACTGATTTTTTTCACATACAAATCAGCAAACACTTAATCCGAACACTCACAAGGCACACTGAAGATGAAAATTTTCAATTCTTTTCCCGTTTTTCCACTTAAAAATGGGTTTGTTTTTATGCCAAAGCTCAACAAAGGACTTTAAATTGCATATACTAGTATACGTCAAGGTATGAGTAGAGCAACTTCTGTACTATTTGGGGTAGTTTAGAAACAGCACACTGTTCTTGTACATGCAGTTAACAATTTACTTCTCTTCTGTTGAGAAGGCTAAAAGGACTAATTCCAATGTAACCCTGATATTTGGAGGCTAGTGATCTGAATCCAAGCCAGCAAGCTCAGTGTACATTCCTGATAACCTATACTTAAGTTACTACCTCTTTCCCAGATACTGGTCTTGCAGAACTGGTTACAGAGGCCATTGGGCTGTGGACAGTGCACTGTCCAGAGGGAAGGTTAATGCTGACATCAGGCCAGACCATCAGATATGGCCTGGAGACCCCCAACACCTGGGGGCCTTCTTGCAAGGCCCGTGAAAAGGACTAGAAGCATAATCCATGTTTGTGGGACAAAGATCACAGGGAGGGAGATATAAGGAGGGCCCCATGCATGTTCCTTCACTCAGATTTGGAAGGCTGTTCCCTGAGTCCGCTGGCGTATTAAACAGTGTCCCTCCTTTTTTTCTCAGAAGCGTCCTTGGTTTTCTTTGGTCTTCTGCAACACTATAGTAGTAAATCTTCTCTTGTCAGAGCCTAATAAATCAAAAATTCTGTAGACCACAGCAGAGTTAACTTACTCAAATGGCTTCCTTAATTCCATACTGCCAAAAGCATTTGAAAGCAGCAAGTCTCAGAAGTCTCAGTACCTCCTACATTAAGCTAATGAAACCCATGCATCCATGCTACCAGGGAATGTTGGTGGCCTGTGGCTTACACCTCAAACCAGCATTGTCAGTGGGTAAACCAAGAGTGGCAAGATGCCATTTTCCTGTTTCTTATTCTGAGCTGTAACTTACCACCACTTTGATTTCTAGCACAGCTTATTGCATATTCCCTTTCTAGGAAACTTTCCAAGCTCTTTCTCACACTGCAGGAGAGTTCTCTCTTTCCTCCTGCCTTACTTAGAATACCAATAATCAACCTTCATGTATTTCCCATACTGGTCAATAATTTTATCCATGGCTTTGATAAAAATAACAGGAGGCATGGTTCATAAATTATAAAATGACCTCCATATTGAAATCTTAAGAAAATGAAATTTTATAAAGTTCCTGAGAAAAAAGTGAAATTTTTATTAAAATTATGCAAAAAACTTATTCAAAGTATTTATTAGAAAAGGTAATATAAAATATATCAAAATGCAAACTGGTTACATTTAATCACTAAAATCATTATATGTATATATACATCTTTATAGGTATGTGTATATATAGCTATAATTATACTAGATTATAGATAAATCTGTACATAAAATCTTTTAATACTTTCCAATTTCTATTTAATCACTACTCTGATAAAATATTATTTTAAAAAATATCTCATAATCAAAATTCACATTAAAAAATTAAAGATACCAACCAACCAGAACTGATTGTTCTAAGCAAAATGCTTGACAGAGATAAAATTTTAAATTTCTGCACTTAAGAATTAAAAGATAAATTGTATATGTAAAATATCAGAGATTTCAACAATTACTATACTTGAAAAAAATCTTAGAAATGTTAATTAATGGTGATTTCAATGACAGACAATCATAAGATTTGGTTGTCAAGAAAGCTGATAGTTCATTTAGATTATAAACATACATACATATATTTATTTTCTCAATTAATGAGTCATAAAAGAGAGTTCTTTTCAGCAAACCCAGGATGAAAAGGCACAAACCATGTGATAACATTACAGATAAAGTTAAGATGAGCAAATATATTTTTAAAAATCCCCCAAATTGAGCCACTCAAGCAATTTGTAGGGACAAATTGTTAGGGGAGCTATCCCTATATGCAAAGTTATTAGAGTTGGTTCTCAGAACTACCTTGAAACCTCAAGTATTTATGATTCCAAGTCACAATGAAATCCTGCTGAGTCAGGCATATATTCTCCAAGGATGGAGGGGCATCAGTGCAGTAAGAAGGATACTGGAGTTGGCGGGAGAAATAGTGGGGTCTAGTGGTGGTCTTGAGTGTTATGTTCATTTGAGTGTTATGGCCACAAGGTATTTAGGCTGCTGCCCTACAGTTTCTTCAACTGTGTCCATTTAGTGTTATGAATCCCAATAGCTGGGCAAGAACTGAATGCTTTACATATACAATTAAGTTGAAGGAGAGTAGAATTTGCCACTGCAAAATATTATGGCATAAGGATTATTTTAAGCTGATTATTTTAAAGAAAGAGTAGACATAGGGAAAGATTTGAAAACTGAGTACAAGTTACCCTTTTGTAAAACACATTTGTAGGGGAAAATCTCCATATGTAAGGCTGTCTCCTCTGTGCCAAAAAAATAGAATGCTCTAAAACCTACAGAAGCTCTTATCAAGAGAGAAGGTGATGACTTAAATCTGTGTGATAACTTTACCATTGTTTACTGTGATGTTCTTGGTAATTGACCTTTCTGGCACTTGCCCTTCCCCTCAACACACAGTTTTTTGTTGTTGTTGTTTTTAGCTGGAGAGGTTATTTAAGGTGGTGTCTTGGGCCAGTTCAGTTACTCTGTTCCTTGGCTATCTCCCATGTATACAGGAGGTGTGCATGTTATTAAACTTCTGTTTTTCTCCTGTTAATCTTTTTATTACAAGGGTGTCATAGCCAAAAACCTAGAAGGACAGAGAAAAATTATTTTCCCTCCCCCATAATTTCTAATCCTGCATGAGAGAAATCATTACCTTTAACTTAATAGTAGAAAATGCCAAAAGTCCTTTCTAAATTTAGCATTCCTTGACTCCTTGTAAAGGAAATAGTTACTAGTACATGAGCCTCAAGTTGTCAGTCCAAGCAGACAGGGTCTGATTCATCCAATGATTATTTATATTTTCTATGTAATACTCTGTGGATATGCATCTTTCTAGCATTATTAATAAAACAGACTTTATCTAAGAAATAAAAATGAGACAGTGCAGAAGTAGGGAAAGAGTCCTAAATTATTTGGAACTATAGAAATGCAAAACTTTCCACCCCCCAGTTTGCCACTTTTTGGCAGAAGGATTATTTTAGGCTCATTATTTTTAAGAGACAAAAGACTAAATAAAAATCTTTAAACTTCCCCTATATGCCTAAAAGAATTTAGATAAAGGACTACTCCTGGAAGGGTGGTATCACCATAAATAACTCTAGTATAATATAAACTAGGTATTATAAACAGGGAGGAATTTAGCAAGCCCCCTTTGATCAAAGTCCTCTGGGTGTTCCATTATTTTTGTATGGCCCAGAAAACAGTTGTTTACTAAACACTTCTCATTCTTTCTGTGAATTGTCTTCCTTCTCTTCTGTGGATAAAAGCAAACCAGGGAAGGCTTGCCTGGCAGTTTTGCAAACTCAAAAGACCCAAAGTAACCACAAAGGATGGTCTGAAATTAAAATTTTAACTAAAAGCAGTTTATAGTGGGTAGTCACATGCTAGGCTGGTATCTTCCCTTAATTAAGCCTATTGTCTTTTTGCATCTACAATAAACAAATGGTTGAAATGTTAGGGTAACTTCTAACTTCCCTTTATTCCGGACACCTCAGGGCACAACCAAATGCCCTGGGCGCCAGGACAGATATCACAAATTCCTTCATTGTTATTGTTATCCTGTTAATTGTTGACTGTTAACTATCCTGTACCCACCCAAGTAAAAGAAGTTTGTGTCTGTCATTTTAATTTTTATCCAATCCCAGTGGTTCCCTCCCCCCTTTGCTTTCTCCTGTCTCTTTAATCTATCCCCAATGGATTTCACATAACCCACTTATGTCTCCTCTTTTGATTGTAATGTATAAAACAAGGTAAAAAATTGCCATTCTCTGGAGCAGTATTTTAATTGGTTGAGATTCTGCTTCCCGGCAAATGTCGACAGTTTGGCTCAAATAAACTCACAAAAATTATTCACAGGTTTGAATGTTTTTACGTTAACACTTCCATGTCCCAATATGCTCAAAATGGCATATTAAACTTCATTTTGCCTGTTGCTAGAACCTCTCATCTTTATGTGGATTTCTGTATGTATATAATTAAGTTAGTTATCTTGTCCAGTTAATTTGTCTCCATGTCAATTTAATTCTTATATCAACCAGAACTTAGAAAGGTAAGAAAAAATGTTTTTCTTCCCCAACAGAGCTAAGGTGATCTGCTTGACATTCCTCAGATATTTTAAAATATATCCCATTTATAACAATTATAATTAATTTCAGAGGTGGGGGAGGAGAGTAACCTTACAAGAGATAATAAAGTAATTTTATATGAAAAAGAAAATCCATTTCTAATTACTTAGTATCAATTGGATTTTTTCTCTCACAGGGGTACTATTCCCAGTGTCCTCAGGCCCTAACCATTTAGAAGGAAGGTGAATAGACTAATAGTAGTCAGTTTAATTATGCCTCCTTAACAACATAGCAATATACTGTCTTTTAAAATATATATAATTTTTTAAAACTTTTGCATTTTTCTATTCACTCAGACCTCCCAAGAGAACTTCTGCTAAGATAGGAGAAATGCATGCCAACTTCAGCTCAATTCAGTTAGTTGTGCGAAAGGCTAAAATTACAGGAACAGCATGAAGAAATAATTGTCAGTTGAAGTACATGGTCCTATGAATCCTCTCTTCAGGGAATCTGCGATTGCTCTTAATGGCATTTAAAAAAAAACAAAACAAAACAAAAAATACAGGTCCTGTTAATTTTCAAGATATTTTTAAACATATCATTACTTTTAAAACAATCAGCACCATTATGAACTCCCAGGAGCCTCTGAATTAAGAAATGAATACCTTTATTTCATAATCTTTTACAAACTGATTGTGGACAATAAATAACACATCTACTAGAGCCATGGTAATGCAACTCAAGTCCTAAAAAAGGAAAACCCAAAGATGATGGAATAATTAATCAGAATAAAATTTTTCAATTAATCTTAAAGGAGCTAAACATAAGATCAGCCCATAATTTTATCTTCTTGCAGCCTTTGGCTGCTTTCAACCCATACAGATTAAAGGTCCACGCTGAGTCAGCCATTTTGGAAAAGAACCAACCATGACAGGTGGGAAGACTACTTTTTTTGGACATGATTTTCACTTAGACCATTCATAAGTCATGAAGTAAAGTTGACTGATTATGAATTTTAAAATATACTAGAATTGTCATTTCAGTTGCACAGGACTGTTATATACCTACTCATCCTCATACGTTAACTATAACACATTTATATTTGTGATTGCTTATAATTGCCATCAAACCTGGCCCTATCTTTAATCTCTTTGATGACCTTGCAGAGGTCATCCTTCTGTGGAGGACCTGCCTTAGCTCTGTGAATGCTCAGAATTTGGTGTCTGTGTGCATTGGCTCTATCATTGCTACTTGGGGCACATCCAAATGCCATATTTTATCTTTATTGTCCTATATACAAACCAGGGTTTGGTTTTTCTGCATTCTGACAGTGAAAACATCTTCCAGAAATGTTCCCCATCAGGGAGTTGGCAGCAACTCCGAAATCTGGCTTCTGACAGAAGGGCACTCTCGGAGGAGTGCTGTTGCTTTGGAATTATAATTTTATGCCCCTTCAATTCCATTCAAATATATTAAAGTTAAGGGAATTTGTTAAAACAAATCCTGATCATCTGGGACTAGAAGGACATTCTTCCTTTATCATTTTTCAAGGATACCTTTCAATCATTCTTATATTAATCCATTTATTTGACACCCTTTTACTGAATATATTTCTCACTCACTAATGGGTAAGTGCTAGACTTCATTGTTACAACAGAAAAAAAAAAGGTTGCTACCTTTGAAAAGTTTATTGATAGTCTGGTTACTTATGGAATCACTGCTTTAAACAAAGAAAACATATCATTGTGGCTTTAAGACTATATACAAGGAGCACAATATCTGACCATTTGAATGAGGGGAATATGCATTGTCAGTTATTGGATGCCATAGGGCTATGGAAGTTTTAAATGAACTAGCCAGATATATTGGCGAAATACAGATTTAGTCATATACTAGTATATGGATACACTTATGTCTAATGCCAGTGTTCTTCATTAATTTTATCCCTAAAATAAGAAATAAGAACATCATTCATTCCAATGAGAATTTTTAAATGGTTTACAGTTAGAGTAATTGGGAAATAAGTTCTGAGACAATGTTCACCATAATACAAACTATTTATCATCATAAATAATAAAGTTAGATTTCTTGGTATCAATAATATTTGAACATCTCACGGATATATTACTAAGTAGACTTTTTGATTGCACCCAAAAATATGAATTTATAATATTGGCCATTTCCCTTCCCCCTCTTCTCCTAGCTATTTCCAACTATTTTAAAAATAGCCAAACTGTCTTAGCCAATTTGGTTCAGTGGGTAGAGCGTCGGCCTTCAGACTGAAGGGTCCCAGGTTTGATTCCAGTTAAGGGCACAAGATGGGATTGCGGGCTTGATCCCCAGTAGGGGGAGTGCAGGAGGCAGCCAATCAATGATTCTCTCTCATAATTCATGTTTTTCTCTCTCCCTCTCCCTTCCTCTCTGAAATCAATAAAAATATGTATATATAAAAAAGCCAAATCAAGGCAGAGATAAGAAGCATAGGTTTTCCTGTTTTTATTATAGAAATCCTTTGTAAATTATTAAGTCATAGGTATGATTTTTTATAAAAGGAATTTACCTAGTGAATAATGGTTTACATGGGAAATGTAAGAAATCCTCATAAAGAAAAGCCCTTCTAGACTCACCTCCTACTCCATTTAATGTCATTAATAAAAAAGTCAGGTTCCCTGGTAAATTCTTTTAACTTTTAAAATCTATTCAGTAACTCACATATTTGAGAGAAGACGTCTTTGTGAATTTTGGAACATTTGTTCTTATTCCTGAGAGTGACTGGTTTCCACAGGCTGGTTCAACTTTCACACTGACTTAATAAAAAATTCAATTCTGTCCTTACTGCACCAGTACTACAAAGGTTGGTGGCAAGAGTCCTTGTTAAGCCATATTAGTATTTAACTGCCTGGATAACCAAGAGTTTTAAGAATAAACTGATGAATTGCAGAGTTGATGTCATTTTCTCTAACACACTCTGAATATTCCTGGATTTTAGAAATGTGTCACCTTTAACTTCTGGAAGAAATTTGGTGAAATTTGGTATTACTCAGAGAGCAAGAGCAGCAGAATTGTAAGACCTGAGGGTGAGGCAGGGAGGGAAAATACAGAGCAAATTGATTCATGTATTAGTGAGGAAAGTTTGCACAAAGAATGAGTAGGAAGAGTTAACAGAAAGAGATAAGAAATTTATAAGACACATAAAATCCTGGAATGCGGAAAAAGGTCTCTGGTTTGACTAAGCATTAATATGGAGTAGGAAGGCAGATTTAAAAATAAACCCTACAGAACAAAATCTTATTAGATAGAAATATCATAACTTAGTGACTAATTCTAATTATATGCTTTAAAAACAACTCACTTTAGCCCTAGCCCATTTGGCTCACTGGGTAGAGTGTCAGCCTGCAGCTTGAAGGGTCTAGAGTTCGATTCCAGTCAAGGACACATGCCTGGGTTTCCAGCTTGATCCCCAGTGGGGGGCGTGCAGGAGGCAGCCAATCAATGATTCTCTCTCATGGTTGATATTTCTATCACTCTTTCCCTCTCAGAAATCAATAAAAATATATTTAAAGCAAACAAGAAAACCCAACCCACTTAAGAGAATCCTTGTGTTTCACATTGATATTTTATTAAAAATATAATAACAATCTCCTTTAAATATACTTATCAGCAAGTCTATCATTTATTTTAAAAATCCAACACATGATTATAGATTTAGAAATATAGGGGAAGTGTTGGTCCATGTTCGAATAGAATTTCTGGCAAGGGCTCTTATTCTTGTTTAAGTTCCAAGATACTAATAAGACAGGCTGGCTTTTACCAAATGGATCAATGAGTCTTAATCCCAGATCTGAGACTCTCTGCTGGTTACTAAGCTTCTCATTTACACAGAATGGAATTAAAATGGCCAGACAGCAACAAACACAGTTTAGGGAGGAATAAGAAACAATTGAACACATTTCCTCAATTACACCTGTTCTCTTCTCTGTATACATGTGGCCTGTACAATTCAGAAAGGGACTACCTTATTTAATATACTTTTCTGATAATTAAAAAAAAAATCTTATGAGCAATTGACTTCTTTTCACTTGTAAACATCTCTTTAATTTTAGTTCCTGTTTAATGAAGCAGATTATGAAACTTGCTTATCAATTTATCAAACACTTGACATCTCTAATAATTGTTGAGGTGTCTCTTTCTTGAATTAGTATTCATTCATTGCTGACAAAGCCAATTGTGCATTTTTTAAATGATTTGATCACATATATTGTTTATACAATAACTAATGATAAATTACCAAACCAAACCTAATTAATAGTGCCAGACCCAGCAAAAACACCCTGAAGAGAAAATTAAAGTGGAAATGCTTCCTTAGGTAAGCTTTTTATATGACTGCTTTGCTCTCTGCTCTCTCTCCAGCCCCTTGGCCACCCCCATTGTCATTACATGATAGATAGAGGGTTGACTAAGTTTAGATTATTTACAGAATACCACCATTGGATACACTTAATTTTACTAGTGTTTTGCCAGCACTGCCTCTAAAAAAGTAAAAATAAGAATGCCCAATGATAGGATCATGGAAGAGAAATGGAAATGACACTTCATAGAAGTTATGAGGAAGTCAGCTAGATTTCAGTAAGGTAAAATAAAAAGTGATTATTTTACAAAGACATCTAAATATCAATATTATAAATCAGTACTAATATTTGAAATATATTGTCAGAACAGAATAATGTGACCATTAGGAGAGAAAAAAAATTAAGCAAATAGAATTTATGACAAATAAAAGAAAGTTAGTAGTGGGAATCATATTCTTTATATTGGTCCTAGTTGGGGCTTGGTAAATAAATATATCCTATATAATAAAAGCCTAATATGCAAAATGTCCCCTTGGGTGGTCATTTGACCAGGAGTTCAACTGCTCGCTATGACGTGTGCTGACCCCCAGGTGGTGGCGCAGAACATGGCGGGCGTCAGCAACGCGGCACTGGCAGCGGGTGGCAGTGAAGAAGCTGCTGGCCATGATGGGCCCCGATGAGAGCGGGACAGTGGTGGGATGGTAGAGCAGGTGTGCGGGCGGTGCCAGGCCAAGATGTGTGTGAGCAGGGGTCTGACTGCCCTGCCTATCGCCCCACAGATGGATACTGGTGGCGGTGGTGGGGACAGGTTGCCGTCCAGCTCCCAGGAGCTGAGGGACCCGGGCGGGGGCCCGGCCCTGACCCATTGCCCAGAAGATGGGATGGTGGAGCAGGTGAGGGAGCTGCACCAGGCCAAGGTGGGGTCTCAGGTAGGGCTACGGGGCTGTGAGGCTAGGGGTGCAAGCTGGGGTTTGATCTCCACAGGCCACCCGAGGGATCCCTCCCCCCCGGCCCTCCCCTCCCCCGTGCACAAATTCATGCACTGGACCTCTATCTAGTATTTTATAAATGAATGAGCATGTGAAACAAGAGATTTCAAATAGGTAGCCCCTAAAGTTAAATCAGGCCTACAAACTTGAAGGTTTGGCCAAAGTAATGTTTTTTAAAAAATGTGACCAAATTTAAAAATCAGCGGGTGATCCTTAAAATCTCCATTTCTTTCAAATTTGGAAGAAATGCAATATTCCTAGGAAGAAGGACATAAGGAGAGAACTACCATAGAGAAAATTGCAGGCCACATCTCCAGAGAGAAGACATTTTGTTGTCTGAATGTTATCATTTTCTAAGTTTCATAATTCAAGAGCTGTTTCCCTGTTAAGATAAATTATCTGCATAGGTAATTTCCTCCTTTGAAAGACTTATTTCCTTCTCTTCCCAGACTATATATTACCTCCATTTTTCCTAACTTACTGTCAGTTATTCTCAGAACTGAGGAACCTCTTTAGACAAAGTTGCATTTCTAATGCTAACTAGCCTGTTAGTCATTTAATTTATCTTTTTTGTTGGAATTTGAGCTTTGGGGCACCACAAGTAAAAGTTTCACAAATTATTCCAGGGAAATGGACTAGAGGATAGTGAGCTATTTTCAAACCAGGCCAAATAGAAACCTACCTGATAATTTAAGGGAGTAAAAATATCTTGGCTTTAAAAAATAGGTAAAAGGAATTTACAAAACCAAAAAAATGAGAAAGAGGGGCAAAAAAGAAAGGTGTTCCAAGCTAGATCTTTTCTCCTTTTTAATTTTGTGAAAATGTGGGACAAAAAAACACAACACATTGTTTCTCACTTTCTTCATAACAGCTTCATGTTTCCTAGTATTTCATTCTCTGTAGTTTGTTACATGGAAGAGACAGATTTGAAAAATAGGCTTAATCTACTATTTTTTTCATGACTTTCTAGCCATGTAGGGATCTGACAAAATTACTGCTCACTTGCTGCTGACACATACAATTCCCAGGGAAAAAAAAGAAAAGGGAGAGAATTATGCCAGACAATTCACAGGTAGCAAGTAAACCTAAGACATTTAAAAATCAACAAGTGTCATCTCAAGGGAGAATCCATTTGGTTGTCTGCGTGTTGCCATGTCCTAGGATTCGTAATATGAAGACTGTTTCTCTACCTCTATAAATAAAGTATGTGACATAGTCCGTTTCCCCCCCCTTGAAACACTTTATTTCCTTGGCTTCCAGGATACCTGAGGCCAATTCTATTTCTCCTACCTTGCTGACCATTAATTCCATCTCCTTTGCTAGATTCTGTTCTTTTATAACCTCTGAATACCACAGTACTCAGCTTTCACACCTCTTCCTCATCTAAACTTATTTTCTGAGTAACTTCCCCTGGTCTTATTTCCATCCAGCCACCTCTGATGTGGCTCCTAACATAAGTATCAGTTCTAGGAATAAAACACATCAGGCCTTTGTATGCGTGCAGGCTTTAAAATATAGTCTGATTCCATCCCCCTTGATTAAACAGACAACCACCACTTGCATGGCTCTCTGCTGAAACCTGTGGAAGGTAAACGGACTGAGAATAGCTCAGGTTTATGAAACAACCTATATCAGGCAACGTGCTAAAAGACCTAGAGGCATTATGCTATTCATATTCCTTGTGAGAGCCTCGTGAGTTATAAGGATCCTATTTTAGAGATGAGAAACTGAGAATATTAGGGAACTTGTCTGAATTCAGATAGCTGTTAAAAAGGAACTTGAACCATTGCCTTTGTGAAGGCTATGTCTAGTCCACTGTGGTGATCTTCAGTGTAGAGCTCATTCCCTCTACCAAGCTTCAGGGACACCCCAGAAGACCCTGAAGTCTCAACCAACCCACTTATGTAATACTCTGCTAGTTCCTTAGGAATTAAAAATGCAGGAGGCCATTTACTCACATCCATGGTATTCTTCCCAGCAATCTATTAAATCGTTACTGAATTACTAAAATATGGTGTTCATAAACTAAAATTAGCACTTAATAGAGTTTACGGAGATTCTAATTCACTATTCTAATGAGAAATCTGGCTGCTGCCCAACACCTGGGAGTAATGCAAATAGCAAGTACCTTGTGTGTGAACACATGTAGATAGCCAGGCTTGCCAAATTAAGCAGGGAGATACTTTTTTTTTTTAACCAAAGCATCTTGATCACTGATAGCAGAAATGGTTTCCAAGTACTATAATTCTGTTGTTGTTCTTGTTGTTTTAATGTGTCTTTATTGGTTTAGTAAAAGAGGACTGGCTGTCTCCTGCACACCCCTTTCTGGGGATCGAGCCCATAAATGGGAATCAAACCAGGGACCTCTTGGTGCATGGGATGATGCTCAACCAACTGAGCCACACCACCCAAGTACTATAATTCTTGCTTTAAAGTATTAATTCCTGTTTATATAAACTTTATTATCAACAATTTAACTCATTAAAGATTTTTTGCCTAACCCTACTCTGGGTAATGATGCATATTTGAATCAAAACTCTTTGTGACCCACAATGTTATTAAGGGCTAGACTTGCCGACATGTATACATAGTGAACAAATACGAATTATCTACACTCCTGTTACAAAGCAAATGTTTACTCAGAAACAGTAAGATACTCTAGTCAGTAAAACAGCTAAGAACCTATATTTAATTATTCTTTACATTTTCCAAGGCAGGTTTCTGAACAGATTTACATGGAAGAGGTGTATTTCAGTCTCAAGTTTGGAACTTGAGGTCAAAATTGTTGAGGGCTGTGGCTTAGGGCATTTTTAAGAGGGAAAAGAGAAGACACTGACAACCTTGATTCCTTTGAGGAGTATCAAGTTCTAGTCCTGATCCTCTCCTGGAAATGGCCACAGGTCTTCAGGAGACACTGTGCAAGGGCCCGACCCACACCCTGATGGCTGCTCTGGCTTTTTGGGGTCAGACCACAAGGCTGCCTCTACTTTCTGTGTCATTCTGGCCTGGTGACAGCAACCATGGGGGAGGTTTGGCTTCAGCATTGTGTAGTTAACATCTCAAATGACACAAGAACATGAGCCAGAGGGGATCAACGACTAAAGTGCCATCAGTGTCACACTGCCCCTGTGCCCACTTTCTCTTGTGCTTCAGGACAGACACATACAATGTCGATTTCTCAGTCTTCACTAATGTAGAGACCCCTCTTCTGGGGCCTCTGGTTGCTGTAATAAAGTATCAGCAGAGAATGACAAAAGGATAATGAGTGTTTACTGAGTGCTCAGTATGGGCTGTGGATGCTGCTTAGCCACTTGCATACATTGACTGTTTATTCCTAATGGTGACCTATCAGTAGGTCTTACTGTCTCATCCACTTAGGTACACAGTGAGGTTCACTGGCCACTTCTTGACCAGGACACAAGCACCTAATATTCTCTTCTGTAAATCTGAGATTTTCAACAATAATTGATTTAATAGTTTATCTCTAGAGTCCTTCATTCACATTTACTTTCTGGTGATTTTCAGTAAAAAGGGTAGTGTTGGAGGAAAACAGTTATGTTTAGAGTGGTAGAGGTAGAAGAAATTTATTTTTTTTATCTTTAAAAATGTCTTTACCAGTTTCACTGATATTATTGAGCCATATCATATTCCTATAGAGAAACATATTCCATATTTATGCATGAAAGGTGCTTTTAAAAAGTCATAATTACAACCAATCAATCAACAAAATAGTAAAATCACAAACCAAACCGAACCCAGCAATGTTTTAAAAATAGAGCTTTCACACACTCAAAACAAAGTATCATAATTCTGTAAAAAACACAAGGGTGTTCTGAATTGTCTAAGATAGAAAGAGAAGAAGTTGCAAAAATCATGATCATCATCTTAAAGATTGCTTTACACATAAGCAAGGCTTGGTGACGGCACAGGAAGAGGTACTGACCTTTATCAGGTCCATAGCATTTTCGGTGGTTTTCCTCCTATTAATGGAATTGATTTATTGGCTAAGTTTCCCCAATAAACTCATAACACACACAGAACTGCTGAGCAAATCTGCATTATTTGGATTCTCCACTAAGGTCACCCTTCTTCATAGATTCTACCACCATGGAACTTTATATTTTCTGCCTCTGCTAACACCTCCTGGCTATTGTTCTCATTATCTTAGCATTTCATTTTCTTTTGAGACTGTACCTCTGCTAACATCATCAAGTAACTAAAGAGTGTATACTTTTTTTTGTTCATCACTTTATAATGTTCTTTATTATCCATAAATACGAAATTTGTGCACAGGGGTGTGTGTCCCTCAGCCCAGCCTGCACCCTCTCCAATCTGGGACATCCCTCTCACAATCCAGGACTGCCAGCTCCCAACTGCTTGCCTGCCTGCCTTCTTGATTGCCCCTAACTGCTTCTGCCTGCCAGCCTGATCACCCCCTAACCACTCCCCTGCCAGCCTGATTGCCCCTAACTTCCCTTCCCTGCAGACCTGGGTCCCCCCCAACTGCCCTTCCCTGCAGGCCCGGTTGCCCCCAACTTCCCTCCTCTGCCATCCTGGTCACCCCTAACTGCCCTCCCCTGCAGGCTTGATCGTGCCCAACTGCCCTCCCTTGCAGGCCTGATCCCTCCCAACTGCCCTCCCCTGCTTGCCTGATTGCCCACAACTGCCCTCCCCTGCTGGCCATCTTGTGGTGGCCATCTTGTGTCCACATGGGGGGCAGCCATCTTGTGTGCTGGAGTAACAGTCAATTTGCATATTACTCTTTTATTAGATAGGATGAGTGAGATCATGTGGTATTTTTCTTTCACTGACTGGCTTATTTCACTTAGCATAATGTTCTCCAGTTCCACCCATGTTGTTGCAAATGGTAAGAATTCCTTCTTTTTTACAGCAGTGTAGTATTCCATTGTGTAGATGTACCACAGTTTTCTAATCCACTCATCTGCTGATGGGCATTTAGGCTGTTTCCAAATCTTAGCTATTGTAAATTGTGCTGCTATGAACATAGGGGTGCATATATCCTTTCTGATTGGTGTTTCTGTTTTCTTGGTATATATTCCTAGAAGTGGTATTACTGGTATTACTATCAAAAATAGATCCAGAGGCAGAGAAGCATCGAACAGACTGTCAAACAACAACGGGAAGGTAGGGGAGGGTTGGGGTAGTGGGGAGGTAAGAGATCAACTGAAGGACTTGTGTGCATGCATATAAGCATAACCAATGGACACAAGACACTGGGCGGGGTGGCGGTGAGGGCATGTGCCAAGGGGTAGGGGAGGCGAGGGAAAGGTCAATTGGGGAAAAAAAAAAAGAGACATGTACTACTATTTGTAATACTTTAAACAATAAAAACATAAATAAAGGAAGCATATCATTAAAATCCACCTTAAAAATTTTTTTTCAATAAATGAATTGTTACCATTAAAGTTGTAATAGAGGACCGATTAGGATATTGTGCTATTGTAATGTTGGTTCTTTGGACTGTAATTATCTAGTCATTAAGAATTGAGTTTGTAGCTTGGGATAACCCAATCCTTCCTAGTATTTTGCTGGGATGTTCTCATAATCAGAGTGTTATGTTCTCATTATTAGGAAGTTTCGTGTCTTTGAACCTATTTCATTATCTGTGGCTTTGAGTCTTTTTACAATCTAATATAAAAATATGCAAAATATCCATGAAACTTGAACAAAAAATAAAATCTTAACTACAAAACTTAAAAAACTTAAAAAAAAAGACACAGACAACAGTATGGTGATTACCAGAGGGGGCAAAGGGTGAGGGGAGGAAGAGGAAGTATGGGGGGATAAATGTGATGGAAGAAGAATTGACTTGGGATGATGAGCACATAATACAATATACAGATGATGTATTATAGAATTTGTATTAACCAATGTCACCATCAATAAATTCAATAACAAAAAAAAAGAGTGTATACTATTTGAATGTAATGTTATTCAAGCATTGGAACACTATTTAGGTTTAAAAAAAATGAAAATACATCCAAGCGACTCACTGCATTAGTCTGTAAGAAAAAATAAGTCCTGGACAACAAACACATATATGTATGCATCTCATGTAGGATACACACAAGACCTCTAATATACACTGCACTTTTTAAAATGTAAATAATTTGTTGCTGTGGGGATTAAACTGGGAAAGAGTTCTTTATACTTAACCTGCATACAGTCCTTTCCCTACAGAGAAGCCTAAGAGACATTTCCATTCGCAGAAGTGTGGTCACTGAGGAGAATGGGCACTGCCTTTGGACAGGGTTTACTTACCAGCTGGCTGGTTCAGAGATGTACTTGTTCTCTAAATAGGTGGCTTGCCCATGTGTTTTCTATTATAATTTCTGCAGTCCCAGCCCAGGTGGCTCGGAGGTGTAAAAGTAATATGCTATTGGATTATCCCTTTAATGGCAGGGCTCAGACACACCCTGAGTTTCAGTCAGTCTTTTCTCATATTGATGGTAGGGGGTGGTAGCGTGGGTGTGCAAGCACATACATAAAATAAACTTTCTTTTCTACTCAGTTGGAATAAATTATAACGTGTCTGGGCAAATATGTACATGACTATTTTCAGGACTGAACTGAGGCCATAATGGATTTTTGAAAGTACAACTCAAACAGAGAATAAGCTTGAGTATTCTGTTCTCTCTCTCTCTCTGATTTTCATGTAGACTTTACAAGGTTGAGTTTTTAGAGGACCGTAGTCATTTTTTTTTTTTTTAATGGCTACTACATGTGAATGCAAGAATAGACAGAAAGGCTGCTCCTAAGGTTTGCATAAAAACCAGGTTGACACAGGAAAGGTCTGAAGGGAAATATTTCCAATTATTAAGCATAGGTGCCTCTCATGGGAGAAAGGATTATTTGTATTTTATTTTTCCATGCTTTGTGCAATATTCTCTTCATTTTCTGGTAATGTTTTCCAATTATGTTAGAGAATATATTTTTCCTATTCCATATTCACATATTCATCTCTCCCATGAGGAAGGACTTTACTTTTTCTTCCTGGCTTCTCTCTATGCCTTTAGTTCGCAAATGTGGCAAAAATAATCAGGCATGCTACACTCGGTTCCAAGCTTCTTCCTCTGGGAGAGCTTCTAGCAGTGAACACAGGTTCCTCTGCTTTTTCAAGGCCTCTGCCCAACCCCATGAGTGCATCTGTCATTCATGTGCCTGGGAGCTAGGCTCGCCTAACCAGGGGTTCAGCTAGCAGGCTCCTGTGGCTCTCACAGCTAAGTCCTGTTGTCCAAATTGGTTCTTGAAAAATCTTGTTTCCTGCAAAACTGTGTAACCAGAGCACTTTCAAAAATAATAATAATCTTAATTAAAAATACTATCACCGATAGACATTTCATTTTTAATAAATAAATATTTGAAGAATCGTTTTCTTAAATTTAAAAGGTGAATGTTGCTTGATGGATGGGAGTCTGAGAAAGAAATGAGGATGGTAAGTTACAGAGACATGAGCAAAATGCACAAACATCAAGAAGAACAGTACAACCAACACTTGCAGACCAGAGCTTGGGATCTACTGCACCCCAAGAGATAACAGGGGTTGAATGGGCAACTATACTTGGCTCTTCGCTCCTAGTCGTCTGCATGTAAAACATTCACCTGCCAGGAAAAAGCAGAGAAGGGTGCACTGCGACTCTCCTTTTCACCGACATAGTGCCTGTATCCCAGGAATTATGAGCTTCTTGATGTCACAGAAACAGAACACAGAGGAAAAGACTCAAACAAAGACAGGATTTTTTTAAATTACTCTCTTCATCTTTTTAAAATTCTTTAAATTGCTTAATTCCTTAAGTTGTTCACAGCCCTGGAGGGAAAAAGGATGCGGGGGGGGGGGGGGGGGGTTTAAGAGGTGGGGGAAGACTCAGAAACCCGTTTATATAAATGGTATAAAGTGGGACATATTGAAAAATATTTAGATTTTTGGTTGTCAAGAACATAAAAAAGCAAAACATTGGTAAAACTTAAATGAATAACTAAATTTAACATAATTTGGTAACATGTTTATACAAGTGATTTTTATGCTGCTAAAATGGGCATAGTTTTAATTCTTTTTTTAAGGTAGAAAGTAAAGTTTTCTTAATGTTTACATTTGAATCCAATATTTATATTGATAGTGGTTTGAAAAATCACTGCTAAAGAGAAAAACTAACCTCAGGAAAGCCATAAAATGAGGATCTAGCTTCTGTCTGGAATTAGACATGTGTCCTTTGGCAAAGATGTGACAACCTCCTCATGAGGGTTTGGGGGGTGGCTTGAGTGATGTATAAAACATAAAGCTTTAAGATTCTTTGCAGCTCAGAAAGTTTGATTATTCCATTCCTTTCATAGCGTGATGGATGTGTGGTACCCAATGGGACACTGAACTAGATGAGAGGCAGCTGCCTGACAGTTCTTCCATTGGTTATATCTAATGGCAGACAGAAGGCAAAGGCATAGGGGAGGATGGAGCAACTCTTCCATACTGATACCATCTTGGGGTAGCCACATTCTCATACAAGCCTGCGGTTGACCTCTAATTTCCTTAGAAACAAAAATTCTCATTTAAAAGTGTCCCACACACACCACCACCAGGGGGATTTTTCCACTATCCCTTCCTGACATTTCAATATCTTGCTGCTTTATTCAAACCCGAGGGAAGCCACGCACACCAGCCTCAGCCTGTTCTCCCCTCCTAGTGCAGGCTATTTGCTTCTAGTTGCTTCTAGGAAGGTGACTCTCTGCCCTGTTGGCCTGGGCCTGAGGGAGGGGGAAGAATCCCAGTAGAGTCAAGTGTAGGTTTGACACAAGAAGCTGTTCAACCTGGGACTTGCCTAGAACAGCAGTGTTTTATTCTGATTGGATCTGTGGAAAATAATACCCCCGGGGAAACTCAGACAGGCATGGCTTATCTTCTTCTATCTATTGCTCTGTTTGGAAAATAAAATTAATCTGCAGCAGAAGAGTATGAACAACAGGCATTTGCTGCAGGTACAAGGGATCAAAGTTACAGAGCCTTCATGCCTTTAATTTTTTCACAATCTAATTCACTACACCTATTAATTAAAAAGTATAGATACTAAGGTAACTACTCTTATGGGAAACCTGGTATTTGCTATATCAGCCATAATTTATTCTACAGCTCTAAAAAAAAAAGTATTTTGAAAACTCTGTTTAAATGATAAAGTATGTTGAACTGTTATCAATGATGAATATCTGACTATCGGCTGCCAGTCTAATAAATTTGAATAAGGACCTAGTGAAAACACATTGTGGGGTGGGGGTGGGATTTAAACCTTGGAACCATAAACAGCAAGCAAAGCTGAATTTCTGATGCCACAGTGCCCCCTGCTGGGAGTTTTTGGAAGTGGTTTAATTCAGAGATGAAATCCACCTCCTTGGACCAGTCACGGAAAGGGGACTTTGCATTTTGAATGAAAGTCACTTTAGTGAAAGTAGTGTATACATATTGCTTTTACCTTTTTCTTCTTTACATACACCCATTTGGGAATGGGATGAGGCGGGGTAGGACTGGGTTTTGCATAAAGAATCCCAGAACAGCCCTGGTCGGTTCGTTTAATGGTTAGTGTCAGCCCTGCACACCAAAGGTTCTCAGGTTTTATTCCTGGTCAAGGGCACTAAGTACCTGGGTTGCAGGTTTGCTCTCTGGCCCTGGTTGGGGCACGTGCGTGTGGGAGGCAACCAGTCAATGTGTCTCTCCCACAGAGATGTTTCTCTCTCTCTCTCCCCCCCTCACCTCCTTCTACTTTCTCTGAAAAGCAATGGGAAAAAAATATCCTCTGGTGAAGAACTAGGCCCAGCAGCCTTGTCCCTCTAAGTCATTATGTGATCTTGCTCAAAGCTCTTTAAACCTCAGGTCCTCGTCTGTAAAATGCAAATAACAATTCATGCATTTACAGGAGAGGACTATTAAAAAAGGAGATTCCACATAAGAAAGAGCACTTTAAATGCTAGAGTAATGACAAAACAAAGGTGAATGTGAGGACAAGGGTGGGTGGGATACTTCTCTAATAATTTAACTTCCCTGAGATTCATCAGAAGGTGGTTCAGGTGGGACACACCAGGCAATGCTGATGAGTGAGCAGACATTCAAATCCCCCAAACATCGCCTGGTTACCAAGGACTCATTCGAACATCTTTGACATCCATATATGTTGCTCAAATGCTTCATATTTCAAAGAATATAGTGTATGCTTAAAGAGGCCATACAGGTTGATGAACAGAGAGGTGGAGACAGGGATAAAGGAGATAAAGGCAACATCTTGGTTACTTTGGAATCATTAATACCTGGTTCTCCAGTTTTGTGTTAGTCTTCAGACAGACCAGCAGCATATGTGTCACCTGGGATCTTGTTAGAAATATGGAACCTCAGATTTAATCTCAGACTTACTGAGTCAGAACCTGTATTTTAGCAATTTCTCCAGGTAACACTTATACGACACATTCAAGTTTAAGACACTCCACTCTGGCTATACATCATTTGATATTCAGTATTATAGTATTTTTGACTTGGCCTTATTTTAACAATATATTTACAACTACTTGTAAAAATGAAATTGGGAAAGGAAAATGTGGGTAGGGATGATTAATTTTCATGAGCCTCAAGAGAAACTACAATAAAATGACTTCTTCAAACACAATATTGTATAACATTACTTTGTAACTTTTTATTGCTATTTAGTACTGATTTTAAGATAATTCTATGTAATGGCAATAATACATGCATAGTTTATGTTTGATCTTATTACCTGTGTTGATAGAATTTTCTAATGCAAATTATTTAATCAGAAGAGACTTTAGAAAGTATACTGCAGTCTAATCAGAATTTTGAAAAATAGAATAGGGCTTTCATTAAAAATGTAACCCACCCAATCCATAAGGAGATATTCTGAGTTGTTAGAAATGGACCATTGTACTAGGGACCAGAGTTCTCCTCCAGCCACAATTTTAAAGTGAACCAAACTTATGAACCAACATTTCCCCAATAAATTCAATTAAAATATTAATAAAGTGAACCAAACTTGGAAGATGAGTTGACAGGTGTAAGAAAGGAATTCCTTCTCTTTTTACATCCTCCCCATATTCCACATGCCTTCTCCCAACCCCACCCTCCACCAATGCTCTATATCAGTGATCAGCAAACTCATTAGTCAACAGAGCCAAATATCAACAGTACAACGATTGAAATTTCTTTTGAGAGCCAATTTTTTTAAAACTTAAACTTCTTCTAATGCCACTTCTTCAAAATAGACTTGCCCAGGCCAGGGTATTTTGTGGAAGAGCCACACTCATGGGGCCTAAGATCCGCATGTGGCTCATGAGCCGCAGTTTGCTGACCACGTACCTAGGAGAACTCATGCTATAAATTATACATTTCTCTTTATTTAGTACCCTGGTTGCAGGTGAGGGAAGCCATCTGATAAAGCAGTGCACAGTAAGGTGTGTGAACTCTAATCTCCCTGTGGAGACCCACGGAATTTTCAGGAGAACAAGTCATACATCGAAGTGAAAAGCTCACGAGTGGGATTTCCTGCAGTTTAAGAAGTGAAGAGTTGTAGGTTTGATGTGGGAGACACTGCAAGATCCAGGTATCATCCTGGCCCGTTGAGCCTGTCTAATCTTAGTTACCTTAATCTTAGTTTATTTCCTACCAAAAATGTAGGCCCTAGCTACACAAGGAACGTCCATGGGTTACTTCCTTGTATAAGAGCAGAAATCTCTAAAATCGTGGATTTAAGGATTTGTGTAATTGCTTTTTCTCAACTCTCCATTGAAAACATTTAAAAAAAAATGGTTTCCAGGTACTGAAGTTGGATGTTGAGGATCAGGGAAAGGCTTGAGGAGGGGATCTTACAAGTATAGGAATTTGGACTGATCTACTGGTGGAAGGCTGTATTAGTAGGAGAAGAACTTGACTGGATAAGAGTACCAGGGGCCCCAACCTATTTATGTCATTGAACAGAGCCTAACACAGACACGGGGAGCATCTCTCTTAGGCTTTCCATATCGATGCAATCTTCTCTTCCCAAAAAGCTTTGTTTCCAGATACTCTTGACAAATGTTCCCGTCTAGAATAACCACCTCTTCCACCAATTGACTCTGCCAAGAAGGGAGCTTTAAATAAAGAAAACAGGATGTGTGTGATATTTTCTATACCTGCATTCTTCACAAATCTTCAAAACAGACACTGTATCTGGCCTGAAATATAGGACATTTGAAGTTTTTTTGTACCCTTCCATTTAGAGTGAGATCTTGGGGCTCTAGTCTATGTGGCTCAGTTGGTCAGGGCACTGAAGTGACCAGGGTTCTATTCCTGGTTGGAGTGCATGCCTGAGGCAACCAATCCATATTTTCTCTCTTTCTCTCCCTCTCCCTTCCTCACTCACTAGAATCAATGAAAAACATATCAGGTGAGGATTAAAAATTATAATAAAATAAAGTAAGATACTGGAAGTCTTTTCCACTTGCATGTACACAACTAGATAGTCCTTGTCACACACAAAAAATGTTTCACTGCTAATGTTTAAAGGAGATGTAGGCTCAATAAGTGCATGCCGAACACAGGAAGTAATGACTCTTTTGAGATGCGAATTAGGACAATTTGGAAAAGACAATGCCACTGCAAACAATGAATGGTGTGTTTTCAGCTCAAATGCTATATTTGGCTTAGGCACTGATGAAGTCCAAGAAGTGGAAAGAAAACTAAAATGTGTTTCAGGGAAACACAGACTTGTAGAGACATTGGGATTTGCTTAGCGTATAGAAAACATTGAAAAGAAAGTAAGTCAAAATGCCTTTTCATTGTGTAAAAGTAAGTGACATTTTGTTTAGAACCCAGTTTGGGGACTAAGCAAGTATGATTTTCATCAAAGCAAATGTTCCATTTTCTATCTGCCTTCTTTCTTCACTGCCTTTCTTACTTTATCTTCTGCCCCATGGAACAGTGGGAAGCAAATGAAATTGGGAACCTGAGACCTTGTTTTGGATGATTTTGACTTCTGAATCCCAGACTTAAACTCAGTGCTTTAATATCCTGAAAAATTATTTATATTTCCATGACAGATATAGTGTGCCCTAAATAAGTAATAGTTAACTCATAATAGTACTTCCTATTTGTCAGTCATTTATCAAGGTGCTTTGTATGTGTTAATTCATTTCATCTTCACAAAAACTCTGCATGGTAGGTAATATAATTATCACTGTTTCACAGATGAGGAAACTGAGGCACAGCTTGGGAAAACACTTGTTCAATACCATCTAACTGTTATGTGGTGGAGTCAGGATGTGGATTTAAGCAGAACCTGTAATTTGTCATGTTAAGTCTCCTCCTTTGATAACTTTTCAACCCAAATTTTATGTACCATATTTTCCCCATGTTTTTGCTTTTGATAAAATATTGATAAATTTGGCAATGTGTTTAAATAATGATCTAATATCTACCAGGAGGAGAGATGATGGGAAAACCACCATAAAACAAAATGGAACTTTCAATAGAAGACAGTCATAAATTTGATCTATGGAAGGAAGGAAGGAAGACATGAAAGGAAGAGGAAGGGAAGAAGGAAGGAAGAAAGGAAGGGGAAAATGTTAACCCCTTGGAGGGGGAGCAGTTGGCAACTTCAAGGGGTTAAAGTCTGTATGGATCTTTTGTTAAAACTTGAAAGACATTTAAATAAAAAATGGTTTGATTGTCTGTCCCTAAATGTTTTCCTTATTTCTTGGGCATTTTGATGGCAGCACCCAAATCCCACCCTCCTTAATGACTTCTGATTTTCAATGAGAAACTACCTGCATATAATTTTATTGTTTGACAAAAGATCCCTCAGGCTATGTCTCTCTAGATGTAGTTAAGACATGAGTGGAATGGCAGGAAAGGAAACTTATGTTCATTACAAACCAGTGACATGCCAGGTATTAGGTATGTCCACATGCATAACTAATAACTTTGGGTTTAGCATTTTCATTAAATACGGAGAGAGAGATTGCTTAATGTTTTTCCTTCAGTTTTTATCTGATAACTAATTCTGTTCCATGTCCCTTGAAACAATTAGCTAAAGAAATGATCTATTTGATGGTGCTGTTATACCAACCAGGCTGTGAAGATCAAGCCTCAAATACAATATTATCCAAGGTAGTACTCATTTTTCACAGTAAAATTTATAAAGTTCAATTTGTGCATTGATTGATCATCCTAGGAAACAGGAAAACCTCAACTCACAGTCATGAGAACTTAAATCACTGACTCTAATGCCTCCATCCATCGCCTCTGGATGAAGAGGGAAGCCATTTTCAGCCGACGCTATGATTAGTCTACGGATATTAATAACTACATATCTTTTTTAAATTGTTAAATTCCCTATTTTTAAAAGATTAAACTCCCATGGTCTCAATATCCTAAACTGTCAAATAATGGGAAAATCTAGATTGTTTCTATAATCTTCCCATCTCTATAAAGTTAAACGATTCACTTTTAAAAACATGCGTAACATTTTCTTTCTTTGCCCCGAGATATTTTTAAAGGTTTTATAAATTAGTCTCCTTTGAACATTTCTGTCATCAACCTGCCATTTTTATGTTCAGAAGTGTATAATGACTTCTCACAGGAAATTATACCATTATCCCTTCTGCATATCTAAACTACCCATCCTTCAAGTGACATATTCTGTTTCAATTCAAGGTCTTCGGCCTTTTACAGACCCTCGCCTGTATTCTTCGTACATGGCTTGTGCTTCATCATAACCTCACTTGCATTCTTTTTATGGTTGTCTTCCTTATCCAATTAAATTATATGCTGAATAAAAGCAGTGGACTCAATAAATACTTGTCCTTCACATATTCATTCAATAAATGTTTACAGTGTGTACTATCTATATGTCAATCTGGGAAATGTAAGAATAAATATGATATTATTTCAGCCCTCCAAGATATTACCATCTAAAATGGAAAAGTCTCAACAGACACCAGACAGGGATAGATTGGGTAAAATATTCCCAATGACCGCTGTGAAGAATACAAATTAGAGTCCACATTAGATTAATATAAGAATTTCCAAGTGGTAATGAGAGTCTGGCTGAGGTTATGCCTGGCACACTCTCACACTAATAAAGAATATTTATTGAGCACTTACCATGTGCACAAATGTGTTACTTCATTTAGTCCTCACTGCAACTCCAGGCAGTGTTTACATCTTAATTTAGCAATGAGAGAAATGCAGCTGAAGAGGCAAGTGTTTGCCCAAGGTCATGGAGTGTCTGTAGGAGAGCCAGGGCTGCTTGGAGCAGTCTGACTGTGCACTGGTTTTAACCACTCTGCCCTACTTCCTCTGGATAGGTGGGTGCTCTTTAAGTATTTGCTGAATGAATGAGATTAGAGAGCATGCATTCACAGAGAAAAATCTACTCCAATAGACTTCAAAGTCCATGATCTCCAAATTTGAGACTAAATAGATCACGCGCATGCATGCGTGCGTGTGTGCGTGCGTGCGTGTGTGTGTGTGTGTGTGTGTGTGTGTGTGTGTTGGAAAGCAATTTACAACGTGAATTGCACTTCCTTTTGCCCCCTCCTTTTCCCATAACTAAAATATAGGAATGTTTTATGCCACTTCAAGTAAAGAGTTTGAAATCTCTTCCCCCATCTGCTTTGATCTCTGTCTCTCTATATTTATATGATTTTAATCTGATTGTGCCTTTTCAGAACAATATGCAAAGGATGAGGAGACTATATTGAAACTGCTGACACACAAAATTTGAGAGCAGGAAAGAAAATGTTGGCATACGGTGTTCTGCTTTATCTTTGTTTGGGAGGGGGGAGGGGGTTGTTTACAGACCTGCTCCAGTCCGATGCGAGCCAAAGCCAAACAGGCAGCTTTCCTCTTAATTTTTCTCCTATATTGTCTCCATGTGGTCCCCAAATGCTTACTCCTCCCTGCCAAATGCTGTAAAAATCTGTCTTTCTATCTCACAGATGGAAAAGATGTATTAGCTAATGAAGCTCAACCCCTAGAGAAAGAAGCAACTCATCAAGTACCATATTCCCCATCCTCACCGTATCAGAGTCTTGTAGATATTCTGGCCAAACAAGTTCATCCTCCTTTATCATATGACTTCCTAAGCCAATGATAACCAAGCAAGTCAAAATCTTGGTTTCTGTTTGGTTGCTGAAGGTTTTGGGATTAAGTATTTCCTGCCTAAAAAAACATGCTTCTTTTGCTGTTTCTTAGGCAATGCCACAGAGTAAAGGAAGTGGCCAATTATATCTCTAGGTTAGAATGAGGCCTTCTAGTCTCAAATATCAAAATAAAGAGAGACATTACTTAAGCACCCTTTTCTTTTATTGGGACAGCATCATATGGACCAGTTTAAAATTTCCAAATAATACATAACTACAGTTGTGCTGAGGAGTTTTAAGAACACTGGCCTTAGAATAAGAAGCCTAATTTTTTTTTTTCATTTAGCTCTGCTACCACCTACGTATTTGGTTTTCCAGATTTTAGCTTCCCAGATGATGAATTTTAAAAATTTACATATTTTTATTCATTTCAGAGAGGAAGGAAGAGGGACAGAGAGATATACATATCAATGATGAGAGAATCATTGATTGGCTGCTTACTGCATGCCCCACATTGGGACTGAGCCTGCCACCAGGCATATGACCTGACCAGGAATTGAACCGTGATGCTCAACCAATGAGCCACGCCAGCTGGGCCAGATGATGAAATTGGAAGTTCACTCCAATAGTTGCATGTAGGGTGCTTTGTCAATATATGTTTAAATTTGCTAGTTGATAAAATTATGTTATCTGAAAACTATGATTAGGCAATTTCTTATAAGTGAAAAAAATCTCTTTTCACAGATTTTATATTACTCTTTAAGTAAAAACTATTAATTGTCCCCTCATTAATTATAGGATCAAGTCCAGAGTCCTCAGCTTTATTTCCCATAATTTCTCCAATTTTAGCTTGAAATACTTATCCAGCCTCATCTAATTTTTAAATTACATTTATTGGAGTGACAATCCTATATAATAAAGAGCTAATATGCTAATTAGACTGAACAGCAGAAACACCGTCTGGATGACCTTCCAGACGACTGTTCGGATGACCTTCTGGATGCAGCCAGAGCTACAAGGGCCGGCCAAGGCAGTGAGGGGCTGCGAGGGCTGGGCCCCTTGCACGAATTTTGTGCATTGAGCCTTCAGTGGTTAATAAGATTACATTGTATAGTACATGATGTTCATATTACATTTGTGCTCACCAAAGTCACATCTTATTCCGTCACCTTATATTTGACCCCCTTTACCCTCTCCTACTCCCCCACCCTCACACTATTTTTGCGTCTGAGTTTTTATTTTTTTTATTTGTTCATTTGTTGCTTTCAGTTTTATATCCCACATGTGAGTAAACCCATATAGTTCTTAACTTTTTCTGTATATGGGCAAGTCATTTTTGATAAAGGAGCCAAAATATACAGAAAAGAAAGCCTCTTCATTAAATGGTACAGGAAAAACTGGAAAGCTGTATGCAGAAGAATGAAACTAGACTACTGTTTGTCCCATACACAAAATTAACTCAAAATGGATCAAAGACCTAAAATAAGACCTGAAACAATAAATTCCATAGATCTCCAGCCTCATGTGATCTTCCCTGCATGAACCCTTTTCTCCTGAGACATTGATTTCTGTGTCCTCCATCCTTCCCCTTAGTGCCTGACCCGGCACCGCCCTTCCCTCTTTCTCCCCCTCCCCCGCACCCAGGCAAGGGTGCTGAAGCTCCACAATCTTATTCTCTTATTTAACAAGCAGTTTTTAAGGCCTCTGCCAGGCACTGAGGATAGAACGAAGGAAAAGCTAGAGTATCTCTCCAAATTACTCTCTTTCCTTCCAACACTTCATAGAACTTCAAGGTCTGGCTGGAATTCACTTCATCCCCAAAGCTTTCTCTGCTCTCTAGCCTATGGTGCTTTCCTCCTCTTCTGAATTCCTACTGTTTATGTTTTCTAAAGCACGCACACAGGGCATGTGTCATATCCTACCACCTATTATGAACTATTTTTGTACCTGGAGGCAAGAACTATTCACACACTCATTTTTCTCTCACAAGAGCCAGCCCCATGCATGGTATGTAGTCAGTAAGATGAATGAATGAATGAATGAATGAATGATGGATGAATGAATGAAGAATACTAGAGTAAAATTTTTACTGCTGTCCATGCTACCTTGCAAACATTTCAGAGAGAAACTATTAGAAAGGGATAATGACAGGCCATTTTAGACAGGCCTATTGATCTTGCCAAAGAGAGATATTGAACCTAAGTGGACAGCCCTATGGATCTGCTGAGATAGGCCACCTTTCTTTAGTGCAACCCCACTTTGAAGAGAGATCACAGGACACCTTCATCGCTTAATCGTTTTGTTCTTGGTCTCTGGACCAAAAGAGAAAGAGGCGAGTCCTGGCCTAAATACATTATTTAGAATATTGATTTAACTGCCTAAATTGTGTTGAGTTATATCTGCACTAAAAGACAGTCATTTGCATGTTTCCCTTTATGGAAACTGAATTGAAACATATATTTGGCATTTTTAAAAAAGATGCTTAGAAAGACACACCTTCATTTCCCATTTATGCAATTATAAGGATTACATGCCAGGACAACTACTGATGACTGTAAAAACACTGAAATTTTAGCCACCAGGTTTCTAATTTATAAATAAGAAAAAAAAAACAAGGTTTTTAATATTAATGTAATAGAGTATTTACTATTTATAAAATCTAGTTTACTTATTTTAGGAACATATCATTAAAGTATTTGTTTTTGCTTAAGAAATTTTATGTTAAGCTAAAGATTTGATCTAAATGTAATAATTATAAGAATTAGAATATTAATACTAATGATCAAAGAACATTTTCTAATTTTCTCAAACAAAAAAATGATCAGGCCCTAACTGGTTTGGCTCAGTGGATAGAGTGTCGGCCTGCAGACTGAAGGGTCCCAGGTTCAATTCCAGTCAAGGGCATGTACCTTGGTTGCAGGCACATTCCCAGTAGGGGGTGTGCAGATCGATGTTTCTCTCTCATCGATGTTTCTAACTCTCTATCCCTCTCCCTTCCTCTCTGTAAAAAAATCAATAAAACATATTTTTAAAAATGATCAAGAATGCAGATATGTGACATATATAACTTGTTTTTTATAAGTATTTTGTTGAAAAAAACACACACAAAACAAACACAGGTCCTAGAAGCTAGTTCCAGCATGTCATAATAAATGCAAGAAATCCTCAAAAGGTTGAAGGGCTTCTATATTCAGCAGGGCTGAATCATATTGTTGCCTGCTAGAATGGCCAAAAGCATTTCCCCAAACCTGAAAAAGATGCATATATTATTGCCTGTTGCCAGACAGCTGAGGGCATTTCAATCTACATGTTATTACCTGCTGCTAGCCAAACAGCTGAGCTGCAGAAGGCAGTTCCCCCAGCCTGTCAATGCCTACTGTATACCAAACCTTAACCTTTGATATGTATATTTGCTTTGCCTTAGGGCAATTTGTGTTAATAAAAAAATAGGGGTCCAGAGATTCAGAGAGCTTGGTTACTGAAGCTAGGTCTCCTCTGGCTCCCCTATGTATTCCAAACTTATATTTTATGTCTAGTCTCTTTATTCATTTACACACAGCCTCTTCTCCAGATTCCTGAACCCTTCTAGATGCAGGGAAGGACCCCCAACACACAGGGACTTTTAAGCATAAATATATGCCCTGGTTGGTGTGGCTCAGTTGGTTGGATCCCTGGTGGGTTTGATCCCTGGTAGGGGTGTGTGCAGGAGACAACTGATTGATGTTTCTCTCTCACCTTGATGTTTCTCTCTTTATTCCTTTTTCAAAAATCAATTTTTAGAAAGTTTAAAAAAATAAAACACACACACACACACACATATATATAATTCTTGAGTAGTATCTGTCTTTTCTTGGGCAAAAATCTTAAGGATTTAGACAGTGATTTAACCTTTGACTTATATTATAAATTATAATTGCTCTAAAAGTATGGAAAATCATTCAGAAAATTATTAAATGACTTGCTTAAAAGAAAAATTCAATGTATACCATTACCATTTCAAAAAGAGCACATCCAAAGTTATATAATCATTGAGTTACATTTTGAATTTTAATAAATATTATTTTAAAAATATGTTGATTATATACATGAATGTTAATAACACCAGATGTATCAATAAACTGTAAAAATTGTGAAGACAGCCTGTGGTGAACTTAAGCAAAGTACATACTATTAAATTCTGAAGCTTATATATACCAGAAATTATTTGCAATAAAATGTTATTATTGTTAGTATTTCTCATCACTTCATAACTAAAAGTAGAGCAGACACCTTGAACATGGTTCTCCAGGAGGGATTAACAGACAATGATACAAAACTTAAGTGACAGATAACTTCTAGAAATGAGGAGTACACAATGAATTTTAGTGTTTCTTAAAATTAAAAAAAGAAGATAATAATAACTTTTTAAAAAATATTTTATTGATTTTTTTACAGAGAAGAAGGGAGAGGGATAGTTAGAAACATCGATCAGGGGAGGGTGGGGTAAGTGAGAAAGATCAACCAAAAGGACTTGTATGCATGCATATAAGACTAACCAGTGGTCACGGACAACAGGGGGGTGGGGCATGCGTGGGGAGGGGTTTGGGATGGGAAAGGGGGGATGAGGACAAATATGTGATACCTTAATCAATAAAGAAATTAAAAAAAAAAAAAAACATCGATCAGCTGCCTCCTGCACACCCCCTACTGGGAATGTGCCCGCAACTAAGGTACATGCCCTTGACCGGAATTGAACCTGGGACCCTTCAGTCCACAGGCCAACGCTCTATCCACTGAGCCAAACCAGTTAGGGCAAGAAGACAGTAATTATTAACAGAAAGTCCTTGTATATAATCAGAATAACAAGGAAGTTCACATTTTAAAAATAAAATTATAATTAAAGTTATTTTTAACTTATCAGATTACTCTATTTTCCTCTTTAATGAATTTATTTCTATAAACTTTAGCAGCCAGAATCCAGAGGTTACACTATAAGGAATGTGTGCTTCATAGCTCTCATGGAATCTAATCATTATGTTTTCACCTCACTATATTGACAAAGTGTATTATGGATTGGTTGAAACCAGCTATTTCATAATGTGACTACCCAAAGCTGTGATGAAGATATCATTTGCTCCAAAGTGTCTAGCATGTACTACAGCAGTGGTCGGCAAACCGCAGCTCGCGAGCCACACGCAGCTTGTGAGCCATGGTTTGCCGCTCTGTTGACTAATGAGTTTGCCGACCAATGCACTAGAGCTTCTGAGAATGTACTGAAGAAGCATGGATAATAATGGGAATTGATTCTTCACATCCATTGCAAGTTAGGCTATAGTCTCACTACAGGCGTGTAGGATATTAGACATGGGGGTGTCTCACCTGCTATTGACATGTGTTTTAATGGCAAGATTTTACAAATTCTAACGTGAAATCAGCTAGTGTGCAAAAATATATGTCTAACTATAATTAGTTACACATAAATAGTTATAAATACTGATTCTAGGACACATATTTCATCACTCATAGTTAAATTGCCCATTTTGCCATAATTAAAAAGATCTCATGACACAGACCCTTCACAATGTAATATGCCAAATTATTTAAATAAAGACACAATTTGTAGGAGCTTGTTAGTTTCATCACCGTGAATGACTTTCAAATCCTATATTCCTATTTTTATGAGTAATTGTTAGTAGTCAACAATATTAAAAATAAAATTTTGAATAAAATGCTTCTTATTTCCTTAGGTCAGTGTTTTGGGAAAGTGGAGCTTAGTAAGGTGTGTGTTGGATGCATGCACACTTGAAGATCGAAGGTATTTGCATATCTTTACTTCTGTATCTACCTGTGTATATCTTTGCCTCTTTTTATCTTTTTTTTTTTTTTTTTACAGGCCACAGATATTAGCAAAATAGAGAAGCTGTGAAGGAATGAAAGGAGTATAGCACATAAACATTGTTTGAAATATTTGTTTCTGAGGTAAGAATAAAGTAAATTTAGAATGGACATAGAATTGAAAGGCTTTAGATGGGACAAATGTGAGTCAGACAACTGTAGGCCAACCACACTTAAGTTAATTTAGTCATTCCATAAGAATTTGTTTAGTACTACATATAAGGTAGAGCAAAGGTAGGTTTATAGTTGTGAGTACGTGAAATACAGAGTTTATTCTTGCATTTTTTATTTATTAACTAGAGGCCCAGTGCACACATTCGTGCATGGGTGGGGTCCCTCAGCCTGGCCAGCGATCGGTGGGGACGTGGAGGGGAGGGACTGTGAGAGGTTAGCCGGCTGGGGGTTGAGGGGGAGGGACCGCGTGAGGTTGGCCAGCTGCAGGAAGTTGGCTGTGGGAGCACACTGACCACCAGGGGATAACGCCTGTGTTGAGCGTCTGCCCCCTGGTGGTCAGTGTGCATCATAGCGGCCAGTTGGCCAGTTGTGCGGTCACTTAGGCTGTTATATATAGAGACCAGAGGCCTGGTGCACAAAATTCATGCACTCGGGATAGGGGGGTCTCCAGCCTAGCCTGTGCCCTGTCACAGTGCAGGAGCCCTGGAATCAATCACCCCAAAGAGGTAGGCCCAGCCCACCCATCCGGGGCTCCTCAATGGTTGGCCCAAAGAGGTAGGCCAGAGCTGGGGGTTCCACCTCTGCACCACGCAGAGCCAGGAGGTGGGACCCCCAGGACCCCCAGGCAGGCCTCACCATGTGGAGCTGGGGGACACCCAGGCAGGCCTTGCTGGATACCCAGACAGGCCTCGCCTCATGGAGGCGGGACTCCCAGGCAGGCTCTATGCTGCACACGCAGCGTCAAGCCCAGCCCCACCCAACTGCGTGTGCCCGCTGTGCACATAGCCATCTTGTGAAGGCATGAGGGCATCACAGCATGACAACCACTTTGGCTTTTATTAGTATTGTATTACTTTTATTGTATTACTTTTTATATGAACACCTGTTAACCTATTAATGCCCCATTCTGTATGGTTGCCCTGTCCTAAGCACTGGGACACTACAGGGAATGATATGGCCAACAATGCCTGCCCTCAAAGTTGACATTCCAGTGAAGGGAGATAAACAATAAACAGAATAGCCCTGACTGGTCTGGCTCAGTGGATAGAGCATCGGGCCATGGACTGAAAGGTCCCGGGTTTGATTCCGGCCTAGGGCATGTACCTTGGTTGCAGGCTCGATCCCCAGGAGGGAGTGTGCAGGGGGAAGCTGATCAATGTTTCTAATTCTCTGTCCCTCTCCCTTCCTCTCTGTAAAAAATCAATAAAATATTTTTAAAAACAATAAACAGAATAAATAAGCTCTGTAGTACATTGGGTGGTACTGCATTCTATTGGGGAAAACTAGTCAGTAGAGAAATAGAGAGATTTGGAAATGGTAGAAGTGACTAAATTTTGATAAGGTCATCAGTAAAGGCCTCACTGAGAAAACAGAATTAACAGAGGAGGGAGACAGGAGGAAGACAGAAAGAGGGAAAGATTAGGAAGACATTGCAAAAAGGCTGGAAGCACTAATGTGAAGACTGGGCTCTGCACCTGCTTAAATAAGTTGAGTTCCTTCTATTTGTCCAAGGTGACCTTCCCAAATACCCCCTTACAGATCTGATCATTCTTTCATTCACTATAAAGTTAATGATTTTTATTTTCTCTCCTTTTTTTAGGAAAAATATCAAAATAAGCGTTATAACCTTCCATTATTAAGATATGTATGCAACTTTCTCAGAAAGCTACCTTTTGGCATTATTGTAATGAATTGGATTTGTAATGCTTACAAAGATTCATTTTGCAATCTTAATTCAAAAAAGTCAACAGCTTGTTTTCCACTGTTACATCTACAGTGTACAGAGAGCCCAGCAGATGTGGCTCAGTGGGTTCGGCGTAGTCCCGTGCACCAAAAGGTTGCAGGCTCGATTCCCTGTAGGCGGCATGCAGGAGGCAGTCAATTGATATTTCTCCTTCCCTTCCTCTCTCTCTAAAAAAAATAAAAACATAAAAATACAAATACAAAATAAAAATAGAATGCACAGAAGCCTGCCCTTTGAATCCATCTTAATTGAAGAAAGAGATGATGATTCAATTTCATTTCTGCCTCCAGTCAAGGTCCAGAACCATGCTTCCTTCCAAGCAGAAGCCCAGTTGTGGGCAGTTTCCTCTGCATCTGCCTGCTTTCCCAACCCAACCCCAAGCCCAAAAAGAAGAATTTAAAAGAGGGGGATGTGTGTTCCTTATCTGCTTTCACATTTGAAACGAAAGGGAGTCCACACACAGGGAGTTGTCTGGGATGTGGAAATATCTAAATGCTGTGTAATATTCTAGTGAGTAGAGAATAAAGGGGGCAACAGGAAAACCTTTTTTTTTTTTGGTCACTGTGCCTCTTGTTAAACTAAAACTTCCGATTCCCTGTTAATGTTAAAAGAAAGCAAAATGACCCTAGTCTAGAGAAAGAAGCCATTCATGATTGTGGACAATTTCTAAAATCCTGGTGTTCTGCTTGGTCCTAAGGAACACCACTCCCCTTTCTCCCAGGAACTGGCATTCTGCATGGCGATGGGGTTTCACATCATGCTCGGGTCAGAAGACAAGCTCCATCCTCACACAGAGGCTGCTGGCTCAACAAGTAACCTAGCAATCACAGTTCTAAAGATGCGCACAGTTACTGTGGAAGTAAAAGGGGGGCACATAACCTGCACACTGGGGAGGAGGCAGGCAAGACTTCATTGAGGCAGCAAAATTCTGAATTGAGGCCTGGAAAGTGAGTCAAGATTAAAGAAATGGAGAAACATGCCGAGAAAATAACATGCAAAGTTTGAAATGGTGACTATCCAAGATACTATAAGAAGTTTGGGAGAGTAAAAAGGAATGTGGAGTATAAAGAGGAATGAGACATAGTTGGGGTTAGCAAGGTAAAAAGGCTAGATGATCACCTTGTGGGTGGGTCAAGTGAAGATTGGCCATCCTGAAGGCCAGGTGGCAGGCCAGGGACTGGGCAGTTGCCAGTAGGAAAATGAAATGGTATTTTAGAAAGATGACTGGCTGCTTCAGGAGTCTATTTGGGAGGGCTCTGTGATGATGAGCTGAACCAGGAGAGAAGATGGAGAAGAGAAAAACACGGATTTCTCCTCTTGCATTCTAGAGTTATTTGGGAGACGAACCAGTCATTGATGGGATGCGAGTTGGAGAGAGGATCTCGGTCTTGGGCCACTGAATGCATACCTCGCATTTACCTTTAAAGCCGGCAGGTATCTCCACTGAGGCTCCGATGGGATATTTTGAAATATACCTGCCCAACAAGTATCTTGCAGAATGAGGTTCATTCCTCAACACACAATCTCCCCTCCCTGCTGTCTTCCCTAATATATAGCTGTTTTATTTTACAGACTGCAGATTATAAATGTGCACAACACCTTCATCAATTGTCAGACCTCCATTTTATGAAATGTCTGACAAGAATAAGGTACCTGAGAAAGGGATTTGCATTTGGCAGGCAGTTGGTAACTAGTGCATAGATACTTTGATTAGTGCCTTTCCAGAAAGCCCAGAGCATTTTAATTAGCTTGATCATTTAATCATTCTTTCCTCTCTTTTAAAAAAAAATATATATTTTATTGATTTTTTTACAGAGAGGAAGAGAGAGGGAAACATTGATGAGAGAGAAACATCGATCAGCTGCCTCCTGCACACCCCCTACTGGGGATGTGTCCACAACCAAGGTACATGCCCTTGACCAGAATCGAACCTGGGACCCTTCAGTCTGCAGGCCGAAGCTCTGTCCACTGAGCCAAACCAGTCAGGGCTCTTTTCTCTTTTTGATTTTATAATTGTCATTAAGAAGTGTCATTTAAGGTAAGTGGGTCATTATACAGGTAAACTCCCTTTGATATTCGCCTAGTAGAAAAACTCATCCAAATGGTCAAGGGTAACCAATGATAATTGTACTCCATGATCAACTTATATGTTGTGATATAGATACCACTCTAAAATATAGGCCAAGACATATATAATGCACTGGTGAAGCAGCACAAGTCATCAGGCCAGTCTTACATGTGTAATCAGAACATATATATAAATATTTAGGTTTATATAATCACAAAGCAGTTCCAATATATGTAGTAAATTCATTAATCTGCTTGGAATACATTCATGAACACATATAAAGGCATCAATAGTTTATCCTATTTCTCATATTTAAGTGACTAGGTTTTGTCATATTTCTGACATTTCTCACATTTTATCATATATGTTGCAAAAGACTTTAAATTTTCCTTTGACTGTTTCTAAGTCAGGTCTGTAAGTAAATTTTAAGTGTACAATTAATGGGGTGTCATGATTTGCATCAAGGTTGTCATCGATGAAGAATCCCAATGATCTTAGGGCCATGCCTAGAAATCAGACATCCACACTTGATCAATTCCTCCCAGGTTTGAAATAGAGGTGTAAAACTAACCCTGCTTCAGGTAGCAAACCCTAGGCTTGAATAAATACTGTATCTGAAAGAAATTCAGGCAAGCAGAAACATCTTTCAGATTCCGTAATGGGTTTGGGGCCTGGAATATCTATTTGCAGACATAACATGTGATAGCCTGACTGCTTGGCTAAACTTTCATACAAAGCAATTCATGCCTGCATCAACTGGATCCTGCCCTGGAATCTCATTAGATTCACTCTGGCTGATTACTACAAGTGCTTTCTGCTAATAGTGTAAGTGCCATTACTGTCCAAGTAACTGCTATTGACCTGTAGTATACTGCTGTTGTTCTGGGTATTCTATTGCATTTTTGTCCAATTTTCTTTTTTCATCGTATTTGCATGGAAAGAAAAGAATAAAGGGAGTGAGGAAGGAAAGATAATTTTTTAAAAACTACAGAGATGCAATAGCTTGAATAAGTTGGAAAACTCTTAAATTTTATTTCTTATAAAATACACAGGTGAAAAAAATAATGCTCAGCCACAGAAACTACAGAGAACATCTATTTTATCTCCTCCCATTACGTGCTCTTTTGAGAATGCTTAGTAAATGTCATGGTTAAGGTAATGTGCTTCTTTTTGAAGCCTCAACTTTATTTGTACAAGTAACACTAAAACAGCCCTCCCCTGTATGCCAGTTAACATTTTGAATTGAACAAAACAGAGCTGAATGCACTGGTGAAATAGAACAAGTCATCAGGCCAGTATTACCTGTGCAATCAGAACCTATATTAAAGAGTGAGAGAGAAGAGATAAAGAAGATTGGGGGGTGGGGGGGAGAGTCCAAACAGCAGAGAGAATTCTCATCCTTCTACAATAACGGAGCTAGAAGAAGGAAGAGAAACAAATGAAGCTATTAACACTAAAAAGAGCAGAGGTATAGCAGGTATCCATGACAACAAAAACAAAAAACAAAATCATGAGTGGTTTATGTTGCAAGCAGAGTTATTGTTGGTTTTTACTGTTATTGCTGGAGTGTTTGTATTTCCCTGACGTTGGCCAATGAAGAAACAAATGTGGATGAATTCCCTTTACCCATGGTATCTCTCTCATTTATTTTTGGGACTGAGTTGACCATGTGAGGTATCTCATTTAAGAATACCCTAAGGAGAGGAGAAATCAAGATGGCGGCATAGGTAAGCACCTAAACTGCTGCCTCGCACAACAATTTCAAAACTACAACTAAAAGACAGAACGGACACCATCTAGAACCACAGGAAAGCTGGCTGAGTGGAAATTCTACAACTAGAAGGAAAGAGAAAAGCTCATGGAGAATTGGAGGAATGGGAAAGGGTTGAGGTATGGAGACACACATGCAAAGAGGAAGGGCGGCTAAGAGCCTGGCTGACTTTCTCTGGTGGGAGGGGGAAGGAAGCCCCTGACTGCACTGAACCCCAGTTCCGGGCGAAACCCCATGAACCCAGGCCCATACAGAGGGAGTCTGGACTGTCAGGTAGAGAGAAAGGCACTCAGAGACTCAGAGACCCAGGGGAGAGCTGGGGGAGTCCTAGAGGGCAGGGGCCTGGAGGCGTGTGCGAGAATGCACAAAGACTGCAGAGGTTGCCACAGGCTTTCCCTAGCAGAAGGGAGTTGGAAGCTCCTGAATGCACTGAACCCCAGTTCCAGGTGAGCCCCTGGGGACCCATGCTTTTACAGGAGGAATCTGGACTATCAGGCAGAAACTCGGGAGCCAGGGAAGGCAGAGGTCTGGAGGCTTGCGCACAAGGGCAGGGCTGACAGGAAGCCAAGACTGTCTGCTCCACCCTGAGACTCCACCCCATCCAAGTTAAGCACAGAGGCTTTTGCAATTTGGCAAGTCTAATCCTATAAGGCTGTCCCCAGCACTGAACTTCTCCCAGCGTAGACACAGCTGATCCTCACAGCCAACTGGCCTGGAGGTCAATTCCTCCCAGTGATACCAACAACAATCAAGACTTAACGACAACAAGGCTGTACACACAGTCCACAAAGGGGTGCACCAAGAGTGTCCACCTCAGGTTAACTGGGGAGGCAGACCCACTGGGCCATATAGGAAACCTAGTACACAAAGCTACCCTACCAACTCAGGGAAGCAGTGCAAATGCAGAGACAAAGAAACAGATCACAAATGAAAGAAATGGAGGAAAACAAACGACTGGATATAGAATTCAAAACCACGGTTATAAGGCTTTTCAAGAATATCCTAGAAAAGGCTGATAAATATAATGAGACCCTCAAAGATATGAAAAAGGACCAACTAGAAATTAAACATACACTGACTGAAATAAAAAATATTATACAGAGACCCAATAACAAACTAGAGGAATGCAAGAATCAAGTCAAAGATTTGAAATACAAAGAAGCAAAAAACACTCAACCGGAAAAGCAAAAAGAAAAACAAAATCCAAAAAGTTGAAGATAGTGTAAGAAGCCTCTGGGACAACTTCAAACGTACCAACATCAGAATTATGGGGGTGCCAGAATAAGAGAGCAAGATACTGAAAATCTCTTTAAAGAAATAATGACTGAAAACTTCTCCCACCTGGTGAAAGAAATAGACTTACAAGTCCAGGAAGCACACAGAACCCCAAACAAAAGGAATCCAAAGAGGACCACACCAAGACACATCATAATTAAAATGCCAAGAGCAAAAGACAAAGAGAGAATATTAAAAGCAGCAAGAGAAAAACAGTTAATTACCTAAAGGGAGCACCCATACGATTGTCAGCTGATTTCTCAACAGAAACTATGCAGGCCAGATGGGAGTGGCAAGAAATACTCAAAGTGATGAATAGCAAGAACCTACAACCAAGATTACTCTACCCAGCAAATTTATTATTCAGAATGGAAGGTCAGATAAAGAGCTTCACAGATAAGAAAAAGCTAAAGGAGTTCATCACCACCAAACCAGTATTATATGAAATGCTGAAAGGTATTCTTTAAGAAGAGGAAGAAGAAAAAAGTAAAGATAAAAATTATGAACAAATACATATGTATCAACAAGTGAATCTAAAAATCAAGTGAATTAAAAGCCTGAGGAACAGAGTAAACTGGTGAATATAATAGAATCAGGGGCATAGAAAGGGAGTGGACTGAAGGAGAATCCAAGATGGCGGCGTAGGTAAACACCTAAACTGCTGCCTCGCGCAACAATTTCAAAACCACAACTAAAAGACAAAACGTCTATCACCCAGAACCACGGGAAAGCTGGCTGAGTGGAAGTTCTACAACTAGAAGGAAAGAGAAAAGAGCATTGAGATGTGCACGAGCGCTGAAAAGCTGAGGTACGGAGGCGCGTAATCTGGGCTGGCAGCGGGCGTTGCTTTTTTCAACCCAAAGGGAGATAAGCCCCCAATTACTCTGAGATACAGTTTCTGGGGAGACACGAGGGACCCAAACTCCTACGGGGAGAAGCTGGACTGTCTGCCAGTGAAGGTGGCTTGCTTGCAGAGCTGCGCGCAGGAATAATTGTTTACGGCACTGGGGCACGGGACTCGGGGATGCCGACTGGGACGCAGAGCCGGCTAACTAGCAGCCATTGCTGTTTGCCACGCCCTAGCCTAGTGACACCCTGAGACCCCACCCTGCACAACCTACAAACCCACCCAAGCTCCAAGCAGCGGCTTTAGCATAAGAAAGCCCTGCCCTATCGCAACTTAACCTAGCAAACTTGTAGCCCGGGTCAGACAGCTCCAAAACCTCCAAACCCCAAGCAAAGAGGAGAAAACTGTAGCTCTCACTGTAGCTCCTGCTGGGTGGCCTCAGACAATAGCTGACCTGCACCCCATTGGAGATCCAGAAGCCAGTGTACCTAGTGGTCAGTGTGAGACACCAGATTTCAACTCCTCACATCCATAAGTGACACATTCAAGAGGCAGACTCAGTGAGCACCAAAGCCCCACTGAAACAAGTCCTGCACCATCAGCGTGTCTTCAGCACAGCAGTTCTTCCATTATAGACACAGCGAGTGCTCACAGCTAATTGGCCTAGAGGTCAATTCCTCCCAGTGTACCAACAGCAATTCAGGTTTAACTACACCATGACTTTGCACTCAGCCCACAAAGGGGTGTACCAAGAGCATTCACCTCATGTGATTGAGGAGGCTGAGCTACTGCCCCCTATAGATCACCTACCACACAAAGCCACTCCATCAACACAGGGAAGCAGCCAAAATGCGGAGACAAAGAAACATGTCACGAATGAAAGAAACAGAGGAAAGCAAACTACTGGACGACATAGAGTTCAGAACCACATTTATAAGGTTACTCAAGAATCTTCTTAAAACCGCTGAGAAACTTGATGAGACCTTTAAGGATATTAATGAGAATGCCAAAAAAAAAAAAAAAATGGAAAAGGATCAGTGAGAAATGAAGCATACACTGTCTGAAATAAAGAATATACAGAAACTCAACTGTAGATCAACGTACCCCAAGAATCAAACCAAAGATCTGAAATATGAGGAAACAAAAAACATCCAACCAGAAAAACAAAAAGAAAAAAGAATCCAAAAATATGAAGATAGTGTAAGGAGCCTCTGGGACAACTTTAAGCAAACCAACATCCGAATTTTTGGGGTGCCAGAAGAAGGGAGAGAGCAAAATATTGAAAATCTATTAGAAGAAATAATGACAGAAAACTTTCCCTACCTGGTGAAAGAAATAGACGTACAAGTTCAGGAAGTGCACAGAACCCCATACAAGAGGAATCCAAAGAGGACCACACCAAGACACATCATAATTAAAATGCCAAGGGCAAAAGATAAAGAGAGAATCTTGAAAGCAGCAAGAGAAAAACGGTTAGTTACCTACAAGGGAGTACCCATATGACTGTCAGCTGATTTCTCAGCAGAAACTATGCAGGCCAGACAGGAGTGGCAAAAAAAATATTCAAAGTGATGAACAGCAAGAACTTACAACCAAGATTACTCTACCCAGCAAAGCTATCATTCAGAGTTGAAGATCAGATAAAGAGCTTCACAGACAAGAAAAAGCTAAAGGAGTTCATCACCACCAAACCAGGATTACATGAAATGCTGAAGGGTATTCTTTAAGAAGAGGAAGAAGAAGAAAAAGGTAAAGATAAAAATTATGAACAACAAAATGACATCAAATACATACCTACCAACAAGTGAATCTAAAAATCAAGTGAATAAAAAAATCTGAAGAACAGAATGGACTGGTGAATATAATAGAATCAGGGGCGTAGAAAGGGAGTGGACTGACGACTCTCAGGGGAAGCAGGTGTGAGGGGTGCGGGAAGAGATTGGACAAAAATCTTACTCCTATGGATGAAGACAGTGGTGGGGGGTAAGGGCATGGGGTGGGGTGGGGAATCAGGTGGAGGGGAGCTATGGGGGAAAAAAAAGAGGAACACCTGTAATAATCTGAACAATAAAGATTTTTTTAAAAAAATAAAAAAATAAAAAAAAGAAGCTCAGACAAAGGGAAAAAAAAAAGAAAGTGAGTGGACTGATAATTCTCAGGGGGAAAGAGGTATTGGGGGGGGGGTGCGGGAAGAGACTGGACAAAAATCGTACACCTATGGATGAGGACAGTGGGGGGAGGTAAGGGCAGAAGGTGGGGTGGGAACCGGGTGGAGGGGTGCTATGGGGGGAAAAAGGAGAAAATTGTAATAATCTGAATAAAGATTTATTAAATTAAAAAAAATACCCTAAAGATCAGGTTCCTGCTTTGTTTGATAAAGAACACACACAACCCACACAACTTTCCTTGTGCAGGAACTCATAAATGAAAATACAGGACTAATAAGAATGCTCAACCATCTAAGCATGGTCCCTATTTTGCTTAGGTGAGTCATTATTATGTCAATCATCATTTATCATACAAAGGGACAGTAATGATGGTAAAAGGTAGTACAATGAATAGTTAGCCTCAGTACAACAGGAGTACATTTGGATCACTCCAAGCAGCATAGTTCCGTGTCTGGTCACCCTAGGCCAGTAGGGGTTGTGGTGTTTTGTTTGCTGCTTGTTTGTGGCATTGTTCTATCCCTCTGGCTTTACCAGTCTCATTCAGATATCTTATACCAGACCCTGGTTGTTAGATGGGAAAGGCACTTTAATCTGATTTACATCAAAAGCAGGGAAGTCTGTTTTTGTGTGTGTTTGTTTTTGTGGTTTTTTCTTTTCTCTGGGTGTTCACAACGTCAAAGGGCTTTTATACCGACATTGTAATATGCTGCATTTCTTCAATGTTCACCATGGTGTCTTTCATAAGAAAAGCAATTAATTATGGTTTTCCACTTTACATGCTAAAAGGGCAATTTTCAATTTCAAACACCATAGTACATTTTGATAAGATATAATTAACATCCATTCTCCCCCCCTCATCACTTTCTTAAACAGAGCTATATTATAATATAAATTCATGCAATATTAGATCAGTGGGAAAGTAAAGCCTTTCTGTTGCCTATCATGCAATGAATACATACTAGGAACACCATAAATCATGCTTGTCAGAAGATTCAAAAGAATCCACTGTATAGCTACCTTGTCTCTTATTTAGAAAGCACAGACAGGAAACAGTATAATTCAGTTGGGCTGCATGTATCTAATTTGCATTTGGCTGTCTCTTTTTAATCTGAGTTTTCATAAGATGCATGTAATTAGCAAGTTTCAATTTATCTTTGAAACCACTGAACTATGTTGATTGCCTCCAGGATGACGTCACCCATGTGCACTAGCATATCTGGACTCCTAGACAGAGTAATTCAGTGGGTTTTGTAGCTAAAGAAGTGAATATTGCAAGTTAAAAAGTAACAAACTAGTCAGCCATGCAACATGCATAATTCATCACGAAGAGATAAGTATTATAACTTTAACCTGTTTCCTAACCCCCGTCTCCCTCAATGAAACAGGCAATTCAAGCAAAACACCAATGATTTGGTATGACCAACTTACTAGTCTATAACCACTGTTGAAAAAAGAATTAAGTAATCAAATTCTTTGGACGTGTTGTGTGGATATATTCTCTATGCTTCTCTAATTTGAGCTCCTCATCTAACTTTCCTTTACATATGCTTTCAAATTAAGAACCCTTCACATGATGAATTCTCCCTGACCCATATTCTCAAAGGAGCTTATTTGGGCTAGGACATTTGACTTTAAGTGAATGATAATGAGAAACATTCCATTTAACTTGTCAGCTACAAAATAAAATGTATAATTTATAAGACAATATATTATTTAGTGATACCCAATTTTTAAAAATTGTACAATTCAAATGTGTGGTTCTGTAACTATAGCTGCACAAAGTGTAACATATTATTTGACATGATTTCCCCTAAAAATACCAGTTTGCGTGCCCATGTATTCCAACTATAGCCTAGAGTAAAAGCAAAGATAAAATGTTTTAATAAGAGAAATATATTATCACTAAGCTGATTATTTTTCTGGAGAAAAGAGAAACTATAAAAATAAAGAAAAATAAAATTGGTCTGTTTTCATTGATGTCCTTCATTCTACTCTTTAAGCAAAAGAGTGACATGATATCTGCCTTGTACCAAAAAGAATAGAAACACTGAGAAAGAAGCAAAATAGGAAAGAAAGAAAGAAAGAAAGAAAGAAAGAAAGAAAGAAAGAAAGAAAGAAAGAAAGAAAGAAAGAAAAGCAAAATAGGAAAGAAAGAAAGAAAGAAAGAAAGAAAGAAAGAAAGAAAGAAAGAAAGAAAGAAAGAAAGAAAGAAAGAAGGAAGGAAAGAAAAGCAAAATAGGAAAGAAAGAAAGAAAGAAAAGCAAAATAGGAAAGAAAGAAAGAAAGAAAGAAAGAAAGAAAGAAAGAAAGAAAGAAAGAAAGAAAGAAAGAAAGAAGGAAGGAAAAAAAGAAAGAAAGAAGGAAAGAAAGAAAGAAAGAAAAAGAAAGAAAGACAGGAAGAAAGAGAGAGAGAAAGAAAGAAAGAAAGAAAATCCTTGTAAGTCAGTTAAGAAGGTACTTGTTCCTGGGACTAGAACCTCTGACACTGGTGCGGGCTGGAAATTACTCTGTTTGATTCCAGTTGACTGGCTGAGTCCAGGGGGCTGGGGAGACTGTAAAGGACAAGGGAAGGGAAGGGAAGTGTCTGTCCAACAGCAGCTTCTAGACAATCAAGGACAAAGTCCTGGCGACGCCAGCTCTGAGTATCTGTGACACTAAACGGCCTGCGGACTGAAGAGTCCCGGGTTTGATTCCAGTCAAGGGCATGTACCTTGGTTGTGGGCACATTCCCTGTAGGGGATGTGTAGGAGGCAGCTGATTGATGTTTCTCTCTCATCCATGTTTCTAGCTCTCTATCCCTCTCCCTTCCTCTCTGTAAAACAATCAATAAAATATATATATATTAAAAAAAAAGAATGTGTCCTTCATATACAACAGCATTAGCACTATTTAATTAATCAGATGACTTCTATTAGCACTTTATACAATGCCTAGTTCCAAGCTAAGCTTTGTGCAGAAAGTTACTACCCGTCTCTAATGAGCTCAAGATCTGGATTCATATTTGTACTAAGCCTGCCTCACGGGCTTGTATCAGAGGCTCCTCCTTCTTTGCTTCAATTCTAAATTGCTGCCTGGTGTTGTATACACTGGTAATTTACAGGTCAATACCAATAAAGTTCAGTTGTTTCCTATTACATTATATATTTATGTTTTAAAAAAGAGACATCCCTCTTATTAATTCACTGAACTTCTTCATTCTACTCTTTAGTAACAATAGGGGATCTGCTCATTGATTTAAAGCTTCCTAACTATTCAGAAACAAGAGACTGGGTCTGAGTGATAAGGAATGTCTTGTTGGGAAACAGGCTGTAATTTATACCACCACTTGAGGCCATATCATGCATTTTTCTAGAAAAGTTTTAAAAATGCCAAACTCCAATGATGAGCATGCCACTGCCTCCTGAGCTCTTTTTGTGATAGAAATAATTAGCTTTAAAATATTCTGTCAAGATCCTGAGATGCAACACTAACACATGAGCTATTAGATGCTGGTAGTTTCTCATAACAACTGGGAAGCTACGACTTTATACTGGAACAAACACTTTTTGGTTCTATCTCAGTAAACATCTTCCCTTCTTGCCTGGGAGGACAAGCCTTCATTTAACCTACATGTCTGGCTATCTTGAGCAGTTTCACCTAATGGCTTGTTTAAATTATTAACATGCATTTCAACTAGCAAGCTTCCTGTCTTACAGCTGTCTAGCTGCTGGCTTTATAATCTGCAAGTTATTATCTATCTTAATGGGCATCCCCCGCTTCTTTGGAAAGCTTTGAAGGCAGGCAGAGGTAGGGATAGGAGAGGCAAATAATCACTTGATATTAAAGGCCAGAATGAGGCCAGAATTATCTGCAGCTTGATCTTTGAGAATGAAGGTTAAGTGTGTGATGTTGAATCCAAAACACTCGCTGCTGCAGGCTTTGTTTTTCTTTGTTAAAACGCCTTGGTTGGCTCCCTGTGATACACTGGGCACCTTCTTCTTCGGTATGAGTTTGATCTAAGCATTTGCAGAGAAGCATGAGGCCTCTGAGATGAAGAGCGGTTGCTGTCACAGGTGACCCCTGACAGGGCGCTGTTGCCAAACCCGCTCACCTCTCCAAGAAGTTCTATTCTTTCCTAGAGTCCCTGGGATGCCATGCGACTCCTATTCTTCAAAAACAGACAATGCAGGCTACAGAAAAGGAGGCACACTGGGCATGCCCATCGGTGGACATCCTTATCACATCCCACCCTCTGTGTGCATCTACCCATGATACTTGTTGCAGGGATATTTTAAAATCCTCTCAATAGGTAACTATTTGCACCTACAGCTTTTGTGAATTACCCAAAATAAAACGGTATTATTGGAAGCATATGAGTCATGAGCTTCGTGGAAACTAATTCTGCCTTTTTTGATTTTCTGAAATATATTGTGGAACTTTCAAATTTCACTTTTCTTAGTGGAGAAGCTTAGGAGACTAACTTTCTGGGATGTATCTCTCAGTGCTACAGCATAAAGGGGCACGGATACCCCCAATTGTGTTTTTGTTACTGCCACTACAAAAGACTGTGCAGGTGAATGATCTGCCCACCTAGCCTTTATGGTATAGATGACCTTTAACAATTAAAAACCATTTTATCCTAGTATCCATCTTCAGAAGAAGACAAGAAATGTCTTAATTCACTTAATGTCACAAAAATCCTCCTTACAGTTAACCTAACTTTTGATGTATTTCATAATCAGACTTTTTAGAAGCATATGTACTTTGCACAGTTCTACAGCAACACAGTGTATTATATCATATTTTCCACACTGACACCTCTCAGTACACAATGACATCTATTTGAGAATGGAGAGAAATTCCCGAAGCATAACTGAGTTCCACCAGGACAATTTCCACATCTAATGTACCAGTTCTTTAGAGGTCAGTCTTGTAAAAGTCTCCTCTCCTTTTTCCCTGAGGGAAGTGGTTATTTTTGTTGCATTCAGCCCTGAAAAATTACACTGCAAATTCAGTCCCTGACCCAGGACAGAGAACAGAAAACATTCACCCAATCTCAAGGTGTTTTCATCATATGATCCATTGCAAATGGAGTCTGTTTCTTGTGAAACCACCATAATTGACAAAATATATACGACCTTCATTTCACGAGGTCCTCTTTCAGTTCAAAGTCCTTCCTTCAAGATCTCCAAGTTTGGAATTGTGTGTACAGTGACAGCATTTAATGCACATGTAAGGGAAATGGGAGACATTTGGATGTTTTGACTTTAAAATATGAAGAAGACATATTTATTGTCAAATGTGCTATGTTCTCCTATCCTTTCTGTTTTAAAAAAAGGATTATTAACGTGACAGTGAGGTCGAACAAACACAGAAGGTGGGTTTCAAATTACAAGCTGTTTGGCCTAGTAAACTAAATCACTGGCATCTTCCGAATCCCTTTTTCTAATAACAGTAACTTCAATAATCTACCGCTCTCAGGAAATTATGGGACAATGTCCAAATTAGAAGCCATCACTTTGTAAATATATGAAGTTATTTAACAATGACTAAGGTTTAGTGATGTTTTTCTCTAGGGCAAATTATCAATATGTAATTATGCAATTTGGGGAGAGAAAGTCATGCGATATTCTGAGAGGGGGAAAAAAACCCAACCCAACATTTTGACAACTAATCCATCCCTCTCACCTTTTCTGTCATATCTGGAGACAGCAGAGCTATCCTAATTTTTTATTCTGATTATACACTCAAGCATGTGTGTGACCCATTAGACTGGTTTTCATAGATTTCTGTAACTAGCTGTAGGTGACCTTTTAAGGAGATGTCAGCAGAGTTGGTGGTTTAACCATTACCTTCCTTTCTTCCTGACAAATTGTATCGATGTCATAGAAACCAAAATGGTAGGCCACGGAACGCTCCAGCAAATTCAGAATGATACATGTATCTACTCCAAATCAATCTGACGGAAGGCCAGCGGCCACCGGTCCTTGCTGCCATCAGTGACCATACCTCCCTTTGGTGTGTTGTCACCATTGCAAAGGCTAAGAGTGACATCTTCCAATACATTATAAAAATTTCCCATGTCCTATTCATTTCTATTTTCTTGATAGTCTTTCTTCTGCATGCTCCGAGAAAAAAGAACCTGTCCTCAGAGAGCGACCTTTGAGTTAGAATTTGAGATTTAGAATATCAAGTTTGAAAAATGGATACAAAGATAAGGAGTCCATGGAGGAGGCAGAAGACTCTGAAATGTGGACACTAGGGCCTGATGCGTGGTCTCACTCTCCTTTTGCAGGCCAAGTTCTGCGGCTTCCTTCCCCTGAAGCCAGCCTCAGATTCTTTAGACTGCTGTCATTCAAGAGAAGCTCTAGCAAGATGAAGAAGGTAAACTGTGACTGAGAACAAAACTAGGGCTACCTTTTCATTAAGAACTTTTAAAACTGAGGCTTTGATCGTGGACACAAACAATAGTGTGGTGAAGGCCTTGGGGAGGGAGTGGGATGTGGGGGCTCAATAGGGGGAAAAGAGGGACACTGTAATACTTTCAACAATAAAGAAAACATTTAAGAAATAAATAAAAAGAATCTTCGTAGCGACGATAAATGGTTCTATTTTGCAAACTGCTTTCAGCCATAAGGTAGGTAGATATTCTTTTAACTTTGTCTTCCTGGAGGACGCTTCTGTAAGATGGTTGCTTGTAAACTGCCCAGATCCCTGTGGCGAGTGGGGTCCTGGCACCTGGTGAGAAGGGCAGTGTTTCCAGCGGCAGAGCAGGGAAGAAAGCTGGTTTTGCTGGTGCCTGGGCTGGACGTTAGTCTGAACATTTAGTAGCTCTGGGGCTTTAGAAAAACACCAGCAAAATAACAGTAAAACTTGCTTTAGCCTATTTATCCTTGTGCTAAGACATCAATATTCATCTTCTCATTTAATGTGGCAAAAAAAATCCAATGAGAAGGGTACTATTATTGAACTCATTTGAACAGAAGCAGCAAAAAAAAAAAAAAAGGTTCAGGAAAATTATTAACTTGTCCAACATCACATACCCTTTAAGTACCTTATTTATATATTTATGTTTGTGAACAGAGGATGTTGCTTGCCTGAACAATGTGGAACTAGGTGTAAGTAAATAAATATGGATGTATTAAATAATATTTTATGTCTACATTCTTAGACCTTTGTCTCTATTTATTGCACACAATTTTTCCAAGGAAGAACAAGAATTATATCATGTGCCTTTTTCAGAAATAATTTTAAAGTTCCCTATTTAATATTACATTTAGAATTTAAAAATTATAATGAAGACCATTTTCACAACTTTTTGACAATTAGTCCACTGAGAGGTTGTCAGACTACACAGAATTTGTCCATAGTACAGCATTCTTCTTTAGTCAGGAAAAACAAGAGATAATACTCTTAAAAATGTATTTTCTTCAAAAATAAAAACAGATCTATGAAAAATAGATGCAGTAACTTGTACAATACCTTCTAAGAAATAACGATTTTTTAAAAAGTCTTACTGAAGAGCAGTTAGTGAAATATACACATTTTGTGTGTATCACCTAACGAATAATTGAGGAATCTGAGTACCAGTTTTCATTCTTCCAAAGGAAAAACCCACATTTCTGAGGTCATGGGATGTGCTCCATCCCTGTGACTCCGGATATGGTCATAATAAAATAAGACAAGAGGGGCATGGGGATTCAGTAAAGGGCTATAAAATTAAAAACTCATCAAAATTCCTGCTGCATTTGCTATCTCTTAAGCACTTCCATTATATACTTATGAAAAATTGCATTGATTTACATATTAATGTTCTGCATTTCAGCAGGTGCCCTTTCTGTTCTCACACAACAGAATACACTCTGTGGCACACACTTCACCTACGTGACTCAGCCATTAAAAGAAAATTTGAGTGGGAGGAAAAAAACAGAAGGAATACAGTGACTCCCTTTGTTCTCTTCAATGCCTTGGATTTTAAATCTTTAACTGTCACTCAATTGATCTCTATTTTTGTCAGTTTGCCTATCAGTCATGATGGAGAGTTTAACCTAGGGTAAGCCTTGGCTTTGTCTTCGAACCATTTTTTTTAATGTTTCTAGGTTCCTTGCCTGGAGAACAATAAAACAAATTTTGAGTATCTATTTGTGGTTTCAATTTTATCTCATTGACTTCTGGACAAGTGGGGAAAAAAAAAAGACAGAACGACATTCTTTATATGAACACTGTCCAGTGGAAAATCTGTAATGATGGGAATGTCCTTTACCTGAGCAGCCCAACGCAACAGGCATTAGCCTCAATGACTACTGAGCACTTGAAATGTGGTAGTACAATTGAGTAACTGGTTTTTAATATTAATTTAGGTAACATTTATTGATTTAAATAAATAAATAACTATGTGTGGCTAGCAGCTACAGTATTGAACAGCCCAGTTTTATATATGCCCAAGCTATTTCTGGGTGACTGTGAAAGGGAAAATGCTGGAGAAATAACTTGTCCATATCTTTATAGCCAGATTTGGGAATTCCCAATCTTACTCTGTTCTTTTTTTGTTTTGTTTTTTCTCTCCCTTTCTTTCTTTTGTTTTTAACATTGCTGAAAGCATCTCCAAATCTTTGAAATTACATCAACTACTACAAATCAGGCTGTCAAATTCATTTTTTTGAGATAATTTTTATGAGAGTTTATTTGAGCCAAATTGATGACATCATATGCCTGGGAGCTAAATCCCAAATGCTCCCTCCAATTCTTAACAGGACCCTCATTGTATTTGGACACTCTTTAACTCTTGTAATTTAAAACTCTTGCATGGACCACAGCCACTATTCTAAATTGTCTCGACATGCAAGGCTCTTACTCCTCCTCATTCTCCTTCTTGCTCAGAAAATACTCTCATTCACAAAGGAATCCAAGGACTTGTATTAGTTCTGTCAATACACACATCACTACCACCACTCACTAGTTATTCTCTATTCTTCCATCCTCCCCTCTTCCTGTCAACAAAGATGCCTACATTTTTCTAAGGCTCACCTCTGTACCTGTGGCAAATCATATGCCCTCTTGCCTCAAGTAGTCTTTTCCATTAATGATCCCCTTTCTATCTTTGTGTCTTTAATCTACCCACTGATTCCTCTACTTAATACAAACAAGCGATTCTTTCTGGCCCCCTCTACTGATGGCACTTAACACTGTCATAATTATCATGCTTTGCTTCCTATGACAGTGTAGGTCAAGCATGTCAAACTCAAAGGCTAACACAGATCAAATAAACAAGGTTTACGTATATGTGGGCTGCAAAAAACCCCAAAAGCTTTAATATTCATAGAAACAAAGGTTTATTTTAAAAAGTATAGTACAAAAAAAAAAAAAAAAGAACAAGAACAATGATAAAATTAATGTTTTCTTCCTGACACTTGGCATCTCTTCTCTGCTACTATCTTTAGTACTTCTGGGGAAATCTTGTTCGCTGTGATTACTTTCAAAACTGACCCAAGGGGAATGTCAGTAATTCTGGCTCTGACAGGAGACGTATTTCCTTTCATAATTGTAAATAACTGCTCACACCGTTATATTGGCTGGGCCACCAAAATTTTCCTTGTGGGCTGCATGCAGCCCACAGGCTGCGAGTTTGACATTCTTGGTCTAGGTTCTACCTTAATCACCCAATCCAAACTACTTCTATATACTCCCTTGGTTCTTTGTGCAGCTCTTTAAGTGCTCATTATTAGTTGATAATCTCCATCATTCCTGTCCCTAAAATGGAGCATTGCTTAAGGTCAGGGATCATCCATCTACAACCCTCAGGCTAAGCCTAGCCTGCTGATTGGTTTTTACAGGGCACAAGAGTTAAGGATGTTTATTACATTTAAAAGTATTTTACATTAAAAAAATCACATTTCATGGCATGTGAAAATATTATAAATTCAAATATCATTGTCCACAATGAAGTGTTATTGGAACAAAACTGCCTTCATGCTACAAAGTTAAATAGTTGCCACAGAAACTATATGACTCTCTCCTTTCCCTTCATTTAAATCTGGTTACTCAAAACAGAAGAGGTTTTATTCACTCTTCCCTAAAGTACTTTTTTCTTCCCGTTATTACTTTAGTGCATGATTATCAGTAACCATGGCTAGTCTCCAGGACTCTGCTATAATCTCCTTGGAGGTGTGGCCTCATCTGATTCTCTTTGTACTGAATTCCTCACAGCAACCAGGTCAGAGTTTGAGGTAGCTTTTGTTAATTGTCTACCCAATAGCTATCCTTTTCCCTTCTTTCTGGCCAGTAGAGCCTCCATTTTATCCATGATATTCAGGGAAGATACACCGAGCTTCGAGCTCCAGTGGCTTAGTCATTGTTGGCCTAAACCAGTCAATAAAAGTGGCCATTTTGATCTTCTCCAGCTGCTATAACAAAATACCATAGACTGAGTGGCTTAAATAATGGATAATATCTCACAGTTCTGCAGTCTTGGAATTCTAAGATCAGGGTGAAAACAGGGTTGGGTGTTTGCTGAGATCCCTCTTCCTGGCTGGCAGTTGGCTGTCTTCTTGCTGTATCATCACATGGTGAAGAAAAGAGAGTACTGGTTTCCCCCTTTTATTCTGAGAACACTAATCCTTTCAAAAGGGCCCACTCATACCCCCTCTAAACCTAATTACCTCCCAAGGGCCCCCCCTCCAAATACCATCATAATTGGGGGTTAGGGTTTCTATGTAGGAATTTGGGGGGCATACAAACCTTTAGTCCCTAAAAGTAGTTAACTTAAAGGCAAAGGGGACCTTCAGAGAAAGCTTTTTTCTTTCTTAATAAAAATTGATGTATGAGAGGGAACACCCTGGAGTGCCTGGAACAGCTTCCCCCATCCTGTTATCCCACTCCAGCTGTCAGATGGAAGAATGGAAAGGCTCTGGTCTCTGATGACTTATTTAACTGCTGAATTAACCAATCCCTTAGTTCTAGACTTCTTTATTAAGGAATAAAAGACATCCATTCCTACTTGGCTACTTTTAGCCATGTCTTCTATTACAGAGTTGTGTGAGTCAGTCTTAAGCAAATATTGAAATTTAAATGCATGAGTGTGCATTTAAATACATTTACTGGTATATTGTACATGTGTTTTATATTCAGCTGTGCCATGTGTTTTTATTACTTTGCATTATTACATAACAAAGACATAATATGTCCTTGGAAACTCTTTGGTGAAATTGAGAAGGCTAAGCCCTATTTTGTAAAACTACTGTTTGGAATTTGTTTTTTTTTTTAGACGGCCTCTTATTCTAAAGAAATAACTTTGCTTTCTAGCCTGCTTTAGCCTGCTTGAAAAATGAGGAAGATAAACTTAGCTGTCTGACCTTGTAGGCCAGAGACTAGATATGCCCATAATCTCAATGCCATGCCAGGTGTATTTTTTAATTGGATAGAACTGTGTTGTTTTCAAGGCCAGCAGCAGGATAACCACTAAGTGCACATAGGGCTGGCTCTTTAATAAAAAGGGAAGTTCTGCTTGTAGCCTTGCTTAGAATTTGAATTCATTTTCTCTAAGCCCACTGTGAATAAAGTGTGACTCCAAACTCTCTGAGCATTGTTTGATTATTCTGGTTCTCTGTAACATTATTGGTTCCCTGACCGAGAAACCCAACCCATGCTTAGATTTTTAGCCTCTGGTAAGTGGACCGGGTTTGGGGCCTGGGTGCACTGGACAGGCCTCTGGGAGGCGCCACTCTGCTGAATTAGCAGAATTAAACCGGGGGACTCTGGGCACTCCCGGACCTCAGCCCAGGACCCGGCCGGCATCTGGAGAGAGCAGATGGACACTTCTGGACCTGTCAACAGAATCGGTAAGGTAGGGGCCCCATCAGTTCAGCCCACTCCAAGTGAGTGGAAGGGAGAGCTTGATCACCTCCCCGGAAGCCGTACAGCTTCCTCAGGCAAATTAATCAGGAATCAGGAATTGGGTGGATTGTTGTTTAAACTCTGAGTGAATGTCTGGTGAAAGTGTGTGAGTGTGGAGGGAGAGGGCCTGCCCTCTCCTCTCCTTTGTGTGGCTCCACGACTTCAGTTACGGAGTCCGAGTGGGCCCCAACCTGTGGTTCCACGATTTGTCATATGGCACAACGGTGACTCACCCCCACGTGGAGGTGACCAGGCCCAGGGTTTATATGGGTGCACCTTAGCTAAGACGAATCTAAGCTCCCAAGGGACGAGGCCAGGCCGGCATCTGAGTGGGGATCTGTGAAAACAGGTCACCCTCTCCCTTGTCTGTCTCGTGCCACCAATCATCATGGGGTCAGAACAGAGTAAACCCACTATTCTCAATTGCATGTTGAAAAATTTTAAAAAGGGATTTGATGTGGATTATAGAATTAAAATGAATTCTGAAACACTGAGGAAATTTTGTGAAGTGGAATGGCCAGCCTTCAGGGTTGGCTGGCCCTCAGAAGGCTCTTTAGATGAGGGATTGGTCAGGGCAGTCTGGAATGTAGTCACAGGAGACCCTGGACACCCAGATCAGTTTCCCTACATAGACAGCTGGTTAGAAATTGCTCAAACCTTGCTGCCTTGGGTCCAGTTCTGCATGTGTAAGAAGAGCCAGAGTAAGGTTTTAGTAGCAGGAGTGAAGAGGCAGGCAGGGCAGGTGCAGGCTAAGGAAAGGCAGGCAGGGCAGGAGCAGGTTCCTCAGAAGGAAGTTCAACCCCCTATTCTACAGGACCCCCCACTCCCTGAGGAAGTACTGCCAGTGTTACCACCTCCATATGAGCCACAGGCAGCACCAAGTGCCCCTCCTGCTATCCTGGAAGGTCCGGAAAGTCTGAAAACACCACCTCCCTTCATCTCCCCTCAACCAGACTCTCCAGAGCCGGTTGGGCAGTGCTTATGGTCAGCCGATCAAGGGCCCAAACAACAGCCGGCACGTCAGATGCCTCTCAGGGAGATTCAGGGTGCGCAAGTGCTTGGTGAAGATGGGACCTTACAGGAAGGAAGGCTGGTCTGTTATTATCAACCCTTTACCACAAGTGACATTCTGAATTGGAAGTAACACACCCCAGCTTATTCTGAAAAACCTCAGGCCCTGGTAGATCTCCTAGAAATGATCTTCCAGACCCAGAAGCTCACCTGGGTGGACTGCAAGCAGCTCCTTTTTGCATTCTTTAACACTGAGGAGTGCATGAGAGTAATGACAGAGGCTCAGAAGTGGCTCCAGGCCCAGGGCCCGGCAGGGACTTTAGACACAGACAGATGGGCAAGGCAGGTCCTACCAGATGAGGAACCTAATTGGTCCCCAAACTCAGAAGATGGAAAGAACAGTCTAGAAAGATATTGGCTGACTTTCCTCCAGGGGGTTAGGGCTGGAGCCAAGAAGCCGACCAATATGGCTAAAATCTCTGAGGTTTTCCAGAAGCCTGAAAACCTCAGGCTTCTGGAAAACCTCACACAGTCTCTCATAGAAAGTCCAACAGCTTTCTATGAGAGACTGTGTGAGGCATACCGGATCTACACTCCCTTTAACCCTGAAGCCCCGGACACTCAAACCATGGTAAATGCTGCTTTTGTAGGCCAAGCCCAGCTTGATATCAGGAGAAAATTACAGAAGCTGGAAGGGTTTGCAGGAAAAAAATGCTAGTGAACTGCTAGAGATAGCCAACAAGGTTTTCATCAACCGAGACAGGGCAGCAAAAAAGGAGGAAGAAAAGAGAATACAAAGAAGGGCCAATGTAACAGCAGTGGCTTTCAGAGGTTCGGGCTCCCAGACAGCCCAAAAAGGAAAGCAAGAAGACAGATCAGGAGGGAAAGGAAGAGCAAGCCTGAAACGGAACCACAGTGCCTATTGTAAGGAAAGAGGGCACTGGAAAAATGAATGTCCCAAATGGCAGAGCAAGAAAATAGGGTTCCCCTTTCCACCCAGTCGCTATCAATCAGAACCACCTGAAGCAGTCCTTATTGGGCTGGCAGCAGCTGACTCTGACTAGGACAGACCGGGCTCTTTTCAGCTGGGCCCCCATGAGCCCATGGTCAGAATGAAAATTTGGGGCCAGACAGTGGACTTTATGGTTGATATGGGAGCGGAGCACTCAGTAGTTGCACAGAAAGTAGCATCTCTCGCGGGAAAGGAGGTTACCATTATTGGAGCTACTGGAGACCAGACCCGTAGACGATTCTGCCAGCATCGCCGATGCCAACTTGGCAGCCACCTAGTAATTCATGAATTCCTATACTTGCCAGATCCCTCCGATGGGTAGAGACCTTTTAGCCAAAATGGGGACAGAAATCACTTTTGCTCCAAATGGCTCAGCACAGCTTCACCTAAGTGAGGAGATTTCTCCAATGATCCTGTCCTTAGCAGTGCCCAGGGAGGAAGAATGGAGACTTTATGCCCCTCAGTCAAAGTCCTCGCCTTTAGAGCCTGAATTAGAGGAAGAATTCCCACTGGTCTGGGCAGAAGGAAATCCCCCTGGCCTGGCCAAAGACCATGCCCCGATACTCATTGACTTAAAGCCTGGGGCAGAGCCTGTCAAAATCCGCCAATATCCAATTCCACGGGAGGCACGCCTAGGAATTCAGGTCCACTTAGACCGGCTACTTCAGTGGGGACTCCTTAAAAGATGCCAGTCACCATAGAATACTCCCCTCTTGCCTGTCAAAAAGCCTGGGACTAATGGATTTATGGGCTGTTAATGAGGCTTTTATAACCTTGCATGCAGTGCTGCCAAACCCCTACATGCTTCTAGGACTCATTCCATCAGAAGCGGAATGGTTTACATGCCTAGATCTGAAAGATGCCTTTTTCTGCCCCCATCAGCCAGCCCCTTTTTGCCTTTGAGTGGGAAAACCCAACTATAGGAGCCAAGGAGCAGTTCACCTGGACCAGACTTCCACGATGATTCACAAACTCCCCTACTCTCTTTAGTGGAGCACTAGCATCTAATTTATCTAAGTTCCCAGGACAGGACTTGGGGTGTGTTCTACTCCAGTATGTAGACAACCTCCTACTAGCCAGCTCCACACAAGCTCAGTGCTGGGAAGGGACACAAGCCCTCCTGAGACTGTTAACAGAAACAGGTTATAGAGTGTCCAAGAAAAAGGCACAGAATTGTCAGAAGAAAGTCAAGTATCTAGGCTTCCAAATCACCCAAGGGAAACCAAGGCTAGGGACTGAAAGAAAGCAGGCAGTATGTGCCACCCCAGTCCCTAGCACCTGGCGGCAGATTTGGGAATTCCTGGGAGCAGCAGGGTTCTGTCGAATCTGGATCCCAGGTTTTCAGATATGGCCAAGCCTCTCTATGAAGCTTTAAAAGGGGAAGAGAAGGCACCCATTGTATGGGCCCCCCAGCAGGAGAAAGCCTTCATCAGCATAAAGGCAAAGGTCACTGAGGCCCCAGCACTAGGGCTACGAGATGTGACACAGGACTTCAATCTCTTCGTCCATGAGAACAGCAGGGTAGCCCTAGGAGTTCTAACCCAGGAATTTGGACCTTGGCAAAGACCAGTAGCCTATCTCTACAAGCAGATTGACCCAGTTGCCTCCGGGTGGCCTCCGGGTGGCCCCCGTGTCTCAGGGCCCTTGCAGCCATGGCATTATTAGTCAAAGAAGCAGATAAGCTTACCCTGGGACAAAACTTAAATGTAAAAGTACCTCTTTCTGTTATTACCCTAATGGAATCTAGGGGGCAGCACTGGCTAACTCATGCTCAGATGACTCAATACCAAGGACTGTGAAGTGAGAACATGTGGGTATGATTAGAAGCATTGAGAACTCTTAATCCTATTACCTTTCTACCCATTGCTGAGGGGGCCCCTGAGCATGATTGCCTGGAAGTCCTATAGGAGGTTTACTCTAGCCAGCCAGATCTAACAGATAAGCCCCTAAAGAATCCGGACTTAGTATTGTTCACAGATGGCAGCAGCTTCTTAGATGAAGGAAAAAGACAAGCTGGGTATGCAGTGGTATCAGACTTTGAGACAATTGAAGCACAGGCCCTGCCTGAAGGATGGTCAGTGCAGAGGGCAGAACTTTGGGCCCTTGCCAGAGTCTTAGAACTTCGTAAGGATAAGCATGCCAACATCTACACTGATTCACACTATGCCTTCACTACCCTGAATATTCATGGGGCTATGTACAAGGAAAGGGGGCTTCTGATGGCGGGAGGAAAATGAATCAAAAATCGAAATGAAATTTTAAAGTTACTAGAAGCAGTTTGGGAGCCTAAAGAAATAGCTGTCATTCATTGCAAAGGTCACCAGAAAGGGAAAGACTCAGTGTCAGAAGGAAACCAGCGTGCTGACGCCACAGCAAAGCAGGCTGCCAAAGAACAAGCAGCACCGGCACAGATCATGTTGGCCCCCGAATTACCTGAAACTCAAAGTACACTCCGCAGGAGGAGGAATGGGCTCACTGAGAAGGGGGCAAAGAACAAAAGAAGGTTGGTGGATACTCCCAGATCATAGGGTCTATGTCCCAGAACAGTTAGCCCATAAGGTAGTCCTCAAGCAGCATGAACTTACTCATTTAGGGAAGACTGCTCTAGAAGCTTTGTTAGGCAGATACTACCTAATTGCTCGTCTTCCCTCCTTGTGTGCCTCAGTTTCTCAGCGTTGCCTCCTCTGTGCACAGAACAATGCCAAACAGGGTCCTGTGGGACCGACAGGAGTTCAGCGCTGCAGGCAAACTCCCTTTGAGGACTTAGAAGTAGACTTTACAGAAGTAGGACCTAGCAGAGGATATAAATACCTACTAGTCTTTGTTTGCACTTTTTCAGGCTGGGTCGAGGCATATCCCACTTGCACAGAAAAGGCGAGAGAAGTCACTAAGGCATTGCTGAAGGATATAATTCCACAGTATGGAATGCCTCTGACCATAGGGTCTGATAATGGCCCAGCCTTTATATAACAGGTAACTAAGGCTTTAGGAATTAGATGGAACCTACATACAGCTTACAGGCCTCAGAGTTCAGGGAAAGTAGAGCATATGAACCAGACTCTAAAGCAGGCTATGGCTAAGCTATGCCAAGAGACAACCCTAACCTGGACAGATATCTTGCCTCTTGTACTCCTGTGGGTATGCTGTGCCCCGAGGGCCAGGGTAGGTTCTCTCCCTTTGAAATTCTATATGGTAGATCCCCTCCCTTAATTCGGCCAAAGGGAGATTTGGGGGAAATAGGAAACTTAGAAATCCAGAAGCAACTATAAGGACTTGGAAAAACTGTCTTTGAGGTCCACAGATGGGTTACTGACCGACTACCCATCTCTCTAGGAACAGCTGTACATCCTTATAAACCTGGAGACCAGGTTTGGGTAAAAGACTGGAAAAAAGAGCCCCTTAAGCCAATTTGGAAGGGACTCTATCCAGTCATACTAACCACTTCCACAGCCCTCAAGGTTGCAGGACTGAACAACTGGATTCACCACTCCTGGGTGAAGGCAGCCCACCAGCGGAGCGATGCCCAGCCTGAGTGGAAGGTGACTTCTGACCAGAAACACCCCTTGTGGATCACAATGGACCTGGATGATCAACCTGCTCCAAGGAATTCAGAAATGCCCTGCTGAATTCTTCCTTACACTAATCTTTCTTTCTTATCCTCTCTTAAAGGCAAAATGCTCTGGTATTCTGGATAATCATTGTTTTTATCTTTCTAATAATTCTCATTTTGTCTTTTTATGAATGCCGCTGGAACCCAAGGCTAGTCCCAGTTGGAGAACTCGTCTGCCTATGCTGAGACACAGAAGCACTGCTTCCTACACACCAAAGGAACAAAATGAAGCTAAGGCTAATTCTTTTACTGTTACTGAAGTCTCTTAATCTGGACCACTCTCAGGTCTACACTCTGCCTCTTGAGAGCCTCCTGAGTCCTCACTGTCTCTACCGAATGCTTAATCTCACCCTCTCCCGCTTAAAAGAGCAGTCCAGCTAATCCCTCTTCTTATAACACTTGGCATTTCAACAGGGGTTAGCACTGGAATAGGGGGACTGGCAACTTTCCTCTCCTACGATCAGAGTCTATCCAAAGACCTTGCTGACAGTTTAGAAGAAATAGTTCAAAGTATTGTTGCAGTACAGGATCAGATTGACTCACTGGCAGCCATTACTCTCCAGAATAGAAGAGGACTAGACCTTCTCACAGCAGAGAAAGGGGGCCTGTGCCTGTTCCTTGAGGAGGAATGCTGTTTTTATGCTAACCAGTCTGGTATTGTAAGGGATGGGGCCAAGAAACTAGCTGATCAAGCTTCAAAAATAAGACAGGAGTTATCTTGAGACCTGGGCTGCATGGGGGGAGTGGGGGGGGGGGGGGAGTCTGGAAATGGCTCCTTCCATTGACAGGACCATTATTAATGCTACTCACAGCCATAACTCTAGGACCATGTCTTCTAAATCTGTTAACTCAGTTTATCTCATCCTGTCTAGATGCCTTTAAACTTTGAATGGTCCTACAAGTCAGAAGAATTCCCTATAAACCTCTTCAAGAGGAAGAAATGGGATGTTAACCCCTTGGATATCGTCCCTTTTCAGCAGGAAGTAGTAAAAGAGTTTTGTCACCCCTGTTCACTGTAACATCCCATGGTTATTGTACCACAAGGCTGAAAAGCTTGTGGGACAAGGGTGGGTGGAGATGAGAAGGCTAACCCATATTTTGTAAAACTACTGTTTGGAATTCTCTGCTTTTTTTTTTTTTTTTTTTTTTTAGACAGACTCTTATTCTAAAAAAATAACTTTGCTTTCTAGCCTGCTTGAAAAATGAGGAAAATAAACTTAGCTGTCTGACCTTATAGGCCAGAGACCAGATATGCCCATAATCTCAATGCCATGCCAGGTATATTTTTTAATTGGATAGAACTGTGTTGTTCTGAAGGCCAGCAGTGAGATAACCACTAAGTGCACATACAGCTGGCTCTTTAATAAAAAGGGAAGTTCTGCTTGTAGCCTTGCTTAGAATTTGAATTCATTTTCTCTAAGCCCACTGGTGAATAAAGTGTGACTCCAAACTCTCTGAGCATTGCTTGATTTATTCCAGTTCTCTGTAACAAAATAAATCTCTATTCCATATATTCTCTCAGCATTAAACACATTACTGATACCTATAATATCTGCTTGTTGACTGAATGCACTAATAAGTGTTTGGCAAGAGGTGAAGATAGGTAGCTAGCAGGAGGGAAGAAAGAGCTCTGTTCTGATTTCTTCCAAGGGTGTCATGTGCAGCAAAAACATAGTGAAATGTGTCATCCAGAAACCAATTGAAGAAAGAAAGAGAGAAATAAAGAAAGGGGGGAAGGAGAGAAAGAAAAAAGAACAAACAAGAAACAAAGAAAGGAAGAGAAAGAAAAGAAAGCAATTTTGGGGGGCGGGAGGAAAGGAGGAAGGGAGGAGGAGGTAAATGTAAAGAACATTTCGTATGCAAATGGTGAACAGGTTGCAGAGGTTAATCACCCAATATTGAGGTGGTTTCAGAAAGAAAAGCAGATGGTAGAACTTTTTTCTTTTTCCTCTTGGTCACGAAACCCTGCTAATTGGAGTAGCAACTGAACAAGCTGCTCTTTCACTTCCCCAGAGATATTTATATTTCACTTAGGTTATGAATTTTATGTTCACCACCACCACACCCTCCGATTACTCCTTGTTTCTGGCATCTAAGCCCGTTCCCCACAATCCTGCTTCCTTCTCTAGGAAGATGGACAAATGAATCAACTACCACCACTTCTCAGAGCATCTTTCAAGACTGAATACATTTCCCTGAGAGAACAACAATGAGGTAATTTGAGTACAAGTGGCACATCCCAAATCAGAAATGGCATTCTCCTGCGAGCCAGATGGATGCCGGGCTTGAGAGAAAGAAAATGAAATGGGAAGGTCTTCTTCCTAAGTCTATTATTTTAAATATTTATTTATTTATTTCAGAGATAGAAACATCAATGATGAGAGAGAATCATTGATCAGCTGCCTCCTGCACTCCCCCTACTGGGGATCGAGCCTGCAATCTGAACTCAAACCTGGGACCCTTCAGACTGCAGGCCAGCGTTCTATCCATTGAGCCAAACCAGCCAGGGCTAAGTCTATGCCTAATCGTAAAATAGAATATCCTTAGAGCCAATTCAGAGAATTCAGAAAAATTTTTAGTTTCTTTGTTCAGTTCAGGAATCTTGGAACTGGAATAGAATTAAGATTACCAATGACAATTCCACTGTCTGTCTATCATGGACTGTTTAGAACATTTACAGTCATTTCTATATAAGAGGGAGAGAGATGGAGGGGGAGGGAGGAAGGGGGGGGGGAGAGAGAGAGAGAGAGAGAGAGAGAGAGAGAGAGAGAGAGAGAGAGAGAGAGAGAGAGAGAGAGAGAGAGAGAGAGAGAAGAGAGAGAGAGAGTTTCCTTCCTGCAGATCAGACTTGTTTTTTCCAGAAATGTTAACAGCATTAAAAGTGCTAAGAAATGTGCTAACCCAGCTTGCCCACATATTTATATCTCTGTCAAGATACAGTATTGTATTTACCAAGATTAAATTATCTGCTGTCAAAACTCAATGAAAATCATGGTGCACCAAGCCATGCTTTAGAGATGTAAGCGTCTATTTCAAAATGCAAACTACATAGTAAGGTACTTGTATTTATAGGGTTATATTGTACAAAATGGAAACAATCTGAACTACTAGGCATTTCACTGACAGCAAAGCCCAAACTTGTTGATTTAGGAGAGAGTGGTGGATACTAGATACTGACGTTAGACTAAGTAGAAATCAGTTCAAGTTGCAGATCTGCCACCCACCAGCTGTATGGATCTTAATATCAATCACCAAGTACCTATAAAATGGGGAAAATTCCTGCTCTGCTCATCGCTTATGATGATCATATAAAAACATGTATGTGAAAATATTAATCAAACTGTAAGAAATTACATAAGTAAATGGGAGGAACTTTGAAAGCTGGTATTTTTCAACTCAAAGATCTTTTTATTTTTCCTAAGAGAATCAATTTTTTGTTGCTGGAATAACAGAATTTTAGATATAATAAGAAAAATTTAAAACTGAAGTCAAGCTTCCTTGTTTGACAGATAAAGCACATACACCAAGAAAATATTAATGACTTATCCAAGGGTGGAAAATAAAGAAAAAGGCCCCGCCGGCATGGATCATTGGTTGAGTATTGACCCAGGAACCAAGAGGTCAAGTTTCGATTCCCGGTCAGGGCACATGCCTGGGTTGCAAGCTCGATCCCCAGTGTGGGGCGTGCAGGAAGCAGCTGATCAATGATTCTCTCTCATCACTGATGTTTCTCTCTCTCTCCCTTCATCTCTGAAACCAATAAAAATAAAAATAATATTAAAAGAAAGAAAAGCACTATATTTGATAAAGAAGTGTAGATTAGGATGTCTTATTCTTAAACCCTAGCTTGTTGTTAATTCTACTGAAAAACTCCACAGCCTATTAAATGCAGAAGTGTTTATCCCGATCTTACTGCTTGAAAATAATCTTAGACTGTTGTGGAATCTTTTGGTTACAAGGCATATTTTCAAACAAAAACCTCACTTTTATTATATCCTATCTTAAATGGGTTTCAGGGCAGATTCTTAGTTTCATTTGAAAGTGAGGACAGAGAGATGGATAGCTGAGCCAAGCATGGAATCAACATTTTGCACTCAGCCTGGTGTTCTTTCCACCTTTCCGCTATCTCCATCAGATCTTGTTTGTAAGGGATTCTGTCTCTTTTAATGGTGCTGAACACTAATATTTTAAAAATTAGGACAGGTAAAATTAATTTTTCCGAGGGAGTCTTGTGATACCCTTTGCGACGTCTGGAGACACCCAAGGGTATCTGAAAAGTAGGATGAAGAATGCTATACTAGATTATTCTAACTCCCAAAGTAATCTGTCTCTAATAACAATCATAATTACCTTCTACCGTATCCAGACCCTGCTCTCTGTGCCAGGCAAACACTCACTACAGCTAGGCTCTCCACCATGAAACACCTCTCAACGCTATGTGGCCAGAAGCAGACTTCCATTCCCCAAATCCATTCTGGGACAATGATACAGGGGTGCTATCTTCCAAGCTCTTATATCAATATGGAAGCCCTGCTTCATGTTTACAAACTGATCTTCCCAGCAACGCTGAGTGAAATGAACCATTCTTTGCTAAAATAATGAAAAAAAAGTATAAATATATACTAAATCAGCATTTTAAAATATTCAATGTATGGACGAGATCACAGGCAACCTTTTGTGTCCACCTGTCCTCTCTGAACTAATCCTTTCTCCCCTCTTCCTGCCCCCTACCACCCGCAACTCAGAACTGCTTATCCTCCAAGAGGATGCTCAATTAGGGAAGGATCTAGTGTCATTTATACCTCATGATTCTTTTCATGCAAGTGCCTGGGTTCTTTCCATTAAGCCTTATCTCTTATTATTCAACAAAACAGCTTAATCAGCTGTGTCTGCTATGATAACACTGTGTCAGAAAACATGTGATATGTGGTTCTGTGTGTAGTGTGTTTATGATATATATCAAATATTGGTTGGTGGAGTTGAGAGGAGGAGGGAAGAAAGAAAAAAGGACAAGAAAAATCTGTCTTTGATCTCAAAATTATGCTAGTAGGTTACTAATTACCTTAAGGTAAAGGCAGCCCTTGATGCCCATTTTTCTCCTGAAAAGATGAACAGGGAAATATTACTAATTCACTGATATTTTGGCCACTAATAAGACTTTGGTTACCAAGAAGCTATGAATAGATGAAGTGCTTTGAATCCTTTAAAATAAAAGCTGCCAAAACCCCTCAAAATTCTTTGGGGGATATCCATTCCAAAGCAATCATAAAAAAATTATTACAATGACAAGGAAGAAAAGTCTTTCTGGGGATCCACAATGCAACCAAGTGACCGGATCCAGAATGTCAGTTATGATATCACATCAGCTGACCATAGATCTTCTAATATCTAAGACAGAAACATCAAAAAGAACTTTCCTGTCCTTCTACCCAGGACTCTAATTTCCTACTGTGCAAGGAAAAAGATTCTCCTTCCTTCTTCCTGGGGAATGGCTAGCAGTTAACTGCATGTAGAGGAGCTCTAGGGTTTTGCATCTCATGTTGCCTGATGTGATTGTTGATAAACAGTCCTGGATGGAGAAAACTAGGGGTGGGATTTATTTGACGTGACTCACTGGAGACAGCCACAGCAAAATGTCAAGCAATGAGTCGTCTCTTCTAGCCTGTGTAGGAATAGGCTCTGGGAAGGCCTTCTGACTCTAACAGAATTGGGGGGAGTGGACTTTTTCTGAGTTGACTCAGAAATGCTGACAGCAAAGGGCAGGTTACTGCTTAAGCACAGTTGTCACTTTATCGTGTCAATGTGGAAATGATCAGTACAATCTAGCAAGTGCAATTTTTCTCACATGAGTGTATTTAGGCAGGTGCTATACTCCACTGAGGTCATATATTATTTTTCTGTGTATTTTTTTTACTGTACCACAGGAAGGAAAAGATTCACAAATATATATATCCTATCTAATAAAAGGGTAATATGCAAATTAACCATCATTCTGTCACAAAGATGGTGGTGCCTATAGCAGCCAGGATAGGATGCTGGCAGCGTTGCTCCAGCAACATGAGCCCAGCGTCCCGCACCCCAGCTGCATGGAGGGATGGAGGGGCCTCTGCGGGCGATGCAAGCCCAGCGTCTTGCACCCCGAACACGTGGAGGGAGGGAGGGTCCTCTGGCAGAGGCTGGGGCAAGGGACGCTGGCATCGTTGGAGGCCAGGCTGAGGGACTCCCCCCCTCCCCGTGCATGAATTTCATGCACCAAGTCTCTAATATATATACATATATGCATATATGCTGATTCTAAGATTTAGTGGAAAATAAGTTTACTATTTTATCAAGAAGCATAACACGGGCAATTCCTATCCCTAGGAGGCATTGCTGCTACATATCATATGCTCTAAACCTCCACTAAATCCAAAAGAAGAAAAACAGCATTAAGGGCAAACCTAGAAAATATCTAACATAGATCTCCAATATTAGATGGCCACAATGCATTGTGTTATCATTTGTATATTTTCCCTACTGGGCTTACAGACATTGTTACTTCCATTGTGTCCATGGAAAGTTGCCAGAGCTGCTCAAAGTGGGCTGTCATCGGAGGCTATGCCTACATAGAAAGTTATACCTCACAGTTTGCAGGGGCTAGTCTGTGTTTGATGGCCAGTTTAAGAAAAAAAAAAGCAACACATAATTACACCAGTAAGACTGGTGGCTCTCTTGTCTTGATACAAGATTAGTATCACATACAGTGAAAAAATAACACCAGCATTTGGAGTTGCAGCTTAGAAACCAGCAAGAGATTATAGGTCCAGGTAGGCTGTTGGTTAATAAGGTTCATAGATGTGTGTCTCTGGACCTTGCTGGCTAACTCAATATTAGATGATTAAACCTATATCTTTGAGGAAAGACAGAGCCATATTCTTTTGAAGATGCCACAAATAGTAACTGTTGGGTAGCCAGCAATGTGTTATATGCTAGAACATAAAGAAGTATAAGACATGGGCACTGCTTCAAGGAGCTCCCAGATCTACGTGGGGAAAACCATAGCCAATAAGATGGAAAAACAAATGAACACAAATGTGCATGTTAAATGCAGTGTTGAGTGCCGTAGCAGCTCTAACAGGGGTAGAAAGCCTGAAATATAATGCAATTGGAAAAGCCTGACTCTTACTAACTTCTATATAAGTATAGTTACAATCACATATCACTTCATATTAGTGTATATTATATATTTTCATGTTACATGATACTATGAATATAATATTACCAAAAGGTCATTAACTGCTAGGTGTTTTTCATAATTGACTCACCATAATATTAAAGATTAAAATAATTACCATACATTTTCAGATTAAAAATCTAAGAGTAGGCACCTTAACAATGGTCTCATAGCAGAGCTGGATTTAAATCTGTGTCCGAAGATTTCAAAGCTCATACTGGATCCCATGACTAAAGAGACCAGGAAAGGATTTATGGAAGAAGTCACACTTCAACTCCTCTTCAAGAACTACCAGGATTTGCTTAGTTGGCAGGAAAATAGCAGGGCATTTCAGGCCAGAATGCCAGTATCAGCAATGGCAAGAAGGCAGGAGTTAGGATGACATAAATTAGCATGAGGTGATGTGTGTCTACAGAGGGAAGGCTGACGGTGAAAACAGTGATCAAGGTTCCAAATGACACAGGGCCAGAGTCTCCAAAGAGATTCTCACAGATGGACTTATGGTTGGAGATGAGGTGCTGAGGAGACGTGTAACCACAGAAGGCTTCAAACCTGATGAATCTAGTTTCTGAAACCAAATCTGACTACAGTTTGCTTTTTTAAAAGAAAATACAAGGATATAACTGATCACATCCCTGCCCTCACAGAGGGAAAACAATGTATAAGATAAATACTATAATTGCTAGTTGGATAGAGGTTGAGTAAGTTTGAAAAGGAAAGTAAAGCAGGGAAAGAGGGGAAGAGGTATCCTGTGGGTGATGTGTAAGATGACAAGGAAAGGCATCATTGACAAGCCAACATTTAAACAAACAAACAAAAAAAATGACTTCAATGTCCTTCAGTTTTCCTATTCCCTTAACATCCCCTCCCTTCAACATAGTTTGAATGATCACAAACAAAAACCTCATACTTCCTTTAAGAGTTATTTTTCCCTTAGGAATCATGTTTTTTTTATTTAATAAAGCACATTTATAATGTTCAACCTATCATAATCTTTATATATAAACTTAGGTAATACTTTTATAATTATTCAAACAAAAATTTTCATTTGTTTTTGATGTAAGAAGTTTAAAGTTCACCCATTATTATGTAGAGGAATAAAAGAATCTAAAACAGCTTTAGCCCTGGCTGGGTGATTAAGTGGTTAAAGCATCATCCTGTACAACAAAAAGGTGTGGGTTTAATTCCCAGTCAGGACACATACCTAGGTTGAGGATTAAATCCCTGGTTAGGGTATATACGGGAGGTAACTGATGATTCTCTCCCTGTCTCCCCCTCTCCCCCTCTCCCCCTCTCAAGTCAATAAAAAAATATATCCTCAGGTGAGGATTAAAAAAAAATTAAAACAGATTTAACGTGATTCCACTTCACCCTGACTCTTCAAGAATATTCTCTCTTGTTTACCATATTTTTAAACACCAGTTCAGCTAGGTTTTATACAATTCAAACACAGAGACTTTATCACTGATTCTAGATCTTCTGATTCTTCTAAATTTGTACTTTTTCTTCTATAGAATTCTTGAATTTGTTATTTCATCAGAACACTATGGGAGATTAGATATTACTTAAAGAAATTTAAAGAATTAACAACTCTAAACAGTTTTTGTTAAATGTTGTTACTGATCTCAGTTGTCCTTAATTTATAGATTAGCTACTTTATTATCTACTGTATGGTAAACTGAATTGTAGCCCTTCTTTTACTTCTGTTCCCATTTCTTCTTCTTTCTTACAAATAGTTTATTGGATTTGACAATGTGAAGGTTAATGATGCTCTTAGAACAGTTTTGGCTGAGTTTTGCCTAGGAAGCCAGAATGATGTGGGTTGAATAGTGAAAGTAAGGTTGTATTTAACATGAAAAACTTTCACAGAGTTTGAGCATGAAAAAAAGCCAAGAAAAGGGGCATAGGATGGATGTTAGGTCAAGAGAAAGAGTTTTGGTCCTTTTTTTTTTTTTAAAGAGTAATAAATTCCAATGATTAATGTTGAAGATTCAAGTGGGGGGGGGGGGGGGGAATAACAGAAAGACTGAGTCCTTGAGTAGATAAGCTTGATAAGTCAGTAAAAACAATCCCAAGTATAAGGGGGAAAAGCGGAGATGGTGGAAATATGAGAGTTTTCTTATATTGTTCTTATACTGGCTTCTAGTTTTGTTTTCAAGTATTGCTTTAGCCATACAGGAAGTATGGGGCAAGAATTGGGTCATTTGTGGGTTTGTGTGAAGATAATTCATAGCCAATGTTTTATAGTTTTATGTTTGTTAGCCCAAGAGGTAGGAACATTGTTTGGTAACTAAATGTTGCCTTGTTATGGAAAAGAAACTGATCTGAGAGTTAGGATTCCAAGGACTCTAGTTTGAGATATGCCTCAAAATTAATATTTGATCTTGGTCGAACCTTTAGTAAAATCCTTTATGCCTTTAATATGCCCTCTATAAATTCTTTTCCCCAGTGAGATGTTTTCAATTTCTCAACAGTTTGTTATTTAGACATTTAAAAATAATTTTATTAATTGAGTGTTTAATTACAAAAATATGCCTGGGGCGTAAGATGTAGAATTAAACACAAAAGCCAATTTGAATTTTTGGTACTCTGGATGGAATGCTTTTGAGGAGAAAACAACATTGCTACCCACAACATGTTCATCAAGGAGTTTCTACCTCCTGCTCCACTGCTTTTGTGATTTCAAGTATGCTTTATAAATTTCTATCCAATGACAGCACAATCAAAGATGTGCGATGAATCTTTTCTTCCTCCTTTGACAAAAAGCTTTGCTGTTAGCCAACTTGGTGTGTAGTAAAAGACATTTAATTTTAGCTGTGGGGCATCCATTTTCTGTCACACACACAAAAATAAACAAACATAAAAGTAATAAGATCTCATTGAAAACAGTGTGGGACAGAGCTGCCTGACTTTAATTTTCTGAAATGCAAAGGAATGCAATTAACTCCCGGGTTGTGATTAGCTTGTTGGAAGCTGGATCCCCTCAGCAAATTACAGCATCCACAGCACCCATAATGTTGTCATATACTCAATATTATTTATTTGCCTTTTGATTTATAGCCCTGAGGATACAGCCATGGGGCTTATGGATTAATAATGAACAGAGCCAAGTTCAAGTCGCAGCTTGGTCTCTGCTCTAATTACGTGCCTACCCACTAGCTTTTTCAAAAGTAGATGTTTGCCAGGACTAGTAAAAGCACTTGCCTTGGGAGCACCAAAAACCCAGTGGGCAAGATAAATAATATTTTAAAGCAATATTTAAACATCAAAACCAATGTTTTAAATATCCATATATAGGCATGACAAACAAAAGGTGAACATTTTAAATAAAGATGGGATCAATAACAATGGTATATTGAGCTATACTGGAGTCTGAGACAAAAAGAAGCTATGAGATATTTTGTTCAGATTTTTTTTTTTGCATCCATTTTTAGTTTTCCAAGTAGTGTACTAATTTGTTTCCATTCCCCATTAAATTTTACAAATAGCTGAGTGCTTCATGTGCCTCAACCTACTCTCAGCCTTTTAAATTTACCACCAAAATAGCTGGCATGAGGGCAGCATTGTGCTCTAACTTGTTTCTGCTGCCATGTAGAAGCACAATTCCTTCTTGATGCCAACCACTATTAACCACACCAAGTTCTCTTCCTTTTATTTCCTGTAAAAGGGTTTACTGATGTGCTGCTCTAGGTGGCCCTCAATACTTCTAATAACCAAAACAACCTATACATCAGGGGAGACAAGGAGTATTTCCCAGGAAAACAAATTCCATTATTTTTCACTCAAAATCAGGTAATAGTTACAAGGAAGGCAGTTGCAAAAAAAAAAAAATAATAATAATGATAATAATAAATTTTTTTTCAAATAGAGGAAGTCAGTGAATCTCTCTGAGGATACACCTCAAAAATGTAGTGATAGCTTCTCTTCATTTAACTCTTGGAGCACACAAAAAATAAATGACTGCAGTCAAAGAAAAACAATTTATAAGGAGACTGTATCCAACCTCAAAAAGCAAATAAGCAAAATTCTGAACTCATAGATATCTGAGACCTTCCTCTGCTCTTCTCTCAACTTGCGAACCACTCTCCTTCTCAGCACTTAAATTTGAGGTAAACATTTTACAACTTGGGGGATTATTTGATCAGTGTCTGTTGCCATAACTAGACTTCAAGCTCCATGGGGGGGGGGGGGGGAAGAACCATGACTTCTGTTTTGGTTATTTTTGTGTAAATAGGAAATTCATGCCTCTGTACTCTCCACAGATAGAGAATCCCTTCAGTATAGGTGGATGAGTATAACAGTCAACCCCAAGCAATGACTATGAAAGGACTTTCATAGCAAATAAGTGAAAGGTGTAGCAGGGAAAATGGACTAATATTAGGGTGAGGACACCTGGGACTGTCCTTCTACCTTGAGATTGGTAGAGGAGATTTCCTGAGGAAAAGGCCACCAGGAAGTAGGGGAAGCCCTTCCTCTTTGCCACCACTCTTCCCCGTTAGTTCCCCAGAAGATCCAGGAACTGGGCCCTGACATCCTCAACTTCCTAATCCTTTTAAATTGATGGGAGAAAATCTTAGATGAATTTCATGGCCTGATTTAAGCTCTTCGTTACTTGTCAAGTCTATGGGACTTACATTAGGCCAAGTGGCTCTTGGTTTTATGTCATCTTTAATTGCTTGCTACAGCACATATGGCAACTTTGTGTGAACGGAAAAAAACAAGGGAGTGCGGGAAGGGAGCACAACTTCCTCAGGACACAGGCACCAGAAAATCTGTCAAATATGCAATAACTATGGGGTAGTGCCTTCTAGATTTCTACGATATAGAAATTGTACAATACTACATAGTGGCTACTGTTCTAATACTATGTCAATCGTTGTCATGTCACACTTTTGTCTTATATTTATGGAGTAAATTTAATTCCTCTCCTTCTTCCTCCCCAACCCCAACAGTTAACATAATGTAAGTACGTCCTGGCTAGTGAATTGAAAGCTTCCCTCAAAAGGAAAGAAGCTTAATTCTGGAAATATAGGTGGTTTTGTTTTTTCTTGTTTTATATTTTTATTGTTCTACAGTATGCTTTATTTATATAATCATATAGAAATGGTTTAAACTTGTCAAAAATTGGAACCTAAGTACTTATTTATGGCTAAGCCTAAGTGACTATGCCTTGTCTGAGTAGAGGGAAAATGCCCTACATTTTGAAAAACAAAACAAAACAAACAAACAAAAAAAACCCATGTAATATAATATCAGATACTTCAGGGCATGCAATTCCTTTATCCTTCCCTTAAATAAGATTATCTCTTTACTGTTATGCTGCATTTTAGATCTCTAAAAGGTCTGCAACTGTCCTGATGAATGAATACTCTTTCAAATGGATTACATGCTAATACAGTTATATTCTTATATTTTGTCCCCAAATTAATTAAACTAAGTGAAAAGTTATATATTTGTTTTCTGATTCTACCATAAATTTAGAAAGCAAACCTGTCCTGAGCAAAGTCAACTTGAAATCAAATATTTATAATTTCAAAAGTGAGCTCTGTGGTATATTCAAGATTTTCTTTGTTTCTATTATTTAAAATAATCAGGACCATCAGCTGGTCTTCATTAAAAATGCACTTAGCTAATAATATTCACCTTTGGGAAGTAAGCAGGGACCATTACATAGGTATTTTTAAAATTCCTTAAATCTACTATACATCTTTTTTTTTTTTTTTTGGCTTTCGCACTTGAAATAAAAATCTCACCAACAACAAAAATGAGAACTTCACTAATTTTCACTCGCCAATGATGGTAGAAGCCCCCCATGGGTTATTAAGTCTGAGAGATGTGTGAACAAACATGATAATCAGCAAGTAAAGTGTATCATAAAATATACAATGTTCATTTATTGTGACAGCTGGGGTGTAATTATACTAGGAAATGTGCTGCACTTTAGTCAGTGGAAGTAATAAAATCTGAATGCCAGGAGACCTTTCTCTAGTCTGTGCTATTACACTACTTCTGAAGAGAAGGTGAACAACCTAAAAACATGGGAGGAATGTTGGCTGTTATAGATTAGTGAAGCGGGGGTTAGTCAGATACTCTTGTAGTCTAATAAATACAGCTTCTCTGTGTTTTCCTCATTACTTGTGGGTATGGAACCAAAGAAATTTTTTCTCCATTCCTGGGTAATTACCTTGCCTAAATTTGTGTGGATAACTTATGCCATTCCTCTCCCTTGCTCCCCATCATTAAGGAAATAAGAAGGAAAAAGCCATTGTCTTGGAAGTGCCTCTAACAAGTTGTAACTAGAGAAGCAGGAGAAATGTTACAGAAAGATAAGGAGACAAAGGGACCCTGGAGATGACTGTGTCACAGGAGGATATGTAGGTACAGTGATTAAAGCATTCATGGAGGTCACTAGGAAAAGTGAAAGGAACATAAGGAGCATATAATTTCAGATTAGGAAACCCTGGGCCTCCCAGAGTGAACTGCTGTTTGGGAAAGTGGAGTTAATTGAATTTTATGACACTTTTTATGAAAATTAAAATGCATATCTTTTACTACCCTAATAGTTTTATTGCTACTGTGAGATTTATGTGAGGTGATCTACCAAAGAAAAAGCATATGCAACAATTCATTGAAGAGCACCAAAGTGGATTACTACGGTTTCCTTTTGTGCTTTGGCAGCCGACAATCACGATCATAATTACAGGATTGGAGCCACCTGCCAACTCAATGAACAGAACCTCATGGCTCCATATAAAATAGAAGCAATTCTAACATTAAAAAGAAAATGAGTGTTAAATCAGAGAGACCTGCAGGGGCAGTCCAGGGAAAGCTGGGTATTTATTTTCTCCTGAGCACCAAATGACTGACTTTTATATTATCCCATTTACTGGCCCAGAAAGAAGCAGTGTCTGCCAAGTCCTTTCTGGTTAAGCTAATCCAATGAAAATTTGCATCCCTGGTTGCTTGGGAGAGGCCTGGTGAATTGACAATTCTTATGGGCACTGTAAATCCTCGATTTTAGATTACAGAGCTTAATTCCTTATAATGCATTACAGCAGGAAACAAGGACTGGCCTCACTTTGATAAAACTGTTGCCTTGGCATGTGTTTAGCCTGCTGCACCGCCAGACATGACCAAGAGTCAATGTGATGTAAAAATAGTGATGTCAGGAAGGTCAAGCTCTACTAATTTTTCAAATTGTGAATTCTGGCTTACTAAAGGAGTTAACCTAGACATGAACATGTTAACATTTTGCTCTGAATTCTTCTCAATTTCGCTAAGACTTTTCCCTCAGTTCCTAAAGTCACCCTAGTCATTCCTTTCTCTGCCCTACTTACACATTTCTATTAGAGCGGAACTTCTCATAGGTCAATGTGCACATCTATCACCTGGGATCTTTTTAAATGCAAATTCTGATTCAGTAGGTGTGTAGGGGGTGGGGAGGTTTGTGAGTTCGTATCTCTAATGGACTTGCAGGTGCTTCCAGTCCTCAGAACACACTTTGAAAAGCAAAGAAATGAAAGCACTTCTTAAATTATAATGATCTGTCCACATAGCAGCCAATTCCTCTCATCTATGAGCTCCCTGAAATCAAAGACTAGGGCAATGCTGCAGTAGATGCCCATGACAGAAGGCTTACAGTTTTGAGGCACAGTAAGGATCTTACCATATGTATAGCACCTCTCATTCTCAAAACAATCCTGCAAAATCTGTAATCATGTTCCCATTTTATAATGAAGACATCTAGTCTCAGATACATTAATTGACTTGGCCTTGACCACAAAGGGTACCATGTGTCAATCAGAATGCTATCTGGATCTGTTTGCCTCCAAATTTGTTATCTTTCCACCTTACCCACAGCCTCCTCTTGCTTTTCTGTACACATAGAGCCTAGGAGAGCACCTAGGGATATAAAGGCATTCAATAGGTGTGCTTGGATCTGTGACTGCTTTATCATTAGATTCTCATTTGCTCCTATTATCTCCTTTGTGTGGATGCCCTCCCTGCTACTCTCCACCCAATTAATGTTCAACTCACTCCCATCCCATCACTTCCACTTAGCCAGCCCCCTCTACCAGGCTTGTCCTCTTTCTGAATTCACATACAGCAATTGTGTGCACCCCACCATCAGCACTTAAACTGCTAGATACCTTATTAACAATATACTTGACTTTGCAATTATTTATTGAGTCCTGACTTACTAAGCACCAGGCACTATGGTAAGCATCCTATCCTATATAATAAAAGGCAAATATGCAAATCAACAGAACGGTGGAACAACGGTTGCTGTAATGCACACTGGAGCTGCCTCCTGGTGGTCAGTGTGCTCCCACAGGGGGAGTACCGCTCAGCCAGAAGCCAGGCTCACGGCTGGTGAGAGTGCAGTGACGGGAGCCTCTCCTGCCTCCATAGCAGTCATACATCCCCCGAGGGCTCCCAGACTGTGAGAGGGTGCAGGCTGGGCTGAGGGACCTTCTCCTGCCACCCCCATTCATGAATTTCATGCACTGAGCATCTAGTATGTAATGATAGGTCAGGAGACAACATGGACAACACTACTGCTTCCTTGTGTCTTGGGACCCATTCCCCCAACTAAAATGGGGCAAGGACCCATTCATTTCACTTTGTTATGTACCTTTCACAGTGTTATGTATATAGTATATACACAATTAATAAGTCTCAGATTTGAATAATTTATCATGAAATATGTCCCTAATGCACAGGAAAGTCTTAAGCACCAGGCCTTCCCATTTTCCCACAAGTGATCTTAGAAGGTAGAATGACATGTTCATACTGTTTCTCATTTCCCACCAGCACTGTTTTAGGCCAGAAGCAGAGGTAGTAGAGACTCCTATACAGTTACAAGTGTCAGCCAGAGAGATCGAATTCTCTCAAATTAAATCATATTTCCAGGGAAAAGAGAAAGACCTAAAATTGCAACTGCAGGTGGAATAGTCAACTGCAGGAAGGGTTAACTTCACTGCCAAGATGTTCATTCTCCCCTTACACACCAGAACTATAGACCAGAAACCTGCTAATTGGAAAAAATATATCACACTTATCATCTCATGAAATTCTTTTCAACATCATCTCAAATTTGCAGTATCTTAGAGAAACTTGTATTTCCCTGGGTATTTCAAAATATTCAATATTTGGCTTCATAAAAAGCATCAATTTTCAAAGTCTGTACATTCCCTGAAGGTATACAGAGTCTGTCTTTCTGGAAGATGTAGCCTTCGTAAAGTTCCAATAGATGTGTTGATCACATGCATTCGCATGTATTAGTATCGAATGCAGCCTATTGATGAGTGACTTAAAAGGGGAAGTATATTTGTTCTCTATCAGTTCATGCTCATCATTACAATTTCTTATATTGAACAAATCTGCACATATTCGTTCATCTTGTGTTATGTCCTAAAACACTTAAAGTGGAAGTAAAGGATGCATAGGAATCCTCTCAATTTGACTGTTTTATTCAATATTAAGAGACTGCATAATGCAATCAGCAGACCATGAAATTTTAAGTTAGGCAAGCCTGCATTCTTATCATGTTAACATGGGAATGCTTCTTCAGCTCATATGCACCTCTTGTAAAATAGATGTCAGACTTCTTATGCAAAGATGAGAAGAAATTATTTTAATAAAAAAAACACCTAGAATATAGTATATGTTTAATTAGCAGTTGTATTCTTGATCATGTTAAAATTATACTCTCCTTATTACTGTTTTTTTTTTTAAATCACCAAAATGCATTTATTTAAGTACCAAAAATAATTACATTTAGCATTTAACTAAGCAAGTATACACACATGAGCCCAGGCAGCAGTAAAAATTTCAGCTTAAAACAGATTTGGTATAAATAAATATCTGAAAGGAGCTATAAATAAATAGCTATACAAACATGAAAGAAACAAAGCTGAAACCTTTGCCTTGTGTTTCAGGATTAATTAAAAGTTTTCTCTCTCAAAACAGGAGGACATCTCATTAATCAGATTTCCTTTTCCAAGTTCTTCCTTTTTACAGGGCCTTGGCAGGAAAGGTCTTTGGCTAAAATATAGTTTAAGATTAGTGTAGTGTGACTGAGCCGTAGGCTGCATCCTAGAAGAGCCTTAAACATGAGTAAAAATAGGTCTGAGGGTTGGGGAAAAGGAGAGAAAGAACACAGTAACAATGAATCACAGGCTCTCTGAGCTCTAGGGACCTTAAACATGAAGCAAACCAAGTCTTTCATTTTATAACTAATGCCCTGGTGCATGCATTCGTGCACATCGAAAGGAAGTTAACTAGGAGGTGGCCGGCAGGGTGGGGACTGGACGAGACAGGCTGGACACGCCCTGGAGCCAACCTCCCACAGTCCCTCTGTGGCGTCTGCAGAGTGAATGCAAGGTCCGTCCAGCAGGTGGGGTCCCTGGGCTGGCCTGTGGGGATCAGGCCCAAACCAAGGGGTCCTGGAGTGGGAGAGGGCACTCTGCAAAGTTGCTGTCATACATGGTGTGGAACGCAAACACAAGTGTGCAGTAAACCAGATTCGGGGCCGACAGTGCCCCAGCAACAACATAACCCAAAGCTGAAGTGGAATTGTATGGCCCTGTGAGGAACTGGGCTCTCTCCTCTCTGGTTCCAGGGTGCATCACCCAAGAACCGCTGTTGCCAAGTCATGGCAGCTCCTGTGTTGAGTGTCTTCCCCCTGGTGGTCAGTGGCACATCATAGCAACCAGTTAGATGGTTGGACACTTAGCATATTAGCCTTTTATGTATATAGATGAGGAAACTGATGCCCACAAAACTCAAGCAACTTGCTCAAGGTGATATACTAAGATCCTGGCTAAAGAATTGTCACATATAGGTCATCTTATGTTAGTAAGACAAATAAATATGAAGATCTTACTAGACGTAGGATTTTTGCTCATGAACTTGAAATTCCTAGTGAATAGGGATCACATTTATTTAGCAAGTGGTAAAAGTAGGTAAAGATGTAAAATGTCGTAGACAATGAAAAAGGATGCCATGTTAAGAATATACTATCTCATATGAATGGCATTTTTGACAGTGCTTCAATTGACTTGAGTATCTTCTAGGTTAAAATTCATTTGCAGATGTAATACTTTATTTCCTAACCTACAGCAATTATCAGAGTTATTACAAAGAACCCCAAAGAATAAGAATAGAGTGATATGCATTCGGAATTACTCACTTTCCTCATATTGCAGCAGACATTTTGCCTTGAACTAGATTTTTCACAGCATGAATAGTGTGAATGGGAACTTTTCAAACATTCTCATGACTGCCAGCCAACGGAGGAGGCTGATAATCAAAATGAAAATGTGTGTTATTCTTTCAAATCACCATGTAAGACACATCCAAGATTGTATCAAACTGTCTTATAAATCTAATCATACTCTCTTAGAAAAATTCTTTAGGAAGAATGTCAATTTTTGTTATCTGGAGAGCAGAGAATTAAGAAGATAATGTTAGAGATCATCTAATCTAACAGTTCCCAATCTTAGGTGTGTCTCAAGATAATCTGGAGGCTCTCAGAATACAGGTTTCTGGGCCCTATCCATCAGTTGCTAACTCAGGAAGCTCTGGAATGTGAGAATATGCATTTCTAACAAATCTGCAGATTGTTTTGGCACTACTGGTCCAAAAATCATATTTTGGGAACCACTGATTTACTCCAGCCCCTTTACTGTACTACCTCTTTAAAAATACACACACACACACACACACACACACACACACATTTATTGATTTCAGAGGGGGGGAAGGGAAAGGGGGCGAGAAAGATAGAAACATCAATACTGAGAGAGAATCATTGATCAGCTGTCTCTTGCACGCTCCACACTGGGGATTGAGCCTGCAACCTGGGCATGTGCAATGACTGGGAATGGAACTGTGACCTCCTAGTTCATAGGTCAAAACTCAATCACTGAGCCAATCAGCTGGGCTTTTTCTTTTTTTTAAATTTAGACTAATTCTAGTGTTCTTATAATTTATATTTTAAGCTCTTTTTTTCTCAACTCCTCCAACAACCAAGCAAGTTCTATTTCTGATGCTGTCACTGTGGACTTGGCAGACTTATTGTGGTTTAGGTGGATTGGAATGTAGTAAATATCCATCATCTTTATTAAGCTGATATTAGGCAAATTCTCCGATAATACTGAACCAGAGCAATTAGTCTAAGTGAGCCTTTTGCACTTGGCATTTGTATATGCAACTGAACCACCTTCATCATATTTTCTATGGAAAGGAAAAACACTAAAGATTATTACTAATTCCATTTGTATAAGATCAATCTGGCTCTACCAGAGCTGTTGCAAAGGTGACATTTAGAGAGTTGGTCAAGAATATGTTATTACAAGTGATATGTTGTTATAAGCGAAATTGCAAGAAAGCTTATGTTAGTGCTAGAAAAATACCCCAGAGTTGATAAAGCTTAGCTAAAAAAGATCAAATAAGCAGTGTAGCATCTCATAATAATATCATTATTCCTACAGGTATCAGCTAATTAATGAGAAAAAAGTAAATTAAACAAAAACAGTCATCTTGAAACAACTTAAGGTCCCAGAATTTGTTAAATTTAATGAGTTAATATACAAAGCAGGACTTCAGTAAGATTGGAATAGAAAGTGATGCTTCTAATTCCACTGCCCATGGTATGTGTACATGCACATATACATATTCACCCACATGCTCTCAGACAGACACACATCTGTACTCACAGCACTCAGTTTCTACATGAGATTAATTCCACAAGGGTCCTCACTATCAGGAATAAAGACAATGAAAATGTATTTACAGTAATGTGACAAAACATAACACATTACCCCTGCCAGTGATTATATAATATGTGGAAATTTTCTTAATAAAACTATAGGGGCACACACATCAGTTAGCTTGTAAATTATGAACTGAGTAATTAGAATGTGTCAATGTGGTTCACCAGTTGTAACAAATGTGCCACTCTGGCGAGAGATGTTGACACTGGGGGAGGCGATGCATATGAGGGGACAGGGGACATATGGAAAATTTCTGTACCTTCATTTTAATTTGCTGTGAACCTAAAGCTGATCTAAAAATATATAGTCTTAAGAAAACACCAATCTTAAAATATTACTGAGCATTTAGTATGTGCTAGACACTGTGAGTAATAATACCAACAAATAGAATGGAATGGAAAATATAGTCACACATAAGAAGACACCTGTCAGACAGTAAATGTTTGGAGATTCAGAAGCAGAAGAAATCACCCATGAACCGAGGATTATTCTGCTCTGAGTGAATTAATTTGAGCTGGGTCATCTCCATGGGCTGACTTTTCTTAGGCAGAGTGGAAGGCAGAGAGAGGAGGACAATCCGGAGGAGGGAATTGTTGAGCAGAGATGAAGGCATAGAGAGCATTCAGCGACCACATCAGTGGGTCTCGGTCCATGTCTGGATCAAAGAGTTGATGCCTGAGCATATGGGAAATACAGCACGTTGTGGAGTTGTGTTTGTTGAAAAAGATTGTGGAGAATCTTAAATATGGAATGAAAGAATGCAGAGATGCCAGGGAAATAAATGTCAATTGAACTTACTGACCACTGAACCTACTGACAACACTAGGAAAGGAAATATTGGGGTCCAGGAGAGAAGATTTTCCAGGTGACCTTAAAACCATGAATGTGAGCTGGTACTGCAGAGCTACTCCATTTGGGTTTACACCACTATAACTTTCAAGGACTCAGCTAAAAAAGAAAAAGTATAATTGTAGCCATCATACAGCTTGTAGACACTGAATTCCAGGAGAGAGGTCGCATTCACAACTCGGGCACCATCCTCTCAAAGGGCACTCCATAGATCAATTTTAGTTTCAGGAGATTTCATTTTAAGAACCTTAGTTTTTTATCTGTGGCACTTCAACAACACTGAAAATCTTTCCAGGTTTTGATTTACAGAAATATTATCACTGTCAATAAAAGGAATGTGCCCGACATACTAAAATCCAATTTAATTACTTCCATGGTGTCTCCTGCGGCTGAAAGGAATGGTAGTTTAACACTTTTTCTGTTTTTAATTTAGTAAAATGAAGCACTGGCCCTGATTGGGACCTGAAAAAGCAGATTTATAACTGATGTCATGGAAGTTGGACCCCCAGTGTCAGCAACATGGTCTTATTGTGAGGACAGTGATTACATGAATCCTGATCCTCAGTCCAGATTCCACAAAGTCTGGCAGTTGAGAGACCCTCAAGGATTTGACATGGAATCTGGCTGGGATATTTATGTATCGTGTCATGACCTGGAGATGCTTTGCAAACATAGCCAAAGGCCTGCTTTGAACCAGCACCATTCCTGTGTTAGCATTGCCCCGAGCTGCTGGAACCCAGATGAGGTCTTGAAAGCTTCCCAACAGGAGATGCCAAGCACCAAAATATATACCCACCCATGCAAGTGAAGAAACCTAGCAAAATATATTCTTTACGTACCACTACATATTCCATCTGTTTCTCTAAAGGGTCATATGTTAGAGATTTTTAAGAAGCATTCACACCTACACAAACACAGTCTCCACTGTCTCTGACATGTAGCCTCCTCCTTGTTCGCGACCCACTTTTTTTTAACATCTTTCTATGTCAACTCATCCTTTTAAGAAACTTGTTTCATTCTGCAATCATTTCAAGTTAAGAAATGCCTTTGTACCTTCCTATCTCAACAAATCCTGGGGAGATTATGCCACAGACTCCATAGGCCATTTTCTGAAATGTGTGAGATTTTAGATTATTAGGGTCATTAAAATCATACACTCCATAATACCCAGAGCCAACAGCTCACCCTTGCACTTTATGCTGCTACCAGAGAAGTAAGCTGCCAAGGAGATCATAATTCCTCCCTATAAGCGAACCCGACACTTTTTAATTGCTACAGTAAATTTTGTTAAAGACTCAGAATCCTTTATTCAGGGAAAGAAGAAAGATCACTGGGCAAGGTGCATTTTCTTCACAATAATTTTTTTTCTTTATGAACAGAATTATTCCTAATGCAAGCACAACGTTATTTTTAGCATGACCTTTTTCTGGACTCTGCACATTTCTCCAGAGCTCTCTTTCCCTTCCCAACACCCTTACTATTAATCTCATAGTGACTTTTCATGATCTCGCTTGATGCACTGTCTGTGTCTTCCAAAAACCTTCAAAGACCACACTGCTAACCTCTCACTTCATTTTTCCCCCCTTTCTACATTAAGATTGTAGAGAGAGAAAACTGAGATGTAATCAACATAATGAAACACTTGGCACACATTCATTGGTCACACAATTCTGAATCTTAGCAGCTCATGTCCCCTAAGATCCATTGTGAATCTGACTCAAGCAAGAGAACCTTGGGAAATATCTCTGCCTGATTTCCTGATGAAATATTAAATTATTGTTTTTGAGCAACCTAGGCTGTCATAGAAAAGTCACAGAAAATTATCATCTCTCTTTCATAATCAGTATGACTTTTTATGAGGACTGGAAGTTAATGACAGCCACCTCAGACAGCCATAAATTTTTCACTCATCTTTAGACGTGGCAACTGAGCAGTTGAGGGGTAGGAGCATGTTTCATACAACCTACAGTTTAAAATTAAACATAAGAATCAAGAGTCAGATGAGGATGGGGAAAAGATCTACAATGCTAAATGCTAGTCATTACTAACATCTAGGGAATTTTGTAGCAGGGGGATTTCAATAATACTGAAAATGAATCTATCCCTTTGTGAGAGAAATTGTGGCTGCAAATAAGAATATAGGCTTGAAATTAGGCAGACTTACATTCAAAATCACTCTGTGCCAATCACTAGCCATTTCAGCTCTAAGAAGTTATATAAACAATCCATGCCTCAAGATCCTCACTTGTAAACTAAAAATAATATTTTTGAAGACTGACAAGGTAAGTTGTATAGTATATAAATAGCATGCACATAGTACCTGTTAATTATGTGATTAGTATTAAAACATGGTGTTATTTACATAACAATAATTTGCAGTTCTTATGCACTAGCTAGGCACATCCACAGCAACAAAGTTATACTTCTTTAAAAAAATTCCCATGATGATCTCATTCCATACAGTTGGAGAATTGACATGTTACTCTCTTTACATATCTTCTTGATTAGTAAATGGCTAATAAATTATATATTGTTTAAACTTATTTAATCATACAGGATTCCGAGAATTCACCATGATTAATCTTCACTTTGTTCACAAGAACTCCCAGTGAATCAATTCTGGAGAAGTAAAACACACTTAAAAAGTAAAAGCAACCCTAAAAGCCTCAAGTTTCAACAATTTGCACCACATATTCAGGCACTCTCTCCTCCCATGCCCCTGCACTCCCGCCCCTTATGGTGACAGACACTGTTGAAGCTGAACTATAATTTGGCACACAACATTTCTATACTGATGTAATGTGATAATGTTATTATGTTTGCTATTTTCCATATGATCACAGCCATATTCATCTTCCCCAACCTGATGTTCAATTAATTAATATAGTTACATTCTATTCTGAACCAATAGGTAAAAGCAGAAAAGGATTATTGGAGCATAATGGTTTGATGATGGTGGTGAGGTGTGGTGTGTGTGTGCGTGCGTGTGCCTGCAAGCATATATAGGTGATAGGTAGATTTTATATAAGGAATGTAAACTCCCAGACCTGGCACATAGCAAGCACTCATTAAGTGATTACATCCAAAAGAAAGTTCACAAATAGCTCTAATATGTAGAAAGTACAAAAACTGTTTCTCTTTTAAAAGAGGGAAAGGTAATGCTCAGCTCAGAAGACCAGCAAAGCTTCCAGTTTAAGTAGAGACTGAAAATGAAGATATGATTCTTTAAGCAGATAGAGTGAAAGGAATGTATTCCAGTTGAAAGGATGTATTCCAGGTAGAATGAGTGCATTCTCCAAGAGAGGAAGTTAGCACAGGCAATGGGGAACAGAATGGGAAAGTGTCGTGTTGTTCAGAAAGCCACAGGTAAGATAACTGACAGTAACATGTCTCATGGACAAGGTTCTGCAATAGATAAAGATGAAAATGAAAGCTGGGGTCAGACCACGGAGGTTCATGAACTCTGAATTGATGAATTTTGGAGAGTGTTGTTGGCCACTGAGGTGTACTAGAAATCCTTTTCGATCTAATAAAAGAGTAATATGGAAATTAACCATCACTCCGCTACACCCACAAACCACGCCCACAAGCCATGCCCACCAGCCAATCAGGAGTGAATATGCAAACAAGCCCAACCAAGATGGCTACGGCCACAGAGAGCAGGAGGAAGGCTTGGGTTTCCCTGGCAATGGAGGAAGCCAATCTTTCCGCCTGCCCTTGCCGGCCTAGGCCTCCACTCAAGGCTACAAAGTTTCAATTGTAGAAGATAAATAAACCCCAGATACCAGGGCCTCCACTTGGGTCGCTGGGGGTCCTGGCTGGCCTGCAAACCACCATAGGCCCCTTGCCCAGGCTGCCCCACGCCCCAAGGGAACCCCCACCCTGACCTGAGACACCCTTCAGGGCAAACCAGCTGGCCCCCACCCATGCACCAGGCCTCTATCCTATCTAATAAAAGAGTAACATGCAGATTGACCATCACTCCAACACACAAGATGGTTGCCCCCATGTGGTCAAAGATCCTGCCCCCATGTGGACACAAGATGGCCACCACAAGATGGCCTGCAAGGGAGGTCAGTTGTGGGTGATCAAGCCTGCAGGGGAGGGCAATTAGGGGTGACCAAGCTGGCAGAGGAGGGAAGTTGGGGGAGACCGGGCCTGTAGGGAAAGGCACTTGGGAGGTACCCAGACCTGCAGGGGAGAGCAGTTGGGGGAGACCAGGCCTGCAGGGAAGTGTAGTTAGAGGTGATCAGGCCTGCAGGGGAGGGCAGTTAGGGGTGGTCAGGCCTGAAGGGGAGGGCAGTTGCAGGGGGGAGGACCAGGCCTACAGGGGAGGGCAGTTAGGGGTGATCAGGCCTGGAGGGGAGGGCAGTTAGGGGCAAACAGGCTGGCAAGGGAGCAGTTAGGCATCAATCAGGCTGGCAGGGGAGTGGTTAGGGGGTGATCACGCTGGCAGGCAGAAGCGGTGAGGGGCAATCAGGAAGGCAGGCAGGCGAGCAGTTGGGAGCCAGCAGTCCTGGATTGTGAGAGGGAAGTCTGACTGCCTGTTTAGGCCCAATCCTACCGGGATCGGGCCTAAACAGACAGTCTGACATCCTCCAGGGGTCCCAGATTGGAGTGGGTGCAGGCTGGGCTGAGGGACACCCCACCCCCCCACATGAATTTCATGCACTGAGCCTCTAGTACTAGTATAAGATTCATTTGCCTAGTCCACTTTGATTTCATGAGCTACTATGATCAGCACTTACATGCAACATGATATGCAAAACACTGAGCTTATGAGCCAAAAAGATAAAGAATACTGTCCCCGAAAGAAGCACATAGTCTTATAGGGAGATAAGACCAAACATAAATAACTATAAAGTAGAGAGAGATGGCTGATAAAACAGCATTAACAAAACCCCAGAGAATTCAGAGGAAGAACATATTGTCTCTAGTCAGGAGAACCAGGAAGAGTGGATGATATGTCAAGTAGGGAGAACAGGAAGGAAGAACTGGTATGGAGGCATGGGGTGAACTGGAGGAGGGAAGAATAAGAAGTGTAAAACTCAAACTGCAGATTACTACAATAACCAGACAAAATAATATTGGGTACCTAAACTATGGCATCGATATGAAAGAATTGAGGAATTCAGTACACTACACTCACACTTGTGCACAGACCTATACACACTCACAGCAATTGTTTTTGTCAACAAATAGGTCATTAAAAGATGGCAATTTTCCAGGAAGAAAGGATTTCACAAACAGTTTTCTTTAGAGGTAGGTTTTTCCATCAGTTGCCTAAATGCCTCTTTTTTTTGAGAGATTCCTTTACATTCATTAATTAGTATGATTTATCCAAGATTACACTTACAAGCTACAAAGTATTCCCATCTTCCCATTGTAAATTATATCTCCAGGCTAACATAAATAAAATGTTCTAGTTATTGTCACCACTCTATGAAACTTATCAGAGAGATGCCATTTAGGTCTATTGGGGAATGTGGGGGGAGCGGATCTCCTTTGCAATGTGGTGTGTTTTTGTTCTTTTCTCTTTTGAAAAGTTTTATGTCTATTTTCCTTTTTTGTTTGTTTTCTATACAGTTGAAGGTTGCAGTCACAGAATTTATGAATAAAAAATTAAGTTGATTTTTTAAGTCAATCTCTATACAGAAAAAGTTTTTAAAATTCCAGGAATCACACTAGTTTTACTTATGCAACTTATAGAGAAACAGAATGAGAGAAAAGGTTGATTTTGATCAATTTAAAATGTGAAGAAAATGTGTCACGCTACTCTACTTTTAATGCCGTATCATTCGCACAGCCTTAAGTTTATAGTTACTACTGTACTTTCTACAAATTATAGTTCATACGAAAATAAGGTTTGCTTTTAAATATTGATTTGTACCTCCATATCCTCACTAGCAAAACTCCCAAGTACAAACCAAGAAACTCTCACATTTCCAGAAAACCCACTAAGAGGTAATGATTTAATCAAAATGCATGTATTCTGAGAACTCTCCAAGTAATTTTCATGCTGATTTGTGCATGAGGCATATCAGTAGACTCAGTTATTGGATGACATTTACCTTATTTACAAGAAAATAACAAATAGTCTTATCATTGTCATCACCACTACTATCACCCAGAGCTGCAATCAAATAATTTTCTGTAAAAATGATTTGAAGACAGCATGATACTTAAAGTAGGATCTCGATGTTCCTTTGGGAAATGTCTAGCAAATAGATACAGAAAATTATATTCTTCCTACTTAGCCGGTATATTGAGAATACACAATCTGACACAACCAAATGGCAACTGTTTTATAAAACATATAAACTAGATTAAGCAAAGTTTGGCAATGAAAGTTCTTTAGCAAATAAAAAACATTTTTATGCACAAAGCTCTCTCAGCTAGCACATGTGATCACATACCTGTCAGGATCAAACAAGCTTAAAACTTTGCCATAATAAAAGCATAACAAATTATTAGTCTTCTGGTTGTCCTTTAGCATAAGTTTATGTTATTTTCTATGGAAGTTACTATTCTGTGTACACATATACATATCTTTATTAAAATCATCTATAAGTTATTTGCTTTGCTTTATGTACATATAAGTATTTACAGAATCTTATGTAAGGTTATTCACATAACCCTAACTGAGGTGGTTTGTGTGATTTGATCGGTAGAAATACAGTGTTTGCAAATGTGTGAAAGTTTACTTGTAATTCTATGAAAGATGTCACTGGTAGAATGGAGACTAAATATTTCTCCATCTATGGTGGTGTGATCTTTACAAGTATCTTCCAGGTACTATTTTACTTTTCATTAGTTGCTTGTTATACCTGCATTCAATGTTTTAGATAAGAAACTTGAAGAGAGATGGTGAATTGTACACTATTGCTAGGCAATAACTCAGTTCAATGAAATATTATAGTTTGACCCCATTTTCAACATTGTCATACATATTATCTATGGACAGGAAGAGAGTCTGATAGAAAAAGGTAAAAATGAACATAGTCTTTCCTTAAATCCATTCTCAAGCCCAGCCTTCACCTACCCCATCATCCTAGAGTTTCCTTAAATGTGGTAGCATTTACAAACATAAAGCAGGTACCTTATTTTACAACCAGGAAGCTTCGTCACAAATATTTTCTCAGTACAGAAATGCAATGTTTTGTAGGAAATGTTTTTATCATTTTGATGAAATGCTATAAAGCATGATCTATTTTAACATTTAGAAACAGAACATCATTCCCTGTCCCAGGTAATTCAGTCTTAAAATCCTCACTGCAATCACACAGTTTAGACACTACCAGATATTCCACGATACAAGGTGAACACTATGTTTCTCTGTCATGCTTATATTGTTAGAAGAAACGGGGGAAACCCACAAGTGGCTAAAATATAAGGGAGAGTACTTCAAGGACAACGTTTAAACACACTTTTAAAGTAAAAGGTAGCTATAGGCTTGAATACAATAGAGAGTGGAAAAACCATAATGAGAACTGTCACCGTTTACTAAAATTACAGCCCTCAAGATGTAACCTTACAAAATTAAACATTACTTTATATAAAGCAATATGAAGCATCTTTCAAAAAACCAGGGTGAACTGTCACATATAGGACATAAAAACATTTATTTTCAACAGGTGACCATTAGCAATTCAAAACAATGGACAACAGTGGAAAAAACAAAGCATCACCATCATCAGCCTAACAGGTAGCTTATAGCATCCTTGACTAATACTTTAGTATTTAAGTAGTTGTTTTATGTAGAAACCACTGCTTCACCTGCTTAGGACTGTGTAACTTACAGACCCTATGAAGACTCCCCATTAGAGAGCCTGGACATCAAACTGTAGCAAAGATGAGTATCAGTCCACGTGCGCACAGGTACTTACGGTCATTGCAGAGCGGGCCACTGAAGGAAGTCATGCTGCAGTCACAGCTGAAGCCATCCCACTGCTGCAGGCACACGCCTTGATTGGAACACGAATCCTCTTGGCAGGTTGTGCTGGGCCCTGTAACACGATCCAAAAGAAACTTGGTTTCCTATTTAAAAATCCCAAAGTGCTTTATACACGAGCTAGGTCACATGTAGTAGTTGCCAACACCTCAAAGTATATGACCAAACCAGTTTTGAAAGTTCTAGTTCACACACCTGAATTAGAAACAGAGAAGCTGTAATATGAATGTTTTCTGAAGTTTCAAGTGCAGGACAAAAATACATTATAATAGTAAATGAAACCAACAAATAGTAAAAACAAGCACAAAGCTTCCAGTATGCTTTAGGCATCATCCATAATTCTCTATCACCGTTTGAATTTCAGAAAAATGCATGGATCTCCTTAACTTTTCACCAACGAATAGAGACACCATGAAAAATAGAGATTATAACTTCATGAAATTGACAGAGGATTGGCAAAATAACTGAAGAGAGGTATGCAAAAATGTCCTAGGGCTTCTAGAAGTTTCCCTGCACAAACTATGGATAAAGTTATGATTGTTGGGTGTTTTGGATAGGTATGTTGGCAAGTATCAATTCACATGCTTTGACAATTTCATGCAATTAAACTGAAAATGAATAATTCTGTATATATGACATGCCCCATTTTAACATACAAGTAAAAAGAATGCTATTCTATTTCTAAAGAATCAGAACTAGAACACTGAAAAACAAAGAACTAAAAGAAGGATGATAAAAGCACTAAAGGTAACCACTATACAAACATAGTCAAGACTGAAAGCCTTTATGCAAACTATGCTATACAGAATGCGGTTTCTTGCACAATGTGCAAAAAAGGAGAAAAATTAAATCTGAACCCAAACAACAGTTACTGCAAAAATGTTAAAAAAAATGTTATTTGGCGGTTTCCACTCTGTATTATGGGGTTTCAGTCTTGTTTTGTACACACAGGGCTATCTACCTTGCAAGTCAGCTTTCATCAATGCAACTTTGTCAGCAAAATAAAAAAAAAGCAAAATATATTAAATGTTAGTAAGCAATACTGAAATGGGGCAAACACAGGAGAACGTTCAGATTCAGAAAGCATGCTGCTGTAAAGGGGAAGAGAAATGCTATGTAAAGCAAATAAATTCATACGAACAGCCATAAATCTTAAGCCAAAAATAAGAAAGCGGCAATTCATCAGAATTTTACTATATATGTGTGTGTGTGTACATATATAAAAAGATTAATTGAGCTGATGACATGAAATGAAGGAAAGTTAAAAGGGCTTCTGTAGTTTTTCCTCTCTTGGATAGATATGAGCACATTATCGAAGTAACTGACTGCATTGTAGAACCTCAATATTAAGACCTAACTTAGGGAAGATTGAAAATGGAATACTAACCAACTACATAACTTTAGAATAAAAATTTAAAGAATTAGGTAGTAAACACAATTATATAGGTTTTATGAAAATGTCAAAATAGACACCAGTAATTGGGGTAACTGCTTTAGTGAGTGAGAATTATCTAAAATTAGCCTTTATATAAGTTAATGTTTTTGCAAAATGTCCATTTAAACATGATCCTTACAATCAGATTTCTATTATGGTTTTCTTAAAGGTATTCTTCATAGAAAGTTATTAAATTTAGCCTAACCTATGTGAATTTTCACAACCATAATATTGTAAATACTAACTATATAATAACAATAATTTTTGGCATAGTAGTAATAATAGTTACTATTAATAACAGTTTTTATTAATAATTAACATAATCTCACAGGTCTGGGAGACTGAATAGATATAATAGTTTTTCTCAACTATAGCATCAAACAACCAAGAACCACTGTATTAGTTTTTATTGTTCTTCTAATCTGTGAGAGGTAAGTGGTCTGATAATCTTTATCTCATGGTAGTAGAGACTGAAAATAGTGTTTGATTAAAAAAAAAAAAAAAAAGAAAGAACAAACTCTTAAAGCAATAGTCCTTAGCCTATTCCTTCCTGGAATAAGCATTAGGTCAAGGAGGGGTGCAAGCCCTGCGGCTGTTTGATAAGGGATCGGTGCTCCCTTGCAGAAAAGACCAGGAGCAAACACTGATGAAGGGCCAGATTTTCATTTTTGCAATAATGATCAGAAATACAATTACAAAACGATGCTAAACTTTAAAACTGGTAAAACTGCAACCCTAAAGAGTAATCTCCTCATATTGTGGAGCAGCAACTCAGGGTACCTGCCAAAATTTATGTGGGCATAAAGACATGCTTTATTACTTTTTTTTTTCATTATCACAACAGTCTTTTTATATTCCGGTATTACAAGAGAATGCATGCCTATGCCTGACATGACACATTTTTCAAAATACTCACTTTCTAGAACAATATTTAAACATTGGCAGGCATCTGGCCTGCAATTTATTTTTCCCTTTAGTTATATCATGTCCCTTTATTTTTATCACACACAAAAATTAGAAGCCAGCCACAAGGTCATTTGTATTAAGTGGTTAGAAGATAAGGATATGTCTGAAAAGGAAAGGAAAGTGAAGGTAAATCTACAATCTCTGGAAACCAAAGAGACAACAGCTAAAAGTGGTTATATATCTGGGCTTTAAGTAAGGTACACTTGGGTTCGAAGCTTCCATCATCCACTTACTAGCCGTGTGACCTCAGAAAGGTCACCTCCCATCTCTGAGGCTTGACCTACTTATCTAAAAAAGTCTATAATACTAAGTTTATATAGTTTTGAGTAGATAAAATAGCATATGTGAACTTAATGTCACCAGTGCTCAATGGTAGTTTTAATAATTATTTCTGTCACTTAAAAATGCATTTTGGGACTGAATGTTAGGAGTCTATGCAAAGAGTTATCTAACTTAAAAAAATCACAAACTTCATGTATGAAAGTTAACTGGACTCAATACTGAGCTGAACTGAGCCTGGTTACCAGTCCACCTTTCCTTCTATGTAAGCAGGGCAATGCCATTTCAAGCAATAGAATTCAAAGTGTGGTTCTCACACCAATAGCATCAGCTTCATTGAGGACCTTGTTATCAGCTTCATTGAGGACCTTGTTATCAATGTAAATTCTTGGGCCCCATCCTGGACCTACTGAATCAGAACCCCTGGGGCCAGTGTCCAGTAATTGGGTTTTAACAATTATACCGGCATTTCTGATGCTGGCTAAAGTTGGAGAAAGATTCATCCTCAAGGAATGTGCAAGCTCCCTCCCCTAGCTAATATGTGGTATAAACAACATGAGCTCTTACCAACTAAGATTAGTTAGAAATGAAAAGCAGCAAGTGAATATTTAGGGAAGTCCAAGAAGTTCTTACATACAAGGGGCTTAGAGATTTTTAGGTCCTTTTGGGTAGGAATGATGGAAAATACTGAAAAGATATTTGGTTATATCAAATTTGTACTATTTCTATTAATATGAAAGTGAGTCCAATGTGATTTGGACTCAAAATTCTTGAGACAATAATATCTAGAGAGAGAATTTATGGAGTATTTAGAATATGATCACAAATCCTAAAAGCATGTAATTACACCTATGACAGGTACATCTGAGATTCCTAAAAAACATATAGGATAGAAATAATCATAAATTAAAAGTTGTTAATATCGATGTTGGAATTAAAAAATGAGGAAAATGTCAAGGCAGAAAGGCAGGGGTAAGGTAATATTTCAAGAAAAAAAAAGGAAAATGAGGTAAAAGAGGGTGAAAATTATTAAACCTCAGATATTGAAGCATCCTACATAAGGTAAGGAAGAAAACATTGTTATCAGCTACTGAATGAAGTTTATGGTTTTCCAAGAAGATATAAAATTCAGTCACCTTAACTAACTTGCCCTCTAGATTATGTTGGAAAATAACATGAAATATCATTTCTGCTAACATTCTTTCTCAATACATCTTCCTCTCATACCATGTGCCAGTGGTGGGGGATCATGTGTGTTTATGGTTTTCTATCTGATGTGTGTTCAGTTGTGAATGTGTCTGTCTATCTTCTCTCACCATTTTTTTACGGGTGAGATGTCACTTATCAAGCAACTGATATTTTCAAATATTTTTGAAAAAAGTATTTCCAGAATAGTTTGTAGTACTTTTTTTTTTAATGTACTTATTCTCACGAATTAGACCACATCCAAGTATTCAAGTTGTATCTCACATTCTTGTATCTATTCACTAGAATGGAGCTATTCACTTTTGCTTTGCTAAACTGGTAAAGGAGAAAACACAAGTTTCCCTCAGTTTTACAGAATGTGTTATTCTAAACGTTGAAAGAAAGAAAACAAATGTGGTGATAGCATTAAAAATGAATTTGACAGAGAAATCCATTAAATAGACTTATCTTCTGGCAGGCTTAAAATACAGTTTGAATTTCACCTGACTTTTCAGGGAAATATATGTTGCTGAGAGAAAAAAATATATATTCTCAAATTTTAAAAAAATTCCCATGTGCTTAGGTAGTTACTAACTCTAATGGCATTATTTGGGCTGAAAGGAAATGATTCATAATCTCCCAGGGGATAGGAATTCACATTTCTCTCTTTGCTTAACCCATGGAAAATTTCCTTATGAATTTAAAGTTTTCAAAATGGCCCAAACTGTGTTCAACATTAAAAGAGAAGCAGCAACACATTCAGAACCACAAAATTCAAGATGATGTGATTAAAGTACATTTATGGAGGGAGAATTGCCTCAAATAATCTGAGGTGTTGAAGTGAAAATTATCTAAAATGGAAGTAGCAATCAAAAAGTACTCCTAAAGATCTTAGTCTGATAGCACAAAACAACAGGAAAATACTTGAACACATTTCTGAAGTATGGAATACTAGTCTTGAGTAATAGGAGAAACCAATTTTTGCTAAAACAAACTGATAACATATATGCTCATGCTGCTGGGTAGATACAAACCAAAAAGTAATTTGAGAATGGTATCTAAACTTTATTCTCTTGTTATATCCTATTGAAGGTATATTTCAAACAACAGGCTCAAACTAATTAACACTTGCTGGAATAAATATATTTTCCCAGTCTAAATGGGATGTCTATTTAATGCTATAAAGCAAGCATTGCAGAACTGATTAATACACTGTGTAAACTAAAGAATGCAAATAAGCTGAATATAGCAAGAACCATGGATACAGCTCCTGTTTGACATCAGGCATAGTGTAGGCCTGCAAACAGTCCAGAAAAACTAAGATTTATGGTTTGAAAGGTTAAAAACATGAATAAGGATTTCTAAGCCCTAAGTGGGGGGTTGGCAGAAATGAATTTTGCTGGCTAGAGAGATTTGTTCTCATTTACAGGTAGCATTGGAATTATCAGCGTGTGATATAACAAAATCTACTACCTTCGCATCCTCTCTCAATCTGTCCATTGCAGAAAAGGGCATCTGAGATGAGGTCTGGAAGCCGTCCATTTAGATCAACCGATGCCAGGCAGCCCTGAAAGCCCTCCTTGGCATGGACGAGTTTTGGCAAGGATTTGTATGTTTCTTTCGCCACTCCTCCTATATACAAGTCACCTGCAGAAAGATCAAAGTTTCAGTCACAAAAGGAACTTGTCCTTGACTTTAAACATAGAATGGGACAGGAAAAAATATAGTGAGGTTTACTTGTCATTAAATTAATAAAAACCAAGTAATTTTAAAACTAGCCATTTTCCTAAAAGCACAAACCAACAGAATGCACTGAGTGCCATACAGTGTGGCCACGAGGGAGGAACATGGGCCAAGTGGTTACATGTTCCGACATTGAAATCTGAGCCCCATTATTTCCAACTCTGTAACTTTAACTCTTTGTTTTGTTTTTTGTTTTGTTTCTCTGGTCATTACTAGTCTCATTTCTAAAATAGAAATAAAACCTATCTCAGAGGGTTATGTGAGGATTAACTGAGAGAAAATATAAGTATCCATCATAGTGAAAATATGTAATACACAGTCAATAGACAGTCAACTGAACTTCAGTTAATCCGAAGTTCAACAAATTCTCTCTAGGGTCTAAAATTACTTTTTCTACTATGCTTAAGCCCATTATCCTTGCCTGTACCTATTTTATTCGCTAACTTAACTCCCACAATAGTCTATATATACCTGAATTTTTTGTCCTTTTTCATTTTTTTTTTCCTAAAGTTATACCGCTTTGAATTCTTCATGCTACACTGGGATCTTTTAACAAGCTGTCAATTGCCCCCCAAATTTTATTCCAGTTTCTAAGGCAGCACTTTGCTCTACTTTGTCATCTTCATGTGTATAGGTTTATGGGCCACTACTCTAAAAAATAAACTGCAATTTATGTTTGACTCTGTTTCCTTTCCCATCACAGATTATTCACCATATCTAAATGGCATCGAGTAGATGTAATTAATGGGCTCTGGTTCATTAAACGCTTAATCAATACAGAACATAAGGAGGTTGACCCCCAAATTCCATAATACACTGTGCCTGTCTACAAGTCCTGATAAATATACTCTCTTTAGCTACTTCTGACTTTTGTCATTTGAATTTTAACCATTCTAACTTTCATGCCACTTGATACCTCTTCCCCATTTTAACACTAATCCTTGCACTACTCATGCTTATTAGGACCCCTCTGTGTTGTCTTCATGGGACTTGGGAGCAAGGAGAACTGATACACATGCTGTTTGTTTAGTCATGAGTAATAAGGTACTTGGTCTCGGACCCAGAAACGTTATGTATTCTGCCAGCATTTGTGAACCAGTAATAAGCTAACCTATTAGCTTGTAGATAGGGTAAAAATCAATCCACAGATATAACACTCTTGAATTACATTGATGAGTACACTGAGATTGCTGAAAGTCATTTAGCCATAAAAAATGAGAACTTAGGTCACTGACCTACTAACTAAGGCTCTAAGTATTACACTGGAATATCATTAATCTTGCATAATTTGCACTGAAGGTACTGATTGTTTTTACTTCCTCCACCTCTTAAAGAACATAACCATCTATTGACTGGTAGCTACTAATATTAAAAGGTGGCATGTTCTTGGTCTGAGCTGCAATACTATTTTTGAAATAATTTGATTTTTTTCTACACATTTCCTTTTTCTCCTTAGCCTTTCCTCTCTTAAATTTCAAGCCATTGTGTTTTGGATGCCTCAGAGAAGAGAAATGAATCATAAACTGAAGTTACAAATTATCTTTCTATATGTGAGTCTTAAAAGCCAAGACTTGTAGAGGAGTAAAGTAGAATATGCAGGAAATTACATAAGAAGAGCAAAGCTTTCCTGCCTCTCCTGTGGATAAGTGGGAGAGAAAGTTGGAGAAGACATATGAGCTCAGTCATTGGTGAATGCCAAAAAGAAGACATTGTGCTCTGATTTGAGGGTGAGCCCTGGAGGATGCTAAAACCTCAGGTAGGCTTACGGGGTGATGTTGATCTGTGTGCATTTCCCTAAGAGAACTCAGAAGCAACAGTGAGATCCTTGAGAAGAAATGGCTGCATGGTAAATTTGGACATGCTGAGAGTTTAGGCAGACTCACAGAACTTCCCATAGTCTAATGTGGTGGGGGAGCAACAGAACAGTTCCCTGAGTGGCACAAAAAATAAGCAGAAAATGACTGACTTGAAGGGGTTATGCATACAAGAAGGAAGGTGCTCGGTAGCAATTCATTGAGCACCTGAGCTATGAATACAGAATATCCAAGAGCAGCTGCTGTGCAATCTCTCTCTACATCCCCCAAATTGGTACCCTGGGAAATCCCTCACCCCACTTAATTTAGACACAATCCCAGGGAAATAAGAAAACTAAAATTGCCTGAGATGATATTTTCACTAACTCAACAAATCATACCTCAATGTAGAAACCAAGGTGAGTTACAGAAAAATAGAGATAGATTTCTTGCACATCTGAGATTGTGGGCTGAGAGTCATATTGTTACATGCCAAATGTCAAGGCAGGAAAATGCTCCCTACACTAGTTTATTAAACTAAAATTGTTAGGAAATTCCAGCTCTCCTCTAGACATAATAAATGTAGTATTAGGAACAGTGGGTGTTAAATAAAGAATTCTTGGCACTGCTTCAGATATAGAACTCAGTACTGAAAGTTAGATAGGGAACACTATCCTATAAAATAAAGAGGTAATATGAAAATTGACCCTCATGCTGTAATGCCATCACAAGATGGTGGCGCACGCCACAGAGGCTGGGTTCCCATAACACAAGATGGCTGCACCCACAATGGAGGCAGGGTTCCCGTAAAGAGCCATAATGAGCGATCAGCAGAGACCTGAGGCTGTGTGGTGCCTGGGCGGGGGACCTGAGGCTGTGCCCCCGCCCACCCGGCAGGGCTTGACGGGGGACGTCAAACATCTGTCATCTGTTTGTTTGTTATCTCACCAGTGCTGGGCTGGGAGACCTCAGGCTGTGCCCCCGACCCAGCAGAGCATGACAAGGGCCCTGAGGCTGCACCCCCCACCCAGCGAAGCTTGATTGGGGACCTGAGGCTGCACACGCGCCCCCCCCCGCCCCCCCTGCCCAGTGCCAGGCCGGGGGACCTGAGGCTGCACTCCCCACCTGGCAGGGCTTGACAGGGTGGGGCCTGCTGGGTTTAGATCATGCCCAATGGGGTAGGGCCGGCCGGGTCTGGGTCTCACACAATTTTGAGGCACGGGCAGGTGGGGATTTGACTCTGGGTCCCACAGCGCACCCCAGACTCTGATAGGAGGAAGATTTTCATATACATTTTACTAGTTTTCTTTCATCTGTGACACTTCTATTATAGAGAAAGGGCAAATAGCAATATTAAAATATTTCCTCCAATTAATTCCCTTTTAATGTTCATGAATTTCATGCACCAGGCCACTAGTATTTGAGAAACAATCTTGTCCTTTGTGATGATAACCTCCTGGAGGAGAGAGACTGTGTCTTTGTTTATATTCTCCCATAGTGCCTAGTACCAGGCTATACAGCACAGTGGGAACTCAATAAATATTGAGGTCACAGTAGAAAAGAAGAAAGAAGAATGGTAAGGCAACACGTGGGGAGAGCACTAGTTCTAAAATGCATTGACTTCCTTTCCCCACTTCCTGCCACAATCCTATTTTTTTCTATTAGCAAACTTATTTGCTGAACAACTTTTTAAAGTGTATTAAAGAAAAGTAGTAAGCTTTCCCTTGTGCTATTAAAGAGCAGAAATGATCGATTCAAGCTGTGCAGGATACAAGCCTCAAACACACCAAGGTGGATGGGTTTGGCGTTGTAAGTAGGGGCATCATTTTCATTACTGAAGCTGCACTTAGTACCACCACTTAACATGGTCCTTATAAACTCTTCATATGGTAGACAGTGGTCTAAGGTTCCCCGTTGGTTTGCCATATGAAGAGAACAAAGAAAACCCTTAAGTGGCCTGAGACCTGTGCAGCATTAGCACTTCATCAAAGATGCAGCTTCTCCTTTTGATCCTTGATGTGCTAGCAAGAAAATGACCCATTAGCACTAATGGGATCTCCCAGGTAACATCCTGGGCATGGGAAGGACGGTATGCCTTTTAATGACCCTTGTGTGAAGGAGAGCCAGGATGGACATCCTCTAAAAGCCAGTTTCCTCTAGACTTGAAGCCATTGTGTTGCCCCTTCTTCAAGCTATGAGTGCTTTTTATTCAGACCCTTTAAGCAGACCATGTATGCAATTGACAAGGCAACAATGGAATTGGGGTAATTTTCACGGAAGATGCAGAGACCATGTACAAACAAAGCCAGATAATCTCAAACATCTGTCATCTGTTTGTTTTTTATCTCAAGAATACCCTTATCTTTAGCACAAGTGCACATATATGTAGGTGAATATCAGAGGTATCCATTCCCTAGTAGCTGGGCAGTAATAAATAGTAGGGAATAGTGCACAAGCTTTTACGTTATACATGGCTATAAATCCTGACTCAGCCACTTGCTGGTTGTCTCAGTGTAGGCACATTGTTACATAACTTCTTTGAGAGTCAGATTCTTCACCAGTGAAATGGGTTAATAATGCCTACCTGTGAGGATTATAAAGAATGTGTGTGAGCACTGGGGGATAGCATGCACTCAGCCCATCACTGCTACTGGTGTGGTGATGTGGGCATGTCTGTTAAGGACGATGCCTGGTAAGGACTATGCATCTATAGTGTATCTCATTCTACATTGATTGCGCTGAGACAGAAGAGCGAGTCCAGGTAGTGCCCTTATTTCTAGTGTAATGGAGTATCAAAGTGTCAAGTTTACATGTTTTATTTTACTTGATTCAGTTTTCAGTCATTTGTGTCCTAGAACTGTGTCTTGTACTACATTATGGGCAGCTCAAGAGGCTCTGCTGACATATTCAGAACCTCTTAAGCTGCCTATTATTACCAGCATTGAACCTGGTAATATAAACAGGACAGTTGCTTGATAAATATCTCCTAATCCTATATAATAAAGAAGTAATATGCAAATTGACCATCACTCCAACACATAAAATGACCACCCCCATGTGGACACAAGATGGCTGCCACAAGAGGGATGGCAGGAGAGGGCAGTTGGGAGGGACCAGGCCTGCAAGGGAGGGTAGTTGGGGGTGATCAAGCCTGCAGGAAAGGGCAGCTGGGGGGATCCAGGCCTGCAGGAGAGGGCAGTTAGGGGCAATCGGGCTGGCAGGGGAGCAGTTAGGCATCAATCAGGCTGGCAGGGAAGTGGTTAGGGGGTGATCAGGCTGGCAGGCTGAAGAGGTTAGGGGCAATCAGGCAGGCAGGCAGGCAGGCAGGCAGGCAGTTGGGAGTCAGTAGTCCTGGATTGTGAGAGGGATGTCTGACTGCCTGTTTAGGCCCGATCCTGGTGGAATCAGGCCTAACCGCGCAGTCGGACTTCCCTCGAGTGATCCCAGATTGGAGAGGGTGCAGGCTGGGCTGAGGGACATACCCCCCCTACCCCCCCTGCACAAATTTTGTGCACCAGGCCTCTTGTTTGATATAACAGATTAAGGGACACAAAAATTATATGAAGCCCAAGGGTCAGGTTGTAAGGTTCATGCTGAATGGGCCTATGGACTTGGATTGTGAGGTGGAGCTTCCTGGAAGAGTTTAGACCAGAAGGAAGTATAGGACACATGATGTTGTAATGACATATATATATATATATATATATATATATATAGGTTGCAGGCATGGAAACCAGCACAGGTTTATCATGGAGATAAAATGAATACAGCATTCAAAAAAGAGCATAAAAGGCCAGCAGTGGCCAGAAGAGAGAATTTTTCAAAGGGTCCCTGGTAAATAGTGTTGGATAAGTCAAGTCAAAAGAAGGGCAACTGTAACATAATAGAATATATTTGGCTTCTGGTTTAAAAAATAAAGCTAAACAAGAACAAAAAAGGTAAGTCCCCAAATAGAAACCATGCAGGCTAGGAAACAACGGAATGTGAAGCAGTAATAATTTGGAAAGAAGAGATGAAATTATAATTTAACATTAACCACTTGGAATTTGAGTAGGAATACCCTATTGGCATGAGATGATATAAACTGGGAACTTAGGGAAAAGATGGTGGGGCTGTGAGGCATGGCTTGGGAGCCATCAACCAGAAGCAGATGAAGTGGTGAAAGAGGTTTTCTCTTCTCCTAAGACAGGGGGCATAGGCAATTTAGAGCGAGGGCTCCGAGGTCCACCTTGCAGCAGCAGGATGCAAGTATCAGGGTATAATTAGTTCTTTGACTCAGCTTTCCTGTTTATTTACATGGATTTTTGGTGCCTCTTAAACATCTCACTTTCATTCCAATTTAAAAAGCAGCATATTTATAAAGGACAGATGCTTTGTAGATTTGGGTAACTAAAACTCCAGGGAGATGTGAGGCTCCAGTAATTTCTTGTAAATGGCACTTGAAAAACAAAAAAAAGCTGAAGTAAGTAATACACACTGCCTCCCTTTCATTCTGGCCGGACCAGAGAAAGTACAATTCTGGAGGCTTTGATATGTGAGCACTGGACTTTGGGCAGAAAATTTGGAGACAACTCTAACTTTTCTCTCAATTCTTGTGATTGGCTAGTATAGTGGTCGGCAAACTCATTAGTCAACAGAGCCAAATATCAACAGTACAACGATTGAAATTTCTTTTGAGAGCCAAATTTTTTAAACTTAAACTTCTTCTAACGTCACTTCTTCAAAATAGACTCACCCAGGCCATAGTATTTTGTGGAAGAGCCACACTCAAGGGGCCAAAGAGCCGCATGTGGCTCGTGAGCCACAGTTTGCTGACCACTGGGCCAGCAGAATAGTACACACAGGCTGGAATGGTTTCTAAGAGCTATTCTGCAGTAAAAGTGTATCCCCTTATCCCAATACAAATAAACTATGTCCCCAAATTTATATCGCCTTTAATGTCAATCGTTTATTGCATATCTACAAATGAACACCTGCAGGTCAGATCTTGACCATATACCTTAATACAGCATTTCTTTGGGAGGCAAATACTTAAAATTTAAACCTTGTTTTATGAGAGGTGTGCCCTGTTAGATAGGAGAAAAATCACTTATTTACTTTTTTTTTTTCCTGGAAGCAAGTCAGAGTCACTATTTCCTATGATTGTTTAAGTAAATGATATTAAATTACTGAAAGCAAAAGCATGGGAGTCATTAATATTTCTCTAATACAGTTGAACCTACGAGTAGATAAATGGAAATTTTTAAGACAAACCACACATGGGATTGAACAGCAAACGCTCCCCAAAACCACGTCTGAGTTCAAAGCACAGGAAATATTCAATATTGAAGTCCAAGTTGGCAACGCAACTAGATGTTTTGTTCTAAGATATAAGAGCTGTGTCCTTTATAGATTTTTATGAAAAAAGTCAGGTAAATTTTAGAAACTCTTTGTTCAAGAGATGCTCGGTGGTGACCAGATTGATTTATTACTGATTCTCTAGCTTTTATATACCTTCGTCTACCTCAGTACAGTAAGGGTTTAATCCTAGAACTACCTGTGTTCGCTTCTGTAGGCGATGCCTGTGAATCATTTTTAGTCTTGTCGGGCTTTCTAAATTCAGTCTAAAATCAAACCATCATCTTTCCCCTTGCTGGAGAACTATGCCCAGACTTCCCTGTTTCATAATAATCACATTTCTAGTCTCCCCGATACCCAAAAGGAAAGTTCAAAATTACTTTTAACTTCATTCTGTATCTCAGAGCTTCCATTCAAACTATTGCCAATGCTTCTGACATTCGTCTTTTCTATTTTCATTTCCTTTTCCAGTACTTGTCTCCTTTTCCCCTTGTACACCTTTCATCCAATAACTTGTGATCTGGCGTCCCCGCCTTCATCCATCCTCCTCCTCAGCACCATTATCAGTCTTCCCACTGTGTCTGATTTCTTCCTCTCTTTTCTAAATGAAGCCTGAAGTTAGCAGTGTTCAAGATTTTGAATTATCCAGCCTCACTCACTGTCCCTAAACTTTGAACAATCTTTCTCCAATGACTTCAGCCTGGCAGAGAGTTAAGGTAACATCAATCACCGCCCCCATACCCTCATCTTTAGTCAAACTGTATTTTTCCAATACTGCATGTCCCTTCATCATTCTTTACTGTACATATTACTTCCATCACAAACACCTTTCCTCTTCCAATCTTCCATTTCAAAACCCTATCCAGTTTGGGGGACTCGACCGATATTCTTCCTTGTTAATGTTATTTGTTTCCCCAGTCATAGGAAAGTATGACCTTTGAATGCACGTAATTTTTGAACCTCTTTTCTGGCAATTACCATTTATTTCCTAGTTCTTTGTATGGCTGTCTTATCGTCCCATTATTCTATAAATTCCTTTAAAAAAAAAGAGCTAAGCATCATTATATTCTCATTTTCAATTAGTAGGGACTCAATGATTACTTGTTCTCATTGAATAAGTGGATAAATCAGCATGTTGCAAGCAATAATTAATCACTTAAACAGTAAGGGCATACTGAAGGTGTTTATGGATTACATCACTCTTATTTATGCCTGGTTTCCTCCTCTCAAGAAATAATAAAGATCAATGTGGGAAATATTTCTACTGACCCCTTTCTTGGACATCATACAGTTCATTAAGAAAATTCAATGCAGTGGCATTTTCCCCCGTTCTGATAGAATAATTCATGACAAATTTTAACTGGCACACATTGCATTTATTTGTAGTGAGAGGAAGACAAAGATAGAAGTAGTGAATGGTATCAATATGTGATAACTGAGAACCTCTTCATGAGTCTTCTGCAGTTAAAAGACTACCTTTTAGTTCCTTGCCAACTATAGTCTTCCTGGCCCTACAGGCTCCCACACCCAAGAGTGATAGTATATTGTTTGTGCTAAAAAGACTTTACATTTCACACAAAAATCACTGAGGTGGCTGAATTTCTATGTATAGAGCCCTGTCTGAGTGAGAGCGAGCTTCCCCCCCTGCTTTGACTTCTTGGTAATCAGTGTCAAGCAATGCCTTGGTCAAAACCAGAAAAGACAGCTCTGGCTTTATTATTACAACAGTACACAGTGGTGTAGTATTCTCAACTTTACCAAGCACTGGCACATGTAGCGTTTCATTTGGTATTCACCTGGCGAACTATGGTTCAAGGCTATAATACCGTAAAGACACTATGGTTCCAGGCTATAATACCAGAAGATGGCAGGGTCTGATTCCAAGCCCGGGTCTTCTACAACTATGATAATTCTTGCTTAATTTACACTGGGTTACACACTGTATACTCTAAGTGGCAAGTAGTAAATTTGTAGAGCTTCACTAGTACAAAATGTAGAAACGTTTAGGAGTACCGTGGTCGATGGAGGAAGGTAACTGTGATAAACATTCACAGAATAACACAGATTCCTGGGACAAAACTGGGGTTGGGGGCTCATCTCCATCTTTAGTAATCTCATGAAGAAAAAGTCAATTTGCTTCCATAGCCATATTAGGTATCAAAATTCAAGTGGGCAGAATTCTTAAGACTCCCAAATTTGATTTTTAGATATGGCAGCTACTTCTCAATTGCCTCACACAAAGAGATAAGTAGGACACCTACATTCATCCTTTGCCCAACCTAATACCCGTGGGTGAACAGGTTGGGGGGGGGGGGGGGGACTCCAATCAGTTGGAGTCCAGACCTTAATGTTCTCCTATAGTGAGCCTTTGAGAGTTAATATTGACATTATGTTTCTGCACAGGACAGAAAAATGCTTCTGATATTCTGAAATTTCTGTTTGGAGCCGATACATTTTAAATAAAATTACCCCAAAAGAAGACCTTTTTTAATAGTATGGTTATAAAACTCACAACATGAAGACAGATTTTGTTTGTGTGTTTGGCCAACATCCTGTGAGGGAACGCTGGTGGACATGTTAAATGGGAAATAATGAAATAAAATTACTGTGGAGGTGTATGCAGCAACCCATCTTCTTCTAAATGCACTATGACAGTGACACTGTGGCAGATGGGTGAGGAGTCCAGGCATATAAATCCACGCCCAGCTAACTTGATCTCACGGCTTTGCAAATCTACCTTTTGGTTAAAAGGGGTTCAAATATTTTTATTTGTTTTCCTTTATTCCCTATGCAAGTGGCAGCCAGTTTAGATGCCTCCACCATCCTTTAGCAGCATACAATACTGCCACCATTTCAGGTTTCATTATCCTCTCCCTGGGACTGCACGCAACTCAGAGGTTCTTGAGCTCACAGGTACTGTTACACCTTACATATGCACAGTGTCTAAGTTTGAATGGTGCTTTGCCTTTTTAAATTCCATTTAATCCTCATCCCAACTCTTCACAATAGGCAGGAAGTTATCATGATCCTCACCATGCAAGTGAGCAAACTATCCTCTGGAGAGATAAATAGCCTGTGCAAGGCAACACAACTACAGTGGTCGGCAAACTCATTAGTCAACATAGCCAAATATCAACAGTACAATGAATGAAATTTCTTTTGAGAGCCAAATTTTTTAAAGCTAAACTTCTTCTAACACCATTTCTTCAAAATAGACTCACCCAGGCCATGGCATTTTGTGGAAGAGCCACACTCAAGGGGGCAAAGAGCCGCATGTGGCTCGCGAGCCGCAGTTTGCCGACCATGGCACTAGGAGAAAAAACTGCCACGCCAGCTTCCCACTCCCAGACTACCTCTTTTCCTACTGCACCACACTTCCTATTTTTACTAAAAACCATCTAAATGACAAATAGAATTGGTGGAGGAGTTTAGAAATGACTGTTCCTGAAATTAAAAATGACTTATAACTAAGCGTCCAGTAAGCAGACCTATGCACACCTGTTCATCTGCCCCCTGAGATTTTAAGTAGCTCAAGATAACTATTTGGCTTTTCTTTCTTTCTTATTTGCCCAAATTTAATTTTTCTATTTCAAAACAAAGGAACGTTTATTCTGGGTGGGGAAGCCCTGGTGGTGTATATGGAAAGTAAAAAAGATCAGCTCTTCCCCATAATAATGGCCTCTTTAACGCAGGTTATAAAAATGGCACCTGCTCTCAGCTCAGATACATAGGATAAGAGGGCAAAGCCCTCAGCAGTTTCCTGGACAGCTTGAAAGAACGGTAAGGTACAAAGCACACAAAAACTTTACAGAATTGGCAGAAAACTGCTAAAATATCATGAGCTTCACTAAGTTGAAGAAAATTCTTATTTCTTAAATACTTAAACTTTTCTGTATTTTTTTTTCAAAGAAGGAATTCCTTCTGTGCCTGAAGGATAGAATATTCTCAATGAGGTCATGAGGCCCCCTTGGAATGGTGTTATTCCCTTAGGCATGTCTCCAAATACTTAGTTCTTCCACTATTTAAATTATTCTTAAGGAGAAAAGCTAATAGTTAACAGCAGGGATCAAAAAAGAGGGCAGGGAGGTGTGGGCAACTTTCCTTAAAGGCTAGGGAAATGGAGGGCTCCAGCAGTTGAATGGATTGGCAAATAGTCCTCTGGCACAACTGATGACTGATTGATTGAAGATTAGCCAATCTTCAATCATTCCACCAAGTGCTATACTTGTCTGGGCCTGTTTTAAGCACCTATAAATGTACATGTCCTATAAACTACATATTGAGGACATTGAGCAATTAAAATGTGGGACTGTAGTATTTGAGAAAGACTTTGGGGGCTAAGGCTATAGCATCAATGTACAGGCTCTGTGCAAAGCATAGGGAAGGGTGGAGCATGTGGAAAATGAATATAGAAATATCCAATTCTTTTGCAATTACCAAAGTGAAATTTTCAGCACCATACACTGTAGCAATATAGAAGTTTGAAGAACTTCTAGGGTGGGGAGAAAGTAGTTTCACAGTTGTGAGTACATGAAACACATTTTATTCCAGTAATATTTATTAATTACTGTATTATTTTCCATAAGAAAAACTGTCAACCTACTTTTGCCCCACTCTGTATATGGAGGAGAAAATGCATTTTATTATCTGACATTTTCCCTAAGATTAAAATACATACTATCTTTCACTCTAGATAATCATAAGAAACCCCTTCTAATATGTCGGCAAATATATATAGTAGTATTTAAATGCTTCTACAGACTTGAGTTCAAATTCTATTTGTAGACAACTCAGCTTTTCTGAGTCTCCATTTTCTCATCTATAATATATGAGCATTAATAGCTCAGTCATCTAATTATTGTAAAGATTAACAGACCAATTTGTGACAGAATATCAGAATTGAAGTTCTGACCAAAGTGCCAACACTACAGATATGAGATAATGTGAGTCTTAGATACCTAAATGCAAAATGTATAAAGGATATGATAAAACTAGAGGCCCAGTGCACGAAATACGTGGGGCAGGGTGTCCCTCAGCCCAGCCTGCACCCTCTCCAATCTGGGAAAACGGCAGTCGGAAACCCCTCTCACAATCCGGGACTGCTGGCTCCTAACCACTCACCTGCCTGTTTGCCTGATTGCCCCTTAACTACTCCCCTGCCAGCCTGATTGTCCCCTAACTGCTCCCCCGCCAGCCCAATGGCCCCCAACTGCCCTCCCCTGCTGGCTTGGTTGCCCCCAACTGCCCTCCCCTGCAGGCCTGTTCACCCCCAACTGCCCTCCCCTGCCAGCCACCTTGTGGTGGCCATCTTGTGGTGGCCATCTTGTGACAATGTGAGGGCATTGCGCAAGGGTGTGAGGGCCACCTAGGCTTTTATTAGTATAGATACTGGTTCTCAGACCTTGAGCCCCTCAGTTATATTAAGGACATCATCTTCATAATAACAATAAAGGGGGTCAGAAATTGGGAAGAAAGATGTCTAAGAATATTTTCAGACATAGGTAGGTCTTACTATGCAATAAGTGTGAGATTACAACCTAGCCCCAAGCTTAGTGAGAAGGGTCTCAGGTCTCCTGAAAAACCTGCTTTGTTTCCTGCAGTTGGGGGATATAGGACTAGTGCCTGACATATTAAGAAAGTTTACACAGAAGAGTACAGTAAAAATGAAAGCATTGGGAATGGGCTGCACTTCCAAGGCTCTCAGGGCTGGTGAGACACACAATGTATGAGCATTGCTCATTGGGCAGCCGTGGGCCCCCAGTGCAAGGAGAGCAAGCCGGGCAGGTCTGCCTGGGGTGGAGCAGACCCCAGCAGTGAGGCTGATGGAAGGAAGAGAGGGCATAACCACTCCACAGGCTTAAGGACAGGTGGTCCCAGCAGAGAAACCTTGGATGAATCCAGGAGCGCACCAGGAAAGGAAGAGTGAACTTGAGGATCTGTCAGACTGGGAGTCTGAATAGACCATCATCTAGTCTAGTCACTAAGCTGTAGGAAGACCACAACAGGAAGGGAAAAAGCTGAAATGCCCCTGTTCCTGTCTGTGACTGGCCCAAACAGACTCCCACCCCAAATTTCAGTTTTGATTAATTAGTGGCTTAGATTGGACAGTTTTTAAAATTTTTAAATTGCAGTTGTTTTATAAAGTAAAAGGACTACAGAATTGTCTAAAAATGAGCCCAAACATTTCCTTAAACTGGTATATGATACAAATACCTCAACAAAATATATTTTAAAGTGATGGTTTGAGGTAAAAATATTGTAGCTTGATTAGATTCAAACATCATACTTCTTTAACAATATCACATTTGGGCCCTTAACACGGTGTCTGACCTATAGATAGTCAATAAATAACATTATTCATTGAGTTAAATATAATGATTATGACAATAATGAAGGTAGTTTATTATAATGTAACTCTGAATAGAGAATTAAGACAGATGCCAGGCCACAAGACAATCTCTCTCATAAAGATACTCAGTTCTGCATATGGCCATCACTGCATGATTCAAACTTGCGTCCCAGCAAGCGTACCAATAATTATGTCACAGGCCATCAAGTTTCTCAAAAATAGATGGAATTATTCATGTTAAATGTGTAAATGCCAAAAGTATAGTACATTAGTACTAGGTCTTTTTAAAAATCCCTGAACTCCCAGGGAAAAACCAGCGATGGGAGATGTAAGCAGTGTGTGGGGTGTGAGTGGGGAGTGAGGACATTGTACAGCTTGGCTAGGAATGTTAGTAAGTAACCTCCAAAAGATCCTGAGACTACCAGATCTGCTGTCCTGTGCCAGTGTAGCTATGGGGATAACAACATCACCAACAGCTGTTATGGGCAGGTGGGCCTTGTGAGTCTGCCCTGGTTATGAACCCTTGCGCTTCCAAGAACACACTGGCGGAGCTCCTGCCTCCTTGGGAGAATACAATGAGATTCCAGGTGTAAACTATTTATAATAGTGTGTGGGATGTGACAAGACCTCAGAAATGGTTAAAATACGTATTATTACTATTTAATATTACCATCATTACCTAAAAGGGGAGTCGTTGAGCCCCCCTAAGCCTTACTTGTTTCATCATCTGTATTGTGGACCTAAGTACAGCCATCCTACCACTCTGTCATAAAAATGAAAGAGGTGATCTCTGTACATTTCAGCTAATGCTCAGTAAAGGTAGATGCTGCAGATGATGGTGGTGTACCTCCCTTGCCTAAAGACACATAAAATAGAGATGGTATTTCAGCCAAGTCTGTCTAGCACTGTGTCTTAATTACAATGCATTCTTAAGACAAAACACAATCATTAATTGCAAAGACCAAGATAGGGTCCTTTTTAAAAGCAGACTTAGAAAACCACATGAATGTGGCATTAACAAGAAAGCCCGATTGACCTAATGTTCTCCTGCAGTAGCACTGGAAGTACCCCCCAGTGAAAACAGTGAACCAACAGCAGCTCTGTGCCATCAAAAACCTGCTTTCCTACAGGGGTAAAGATGGCAAAATGGGCTTCAGAGCATCTCTATAGCAGTGGGGCTAAGCCCACCTAGTTTCCAGTCTATTTCAATGCTAACCCCATGGCTCAGGAGGAATTGTGCAGGTTCAGGGGGTAGAAGCTAGTTTTCCTCTGAGTCACAGCGAAAGGGGGTGACAGTTGTATTACTACCAAAGCCAATCTAAGTGTAACAACTGCCGGAAAATAACAGTGGAACTTACTTTTGGGACCTGTAATCAACAACGATAACCTTACTCAGGGTTAGCCAGGCCCCTCTGGCCTTTCCAGATCTAGAGGAGCCTGGTTTGATCCTTTCCAATTCCACAAAAAATAAACACCTCGTGTTCCCCTTCCCCGTGTTTCTCCTAATTTGCAGCGAGCCTCTGATTTCTGCCTCGGGCTTTTGTGTCCCAAGTGCTGCCTGTAAGCCCAGATCAACACAGTCTCGGTCTCCACCCACAACATAATTTTGTTCGCCCAAACATTGATGAGTTTAGTCTACTGAACGTTTGGTTCCAGGCAATGCCTAGTTTTCCACTATCTTGATGATGGTAGCAGCTACCTCCAACCCCTGCCCCAGGGCAAGGAAACCCAACCCCCTGATTTTTGCATAGCAGTTTAAAGATCACCTTTGGCTCCTCTGATGGCTCCATTATATATCTCAAGTGTCCTGTTTATTTCTTCAAACAAATCCAGAGCGGCCATCTATTCCTCTCCTGGCCACAGGGATAACATGTGTTCCAACCAAATTTACTCTCCCAAGAATTTGGCACTAGGATTCCTAAACTCAAGTGAGTATCTCTTGGGTCTCTGAATTGGTCAGAGGTGGAAAGCCAGGTCTGGGGAGGCCAAGTTTGCCAGTGCTTGTGAAAACAGAGAAAGCTTTCACATTGTGCAGAGAGGGAGAAGAATGAGGGGGTGCTCATTGGGAAGCTGAGAGAAGGCAACACCCAGCCCCCATGGAGACGAACAGAGGCAAAGATGCTTTTATGATGCACAGGCTAAAAATTTGCTCTCTTACCCCTGAGCCCTTGAATGCTATACCCTGCCTCTTCCCCCCCCCACCACCCCCGTCCCCTTTTACTTAAGTTAGTCTGAATGGGTTTATGCTTCTTGTACCTCAAAGATCTTTGTCTAATTCTCCCTTCAGAAAAAGAAAAAAAAAGAAAAGAAAAAAAAAGGAAGGTCTGAGAACCAAGCAAACCATGAGACTCACATTCTGGAGTGAGAGAGACTTTGCCAGGCTTGCTTTTCCAGATGGCTCTGACATCCAGAGAAGCTCAACTTCTGGGAAGACCGCTCAGCTTCACCCTTGGCAGTCCCTGAGGAGGGACGTGCACTGAAGACCCAGCTACGAAGAGGCTGAGATCTCTTGAGAAGTGACCTGACCCTTAAGAACCCAGCTCTGAGCACCTGCAGGCACTTGCTTCTCCACACCCTAAATACCACCAGCTTTACGAGATCAGCTCATCTAATCACTCCCTGCCCCTCTGCGTCATGGTAAATTGGTACCACATCTGAAAGACATTTGAGCACTGGGTTCAGGTTTCCAGGAGCCTATGCATCCCTGTGGGAGGACTGAGGAAAGCTATCTTTCCTGGTGCATGACCTCCCTTACCTATTTGTAGACACACAAGCCAAGGCCTGAGACTGTCAGAGATCAGCCAATGTTGTGGGTGAGCAGAAACCAGCATCAGGGCTTTAAACACCTGTGTCGCCTACAGTCAAACAACTAGGAATGGGAAGGTTCAGGGCCATCAAACCTGCCCCAGAAGTGAAAAGCTGGTAGATGACCTACAGTCTCCATCTTGCACCTGTGGCTGGCCATGGGAATAGTCTTCTCTAGTGAGTCCATAGAAGGTCTCAGATTTCTTTTCAGAATGTTGCTCCAGGCTGTCACTAGTAGTTAATTGAGGTTAATGTGAGCCAAAAAAAAAAAAAAAGCTTGTTTTCCCTGGTCTATTGTAAATATTGTTGAACTGGGAATTAAAGACTAGATATAAAACACTAACTAGCTGCCTGAGCATATTCCTCTTGTTTGTAAAAGGAATGGATCATACCAGATTGTCTTCAAGATCAATGACCAAAGGTGGAAAGAGAAATTTTAAGTAACAGATTTCGAGGGAGTTGAACAAACTAAACATGGAAAACTATGGCTACTGTAGAAGAGATTCCAGAACAATCACAAAGGGTAAAGGAATTTTTTTGAAGTGCTTTTAGGGAATAAAGAACTTGAACTCTGCTGCAGTTGGATAAGCTGGTCCAGCGGTTGTGGGGAAGCAGAAGAAAGAACTTCCAAGACAAGGCAAATGTTAACATTGGGTCAAGACAACTGGTCGTGGAAAGAAAATAACACCTCATTGGGGGTGGGGGTGAGAGGGATTAAAATGATCTGACAAAGGAATTATAGTAAAGATAATAGATTGAGACTAATTCCTGCAAAACCTGGGAACTCAATGGAGAAGGCAGGAGAGAAACAAGTTTCATATCTCTAAGTGTCTTTCAATGCTTATGTGGGAAAAGGAGTAACAAAAATGTCAAGTCTTACTTTTATGGTCTATACATGATGATTGCCTCCAAAGTAATCTCTTTCCCCACCAGCCTCAGCCCATTCTCTATACAGAAGCCAAAGAAATGATTCTAAAGTGCATCATAAACTCCACTCTCCTACTCAAAACCCCATAATTCCTCCTCTCCTTGTTGCAGAAGACCAAAGAAAACCAAGTGACACTTCAAAGACGAGGAGGGACACTGTTTAATGCACCGGCGGACTCAGGGAGCAGCAGCCTTCCAAATCTGAGTGAAGAAACATGCATGGAGCTTTCCTTTATAACTCCCTGTTGTCTTTGCCCCACAAATATGGATTATGCTTCTGGTCCTTTTCTTGGGCCTTGCAAGAAGGACCCCAGGTGTTGGGGGTCTCCAGGCCATCCTCACCGTCTGGCATCACATGGAGGGCCTTTCTAAATATGCAAATCACCAAATCACCCTGCTACCCTCTGAGAAGCTAAGGGGAGGGAGTCTTCCAGCCCAGCCTGCTTTTCTAGAAATCATCTTTCAAGTTCCCATTTTATACCTTGCAAATCTACCTCTGTGTTTACAGCTTCTTGGCCTGAGGAAGTGAGCCTGAGCAACAGCTGCAGGGCAAAGCCCAGGAAGCTGTGTTCCAGGCGGGTCCACTCACTCTGGGGAATTTGAACGTGAGCCGAAGAGGAGAGTCGACAGAAGTGGGGACCCACACAGGAACAAAAGCCATAGGTAGGAGGCATGAGTGGGAAGAAGGCAAGGTAGAAGAAGCCAGAAGCAGAGAAGAGAGAGAAATGATCCCAGTGGGAGTGGGCTGAACAGTAGGAAGATGTATGGGGGAAATGCCAAGGGAGCACCTAAGAGGATTTTTCTTGAGATGCCAGTATGACTATTAGAACAAAGTTCTTATTTGCTGTGTGACCTCATGGCTCAGCAGCTAAAAGGATCTGTCTTTCTTCCTAATGGATTTTTAAAATAATCTCTCATTAACTGAAGCTACGGGAGTAAATCTCTTTCCTTTACAAACTAAAAAATCAATAGATCAATCAATCAATCTACTAATGATTGCCTCACCAACAGGACAACAGGAGCTTGCTTCCATTTTCAGTGCCACCTCCTGCTTTAAAGCTAAGCTCGAAGTCAGACTGTTCTTTTAAAGTTTCTTATTTGAGCAAATGAGCGATCAGATGGCATGTGGCTGAACAGACAAAGCTTGGGCATGCTTAGACACGGCCAGGACTTGGGTGTCCTCTGGATGGCTCAAGTACCACAGCAATTACTTCTCAAATAGCAACAGTAAAGGGTAGTAGACAATGGGAACACAGGGGTTATGTTCAGGATTGAGTGAGTAGGTAGCTGAGTAATGGAGACAAGTGTGAGATCAAGTTGGAAAGAACAAGAATACTGCAGCCAAAGCTCAGAGATACTGCAGGTTTGGCTCCAGACCAGTGCAACAAAGGGAATCATAACTCCTTTGCTAGTGGAGGTTCTTGTCTTCAATTTGGAAACAAAAACAAACAAACAAAATAAATAAAAAACACAAAACAAAAACAAACAAACAAACCCACACAGGCTACATCCTGGAAGGGAGGTACTCCCCGGCCCTTACCTTCTAATCTTTGCTTGGAAGTGGAATGCATTTTAAAGGAAAGCCCTGGTAGGGCCCTCTCTGATTGGGGAAAGGTAGATTTGAGGAGGGATAGAAGGAAGGTTAATGAATAGATGAAAGTCCTAGTTTGGGTGGGAAGAGGGAAGAGATGAGATAGGGGACAGAGGGAGAGCTGCTTAAAGCCCTTAGGGGCAAGAAATCTGGGGTCTGAGAGGAAGAACAAAGGGCAAAGCTCTGCCTGTGCTGACCTACTTGTGGCCTATAAATGAAATATTCACTTGTAGGTAGTTTTGCTAAGTGGCCACCTGAGGGCACTGTATTCCAGTCACCTGGAAATCTTTTTTTTTTTTTTTTTGTCCCCCATTAAGTAAATTGTCCTCCATTTGCTGAAGGATAAACAAGTAATGCTATAAAGAAAGATACCTATAGAAGATGGAGGTCAGAGACGTTCTTTCCTCCCTCTCTTTGTGGAACTAGATTCATGAATGAACAAGACTGACCTTGATTCAAGTCCCTGGGTAATGGCTAGGATTAAATAAAATAACCTGATTTAAATCTCCTTAGCATTTCATAGGAAATCAATAAATATCAGCTCCTTCTCATATACAACCACATACAAGCATACACATTTGCCAACTATAGGAAAAAGAGAAGGAACATGAGGAGGCGTTACACTAACCCTTTATCTCTCTGAAGGGGGCAGGACTCAAAAGCCCCACAAGGAATGTACAGCTGTGCTAGAAATTCATTCCAGAGAGCAAATTTATGCTGCTCTTTTCATTGCATGTTGCAGCTTGTACATAACAGCCAGAGGGAATAGAACACAAACAGCTGGGAAATAAAGATGAAAGCAAAACTGTGTCAGCAGGGAGAGACACACGTCCCCCGAGAACCTGGCAGTGTCATTAAACATAATTTGAACAAGGTCACCTGCATAGCATTCTCTTTTTCAGAGAAAGATCATTCCACTGCTGCCCATTTCTGACCATCTCCTTCAAAGTCAAGGCAGGGATTGGGATACGTGTTCCCTGGCTTTCAAATTTCTACTGTCAGGTCCAATGTCTATAATGAAACAGAGCCACAGGCGAAACCATGCATTATTAGAAGGCTAACTGGGACCTGGGAGGGTGGAGAAACAAAGAAATTCTGCTTCCTAGCACAAAAGGAGCCTGTTGAGGTTTCCCCCCTCCTGAATCCCAGATGGCAAGTTTTGTGGCCATATGCTGCCCTCTAGTGTCTTTTTAAGGGATGGTAACATGAGAAATAACACTTTTCATGATTCCCAGGCTTCCAATATCATCTCAGCACAGGACTGGCCAAACAAAATAAAACAAAACGAAAGTAAAATTGTTAGGGGAAAAAGGCAAAGCCATGATTTTTACTAAAATTAAAAAGTGAGTTAAATTTGGCCTCAACATAGATTCTGCATTCTTGCTGGACTTTGAAAAACACAGGGTCTAGATTCGTGAGTGCTCTTTAAAAATATGGACACCTGTTTCCTGCGCGTCAATCTTAGTCTGTCTGAGGTGGGGCCCATGACTCTGCATTGAGTAAATCCCACCACGTGACTCTAACATGGGGTTAAGTTGGTTGACTGCACTTTGAGAAGAACTAAAGTGACTTTAAGGAGAGTGTAGAATAAATCTGATGGTTTTCTTTTAACCCTATAAGAATACAACTCTTAGGCAAAAAAAAAAAAAAAAAAAAAAAAAAGGCATAAAATCAAAACTGTCCAAGACAGATTGGCATGGCTGAATCCTTCATGACTGACATGGAAGACAGCAGTGCTGCTCAGTGGGGAGTGGAGAGTTCATATAGATGGTCCTATAGGAGTAAGCCCCCCGACTGCAGTAGGCATCTAGGTAGGAAGGAGAAACGATGTGTCTCAGAGACAGTGCCCTATTTGTCTGATGAGACATTATCCACTACCTGGCACTGCTTCTCTGTGCCCTTGCTGGGCAGGTCTGTGCAGGTCACATACTTCAAACCCACCTTGAACTGCTCTTTTCCAGCCGTTTTAGTCCCTGACACAGTGCCCAGTTTCTACTGAGGCTCATTCATGCTTCCTGAGGTCCCTCCCTACACAAACAGGACAGCATTTGGCTTTGAGCTGGTGGCTGACTTGGCCAGCACACTCAGTGTCACGACCTCTCCCTTTCCCTGCACAATTACTGCCTGAGCCTGCTGTGGACATTGGGGATGCAAAAAAATCAGGGGCAGAAAATGCCCTCCATTCACTTCAGTCAGGGACAAGAAAGAGGGTTGGCCTGTTAAGCAGCATTTCCTTTGAATTGCATTTTACCTTTTGAGCTAAGCTACTAGATTTATGGGCACAAACAAGACGTCTTTGAAGTTAACAAGAGGCCACTCTGAGAGAGGGAGACAGCCGTTACCACAAATTTTAGGTGTTGCGTGATTATAAATAAGTTCTGCGATTACAGAAAGTGAAACACTTTTCTTTCTTCTTTTACCTGATTTAGAAAGAGGACTTTCTCTAGAAAGACTTCTGTTGGATTTTCTCTTTCCAGTTCCCTAATTGCCCCATGTATATTGTCTTTGAATCAAAGGGAAAGGTCACATCTGTACAAACAAACACCCCTTGCCAAGTAAAAATGTGAGCACGAGGGTCCCTGTAGGACTATGGAATGCACCCAGGACAGGGAAGAAGCAGCAACAGAGGGGCCTGGGTCAAAACTGGGGATGTGTCTTTGCTCAATTGTACCAGTATTTTTATCCCTGGGCAAGTCATTCCAAGTTCAGGTTCCTTCCCTGCTTAATAAAATGCTAATGATACCTCATCCAGTGCTGGTTGTCATGTTAAATGTGATGGGATCACCTGGCTGGCATGGCTTAGTGGTTGAGTATCGACCTATGAACCACAACACATGCCCAGGTTCCGGGCTTGATCCCCAGTGAGAGGTGTACAGAGGCAGCCTATCAGTGATTCTCATCATTGATGTTTCTATCTCTCTCTCCCTCTTCCTTCCTCTCAATGGAATCAATAAAAATATATTATAAAAATGTGGTGGGATCGATAGATATGTTCTTAGTAATTCACAAAAGCCCGCTGAGACAGAAACTTGTTATTTTTTCTAAGATGTTTGTATTGCTTACTTGGAGAAATCAAGTGTCAATAAGGAAAGAAAATGTCTGCTAAGACTTTGTTAGAAGCTCGTAAAAGAAACATTCCCACTGGTGCATGTGTGGTGGGAGGATTCACTGTTGGAGGCACAAAGGCATAAGCCAGGTTCAGACCCCGGTTGGTCAGAGGGGCTGTACGTATTTAGGACATCTCACCAAGGAAAGAAAACTAAGAAGCTCTTGAAGAATCTCCTTAGGTATCTGCTTACCTTGTCTCCACATTGATTGCAAACTGTTGGGACTATGGAAACTTGCAAATGCCTATTTTTCTTTATAATATGGAAACAAATACATTCCTCTCACCCTTTAAAATTTAATCATGCATGCATTCTTAGGTGTTGCATGTTTTGAACTGCTATTAAAAATGCATGTTTCTGCCACATTAAAGAGGGAGCAGAAGCTTGTGTGTTGTATTATTAATTATATGCAGGAAATGAAATTCTGGTTAGTATTTGCAGAAGGTACACACACACACACACACACACACACACACACACACACGCGCGCATGCTCTGCCAGGTGAGTGGCGACCATGGGGTTCATGTCCACTGCTCTCTCACGGTGCACTTACTCTTGAGGTCCAAGTTCCTGGCTCCAGCGGTGATTTGCGTTGTGATTTTCGTGTCAATCTTTACAGTGTGGAGATTGCTGGTGTCCCTTGATATCATCACGTTGTGCCACTGATTGTCATTGAGAGGTTTATTTGAACTCCCTTTGATGAGGTTAGCACCATTTCCCAAGTCAAACACGTAATGTAAGTACCTGGGAAGAGAAAGGAAAGTGGGAAAATGCCATCACTTTTTGAACTTTTTTATGGACTCAAACTTGATACAACAAGAGGAGAATTTTTCTTTCAGGTGACTTTGTCCTTGCTAGAAGTCATGTGAGTGACTTGTATAAAACCTCAGCTAATGAGAAGGAAACACTATTCTGCATCAGTAAGGCAGATTCTTTGTTTTCACTATAAAGAATAATGATAAAAAATATATTTTTTAAATTAGGTTCTACACCAGGGGTGGAGAACCTTTTATTTCTGCCAAGGGTCATTGGGATATTTATAACATCATTCATGGGCCATACAGAATTATCAAGTTAAAAATCAGCTTGCTATATTTGGTCAAACATTTAATTGCTTCACCCTTAATGCCTTGGCAGGGCCAGACCAAATGATTTTGGAAAGTATATATCATTCCCTCTTTCACCAGCCCCTGCAGCCTTTGCTAACCACAATGAACTGGTAATTCTTCTCTGCTTCTTGCACTGCTTTCCCCTCCACCTCGAATGCCTGCTTCTCTATGGAAATGTGGACTCATCCTTCAGTCTCAGCTCTAATATCCATACCACGTTTCATACATTTCATATTTTCCCTAAACACTAAACCTTTGCACATGATGATCTTAGAAAAATTTTCACACTGCTTCTTTTCTATCTATGTGTTCACCTACAACCCCTCAGATTGAGTACTTGCATATGTGTGCTTTGAGGTTAATGGAATCTGAGATATGCATGGGGTAGCAAGAAACACACACACACACACACACACACACACACACACACACACACACTTCCTGGCACATTATCTAGCCCATTGTAAATATGCAATAATAGCCACTGAATGAATGAATACCCATATTAATTAAATTATATGAAACTTTTATCACACTTTCAAGGAAATTTCACAAAAATCTTTCTAATTTCTTCATGGAACTTGGACATAGTATTCAACTTGAGTTAAATGGGATTTTGTAAAATTAAAGGAGCCTGATTACTTGAATTATCTATTTAACGTAGCACAAATTAGCCTACAAATTTGTAGGAATTATTTTGTAGAATTATCATGAGCTTAGTAATAGAAAGGCAATCCACATTTGAAGGGTAAGATTTATGGAATGCATAGCATAAATTAGAACTTGATGTTATTTATATCTAATATAATATTCCATATATGGAAATATAGGTGTAGAAGACTACACAATACCCCTATTAATTTGTAAGACACTTAAATAATTTAAATGAATATATTATTTGTATACCCCTGCCCATGACCTTGTAAGCCAATACATTTTGCTTAATGTATATTTTTGGAAATGGAGGCCCATTTCCCCAAAGTTTCATTTGTCATTAGACTGTCATATACTCACCCTTTAACTAATTCAACCACAATAAAGTCATTTCCATCCCCACTGTTATATAGAATTAGTCCATCTAGGGATGTTGTCTTGAACTGGAAAAAAAGATGCATAGAAGTGTAGGCTTGCAATGTAGCTAAGGCAACATAGCTCGATTTGGTCTTGAAGGTAACAGGGTCTGCTATGATGTTCCGGAAGCCAAACCTGGCATTGAGCTCACAGTAATCTATGTCACCATTTTTACACAAGTCAATATATGCCATCCCATTAAATGTCAGGCTCTGAAGGTGTCCAATGAAGTTGGAGGGGACAGAAGACAGATACCGCCGTTCGGTGATGATGCCAGTCTCTATGTTATGAAACTCTAGTCTGGTATGATCGCCTGCCATTTGACCTAAATGGGAGAATCACGCATTATTATTCTCCATATCTGGAAGGCACTTTCAATTTATAACAACATTATATTTTAAGATACAGGAATCCAAATATCCCTTTGACATTCAATTATATATAGTGAAATCATAGAAGTGATGTTAAAGGGCAAGACTGAAACACATAATACAACTTTCTTAGGTCAGGTTTCTCTCTGTCCAAATTTTAGTCTTAATAAAAATTGTCCTCATTAGACAAAGTTACAGAGTTTTAAAAAGTAGAAGAGCCCATGGCTCAGTGGTTGAGCATCAACCTATGAACCAGGAGGTTACAGTTCAGGGCACATGCCTGGCTTGCGGGCCAGTGGGGGGTGTGCAGGAGGCAGCCTCTCAATGATTCTCATCATTGATCTTTCTACCTCTCTCTTCCCCTCCTTTCCTCTCTCTGAAATCAATAATAATAATAATAAAATATTTTAAAAAGTAGCAGAAAAAAAGGAAGTGAGTAATGGAGAAAGGAAGAAAGAAAGTTTAAGAGTCATGGAGAGAGAGAAAAGAAAAGGAAGTAAGAGAGAAAGCTAGGGAGGAAAGGGAAGGAGGAAGAGAGGGAGGAAGGAAAGGAGAAAAGAAGGAAAGAAGGAAGGAGGGAAGGAAGAAGGAAAGAAGACAGGAGAAGGGGTTAGAGACAATGATTGTCCTAAATCAGCCCTGCAGAAAGTGATGTGTTCCAGCTTCACAGTGACATTTTCCTGTATAAGAAATGTTCTTAAAAAGAAAATAATGTGACTGCATATTTTCTTATCACCAATTAAAATAATGAAAAGCTATGACTATTTTCCCAATAATGAACCATGAAAATGTGTTTGAAATATGTCATTTTCACCTTCCTTTTTCTGTGCTGAATAATTTCCATAATTGATGCCATTTTCCTTGCACTTATGTTTTGGAAAACGAAATTGAGCACAAATTCAAGGTATGCCCACTTTTGAGAATACCAGTAAAAGTAGTCCACATTACCAAAGTTATAATCACTAAACGTATGAAGCTTGGTTGCATATTTATATGGTGATTCACTCTTCAATTCATCCTGCCACATTTCTCTGTCAACTCCTTTGACAGAGTATCACTTTATCACAGAGCCAACCTAGTATCACTTTACCTCCAGAGTGATAATCACACCTACCTTCGGGGTTGAAGATACACTACATAAAAAAAGATGTAAACTTGTTTTTTTAAGACACAGTATAAAGTACCTTATCTTTGCTATGACTCACTCCCAGAATCTTGTTGTTGTCTAATTAAACTGACATTTGCATTCTTCTGAAAATCAAAAAGGTCATTACAATTGCAACCAAGTTCTTCCAGGTACTAACTTCACTATTCAATTTGGCATAATTGAAAAGTTTATTAAGCTTACACTATCCCATCATCCCTGATATTAATAAATACACTAATTAGAGGCAATCCCAGTATCAAACCCTGAGAAAATTCACTGGACCTTCCCTCAGGTGTAATGAAGATGGAATAACCACCTATGTGGATCTCCTTCAACCAGCTGGACAGATTTCCTTTTTTTTAGTCAAGACAATAAAATATTAAGTGGCATTTTCAGGAAATGCCTGTAAGTAAAATATAAAAGGCATACTCTTTGTTGTGCAAGAAAAAATGTCTATATACGTAATTGATTTTGATGCTTATAAATTTACTGGTGTAAAAATCTCGCCCCTAGCCTGCATTTGACTCTACTTAATTTTCACACCTGATTACTGGTCCTTGATCCTGGTAACTGTCCTGTTACCCTGGGTGTGCTTTCTTATCAGTCACTGGTTTTTTCAAATCCGCTCTCCACAAACTTTTTTTAAAGCTGAAAATATCACTGTATATAGTTGCCAGTCCTCCTCCTTCCTCCCCACCATGTCTCCTGCTTGTTTATCTAATGCAAAAACATAACTAAACCTTAGCAATTCTGGTTTCCTGTATGATATCATTTCTTTCTCCTTCTTCAGTTCTTCTTGTTCAATGACCTCCACACTACTCTATGGAAAACCCTCTTTAGAGACAAATCAAATGAGCCTTTAATAATTGTCAAATATAAAGCTCTAGAGATACCAGTAACATTGAATTAACAAGCCATATAAAATGAAAAACCAAAAAAAGTTTAAAATCACTTGGGCTTGTATTGATTTTTTTTCATGATATTCAAATCTGAGTTTTAAATCAGTGAACCCACCCCAATCCTGAAATTGTCATATTTCTTCTTAAAAATTCCATTAATAAGCCAAATGATAGGAAAGAAATATCCAGAAAAAAATATTCCTAATGCTTGAACTTAAATATTATCCCCAAATTGCCAAGTTCTTGGCAGCTCTGAAATAGTGAAACACATTTTGTCTAGGATGACTGAGAAGTTCAGTGATAAAAAGAGCACCTAATGTCTGTTTTCTTTGCAAAGGAATAGGATATGTATGCGGGGCATAAATAACAAAAACAGGGGTGGAGCCACCAAGGCCCAGTTACCAGGAAAATCATGATGGCCCTTGTTCAAGAGCTTACTCTTTGTTTAATAAGCAGATATAAATTGCATTGACAGTAATGGCGGATACGCCTGCTCCAGGGACAGAATTAGCACCTCAAAGCCAATATCCACTGACTAAGAAAACATTAACGGCTGCCTTTTAAAAACTTTTTTTCCTCAGAATTTATTTCAGTGTTTAATCACCTATGTATAATGTAGCCACCTCTACTCTTATACACATATATTAAGAAAAAGATTAAGGACATTAAAGGAGGAATTTTTTAAAGGCTCCAACGATTTAAAAATCTAGTCTTTCCCAAAGAGTTAATGGGAAGAATAATTTAAAATGAGCGGAATGCCTCTGATCAAAGTGTCTGGGTATAGCAGATGGATGACAATTTTCTATAGAAAAACACCCACCTGGATGGTGTGTTGACATAAAAATCTCAATATCTAAATAAAATCTTGTGTGCCTAAACTGATAGCAGATCAGCTACTTGAGGTTCAGCCTTGCTAGGAGCCAGGCTAATTTCTGCTGCAGAGCAAAACAACCCGCCAGCCTTCCATTGAACCTGTTGGTTCACTTAAAGTGACTGCGTATGTGGTATGTGCACGTGTCAGGTGATGAAAAAGGAAAAAGGGTAGGAGGAGCAGACATGGGTCCCGTTTTCACAAAACTCACCGTCTATGGAAGAAGGCAGAGAAAAAGAGGTGAGGAAAGAATTAAATATATAATGACAGCACTCAGAAAAATGTTAGAAATTTGTTGCACAGGTGCTATGTTGGTAAATATGAAATGGAGGGAAATACCTGAGTTGACATTGAACTTAAATTTGAAGGATTAAAAAGAGAAAGCCATGCTACAATAAGTCAGTCAGAAATAAAGCTAAGAACCACATGAGTGGGATATAAAACAGAAAGCAACAAATCAACAAACAAAAACTCAAATACAGTCAACAGTATGGTGGTTACCAGAGAGATGGGGGGAGGGTAGTAAGGGGTAAAAGGGGTCAAATATATGGTGACGGAAGGTGATTTGATTTGAGGTGGTGGCCACACAGTGCAATATATAGATTATGTATCATAGAAATGTATACTTGGAACCTATATAATCTTATTAATCAATGTCACCCCAATATATATAATATTTTTTTCAACAGAAAGAAAAACAAAGACAAACCACATACACACAAAATTGAACTATGTATATCAGCTTCATGTTGTGCACAGGGTTTTCAAAGTCACCTGCAAGAAATGGGAAAGTCTAAAGCTTCAGTGAAAGAGAGGGTGATGGAGACAGTGGGGTTTACCTGTCATGGCCTGTTGGTCATCCACCGTTAACTTTAAACTTTTTCCTCGACGAACCACACGCACTGTGTGCCATTCGTTATCATTGAGGTTATAGCCGGCAAAAAGGGTCTCGGGACCTTTGCCTGTAGAATATGCCAAACAGTCATTATGGACACTCAGCATCAGTCAAGCAAATGAACCTCACAGAGAGTGAAAGAGACAAAGAAAGGGGAAAGCGAGGGGGAGAGAGGAGAGAGAAGAGAAAAAGAAATGTGAGAGAAAGGAGAGAGAGAGAGAGAGAGAGAGCAAGAGAGAAGAGACTGGCTGGATCAATTTTCAAGCCCATTAGAGTCATAGCAAGCAAGGAAAATGACAAGTTAGCAGACATTCTGGTGTGACACTTTAAGAAGAATCTTTAACACTATGCATTGATCTAAGACAAGCGAATTAACCTGTTGTCATAAATGGGCACACTCAATACAGCATTGGGAAGCCTCTCACATTTACACACATCTTTATTTTTCTAAGAAGTTCTCTGATTTTTGCAGTTATCACTTTCTTGCTAATGTAGCAGTCATGTAACCGCTGACCTTGGGGAGAGATCTGGCCATAGGTCATTAGCGAAGCATTTTCAGGGAGTGGCCACTGGCTGGATTACAGGAGACTGTTCTGGGTACTATACTGTGTTAGGGCCCTCTTTACTCTGACCACATCTACTTCCTATGTTCACCAAAATCTTAAATTTATTGTGTCTAAAAACTAAAACTAGTGGAGGCACAGAAGATGAGTGTAGGTAAAAGTATTGCCTCTTAGAAAATGAAGAAAAAAGAAGTCACAGCCCAAAAAACTGCCACATATTGAGTGGGAAGGAATAAAAAGTGATATTACACAGCAGTAAAGAACAGGGATTCCCAGGTAAAAACTAAGAGAAAAAGGACAAGAATTATAACCAAGAAAGTAATTGCCAGTGAATCTATGGAAGTTTAAATTCCATAGATAAATGGAATTTAATAGGCTTAGAACAAACAGATTACCTCAGAAAGTTGATTTGTGGAAATTATTGAAATGACAAAGACAAATATCCCTTTTCCACACACATAAGTCAGGGAAAATAGCTTTTAGTATAACTAGAAAAATTTCATAGGAAAATAAGCATTTTTACCAAACTGACATTATGACTCACTGAGAAAAATAATGAAAAGTTTTTAAAGATCCACACTATTTGGTGATGGATTTCAGTGTTTTAAAAGTCATGAAATTTTCTAGTACATTTCAATAATGAAATGCATGACGTCATTGAGTTTAATGACTTTCATCCAATACACGATCAGGACTTGCTTCACTATTTCTTCAACTAAATTCTATCAACAAAATCAATTAATGTCCAAGGAGCACAGGAGGACATACTAAAATGATAATGAAAAGGAGAACAAAAGAGGAAAAATAAATAAATAAGGGAACTACACAGAAGAAACCTCAGTAGTCAGTCCGACAAGAGATCATTGTTTGCTTTTGGTACTGCAGACTATCCACCCAGCTCCCTGATTTCTCTCTTAGGATGTTACTGATGATACAAGTTCTGTATTCCTTGGTTGGGTTTCACTGGAGCTTAAAATGAGCCACTTATGTAAGCTTAGTTTTGCATGGCAAACTGCCTCATGTCTACACAGAGCCATCATGAAGATTAGAAACCATCTCTTATTGTTTCTTTAGAAAAGTTAAATTCATCCGGATACATGAATAAAAGCTTGTCTATATAGAAGAGTTTTAGGGAGATTTATCATGAAATAACTAAAGGAAGCCTGTTAGCTCAGCAACTGCAAAAATGCTTTGAGACCAAATGTTGAAAGCAAGTTCCAGCATTAAAGGAACTCTTTTTAGTTTTAATAGTGAAAAAAGGAGTGTTCAATAACTCTGCAGAATCTTAGCATCCTACTGGCAGTGAGGGTCATTCTTAGTTTTGATCTTTGAAAAGAGAATATCTCATTTTAAAGCTATTTTTATAGGGGAGATCTTTTTTCCCATTAGAACTGTGTGCTTTTGAAGCAGCTTCATTCCCCTTCTCTTAATTTTAAAAGTGTTTTGTCAAGAAAAAGAAGCATAAGGGTGATATCATCATTATACCCCATTCTGGGCTTGAACTTGCAGTAAAGTCATAATGCTTAATCTATGAAACAACGATTTCCATAACAACAGGCACAAAATCCAATTAAAAATAACCCTTTGGTTCATAAAAATCTCTGTGGGCCAACTTCAAGCTCCTTTCTTGCATTATTAAAAATGTGAAGAGATTGATTTTGGAAGACAAGGCTTTTAAAAATGCACTTAATATTCTCAGTTCAAAACAACACTATCTATGCAACATGAAGGGTAATAAAGAGTGCACTGGACAGGGAAGGGAGCTAAGAATTGTGGTCGCTCGTCCTTGGTTTGCTACTAAGAAAGAAGCCAGGGCCTGGGAAATGCTTATTATGTTCCAGGCACTTTATCTGTTAACTTACTTCATCCTTACAGTATTATCATTTTACAGGTGTGGAACTGAAGGCCCAGAAAACCAAAACTACTTGTCCCAAGGTCATACAGTTAACATGTCATAGAAAAGCGTTCCATCCCAGATTAACCTACTCAACGCCTGCATACTTTCCCCTGCATTATCCTGCCTCCCGGCTACGTGACCTTCAGCTAGCAATTTAAAATTTTAGGGTCCCCACATCTGAATGAAGGGGGTAGAACACATACTCCTTGTCATGACTTGCAGCCTGCTGGACAGATTGATTACAATGATGGGAAATGTTACATACCCTCTGTATAAGTCATGGAGGAAGAACAACCCTATCAAACACTGTACCTCTGCCTAGGAATACTGATATAGAGAAAGGACTATTCACTTGGGTCATAATCTACTCATAATCAGGATTCTGCTAAAAGATTCAGCTTCTGGTGGTCTTAATTTTAGCTAATCTTTATAGTACCTTTGAGATCTCATATTCTCAGACATTTAAAACATGGAATTGGTAATTTGAAAAAGGTGCTTAACTACTGACATTTTGAGCTTGAGAGTCATTTGTCCTCTTGGGTAGATTTGAATGGCAAAATTATAGTCACTCAAGCCATTAGTAATCTGAATTCCTTTTCAGATTTCTTCTTTCTTTGGGGATATCAAAACATGTCTCATTGGTAGTAATTATATCTTTCTCCCAGCATTAATGTGAGTGTTATGGACCAACTGTTCATATGTTGAAGTGCTAACCCCTAATGTGATGGCATGAGGGGGTGGGCCCTTTGTAAGGTAAGTAGGTTTAAATGAGGTCATGAGGCTAGAACCTCCATGGTGGAATTAGTGCCCCTGTAAGAAGAGAAAGAGACGTCGGAGTTCCTTGTCTCCACCATGTGAGGATACAAACAGAAGCCAGCTATCTGCAAGGCAGGATGAGAGCCCTCACCAAACACCAAACCTGCCAGCAATCTGATCTTGGACTTGTCAGTTTCCAAAACTACGACAAGAAACATCTGTGGACGAAGGGACCCAGTTCATGGTATTTTGTTATAGCAGCCCAAGCAGAGTAAAATAGTGAGCAATATTTTAAAGACTGTAAAGGAAAGTTCATAGCATTGTTTCTACTTTAAAGACAATCATTCTTTGTGTTTTGTAGGGCGTTACAACTTCTATGTAATTTTACACTTGATTCTTACTATAATCTGTTATTAAATCAACAGAAATACTGTTTTTCAATTTTTAGTTAAAAAATCTGATTTAGAAAAGTTGAGTATATTATAAATCTCAGAGGCAAAGAGTGAAATTATGATTGATCTTGAGATCTTCTGTCTCCATTCCAGAGTCCCTTCCTCAGCCTCCAAAACAATATGCAGATAGTAAAAGTTCAAGTTAATTATCCTACTAATACTTACCCATTTATGAAGTCCAGGTGGCGCTAAGACTTTGCTGCTAAGAGGGTTGAAGATAACCCCAATTTAATGAGCAGCAGGAAATGGGAGATTCACAGTTAGCTAAGCAAATTCTTCTTTGAAATCTACTGCTCTTACAGAGTATTGATTTAACCATTAAAGATACACTTAAAAGATGGTAGCTGTTTTTGGCCAGATTAATAACCACATTTGCTAATTACTTTTCATCTCCATTTTCACTATGGGAGGAGATGATGGTGGAAATTGTATTTTGCCACTGACATCAACTAATTGTGGCACTTAAGTAAATCATTTATCTTCCTTCTTATACTTTTATCTGTAAAAAAGGACACCTGATAAAGGCATATACTCTCCAGTAGCGAACTTTAAATGCTGTCATTCTTGGAAGGACCAGAACTGCTCTGTACTCTTTTCCCACCTTGTGGCTGCATGAAAGACTGCAATTCTAATGTGAAGTTCTCTAAATTTATAAAATGTTCAATATTATTATTTCTACTATTCTTAATTTCATTTTTGTTTTGACATGGGTAGGCAGAGAACAGAGAGAACTTTAAGGATCGTTATTCTAGACCTATTACTCAACTAAAATGAAACCAGTGGGACAAGATTGAAATATCCTAAAAAATGTGTTTATTAATTTAGATAGTCAAATTTTAAGGGGAAGAACTCTGTTTTTGTCCTCTTGGAATCCCTCATAGAACATAGCATCAAATGATCCATACAAGGATCAGACAGGAGCAGAAAATGCACCATTCTGTGGACCAGGACATGGCCCTGTTTTACAGGCAAGTTCACTTATAAAACAAAAATAATCAGAAGGTTTTGTGGTGAAATAAGGAAGTCACTTTTAAGGAACCCTTTCTCTTGGCTGTGGTAAATTATTCTCTCCCCTGTTCAAATAAGCAGGTCAGGCTAAGCAGTATTGAAGACTCTGACACAGTATCTCTCTAAGTTTCCTCTACTCAGAACAATTATTGCTGTGCAATGTGAAAATCCCGGAGTTAAAGGAGGGCAGTGGTTTTATAATTCTTTTTAAAGCAGAGGAATCCCCCCTTCCCTGTAATCATGCATAAGGACTATAAAACCATATAAAAGGGGAGCTGCCCCACAGTTAAAGAAGCAGGTATCACCCAGAAACCCAGACTCCACAGACTGCTCAAGGGGGCTCATTTCTCTCTTTAGATAAAGGATGCTTTTCTTCATCAGAAAACTGCAGCAAAAGCTTTTTAAAATATCTTTTGCCAGTAACCCTTTGCTTTAAAATTGGATTTGATTTACAAAAAAAAATTGTTTTGTAGTTTATGAATTAAAAACTATTTTACCAGAACATCACTTACCAATATTATGCATAACAAGGTCTAGAGGTATTCAATGCTATCATTATTGGTCAGTCTGCACTGTCAGCCCTCTAGCCTGCATTCTCGACACGATCTTAATTACATAGTCCAAATTCATAGACTCTTTCTGAAGATTTTGCAGGTCATTTCCTATGATGTCATGTGAGTTATGGAACAGACTATGTTGCCTTATTTCTACCTACCAGGAAATGGAGATTTAGAATGTGCATATAAATTTAGCAACTTCATTCTTTTCTTTCCTTCAAAATAATTTTTTTGGCATATAGGCTTTCCTCCCAAATTATTTAAAATTATTTTTGTTAATCACTTTAAATTATATTTAAAAGTATTGAGCATAAATTAATATGAACGTATTTAATGAAGAAAACAATATCTTCCAAGGAATGTACAAATAATCAAACTCATTTTACTGAAAACTCCATGGAAGGTTAGGTGAAATCTATATTTCCAACAAGATTACAGAAGCCTTTATTTACCGATTTCAGGTTTGTTTGCAAGTGTACTTTAAATTCATTTTCAAATCTTGGGAACCAATTTTATTTATATACACGCATGTATATTTGGAACCAAATTTATATTCGAGAAGATGCATATAATACTAACTTTGGATCCTTTTTGGAAGAAAGCCTTGTGTGCAAATGTCCTGTGACCTACTTGTACTGGCTTTTGAATGTGGAAAAAAAATAGTAAAGAGGAACAGAAAAGAAATAAATAAAGCTAAGAAATCTAATGTGATCAAAGATGTAAACTAGACTAAAATGACAGCTGTTTCTGGAGCTGAAAGGTGGACGTGGTTTGAGAATGAGCAAACCTATAAGATTACCTTCGGATTTTGAGTCACAAAGCTCAAACTCATTGCATACCCTTTAGGTAGCATTTCCCTCTACCATTATGTTTTAAAGATGCTAAATACGCAAATGGACCATCTGTATCAAGTACCTTATCTCTTAGTACTGTTCAAAAGGATTGGTTCTGAACTTCTTCACTGCCTTAAACATCAAATGTCAGTAATTTCTACTTTATAACTCCACCAAGTTATGTGAGCGGTTAATCTCATTCTCTAAATTAAACCATTGCTTGAGCATGAGGATTCTAATGGGAGCTTCTGTAAAGCCGTAAGCTACCCTCCTGCATGGATGGGAGGAAGGTCGGGGTCCATTTATTTGCCTTCTGGAAATGATCGATCTACTAGCTCCATTTTATTAAGAACAGGTTGTGTTTTTTCAACCACAGGTCTATGGGCTAAAGATGAGCATCACCTGGACATGAATCCTAAAGTTTCCACAGTCATACTATACAGTTTTTAAGACTAGCATTTTCTTATACATATAAATTAATTCTATATGTATACATGGCTGTTCAACTTTTTTAGGTCATTAAACTGCCTATAGCATCCAGTAATTGAGTTACATGTTCCCGCCATCATAGACTATATGTAAACAATGGGTGTGTGTTTGTTTCAATAAAACTACTTATTGAAAAAGGTAGTCAGCCTGTGGGATGGTTTTTAGGCCCCTGTAAGATACACATAAATAAACAGACAATTTGTTTCCCTTTCTCATAAAGTTTTATACTGAGTATAAAGAAATAATGGAAAAATATTCAATAACTGAAGAGTTAGGAGACTTTAGATTCAGTGTTGCCATTAAATCTAGCATAACTGTAATGGTGCTAACTTAGTCTAATGCTTTTTTTCAGCTTAGTCTGAGCTTTCTTATCAGCAAAAAACTATAATGACAACAGCAGCAGAAACTAAAAACAATGTAAGACGGTTTTAAATGGCATAAGGCAACTGCAAATTCAGAATCACGACTTTATTAAAATGAATATTTGTGTGTGTGTGTGTGTAAAATCAGGTTTATCTGTATCAACTTTTTCAAGTCCTACCAAGTTTTACTTGACAGTTGAGGACAATAGCTTCCCCTGAGAAGCTGGAAATAAACCTGTCCTTGTGACAATAAAGGGAAGAGAGAAAAGCCAGGGAAAGGGAAGCTCCTGGCAGCAGCACTTCCTACCTCTGAATGACAAGAGGAGGAGCGTCCCAGGTTGTAATTATGACACCTGCAGTCTGCCCTTAGTTTCTGGTTTCAAAACAATTACTTAAAAAAACCCTGTGGAGATTCCTCTGCTACGTTCCCAACTCACACCAACCCTATTCTATTATGTACGAAATAACCTCCAGTATATGTAGCTGCCTCACCTCCTGCTCCATAGCTGGGTAAATATCATGCAAATAAATAAACAATGTGTAAGTCTTCTACTAAGAAACTTTTAGCCTCTATAGCTTCGACATTGATTGTACCCATTTATGACAGACCAGGATAAATATATCTGATGTAAAATAATTTTAAATGTGAAACAAGCATTTTAAGAAATATAAATGACCTTTTAAGAATATAATTATATTTACAACACAATAAAAATGAACACCAATTATATAAATATATGGCTACAAGAATGTTTTAAAACAGCTCTCTCTATATCTACTCTAGCTCAACTGGCAAGTTTAGGAAGAAGCAGAATAAAATAAACCTAATATAATGAAAGGAAAAATTTGGACTGTGACTTTATTTTAAGGAAAAAAAAAAAGTTCATTTCCAAGAAATGCTTATCACATAAAAGGATAGTTTGAAGGTATAAAATGAAGTACTAAACAGTCAATGTGCTTTTAAGTAAGCGTTATAAGCTGAAAATGTATTCAATGTTAGTGTAACTTGAAAAGAAAAAAATTACATTGATTTATATCGATACTTATATAAGTATGTCTTATGCAATACACAATGCCAAGGTATCTGAATGAAGGAAAAAAGAAAGTAAAAGCATACAGATACTGAGCATTAGGAAACTTACATTCTACCTGATATTCCATAAACATAGCTATGATTGTAAGTCACAAATGCAATGATTATTTAATTAAATATATAATTTATTATCTGAACATACTACTATAATTGTTACAGAATTGCTTTTATGAAAAATCAAGAAGAATGTATATTTTTGCATAATTCAAGAACCAATGGCTTTACCTGTGTTTTATTTTCCATATCTTTGTCAATGTAAGTGCATCTGAATATCATTAAATGGAAGACTAAATTTGCAAAATTCAGCTGAAACTCAGTATTTTGCAGGTATTCTTATAGAAACCTTCTCCAAAAACAATCATATTAGAAAAAGAAATAAATCTAAGTTTCTGGTTTTGTTAAGTTTATTTGTTCCTTTCCCCCCTCCCCCCACCCACACATAATCTAAGAAATCATTATAATGCTTAAAAATCCATTTCTCAGTTTTTGTTGTAAACATTATAAACCTATTTTTTTTAAGAAAATGCATTCTAAGAGTTATGATAAGGAATATTTTGTCTTTAGGATCATTGAACAGTAGCATCTGATTTGTTTTGATCTGTTTTCTTTCTTTCATTAGTGAAGGCTATGAACAAATAATACATGATAATTTATTCATCCATCATGTAAAAGTTAGAATGATAATAAAAATTTTTTTCCAAGCAATGAAATCCTTCTTTATTTTGAATTTTAATACTGTAGTAAGAGCTAGTGAAAACTAAATTGGTTTCTTTTATCATTAGTTTATCAGGCTAACTGTTAGCTATTAACCTGAGTGCTATTCTTTTTGATCATTTATTTTAGTAATTGGAAAAATATTGGGATCACTTCTTTGAAGTTGTCTTTGAGTCAAAGTCTCCTGAAAGGAATGGCTTGCTTTACTATCCAGGAAGTATTCTACAGAGATGATTTCCTGGCTATATCAATGGCTATTAGCAATTAAATCTTATGCCAAATTAACTTGGTTAATCTGAGGAGCTATTGCTTGGAGGTTTCTTGGAGGTAGTCTACCAACTGCTATACTTAATAATGTTTGTCTGTGTGCTTGTTCCTAATTGATCTCCCTATGGTAAAATTATGTTAGTTAAACTTCCATTTAGTAGCTTACAATCAGTGATAATAACTTTCACCAACACACCTGGAAGTATCTTCTTACTTATGAGTATGCCATCTTGCTTACAGATGCTTCCAAACAATGCCCATTTGACTGTTCTGAGATCACTAATGAATCATGATAGAACTTACTTTTGTACATATAGATTTATTCAACTGGCTCAATTATGAAAACCTACTTTATATCATTTTGGCATAAAATCTGAGGTAAACAATAGATTAGATTTTAAAATATCCAATGTTATAGTCACATGCTTGACATATGCTTACAATATTGTTGCTAAAATAAAAGTACATAGTGCAAAATATTTGTATACCATGACTGTATTTTTAAAGAAATACATATTATACAAGATATGACATACTAAATATGTACTATGCAAAGTATTATGTGTTATACCAGCATTTAAGATATTAATAATGTTTTCCAAGGACTGAAATGGTAGCTACTTTTGTATATTTTGCTTCCTCTAGCTTCCAAATAACAAATATTATTCTAATTAGGAACCAAATGTTGCTTTAAAAAAGACTACTTCTAACTATTTTGTAGGTCAAAATTAGTGGGACAATTAGCCCCCGATTTAAATGTACATTTAAAATGTACATACCATAATACAAACAGATATTGTAGTGTAGGTCTAGATTGCCCTAAATAATGGTAGGTTTGGTTTCAATTAGATCTTAACAGAGCATTTGACCTTATTCATTTTTGATTGCTTATTTTAAATTGTTGAGTAGAGGAAAAAGTTTTTGAAGAAAATTTAAAACATATATGTGATGAACAAAGGAAAAGAAATTTAAAATTACCCAGAATCTCATCATCAGGGTCTATAAACATTTTAAAGAAACATTGTAGAAAAACAATTTTGCTACTGCAACTCCCTGTCAATTTCACAATTGATAACAAAGATAAAAAGTATTCATTATTTTTAACTGCTTATTTGCTAAAGTAATTTTACTTAATGGAGGAGCTTAAATAATTGATCAGTTACCAAAATATCACTTTTGACAAGGTAGAGCACCTCAGTTGACTTACTGAACTAAATCTTCAGATAAAATGATTAAATTTATACATGAAGGATCAATTAAAACACGCCAGGAATCGCATAATGTACAATGTCACTTTCAGAATTCCTATATGTGATTATTATAGCTATTTTTATTATTTTTCACATTATTGAATCATTATCATGTCCTACCCCCATTTTTGTCTGCCTATTTCAACACTGCTAGGTGAATATATGCATATTCTAAGGGAATATTTACACAACTTCTTAAATACTTTCTTTTTTCATTTTCCTTTACTGGGTACTTTCATAATGCATGAAAAATCTATACCAGCAATTTTGTGGTGCCATTATAATGTGCTAGTTCTATAATATTTTGGGTTTAGTTTTCAAATGCATAAACATCTCCTTTGCACCTAGGAAAATGTAAACATTTCAGAATTCTTCAGATTTCCTAGTAGTGAACATTTATTTACACTGGAAATTTACTGATTTCCAAAATTGGCTAATTTTTCTACATATCTGACAATTTAATGAGTAAATTCCATGGCTATGTACATTCTTTGCATGCAAAGTTTAAAAGATAATTGGTAATCTTTACCTTAAATCCTACATTTCCAAAGCAATTTTAATTATAATAATCATCTATTTTAAAAAGGATAATCGACTTTGAAATTTATTTCAATAGTACTACGCATAAATATTTCAAGTCTATATTCAGACTGATAACCTGGGAAGGGTGAAGAATTCTCACAATTATATAAATGATTCATCCAAAGAACAAATAACAATAAGTAATCCAAGTACAATAAAAATAACAGTGATTTAAATACTCAGAATTTCTTACTTTACCTTTGGGGAAAACCGTTTTCAATATGCACTTCTTATCCATCTTGCTCTTTGCTCCCATTGGTAACAAGTGAAAGAACTGGGTAAGAGCTCTGAGCACACTGAACATTTCCGTTTCCAAATTCGTTGACACCCCCACCCCTGATTTAAAGAGACTTGCCCACTTGACTTCTACACCATATGTTAGTCATTATATGTGAACAAATTGTAATCCACATGAGTATTTTACAGCGATCGTAAAAACAGGTTTAATTGGACAACCTAGAGAAAAATGTTTGTGTGAAAAGCCTGCTGCTCCCACATCCCCCTGAGGGAAGTATGTTGTGTGTCCTGCCCCCGCCCCACTCTAATTACAGCTGCTTGGGTCACTAGTGGTCATCAGCCCCCAAAGCTAAAATCTCATCCATGGCTTATGAGGTGACATGATTTGAAATCTCTGTTCAACAGAACAAGAATAAGTTTTGAATCCACTAGATTCTCTGTCTAGAGGAGTCTGAATACAGAACATATACAGTGTCAAGAGTTAGTACAGGAGCAGCAAAAACCCTAAAGACATGCACAGGGCAAAGCAGTGGACAGAAATCATGAAGCAGGAGACACCAGGAGTAAGCAGAAGACATGAAAAATGAGAAGCTATAACCAGTGTTACCTCCCTACCAATCTATGATAATAAAACCGTAATGTGCTAATCAGACTGGACGTCCTTCCAGATGACCTTCTGGATGAAGCCGGGACTGTGAGGGAAGCCCAGGTCCCGGTTGCCTGCCGTTGGCCTGAGGGAAGCAAGCCCGGGTCCCGGGTGCCAGAGGGAAGCCAGTGCCGGCAGCCGGGGAAAGGAAGGCCTACTCATGCAAGAATTTTGTACATCGGGTCTCTAGTAAATAAATAAACAGACAAAGGAAGAAACTCAAGACTGTGAAGGAAGTGGTGGATGTTTAGAAACCAGCTTTTTTTGTAAAACAAACAAAAATACCTGACCAACAGGCTGTGGTCTTTGATGACATTTGGTTGTGAAAAAGAAGCATTCCTTTTCACAGAACCCAAGGGAATATCAAGTTCAGAACAGTTCTTCTGAAATTTTCTAGGTTTGTCCGACAATATCTACCTAGGCCAACATTCGACAATGAAGAATTGAATGAACCTGGTCACCACGAGTCTGCAATTTTGCATTACTGTGAGCACAGCATTTTGCAATAGTAATAAGGAAGTGCCCTAGTAAAAAATTAATAACTGAGCCAAATTTCAAGATGAATTCTTAACCTGCACAAAAGAGTAATCTTCTAAAACACTGCAGCATTTTATATTTGCATATAGGCAGTGGGCAGATTAATTATTCACGGAAATAGACTCCCGGCTTCTATTTACCAATCCTTCGCATTACAATTTTCCCAATCTAGGTAGCCATTTAAATGTGCAAAGAAAAAGTGCACTTTTCTTTATAATTCTCATAAATTTAAAATGTGGACAATCCAAATGGGTTTCCCTTAAGTTTTATTCCAATTTTGATATTTTTCTAAAGATTTGTTATGTGCCAACTCTCTTTGCCTGTTTTAAGCCATTTGCTTTTCACCAGAAATCTATGGTCTCTATATTTTATATGCAATTTCTCTTAGATTTTTGCTAAAAGTAATCATTTATAAACTGCCTATTCCTTTTCTTGATATATACTTGTAGCTTTAAAAAAAAGAAAACAACAAAGAAACAAAACAAAACAGCTCATATCCCGGGCAGATAAATGGCAGCAGTCACGGAGGGTCAATGAGTGATGGAGCTCTGCAAGCCAAGTGATGGATGGCTGGGTGGCAGCCGAGGCAGGAGACTCCCTTTTGCACTTCTTTGCTCTTAGGTACCAGGCAGCTGCTCCAAACTGAACATTTGTTTCATGTTAACAAGAGCCAGCCCCCAGAAATGTCCTCATATCTTTTTAAGTAGCTGCCAAGTGGCCGCCTGATGAAGGCAATCTAACATGGCTTAAGTGCCTCTAGTTGACACTCTGCAATCTTTTTATTGCTTCCCATTTTGATCTACATACGAAATTGGTGATAACTAATATACAGTTGATCTTTTCATTCTGGTAATAAAATGATAATAAGAAGACCTTATTATCCACTCCAGACATCCATCATAGTACATTTACCAAAAACGTACTATTCAGGATTTTTTTTTATTATATCCACCGTCAAAAGTGAGGTTAAGTACTTGGCCTTAGATTCCTTTTCCCTCCAATACTTAGACACTGAGCTGGAAATAAAAGGAGTTGAACTTCAACCCTTGACACTGCCCACATTAATATCATCTGCAAGTTTGTTGTCTCTGCATCTTAGATGAGCCATTTTCTGTAAGAAGCCAAAAGCAGTTGGAAGGTCAGCCAAGTAAAACATTTCTTTTTCAACTCCAGAGAGTATTTATTATTGTAAGAAAATAAGAGAAAAGAGAACCAGATAAAACAACATTGGAAATGGAGAAGCGGGAAGAGTAAATCTTGGTAGGAAGAAAGAGCTGGGCAGCAGAAAAAGAGACACATGTAAAGGCATAAAGAAACCAAAAATAATGCAAACAAGCATTAGAGATTATGAGTTTATTAAAATCCATTTTTATATGGATGCAGAGGTGGCTTCAAGCCTTCCTGTGGGCAATAAGCACATTCTGTAAATTATGTCATTGATTTGAAAAGACAAAATATAAAAGAAAATACTAACAAAACAAAATCTTGCATCCACTACATATTTAAAGTAGTTATTTAAATGGCAATTATGACCCACCTATAGTTGATAGGAGCAAGTTTAGTGTCAAATGTTCAATGTATTTAAACCTTCAAAGAATATATATAGCACTAACAACTTTAAAAGCTACTAGAAGAAGAGAGAGAGAGAAATTGGAACTATTGAAGCATGCAATATGCCACTGTAAAGGCCAAATTTTGGGAAAACAATATAAACACAGAGCCTAATGACTTTGGATTTATTGTTGGGAGGTTTGGGGAAGACTGCCTTGGTCACTCTGAGATAGCATGACCAAGACATCACATTATGTACTTTGGCAGATATAAAAAATGCAGAATATGACCCTATTATTAATGCATTTGAGAAAATTTTACAAAGACTAGAAAAATGTTTTTGCATTCTTTATATCTTTAAAAGTCTTCTTAAGGCAATTAATATTATGGAGTAGGCAAGAGACTATCAAACACTCACCTCCTCATGCAAATAATTCATGTGTTGGTCATAAAAGGACTATTCACTCTAACTTGGCTTTCCTTGGTAATAATTTATTAAGGAATAGTTTGTCTTAGTATACATTTCCACAGAAATGATTTTATGTAAAACACTCTACAACATATCTTTTTTTGTTAATTCAAATAATTTTTCCTCTTTCTGTTAAAAAAAATGTCACTTTACTTACAGTCCTTTCCCATCTCTCTCTATTAAAGTACCCTTCACTGCCCAGGGAAGAAAATATCTACATTAAAAGATGGAAGTTCTTTTAGCAACTTCCATATAAATTTACTTTATGATGGTAGATTGTTGTTCTCGCTATTGGAGTTGACTAAGGAGGCAAGAGCAATCTGACTGCCCCTTTATTCTTATCCTGGACAGAGGAGAATGGAGAACCCGTAGGTAACATAGCTCTCTGGTTCCCTCCCAGTCCACAAATCTACAAACACTGACTTTAATCTAATTCCAAGTTGTATATGCCAAATATATTTTAGCAATGGCATAAGCTAATGGACATCAAAGAGCTGAGACTGGTCTGGGAATGTGTGTGGAGACATTCAGTTTGTAATCTGAAACAACAAAGCATGCGTTTTGACAGTGAAATGACCACTATTCATAGAGAAGGTTCTCTTTTTAAATGTACCCTCTCCACATACGAAAATAAGCTTTTGAGTTTTAAATAAAAACATGTAACATTTTTTGACAGCTTTTCCTATTAGGGGGGAAATATTGGCCACAAAGAATCTGACAGAGATGATCTTTGGAATTCAAATCTGCCCTTTCCCAAAAGAACTTAGCAAAAGCCAGTCCATGAAAGAGTCTGTTGTTGTATCCAAACTACTGACACAGAAGGGCTGAAAAAGAAACATATCTGCCATCTCTTAACCTCACACAGGTCTGAATACCGACAGCCAGATGTTCTACCCCTCACCTACTGCCTATTCTTCAATAGCAAAGGTTGGACAGTCTGGTACTATGCATCACTTCTTTTGCATATCAAGGAACATCTGCTGTAAACTGGGGTTAGTGGGGGTAGGATGGAGATGAGGAAGGATGGCGCCACTATAGGAAACAGAGCAACTCTGAGTAAGTATAGAGAAATTTGGGAAGGTTTTCATTAAAACTTAATCATTTAAAGTTTGATATTAACTCTCAACGCAAGATAATCTCTCAAGTTATAGTTTATATATTTCCAGTGGAAACATTCTTAAAATACATCAATTAAGGTATTTCCTATTAATTTCATAATACAGCTGATATCTTGTTAGGTATGGTATAAATTTTAGAGACAGTGGTGGTATATGGCTGGGATTTAATCAATGTACATTCATCTCAGTTTCAGACAAACTTATGACTCAAAGGTCATAAATGTAATACATGAATGTTTATTAACCTGCAAGTTATACTGCAATGCAGATATTTTTATTTTTTTATGGGGTAGGAAATGCACTCCCGGTGGAAATCTCTGCGCATTTAATCACCGTAAATTAGGTCTGCATTATTATATAATGTCAACCCTCTCCTCAAAGTTGAGTTAATAACATGAATTCTTGATAGAACTTGGGGTTCTTGTTAAACCTGCCCAAGATTCCACATATAAAACAAAGGTAAAGGAAATGAAACATTACCTGATCATTGAATGCTCTTTCCTGGGACTGCTGTCAAGTTAAGGCACTTGCAGTCCTGTACAAGGCGTGCACCAAAAGCTCACAGTCATTCATTTAGTTCAAGTAATTTAAATGTAGCACCTCTTAAAAGGGGGAAGATGCCACCCACCACAAATTTTTTTATCCTTAAAGATAATATTCTCTGTAATATCCAGAGGAAAAAATGACTATACTTAATATCAGACTCTTAGCCAAATGAAGGTAATGCATGAATGTAGAGGTTAGACTATAACCATGTTTCAAAAATTAATTTATGTAGCTGGAGAACACAGTTCATTTCACTGGATTAATTTCCATCAAACACTAGCATTTACGTGGTTACATTTTATAAATTGTAAAACCCATGTTTTATCGTAAGAGTACATAAAGCAGAAGTCTAAAAAGAAATATGTTTTCTCACATGGATTTCCTAAGATTCAGGAAGAATCAAAATACCTAGAGCTGCCTTAAGGCACAGATCTGTGTGAGTTGCCACTTTGCCTGCATCAGTGCCCAAGAGCTGAAGGCAAACTGGACCCCGGGATTCGAGCGGCAAAGTCTGGGCACCTGCTCAGGAAGTATGGAAGAGGAGAGACGGGGTTTGACAGGATATGGTGTGTACCTGCAAAATTCCACTTGCAGAGCTCTGACGGATTATTTCAGGAGCTCTTTTGTTTGAGATGGTTGTTTATTAATTTAATTTTTCTTAAGTCATGATTGCATGACCTTTTGCTTGCTATGGCCAGAGACCATCTTTTTGCCACTTTAGAATGAATATTAAAATAGGTGAAGACAAATCTGAGTTATAAGAAGCACAGTGTTTGAAGTAGCATATATTTCATTAGATAAAGCATCTCGTGTTGTAAGTGTGAGACCACCATTTGCTCCTCAGAGGATGGGTTGTTGCCACTTGGAAACACAGCCCATGGTTTAGGGTTTAGACTTCGTCAACTCACATTCAGCATTTTATAAGGACAGAGACAAAATTTTTTACCGATTATGACCATAAGAGATTAGAAGCTTGTAAGAACCATTTATTTAAATAGCTAACAACTCTGTTAACATTGGAGGAGAGTCTTTAATGTGGTCAGCAAAACCTGGAAAAGAAAAAATCTAAATATTTATGTAAAGAAAGAAAATAAATGTACTCTTTTAGATAAGACTACAACTCAAAATAAAATCACAGTCCTTATGTCCTTTCAGTTTCTCTAGTCCACAATCAAATAAAACTCAGTCCATGCATCTTTTCTGACTAATCATTGGGCATGCATATCACAGATTTAGTTATTTTTGCAGATATATGATTAGGATGTAAAAATTCATCATGTAAATACTCATTAAGAACAAGAAAAACTTCTTTAGACAAGTAATTTTCTGTATATTTATAACTTGGAAAAAACACATTTTCCTGTGTAAAGGGTTGAATTTAGGAAGATTTAATACTAACTCTCAAAAATGAAAGAAATTACATGTTTTTTCTGTATTTATGTTAAGAGATAAAAACAGTAAGTGAAGGAAATAGAACCCATAGTATTTCCTCCAAATTTGGTCATGAAGAAGAGAGTTACTGGAGTCCAAGATCTGGCAAAATACACATTCTACTCGACTTATCCAAAGGTCTTTAGAGGCATTTGTACCTCATGTTAAGAAACACTTGTCACCTCTTTTACCACTTAGCGGTAGGGACTACGGCTGTTAAGTCTTCAACTGGACAGATTTCAAAATGAATTTTTACAACCCAGATGATGGACTGGTATACTTCAAAAGTGAATTCATGAGTTCTATAAATGCCTCTCTCTTGCTCTTTTTTTCTTGACTAGCTTACATCATAATGGAGGAATAACATTTTAAGAATTTTGAATAGGCACTTACTGGAATTACAGTTAATCCTGATACAATCTAGATGGGGAAGAATAGATGAAAAATGAAAATTTATCCTTCAAGGTAATAGCTGCAGACATCCAATAAAATCACAGTCCACCCTTCCGGGGACAGACACATGCAAATATGGCCACTCCATAACTTTACATATTTCTAGAACCCAGATTCATCGTTAGAAAACTTCGCCATTGGAAACAACATTGGAAGGTTTGAAAAATGGCCAATTCAAACAAAGCTACATGGTGACAAATCTAAGTGGAATAAAGAATTGTTAACTGTCAAAGATGCTTGACTTGGACTGGCTGCAACTTCCTCCCCATCTGTGAAAGAACAGATCATTGTTTTCAGCGTAATTAAAAAGTGCTCCGTCACAATGGGGTGCAGGTGCAAGCTCAGCTAAGCTCAGACATCTTGGACCTCCAAAATCTAGTATCCCACAAAGGCCATCGGAATCCTTTAGGATCGTGGTGATCAATGGAGAGCAAGTGGAAATTATTCTCACCTCACCCTAATGTCTTGTTTTGGTTTTGCTTGGACAATGAGGTCACAGCCCGAAGTTGGCTGGATTCCATGCCTTGTTTTAATCAGAGGAGGACAGAAACACTATGTTTCTTTTAGAACTCTCGTGGCTAAGAAGCAGTGTCATTCTTCAGAACACACCAGCCTATGCCTCTCTTAGGAGCTAACAATGTTATCTCTATGCAGTAAGTGTTACGGTTAATGCTGCTATTGATTTTCCTTTTCTTATACTTGCTTCTTATAGAAGAACAGATTCTTTAAGAACAGAATATCTGATCTGAATAACACAGACTGTGGTTACAAGGGATACCCTTAAAAGACTATGTGGGGTGTTTGATACTTATTTTATGTATAGATAAATATTTGTTGATTTTGGTCATAGAATGTAATGCCTTTGGGGAATAGGAAAAATATAAACCTAGATTCTGTTTCCATGTAGCTGAGTTTGTCATGTGTCGTCAACCGCATCAGAAAAGTGGTTGCAAACAGCCAAGGACCAGCATCTACACAGCTCTTTCCACAGAATGCTTTGCTGGTGGAAAATGTCCAGGAGTGTTTCCACTTTGGCTAGCAGCCCCTTGACTGCCATGAGTCAATTTGCTTTGACTGGCTGTAGTAACCTAACGTTGTCACTAGAGGGAACTCTAACAGAACAGAAAATGAGTCCTGTGTACTCTTCAGTCATCTTTTAAAAACACACTTATTATCTAACTTAATTTAACTAATATTAATTGAATGTAATGAAACAACTATATATTTTATGAGCTATCATTCTGCCCAGCACAATTAGAAAATGTAGGTGGGGTTTCTATAAATGCCTTACTTCTTCACATTTCCTACTTTTTTTTTTTTTAAATCTATGTAGTTTCACATTTTCCTCTGCTTATTCATTTTCTCTGTTTATTAAGTTGTATGTGTGTTTATTGCTTCTGGGAAATACAGTAAAACCTCATAAATTTGTACTCCTCTTGGAGTTAATGATAATATTGAAAATTATTGGGCAGATTATTTTAATTCTTCATTCAGTCTGACTATACACCACCTGTAAAGAATTAAAAAAACAAATCGCGAAAGGTCAAGTTTAGGAAAAAAGCTGATTTCAACTACTTTGCTATGTATTGATGGCCCAACCTGCATGAAACAATGTGCTAATTATGGATAATTCTTATCCATCCATTAAAACCAGCCTAGTAACACCTTTCCTTAACAGGATTTCTTTTTCCAGCTATTAATTTGTGTTTTGAATGCAATTAAAAATAAAACTTTAATTTTTGCTAATTCTACAATTCAGACATTGTCTTAATTCGGCCTGGCCTTCCCCCATCTTTCCTCTGAGCTGTTGAGGTTTTACTGTAGTGACTCTGGCCTAATTCTATAATGAAGCAGGAAAGCATTATTTTTCTGAAGAAGAGACTGTGCTGTTAGTGTTCTCGTGGCTGTTTGCTGAGGGCCGCAGACTTTGGGCATTGAAGGGTTGTGGATTGTTGTTTGATAGCAGAATATCACCACACAGAATTTCCAGACAGAGAAGGTGGGCTGCCGCAAAGGCGATCATTGAAAGGAGAAGCCCGTGGAATAGAAGAAAAACTACTGTTGACCCAGGTCACCAAGTGGAAATTTGATATTTGGTACAGATATTATCTCAGTAGATATATCTGAAAGGATATCATCTATAGCCAATCAGAATGCCAGTAAATAATAGGAAATTCGATTTGAAGTCTCTGCAAGCCTAATGATTTATATTTTCAATTAACCTCATCGATATGGATGGCTTCCCTTTCACGAACCCTCAGTGGTAGGAATCACAAGACAGTAAATTATGGTAAACAACAATAATAACAACAACAACAAAAAACACAATAAAAAGATGCCCCCAAAACCTAAATTAATTTAAATGATGGAAATGAGACCATTAAGTGTTTTAACTTTCCATGGCAAACAGGCTACTTGGTAAAAGTTGGCAGGCAGGACGGAACAAAAAGTGAAAGGTGTCAGTTCAGTGGGGGAAGGTGAGTTGTTACCTAGGTTGACCGTCAGTTTCACACGCCCTGCGTCCAGCTCCAGGCGGAGGGTGTCTGCTGAGTCCCTGGAGGTGGTTGCCATGAGAATGCCATATGCGCGCTGGGATCGGAACCGTAAGGACACATCCTCAGCCTCTGTGTGCATGACCACGGGCAGCTGGATCTTCATAAACATACTCCCATCGTAGCTCAGAACCGTTGCCTCTGTAGGTGAGAAATGAATATAAACATTCTTGGTCCGCTTAGGGCCGTGGTCGGCAAACTGCGGCTCGCGGGCCACATGCGGCCCTTTGGCTCCTTGAGTGTGGCTCTTCCACAAAATACCACGGCCTGGGCGAGTCTATTTTGAAGAAGTGGAGTTAGAAGAAGTGTAAGTTTAAAAAATTTGGCTCTCAAAATAAATTTCAGTCGTTGTTCTGTTGGTATTTGGCTCCGTTGACTAATGAGTTTGCCGACCACTGGGAGAGGGGATTTAGACTTGGAAAAGGAAAAGAGTGACCTATGAAAGACTTTCAGATAGAACAAAGACGACAAGCTCAGCTCGTCTTCTTCACAAATGAGCCATTCTTTTTTAAGCTGCACAGAGGGGTCACAGCAGGGAGAACGTCCTCAGTGAAGCCCCTGCTAAAACCCAGGAGGAAATATGGCTGCACTTCCCTTTTCATTCCCATAGCACTTTCCACCGATAGCGCTGATGGTGTTGGATCATACATGTTTTCATATGTGTCTCTCTTTTCAAGAGCAGAGATCGATTCTGCCGCGTTATCTGCACTGTGAGCCTGCTCGGAAGCTCGGGCAGCCATTGGATGAATGTTTGTACATGGCCCGGCCACGGACCAGCCCTGGAAAAGCAGCCTAGGCTCGGAGAGGGCCTCACTGGCTGCAACAGGGTCTTTAAGGCCTTTGCTCGCCTTAAAAGGTCATGATTCTCAGGGCACTTAATTAGAACGTAAAACCACCTGTGGCCGCGACCGCGGTCTCCTGAAACGATGGAGCGATCACTAAAATGTCAGCGACCACGTACTTCCTAGAGACGGCAGGTGGGATTGAAGAGCGTGTGTGGGTGTGTGCTACCAACACGAACGCGGATTGCTGTCTGAGGGAAGCTGCTTCATACAGTGTCAAACACATAAACAAGCAAAGTGGCAAAACCTGTGGGTCACTAACGGACAGCTTTAAGAAATCGTCAGCGCCCCTGAGTGTTAAACACTCTATGGTGGTAGGACATTGCAAAACAAGCGTGCGTCATGCTGCTCTGTCATTGGTTCTCACGACACAGACGATCATCCAATAAAAGAAAAACTGCCTGGGTTTAAAACAAACTAGGAAATTCTCAGGATCTCACCCGTGTACATGACACAGCACTTAACTTTACTAATGCAACTGTCTTTATTATTAAGACGGTATTTCTGGGAGTTGTGGTTTTGCAAGTTTATTTTTCAGGAAGTCCGCGAAGTCAAGCATTCCTTCTGACATACTGTGATCATCAGTTGTTGTCATTATGAGACTGAAGGCACACCCGGAACGGATAAGCATGAAGGTCCCAGGGTCTCTGCCTGGCACTCTTTTCTGCCCACCTCATGACAAAGGATCTCTCTCCACACGTGTGCTCACTCCCCCTCAGATTCATTAACAGTCCTGACTTCTCTCTTGAGCTCCATCACTCATCATTCACCCATTGCCTACTGAACATCTCCAAATTGAATATGATACGTACCTTACTACATGCTCTATCACTCCCCCAACAATGAACACCCATCATGTTCCTTCTCCAATGTTCTCCATCTCGGTAACTGATATAACCCATTGCTCAGACCTTCACCTTTCTGATTTCTCTCTCACCCTCCTCTCTGCCATGTCCAATCTATTTGCAAGTCTGCAATTCTTGAAGGCACTAATTCCAATTCATTTCCTGAATCATTTGCTTCTTATTCTTACCACCAAAGTCCCTCAGACTCTGCTGCAGTCTCTCACCTGGATCACTAAATAGCTCCCTCAAAAGTCTCCCCACTTCTATTCTTCCTCCCTGCACACAGCAGCCAAGCCAAACTTTTAAAGAAGTAAATCAGATCTATCACTTTATTGTTTAAACAATCCCTTACCACCCCCAACCCCCTACTGATAGATCTCTACTGCAATTAGAATAAAAGCTGTCCTCATTTTTCTAACCTTTTTCTGTGATCTGGGCCCAGTCTGTCTCTCTGGCCTCAGCTTTTAGCCTCACCCACCCAACCCCCAACGCCGCACACGCACACTCACACACACACACACACACACACACACACACACACAACACACACACTAGTTTAGTAAAACCCAGACACACTGATTTCATCTCTCAAGTATTTGCACTCTGTCCTAGCAGGTTTCAACCCAGATCTTTATATGGCTGGTTCCTTCAGCATTCCTGTCTCTGGTCAAACGTTATAAAATCTAAGTGTTGAAGTGTGGTGAGAACAGAGGTTGGATGCTCCTATTCATTATTCCATCAGCAGCTCAGGGCCCCAAAGTGCTAGGCACACAGCAGAGGCTCCACAAACACTTACTGAATTAATGATTGCACTCAATACTGAGGGCACATGAAAGAACTTCCTTCAATTTGGTTACCAAGCTTACATATATATTCACTAAAACACAAATTAAGTATCTATTCTGCCTATTATAAGTGAAATCTAATTTGGTAATGAATATGAACAAAATATTTACTAAAGTCTACTTTGAAGCTTATAATTGTGCTGCAAAAGATAGATTAGGAAAGGGGTCTATTGACCAAAGTAGAGGTCCCATGGCTAGGCACCGAGCTAAGTGCTGAAAAAATTATGCAATCCTTTAAAATATAGTGGCTCTATATCATATCATTTTCCAATTAGAGAAGAAGTTTCCCAGATAGATGCAATATCACAAAAGACAGAGTTCAGTGGAGAAAAATCTAGGAGAACTTGCTCTAAAAATAATTAAAGCATGATTGCAAAGTTGCAGTAAACTCTATAAAACAACAGAAAAAGTGTTTCTAGTATAATCCTTAAAGAAATTTGATCTTTACTATTTCTTATCCTGAACTATGGCCAATCAGTGTCTGTGTCTATAAAACAATATGTGAATACAAGTTTAAAAGCCATTATCAATTGTTCAGTTACTGTGGTATCATACAGATAAAAATATAAAAATATTTTTAGTTTTCGCCTGGTTATTCAGTCTGTAAATCAGTCTCTATTATTCAACATTCATATTTTAAATGATCTCATATTCTTCTATGAAATGTAGCTTAATTTAATTAAAAGCTAAGTAGAGAAACATCCTTTTAAAAATATAGAGGTCTGGCAGTGGATCATAAATACAGACTGAAATCCAATCCAAAGTAGGAAAAATAATTAGGATCATTGGCCTTTAACATTCTCCAAAAAGCAGCAGGAATGAAATAACAGAGTAAAATAATAGAAGTTGAGAGCCCCTGATTGCCATTTTAAACAATTCTCAATGTGAAAATAACCTGCTGATAAACGACAAATGAATGCCTAAATGATTCCTCATAATTAGAATTAATTTTTAATTAGACAAAGGATAAAAAATGCACAAGGTTGTAGCCTAGAGTTGCCAAATAAATGGTAAACAGCATTCTAACATTTGAAGGTTATGCTATTTGGCAGCATCTTTTAACATCAGTAAAATTATTTTACCACTTAAAATACAAAAGAGTCTTTTACATGGCTAATTCCAAGGCAATACTTCCCAGTGGGGGAGGAAAAGTTTCAACTTTGTCTCCTAAATCTCCTTCTCCCTTGTCGTTAAGTTTGACAAATTTGCTCTTCTGTGTTATTCCTTCTCGCAGTCTAAAGTGTACACCTGTGCTCAGTTTTGCCGAGAGGCAGTCACATATTGTGATCAACTATGAAAATTAGACAGGGAGCCAAATTATATTGCTCTGACATCTGTCCCTCCATCTGTTATAATTTTAATAAACAAGTATAAAGCAGACCTCTGATTATACCATATACATGACCCCAAATAATTTCTATGAGTGAATCTCTACAAGGTCCCAGTTTTATTTTAAAAAATAAAGCAGGAGGGAAGGTGCTGCATTTAATTCGTATTCTACTGAACATCATTTATATATTACTCCTCCTCATGGGATCAATACACATAAACAAAATACTATTTTCCTAAGTCAGCAAATACTCTGTTCTTTCTTATAAACCCCTTTGCTTACTTAATGCAGAATGAAGATTTCCTATAATGAGATTGCACTTTCATTTCCCATGCTGAATTGTCCATGGACTTGAACATGCTTTTTAATTACTTTGAATAATTATTTTTATACATTAGTAACTATTGCTCAATAATAGTAAAATGGAAACTTTTTAAATGCCTTTTTTTATCCATTTCAAGAGTTGTCAATCAACTCTTACGTGCTCAACAATCTTATGTGATTAGAGTGTAACGAGGAACATTCCTTTATTTTGAATAGGAAACCCCAAGGATTGGGCATGATCTTGTGTTGACTGAACTAGGGCAAAGCTGGGCACTGGGCAGAAGCCAGACGTTGTGGTATTGAGCATGACAGCATCCCACCCACATCACCCTGTTTGCAGGAGATGCCAGAATATGAACAAGAAAATTAACTCTGAAAATCAAAGACTACTCACAATATGCCGGGTAGTCCAGAAACAAAAAATACACACAAACCGACCATTTTTTCCTCCACACAGAACCAACCCAGAGACAAAGAAATCTGTAGAAATTTCCAGCCATCTGTCAGATAAAAATGTATGTCGAATCCCAGTGATGAAGCTTGCTATTAAATTCTCATTTGCAAATCTGCATATGCTTGCCACCCTCCTTCTAATTATTGCAATATATAAATATTCCCTTTCCCTCATTCTGGCTCAGGAAGCTCTACCATTTCTGTTTTTATTTCTGCCCTGTGTGGTAGCGGGACACTGCCACAGGGTGGTGCACCACGCATATTTAATTGAAGGCTTCTGCAGCTCCTGTGAGGGTGCAGCGATATCCTGTTCTAGTTTCACTTAAGCAGGAGGCATCAGAAATCAGGTGGCTCTCTGAGTGATTAAAATAAAAACAAAATCTTCAGTCATACAGGTCTGCTCATCTCCCATTAGGACTAATTGTAATACATCTCGTGAGCTTTGTCTCTTTGTTGTTATTGTTGGTCTCTTTTGGCAATTTCTAAAAACCAAACGACACAAACAAACTGAGATTAAAAGGGAAAACGAGAAGAGAAAATTTACAGAGACCACATGCACCTTACATATGAAAACTGCGCAGAAATATCTAACCCCTCATGACAATTCACAGCAATTGCAATTAGGAGAATGAATGCATCAATGTTATTAAAATATTGACCCATCTATTGACCCATCTAATTGTATAACAGAACAGAGACAGTATTTTGTTAGGTAATTTAAGGTGAGTATTAGATTTATTCTTATTGTTTTTCATATTGATTAATGTTAATAATAGAGTTGATGAAATGACAAAGCTCCTTATTCAGATCAAGAACCAAAGCCATATTTCAACCTTGGATTCTAGAAAATCACCCCTTTGTCTCTAGAAAGTGTTAACTTAGATGTTGTATTAAACTGTTGTAGAAATGAGAGGAAGAAAAAGACCAACTATTCGTAGCTGAAAAAATAGATGCCGGTTACTTCGAGGTTAATGGCTGACAGCGATGTTATGTAGAGTGTGAGAGCACAATGGAAAAACTCATCAATATTTTTTCATATCGATTTTTTTGTTCCATTGTTGAAAATGAGTGGCAATGGGAGTAGCGACTAAAGCATTTATCTGAAACTCTTAGGTCGATAGAGGGACATGCTGAGGCCTACTTGTTCTGCTATTTCTCCCTTTAGCCTGGTCTGCAGATGAACTGTCTCAGCCTTCACCCTTCACCCTTCCTTTAACCCTTATTTCCTCCTTCTAAATCGAGAGGAAAAGAAGAAGGACTGTGGCTCAGCCTCCTGATACAGAAGGAAATGGAGGTACCTGCTCAGAGCTTCAACAGACACACAAAGCCTTCATATAGAATAGACAATGAATCTTCTGTGACCAGTTAGGTCCGGGGCAAAGGTAAGGAAGTGCCTTTGAAACTGGGGCGCACTTCTGAAAATGCTGGCGTGACTTGGGTGATGCAAAGTCAGCTTACTTTTCAAATGCCAAACCTGGGTGAGGTGACTGCAGGGAAATGAGCAGGCTACCCTAATTCTCCTGCCATAATGTGTCAGGGGAGTGGCAACTTCCTGCTTAGCCTGCTTCTAATGCTACATTTGGGGGGGGGGGGGGATAGATATCAGCACTGGATTCCATAAATGTGCCTAATCCATGCCTTTACTTTCTAGTGTCCTGAAATTTAAAAACTGGGCAAAAGAGAAAGCAGTTATTGTCTACTATACTGCTTAGGCTCGTAATACAAAATACCCACATATGTATTTCTGCTATATCCTTAAAAAGCCGTGTCTTCCCGAACCGGGTCCGTCGAAGATCATTAAGGACGCATCAAGGACCTGTCAGGTGTGACTGCCCAGCTTGCGGGGAGCTCACTTCAGCAGAGCACACATTATGTGTCCACGGTCAACTTAAAGTTTCAGGTCAATATGTAAGGAGCTTTTCATCTCAGGGGAGTTCAGCGGCTTGGTTTTGGGGACCCTACCTCTCTCGCAGGACCTGCCCAGGTAGCCTGTTCCGGAACAATCACAGACGTATCGGTTCCACCCATCCCTGCACATGCCGTTGTTTTTGCAAGGGTTGCTAAGGCACGGTTTTGCTGTTTCCCTGGAGCAGGAGGGCTTCACTCCCGCAGTGCTCTGCACTTCGGCCATCTGCCGGATGTCTTTGCTCTGGCCGTCGATGAACAGATCCCTGATGCAGCCCACGTAGCCATAGTTGAGCAGAGCAGTCCACACCTCAGTGGGGAAGACGAGGCCGGCTTTATTTTCTGGGAGGCCCCCCAGGTACAACTCGTCATCCAGGTCCAGAATCTCACTCTCCCCGGGAGCAGTGTAGGGGGTGCGCAGGGTGTTGACGGAAATGGTACCTGCGGCAAAGACAGGAGACACACACATCTTTACAACGTGCACCGTGTTCGACACAGGACCCTTTTCCTCTTTCATGGAACTCCTGGAGGGCACAAGTTTACATTTTTCTTCTTATTCCCAGTGTCTTTGTACTTCTCAGTGAAATTAACAGAAAGATGTGGAATTAAGGTAGACTGTAACTAAAACGATTCGACAGGCATGCCTCATTTTATTACACGTTGCTTTACTGCACATCACAGATGTTGCACTTTTTACAAAACAAAGGCAAGACCCTCTGCTACCAAAAAGATGCCTCGTTTTATTGTGGAAGTCTACGTATAAAATCCAAAGTGCACAGCCAACAGAGTGTTCGTCAGCCTCTCGTAGTTTAGCCAAAAAGGAAGGAAGGAAGGAAGGAAGGAGGGAGGGAGGGAGGGAGGGAGGGAGGGAGGGAGGGAAGGAAGGAAGGAAGGAAGGAAGGAAGGAAGGAAGGAAGGAAGGAAGGAAGGAAGGAAGGAAGGAAGGAAGGAAGGAAGGGAGGAGAAATTGGCATTCCATATCACTAATAAGAAAGAAAGAGACAGAGAAAGGAGAAGTTGACATTCTGTACCACTTAGGAATAAAGTCAGACTCCCTGGTTAGTACTTGTTTTTAAAGCTGTTACGCACCTGTGAACTAAGGAAAGATCATGTGCATCCATCTTAAACTAACTTGATTGATTTTATTGAATATAATAGTTTGACTGATTATCTGTGTCAACACCTGACTTAATCATTCTTAGCCACATGAATCAAGCAATTATCCGCTAAGGTCTTGGTTACTCATTCGGTATATGACCATAATAAAAGAATATGCACTGCCTCACATGGTTGTTCTGAGTATTAAATAAATAATACTAGTAAAGTATCTAGTTTATAATAAGCACTGAATAAATGCTGTGTGTCATGATTAATCACAAGAACCAAGTTAAATTTGCTGTTTATTTTTTTTAACTTTTTAAAAATTAATTTTAAAGAGAGAAAAGGAGAGAGAGAGAAACATTGATTGGTTGCCTTACACATACACCTGGACCAGGGACTGAACCCACAACCTGGGTATGTGCCCTGAACAGGAATGGATCCCCCCACCTTTTGGTGTACAGGATGACACTTCAACCAACTGAGCCACACCAGCCAGGGCTGCTGTTTACTTTTTAAAAATCAAACTAGTTACTTATCTAAATTGACAAATTTCCCCCCCAAATATAAGAAGAAAATAATTCTATTAGTTTATAAATATACAGGAGAAAGTATAGGAGAAAGAGTAGACATTCACATGGGATTCCTTGAGGATTACAGGAAAATACTTGTGGAATCCATTAAAAGAAGAAAGAAGGGGAGAAAAAGAAAGATGGAAGACAGATACAATCAAAACTTCCCTCCTGTACCACCAGACTACTCAAAACCCCACCAATATTCTATCTCCAGAACGATCTTTGTAAAAGTGCAAATATGATACCAGAAAAGAACACCACACTGACCCATTACTGGATTATCCCAGATTTCTCTCAGGCCTAGACCTTAAAGCCAAACAGGAGGAGTCTGAAGAGAGGAAGTGAATTAGAAAACATCTGGTGCCATGCCAGCCACTGACAGAGAGCCTCAGGGATTTAAGGGGCGGACCCGCAGGAGAGGCCTGAAGACAGAAGATGGGGACAGAAGTAGGGGCAGGCAGGGGAAGTGTACTGTGGGTAGGAAGATGCATTTCAGTTGTTTCATGGGATACCTAAGACCAGCTCCACATGAAAATATGGCCTGTGATGAATGTGAGACGTTCATCTCACTAAGGGCACGGCTGCGGTCTCTGTATGGTGCCAGGGGCATTCCAAAGCCCAGCAGAGGGCACTCTGCAGCACGGGCAGTGTAAGGGCTCTGTCTGTGTGAGGGAGGAGGGCGTGGGAGGTGCTGACAGAGACGGTGCAGGTGGCCAGGTCGTCAGGAGGACATCTGTCTCTCTAGATTTCCACAGAAAGAAATGAAGAAAGCTCCTAGGGGAGAAACACTCAAAGGTATTGCTATTCCGGCCTTCCGACAAGCAGAGTGTAATCACCACTTCAGAAGGAGGCAGCAAAGGGGAAAGCGACAAAGTACTCATTTTTACTGTTCACATCTGTGAAAGCATCTAGAGGAAAACTCATTTAGGGACAAGAGGTAGCATAAGATCCTACTGGGAAAAATATAAAACATAGCAATCTGGGGAAACGAGAGATATAATTTTGAGAGAGAATGGTGACACTTTTCTAAACAGAATTTCATTACATGTATTTTTAACTGTCCAACATGCACAACAAGAAGCAGGTTAACAGATGATCCCTTCTCCCACACAGCAGCTAGTGTGAAGTTAGAAAATGATGAGACAGGGAGTGCTAATGACAAAAGAAAAGGCGGACATTAAAAAGAAATGTCCTGCCCTGGTCCGGTAGTTGAGTTGATTAGAGCATCATCCAGATATGCCAAAGTTGTAGGTTCCATCCCCAGTCGGGCCACATACAAGAACCACCCAATGAATGCAAAAATAAGTGGAACAAAAAAACTAATCTCTCTCTCTCTGTCACTCACCAATAAATAAAAATTAAAAAAAAACACCAACAAATTGTATGTGAAAAACAAAGAGTTGTGTGACAAAGGATTGTGTGCAATGAACACAGTGACTTGTATTTTTAAGATAAAAGAGTAACACCCCTTTTTCCAATTAGTTCAAGAAGGCCAACTGGAAATCTATAATAGTAAAAGCATAATATGGTAATTAGACCAGATGTCCTTCCGGATGACCTTTCAGATGAAGCCGGGGCTGTGAGGGAAGCCCGGGTCCCAGGTGCCAGAGGGAAGCTGGTGCTGGCAGCTGGGGGAAGGAGGGCCTACTCTTGCACAAATTTTGTGCATCGGGCCCCTAGTTATTATATAATATTCAGAGAGAGAGACACAGAGCAAGTGAACAATAAAAAAGTTTTACAAGAGTGGAAATATGTTCTTAAAAATATATAACTTTTCCCACATGCCTCTTTTATTCATGGAACAAACTTGTTTTAGCTCAGGGAAGAAAAAGAAACACTTGAAGAAACTGTATTGTCCTTATTCATGATGTTTTAAGTCTGACGCTAAGAGGATGCTTGAAGGATCCCTGAGATGAGGGAATTCGGTGGTTTGCCTAACACCCACTCTCTCTGACTCCCACATAGTTCCATAGCTGGGTGCACCATGCGGTTTCCATATTCAATGTGCCCACACTCTCAGGGTGACACTGTTGCCAGGTACTTCGACAATCACCTATGAACAGTTAGACAGTGAGAATGTGTGAGTAGGTCTCTGGATTTTACTTATAGTGTCTTAGGGTCTGAACAAAGCATGGTAGGGAAGTTCAGAGACGTTTTCATGGACGTACGTACTTGTTGTGGCCAGAGGAAGATATTCACTCTACCTTTGTGATTAGAGTTTTCTGACCACAACATCTAAGGTTGATCCACATGAATCTTCACATGTAGCCCAGAGCACACATGCGAACATGCTTACACAGACACACACACACACATACACCACACACTGAAACAAAAGTTTAATAGAAGAATATTGAACTCTACTACCACTGAGGCAATCTGACATTTTCTTTCTATTATATAATTTTCTTAATACAAATGCTAGACATGATCCTCCAAATTCACTTCAGCACCAGGTTGTAAAGACACAGATTGAGAGGTTATCATCCTAATGATAAGGATGTTCTTCCCATAGCTCCATATTATCCCTGTAGAGAGACAATTTTAGAATTCTCGTGGGAAGAAGCAACAATGAAAGACAGGGAAAAAAACAAAAGAATATAATCCAACTTCCAACCCAAATATAATCCAAGGGGAACTCAAACTTGAATTTAGGCCTGGGTTCAATGTAAGAAGTCACACCCAGCATATGCATAGGCCAGATATCATCCCCACCCTGCATTTAAGAACATTTATGAGCATAAATAATAAATTCCCATTTTATGTGATAGTACACGTAAAAGGGACAAACTATTGAAGGCAGTTCTTAGTTATAAAAGTGGAAATCAGCTTTACAATTTGATCTGCTATTTATAACCTGTTCCTTTCCACTATTTTTTACCATCCAATTTTTCTTGGCTGCTCCACATCAAAAGATTAGCTTACAAGGTGCGAAGAAACATGAAGTGAAGGTGAGATTTAGAATAAGTCCATTTGGTCTCAAGTTTTAAATTACTGTAAAAGTATAAGTGACTGGGAAGTAAGGGGGTAGGGAATGGTGGGCAGTAATTGGAATGGCTTTTGCCTGGCCACAGGAAACCAATTTTCATGTTCCTGCTTTGCAACCAACTAGCTGACAAGTTTAGCCAAATAATGAATTCATGAGGCTCTAGTGTGGCTCGTATGCAAAAACAAAGGAATTGACTGGAGGGTCACTAGGGTTCCTTTTTGAATAAAATTTTTGAAGTTACTGCTTAAAATAAATTTTAGCTAAATACCCATTTTATCTATCAATAATTCTGATACACCTCTCATGGCAGAAGAGAATCAAAACCTACAAACTTAAAGAGGTACTTGTCAAATTCCTAGTCCATTAACAAAACCAAACTCAGTAAAAAGAGATAATATAAGTGATAAAAGCATAATGGAGTATTAATTGTATTGTATAATGCAAAATGCAAAATACAGAATTCTCATAATATATAGATAGTGGGGGGGAAAAGAGCCATAATATTAACAATGAAAGCTTTGGAGAATTGGGGCTATGAGTGGATAATTACTTTCTTCCATCTTAATTTTCTGTGTCTTTTTAAAAAAAACATTATGTATTAGGTTTAACAGAACTCCTCCTGTTCTGCTTTATGCACTAAAATAAACTTTATTTTAAACCAAAAATATAGTATATTGTTTTTGGCTTATTACTATATGTTTTCTGCTTACTGGGAGTCACGTCATTCATAAACCCAGTGACTTCAGGAATTAAAGCAATATAAGAAGAAATAAATGTTGGAACAAAATATAAAAGCTTGAAAATATCTAGTGAGAGGCAAGACTGACAGGGAAAGGGCAACTCATACACTACATTTACAGGGTGTAAATTTAATAAATTTACAGGGTATAAATTTAAACAGCTGGTTAGTAAAAAACCTATCATTATCTTAAAAATTAAAATGCAATTAACCTAGCAATTCCAGTTATCCGTATCTGTGCTACAAAAATTCTGATGGTTATGCATAAAAACATAATATGATGACTTCCTTTATAAATTAGTTTAAACAGTGAAAGTTTTTAAAAAGTTAAAAGTTAAATGTCCATCTATAGAGAAAGAACAAAATATATTTGTATTGATTTCAGAGAGGAAAGGAGAGTGACAGATAGAAACATCAATAATGAGAGAGAATCATTGATTGGCTGCCTCCTGCACATCCCCTACTGGGGATCAAGCCCGCAACCCAGGCATGTGCCCTTGACCGGAATTGAACCCAGGACTCTTCAGTCCATAGGCCAGTGCTCTATCCACTGAGCCAAACCATCTAGGGCTACTTATGTACTTTTGGTTTATGGACATGAATAAAAATTGAAGTTTTATAAATTTACTTAAAACTATTTTAATATATGCAACAGGCTACTAGGAAGGCATGGGAGGAATGTTTACAGTTAGAGGGTAAGTTCAAATCAAGATCTAAACAGAAAAATTGTCTAATGGTTGTTCAAGTAGAAATGTCTAAGAGTGGTGATTCATGAATGCTATATGCAGAAATCAGTGCTGGTAATAGGTCGCTAAAAAGGGCTATTCACATCAAACAGTGATTACTATAAACCTCTAATTATGTGCTCTAGAGAGAGCCTTGTGCCTTTCCCACTGTAATTTCTAGTTCTTAAACTAGAACTCTGTGACTTCAATTCAAATCTCAATGGCTTCTTAGCTGTTAAATGTAGGCTTACCCATGAATAACCACTGTACCCCGCTGTACACACACAGATTTTGACAAGAATAATGAGTTTTCATTTTGATTTCAATGTGCAATGATGGTTTACAAATATATATATATATATATATATATATATATATATATATATATATATATATATATGACTGATAGTTGGCTATGAAAATACTTGAGGGGATACCCTTGACTGAGCCAAAGAGCTTAACACAAATTTAAACAATATTCATGCCGTCAGAAAACAGTCATTAACCTGCCCTACAGGTCTGGCTCAGTGGATAGAGCTTCGGCCTGCAGATGGAAGGGTCCTAGGTTCAATTCCAGTCAAGGGCTGAGGGTTCAATCCTCAGTAGGAAGTGTGCAGGAGGAAGCCAAGCAATGATTTTCTCTCATCATTGATGTTATCTCTCACTCTCCCATTCTTTCTGAAATCAGTAAAAATATATCTAAAAAATATTTTATAATGTAATAAAATATTTTTAAAAATTCTTTATATTAAAAGGCTAATATGCAAATCGACCAAACAGCAGAACTACTGGTCGCTATGATGTGCATTGACCACCAAAGGGTGGATGCTCAACACAGGAGGTGCCCCCTGGTGGTCAGTGTGCTCCTACAGGGGGAGCGCCGAAGCTGGGCTCATGGCTGGCAAGCGCAGTGAGCCTCTCTTGCCTCTGCGGCAGCACTAAGGATGTCCAACTGTCAGCTTAGGCCCTAAGCCTGCTCCCTGTGGGGAGCGGGCCTAAGCCATCAGTCGGACATCCCCCGAGGGCTCCCAGATTGCAAGAGGGTGCAGGCCAGGCTGAGGGACCCCCTGAGTGCACAAATTTCATGCACCGGGCCTCTAATAAAAAAAATAAAAAGCATGTGCAATTCAAAAAACAAACAAACAAAAACAGTCATTAACCTCATCCTAATTTTAACACAATTCACACTTTAGCTAAATACCCTTGCAGTTGTTTTCTGTTGAATTTGGGAGCATAAAAGAGGGAAAGGATAACTCTGGAGAGGGAGGAGGGACTGGTAAGGAAATGTAAGTCCTGCAAAGTTTGCAGAGTAAAGTGCCTCTTCAACCACATGTATCAACTCAGCAAGTTAGGACTTTTGCTCTGTCAAGTTGCTAAGCTACCCATGGGGGACATCCTTTGGGAGGCACTCAAGTCATACACTCTGATCCACAAAATCATGGCTGGACTTTGTGTGGTGTCTCCTCTACCCATGTAGTGTAGGATCTGAAAATGCAACCCATGGCTCAGCCTACTTGGCTTCCGATGTCATTGATAACAGACTAAGCATGAAAAAAGCTACATTACACAGAGAAAACAGCTGTGCCCAAACATTATTAATCCAAGTGTGGGAATTAAAGTGCTTCTCTCCTTCCCATGTCAGAGATTGAAAATAGGGATATATAACCCAATGCAATTCATTGTTTTGATATTGAGTCCTAGTAAAGTACTCAGATGAAGACAGTATTTCTCATAAAATAAGGGGCCCAAATACCAATCTGTTATTGAACAAAGGACTAAAAAGCATATCATCAGAAAGATGGATATCTTTGTGACTATCTTCCTTGTCACTAGCATGCTAACTGTAGCTGTATATCCCATTCCCTCATGGTTAATTTTCTTTCTACCCACATGTTTGCTAAATGGCATGGGGACCTTATAAATAGCAGGGATAGCAGTCCTATTCTCATAAAAGCTTGTCATTTTTGTGCCAGGCTTACCATCATTCCTGGGTTTGGCGAATGATATTGTATCCTTAAAAGAGCAACAAGACCTGTTATCCTATAGTAGAATGTGTAAACTGCTTTCAGAAAGTAGTGTAATTCCTTTAAAAAGTTACACTTAGACCATGGATGGTTTGATTCAGTGGATAGAGCATCCACCTGCAGACCAAAGAGTCCTGGGTTCAGTTCCAGTCAAGGGCACATACTTTGTTTGCAGGCTCCTCTGTGGCCATGGAGCCTTGGTCAGGGAGACAGCCAATCGATGTGTTTTGCTCACATCAATGTTTCTTTCTGTCATTCCCTCTCTCTACCACTCTACCCCTCTCCCTAAAAATCAATGGAAAAATATCCTTGGGTGAGGATTAACTAAAAAAAAAAAAAAAATCATTTACAACTGAAAGAGTGCTATTACTCTTCAAATGTAAGGATAATGCTACTATTTTAAAACATTAGGGGTGAGTGGCTACTGAGCCATTCACATGTTTTTATTCTTTATTTTTTCTTATAACAAATACTTATTGAGCTACTGCTATTACACAAGAAAGTACTGGGACCCGTGCGTATAAACATAAATAAGAATTTGCCTCTCTTACATGGGTTTCCATTATAAAATGTTTGCAGAATATTTAAAAAATAAGTCTACCACCAAATAAAGTTTTAACCCTATCTCCAACCAAGATAACCAAAAGTTATTAGCATCAAATTGACAGCCATGGCTCTTATTCCTACTTATTTTTGCATGGTCAATAGCAGGAGGAATAACTTTTAGGTCTGGGCTCCCTCTACATTAATAACAGAAAAAATATGGTTTATTAAATGTTTTTAAATATAGTACTAAGGAGTATTCCAGACAAATCAATAGATAAGGCCTTCATTGTTCATGAATTAGAAAATAGTCCACACTGCCTTCTTTCTTGGCAGTATCATTTCCCCACATTATACTAAGAGTAATTTTCATATAGCTTCTGAATATAGCTGATGTGAAAAATGAGTAAAATAAATTACTCCTTGAAATTATATGTTTCCTAGTTTTAACTGAGATACAAATGTTCATATCTCACCAGCTTAACTAAAAAAATATCCTTTAAGTAAAATAAAAGCTAGTATAGCTCTTCACTCAATCTTTTAAAGACTGCTTTATATCAAAGCAATTTAGTGTGTAAATATAGAACTTAATTAAAATACTATATATAAAATATTAACAGCTACAGTTATTAAAATTACATTAAATGCCTTGAGCTTGGCCAACATAATATGAGCTTTCTTTCTTTCTTTTTTTCCAATTTAGTAAAGGGCAGAATTTGGTTTGGTGAATAAGTTTTGGTTTTTATATTGTTTGCTCCAGTTCACTAATCTAAAATTATAATCACATAAAAAGTACTTTGCCATGAAAACAATACCAAACATAGTAACTTAAGTTTTCCATTGGATTCTAAAATCTGTTTTCTTTTTTTTCTTTTTTTAAGCACTCTTTAAAGGCATCTCTTTGTTCTTCCCATCTAGCTTAGACCTTTTCCAATGAGGGTATAAAAAGGACAGTTAATAAACTTTTGGTAATTTGAATGAATTAAAGAATTTTAAACTAAAAAAAAAAGTAGATTTTATTCTGCTTGTGGATTAAGGTATCTATCTGATCCTTATTGTACTAGGCCATCCAGAAAACTTGGGGAAACTATTTAGATTGTTTCATCACTTAGGTCTGGAAAGAGTCAGATAGTTACCAGACTTATCATGGTGATAACTGCATAAGGTATATAAATTTAAGTCACCATTTTGTACACCTGAAACTAATAAAATATTGTATATAAACTATAATTAAAAATAAATTTTAGGGGAGAAACCAAGATGACGGCATAGGTAAACACCTAAACGGCTGCCTCGCACAACAATTTCAAAACTACAACTAAGAGACAAAATGGACATCATCCAGAACCACAAGAAGGCTGGCTGAGTGGAAATTCTACAACTAGAAGGAAAGAGAAATGCACAGTGAGACTCAGAGGAGCTGCTGAAGGCAGAGGAACCAAGGCACGCGTGGAGAGGGTAGGCAACTGAGCACATGGCTGGCTTTCTCAAGTGGGAGGGAGACAAAAGCTCCCAACTGCACTGAATTCCAGTTCAGGGAGAGACTCTGAGGACCCAGATTCATTCGGGTAGAAAGTGGACTGTCTGGTAGCAGGTGGAACTCGAGGGCGGCTTTCGCTCAAAGGTGCTTGCAGAAATTACCATGGGACACTGAGACACAGGGGCCTATCAGGGCAGGGCTGACCAGAAACCAATGCTGTCTGCTCCACCCTGAGACTCCGCCCCATCTAAACTGAGCACAGAGGCTTTTAAAGTCCTATCTCATAAGGGTGTCTCCAGCACAGATGCACAGATGTTCTCCCAACGTAGACACAGCTGATCCTCATAGCCAGTTGGCCTGGAGGTCAATCCCTCCCAGTGATACCAACAACAATCAAGGCTTAACTACAACAATACTGTGCACACAGCCCACAAAGGGGTGCACCAAGAGAGTCCACCTCAGGTAACTTGGGAGGCTGAGCCACTGGGCCCTATAGGACACCTAGCACACAAAGCCACTCTGTCAACTCAGGGAAGCAGCCAAAATGTGGAGACAAAGAAACAGATCACAAATGAAAGAAATGGAGGAAAGCAAACGACTGGATATAGAGTTCAAAACCACGGTTATAAGGTTTTTCAAGAATTTTCTAGAAAAGGCCGATAAATTTAGCAAGACCCTCGAGGATATGAAAAAGGAACAACTAGAAATTAAACATACACTGACTGAAATAAAAAATATTATACAGAGATCTAACAGCAGACTAGAGGATCACAAGAATCAAGTCAAAGATTTGAAATAAAAAGAAGCAAAAAACACTCAACCAGAAAAGCAAAGAAAATGAATCCAAAAATATGAAGATAGTGTAAGGAGCTTCTGGGACAACTTCAAGTGTACCAACATCCAAATTATGGGGGTGCCAGAAGAAGAGAGAGAGCAAGATACTGAAAACCTATTTGAAGAAATAATGACTGAAAACTTCCCTCACCTGGAGAAAGAAATAGACTTACAAGTTCAGGAAGCACAGAGAACCCCAAACAAAAGGAATCCAAAGAGGACCACACCAAGACACATCATAATTAAAATGCCAAGAGCAAAAGACAGAAAAATAATATTAAAAGCAACAAGAGAAAAACAGTTAGTTACCTACCAGGGAGCACCCATATGACTGTCAGCTGATTTCTCAACAGAAACTAAGCAGGCCAGATGGGAATGGCAAAAAATATTCAAAGTGATGAATAGCACGAACCTACAACCAAGATTACTCTAACCAGCAAAGCTATCATTCAGAATTGAAGGGCAGATAAAGAGCTTCACAGATAAGAAAAAGCTAAAGGAGTTCACCACCACCAAACAGTATTATATGAAATGCTGAAAGGTATTCTTTAAGAAGAGGAAGAAGAAAAAGGTAAAGATAAAAATTATGAACAACAAATACATATCTATCAACAAGTGAATCTAAAAATCAAGGTAATAAAAAATTCTGATGGGAGAATCCAAGATGGCGGCGTAGGTAAACACCTAAATGCTGCCTCACACAACAATTTCAAAACTACAACTAAAAGGCAAAACGTCTATCACCCAGAACCACGAGAAAGCTGGCTGAGTGGAAGTTCTACAACTAGAAGGAAAGAGAAAAGAGCATTAAGATGTGCACAAGTGCTGAAAAGCTGAGGTACGGAGGCGAGTGATCGGGCTGGCGGCAGGCGTTGCTTTTTTCAACCCAAAGGGAGACAAGCCCCCGATTACTATGAAATACAGTTTCTGGGAAGATGCGGGGGACCCAAACTCCTACGGGGAGAAGCTGGACTGTCTGCCACTGGGTCGGAAAGTGAGGGGGGCTTGCTTGCAGAGCTGCGCGCAAGAATAATTTTTACTGCGCTGGGGCACGGGACACAGTCGGAGACACAGAGCCGGCTAACTAGCAGCCATTGCTGTTTGCCACACCCTAGCCTAGTGAAGCCCTGAGACCCCGCCCCACACAACCTACAAACCCACCCAAGCTCCAAGCAGCGGCTTTTGCATATGAATGGACTGCCCTATGGCAGCTTAACCTAACAAACTTGCAGCCCAGATCAAACAGCTCCAAAACCTCCAAACCCTAAGCAAAGAGGAGAAAACTGTAGCTCTCGCTGTAGCTCCTGCGGGTGGACTCAGACAATAGCTGACCTGCATCCCATTGGAGATCCAGAAGCCAGTATACCTAGTGGTCAGTGTGAGAAACCAGATTTCAACTCCTCACATCCATAAGTGACACATTCAAGAGGCAGACTCAGCGAGCACCAAACCCCCACTGAAACAAGTCCTGTACCATAAGCGTGTCTCCAGCACAGCAGTTCTTCCATTATAGATACAGCAAGTCCTCACAGCCCATTGGCCTGGAGGTCAATTACCAAGAGCATCCACATCAGGTGATTGGGGAGGCTGAGCTATTGCCCCCTATAGGTCACCTACCACACAAAGCCACTCCATCAACACAGGGAAGCAGCCAAAATGCAGAGACAAGAAACATGTCATGAATGAAAGAAATGGAGGAAAGCAAACTACTGGACAACATAGAGTTCAGAACCACATTTATAAGGTTATTCAAGAATCTTCTAAAAACCGCCAAGAAACTTGATGACACTTCTGAGGAGCTTAGTGAGACCTTCAAGGACCTTAATGAGAATGCCAAAAAAATGGAAAAGGACCAGTCAGAAATGAAGCATACACTGTCTAAAATAAAGAATATACAGAAACTCAACTGTAGATCAACGTACCCCAAGAATCAAACCAAAGATCTGAAATATGAGGAAACAAAAAACACCCAACCAGAAAAACAAAAAGAAAAAAGAATCCAAAAAGATGAAGATAGTGTAAGGAGCCTCTGGGACAACTTTAAGCGTACCAACATCCGAATTTTTGGGGTGCCAGAAGAAGAGAGAGAGCAAAATACTGAAAACCTATTAGAAGAAATAATGACAGAAAACTTTCCCTACCTGGTGAAAGAAATAGACTTACAAGTCCAGTAAGCGCACAGAACCCCATACAAGAGGAATCCAAAGGGGACCACACCAAGACACATCATAATTAAAATGCCAAGGGCAAAAGACAAAGAGAGAATCTTGAAAGCAGCAAGAGAAAAACGGTTAGTTACCTACAAGGGAGTACCCATACAACTGTCAGCTGATTTCTCAGCAGAAACTCTGCAGGCCAGAAGGGAGTGGCAAGAAATATTCAAAGTGATGAACAGCAAGAACCTACAACCAAGATTACTCTACCCAGCAAAGCTATCATTCAGAGTTGAAGGTCAGATAAAGAGCTTCACACACAAGAAAAAGCTAAAGGAGTTCATCGCCACCAAACCAGGATTACATGAAATGCTGAAAGGTATTCTTTAAGAAGAGGAAGAAGAAGAAAAAGGTAAAGATAAAAATTATGAACAACAAAATGACATCAAATACATACCTACCAACAAGTGAATCTAAAAATCAAGTGAATAAAAAATCTGAAGAACAGAATGGACTGGTGAATATAATAGAGTCAGGGACATAGAAAAGGAGTGGACTGACGATTCTCAGGGGGAAGCAGGTGTGAGTGGTGCGGGAAGAGATTGGACAAAAATCTTACTCCTATGGATGAAGACAGTGGCGGGGGGTAAGGGCATGGGATAGGGTGGGGTGGGGAATCAGGTGGAGGGGTGCTTTAGGGGGAAAACAAAAAGAGTAACACCTGTAATCTGAACAATAAAGATTTATTTTTAAAAAAGGAAAAAAAATCTGATGAACAGAATAAACTGGTGAATATAATAGAATCAGGGGCATAGAAAGGGAATGGACTGACAATTCTCGGGGGACAGGGGTGTGGAAGGTGCGGGAAGAGACTGGACAAAAATCATGCACCTATGGATGAGGACATTGAGGGGGGTAAGGGCAGAGGGTGGGGTGGGAACCAGGTAGAGTGGAGCTATGGGGGAAAAAAGAGGAACAATTGTAATAATCTGAACAATAAAGATTTATTAAATTAAAAAAATAAGTTTTAGAAAAGACAGGAAAAAATATCCAGGTATAAGTCATCATTATCAAATAAATAATGAGTGATTTTATTTTGCTCTTTACATTCTTTTGCATTTCCTTAAATTTTGACATCAACCATATATTTCTTCAAATCATTAGAAAATAGTTCATTCCTACAGGAATGGTATACAACTGATCTGAAGTGTGGTTTTATTTATCTCTCTGATCTTCCAAATGCTGTCCACTTAATTTGCTCAGTTATGTGTTAGGTTGTAAGAAGTCTAAAAACCTACATATTCTCATAAATCAATTTCAAAATTTTACTCTAGATGCACTTTAAGTCTAACTATAATATCTACATTTCAGTAATCCAAAACAGAAGATTAGTCCATGTGCTTATCCTCCTCTACATCTTCTGTTTAAAAGTTCCTAAGTAGCAGATTAACTGCTAATTCTAGAAATAGGCTGAGGGAAGCCAAAGGGAGGCACTCACTCTATTGCAACATCGCTGTATTTGCACCAATGTACTCTTCTCAGCTTAAATCAGAAAAAAACATGGAGGAATCGAATTTCTAATGGAATCTGTATAGTAGAGCAGTCAAGAAAAGTATTTTGCTGTCTACTGTCAATTGTCTAAGACACTCAGGAAAAAATGACAACATAGCATGAACAGCACAGAATGGTGACCACTGTCCTTGGGACTTCTGTAGGGAAATGGAAGAATGACAACATAGAGAGACCGAGTTCTCGGAGAGTGAGGAAGCAGAGTATCGGAGATACCTGAGGTTCTGAGCTTTTTTTCAATTCTCCTCCCTCACCGCCAACTCCCTCCCAGTTTTCATACATTCCATATATTTATTTTGTTGTGAAAAAAAAAAAAAGTTCTAGGAAGGGAAACACAACCTTCTTGATTTGTAAACAGGAAAACAAGGTATAAATAATAGTGAAATCAGAAACTGTTCCATTGCAGAGAAGTAACAAGTGACAAATGCGTCTATGGCCCTTCTCAAATAGGATGGTCATCACAGACTATTGGTTCTGAAAGAAGCACTGAATGTCATCTGGTCTGTGGCTCTCAAATTTGGCTGATCATTAAGTCCGCTGGGAAGCTTTGCAAAAAATATAGAATCTTAGGTTCCACTGCTGTTGATCCCACTTTACTGGGTCTGGGATGCAATGAAATTGGTCCTACCAATATATTCTACACAGCAAGCAATTCAGGCCCCCCAAAATGCCTTGGCCAAGTTTCTACTGGTATTTAGTGGAAAATCCAGAGTGAATGGTATAGTATATATGCAAATGAGAGAGTTGGGGAGGGAGAGGAGGAGAGTGGCTAGGTTTAAATTCAATTGTCTTTTATTAGAAGAGCATAATTTGATTTGTAAGTGTGAGAAGCAGAGTATGGAAGCAGAGTGAAGAAGGTAAAAGAAGTAATATATAGTTGTATGTAGAAAAACAAATTGCTTGCCCCCCTCATCTTTCACAAACACTATGATCTCTGCCTACATGATTCTTAGCAACTCACCCCCCACCCTCACTCCCATGCTACTCCTCTTCCTATGTCCCAGGGGTTGGGAACCTTTTTTCTGCCAAGGGCCATTTGGATATTTATAACTTCATTGGCAGGCCATACAAAATTACAACTTAAAAATTACCCTGCTATATTTGGTCAAACTTTTAATTAACTCACCCCTAATACATTGGCAGAGACAGACCAAATTGTTTCATGGGCTTAATAAGGTCTGTGGGCCAGACGTTCCCCAGCCCTGCTATGCTCCCTAGCCCACTCCCAAACTTCAGAGTAATGCAATTATATTCTTTTAGACCTTTCCTTTCTTTCCCTGCCATACATACACACAGCTTGAGGAGAAAAGGTGCAGCAAAGAAAAAACACAACCCAGGTGGAATGAATCCCTATTGGTTGAATTCCTAACATCTTTCACCAGGAAGGAAAGCAATATGGAAGGCAGTAGTTTTGCCAGTGTCCTTGAAATACCACTAAATTAATTAAAGTGTTTTTTTGATACCCTAGTCCTAACTTGGATAAAAAGCGTGCTGTATTAAACTAAGGATTCTATGTATAGATAATCATTTTTTTCATAATTTATATTTGCCATTTCAGGCACCTCCAAACACCCAATGATGTAAGAGATTATCAGTAATGCCAGAACACTAAATTTTGTCATTTGTAAATTCACGATAAAATTTCTTGCAAGATTTGACACACGATTATCCAATAAATATTCACTTAAGAAGCCATTTGAGCATTTGGAGTTTGATGCTCAACTATGATGATTAATTAGCTCCTTCTATGATGTGAAACAGAAATAGTTAACAGATAATTTCCTTTACCCTAAAGACAGAAAAGCAGAAAATCTTTAATATGTCTTGGTTTTAATTCCTTAGGAAAGGAGCGGGGTGCATGGGATATTCCAGCAGATAAACAGCATAGGAAACAGATAAATTACCTGACCGCCCATCTCTCTGGAAGTCCACATGATACCATTCTCCATCATTCACCTTCTTCTGCAGGGCTTTGATTTTGATTGTACCTGACCCCATGTCTAGGAGGAGGTAGAGGTGGCCATCCAGCATCTCAATAGCAAAGAAGTCAACCTTGATCATCTGTGGGTGCTTGGCATCTTTTTGGTGTCGTGGCTTGCCATGGCTAAATAAGATGAGGCCATTTGGCTCTGTTGTGCGGAAATCAAATGATATGGAGCCTGTTTTCTTTGCATTCCACTTAGGCAAAGAGATGAAAGACTCTGGGGTTTCAAAGGTGATTGGGTCCAAAGTTGCAACATTCTCACATTTAAATGCCACTACTCCATGGATCTTCATCTTAGGGTCTCCTTGCTTGGCAAGTCGAGATAATTCCAGCCTTACATCATTATTTTTATATACAACCTGTAGGCAGAGGATAACAGTGAGAGACCAGGCTCATATTTTAATAGTTAGAATGTGTTGTCAACATCTCATGTAATTGGCAAGTAGATCATGAAAAGGTACACAATGTTCAATGCCTTTTGATGTATAATGACATTTTTTCCGCCAAATTAAATTCAAGTATCAATTCATTGAACAGTAACCGTTCCAATCTAATGTCATTCATATAATGTGCCTGCACACACACATGGAAGCTGCCTGTAGTTAACTCAAATAATTTGAATAAATCTGCAGAGAGCTTGTATTTCAAGTATGTGTAGACTTGGATTTATAAAAGCCATTTGCTTTTATTAGTTGGCTATTATACTTTGTTTATTAAATACAAGTATTGAGGTTTTTCAGTTTTCTCATGACTGAAATTAGATACTTTTGTATAACAGTACCCTACACTACAGAATCTCTTCTAGGGTCTAAAATCCATGGTGACATACAGGATGGCACAAAAGTATGTTTACAATGGTGAGTACATGAAATACAGAGTATATTCTTTGATTATTGTTTCTTAATCATTGTATTATTTTCCATATGAACAACTATAAACCTACTTTTGTCCCACCCTGCATATGTCATTTATAAGATAATCACAAGTTGAGGAAAAAACCATCCTACATTTTCACAGAAAAATCATAAAATACAACTAAGGTGCAGAAGCTTGCTCTTGCCCTGCCCTACATTAGTAACTGTCTGAATAATGTGATGTAAATCTGGAACACGGTGTTTACTCTGGATCCATTCAACCTGGATCACTGGCGCTCCATTTCACTTTGAATATAATGGATGTGGAGCAAAGTGTGTCCTGTACCATCATTTCCCAAGACACTTCATCTAAAGAGGTGGGTGGTGCTGATCACTGGTCCTAGGGTTGTTTTGGAACTCAAATAGAAAATCCACTGGCAGGTCTCACAATATCATGCATCTGCCATCACATCACCTTAATAAACATATACCTATTGCGACATAAGAATAGAGAGAGATCCATACCCTTTCTCTACAAAATGCATATCATGGATAATTACATTCCAAAAAAATGTAGGTCATACAGACATAAGGGTACATTAGATATCTATGTCCAGATAGCAGTCTAAAATCTTTTAAGAGGCCACTCAAAATTTCACAGCAGCCAATACTGTGAGGTTCTAAACTCATTCATCCATGTGTAAAATTACATTTATATAAAAAGTAAGAAAGCCTGTTTTCAACCAGGTCAACACAGCAGTTAATTCTTCCAAACCCAAGGCCTACTTGGCCAAGAGTTAGTGTGGCTGAGAGTTTCCCCGAAATGAGTGGTTAATGGATACTTTATTTTTCAGAGTGATTAAGAGTACATGGTCTGTTATTGGACTCCCTAAGTTCAAATTCCACCTCCAGCATTACCTTCTCTTCCTCCCTCATAAGGAGATAATACCTTATAGGATGGTTACAATGACTAAAGAAGTAAACGCATGTACGTGAGAAAATCCACATAAAGGCAATCAATCCAATGCCAGGTACATGGTAAGATTATCAACTACTTCAAACTGCATAATTATAAATATCATCCTCTCTTTACTAAGTAGACACAGAGATATCCGTTCTAAATGAATTCATTATAAGGAAACATTTACAAATTATGCACACTCGTATAATTGGTATTTTATTCTTGATTTGTGTCAACTAAATAAGTCATATATTTCAAGTGCTAGTCCGAATGTTTTAATTTACCTTTATGTTGAGGAAGGATTATGCTAAAGAATATCATATCCCTTACTCTTTGAACAAATATGTATAATGGTTTAACAAGATTCTATTAACAACAAAAGAAGAGAAAATGAACTTAAGCAATAGCAAAAAAGGAATTAGATTAAACCTTAAGTATACTTCCCAGAAAATAGAAAGAGCACTTAAGCCTTGGGAAGGTTGATTTAGAATTGCTGTTTTTCAGCATCATTCGAAGTGGAGAAAACGCTATGTACAGATAGATGATTTTCCACTTTTATAACCTCTCACCATAATGTACAAGCCACCCCAAATTATTTTCCATTTTTACTTGCGATTTGTATTTTAATATTTGGGAATTCTTTTTTAAAAAAATATATTTGATTGACTTTTTACAGAGAGGAAGAGAGAGAGAAACATCGATCAGCTGCCTCCTGAACACTCCCTACTGGGGATGTGCCCGCAAACAAGGTATAGGCCAGAATCATACCTGGGACCCGTCAGTCTGCAGGCTGATGCTCTAGCCACTGAGCAAAACCAGTCAGGGCTTGGGAATTCTTTTGACATGGATATTGATCAGGAACGAATATTTTCTGACCCAAGTGATAAAGATGATAATGCTGAACAATGCTAACACATATCCTTTGCAATAAACCACAGCAATGAAATTAGGTGTTTCTGACATGAGCAAGTGGATATAAGGGTGGGTATATTGCCACATGAGTCCCACATCAGCTACCTGAAAGATGAAGGAGGTGGGGGCTTCAGTGAGAGATTTGTAATGCCATCAGCGAATTGGGTGTCCTGGGGACAGGGAGGTTCAAGTTAATGGAGAAGAAAAATAGGGATTCACTTGATCATATTACTTAGTGTTAACCTTGTACTGTCCCTCCACTGCACACCCCAACAAAGAAAATTAATCCTCACCAGATCTTGTGCTTTATGTAGGCAGGGACCCTGCTCACTACACCCCAGCACTAAGATCAGTGCACCTGGCACAGAGTAGACACACAAAATATTTGGTGCAAGTTGAATAAAATTCTTCCTTTACTTTTTATAAAAATCTCATTCCCAGATTACAGTGTACCATTAATAACAATATTTACAAATGTAACTAAAATACAATAGAATGTCCTGCTGGTATGGCTCAGTGATTGAGCATGAATCAAGAGTTCATTGGTTCAATTCCTGGTCAGAGCACATGCCAGGATTGTGGGTTCGATCCCCAGTGAGGGGCATGCAAGAGGCAGCTGATTGATGTTTCTCTCTCATTGATGTTTCTATCTCTCTTTCCCTTTCCCTTCCTTTCTCTCTAAAGTCAATACAAATATATTAAAAAAATACAACAGACTGTGGTACTGTGGACTAATACCATAACCTAGCTACTATTTTCAACCTATTTCTCTAGGAAAATGGAGAAACTCCTGTGCATGTAAATGGGAAGCTGGCCTATGTGTTAGAAAACTTCACTTTCAAACCTCGTTTTGTAGGGTGTAAATTACTTTTACAGTGAAAAACACCCGAGTTTAAATTCTCCAGAGGTAGAATCATTTTCCTAAAAGAAGTGTCTTGAGGAGAAGCACAATGTGCTTTTCCCCCTTCTCATTTTGTATTCTTTGAAAGGCAACTCTATAAAGACAGAAAAGCAATTTTGGATGGGCAGGCAGACAGCTCTCAGCTCTACACTATTACTTCATGTGACCCAGATTTCATAATCACCCTATTTTTCTAAAGTTAGACATATCTTAAAATGGCCTGAACATGGTTCAATTATAATAACAAGAAGTAGCCAGTAAGCACGCCATCTTCTAAAAATTCTCATGTAAGCTCTTTTTTTGCTTCTTTCTGTTATGTTTCTCAGTCGTTCACCATTATTCACATATCTCTTTTCTTATTTATATTAAGTTGCAATTTATTTAATAGTTTTAACTTGCAACAAATCTCTATATACTCTAACATCTTAATAATCAATGATGATATATTATTGTACACTAATTTGGATCTGTTGTGAAATCCAGATTTTTTTTTGGAATATTGACTTTTTCAAGAGTAATTCAAAATGTTAAATTTCACTTCTTGCTTCGGGAGCTTATATCATTTGTCTCCAAAAGATAGTCATTAGTATAAAATAAGGCCTTCGGTTTTTGTCATTGATGTGACATTTGCTGTTTTAGCGGGTTGTTTTGTTTTAGCTGCCATACAATTTCCACACACTGCTATGATGATCTTTTCCCTGTCCTCCAACTTTTGTTAGAATTTTTTAAATGCCCCTCACACTTAAATGTGGACGAAGAGGAGTAATACGTTTGTGTTGTAGGTTTATCACTCTAAATGAATTAATATTGTTGTACAATATAAATGTAACAAGGGTAACAGCTAACATGGCACTTGGTAGACGATTGGTCAGGGTTTTACAGTAATTAATAGAGCAGCAGGGTCAAAGTGATCAAAGCAAATTGGGAGGAATCCGTGCACATCCTGATATTCATTAACATTGTAGTTTGAAGTATGCAGCAGACTTTCTCTGTAGATGAGGTTTCTTAGCCAGCAAATGCATACACATAGGAAGTAGCAATGGCAGGAGTTTCACATTCACTCAGAAGAGGGCTTCTGCGCATGTAACAACAAAAACTACCACTACAACAACAACCATATCAGTTCAGATTGCTGAGTGTTTACTCTCTGCCAGGCTCTGTTACAAAAGATTTATATGCATTAGGTGTTTACTTCTCACAAGTATCTTAGGAAATAGATAATGGTACCCTATTTCATTGACAAATACATAGGGCCACAGAGCTCAATGAAAGTCTTATATCATGACCCTGTCTAACATTCATTTGAATATCTCATGATGTTAACTTCAAACTTTGTCTTAGTATCTCAGCAGGAAATCTCAGGTGGTTTTGTTTTTTTTTTATTGTTTTTTTGTTTTGTTTTGTTTTGTTTTGTTTTATTGCACTTGCTTAGTAAGTAGAAGATTCATAATCAAATAACTATTTGCCACTATGTAAATGGACGATCTTGCTGTAAGTTACATGGGTTATTAGACCAGGGTTTTCCCTTCCATTTGTCCTCAATTAAATATTTCTAAATGAATCAAATATTCATGGAAATTTTCATCTGCCTCTTAATTAAAATGTCTCTTCAAATTTGATTTAAGCAGAGGGGCCTATTACTCTGTATGCAGGACTACAATGTAGTTTTTCGACAGGTATTCCATTCATGATGTATACATTCAAAAATTCCATGTGGCTTAAGCATTACTGAAGGGGACTGTTGTTTTAGTTTTACTTTCTGTTTGTTGTAAATGCATTTGATTCTTTTACTCTATTAAGAAAAAGTGAGGATATTTGAAATGCCTGAATTTAATTCTTATTTTCTCCTCTCTGTGATCTGTTCAAGCATCATCTATTCATAGCTATGTGCTTATTTCAAAATACGACCAAGAGTTAGCCAGTAAGTGAACAGTACAAGGGCCACCCCAGCAAGAGGGAAGAAAATTGCATTTGTTTTGTCATGACCTAGATAAGGAATAATTCAAAAAAGGAAATAAAATGTGTTACAACTTTTATCCTTGGCATGAACTTACTATTTTGTAATTCATTGTCAATCCCCTCACCTTCATTTTAACCAGGTAAGTACTTATAAAGTAAGGTACTGGAGAAAAGACCATTTTACTCACTCCCCTGGGCATATGCCCAGTGCAATAGAAGAACATGGTTCAGTGAGAATAAACCAGTTTAATGGCTCTTAAATAATTGCTATGGCCATGTATACTGGTAATGTGTAAACTGTGTGTGGACACACATAAATACACACAATTTATATACTCTCCAATGTACATATGTTTATATGTAGGGTGCCAAACCTGCTATCATTATGCCCAGAAACAAAAATTCACATGTATTAAATTAGAGAGTTCTTAGTTAAGACACACAGATGGTCTGACTCATTTGGAATAAAAATGTCTGGGCCAAAAAACAAATTTTAGCACGTATAGACTTGGCATAGTACAAAGCAAGGGCTTTAGCCAAAAAAAGATTATTTTATAATTTTAAAAAGTAGAAAATTAAACAGATTTTCCTCAATGCTCCTGCCACTATGAAGAGATAAATCTAAAAGCAGAGTAGAGGCAAGATGGTCACTTTTTTAAAATCATGGTACTCAATATTGTCCTATCTTCCATCCAAGATCAAGTTTCTTATGCAAATTCATTTTCTTATGCTGGGAGCTTAGCATATATTTATTATATTTGCCTGTAGTAAAATGTTGAATTTAACTGACCAAGGGGTTAATAGGATTTTAGTCACACTATAGATGTTATCACCTTTAATTCAAATATGTCCACTTGAGGCCATCTAGTTGTAGGGACTTACATTTGGGGTGAAATGGAGAAAGGGTGGCAGATGGGAAGGAAAGTGTAGGAAATGTACAAGCCCAGTATAAAGTATTGCAATACTTCTTCAAAAACAATACGTACATTGTGGAAAGTCTATGTAAGGACAGTTATATAGGCATTTTGAAAGATAAGAGGATGTTTTTAGGGGTAATCTTTTCCCATTTTAATCCTACTTAGAGTCTGTGCAGATAAATTTTTTACTTAAATTAAAACTTCCCCCATAACAAAAAAGTTCATTCTGGAATGTAAAAACAGACTACCATAACATCATTTCTCAGTAAAGATAACTAATTTAATTTGAAAACAAAAATTAGTTGAACTTTGCAGAGGATAAAAATATTTTGTCTAAGCCATGTAGAAAAATAAATATTTTGATTAACTCCAATTAAATATGCTCAATACATCCTATTCATAAAAAGAAGTAAACCTAAAAAGAAACTTTCTGGCTTTTGCCCTTTCCTCATTCCATCATCAGTGAACTGCCTAAAGTTATTTAAACAACATTGGACACCATCTGTACAAGTTAGCCATGGGAGCTAAAAGACTGTGCTGTGCCTGTAACAGCTCTATTTAATGAAGCTTTCAGTGGCATATACATGTGACAAAAGAACTCAAGTTCCATTAAATAAGAATGTCTATTTTTCTCACATTAAAGATTCAGCCGGCTTGAGTCAGTGGCTAGATAGAGCATTGGCCTGTGGACTAAAAGGTCCTGGGTTCCATTCCAGCAAGGGCACATGCCCAGGTTGTGGGGTCCATCCCCAGCAGGAGGCATGCAGGAGGCAGCCGATCAATAATTCTCATCATTGATGTATCTCGCTCCCTCTCCCTTCCTCTCTGAAATCAATAAAAATATATATTTTTTAAAAATTCAGTAATTCAGTAATCCTCTGGGGGAAAATGAAAAAACAAAACCACTATTGTTAGTAATGTGAGATTTGAGGTGTTGATTTAAAAAAAAAACTGAAAATTAGATCAATCCTCTCTTATTTTCAGATGAAGAAACTGAGGCTCAGATAAATGAAAGGGACTGTCCCAGTTGGCATCAAGCTCAGATCATGAACAAGTATTGGGGACTTCAGTGTCCAGTGCTCTTTCAAGTTTATTAAAAGAAATAAACAGGCCAATGAACCATCTCTATCATAGATGCAGAATGAGGAGTACAATGACAAATGAGCAGCCCTCTCTTCTGCAACAAGGCAGAAGAGGAAGTAACTAATTTAAACGCAATCTTAATTTTAAAACGGTGTTAGCTTCACAATAAGCTAAAGCACAAATATAAAAATAAAAGTCCTGAGGGTAAAAAATCTTGAAGTTATTTCCCCCCCACTAATGATATTTAGAAAGACGCTGAAAAAGTTAACTAGAAACAATAAATTTGCCATGTTGACAGTTATTTTGCAATGAAGTGATGAAGATATTTTCAGCATCAGTCTTTCATGATCTTGCAGAATGTAACACCCCATAAATTAAAGTTTAAAGTGTCTATTCCAAGCAGGCAGATGCTTCTAGTAAGGGCAATGCATGCCTACTTTATCCAAAATGTTACAATTGTCTTTCAGGCTCAAGGAGAAAAAAGTAGCCACGATTGTGTGTGTGTGTGTTTTTTTAAGGGAACATATTCTCCAATGAACCAAGAACAATATCTTTAAACTGATAATAAAATAATGGCACCAAATGTTATATCTATGTTCTTGTACATTCATTGTTTCTTTTTTCCTTGATCTAATTCTACTTAATTTAATTATCATAGCTTGTTGATAATATGTTCTAATATATGTTAGTCCCCTCCATATCAAGACATTTACATTCATTATTCTAATAATGTTTATAGATTGTATCATAGAGGTTTTTGTTTTCTGCATGGATAAGTTAAACATAGATGACAGAACTATTGAATTTCCTCTAATCTAGCTTTCCAAGCTGTAGCAAGCCAAAGCTGGTGGCTACTATTCATTCAAACTCACGTAAAGAATGCTTTATGGCCCTAACCAGTTTGGCTCAGTGGATAGAGCGTCAGCCTGAGGATGGAAGGTGTCAGGTTCGATTCTGGTCAAGGGCAGCCTGCGGTTGGAAGGTCCCAGGTTCGATTCTGGTCAAGGGCATGTGCCTTGGTTGCCGGCACATCCCCAGTGGGGAGTGTGCAGGAGGCAGCTGATCGATGTTTCTCTCTCATTGATGTTTCTAACTCTATCCATCTCCCTTCCTCTCTGTAAAAAATCAATAAAAATATAAAAAAAGAATGCTTTATGTAGCAAAAGAAATTATTTCTTGTGTAAAATTACAGTCCTGTCATAATTATTTGTAAAGTTATAACTCATAAATTATTGCAATCATTTTGATTTTAACATGTCAGTGAATCTGGCCTCATGCCAGAAAATTATATTATTTATTATTTGGAGGACAACTAGAAAAAATGTACAAAATCAGAAAAAAAGTGAATTAGCACACCAATTACTATTTTTCAATAATCATGAGGCCCTGGTAGAGCTTCTTGAGGTAAAATAGCAGGATTGGGCCCATCAGTGGAAGAGATTTGGACGCCCTGGCAAATGGCTCAGTGCAGGAGGAAGCAAAGAGCCCTCTGACTGCACTGCAATGTGCCTCTCTTCAGAGGCAAGCCACTTGCCCCAAAACACTCAGCTAGCAGGGTAGAACCAGGAAGGAGTGGACAGAATGTGGATGCCTTTCTCCAAAGCCAGGGATACACTATAGCTCTTTTGGTTTTCTTTCCATGGAACTCTTTTTATGGTAGCTAAGTTCCCTTCAGCAATAAAAACTGTAGGCTTCTAATAAGCATCCTGGACCTGAGATTTCAAGAACTAGTTATCTGATCCATGGTTACTTTACTCAAGTTGTATGAATCCCCGTTCTTGCCATAGCTGCTGGCCTTGGCTTTTTTTTTTTTTTTAAATCTTTATTGTTTAAAGTATTATAGATTTCTCCCTTATGTTCCCATTGACCCCCTCCACCCCACACTCCTCCCAGGCCTTCATCACACTATTATCTGTATCCAGGGGTGATGCATATACACAGCCTTTTCAATCACATCTCCACCTGAGAACCCTCAAAGGAAACAGGGAAGCAACACGTCAGAAGGCCAACGCTGTGGCTTTTAGCATCCTGGATGAAAAGATTTTACAAAATAGACTTGTTCCCGAGAAGCTTGTGTAAAAATCTGTTCTGTGATTTTAATATTATTTTACGAAGGCAATGCATTGCATAATCAGCAGGTATGTATGGCTAGGAATATGGTTATGAATATGGCTATGAGTGTGGCTATAGATTCAAACAGCCCTAGGTTTGAATTCCTACTCAGCTACTTAACTAGTTACACTGACTTGGGCAAGTTCCTCAGTTTTTCTGAAGAAGTTTCCCTTTTTGTCAAATGAGATTGTAACTACTTATTTTATAGGATTATTTAAACACATACAGTACTGAGTTCTTGGTCTTGAGCATTGAGTAACGAGGAGCAATTGTTACTATTATGGTCTTATTGTGAGAGATCCTAAATGTTTAAGAGGGAAGTGCTTGTCATTTCAGTAAAGAAGTGAGTAGGTCTCTAAAAAGCAAAGAAACTTTCTGTGAGGTAATCACTGTCAAATCCTAATGCTTAGGTGAATACTTCCTAAATTTCATAACTGTTGTCTCCTATGAACTCTACACTTTGAAAGATTCCATCGACTAAACAAATAGTATTTATTAAGGGATACTTAGTTTGATCATTTTAAATTTATTAAAGCATCTCAGTGACAAAATAAGTTAGCTTGTGTAATCACACCAAGTTGACAGATGTATAGCCTGATGCATATAGTTGTTTTATTTCACTTTTGCTAATAAGAGTGGGCAAGGATGTAGCCTTTTCTAGGTTTGCTGAAAAATTGAGCATAAATAACTGATCTTCATTTCTAATTTCAAGGACCCTAAATGTATGAAAGCACCAGATTGGGAACTGTTATTTTTTAATTATGACTGCTAAGCACTAGGGTATTTCTTCTTAATGCGTTCTTTAATTATTTCCTTTGGAAAATCCCGAGTGCTTCAAATGTCAGATGGGTTGTGCCTTTTGCCAAGGGTTGCTTAGTTAACTGTTTATTTAATGAATGGGGTTTCTTGTGCTGCTGAATTTCTCATGGTACATGATAGGAAGTTCTTGGCAGCATTTAGATTGGAGAACTGAGAAACATATTGGCTCTGCAGAAGCTCAATCAGCTCCCAGGCAGGAGCAGGGCTTCTGCCAAGAAAAATTCACTAAAATAAAAAATACAAAGACCAAACACTCACACAATCCAAGGCTAACTGACTCTGGTGTGCAGGATGAAGTGAATGCTGGAGCCAGGTATCTCAGGTAGTCCATGAATGGAAGGGTGGAAATGCTTCAGAGTTTTGGGAGAGGCACAGAAATGGGATATCTCCTTGATTTGAAGGAGGACAGTATGCTTAAATCTCTGGATTGCTTGGAAAATTCAATTATCTGCTAAGGTTAAAAAAAAAAAGTCTTACGATGTTAATTTCCCATGTTTCTTCCTTATGGAGATCAATCTAAACCTATGTTTATAAGTGAATGAAAGGTATAATGTTTATTCACTTCAATTAAGAAGTCATGAATAATGATTACTTTTAAGTGGCAACAATAGTTACTGAGCACCCTAGACTAAATATTCAGATGGCTACATTTCTAAAATGATTTGGCCAGGTACCTAGACATTGTATAAGTACTGGTTGCCAAATAGGTTTTCTATGAGAACTGGGAACAAGAAAATGTGCTGCAATATTACCTAGGCTCAGAAAGGTCCCAAATCCACTAAACTATATGTATTTTAGTAGTCTATAGAATGAGGAGGGGATTGGAGATTTAAAAAAAAATTAAACACCAGTTTGAGAAAGTAACTATGAAAATGTATTTTCAGTAATTCAGATGAATCACACCAGCCTACTTGGCAATACTGTAAGAATACTCAGTTATGTGTGGAATCAGCACCTGTTGCAGGCATCATGTCATCAGCGCCTTCCTTTGGGTCACTGCATTCTATTCGCCTGTATCCCAAACCTTTTTCCTTTCTATGAGGACAATTTTCTTAGTCAGCCTTGCTCTCTCTCTCACTGTTTGTTTTCTACTAAAAGTAGCTTCTTTCCCTACTGGTGTACTGAAGGCTCCCTGCATTCTTCGGCCACCAGAGGCCTTGGCTGGCTCCCAGGGTTCCTGTCTGTTTGGTGCCATTTTCTTTCTTTATTCAGAAATTAAGAGGGCAGGGCTCATCAGCACACAGATGCTGATCTGAGGTAAGGATGACCACCTCTTAGGTGGCTAAATGGACACGTGTTCTCTCCAGGCCTAATCACTTGGCTGTCTTCTACCCCAGCTCAGTACCAAATCACCCCTCTACCTTCCTGGCAGATAGTCCACTGTGGTTGGCCATGTATACCCACTTGCTCCTAATTGCCTTGGATTAGCTGATATGTTGCTTGCTATAATATTAATGTGAATCATGATAGCACCAATAACCATCCATTAAGCACCTTCTAGGTGCTTTTTTAGCTACACTACATAAAACTCTCTTATTTCTCATGGCAATCTGATGATGTAGGCATTTTTATCCCCATGGGAAGGCTCAGAGAATTTAATTATCTTGTGCAAATTGCATAACTAATAGATGACCAAGCAGGAATCCAATTCAACATATATATGATTCTAGACTCATAGATGGGTTTTTATGCTTCACATCATCCCATGGGATATTGGCTGACTCCTGTTTACTTAGTCCACTGGTCCTGGACTCATTTTCTCAACCTCATCTCACCCTCTCAAGTAAAGGGACACCTTATGCCTTTTCTCTTCCTCTGCCAAGTGGTTCATTTGATTAGATGTAGTTTTTGTAACCCTACTGGTAAAAATTTCCCTTAGGTGCCATCCCATTCTCTTTCTCCCTTGATTTCAGGATGACTGTTCTCATGCCCATCCCATGGTACTATGAGTCGGTATCATGCTTATGCTGTGCTCATGTCACTCTTAGGACCAAATTACCTGACCATGTTTTCAAGGGAGTACAAAACTTGTTTTGAATTTTAGGAATCCCTTAAACTAAGATTTTCTAATTTATCTTGTAACTAGAAAATAAAATACGAATTTAGCATTAGTAGGAATGAATTTCTAAGGGTCAGCTTCCAGGGACTAGATTTAGATTTGGTTACTACAACCTCATTGAGTCAGCAAGAGAATATTGATACAACAACTGCATATATTGGGGACTTTTTTTTTTTCATTGTAACAAAGCCCAGTACAGCAGGGCCAGACCTAGGGAGAATGAGTGGGGTGAGTGAGGCACTCACCTTGGATGCAAAAATATAAGATGGAGAAAAAAATGCCAAAAACTGAGTAATCAAGACAATATTTCAATACAATATTTTTAAGTTAATGCAAAAAAAATACATTATGAATAGAATATTAAAAATTTAAGTAAAGATAAGGTGGGAATTACTGCTCGTTCCTGTTGCCTCATGCCCCAATACAGTCCAGCATGGCATTGCAATACAGTATTTTTCTAGGTTTAAAGAGACCAATTTAATCTATTGGAAACCTATTTATTAGAACAAGTGACAGTAACCAGAAGTAGTTATTTTGGGGAAAAATCATTAGATATCATTAAAATTAAACCACTATTAATTTTAAGGAGCACTAGTCATTAATACAACCACTTTGATCCAAAGGACAATAATACTAACACTTACAGAGTGCTTGTCAGACACTGGTTTAAGCACTTTACTGATTTAATCCCGAGGACAACCTGCTGAGATGGAAGAACAGGCTCACTGCCATGGAGGTCCCTGTGTGCAGTCATCAGACTGCAATGTCTGTGCAACTGTGCAGTATGGTGACACTGGTGGAATCAGAATTCCCAAGTTCACATAGTAAGTGGCAGAACCAAGTTTCAAACAGTGTGGACCCAAGGCCCTTTCTCTTAACAATATTTAGAAGTGCATTAAGCCCCTCAAAGATTAAGTAATACAGTTTTTTTCTTACCTCAATCTGCTACCCTAGATAACCCTACAGTGCTGTAACTTTAATAATAATTATCCCAAGAATAAAAATATTGACATAAACTTTTACAGAAACTAGCCAAAATTGCAAGGTGTGGTGTGTGTGTGTGTGTGTGTGTGTGTGTGTGTGTGTGTGCATGCGCCTATACTGTATATATTTCAATAACTTGCCATTGAAATCACCTTGAGAGGTAATCATATTGACTTTAAGAACTTCAAGAGATCTCTGACATTCACCAATTAATCTATAGGCCAAATGCATAAACTGGACTATCCACTTAAGATATTTTTACAAGATAGTGATGAATAAATAAAAACGAATTCAACAGCTCACAGGCACTAAAAGGACAATAGAATCCCCAAGCCTCTGACAGTTTTGTTAGACTAACTTCTATATTCTATAGGCTGGTAACTAGTATACTTGCATCAATCAGCCAGTATGACCAACACTATAATTATATGATGAATCTAGAGCACTTTAAAGAATTATAAACAAGAGAATAAGGATTCAGAATAAAGCCTTTAGATCATATCTAATACATGGACCCTTTTAAGAAATCACTGTGACAAACCAGCTCATGCTATTCATACATGTGAATTTCTTAATATCTAGTTTATTACTAAATTTGAAAGCAAACAAACAAAAACTTTAATGGCCCTGCAGAATATTTACTATTGATGTGTTGTTTTTTTTCAGGACTATAATAAGCCACTATCAAAATGGGAATATCTTTGAGGAGCAAGATAGAGGGAGCAAGGTTAGGTCTTGGGAAAACGTTCTTTCAGAGAGGAAGGAGGGTTAGGACATGGGCTGGCAGCTGAGTATTGAAGGAAAGAGTCAAAGGCAAGAAAATCTAGAAGTAGAATATAAAATACCTTTATTCTACAAAAAAAGTTGGGCATTTCCATAGTATTGGTAAGTAGGTCAGTGCTATTAATAAAACAGTGCTAATTGAGGTTTATAATACAATTTAAAATTAATGTTCTATGAATGCAGTATATCCAGTCATCACTGTTCCTTCCTCCTCGTGGTAAGGTACATGATTGTACCCTAGCTAGTTTGGTTCAGTGGATGGAGCATCGGCCTGTGGACTGAAGGGTGCCAGGTTTGATTCCGGCCAAGGAAGGGTACATACCCAGGTTGTGGGCTCAATCCCCACTGTGGGGTATGCAGGAGGCAGCCAATCCATGATTCTCTTTCATCATTGCTGTTTCTAACTCTCCCTTTCCCTTCCTCTCTGAAATCAATAAAAATATATTTTTTAAAAAAGGTACATGATTGTATTTTGAAATCAAAGTGTTTTCTGTAGTTCGGCCACTTTTCTATTGGATCAGGGAGAGGTGTGTACTCTAGCACTATATTTCATTGTAATTGTAAATCTTTCTGTGTTAAATCAATATTAACGAAAAAATGTGTTCTCTCATGAATGATAATAATGTGTTTTTCCTGGCCATTCTTCTAAATGAGGACATCATAGTAATGCTTTTTATTCTAATATGTACCAGCAAAGGAAAGGGGAGTAAGAGAGGTGGGGATAAAACTCGATGGTCACTTAGTCACAGTGTTCAGCTCTTTTTGACCAGGTTACAGGAGGTCACTTAGCAAATGAAGACTCTCTCTGAGAAGCAGGCCCAACCTTAAACCCCCAGTTGGAATGTCTACCCTGGAGTTAAAAATAAGCATTTCTTGGTCATAGCTTTAGCTATAAAGCGAAGGACCCGTTTCTTAAAGAATTCAATTGACACTAGGAAGACCTCTAAAGAATATATATTTTTTTTGTAAAAGCCACATTTTTTTAGAGGAAAAGGGAATATCTGAAAGGATGTGTACACTTTAACATTTCAGTATGGGTTGGGAGGTGCCCGTGAACCAGAGAACAAACCACAGAGCAGCAAATAACTTGGGGGAAGTTCCTGCCACACAGGAAGGAGAAAACCACCCAAATACTTAGGGGGAGAGTTTAGAACAAGGGGGAAATCAAAGGGAAAAGGAGGCAGAAGGAGTGGCCCTCATTCTCAGCAGAGCTGAACCTGAAGAAGACTGAACACCCAGATATGACTGGAGAAGTCACAAAATACTGGTGCTGGTACCGCCCTCTCCCGGGAAACCTGTGAGCCTCTCAGAGAAGCCCTACTCTGGGAAAGATTCTCTACCATCAAGGCCTGGAGTAGAGGCAGTAATGGCAGAGGGGCATACCTTAGGAAGCCCCAAAGACTCCAGGAAGCTGCAGAGACATTCTTGGGATCCACAGATGGACCTAGAAACAGCAGGAGGAGCCAGAAGAGATCTGGCGACCAGACAAGGAGCTTTCTGGAATCTTGGACTGAAAGGTAACCGTGAAATCCAACAACCTGAAGGGTGCATACTCACACAGTGCCCAAACCAAAATTATGTCTCAGTACCTCAAGGATGGCTAGAGGCAAGGCTGGATGAGGGAGAGGGAGGTCAGAGATAATCCCAAGGAACGTCTTCAGACCAGAAATCCCTCCCCCAGATTCTGGGATGGAGAAAAGAGAAATTCCCCCTAAAGCGGAAGAAAAAACTCTGACCAAGAATCTGAAATTTGAGTTGACTGAATATTTACTTGGAACAAATGCTCTTTAAACAAGAAGAAAATGAATGGTCTAAAATGGAAGAGTTTCTATATCACCTGCCCTCAAACAACCATGATTAGGAATAGGAAATTAAGAACATGATTACTACCAGGAGAAATACATAATTAACATCATTTTCTGCATATTTTCTTTAAATTTCATATTTTCCTATCCTTCCTACTCCCATCCTAGTATGATAGGAAGACAGTCTATATATTGAAAGCTTCCTGATGCTTAAAATATGTGGTGGACACTAGGCAGGTGATAAATACTATTATGATGCTTGCCCAAATTCTGCTGCCAGAAATTCCAACAAACTCTGGGCAAAAAGTACATAATTATACTATTTTCTTTTGTAAATGTAAGGGCCTTTCTTGACTGATCTAACTTTTTTTGCTTTTGCAAACCTATCTCTTGGTGTGTTGCTTAATAAAAATAGACTTATTTAGCCCATCTCTTATGAGGTGACATTAGTAATCTCATAGTTAATGATAACAATAATAGCTGCCACTGGTCAATGTCTAGTCTGTGCCAGTCCATGAACACAGCAGGAAGTGTCATTAATTATTGTATCAATTCTCCAAGGTGGTTTTTTTGTGCACCCATTTTCAGTATGGCAATCAAAGTTCAGATAGTATAAGTAACTTTCCTAAAGTCACACAGCTAATGAAAGATCATTCCATTATATTACAGTAAATCCCAATAAATGATTTCTAACAAATGAATGGACCCTGACAATTTCTGAGGAACAGAGAGGTCAGTGAGAGCTAACTTTCTTTTTCCCTATCCAACATTCATCTGCAGGAGTATTCATTTTTTTCCAATAGATGGAACTTACTGAATATTAGAATGATATTTTACCCAATTGTGTCAATTTGGGTTTTCAGTTTTCTAATTTGATCAATGGGAATAAAAACTGTCTTCTTTCCTTCTGAATATTAGGGGTATTTCTAGCTTCATGTTAGTGAAGAATGTAGAATTGAATGATATGCAAAAGTACTTATATGGTGAATCTAAAATGTAGCATTATATTCATATCTAAAATTTATGAGGATGACTGGGGAGAAAATTTCAATGTGTGGACTTTGTGTCAGGGGATGGGCCAGGGGCTAAAGACATAATCCTATACAGTCAAGAGCTAATATGCTAATTAGACTGAACAGCAGAACGACTGTCCAGACGACCTTCAGGACGACCTTCCGGATGGAGCCGGTACTGCGAGGGCAGAGCCCCTTGCACGAATTTCGTGCATCGGTCCTCTAGTGATAAATAAAGATCCAGTCCCTGGCCTGGAGGAGCTCCCAGACTGATGGGGAAAGTTGGGAACATATGTAGCTGACAGCTGTAACAAGAAAGAAACAGACATAAACAAAAATAATGTTGCGAATCAAAAGTGAAGCATGTGATCTCTGCTTCCTAGGCCTCAGAAACAAGGCCTGGAAGGAAATGTCTCACCCGCAGTTGAGTGGTGTTGGACATTTTTAAATCAGTTTGTGAGAAATATGAATATTATAGAAGGTATGTTTTATAGTTAGAGGCTCACAACATGACAATATTTTAGTCCATATTACAAGCAAGTAAAAATTAGGAATGAAACAGCTGCTCATTAGAAACGGAGCCCCAAAAGGATTTAAACTAAGTAGTTTCAAAAACTATAATGGAGAATTTTGATTTTCTTCATAATTGAGTTACTTACCTGTATGATAGCCACCATTTCTTGGATATGTTCTGTGTACCAGGAATTGCACAAAGAACTCTGTCGGGATATTCTCATTTCATTCTAATTCTGATAGCCGCATGGGGTGCCTGCTAACATCATCCCCATTTCACAGATAAAGAAGCGGAGTTTGAGAAAGCTATGGTGGCTTAGCCCAACCCAGCCACAGTCACAGAGCTAGTAACTGGGAGATAAGAACCCAGACAATGTGGCTCCACTACCCTTACTCCTAGTTCCTCACCACTACATACCACACTGCCCCTAGGCTAGGACAATCTGTGAACTACAAAGGAAAAAAAAAAAAAGTGAGTGCACACTGGCATAAAAGTTGCTTCTGACATTACGGGAAAGAAAAAGCAGGATAATTTTTCCCAACTGTACCACTCTGCAACTCTACACATAAAAGATGGCTGGTCATTAAGTCACAGACCAAGCACAAGGATTAACTTCCCTAATAAACTCTTCCAGGACGTCCTGGGGGGAAGAAAATAACAGCCACGGCTGTAGTGAATCTAGCAACAAATGGCCTTTCACTGACTTACATGGAATTTAATATGATCCGCCCAGTAGGAAAGATTGTATTTGGGGCAACACATCTTTAATGAAGGAATAACTGTCATCAGAGTTTTTTAATGACAATAGGTGATTATGTTAAAATTCAGTGTTTCTGTTGTAACCTACCCTGAAATTTTTTATTTATATATATAGAGAGAAAATAGCCTCATAATATCATATAACATTTAATTCCATTTGAAATGTTATTTGTGTTGCATAATCAAAATCATCCTCCAATTGTTTTTCCTAGCATGTGCACCTGACATTGGGTTTTTATAAAGCTATAATCTACTGATAGAAGGTTTGTGTTTACCATAAAGAATAGTCCACCTGTATTCTCTCCTTCTAGTATGCCAACAAATGAACACTAACGTAGAGATTAGAAACCCTCTGTGTGGAAAATGTCAGTGATAGGAAGCAGTCCAAAATGCCATCTCCCCAACAGAAACAGAAGGAGGTGGTAGACGTCTGACAGGTTCGCTTAAATTGCCAAGTGACTGTAAAGCAACGTCCCTTGAAACTGTTTAAGTTATTTTGTCAAGAAGAGCCACGTGAAATGAAGTTTGTGTATGCACCAGAAGCTTCAGTCTTCAAGGACTTTTCAATTTCCTCCAGTGTGCAACTTTGAAAATGGAATGGTTCAGCATATCTCTAATAAAAATTCATCTCCCGGGACTTCTTTTCGATACAGGCAAAATCAAATTAACTTCAAACAGAAGAGGTTAGATGCATACATAAAGGAAGTATCTAACTGTAACATCATCACGTTCCAGCTCTCTAAGGCCTTCTAATATCTACCCAGAAGAGAAATACAAATATTAACTTCACCCCATATGATTCTGCAAAATCGAACGAGAAGTGTGCTTCCAAAAAGGGAATGGCACAGAGAGAAGGGTCCCACTGCACCGTCAGGGTTGCCCCTGTCAGGATTTGACGACACCATAATTCTCTGGACTTGTACTTACTGACATTTGTTGAATGCCAACAGGACCCCAAACTCCTTCCCCAGCCCACAAATTGTGCAGCCAGTGAATCAGGGGATCCCTGAGCTTTGGCTGGAGGAGCTGAAGGGATGTTCTGTACCTTCTGGGGCACGAACCGCTACATGTCCACCACTCAGCCCTCCCTGCCCAGCGACGATGCACTGCACTCATACGCTCTCGAAGCACACTCGCTGGGATGCGGGAGAGCAATATATCAACAAAATGCTTTAGCTTATACGATGGATTGCCATGTGAGGCATAACTGGTGGCCAGAGGCGTGTTTTAAGACTTAATTTCTAATGTTTTGTATGAAATGCTGTCTATATCACATTTTGGGTGTGTTTGAAGATTTATTTTGAGAGTCTGCCATGGCTGATCCTTGGGATTCAATGCTATTCCCCATCAGGAAAAGCATGACTAACTGCACATCATTTTTAATAGGAACGTTCAGTAACGGAGCTTCATCTAAGTGTGATACTAAGTGAGGGAAGACATCCGTGTGCATGGCTGTGCCGTCAGCCCTGAATTCCCGTCCGGAGCATGGGCCCTGACTCTCCAGGCAGGACCAGAGGGGCTAGTGGTGGGCTCTGGGCAGGAAACATGGAGATGCTTCCTCGTGCCAACCCCGCCCTCTCGTTAATGACAGGTTCTTCGTGGCTACAGTTGTATGGACCAAATAATTCCAACCTCTCTCTTCACTGTCTAATTTTATTGGATGAAAGGATGGAGTAACTTTTAGAAATCTAGCAATTTGCAAATTCTAAAAATATATATTAAGACTTTATTATCATTTGGGGGAGGGGAGAATTATCCAGAATGTATCTAGATGCATATTCCAAGAGGGCAGAGCCCACATCTATTTTGCTGCCCATTTTTCCCTGTATCCATTCTTGGCCCATAGAGAGTGTTCAATAAGTATTTATTCAGTGCATTAATGGTCATGCTTCTCTTGAACAGTAGAATGATTTCATCAGCAAATTCTTACTTCGGATGCAAAACATGATGTCCTTCAAATGTAATTGCCCCTCTCATAGTGGTAAATACTGGCAGTTCTTTTTAAAGAAATGGTTCTAACCTACAGAGCTTGCTTAAAGCCAACCTAGGAAGAGAACTTTATTTATAAGTAAAAGATATGAATAACAGAGAGGGAGAGAATGAGAGAAAGAGAGGGGGAAGAGAGAGAGAGAGAGAGAAAATAAATTGAATATTAATAGAACTTAGTGTTTTTCAATACACATATTTTCAGAAAATGCTTTATTTTCTAAAGAGGCATCCACCTACATGGAGTTTATACTGTGGGGGTGACTATAAATAGACAAGAAAAACATATCTATGTATTATATAATTAGTGTTATTACTTTATAATCACATTTTATGTATTGTAGCTTTTAGTTACTTTAGTGAAAAAATTCTAGTATATTTCATTCTCAATCACAGACACTACTATCTATTTTTTGACAGTGCTACATATTCTGGGATCCCAATACAAAAAGAACAAACAAACATAAAAATACCTAAAAGTAATTTTAATATTTGCATTTCAAACTAAACCCAGTTCCTTCCTGACTGCCTTCCTGTTGAATCAAGTTTTCGCTCTCTTTTTCTCTCATTATGTGGACATCACAGGTCTCCCAAAGAGATCTGATGTTAAGTTACCTGAAGGAAAAAAAGTTACTTGTAAATTTAAATTTAATAGCCTCACTTTCCTTAATTACTAGACACACAAACACATTCACACACCTTCAAAATGCCTCCAGATTCCCTTTATATATTCTATGTAAATAGTTGCAGGTCCTTCATTGTAAACAATGAATTGATTCATATCTGGCTAATCCAAGGCATAAAATAATGGTAGCTCTCTTTTGAAAGCTTAGCCAACATCCTATATAATAAAAGGCTAATATGCAAAATGTCCCCTCGACTGGGAGTTTTACCAGGGGGCAGGGCTGGCCAGCCAACCACTTTCCGCCCCTCTCCCTGGCTGGCCCTGCCTGACTGGCCCAATTGGGGTGAGTTGGCTGGATGCCACCTGTGTACGAATTCGTGCACTGGGCCTCTAGTGTCTTCTTAAAACAAGGCTTTCCTGATGCTCTTTTTTTATTCTCATTCTCTTCTCTCTGACCTGCTTCCTCCTTACCTTTCCCCCTATTCCCTCTGTAGTTAAGCAGCCTTACTTGGGAATCTAACCTATAAATACTGTACCTGTATAATAGAATTTATTGCACTCTTGCTAATCCTCTCTGCCATTTTAGTAACCTGCTCCTTGTGGTCAGCAGTCTTATTCTCACCCAGAACTTGGATCTATAATTCCATCATAGCAAGTGATAAAGTGCTACCTACTGGTTGTGAATATTCCAGACCATTATTGCATTTCCTAGTCTCAGCATTTTTTCACTTCCAAATCATTCTCAGTGTGATGCTGCACATACAGAAATCAATGAATAAATAATGTCAGCTGATGGACAAGTCTGAGAATGCTGTGGAGAAATGAAATGTGGAATTCAAATGAGTTTATTCTTCTCCCTGTTATTAGCACAAGTAACAGATTTGAAATCCCAAATAAAATCATGTTGATATCTGTAAACATTAAATAAGTGTCTCCTGTATAATAATTATTAACTGCATATATGCTAGTTGAAGATTTATGTAAAAAGATGTAAGTGGTAAAAAGTATCTAAATCTAAGTATACGTTTAAGACTAATTTTACCTTCAGAACAGCACCTAATAGCATTCCATATTTTAGTTCCTAAGATCTCATAATGAAAGGAGTTCCAGCTTTACTTTTATCATTAAATATTTAGCATAAGAACATTAATAAATTATGTTACAACCTTAAGCTGATCATTATATAAAAATACCAATTAATGAGAATATGTAGATTAGTATACTTATACTTATGATTGAAGACATGGAACAAATATAGAGACAACTCTGCCACGGAATAGATAGTCCTGGTAACAGGTATTTGACATATGCACGATGGTATATCTTTCTGAAGTAATAAAAACTAAATTGAAATCACAGCAATACGGAATAATTACATCTTACTAGAAAGCCTGAATGTTAAGAGATATAAGAGATTTTTAAAAGAGGTGTGAAACAATAAGCTGATCTAAAGTATGTAAAACTGTGATCTAGTTAGCTTTTTATTTGGGCATTTAAGCATATATAGGTATTATGAGGTCTGGCCTGAGTTCCCTAAATCATATTTAAGTGTAGATTAAAAGCAGGAAAATTGAAATCTAAATAAAGCAAAGAATTAATTCTTTTTTTCTTCATTTTATAAAACTATTAAGGGCAAAAATGTGGTGCCACCCATCCCGTGACAAATTTATGAAAAATATTAAAAGGAACACAAGGGCCCTGAACATCTCCAGTTCCAATATTGAATTTTTATTATTATGTTATTTATTTATTTTATTTTTCTTTATTGTTGAAAGTGTTACATATATCCCCCTTTTTTTCCCCATTGACCCCCTCTACCTTGCACCTATGCCCCCCCTGCGCCAGGCCTTCACAACCCTATTGCCTGTGTCTAGGGGTTAGGCATATCTATACTAGTGTATATAAAAGCCCAGTGACCCAACAGCAGAATGACCAGTTGCTATGATGCACACTGACCACCAGGGAGCAGATGCTCAACACAGGGGCTGCCCCCTTGTGGTCAGTGCACTCCCACAGTGGGAGCGCCACTTGGCTGACCTGGATGAGTGGCTGCTCCTGCAGCAGGAGCAGCTGTTAGCAGGCTCAAGGTGAGGCTGAGTCTCTGCAACTATCAAATACCTGAGATAATCCAGACTCTGGCCTGACCCACCAGCTGATGCAGGCCTTTTAAGGTGTGTTCTAGAAAGAGCATGGGAGCTGGCATAGGCAGATGGCAAGAGGAGATGTGAATGTGGACCCCCCCAGGGAGGCTGTCCTGATGGCTGAAGATCCGGGAGCACGGCTACCCTGAACATCCCCGATGACCTGGCATCACACATCAAGGACATTCACCAAGTGGCTTTGGGGCGCAAAGCTCTCTGCCAGATTCCTCCAGGACACGGAACACGTCTTTACCTAAGATATCACCCCAAAATATCAGCTCAGACTAATTTCCTCACTCAGCAGCTGCTCAGAGGGTGGGTCCACAGCCGCTCGGCTGACCAGGATGAGCAGGATGAGTGGCGCTCCCACAGCGGGCTGATCCGCGCAGGCCATGCCCCACACCAGTGCGTGAATCCGTGCACCAGGCCTCTAGTACACATATAAGATATTTGGTTAATCTTTCCCCATCCACACTCCCTCCCTCCACTGCCTTCCTCTGAGATTTGACAGTCTGTTCCATGCTTCTATGTCTCTGGGTCTATTTTGTTCATGAGTTTATTTTGGTCATTAGATTCCACATATGAGTGAGATCATGTGATACTTGTATTACTCTGACTTGCTTATTTCATTTAGCATAATATTCTCTAGCTCTTTTCTTGTTTTGTTTTTTTCGCTTTTAGAGGACTTGAGCAAAACTAAACAAATTTCATATTTCTCATACCTCCCTCTTCATTTGTTCATAGCAAAAAAACCAATGTCTAGGGCTCAGAGCAGAGTCAGTCCCAGAATGTCCCACAGTGTTTGAAGTGGGTGCTCAGGAGGCTTGTTTTAAAGCTGCTGCCAGCCTATAAATTTTTAAATATTTTGTTTGGAAATAATTACAGCTTCACATGTAAAAATGTGGTGAGAGATCCATATGCCTGTCATTCACTTTCCCCTAATGGTAACATCTTGAAAAAATCTTGGTACAATTATCACAGGCATGATATTGACACTGACATAATACACCTATCTTATTCCCCACATTTGCACTCTTTGTAAGTGTGTATCATGGGGGAAGGGGGTGTACTTAGTTCTATACAATGTGATCACATGTGTAGGTTCATGGATTCATTGCCGCAGGCTCAAAACTTTTTATTGTTGGAATATTACAGTATATAAAAACTAGAGGCTCGGTGCACAAAATTGGTGCTTGGGTAGGGACACTAGGCCTGACCAGCGATCATGGCCATAGGGGCCTTCTGGCTGCTAGCTGGGGCCTTCCTTCCCCAGTTGCTGGCCAGGGCTTTCCTTCATTCCGCATCGCCCCCTGGTGGTCAGCGCACATCATAGCAAGCAATCAAACTCGCGGTCTCCTGGTTGAACTCCCGAGGGGACACTTTGCATATTAGCCTTTTATATATAGAGATAGCAAAATATGCTAAAGACTTTTTATTTATACTCCAGATACTGCTGAGAAGATGTAAAACACTCCTATCAAGGAATTGTACTATTATGATTTTAACTTGGAGTCACTAGAGAGGCATTGATGGTGACTTTCAAAAGGCTAAATCTGCCTCCCACTAGGCACCTTCCCTGACTCACGCTCAATACTAAGGGCATCTGGGTTCTGCCTTGGATTAGATATCACAGAGCCATCTCTTCTTTACCTCGACCACATGTTTCATTTTCAGATTCCCTTTCCCTTAAGCTGCATTTCTCATTTTGACATGCTCTCTACAGAGATCATTCAAGAAATTAGCACTTTATTTAAGCCAAATGATCCTAACCTTAACAACATAAAATCTATTCACCAAATTGCAGGGAGAATGAAATGAGATGCCTAGTTTTATATCAGCTTCTAATATAGGCCACTTGCCATTCAATTTACGAAGCTGGGAGGAAAACTGATTTTCAGTTACTGTCTTCAGAGACTAAGAAGTGTGGAATAGGGTTGATTTCATTTTGTACTTTCTGGTGCTAGAGGTAGCATGGCTAAATAGAGAGTGCCTATATTAGGCTTCTAAAGAGACCATAAAGTCACAAAGAGCACTGATTGCTTTTGGAGTGTGAGCATGCAGAAGTGAGCTGGGAGCTCAATAAATGATGAATACAAGATTCACCCAGGTGGTACTACTATCACCCGGCTCTTCCACAAATATGCATGCAGTATAAAGGGGAAATTAACAGGAAAATAGCACAAAGATTTAAATGAAATTGGTAGACTCCCAAAAGAACTTTGAGGATACATAACTAAATTACCTTAATTAAAGGTTATATAACCTTAAAAATATAACAATCCCTTCATTTAAAATAGGAATTTTTTTGAAGGAGAATAATCTATGCTGAAACAAATAAACATAATTATAATTTTGCACTTGAGATTTAGCCTTCCCATATATTTTTTATATCTAAAAAAAGCAACATAATAATTGAAGACTAGATGTGAGTTCTATAAGAACAGTGACTATTGTTTGTTTCATAAACTGCAGTATTTCTTAAATTTTGAACACTGCTGGACCCTCAAAAACATTTGACAGTAGGCACTCAAAAATATTTCCTAAATGGATTACTGATTTAAAAGAAAAATGTTTGGCTAATGGAAATATTTACTATACCTACACTTTTTTCATTTTGTGTGGCAGTATCTTTTTTTAAAAATATATTTTATTGATTTTTTACAGAGAGGAAGGGAGAGGGATAGAGAGTTAGAAACATCGATGAGAGAGAAACATCGATCAGCTGCCTTCTGCACACCCCCTACTGGCGATGTGCCCGCAACCAGGGTACATGCCCTTGACTGGAATCGAACCTTGGACCCTTCAGTCCACAGGCCGACGCTCTATCCACTGAGCCAAACCAGTTAGGGCATGTGTGGTAGTATCTTTTATCTATGCTTGTCAAAGGCTTGATAATGACTAATCCAAATAATAATTACTACTTATATTACTCCTCCCACTTTAATGGCTAGCTTATTCATCTCTCTTCAAATAATTAAAAATAAATTAAAACTAAATTTGGCTATATTTAACCTTCCCCTCAGATATATCTATATATATAAAAGGCTAAGCAACTGACCGGCCAACCAACCGGTCAGTAGGTATGATGCACACTGACCACCAGGGGGAAGACGCTCAACGCAGGACCTGTCAAGCAACAGCAACTTTGCAGAGTGCCCGCTCGCACTCTGGAACACCTTGGGGGATGTCAGACTGCTGGTTTCAGCCTGATCCCCGCAGGCTAAGCCGAGGGATCCCACCTGCTGGAGGGACCCAGCTCACGCTACAGATGCCCTTTGAGCACCTGTGCCTCCCCAGGTATAGCTGGCTTGGGAGGGACCATGGAAGGTTGGCTCCAGGGCATGTCTGGCCTGACTTCCCCAGTCCTGCCCAGCCCCGCTGGCCACCTTCTAATTAATTTCCTTTCGATATGCATGAATCCATGCACTGAGCCTCCAGTAGGAAATCTAAAAGACTTGCATCCCAGAAAGAAAACAAAAGGGTTGAATATAATGGCTGTTTTAAATGGATAAATATGTACTGAGTCCTGAAACAAGAGTTTTCTGTGACAATTTTTGAAGGTGCAAAAGAAGAAATGCATTTAGAATGAAGCAGGAGGATTTGGAGGAATCACAAGTGAGGATGCCATGATTATGAGGGTAGAGACCAGCAGGAGCCTTTGGAGGTCTCTTGAGAGTGCCAAGGGCAGAGTGGGCAGCTGCCTGTCTTGGGCAATGAGACATATAACTTGGAATGGTAGAGCCAAACTGGGTTATATTTAAGAGCTGGGATAGGATACTGATTTATCCAAGAACATACCACTATTTAGCTGCAGACCCAAGACTATGAACCAGGTAGTATTCAATAGGTGCACTTTGAAACATGGACTATACCATGTGGACAATAAGTCTTAAAGGGGGTGGAGGGACAGATGCCTTGTGAAATTCCTCCCCAATATACCATCATGGAGATGTTATGGCTTTTCTGATAAAAAAAAAAAATGGCTATACATTCAGAAGACTCTGATTGAGAATATTCAAATCACCTGTTCACAACACATCAATACTGTTAAATATCCAGGAAGTTTTGTTTGAGCTTCAGTCTTCTTAGCTGCCGGGCTAAAGGATACCCCAATATAAATTACAGATTTGGTTTTAAATATGGCTAACAAAATTCTGACCCTAAACATAAGTCATAAAAATAATTAATTAGCAAATGGAATATAAGATAAAATAGGATAAAACAAAGGTAGGGAACAAGAAACAGATAGGGGGAATATCACCAGTAAAACTAACACACAAATGTAGTCAAAATAGCTTCTTAGTTCTTTGGTAACCATACTTATGGATCTTCCAAGAAGAAACCAACAACAAAGTATCTTACAATTTTATGGTGGTGTTTATGTCTATAATACTTATATAAGTACTTCCTCAGAAACACTGCATTAACTTCCAGTTTCCCAACATGCTTCACATGGATTTAAGTTGCCTATCAGCCCTCACAATGGCCATATCATAACAACACAAGTACCTTACTAACTTCACAGTATGTCACTCACTGTCAAAAACCTTAAGGTATAATCACAAAAACTTTGGCTAGTTTCCTAAGAATTCATGCCTTTGTATATATTCTCTCCTTATACCCATTTCTTTCTTTTCTCCTTTCTCTCTGACACCAGTGTTTATTCATTCAATGTTTTTCATTTCTTCTTTTCCTCAACCTTTTAAGTCAATTAACCTACTCACAAAATTCACTATGTCAGGGCTCAGAAGCCTTCCCTGACATAGTGAATTTTGTGAGTAAGTTAATTGGAGGTTATGGGAGACCCTACTCTGGGTCTCCCATAACACTGAAACAGGAATATTGGTGGTAAAATAGGTCAGGTTTAGTAAATATTAGAAATTTTGGAAATTAGGGGGACAATGGAGGAAACACAGGGCTGCAGAGCAGCAGAAGGTATATTTCCATAGAACGGGGGAGCTGGAAAGCTGCAACAGGTACATTCCCATAGACTGAGGGAGCAGGGAACAGCAAAAGGTCTATATTTACAAAACAGAGAGAAGGAAGCCCTTCATCCAGAAGGAGAAGAAGAAAGCCCAAAGGTAATAAGAGTATAATGGGGGTGGGGTGGGGGGGGGGGGAAGCACCTCACATGTCCCATGTAAGGTTGGACCTTTGAGTCCAGGAGTTACTATAGTAACCAACCTAAGGGAATGGTGACCAATCAGAGGAGATATCAAGGCACCAGGATCTGCAGCCTTTATAAGCCATAGGGAAAGGGAATTCAGTGGGACTCTTTTCCCTCTCCCTATGTGAAAGTCCATTCTGTAGGACTCTTTCCCTCTCCCCATGTGGGAGTCTGTACTTGTTCTTCAATAAACCTCTACCTTTGCTATAATACTTTCTGTCTGTGGATTCATTCTTCGATTCTGGTGGTCAAAGAATCTGGGTTCCAGTCCAAAAATTCTGTTTCAGATGGTGCATTGGCGGGGAATTTCTTCATAAGTCAGTCAACCCTCTCTTCACTTTGAATGGTGACTAGCCATGGATTCTGTCTCTTTTCTGTCTCTTGTATGATTTTGGAGGCTGACGGCCGCCTGCCAGTCACTTAAACTTGGCAGCCGTCTAAAAAGTGGATCTCTCTCTCTCTCTCTTGCAGTGCTCCTTTCTGGATGTATTCTACAGGGCCAAAACCAAAGCAGGCATGGGCCAGTCAAGTAAAAGCCACTAGGGCGACTGCCGCTAGAAGAAAAAGTCTCCCATGGAAGGATAAACTGGTACGGGGTTGGGTTAGAGCGTTAGGCTTCCACCAGTCGCAAGTCAAAGCCCGGCCATCGACTAAATGAGTGCTTGGGTCCCTGCCAAGCTCTGAAGATCAAAGAGGCAATTCCTCCCCCTGGTTCAGAATCTCGAATGTCCTTACATGAGTACAGGACCTCGCAGGGGTGTCTAGGGTTGTTGAACTCTAAAAGACATGTAGGGGCCTCGCAGAAACAACACATGTAATTAAATTCTGACTCGTCCAGGGGATGCATTCAAGGGTTGGTTACCCAGCATCCCAGGTCCTCACAGCTGTCTTAGACAGCTGGGAGAGAAACTGAGACACGGGTTCCAACAAAACAGCACATTTCTGACCCACTAGATATGTCCACTCCCCTGGCCCAGATCCCAAGCAGGTTTTACTTGGAGAATCATCTGCCTTTTTCTTCTGCTTCCTATCTCAGTCAAATAGTATCAGCCAAGACCGCTGCCTCCGCGGTCCAGGACCCACTAAGCTTAAAATGCTAAGCCTCCATTTGTGTGGGCCTTTATAGTAAGGGTCCTGGGAAAACACTTCTGGGCAAGAGTGAAGAAAGGAAGAGCCAGCTAACTGTTTTTTACCCCTGTAGAAGTTTTAGCTTTTCAGAGAATTCAGCATTACAGCCAGACATAGCTGTTAAGTTATCCCATTAATTACTAGGCAACTCGCCTCTTGCCTTCATTGTGATTCTGTAAAATGGTCGGAGGCTCTCAGGAGTGTTCTTAAGTCTCATTTTCACTAGGATTTTATTTCCCAGTCCATCATTTAAAATTTGGGTAGGTGAGCCATTTCTCACGAATTAAGGATGCTCCTGGGACTTTCTGTACCCATGTAGAGAGAAAGGCTAGTTCAAGAGGAGGCGCCCCAACCCAATTTCGGGTGGCCCTTGGATGGAGCCCCATCTCTTCACAGATGCTATAGAATAGCCCCGAGATAGTTTTCTTTGGAAAATGACACAGGGGGAATGCGAGGCAATCAGGCAAGCCACATGGCTATAATAGTCCATTGGAAAAATGCTAAGGTTTTGGGAGGACCAGTCCCAAACCCGGACGAGAGACATTGCTTTTAATGCAGCGCTTTGTGGAGTGCCTGTGGATTGTGCACACTTATAAATATTGTGCATGAGAGTGTTTATATTGATGTTGATGTTTATATTGATAAGATGTTTATATTGATAAGAAAATTCTTTTACTTTTATTCAAGGCAAGCCAACAATTATCCTTTAAACTTGCTATGCTAAAAAGGAAACACACACACACACACACCAAGTTATTATTTGGGTGACATGTATTCCTATATTTCTAGGTCAGTTTTGATCAAATAGTCTTTTCCTTGTGCCTCATAAATATACTTGTACTCGTTAGCCTGTCTGTCCTGGTTTTGAAGGTTTGGAAAATGTAGTCACTCTAAATGTTCTATTTATTTCTTTCCAACCATACAAAGTTTCCCTTTTATATTTAACAATTTTAAAATTATCTTAACTCCCTTACTGAAAAAAGTAAGGAACAAATGGGCACCTATTGGCAGAGAAGATGAAAATGATGAACTGTTCTTATTTTGACATCAAACGACTTAAAATGTGCCAGTGGTGGAGCAAGGAAAAACGAGCTTTCCTCTATTATATAAAGGGTTTTCTGTGACCTATGGTTGAGAAACCAGAATGAATGGGCCATTTGGACTTGTTAAGTAGTTGGTCAGTGTCAGCACTGCCACTATAGCTTGGTGTGCTTGCGTCAAGTGCTTCAATCACTGTATACTCACCGGAATCTTACAGAAATGGGCCAGAGAGTTATGAAGCTACGCCCCAAGCAGATACAAAAGGTCAATATGTCAAACAAAAGTAATAGGTGAGGAAGTCTGAGATGGTGCTGAGTGTGGAGTCTAGCATGAAGTTACAGACTCAGTCCCTTCAGTTTGGCCCTGCGTTTATCAAATGTGAATAGCGTGTGCAAACTTGTAATGGGAAAGAAAATTTCAAAGATCCCCAAGAATAAACCTATATAGCTCACCCTCTTCCCACAGATTCTGAGCATTCCGGTTGAGAAAGAGTGGAGTGGTAGTTGAACATATGAATTCTAGTATCAAATCCAGATTCAAGTCCTCAGGATCATTTAGTAACTAAATAGCTTTAAGCAAGTTAAACTCTTTAAACCCATTTCTTCGTGTGTAAAACAAGTGATACGAATTTTTGGACTGGAACCTGGATTCTTTGTCCGCCGGAATCAAAGAATGAATCCATGGACAGAGATTAGTATAGCAAAGGTGAAGATTTATTGAAGAACAAGTACAGACCCCCATGTGGGGAGGGGGAAAGGGTCCCACAGTTCCTTTTTCCTATCTGAGGCTGCAGATCTTGGTGCCTTGATAGCCCCTCTGATTGGTCGCTATTCCCTTAGACCAGTGGTCGGCAAGCTCATTAGTCAACAGAGCAGCAAAGCGCGGTTCGCGAGCCGTATGTGGCTTGCAAGCCACAGTTTGCCGCTCTGTTGACTAATGAGTTTGCCGAACACTGCCTTAGCTCCTGATCTCAAAGGTCAACCTCACATGGGACATGTGAGGTTCTCCCTGACTTCTTCCTTATGGTTTTCCTATTCCCTTTGGGCTTTAGTCTTCTTCTTCTGCATGAAGGGCTCCTTTCCCTTTATTTTGTAAATATAGACCTTTTGCTGTTCCCAGCTTCCTCATTCTATGGAAATGTACCTGTTGAAGCTTTTCAGCTCCCCTATTCTATGGAAATATACCTTCTACTGCTCTGCAGGTTTCTTCCATGGTCCTCTTAATTTCTAAAATTTCCTAAAACCTCTCTTTTTTTCACCCCCAAAATTCCTGTTTCACTAGAATAAAAACAAAGCAGAAACAAACAAATAAAAAACTTTCCCTAAGTGAAATAAGCCAGTCACAAAAAGATAGATAATGTATGATTTCCCTTATATGAGGTCTCCAAAGTCGTCAAACTCAGAAACAAAACCAGAATAATGGTTACCGGGGGCAGGGGAGGGAGAGATTCTTAGTTGCTTAATAGGCATAGACTTTCAGTTTTGCACAATGAAAAAGTTATGGAAATCTGTTGCACAACAATGTGACTATACTTTACTGAACTGTACACTTAAAAAGTGGTTAAGATGGCAAATTTTTGTTACTTTATAACCATAATTTATAAAATAAACACCTGCCCAATAGAATTATAGTGAAGTTCAAATTTAAGTATATATATATATATATATATATATATATATATATATATATATATATGATACTTCTTCAATAGTTGGCATAGTCAGTATTCTTTACAAATGGGAGCTACTCTTGTTTCAATGATAATAAAAATTATTAAAAGTATCTAGCACACAGAAAATTCTAATAATTTAATGAAGAATTTTCTTTCACAGTCACGGTAATAGTTGGTTGTTGATGAAGCATCAGTCAAGAGAATGATTGTACTCATTCAGATGATTCATTCATGCTGACTAATTACTATGACTCGACTTTTGGTAAAGGGGTAAGTGGTAACAGGGAAGTGTCAGTCTCCTAAGATGCGTCATTCAGTTATATTTGGAAGCATTTCTCCAGGCATTCTGGTAGGAGATAACAATTTCCAAACACCTACCAAGAGCAAAGCCACACAGATTTTTTTTCTGCCGGAGAAAATGGGCTGGTGACGTGTGTTATTTGAAGGCAGAAAGTCAAAGTCCTTCTCTAACTTTAAAAAATAATTTTTTAAAGATATTTTTACTGATTTCAGAGGGGAAGAGAGAGGGAGAGATAGAAACATCAATGATGAGAGAGTATCATTGATTGGCTGCCTCTTGCATGCCCCCTACTGGGGATCAAGCCTGCAACCCACATGTGCCCCAACTGAAATAGGAATTATAGGGGGATATCGGGATATCGGCAGGTTTAGGCAATTTTTAGAATTGGGGGTTCATGGAAAAAAACACAGGGCTATACACTGAGAGAAGTTACATTTCCATAAGACAAGAGAGCTGGGCGAAGGTAGATTTTCATAACAAAAGGAAGAGGCAACAGTTACATTTATATAAAATAAGGAAACTGGGAATAGCCAAAAGGTCTATATTTACAAAATAAAGAAGGAGGAAGAAAGCCCAGAAGGAATTGAAGAACAATGAGGGAGAAGGGTATCACATGTCCCGAGTGATGTTTGACCTTTGAGCTCTGGAATTACTATAGTAACCAATTCAAAAGGGAATATTAACCAATCAGAAGGGATATTAGGACACAGGAACTGCAGCCTTTATAAACCATGGAAACAAAGTCAGTGGGACTCTCTCCCTCTCCCCATGTGGGAGTCTGTGCTGTGAGATTCTTTCCCCTTCCCCACATGGGGGTTGGTAATTGTTCTCAGTAAATTTCCACCTTTGCTATACCAACTTCCATCTGTGGATTCATTCTTCAACTACAATAACAAAGAATCCAGAGAACCATCCTGCCCAGGGAACACCAGGTGTTCTAGTCCAAAAATCATGTATCACAACCAGGAATCAATCTGTGACCTCCTGGTTCATAGGTTGATGCTCAACCCCCAGCCAGGCTAAAGTCCTTCTCAAACTGACCTCTACCCTTTTCCCTTAGATCTTTTCTCACTTACTTTGCTCCAGCCACACTGTCCTTTTTGCTATTTCTGGAGCACCACTGATCTGCTCATCCCTCAAAGTGTCTGTACTTCTTTTTTTCTGCTGAGAATGCTCTTCCTAAATGCAGCTGCAAGAATCACTCTCTTAACTTCTTCAGTTGCTCCCATGTCACCTTCTCAGTGCAGAAATCTGTGACCAGTTTATGTGAAACTAGAGGCCCAGTGCATGAAATTTGTGCATGGGAAGGGTCCCTAGGCCTGGCCATTAATCAGGGCCGATTAGGGCCTTCTGGCTGCCGGCCTGGGCCTCCCTTTCCCAGCTGCCAGCTGCCAGCCAGGGCCTTCCTTCATTCCGCTCTGGTGGTCAGTGCATGTCATAGCAAGCGATAGAACTCCCGGTTGAACTCCCGTGGGGACACTTTGCATATTAGCTTTTTACATATATAGATAGCCACCCTACTCTCCTGGCCCAGGAGAGTAGGGTCCTACTTGATTTTTCTCAAAAACATATGCCATCTATAGATGAATCACATGTTTTTAAAATTTGTTTAGTGCCTGAGTCTTTCCAGTGCAGTATAAGTTTCATCATTTTCCCCCTTTTGTTCACTTCTGTATTGCAACTTAGAATAATGTGCGGTATACAGTATACACATATTTGATATTTTATGAATGAATAAATATATGGTCAAAGCCTTATTCAATACAAAGAATCAATAATGGCCTAAAGGAAAGAGTTCTCCTTCTAAAGAAAATATCTAAGAAATATTATTTAGCCCCTCTGCATGCCCCTACTGAAAATCAGTCTGCATTAACCTCAAGCTCCTTCCCACTCCAGTGGAAGTGAGAGTTCTTATATCTGTTTTGCTACCATTTCCCTAATTGGAAGGGATATGGCACATAGAAGCTAATGCCCCAACATTTGCTGAAGACAATTTTTGAATTTAGAGGTATAGGTATATACTTAATAATAATATATCCTAATATATAAACAGCTAGGGGCCATCACGACCAAAATGACTGAATGGATGACAGAACAGGAGGCTGCAAGGGGCGACCAGGTTAGCAGTGGGGGCAGTGAGGGATGACCAAATGACTGGGCCCTGGGCCCCAGGTGGGGTGCAGCAGCGGCAGGAAGCTCTGGGCCCCAGCTGGGGCATGGCGGAACTCTGGGTCTTCCATGATCCGGGGACAAGGCCAGCCTTTAAACCTCAGGCCCAGAGCTCTCTGTGGCAGCCGCCCCCAGCTGGAGCTCAGAGCTCCCTCCAGAGCTCCCTTCTGTTGCCACAATTGGGGGCGTGGCTGGCCTTCAAACCCAGGGCCCAGAGCTCCCTGTCACCGCTGCCCCCAGCCGGAGCCCAGCAGTGGAAGGGAGTTCTGGGCCCCGGCTGGGGTGCGGCAGAATACTGGGTCTACCATGATCAAAGGTGTGGCCTGCGTTCAAGCCCGGGCGCCAGAGCTCCCTGTCACCACTGCCCCCAGCTGGGGCTCAGAGCTCCCTGTCACTGCCTGGGCAGGCACACAGCAGGAGGCAGGAGGCAGGAGGTGGGAGGAGGGAGGCAGGGCATCAGTCTGGGTCCCACCTCCCACCGGTGCAGCGGGAGTCAGTCTGGGGAAACTTTCTCAGACTTGCTTGGTGCTGGGACTGGATGCATCCAAGCTCAGGGCAGGCTCTGTGGAGGTTCCTGGTAGCTGAGAGTGCAGAGCCAGAGTGTGGGCATGTGGGTGTGTGCATGAACATGGTCCCGGAATGGAGAGGGTGTGGCCTGGGCTGAGGGATCCCCCCCATGCAAGAATTTTGTGCACTGGGCCACTAGTATATACTATCTATCTATCTCTCTCTCTATACACACACACACACACACACATATACAGACATATATATATATATATATATATATATATATATATATATATATATCAACTACTTTGATCCTCCATTTTACATATATATATATATATGTAAAATGGAGGATCAAAGTAGTTTTTAAAACGAATTATTTTTATTATAAATACATGACAAAACCTTTGGTGATATGTTTGCGCTCACTGAAAATTACTCATTCTTGGCCATTCAAATTTTCCTCTCATATTGAATAAAGTATAATGTATGACATTCAGGCATTTTTAGTTAGTTTTCTTTTTAATCAGTTACTTACATGCAGTTTTAAATTGGACCTATTAGATAAGTTCTCAACTGGAGATTTATTAAGATTGCCATTTACTGTTTAAAAGTGGAATCTTACGCTGCTGTGGATATGAAATGCACTTTTACAAAACATGCACTATTCCATGGAGCTCCATGATATGCTGGTTCTATAATTGTACTTTTAATCTATTTTCTATAACATCACTATATCTATGAAACAATCCAGAATATTCTGTTAGGATGCATGGCCATGCCCATGATCTGAACACTTTTATTCCTAATCAATGAGAGCATGGGTGATGACAGGGCATTCCCCTGGACAAACAGCATTAGCTCAGCACACTAAATACTCACAGAGATTGGCTCACTGTATCTAAATACTCTAACTCCTGTCCCAGATCCAGAGTGCCCGGTACCGGGCATGCTCCCTCCACTGCTTTAGGTGAACATTTTTGACATAATGGCTGATGAAATATGTACAAATGCTAGTGATCCATGTGCTGAAAGAAGCAAAGAAAGTGTCCACAGTGTTTCAAGGGTTCGGCTAACAATCTGGTAGGGAGATCAGACAGAGAGCCAGCTCTTTGAGGTCAGGAACTGAAGTTCCACATTTCATTCCCAGCTCTGAACTTGATTTCTTGCCTATAGAAAGTGCATAATAAGCATTTGATGAGTGGATAAAGGGGAAAAAACAATAGATACATAAGGTAGGAAAGTCTATTTAGTATAAAGGGTCTGGAGCCATCTTTTTTTCATAAATAGGACAGGCAAGGAAGGCTCTACCATGTGTACAGTTGAGCTAGGCCTTTAAGGAGGAACAGATGACGATGTACAGAAAGGAGAAAGTAGGGCATAGATGGTGGTGATGTAAGAAATGTAGGTCCAGGAAGTTCTGGGTTATCTGATTGTAATTGTCACGACGCCTATAGTTTCCTTGCCCCTTGATGTTTCCCACATTCTTATGCCAGTTCCCTTCCCTGCTATTATGATTCTTTCCTGCATTCAAGGGCTCTTCCTCAGGGGGCTGATGTGCGCGAGGTCTCCATGCTGTGTCGGGAAGGAGGGTGTCTGCTGGCTGGGAGAGCGCATCCTTCTCACCCCTCAGCAGGTGCGGAAAACGCACCTCCATCTGCCTGTTAAATCCGAGTCAAGAGCCCTTCAGCAGAGCCTCAGTCTTGGCTTCCTCCCCTTGGCCATTAAGCTTCATTCCCACAGAATCACTAGGCTTCAGTTTCTGAAACCCTTTGTGTGGATCTCAAACAGTTCTTGTGCTGGATCCAAATTTTGACCTTTCCAACCCTGCTCCTGGCAGCAGTGCAGCTCCAAGAACACATAAGAAAGGAGGGGATGAGAAAAACCACCACAGTCCAGTGGTCACTTCCTCTGTGCCAATCACTATGCTGAACGCTTTGAATGTGGCGTCTCATTTACTCCTTACCATCAGCCATGCCTGCTAGCTACTGCACTTACTCTTACTACCTCTATTTTACAGATAAAATAAACTTACATGGTACTGAGTATTAATGCCACATTTGCAACCCCCATGGTCAACTCCCAGTGTGTGCCAGGCAAGAGCAAATGACACCAGAAACATAAACAGGCTGCACAGTGATGGAAGCTGTGGATCTGGCACATAAACTGACACCTGTGCAGGCCTCCCATCCCAGGAGGAAGAGGATGGTGGGCCGCACTTCTTCATGCTCTTAGGAGGCAAGTACCTGAGCTGAGCGAGCCCTGTGAGGAGAAATGGAAGCTCCAAAAGCAGCCCAGGTATGTTGCCCTAACCGGGAGTCGAACCCGCCACCTTTTGGTGTACAGGCTGACACTCCAAACAACTGAGCCACCTGGTCAGGGCTCAACTTCTCTTTTAATGGTTCCCTAAAATTTTTGTAGTGATTTTTGTGTAAAAAAACTATTTTTTCAAAAGTATATTTATCCCCAGCTAGATTAAAACTGATTTTCCCATTTGTTTGGCTTTAGCAGTTATGATTAGAAATTAGAAACTTCTCTTCAGCATTCATTTTCTTCCAGCTATAGTCTCTCTCTCTCTCCTTTACTCACTGCCAATTTTCTTACCAAAGGGGGAGGAAAAATACTGCCTCAATCTCTTCACTGTGTCTTTTTTCCTTAACCTCTCACATCTCAGTACTTACGACAATTGTTCTTTCAGAGTTGCCTCCATCACATTTACTCAGAGCCTTGTTCTTTCTCAATCATCCTTGTCATTCATAATAGTTGTCACTGACATTCATTATATATGCCATTATACTAAAAAATGCTACTGCTTCTTGGAGCTTCCTTTATGTGCTTCTATGTTGATGTACAGCATTTAAAATTGTCAAAATAACCTCTTGTTAACCTTTTCCATTACACAGAACACTCACATTCAAAGAGGTTGTGCTGGACTCAGGATTGGAATGCACACGTGTCTAATTCGAGATTCTTAGCTCTCTCCTCTCTTCCATTGCGCCTCGACTGGGACACTGGAATTTGAAACTATTTCACCACAACTACTAGTAAAAAGGGCTCGGTGTGGTCAAAACCGCGAAGCAAGAGCTTTGTGTCCAGCAGAACAGATGGTGAGCTTCCCTGGCTCTCCCTGGGAGGAGGGACCATCTGGCTTGGCAGACTTCAGGGGCCCTGCCCAACACAGGACAGGGCAGTGGGGATTTCCCTAGTCTGTCTGGTGGAAAATCCTGTTGGGCTGTGCCTTGGGTCTTTGCGAGGCCTATGGGGACTATCCTAGGACATGGTTTTTAATGAGCAGAGTCATATGGAGGGGCCTGCCCTGGGAGGACCATGGGCGATCCTAGGATGGATCCGGGTTGCTGTCCTGGCTACCTTGGAAGAGAACAGCCCTCTGGCCATGTCACAATCCCCTAACTTTTGGCTGATATTTCTGTTTTGCTGCAGCAGTCTGGGAATCAGCTTGCAAGGACATACCTCTTCCTCCTCAGCCATAAGGCCCCTCTCAAACTGACCCCCCCCCCCCACTGTGGTCTTAACTGTCATTAAGCTACTACCACACACACTGGGATACATCCCCTCCCTCTGACCCTTTCTCTTCCCTGTCTTTTCTCCCTACTTGTATTTCCTAATGTAGAACCTTCTCAAGGTTCTGGCGGTTCCATTCTCCTCTCCCTCCTCATCACCTCCCTATATGGGCATGTCCATTTCCAAAGCTTTAATACCTCCTCCATGTGAGTCTGTTGAACAAATAAATGGATGATGTAAAACAAAATTCATTTTTACCACCTTTATCCAATACTCTCCCTGTCACTGCCCTGAAATATTTTAAAATCACACTGAATTTGTTTGACCCTTTATCCAATCTATTAACAGGAGGAAAACTTAGGGAAATTACTTAGCTTTCCCAGCCATCTCCTTGAAACACACACACACACACACACACACACACACACACACACTAATAACAACTAATCTGTTTGTGCCAGCTATATACTTGCTTGTGAGCTAGGATTCCTAACTCTCCTATTTCCTTTAAAGGTACATTAACTATCTCATTCAATTCTCAAAAATACCTGGTGAGATAGGTACTTGTATATTTCTACTCTACATGAGATGAGGAGGAAACAGAAGAACAGAGAGCATGACTTAATTGTCCAAGGTAGTATTACTCCAGATGATAAACCACCCTACTCTTAGTCTGCAAGCTCAATCAGAAGTAGGATTTGGACCTTACAAAAATTGATAAACCACAGGGCACCAAATAAAACGAGCCTTTAGAAAATGGCTTACCTTTGAAAGTCTGATCTCCCAGTTTTATGGTAATCTAATTCAGGGGGAAGTTTGTGACTATCTCCCACAATGCTCAGTGCACTAAATTCAATAAATATTCTTGACGTAAAAATATGATGTAGTAAAGAAAATATACTTATCAATGCTTTTCCAAAGACCCCAGGGGTGTTGCACAAAAGAGGAATTTTAAGATAAGGAGAAATAAGAAATAATTCAGAGCAAACATGCGTCATTGAAAGTTGTATAAGTCAACATCCCTAAAATCAAGTAATAATTTCTTCACCAGAATAGGGAATGCATTGGGAAAGCTGTCCTGCTAATTGGGGTTGAAGCAGTTGCAATTGATGAAAAGGAAATCATCAGAAATGTTTTGATGTTTTCTATAAGAAAGCTAGGTAATGTATTATAATTCCAGTTGTGGATGGAAACAATGCATTTTAAACAGGTGGAAAGGGTGAATAATTGTTTTGTCACCTCAATAACTAGAAGACTAATTGAAGGAAAGCAGAGAAACAGCAGAAAATGAGAAATACAAAACCAAACGGAGGAAAGCAGACTGGTTGCTTGTATACGAAATTAATATTGCAAATTACCTAGACTGTTTTCAATTAAATGAGAAACAAAAATAATAATTTAGAAGAGATGAGCCTGACTTCAAAAGCAGGAAGAGTTTTTCACATATAGAATGTTGCTGAAAGCTTAAAAAAAAAACCCAGCATAAGCCTGGTCTGTGTGGCTCAGTGATTGAGCATCAACCTATGAACCAGGAGGTCACAGTTCAACTCCCAGTCAGGGCACATGCCTGGATTAAAGACTCCATCCTCAATGTGGGGCGTGCAGGGGGCAGCCAATCAACAATCCTCTCTCATCGTTGATGTTTCTGTATCTCTCTCCCCTTCCGTTCTTTTCCTCTGTGAAATCAATAAAAACAAAAAACACCTGAACTACTTATTGTCTTCTGAAAAATTTAAGAACACACATAATGTAATTGCTTAATTTGAGTTCTATTACTTAATTATATTTACATTCTTCAAGTAATAGATATAGTATAACCTGCAGGACTTGGCTGTGATTGGAGATCAAAAATTGGGGGAGTGGGAACTTCTAAGTAGAAATACTAAGACTTGCTTTCTGTGACAAGGAATATTAAATGTGAGAAGCACATTTTATGGGTCCTGCAAAAACTCACAACTTTACTTCTAAGTAGTGTCTAGAGGAATAACTAAAGTATGACCTTTCTCCATCACCACTGGATAAACTTTTTTGTTGGATGATAACAGACAAAAAATCAAGATTAATTTGAGAGATGCTTGTAGAATCATGTGGTCATTAAAGTTCTGGTAAGAATAAGAGAAGAGAAAAATGACACAAAAGATTCTGATATTGAAAAAACTGGCAATGGAAAAATGCTTTTTACATTCTAAGTTTATCTGTGAATGAAAAGTTAGAGGAAATATTGGGTACTGTTATGGATGTTTCTACCAACATGATTATTATTCTGTTAAAACTGAAGACTTCATTGAATGCATCGAGAATACTCAACTTATTAGAGAAATCTTCACACAAAAAATCACATGGGGGAGGTCACTTAATCTTTTTGTGCCTCAGTTTCCTTACTTCAACAAATAGAGGTGTGTGTTTTTTTCCTGACCACTATTATATGACTACTATACTTTCTTCTGATATTAATATTTTATGGCATGGAATAACATGACAACCTAAGAAAGAAGTTATAAGTAAATTAAATCAAAGTGCTACAAAGAACTGATAAGCTTAGGCATTTGAAAATTTAACTCTTAGATCTGTCCTCCAAATAGTATGGTATTAGGTTTGACTTGCATGCTAGAGAAAGTTTTTAGGATGCTACTAGAATAACACAAATTCTCATGAATGTCATCAAATGAAGCATGTCAAAGGCTTGTGTTAACTCAAATGATTATGAAATTAAATTATGACCTTGACTTCTGCAATATAATTCTAAGAAAGTCAGATGTTCAAGAAGGTCCAAATACTCATCTTGGAAAGAGTGGTGAGAAGCATCAGAAATCTAAAATTAATCCCATAATTTTCAAAATTCTCATGATAATTTTACTGTGCGTTAATACCTGTTTTAACTGGACTTATGTTAAGTTTGTAGAGTGCTGAACTAGAGGATTTAAGAACCACTTGAATTTAGTCAGTGTTTGACATGTCTGCCATGCACATTATAGATTTGAGTGTGTTTAAATAACATGGAAATGTGCTGTTGAATAAGATGGGTTTAGCTCCTTCTTTGCTCTGAGGCAATTTAATCACATTTATTAGTCAAACACAAACCAGGTTTTATCAAACAGAACTATGACATGGCATCTTTGATATCTACATTGTTCACTGGTTACAAGGAGCTAGGGAGGAATCACTAACAATATGGGGACTGATGAAGGGAGTTATATTGTAACAACTCTGGAGCAAGAATCTACCCTACCCAGTTTGGCTCAGTGGCTAGAGAGTGGCCCTTGGACTGAAGGGTCCCGGGTTTGATTCTAGTCAAGAGCATGTACCTTGGTTGTAGGCTCGATCCCTGGCCCCTGGTAGGAGCATTGGTGAGAGGCAACCAATCAATGTGTCTTTCTCTGTCTCTCCCTCTCCCTTCCACTCTAAAACAAACAAACAAATCAATGGAAAATACCCTCTAGTGAGGATTAACAAAACAATACAAAACAAAAGAATCATAAGACATATTTCTCTTCCCAGCTCTACTGATGTTAAACATGAGATAATCCTCACCCGAGGACATATTTTCTATTTTTTAACAGAATAAAAGAAAACTTGGAATCTGGCAAAGAAGGAAACAGACTACAATGACCCAGAGTAAGAGGAAGCACGTACTGAATCTCATCCATCCCTTTCACTGTTCTCAGCTACTCCCACACTTACACACTGTGTGGCAAGTGTGATCCTAAGATCAACAGCAGGATGGCTTTTTGATTTCTGTTTTTTTAATGGAGTCCAGCCCTAAAGCCAGGAAGAATAGATTGGTCTGAGAATGTTTCCTTCAAGAATCAAAAGAAATATGTGGCCTTTGATATCTCCCAGACCTATGCCCAGAATCCAGTCAAATACATTCCTTAAATTATTGTTTTTTAAGTTAAATTTTTATTAATTTCAGAGAAGAAGGGAGAGGGAGAGAGATAGATACATCAATGATCAGAGAGAATCATCGATGGGCTGCCCCCTGCATGCCCCACACTGTGGATCAAGCAACCTGGGCATGTGCCCTGACTGGGAATCGAACTGTGACTTCCTGGTTCAGAGGTCGACTCTCAACCACTGAGCCAAGCTGGCCAGGTCCAAATCGTTATGCAAAAAATGGACTGCAAGGGGATTACATGCAGAGCTCATCCATCTATCTTGCTAGAATGCAAGGAAATATGTGGCAGTGGAAGCATATCCAGTACTTGGAATTTTAAAAAACACACCAGTGTTTTGATCTTTTGTCCTATGACTGGATGGTGGGACCAGCTACAGGTTTAAAGCAATGAAGCTTGGTTGATAGAAACCTGTCAAACTTAATGAGAATGCTTGGCTCCCTGTATCAAACCAGGTAGTTGCCTCAGAAGGCTTCAAGGACCTGGACAGAGAAAGACTCTAACATCTGTGCTGCTGCTTGATAATCTGATTCCAGATGCTTTCCCCAACTTTCCTTAAGGCGGGGAAGGAAAAGAAGAAAAAGACACTCAGCAGGCAGATGGAAATCTCTTTCAACCCACAATTTGTCTTAGATTGTAGGAGAATTTTGATATTGTTTTGTTTTGTTTTGTTTTTACCAGGAAGATGGTGGTGGCTCTGGAAATTTCTTATCTTTTGAGGATAATTAAGGTCACTTAGAGTGATATGCTAGAACCTCTTTGGCTGGGGGACTTTTGCAAAAGGTCTTTAGGACAGCTTTATATAAAAACTATTTATCTGTGTTTGCAACCACTACCACAGTAAGAGTATTAACTCAGAACTTAAATCTTATTATAGGAAGAGACTTTGAAGTATACAAAGCTTAATCCCTTCACTTGATAGATGAGAAACTTGGAGCTCATAGCGGTTAAGTAAAATGCACTGGGTTACACTCAGGTGTTCTGGTCAACTTTGAGTCCTGCAGTCCAAATGATCAAAACCGCATTTCAGAAAGCCACTTTCCTTACTTCCTTTGTGCTTCCCACCACTTTTGTTCCCTATTCCTTTTAACTCTAATTTGAAGAATAACTACTGATTTGATTGCTTTGCTTGCATAGAAATATGTACATTTTTCTTGTGTTATTTTTTACTAGAGGCCCAATGCATGAAGATTCGTGAAAGAATGGGCCTTCCTTCCTCTGGCTGCCGGCACTGCCTTCACTCTGGCCTGGAGCCGCTTTCCCGTCTTCCCAAGCTGCCCAGAGGCCTGGAGCAGCTGGGGCAGTGAGGCACGCCTGCGCTGTTGCCATGGTGATGATGCAAGCGTCCCGCTACCCCCCTGGCCGCTCAGCGCCTGTGTATGCAAATTAACCCACCATCTTTGTTGGGTTAATCTGCATACTCACTCCTGATTGGCTGGTGGGCATCGAGAAGGTATGGTCAATTTGCATCTTACTCTTTTATTAGTGTATATCCTTCCAAAATTCACCAAGTCATCTGGATTCTATCTTTGAAGTATCTCTAGACTGTTCAGTATCCTCCATTCTTCCTCTGCCCTTAACATTTCTCTCTGATCTGTTTAGGTTTTTTTGACCTGGAGGTGTCAGCTGACTTGATCTTTTATTCCTAGTAAATCATGTCCCTATCACAGACCATTCCCTACATGCATGGCACCTTTCAACCAATAGCAGCTTCTGTTGAAGTCTTTGCATCATTTGTATCTGTATCACCTTAAATGTTTGTTTAAAATGCAGCCCCAGCCCTGGGTGAGTGGTTCAGTAGGCTGGAGCACCTTCCTTACACCAAAGGGCTGTGGGTTTTATTCCCAGTTAGGGTACACACCTAAGTTGCAGGTTCGATTCCTGGTCAGAGGGCATACTGGAGGTCACCGATGGATGTTCCTTTCTCACATTTCTGTTTCTCTCTCTGTGTGTGTCTTCCTTTCTCTCTCTCTCTCTCTCTTCCTCTCTTAAAAAAAATCAATAGAAACATAATCTTGGGTGACGATGAAAAACAACAACAATGCAGGTCCACTGCTAAATCAGAAAATGTGGGGACAGGAATCTGCAAATTAATAAACTCTCAGGTAATTCTTATACACAAAGCTTCTAAGCATTGCTGCAGTCATATCCTGTCATCATTTCATCCATATTCAACATCATTCCCTCCAATTTTTGATCTGGCATCATTGTCCAAGCATCCGACTGGCCCCAGACGTCTCCCAAACACACTGAGCATTCTTTCACAACCAAGCCCTTCCTCCTACTCCCTCTGTCTCAACTTTGTATCTCACATGCTTATTCTTTTGGAGACATACTGCTTTTCTTTCAATGCCAAGCTCAAGTATACCTCCCCACGACTGCTCTCCATACACTGGCTTGCCTTATAATGTGGCACATATCTCTGTTATAGGACTTACCTCACTTGAGTGTAATTATAATGAATCTTTTCAAGAGTTATGGAGCACCAACTAAGTCCCAGGTTCTAAAGAAATACAAATCACAGTCCCTGCTATGAAGAAAATCAGGGTCCATCTTTAGCCAGCATCCCTTCTGAACCACAGAACACAGAAACATATTAGAGTAACTATTTTTTCAGTTCTCCCAAGGGATGATATGCAACTAGCACTGTCACACACAATAGATGTCTTAGGGCATGAGGGCTTAATCTTCTTGAGAAAGCCCCATTCCTCAAATGCTAGTACACCTTCATTACAGAAGCAATAAGCACTCTGACAGAGATAAGTCCAAAGTGAGGTGGGAAAGCAGAATAAGCAGGCTGATTGCTTACGGGCTTGTTTCCCCAGCAGCTTTTCCTGTTCCCTTTCTGTCCCCACTCAGCATTCAGTATAGATGCAATTCACGGAGGCCACGGAGCCCATTTTGTTGTTGTTGCTGAATTAAGACATCTGAATTCATTTTTATGGTTTTTGCTTTCAGAATCTGGTCAAGGCAATGCACCTTATCCGTATTTGTAAACCTAGCATCAACTTAGTGCTTGAGACACAGTTGTCACTCAGGAAGGACTTAGTGAATAAATGAACAAATTTAGAAATGTTGTTACTCAAGGATCGTAAGTGCTACTTAAAGAAAAACTAATGTGAATGCGAAAAATCTTTCCTATAATTTAAACCACACTTCTGGGTGCCTCACTTCAATGTAATTACTTTCGGTGTTATGTGTATTTCAAAGAAATGAAATGAAAGAGCTTATTAAAAGTGCCAGTAAAGTAGAATAAAGTGAGAAAAAAGGTTGCATTTCCAGGGGTGGGAGTGTGGAGGTAAGTGGTGGCATTTTCAGTGTTATTCTAATGTAATAAAGACAAAGAAATTTAGTTTGAATATATTTTCAAGAATAAATAGCTTCTAATTACAACTTGAGTTTAGAGGAAGATAGTGGGGAATATTTACAATTCCATTAACATTTTGGTGTCCTAAAGAGATTCTGAAGGGTTCTAGGATTCAGCTTTCTTCTATTGCAAAGTCTGCAGCCACCTTGCTTCAAACAGAGTTGTCTTTTTTAAACATCACATAGTGTACACTTCACACTTTTCCTGAGATTAATGGCTTTCTTTATGTCAGTTGAAGACATTTCTTTGTTTCTTTTCTCACCAAGAAAACTTCAGTCTGAGTGTGCTTCAGTTTAGAGAGGTGCCTTCTTCTTAGCTGCCTCTAGGGGGTGCTTTATTAAAATTCATGTAGCAAAAGCATGCATTTCCCTAAATGGTTTCTTAATGCCTCAATTCCCCAACTGTCTAATTTATACCCAAGAAAGAGTTTACTTCCTTCAGGGCATGACCCATCGTATTACAATGTTATTAAAATGGAAATAAATACATAGAAGTAAGTTGTCAGTAAAATAATCCTGTATAAAGCATGGCCTAAAAAAATAGTAAGAGTATATATGGAATTTAGCATAAGAATATGAACATGCAGAAATGCTAATCAAACCTGCACACCGTGAGTTTCAGCATTTCGGCAAGGGAATGAATTGTGCTATGAAAGCACTACTCTAAAAATCACATAAAGGTTAAGAGACCTATTTTAAAATTGTTATTAAAACACACAGGCATTTTACTTTAATGGTCCTGGGCTCAGTTTCAAATACATCAGAAGCAAATGCTTAAGGTTTGGATAGTAAGTACATGTTACCCCAAGACTGCAGCTGCCCTAAATGTGGGTCTTCAGGGGACTGGCTGTGCCTGTATCCTGTCCTGGTGGGTGGTCTGCCCTCAGGGCACTCAGTCCAGAAGATCCTGATGCTCATTTCTGGAAAGAAGGATGAGCCCACCCAGTGGCCTAGAGGAAACAACCTGGGAGAGTTTCTATGGGTCTTTGGAACTTTGTTTTTTTACATTTTTTTGAGCGTGGAGAAGAAGGGGGAGTGAGAGAGAGAAAAATCAATGTGAGAGAGAAATACTGATCAGTCACCTTCCACACATGCCCCAACCAGGGATTGAGCCCACAACCCAGATATGTGCCTTCACCAGTACAACCTTTGCTTGTTGTACAGGACAACGCTCAACCGAGTCACTCTGTCTGGCAAGCCAGGCAAGGGTCTTTGGAAATTTTAGATGCTGAGGTTCTTATTGTAAGCCTTAGAGTCACTATTGAGCTATGAAGGTGCACATTGTTTTATATTTTAGTATTTCTAACATCTAGATCTGAGTTGCAATGGAGGTCCATTGTAGCCCAAGTTAATTGGCAATAAATGTTTAGTGATTCATAACATAATTGTGCATCTTATAGTCAATGATGTCAATAAAATGGGGTTGAGGTGCTCTAGCTCAGTGATTTTCCAATTTTAATTTGCATATGAAATCATCAGGGGATCTTATTAAAATGTATATTGTGAGAGTTAGTAGGCCCAGGGAGGTGCTTGGGTCTTTCAATCTAACAAGCACCCAGATAATGTTGATGCTACTGGTTCGCAGGCCACACCTTGATTAGTAAATCCCTAAGTGGGCTGCAAGTTATTGATGGGCTCTCTTTCCTATAAACTACCTAAAAACCTATAAACTTTCAGTTTCATGTCATTGTTTAGAAATTATTCTAATATAAATTCTAAGTAACTTTAAAAATTTGTGTTGGTTAACACATAATAAATCAAATAATCTATATATGTATAAAAGGCTAATATGCTAATAGTCCGACCATCTGACCAGTTGCTATGACCACCAGGGGGGAGATGCTCAATGCAGGAGCTGCCAAGCTGCAGTGACTTGGCAGCGCTGGTTCTCAGGTGACGCACCCCAAAACCAGAGAGGAGGGAGCCCAATTCCTTGCGGGGCCACACGATTCCACCTTTAGCAGAGGGTTATGTTGTTGCTGGGGCACTGTCGCCCTGAATCTGGTTTACTGCACACTTGCATTTGTGTTCCACACCCTGTACAACAGCCACTTTTCAGAGTGCCCTCTCGCACTCCAGGACCCCTCAGGGGATGTCGGAGAGCTGCTTTCGGTCTGTTCCTTGCAGGCCAGGCCAAGGGACCCCACCTGCCAGAGGGACCCCACTCCACAGACACAGAGGAAGGACTATGGGAGGTTGGATCCAGGGTGTGTCCAGCCTGTCTCGTCCAGTCCTGCCCCACCGGTCACCTTCTAATTAATTTTCTTTCAATGTGCACAAATCTGTGTACCAGGTCACGAGTTATTAATAACTAACAGTAATGCTAAGAAAGAATTGATTGCAATCATTGGTTACCACACCTTTAGTCTAGGGCAGTGGTCGGCAAATCGCGAGCCGCAGTTTGCCGCCGACCACTGGGATAGGGGCTTAATCACAAGGAACAACAGCAGCCTGTAATTGTTGGAATCAAGAGTCTAGGTCAGTGGTCTGCAAACTCATTAGTCAACAGAGCGGCAAACCGCAGCTTGCGAGCCACATGTGGCTCACCAGCTGCAGTTTGCCGACCACTGGCTAGGGACCTTAGGTAAGAAAGTGTTAATGAATAAAGTGAATTTACTCTTTCAAACAAATAGTTAAGCCTCACACATGAAGACTCTACTTGGTCTAATAGGTGGTGAATACAGGCAGGGAATGCAGCATTACTTTTGAAAAGTAATGTTAATTAGAACTAGATGATAATAACATCCTTAAAAAGCAAAAAATTACTTGTATTTGAACTATAAAAATTGAGTGACTATTCTGAATTTGGTTCCTTAAAAGATACCCATGCTTTTCTAAAAGCTTTATGTTTCTCAATCATCCTTACAAATTTTTGATGATCGGCAAATGGATACTATAGTTTAGGAGAATGAACAAGGAAAGCACACTGTGCTTAGAGGTCACAGAGAATTCTTCTGGGTTCTTTACACATTAGTGAAATGGATTTGATTATGTTACAAATAATTTGTGATGCCCAAGTTAACCCATTTTCCTCACAAAACTCTTAGAAAAGTTAAATAAAATAACTTTTAAATAATATAATGTGTGCAAAGTCTCAAACTCATCTGCAATCAAGGTAATCATCAGGCTTTGTAGGGTCCTTTGTAGGGTCTGCCCATGAAGCAAACCCTATGTGCATTATAATTGTAGCTAAGTCACCATATTAAAATATTACAATATATCAGGTACTATACTGATTACATATTTTGACTTAATCCTTTACAAGGATGAAAATTAAAGCATAGAAATATTAAATAACTACCAAAACTAGGAAGCCAGGATTTGAATGCCCGTCTGTGATTCCAAAGTCATTTATCTAATTTAATGTAATATCAATCTATAAGTAGTTACTGTCACTACCAGTTCATTCATATTTAGAAACTTAGGCTGAGAAAAAAATATATGTGTTTATAAATATGTAAAGGACAATTCACTTATCATGACATTGATTAGATGACCTATGTTAACCTAATTATCTTATATCCTGGCACTTTGCACAGAGCCTGGTACATAGGACATAGTCATGTAACACACATAGAACTAAACTAAACACTCAGAGTCACCAATTTCTCTGTGCACAGAATATTTACTCAACAATGATAAAAATCTCATTTCCTATTATTTAAATCACATGCTTTTGAATGACAACACTATTATTTTCATTTTAAAGTAATTAATTTGTTTAAAATGTGTTTCAATAGTGATGATTCTCCTGAAAAAAGACTAATTACCATGCACAGGAATAATTTTCTCCAAACATAGCACTTGATCCAAAGAACTAAAGACAAGAATATATCATCTCATAATAGAAATTAAGATGAAATTCAAAATATTTACTTTGTTTTGGATGGAGTTCAGATTTTTAAATATGGCTCAAACTTGGTTAAGTACAAACTGTATTTATATGGAGCTTTTTACTTTCTTTTTCTTTGTAATGTGTGTTCTAATCTTTCATGCCATTAGTCTTTCCTATTCTTTTCCCATCATGAGTGGAACTAAATCATTGTGCTGTATTCCCATATAATATCATGCCCATTATAGAGCTGAGCAAAGAGAGGATAACTCAGATTACCTTTTCACCTTTGAAACTGTTACTAATTTTCTCGGGTAGAATTATTTTATTTCTGCTGTATTTCTAGAGCAATTTTTTTATACCTTACTTCAGGAACTTGTTTTGTAATTTTCTATTTCTTTGTCAGGCAGTCCTTCCAGATTCTTATGTGCCTTCTCTTTCTTATGTATGTGCCCCCAGTATTTAGTACGGAGCCCAGCACATGGTAGGTATATATTAAGGTTGTCTTACTGAATGCATACATGCAAGGTTTAATGCATAAGCAAATGGAGACATTAAACAAGATACTCCAGTGGGTGCTGAAATTAAGAGGAAATGTTCAGTCTTAGACATTATTCATTACTGCTCTCTGCTGGGCTAGAAAATGTCACTTACTATATAGTGTATCAAGTCCTCAAAATTAAAATGCCATTGAACCCCCTGCCAAACCATGCTAGGCTAGCTCGGTATCTGACTGCACGGGAATGCATTATGGCAACTGCTGACATAGTTCCAGGCTATGAGGCATCTGCTGAAAATTATGGGGAATAAAAATCTGTGGGTCCCCTGGAGGGGAGGTTGCTGTGTTCAAAGAGCTGAATTCCAGGCAAGGACTCGCCAGATGCTCTATGGACTATAGAGCTGAGTTTCACCTCCTCGGGGACCTGAGCAGATTGGACTCCCTGAACCCAATCTCCAAGAGGAGTGTGTATGGCAAAACGCCTAGTCTCTGCCCCAATTTCGTATTTCCCTTGTCCCTAAGGCTACGATTCACAGAAGCATACTTACTCTTAGCAATGTATGAAGCTAACACTATAGAAACCTGGAAAGTACTTCCCTCCAATGTGTTTTGTGTGCATCCTGTTCATGTGGTTGGCTACAGAGTACAGACATTTATGGCAAGCATTATTATCTTATTTATGTACTTAAAAAAGAAGGGTGTGTGGACTACTAGAGTGGAGAACAGAACTATAGAGGTCATGTCTTGGTACTAGCTAGAACACTGAAAGAAAAAAAAAACAAAACCTCTGGAAGCTCATGTATAACTGGGCACCTAATAGCTTCTGCTAAGAGAAATAGATCCTCCTCCTTCTTTCTCTCCCTCCATCCCACCTGCCCCCTTAGGCCTTCTCTTCTCCAACATCCTAGCAATCTAGGCTGCATTTTTGTTATTTCTTTCCCCTCATAGGTTCCTATAAAGTCCATTTAATATAACATTACCTTTATGACTCTATTGAGAATAAGGTAAAAGAAATGAGATTATACTATGATTAGAAAAATCAAAATAGAGTAGCAGTTAAAGACAAGGATTATTAGTTTGCAGTTATTAGTTGAAGGTCAAGTTACTCAGGTTCAGATCTAGGCTCTGTTACTGAGTAATTGTTTGCCCTTAGGTCAGTTACCTAGTTAGTCTGTTGTTGAATAGGGATAGTAGTAATGTATAACTATTGCCACACTTGGAGTGTTACCTTTGAGTATACAAAGCACTGAAAAAGCTATAGTGTACCCATCTATGTACATATTAATAAAACTAAAATGCTACAAGTCCACATGTAATATATATATATATATATATATTATTCTCTGACTCCCTTGCTGCTATGTTTGAAATATCAGATAACAAATTATTTCACACAGTTCCATTAATCTATTTTCCCAAGTAAATTGTTAATTTTGCTGTGTTGCTGATGACCTTAGGCACATGCTTATTAGGTAACACACTGGATGATGTAGATATTATGAGAAATAGAAAATACTTAATATATTATTATTGCTACTATGGAATATACCAACTCCCTTACTTTTTTCAGCAATAGCTCTGACTTTTAGCATCCCTTAGTATGGTGCCTGGTGCGACCATAGGCACAATTAAGTAACATAGAGTTTATGTCACTGGAGTTTATTTGGATGATCTCATTCAGACAGTGTGCTCAACTAGCAGGACTACTCCACTCAAATATAGAAAACCAAGGTCAAGGTCCAATCCCACCACTCAGAGAGAGGCAGGTGCTCTGCTGAGATATCAGGATCCTCAGTTATACATGAAGATATTATTATTATTATTATTAAATTGCAGGGGTTCTTGGGGATACACCCTTAAAATGAAAGGAGGGTTTCTGACTTTACAATAGCTGTGGTCTGCTGTCCTGCAAAGGAAAGAAGGCAAAGGTAATTGAGCTCAGCTTCCATTTTGGTGCTGGCACTTTATTACAGCAGAAGACTGGAAACACATTTCAGTATGTTCAAGATCCAAAAGAAAGCAGGCAGGACCTATAATTAATCAGGTTAGTGGCACATAAGAATTTGTCAAATCCTTTGACATGCCCACAAACTCCAGTTTGCTTTCTGGTTAGTTTTAAAAGCAAACTGCCATCTTCTGTGTTTTAAATCAGAAGGGGAAAATTTATTTATTTTGAACTGCTCAAAACACTATAGGCCAATTTCTCTCCTCTCCAGCTGGGCTAAACCAGGCTCTCTTTTTATGAGTCACTAAGCCAAGACCCTACTTTTCCGAAGGCAGCCAGAGCCAATGCATGAGTCCTTGTATTAGGGGAATTCCCCTGTGGTTTTGTTGCTTTGGTTTGCAATCTATTCACTTTGTGGGCCATTAGCAAAACCTATCTTAAAACAGTTAGTTCAAGTGAGATATTTTACCAAACATAATTAAGATAGTATTATCCTTATTTATATAACAAAATGGTGAGCAAAAATATGTGGACCCTTATGAAAATGTCAAGGAAGAAGTGAAATTGGGGATGCATAAAGCAATTCTCTTCCCCTAAGAGTGAATGAAGTCTGTGGAAAGATCAATGTAAAAAACTGTAACATGCTACCTATCGATACATAGACCATGGCAACATAACAAGAGAAGAAAGGGGGAAATCACTAGGTATCAGGAACCCCAAGGAGAAGAGCCTGGAGGAAATGAAAAGCTGGGGAGAAACGTGTTTAATCTTGACTTTGGAGCCTATATCAAGAGGTCCCCCCAACCAAAAAGGTCTCCTTCCCCCCATGCTTCATGATTTATAGACACCAATAAACATCTCCTTACCTCCCAAAATTCCTGGAAAAGTAATGTAATATGCAAATTCTGCATTGGAGTTTTGTTCTTACATGTAAATTACAGGATTCTACTCCTGTTTGAGCAACAAGGGAAATAAGAAAACAGAAGGACACCTGAGGACCCATATTTGAGGAGTTAGTTCCACCATAGAAGGAGAAAATTGAGAAGCCTTCACAATTTCCTAAAGTTCTCTTTTGTTCAAAAAAAGAAAGACAGGGATCAAGGAGTACTTGCGCAAAGTAAATATGGCACCTCCTTCCCCTTGCTAATACTGATACACTGTGGGAATTACAGTGTTACTGCTGCGTAAGGCAGAGGAGACCACACTAATAGCATACAATAAGCAACTATTTTTTCACAGTGGGGGAAAATGCTTACATAAGAGCATGTTTTCTGAACCTCATAGCATCTTCCAAATTTTTAGTGCTAAAAGTTTCTCAGAGTAATTAAGGGCTGAGATGATCTAATTAGTTTGATGAAATTTTCAGTAGGGATTTAATTCTCCCTAGCACTTCACTTTTTTTTTTTTTCCCCCCTAGAATCCTTTCTTAGGCTCATCTCAAGCAACATTTAGTGACAGGATTCTAAATTGCCTCACACAGGCAGCATCTCCTCTCAAAGGATGAGAGCAGGTATATATGGCTAAAAAACAAACTTCAAATACAAGATTCTATGTTGTTTTATTCAATACCATCCTTTCATACCTCTTCGATTTTATTTTTCCTCCTAATAAACTATCCATATATATAAAAACCTAAGCGACCATCCTACCATCCGTGTGTCAGTAGCTATGACACACACCGATCACCAGGGGCAGACGCTCAACACACAGGCATGGAAACATGGAACAGACTAATGAATCTCAGAGGGAAGGGGGGAGGAGAGAGGGTGGAAAGAGATTAACCAAATATCTTATATGCATACTAGAGGCCCAGTGCATGGATTCATGCACTGGTGGGGTCCTTTGGCCTGGCCTGCGGGGATCAGGCCGAAACCGGCACTGCAACATCCCCCGAGGGGTCCTAGATTGCGAGAGGATGCAGGACAGGCTGAGGGACCCTACCGGTGCATGAATCCATGTACCTGGCCTCTAGTGTTAAATAATCTTCACGCTGCAGATGGGAAATAGATGTTTCAAAGCATTTTGGAGAAACAAAGAAATGCATTCTTTGTTTCTAAGGCAAGAGATTCTAAGGCAAGATTAATGAGCGAGCAGCATAACCCTTACTTGTAAGAAATTTTCTAACAGCACCAAGTTCGCATGGTCGAAATATTCAGAAAGAAATACATATTAGTGAAATGTTCATCTATCTTTGAGAATTTAAAAAAATCTCTATAATGAGCATCTTAGAAATCATCTCTGATACTTTTATACAGAACAATGTATTCCAAGTAGTCTAAGGTGAATGGACAGGTCTGTAGAAGTCTTCAAATAGATTCCAAGCATCCCACTTAGATGTCATTTGTCTTTCTGCAGGGTCAACCAATTCCCTCTCATGTTATAACAGTCACTTAAAACTGCTTGTTGGAAAAATTAAATTAAATTCAAAATGATGAATAATTCTTAAGAAACATATATTGTAGCTTTTACTCAATGTTATAAAGAATGCAATTAAAATATAAACAAATGTTTCTTGCCAGAGCATCGGTATTGCTTTTGTAAAAAACAGATTGAAATAGCATAATTTTTGAAGCTGTATTATTCTCTAAAAATTTCATTGATATGGGCTGTATATAATGGTAATTTATTATTTACAATTTTCCCTTTATCTTTTCTTGAATTTATATCCTTTGAAAGCAATTTTCAGTAGTTCAAACATTTCTCCAAAGGTTTTTTTCATGTATTTACAATAAAAATATAAGTTTTAAAAAACTACTTTGATCCTCCATTATAAATTCTTGGCCATTCAAACTTCCCTCTCATTTTGAAAAAACTACAATGTATAAAGTTCAAAAAAATATTCTTAATAAGGGTTGTTTGCTCTACATGTAAACCAAGTCTTATTTCAAATAGGCATTACCAAATGCCATACATATAAAGTCCTAACTGCTTCTAATGAACATTAGGTTATGTGTTGTTTCACTATGTAGAATGATTTCTTCTTTTACTTTAATCTTTTAAGAGTGAAGATGTTAATACATGATAGTGCTGGACATTGTTAAGTATGTACCTTGAGTGCTACTCTTTACAATGAAAGAGAGCCAACCATTCAAATATTATATTTTATCTGACAGGATTCTGTGTTCTAATCCTGTTATCCCCTCATTGCTTTTGATGGGTCATGTAACTTCTCTAGGTCAGTTTTCCCATTTCCAAAATAAGGAGGTTGGACTTGAAGAATGATTTACAGGATTCTTTCTATTCAACACTCCAAAATTTCTTCTCTGATTTCAGACAGGTGCTATGAGTGTCTCTCCCAGGATTGATCATCCTAAGAAGGATTATATAGTAGATTAAAAAAATGTTATGATCCATAAATGAAACCACAATTAAGGTTTTTATACATGCAATGTGATACAGGGCAGAAAACCCAACTGGGTACGTCCCTGTCTTTTCAGTAATAATACAAAGCTCAGCTACCTGAAACAAGGTGATTTAACTCAAAATCTATGATACTTTGTCACAATTTCATTTCAGAGTTAGGAAGAGCAGGGCATTCTAAGTAGTCATTCAGACACGGATGGAAACTATGAACCATCTGAAAGCACTTTGAGTGAGGTCTGTTTTGATTTATAGGCTGATTGTGCCTGCATCTTTCCACCCTCTGGTGTGTTGGGAGGAAATAAAGTGCAAGAGATTACACATCAAAATGACTGCAGCACTTGCTCTAAACACATGCCCCAGGCTGTGGAAGAGAGATGACAGATACGCCCAATCACTAAAGAGGAGTGGTATCTATCCAGAATCTATAGAAAGACAACAGCATGAGTGAATCCTCATTGTATGGATTCAGTAGCTACCCATTAAGTGTCATGGAGGAGACCACCTGACTTGGTTTTGCTGTAGTGCTTTTTATGTGTGTGGTGGAAAGACCAATTGAAAAGAGATTAATTCTAAAGTGTGTGGACTACTCATTATCATTTAAACATGAAAGACATTAATCTGAAACTGCAATTTTAGCTTAAGGCCATTTACTGTAGCTTCATACACACACACACACACACACACACACACACACACACACACACACAATTGCCTTGCCCAGAGACAGTGAGGTTCAGCTAAATTCATTTGTTGACTGCAGAAATACTGATGTTTTTATAGGATACCTGAAAGGGCTCTTTAGCTAGAGATCCATGGATTCCCTTTCCTTTTTCCAGTCCATGTGGGGACTAACTTCCTATAGATAAAGCAAGACATAGGGGCTGATTGTAGGCTGGCCTGTTGAGAGTGAAGTGAGGAAATAGGGTGGGTGTGGCTTGGTTTTTTCTCCAACCCCAATTCCCATCATCAGATGGGATTTAAAACATCTGATATTTTGAAATTATGTTTTTACCATTTTTCTCCCAACTAGAAATACGTTCTCTATCTCTTGCCTATACAAACCACAGTTATCCTTCAAAACTTTCATATTCTTACTCTTCTGTGTATCGTCCTTGTCTACCCGATGTCTCTCTCATTTCACTCTTTTGAACTCAACTGGGCCACACAATTTAAGACCCCATTCCTCACAATCTACTGTACATTTCTAAAAACAGTTCTCAGTTTGTAGCAAACTTAAGGGTTTGTACACTTTTCTACAGCAAGAACCCTAACATACATTTTTATTGGGACACTGTATATTATGGCGACTAAGAACCCAAAAGACTCTGACACATTACTTCCCTGATTAAGCCCTAGGCCTCAATACTTCTTACATGAGATCTTGCTCAAGAAATTTACCTACTCTGAACCTCAGTTTCCTTGTCTGAAAATGCAGATAATAAAATTACCACCTATATTGTGGAGATCCCTGTAAAGCTCTTAGGATAGTATCTGGCACAAAATAAGAGTTCAAAAAATGTCAATGATCCTATCTAATAAAAGAGTAATATGCAAATAGACTGTATCTCTGCTACACCCACAGGCCATGCCCACCAGCCAATCAGGAGCGTGTATGCAAATTAACCCAGCCAAGATGGCTGTGGCCACAGAGAAAACAGGAGGCTTGGGTTTCCCCGGCAATGGAGGAAGCCAACTTTTCCACCTGCCCAGGCCTGCCTTGGCCTCTGCTTAAGGCTACAAAGTTTCAATTATAGAAGATAAATAAATCCTAATAGAAATGGCTGCCACCATGGAGTGAGCAGAAGGCTTGGCTCCACTCCAGGCTACAAAGTTTCAATTGTAGAAGATAAATAAATCCCAGATACCAGGACCTCTGCTTGGGTCGCCAGGGGGTGTGGCCGGCCTGCAAACCACCACAGGCCCCTCACCCAGGCCGCCCCATGCCCCAAGGGAACCCCCACCCTGATCTGGGATACCCTTCAGGGCAAAAAAGCCTGCCCCCACCCGTGTACCAGGCCTCTATCCTATCTAATCTTCCTATCTAATAAAAGAATAATATGCAAATTGACTGTCACTCCAACACACAAGATGGCTACCCCCTTGTGGTCAAAGATGACTAACCCCATGTGGACACAAGATGGCCAGCAGGGGAGGGCAGTTAGGGGTGACCAGGCTTTCAGGGGAGGGCAGTTAGGGGCAAACAGGCTGGCAGGGGAGCAGTTAGGCATCAATCAGGCTGGCAGGGGAGTGGTTAGGGGGTGATCAGGCTGGCAGGCAGAAGTGGTTAGGGGCAATCAGGAAGGCAGGCAGGTGAACAGTTGGGAGCCAGCAGTCCTGGATTGTGAGAGGGATGTCTGACTACCCATTTAGGCCCAATCCTACTGGGACCAGGCCTAAACGGGCAGTCGGACATCCCTCATGAGGTCCCAGATCGGAGAGGGTGCAGGCTGGGCTGAGGGACACTCCCCCGTGCACAAATTTTGTGCACTGGGCCTCTAGTATTATTATAATAAACAGTAGTCCTGCACACGAATCCGTGCACCAGTAGCTTTCTGCGGGGCCTGGCCACTCCGTGCCTGCTGCCCAGAGACTCTCTGTGGCCCAGAGGCCCATACGCGGCCAGACGTGGAATGCTTGCAGTCGTCACCGTGGCGACAAAGCAAGCATTCCACCAGGCCACTCACACTGCCAGCTCTCAGTGGCTGCCCCCCCCACCCCAGAACTGGGGGTCTGCGGTGGGGCTGAGAGGACTGGGCGCCACCATCTTGTGGCTATGTGTGCTGCCATCTTTGTGATAGAGTTATGGTTAATTTGCATATTACCCTTTTATAGATAGGATTATTAGATAGGATTACAATAATTATCATTATTTTATTATGTCCACAGAGATTAACACAATCCTGAGTCATGCTATATATTTTTAAAGAGTAGAAGTTATTCTCTGGGAGGGAATTGACCCCTCCCACCATGAAGTATGGTTAGATCCAGCCTGTCAGAATTACATCTCCTTGCATTTGTTAAATCTATAGCATTTCTAATCCCCCTTAGGACTATTCTATACACTACATACTGGGCAGTGCCCCAAACAGTGAGTTCACATGAATGGAAAAAAAGTAAGGATGACGCCAGCAGTGACCCTTTTTCACTGATGCTTGCCCAAATCAAGTTTATATGATTAGACTACTTCCTTTAAAATTAATCAAAGTATGTCACTGCTTATCAAAAACACCTCCAGCTAACCCCTAATACATTCAGTTATTGAACTTCACATTTTAGAGGTCTACACCAAGCACGTCAAACTCGCAGCTCACGGGCTGCATGCCTCGTTTATTTGGCCCGTGTTAGCCTTGGAGTTTGCCATGCTTGGTCTATACCATTAAACTTTGGCTCAGCGAAGCAAGAGGAACCTCTGGCTGCAGAAGCCACAGGACATTGGATTAAGCTAAATAAAAAGAGCAGCTCTTCTGGGAAAATATCCACACGAACTGAAATACATGAATTCTGTGATCTTTCTCTGCTCATACCCTAACAAGTGCCAATCCCATCAAAAGTTACATCACTTAATGAATGACAGAGAAGGATGAGGATGAAGTGACTGATACCTTTTATCCTGAGAGAGTTGGTCAGGTAAACATCAAGTAAGCTCATCAGGTCACAAATGAAACAACTTTACTTCCTTCAGAAAATATTGAATATGTCGTAACAAAACCGTGTCATCATACAGAGTCATTTTTTTACATAGTCTCTCTCGTAGCCTAACTTTTTTTCCTGTAATGCTGAAACATGACTGTGCAGTATACATAATGCTCAAGGTATTAAAGTAAAAATGAGCAAAGCGGTTACCTGAACTCCAGACACTGTATTTCTTTGTAGTTGACTTTCTTTTATAGCTATTATGCAACTGCCCATGCAAACCTTAATTTGAATTACAGTCTGCTTCAGAAGAGGAACTTAATTCCTTCATAATGCCCTATGAGCTGCCCACCTCCCCCGATCCTACCTACATAAACCAGCAGTAGAAGACTGAACTTAAGGTTATGTCAATGGACTCCACAAACATCAGGTCTTCAGCAAATGTGCTTTCCATCCAGATCTGAAATGATGAGGTCATGAATTAGGAAGTGATTCTGGTGGCGGTGATATTTACCTCTTTGAGACAGCCCATAAAGTTGTTACTGACTGGTGACCCTGGGAGGTCTGCTGTGCTGGGACTGCCTCCGACATAGAAAAAGTCATCAGAACCCAGCATGGTGTAATCTTCTTGCGTGTAGCCCGTTGTGGTAAGAATCCCATCCACTGAGATGGTCACCTAGATAACAAAGCACAGGGAAAGGACACGCTATACTCAGACCTAGATACTGTAATCCTGGGATATGCCTGTTTTGTGTTTTGTTTTATTTTTTCATTTTGCCTTTTTTTTTTTTTTTGCTTATTGTTTTTTTCTGTTTTTTGTTTTTGTTTTGTTTTGTTTTTTAGACCTATAACGGAACCCATTTTCATGTCTGTTTGAGGTTTATCTCGGATTCTATTCAACTAGCCCTAAGAGAGCTAAGCTAGTTAGAGAGTTAACTGATTATTGAACTACTGTGTCAGCATCATCCCTACTGCAACTCAAAAGTTATTGAGCAGACACAAAAATGGTGTTAGTAAAATGCTTCCTAGGTTAGTTTTGCTGGTGTACATATTAGTAAAGTTTAGTCGTCCATTATTAACTAATCACAACGTGCACCTGGTTAACATAAAAGGCACAAGCTCTTTCCAGCAACGTCACTCTTGGCACTACTGAGCAGCGGTTGTTCATGCAAGTGCCTACGCCCATGCTGCCGGGGAGGGAAGGCAAAACAACCCGTGGAAGCGGCACGCCCGATGCGCACATGCAGGAGGGACAGTACGGTTCAGAGAGGAAAGGAAAGAAAACTGGGAGAACCAAAGGGGAAACAACAAACAAACAAACAAAAAACTGCTTTGTGATGACGTAAAGATGAGTGGGTGTGGCATCTCCAACATTCCCAAATCAAGTGTGCATGCCATGCGTCATGAATGGTTAGAGACTGGCTGAGCCTGCGGTCACTCGGGCCAGCCACCATTTGTCTTATCCTGTGTTAACCACAGCTGGATGCAAAACGTTCGAAACGTTAACGATGCCCCCTACAGGTGAGTTGGAAAACAGAAGTTGACAGGAACAGGTAAAAAATGAGAAGGTCCACAACAGATGAAAAGAAGGAGGTCAAAGTAAGCAGAAGAGTACCAACCGCAGTTCCTCTTTTGTTAATGATGTCTACAGTTAAAAGAAAGAAAGAAAACACACGGCAAACCCAAAATAAGAAACAATTAGAATGATATCTACCGAACAATGTAGTTTGTTTACCATAGCGTGTCCAATGCCTGAGTGCTTTGTGGAGAAGGGGGGAGAAAGGAAATTAAAAACTGTGAACAGAATAACGATCGTTACTTAAAAAATATGATGGTCTCTACCATGTTAGTACATTTTTTGATTCAGGTAACGGTTAGTAGAATGAAACATTCCATGAATGACATGTTAGTTATTAAGCATGTTAGTAACATAGAAAAAGGGCAAAAAAATTTTACAAGAAAAAAGCAGACTAACAAATAGGCCTCCCACAGAGGTAAATATTTTTCCTGCCAGTTTTGTTCATAACTTGCTACCAGACAGAAACAGACATATGGCAACATTCCCTTTGTCTCCCTGAGTACATCTGACAGACACTTTAAAAAGTTCAAAAGGGATTCAAAGGCCTGAAGCTCATCAGCTGACTACTGCCGCCCTATGCCCATAAGTGACCCCGCCCCCGCCCTGGCCCTCCCCAGCCCCAGCAACTTTGCAGGAATCGGTTGGCATTGCCCTGCTACTCAATTTTACAGCATACAAGGACTTCTCAACTCCAAAACGTCCTTCGGTCATATTGACGGACTTTAGGATCACAGATTACTGCAATGAAACAAAGCAAAGATCCTGACACATAAAATGAGTAGAATGGGTTTGTGTGCAATCTGTCCTGCCACACATGCACCCCGGCTGAACGGCTACGGTGTCCTTTGAGCTGCCAATGCAGAGTCTGCTCTGTAACCTGAGCAAAGGCAAATCTAGAAAGCGGGCTCCTCAAGCCCCACCCTTCCTTCTGCGCTTCTCTCAGATGAGCCTCCGGTCTCTTGGTATCTGAGTATCTGAGAGAAGAAATAAAAAAAAAAAGGAAAACCAAAGAGACAGACTTATAGGAAGTTCGGGTTCTACAGCTGTACTGAGGCCGGTGTGATGCCTGCAGGGCCCCTTCCGTGCCAATCAGGCCTCTGAAAGGTGCTGGGGGAGGCCTTGAGAATCCTTCAGAGTCACTTGCCTGCCTTAGCTCGGCTATTGCTGCTATCCTCACATCCCTTTTTCCTTCTCTCCCTTGGCTAGTCTAAGTCTCTCCGAAGTGGGAAAGAAAAGGTTAGACAGTTAACAGCTCAGAAAGAGAGGGCTGTTTTAGTAAAGGAAAACCCGAGACAATCGATCACTCTGCAACTGTTCAGAGAAACAACAAATATGTTAAGGATATTAGTTTGAGATCAGTATGTACTGCAGAAAAATTAGTCACTGTCAACACTTCACAAAACGATACATTGTAATTTCATGAAATTTCAAATGATAACCAAAACTTATCATGTTCAATATATAAGTATAATCTACTCACTTTCATCTGTATATATTTACATATACTGTAATAATCTGTCTCATTAAAAATATACAGTATATGTGGACCCATAGATTAACTACAGAATTAATCATTATCTTGTATATAGACTTCTGCAAGATTTAAAAAACACACAATTAAATAGAAATGGCCACCTAGAATGTGAACTGGCCTCTCTGGAGTCGTTTGGGTTAAAGCAAAAGTGTCTACTCTAAAAATAAAATAAAAAATAGATAACTTCATAAACAGACTCTTCAGGAGATATGTAAACTCCTAAAATCACTTTTCCCCTCAGGGATTTTTCTTGTCCCCGTTTCAAAGGTGGGGGGGTGGGAAGGGTGTAGGGATTGACACAATCCCCGATCACAAACACATGTTTATTGACTACAAAAAAGGAACTGTGATTTAATGACCCCAATGTGCATGCTTCCAAATGATCACCATGAAAACTGTAATTTAAAATCAAACAAATAAAAAAATAAAAAAACACAACAAAACCACACACATCACAAGAAGGGCAGGTCGCAGAGATACCCTTGCAGCCCTCTGGGAAACTGTCCTATGTCATTGTATCAAATTAGCCTTTGGGCCCCCAGAACTTTCTAGATATGCCCCTGCTCAAGTATGGCAGGAAGATTCATCTCAAAAGAAAAACAAACAAACAAAAAATCCCACAGCTTATTTGTAAGCGACTCTGAGGAGCCCTAGATCATGTTGTTAGGGTTTCCAAGTACCACACACACAGCTGTAGCAGGAAACAAAGCCAGTTACTCTCTTATCCACTGCGCTGTTACCTGACGCAGATTCCTGGTGACTTTCACATCATGCCAGGCATTATCATTAAACTTTCCGTTCACGGGCTCCACTAGCGCTTCAAAGGCCCCTGATCCCAAATTAATGACCAGAGAGACAGCTCCATTTTTCAGGGCAAGATTGACATAATCAGCGGATTTCCCAGTGTGAAGCATCAGTCCATTCCTTTGAAGGGTTTTAAAGGACAGAGTTATTTCATCGCTGCTGCTTTGAATGGGGTTTTGAGACAAGTCGTAGCAGAAGTATTCAGATCCCTTGAAAGTGGCAATATATTCTTCTTTTCCTAGAGGGAAACAGATACATACGTGCATAAGTAAAGCAATATACTATGTAAATTAATAGATCACAACAGAAAAATAAAATAACCAGTCTGCAAATTAACTCTTTGGCTTATAAACATTTCTGACTGATGACAGCCCTGTCAAAGAAAGTCAAAAAGGACTGTAGGTGGCAGTGTATACCATTCAATCAACCTCTTCAGCCATGGGGCCATTAACTACAGTAGCTAAATCTGACATTCTTGAAAATTCAATTAATTTTTAAGTATCACTGTAAGAGCTCTGATCAGAAAGAAATAGGTCTGCGATATCTCCAGGGCATGAATCAGGTACCATAAATGCATATGGAATGGTTCTACTCTGCTGGCAACAATGGTTTCCAACGTATTTGCAACTTTCTCTCCATCCAACTGAGGCATTATTTTAATTTTCAGTAAGATGTTTATATTCAAAGATCTTCTCAGTGAAGAGCCAAATGTGTTCATCACTGAGAAACCATAACGAAGTGTTTGGTTAGGGGAAAGCAAAGAAAAAAATAGAATTTGGTCTGGGAGTAAATAGATTTCCTATAGATCATGTGCATTTTTTTTTTCTCCCTGGATAAAGGGAGCAGTGATAGAAAACTTAATGGAGTCAGCTGGATTGTTGATTCAATCCCCAATCTCATCAAACAGATGATAGGGCTGGCTTTTATGAGACTGGTCGGAATTTCCAGCACATCATTATGGGGATAGCATATAAACGAAGTCTCAAAATTTTCTATATATTCAGACTTTACCATATGTAGGAGTAACACTGTGAATCCCACAAGATGCTATACAGATCAAACAGTAATGTGGCTGTTTGGAAAGAACGGTCTAGTCCCACAGATGAAATGAGTTTAAGCAAAGGAAGAGTGAGCCAAAAGCTCCCTCAGTATCCTGGGCAATTATGGTATTGTGCCAAGAAAACTGAGATAGTCTGGAATCAGCTTCTGCTAAACTATAAACATGGAACTCCAAGTGGTACTGAAGAATCTTAATCCATTTCACTGGTAATATAGCATGTCTACTATGCCCACTGGAGGGTTTATATACCAAGAGAAGTCTCACTTGAATGGTGGCAATATATATCTATAAATAGATAGATATCCTATCAGTAAGTGAAAAGATCCCCGATCCTATGAGTCTCCAGGAAAAGGCACAAATCAAACTATATTAAGATATAATTTCATAGCCATAAAACTGATAAAAACTATTTTAAAAATTGGACAATTCCAGGTTTTGGAAAAGCTGTGAATAAACAGTAATTCTTATCTACTGCCAATGATACTGCCAATGAGATGAAAACTGACCGACTATAATAAATACTATTTGGCACCATGCAATCCTGTGGGAACTTTACATCTTATAAAGGTCTCAGTCCTTAGAAAATGCTTATTATAATCAATAAAAATAACATTCCCTAGTTCTTTCAATTCACTACTCTCTGCTCATAGTTTTGATCATTAGATAATGGGTAGTCAAGTGAATTTGGGTTCATATACATGTACATACATGATATATATGGTGGTCCTCTTATCTGAAGATGATATTTATCAAATTTTCATCCCCAGTGAGTATTCAGAACAAGTCTCTGAGCCACGGGGAGTTTTAGAGGTTCACCTTAAACCTGTAATTTACGTTACCAAGAAAGTGAGGCCCGTGAAATTTAAATGACTTGCCAAATTCAGAAAGTGTGCCAGTAACAGAAGCAGGGCTACACCTCAGCCTTCTGACTACCTTTAAGTAATGAAAAACAAAGTTCGAGGACTTGAAGAGATTTGGTCTAATTAAAAGGCTGTAGCATTTTATCCATGTGACCTCATATCATTCCAAATCTGCGTAAGTTGGAATGAATCTTGACAAAAGATTTGTTTGCTAGATAATATGGCAGAGTCAAAGGGAATCAGAGTTAACAGTTCATTAGATGGCAAGTTTTTAAGATATTTTAACAATGATATTCCTTTTACTTAAAAATAAAAATATAGTATCGCTTTTGTATTATTTAATTTCAAATTTGGGTAATTCAGATCTGCATTAAATGCACCCACACAATTTTGGAAATATTCACTCTGTAGAATATGCCATTGCCTTAGAATATAATAAATGAGACATAATGTTCTTTTTCATGAAAGAAGATGTAATTTATAATCATTGAAAAGTTTTTTAATGCAACATTATTTATATTAATACTAGTGCTATTATTTTAGTTTTACATAAATTATTCTACTTCCCATGATATATGTTTTCTCCAATTCTTTGTCTGTTACTATAAGTTTTGTGTTATGTCATATGCAAATAGCAGCACAATAAAGAGTTACATATGCTTTACTGTTAAACACTTAAAGAAAGGGTCTATGTCAATTGGAAAATATCCCAAATAACGAAATATCTAGTTCATGTCTAATATATGCTGAAACAATAAACATCAAAAAGACTTTGATCCAAAGTAATATAGAATAAACAAATATTTATATCTCGGATACATAAAGAATTTATATAAGTCAATAAGAAAAAAAGGACTAGGCAAATTAACAGGAAAAATAGACAAAATACTTGAACAGACACTCCATGATAAAAGGGCATACATATGAAAAGATGTTCACCTTTATTAATTAGTCTTCAGGGAAATAAAAATAAAACCACAATAAAATATCAATATATTTCACTGAAAAGGATAAAATGAAGAAGACAAAAAGTACCAAGAGTTTGTGAGAATGTGGAGCAACTAGAACTATCTTAAATTACTGGTGGGAACTACTTTTTGAAATTGTTTGGCAATATCTTCTAAAGCAGAATATATGTTCCCCTATAACTCAGAAATTCTGCTTGAAGTATACATCTGACAAAAATGTACACAAAGATAATCAGAATGTTTTCAGTAGCACTATCTATAATCTCAAAATGAACACTACCGAAATACAATCAATAGGAAATTGGATAAATAAATTGGGGTATATCCACACTAGGGAATATTAATCAGCAATGAGAATATATGCTCTACAACTACTACATGCCAGATACATGGGTAAATCTCACAATAATAATGTTGAGGAGAAAAAGCCAGACACAAAAGAGAACATATTTATGACTCTGTGTATATAAAAATTTTAAAACTAAGCAAAACTAATCGGTACTATTGTAAATCAAGATAATGGCTAGCCTTGGTAGAAATGGAGGGAGGAGAACTTTTGGGGTTCTAATAAAATTCTGTTCTTAATCTAGGTGTGGTGATGGATGTGTTCAGTGTGAAAAAAATCATTTTGCTCTAATCTTATGATATGTGCACTTCCTAGTATTATATTTCAATAAAAAGCTTAAGTAATTTGGATAATTGAGGATAAAACAAATTAATCTGATAAAATGTTTTCTTCCTGATTAATAGTGTGATGAGCAAGATACTAGTCCCATCAATGCTGCATTTATTAGTAGAAACTAAAAACATAGCCCAGCTGGTATTGCTCAGTGGTTGAGCATCACCCAATTCCAGGTCAGGGCACATGCCTGGGCTGTGATTTCAATTCCCAGTGCAGGAGGCAGCCGATTAATGATTCTCTCTCACCATTGATGTTTCTCTCTCTCTCTCCCTCTTCCTTCCTCTCTGAAATAAATAAAAACATATTTAAAAACTAAAATAATAGCAATAGTAATAAGATAAATGATGTTGCATTTAAAAACTTTTCAATGAATAGTAATATCCGTTAATATAATTTGTTCTTCAAAACATCCTCATAAAATTTAGAGGAAATATATTAGGCTGCATGGATATAATTATAATTGTTTGGAGGACCATACTCTAAGTGTATTGATCAATGGATCAATTGATCAATGGATCAATGAAGGGAATCTCTATTATTATTGTTATGGTAGAATTAGAGAAACATTAAAAAATAAACTTCAAAAACTTGGAGCATTTATTTAATAATATGTATTAATTTATTTTATGTTCCTGTAAATTGGAGGAAGAAATTGAATAGGGTGATCGTGTATTTTAATTCTATTCAATTTCCATCCCTCCAATAGCTTAGATAGAATTGCATAGTTCTATTTTTTTTTTAATTTTCTAATTTTCTGAGTGGAAGTTCAATGGAGAAATTGGAATTCTATAATTTCTTTTAATGCTGACTGGATGAGCTGACTTTAACAAAGATAAAACTAATTGGAATAAATATGAGTTATAATCTCTGGTCCAAAAACACCCAATTAATAAGTAATAGTACTATACAGGAAACATGAGTCCCTAGACACAACAAAAATAAAGCAAAATTGCCCAGCCGGTGTGGCTCAGTGGTAGAGGATTGATCCAAGAGCCAGGCGGTCATGGTTCGACTCCCAGTCAAGGCACATTCCCAGGAGTTGGGGGCTCAATCCCCAGTAGAAACATCATTAGTGGTGTTTCTATCTCTCTCTCCTTCCCCTTTTCTCTCTGAAATTAATAAAAAAGTTTTTTTTGTTTTTTTTTTTTAGAAAAAGAAATAAAGCAAAATCTTTGATGAATTTAGAATATGAATCATCAAATGATCAAGGTACTGAAAAAGTCCATGTAATAAGCATGGGTTACATTGCTGACAATATTAGAGGAGGGAAGGGATGGTCCTGTAGCTTAGTGCTGGTCAGCTAATGACTGTTATACTTCTACTTGACAAGCATGAATGTATTTGGATGTCTGCTAAGATGATAAAAGGCTTCTAGATTATGTAAGGTAAATAACTCTCTGAAGAAAAGACTTAGGGTAAAAATGACAGCATCTCCAAATATCAGGAAAGATGTCCTTTAGAAGAGTAATTCCATTCTGTATGGAAGCAGGGGTATAAATAGAATCAAAGCATAAAAGCTATGAAAAACATCTCTCATTATGAGGAATACTTTCTATCAGAGTTACCCATACATAGAGCATTCCATTTGATAGAAAACAAATTTCTCATCACTTAAAGGACTTAACCTTATGTAACTGAACTACTTAGTGGGATGTGATAGAAGGTGTTCAATCTCGGATGGTAGATTGAACAAATAGATACTTTTCAACAAAAAGCACCACTGGTTTCTATTTTATAAAGGGAATGTTAGAAAAAGAGAGGTTAAGTGACTTCTGAATTCACATAGAAATTAATTCTCAGGACAATGGCCCTTCCCATTATACACGGGGTAAAATCTCATTAATTTGACTGTTTCCACAACTTTTATTTATTTATTTATTTTTAAATTTAATAAATCTTTATTGTTCAGATTATTACAATTGTTCTTTTTTTCTCCCATAGCTTCCCTCTACCTGGTTCCCACCCCACCCTCTGCCCTTACTTCCCCTGCACTATCCTCATCCATAGGTATATGATTTTTGTCCAGTCTCTTCCCACACCCCCCACACCCTTTTCTCCCCGAGAATTGTCAGTCCACTCCCTTTCTATGCCCCTGATTCTATTATATTCACCAGTTTATTCTGTTCCTCAGGTTTTTTATTCACTTGATTTTTAGATTCACTTGTTGATAGATATGTATACGTTGTTCATAATTTTTATCTTCACCTTTTTATTCTTCCTCTTTTAAAGAATACCTTTCAGCATTTCATATAATACTGATTTGGTTGTGATGAACTCCTTTAGCTTTTTCTTATCTGTGAAGCTCTTTATCTGTCCGTCAATTCTGAATGATAGCTTTGCTGGGTAGAGTAATCTTGGTTGTAGGTTCTTGCTATTCATCACTTTGAATATTTCTTGCCACTCCCTTCTGGCCTGCATAGTTTCTGTTGAGAAATCAGCTGACAGTTGTATGGGTGCTCCCTTGTAGGTAACTAAGTGTTTTTCTCTTGCTGCTTTTAATATTCTCTCTTTGTCTTTTGCTCTTGGCATTTTAATTATGATGAGTCTTGGTGTGGTCCTCTTTAGATTCCTTTTGTTTGGGGTTCTTTGTGCTTCCTGGACTTGTAAGTCTATTTCTTTCACCAGGTGAGGGAAGTTTTCAGTCATTATTTCTTCAAATAGGTTTTCAGTATCTTGCTCTCTCTCTTCTTCTGGCACCCCCATAATTCTGATGTTGGTACACTTTAAGTTGTCCCAGAGGATCCTTACACTATCTACAAATTTTTGGATTCTTTTTACTATTTGCTTTTCTGGTTGAGTGTTTTTCGCTTCTTTGTATTTCAAATCTTTGACTTGATTTTTGCGGTCCTCTAGTCTGCTGTTAGGTCTCTGTATAATATTTTTTTATTTCAGTTAGTATATGTTTAATTTCTAGTTGTTCCTTTTTTGTATCCTCAAGGGTCTTGCGAAGTTTATGAGCCTTTTCTAGGAAATTCTTGAAAAACCTTATAACTGTGGTCTTGAACTCTATATCCAGTCATTTGCTTTCCTCCATTTCTTTCATTTGTGATCTGTTTCTTTGTCTCCACATTTTGGGTGCTTCCCTGTGTTGATAGAGTGGCTTTGTGTGCTAGGTGCCCTATAGGGCCCCATGGCTCAGCCTCCCTCAGTTACCTGAGGTGGACACTCTTGGTGCACCCCTTTGTGGACTGTGTGCACAGCCTTGTTGTAGTTAAGTCTTGATTGTTGTTGGGATCACTGGAAGGAATTGACCTCCAGGCCTATTGGCTGTGAGGATCAGCTGTGTCTACGTTGGGAGAACTTCTGTGCTGGAGACACCCTTATGAGACAAGACTTGCAAAATTGCAAAAGCCTCTGTGCTCAGCTTGGATGGGACAGAGTCTCAGGGTGGAGCAGGTAGTCTTGGTTTCCCATCAGCCCTGCCCTATGAGGCTCCCAGGTATCAGTGTCCATGGTAATCGCTGCAAGCACCTCTAAGAAAAAGCCGCCCTCTAGTTTTGCCCACTGCCAGATAGTTCAGTTTCTCCCTGAATGAGTCTGGGTCCCCAGAAACTCACCCGGAACTGGAGTTCAGCGTAGTCAGGAGCTTCCATCTCCTTCCCACTTTAGAAAGCCAGCCACACACTCAGCCACCCGTACACTCAGCAGTCAGTTCTCTCTGCACTCGCGCACCTCTGGACCTCTGCCTTCCACAGCTCCCCTGAGTCTCAGTGTGCTTTGTCTTTTCCTGACTGTCCAGATCCCCCCTGAATGGGTCTGGGTTCCCAGAGTCTTGCCTGGGACTGGAGTTCAGCGCAGTTGGGAGCTTCCATCTCCCTCCCACTTTAGAAAGCCAGCTGCACACTCAGCCGCTCGTGCACTCAGCTGCCCGTCCTTTCTGTGCGTGGGTGCGCGCCTCCATACCTCAGCCTTTTGCAACTTCTCTGAGTCTCAATGTGCTTTAATCTTTCCTTCTAGTTGTAGAATTTCCACTCAGCCAGCTTTCTTGTGGTTCTGGATGGTGTCCATTTTGTCTTTTAGTTGTAGTTTTGATATTGTTGTGCGAGGCAGCAGTTTAGGTGTTTACTTATGCTGCCATCTTGTTTTCTCCCTGTTTCCACAACTTTTAAGTTGACAGAAATTCTTTACCAATGGATAAGGCTAGATAGGCATCCTGCTGTCCCTATACGTTATACATGAAGAATTTCAGGCCATTTTCCTATACCAAGAAATGAGCCTACATTATTGATCTTGATCTTCATATATTAAACTCAAATCACACAGTTTTGTAAGGTTTTACTATATTCATGTAATTCTAAGGTTGTGTTCAAACATAAGCCAGAAACTAAAATCAACATGTGAAAAACAAAACAAAACAAAAATAGACATTTGTGGCAGAAGCTTGCTTCATTTTTTTTTCTACTCTAGAAGTCAAATACACAAGAATATTTTGCCAAAACATCCTTGACTAAACAAAGGTACACACTAGAAGTTTATATGATTAAATAAATAATAAAGCCTGGATGTCTCTGACTGTAAAGATAAAGTAGGTTTAGGAATACAAAAGGGAAATCTGCCTATTGAAAATCACATCAGGTTAAATCCTCAGTCCCTAAGAAGTGTAATAGAAAATAGCATTGTTTTGCTTGCCACAATGCTATGCAATTTATAAATTAAAACAATCAATTGATTACTATAAAGAAACCATGCTTTAGAAAAATATTCATTCTTCAAGGGTTTATTTCAATTTAGGTGCACCTCAAGGCAACCAATCTGGAAATAAGTTGCCAAACATCCAACAGATAACGCCACAAAATAGATATACTTTTGATAATATCCTTGAAGTGATTAAATATGAAAGCTAAAGAAGACTTAGATATTGCTTAGTCCACTGCCTTCATTTATTAGATGAAGATACTGAGGGCCCAAGAGGTAAAATTATGGTCACATAACTAATTGAAGTAGAATCAAAATATGACCTTGCCCTCTTAATTCCAATTTCATGCTCTTCCTTATTTTGCAGATATTGCCATGAAATGAGCCTCTAGTTCATGACCAAACTAAATTCAGCTTAAACTTGAACATATTTTTCCAAAAAGTAACCCAGAATATGGTCCAAAACTTTAGTGCAACAATTTTCCAATTCTGCTGTGCAACCGATTTGCATTTGTTTGAGTAACTGCAGGTGCTATGATGAACCAAACAGGCCACTCTATGCCTGTCTGGGCTCATAGCCACTCAGTTCTGCACAAATCATACGATACCAAGGGAAAGTAATTCACTGATACTCTGGCATTAACCAGGTGTGCAATATCTTGTGCAAAATCAATAAATTTCTGGCCACTTTTAGCTAATTTATAACTTTAAAGTAACATCTGATATAAATCTTATCCCTCATGAAGAGGAGGGGAAGGATGTGGTATGGTATGCATCTAGGTATCTTCTTAATCCTGCCTTAAGTCTTGAGAGAGAGAGAGAGAAAGAGAGAGAGAGAGAGAGAGAGAGAGAGAGAGAGAGAGAGAGAGAGAGAGAGAGAGAGAGAGAAGAGGGAGAGAGAGATTCATGTGGCTCAAACTGCTTCATCCTTCAGCGCCAATCTCCACATAATATCCCAGAGCATCTGGCTACTGTAATCCTCTCCCAGCAAGTGGCCTTCTTGTGAGTAATACTGGCCAGATGGCTCAAGCCCCAGCCTAAGCAGAGTGTCTGCTTGGCCCCTAGGATTGTAGTTATCCTCGCTACGCCAAATGTTGAGAGTGCAAGCTATATCCCTGTTGCCTCGTTCTGCCCTGCCAGTTCCCTTCTGCCCTCCCCAGAAAGCCACAGGGCAGGGCAGCAGGTCTGACACATACACTTCCATGGGCCAGAACATAGATTGCCCGTTTTCCTTTTTTTGCAGGCATACAGATGCAGGCTCTACATGCGATTCTACAGCAGTCTCTTTTCCCATTTAGGTTGGGCAAAGGAAGCACACTTCTCCTTGAACAGTGCATTTTCACTGGGTCTATGACCTAATGACTTTTCCCCTTACTCTCTACCCCTTAATGCTGAGGTAGAAGGTGGGAGGCGGGGAGAAGGACAGCATGTTAGGAATGGTCAAGGGTCAGTTTGGCCATCTTCTAATAAGGGATGAGGTGAAACTTGGTCAGTTTTTAGAGGTTCTCTTTATAAAGTGCAGGTTACTTAAATTCTTTTGAATCAGGGGGCTCTATAATTCTATGAGGAAAATTTCTCTGAATGTGCCATTATCTACTTAAATTCATACTGGGCATGTAGTGGGCAATCCATGATAAGTTATTATAAGCATTATTAAAGTAAATACTACATTTTAAAGGATTATCCAGCAGGTTTTTTTAAAATTAGCTTTTTAGCAAAATATTATATCATGATGCTCAATACCCTAATTTTAGGAAAAATGTTGGTTAATTAAGGTTCATGGAGTAATAAAGAAATGGAAGTATTACAAATAGCACAAAGAGAGGAAAATATGTCTCTGTTAATGGTTCATTCTTTTAATCAGGCTTGTACCTAGATGATTTGCAAAATGATTTCATGAGAATTTTGTGGGTTTTTTTTAATTTTATTTTTCATTTTCTCAGAGAAAAACCTTGAGCTAAGAATGAGGAGAGTTGAATACTGGTTTCTACGTAGCCACTTTTCAGCTCTCTGCCCGTGGCCACCCGTCTTAGCCCCACTGGGTCTCATTTTTCTCCTTAGAAAAGTCACATCGCCGGGCTAAGTGATCTCCAGTGCTTAATTCTAAAATTCTATGGTTCTATAACATTCTTGATTTATTGAACCACTGCTTTATTGATTCATTCAATAAACATTTACTGAGGCTCAACTCTGTGCCAAACTCTATTGCTTTCCTGCTGTCAAAATCAGGCAACATACTAGAGCTAAAATGTCTTTCAGGATTTCTGATGGCCGCTGCCTTTAAAAGGAGATTTTTATAGCAACCTCTGTCCCTTTGGGCTTCCACAGCTAGTTCTCCTCTTGACCTGTGAGGACTTAAAAACTGAGAAAAGCCAAGGGACACGGAAAGACGTTTTGGTCATATTCTATATGACAGAAACTTTCTGTTCAGATCATCTTGCCTCCTGAGATCCCCCAAAATACCTCTGGCAGATTTTCTATGTATGCTCGTGTGTTAAAAGAATATGTTCAATGTTTATTTCTACCAAGTTTAAGGTTTTTATTCATGTTAATGTAATGCCTAGAATAATATAATGTTTTAAGAGAAAGCGAATATTACTTACTATAAGTCTATATTAATTAATTTGGAATTGTACACATTTCTCCAATAGAAGTATAGACGAGTCAGTCAATACTGAATAGCAGTTTTCTATGAAAGTCCGCTTAATTTGGAATTAATTAGAAGCCGTTAATTAGTTCCCCACTTTATGGTTGATGCTATATGACCACAGGTAAGTAACTGTGGCATAGTGTCCTTCTACAATGGTTACATTTCGCCTGTTATGCCACACTCTCAGATTTTTTTAAACATGAGGATCTATAACATAAAGCTTACGGAATTGTTATTAATTGCATACTGATCCTTCCATAACATCCCCTCATCCCGTCTATCACAGTTGTGTTGAAAACATTATAAATCAACATTGTCTAGCTCAGCATTTCTCATCCCAGGTTCCTCATCTGATTTAAATAATGTTTTTTTAATTCTCCCTGGATGTTACAAAACTAGCACCTTTCTAGATACACAGGAAGGTAGTTAATTCATGATGTAAAATGTACTCCGTGCAGCTTTGTGTCTTTCCCAAAACAAGTAGAGGTCAAGCCAAGTGTAAACCCACAGATTTTATCAGAAAGATTTTGGAAACAGTTCACAGACCAGAGGAATCACTGAACCACCCAGACTTGGAAAGGAATAAACATGTGGAATGTCTCAGCTCCTCACAATAGAGTTCCTGGTCTCCTATGGGGTTGGACCACTCATATAACTTGACAGTAGTTTGATTAGCTCAGCTTGTGTTAGTTAGAGTCCTTTACTCTCAGATCAGACTGTTATGATTGGAGTGGTGGGGGGTGAGGGGAGTGGCAGGATAATAAAACCCAGACATGTGGGGGGAGTGTTGTGACAGCATAGCCTACTGATTCACTAACTCCTGACGTTGCCAACAAGTTGATGTTAGGACCTAATACTAAAAGAGCATCCTTTCTAGGATGTAAAGAATTGTTACAATTTCCTTTTTAGATTCACCTGTTATAAATTTGGTCTTAGGGCCCATTGTAAAAGGAAAAGAAAAAAAAAATGACATTAGCTTATTTGAGACTAATTTTATTTGAATTGTGAAACTTTATCAGAATATCACAGTGAATCACAAATTATAAACTTTAGAGTTGGAAGAGGGAGACCTATAAAGGTTATGAGATCTTCTCTGGTATCTATAGGGCATACGTAAAGTTGGCATGAGAAACTGAATTTCTAGACCAGTTGATCCCAAATAGGGCTGGCCAGCAGAGTCACCTCAAAATACCTTTTAAAAAGCATATTTGTAGCACCCATTGTCTTAAGTCAAAATTTAATAAGTGTGGGGTGGTATTCTTGATACTTTCTTCTTACTTTTTAAAAAAATTCCTAACTCCTTCCAATAACCATCTTAGCTTAAAACTCAATGTTTTCTGTAAAGTAGTAGGACTTCCCTCAACTTACTCTCCCTAGAAAGAACCCATTCCCCAACAAAGAGTGAGCACAAAAAGTGTGATAAAATGAAACTAAGCAATCAAAAAGCAAAGTGCAGTCTCACTTTTTAGTTTTGGAAGTAATTAGATTGGGCGAGAGAACATTCTGGCCAAACTGAATAATACCACCTCTTGAATCAGTAGCTATTCTTAACAATACATCCATTCACTCCTCCCAGTGAGAGTTCTCTGGTCTCAAGGAGAGGACACATACCCACATTCATAGGCGAAAATGCTTTTTCCCCTCCTTATTGCAAGCAAACCAAATGCCCTTTTGAAACAAGTCTTTACTTTGTAAAGATCATTTGCCTTGACGCCATATGACAAGAATATATGAAATGTTTTATGTTCTATGCTACAAATAAGTAGCCTCCACTCCATTCCTCAACTACATGCCTTTTCCATAAACAAGTCATCCTATATAATAAAAGGGTAATATGCAAATTGACCCTAATGGCAGAACGACCAGAACAACTGCTGGACCAGTCATTATGAGGTGCACTGACCACCTCTTGGTCTCTTTCCCCAGCCGGCAGGCTCTGATCACCTAATGGCCACCTGCTGCAGTGGTGGGGCCAGTGAATGGGCAGGAACAGACATCAAGCACCAATCTCCCAATGGCAAATGGGGAACAGGGGGTGGGGGCAGGGCCGGCTTCGGGCAGCTGGGGAACATGGCCCTGATTGCAGGCCAGGCCTAGGGACCATACCCATGCACAAATTTTGTGCACCGGGCCGCTAGTAAAACTACAAAAGTTAAGGCAATCTAATTCAAGGGCTTTCAAACATTTCTTCCCAGTTACCCAGGATTCACACACAATACATCAGCTTTCTATTTGCAATGCATTCATCTATATTTTATAAGAATAGAAATTGTTTTAAATTAACTTCATTTTAGTGATAAGAAAACTATGACCTAGAGAATGTAAGAAATTTCACAAAAAGCACTTAGTTTACAAGCACCTCAGACTGGAATGTGGATCTCTGAGTCTGAATTCCATGCCTTTTCTACCTTCTCTCACATTTCTAATGCTGTTTTGCATAGGTTTGAATGAACACCTTTGAAGTTATGGAGGGAAGAATATATTCATTTTGAAGAACATAGGACAGTCAGGTTTTTTTCAAACACAACATTCAACCCTAATTTAATCTCCTTCTCAGATATCTCATTTTTATTATTCTGAGAGAAAATATATAAAATTTTAGCTTTATAGTTTTCATATGATCAAAAATATTAATATTTTTTTCTCAGCTGTAATCTCAAAGTGAAGTAATTATTTCGACTCCCTCACCATTATTTGCAATAATTATGTTAACTTTCTCATCATAAAATTTGAATTTTGTAGTTTTTAAAAAAATATATAGCATTATAATGAAAGCATATGACTCACATGTTCAGATATTCTTCCAAAACAGATGATGAATTTTAAGTCTACGGTATTGCTCAGACTAGAATGTGGATCTCTGAGTCTGAATTCTATGTCTTTTCTACCTTCATTTTACAATAAAAATAAATTGAATACATATAACTATGTTGACAATATGCTCCATCATTTTACAATAAAAATAAATTGAATACATATAACCATGTTGACAATATGCTAATTACTGACTAATTAGGTATGTCTGGTTGAGGTGATATAACAAAATGTTTAATATTCATAGTGATTCCCAACTTGGCATCACAATGATATCACCTAAAGAGCCTTGAAACATACTGATGCCTAGGTTCCCTCCCCCACCTCAATATTCTCATTTAATTGGTCCAGTGTGTGGCTTGGGCACTGAGACTTCCAGATGTTTCCCAGGGGATTCTAACATGCAGACACAGAGAGAATCAAGTGTTTAGAAAGCTATGACCTAGGCCCGTGGTTGGCAAACTGCGGCTCGTGAGCCACATGTGGCTCTTTGGCCCCTTGAGTGTGGCTCTTCCACAAAATACCACGGCCTGGGTGAGTCTATTTTAAAGAAGTGGCGTTAGAAGAAGTTTAAGTTTAAAAAATTTGGCTCTCAAAAGAAATTTCAATTGTTGTACTGTTGATATTTGTCTCTGTGGAATAATGAGTTTGCCGACCCCTGACCTAGGCAATTACTTATTGTGTAATAATTGTGCATCTGTAAGTGTACTAATTTAATTATAATAATGTATCAAAATTATATGGGTCTTTGAGGTATAATTTACACTTTATCTATGCCCATATATAGTACTGCTTTACATGTGCATATTGCTTGATTAGATAATAAGCAGTTGGAATACTTTATCTTATAAATGGGGAACACAAGTGCATTTCCTCTCTCCTCTTCAATAATGCATCATCTGACTGACTTTAGACCTTTTGATCACAGTTAATCTCTATGTAACAGCACATCAATGAGTACTCAACCCCTTTGCATAGTACAAAAAGCTAAACCCTGTGCTAATCTGACATACATATCTTGCTACCACTCAATCCCATTAGCCAAATGCATAGAAACCCCCACGTAGCTAAATTCAATTGTTTTCATTTTTTTAAACTAAAAAAAAAAAAAATGAAGCCAGCCTCCAAAACTTTCTTATACAAATATATAAGGTTCAAGTATTTCCTGAAAAAATGAATGCAAATGTTCAAAGAAGAAAAATGTTCTAAAGCCTTAAAAACCTGTGCAGAATGGGCCTTCCTTACCCTGGCTGCCAGCACAGCCTTTGCTTCGGTCTGGAGCCACCTTTCCTCCTTCCCATGCTGCCCAGAGGCCCTGAGCGGCTGGTGTGGTTTGAAACGCCTGTGCCATGGCCATGGCGATAATGCAAGTGTCCCACCCCTGGCCACTGGGCGCATGTGTATGCAAATTAACCTTCCATCTTTGTTGGGTTAATTTACATATCCACTCCTGATTGGCTGGTGCGCGTTGCAAAGATATAATCAATTTGCATCTTTCTCTTTTATTAGTGTAGATATGTCCTAGTGCATGAAATTCGTGCATGGGGGGGTGTGTCTCTCAGCCCAGCCTGCACCCCCTCCAATGTGAGACCCCTCAAGGGGGGGGGGGTTCAGGCCTAAACAGGCAGTCGGACATTGCCCTCACAATCCAGAACTGCTGGCTCTCAACTGCTTGCCTGCCTGCCTTCCTGATTGCCCCTAACTGCTTCTGCCTGCCAGCCTGATCACACCCTAACCACTCCCCCGCCAGCTTGTTTGCCCCTCCCTGCCCTCCCCTGCAGGCCTGGTCACCCCTAACTGCCCTCCCCTGCAGTCCTGGTCACCCCTAACTGCCCTCCCCTGCAGCCCTGGGTCCCCCCAACTGCCCTCCCTTGCAGACCTGGTCCCTCCCAACTGCCCTCCTCTGCTGGTCATCTTGTGGTGGCCATTTTGTGTCCACATAGGGGCAGTCATCTTTGACCACATGGGGGCAGCCATCTTGTATGTTGGAGTGACAGTCAATTTGCATATTATTCTTTTATTAGATAGAAGGATTAGATAGGATAGAGACCTGGTGCACGGGTGGGGGCCTGCTGGTTTGCCCTGAAGGGTGTCCCGGCTCAGGGTGGGGGTTCCCTTGGGGCATGGGGCGGCCTGGGCAAGGGGCCTGTGGTGGTTTGCTGGCAAGCCATGTCCCCCAGTGACCCAAGCGGAGGTCCTGGTATCTGGGATTTATTTATCTTCTACAATTGAAACTTTGTAGCCTTTGCAGAGGCCTGGTCCTGCCAAGACAGGCAGAAAGCTTGGCTTCCTCCATTGCCGGGGGCAACCCAAGCCTCCTGCTCTCTTTGTGCTGCAGCCATCTTGGTTGGGTCAATTTGCATACTCACTCCTGATTGGCTGGTGGGCGTGGCTTGTGGTTGTAGTGGAGGTATGGTCAATTTGCATATTACTCTTTTATTAGATAGGATATACATATCGACTGAACAGCAGAATAACTGTTCGCTATGATGTGTACTGACCACCAGGGGGGCAGACGCTCAACACAGGAGCTGCCCCCAGCCCACAGGCCCCAGACCAGCCAAGGCGGGTTTCAGCGGGCCTCCCCCAACCCCCCGATTGCCCTGCTGGTTGCCCTGCAGAGGGAGGCGACTGGTGGAGGTGGTGGGGCAATCAGGGGATGGGGCTGGCGAGTGGGCAGTGCCAGGCCAGCCAAGGTGGGTGCCAGCAGGGGCCCCCCAATTGCTCTGCCGGTCACCCCACAGATCGGCCCTTTTCACCAGCCAGGCCTAGGGACCCTACCTGTGCAGAATTTTGTGCATTGTGACTAGTATATACAGAAAGATGCAGAACAAGAGCTAGCCCTGATACAGTTAACAAGAAGAGCTGACACCCATTCATCAACAATGCTGCCTTGACAGGCCCATCTTTCTTTCACACACTGGCAGGTCTCTGTACACTGCAGGCTGACATTTTAAATGTCTAAGTCCTTCTTCCTCATTCTAATAGACAAATGCACAAAGAGCTGATTTTTGCTTTTCTTGCTGCTGTGCCTTGATAAACAATCGGCTCAGGATTTTAACCAAGGCAAATGCTGACTAAAAGCCTCCTCACAAAAGCCTTTAATAAGTTTCTGCTTGTATTTTCTTTACATGTATTGCAGGTTAAAAACAAAGAGTTTCTTCCCCACTTCCCCTACTTGCTGTTGCTTGTCTGGCTAATTAAAAAGCAGACTATGTGAATGCTGAAAGGAGAGAAAAGGGAAGAGTAGGCAGACGGGTCAAGATGGAATGTCCTTGGCTCTGGCAGGCCTTGTGATTCTCTTGCCCCAAAACAAATCCTTTATTTTTCTTCCAGCTCCGATTCAAGGAAGGCACAGAAGCAGCCCTTCAGCCTTTCCTACTTCAGATCACAGTCCTTTTTATACTTGGCATACAACCTAGACACATCAGAATTCTGTACAAAATGGAAAGTCTGATGCTTCCAAGCAATTCAAGTACATTCTGTGGTTCTTGTGTCCTGTGGGCTGCCTGAGCAGATTTGAGGCATCTCTTACAGCAAAGTGGTTTGAAAGCTTTGAGGTTTTCTTGGCGACCAGGAAGAATAATTTGACTTCTCTCGGAATAAGATCATATTCAGCAGAAAAGACCTGCTGAACTCAAGGTCATGGACCTTGGCTCTGAGGATATTCAGTTATTCAGCAGAATAGCCACTCCAAGCCATAACACATTTTCAGATGCTGCTGCAGGTGTTGTCTGTGGAGACCTCCCTGACAGCCACTGAGTTCTTGTATCCCCATGTCACTTTCTTGACGCTGCATGCTCTGCTCTCTGACAACCACATTCCCTTTATACTTATGTATATGTATGCAATCCCATAGACTTTCAAAGAAATACTTCCATGAATCAAGTCATATAGAAATGACTAGATAGTTACATTTCCAGGGCGAATAGATTATTTTTTTAATTGATACATTTCAAAGTATTAAGTAACACTTTAGAATATGTATGTTCTTTGCAAAATAAGCTATGGAAACGCTGAGAAATTAATTTAACCATTAATTAGAAAACATACTAATGACCTACTACTATGTGTGAGAGGCTCTATGTTAATTGCTTTGAGGAAAACAAAGACGAATAAGACAGAGATATATGTTACAAGTGGTACACAATGCAAAGATGTACAAGGCAGAGAAAAGGCCATGAAAATGAAGAAGAAGAGATTAATTTCAGTGTTGAGATACATTTCATACAGAAGGTAAAACTTAGATAATAACTTGAAGGATGACATATTTGAAATATAGGGGATTCATGGAAAAGCCACTCCAGGTGAGGTGATGGATATGAGTAAAAGTTTTGAGGTGAGAAACCAAATAATTGATGAAATTTGACTAGAACTAAGGTGGCATGAAGGAGAAGAATGGCAAATGAAGTGAGGGTGCTTGGCTCAGGCTGAATTGTAAATTCCTTTATAAAGGGAGGAGACATTCTAGATATTTTTATCAGGAATATCCACCTCAGAGTAAATGATGAATTACTGATTGGCACAAATTGTGGGACAATTGCAAGTCATTTTTTGTCATGAGTATAATAGTTTTGAACATTGCTGTCTACCTGAAATAAAGGTAATAATTTCAATGTAAAAATAAGGAGAGTTAAGCATTTGGAAAACACCATTTAGATTTAGCTCAGAGGGAGAAAGAACAGATGGATGGTCCATCAGAAGATATTTTTATTCTTATTCCCTATCAAATAGACAAACATTTATAAGGAAAAAGACTTCATGTGAAAAGGGATTACTTTGCATTATCTGCCAAGGAGGATTTTGCTCTAAGAATTTGAGAAAGTAAAACTAAGTTATATTCTATTTAACTATGAGATATTTTCTAGTAAGTTGCATTAAATATGATTAAAGAATATAATAAAAAGCCTTTAGAGCTTTAAAAACTACCATATTGAACATACAAGAAATAATAGGGCAAAGTATTCTTTTAAAATGTCCTATGTGAAAGCCAACTTTTCTTATAGGAATGAACACAGGGCCTGAATACATTTTCTTTGACTTTGTTCCTGGTGCTGAGGGAAAGAGCCCAGGCTCCAGAATCACAGGAGAAAGATCACTCCATCATTTATCAGTTTTGTGATGAGGGGCAAGTTTACCCAGAGCTTAATGACTTGATGCGTATCCTATATAATAAAAGTGTAATATGCAAATCAACCAAATGGCGGAATGACCGGTCACTATGACATGCACTGACCACCAGGGGCCTGAGGGAAGCCCTCCTCCCTCCCCTCCCAGTGCACTGGGCCTCTAGTAAAATTATTAATGTAGAATCTGTCCACAAATGTCGCCCAGTTCTCCAGTACACAGTGTTAGTTCATTTGATTTTTAAAATATTATAAAAATCAATTCCATGAGTTTTATTTCATGGTGAGCTGCTTTCATCCTTTGATTAAGAAAATATTACCACCCTAACCGGTTTGGCTCAGTGGATAGAGTGTCAGCCTGCAGACTGAGGGCTCCCAGGTTCGATTCCGGTCATGGGCATGTACGTTGGTTGCGGGCACATTCCCAGTGAGGCATGTGCCGGAGGCAGCTGATTGATGTTTCTCTCTCATCGATGTTTCTAACTCTCTATCCTTCTCCCTTCCTCTCTGTAAAAAAAAAAAAAATCAATAAAATATATTTTTAAAAAAAAGAAGAAAAAAAAAGAAAATATTACCTACCTCCCAAAATTATAAAGATTGTTTTCTCTTTTTTTTATTTCTATGATATTGCAATCCCTTTATTGATTACTCATATGAATGGTATGTGAGATGAACCTAATTTTACTTTTCCACGTGTATAACAGTTCTTCCAATACTATCTATTAAGTACTACATTTTTTCCTTACAGTTTTTAAAAAATATATTTTTATTGATTTCAGAGAGGAAGGGAGAGAAAGAGAGAGATAAACATCAATGATAAGAGAGAATCATGAATTGGCTGCCTCCTCATGCTCTACACAGGTGATTGAGCCTGCACCCCAGGCATGTGCCTCAACCCAGAATCGAACTGTGACCTCCTTGTTCATAGATCTATGCTCAAACATTGAGTCACACAGGCTGGGCTCCTTACAGTTTTTAAACACCATGTTTATAACATCATAAACTCCAAATGTATTGATCCATTTCTAGATTCCATTTTTTTCCACACACATGTTTATTTCTGTGTCAGAACCGGACTGTTTCAATAATAGTCATTTCAGAGTATCCTTTAATATCAAGTTGGAAACTTACCCAAATTACTACAGTTCTCAAAAATAATTAGCCCTTTATGCAAATATATGCTTGCCTATTAACTTCTGAATAAATTTGTCAAGTCCCCAACCCCTCTTCTCAAAATGAGATTATGACTTAAATTGCCCTAAATGTATAATTTAATTTCAAGCTTGGGTCATCCTAAGCAGGGACACATGGTTTATTTTCATGTATTTGAGTCCTGTTTTATATCCTGCAGTAAAGTTTTACTTTATGTAAATCTTATACAAGGCCAGTATTTTTAATGTTTGAGTAAGTTTTTCACATTCCTAAAAATCTTAATGAGGTAAAAAATCCCAACTACCTAAACACCTGCATTCATTTAATATGTCCAATGATCTGAAAGAAAATTCCATCAGTTTTGTCTTCCCATTTTAGCCTTCTATCCTGATTATGTTAAGTAATTGAATTCATAAGAAAAATGTTTATTCTTTGTATTATTTTTGGGGGGATCTGAAAAGAACAGCTTTTTTTCACCAGACTTACATATGAATTTTGGGAGATATCAAGCTATACTATTTAATATTACATCTATGGGAAGAAACAACTCCTATGTGTTTCAGAAGAAACTATCAAAAGCAAAAACAACACACATAATTTAACTAAAAAACAAAGAAGCAGCCCCAACATGTCTAATCACCATGAACTGTAGTGAAAAAGTTAGGACTACACCATCCTGAGACATAGCTATCAAGTTTAATCTCATATATTTAGAGGATGGGATGAAACTCTCTTCCTCACCGGAGGTCGTTCTTTCCTTCTAGTTTAATCTCTTCATTTAGTCTTGTCCTCCAGGTTGAAGAAAAATAGCTATTCACTCTTACTGCCCAATAACAACCATGAGGGACAGAAAATTACATTGAAAGTCAAACAGCCACCTTCCGCCTGCAATTGTACTACTGAGGTCCAGCACTTAACACATTAACTCGGGGGGGAGGGGGGAGTGCTGTAATTTAAGCCAATTCTAGATGCTGGGGAGCATCTACAGGTTTATTAAATATAATTTTTCTTTGTAAAAGCACAGGTACATAAATTTCTTGATATTGAAAGAACATGTCAAATTACAGGTCCAAACATGACCCCCAAAAACATTCAAAGCCACATCTGAGAAATCAGTATTTTTCTATAAAGTACACTTTTCTATACATACAAAAGTGTCCCTAATTTTCATTTCTAAAAGAAAACAAGCAATATAAGAATAAATAAAAAACAAAACCTGAATCTCTCTATCTCTTTACTGGGCTTCATCCCCCCACCCCCCATATAGCATTTATCCTTACCTAAGTTATGCAATCTGTATTTATTTCTACACCACCCACTAACTGTGAGCTCCACGTGGATGTGGAAGTTTTGACTTGTCATTGGCATGGTGATTGTGTTCCACTATGTCCTGAACTTGAGCAGTGACTAGCACCTAAGCGCTACTCAGTAACTAATAACTGTTTGGACTATGCATAAATAATTCATTTTAAATGTGCATAAGAACTATAAATCAACTAAATTAATCATTTCACATGGAATTTTCTGTCATTACCTGTGAACCCTTTAAAACTTTACTGTCCTTTAAAGTAAACATCAAATTTGATTAGAGAGCTAAAGAAAAGCTACTGCCTGAATGCGACTCCAGGAATAATTTTTATTTACATGACTCCCAGGCTAAGGAGGGAAAACAGATATTGATGACACGCTAAACAAACCATTCAATTACATTTGTTAAAGTCCCACCAAAGAAGAAAAACTGAATTGCATCTTTAGGACAGAGGCTCAGGGCTTGCTTGTAAAGAAATGTTTCATTTTCAGGGACAGAAAGAAAGAGGAAGAGATAAGGTAGATGGGAAAACAAGGGACATTCTAGATGTCTACAAAGATATCTATAAAGTTGTGAGACCAGAAAGATCTTGGCAAACTCCAGAAGCGAGGAGAACTGAGACAGCACTAGCAAAGAGTCAGGACAAAGCAGGGGGAAGGCAGCTATTCCACTGGCAGACTTCCTTCTCACACCAAGCCAGCCAGCTGGAGACCTTGGAACTTTCCAGAACTTTCCTGTCCCAGCCAGATGCAGCATCAGTAACAAGTGGAAACAGGACAGACTCCAAAATAGGATGATTTGTTGAGTGACGGTGACTCCTGGCTGGTGGGAAAAAGGCATTTTGTATTCAGAAAGTTTAGCTTAGATAGCTTTCCAAATTTCATAAGCAACCTCTGTATGAGAGAGCAGACTGAGGAGAATCAGCTCATTGGCTGTGGATCTGAGATCTTTCTATGGGAGGACAAAAGGGAGCCAAACCTCATCAATCTATCCTAACGCTAGTGACACAAATTAGGTTTACTTAGTCAGCTATAGAAAACAGTTTTCTTATGATTCCTCAAATCCATAATTGTTCCTACCTACATTCTTTCCACTTTTTTCTCTAACCTGTTCCATTGGACACATATTTCCAGAATCAGCTCAAGTCGCATCACGAAGATCCTTCTCTATATGATGCCTCCCTCCTGCAAACTTGTCCAATATTTTATTGCCTTTGCTACACAGTTCCTCCCTCAATAATATATAATTCCTGAGGAGAAGGGGAGAAAGAGGCAGGAGAGAGATAAGGAGAGACTACACATGTAAATGTATTTTTCTAAAAAGAACATTTCTAATGAAGATATAAAAGGCCAATTCAAGGTCAAACATTATATTCTTTGGGAGAACATTCTAATCTACACTAATAAAAGAGAAACATGGAAATTACTGTCACGCCACTATGCTACCAGCCAATCAGAGTGAGTATGCAAATTAACCTGAAAACATGGCGGCAGCCCCGCCCCCCGCCGCTCTGGGCCTGTGGGGGTCAGAAAAGTCCGGCACCAGCGCCTGAGGCTGGCTGCAGCCCGGGAGATGAAGAAGCTGCCTGCCCCATGATCCCAGGCCGCAGACAGCAGCAGAAGCCTCATGTCCGCCTGCCCCACATCCTAGGGGAGATGGAGAAACCGGGCCCCAGCACCTGAGGTTGGGTGCAGCCTGGGTGGACGAAGAAGCTGCCTGCCCCACGATCCCAGGCCGCAGCCAGCCGGAGAAGTTGCCCACACTGCATCCCAGGGAGGATGGAGGAGTTGCCCACCTGTGGTCCAGGTGCCAGCACCTGCGGCTGGCTACAGCCTGGTAGATGGAGAAGCTGCCCACCCCGCAGTCCTGGGCACCAGTACCTGTGGCTGGCTGTGGCCTGGGAGACAGAGAAGTCACCCACCCTGCAGTCCCGGGTGCCAGCATTTGCAGCTGAAGCCCAGGTGAAGCTACCTGCCCACCATCCCCTGTGGCTGCAGCTGGCTTGGGCATCTATGGCTGACCAGAGGGAGGGAAGCCCGGATCCTGGTGCCTGTGGTTGGCTGGAGGAGGGAATCCTGGGTTCCGGATGCGGGGCCAAGGCAGAGGTGGTTAGGGACAATCAAGCCAGCAGGGGAGCAGTTAGGGACAATCAGGCTGGCAGGCAGAAGACGTTAGGGGCAATTAGGCAGGCAGGCAAGTGGTTAGGAGTCAGCAGTTCTGGATTGTGAGAGGGATCTCTGACTGCTGGTTATCCCTGAGGGGTCCCAGACTGGAGAGGGTGCAGGCCAGGCTGAGGGACACCATCCCCCCCCACCCCCGTGCACAGATTTTGTGCACCGGGCCACTAGTGAAGATATAAAAGGCTAATTCAAAGTCAAACTTATATTCTTTGGGAGAACATTTTTCAATCTGACCATTCTGCTGTAATATTTTTCTATAGGATATCTATGCAATAGGGGGTCCTCTCAAATGATTACTTGCTAAACAAATCACAGCTATCAAACATCTCAATTTTAGATATGTTTGTTTAAGTTATTCTATAGAGACTGTCCTAAAGGAGAAAGAGTAGAAACTTGTAGGCCAGGGGAAATTACAATGTTTTTCATTTTTCAGCCAGTTTAAATACCTCATATTTATTGTCTTAGGTGCTCAGGATATACATGGAAGGTGTAAAATCTTTCACATCATTGAATTCAACTCAGAAAAATTCCTTGGCCCTTCAAAAGAAAAATAGGCAAAGAACATAAATAATCAATCCATGTAATTAAAAACTAATGATAAATAAATCTATGAAAAATTGTACAAATTAACAGGCATTCAAATAAATGGATGGGAAAACAAAATAGAAATGTCTTTGTGTTTTACTTACAATATTCAACAGTAGTTGCGTGTAATAAGACAAGCACTTCATATCTTAACCAGCAGAAGTACAAAGTGGTACCAAGTATGGGAAATATAAATTGGCATTTTTTTAAACACTCAAAGAAAACTTCTACCCCTATTCTAATAATTCTAATTCCAAGTAACACAGCTATGGGAAAAAAGTCAGAAACATGAAAAACAAATTTGTATACCAAAATGTACAATACAGCCCTAAAATTCAGGAAAATTATAAATAAACTAGAGGCCCGGTGCACGAAATTGGTGCATGGGGGTGTGTGTCCCTCACCCCAGCCTGCACCCTCTTCAATCTGGGACCCCTCGAGGGATGTCTGACTGCCCATTTAGGACCTAAAATGACATCCCTCTCACAATCCAGGACTGCTGGCTCCCAACTGCATGCCTGCCTGCCTTCCTGATTGCCCCTAACTGCTTCTGCCTGCCAGCCTGATTACCCCTTAACCACTCCCCTGCCAGCCTGATTAATGCCTAACTGCTCCCCTGCCAGCCTGATTGCCCCTAACTGCCCTCCCCTGCAGTCCTGGTCACCCCTAACTACCCTCCCCTGCAGGCCTGGTCCCCCACAACTGCTCTCGCCTGCAGGCCTGGGTCCCCCACAACTGCCCTTCCCTGCAGGCCCAGTCGCCCCCAACTTCCCTCCTCTGTCAGCCTGGTCACCACCCCTAACTGCCCTCCCTTGCATGCTTGATTGTCCCCAACTGCCTTCCCTTGCAGACCTGGTCCCTCCTAACTGCCCTCCCCTGCTGGCCTAATTGCCCACAACTGCCCTCCCCTGCAGACCTGGTCACCCCTAACTGCCCTTCCCTGCAGGCTTGATCACCCCCAACTGCCCTCCCTTGCAGACCTGGTCCCTCCTAACTGCCCTCCCCTGCTGGCCTAATTGCCCACAACTGCCCTCCCCTGCAGACCTGGTCACCCCTAACTGCCCTCCCCTGCAGGCTTGATCACCCCCAGCTGCCCTCCCTTGCAAACCTGGTCCCTCCAAACTGCCCTCCCCTGCCAGCCATCTTGTGGAAGCCATCTTGTGTCCACATGGTGGTGGCCATCTTTGACCACATTGGGGTGGCCATCTTGTGTGTTGGAGTGATGGTCAATTTGAATATTACCTCTTTATTAGATAGGAAATATACTGTACACACATACACATATAAACATACTTCTGCAAGGAAATACACCAAATGTTACCATTTCTGTTATATAAAAATGTGAGTTTCTCTCTTGAAATCTTTTTGTATCTTCCAAATTTTCTATAAGCATTTTTTATAACCAGAAAAAGTTAATAACATTAAAGGATTAATTGAGACTCATTTTGCCATGCTCATGAATTATCCTGTATAAATAGCTCCCTGTTACCAGCCCGAGATGCCAAACCATATTGGGTTCTAAAGCAACTCAATTGCCAACAATGACATAATGCAAAACCTCCCACAGAGCCCCTCTTCTCTTTCACACAACACTGTAATCTTTTTCAGCAATGTTTAACAGTTGGAAATACTGAGAAGCTACAGATGAGGACATTAGTAGAAAGTATTTTCCATCATGCCTTTTCAAGGAAAATCCCTTAGGAGATCTATTTCTGACTTACGCTTTTATCCAGGCTGACAAAATTTAAAGTGGAGTACATAAAGCATGTATTTATGAGCATCTTTCTCTATCAAATGGAATTCACTTTGGCCATCACACTGACAAAGGCCATTTGTTCTGGGCTTGTCCACCACATATATGACCCTGTTTTTGGAGGGCGTGAGAGACCGAAAGATGGCAAGTGGACAGAACCTAAAGAGATGCTACCTGAGCAACCACTTCTCCTAAAATTGACCAGAAATATCAGAATAATAGCTTGATGACAATTTGCAACCTTTTGTGGTCTGTAATTCAAGTGTGCTAGCTGTACCTAGCCAACGGGCTTAATGGATCAACAAAGTTCATAGAAACTCCGAATGGACGTGGCTGCAGCAAACAGCCTGTCCGTACTTCTACTTCATTGTAACCCAGCCTGCTGGACTGAGAAGCCAAGAACTTGTCCTCACCCTCAGAGTCCACCTTCGCCTTTGGTGCCTGTGACCATCTTCTGCTCTCTCTTCTATGCAGATCTATCCATGTGAATCCTCAAAGCCCAGGGCCTCTGTGTTTTCCTGGGTAGCTTAGCTGGGGTTCTCTCCCTCTAATCCCAACACTTCTGTGCTGGATCAGGCTTTCCTGGCTTTGCCCAACAGGGGATTCAGCATAATTGAACACCCACACAGTCTGAAAAGCCTACAGGTCTGATGAGCAATAGTTAGAATTTTTATTCACATTTTAGATAGTCGGAGTTGTGTACTATTTTTTTTTTTTTTGGTGGGGGCGGGGAGTCCTCTTTCAAAGAAAAAACAAAAAAACAAAATTAGGTTCCCGCACACACACAAAGAAATCACAACTAATCTGTGGACATACCTGTTCCCTTTTTTTCTGAGAGCGCTTTAGGTATTTACTGGGACATTAACACGGAAATGCTTCCACATTACAATCTGGCTACCTCTCCTTGCAGAGAAACACGCCACAGCTCCTAAGACGTCACTGAAGGCGCAGCAAATGAGGAGCCCAGAGAGAGAGAATCAAAGTAGAAACTTCTGTTTACAGAAATGTGATCACTTATTTACCCACAGATAGATGGATTTTGCTTTTTATTGTGTGTCGGCCTTCCTTTACTTGGGGGATGTCGGGGTCCCTTCTGCCAATGACACTGTGACTTTTGGCGAAGTTATTTCACTGTGAAATCATGTCAAATGGCACTGGTAGTACATATTGCATTGCTTGCTTCCCGAGAAAATTAAGTGCAATCCTAGTAAAACGGATTTATATTTCACTGTCTGAACATTCTTATGCTAGATGACTCCTTCAGGGCACTCTTCCTGGCACACAATACAGATTTCTCCGGTTAGGGACTGATAGGTGTGATGGATGGACATGAATCTCAGATGCCATCCTTGCCCTTGCTCTGTCTCTAAAATGGAGAATAATGAGGTGGCTCTGGTCATCTGCATTTGCTCCAACAGACACGAGTGGTCTAAATCCAGATTAAAATTAAGTGGGCACTGCTGGCATTTATATTTATTTCCCAGCTGTTTTTCTCTGCCACTTTTACCAATTCCAATCAGAAATCTCTTTCCCGAGGAATGGGAAGAACTGCCTCAATGGTGCACTGTCCTCTGGGTGTTCGGATATAACATAAACGTCTACTGAGATAGTAATTTACGGAACTTTATTTAAGCTGTTGTAAGGTAGTTAGAAAAGTGGCTCCAATACAAAAAAAAAAAAAAAAAAAAAAAAAGATCCCTGCGTGAGCCCCCACTTTGTGATGCCAGGCCTCCTTGTCATGGCCTTACACGTATGATGAAATAGGATTTCAGCCAGAGCAGGCAGAGCACGGCTGCTGATGCCCTGTGGTAACAGTGCACATTGTTTCTGTGGAGATGTCAACCCAGTTCTCAGAGGATGATTCACTCTCCGGTTCTAGGGTCTCTTCCCCTGGATCCTCTAAGAACCTGCTCTGAAATTTAAACATCGAATAAAAGTGCTTCCAAGCAATTAATGTGGCAGCAAACACACCAATAGGCCTATCAGCGGCAGCCTTGTATGTTACCCTTGTCTTTAATGTCAGGTTGCTTTTTATTCCAGAGGTCAGGAAAACAAACACCCTGTGAGCTCATTATGTGCGTGCCCAAGCAAGCAGAAAAACCGGCGCCTTTCCAAATGCCAGACAATAAAACCTAGGATTTTTCTTTGTGCCTCACTGTAATTTGGGTGATAAAACACTTGCTAATACAAGCTATTAAAACAAAGCAACAAACGGAAACCAGTCTCTCATGGTCTACTTTAAAAACCCCTCACTGTGTTCTTAATTAACTGCTGACTTTTAAACTACAAATGTCAGTAAGAAGTACAAAGTTATCTTTAGCACCATCTACCTTAAAGTTTTATGATTCTGAGTATTGGAAGATTAAAAAAAAAAAAAGGGTAAAAATAAATAGTGGGCAACTCATTTTAGCCCAACAGTTTGAAATCAATTTTAAGTGGTAGAAAACTACACAATAAGAACCCATTTTTCTATGGTTTCTGATACCTAGTAATTTAGATTATAGCAAAATTTATTACCTGCCACTCAGATTATTCTTTCAGCAATACTTTCCTTCAATAACTGGTAAGAAACTAAGTGATATCCATAATAATGACTTCAACACATTGTAGAGTCCTGAGAATTAGATTGTAGGAAAAAATAAGTAATTATTCGTAATTTTATCACGAGGCTTGCTTTATTTTATTTTTAATTCATTAGAAACGAGTGGTCTATGTGTTGTAATTTTTTTCTGCATAGAATCTCTCCGATCATTTTGAAAAATAAAAGTGGACTCTATTCTTACGAGCGTTTCTAAAGAAAAATTATCTCTGTAAAGTAAAGTATGTGAACTTACGGAGAGAACATGTTCTCTTCAATTCTCCTTCTCCCCAACCCTACCCCCTCTTTTTTTCCCCATCACTCACAATTATAGGATTAGTACAGCTTGTACTGGGGCTTTAGAATATAATAAACAAGTACAATTTTCTGGTCCTAATTAACCACTGCTAAAATAAGCACTGCATGCCTGGCCTGTTTGATTCCTGGTCCAGGCACATGCTGGGGTTTCCAGCTCAATCCCCAGGTGAGGGGCAGAAAACAGCCACCTATGTTTCTCTCTCATCCATGTTTCTCTATCTCTCCCTCTCTCTCTAAAATCAATAAAAACATCTTTTTTTTTTTCTAAATAAGCACTGCACAACAATAGCCTACCCAGAATTCAATTGGGAAAAAACAAAACCAGAAACAAACCCTAACATTCTATTCATAATGAGCCCTATTTAAATGAGCAGATTGTCTTTCTGAGCTGCTCCACGGCCACAGGGCAGGAGTGATGGAGGGTTTTCCTGCAGACACTTGCAGACTGGGCTACCAGCAGAATGGCTTCTCTATAAACTCAGAGAGACAGTGGTTTAATACCTTTCTATTTTATTTTTTTATATCTCTCTCCTAAAATTGACACCATTGATCATTCCCACCCTTCAGAGAAACATCACTTTCTTTGACCTTCAGGTCTCTATATTTATGGCTTTGCCTCATTTGTATCTTTAAAGAATACTAGATTTTTTTGAGGTACACTTTCTACATCTTAAATTCACCCATTTAAAGTGTACAATTCAATGAGTTTCAGTAAATTTACAATGTTGTGCAATTATCATCACAGTATAATCTACATTTCCAGTGCACCCAAAAGAAACATTATGCTCATTTGCAGTAATTCTCTACTCCCATTCCCAGGACAACCCTGGCAACCACTAATCTTTCTGTCCCTATAAAGTTGCCTTTTATGGACAGTTAATTTGGAATCATATGATATGTAGTCTTTTGTGTCTGACTTCTTTCACTTAGCTTAATGTTGTTGGGTGATTTTTTAAAAAGATTTTTTTATTGATACTAGAGGATCAGTGCATGACATTTCTGCACTGGCGTGTGCAGGGGTGGGGGTGGGGGCGGGGGAGAGGAGTCCCTCAGCCTGGCCTGCACCCTCTCACAGTCCGGGACCCTCAAGGGGTCTTTAGTACTGCTGCAGAGGTGGGAGAGGCTGTGGCCACCACGGCTACGCTCAGCTGCCGTGAGCCCGGCTTCTGGCTGAGTGGTCCTTCCCCTGTGGGAGCACACTGACCACCAGCGGGCAGCTCCAGTGTTGAGTCTCTGTCCCTGGTGGTCAGTGCACATCATAGTGACCAGTTATTCTGCCGTTTGGTTGATTTTCATATTAGGGTTTTATTTATAGGATTTTTAGAGAGAGAAGATGGGAGAGAGAGAGAGGGAAACATCAATGTGAGAGCAAAACATTGATGGGCTGCCTCCTGGCTTATGATGTTGATCGTCTCTCCTTCGTGTCTGTTTTTCTCTTTTATTTCCCTTCTTTTAAATTTCTTTGATTTTTTTATATTCCCTTTTCCCCCTTATACCTGTTTCCTTATCTAGATGGATTATGTTGACTCCCGCTTATATGTAATTAACTCCTGTGTCTAAATACCTGAAGCTTATGGCTCATTCTCAATCTATCTCCATGAAATTCCTGATGTCACATTTTTATTTAGAAAAGAGGCAGGGAAGTGGAGTTTTAAATTTACACATAAATAATATACAGAAGTTCAACTTTACCTTGATTTAACATGTAATAATTCAAAGTAGCAGTACAGTAAAATCAGTTGGATGCTAAGTAAATATGTTAACCACATGTTCAGACTTTCCTGTTCTCCTACTGCCTCATAGTCAGCGGGATTTACTTAGCTGGAAACACTGTCAATTTGAAACACAGCTCTCATCACTGTCTTCTCCAGCTCCCTCTTTTCTTTTTTTCTCTTGTGACATGATGGCTGCACCTGAGGCCCACAAGTAGAATCACACTGTCTCCTCCTTCTTTTCTTCCCTTCTGGATTTTTCATCTTCCTATCTAATCAGTAGCCAAAAGGATGACTCCACACAAAGGTTCAAATGATGTTTAACCAAAAGTTATTATCTGTTTCACACTGTGCAACCAAGCAAACATGGCGAAAACAGGAGAACAAAGCAAGGAACAGAAGATCAAGAAAACGCAAATGAAATCTTTTGCAACCTGGTCAAAACAGGACAGGTTTTGATGTAAAATGAAAAGCTTGGAAAACTTGAATTGTTCAGCTCATGGTGGCGTGGCTAATTTAAGAAGATCAATAAGCTGAGTATAAATAAGTGGCAGATTGGACTGAGCAGTCTATGGTTTTCTTCTGGAAAGTCACAAGCATTGGGGAAAGATATAGTCTCTATCCCCTCACTTTTCCTTCCAGAAAAAAACAAAAACAAACTTTTTTTCAGGCTTTAGTAAAAAATCAAGAAGAACTTCATTTGATGCATTTTAATTTACATTCCAAACAACATTTCCCATGTTTCGAGGCCATTGCTTGTGGAGCCCAGATTGATCCTAGCCTACAAGTTAGGGAAGAAAACATGCTTTCCTATCAGGATCTGTAAAAAAAAAAAAAAAAAAAAAAAAGAATAAAACCTGAGACAAACTAGCCTGATATGTTTGCAGTGCGTATTTGAAGGTTTAAAATTACATTCACATTAAAGCTAAACAATATTTGCTAATTGCTAAAAAGCTTCACTGGTATGACTTAAGATCTGCAACTTGACAGCTCATTGGGAACAAAGTATTTGTGAATGGGGGATATTTGCTGTTGTTTGCCTGGTGTTTTTTTGTTTTAGGAGGGCAGGGAAAGGAGAGAGGATAGAAGAGAGCTAGAACCTGGCAATGTTGAAAGCTAGGGCATAATCTCCCATCACATAAATATAGCTGATGTATATTATTTTAGCTTTGTAGTAGTGTAAATTAACACTTATATTTGATATTACATGTCTATACAAGAAAATAATTCTCAAGTGAGGGAGATAAGGAAGGGAAAAGAAGGAAAGGGATTCTTAGACCAATTTAAGAGTAAATTGGCATATAAATGTGGTAAAATTATACTCAAACTACTTTTCAATCTAATCACCAATACAAAGAAATGTTAAGATATTGACCACTAGGCTTCAGAAAGCTTGGGTAAAATCATTACAAATCTGTCAGTCTACCATCAAAATAAATCTAGGTTTTAACCATTTCTCACTATTTCCTCTGTTGCCACCCTCATTTGAGTCGCTAGCATCTCTCTTGGACTTCAGTAATAACCTCCAAGCTGGTATCGCTGAGTCTACCCTTCCCTCACTCCCCCACCCCAAGAAAGCAAGTCCTATCATGTCACTCCACCCCACCTCACCCCACCCAAATGAGAAATTAAGTAGCTCTTTGGTTTAGAAACAAAACAGTTGTCAATTAAATTGCCAGTTGTAAAAATAGTCAAAGGGATATAAAGTACATCATAGGGGAAATAGTGAATAATATTGTAATAATTATGCATAATGCCAGAGGCATACTATAATTACTGTGGTTAAGCATATAAATGTCTAATCACTATATTGTATATATGGGACTAATATAACATTACATGTCAACTACAATTAAAAATAACTTAATAAAAATGAGTAAGTCACACCTATATTCTGAAGAGCAGCTCAATCTGTCCTAGAATACTACTAGCTGCAGCCAGAAGTCATGAAGATGATCTGATAGAGTCAAAAGGTAAAGACAAGATAAATAATTAACTATTTGGAGAAACAGTCATTTATAAAGTATGTCCAATGTACATGGTTTTACTCCATTTACCCATTTGTACTAAGGTTTATAAGTGGAACATGAAATTAATTTATCATCTAAGTAAATCTTTGTTTTGCATAGAAAAGCATGGTTACACAAACACATCCAGTAGCCTCGCCTGCGTCTCTTGGCTGTTCATACTCCACATGACAAGGGTTCTGTCACCATTAATGATGGACAAGCTACCCCACAGTCCTCAAGTCCCCACCATTCCACCTATCTCAAGCAAAGCAGCAGCCTACAAAGAAAAAAACAAAACAACATAAAGCAGAACTCACAGCTAGAATATCATCTCACACATGAGATAAAATCTCTTCATTACAAGATATGCCACCATTTAAACTGAAATAAATTCATTGGTTAAAAAATAACAAGGCTATTTTAGAGCATTTTTTTTCTTTTTTATGCTTTGGAAAAGAAAGAAATTAAATGGAAGAGAAATTACTAATAACCATCCAGAAATAAACACTATTAATAATTTATGTTTGTTTTGTACCTTGCTTTATCCACTGAACATGACATAGGCATTTTCCTTCCTCTTTAAAAACTCTTCAGAAACATAAAAAATAACAATAATCCCTCTCTTGGCTTCCTATCTCTCACAGAATGAGAGCCAAAGTCCTTAGTATGATTTATAACTCTACTAAACTGGACCTGGCCCTTCCTCTGAGCTCACCTTCAATACCACTCCAACCCCCGCACCCGCACTGTGCTCCAGCCACAACCACCAGCCCTTTGGTTGTTTCTTTAACAAGCCAGTCTCACAGGTTACTACTTTCACCGACTTTCCTCTGCCTGGTATGTTCTTTTGCCAGGTATCTGCCTATCTTGCTCCCTCACTTCCTTAAAATTTTTGTTCCAATATCACTCACACTTTGCCTTCCCCTTGCCCTGCTTTATTTTCCTCCACAGAACTTATATACTTTCTAATAAAGTATGTAATTACTTATGCTAATACTTGTTCATCTATCACAATAGAATGCAATTGACATAGGACAGGGATCTGTGTTTTTTGTCTGTTCAGTAGCTTCCACAGGGCCTAGACTCATGATACACTTCTAATAGGTTTTATTTTTTATTTATTTACTTTTTTTTTTTACTTTTAGTATTTATTTATTATTATTTAAAATAAATCTTTATTCAGATTATTACAATTGTTTCTCCGTTTTCCCCCCATAGCTCCCCTCCACCTGGTTCCCACCCCACCTTGAGCCCTTACCTCCCCGCCACTGTCCTCATCCATAGGTGTATGATTTTTGTCCAGTCTCTTCCTGCACCCCCCAATACCCCTATCCCCCTGAGAATTATCAGTCCACTCCCTTTCTATGCCCCTGATTCTATTATATTCACCAGTTTATTCTGTTCCTCAGGTTTTTAATTCACTTGATTTTTAGGTTCACTTGTTAATAGATATATATTTGTTGTTCATAATTTTTATCTTTACTTTTTTATTCTTCCTCTTTTAAAGAATACCTTTCAGCATTTCATATAATACTGATTTGGTTGTGATGAACTCCTTTAGCTTTTTCTTATCTGTGAAGCTCTTTACCTGCCCTTCAATTCTGAATGATAGCTTTGCTGGGTAGAGTAATCTTAGTTGTAGGTTCTTGCTATTCATCACTGAATATTTCTTGCCACTCCCTTCTGGCCTGCATAGTTTCTGTTGAGAAATCAGCTGACAGTTGTATGGGTGCTCCCTTGTAGGTAACTAAGTGTTTTTCTCTTGCTGCTTTTAATATTCTCTTTTTGTCTTTTGCTCTTGGCATTTTAATTATGATGTGTCTTGGTGTGGTCCTCTTTGGATTCCTTTTGTTTGGGGTTCTGTGTGCTTCCTGGACTTGTAAGTCTATTTCTTTCACCAGGTGGGGGAAGTTTTCAGTCATTATTTCTTCAAATAGGTTTTCAGTATCTTGCTCTCTCTCTTCTTCTGGCACCCCCATAATTCTGATGTTGGTATTCTTGAAGTTGTCCCAGAGGCTCCTTACACTATCTACAAATTTTTGGATTCTTTTTTCTACTTGCTTTTCTGGTTGAGTGTTTTTCGCTTCTTTGTATTTCAAATCTTTGACTTGATTCTTGCGTTCCTCTAGTCTGTTGTTGGATCTCTGTATAATATTTTTTATTTCAGTCAGTGTATTTTTAATTTCTAGTTGGTCCTTTTTCATATCTTCGAGGGTCTCATTATATTTATCGGCCTTTTCTAGGACATTCTTGAAAAGCCTTATAACCTTGGTTTTGAATTCTATATGCAGTCATTTGTTTTCCTCCATTTCTTTCGTTTGTGATCTGTTTCTTTGTTGCCGCATTTTCACTGCTTCCCTGAGTTGATAGGGTAGCTTTGTGTGCTAGGTTTCCTATATGGCCCAGTGGGTCGGCCTCCCAGATGACCTGAGGTGGACACTCTTGTTGCACCCCTTTGTGGATTGTGTGTACAGCCTTGTTGTAGTTAAGTCTTGATTGTTGTTGGTATCACTGGGAGGAAATGACCTCCAGGGCAGTTGGCTGTGAGGATCAGCTGTGTCAATGCTGGGATAAATTCGGTGCTGGAGACAGCCTTATAGGATTAGACTTGCCAAATCACAAAAGCCTCTGTGCTCAGCTTGGATGGGGTGGTCTCAGGGCGGAGCAGACAGTCTTGGATTCCTGTCAGCCCTGCCCTTGTGCGCACCTCCAGATCTCTGCCTTCCGCAGCTCCCGAGCCTCCGCCTGAGAGTCCAGATTCCCCCCCGCAAGAGCATGGGTCCCCAGGGGCTCGCCTGGAACTGGGGTGCAGTGCAGTCAGAACTGGGGTTCAGTGCAGTCAGAAGCTTCTGACTCCCTTCTGCTAGGGAAAGCCTGTGGCAACCTCTGCAGTCTTTGTGCACAGTGGCCCGTCTCCAGACCCCCTCCCCCAGGTGTCTGAGTCTCTGAGTGCCTTTCTCTCTACCTGACAGTCCAGACTCCCCCTGTATGAGCCTGGGTCCACGGGGTTTCACCCGGAACTGGGGTTCAGTGCAGTTGGGGGCTTCCTTCCCCCTCCCACCAGAGAAAGTCAGCCAGGTTCTCAGCCGCCCTTCCTCTCTGTGCGCACAAAGACCCTTTGCCGTACCTTAACCCTTTACCGTTCCTCCAATTCTCCGTGAGCTTTTCTCTTTCCTTCTAGTTGTAGAATTCCCACTCAGCCAGCTTTCCTGTGGTTCTAGATGGTGACCATTCTGTCTTTTAGTTGTAGTTTTGAAATTGTTGTGCGAGGCAGTAGTTTAGGTGCTTACCTATGCCGCCATCTTGGTTTCTCCTCTGAGACTTATTCTTTAATAGGTTTTAAATGATGGTTCCTTGTGTTACAAGGGAAGACATGGCCCAGCCCGTGTGGCACAGTGGTTGCACGTTGATCTATGAACCAGGAGGCCATGGTTCAATTCCCAGTCAGGGCACATGTCCAGGTTTCGGGCTCAATCCCCAGTTGGGGGGCATGCAGGAGGCAGCCAATCAATGATTCATTCTCTCTCTCTGTCTCTCTCTCCCTCTTCCTCTCCCTTTCCCTCTCCCTTCTTCTCTGAAATCAATAGAAACATATTTCAAACAAACGAATGAACAAACAAAAATAAGGGCAGACACAGAGTCGTAAAGCCCTTTCATTTAAACCTATTAGGGCTCAGTTTGTACAGGAGGGTAGACATGAGATAAGACTTGTGGTTCTGCCCTCAGAAAGAGAACTGAAAAAGTCTGAATGTCTTTTGAACTCTTTTACACTTGAAATTCCCACCTTCCTTTAAATCACAAGGATAATCGGTTGACCCTTAACAAAGCTCTGAGCTACTATTATCCCCAACTGACAGAGAAAGAAAGAGGCTATCGGGTTTATTGAGGCCCTAAGTGGCAGAACCAGGACTAGTAAACCTGTCATCACATTTCCTCGCCTATATAGTCACAATCAACTATGGCCACAAATCTGAGGACAGTGAATTAGCAAGTAGGCAGGAGTCTCCTTCTCCACCATCAAAGGAGGCTTTTAGCCTGTGAATTAGCTGTTGAGTAAAGAGACAAGAATGGCTGTTTTATTGATATGCTTTCAGCAAGGCTTAGCCTTTCCTTCATTCCAGGTATCTGTTGCCTTTTGTTAAATTCAGTGTACCAGTGCTTAGCCTGAATCGTTTTTACTTAATTGTATCCTATTACATAAACACTACGTTTATGCAGCCCATCCCAGGGTCCAGAAAGCATTCACATCTGATTTATTTGATTCAACCTCAAAACAACCCTCGCTGAGGTAAGGACAGGTGGGTGCATCTTCACTTCAGAAGAATGAATGACCTGCCCAGTGCCGCATAACTGGTAAGCATCAGAACCAAGGTACACACACAGGTCTTTTAAGTATGAACCCTAAGTTCTTACTGGAAATGCATTCACTGTTTTTGTTTACTTTGTGGGGAGGTACAGTTCTTATTAAGAAGAAATTTATCTAAATTATTATTATGACAAATGTCTTCTAGAAACATGTTACTTTTGCACTTCCATTTCCTGGCATTTATCCTGCCAGCATTATTTACAAACATTGACTCTTTGGAGTTCCTTCTGACTGCAGCTTCCTGTTCCTCAGCCTTGGCCACAGCTGCTACCTCTCTGCCATCCTTAGTACCTCTGTGGAATTTTGCCAGATTCCAGGTCAGAATTAACATCACTTTCTTCGGTAAAAGTGCTTCCTGCTATCCCCTCACTAATCATATGCTGCCCACTCCCTCCTTTTTAGAATTGTGTACATGTCCTGAGAACAGGCTATAAAATATCAAACTATCCAGACAGAATGCATCACAGCATAGCACTTATAACAGAGCCTTTTAAACTGTAGGCAAGCAACAGAGAGTTGAAGAATGAACCATAAGCTCAAAAGATAGCCTCAGATGGATTAGTAGAGAGGGTGGTGGCAGGAAGCATCTACTGGCCTCTCTTCACCACTCAACTTGAGCACTCTTAGCTATTTCCAGTCCTTCATTTTGCTCACCATTTATCTGTCACACACATATAGGATGGCATGAGCTATGGCTGGCTGTTTCTATCAAGAAGGGCAAATGCTAAACGCATCAATAACACATTGCTTTAAGGTTCCATTGTGCTGCAAATGGATTTATAAGCAATTGTTCTTTGGCCAATGCACACTTTTTGATTTAGTAACCTATTTTTCATTTTGCTGGGGACTTTTTACAACATTTACCCATTACAAAGGGCTTCATTACATTTAATATGTATAGTTTCTCCTGCACAGAAGAAAGCATGTTTGCTTTGATAGTCTTATTACCTGACCCATTTTATTTGCATTCAAAGGATAATAAATGTCTTTCAAGAAAAAAAGTGAGGTACTTTTGATCCAAGAAATTTAAAAATTACTCTTTTGGGAGAATGCAGCACATTGATATACAGTCAGGGATAAGCTTGATAAATGAACATATCCTATTTAAAAACCATTTCATGACATAAATTATTCATTATTTCATAATTTTAAAAAGACATTAATCTTTTGAAATTTCAAATCAAAGACAACTCTATAAATGCCAAATTTATTTTAGGATATATATGTGTATATTAGGAATTATACAATTATTTTTAGTTTCCTGAAGAAAAAGATTAGCAATTTATTCTTTAATCAATATAAATTACGGCTTTCATATTTTTTCTTTTGTTTTTCTGAATCTACAACTTTAAAAATGTAAACATAACCTGTCCCTCTGAAAGTTAATCAATATCTTGATTAACATTTTACAATACATTATAATCACTATTTACACTTAATTTTGCTTTGTTTTCACCCTAAATTAAGTTTCTATCTTAATAAGATCGGAGGTTTTGAAGATGCAATGGAAGCTATGAAATATCCTTTTACATTACATTAAAGAATAGAAGCACCATTAAAATTGCTTCACCATGCTTAGACTTTTTGTCTGTTTTGTTCAGTGATATCCCAGCTTCTAGAACATTCCTTCTTAGACAGAGGTTCTCAACCAATACAGCAGTTGAGTGAATGCACTGCACTACCCCTCCGAGGGGTGCAAGGTCCGGAGAAGTTCTTCCTCTGCCAGGAATGAGGCTAAGTGGTTTGCATACATCATCCCCATTCACCAGCACAGACATGCTTTGTTGTAGCTGTTACTGCCTCTGTTTCACAGATGAGAGAAGAGAAGCATTAAGACATTGTGTTTTCTAAAATTAACAAAAAATTGCAGAGATAAGATCCCAGCCTACATGTCTATCTACAAAGCCTAACCCATCAGGGAAAAGCAGGTTCAGAAAGGAGTTCACAGGATACATTGACAATAAAATATGTCTTCAACCCCATTTTCGATTTGCATTTTTGCCCAGATTGCTTCCTCATCCCAGCATCAGTTCAGCATGGACTGTCTGAGTCTAAAAACAGATTACATGGATGACTTTCTCTTTCCTGTTCCAGAATATTTTTTCATTCTATTTAGCAAATGCAAATAGGGCTTTGCTCTGTCACAATGACCAACTATAACTTATTCTTAACAGCCTCCACTTTTCCCTGCCTGTGCCTTAAAGGTTCCCAATAATTACTCATCAGCTGCTTAGACACATAGCCTAGAGGCTGGTCTGGAATCCTATTTGCTGCATTAGGAAAATTCTGTGGTACAGTAACATGAGTGACAGCACCAATATGCCTTCATAAAAGGAATGGCTTCCCCTTACTTCAGAAATAATTTTACTTTTTTCATGGCTTTTAAGACCCAAAACAGCTTCATCCTTTCTGCTGATGCATCATCTGAAGACTATTTCAGATACTTTTATATATTAACTAGAGGCCCGGTGCATGAAATTCGTGCATGGGTGTGTGTGTCCTTCAGCCCAGCCTGCACCCTCTCCAATCTGGGACCCCTCGAGGGATGTCCGACGGCCCATTTAGGCCTGATCCTGGTAAGATTGGGCCTAAACGGGCAGTCAGACTTCCCTCTCACAATCCAAGACTGCTGGATCCCAACTGCTCGCCTGCCTGCCTTCCTGATTGCCCCTAACTGCTTCTGCCTGCCAGCCTGATCACCCCCTAACCACTCCCCTGCCAGCTTGATTGATGCCTAACTGCTCCCCTGCCAGCCTACTTGCCCCTAACTGCCCTCCCCTGCAGGCCTGGTCACCCCTAACTGTCCTCCCTTGCAGGCTGGGTCACCCCTAAATGTCCTCCCCTACAGGCCTGGTTCCTCCCCCCCCAACTGCTCTCCCCTGCAGGCCTGGGTCCCCCCCAACTGCCCTTCCCTGTAGGCCCAGTTGGCCCCAACTTTCCTCCTCTGCCAGCCTGGTCATCCCTACCTGCCTTCCCCTGCAGCCCTCCCTTGCATGCCTGGTCCCTCCCAACTGCCTTCCCCTGCTGGCCTGATTGCTCACAACTGCTCTCCCCTGCTGGCCATCTTGTGGTGGCCATCTTGTGTGTTGGAGTGACGATTAATTTGCATATTGCTCTTTTATTAGATAGGATAGAGACCTGGTGCACAGGAGGGGCCAGCTGGTTTGCTCTGAAGGGTGTCCTGGATCAGGGCGGGGGTTCCCTTGGGGTGTGGGGCAGCCTGGGAGAGGGGCCTGTGGTGGTTTGCAGGCCAGCCACGCCCTTCGGTGACCCAAGTGGAGGCCCTGGTATCTGGGATTTATTTATCTTCTATAATTGAAACTTTGTAGCCTTCAGCAGAGGCCAGGGCAGGCCAGGAACTTGGCTTCCTCCATCGCCGGGGAAACCCAAGCCACCTGCTTGCTCTGTGGCCGCAGCCATCTTTGGTTGGGTTAATTTGCATACTCACTCCTGATTAACTGTGGGCATGGCTTGTGGGTATAGCGGAGGTATGGTCAATTTGCCTATTACTCTTTTATTAGATAGGATTAAACACTGGAATGCTTGACGTGCAAACAGTATAGGAGTGGCCCCATCCCAGACAGTCAGTCCTGTTACTATATTCATGAAGTGCTTCCTAAAGTCTCCTTAGACTTGCAGAGACAAGGAAAGAAATTTTTCGGTCTGTCCATCACTGCAATTCCTCCTAATTGTTATTTGTATGATTCCTTAAGGCTTTCACTCCCTACAGACTCTGTGACAGTTTTATTATTATAATGTACACAGCACATATTTTTCAAAAGTCTGAGGGTGCCATGTATAAAGTCTATTTCCTCCCACAGGCACTGAAATGCTACAAACTAAACAGACTGTCCTTGCCACAGCTTGTACAAGTGAGAAAAGTATATCGCTTGCAAGGAAAAGCTGCTGATTCTATTTTGCCTTCAGTATTTGGAACACTATGCCTGCTCTGCTATATTCAGGGTTAGATCTTTGCAGAGTTAGTGGCCACCTACACAGTATGTTTTGGAATGTACAGAAATAATCATCTTGTTGCAAACATATCCCCACTAGGTACTCGGTGCTCCACTTTCCAGTCTTTAAGTTCTAGTCAAGAGAAACATGAATGGTTAAACTATTACGAGAGTGAGGGATTGTCCATAGATATATTTCCTATAAAATAAGCCTGCTACTTCTCCAGTTAATATATTAGAAGGCTTTAGGGAATTAAATATCAAATTTTGATCATTTAGTTTTTTTTAAATATGTTTTATTGATTTTTAATAAATAAAAGAGAGGAAGGGAGAGGGATAGAGAGTTAGAAATGTCGATGAGAGAGAAACATCGATCAGCTGCCTCTTTCACACCCCCTACTGGGGATGTGCCTGCAACCAACGTACATGCCCTTGACCAGAATCGAACCTGGGACCCTTGAGTCCACAGGCCGACGCTCTATCCACTGAGCCAAACTGGTCAGGGCTCATTTAGTTTTTGAAACAATGAAAATTTTGATCAAGAAATTTCTATGTAGCAGAAGAAGGTCAACTTAATTTTAGCTGATGGGGCAAGATGAGGACACCAGCATGGAAAGTTTAGATCCAAGACTTCTCAACTTTAGAGAGGATATAAGTCTTCCAGAGATTATTATATTGATTCTTGGACCTCATCCCCAGTCATTCTCATTTGAGAGACTGGGGATGGCATCTGGGAAGCTTCATTTTTTAACTAATGCTAGTGGTCCATGAACCACTCCTTGAGAAATGATGCTTAGGGATAATAAACCAGATACAGCGAATGGAGGCCAGGAGGAGAAGACAGATCTGCTTCACAGTGTCCCCTAGGGCTAGGCTTGCTAACATGCTCTTTTGACTTAAACTGCACATCCTATATTCTTGCTCACTAAAACGCCATCCAGACACCATCTTTTCATTATCTCCAAAAGAAATATATTTTTTTTTCTAGAAAATCACTTGATCTTTCTGAATTTTGCTGCTTGTTCTCACATCTATCTGTCTTTTAGATTTCTGGGTTTTCAGAAGATTTCTGGTTTGTTCAGGTGAATGATTTTCTGGGTTTTCCTTTCTGCTTCTTAGAAATTGTTGTTGTTTTTGTTCAATTATTAGCTCAGTTCCAACTACTGTTTTTAGTGCACTGACCTCCTATCCATGATATCTGGTAAAATAAAGTCCAAAAAACTGCCTATTCCAATGCTGACCCTATGGGGCCTTTATATTACAAGGTGACAGAATTAACTTAAACAGTCAAGTTAAGACAAATAAAATATAAGAGAAAATGAAAAACACATTATCTTGACTTAGAATTGCCTTTCTAATTCTGTTTTGCTAATCTCACAATTCGCTGCATTCATTTAGAACATATGACAATTGGCGCCATATAGGTGATCCCAACTCATTCTGGGTTCCAGGAGAAAATAAACCTGGAATTTTCAAAAGTAGACACATAATTCACATATGTACAAATCAAAATTCATAATCTATACATATAATAATATGGACTACTTCATTCTTGTACTGAAGTTTTCTGTATCCCAAAATATAATTCTGAGTTTAATGTATTTAAGAATACTTTCATTAACTCTATGGAATTATCTAGGACCTGTCTCCCAACAGCCAAAATCCTGCTTTCTGAAAGCTTCAATGGCATTGATCTGTTGGAAAACCACTATTTAAATCTGAGAATGTATTTTGGTCATTGATTTCATTAATTCTCTCTTTCATAAAAAAAAAAGTATGCAAGGGTCTCCTACTATGGGTCAGGTACTGTGCTTAGAGGCTAGGAATACAATGTGAACAAACAAACATTCTTGGAACTTATAAACTATATGGCAGAGAGAAGACAAACACATAGTCACACAAAGCAATTATTTAAATATTTCTTAAATGCTAGAGGGATCTTGAAACTAAAAAAGAATACATCTTTATTTTACATTTGCAAATCAGCATGCATGTTTTTCTCTCTCTTCAAAAAGAGAATCATTTTAATACAAACTAAAGAATGGCATTCTTCCCTCTTCAGAGAAACTTGCATAAGCCATTTATCAGAAAATAGCCATCCCAAATCTCCAGCTTAGAAATGAACTCTTGACAATTCAAAACTTAAGGAGGAGGGGAGAGAAGGGTAGGCACTGGACTTTTTTCTTCTGCATTTTTAGTAAAATATCTTTCTCCAGTTTTGGCCTCAGAATCACCATGTGGAACTAGAGGCAAAGCACTTGATTCTTTTGGAAGACTTAGCAGAAAGTGACTGTAGTTTATTTTGGCTTGTATAATGTTCCTCACTGTCTGGGCATACAGAAGCTGGCCATCTCATCTCAACCAGAAACTGTCTTGAGTTTATAAACCAAATCACATACTTGGATATTCATTCTGAAGTAGAGATAAAGCTTTAGGTTCAGAAAATAGGAAACAGGGCTGGTATTCCTAAAATAAATCTTATCTAATAAAGAGGGAATATGCTAATTGACCATCACTCCATCACAAAGATGGCTGCACCCACAGCTGAGGACAAGTTCCCATAAGGAGACTTAACGAGCAATCAGCAGGGCCTCCCCCGCCCCTGTGGGGCTTGATAGGGGACCTCAGGCCGAGCCCCCCATCCTGGCATCAGGCTGGGGGACCTCAGGCCGCACCCCCTGACCCTGTGCCAGGCCAGGGGACCTGAGGCCATGACCTCTGCCCGGCGAGGCTTGACGGGGGACCTCAAGGTGTGCTTCCTGTCCTGGTGCTGGGCTAGAGGACCTCAGGCTGCTCTGCCCACCCCAGAGCCAGGCCGGGGGACCTCAGGCCACGCCCCCCACCAGGTGGGGCTTGACAGGGGACCTCAGGCCATGCCCCTGCCCAGTGGGGCTTGACAGGGAACCTGAGGCTGTTCCCCCCTCCTGGTGCTGGGCTGGGGGACCTGAGGCTGTGCTCCCCCACCTGGCGGGCTTTACAGGGGACCTCAGGCCATACCCCCCACCCAGCAGGGCTTGACAGGGGATCTCAGGCCATGTCCCCCACTTGGCAGGGCTTGATGAAGGACCTCAAGGCATGCCCCCCACCCTGGTCTGGGCCACGACCCCCATCCTGGCACCAGGCCAGGGGACCTGAGGCTATGCCCCCTGCCTGGCAGGGCTTGATAAGGGTGGGACTGGCCGGGTCTGGATCTAGCCCAATTGGGGGCGGGCGGGGGGGGGGGGGGCAGCTGGGTCTGGGTCTCATGCAATTTTTAGGTGCATGTGAGTGGGCGAGGACTTGACTCTGGGTCTGGTGGTGTTCCTCAGACTCTGACAGGAGGAAAGGTTTTCATATATATTTTACTAATTTTCTTTAATCTCAGACACTTCTATTATAGAGAAAGGGCAAATAGCAATATTAAATTATTTCCTCTAATTAATTCCCTATTAATGTGCACGAATTTCATGTACTGGGCCACTAGTTAATAAAGTTGTGGGATAGATTTCAGTCTTGTTTTGCAATAAAAGGAGCTTAATGCTATTACCTTTTGTACAGAACAATGATTCTTAATAAAAAGCAAAGAGATGCTTATCTTTCAAATAGCTTTCATGTAATTTTTGGTTCTTTCACATGTAAGCTTTTTGAAGAGAAAAATATAAATCATGTTAACCTTTATAGCATAAAAGAAAACTGATAAACTGAAAGTATAATTAACTTTGTTCTTTTAACATAACATGATTTCTTTGATAGATCCCAGCTTAGGAGTGTCTCCACAGGACTTTTTGTTTCTCAGTATGCACAGATGAATAAAAAGATTAAACAATTTTTGTGACCTACAGTAAGGTCAGACCTTAATTATTATGCTAATTTCATGCACTAGATTCACTATGTTCCTACCAGTTAATAAATATACTTTAAGACGTTGTCTGGGATATAAGGAGAGAACCCAACCCTTTTATACCTAAAGATACTCTGTTGGAATAGCAGTGAAGACCAGTAGAAGGGATTTCTACATTGTTATTGATCTTGGATCTTTTGATTAATCCCAGTTGGAATTAACTTATAAAGTGCAGCTACATCTCAACCATCTATATTTTATTATGAAATTTCCCTGCTAGTTAAATATTTCATCATATCTAATCACTGATCTATTGGCAACTGCAACTGATCAAATAGGCTAGAACAAATTAATCAAACAAAATACCTACCACTTAAAGTCACAAATGCAGATTTTGTGTGGTCTCCAACTAATTTTGCAATACTGTATATATACTTTTTTTGGTCTGGCTTCAGTTCCTATGATGGTTAATTTTATGTCTACTAAGGATACCCTGACAGCTGGTAAAATATTATTTCTGTGCAGGCTTTTCCAGGAGAGGTTAGCATTTAAATCAGTACACTGAGTAAAGGAGATCCACCCTCACCAATGTGGGTGGCACCTATCCTTTGAGGGCTCCAACACAACAAAAAGGCAGAGAAAGCATGAATCCACACTCTCTTCTTGAGCTGGAGTTTTCATCTTCTGCCTTCAGACATTGGGGCTCCTGGTTCTTGGGTCTTCGGATTCAGATTGAATCCTACTAGCAGCTTTCCAGGTTTTTTAACTTGCATATGCCAGATACTAGCATATCTTAGCTCCCATCATTCTGTGAGCCAACTCCTATAAATCTAATTTATCTACCTACATACCTACCTATCTCTCCTATCGGTTCTTTTTTTCTGGATAACCCTGACCACCGCTGTTACTGGGGTATGATTATTTTAAGATCATCTGTGATATCTGTAATGAAAGTTAATGCCTTTTTATTGCTTTATTGTATGGATATGCCATATTTATTTATCCACCCACTTGTTAGACATTTTGACTGTTTCCAGTTTTTCTTTCTTACAATTAAAGTAGCATAAACATTTGAATATATGTCATTGTAGTTAAGCAAGACTTTCATTTCTCTTGAGCAAATACCAGGAAGTAGAATTGCTAGATTATATGGTAGATGTTTAACTTTTTAAGAATTTTCCAAAGAGGTTGTACCATTTTACAATCCCACCAGCAGTGTATGAGAGTTCTAGACCTTCCAACTCCCTTCCTCACACTTGGTATGAGCATGATAATGTGCCTTATCTGCTTCATGGGAATACATGAGTACACTGGCATTGTTAGAAGGCTGATACTTTATCCTGTCATTCTGTTTTGCATGTCAGAATTTTTTCTCTTTGCATTATTTCTAATCAGGAAATATATGCCTTGAACAAATTAGAGCTAACTTTATTTATTTATAAAGACAAAGTTTGAAGCACATTATTAATTTCCAAAACATTTCATAGATAAATAACTAAAACTAAAAAGCATACCTGATAGCAACAAGAAGTAGCACATTACAGATAAAAAGATAGAAAGCTGTGACATTCAGAATAGATTATGCAACTAAAAGATAGTTAGAATTGCTTTAAGTATTTGCGGTAATAGTTGTTGAGATATTTTAGAACTATTGACCCAGCATCCTAGGTCAAACAAGGTAAACAGTATTCAAGTCCCAGAGCATAATACAATATATAAATACACACACACACACACACACACACACACACACACACACACACAAACATATACATATATATGTATATATATTTATTTTCTTTTTGTGAAGTCTTTTTAACAAACTTATATAGTCTAGATTTAGAGAACATGTGGGTGGCATGGTGAGGATATATAAAAGAAAAGGCTATGTAGCTGTGAAATGACTTCATTCTGCTTTTAAATAGCCAAGGAAAAGCAATTTTGTATTTGTTCTACCTTAATGTGATTTGTGTTGTGTGTGTTTGTGTGTGTGTGTGTATGTGTGTGTGTGTGTTTACATAATATCCCTTTGTTTTTCAAAAGCAATTGGGATGTTTTAATCATTTATGAACTATGCTTTTATTCTAAAGACAAAACTATAAATGTGACATATAGAGAAATCAGGAAGAATTAAGAGGAGTTCTTCACTTTTTGAAAATTTAACTCTGTCAAATTTTGATGAGGGATCTTAATTGCATGTTATCGGCACGGTTTCCAATTCATCAGGGAGAATTTCACAATTGCTATCTTCAGAGAAGTAAAATAACAGAGGGCTGCTTCTGGAAACATTTAGCAAAATATCACAGATAGCACTGGGTGAATGAAGGGCTTCAAATGATCAGAAGGACGTAATATTGGTTATACGTGTTCAGAGAATGAGAAAGATATTTTTAGTTTATTTCAGTATTACAATTGCCGTGAAATAAATAGCATCTGTACGTACTGATACATTAATAGGGCTAGTGGTTATTTTGCTAATGTGTGAGAACGAGGACAGAACATCATCTTAATGGGCGAAAGAGGTTCACTGAGATACAGCTACATCTGATCTGTGCTCTGAATTTTCCCTTCATATCCATCCTGCAATGTTCAGCTCAAATTTTAACTTCTCTGGGAAACTTTCTTATTACTTCTGGCTATAAATGATATTTTCCTTATTTAAAATATAGAATTCCTTCTTATCTTTACCACTTATATGTCTCTATGTCATCCCTGCATACCTTTATATTCCTACCTATTATTGCATCTCTGTATATTTTATCTATTCATTGCATTAAAAGTTCCCAAAATTCGCAAACCAAATTCTGTAGTTGGTTATGTCCCATTTACAAAGTTTACTATCATCTCTGTCATTATTTACATACAATTTTCACAGAAAAACAATTTTCAAATCTTTATATGTCATTGCTGATAGAACAAAATGCCTTGAACCAAGTAAGAATTCTTATATAATTTTCATATAATGACATTTTATCCTTAAGCAATAAGCAATAAGATAAACTGCCTTTTAGAAAAAAAATGGAAACTATAAAAATTCTGGATGGCACTTTAGTCCTGGTAGTTAACAACAATCTAATATATCCAATCCCCCTTCTTTTTCACCTGAGGAATCTGTTTTCAGCTATCTAAGGCCATATTTGATTTGCCAACTCAATATTTTTGGGTTTTTCATGGAGCATCTATATAAGCTATGTGGGAAAATAAAATAGAGAAATAGAGTGGTTGTCTGAAGCATTCCCTGTTTAAAAATGCATTTGTATTATGGGCCATATTATCCAGATATATCCTTAAATGCAATTTATTAGTTTAGAAATGATGATGCTTTTGAAACTTTCAAAAAAGAAAATGTTTCAAACTCATTAGTTTTTCTACAAATACTAGCAAATAAGTGCCAAAATTTATATCTACTTGAATAAAAAGAATATGAAACCAGTGCATTTGGAGTTATATTTTATAGCAATGACTACAGTATACTATTTCTTCAAGTAGAAATGAATGTATGAACATACTGAGCTCCCCAATTCTACATAGGATACAAGAGAAAGGTAATCTGCAGAATTGCCCCTAAAAGTTATTTACATTAAGCAGTATAGGAATCATAGATGGGTAAGTTAAATTATTAGAATGCTTCAGAAAATTAACTAGCAGAATTATATTATAGAAAAAGTGCTTATACACTATCAGGCTCTACTTAAAATTTTTTAAATTGATTTTAGAGAGAGAGAGGAAGGGGGAGGAAGGGAGGAAGGAAGGGAGGGAGAGAGAAAGAGAGAGAGAGAGAGAGAGATTAATTTATAGTTCCACTTATTTATTCAGTCATCAGTTTTCCTTTTTGTATGTGCCCTGATGGGGATTGAACCCACAAACCTGGACTATGAGGATATGCTCCAACCAACTGAATTACTTAGCCAGGGCCCAGGCTCTATTTTAGATAAGGGTAAACAGTGATAAAGAAGATAGAGACCACCATCTTCAAAAGCTGTCAACTAATAGAAAAGACAAACAAGTAAATAATTATAATAAAACATTAAGAAAGATGTATAAAAAGTATAGTGGCACTTGGAGAAGACTAAGGGACACGTGGGAGATCTGGTCTGGAAGGAGAAAGAGAATAAAGGGAAGGGCAATTGCTTTAGAGATCAAAGCCTGAAGGAAAGCACAAAGGCCCCGAACAGAAAGGCTGTGGTCAAGAACTGCCAGGTAATCGGCTGGCTGGAGGATGGGGTGGAGGTGGGGGCAATAAAGGAAGGCACAGCAGGTGACTTAGGCCATGGCTAAATCAAGGAGGCCTTTTCTGCTCTGCCATAAAGTTTGGCATTTATTCTTAGGTCATGGGGACATGTGAAATGATTTTTTAAATGGGAGTAACATCATCACATTTCATTTTTACTAAGCGTGGAGAATGGAAGGGAGACAAAACAGGAGCCATGGAGGTCAGTTGGGAGGCTGTTACAATAGCTTCGGTGGGAAATGATACGTGTAGCCACAGCAGTGACATGGAGAAGTGGGAAGAAATTGAGAGCAGCATTTTGTGATCACTTATCCGTAGAGATGAGAGAGAGGTAAAAGTTGAAAATGACTCCCAGGTTTTTGTCTTGAATGAATGGTGGCCTAGTTAACACAAGGAGATAATAAAGAAAGAGGGATATGATTTGGTGCCAGGATAATAAGTTTAATTTTAGATGTGCTGAAATAAAGTGAAAAAGACTTGCTATGAAAGAAACAGAGAAAGAAAGAAGGAAAGAAAGAAAAAAAGAAAATAGCCCAGCAATCCTATAAATCACAAATGCTATTTGGGGAATCAATAGATTTTTAGTAGATTGGCAATACTATTTGCTTCTAATAGGCTGCTCATTTATTTTGGGCTGGTAGTCAATAATAGAAATATAAACAGATTTCAAGAATGACTTAATTTGTAAAACATAATTTAAATTTAGGCTCTATGAGAAAATCAACTAGGTTTGACTTGTCTGTATTAATAAGCAGCACAATTAGGAAAAATATAAGCATTTGCATTTGGCTGGTGAAGTGATGATAAACTAGAAGATTCCTTTTGGAATACCAGTGAAATATGTTAACTCAAACTATTTCAACATGATGTAAATAAACAATATTTATACATAATCTCAAAAATTCACCAATTAAACCATAAATCACTTTTGGCATTATAGTTACTCCAATTTAAAGTCAACCTGATAAAAATATACACTGCAGTTGTCGAACTCAGTCATACCATTCTTTAGAAATCTGAATTGTATGAACTATCATCAGACTAATAATAAAAATGAAAATTAAATTAGCTAAAAACATACATAATTAATAAACCAAGTTTGTGTTAGTGACTTGTATTGTGGTTAGCTCTATCTATCAAGGGCACTACTCAGAATAAAGAGTTAAGTCTTTATATAGACTCTTTGGGTTTGATTCTTGGTTATGCTGGTTGCTAGCTATGTGTTATTGTGCAAGTTACTCACTTTCACTGGGCCTATTTTCTCAGCTAGATAATGCAGTGATATCTGTTTCTATTTCACTAGTTGTTATGAGAATTAAAAAAAAATAATACATACAATGTGCTTAAGGCAGTGCCATGTACATGTTAACCATCCAGTGAGTGTTAGCTCTAATAATAATAGCAATGAGTATTTTTATACCAATTAATAACTTATTGGTGAAATATGCAAATGTTAAAGGGTTTCAAAAAAGTGAAAGTTCAATTGGGCCTGGAGCATAAAGACTATGTATTGAGGTTTTAAAATAGGGTAAGCTTGTGAAGTAATAAGGAAACAAGAAGTCTTTATAAATCCATGATCATTCATTCAGAATTAATTTTTAAATTACATGTAGAAACATTGAGCCATTATTTGACATCAGGTGTTAAAGATCATAAGGTGGCAAGAGAAACTAAAATAAGGGTTTGTCTCGAAGACCAAAGGGTAGACATACACCATATTTTCATTGCACCAGGCCTTTGCTACCCAGTAAACACAAACTGCATAATAAGCCTCATAGGGGCATGCTGGCTTATGTATCTCCTTCAGTCTTTTCTTTTTGAAACACTCGTGTTAAAAATCTGCCTGACCTATGTGGCTTGGTGATTGAGCATCAACCTATGAATCAGAAGATCAATTCCCAGTCAGGGCATATGCCTGTGTTGTGGGCTCGATCCCCAGTGTGGGGCATGCAGGAGGCAGACAATCAATGATTTTCTCTCATCATTGATGTTTCTATCTCTCTCTCCTTTTATCCTCTTCTGTGAAATTTATATATATATTCATCTTTAGAAACAGTGCATTCCAGGCAGAAAAAAGCATAAGAAACTGCTGGTTTGGGACAGTTCCATAGTTTTTGTTTTGGCTCTGTGAAAAAAACTCATGGTCAGAATTTCAGAATTTTCAACAGTCAACGTAGAATTGATACTCTTCCAGAATTTAGCTTTGGCAATGTCTATGTACAGGCTATTGAAAGACTGAAATAGGTTAATTGAATTGTAACTTAAGGATACAAGTCTTAAGTTGGCTTTCCTACTTCCTAACTCTAAGAAGCTCTACTGTAGTTCAGCCTCTTCTGCCAACTAAAGGTTTTTGTGTGAGCACTCAGTTACAAAGGCTATGGTTTTGACTAACTTTACTGGCCTAATTCAGTCACCCAGCCAACCAATTTAGTTAACTCAATTGGTTTGAAGAACTTTTCATTGAATTGATTGATTGATTTTTTATTTATTTATTTTTTTACCTCAACTGTCTGAGTGACTAGACCGGACTTCAGGAAATGTATTCTCTAAGCACATACGAAGGACAATTATTTCATTGTTAAATTTCGATATCTAGGCCATGAAAATCTGCATAAAAAAAACACCTCAGAAAAAGACAAAATTATGAATAGATATTCCCCTTCTCAGGTCAATCAATATCTGGAAAAACAATTTCCCTCTTCTAGCTTTCCATTGTCAAGCCCACCCTCGCTTCATGCACATGGAGTATATATAGCACAAGAGGTTTATTACATACATTATTGATGTTGCTTCTGCTATCTGTACAAATCACCTTTGACTTTGAAATGCCACCTCTGAATTCATTTTGAATTGTGACTAATAGGAAGGTACATTCTACAAGTCATGTTCATGATATTTCATTTTCCTTCCCGTGTTTTCTTTTAAAGTTCTACCATCCTCTTTAGTACTCAAAATGCATTTTTTAAAAATGTCATTGGGTAGGGTCTGAGAAATTATCAGAGCAATTTTCTTCCATCCTCACAATTGCTAATGACATTTATTTAGAACACTGCATTTTCTGCCCAATGAATCTAATTTTATCAAGTCACCATTCTAAGCATTGCATCTGGTGTTTTGTTTAGTAGGGCAGATTTGTGCGGCAAGTTCACCAACACATTATGAGCAAGCATTGTTTGGATTAACATAACATGAAGACGCAAGTCTGCATTACAATTTAAATTATATTTCCAATGCAAAAAAAAAAGTTCACAGAATTTTGATGAATTTCCTGGTTTGTTATTGAAAATCTTTAGAAAATATCTTATTGATCTAAATGGCATCCTTGTAAAAATGCAATGCAGCTATCATGGAAAGTGCAGAAGGTATAGAAAGGTAACTCCTTTCTGAGTGAGACTATAGTTATTGTACTTGTTTTCATTAGAATCAACTGGAATTAACTAGAATCTGTCTTCAACTTTTCACTGGCAAGCACTGGCAAATCTTGTTTTCAACTTTCTAGTATCTTTTTAATGTGGACCTTTGATGACTAGTTAACCCTAGAGCCTTTTTTTCCCAGAAAATCTTTTAAATCATATATGGTACTCTTCTCTAATTGAGACTTTTTTTACTGCTTGTTGCTCGTGCAGGGAATATTCTCTTCTCTTCTACTGTTCCAACTCAGTACCATATGATATGCCTGAAATGATGATGATGATGATGATGATGATTAGAAAAAGAGAGAAAGTCAGAGGCAGAGGTGGAAGACTAGAGATTGAGGAGAGTTAATTGGCATTTATGAGGTCTATTTTAGTGGTGTCAGCCCCTCAAGACATAGTGTTTAAAGTGATTCAAAGGGAATGTGTGAGACTATGGGCCACACCGAGGAACAAAATAACACTCAGTCATCTCCCACTAAGAACACTGAGACCTGCCTTAGGATGCAGATTATTACATCTTATAGCACTAATTTTTCTAATATTGCAATAACAACAGATTAGTTTTTTAAATTAAGTAATCCCAATATCTATCTTTGTGTATATCTCTGCATCTTTACCACTGCCTATTGCAAATCCAAGGGCTTCATCATCAGCCAAGACATGAGAAAACAGTGAAGTTGGTGTCTCAGGGCAATTGGTCTTTACATTATCTGAAAAATTTAAGTGCATGAAACCACCACCATAAAAAAAACCCACAAACAAAACAAAACAAAAGAAAAAAATAAGGTGCAAAAACTGTGCGGCTCTCCACTTTTTTTTTAAATCACTACTTATCTTTCCAATGTCTATGAAGCATAGATTTACTTGTTCAGAAGACTAGCCCAAGTGGAAATGGAATGACCTTTACCTCTTTTTTTTCTTTTCTTTTTCTTAATAGAGAACTAAATCTTACAAGGGACTAAGAATTTGTAGTCTGTGTCTTATTCTCCTATTTTGTGTGTCAGGCCAGGCATTGGGCTGAACAGCCTGTCCTGCCTGGAGGACAGGAGCAAAAGGAACCTAAATATAGCAGTTTAGGTGGGCATGAAAGAACAACATACAGGAGCTGCCTAGGACTGTGACTGTACTTAGGCACATGTGAATTAACAAGCACATCAGTAAATACTAATTAATGTGTACTCTTGTAGGCAGTGATAAGAAAAACTTATTAAATACAAATTAGCTAACTTCAATCCCAATGTAATCTAGTATGACAACTCCTCTGGAACCCAGCAACCCATAAGGACTTGGGAGACAAAAGGGAAACAGAAGTTTTGCATTTTTGAACTATTTGATGGTGATAAATATTGGTACTTGGCAGCCATGCCATGTTTATGACTAATCAAAGCAAATGGTTTGATGTTAAGTCAATGGTATTTATGTAAATTTGACTTATTGGACGTGGTCACATTTACATTATGGCTGGAAATCAGCAGAGTAATTAAAACTGTGTTCTGACATATTAGCTGTGTGATTCTGGGCATGACACTTTATTGTTCTTTATGTCAAGTTGCCTCATTTATAAATAGAAACTGATAATACCAATTTATAGAACTTTTGTGAGGATTAAATGAGATGGTATATAAAGCAGAAGGCACAGTTCCTATCACAGGGTAAAAGGCAATAAATGGCAGCTGTAAGCCATGAAATAAATACAAGGCCGTTCAACTTGTAGGTTTAGGACACAGTGCCCAAGTTATAGATTTAAATTTCCACCTAAATTAGTTAATTCCCCTTTTCCGTGAGCTAAAATGGCCTAATACTGTATCACTACCTGTGAACTATGTGAGACCATGGGTACGCCCCCAGCAAATTACCTAAACTGAAGACAATGACTTTATCTTTCTACTACAAAAACAAAATTAAAAAAAAACACAAAAAAACATAAAGTTTTTCTCAAGAAAATCTCCATAAACCTTTAGCCCATCCTATATAATAAAAGGCTAATATGCAAATAGACCAAATGGTGGAACAACTGAACAGTTGGCCGCTATAACGTGCACTGACCACCAGGGGGTATGTGGAGAACATGGCGGGCATTGGGCGTCGGCCGCAGCGGGATGGTGGAGCAGGTGAGTGGAGGTGCCAGGCTAAGGTGGGGCGCGGTTGCGGTCATGGGGCAAACCTCTGGTGGTTACTGAAAATTCTTTGTTCCCGCGCCACGGTCCCACCCAGCGCTCACACCCACTGCCAGCACCGGAGCTGCTGCTAGCACCTGCTGCCAGGCCCGGCGCTGGCCCTGATGGCTCTCCACCAGGGCCCCTTGTTTAGTATACTATACAATCAACCCATCTTTACATTGTTCTTGTTCGCTTATACCATCCAATCTCCCCAATCTCTTTTTACCTTTTAAAAGAAGTGAGAATTGACTTTCAACACAAAATGATGGCAACAGTATCACAATTCTGGTGGTAAATATCCTTGGCTTATTGAGATTAAATAAGGGAGGAGAAAATGTATTAGGGGAGTCATGCATTTAGTGGTATAAGAGCACTAAAGACAGAGCAATGCTGTTTTTTTAGCATTTAACAGTGTTATAGCTTAGTGTCAGTCCAGAGGCAGAAAGGGTAAAACAAAAGTCATGGTGACATGCAATATTGTTTTAATTTTCAGTAGATAACTACATCCTATTCTAACAGGCTGACATAGAATGCCATTTCCATTAGCTAATATTTCCAAGGGTCCAGTAAGACACAATGCAAAAGTATATTGGAAAAAAAGAGAGAGAACTCATGGACATGGACAACAGTGTGATGATTGTGGGAGGGTAGAGGGTGTGGAGGAGGTGCGGGAGGTGGAAGAGGGCATAGAGGGGATAAATGGTGATGGAAAAAATAAATACCCCTCAAAAAAGTACATACCATGTTTTAAGGTCTAGGAAAGGAATTACACAATCTCAATAATGCAGGAGTAATTTTAAAAGATATTGCTCATATGTCAAATCTGGGAGAGAAAGTGTGGGTGGAAAGAGATCAACCAAAGAACTTATATGCATACTAGAGGCCCATTGCACAAAGATCTGTGCAATAGGCCTTCCTTCCCCTGGCTGCCGGCATCGGATTTCCTCCTGTACCCTTCAGCCTTCAGGCTTGGCTCCGGCCACAGCGGAGCCTTCAGTCTTCAGTCTTCAGTCTTCGCTCTGTGCCTGCGTATGCAAATTAACCCACCATTTTGTTGGGTTAATTTGCGTGCTCACTCCTGATTGGCTGGTGGGCGTCACGGAGGTATGGTCAATTTGCATCTTTCTCTTTTATTAGTGTAAACTAGAGGCCCGGTGCATGAAATTCATGCACAGGGGTGTGTGTCCCTCAGCCCAGCCTGCTGGTCTCCAATCTGAGACCCCTCGAGGGATGCTGGTAGGATCGGGCCTAAACGGGCAGTTGGACATCCCTCACACAATCCAGGACTGCTGGCTCCCAACTGCTCACCTGCCTGCCTTTCTGATTGTCCCTAACTGCTTCTGCCTGCCAGCCTGATCACCCCTAACTGCCCTCCCCTGCAGGCCTGGTCACCCCTAACTGCTTTCCCCGGCAGGCCTGGGTCCCCCCCCCCAACTGCCCTTCCCTGTAGGCCCAGTCGCCCCCAATTTCCCTCCTCTGCCAACTTGGGCACGCCTACTGCCCTCACCTGCAGGCTTGATCGCTTCCAACTGCCCTCCCTTGCAGGCCTGGTCCCTCCCAACTGCCCTCCCCTGCTGGCCTGATCACCCACAACTGCCCTCCCTTGCAGGCCTGGCCCCTCTCAACTGCCCTCCCTTGCTGGCCATCTTGTGGCAGCCATCTTGTGTCCACATGGGGGTAGCCACATTGTGTGTTGGAGTGATAGTCAATTTGCATATTACTCTTTTATTAGATAGGATAGAGGCCTGGTACACGGGTGGGGGCCAGCTGGTTTGCCCTGAAGGGTGTCCTGGATCAGGGTGGGGGTTCCCTTGGGGTGTGGGATGGCCTGGGCGAGGGAACTGTGGTGGTTTGCAGGCCAGCCATGCCTCCTGGCGACCCAAGCAGAGGCCCTAGTATCTGGGATTTATTTATTTTCTATAATGGAAACTTTGTAGCCTTGAGCAGAGGCCAGGGACGGCCAGAGTGGGTGGGAAGCTTGTCTTCCTCCATTGCCGGGGAAACCCAAGCCTCCTGCTCGCTCCGTGGCCAGCAGCCATCTTGGTTGGGTTAAGTTGCATACTCGTTCCTGATTGGCTGGTGGGTGTGGCTTGTGGACATAGCAGAGGTATGGTCAATTTGCATGTTTCTCTTTTATTAGTGTAGATATGCATAAACCATGGACACAGACAATAGGGTGGTGGAGGTCTGAGGCGGGGGCAGGGGTTGGCTTTAACAGGTCAATGGGAGAAAAAAATAAACACCTTCGGAACTTATCCTGAAGGTGTTTATTCTGAAACCTAGCTCTGGAATACTAGTATAAATAAGAATCAGGAAGCAAATAAAGAATCTAGAAGCTAAAATAACTATTATTAAGTTCCTTCACAGAACTCTATTCACCTTGCCCATGGAAGTGCTCTTTAGAACCTCCTTTGTAATGTATTAGCTTTATCTTTGACACAATTTAAAATTTTGTCCTATTTGGCATTCCAGCCTAGCAGATCAGAAGCAAACAGTTGTGCTAGCATGGAAGTGGCTTCAATAAGCAGGCGCACTGCTGATAACAACAAGCAATTGCTCTCTTAATAAGAGAGGAGGATTTAAAAAACCGAATTACAAAAGATAGATATAGGAACTTAGAAAGCATAGCAGCTTAGCATGAGAGCAAACAGCTTTACACACCTCAGCAACCCCAAGGAATTACTGTATTATAGCACTGTACAGTGATTCATGTTCATAACGATGACCTTGAGTTATCAAAAAGAGGTTAACTTATGTTAGCAAGTCCCATTTAACAAGGTAGAAAGTATGTATTATTTTCAAGATGGTAAAATGAAAAAGAGAAGTTTTGTTGCATAAAATAGAAAGTATTAGTTATCTGGAAAGCTCATTTTGGAAGACAATCTTCTCTAATGGCATCAGATAGTTATTATATGGACTCATCTATCCATCTAAGTATCTCATTTCCTGCAATTTCCTGTTCTTTTCGTTTATCTAGGATACCCACTACTACTGCCACAGCAAATCTCACCAACTATAGTATAGCATGCTAATTAGTAAATAAAATTCACAATGAGGGCTGAACTCTCATTTATAATTTTACTTTTAGATTAACTCTTAAATGTGTGACAAATTTAAATAACTCCATACAAATACTTTCTTGAAAGTTTAGAAAAACTGAACCAGAAAATGCAAAGTATTGGGGGGTTTCTGTTTTACTAACATTGAGTTGTTTCCCAAGAATCTCTTTATGCCTTCAAGGCAGCCAGGAATTGAGACATAATGACAGGCCCTTGGCAACTTTGTGGGTTATTTAATATAAGTCAATATGCAGGTTATGATACACTCAGAGACCTGGCTTTTGCCCAGATCCCCAGTTTCCCTGTATATTCAATTATCAAGGAAAAAATGGGAAATCCCACTTTCTGTTTCAAGTGTCCTGCACTTCATTTTGGATAAGAATGAATTGGCATGTTTAGTTTTCACAAAATTTTGTAATTCTTGGTTTATATATTACATTTTTCTTATGTTGTGAAGTTTCCCCCATCCCTGTTGACATATAAGTAAAAAAGATGAATAAGAGAACTTGTACTTTGGGTTTTACATGAGAACTGGACTACTAACTAATAAAAGCAACAAAAATGGGAAAAGAACAACTGTTTTTCAAAGTATGAGTTCTAAGAATTAGTATCAATTACAATTTTTTTTTGTCTGTAGAAATATTTTATTTTAATTTAATAAATCTTTATTGTTCAGATTATTACAATTGTTCCACTTTTTTCCCCCATAGCTCCCCTCCACCCAGTTCCCACCCCACCCTTCCTCTGCCCTTACCCCTCCCCCACACTGTCCTCATCCATAGGTGTACGATTTTTGTCCAGTCTCTTCCCGCACCCCCGACACCCCTTTCCCCCTGAGAATTGTCAGTCCACTCCCTTTCTATGCCCCTGATTCCATTATATTCACCAGTTTATTTTGTTCATCAGATTTTTTTATTCACTTGATTTTTAGATTTCTTGATAGATATGTATTTGTTGTTCATAATTTTTATCTTTACCTTTTTCTTCTTCTTCCTCTTCTTAAAGAATACCTTTCAGCATTTCATATAATACTGGTTTGGTGGAGATGAACTCCTTTAGCTTTTTCTTATCTGTGAAGCTCTTTATCTGCCATTCAATTCTGAATGATAGCTTTGCTGGGTAGAGTAATCTTGGTTGTAGGTTCTTGCTATTCATCACTTTGAATATTTCTTGCCACTCCTGTCTGGCCTGCATAGTTTCTGTTGAGAAATCAGCTGACAGTTGTATGGGTGCTCCCTTGTAGGTAACTGTTTTTTTCTTGCTGCTTTTAATATTCTCTTTTTGTCTTTTGCTTTTGGCATTTTAATTATGATCTGTCTTGGTGTGGTCCTCTTTGGATTCCTTTTGTTTTGGGTTCTGCGCGCTTCCTGGACTTGTAAGTCTATTTCTTTCACCAGGTGGGGAAGTTTTGGTCATTATTTCTTCAAATAGGTTTTCAGTATCTTGCTCTCTCTCTTATTCTGGCACCCCTGTAATTTGGATGTTGGTACACTTGAGGTTGTCCCAGAGGGTCCTTACACTATCTTCAAATTTTTGGATTCTTTTTTCTTTTCCGGTTGAGTGTTTTTTGCTTCTTTCTATTTCAAATCTTTGACTTGATTCTTGTGATCCACTAGTCTGCTGTTAGATCTCTGTATAATATTTTTTTATTTCAGTCAGTGTATGCTTAATTTCTAGTTGGTCCTTTTTCATATCCTTGAGGGTCTCACTAAATTTATCAGCCTTTTCTAAAAAATTCTTTAAAAACCTTATAACTGTGGTTTTGAACTCTATATCCAGTCATTTGCTTTCCTCCATTTCTTTCATTTGTGATCTGTTTCTTTGTCTCCACACTTTAGCTGCTTCCCTGAGTTGATAGAGTGGCTTTGTGTGCTAGGTGTCCTATAGGACCCAGTGGCTCAGCCTCCCCAGTTACCTGAGTTGGACACACTTGGTGCACCCCTTTGTGGGCTGTGTGCACAGTCTTGTTGTAGTTAAGCCTTTATTGTTGGTATCACTGGGAGGAATTTACCTCCAGGCCTATTGGCTATGAGGATCAGCTGTGTCTACACTGGGAGAACTTCTGTGCTGGAGACACCCTTATGAGACAGGACTTGCAAAAGCCTCTGTGCTCAGCTTGGATGGCGCAGAGTCTCAGGGCAGAGCAGACAGCATTGGGTTCCCTGTCAGGCCTGCCCTAATAGGCCCCTGTGTCTCAGTATCCCATGGTAATCGCTGTAAGCACCTCTGAGAGAAAGCTGCCCTTAAGTTCCACCTGCTGCCAAACAGTCCAATTTCTACCTGAATGAGTCTGGGTCCCCAGAGTCTCACCTGGAACTGGAGTTCAGTGCAGTCAGGAGCTTTTGTCTCGCTCCTGGTTGAGAAAGCCAGCCGCACTCTCAGTTGCCAGTCCTCTCCATGCGCATCTCAATACCTCTGCCTCCTGCAGCTCCTCTGAGTCTCAGTGTGCTTTTCTTTTTCCAGCTAGTTGTAGAATTTCCACTCAGCCAGCCTTCCTGTGGTTCTGGATGATGTCTGTTTTGTCTTTTAGTTGTAGTTTTGAAACTGTTGTGCGATGCAGCAGTTTAGGTGTTTACCTATGCTGCCATTTTGGTTTCCTCTTGCTCAATTACAAATTTTTATAAGTTGATTTAATTTTGTTTGTTTTTTCTGTCTCAAAGATGAATAAAACCAGTTTTTATATGTTCCAGAAATCAAACACTTCAAAGAAGATTTATTATTGTTTTTATTATTATTGTTGTTGCTGCTATTTTAATTCGTATCTTTGCACCTCTACTAGATTGGTTGTTCTCCTTGATATCATTTTTCATTCTTTGTCCTATAAATGCTGTTACAATCAAGATCTAACCCTTATCTTTCACCTTTATTTCTTTTTTTAAAATATATTTTATTGATTTTTTTTTACAGAGAGGAAGGGAGAGAGAGAGTTAGAAACATTGATGAGAGAGAAACATCGATCAGCTGCCTCCTGCACGTCCCCTACTGGGGATGTGCCCGCAACTCAGGTACATGCCCTTGACCAGAATTGAACCTGGGACCCTTCAGTCCACAGGCTGATGCTCTATCCACTGAGCCAAACTGGTTTTGGCTCACCTTTATTTCTAAAGTTAAAATATCTCTGGGGCTTAACTCACACTCTTAGGACTGCCCAATACCCTTGCATGTTCCTATCTTCTTTGCATGGTCTTTCTGGCATTTCTATCTGGAGACCATACCCTTTACAACTTGATATAACCGACATTCTAACCATTTTCTGTCACACAAACTTGTTTCTTGACACCAGTATTGTCTCTATTCCTATGGCCTCACAATTCTTTTCATCCTTTATATTCATTTGGGCACTAAGTCTTATCACTACCTTTTGGAATATTCTTCATTTCCAGTGCTTTTCTTCCATTTCTAACCTCCTCCAACTGGCATAGCACCTCTTAAGTTCAGTCCAGTCTCTTTTCTCTTCAAATCCATTTTACAATGAATATTCCTAACTTGGTTTTATCCTGACTGTATCATATTTAAAATAGTAATTGAGCAACTTGTTCCATTTTCTTATTTCTGACCTAAAAGCAGAGGTGGAAAGAATAAACTTATGTCTTTTGCCTCATTAAATTCCAATGTTTCTTTTGCATTTGAAAAATCATAGCAGATTTGTTTTAACATCTTTGTATTTCCAATGTCACCACTAGGGGCTTCACACCTAGTGTCTGCTTTGCTGTGTTCTTTTCTCCTACACTCGAGCTTGTTAAAGCCCAAGATACAAATATTGCTTCTTAAAACAGTCTTAACAGTAGACAGGTTTCTCTAAAGTTTAATTTCTGGGGCTTAGAGTTATTTCCTCCTTCTCTCTCCCGAATTCTTTCCTCCTCTCTTTCTGATGCCCATAGTTGCATAACTAGAAATGTATTCTTTCAGGCTTAAAGCTGAATCTTCATAACCTTCCACATCTTCTAGGGGAAAAAAATGCCAGAAGATATCTTGAATTTAAACTGGAGTTTAGAAACTTGCAGAGTGTTTGATTTTGCCAACTTTGTGCAAAAAAAGAAAACCCCAAAAAAACACAACAAAAACCAAACAAACGAACAAAAAAAATGAGGAAGTTGCCCAAGTTTATAAATGTTAAGTTCAAATAAAATTAAGATTTCATTTTTGTAAAAAAAAAAATCAAAATATCTAGCCTTTTCAGGTCTTCTTCTTTGCATAATAGAAATAGGGGTATTTCAATCGTGAGTTTGATTCTCCAACTCACAGACAGTACTTTCAAGTCATTTTACACCGAGCCAGCTTCACTTGTCTATATCACCTGCCGGGCACTGGATTCTGATACCCCCTTCTTTATATTGTTGGCCACTTACATCTTATAAAGAATAGTATTTGAGCTAGTTTCTTCAGGGCTGGATTTAATAGAATCCAAATGGAGTGTGAGTTGACTGATATTTATGGAAAAGGAAAAAAAGACTGGGGTAGGGAGTGAGTACCTAGAACAGACTGCTTTGAGATAATAGGCAAATATGACCCATTTCACTCTTTTGAGGGGTTTTGGCCCTGCTTGCTTCTCTCTACTATAATAACTATGCTGCCTGGCCAGCATGGCTCAGTGGTTGAGCGTCAACCTGTGAACCAGGAGGTCATGGTTTGAGTCCCAGTCAGGGCATATGCCTGGGTTGTGAGCTTGATTCCCAGTAGGGGGCATGCAGTAGGCAGCCGATCAATGATTCTCTCTCATCATTGATGTTTTTATCTCTCTCTCCTTCTCCCTTCCTCATATATATATATATAATATATATATATATATATATTCCTCTCTGCTTTCAAATCCAACTTTCAAATGAAATCCTGCTTTCAAATCCAATTTCGTAGAAAGGCCTCATTCTGCTATGTCCACCACATCTCCATTCCCTTCCTAGGCAGAGTATAGTCCTCCTCAAGTCAATGAGAGGAGGACTCTCGAGAATGTGTGGCGATGGGATATATATTTAATAGTATACCAGCAATATAACATTTTAAGGAAAAATATCTGTTTCCAAATTATGTTAGGAAAGAGCTACTGGTCTGGAGATATAAAGAGTAATAAGAAAGGACCAGGCTATCCCGTAATCCAGAGCTTAAATCATACCAGCCCAGGTTATAACAGTTTTAGATTTCAATCTGAACTGAAACAATGCATTTTTGTCCACTTAGGCTTCCTGGAGGTGCTGTAATGTTTCATTGACCAATATCCACTGTTGCCCTCATATATGTAACTAGTTGAGGCTGCAACTGAAAATTACATTAAATTCCCTTTCCCATTTCTTGGGCCTTTCTAAAAGGAGCTCCCTTTGGAGAAAAATAACATTACATTATACAGATGAAAGGGAATCATGACACTATACATCTATGCTAGCCCGACTCAGAAAAAAATAATTAACCCACTTGCTCCAGGTCCTGTGAAAATACTGCTGCTTGTCTTATTTGATAAATGAAAGCCGGAAAAAAAAAACAACAACAAAAACCCCACTTCATTCCATAAAATGCTACATAAAACCATATTAAAATACAAGTAAGAAGCAAAATCCAACAAAGTCCTGCTTTCAAATCCAATTTCGTAGAAAGGCCTGATTCTGCTATGTCCACCACTTCTCCATTCCCTCCCTAGGCAGAGTATAACAGCATTAAAGGTCACTGGGAGGGACTGCTGCCAAGTCAATGAGTGGAGGACTCTCCAGAGATCCATCAGAATGCGCGGTGATGGGCTGATTAGGTCAGGCATCTTTTGTTTTATGCATGGAAATGGAAATGAATGTCCACAGAGTGCCAGCAGCTCTTTTGTTGAGTGTGGTAAAAATGAAATCCTATACTTAACCCTCAATTCAATTCTCTGAAGTCTGTGTTGGGAGGAGGATGCAAGACTCTTAATATTTCCATAATTAACTAGTTGGTATGTGACTTATCAATTGTTTCAACTCAGAATTCAAAATGTCTAGCACTGAGCGGAAAGAGAAAACAGCTTTCATTAGAATTGCGTTAGGTTTATATTTCAGGTAACTACTGAAAACCAGTGAACAGTGAGGCCATTTATGGCCAAATTGTAGGAGAAAATCAGTAGGGTATTTAAAGATGAGATTAGTAACACCTCATTTACCTGGGTATATCCTGGGAAAGGGCAGTTCTAGAGAAGTGAATTTTTCATGGAGCTAAAGCTTCTGCCCATTTAAGGCCCAGATTTCAGATTTTATATTTTATAAAATATATTATCCACTGGCTCCCTGCCTTCCCACATAGCTATCTCTAAACATAATATTATTCTTTTTATATCTTTGATGACTCAGGGATCATCTTGGTGAGCATTCATGATTATGCCATGTGGTTATACAGCTACCTGTATGTCTACTGTATCATTTTCCTCTGTCCTCCCTCAATGCCAAGCTTTCACCTTGACTGTCACTGTGCCTCTTCCCAGCCTCTCCTTCGCTGTTTCTAATCTGTTGTGGGTTGGGAAACCTGAAAATCAGGCTCATTAAGAATGACATGCTGAATAAAAGCCAATAAGGCTCATAGTGAGGCGCTAAGAGATAAACTGCACATCTCTAAGGTGGAGTTTTTGTGAAAACTATCATGGATATGCAGAGGCTTTTCCACTTAATTTCAGATTCAAGCAACCACCAGAGTGAAGTTGTTATCTGAATTGGTAGAATATGTCTGCATTTAGTGTCAACGTATTTCTCCACAGAGAGACCCATTTGACATGATGCTGGCAAGATGCGCTGAGGAGATCTCCTGGAAGCAAAGGAATTGGGTGGGAACCTCATCTAAACCTTCAGGAAATTGTGAAGGACAAAAGATCCCCTGGGCCACTAGAAGATGGCCTATCCTTCTTCATTTGGAGATTGTGGGCAATCACTAGAATAATTAAAAGCAAAGAATAATAGGTAACATATATAGTTTCCTGTTGGAATCTTGGAATTGCATCATTAGCCCTTATAAAACAGTGTTGGCCTGGTGGGATGGAGGTCATCTAGGAAAGGAAAAGCCCAGAAGTATCTGTGTTTTCACATGTAGTAAACTATCCGCTTCACTTCCCTCTCTTTTAAGATAATGGCCAAGGGACCTCTACCCCAGGTCTCTGTCTTTGTGTCTAATGCTATCCCTGAGGATAGCATATGGATTCCCCCAAATGCCTCTGGCCTGTGCTCAGACAGACTTACCCATTCTCATATGTGTTTGTGAAGGACCTCATCTTGATGGCTTAGCACCAAGAACCCTCCCTTCAGATTCCGCTATACAGATCTCAGTTATTTACGCATACGCACTCCATGTTGTGTTCTTTAAAACTTTGCCATTTCAAAGGGATTCCACCTCTCTTGAACAGAGGGGGTGGTGTTTGGCTGGGTGGGAAGTAGAAATGGATTTTCTTTGCCTGTCCCTATACTCCTAGGGCCCAGTTGCTGTTAGGTCTTTACTTGTAATCAATAAAGACTTCTCAGATTCAAAGATAAAAGCAATGGAAAACAGCATTCCTGCCTCCTCAGAGACCACCTTCTTTGCAGCATTACAATGGATATGTTTCTGTTTTTATTTAATGCCAATCTATGTGCTGAACAGCATGGCCCTCCATGTCCCAAACACTCTCAACAGTAAAATTAGTGTAAAATCCAGTAGAAGAACATTGATTATACAATTAGTCCCATAGCTCAAAGGCCACCGGGAAACAACACGGGCTTGCTGCTGGTAATCATAGGGGTTTCCTCTTAGTGACAGCTTGTATTTCAGCTCCTTTGCACCACACGCAGCATCCTCCCAACATTGCAATAGAATCTCTTCCATTCTGAGACTTAAAAATAAATAGGAACACCCGTTGACTATTAATAGTTGGATTTTCTGCAATTGGATAAGTTATGTGAACATGAGTCAGGGTAATCAATTTATCCTAAGACATTGCATTGAAATCCATATCAAAATCTTTTGAATCAACAATCAATTAGATTTAATACTTATAGACTTTTACATCAAAATAAAAGTAAAATAAAATATCACTGTAGATAAAGGTGTATAATCTCTGTAGCCCTCATTTTATCCCGTCTTCTAAATATGTTAGAAGCTTGACAAAAATAATAGACTTGGAAACAAAACCAGTTTAACATCTCCATCAGCCTCACAGATTTCAATGGGTACAACTACACATAAGTATGGATAATCACTTGTATAGACCAAGACAATTATGTTCTAAGTGCCATGTCTATATAGACAAATGGGCTCCATTGTTTAAATTTTCTATATAGCAAAACCCAGCTCAAAATCACATCCTCTAATAAGCTATCCAGATTCCCCAGCCAGAAGTCCTCGGTTTATATCTTATCTCTAAGTACAGAATGGTTGCTTGGTTTCACACTGTGGTTGTGGCAATGTTCACCATATGATCTCTTCCCCAGTAAGAAATAAGCTCTCTATATTCTCCAAAAGTACACAGAAAAGAGTGCAATGTAGGGATGGAATTACATTCAAGACTGTTATCCATTGCACTGTCTACAAAAACAGTTGTTTTGAAATGAAGAAACAAAGGCTAATAACTTTATAAAGCCACTGGGATTTCACATCAGTTTGTACTTTGAATAATAACTGCGAACAGAATGCTGTGATATTAACATTGCATTTTTACATAAAATTTTAGGTCAAACTCAACTTTCCAACTGATACAATTTGCTGCTAGGCTAGTCGATAATTGTGTATAACCTGAAATGCAAAGCACAATGAAAAGCATGGTGTTATAGAACAGAATATTCTAGGCATTCATAAATATGTATCCAATGGTCTATGCTATGAATGATTCAGCACACAGACCTATGAAATTCTGATGGTGCTTTTTATGTATAGAATAAAAACCATTTAGAAGCAACAGAATGGATGAATTCTCTTGTGCATCAGACCATGAAGCCTCAGAGTCTTGCATGTGAGACTTGGGAGGAATAGGGAAGCATTTGCACATCTCTGGATTTCTCTGGCTCCTTACTCAGAGATACCACACACAATTACATCCCTGGGTATGAAAGAGAGTGTGGCATGAGTGAATTATAATGTGTCATCCCACTCCCCCCCAAAAAAGAAAAAAAGAACTGTCAGTTTCCTTGAATCCCAACACTTCTAACACAAAATTGGAGGGAGGAGTTCCTACACTAACCAATTCTCCAACTTTTTGGACTCCAACAGGGTGACCTACAATTCTGACACAACCTACCAGGAGTTAGACCAAACCCCACAGGCTAAGGGCTCTGTCCCACAAGATGCCAAATGTCAGCCCCAGGTTGTCAACTGTACTTATATTACCTGGACTTCTCTGACCCATAAGCCCCTTCTCAAATTTGGTAATTTGGTAGGACAGCTCACAGAACTCAGCAAAGAAGTTTACTATTACCCATCCATTATAAAAGACATAATCCAGGACAGCCAAATGGAAGAGACAAGGTATATGGAAAGGGGCATGGATCTTCCAGGTCTCTCCCTTCAGATGCGCCACCCTTCCAACACTGTGATGCGTTCGCTCACCTGGAAACTCTCTGAACCCCTTTGGTTAGGGCTGTTATGGAGGTTTTGTTATGAAGAGATGATAGATGAAATTATTGGCCAGTGGTGATTGAACTCAATCTCCCACACCTCTCCCCTCCACAGAGGGTCAGCAGGTGATGCTACAAGTTCCAATTGTGAATCACATAGTTGGTTCCTCTGGTAACCAGATCCCATCTTCCTAGAGTCATATCATTAGCATAAAACAGGTAAGGCTGAAAGGGACTTAAAAAATATATAAATAAATAAATAAATATATATATATATATATATATATACTGTTATTGATTTCAGAGAGGAAGGGAGAGGGAGAAAGAGATAGAAACATCAATGATGAAAGGGAATGATTGATTGGCTGTTTCCTGCATGCCCCCTACTGTGGATTGAGCCCACAACCTGGGCATGTGCCCTTGACCAGAATCAAACTCGGTGCCCTTTAGTCCACAGGCTGAAGCTCTATCCCCTGAGCCAAACCAGCTAGGGCTGAAAAGGGCTTTTTATTAACAACAGAGTCACTCTTCTCACACTCAGGAAATCCTAAGGGGTTCAAGAACTGTGCAAGAAACTAGGGAAGAAGACCATTCTATCTAATAAAAGAATAATATGCAAATTGACCGTACCTCTGCTACACCCATAAGCCACACCCACCAGCCAATCAGGAGCAAGTATGCAAATTAACCCAACCAAGATGGCTGCGGCCACAGAGAGAGCAAGAGGCTTGGGTTTCCCCGGCAATGGAGGAAGCCAAGCTTTCTGCCTGCCCTGGCCTGCCTTGGCCTCTGCTTAAGGCTACAAAGTTTCAATTACAGAAGTTAAATAAATCCCAACAAAAATGGTGGCAGCCACAGAACTGGAGAGAGCAGGAGGCTTGGCTCCACTCAAGGCTATAAAGTTTCAATTATAGAAGATAAATAAATCCCAAATACCAGGGCCTCTGCTTGGGTCGTTGGGGGACATGGCCAGCCTGCAAACCATCACAGGCCCCTCACCCAGGCCACCCCACACCCCAAGGGAATGGCCACCCTGATCCGGTACACCCTTAAGGGCAAACCAGCCAGCCCCCACCCATGCACCAGGCCTCTATCCTATCTAATCCTCCTATCTAATAACAGAATATGCAAATTGACCATCACTCCAACACACAAGATGGCAGCCCCCATGTGGTCAAAGATGGCTGCCCCCATGTGGACACAAGATGGCCACCACAAGATGGCTAGCAGGGGACGGCAGTTGGGAGGGACCAGGTCTGTAAGGGAGGGCAGCTGTGGGAGATCAGGCCAGCAGAGAAGGGCAGTTGGGGGCAATCAAGCCTGCAGGGGAGGGCAGTAAGGGGTGACCAGGTCGGCAGAGGAGGGAAGTTGGGGGCGACCGGGCTTGCAGGGAAGGGCAGTTGGGGGGGACCCAGGCCTGCAGGGGAGGGCAGTTAGGGGCAAGCTTGCTGGCAGGGGAGCAGTTAGGCATCAATCAGGCTGGCAGGGGAGTGGTTAGAGGGTGATCAGGCCGGCAGGCAGAAGCAGTTAGGGTCAATCAGGAAGGCAGGCAGACAAGCAGTTGGGAGCCAGCAGTCCTGGATTGTGAGAGGGATATCTGACTGCCCGTTTAGGCCCGATCCTTCGGGAAACAGCCAGTCAGACATGCCTTGTGAGGTCCCAGATTGTAGAGGGTGCAGGCTTGACTGAGGGACACCCCCGCCGCTCCACCCCCCGTGCACGAATTTTGTGCACCAAGCGTCTAGTTATATATAATTTCCTATTGCCATATCACATTCACTAAGTGGCCTTGAAAACATATATTTGTGTAGAAATACAGTATATATCTGTCCTGAAGCACTCATCCTAAATGCCATCTTGCATCACAGATCTGATCAAACTCTCGGCTAGAAACCTATCATTTCTTTGGTCTAAGTGGCACAAACCAAAGGAGATAAATATGTAAGTACCTTTACTGATTCTCTCTTTCACAAACACACCCAAATATTAAATTAATCAAAGCCCTCATCATTCTCTTCCTCTAGCCATGAGAATCAGTTAACTAGGTTCCCCGCCTTATCCGTGTGAAATATCTGGCCTTCATCAGGTACTGTAGATGAAATGCTGTATTAAGGTAGATGTGTTATTTAGGATGCTAGTGCAGTCACTCACAGCATTGGGGTGACATTTTAGATGGAGGCATGACAGAAATCTCCAATGGCCACACCGTCTTTGTAGGCAAATATAGAGAGGCTTTAAAGATGTGAGGAGAGTCATGCATAGTTGGTTTCATACACCATGTGATTTTCAGAAGTGAAATTGCTTAGCATAAAAGTAAACAAAAAATGAATAAACAGTCTGACATGCGGAAAGGAAATCTCAGGAAGACAGGACTGGGCTTGGCCGGCTGTATGGTACTTGAGTAACTATATTACATGGAAACGGAAGTGCATGTTCTCAGAATCATTTTTATAGGCTTCACTTTGAGCTCACCAACTCAGATTGATCTTGTTATCTCATAAGATATTTTGAAAGAAATGCAAATAAATGAGGGTTTTTTTTTTAAATATTGAAGCTGAACAAAACCTTAATCTCTTTAAATGCTCCTTTTATTTCATTAGGAAGAATAAAGCTGTCTTATTTCCTTATGTGGAAACAATATACATGACCGGTTTTGTTCTGAAATGCCATTGTAAAGATTTGTAATGCTTTTGTTTATTTTTTATTTTTACAATCAGGGTTGCTGCTTCTGCACTGCAGAGTAATACTGCATTTTATAGAACTGACAGATGGAACCAAAGAAGACAGAAAAGAAAAACACTGAAAAACCAACCACCCACTTCCTTTCAGGACTCGCCCCATCGCACATTACCAGCCCTCCTTGGTGTCAGTCAATCTTCTTGTGGCCATAAAACCCCACGTTCTGACTCAGAGCTACTTCCATAGACTGCCCTCCCTTTGGTTTCTCGCTCTGAACTATAACAATAGCCCACAGCTCCCATTCCCTATGAAGAAGACAGACTCTTCATTTGCAAAATCTTTCAAAATGTACTTAGTTTTACTTCTATATAAATTTGAAGCTATCTAAAGGGAAGTTACCTATACCCATCAGAAAAGTAATTCAGGTTGACTTTGGGGGAAATATCTGGGTGTGAAAACAAAGAAAAATACATCAAATTCTAATAACTTGAGATCATTGAAAAAAAAGAGATTCTATCTAATCTTTACTAATTCCCCCTTCCTCTTTAATTTTCTAAGTAAGTTTAGTTAACAAAAAAATATTTATAGAAAATTGCCCTACCTGGTTTGGCTCAGTGGATAGAGCATTGGCCTGTGGACTGAAAGGTCCCAGGTTCGATTCCAGTCAAGGGCATGTACCTTGGTTGCGGGCACATCCCCAGTAGGGGGTGTGCAGGAGGCAGCTGATCGATGTTTCTCTCTCATCGATGTTTTTAACTCTCTATCTCTCTCCCTCCCTTCCTCTCTGTAAAAAATCAATAAACTATATTTAAAAAAACATTTATAGAAAATTTATTTTGCAACAAATTTATCTAAATGATCCTCCATAAGAAAAGCTGGCTCCATTTCATAAATGGAATAAAAGTGCCTTTGAATAGTATTTAAAAGTGCATTATTATATCATCCTATTTTAAACATAATCCTTTTTTTATTTTCTGGATGTTTCTTTTTATTGTTTCTTTGTGATACAATAGCATGCTATGCATAGTATGTTAGCAGTAATATTATGTGCTGTTTTTAGCTTGTTCTGGATGTATCTTTTCAAGGTCAAAGCATTCCAGTCTGCCTAAGAAGCTACTCTGTGGAGATCTTGTTTTCATAGCTTCTATTTCTTCTTAATTCCCAGACATGTTTAAAATTCTAATCAGAGTGTGAAGGGCCATACTCAAATATGAAATAACACAGAGAATCTAAAATCATTCATTCACCGTGATTTTGTCCATTTACTTTATGACCCATCAACATACAGCTATTTTTGTAATCAATCTCATTAGACTTGCCAGTAAAGATGACCAAAGACTAAAAATTAAGGAGAGGGTTTTCTTTTTCTTCTCCTCTCCCACCCTCCCCACCCCCCCCACCCCTGTTTTGGGTAGTATGAGTCACTGTCAGTGCTGCATTTAAACAATTACTCACACCACTTCTAATTTGTCCTTGTCAGCTTTCTCATGTTAGCATAACACATAAGACCCACTATCAATCACCATTCCTTCATCTGCCAGTCAAAATGTTCCTTTTGTGAATACTGGCCCTGAGTCCTAATCTGTGACGATTTAGGTAGGAGTTTTCTGTTTAATGTAAAAAGTTCACTCTGGGAAATACACAAAACTTGTAGTGAATTCTTGTAAATGGGTTGTGCCAGATGATCAGTGGCAGGGCCACCATCATTCATGGGTGGAGCAGAAAAATACCTATTCCATACAAAGTCAGGGAACGTACTGTTTGCTAGGCTCCCTCCCCGCAAACTGGCCCTGGTTCTGCTAAAGGCTGACACTGGACTAGATGCTGACGGGGCAAGGGTTTTCATATCACAGAAGAAGGCACGTTTTAAAGGCAAATTTTGAAGGAAAGAAAACAAATAAATTAAACCATAACCTGAGTTAACTTCTAAGCTATATATTATAAATGAACAATTGATATAAGTAACAAAAAACCTTGAAATGTGTCTCTCATTGTATCCTTACATAACATTCTTTTTAAAAATATTTTTATTGATTTTAGAGAGAGAGGAAGGGAGAGGGATAGAAACATCAACAAAAAAGAAACATCATAGATCAGCTGCTTCCTGCACACCCACTGCTGGGGATGCAACCCCAACTAGCATGATTTTATTGGGTTAAATTCAAGGTAGAGGGGAAAAATTCCACCAAAGGACAAACCAATGAATTTGATTAGGAGAAGGATCACATTCTTTGTCTTATATTATTGATTTTGAGGTGAAATCAGATATTCCTTTTATCTCCAATCATCTTGTATAATCCAGAAGAAAATGTTCTGTGAAACAAAAACGACCACTACAAAAGTAAAGATTTTATTTGTCATTTTAGCAGTACAACCTTTCTTGACTTTTAAAAAATTAATTGCTGGTTTCTCTCCCCATTGGGTACCTTAAGTCCTGGTGACTGCTCCTAACTGGGCAGAAAGAGAATTCCCTTATTTCACAGCCACATCACCTCCATGCAAATTAGTCTGACAGTGTCTTTAGAACAACAGCAGCTGGGTAGTCTATAGCTATTTTTGGGTCCAGTTTCCTAAGCTTAATTTTGATTTATAACTACTGAAATCAAGTCAAGCATTTTCACTGCCTAAAAGGGTCACTTTGATTTCAACAATTCAACAGGGAGGCTATTTACCAACATACTGTGTCAGTAACATTTCAGTTTAGATAAGGGCAAAGGAAACAAAATGGCTTCTTAGCTCAGAGGTTTCTACTTGAGATTCCTTCAGAATAAATTACTGGATTATTACTGACAAATGCCAAATTCAGAATGTTAAATCAGACTCGTGTGAACTAAAGATCTTACCCAGTATCAAGCTTTGCTGAGCAATTTCACAGAGATAAGCAACTGAGGAGTTAAGATGAAGCATTTTGTACCCCGTCATGAATGAGAAATGCCCGAGTCAGCCCTGCCTCATAGATCCTGTATTCTATTCACTAGTATAGAAAAATTTTAACCAGGGACATCCTGCAAAGGGTAGACATAAATATATTCCTTTGAGCAAATATCATTAGTCTATTTACTCAAAGATCCAGTTGACAAGGAGATTAGACCAACTCCCCTTTGTTTTTCCCTGGGAGGACTGGCCAAATGATTGAATTCTTTCCTCCAAGTAATAATTTAATTACATAATTATGTTAGGGTAAAATTAAGGCAAACATTTGTACAATAAAAGAAACAGAGCTCAGAGTGTGAGTCAGTTAGTTGAACATCACCTAATAAACCAAAAGGGTTGGGGGTTCGTTTCCCAGTCAGGGCAATGGCTGGGTTGCAGGTTCAATCCCCATATGGCAGGCAACCAATTGATGTTTCTCTCACACATCAATGTTTCTCTCTCTCTCTCTCTTTCTCTCTCTCTCTCTCTTTTCCTCTTTCTCTCCCTTTCTGTCTAAAACCAATTTTTAAAAAAATCCTTGGGTGATGGTTAAAAAAAAAAACAACAAGAAAAAACTCCCACCACAAGCAGAATTCGAAATAATAAAATTTATTAACTATTATGTTTTATTACATAGTAATAAAAGTCAAAATGATATAGTGGGAAAAGTTGAAGACAATTAGATCTAGACATCACTTTTTGGCCATATGACTTTGTGCATTGATTTCCCGAGCTTTAGTTTTCCTAATGTTCAAAAAAGTCAGAGTGAGATAAGCCTAACCAGAGTGAATGGAGATTTTAAAATACAGTATAAAAGGTAAAGCTTTGAAGACCATAAAGTGTTCTATACATATGAGATAATAATGAGAAATAAACTGTACTCAACCCCTTACTTCACCCGAATGACCAATAATTTTATAAATCTCCTTTCTTATGCATAAGGAAAAAGCAGTGCCCAAAGTAAGCACTATTTTGAAGGAGAGTTAGAAATGGGAAACCGGGTCTATAAAACTCTTTAAACATGTCTCTACACTCAGCTAAATTATAATTTGGTACAGAAGGCAATGATTAGGTATATGGAAGACCGAAAGCCAAGGCAGAGGGGTAAAGCAGACTTGAGAAAACTGTCTAAAATACTCCTTCTACCAGGAAATCTGCCCCACAGCTCCAGCACCAAAAGTTCTCTGTATACATACCTTTATCACTCAATGACTTGTATAGTTACTTATCTTCTCAAATTTCCTATAAATCTCTTTGGGGGTAGGAACTAGTGATCTTTCACAGATAATAATAGTGAAGCCAGTGTGTACCATGCAGACAACACAAAAGGAAAATGAAACTTTGCTTTCAGTAAACTCTCTTATCTTAAAACCTAGAGCATGGGACAATAAAGATTAAATTGGAACAACACTAAATTACATCTCCAACCCAAATTACAGAATTGCAGTATACTATTTACAACTTGTTTCTTTGGGTATTTACTACCTATAGTAGGCAGAATTCTCACCACCACCTCCACTAAAGATGTCCACACACTAATCCCTGGATCCTGTCAGTATTTCTTTACATGGCGAAAGGGATTTTTGTAATTAAGATTATAGACCTTAAAATAGGGATTTTATCCTGAACTATCTGAGGTGGCCCAATCTAATTACATGAGTCCTTAAAAGCACAGAACTTTGTCTGCAAGCAGGAGAGATGGCCAGAATGGGAGTCAGAGAGCAATGAACCATCAATGGGACTTGACATTACTATGCAGGCAGGGGGAAAGGCACCATGAGAGAGAAAGAGGGCAAAACCCACCCCATTGCTGATAGCCAGAAAGGAAATGGGACCTCAGTCCTTCAGACCCAAGGTATTGAATTCAACCAAAAAGCTTGAATTGGCTTGGAAGCAGATTATCCTTAGAGTCTCCAAAAGGGAATTAGGCCCTCCCCCTATGCCTTCATTTTGACCTAAGCAGAAGACTCAGCCTCAACACACTGTATCTAGACTTCTGACCTAAAGAAGTGTAAGGTAATAAGTTTGTGGTGCTTTAAGCCATCTGTTGAGATTTTTATAGCAATGACAGGAAACTAATATAGCATCTATGGTACGGAAAATGCAAATATTCTTATAGCACACACAAAACACAACCAGTATCCTTTAAACTCCTTATACCTCACTCTTTTCGCTTGCCCTGCTGCCTCCTTAGCATACAAATTATGCACACAGTAGATATGCTTGTATGATTAAAGACTGAGTAAAAACAGTAATGAATGGTCACTTTTAATGTTTTGTTTCCCTTATTGGTTCTAAATGTATGCTTGTCCTATGATAAGGGCCTGTCTGCCAGGTTATTGTATGAAACTTTATGCTTAAACTTTTGGGTCAATAAAGTTAAAAGTGTTCCCAAAAGGATGTTCAAACCTGAAGCCATCTGAATTGTTAATAGTGTCAAATGGAACTGTTTCACCAGCAGCTCCACTCAAAAAAGTAAGCAGCACCTATCTCCAACTGAGTTTCATGTAATTTAGTTGTCAAAGTGATGGAGCACAACTCTTCCATTTAATTTATATGAAATCACTATCGACTTGCCTGTATCCTTTGTCAGGCCAATGGTAATTTTTTCTGGACAAGACACTCTGCAAATGGTAAGGCCAAAACAAAGAAGAAAAGTTGAGGGGAAATAAAAAATAAGATAAAAGATGACATGCTCTCCAGGTGTCCTAAATTTAAACCACCTCTTTGATGCCATTAAACTCAGTTTCTGTGACCTTGTTGGACCAGTAATAATAGCATCAAGGTGAAAGTCCTTGGAGTCCTTCTACAGGACAGACCATTAACTAAGTGCTAATAAAATGGATTTTGTTCCGACTGTATGTCATTTTGGTAGGGCATATCTTAGAGTAAAGAAATAAGGATTGTATTTATTGATTGTGCAGTCTCTTCAGAGAAAAATGTGAGGATACGTTTTTATTTTGATACCTAGACCAATAGATGTCTAAGAAGCATGGAGAAAGAACTCAGGATGTGTTTTAAATTTCTTTAATTGTCCAAAAGGTGGTTTTCCCAGCATACCACAGAGAGAAGTAAACTTTAGTCCTCCCTAGAACCCTGTCCTTAGAAGTTAACAGTTATTCATAATAACTTCTCTATTTTTAATAGATAATATTTTCATCATCTACAAAAATTAAAATATAGAAAGAAAACTCTCTTTCCCATTTGTCTCCTATTTGTCCAGTTCCCTTCCAAACCATCACCACCTTCAAAGGTAATGGCTGTTGTTGTTGTATTGTCATTATTTTGATTCTTCCAGAATTATTTCCGGCATATACAAACAAAAACAAACATGAATTGTCTTTTTAAGACATGTGGGAACAAACTTTACGGACTATTCTACCCCATGATTAATTTTAAACATTAACATCTATACTAGCAATCTTTCAGAATAGTTCAGCATGAAATTCCTATAACCCTTGGAGTATATGCCTCCAAGATGATCTGAAAGTCATGAATATATATCATACTGCCCCAATACATCATTTACCTCATTTAACTGCCATAGAGGAAGACAGTTCTTAGGACTCTTTTACAGATTAGGATACTGAGGCTCAGGAAAGTTAAATCTTTTGCCTGGCTTTGTACTGACAATTTGGAGTCTGTGTTTCTCCAAATCATATTCTATTTCCACTATGCCTTGTTTCCTTTCTTAGCACTTGATTGCCTACAGTCAAGCAATATTCTATGTCAGTTTTATGCACATAAATCGTTAGATTGAAAGGTTCTTAGGACTCATCTCATCCATCTATCCATTCAATGTTTGAAGCACATGATATCATCCAGTTCTCTTCAATGCCTGGATGCCTCTAACAGGTAAAACAAATAAACAAACAAACAAATAATCTTAAGGGTGGAAAACATTTTCTCCTACTCTTTTCTCTCTTCTGCCACTTTTCCAGTTATGTCTGGAAATGTACTTATATGTCTTCCCAACTGGAATTACTATAGTGACTATTCATACTGAGTCCCTGAAAGGGTCCCAGTGCTTGGTCATAGTTGTTTTTTCATCTATTTGATAAATATTCACTATGAAATAGGCATTATGTTAATAATTTGTTTATCTTTAACTATATACCAATGACTTAAAAGGATCATTATAAAGCCAGACTTCTTCAACTTGATTTCTGAAAATATAATTTCATTTGAAATCAAAACTAAAGGAATTCTGAGGAAAAGGCATTATATGATCGAGTGAATTCTAGAAATGTTACATATTCTTAGAAATTCACCATATCCCTTATTATCTAAAAAGCTCTAAGAAGTGAGTATAATTTTGTCTAAACCAGTGTTTCCTAAACATATCTGCACATAGAATGCCTTTTCCAAATAACATACATGAACATCCTTTAGATAATTTTCATGAACCATACTGTGGGTAAAAATGTTATAAAATGTTTTTCTTAAAGAACATTGTAGTAAAAAATAGTAAATATTATTCAGAATGGATAAAACACAGAGGAAAGGCATATCTGAAAGAATGGCATAGCCCCGCCAGCGTGGCTCAGTGGTTGAGTGTTGACCTATGAACCAGGAGGTCATGGTTCAGTTCCTAGTCAGAGCACATGCCTGGGTTGCGGACTTGATCCCAAGTGTGGGGTCTGCAGGAGGCAGCCGATCAATGATTATCTCTCATCCTTGATGTTTCTATATCTCTCTTCTTCTCCGTTCCTCTCTGAAATAATATATATATATATATACACATATATATATATATATATATGACATAAATAGCTCAGTTCTCTTTTACAAGCTTCACAAAGCTACATAGCTCATCTCAATATAACTCAATAATAGGGAAATTTTCTTTATGCATGTAATTGTATATATAACTTTTCTTGAATTTATAATGTTTTGGCCTCCATAGCTCAGAATGAAAAATTTAAAACAATATTCCATCATATGGCCTTGATATTTAAAAATTTCTCTTAGCCCAGAGATCACACATTGCTGTATATATATTGTATGATTATTTGTTTTTTAACTAACTCCTCAGATGCGTTCATGAAAATTAAAAAATAAAAGTGGCCAATATATTTTGCTTTTTTAATTGGACAGTTTTTTATGACAACATATAACAGAAAAATAATATTTAGTTGTCAGTGTCATCACTGTTCCCCTAATGTTAAAAACAATCACACACAAATATGTTTACAGAATTCTCTATTATTTCTGACTAAAAGACTATAAAAATGTCCTTTTTGTATTACTCTTTCCATACTCCTTAATAACAAGGTATGAACAAGAGATAATAGCTAAACCTCCAGTGGGAGGAAAAAAACTAAAACCTACCAAAAAAAAAAAAAAGAGCTTATGTTTTGGTAAAGCACTCTATTGCTGTCAAGATTGCTTATTTCATTTAAATTGTAAATAAGGCAGAATTTATAGCAAAGCAAAATAATGACAGGGCTAAGTCTTCCCAAGGACAAACAGTTCTAAGAATGTCTATAGCTTGGGGAAATCAACTGAGAAAAAGCAAATACATTTTTTAATAGAAAGAGGTGGGGTTGGGGAAGGGACCAAGACTAAAATGTACCTGTCATGAAGTTGGAATATGTTTAATGAAACCAGGTAATTGTTTTTTGATGGTTGCTGCTACGCATAAATGTAAATGATTTCTGAACTATATGATTCTAAGTATCAGGATGACAATTAAGGGAAGGAACAATCTTATCCTAAAAGTTTTATTTCAGATTTTTAAAAAAGGTGTGTGTGAGAGAGAGAGAGAGAGATATGTCAACGTCATTGTCTTTTTTAAAAAGTATATTTTTATTGATTTCAGAGAGGAAGGGAGAGGGAGAAAGAGACAGAAACATCAATGATGAGAGAGATTCATTCATTGGCTGCCTCCTGTATGCCCCACACCTGGGATGTGGCCCACAATCCAGTGACCTCCTGGTTCATAGGTCAACGCTCAACCACTGAACCACACAGGCTGGGTGCTAATGTCATTTTCTATAGAACTTGTTTATGTGTTATAGTCTGTTTGAGCATGTTTCATATCAGATCTGTTTTGGTGATCAATCAGTTGCTCAAATAGGCCCTAATATAGGTAGAGAAACCCATGGAGTGACCTGAAGGTCATTACTGTAAGGATCCACCTAAAAGAATACTTACTAGTAGAGTAAGTTAAATGTCGATTTAAGTGAGGATGGCTAACTATAGGTGAGGTTCACCATGTCAGGCTTCATGCTAAGAATTTAACACAGATAATAGAATACCCACTTTAATCCTATAGACAGAACTGCAAGATATAGTAACCCATTTTGAGGGATAAAGAAATAAAAACAGAATAAATAAGAAACTTGCCTAAGGTCGTATAGCTGCTAGGTGGTTAACTCAGGAATCAAAACCAGAGCTCTAAATTTTAAGCTTTGCCATCATATAAAATAATATAAAGCAAAAATATGAGTAGACTAAGAGGTATCTACGGGAGCAAACTTTGAATTGTATATATGTAGTTTATATGAAGTCTTGTGGTTCTGATGGATTTCAATGTTGACAAGCCTGGCTGTGCTATAGTAACTTATAAATGGGAAATTTCATGGTTGTAGAAATGTGTAAACTGGATCAGGTTCTAGAAGAGAGTTGGTGATCATTTGCTCCTTTATCTCCTACCTATAGAATAGCATACACTCTCTTACTAGTATACTACTGCGGACATAAAGTGGATTATGAAAGACCTCTACTAATCCAAATATAGTCCCTTTGAACTGTTTCCAAACTTTTTATGGTTCAAATTGGGTCAAGTCTGATTTTTATACATCTATATCTATATCTATATATCTATATCTATATCTATAATCTTTTGGCAAGTTTCCTTGATAATAATTCTTATTTCTAAGGGAGAAGGATTGTGTCACCTTAAAAAATAAAAAAATGAACATGGAGAAGATTATTTAGATCTGGATACTACATAGTGCTTATAAAAATATTTAAAATAAATATTTTTAAGGCTTTAATTTAGAAGTTAAACAACTGAAAATTGAATTGACAAATCATGATTTTATTTTGAAAAAACTTTAAAGTATTATATTAGAAAACCATATCAAATAACATAACCTTATTGTTTTCATCATTCTAAATCTTTAAGATTTGGGGGCTAATTTATATGTTTAAATGAGAGCATTTGCCTTATATTGATATTTTAAGTTTCTACTATTTCATTTCCTTTACTTCTTTCTCATTATTATTCACAATCAATTATAATGTTTCAAAACCTAACTTGTTAATCTCAAGGTAAATACTAATAAGAAGAATAACAAAAACTGGCTTTCCTATCAAAATTAATGGGGCTTATTAATAGGTATAATATGACAATTTATAGAACTTTGTAATTATAATTTTTTCATCTGTTTTCACCAAAAACTGTGAGTATGAAGATAGAAATTACTTATTTTTACAGCTAAAGAAATTAGTTTCCAAGAGGTAAAATTACTTGCCTAAAGTGATGCAGCTGAATAATGGATAAACCAAAGAACTGATATACTCATATGCATAGCCCATAGACATGGACAACAGGGTGGTGAAGGCCTGGGAAGGCAGGCAGAGGCTGGGAGGAGAGGGGAAAAGTGGGAAAAAGTAGGAGATATCTGTAATACTATCAACAATAATAAATATATTTGAAAATGTATATATATATATATATATATATATATATATATATATATATTAAGCATAACTCTTCCAAGCAATTGATAATTTTAGCATACATTTATTGCAACTCATAATTGAATAAATAATTATCTAGTTGATATCAAACTGCTTTTTTGATAATATATTAATTATAATAGGAAATAAGACAAAAATGTATGTTTTATCAGACTTATTTGAATCATAGCTCTAATGGTCTAAACTTCTAACTCCTTAATTGGTCCATGTGTTGTCAATTTTATTTAAAGTAACAAATTCAATTCCATTGCTTATAATAGATTAAACTTAATCAGAATGATAGTATCAATAGTTATATTAAACCTTTCAAAGCATTTGAATGCTTTATGGTCAGGACTTTGTGATAATGCATGAAAATATTTAGCAAAGTGTCTGGTACCTGGTAAGTGCCCAATAAATATGACAGTAACAACGCTTCCTTTATACCAAACCACAAAGTATATCATAACCTTCATTATTTCAAATTACTTAAAATCTCCTAAACTATGGAACTGAATTATTTTTAACTTTCCACATACAATGTTTTTCTTAAATCATTCTGGGGGTGGGGGTGAGGATTTAGATAAGTAAGCCTCAGAATATTTGTCACTCCTCCTCATTATAACATTTACTTCAAAGTGCTTCCATCTACATGAGTGGACTGCTAGTTGCCATTCCCCCTGGCCACAGTTGATCAGCCTGTGGGTCACCTGACCCAAGGATAAAAACGCTGTGGTACAATTATGCCGTGGAATACTATGCAGCAGTGAAAAAAGGATCTCTTACCCTTTGAGACAGCATGGAGGGACCTGGAAAGTATTATGCTAAGCGAAATTAGCCACTCAGAGACAGACAAGTATCACATGATCTCACTCATCTGTGAAATCTAATGAACAAAATAAATTGATGAATAAAATAGATCCAGAGACAAAGAAGCATGGAACAGACTGTCGAATGTCAGAGGGAAGGCAGGGGTGGGTGGGAGGGTGGAAAGAGATCAATCAAAGAACTTGTATACATATATGCATAACCCATGGACACAGACAATAGTGTGATGAAGGCCTGGAGTGGAGGACAGGGGGCAGTGGAGGTGTGGGCAAGGGGACATTGGGGAAAAAAAGGGGGGATACTTTCAACAATAAAGATTTTAAAAAAAGAAGAAGGAAAAAAAAGACAAAGAATGTTCTTATACAGGCTGGCCTTTGCCATAATGTGCCCACCTATCAAAGATCTACATAGACTGAAAGATGTTTAAACAAATAAACAACTAAATCTAATGATATCTCTCCTATAAATTCGAACGAGAGATATAGAAGTCAATTAGTCAAAGAAAAAGCAGAAAAATCACAGAAAAGACAGACAAACGGAGCCATTAAATCATTTAATGGTAGAGTACTAGATCAGTGACCCCAAATTCTCTCTGGTCTCAGTCAATCTTCCAACTGCTGAAGTCCATCTTTGTCTTTATAGACCCCAGTACCCTGAGGTTCTTGTTTGGTTTGCTTGTTTTTTGAAGCCTATGCAAGTAGATTGCTATCTTCTCCATTTCTTTGTCAATCTTTAAAATGCAATTCCATTGTTTAAATAACATTAGTGTCCTTTTTTTCTAACTAACAACATAGTCTCCTAACTGCAGGGGTTCTTTTTGTTTTCCTTTTGATGTATCTACCTGCTGAGTTATTTATTCATTTCCTGTTTTGACTTTGAGAAAACCTTTAAGGCAAAAATCACATGGTTCATGGTTCACATTCTGGTATTTTTTTTTTTTAATCCAAAAGGTTAGCAAATATTTCTGTTAATGGCAGGGAGACTCACATTTCCAATGATCTTAGCTAACTGATAAAAACAATCTTGAGAGCAATTAGAGATTCTCCAATTGATAACCGACTCTTCTGAAAACTGTTCAAGATGCATGCTGATTTTAAAAGAAATTTTCACAGACAACTGTATATACTAGTTGTGGTTTATGACAAATTGAGAACATTATTAAATATTTAAATTCCCTCAAGAATATATATTGACGATATTTAAGCATATGTGTAAATTTTACATGAAACTTATGTTTTGTATAATATAAATGCTTGCAATGTCTGGGACATCTTTAATCTCAAAATGATAACAGAAGACAACTCCAATGTTCTGACTGAAAAGGCATAATTTCTTTTCTTCTCTCTCTCTTTTTTTTTTTTTTTTTTTAGTAAGAGGCAAGGGTCATCCAAAATACTTGCCATTATAGATTCTGCCTATTTTCCCTTCATTGTTGAACATAAAGCCTCCCACTTCCTTGTTTCATAAAATTTGAACAACCACGGTATGGTAGTAGCAGCCAGTTTATCTTATCTCATGACAGATTTCAAGTGAACCTGCACATTTAGCGGGTTTAAGTGGTAACTGTAATTTCTGTTGGGAATACGCAGCTGTCCCTCTGGTTTCTGGTCATAAATCTTTCACATTATTGTCTGGATATTTTCTGAGGAAGAAGAAAAGGGAAATGGGTGCATGTATTTGCTTGGCTTAACTTTGATCTGTCTTGCTGGGCTTTCATCACCTTTGGAAGAAATCGCATTTCACACTGAAGCTGTTCCGCTGTGGAATAAGTGATGACCATCCCGTGGATTTTCACAGCTGTACAAAAGACATCCAGGTGCACCTGTCTTTTGACTCAGAACCCCGTTAGCCCCTTTCACATTTACAAAATTGCTTTTGGGAGATTCAAACCTGGATGTCTTCCAAGCTAGTTAAAAATAATTCTGGAAGAAAAGTGCAGGGTTGCTTCTTGGCGGGAGCAACGTGAGTCATGTTCAACAGCAGCGGATTCCTTTCGGAGGGTTCGGATAGCCATTTAAACTTGCAAATTTCTTGCAGAAGTTATCTTGCACTTTCAGCTTTTTTTCTGATAAACATATTGAAAATGCAGTCAAACAGCTTTTGATCATTTCAAAATTCCAGCGCAAAAGTAATCCTGCTGCCCTGAAGCCAAGGAAGCTGCCGGGGCGTTTTCATTATATCCAGACCTGACTGCAGAACTCCTTGTCATTCTTTAAAGCCCTGACAGCATCATTCATTTAGAACAATGTGATCGATACAGAAGAGGCCAGTGGCAATGAACTCTGGGGACTTGTACAGAAGCGAATATCCTATCTAGTTGAAAAATATTTCCCTCTTCATTCTTTGCCTAGAGATAAAGTTCACCATCGTTTGGGTTTTAGACTTTGGTAAATCTTATAGATTTCCCTGTATTAATGGCGCTTGCATTTAAATCTGTGATCAGTTATACTTGCACAATCTCCAATCAACAATATTAGAATTGCCTGTCATTACTATATACCCTATTCCTAAAGATGCAGATTGCTAACTGAACAGTCCATATTTCATAAAGATTGCAGGCATTGTGTGAAAGCAGCCTACTAATTTTTGATTTATAAGGAAACAGAACGTGTTAGTATTTTAGGACTAACCTAAGAAAATGACCGCGAAGTCAGGTGTTTCTAGGCTGGCCAACGCTCTGGAAATTGGAACTAATATGAATGAGGCCGAGAGTCAAGGAACTTTAAGTAAAAAATGATCTCGTGTAATGAATCCTAGTTAGTCTAGATTCCTCAGGATTCAGGAAATAGATGAGCAGGTGCTTTGTGGACTGTTTTCAACATTTCCAAAATTATTATAGCAATTGTAACAGAAAGGACTGAACATGTTAACTAAAATGTCAATTTTATCAGTATTTAGTTGGAGTTATATCAGCTTGGTGTGGCATAGCTTGGCATTTATTCTTATTGCCCAATTAATTTTAGTTGTGATAAGATTCTTCGTTCTTAATACTGGGAACAGGGCTGTGGTTTCCTTGCCAGATCCTCACTGCCAGGATAAAGGATTGCAAGTACCTGGGAAAAGGCAAGCTTCACAATTTAAGAGGCGTTTCATGACCTTGGGAGGTGGTCCTCATTAGTGGGAGGGTACCTAAGTTACTCAAGAAAGGACTTAGTTCCCCATGGGCCATGATACACCTGCCCAAAACAACTGCATAAAGTGGATGAGAAGCATGAGGTCACAGAGGAGGTAAAAATAAAATCTATGGTGTTAGGTACCACTGGGATCTATTCTGCTTCTCTTCATCCCTCATGCCAGCCCCACTGCCTTTCTCACCCCTTCTTTTGAGACTACTCAAGTAGGGAGCCAGGGCAGGGTGGCTAGTGAGGTGGGAGAAGTTCAAGGCCACTAACATCAGAGTCAAGACCCACTAAGTGAGCCTTCTTCAGTCTTAGCTCCAAGCCAGGCAGTCTCCTCAGATTCAAAAGCAGGCCTTTTTGTGCTGTGGCCTCTGGCCTTCACTAAAAACATGGACATCAGATTCTCTAGTGGTTTTTAAAGGGGATTTTCCTCTGCTCTTGGCTTCCTAAGAGCCCACATTTAGGGGAGTCACCCAGAGGGGTTAAGGGAAGTGCTGGCCCCTCCTCACAGCACCAGCAGATGGCATTTACTTTTTCATAGATGACCATGTAGGCTCATTGTTGAGAAACAGGCTTGGCCTTGGGAAAGGGCATGTGATATATGCATGCATTTGTTTAACAAACCATTTTTAATATTTTTTATTGATTTTTAGAAAGAGAGGAAGGGAGAGGCATAGAAACATCTATGAGAGGAACATTGATCAGCTGCTTCCTGCATGTCCCCTATTGGGGATCCAGCTCACAGCCCCGGGCATGTGCCCTAATCGGGAATCGAACTGTGACCTCCTAGATCATGGGTCCATGCTCAACTACTGAGCCACACCGGCAAGGGTCAATAGATAATTTTTGAACACCTGTTATATGCTTGCTAAGCATCAATATGTCACTCTGAATCATGCAGATTCTGTTCTTATATAGCTTATATTCTAGCAGGGAAAATATATAATATACTTACCCCAAATTACTTATAATTATGATAAAAGCAAGGAAGTAGAAATGCATAATGCTATGAGAGAGCACAACAGGAGAATCTAGTTCACTCTAGAGGGTCAAGAAAGTCTTCCCAAAGGAAGTAACTTGTAAGGCATGATAACAGTGGCCATATAATTGGATCATTTATCATCCAAACGGGAACACTTTATATATGGAGTCATTTTAGAGAAGGGACATCATTAACAAACTTCACAGGATAAAAGGCACAGTCAGGGATTTGGTAACCCTTACTATCCCTGAAGGAATAAATCAGAAACACTGACAGAAATCTGGAAATACCCAACATCTTGTTTTCTGGCCTGGGACCTTTTTTTGAATTGATCCTGGCAGACTTCTTGGCACATTGGGTAAGAACTGTTGTTTTATGCTTAAGGAATGAACTATCCATCGGTTTCATGCCAAATTGTTAGAACTTTTGCTTATACTAAATTACTTGTACATTCCTAGAAGGAGGCCACCATCTGCCAGGTCAAGAGATTCTTCTAAAATCACAAGAATATCAAGAACTCAGCTGAAATAGAGGCACTCTGGTGATTCGATTCCACAGCAATCTGTATGTGTGCTAATATCTCTAAGACTATACTCTTATTGATCAACGAGTGAGAAAAGATGTACGGATATCTGGATTATTGGCTAGAAAGCATCCACCAGAACATGTGGGCAAACAAGGTTCTCTTATAAAACAAAAAGGCTGGTGAAAACGGGAAGAGCAGGTAAAGTCATCTACTTGCAACTTTACATTATGGGTGAACAGAGAGCTTCCAAAGGAGCTGTAGACTTCTATTACCATTGAAGGTAATTCTACTGCTGACTACATGCCAGGAAAGAACCTCTTGAACAGAAAATAGGTATTCCTGATAACTGTCAAAGGGCCTTGATACTTCAGCAAGCTGCAAAAGAGAAGAAATTTAGAAACACATCTTGCTCACATATGCATTAACTCCAGACCTCTACAGAGAACATTTCAATTCCTGCTGCTATAAATATATGCCTGTTCCTCATTTGTGAGGCACCCTGTCCATCCAACCGCCCCACTCCCCAGACACACACACACCTCCTCTCCACAGACGGATCCTTATGAATATCATTCTTGCTTTCTCTGCTTTTGAGTTTGACTTCTATACTTTTCAACAGGCTATTAAATGTCATTAATATTCTCTGCGATTTCAATAGTTTATTCATTGGATAAGGTTCAGGCATTTAATTAATGTCAAATTGACATTTTTTTAGCCTAAGCATATTTTACCCATTTTAAAGGATTAGAAATAAATATTAAAAAGTGTCAAGAATAAATAGACTCAACAGTTAGCTTACACAGGTTAAAAATGTATGCCCAATTCTTTGCTGGTGATTGAGCTTGAATATTTTTGTTTGCCTCTTTACATTTTGGCAAGGAAAGGACAAATCTTCATTTGACCACAGTTAATCTGGTTATTGATTTTACACTCATTTATTGATATGTCAAATTCAATATTCCTTTATTTCTTATTAAGTTCTTTTCTGTTTACAACTGCATCTAATGTTAAATTGCAAGCTGGTACAGTAAAAGCACAAAAACCTTTGCCTACTAGGACCCCTCAAATAATATTTAATGACTTTTCTGGACTTTGGGATGAAGAAGCAAATGACAACAAAGCAAAAATCAATTAGTATAAAGTTGAAACTTGCATGCAGCTATTGGGTCCGTCTAACTTCAAATTCAGCTCCTGTATTCTCAGATTCAACAACCCTGCATAGCACATACTAGCCTCTACCACAAGGCTCTATCTAAATTAGTAGTTGAAATTGTGCTAAGTTTAAGAATTAACTAAAATGTTTATTTAATAGTACATTCCAAGGACCAACTGTAGAATGTCTAGAACAGGCCTCAGGAATCTCCAGTTAAAGGGCTTATGGTGAGATTCTGTTGTCACGTGAGAAAATATTACATTAAAATACTGGTTCAAACACTGCACTTTTTGTAACACTCACCTACATTATTACTGTTAGCGAAGGGAATTAAGGTTTTCTTCAGGCTTACTGACTGCTAGACACATGTTAAGCATTATATGTTATGTGAAATCATTTGATCTCCACAAAGATATCATGTATTAAACATTATTAACTCTATTGCACAGATTCAGAGAGCTTAATTAACCTGACTGAGATCACACATTATATTATGGGAATCACGTCCCAGAAAGAAAAGTCACAACCACCCAAACAACAAATCAAAACAAAACAAATTCAGAGACCAGAGTGATGATTACCAGAAGGGAAAGCAAGAGAGAGAGGGGTGAAAAGGGAAGGGGAATATTAGTCAATAATATTGGGGATGTTTGTAGAGTGACAGATGATCACATTGTAAGACATAAAAATGTCAACTCACTATATTATACATCTGAAAATAATATAACTAATGAAATAGTATATACCAACTATACTTAAATTAAATATTAATTTAAAAAATCAACTATAAAAAAGTCAGATTTCAAAGCTTTTTCTTTCTAATGCTGCAACTCTATATACTTAAGCAATAAGATTAATTACTCTTTCCCAAAAAAACCTATCCACCACAAGAATGTAAACCTTAAAAAAACACTCAGGTTTATCACATTTAATACACAAAACCATCCTTCCAATAAGCTCTCCTTTATCAGAATTTGATGGTAGTCCAGGCTCTTTGTTAGCATGTGGTCAACTGCTCAGCTAATCAAGGATCTTAGTATAATGTAGGTCAACCAGGCTCCCTGTGTCCTTCTGTAGCTTTTAACACTCTTCAAAGAGATTGTGGATACATTATCTCATTTGATTTTTCTAACAACACTAATAGATCACACAAAATAGATGACATCTCTCTCTCTTAATACCAAAAGTCACAACAGGGTTCTCACTCTGCTCCTTAATTTAGAGGCATCATCATCTCAGCACTTTAATAAGCAGAATTTATTTGAGCGGTTCTCCTGCCTGGTGGCTTTGTGTCCCTGTATAACCTGGGGACTGCAGCCTCTATCCCAGGGGCCCAACCCACCCAACCAAGGATGAAATAATAGGGGGATCTGGATGAAATGCCTTGATTTATTTTTCCCTGGAAAAATATGTAATTGCAGAAAAACTGTTCTCCAGTTATTCAAACTTAAGCATTTCATTTGATGAAGAAGATATATTTTACTTTTTTTTTTTATTTCTCAGTTTCAAATTGTGGCTTCCTATCCTCTGTGTTTGTATATCTGATAGCTGTATTAAATTTAAAATATTACCTTTACAGTGGCTGATTGAACCTGGTGACCATTTGGAAACAATCTTATTCTAAGGTAATGTTTTCTTACGTGACAACAGAATCTCATCATAAGCCTTTCAACAGTAACATTTCATGGAACCAGCAGAGCAGAGATCTGGCGGAGGCTCCTAGGAGTGATCAGCTTGACCGTGCGTTAAAGTCAGGTCAGAGGAAGAGAACACACAAAATCATCCTGCCCCTTTCAAATGCACATTTGTAATTTCTCTTCTACTTCCAATTTGCAAATGTGTGAGGAGAAACTGGTTAGGAGCACAGTATGTGTATCTAAATGTACTTAACAAATAAATAGAGAGAGAGAGTCAAGTAATTAACAGTGGTATTCACCAAAACATATAACATCACATATAAATATAAAAAGCCGTTTGGTCTATTGAGGAATAATCTGAACTATACGAGATTATTCCTAAGCCAATATCAAATGTTGCAAGATCCTTGTCCTTCTTGGAAAAGTGTAATAGAAATGAAATGTGATGCGCTTTTGATATTTTTATTATCACCCAAATGTTTAGCAAATTCAAGTGTTGCTGAATTTGAGTCATACCATCACATTTGGGTAATCCTATATAATAAAAGGCTAATATGCAAATAGACCGAATGGTGGCACAACCAACCAACCAATCGCTATGACATGCACTGACCATCAGGGGGTGCACACAGAACATGGCAGGCGTTGGCCATGGCAGGATGGTGGACCAGGTGAGTGGGGGCGCCAGACCACTATAATCTGGGTGAGCCTCTGGTGGTTACTGAAAATTCTTTGCTCTGGCGCTGCAGTCCTGCCTGGCGCTCACACCCGCTGCTGGCTCCAGAGCTGCCTACTTGCATCTGCTGCTGGTGCCCCGTGCAAGCCCTGATCTCTCAGTGGATCAGTGGGTGTAAGTGGGGCCGGCACCATCAGTGTGTAGGAGTGGTGACGGTGGGAGCGGGGCTGCCAGCAGACAGGGGACCAGGGGCCACAGCAGGAGGGGCCAGGCGGGGGGCGCAGAGGATGAGCTGAGACCCACCCCTGTTCCCACCACAGCCTCGTGGCCCAGAGTTCCTTTCAAGGTGCTCAAATTCATGTACTGGGCCCCTAGTGATCATATAAATACCAAAGGTAAAGAGAGATGAGCAAGCTATAGACTAACATCTATCAGTAAATAAGGCATAACTTTTTTACTTTAAAATTGTTCAAACATTACAGAAGTGGCAAAATATGCGATAATGAATAGTGTTAACTGGCATCTGTCTTCCACACCCCTGCCTGTTACCATTTCCAGTAGCAAAATTAACTTCAGTCAAGGTTAACTAACTCTATTCTATTGGCATGAATGGGTCCCTTGGCTATATGATTTGTACTTTAATCCTTGTGGAAATTGCAAGAAGCCAAATTATATCTTTCACATTCAGGCCAGAGGGAGGAGAGAAGAAAGCCATAATTCAGAATTCACTGTACTATATTATGGGAAACTTGTCTCTTTTTAGCATCACTGCCTAGAAAAAATAACCCTTTCTTGTCTCTAGCACTGAAAAGCTAGGTTGGTGCATGTCCAACATCAGGGTCATGGCCAATTTTCTGCTACACAGCTCATCCTGGAAGTGAAAGATATTTCATCCCTCCTTCAATCATCAGCCAAGGGAAGTGTCGTAGTATATAGGTGCATGAGCTAAAAATAGATGAATGTTAATTAGTTCGTTTTATAGCACAAAACACAATAGGAAAAAGCTTGCGGCTCAAAGATAGAAGAAGATATAAACAAGTGGAAGAATATACTATGTTGATGTATTGGTAGAATTAACATCATTAAAATGTCCATACTACCCAAAGCAATCTACAGATTTAAAGCAATCCCTATTAAAATATCAATGGAATATTTCACAGATTTAGAACAAATTCTTCAGAAATTTATATGGAACAACAACAACAAAAGACCTCAACTAGCCGCAGCAATCTTGAGGAAGAAGAAAAAAGGTGGAGGAATCACAATACTGGATATCAAGTTATACAACAAAGCCACTGGAGTCAAAACAGCCTGGAACTGGAACAATATCAAGCATATAGACCAGTGGTTCTCAACCCTTCTAATGCCGCGACCCTTTATTACAGTTCCTCATGTTGTGGTGACCCCCCAACCATAAAATTATTTTCATTGCTACTTCATAACTAATTTTGCTACTGTTATGAATCGTAATGTAAATATCTGTGTTTTCCGACAATCTTAGGTGACAAATTAGTTATGAAGTAGCAATGAAAATAATTTTATGGTTGGGGGTCACCACAACATGAGGAACTGTATTAAAGGGTGGTGGCATTAGAAGGGTTGAGAACCACTGATATAGACCAACAGAACAGACAGAGATCCCAGATATTGACCCAAGCCAATACACTTAATATTTAACAAAGGAGGCAAGAACATACAATGGAGTAAAGACAGCCTGTTCAATAAATACTGCTGGGAAAATTGGACAGGTACATGCAAAAAATGAAGCTAGACCACCAACTTACACCTTATACAAGAATAACTCAAAAGGGATAAAAGCATCAAAGTGTCTGCTCTATTGGGTCTTTCTCTATGGTAATTGGGACAAGCAATAATTATCTATATTTGGATCTGCACATTTAGATTTAGTTCACTGTTAATCCAGTTTATGTATGAACTTAGAGGCCTGGTGCAGGGATTCATGCACCAAGACGGGTGGCGGGGGGGTGGTCCCTCAGCCTGGCCTGCACCCTCTCACAATCAATCCAGGACCCCTCAGGGGATGTAGTAGTGCCCCAAGTGGCAGGCGGCCAAGGAGGAGCCAGAGCCCAGGCCAGGCACCACTCCCACTCATCCCGGCCCAGCTGCACCTGCCACCGCTGCTCGGTAGCACTTTGTGGAGGCTGGAGAGGCTCACTCCACACAGCTGTGCTCGCCAGCTGTGAGCCCAGCATCCGGTGCCCCTCAACTGAGCTACACTCCTGCTGTGCGAATGCACTGACCACCAAGGGCAGCTCCTGCATTGAGCATCTTCCCCTTAGTGGTCAGTGCGTGTTATAGTGACCAGTCAAATGGTTGATTGGTCGAACGGTCGCTTAGGGTTTTATATATGTATAGATCACAGAGTCATCTCTCATTGCAACATGTTTGCCAATACATCTCTTAGAACAAGGGAAACTAAGGAGAAAATATATGAGTACATAAACACACACACACACACACACAAAACAAAAACAAAAGAAAAAAAAAAGAAAAAACAAACTTCCACATAGCAAAAGAAACCAAATGAAAAGGGAGTTCACTGTATGGGAGAACATATTTGACAAGAAATATTTTAAAAAATACACTCCACAATGATTTTCCATTTTCAATTGGCATAGTGTGACATTTCAGTGTACAGATGTCTAACAGAATTGCCAGAAGAGAGCCTGATATAAAACAACCCATTTCAGAGTTTAGATACCACCGATTAAAACCAAACCGATTTCTATCCATGAGGGAGAAGCACTTAAGAAGCTACAATCCATAGTACTTGGACAGGATCCATCCAATATTGACCAAATTAAAACACAAATCACTGATGAAAAGGAGTAGATTTAAGCAATTGGCTAGGTAATAATGGAAAACAAAATAATAGAACATGGGCAAAAGATAATTATAGTCTGCATTCAAAATAAAAATGATGAAATAAGAACAAAGAAAATAAATTTACTTAGATAAGCAAGTGATTCATTAGCTATCATAAAAAAAGAATTTATTTCATCACAGCTGACCTAAATGATCATGTATAACTCAATCCATAGATGCCCATCTCTAGGTATAGAAAAGACATGCTTTACTCAATTACTATTCTAGATTCCAGGAGCTAACCACCAACAATTGCTAGGATTTAGGTAATTCCAGACACCATGAAGGGCACCTGCACAAACATAATTTCTCAAAAGTCATCTTTTGAACTCATTAACTACTTACTTACTTTATCATTAACTTGACCATTAATCCTGTACTATTTGGTGATATCTCTTTTATTATTTATGAGAACTTCTATTTCCCTTATCTGTCCAATCATCTATTCTGGTTAAATATTTATAAAGTGACAAATACTAGATGCCAGGTATCATATTTAGCTCTGGACATAGATTACCGGATAAGACAAAGTCCATTACCTAATGGAGCCCTCATGTTGGTTTTCCTTGGTTCTTTTTGTATATGTGCACCCAAACTAGGTCATTACCTTCTTGGGTAGCTAGTTCCCTAATTTTCTTCTTTGCATCCTCTGCAGTATACTACATGGGAGGTACTTAATACAAAATTGGCATGCAATAGATATGTGTTACTTTGTTTGAAAATGTTTACATGTCATTATTAGTTTAAACAATATTTATTTAATAACTTAAAATTATTAAATGTTTATCCTAAGACTAATATTACACCCAATCTTAATTAGCTGGTAAGGACACAAAGGAAGGTCCAATAAGTTGGTATTCCCCACTCTCCATGTAACCCACTTCTACCTTTTCCACCTCTATTGAAACACAATCATCATACAGGGTCCTAGGTCAGATTTCTGTTAAAATAATGACAAGTTTAGCTTTTAGTGTGGATTTTTGCTATGATTCTCATTAATAGAATGTCATTTTCTCAATAGCTATCACCTTAGACAAGACTATTAAGACTATCCCTTTAATTATTTTGATAAGATTTTACATTTGAAAATAGGAATTCTTATTTATAAGATAGAAGAGTTCACTCATCCTGTGCATATTTCTCAGGTAGCAAGAAACTAGGGCAGCATTTTTTATTTCTGGTCTCCATATCTTCAGTTATACCTGACATTTTCTTTGCTATGCTTTGAAAGGCAGCATAGCATATTGGTTCAATGCATGGGTTTTTAAAGACATGTCTCTAGATAAAATAGTTTCCTTTTCTTAGGATTCTTGTGAGAGCTATTTTATAAAAATGCATATAAACATTAATACTAGGCCTGTCATACAACAAGTGCTCATCAAATAACACATCTTTGTTTGTGAGTCAAAGAAAAATGAAGAGATCTTTATAGAAAGCTTATCTCTTTTCAGAAAAATTTATCTTTCAACTTTTCCAGGGTCAGATAATAAATTATATGTGTATTATACAGATTTTTTGCATGTGTATGAGTATGAAAGCCCCCAAAATTGGTTTAACCACATGAACATTCATAAAAATCAGCTGTGGATTGGCATAGACACACAGACAACACCATGGCTAGTGTATGGGAGTGGGAAGGGGATAACATGTTTGCAGATTAATGAAAGATAAAGTTATTCTGCTCCCCAAATCCAGACAAACTATTTATGTTGATGTATTCTATATCAATACAACATAGTTATTAATCTGTATTCTGTTTGTATTACAGATGAGGAAACCAGGGTCACAAACTTTAAGTGATATGCACATTTCCCATGACCATTGCATTCAGAATTTGACAACTAACCAAAGGCCATCACTAATTGCAATAGCAGGAAAATAAGGACCTTTCAGCAGAGGTTTCAAGCTCAAAGCTTTTAAGGTGCAAGTGTTGGGTATGGGTATGAAAGTGTGTATGTTTGTACATGCATGTGTGTGTGCACACACCTGTGATATAATTCAGAGCCAAGGGAACTGTGGAAAATAGAGAACACAGAAACCTAACAATAGCCATGGACACTCAATGCCCTTCCTCTCCTCCTTCCTTCCATCCTCTCTTCTTTTCTTTCTTTTATCACTAAATTGATTAAACAAAACAAAATATTTCTAACCACAGCTTTGGATGTGTTTCAAAGATGTTATAAATTAAAAAATCCTATAGCTTTCACCACTATGGATGTGCTGAAGGATATTTTAAAAATCGAAGACTTGGAGACTTGCCAGTGTAAGTGGGAAAATCTTCATCTTAATCCCTCAACTATCATGCTTGTTTGTATTATGTTCTATTCATTAAAGCTCGTAGCATAACTCCAGATTATGAACCTTTATCATGGATTGAATTTGGGGGAAAATACTGCTTGTTTTGTATAATCAGCATATTAAAAGCAAAGAAGGACACTGGAACAAGTAAATGATTTCATTTTAAAATAAATGTATTATTTAAAATAAAAACCATTTGGATTCTTCTTGGTTGTGGCTATCAACATGGAGGGTTCATAGAGATTGTATATAACAGAAACTTCTGGGTCTTTACTTCCCTAACCTTGAAAGCCTTCCTGAGGCCAATTTAGCCTACTTAAATTATTTCTTTCTTTCCAAAACCTGACTCACATTCATTGGCCTTCCTGAGTTCTCCTCCTCATCCCAAATGAAGTGACTGGAACAATAGAAGGGATGAGGCTGAATGAAGTCACTACACAAGCCCAAAGTAGCCCTCAGACAGCCAAATAAATACATACGGGCACATGCTTAAAGAACAACTTACAAAAGCATTAATTCATGAATCTCCTTAGGATTTCAAATTATCAGCCTGCACAGGATGTCTAGTTTGGCTCATGCCCTTTGCTGCAAATCTGTGTAGCATGTGATTTGATTTTTGGATTAGAAAATGCAGTTTTTGTATAACTAACACAAATGCACATGTATTGTTGCTCTAAATTTTGTTTCTTTGTTTTTAGTTCAGGAAATTCCCATAAATAAAATAGAGCAGCATGTACGTAAAATTGGTTCCAACATGTCCCCTCCAGCCTGCCTCCTTTCCTACAATCTCAGCTACACATCAGACACATTTTACAAGGTAGAGCTGCATCTTCCAGTTAGCGTGAACTCTTTGCCTGTTTCTATTCATCCGCAAGCAAACAAAACAGCTCTGAGTCCTCAGGGGCTCTGCTGGCACGAGTTCCTTCTGTCACACAGTATTGTTGGTATGGCGGGAAGGGACAGGAAGCAGTGGCTGAAACAGGTCCCTGCATTGCTACCAACAGAAAAGGGCTGCATTTTTCCGTCATGGAACTTAGAGCTTTCAGGAGGGCAGAGGATCCATGCCCAGCCACTCTGTGCTGGTTGGCATTTATAAACCACTAAGTGCAGTTTCTTGGGGATCTCCTGCATGTCCAAAGACAGACACAGATATAGATTAGGCACTTCACCAAAGAGATTCTCTATTCCTGCTATTAAGTCTTTGAATACATGAAAATAATTATGGTTCAGAGAAACACTAGAAGAACACCAGGAGAACTCCCAGGAGCCACTTAGCGATCCTTCCTTCCGGCCTCTTCCCCTGGACTCCATCACTGAAACCTGAACCAGCCAATTAGATGAACAGCCTGATAGTCACTGCTAGATGTAGCCCAATGCCCGCATCTCACTGTGGCTGTTAGACAGTTCAATTCCAGCCAAGAATCCAATGGCAAAGGCTCATCCGGTTCCTGGGGCTCACACGACTCTCCTTGTCCATCTTTGTAATCTTAAAGCACGTGGAAGGCTTAGTTCTATAAGAATGGATGTGGCCCTGGAGACTGGGGCCTGTGTCTAACCACTAGATAACGCAGCAGGAGTGAATTGTTCAGCTTCTGAGGGCAGCTCGCACATCTGCTCTCTCAATCACAGAGCCAGATGTCCACGGAACCATCAATTTCCCTGGAGCGTCCAACCACAGACTTCTACCTTAGCAGTTTGGCTGACCTACAATGTTATTTAATGCGTCTATCTTGTTATAAAGTCAGCTCTCCTCTGTGATGGACTCTGGAAAGTAGAGCAGGATCCTGAAGCATGCATTCTGGGGTCACATGCCTTGCCCGGCACAAACTACACATACATAGCACTCAGGCTCCCCTGACGTGCAGTAACTGCTTCTGTATTTATAGCTATTAAAAGAAGGGAAATTAAGAAAGCAAGGGATGCCTCGTTTCTCTTGGACAGTGTGCTCTCCCTTGCCTCTGCCAAACAGACGAGGACTACGTGAAGCATCAATCCTCAGGAAACCAAGTCATTGACGGTTTGAAGTGGAATTAGTCCTAAGTGTCAAGAGGATTTAAAGAAAGAAAAAATAAAAGAAGTTTAAGTAGTCATACTTATTCATTATTTGGTGCGTGCAAGCAACATGTTATGTTTTTTTAGACATCATTTAAAAATTAATTTTTCCTCATAAACCTTTGGAGTGGATATTTTTACTCACATTTTTACAGATAGGAAAAGGCAATTAGCAAAGTGGTTAAATAACTTACCCAAAGGTATGTAGCCAGTGAGGTACACAGCTGGAATGAAAAACCCAATCTAGCCCAGCCGGCGTGACTCAGTGGTTGAGAGTTGACCTATGAACCAGGTGGTCACAGTATGATACTAGTCAGGGCACATGCCCAGGTTGCGGGCTGGATCCCCAGTATGGGGCATGCAGGAAGCAGCCAATCAAAGATTCTCTCTCATCATTAATGTTTCTTTCTCTCTCTCTCTCTCTCCTTCTCTGAAATCAATAAAAATACATTTTTTAAAAACCAATCTACATACCAGAATTTATTTAACTGAGTCAAATTATGATTGTTGCAATTAGAGTTCTCAAGAAATGCCCATTGCTGATTAAAGAAACCTCTGAAAAGGGACATATTAGGAACTCTTATCAGCAGAGGGCTCTGGACCCTCCATTGCTTTTTGAAAGGGTGATGATTGTAATATAAGAGCTGAATCTCCATACAAATCTAGTCTTCCACATTAGACACTATAATATTTTTTCTAGTATTTACTATATGCAAAAACTTATTGAATCTATGTGCATTGCAAACCTAATTCTTTGGATCATATGTATATTTTGAGTATACACCTACCAACTCCTGCATTGATTCTGGACTAGATGCTGGTGGCAAATGATTTAAAACACACACACACACACACACACAAATCCCTAAGCCAGTGGTCGGCAAACTCATTAGTCAAAAGAGCGGCAAACCGTGGCTCACGAGCTGCATGTGGCTCGCGAGCCGCAATTTGCCAACCACTGCCCTAAGCTAAAGGTGTTCACAGCAAAAGGGGTAAATTGACTATAATATAATCTAGTGCTTTAGAAGTATGAGCATAGTCCTAAGAGATCATAAAGGAAGAAGTAATAACAGTGGCAAATTAAAAACAACCTAAATGAGCAAGAAGATATTGGCCAGGTATATTATCGTATATTCATATAATAGAAAACTAGACGCCATTGTAGCAGAATACCTAATGACTTTGGAATATATTTGATATGTATATTGTTAAGTGGACAACCAGGCTGTAACATATAAGCCATATAATTTCACTTAAAAAAATATATATATATATGGGTGAGAGATTGAGGAACCCATAGAGGAGTGTGTGGACATGTGTGGTGTGTGTGTGTATGAGCTAGGGACAGTTTGATTCTGCAGGTCCTCCAAGGGGCTGCCAAATGGGGCATTCTTAGATGGCAGAGCCCCGCACACAAAGCGGACACTTCTGGGCAATCGGTGCAGGCACAGAGACCACGCCATCTTGAGAAACAGAGCTGATTGAGACTAGGATCCTTGTCTCAGACACAAACCAGGACCCTGCAGCCACTGCACTGGGGATAGAGAACTGGGACCACAGCTTCAGACCAACAGACAACAAGAATCCACACTCCCCGGCACCAGATTTCTGTGAGTCAAAGAGCCTATCCCCCTCCCCGCAGGCTCCTGGATAGCGCCATAGTAACTGATAGACCTGCCCCTCACTCGAACTGCAGCGCCCCTGTGGGAAATTGAGCTTGAGAGAGTGTGCGCACACAGACTGCAGCGCTGCTACTGGAATTTGAGAGACTGGAATCTGCTCCCCGCAATGCAATCGGGCGAACAAACCCGAAGCCCACGCAGGGCGGCAGTGCCACCTGACTTTGATTATGGGCAAGCGCACACGGAAGTCAGTTTTCTGCAGCACAGGCATGCCACAGAGCTGTTGTGCAACCCAGTTCCCCTGGGTGACCTGGACCCAAATTCTCCTGGCAAGAGGCAGCATTGAGCACCACCGACTTGACTCTGTTTATTACCATGTGCGCCTGGGATCCCTGACTCACAGCACATTCACAATGAAAGCCAGTGACCTCAATTCTTGGTGCATGCACACAAGGGGACCCTGATTCTCAGTGAGAAGACGCACAAGGCAACAGAGACTCTGATACTCAATTCTTGGTGCAGACACAGGGAAACTCTGACTCCTGGTATGCGCTAAGGGACTCATTTTCGGCACACGCCAACAGTGCAGTGCAGGCAGGGTCCCTGACTCTAGTTGCGCACACGAGCCCACACTGAATGCTGGGAACACTGACCCTGGGCAAGCCTGGTTCCCACCAACCCACGGCAGCCACACATCCTAGAGTCGGAGCACTTCAGTGACACTCAGGTGGTGCGAAGTTCCCATGGTACACGGCCCAGGTCCATGCAGCTCAAAGTTTGAACCTTCTGGTGATAGTCAGAATGGGGAGACAACACAATCCCAAGAGGAAAGAAAATGAGGAGTTGCCAAGAAAGGAAATTAGTGAAACTGAAGCATGCAACATGACCAAAAAAGAGTTCAGAGTAATGGTCATGGAATTTATACATCGGATGGATGAGAAAATCAACAACCTATGCAAGAATCAGGAAGAAATGAAAAGTCATATAGCTACAATCAAAAACACCATGGAAAGTTTCAACAGTAGACTAGAAGAAGCAGAGGACTGAATTAGTGATTTAGAAGATCAGGTACAGAAACAAGCTCAATCTGAACAGCAATTGGAGAAAAAAATTAAAAAGCAGGAGGAAAGCCTAAGGGAGCTTTGGGACAACATGAAACGAAGTAACATACGTATAATAGGGCTGCCAGAAGGACAAGAAAAGCAGCAAGGATTAGAAAATCTATTTGAAGAAATAATGACAGAAAACTTCCCGGATGTGGGGAAGAAAAGAGTTACACAATTACAGAGAGTCCCAAGCAGGATCAACCCCAAAAAACCCACACCAAGACACGTCATAATTTCAATGGCAAATATCATCGGCAAAAAGAGAATCTTAAAGGCGGCAAGAGAGAGACAGAGAGTTACCTACAAAGGAACCCCCATCAGATTATCAAATGATTTCTCAACAGAAACACATCAAGCTAGAAGGGAAATGGAAGGAGGTATACAAAGTGTTGCAAAGCAAAGGACTGAATCCAAGAATACTCTATCCAGCAAGACTATCAATCAAAATTGAAGGGGAAATCAGGAGCTTCACAGACAAAAAAAAGGCTAAGGGAGTTTATCACCACCAAACCAGCAATGCAAGAAATGCTAAAGGGAATACTGTAAAAAGAAGAAATAAACAGGTAAGAAGAAACACAGACACAAAAATAGATATGACTACAAACAAATACCTTTCAGTAATAACTTTAAACGTAAATGGACTAAATGCTCCAATCAAAAGAAATGAAGTGGTTGAATGGATAAAGAAACACAACCCATATATCTGCTGTCTACAAGAGACCCACCTCAGAAAAAGAGACTCACACAGACTGAGAGTGAAGGGATGGAAAAATATCTTTCAGCCAAATGGAAATGAAAAAAAGTTGGGGTAGCAATACTTATATCTGACAAAACAGGCATCGAAGTAAATGCCATAACAAGAGATAAGGAAGGCCACTTCATAATACTAAAGGGATCCATACAACAAGAGGATATAACCCTGATAAACATATATGCACCCAATGCAGGAGCACCCAAATACATAACAAAACTCCTGGATGATATCAAGGGAGAGATCGACAACAATACAATCATAGTAGGGGACTTTAATACACCACTGACATCACTGGATAAATCCTCTAGACAAAAAATCAGCAAAGACACAGCAATCCTAAATGACTCACTAGATCAGATGGACTTAACTGAAATCTTCAGAACATTTCACCCCAAAGCCACGGAATATATGTTTTTCTCAAGTGCACATGAGACATTTTCAAAAATAGACCACATCCTGGGTCATAAGCAAAGTCTCCCCAAATTCAAGAAGAGTTAAATCATACCAAGCATCTTCTCAGACAACAATGCCATAAAATTAGAAATAAACTACAATAAAAACAATCTAAAAATCTCAAACACTTGGAAGCTGAATAGCATGCTATTAAATAATGACTGGATTACCAAAGAGATCAAAGAAGAAATTAAAAGCATCCTGGAAACTAACGACAACAAAAACACAAAAATCCAAAATCTATGGGACACAATGAAAGCAGTCCTGAGAGGGAAGTTTATAGCTCTACAAGCCTACCTCAAAAAACAAGAAAAAATGGTAGTAAATCACCTAACTCTACAACTCAAAGAATTAGAAAGAGATCAATAAGAAAAGTCCAGAGTGAGCAGAAGGAAGGAGATAATAAAGATCAGAGCAGAAATAAATGACATAGAGACCAAAAAAGAAAAAACAAACAAAAACAAAACAAAACAAAACAAAACAAAAGATCAATGAAACCAAGAGCTGGTTCTTTGAAAGGATAAACAAGATTGATGAACCTCTAGCCAGGCTCACCAAGAAGCGAAGAGAGAGGTCTCAAATAAACAAAATCAGAAATGAGAGAGGCGAAATAACAACAGACCCCACCAAAATACAAAGGATTGTTAAAAAATACTATGAACAACTCTACTCCAACAAACTAGACAACTTATAGGAAATGGAAAAATACAACCTGCCAAAACTCAATTGGGAAGATTCTAATAATCTCAATAGGCTGATAACTATGGAAGAAATTGAAGCAGTCATCAAAAAGTTTCCAGCAAACAAAAGCCCAGGGCCAGACGGCTTCACAGGAGAGTTTTACCAAACATTCAAGGAAGAATTAAAACCGATCCTCCTCAGGCTATTCCAAAAAAAATTCAAGAGGAAGGAACACTTCCAAGCTCATTCTATGAAGCCAGCATCACCCTAATACCAAAACCAGATAATGACAACACAATGAAAGTGAATTAAAGGCCAATATCCCTCATGAACATAGACGCCAAAATCCTCAACAAAATTCTAGCAAATCGGATCCAGCAGTACATCAGAAAGATCATACACCATGACCAAGTAGGATTTATCCCAGGGATGCAAGGATGGTACAATATCCGCAAATCAATAAACGTGGCATATCACATAAACAAATTGATAGATAAAAATCACATAATCATATCAATTGATGCAGAAAAAACATTTGACAAAATCCAACACCCCTTCTTGATCAAAACACTCAGCAAGGTTGGAATAGAAGGATCATACCTCAACATAATAAAAGCCATAGATGAAAAACCCACAGCCAATATCATACTCAATGGACAAAAACTAAAACCATTTCCCCTAAGAACAGGAACAAGATAGGGATGCCCACTCTCACCACTCCTGTTCAACATAGTACTGGAAGTATTAGCAATTGCAATCAGACAAGAAGAAGAAATAAAAGGCATCCAAATTGGAAAAGAAGCAGTAAAACTGTCCTTATTTGCAGATGACATGATATTGTACATAGAAAACCCTAAAGATTCCATCAAAAAATTATTAGACTTAATAAATGAATTTGGCAATGTAGCAGGATACAAAATTAATGCCAAGAAATCTATGGCATTTCTTTACACCAATAGTGAATTTATAGAAAGAGAGACTAAAAAAGCAATCCCATTTACCATCACACCAAAAAAATTAAGATACCTAGGAATAAACTTAACTAAGGAGGTAAAAGACCTATATGCGAAAAACTACAGGACACTGAAAAAAGAGATAAAGGAAGACATAAATAGATGGAAGAACATACCGTGTTCATGGATTGGTAGAATCAACATCATCAAAACGTCCATACTACCCAAAGCAATCTACAGATTCAATGCAATCCCCTTTAAAATACCAACAGCATATTTCACAGACCTAGAAAGAACTCTCCAAAAATTCATCTGGATAAAAAAAGACCCCGAATAGCCACAGCAATCCTGAGAAAGAAGAACAAAGTAGGTGGGATCTCAATACCAGATTTCAAGCTGTATTACAAAGCCACTGTTCTCAAAACTGCCTGGTACTGGCACAAGAACAGACATATAGATCAGTGGAATAGAATAGAGAACCCAGAAATCGACCCAAACCACTATGCCCAATTAATATTTGACAAAGGCGTAATGAACATACAATGGAGTCAAGACAGTCTCTTCAACAAATGGTGTTGGGAAAATTGGACAGATACATGCAAAAAAATGAAACTAGACCACCAACTTACACCATACACAAAAAATAAACTCAAAATGGATACAGGACTTAAACATAAGACGGGAGACCATAAAATACTAGAGAATCCACAGGCAGAAAAATCTCAGACATATGCCGAAGGAACTTCTTCACTGATACTGCTCCTAGGGCAGTGGAAACTAAAGAGAAAATAAACAAATGGGACTGCACCAAAATAAAAAGCTTTTGCACAGCAAAAGAAACCAACAAAACAACAAGAAAGCCCACTGCATGGGAGAACATATTTGCCAATGTCATCGCCGATAAGGGTTTAATCTCCAACATTTACAGGGAACTCATATAACTTAACAAAAGGAAGATAATCAATCCAATAAAAAAAAAGGGCAACAGACCTAAATAGATACTTTTCAAAGGAGGACAGAAGGAAGGCTAAGAGACATATGAAAACATGCTCAAAGTCATTAATTATCCGAGAGATGCAAATCAAAACAATGCGGTATCATCTCACACCCGTCAGAACGGCTATCATCAAGAAATCAACAAATGACAAGTGCTGGCAAGGATGTGGAGAAAAAGGAACTCTTTTGCACTGCTGGTGGGAATGCAGACTGGTGCAGCCACTGTGGAGAACAGTATGGAGTTTCCTCAAAAAACTAAAAATGGAACTTCCATTTGACCCAGTGATCCCACTTCTAGGAATATATCTTCTAGAAACTAGAAACACCAATCAGAAAGGACATATGCACCCCTATGTTCATAGCAGCACAATTCACCATGGTTAAGACTTGGAAACAGCCTAAGTGCCCATCAGCAGATGAGTGGATTGAAAAACTGTGTTACATCTACACAATGGAATACTATGCTGCGGTAAAAAAGAAGGAGTTCCTACCATTTGCAACAGCATGGATGGAACTGGAGAGCATTATGCTAAGTGAAATAAGCCAGTCAGAGAGACAAATACCACATGATCTCACTCATTTGTGGAATATAATGAACAACATAAACTGATGAACAGGGACAGATCCCGAGGCAGAGAAGCATCGATCAGACTGCCAGACCTCAGAGGGAAGGTAGGGGAGGGTGGGCAAAAGGAGGAGAGATCAACCAAAAGACTTGTATGCATGAATATAAGCCTAACCAATGGACATGAACACCAGGGGGGTGAGGGCATGAGCGGCGGGGGGCAGTGGGGGGCTAATGGAGGGATGAGGACACATATGTAGTACCTTAATCAATAAAGAAATTTAATATATATATATATATATATATATATATATATATATGGAGAGAACATTTCATCAAGTGTTATTAATGGTTATATAAAGGTCAGAATCATCTCTTCTGCTTATTGCTTTTATATATTTTCTACAGTGAATATGTTTTTCTTTTGTAAACAGAAAAAATATCTATTGTTTTAAAAAAATTCAAATAAAGTGTTAGCAATGACTTAACAAAAATCTATTTGAAATTTCTCCAAATTCAGAAAAAATAAAATTCCTAAAATAATTAACATTTATTTTCACAGAGGGCCTCTTGAGCTCCAAAATGCTTCACTCTGATTGATCTTACTGCCTTGAATTTCTAGTCAATATTTTGGAATCATGCCAAATGTGATATCTTGCCTTTGTCTAAATCCTCCCTCATGATCTTAAAAGTCTTTCATATTTGCAGTATTAAACTAGAGGGCCTCTCCTGCTTGGCAACTTCTGGAAATGAACAGATCATTTTGTTGTGTATTATCAACCCGTTGGTGTAAGTGCTGGTTACTTCTTTAACCCAGTGAACACACATCTCCTACCACGATAAGCAGGGCTTAAGTTCTCTCTCTGCCTTGCTGCAACTCCCGAAAGCTCTAAAGGAGAAAACGAGCAAGAACTCACCATGATCTGTAATTGGACAGAGCGCAGGAAAGAAACATGAGGTGGGCAGTCATAAGGATAAACTCGGCCAGTGCAGCTCATTTTTTGAGCATCAACCCATGAACCAAAAGGTCACTGGTTCGATTCCTAGGCATCGCACATGCCGGGATACAGGCTCAATTCCCAGTAGGGGGCATGCAGGAGGCAGCCAATCAATGATTCTCATCATTGATGTTTCTATCTCTCTCTCATTCTCCCTTCTTGTATCTGAAATCAATAAAAAATGTTTTTTTTTAAAAAAGAGTTCATTTTGCCCTGTTCCGTATGGCTCAACAGTTAGAGCGTGGGCCTGCTTATGGAAGGGTGCGGAAGTGCTTGACCATCGCTTGCAAATGGAAAGCCTTAAGAAGTGATCAAGGATGCAATGTGTCTTGTATGGCTTGGAGAATTATTACCCAAAGTTTTCTATTTATAGCCAAGAAGTTCTGACATGTTTCTCTTCAAATTCCTGTGTTTTGATGACTAGCGACCTTACTCATGCGTCTTGAACTGTGTCACTGGGAAAAAAAAAGAAAGAGTAATGTGAATTATTACTATTGGGTAAGTCAGAATTAACAACCAACATTTCTATGTGAAAATATGGAATCTCTCAATGTCTTTGAACCACTTTGTCTGAATTAAAAAATTGGAGACAGTTTTGCACTTACAATGTTACCCACAGTCCAGAGAAGAACGAATGTCTTCCAGTGGCTGAGCACGGATCACCAGCTCAGATCATTTACAGCATGGGTAGCTGCTGGCTGCCCCTGGTGCAGCCTGGGCTGCAGATGCCACGTGGCCAGCATTCCAACAGCAAACTCAGGGAAAAAGGAAATTGCTTCCGGAGAGCACTGGGGATAATCTGTTTTGTACTAACCAGTGCTTTTGTGTGTGTGTGTGTGTGTGTGTGTGTGTGTGTGTGTGTGTGTGTGTGTGTGTTTCCAATGTGCACTGAAAAACAGCCTAATTTATACATGCTCATATGTCACCAGCTTGTTAATTTAACACTAAAACAAAGAGATGACAGGAATACAGGTTCTTACATCTTTTATTTGCTGTTCTCTTTCTCTACGTTTTGGGTTGTGGTTTGTGTGTGTGTGTGTGTGTGTGTGTGTGTTTTAAATAGATGAACAGAACAGGCACACAATTTTAGGTGCTTGCTCAAATACAAGATTCATTGTGATGATCTTTATTACTTTTGTTAGACCGAAATCCCTAGTTGTAGTTAATCATAAGATTCTCTAGGGTGACACTCACTAAATTAAGCTACCAAGATTTTAAGCTAAGCTATCTTTTGGGTTTATTAGTATCTGAGCTGAGACAACAACAAAAAAAATCACACAATGTTAGCAGCAGGGCATATACAAGGTGCCTAGATCCTCTTGAATAAGGGAAAGAGGGTGATAAAACACTCCCTGGAAGCTTCCACATGCGATGAAAGCTGTGGTTGGGAGGAGACTTCAGAGTTAGTTTTAACATTTTGGCAAATGTTTCTAAAACTTTGTTTTCTCATTGACACTTGCAACACCATCAAGTTAGATTTAATATTAGATAATTTTAACCTATGATTTACAATTATAATAATTATTTTCAGTTGTTGCCTTTTTATATCACAAAAATTAAACTGCTCAGCACATCATAACAAATGAATGAATGCAGTTAGTCAATTAAACTGGAGAAATAATCACATTTGTATGACTTCATATGGGAAAACCCTGGCTGACTGGCTGAATATCACACCATTAATGTGACAGTGAGATTACATATGGTATGCAAATACTTAACTGATAATAAACAAAAAAAAGTAAAATAAATTATCTGGACAGCTGAAGATATAAATAAAATACAATTAACACCAGTTTAAAAGCCAGGTATTAACAGGAAAAGAAAAAAGCCTGGCTCATGTGACTCAGTGGTTGAGTGTCAACCCATGAATCAACAGGTCACCAGTTTGATTCCTGATCAGAGCACATGCCCGGGTTGCGGACTTGATCCCCATTAGGCGGCATGCAGAAGGCAGCCAATCCATGATTCTCTCTCATCATTGAAGTTTCTCTCTCTCTTTCTCTCTCCCTTCCTCTCTAAAAATCAATTAAAACATATTTTTTAAAAAGTATGTATGTGTTGGGTATTATTCAAATAACCATTCATTTATTTATCGAAAAATATTTATTGAGCATTTGCTATAGGACATGCATGCACTATTCTACATACTTGGAATACAATAATGGACAAAAACATCAAAGTGTCTGCTCTCTTGGGTCTTTCTCTATGATTATTGGGTCAAGAAATAATTATCTCTATTTGTATCTGCACATGTAGATTTAATTCACTGTTAATCCACTTTATGTATAAATTACAGAGCCCTGGGAGCCATGAGAGTAATCTCTGTGGGACCTTGGCCTTGACACTTAACCTCTGAAAACCCCCTTTTTTCATCCTTTAAATGTGTTGATTGCTATGACTACATGATCTCTAACATCAATTTAAGTTATAAAATTCAATAATTTTGTGTTTTCTACTAAGAGAAAAATGTCTTGACTCACGTTTTATATAAGTACAAAATTCTTAACATCTATAAAAAATAACTCTGAATAATTGCAATCAAGAGCAAACTGAGAAAGTATAAGTATCACAGCACTTAAAAATATGTAGGTGAAGCATTGATGGGCAGCTCCAGGCAAAGTTCATGAGAAAAATCACCGCACTGATTATAGTCATTGTGAAGGGTTGTCAGAACTAGCAAGCAAATTACAGAGAGAAGGATCCACAAATCAACTCCTAAAAATCACTGCTATTATCATGGTGTTAACTGGGTAATTTTTCCAGCACAAAGGGCAAATGCATTTTTAAAAAACATAATCAGTTGGATGATATACATTGAAAATGCAATTCTTACAACAGCCAATCTGAGGTTATACCATTAGATAAAATAAGCAAAAAAAAAAAAAAATCACATACACACACACAAATACATATTACATGTTAGTACAAAATTATCTATGTATATTGATAGACCTTTTAACTAAGTCTTCCTTTATTCAGCTTTCCTTGTGGAGTAGGGAACAAAAGAAGAAATCTCAGAAATTGTGAATAATTCAGACATGGACAAACCTCATTAATATTAAAAATAATATTCCTAAAATAAACCTTGAATTAATTATGTTTGGATTATCCAGTATTTTCATTAAAGAACAACAAAGCATGGAGTTACCACAAAATGGCATTTGTTTCTAATCACTTATCTATACTAATAAAAGAGTAAGATGCAAATTGATCATACCGTCATGACACCCACCAGCCAATCAGGAGTATGCAAATTAACCCAACAAAGATGGTGGGTTAATTTGCATATGCAGGCCCCAAGTGGCTGGGGGCAGGGCGGGATGCTTGCGTCATAGCCATGGCAATGACACAGGCATTCTGCACTGCCCCAGCCGCTCCAGGCCTCTGGGCAGTGAGGGAAGGCGGAAAGGCGGCTCTGGGCCGGAGTGAAAAGGTGGCTCCAGCCATAGCGAAGGTGGTGCCGGCAGCCAGGGGAAGGAAGGCCCATTCTTGCATGAATCTTTGTGGATTGGGCCTCTAGTTCTTTCAATAAACCAATGGCAGAATAAAAAGCTTCAACTCTCAGTATTACAGAAGCTTTACCATGGGGTGTCCTGGGCACAGTTTACTATTCCAGAGTCCTTGAGAACCATATTCTTCATAAAATATAGACCATATGGAGAAATTGCTTCTCTTATACTTCATTGCTTGTACATCTAGCAAGTACCTACTAATGTAATTATTCTTTCTTTAGCTCTAACAATCCCTTACCTCCTTTCATTTGTACTGTGATTTATGCTTTCAAAAGTGCTTTCCTATAATTGATGTTGCTTAAATCTCAAACACTTCTTAGAGATAAATAAGGTAGGAACCTCTCTGAGCCTCGATTTCCACATTTGTAACATGGGAACAATAATAATACTTCATCATAAGGTTTTGTAAGGATAAATAGGTAAAATAATGATGACATTTATTATTATTTATTATATACTACATATTATTCTAATTATGTACGCTACATCAGTTAACTTATTTAATTCTTATAATAACCCTATTAAATAAGTCTTATTATTATGATGTCCATTTTAAAGTGGAGAAAACTGAGTCACAAAAAGGCAAAAATAATTCATTTGAGGTTACACAGAAAGTGACAGATCCACTATGTAAGTTACTTAGAATTGTATCTGGAATCATGTTACTTCCTTTTGTCAATAAAGTTTTACATTGACTCATGGTTTCAAAGGGACTCCACTGGGTTCATTTCCAATCCTAATTGAAAGAGAAGTGACATAAATTATACAATATACAGCCCATCAATTCTAAATCACTCACTTAGATCCTGTACTTAAAGAAAATACACTAGTAAGACTGAATCTTAATTCATCAATATCATAATACATCATGATCATAAATATATTTTTGACAAATTTAGAAGAAATTAAAATATGCCTAGAAAGAGTTATGCAAGATGACTAAATGAATAAGAAGCATGCTAAGTGTTATTAAATGTTTTTTGAAGCTCATGGACTTGGAAGGGGTTATGAAAAGAGTTAGCATGTAGAGGCCCTGTATTTCACATGCAAAAAAAACCCCACAAAAACACACACATAGTTTTTTTTTTAAGTTATGGTGCAATAATTATCAAAGATAACTTTAAAATAGTTCTTTTATCAAAAATCCCTTATGCTTGAAGGAAAATAATCCCTATTAAATGACATTTAACTTTTTTTCTTTTTTCTGAAAGACAACTGTCACTTCTGAAGTCAGTGTTAAACAATTCATATTTTATTCTAAGCAATATTCTGATCACAATATAAAGAGTCAGTGTCTTAATGATATAATATGAATGCCTGAGCCATAGAGGACCCAACAGTGCTTATTTATGAAATTTGGAAACCAACTCTTGCTGCTCTACCAATGGTAATAGTGTGTATCACACACACACACACATACACACACACATACATCCTTCCTCATATCTAAAAATACATCTTAGTTGTTTGTTTTTCTTCTACCACATGCCCACTAACAAAAATTGATCATGATGTGTAAAAAAACCTAATAGCTAGTGATTTCCAAATACAATAGTAAACATAATGATTAGAGTAATGAGAAAATGAAAGCTTTTAGAAAGGGTTCTAAAGACTTCAATCCACTCAGAAGATTTATATTTTTAATTAAATCTATTACCAAAGCAACATAGGAGAAGAAGATATTGGCACCAATGTCAGATTTAATAAAGCTACTATTCCATGTATCTGGAGAGAAAAAAAAAAGACTTTGAATAGAAAAAGGTGGGTGGGAGTGAGAGGAATATTGAGTTGAGCTGAAATCCCCATCCCATTGACAAAGCTCTGTCAGGGTTATTGCTTATCCATAGGGTATCTTTTTACAAATTAGAAAAATGTTATCCTTTATCAAGACTCATTATTTCCATCTGTAGGAAAATTGTCATAACATACTTATTTGTTAGAACCACATTCTGTGCCATTATCTTCCTAACAATTGGTGTAATATGCATACAAATCAACAATATCCATAATGTAAATTGTACCCTGTTAGATAGGATGACATAGTGCCTTCTATAACCAGCTGTAGCAGGCCTGATTCTCACATTCCAGACGGAGACTTCTTCACCTTGCCATGTATACACATGTATTCATCCCACATTGTCCTTTCACTGTTATGAAAGAGACAGAAAATTTTGCCTACGGATGACTTTTCAGAAAACTAAGTCCCAGTCTTGTCAACATTTCCACTTATCCTAATAGGTCTACTAATAATAAGGTAGCAATATGTTTTATTTATTTATTTTTTTTACTTTCCACATTCCCTTGACATTTTTTGGCATTAATGTATCTTAATATATTAATACCTTTTTTGGTTCTATTATCTTTTACTAATATTGAATGTCTTTGTTGGATATATTCATTCTTGGAAACACCAGATGTCACCTAGTACCTAAAAGGTTAAGAGAATGACTGCCTGCTAAATATAGAGCTGGTAAAGCAAAGTATAAGCTGAGCACTTGCAACATTGCTCTGGAAAGCAACACTGATTATCTGTTGCATTTCTGGATCCAATAGTAGAACTTCCACATACCAAATAAAGGAACAGTGTTTTATTAAAATAAGGGTTAGTGTGTTTTAGAAAACTACCAAGCTAGTATATTTACTAAATTTTCCTTTGCTGTGAATCAAAGAAGTATGAGTGCATGGTTTATAACAGTTTACTGAACACACTGGGAAAGCTTACCCTAGACGCTGTTATTATCTAAACTTTTAGAAGGGTCTACTATACTACTGTAAAACATATTCTTTAAAATTATTTTTACATCTATAGAATAACATTATTTTACTGCTAATCCTATGATACATTTCCCAACTGGATAGAGCATGATGCTTACTCTAATTTATACCAATTTCCAACTTATTTTGCTTTCAAATGATTTTTTTTAAATTGCATGCTTATATTCCAGTAATTTTTTAAAATTTCCTTTTGTCAATAATTATATTTTAATTGGTATGGACTCTTTATTATAAACTAGAGGCCTGGTGCACGAAATTCGTGCACAGGAGGGGGGTCCCCTCAGCCCAGCCTGCAACCTCTCCAATCCGGGACATCCCTCTTACAATCCTGGACTGCTGGCTCCTAATCACTCACCTGCCTGCCTGCCTGCCTGGTTGTCCCTAACTGCCCTCCCCGCCAGCCTGGTCACTCCCAACTGCCCCCCGCCTCTCGCCGGCCTGGTCGCCTCTTACTGCCCACCCCTGCCAGCCTGGTCACCCCCAATTGCTCCCCCTGCTGGCCTGGTCACCCCACACAGCCTGCTTGTTCAGTTGTTTGGTCATCCTTCACTAACCCTCCTGCCGACCTGGTCATAAGCAGCCATCTTGTGAGGGCATAAGAGTTAATTTACATATTACCTCTTATTATATAGGATTTTCTGAGATCTGAGAGGGTTCTGTAATTGAAATTTTAGTCCAGAAATTAAGTTTGATAGCTAATGTTTATTTAGGGGTTTTATTGTGCTCTTCAATATGCTTCACACTTTACAAAACTTGTCTCATTTGACCCAAATGACAGTGTAATTTCGATAAAATAAGTATTCCTATTCTATAGATAAAACAATAAAGATAAACATAATTTAAGTTGTGCAATTTTTCAAAAGGTGAGGAATGTATCACATTCTACAGAGCCAGGATTTGAACCCGGATACCCTAACTCCAAACCTGCAGTTTTAACTACAATGCTAGACAATGCTAGACTACTGTAAAGAAGCTGCTGTGCATGATCTTCTGAGGGAAAGTGATACAGCAATTCCAAACACTATGGAAAATAATGAATAAATGCTTCCCAGGTGTCCTCTATGATTTGTTCCACTTGCCTTCAGGCCTCTCTTTGATCTATCAGCACTTCTCACCCTCTCATCAGCATAAAGACCAGCATCCCTCTGGGAATGTGAAGAGTAGCTATCTGATACCACGAAATTCACACCTTGCTCGGCATTCTCCCTGACAACTCTATTCATCAGCCCCTGGGTCTGCTTCAGACTCAAAATTCTCATAAGGCTTGGTTTGGAAAGCAAGGCTCAAATTTTCGGTTCTTGTCTGAGCCTGTCAATCCCTCACATTCACACAATACCTCCTTTCACATGACAGAGATGCCCAAGTTCATTATCCACAGGCAGCTGCCTAGTGAGATTTCATCCTTTCTTTACCTTCTCAACTAAAGCTGTTCTTCTCTTTACCTTTGTCATCTTGCAACCACTTTGTGAGACAGATGAGATACACCACATGTTCTATTTCCATAACATTTCCATGTTATTAATAGAAACACAGGCTGGAATCCCAAGAACGACACTGAAGAAAAGTTTGTTCACATTTTATAACATAACCTTCCAAGAAGTTGATCTTGCCAGGTTTCTCTTGAACCGAGCTCCTTTTTCTCAACCGAGAGAAGGGGTTTTTATGTATCACTTTTGGAAGATTCTATGTTCTGCTCATTTAAAAAATTCTCCTATTGTCAGTCTGACTGGCACTATGAAGTGACATCAGTATTGTCAGATTCAACCAAGAGTCATTAGAGCCACAATAAAATATGATGTCTATAGAAACTATTTATTACAGTACAAAAATAATCAAACATAACTTTAATAAGATTTCTCAGACTGTGTGCCTTTGTCTAAAAGAAGCTATTTTTAATATGTCTAGACAGTGGGAAGATCAGAGCTGTGCCCCACCTCCTCTCATCTTCCTGTTGACCAGTGTAGCATTGAAAGAGAACCGAAGGAGACTTCCTGTATCTTTCAGATGCTATGCAATTTATTGGGATGTGTTGTCTATGATTATAACTTGGTTTTGGTTTTTCTTCTACTTTTACTTAAAATATATCCCTTATCTCTCTTACTGTGACTTCCTTCACTGTGAGACCTCCAGAGTTCCCCTTGACTGAAACTCAGACAAATTACTCATTAGAGCCTCCATTAGTCCTCTGATCCTGATTTCTCAATCCTTGTTCCTCTCAATCTTTGCTATAGCCACAACAATAATTAATTTTATGTTTTGACAAAAAAGCAATGAAATGAAACTGTGGTTATTCCTTTCACAAAATACATATTTCCCTTCCAATATAAGAATGAGCATACTACATCAACTCAAATAAAAATAACAAGAAATTGAAGTGAAACACAGGGAAGAATAAGAATTGGGGTAGCCTTTTAAAATAGTCACAATCACTGAACTCACTACAAAAATTGAATAGGAGATGCCCAAGTAAAAAACAAGTGGTATTCTGATTATTCTTTTATAGGTTAGTTGCTTAGAATTTTAAAAACACTTATATAAACTATCAAATTCAGGGAAATAGTCCTGGCAATTGGAGATTCTAAAATCACAGTCAGAGTAGCTATTCTCAAGGAGATGGGGGAATAAAGTGATCATGGAGCCACACAGGAACTTTGTTCCTTTAATATGACTTTTTCCTTCATTCAAGTCAACTTTGTCCAGTCTAATAGCACCATGACTCATTTGCCTCCTTTCAACCAGATCCTTTCACCACCTTTGCACAAACTGTACATCCACTCCCTTAATCAGTAAGCCCTTTGAAAATTAGGTTTTGGTCAGCATCAGTTATCCTAAGAATAAGGCTTTAGGTCTTCTGACCATGAAAATAGAATTTCAGTCAAACTAAAGATAGCATCTTGACCTCAGTTATGTTTAACCCCAGACCATGAAGCAGAATGATCATACCAACCATATCCTCATGAAACCAGACAGGACTATGCCATAGCTGACATCAGGACCTGGAGCAATGATCAACAACCCCTTACCCTAGGCCCTACCAATCAGCAGAGGCCAGTACTCCAACTCCCATAACCACCAGGACTAATGATTTTTCCCCTATATGACCTATCCCCAAGGAGCCATTAGAGAGCCAGGTCATAGAGCATTAGCTTATCTGTATCTCTGGGCTTGGTGCCAGACCCTTAAAAGAACTTTTACTTTTTTTGCTGCAAACTCCTGCGTGTGTCTTATCGAGCTTTGATACACAAAGGCAAATGAACCCCTTCAGTGCAGTAACAATAGGGGAGGGGTTGAGCTACCTAATTGGATCTTGGCAAGACCAAAATTGCCAATGGCCTAGAGAAGTGGGCAATGGCTCACAAAGTGCAGTTAAGGGATAGCAGGGGTCACTTGCATCAGCATCACCATAGTTACCTGTTAAGGGCACATTCCCAAAACCCATCTTTGACCTACTGTGTCAGAATTTCTGGGAGTGGAACCCAGGAATCTGCATTGCACAGAACCCCCAGGGTCTCCTTGCCACTGAATTAGAGACACTTTTCATAGCCATCAATGTATAGATAATCAATACAGAACCTTACTAAAATAAAAGGTGCAAACCAAGGTCCTTTACTTTTTGTGCATTAAGAATTCTTCTTTCCAAGGGAAGGGGTCACAGCACCATGCCCGGTGGCAAAAAGTGGCAACAGGAAGCCGCTGAAGCAGCCCAAGGAGCAGGCCAAGGAGGTGGATGGAGAAGATAAGGTGTTCAAGCAGAAGCAAAACCGAGGAACAGAGGAAACTCGAGGAGTAACAGTGAAGGCCACGGGGAAGGGCCTCCTTGGCCACAGGTGGAATTAAGAAACCTGGCCAGGTGTGAGCTGGTCCTTGTGCCTGGGGCAATGGTGATCCTGAATTCCATTCCTGTTTCAACACCTGGATTTTTCTGTCACGATATCCCCTGCCAACCACAGCTAGAATTAAGTGTTATCTTGGAGTCTGTTGTATACTTAAGAGTAAACTTTTGTAAAATGATAATAATAATAATGATGACGATAATCATTATCATCATCATGCAATGGCACATCTCTTCCATTCATATCACTCTGCCATTTTAACCTTAGTTGTGAGGTCAAAATAAACCCAGCCCAGAATCCTGCCAAAGTGTTCTTCTGTTCTTTCACAAATTCTGTACTGCCTGGAATTAAACCAATTACTTGATTGTGCCTTGTTTTCATTTGGCAGATGACCTGATGGGCCAAGATCCTTATTTTATATCTGGTGTCTGTGCTGTTACTGTCAGAGAAAAGGCTAATTTGAGTCTCAGCGGAAATTTGTGCCTCCATCTGGATCATAAAGCTAGCCATGACCTCTAAGTAGTTCATATTCTCAGATAACTATGTCAGTATCATGCATATATGTACTAATATGTGATCAATGGGTTTATATACCACCATTCAGGCTAGATATACAACCACATGTACTTCCTTAAATCTCTAATAAAGTAGGAAAGTGAATAATTAAAAGTATAATATTTCTTGTATTCCTACACATAGACATGAAAAAATATGCCATGATTTTCCTCTTAGAATGAAGAGAGAAAAATAAGGAAAGTGCAAAGAAAATACTCAAGGGAACCAAAGGAGAGAAAAGACATTTCTGGGAATGTACTGGGCCCAACTCAGTGTCCTCAGCCAACAACTGAACATCATGATTACTATTAGAACAGGAAAACTTTGGGCAAGGCCTGAGGTCAGTGATCAGGGCTCAGAGGAGCAGCAGTGATCCTTCACCAGAGTTTCAGTAGTAAAGGAGGGAAGCAACACCCTCTGAACTTTCAGTGAGCCTAGAATATGTAAATCGCATCTTGTTTTTAAAAGTTTTATTTGCTTAGAATTGCAGATATATTTGTACTTACAAGATTACCCTAGGAATATTTTAAAGAAAGCTATTTAGTCAGAAATCCTTCCAGATTTAAAGTAAAAAACAGTAAAACTTGTATAACTTGAATTTTCTTTTAAATCTGCCTCTCAAGAAATTATAGAAAAGGGAATCAAGTAAGGATTATCTATGTCAGTGCAACACATATTTTAGTAAACCTTTGTTTCTTGCCTCTATCTACTGTTTCCATGTACATAACACTCTTATGTCCAATTAAAAAAATATATATTGATTTCAGAGCGAGAGAGAGATAGAAACATCATTGATTGATGCTGAGAGAAAATCTTTGATTGGCTACCTCCTGCACACCCCCCACTGGGGATCAAGCCCATAACCCAGGCATGTGCCTGACCTGTAATCAAACTAGCCTGGTTCATAGGTCAATGCTTAACCATTGAGCCACACTGGCTGGGCAACTTATGTCCATTTCTTATACCTGCAGGATCCATTGCTCTTCTGACCCAGGATATTCCCAAATTAAACTACAAATCAGAAGGACTGAACTAAGATCAATAAAAGAAAGCTTGATCTCAGTAAATTTTCTTCTAGTACACAGGATTCTGTTTTCTGATTCACAACCAAATATTTATATGCTATTATATCAAGTAGCACAGATTCCAGTGGGGCCACTGCCCTCAAAACCAGACATGAGTTTGTTATTCTTAACTAAAAATACAGTGAGCTCCTCCAGCTTTAGAATTATTCATATAATGGCCCTGTCATTCACTGGGTGAAATACTGAATGAGGGGAAAGCCTTTTTAATTATACTGTAAATAAACATTTAACATTTCAGAGGTTTAAATGATGCAATAGGGAAACATTTGTGTAGACCAAAACCTGATTTTACTGGTGACTGGACCAGCACTTTGTAGGGTGCTGCTACACTTATAGAAAAATCAAATTTAATTGGATAAATTAACTGATGAAAACAACCCAAAATAAGAAAAGTAAAAATTGGAAAGTAATTTATTTTTATTGCCACATCATAGACTGAGCCAACATTTTTCTCAACTTATATAATTTATGTTTCTTTTATATTATGACAAATGAAAGGAAAGAACAATAACAAAATATACCACAAAAAAGCCAACTTTCCTAACAATTACTTATTTGGGATGAAAAATGACCATTAAGTGAATAATGGCCAATCGTGACAAATGACTGTTACTTATCTCTGCAGACTATTCTTTTCTCTGCAATGTTTCATTCCTTTAGACAGATAATACAATTGCACTTAATGAAAAAGTAAATATAGTCATGACTTATTTTTATCAGACTACCAGAATCAACTGTTGGATAAAGACACCAAGTGTAATGAGAATTGGCATGATCTTCCAGGTTTGCTAATCTTTAGAGAGGATTAACACTCTATAATACAGTTTTGATAATGATCAACCATTGAAAATGAGATTAACAAAAACCAATTTTCTGCAGGTTTAGTCAATGGTTTTTTAGGATCTTTCTAAAAATAAAATCAGATTGAACACACAAAGGTGCTATTTTCATTCTTATTTTAGGGTAATGTATAATATATTTTTAAAATGCTTTACCTAAGAACTCTTTTTTTTCATGTTTGCATGTATGTGTGAGTGGGGTATAGGTCTGAAATGTTTATGATCACAGGTTTTCATTTGTCTTAACTATTAAAAGTTACTATTAAATTACCTGAAGCTAGAATTATAAATTAGGGGTGATTTGCACTCCCCCCCCCAAGATATGTGGCAATGTCTAGAGACATTTTTAGTTGTCACAACTAAGTGTATGTAAGGTGGGGGAGAGGGTGCTGGTATATAGTGAGTAGAGGCACAGTATGCAGCTAAATATCCTACAATATATAGAATAGGCACTCATGGCAAAGAGTTATCTATACCAAAATGTCAGCAATACCAAGCTGCAGACACCTTGTCCTAAACCTTTATCTTTGACCCTAATCTCTAGTAAATTCTTAGTTCCGAAAGAAGCACTTTTCAGTGAAATATAGGGTGCTGCTTCCAGGTAGAGCTTGTCTTCCTCAGTACTGCATTGATCCTAGCCAATGTGGATCCAGAGTAAGACCAGGACAAGTCATCATTCCAAGATAAAGTGACTAAGATAAAATTTCAAGAGCCCTAAGTGTTTTACCTGTTTTTTCTTTATGTGACAACAAACACCCTACTTATGCTTTCTTTCTTTTTTCCTAGGTGTGAAGACAGCATTCTATTAGTAATGAACCATCAAATAGCATCATAAGGAAGTGAGAACAAGTACCTGGCTCTTTGGCCCACTGCCTGCTCACCTCAGGTCCTCAAAGCACTCTGGTAGTCTCTATAAAACAAATGAGCTGTAGAGAAATGCTTTCTCTAACAGTGTACCTAAAACTTAAAACATTTTTTCAGCAGAAAACACATACACACACCAACAAAACTCCTTCTCTCTATTCTGTTGGCAAAAAGACAGAACAGACACATTTCAAGGTAGCAGGTAATATACTGTATTTCATGACTGAATTATTTCAAGCACAAAAATCCAGGGAACAACAACAAAAAAAATGAAACATATAGGACTCCAACACATCCAATGTCAGCAAATGATAAACAGTTGAAAAACCAGCCTTTAGATCTGTATCAAGACCAACTCTTTGGCTACAACATAAGTATGTACAAACATTCTTTTTTAAAAATCCACTTCAAGGTGAAGGATGTGCTGGAAGATATTCTACTTGTTCAAATTTTTCTACTTGGCCTTTGGAGTGAAGTGGCATTAGTCTATCCATATTTAATGTAAAAGCTTAGATAAAGAGGCAGAATTTTAACCCTTACGAGTTAATACCCCTTTCTTTTATAAAAATTCACAAGGAGAAAGATGCCAAGACACATTTGCCTTGCTAGATACATTTGTGAAATATTTAGGGAAAACTTCACCAAACCAGTAATTATCGATTTTATATTTTCACTTGTTTATATTCTAACATATTTCAAAAATATATATTTTATAAGCCACTTTATGGTTAACAATGATGGACACAAAATAGCAAAAAGTAAATACATTTAAAAATGTAATAAAATCAACCAAGCATATAGGAAAGAAAAATAAGAATAAGGTGGAAACAGGAGTGAAGAGCACATAACATATATCCTAAAGACTTCAGAGATGCTTATATATTTGATTCTTGTTCATTTAAAAATACTTTTTAAATTTTGCTGAAGCTGAGAGAGGAAGATGGACAGGGGGAGAGCAGAAAGTGGAAGAAAAGGGAGGAGGAGTGTGGGAGAGAGAATAGGTTGCTTCCTTGAGGGATTCTGAAATGACATTTGATTCCATTAGACTAACTTCTACACATAGTACCCCTCCTTGTACCACAAACACCTCTACAAGTCACTGAAAAATTTGGAAACACTAGCTTAGATCTCAACAAATGATGATGAACTATGAGCTCAGTATATCCAATATCCACCTGAGATATCGCAGTCTCTCACTTCAGTAAAACTCTTGCCTCTATCTTTTCATTGCCTTGTCTAAAAAAACCCCCACACATTAATTTTGTTATAACTCAGTAATTTCCTTTGTCTTTTCTATGCCAAGTCCCCTCTATTAGTGCCCACACCCAGATAACTCACAAATACTTAATCCAATCACAGATCTCTTTTCTCAGGTCCAACTGCCTATTTGGCATCTTCTCTTTGTTATTCATGATACCCCTCTCTGCTTCGTCCTATAATTTATACATCAGATGTAGGCTAACGTTCCATCTTCACTACCTCCATCCAGGTCCAAGGCATTATAATAGGAATTATCACAATGTCTTCCTAATGGGTCCTCACACATTCAGTCCAAACTCCCCTAATCTGTGAAAGCAGATCTGATCATATTAGCTCATCACAAAACCTTTGTTATTTTAGAATAAAAGTAAAACTCTTTACTATGACCTAGAAGCCCTGGATTGGCTTGTTCCAGAAACAAAATCCAGTCTGATTTCAAACCACTGTCCCCCTGCTCCCTCTATTCCATCGATGAGAACCTTTAACTTGCATTCTCCCTTCTCCATCCTACCACAGGTCCTTGGAACAACTGATTCTCTCCACATGGAACTTCTTTTCTCTTTCCTCCTGTTTAGCTCCCATCTATCCTTCCAATTCCACCAGAAACACTGTTTCTTTGGAAACATTTTCTCAGGGCCTAGGACTAGGCCAAATCAGTGGAGGAGAGATTCCTGTGGCTCTGTGTTTCTCTCCATCCTAGCTGCCAATCTTAGATTTATTTGTGAAACTCCCTAGTGTCTTTATTCCTTAAGAGTATTGAAGGACAGGAACCATGTCTGTTTTTGCTCATTGCTACACCCTCAGGTCCTATAGCAGTGGATGGCCAATATTTGTCAAATACAGAAATGGGCCTTGCAATAATAAGTTGAAAATAAAAATTAACTATTGAGATGTTGGTCCTAATTTCTGACATGATGCTGACAAAGGTATAAAAGGCCAGTGCTTGAAAATTATTAAAAGAAAGACATAATGGCCTGAGACCAACAACAAACTCTCACTATGGAAGTCTAACTGTACCATTCAGACACATTATTTTATTTGACTATCCCAATTACTCCCTGAGACATCTGGTATTATTCCCATTTTAAATAGGAGAAAACTGAACTTAAAAAGCTTAAAAGGGGGTTGCAAAATACAAACATTAGAGCTGGAATTTGAAGCATAACTAATTCTAAAGTTAATGATCTTAACTTTTATGCTTATATAATACTAGTAACTTTTGAATTCGGGAGACTCTTTTTGGGAGGAGGACATGAATGACTTTCAAATGTGAATAATTCTCAACCACTTAATAATTTTGGAGGATAACTTTCTAAATAGAAGAGTCTTGTTCTATCCTCCATGCAAATAAATATACAAGGGTGATACTCTGTGCAATTTTTTGGTCACACTATTGACTGTAAGATGTAGTTATTTAAGGAAAGTTCAGCTACTCAAATGGCCAAAGAGTTCATTATAAAGAAGCTACTGACGCTAACCCAAAGACATTATAATAAGGATCCCATGTTGAAGATAATCTTTCCCTTAAAGATCTTTACTTTCTTTCCATTTTTCTTTTAAATCTAGCTTGCTAGAATTTTGTAAGAAAACATTAAAGAGTATCAACATATCTGAGTTGCAAAGGCATATCCAGGAAGACTTATGAGAAGCACATTTCTACAAAATTCTATGTAAATTCTAAAGAGAATGACTAAAAATGTGTATTATAAATTGCTTAGAAAATGTGCCTGATGCAAAATATGTAATTACAGAATTACTTTTTAGACTAAATGCTATTTTTGAGGGCAACTGCTGGTTTACAATGGCATAAATGAAAAAAACTCAAGATAGAGTTGCATTTGGCTTTCAGAGTACCTACCACAGAGTATGACCTTTCTAAGAATTGAGTTTTAGATCATGTTCACTTTTTTAAAAAATTAATAACTCTTGCTGAATTCAGTGAAATTACTCATTTTAGGAAAAACCTATTGGGGCTTATTTTTTTAAAAATTCAATATTGCTGATGCACTTGGTAAATTTTCACATTAATGGCATCACATCACTAAACCGCATTAATATTCCACTGACTCTGACCCGTTTGCCACTGACCTCCCTAGGTTGATGGAAGTAGGAAGCGTGCGTATCCCAAATTAAGAAAGCAATTCTCTGGATCAAATGCCTGCTCTCTGCCTGCCTTTAAACAATACATAGCCATCCAGTGTCTAATTTATTCAGAACTAACAGAATGTCACACCAAAGGCTCCACATTTTGTACTATGAAGGTAAGGAAATTATGGCCCTGGCCAAGTGGTTCAGTTGCCTAGAGTGTTGTCCTGAACATCTGTACAAATAAAGGTGGCAGGTTGAATTCCCATTCAGGGCACATACCTGGGTTGCAGGTCTGATCCCCATTCAGGGTGTAAAGCATAGGTAGCTGATCAATGTTTCCCCTTCACATTGATGTTTCTCTCTTTGTCTCTCTCTCTCTTTCTGGCTCTCTCTCTCTCTCTCTCTTTCCCTGAAATCTATGTAAAAACATATCCATGGGTGAGGATTAAAAAAATAAGGTATGGAAATTGCAGTTATTTCTGAGCAACAGTAACAAAATATTGCAATACTCTCAGCCATTAGAGTTCACATGGAATGTGTGAGTTCTTTTGTGGAAACCAGCAGATCCTGGCAACTTTTATGATATCTCACACAATTTTTTAAAAAATTATTGGCAATCCAATAAAGCTTTAAATTTGAGGTGGAGAGGAGAAAATGCCTCAATAATCATGCATCAAACATAATTCAAGGAAAGCTCAATGACTCTCAGGTATATTAAGAACTAAGGAGCAAGTTTACACATTCAAAGAATAACAAAAGATAATTAAAACATGAAACAAAAGTCTTATAATCGTGATGGTAAAGGGTGAGCAGAACCCCAGAGGTTAGAGGGCGGCATCCTGACTGCATAATTAGTATAAGAGAAGAGCTCTGGAGGGACAGATAGAACTGTCACCAGGTCTGTCGTGGATACATCACTAAATGTCTCTGAGCCTCACCATCTTCATCTTTGGTATATGGTTTGGATCAGTGCTCTCTAAAACCAGATTTAAAATACCAGGATTTCCAATTGTCTATAGGAATATTACCTGCAACCTAAGCTAGAACTAGACTCTAAATTTCTAGGTTCTAATTTACTACATTGACATTTTCTATAACATGGCATGTTGTAAATCTATAGATGGCAAAAAAATATTTTAAATTCTTATTATTGTGGATTTTTTAGTATCATAGTAAAACTAGACCAAGGACATTGGATTTATTGAATATGGGTATTAAGGAGGCATTCTATAATTAAAAGTGCATATTAATATTGTTTTTTAAAAATATATTTTTATTGATTTCAGAAAGGAAAGAAGAGGGGGAGAGAGAGAGAGAAATATCAATGATGAGAATCACTGTTCGGCTGCCTCCTGCATGCCCCACACTGGGGATGGAGCCCACAACCTGGGCATGTGTCCTGACCAGGAATTGAACTGTGACCTCCGTGTTCATAGGTCGAGACTCAACCACCTAGCCATGCTGTTCGGGCTAATATTGTTTTTAAGAGACCTTCAAGGCAGTGGGGCTGAACACGCAGTATACTAGTCACAAAGTAAAACACAGCTTTACTGCCTCCAAATACTTCCTCTGCATCCCACCTGCTTAAAAATCTTTGATTGAACCTTATGAAATTTCTGATATTAATCTTCTTTTTCCTGAACAAACCAGCAATTTCATAAGGGTATAACCTGCACTAATTGGTACTTATGTCTGTCTACACATACATGTGTGTATGTCTAATTAAAATGTTAGGTAAATTCAATAATCAATATGGTTACCTGCATTATCAGAAGTCTTATTAAATGAAGTTCTCTTTTAGGGCCTACTCAGTCAATCTCATTCGTCTTTTCCTATTACATAACAGCGAAGTTTTAATCAACACTTATTTATACAAGCATTTTTATAAATGCACACAACAGGAGGGGATTTTAACGTTGCCTTCATTATTTAATAGTGAGATATCAAAAGTTAAATAAGTTTCTTGCCCACTGGGGCATGATTTGAAGATGGGCTTCTCAGGTTTAAAAACTTTTATGTATACAGAGAAATATATGAAGTGATTCAGACATGTATCTTTTATTGTCACTGACACATAGTACAATTTGGTTACATTTACTGTCACTTCAAATCCTGAAGAATTATCCATGATTTAAAAATCAGTTGACAATGCAAACATAGCTGTCAGTATATGTTGATTTCTCTAAGTCCCTTAGCCTTTAACCATATCACTTTTTACCCATACATACAATGCACAATGCTTTGTATATTTCTCAGGCAAAGTTTGGGGGTTTTGATTGTTTGCAAGTACCTCTAAGTAAACCTGTGCCATCCATCCCCCCCACCCCATACTTTTATTAGGCATTCAGTGACCAGGTGTTCCTAAGGAGACTTGACCTTCATGACCTTTGCTCAATCCCAGGGCATGAATCTTAATTAGTTAAGACATTCCTGACAATTCACTTCTAATCATATTAGCCTGTGATTGGTTTAGAAAATGGTCAATGAGGCTGGAGGGAAACTGGTAGAGAACTTGTGGGAAAGGCGCGTGCGCGCACACACGCGCGCACACACACACACACACACACACACACACATAGAGCCCTAGTCAACATTAGGATATGGATATACACATATATGATGCACAAAGCTACTGCACCCATCTTATGATCACACTGGACATACCTATGGACAAAAACAAATATGCTGAAAATGGCAGAGTGAAGATGGACAGATTCAAAAGAATCTGGAATGTCAAATAATCTGATCTCTGCATTTTGGTCACGTGACATAATAAACGTGTATATTTTATTCCTTGAAGAGGAAAATACCCTGACACAGATAAAAATTAACATTTTCTTTCAATCTCACTTTTCAAGACTATAGTAAAGAATAGTACATATGTTGTAGATTGTAAAATAAGCATTCAGGACATTATTACTGAGTTTATGAATGAGAATAAAATTTTTTTAAAGGTCACCTCAATATGATAAAGTTAAACTTTTACTAACTCAGTGTAAACTGATTAATGACACTTCCAACAAAATTGAGTATATGCATAGTATCAATTTTATGAGAATGACAGATATGGCTGTGTTTGTGTGAATTTGTGTCTGTTTATATTCATATAAGGTAGTCAATAAACAGTCCCTTTCTGAAAAGAATGAAAGTAGCTTATAAATTTCCCCACTTTTTATACATGTTCCAGTACTTAGAAGAGTGAGAGAGAAATGGGAAGAGAAAAGATGGAATAGAAGATCATTTTAGAATAAGAAATTGATTAGTAAAAAGAGTGATTTTAAGCATTTCACTTTTGGAGAAAATGTCATAATCAATAACATCCCACAGCTTGGTTCATGAACCTTATTTTTAGTTGAAGTAGTAACACAGGAAACAATTAGACATCATCACCAACCTTTTCATGCATTTATGCCAGTCCAAATTAACTCCTACCACTAAACATACTCCTTCTCTCTGTCAAAATCTGTGAAGGGTATGATTTAATGCATTTAGGGCATAATTGTGCCTCCCTGCCTGTATAAAACTGACACATAAAAATCAATATTAATTTTAAAAAGATTAAAACTGTCCTCATTATTTTGTTTAGCTGTCTCTCCAAAATGGGGTTACCATATATGACAGACACACAACAGAGTCTGGACTTACCCAATTTCCATTTCCAAATAATACTAAATGTTTCTTACCTGGTTGGGTCTAAGTACCTGATTTCCTAAGAACAGTTATTTATAATGCAACCTCAAAACAGGAACTAATCTCTAATTATAAGTTTCATCTTGACTATTAAGACACAGTCATATTTAAAATGTTTCTGATCACACATCTGTATTCTCTATGTTCTTTCACCCTATGCCAACCCATCCCCAATACTTCTAATATGAGAAAAAATAAAAAAATGTCTTGCAGAAGTCTGGAGTCATTGCACCCTAAAGGAAGTATAAAATGTATTTGATATCTCTATTTTATCTTAAAAACTCATATATTGTTTTTATTTAATTATGCTCTTACACAGTTATTTTAGTGTAAAAGTGATGAAGCTCTAAGTTCATCTGGTGTTTTTGCAGTGTACGCCTCAAGTTCGTGAAGTCCCATACCTCTTTTTCTTTTCCTATTTCTCCATTTTCTTCATGCTAGATATCTCTCCACAGGTGCTCTCAATGAAGGAAATGGTAACAAGCCCAGAAAATGTAACCATCACTAAAGTGATAAGTCTGGAACCCTAACCCCTAATCGTGTCAAACACAATGACCACCAGGAAGAGAAAACACCAGGGTTGGAGTCTGTCTGCTCTGTCCCTTCGTGGGCCTGGCCCTGGTCCCTGTTATGCTTTGAGACCTGGGACTCTAAGTGATGTGGTATTTTTATCAACATAAAAACTCATTCAAATGATTCTAGTTTTCACAAGCTGGTGTTCACATGCAAATGGATATCATACCACCAAAAACAAACAAAAAAAAGAAAGAAATATGTTATTTATAAATATGGATCAAACATCTTAAAGTGTAGGCAATTTTATCACGTATTTGGTTCTTTTAAAATAATTTATACGCAAGGTATAGAAAAATTAAGTGCAGTTTAAATATTTCCAAAGTAATACTGATATTTTCATTTAGGAATGGAGAGAAAACACAATTAGAACATTCAACTATTCTTGAAAAGGGTGTGTTTTGTCTACTATGACAGAACTTGTTTTTACATTTGAATTAGTGAAATGATTTGCTACTTGAACTGAGTTGAAGTGGGTCTCTACTACATGCTTTTGCTGCTATCAGTTTACCCAATTTAAATATAAGTGCCCTGGTTTCCTTCTAGGAATTAGTGAGCTATGTACTTGAAATCACTGAAATTTTAAAAATGCATACTCTATTAACAGAATTAATAAAGAGTTGCTAATGGAGGAAGGCAAATTAAATTTAGGGGACTAGTCAGCACTCTGTCAGAAAATATTTCAAATAAGAGAATATTTTGGTTGAGTAGTCAATGTTAGCTGAGAAATGGTGAAGGGAAGTTGGGGGAATGAATGTGTGAAAAAGGAGGGAAATATTTAATGAGCATTAAATACATAGCACATTTAATGCCAAGCACTTTCCATGTCAATTAATTTTTCCAGAAGCCCAGTGAGAAAGGCAATTTTCTGATGAAAATATATAACTTGAATATCAGTTAAATTAAAAAAAATGACAAAGACATTTAAAAAAATTGAACTATGTCCAACTATTAGACACATGGTCTTCAGAAAGCTCACTGTAATTCTATCTTTTGCATTGCTTCCTTTTGATAGGACAACCCTAAAATTATTTGTGGTGTTTAATACCAATATACCTTGGACAAGAGTGAAAAATAATTACTTTATACTGAATTTTACTCAACAGCAAAGACTTTTATAGCAAATTTCTAGGGAATTACACCTTTGTGATAGAACGTAGGGTAATCAAAACAAGTCATTTCCTACTTAAAGAATCACCATATACTCACTAGTCTTGGACCTAATTTTAGCTCAAGATTACCCTGAAACCAGAGCCAACACAAAACTGGTCATTACAGACACCATGTAACTGTGAAGGGTGGGAATTCTTACCCACATGGAGCCATTTTTTCTATATGTTATTTCTGTTCTCAAATGTTGCCTTTTGACAAAATTTATGTACCAGCAAGACCTGATCAATATAATTTAAAAGATATTACTTCTAAAATGCAAGCTATGTGTTTGTACTCAGAACTATCAGAATAGCTTTGCACTATAAAAAAGCAATTGTAATATAAAAGCTATCGTAGTTTCCAGTGCTTTGATTAAAACATAACAATATTTTAATAATGAATCGAGGAAGAGAACACTTGTAAAAACAGGAAAGCTCCATCTAGAAAGAGAAAAGAATGCACAGTATGTAAGAGGAGAGTGGAACTTTCTCACAGGTGCTCATCTCCCCAAATAAGAATAACGGGTATGTGGTATCAGGAAATATTTTATTTCTAATAACAACAACAACAACAATAACACTAGTTATCAGCATTATTAATATCACAACTACTATTTATTGAGAATCTATTGTCTCTGAAGCATTATGTTTAGCACTTTCTATACATTTCTACTAATTTATGTAAACCTATTTTCCCCATTTTATAGATCAGCAAATTCAGATCCAGACTAGTTAAGGGACTTCCTAAAACAAATAGAAGCAGAGAGGTGTTATCTATTTAATTAGCTGTCATGCACTGAGCTTTAGATTACCAATATGTTTTTATAACATAATTATAGCTATTATTTTATTACAAAATAAATGTAGGCTTAGCACATAATGTTAAAGGCAGCATGGAATAGTGCAAGGGTCAAATTATTTTGCTATCAAAATATAGGAGTAAAAGTATACAAAAGAGTTTTCATCAATTAAAAGGGGTTTAACTGAATCATAATTTTTTTTTGATTGAATCACTTGACATTTCTCTCTTCATTGCTCCATGCATCACATTCTGTCCTCTCAATGAAAAACAACTATAGGCAGGCATTCTGCAATGTAATATGTGGCTAGAGGGCTTACACCATCATGGTTAATTAGACAGGCTTCAGAATCCAACTAACATGGTGGAATCCTAGCTTCATCAATCACTAGCTATGCAACTTTGGGCAAGATACTTAATCTTTTCCATCTCTGTTACTCATCCATGAAATGAAGTTGATAATGGTATCTACATGAAACTTTTATTGCTAGGATTAACTAAGGTAATGCAAGTGAAGGACCAGCACAGAATGTGGTCTATGGTATGAACTCAGTAAATCAAAGATTCTTTTATATTTATGACTGCCCCCATTGGCTTTCAAAGGAGCCACCTAACTTTTTCCTCCACAGGTGCCACAGGTAATAAAAGCCCTTCCCTTCCCTTCCTTGCCCTGCCCTTCCCTGCCCTGCCCTGCCCTGCCCTTCCAATTAAGGAAGTCAAGTCTTACTTGAATACAGCCTTCTTTTTTCTGTCTTGGCCTAGACCAGTGGTCAGCAAACTCATTAGCCAACACAGCCAAATATCAACAGTACAACAATTGAAATTTATTTTGAGAGCCAAATTTTTTAAACTTAAACTCTTCTAACACCACTTCTTCAAAATAGACTCGCCCAGGCGTGGTATTTTGTGGAAGAGCCACACTCAAGGGGCCAAAGAGCCTCATGTGGCTCTGCAGTTTGCAGACCATGGGCCTAGACCATCATGTCTTGATTTACCACAGGTTCACAGATGGTGGTGGGAAATATGGTGCTAATTAAGAAACCAAAAAGATAGGACCCCTCCTTCTCACTGCCAATGGAACCCCTGGGCATAGCCTCCTCCCCACTCAGATGTCCAGACCATCTAGCAGCAACTTAAAACTAGGGGAGCCCCATTCCAGTTTCTGAGCTACTACATGGCTTCTTGGTATTCAAGGTAATATTTCTAAATTGACTCTGCCATAGATAAATTGATATGCAAGGTAACAAAGTTCTAGGGTTGTTGTACCTGCATCAGGGACATTAAGGGTTAAGGAGGCTTCCAAAAGATAACTGGCCTGAGGAACAAAAGACACAGTATACTGTTGTATCAAAAAAAAAAAAATCATGTCTGAGTTTCAAGCAACCGGTTCACAAAGGCTCTTTTGAAACACAATCCACTCAAAGACGGGGCTGATTTTCCTTTTCTTGTTGTTGGCTGAGCCCTCACTGGCCACTACAGTGTTGTTACATGTTGTCTCCCTTATCAGAAGCTTTTAATGCTCAGTTCTGAAATTAGGATACATCTCATGGGCAGACCCATATTCTCTTCCACTCCTACAGTATCTGCAGAGAGAGAAATGAGAAAGACCACTGCAAGAGCTGATCGATATCCTGTTGTGGAAGATAGATGAAGGCAGTAGTTTGAAAGCAGAATTAAAAAAAAAAAAAAACAGATACGGGGAACAGCTGAACACTCCAGTCAGCTTCCTTAACCCATTCGGGGTGGCTGGAGACTGCTCCAGGAAGTATTCAAGTATATAAATGGACCAAACAAAGCGACTCTTCTTGGATGCTCTGTGTTTCAGAAGAGAGTATTAAATTAAGCCAGAGACAGGCATTAGAGGGTGTAGTTTCAATACATACTCACATGCAGGAGGTCATTTCGATTGCACAAGAATCAGAAAATGATCACCACAGCTCAGAAGTGCTCAGGCCCCTGACCTCTAGCTTGTCTTTCTGAGGAACTTTGTTCCTGCCATTCAGAGTGTACTTGGTATATTCTTGGCAGTAGGAAGGGCAGGAAGAGAGCAGAGCTTATTCACATCTGGAGAGATGTTCCCAATTCCTACAGATTTCTGTGTGGATGTGTGATGGAAACACCTCTCCATTTTAAAAATTTGTTAAATTTTTTTTCTGGCAAAGCATAATCAATCATGTTTGCTGGATTCTTGAAGGTTCTATCTCCTTCTTTGGTCTTTTCATTTTATTTTATCTCATCCCAAGCCAGTCTAGATGGTGGTATTCCAAGTTTGATTTAGATATTAAAACCAGTGAGGCCACACCTGATATATCTCATCTTCTTCTGACAAATTTTAACAACCCTTCTTAACTTGGGTCAAGATTCTACTTCCTTTGATAATTTTCTACATGGATAATAATAATACCAATAATTACACAGGCTCTATATGCTAATCCCTTTACACATATTATTTCATTCAATCCCATGAACAACCCTATCAGGTAAATACATTACAAGCACCATTTTATAGATGCAGAAACGAAAGCACTGGGGGTTGAGAACTTGTCTGAGACTTAAAGCCACAAGGAGATGTATATGGGATGTCAGCCCAAAGAGTCTGTCTTATCCATATTATCAACATGTCCTGGCTGTGGCTGAGTACCAGGACCTCTGCAATGACCACCCACTGCCTCCCTTTTCAGCTGTACCTACTATACATCAGATATGTTACTATTTCTTAACTATAATTTCTCTTCAATATCAAAACAACACAATCAGCTAGGTATTGTCCCATTGATAAATGAAGAAACAAAAGCTTGGTAGGGATTGGTGGATTGGCAGAGATCACATATCTAGTCAGTAATACAACCAAGACTGGAACCATGTCTCTGATTCCACAGGCACCCCATCCTGGCCCTCTAGAAAGAGTCCACCCCCTACTCCTGGAAACACATAGTTGTTTTTTTTTTTTTAGCATACTATTCAACATCAATGAGTTGGAATGGCAAGTGTGATTATGCATCACTGCATTGCTGATATCTCTATGAATGAAACATCTAGTTGATTTCCATTTAACCTCAAAAGAATCTGATTACCAAATAACCATTGAAGAATTATTGGCATTTATGTTCTGTAATTATGACTCCTGTTAATATCATTAGTGTTCAGCCTTTCATATTTAGTTCTATTAGTTAATCCCCATAAATACACAAAGTTATAATCAATACAACAAAGACTCCATGGTAAATTACAAATAATCCCCAAATCCCTTAAATAGTTCTCAAGACTCCTTCATTTTCCTTGGTTTGGACATATCTAGTTTGGGGGCTGGAAGAGTGTGTGGTAATTGATAGCTCCTCACCCAGAATCACCTATTCACTAATGTGCCTAATTAAGCAAATGCTTAAAACTGGAGTTCCAACTGCCACTGCCAACTAAAAATTCCTGTAGGGCAATTAAAGTAATTAACTGCTGAGTCAAGAGCCCCCCAAATCAGATATGCAACTTTTCAATTCTCTGAACAATATACTGCTTCAGATAACACCTATTGTCTGTGAGTATCTAGTTTCAGTTTTGCAGATGTTGAATACAGAAAGTATGTCTAATCTTGAAAGTTCAACAAAGAATGAATGATTCCTGTTGGCTCAATCTCATATGTAGGCAAGATAAACGGGCATCATACTGAAAGTAACATTAGAAATTGATGCTTTATGAAAAACTGGCCTCTGAATCTTGTTATTTACAGTCTCCCAATCCATCTTCAGATTTTCTTCCACATTGTAAAAAATCATCTACATTGATATATGTTGGATTTTTTAAGTGGTTATATTTACATATTTTACCTGAAAAAATTACTGCTACAGCTGTCCAAAGATGCAACAAGCTGCATTAAAAGTAGTCTGTTCCAGATGCAGCCTGACAATCCATTCTGCACCCTTGAAAACTGGCCTAGTTGGCTTCTGAGGCCCTGATCTATGTTAGAGTCTAGAGGTCACGGAATCCTGTTCTGTCTGCCACTTAAGAAGTGGGTCAGAACTCACTTTCTCTTGGCACCCCACATCCTTTCCCAATTCCATTCCTGTTCTGGATGATTTCCCAGGAATTAGTGTATAACCCTCAACAGTTACCTGGCCCCAAAAACAATGTGAGAGGAGAAAAAGGCTCAGAATAAATAAAATATCTATCATTGCATAAAATATAACAGAGAATGTGGTCATCTTTAAAGAATTCAAAAAAGAGGCACACTGTGACCATTTTAAACTGCATCCATAAATTGGTATCTTCAGATAAATAATTGTTGGTGGAGAAATCAATTTAACTTGCCATGTACATGAATTAGTTTGTAAAATTATAATATTCAATATATGAAAATAACCTTAAAAGGTTATCAGAAGCCAACCTTCCATTTTATAAATGATAGAGCTGAGATTCAGAAAGAGTAATAACTTGTACACGGTTATTGATGGTTAGCCACCACTCTCAAACTGAATGATTAGTTCAATTTTAAAAGTTTATTAGATGATAATAGGCACTATTAAACGTATAGTAATGGTTAGCATGAATTCTCCATACTATTAATAAGCAAAACTAAGATTTTTGCATTAGGTCACATTAGCATTGTGACCTAAAATGTCACATATTGGGATACAGGATCATACCAACTACTAAAGTTAATGTTCTATTGTCAGCAAGTTTTGCACAAACTAAAATCTATAATAATAAAAGCATGATATGCTAATTAGACTGGACAGCTGGATGTTCTTCTGGACAAAGCCGTGACAGCAACTGCGAGGGCTAAGGGCAGACAACCATGGTGGCTGTGAGGGCTGAGGCCAGCAGCGGCAGCAGGGGCGGGGTGATGGGGGCAGTCCCTTCCCCTGATCAGCCAGGTTGCCTCCCACAGAGGGAGGCCAGACTGTGGCTTATGCATGCTCCCTGCCATCAGTAGGGCATCCCCCAGGGCTTCTGGACTGTGAGAGGGGGCAGACCAGGCTGAGGGACCCCTTCTCCTAACCCTCCCAGTACACGAATTTTCATGCACTGGGCCTCTAGTAAAATAAAAATAATAATAGAGGATAGTGACAGGAGCCTATATGTATTTTGTTTTTGTTGTTAATCCTCACCTGAGGATATTTTTTCCATTGATTTTTAAAGAGAGTGGAAGGGAGGGAGTGGGAGAGAGAGAGACACATCCATTGGTTGCCTCCCGCATGTGCCTCCTGGGGCAGGGAACAAACCTGCAACCCAAGTGCCTTGACCGGGAATGGAATCCGTGACCCTGCTGTGCACAGGCCAACACTCCACCACTGAGCCAGAGTGGCCAGGGCAGGAGCCTATATTATTTTAAAGCAGAACTTGTCACACATTATCATCTGACCTTCAGTCATTTCTTTAAAATATGTTTTTTGTTTGAATTAGCCAGCATTAGTTAAAAATGATAAAATTTCACATAAAACCTGACTGCTCTCACAGGTAGTTCACGAAATGCTGACAATTAGAGAAAAGGGGCAAGAGGAGAGAAGAGAAAGGAAGAAAGGAAACCAAAACATTCACTCCCTGCCCGGCTCAGCGAATGTTCCTGACTGGCTGAATGTTTCCTAGTCTAGCACCACCACCAGAGGAACTCTACAAGCCCTAATGAGCTAGCCTAAGTGTAGATTTCCTTGAAATTGAAAACAATCTTCACCTTCCTAGTTTCAAAGGGAATAAAAAATACTTGACAACTATACTTTTTTAAAGCAAAATACATAGCATGCATTAATGAGATACATATTCCCTCTAGGATAATGCTATAAGGTCAGTCCTTTCTCTGTTGTATTTGCTCTTTTTTAACACCTCACTACACAGTAAGAACAAATTGTGAGAAAATAAGACAAAAGAAGAGATTTTGATTTGAGAAGGGGGCGAAGGGGAGAGCGGGAAGTGGCGCAGGTGTCAGCTAAGCTCCGCCTGAAGGATCTGAGAGGTGGATGACGTGCACAGAGCTGGGCCTGTAATGCATACACGTTTTGGATTTAACGTTTTTAATTGCATTTATAGAATTGTTTTCATAGCTGAGTGAATAAGAACTTATTACCTGAATACTATTGTATACAATTGAGATTGTGATCAGACACTTACATTTGTACTTTCCTTGAAGGTAGGACTGAGTTAGCAAAATGCTGTCTCTTAAAGAGACAGATTATTCTCTGGGGCTTGATTCCATCTTCCCCCACAGTAGGGCTTGTACAGACACCAGGGAAATTAAACTTCCAAGCGATGGCAGCAGAACCCAGTTGTCTGTGAAAGTTAAACTGCCTTGCACGGGAATGAACAAAAGCTTACCAGCAAGCACGTGGGAGGCTGCAGTTCTCAGAGCAGAAACAGGCTCCACCCCACATCCCACCTTTGTAGGTACAGGGCTTGAGACAGCGCATGCTCCTGCTCCTCCTGTCTTCAAAAAAGCGTGGGAAGATGAGCATGATCCCAGCTCTAATGAGGGTTCTAGTATCAGACAGTGAGAGCATAGCATCTCTGTTCAGCTTTCTAGCAGCCTACTTGATCTTGGCCAGGAAGGACGGGGGTGGAGTGGGGTGGGGTGGGAGAGTAGGGGGTGTGGGGGGGACGGCGGCGAGGGGGAACCCTTATTAAATCAGCATTTTTTCTAGACTAACAATGAACTTAGAACATGAGTCACTTAAGTGGAACTTCCAGCAGGTGTCACTTCCCCAGGAGGCCTAAGGCGAGAGCCCATCAGACCGGCTCTGGAGAAGTGAGAGCTAAAGCCTCCCACACTGAATGTCACCAAGCACCGTGCCCCGCCAATAGCAAGAACAAGGAAACGGTTCCTGAGTTGAAATTAAAGTTGCTCTGCCCACTTCAGAACAGTTACCCTGAGCGCAGAATCTCTTAAAGTGCTAGTTTACATATAGGCTGTTACAAATGCTGTGATTCAGGTTCAAACGCCCCCTTCAGCATTGTTCGTTTTAACCCATCTGAATTATTTTACAAAGCCAGCCAAGGAAATAATCTCAGATAAATTAACAATAGGTGAAAGAGCCTCCAAATCCTGGAGAAACAATCCTTTGGCCTGCCTGTCGTTTACACAATTATTCCTTTCCTGCAAGGTTCACAATGCTTAGCCTTCTGATGGTGTAAATATACCTCACAGGGTATGCGGGTCTGCCAACGGAAATAAAACTGTAATTGATTCAGTTCTGTGACTATTTAACGCATAAACATGTGCTCATTGAGAAAAATGATGTCTGGACAACTGACATTGTATTTCTGCCAAATACCAAGCTGATGTTCATAAAATCTTACTGGAGAGCACCCAACGCTAACTATAGGGTTTCAAACTGCTGATTTGTAGAGATGAGTCACGAAGCCCTCTACATTGTGTTGCTAATCAGAATTCCCATCCTTACCCATGCTCTGAAAAGAAGCTTACATTTTTTTATTTGGAAGCCACTCTGGAAAGCTTTCATTAATTTAAATCTCAGAACAGATTTATCCCCATTATGTGTACTCAACTAAAGACCTGTTAAACACAACACCATGATAGAAGTGAACAAATAGCATGTTTTCCCCAGGCATCCATTTTATTTTATTCTAGAATCCAGAGGCATTGGAAATTCAGGGATTGCTGCAATGCTTAGAATGTTTTGAAGACTAGAAAGAATTGGTAACAATTTATTGATTTCTAATCCTCTGCAATTTGCTTAAAACATGTGAGACAAATGAGTCCATGCTCCTTCTAACTGCCCTTAAATTAAGAAATGCAATAGTTGATGATTAGATGCATTTAATTCTAATTTAAAAACCATCTTTACTGGGTATATTCATCACAGAAATACTATTCAACTGAATCCTATTATAACTTACATGGTTTATTTATTAAACTTCATCTGAGGAAAAATGTGCATATTGCAAAAGCTGTATTCTTTAAACTTGCTGTTCAATTACTTGTATGCTTACTAAGTTTAGAGGTTTAATTTGAACTTTGTGAAATATATGTAAAGTTTCTTCCTTCTACCTTTAATATCTGGGGGAAATATGCACTTTATTAAGGTTTTCAAGGTAGCTACGATTGTAGAACAAAAATAAAATAAGGCTGAAATGGCATAATCCTCATGATTTTACATATATATATATATGCACATACATACATACAGGAGAGAAACAGGTTTTGCGGAAGTCACAAATGGGAGGTAGACATGTTGAGCATGTAGAATGGGGAAGGCTCCCAGCAAAGACATGCCCTGCTGCACTGCCGCTCCATCATGGCCAGCACAGGAGGAGGACAGAGAATGACAGCAGCATGGCAGCCGACAAATAACTAATCACTCCTGTGCACTCTTGATTTTTAGTGGAGCCTGGCGGTGAAACCTCCGGGACTCTGTCACCCACTCACAGGCCAGCTTCACCTGGTACACTAGGATTATTAGCAGCATTATTATAACCTTTCCCAGTTCTCTTTCCTCTTCACATCACTCTCCTGTTACAAAAAGAGATGACCTGAAAAGGGAAGGAAATAAGTGCCCCAAAAAGGCTAACACAGAAAAAACTGCATGTTTTCAGGGAAATTTTAATAAGATTGATTAGGTAGGGGGGAAAAAGAATGCAATGATTACATCATGTTCCATGCAGTCTGATAAGGTAATCCCTAAGTGGCTGATTTTTTTTCAGCAGCAAATCTCTAGTTGTGTGTAAAGTGTGACTAATAGGCCACACACATAAATTAGTGAAACCAAAAGGAAGCCATTGAGCAGCTTGTTATTTTACTATTTTCTGCATTTCAATAAAATACTTATGACGTTGGGTTTAGTGGAAATTCCTAAAGGCATTAAAGTGCTTGTTTAATTGAAGAATAAAATAATAGTATTATAGAAAAAAATGGCTCTATAAAAATATTAAATTAATATCCCGTAAAAGGATAGTGAATAGGCGCTTAGCTATTCATCTGAGATCTCTTAAATTATAAAAATGAAAAGAGCCTGTTCCCTTTAAAAGTCAAAGAAAATTTCATTTGTGCTTTGGTAATTGGGCCTGTTTTGAGGATCACTGATCTTCTGATTAGATATTGATCTCACTTTTAAGTGATTTTACTATTACTTTAAGATATCCTTGTTCATCTTACATATATACATATATACACGTTCTCTTATTTATAAACAAATAAGTTTATAGTTAATAACATTGTGTTGCACAGTTAAAAACCTATTAAAAGGGTAGAGTTCATGTTAAATGTACTTAGGACAATAAAATTTAAAAAATCTTAAAGTAAATTTGTAGGAGATGAAATTCAACATTTCACACTTATTAACACAAAGTAAGACAGAGAAATAATTGCTGTTTTCCCAATCAAATCCTTTTCCTGGAAAATGCCACAATTTTCTGTATGTCATATAAAATAGCATAGAATGGGAATTATCAAGAAAATGTCTTCAATTACCTATTTCACTTCGTAATATGAACACAGCCTGTATATGTAACCACAAATTCAAAGGGGGAAATGCTTTAACTATATATCAGGTTCACGTAATCTAAGCATATTGTTCTGCTGTGGTTCCTTTTCAGGAAGGAAAATCAAGATGCAGTCCACTGTGCCCAAAGCCTCTAGCTTTCCAAAAACTGAAAGCCTCCGCCAATAAATCACAACTGTTTTGCCATATGCCTCTTTGTTCTGCCAAGCATTACCAGCCTGTTCTACTTTTAAGCAAATTTCATTATGTTATAGCTCAGAGCAAGGCTCATTAAAAAGTATTACTGAAAAATGTCAAGTTGTTTTTATATAGAAACTGGAATTTATTTTCTATGGAAAAGTCAGATATTTATTGAACACAAGACATTTTTAAAACATTCATCTGGTTTCTCAAGTCACTTTGAAAACTGTGTCTCTATCTTGACTATGAGGGTTCAAGTTGCCACATAATGATTGTCTGAAGCACCAGCTAACTTTCAGTAGTATCTCTCATTGATGCAGATAAACCATTACCTTTTTGGAAGTGACTTAATCTCATTTCAGTGGAAAAATCTCCTCCCTGTTTCTTCACACCCATATTCATCTTCTCTTTGATTAATCGGTTTATTTTCCTATCTCCCCCTCCCCCCACAAGCCCTTACAGCTACATCTTAGATAACTATAACCTTCAGAAATCTCACCTCCACCTCTTATTGATCCGCAATAAGACACATAACCTGTGGAACCTCAGTCTGCACACTTGAAACATGGGTGACTACATGTGGCCCTGCTTTTCCAGTCTGGTTTGTGGCAGGAAATTCTGTAACCCATGTTCAAACATTATGTAACCCATTTACCACAAACCAAGCACAAAAACCAGCGTTTCATTTTGAAGCACCGAACTCCTTCCTAAGGAACTGTTTTTCTTTCTCCTCAGATGGTAAAACTCACTGGTTCTAAGAGTCTGCCATCCAAGAACAATAGGCTTCATCTTTATTACTTATTGTAAATACGTTTAGCATTTGCTTCTAGGGCTAATGAAAAGTCACAAAATGTTGGGTTTTAAACCTGGAGAAGAGCAAGCCACTCTTGCTTTCTCTGAGGAGAATGAGGAATATCAGATACTCGAACTGGGCCACACTGTATATTTAAATGAACAATAACAACAATAGAAATAATAACCTTTAGGAATCCAATTAAATCCTGGACCAAACGACTCTCTGAAAATTTGGGGGACTTTCCTAAAATGAGTGCCAGTCCTGTAGGAGAGATGAATTATGCTAGGAGGCCACTTTTCCTCTAATATACTATTTTTTGTGTGCAGTGAAATTAGGATAAAATGCAAATCAAGGTCACTTTTAAAGTGAAAGAAGTGACAAAAAAGTTTCTAGAGGAAATGAAGTAGGGGTGGGATAAGAAAGAGCAGGCCTATCTAGTTACCTTGCTCAGTGTTTATAAAGAGACTTAGCAGAATTGTGAGTTGAGTATTTGTATAAAACCCTCAGACCCTTCTTTACACTTCCTTTTGCTACAATCTCGTTCCTTCCCACAGGGATCTTTCCCAGGGCTTGTCTATTTCCTCAACAATGAGAAACTGTGGAGGCTGGCCAAGTCATCCATCATGAGTCTGTCTCCCCTATTCTCTTGGTATGGCTTCACCCCAAATGAAATTATAAGCATTGAACTTACCAGCTCACCAATACATTTATGGCAGTAAAGCCCAGACAGAGTAAAGCGAAGTGCATTTGCGTTCAAATGGAAATAATCAAGTATATTAAGCAGCATTTATTTAGAAAGAACTCACACAGAATCACAGGAAAACCACTAAGACTCCACCAGGTAAATAAAACATAGTCACTTTCAACATTCTATAAAGATATTTATCAACAGCCTAAAAATATTCATACCCTTTGTCCTATTCATTCACATCAGGAAATCTATCCTAAAGAAAAGCAGTGTCTTTCACGCAAAGATGTTCATTGCTGAATTATTTAGAAAGGCAAAGGTTTGGAAACAACTCACATAACCAACAATAGTAAAGTGCAAGTATATTAATATTTACATAGTGAATAGGCAGTTAATTTAAAAAATGTTAGGGGAATAGAAAAATATTCTGATATAGCAAGATCCATGTGATTTCAAAAATTTTTGCTAACATTATACACATGAAAAGATTAGACATAAAATCATGACTTAGCAATGTTGAAATTGAAGATTTTTTTTTTACTTTCCTCCTTAGAGCACTTTTTGTATATTCCTAATAAAATCGATAAATATCAATAAACGTTATGGCAAATGTAATCCACGTATTGGGTACTTATGTGTTAACACTGAAAGCCTGATCTCTAGCTGGCAGTCTTTGAAAAGTGACTGAGTTGCTGTAGCTAAAGAATGCTTTTATAAAGGAAGAAGCAGGGCATACTGATGTGAGATGCCTTGTTTTGCTTTTAAATGGGATGGTTTTCTTGGTGACACTTTGAAGTCAATCTTTTTCCTCCTGAAAGACAGGATTTCTGTATTAAAGTGTTAATACGTGGAGCCAAATAGTGCCTCTCAAGCACATTTAGTAACCAACTACGAGATTCCACAGAAATTATGAAACCCTTTATCCAGGTTCAGGTACCTGAGTTAAGAAGAAATGGTTATATCATCAATAAAAAACCCCACACGAAAAACCAATATGGTAGCATAGGTAAACCCCTATACTGCTGCCTTGCACAACAATTTCAAAACTACAACTAAAAGACAACACGGACATCATCCAGAACCACCAGAAAGCTGGCTGAGTGGAAATTCTACAACTAGAAGGAAAGAGAAAAGGACACTGAGACTCAGAGGAGTGTGGAGGGCAGAGGTGCGGAGATGCGCAGGGATAGGGCGGGTGGCTGAATACTCAGCTGGCTTTCTCAAACAGAAGGGAGACAAAGGCTCCCCACTGTGCTGAACTCCAGTTCCGGGCGAGACTCGGGGAACCCAGACTCATACGGGGTGAAACTGGACTGTCAGGAGGAAGCATACTGAGACTCAGGGGAGCTGCAGAAGGCAGAGGTGCAGAGGCATGCACGCGGAGAGGGCGGGCAGCTGAGCACATGGCTGGCTTTCTCGTTCAGGAGGGAAACAAAACCTCCCGACTGCATTGTACTCCAGTTACAGGTGAGACTTTGGGTACCCAGACTCATTCGGGGAGAAACTGCACTGTCTGGCAGCGAGCAAAACTTGAGGGCAGCTTTCTCTCAAAGGTGCGTGCAGCCATTATTGCAGGACACTGAGACCCAGGGTCCTCTTAGGGCGGGGCTGACGAAAACCAAGGCTGTCTGCTCCACCCTGAGACTCCGCCCCATCCAAGCTGAGCACAGAGGCTCTTCCAGCATAGACACAGCTGATCCTCACAGCCAATTGGCCTGGAGCTCAGCTCCTCCCAGTGATACCGACAACAATCAAGGTTTAACTACAATAAGACTGTGCACACAGCCCACAAAGGGGTGCACCAAGAATGTCCACCTCAGGTAACTGGGGAGGCTGAGCCACTGGGTCCTACAGGACACCTAGCACACTAAGCCATTCTATCAACTCAGGGAAGCAGCTAAAATGCAGAGACAAAGAGGCAGGTCACAAATGAAAGAAATGGAGGAAAGTAAGCAAATGACTGAATATAGAGTTCAAAACCATGGTTATAAGGTTTTTCAAGAATTTTCTAGAAAAGGCTGATAAATTTAGCAAGACCCTCGAGGATGTGAAAAAGGATCTAGATATTAAGCATACACTGACTGAAATAAAAAATATTATACAGAGACCTAAAAGCAGACTAGAGGATCGTAAGAATCAAGTCAAAGATTTGAAATAGAAAGAAGCAAAAAACACTCAACCGGAAAAGCAAAGAGAAAAAAGAATCCAAAAATATGAAGATAGTGTAAGAAGTCTCTGGGACAACTTCAAGTGTACCAACATCAGAATTATGGGGGTGCCAGAAGAAGGGAGAGGGCAAGATACTGAAAACCTATTTGAAGAAATAGTGACAGAAAACTTCCCCCACCTGGTGAAAGAAATAGACTTACAAGTCCAGGATGCGCAGAGAACCCTAAACAAAAGGAATCCAAAGAGGACCACACCAAGACACATCATAATTAAAATGCCAAGAGCAAAAGACAAAGAGAGAATATTAAAAGCAGCAAGAGAAAAACAGTTAGTTACCTACCAGGGAGCACTCATATGACTGTCAGCTGATTTCTCAACAGAAACTATGCAGGCCAGAGGGAGTGGCAAGAAATATTCAGTGATGAATAGCAAGAACCTACAACCAAGACTACTCTACCTAGCAAAGCTATCATTCAGAATTGAAGGACAGATAAAGAGCTTCACAGATAAGAAAAAGCTAAAGGAGTTCATCACCACCAAACCAGGATTATATGAAATGCTGAAAGGTATTCTTCAAGAAGAGGAAGAAGAAGAAAAAGGTAAAGATAAAAATTATGAACAACAAATACATATCTATCAACAAGTGAATCTAAAAACCAAGTGAATAAAAAATCTGATGAACAGAATAAACTGCTGAATATAATAGAATCAGGGGCATAGAAAGGGAGTGGACTGACAATTCTTGGGGGGAAAGGGGTGTGGGGGGTACGGGAAGAGACTGGACAAAAATCGTACACTATGGATGAGGACAGTGCGGGGCGGGGGGGGCAGAGGGTGAGGTGGGAACTGGGTGGAGGGGGGGCTAAGGGGGGAAAAAAGAGGAACAATTGTAATAATCTGAACAATAAAGATTCATTTAAAAAAATTAAAAAAAAATCCACACATGTTCATGTTGACCAATGTCAACCCAGTAAAATTTAATTAAACAAAAAAACCCCACCTAAAACAAAACAAACAAAAATATCCCAGAAAACTTTGTCATATACACAGACCAACACATAGAAGGTGAGGTCTATAGTAGAGAAAAAAGAAAGAGTATGGGAGGAAAGAGGGCAGCAGGAAATGGACAGCAAATTAATGATTTTGTAACCAGACAAATCCTGGCCCACGCAATAACTAAAGAAATATAGAAGTTTCATATTTTTCATTATACATACACTATATCCTTTTTAAAAAAGTTCCTAAGAAAGCACTTAATCAAATATTGTTTTGTATAGCAATACCTGAGCGATATTTGATTATAGGACAGTAATACCAGGGAAACCTACTAATTACCTGTCACTAGAATGGTGCTCAAGCATGCATGGCCTTCAACTGGGCATGCCCAAAGAAAAATTGAATGGCACAAGACTAGTGACAGGGGAGGTAACATTTGAGGCCTCGTTATTCCCAAGAACTGGAACCTAATTCCAATGTTACCCATATAACCTCCTGACATGCTTAAAGGGAGATGGGCAGCAAACAGAATGGCACTATTTTCATTGTCTAACTTGATGGAATCTATGTACTTTTAGAGTGTCTTATACAGCTCTTTTGCCTTGCTTTATTTCAGAAGTGTGTGGAGTCTGCAGTTGGAGTGAGTGAGGTCCTTATCCATCTGAGAATTTCAAGTTTCTCTAAAACTAAAATACGAAGCAGAAATAGTTTAACAAACTCAGTCAGGGAACAGACCCAACACTTGGGTGCAAATATCCCTTTCTTAGACTCAAGCATGCTGGATTCTCTGTTCCTTATGCCTCATGTCATTTCATGGCAAAAGTGCAATTATGATGCTTAGAACTGCTGACCTTTACTTAATGGCTGACTCTCTAGTGACCAAGATTAATTAGTTGAAAGACCAAATCTAGATGCTAATAAAAGGTAAAGGCTTATCTATCATTTAATGAAATGGAATTTAATTCATCAAAGAGCAAGAAACAAGTCATCATTCTTATGAGCTATTTTTAAATAATCATAATTCTACCCCCCTCACCCCCAAGATTGGTGGTATCCTTTGCTGCTTCTTTGTTCTTCATTCCATAGTAACATGGTCTTTTTTTTTTTTTTCCCCTTTTGTCCACACAGGTCATGCAGATCATGAAATGTCATGTCAGGTGAAAAAAACACACACAAAAACCTAAAAGAAAAACCACTTTTGAGAGCTCTCATTCACCTGTTCTCACCAAACTAATCCCAAAGCTATACTTCCAAGATGACCAGTAACAGGAGTGTGATCTATTACAGCATGAGGATCCTCTACAAGGCAGTTGGGAGTAAACTGACTTGGCTGGTTGGTGACTTAAGTTTTCATCACATAAAATGACTGTGGCCCAAGCTAAAATGTCAGAAAACTACACACGAGGGTTTTTTAGCATTATTAACTAACATGAGTATTATCTTTAGGCCCAAAATAAAAAACAACAACTATTGATTCTTGGCAAACATATAAATATGAGAGTAATGGTGTGCACAGGTGACTTCTAATCCAGTAAACATTTTTCAATAATACTCATAATAAATCACCTCTAATCCTATATAATAAAAGCCTAATATGCAAATCGACCAAACGGTAGAACAGCAGGTGGAACGATTGGTCGCTATGACACGCACTGACCATTAGGGTGCAGACACTCAACGAAGGGGCTGCCCCCTGGTGGTCAGTGCACTCCCACAGGGGGAGCGCTGCTCAGTCAGAAGCCAGGCTCACAGCTGGTGAGCACAGCGGTGGTGGCAGGAGCCTCTCCCGCCTCTGCTGTAGGCAGGCGGTAAGGGGCGAGGGGTCCTGGACTGCGAGAGCCCCGACTGTGAGAGGGATATCTGACCCTGGGGATTGGGCCTAAGCCAGCAGGCAGACATCCCCCGTGGGGTCCCAAACTGCGAGAGGGTGCAGGCTGGGCTGAAGGACACCCCCCCACCAGTGCATGAATTTCATGCACTGCTCCTCTACTAGTGAAATATTTGAAGTAAATCACATTGCCTATGCATATTTCAAGATAAGCATGAATAACACATGCACAAGTCCTTTTCTGTGTGTTTCAGAGAAGAATTGGTAAATCTCACAGAGCATTGGGTGCAAGATACTGCTGAGCAGTCACAAATGGCACTGACAGGAGCATGAGCTCAGAGACTTCCAAAACTCGGAGGTTACGCCTATATGATGTGTTCTACATAAGGACTATGTGTTCACAGCCTAAGTTTCAGGTAACTTACACTTATTAAGAACACTGTCATAAAACAGGAGTATTAGGTGAGGAATCAGGCACCAATTTTATACCATCTTAGCATATAATTGGGGGAAAATTAATCACTCTGCATTTCACCTAACTGGATCAATCAGATAAGCGCATAGTTGGGAAGAATGCAATGAGACACTGCATAAGAAATTCCACTGAAAATTATACATGTTGGGAGAGTGCATGATAAAAGTTATGGAAGGGTAAATACGTCAGGAACATAAGCAAGCTTCAGAATAAACCCTTGTGGGTTACTTTTGTTTCAGTTTAGGAAATGAGGGTAACTATGCTTAAGCTCTTTCATTCTGTGGAGAGCAGAGATAGGAACCACTGTGGGCAAGCGTTTTGTTAATTAATCTGGAACTTTTCCTGGACAGTGTGCAGCACTATCAACCTAACTCATTTAATTATCCAACAACTGATAAAGATCAACAGAGTGAATATCACTCCTCTAGTTTATTTAGCGCCACCCATTATTTGGAGGAAAAGTGTTCTCCTCCACTTACCAAGTCTCAGGAAGCTGCCTCCAGGAGAATTACAGCTTCTGCACAAGCAGATCATAGACTCAGTTTACGCTTCAAGAAACTCTATTTAGTGTTGACTGCACATAGGTCATTTTTTAAAATCTCACTGCACACAATCTGATCCTCTACTACTCAAACACATCAATTCCTGTGATCCATTATTCTTCAAAGGCCTCAAGTTGGTGTTGAATATTCCACGGGGAGCTTGGAAAATGAATCCTGTCCCTTTGCTGAGTTATTACGCAAGTTTTAGCACATCTTTTCATCTCTATGAGAGTGCAAAACACCCAGCCTCTGTAAATTCAGAGAAGGGACCTTGTATTTTAGTGCGCATGGAAAGATGTTAGTCACTTATTACTTGCTCCAACTATAGGCCCTGTCTTTTCTTAGTTACCTCCACCCTTAGGAGTGTCAGATCTTACCTATTCCCCCAGACTCAGAATTTCGCGTCCTTTATGAAGACTGTTCTAAAGAGGGCTCTCCTCCAGGGGACGTTTTAGGTTCCTGTGAGGCACCTCTACCCCTCAAAACCCCTCTCCTACTGCAGCTCCTTTCTTGTCAGGCTACCATGCACTCTAACCATACTTACTCTTACCTCCACATCCAGTCTTTAAAAAACATGTCTGAAAATTCCTAAATATATCTCAAACCTCAACACTTCCAACAACAACAAACTCATAGCCATGATAGTGATTTTCAATTGTGTGTACAGATGTGTGTGCCAGGGGGATATGGGGGCATCAAATCTCCAAGATGGATGTGGTAGTTAGGGTGGGTGGGACATTCATGGTATGATGTGTCCTTCCTGGCTAACTCTTGCTCTACCTTACCTAAGTCAGTTAGGAAGCTTCCTTCTTGTAAACCCTCTTCTTATCACTTTCTCTCCAGGTCTCCTTTGACCTCTGAAGGTTTTTTAGGAGCCTCCCTTTAGCATTAACCTTATCATGGTCCTTATCATAACACAGCACACACAAATTACCTTCCTACCTTCTGTCACCATGTCCCTGGAATCTCAGATCTGTAAACCAAGGAAGGGATCTTATTTTTCATCTTTTTTTCCCCTTCTTTTCCTTTTAAAAATATTTATTTGTTTCTTTGTTTGTTTGTTTTATGCCCACAGTGTCTGGATTGTTTTGGTATCAGTGAATGACTGACTGAATAAATGAATGGATGAATAAGGAGATATTAAAAAAAAACATTTCAAAAAGTAAAACAAACTACAGTACTTTAGGGCCAGCCTCCTGTTTTATGTTAAGATGAATAATAGCATTTTCTCTCTACTTTTTCAAGTTTCTGTCAGAATAGACTAGCTTCTATAATTAAAAGCTATATGGCATTACTACTAATTAATTCCAACTGGTTACTTAATTTCCTGACTTTCCTAAAACACTCTCTGGATTATGAGTTTTCAACTTTAGGGTCAGAGAGAGCTGGGATCAGGTCTACCTTATTTCCCCACTAATTACCTCTTATTTAATTTCTCTGGACTAAAATTTTCCATCTGTGAAATAATGATAACTATACCACTGGATTTTGTGGCTAAGTGAGATAATACATATAAGGTACATAGCTTAATTAATGCCTAGTGCTAATTAGAGCTTAATTAGCCATTATTATTCCTCCTTTAAATTATTATGGTTATTATTATTATAACAGACATCGAATAAATACTTAATGCATTAAAATTAATTAGTTAAAAACTTTTTATATCCAGGAACCAAATTTTCCAATTTTGCTTCCAGGCCAACCTGTAGAGGGAGAAAGGGAAGGGGCTCATCAGCAAAAGATTAGTGTTCTTCCAGCACATGTCAGAGTTCTCCACTTTGTCTTATAACTCTGCCATTAAAGGAGACATTTCATCCTATGAAGCCAGTTATAAGATTTCCTACACAGAGTAATGAAAAAGCCTATAACAGTTAGTGACCTGCCTTCCCTGCTGTTTCCTCCACAGAATAATTTTGCCATAAAAAATAAAGGGGACATCTTTTATTGAATTATGACAAAATTTCAACTCACTTATTCCTCTTGGAACTTAGGAGTGTCCTACTTTCCCCTCCAATGACTCTCCCACTGAGATGACATGTGACACATCCCAGGGAATCATTAGAACTAAAGAGAAGGTTAAGACTGTGCCATATCCATCAGCACTTCCTTGTGCTTAAGAAGAAAAATCACTTTCCCTTATCTCCTCAGTCTATGCCCTCTGTCCTAAGGATCTTTTTATTCACTGGTGGGGAAAAGGTTACCAGGCACAAGCCCAGGGAAAGCAACAGGGACACCAACAATCTCCCTCCCTGTTTTCCCCCTTCTCTCCCTTTCATACATATACTTATTGAATATCTACTATGTGCCAGCCACTGAGCAATGCTGAGTAGACAGAGCCCCAACTCCTATTGAATTATGGAGAGACATGACATAAAGCTAATGTGTTACTAAAATATTCCAAGTTGAACAGTTGACAACCAAATCATACTTTCAATACACCAATAACACATGCTATCTAAAGCTGAGTTTAATAATAAATATTATTTTTGGAGGCTAGAAATCCTTTAGCAACTGATTATTTCAATGCCAGCTGCAATGGGAGAAGGTGACAATGGGTAACACATATTGAGCATTTACTATGCATCAGATACTCTGCTCTACCATTTCCAAGTCTTTTCACTTGACTGTCACACATACACAAAAATTCATATGTGGTAATGTGCTTATCATTACACCCATTTTAAAGATGAGGAAACAGACTCAGAGCAGTAAAGCAATTTGCCAAAAGCCAGTGAGTAGCTGGCCTTGAAGCTATGCATTCCGGCTATAGGACACATGTGCACAGACATAGAAACCATGGCTCATTATCTCCAAAGGTGCCGGAAAAACACATTAAAGAAGTGAATAAGTGAGTGTCATGAAATTGAAAACTAAATCACATCAACACAATTCAGCATCACTGAATTGCCAAGATGCTCAAGAGCTTGATGTGCTGTTTCATTCATTTTTTACTAAATAATGAAAATAAATCCCTCATCTCCCAAAAGGAGAGAACATTTGTAAGAGTTCCTGCTAAAGATATTAATCCTATAGTTATGGAATTTACAGAGAAACTTCCTTCAAAGTTCAACTGTCTAGAAGTTGCTATTGTTATTATTGTTTAAAACAATGAAAATACCTGGTACTTCTCACTTTATCTTGCCTCAGGTTGAGATTTGTAGAAAAAATACCAGAAATCAGACCAGCTCCTTTGAAAATTACCTAAACCAAAAAAGAGATAAATTCTTTCCATGAAAGTAATTTATCATGCAGGATTTTGAAGCACAATATTTGATTTGAGAGACAGAGAAAAAAAAATGCTTTCTTTCCTTCTCCTATTCTAGTAGACTTAGCCAAGTTTTCCTGTGTCCATAACCCAAATTGGTTATTGTAAAAGAGAAAACACCCAAACTTTCTGGGATGAGACACAACTCTACTGAGCTAACCATTAGGAAATTTGGAGAGAGAGAGAGAGAGAGAGAGAGAGAGAGAGAGAGAGAGAGAGAGAGAAGGGAAGAAGCACCTCTCAAACATAAGGATGACAAAATACAAAATCACCTCTTAGGTGCTTCTATATCTTTTCTTAGTTCTCCCTTGTCATCACCACTGTAGGAAAGAGAAAAGAATTATTCGTGACAAACAAGGCAGCTGAAGGCTGGTGAGGTGTGTGCATGCTGGAGGGACAGGGGACTTGTAGAGATGCACTAATGGACACCAAATGTAGTTATAATCAAGGCTTCTACATCATCAACAGAGCCAATTTGAAGATAAACACATCCACAACAGCAAGGCACTTGCACAGTATTTCAGCCAAGCACTTTGTTATAAGTATCTCTATATATAAAAGCCTAAGTGACCATCTGACCGTCCAACTGGTAGCTATGACGTGCAATGACCACCAGGGGTCAGATGCTCTGACCAGTAGCTGTGATGCAGACTGACCACCAGGGGGCAGATGCTCAATGCAGGAACTGCTAAGCTGTGGTGACTTGGCAGCTGCGGGTCTTGGGTAACGCACCTGGAACCAGAGAGGAGGGAGCCAAATTCCGGGGTGCGTCACCCGAGAACCAGCCTCTTGCAATCCAGGAGCCCTCGGGAAATGTCAGAGAGACAGTTTTGGCCCGATCCACACAGGCCAGGCCAAGGGACCCCACCGGTGCATGAATCCATGCACCAGGCCTCTAGGGTATCTCATAAAAACCTGAATGTCAGAGTGGAGGTAAGTGAGCCAGGTGAAAACAATGAGCCAGCAATTTTTTAAAGCTTTCAGAAGCCCAATAGAGCAGCAGCTACTGTGAGACAGGAGTGGAAAGGTACCTACAGACAAATTGATGTACACCAGCAATATCTTAAATCAATTCCTTACCATTGATCACTTGCAAAGTTAACAGTCTCAGTGACTGATTGGTTTTTATACATAGGAGAAGAAGGAGATTTTGAATGGCTTGGCCCTTTGCATCCAGGCAGATAATTAGACAATTAGATCTCACGTGCTACAACAAAGCTCTCAACCATCATGAATAACAGGCATACTCATTTTAAAGAAGATTCATAAGCTGAAAGAAGGATTTTTATAGAATGCATTGCTTTCACATTTCTTTCAAAAACTAGAGCAATCAGAGAAAACCAGCAAAGAGAAGTTTCTATCTGTTAGAAGGAGCAAGGTGGGTTTTGATATGCTTAGCGAAGCATTCCACCCAGGACTTATGAGCTGAGGTGCTGCTTACATGGATGGAATGGGGTGGGGGTGGGGGAACTGCAGTTGAACCATCTACATCAAAAGCACCTGAATTATTTACAAAAATGCATATTCCTTGATGAATACTAAAATGCTAAGTCTCAGAAGAAAGCCCCCTAAGTTTCCCTTTAAAATAAAATTTAACTGATTGTTTTTTAGAGAAAGAAGGGAGAGGAAGAGGGTGAGGGTGAGGGAGAGGGAGAGCAAGAGAGGGAGAGAGAGAGAGAGAGAAACATCCATGTGAGAGTGAAACATCTATTGGTTGCCTCCTGCATGTGCCCCAATGAGGATGGAACCTGAGACCTTTCAGTGTCTGGGACAATACTCCACTAACTGAGCCACACTGGCCAGGACCTAAATGTTCATTTTTAACAAACTCCCTCCATAGGGTTTGACAATATCATTGAGTGAAGCAACAGTATCATTAAGTGAAGCAACAACAGAGGGCAGAAAAATGTATGTGGGGGGTGAGTGGGTGTTTGAGCAAAATAGGTTTACAGGCTTCCTTAGATGCTGAACAAGGCTTCAGGATTTAACAAGGTTCCACAATACTTCTGGTATTGATAATGGAGTACATTAGGATTAATCTGTTCTAAAATGGATGACATCAATTAACATGGTTTGTTGCTACCCAACCTCATTCTGAAAGTTTTAAGGACAGTCTTTTTAGGATAAACTCTCACAGGTATATAAACTCCACAAAGGCTGGTCACCCGACAGTCGATTACCAGGATTACATTGTTTCTCTAGTTCAGACACATACATTATAGGGACAGTCCTATTGGGCATTTCTAAACACTAAGCAATATACTAATTACTGAAAGTCATTCCTGAATAAAACAAACAATAGACTTATCAGAAGGAGTGAAACAGTGCCTCTGTCCATACTAAGACATTTCAAAGTTGGTAAAAACTATTTAAAAAAATTTGAATAAAATTAAAATTAATGCAATACCTTGAATACACTGACTAGGTGAAGGATTCCTGATAGTGACTATCATGAGGATCTGGGAAAATAAGGTAATTTCAAGGAGCCCTACAAGCTGAAGGCAGTTGCGCAGAAAACTGGTCTAGGTCCCTCCTAGTCCAAGTGGAGAGATGGCACAACTATCATAGCCATGGGCTTGAACATTTTGGGAGCATATGCCTTAAATACTACCATTAAAAATGCCTTCGGTTGTGCAGTTGTATATGCTTGTTTTAATGTGCTGGTTTAATTGGTTTTACACAAAAACAAATCTTTATTACTGCACTTAGCACCTTGTATTGTAATCAGTCATCTTTACAGTTTCTCTCCCCACGAGACTGTCAACTTGACTATAGAATGGATTCAATAATTTGAAGTCTAAAGTGCCCAGTATTTATGTGTTGTACAAATTTTCGATAAATGCTTACCAAATCAATCTGTCCTTCTAAATGTTTATTTTGCAGAGAAAATTTGTATCAGACAATTCTATAAACATTAATGTAGTGACAACTAGATTTCTGTCACCGTGTCAAGGTACTGGGGACGCAAATATGAACAGAAAATAGTTTTTGCCCTTGAGAAGGTCATATATAGTCTAGTAGAGGACAGAATACCTAAAGGCATTAGAATGCTACAATAATTATCTTTGCTAAACAAGTATTCCTTTAACATGACTAATTCCCTGAACAATGCATTCAGATTTTCATATGTCAAGTTTGAATTTTCCTATACGATGTGATTCATATTACTAATGCATTTTAACTCTGGGCCATACAAGTAATATAAAAAGGGACACATAATTAATGTCTGTTTTATTATAAACATGCCCAAATATATAGCTGCCTACTGAAGAAACTTTAGAAGAATTCAGATTTACAATTGTGAGTGTTAAAATTTATCAGGCAGTATAAACCTGGCTAGTAATTTATCATACTTTCCATTTGTTGATATAAAGACAAATTACAAAAACACTAACTGTATTTTTAATTCTAAACAGGATTTCTGCCCTGAATTTCTGCCCACGCTTAGTGACCATGCATTTTTACAAATATGCACCCAACTCTATTTCTCATGAATCTTATATGGTTCTTTTCCACGTCAGGATAAAGCGATGCAAGGGAAAAAATGTTGAGACTATTTGAATTCTCAGCCATATATTTTTAACCAAGTTGAAGAAGTATGTGGAAGGTTCTAAATGAAAAAGACATTGGATTCAAAGATAAGGAAATATGAATCTTCATGGAAATTGATAATAAACAATTTGTAACTTCAAACAAAGAACTGATCTTATTTGGACTTTTTCTTTTTCTTGTAACAGGAAAGCATTTGGCTAGGAGGTTTCTAATGTCCCTCCCAGCTCTAAGTCTCTAGGATGAACAGTGAGTATTCTCAGAGGAGATTTTATGTGGCAGAAATGGCTTGTTGCAGCTGAATCACTGACATCCTCCATATGGGAAGTTCTCACCCCTAGGGAGACTCTCTTATATACTGAGAGCTTAGAGCTCCATCATCCTCACACCCTGGAGCCACACCCTCATCAAAGCGACACTGGGATTTCGGAATAGCAACTAGGAAAGCTACAACCACCACAAACAACAACACACACCCACAAATAAGCCTGAACTTGAGCCCAAAACTCTTTTTGAAGATTTTCAGAACAGGGTCTCAGCTATTCAGCTTCCTGGAAAATATAGCAGATGACAAATGTTAACACCTCGTGTTTTCCTAAAAACAAGTATAGAAAAAAAAAAAAAGTAAATTGTTTTTTGAAAATCAATTGATGAGGCTTTGACAGTGCTGGGAGATACATCTATGATTTCTGGGTTCTGCATAAGAGACACCCCCTTTTCCTCACCACAGCTAGGTATCTAAAGGTTAGATGGTGCTGAAGGTATCTCTTCCAACTCCAGAGGGCAGTCCTTAAAATCTGCAGCTATGCAGTCCAAAGTGAGCCTATAGGATCACAGATGGGTTATCAACTCAATCACAGACATTCCCCTCATCTCCAGCAAGGAAGCCTGCTGTTTCTCTAATGTACTAACGTCATTCCCCCTGGGCAAGGTCTGATTTCTCTGGGTGTCTTATTCACAGAAACAGTATACATTTTGGGAAATGCAAATGTCAGATAGACTTCTCAGTCAAAAACAGTTTAAAGAGATGGGGTGAGAAATCACTTTCTCTGTGTTATTTTCCCAAGGTTTCTCCCTCCTTTGCAGAATGAGATTCTAGCTTTAGAGACATTAAGAAACAAGTAACCAAGGGACCCGTTGCCTGGAAACAGCCTGATTACAAGCAACTCACTGAGCTACAAGGAAATTCTACCTGATCCTTTAGGACCATTTGTCAAGCCTTATTATGATGATAAAGAAAACTTATACTTCCGTAAAGCATTCAAATATTATTGCCATGAAACTGAAGAAACCTGGGCTCCTGCTTTGGGGAAGAAATGGGAAATTAACATGACCATCCAGTTTCAATACTGACAGCCTGGACAAAATAAAGAAAAATTAGTTCGGCACCATGCACAGACTTCAGAAATCAAAGATCCAGATTCAATGCTGAACAAATAATGCCCGGGAATTGTTCTGTCTGCCATGGGAGTTAGAAGCCACGGCAGCCAGAGCCACTAATGAGGAGCCCTTTGTGCTGCTTCACTTGACTTCCTTGTATGTCCCCCGCACAACTCTCAATCAGGTGCTGCCATTAACAGCTGCTTTGAAACTAACACCAGTAGGTTTTGTTGTGTCCTGACAGTGGACAAGATTTGTTAGGGCAATAACATTATAAAAACGTGGCAGAAGTTTAGTAAAATCTAAGAATGCCTATACAATTTTTTAAAATCATTAATGATCAGTCTCAGAAAATAGGACCTATACTTTTATTTTCTAGAAAAAAATTACAGTTACATGATTTTATATATATATGTATATATAGACACATATATATGCATATATATGTATGTATGTCTGCATATGTATATGTGTATATATATATATGTGCAAATACATATAATTCTAGATGGATGGATGGATGGATAGATAGCATCTTTCTTTTCTTTCAAGCATAGCAGGAGGATAAGGCTGCAACAGTGAGTCCTGGCTCCACCAAAATATTTTACTTGCTATTGATCCACTCATAGTTACATTAGATGACAGTGAATCTCACAGGGCAGTTAAGATGTGCCTGGAACCTATCTTAAAATGGGCTTTCCCATTGCTTAAAGCTATAATTAATTTCTAGACACATCCATCACACTCTGGCTGGAGTATAGGGATGCATGTTTCAGTGAAACTCAACTATCATCACTTTGAATGAAATGTTTTTATCTCAGTTATAGAAAAATAATTCAGTCCATTCTTTAATTGCAGGTAAATGCTCAATACTCCAGAGCAGCAGAGATTGTGGAGGGTGGAGTTTCTATCTTAAATTTAGCAATAGATATTAATAGAAGTAAACAATTTTTACTTTTAAACAACTATTTCTCATTCCTTCAGCTATTCCACGCACATCCACACTAATCTCAAATATGGCTCCAGGGTAAAGAGTAGGCCCCCTACCCTACATTATGAAAAAATGTCTTAATTACTTTTTTAAAAATATTTTTTTATTGATTTCAGAGAGGAAGGGAGAGAGAAAGAGAGATAGAAACATCAATGATGAGAGAGAATCATTGATTGGTTGCCTACTGCATGCCCCCTACTGGGGATCGAGCCTGCAACCTGGGCATGTGCCCTTGACCGTAATCGAACCTGGGACCCTTCAGTTCACAGGCTGATACTCTATCCACTGAGCCAAACCAGCTAGGGCTTAATCACTTTGGAAGCCTTGGTACTTATCTCAGTCCTAACACACAGTGGACATTCATTACATCTCTGCTGAACTGAACCAGGCACGAACATCATCAAAATAATTGACAACAATTTTAGAGCTGACTGAGATGGTCATGGAAAGAAAAAGAGGCTACAAATTGCTCTAAAGAGATGAAAGGATGATGTCCCATCATGCTGAAAAGATGACGGCGGAAGATAACATGGGAAAACAAAGGAAGTCACCAAAAGAAACTTTATGGTGGTCTTCAGTTTCCATCTCCACCCCCATGCCATTCACCCCAAATATTATTGTCAGAATTATACTCCAAAACTTCCAAATCCAAATACTATGCAACTGCTTAAGAACATACAATAAAATAATGAATAAATGAATAAGATAAACTTTGTCTTCAAGACACTTACAATTTGGTTGCCTAGATGGAAATCACCCATGATGTGTTTTGTGTGTGTGTGTGTGTGTTTAACATGAGTTGAAAGAAAAGATCACTGCGAGCTGAGCTGTCAGTAGCAGCTGACTCAGGAAGAAGGGATTTGAACCAGGTCTATTTATTTAAATGAATAGAGGAGCAGCAAAATGGAGATTGTGTGAGCAGGCAAGGAAACAACATTATTCTCTTTGTACATTTCCATCAGAGTTCTTGGGTTACTGGGGGCATTGTCAATGAGCAGTAATATTCTGAAAGGAATCTTTTTTTTTCTGAGCAGTAGGTCTCAATAGCAGGCTGAAAATATTTAGTAAGCCATTTTGCAAAACATATGTGCTGTCATCCAGGCTTTTTTTATTCCATTTATAGAGCACAGGGAGAGTAAGTCTGGGATAATTCTTAAGAGCCCTAGGATTTTCAAAAAGGTAAATGACCACTGGCTTCAACGGAAAGTCATCAGCGGTGTAGCCCCTATGAAGGGAGCCAGCCTGTCCTCTGAAGCTTTGAAGCCAGGCACTGACTGTGCCTCTCTAGCTATAAAAATTCCAGATGGCATCGTCTTCCAATATAAAACTGCTTTGTTTACATTGAACATCTGTTGTTTAGTGCAGCCACCTTCATTAATTATTTTAGCTAGATCTTCAGAATAATTTGCTGGAGCTTCTGCATCAGCATTTGCTGCTTCGGGTTTTTGTTGTTATGGAGACAGTTTCTTTCCTTAAACCTCATGAACCAACCTCTGTTGGCTTCAAACTTTTCTTCTGCAGCTTCCTCACCTCTATCTGCCTTCATGGAATTGAAGAAAGTTAGGGCCTTGCTCTGGATTAGGCTTTGGCTTAAGGGAATGTGGTAGCTGGTTTGATATTCTATCCAGACCACTAAGAAGTTGTCTCACTTTCTTATCATTCATTTGCCGAGGTAATTTTCTGGAAGAACTTTCCCTTTGCATTCACAACTTGGCTGTCTCTTTGGCTCAAGAGGCCTAGCTTTTGACCTATTTTGACTTTTGACATACCTTCCTCACGAAGCTTAATCATTTCTAGATTTTGATTTAAATTGAGAGATGCATGACTCGTCATTTCTCTTGAACACTTAGAGGCCATTATAGAGTCATTAATTGACCTAATTTCAATATTGTTGTGTCTCAGGGAATAGAGAGGCCTGGGGAGAGGGAGAAAGACAGGGAATGGCTGGCCAGTGGAGCTGTGGGAACACACACAAGTTTTATTAACTTTGTCATTTCATATTGGCACAGTTCATGGTGTCCCAAAAACAATAACAGTTAACACCAAAGATCACTGATAACAGATCACTATAACAAGTAAAATAATAATAAACTAGTTTGAAACATTTGTGAGAATTACTAAAATGTGACACAGAGATACAAATGTGAGCAAAAGCTATTGGAAAAAATGGCCTCAATAGACTTGCTTGAGGCAGAGTTGCCACAAACCTTCAATGTGTAAAAAAATGCAATCTCCATAAAGTGCAGTAAAACAAAGTATATAGACCTCTATTAAAAAGAATGCTATGAGTGCCTAGGAATGCTCAGTAGAAGGCTATTTGTGAATTAGGAAGCGTTTGGAACAGACCCAGAGACATTCATTCATTCATTCATTATCTTTTAAGCATCTATTACTGGTATGTCCTAGCCACTGGAGGGAAAGCAGGACACAGAGAATCCTTGCCCTGGTAAAACTGCTGTGGGTGGAAGGAGGGCACAGATGGTAACAAAGTAGAGAAGTAGATAATAAAAAGGGTAGGTAGTGGTAAGTGCTAAAGTAAGGGAAGGGTCTTTAAGAGTGAGGGCATGTATTGTAAAATATGAACATTTTACCATCCCAAAATATTTAGCATAGATATGGGTATATAATGGACAATAGACAATATAGAAATACTAGCTGACTGAGGTACTACCTGATAACTGAGTTCTGGGGTCACTAAGATAAATTTTTTCTCCATATCAGATTTATAGACAATGAATCAGAATTTCTTCATGCTCCTGCCTAATGCCTGACCCAAACCCAACTCAATCTAAATGGTGAGGATTTCTGGAATAGGCTCCACCAGGATACAAAGTGGGTTGTCCACATTCATTCCACCTTGTCCAGGGCAAACAGCTGATAATGAGCAAGAAGTAATCATTAAATATTTGTTAGGTAATGTGCCTAACACATTGGGATATAATAGAACCTTTCACTAATAACATTTTTGTCAAGAATGGAGAAAAGTGCAAGTGGTGGTAGGTATTGTAAAGACTAAAATAAGAAAATAGGTTCATGAGATTGACTTTCCTATTTAAAAAAAAATCAAACATATGAAAACATACTTAAAGTCAAAAAAAGATCATGAGAGTAAGGACATGAGAATAAACTTGGCTTTATAAAAAGCTGACAAAGAAGTTCAGGGGTTCCTGCGATATGCGAGACTTGAGGGGAAAAAAAAGGCCACTTGTCTAAATGCTTATGCTGTCGTGACTGGTTGAGTTCTTCAGATCCTATCAGAGCAAGACATAGGAATGTGATTTGCCAATTGCAATGGCTAACTTGTCCTGACCCATCCCTGGTCGTTGGTTGGGTTTCCCCCATCTCAAATGCCATTCCTCAAACATAAGCTGATTCCTTATGTAGTGAAAATGTCCCAGGTACAAAGCTCACTGGCCCATGTGGGAAAGAGCAGTGAGGTAGGACATGCCTGTATCATGGCTCTCTCAATTAATGTCCAGAGGCTGCAGATGATCTGTTAGGCACAGCATAGGGAGGCTAAACACAATGCCCCACAGACAGGGATAAAAGGGAGCCTTGCCCTCATATTGTCAAATAAAGAGTGATGCATTTCCTTGACAACAAGGACACTTTTGTCTGTTCTTGCCAAAAATGTATTCATGAAAGGAACTATTAAACCCCAATAATAGGCTGGGGTACAACTACTTCACCTCCTTTACCCATGAGAACATTTCTTATTTCTATATTATAGCAATTTGAACTCTACAATATTTCAATCCTTGTCATCTCCTTGATTATTAGTACACCATCCTCAAATCTACTCTACCCTATACAAATGCTTTTTCTCCTTATTAATTCAATGTATTCAACTCCATTGATTTTGCCCAAAAGTCTCTCTTCAGACCTTATATCTTGTTTCAGTCCTTCGTTTGTAGCTCTTGATATTTATTATTATTTTCCAATGAGACAGAAAGTGAATAAGGAGTTAAATGTTTTCACAGGCAAACCTATATCCCTCTCCCTTTGAAAGGGCAGAAAATGGATAGAAAGAAAAGCTGCCAGATGGAAGTCTTGAAATGAATGACCTGCACCACCCATAGATGAATTCCACCTCTTCTTCTAGAATGTTTCATAAAAGAGAATCAATAAAAGCTGAAGCTGAAACACTGGTGCAGTGTAGTAGCTAAGCTCAGTGAGCTCCCAAGCTAATCCTGTGTTCTCAGAAGCTATAAGTGCAAATCCCTTCACCTTTGCTCAGGGGGATGAGCTCACTACATAAATTGGCCTGTTTTTTGACCTCAAAATCCAGGTGGAACTAGATTGGGGGTAGCAGACAAAATGAGGAAAGATTTCCAGGCCATTTGTTCTCACTCGGGTACTTTGGCAAAGGGAAAGACACGGTCAAGTTTCCATGGCCCTGAGCTGGGTCACTCAGCTGGAGTCACACTTTGCTCAACACAAATGTCTTTCACTCACCCACAAGCAACACAAAGCCTGGGACAGAGCGCTGCCAAAGACAGGCCAAGTGCCACTGGCCATTCTCATTATCTAGGCTGCCTAGTAAGGTAGCCCCCATACAACCTGGCTGCTAAATTAGCCTTCACATCAGCTTTTGTCTTTTTCCCTATGACTACACAGTTAACATATTTAATTAAAATACAATAAAGGCCAAAATGAATGTAAATAGTATGAGACTCAGTAGAGAATTTGAGGAATCATATCATGCTTGTTCCCTTTAATGATATTGTTGCCGTACAGGAAAATACTCATTTGCATGTTAAAATTTCATCCCCATCCCCAAAGAAGCATGCCTTTTTTAAAGAGAGAGAGAGAGAGATTAAGCTTACTAACATCCTCAAATATCTGCACTGAACATAAAATTAAACACCTTTTAGATGGGTTAATTTGAGGGCATTAACACATCTGAATAATATCTCTGCCATCTTACTTCAGTTTCTTTAACCTAATAGAATTATCTGAAGTAGCTCTAAACAATAGTGTGTATGCATGACACATTAAAAATATATGTTTATTTTTGAGGATGTATTTTCGCTTGAATGTATTTTTTATAAAATAACTTTTGTTCAATTTTTACTAAACGTATAACATTTATTACACAAAAAGTCAATATCATGAAGGGAATTGTAAATTACTTCAAACTGGTATATAAATAATCAACTGATTAAAGTCATGTACTTTATATGTATTGTGTAACAGAATTCCAGCTTCTATGAGAACTGTGCTTAAAAAGGCAGTCCATTAAACTTCTTTGGAACTCAAATGACCAGAGTCCCAGTTCCTTCTGAAAGTGTCTGGGTAATATGGATGTATCACCTGCTTCTCTTCCATCATTTCGCACCACTTATGAAATTCTTGTTATGAAGAGTATTATTATACAACATAGATATCTTTTTCTCCCCATCCTTAATCACCAATGACATGTCTAAAAACCTTATCTTCCCTAAAACAAGCAAATAAAAGCCTGCCTTAATCACAAATTAAATAGAATTTAAATAGACGGTATAATTTGCCTCCTCATAGCTCCAAGACAGTCTGATTTCCTGTGTGGTAAGAATGTTTCCTTTCCTGCATTTCAATCTCCATCTAGGCCACCTAATAATATAGCCTATCAGTTAATACAGGTTCCCCAGATAAATCTGATCCTTAGAAAATGACAGGGAGAATTGTTCTTCCTTTATCATGTGAGCCCTCAGAGTACAGCCAAAATCTTGGCCATGCTGACTTTTCATTGCTTCTGTGCCATTCTAAAAATTTCTTCCCCTGATATAATCTCATCTTTTCTTTAGATTTGTGTTTCTCGACCGCCTGATGAATTTCGATTCTGTAGAGATTTCCTTGCACTCCTATTGTTCCATTATGATCTGAAAAAGAACCACTTCATTGTTCGTAATCAAATGGTACAGTTGTCATCATTCCATTAACATATGTTTTGAGAATTCCTACATCCCCATATTTATGACTTTACAGATAACTAATGAAACTATGAAGACTATTTTTTAAGCTTTGCCTTTAAAGACACAAGGGCTGATATACTGTTGGAAGCTTTCGGGATTCTGTTCAGGTAGTTGCTATCAATTACAGAGAAGCCTTTCCTTACAACTAAAAATTCAATGAATAAATTGGAAGGAAGATCAAATGGTTGTTATCCACACACAAAAAAATCATTGCCACAGCATTTATATGTACTTTTGTCTCAACTCGAACATTTTGGTGTCTTTTTATTCTCTCTTAAAAGTCAACACTTCCACAAAAATGTCCCCGAGTTCACTCCGGGTGAATCTCTGCCGTAGGAAAGGGGATCATTATCTCTAAGCATGCATTTAGGTGTTGTTTAATTGGGTGTGGTACAGTTGCTGGCACCGTAATAGGGAAACTTCACAGTCTCTGACCTCTAGATGCTTAAAATCTAAGATGAAGTAAATATTCCAAAATATTACTGTGAACTCAATGCATAATGGGCCATTTAAAATAATACCACGAGCAAATTGACTGTCGTTTTGACAGTACTGAGAACAACATATGTCCCTTCACATTGCAGCTTCTGTTGGATCATTAGACACAAGTTTGAACAATTCCAAGGAAAACTTATAAACAAAAATGTGAAATAAAATTTGGATGTAAAATGTCAAGACTTACAAACATGTTTTAGAAAATGGTGTACTTTACAAATTATCTGGCTCACACATTTCAAACAATATTTTTTTTTCCTGCTGGATTTAAATATGCTATCATTTGTATGGAAAATTGACCTGGGTTCAGGATTTGTTAGGGAGGCCCACCTTTCCTACAGAAACCTGTTATGGTATTCTCTGGTCCATTATTTTCAAGTGTTCATGATTTTTAAAATTTTGCATGAAACTGTTGAGCCACTAGTGTTAACTTCACTGACTAAGCACCCCTGCATATCAAAAATTGAACAGAAATGGCTTTGACAAAAGCTACAACATACACACACACACACACACACACACACACCATCATGTCAATAGACATTTCCTTTAAATAATATGAAAATCCAAGTGAAGCCTATATTTTATTTTTTCTGGAGCCACACACCCACAAGCCCCCAGGCCACCTGTAGTTATTACTCTGGGAGAAACTTCCTTCTGAGATTATACTCCTGCCACAATATAGCATCAGAATCCAATATGTTCATTATTCCACAGCTTCGAGGGTCAATGCCTCCCAACCCTAGGAAGTGAAATATAATTTAATGTCAGGTCTAAAAGCACATAACTATACACTGCAATCAAAAGTTTAAGTGACCATTTATTTCATCTTGTATCTGCCCAAGAATATCCTTTGCTGACCAATTTTCTTCCATTAGAATTGGCTCTCAAAGTTAGGAGGTCATTTGCATGCTTGCAGACAAAGGTAACAATTTTAAATGATGTATATTCTCTTTTGGTGAATATTTGCTGTTTAAGTACAGAGAGTAGAGATCCAATTATTCTTATTGGATTTTATGTATTGCTTAAATTAACTGCCAAGAAAAGCCTCCAAAAGATAAATTGCCTTTTTTGTAATACTGCCTTTAATTTCTCTTAGCAAATGGGGTATGAGGTTTAAGTGGGTTAAATAAAATCAAGTAAAAATATTTATGGTATAAAGCTGTCCATGGTTAAATGCCTAAAATTTTGTGGTTGGCATATGAACAGACCAGAACAAGCAAGGGAGGCTTTGCACAATAGAGTTGGTTTGTAGAATGGCTTACGGGTGGAATGACAAGCTCCTGATAATGTTTAACATGCTTTGGGGTCCTGTCCTCCTTGGTCAGCACTGGCCCCTTGGCTTCCACAAAGCTTTTGCCACCATTATGGGAACCAAGTACTGCAGAACAAAGGCATCCTATTCTGTATTGGACTGTCTGACATTACACGCACCACAGAAGAACACCTTAAAGAAAAACAAACAAACTGACATCCTGTTAAGGAAAATATAAAAGTAAGTATTGCACAATAAATATCTTAAAAGGTTAAGTTCTAAACAATATAAATCCACAAGAGACAGATAAGCATTGTGATGAAATAAAAAAAGGTATACTGAGCTGAGAATTAGGTCTGGGGCAATTGAAATACATTCTGAATCTAGTTTCTCCAGCTGTTAAAAGACAATAGTAATGCTGGCTTTACTGACATCTTTGGATTCCCATAAGAATAAAAAGCCTGAATGTGGAAATGCAGACAACTCAATATAAATATTAAATAGTACTATCATTTTCATTCTTCCTGACAGTCCTGCAGCAGATCTCTGAGCACAACCCATGTACTATGTTATTAATAACATAACTGGGAAGGAGGCAGTGGTTTTCAGACATTTCCTTATTTATTTATTTATTTATTTATTTATTTATTTATTTATTTATTTATTTATTTATTTTACACTGGATGAGCTTCAGAAATACAATCAGTCACCAAACTCCTCAGACACATTTAGCAGCTTCAGAAGCAGCTACCACTGACAATCATGTCTGATTCCTGGGGGACTGAAGGTGTAAAAACAGAGTCATTACAGGTGCATCTGCCTCTCTTCATTCAAAGGACAAAAGGAAAGGATGAAATTCACTAAGCCCAGTGTTTTAAAGCAGAGAGGAAAGAGATCAACTAGGATAGACTTTCCCCCTTTAATATGTAAGAGCAGAATTCACTTATAATTTAGTAATTGCTTTTTAATAGTCCGCTACTGCGCTAGGTGCTCTAGATAATAACATAAGAGTGCTGTCTAACTTCAAGGAACAGGTTATTTAACAATATACAGAGCATAGTAATGGCATACAACTAATTCTATGTCCAGGTAGGACCTTGGTGAGATAAGAGGTAAACACTAAAGGCTAAGTAGAGAATTTTCACTTTGTAAATAATTACCTGTAGAATTCTTCATATATTGAGTTCTACTACAATTAGACCATAAATTAATGTACATTTTTAATATTTTTTTAGCATATTAGTTAAGAGGGTGTGCTCAGCACCAAACTGCCTCAGTTCAAATCTGGCTCGGTGTACTTGGTTAAGTTGGTTAAGTTCTCTCTGCTGTAAAATAGGAATAGAGCTGTGAAAGGTTTGATTGAATTAAAATATATAGAGTGCTTATTATTACTGTGCCCATTTTATAGATGAGTAATTTGAATGTTGGAAAAAACATGTAATTTGTTTGAGATCATGCAGGTAGTAAACGATGGATTCAGGACTTGAATCCTAGTAATAAAAGTCCAATGTTCATTCGATTGTATTGTCTCTGCTGACCCCAAATCCCAGCCAAGTGTTTATTCCCGCCTAAGCCTATATCACAAACTACTGCCACGGCTCTCAGCCCACCCACTATGGAATAAAAAATAGCCTCATCTCCTGGTTCTCAGCCAGCACAGGGATTTTGTTACATTGGGGGCATAGCTGATGCTTTTGGTCACATGGAGATCCTTCTGTTAATTGTGGTTTTTCTTAGACTCTTGGCCTATGACTTTTTAGACTATTAAGCTGTACTCCTGGCTAAGACCAAATTCTAGGAGAATGAAACAAAATCATACATCAGGCTGTTCTTTTTATTTTGTCTTGGACACTCTCATTTTCTGAATCCTCCAGATAAATTACAGGTGCAGCAACAAACCTCTGGGGGAAAAGGGATGGCACAGATTCATTTGAATAGCATTCTCTACCTTCTTTTCCACATTATAACCACTATTCACAGTGAATTGTTAGTTAGAGCATTTTTCTCTCTAATACACTAGCTATATAAATCACCTGGTGATACACATAGCAGTTTTTGTTCTTTACACATAACCATGCTGCTTCCTTTTCCAAGAGTAGAAGTAACACATGATGAACCGCCAGTCCCCCACAGAAATATTCATATCCCTTTCCTGGCTTATCCTGTAACAGAAATTATTAGATTAAAGTAGCTATTATTTGAGGCTGATGTATGTGTGACCATTTTACATACTCACCCAGGCAAGAAAGAAGGTAGTAAACCTGGTCTGTTCCTTATTCCTAAGATTGCATGATCCAACCTTTGCCTTACTCCATATTTAAAAAAAAAAAAAATCTGTCACTTTCCCCAAAGACATAACTAACAAATATTCAAAGCTTCATAGAATCAGGTCAAGTACATCTGTTGCTGAGATCTCAAACCTGGAAAAATCCCGGAAAATGACATACAGGCAATACTGTGGATGCTTCCTTACTCGAGTCATATAGCCCTAACCAGAAAGGACTGGCATTTTTAAAAGAAGATGTAGAGACCCTAGAGAGCATAGCTTCTCCCCCGCCCCCCCCCCCCCCCCCCATCTCTCTCTACACACACACAGAAGACAGGCCTTTTCAGAAGATAGCTAGAAGGCAGCTGCCTTTAAATCAGGGAGAGAGGCCTCAACAGAAACCTTGGACTTCAGCCTCCAGACTCTGCAAAAATAAATTCTGTTGTTTAAGGCATCCCATCTGTGGTATTTTTAATAGCACCCCGAGTATGCTAACATAGTGGGTTTTGTTGAGAGATGTGAAGCCTAGAACACACACACAGAGAAGACAGTAAGAAGAAGCAACGAGGTAAACGAGGTCCTGAATAAGCAGAAACTCAGAGGTAGAGAGGCGAGTAAAGGAAGCTTTTAGTTGGGAGTTTCCTAGGATGACAGAATCGATATGTGAGTTCCTTGTACATAGGAGCTGGAGAGCAAGGAGTGATGGGCATCTGTTACTGAGGAGACCACTTTGATTTCTGACGGGAGCAGCCACACTATTGTCCAACTACCACTACGCCCAGAAATCCATTTTCATTCCTGGAGTCAACCTCACAGCCACGTGTGTTTCTTGTATGCCTTTCTTCCCATCGCAGGACAAAAGTATCGACTCCAACAGACCTTTGTACTCATACACTGAAACTGCCAGACACGACAAGTGTGAGGAAGAGGAGATGTCAGAGGAGAAAAATAAAAATAATAACTACAGATTGGAGAAATGTTGGAATGTGATGGTAGCAATCCAAGAAAATTTTGTAAAAAGAATGTAAACTTCTCATTTCAGCAACCCAATTTATAAAATCAGGAAACCACTTATGCTCATAACAAGAGCCATCTACTGGTACATAACACAGAAAGTGTGGTGTGAGTCTGTCTCCAAATGAAAAGGGGCTCTTTAAAAATGACACCACAAAGTCTGTTTTTATTCACCTCTATAACAAATTGGCTCAGTTTAAATGCCAGGCTATAAAAGGCTTCAGCCGCACTCTCCATACCTACCGATTTTAAGAAAAGAAATGAAAGAAAGCTTTGAGTGCACGTTTTTCAGCACCTGGCAACATGGCGCCTGGGTCTTCGCCCAGAATTTCATAAATGGAACAAACGAAGAATAATGATCTTTCCATTACCTGTAGGCCATTATAGCCCTATCAAGTGGAAGACAAGTTAGATTATAGGATTTGGACAGTCCTTGTGGAGAATTGGCAAGTAGATTATCCCTCTTCTGCTTAAAAATAGTTTCACTTTCCATCTGAGGCATACCTCTGTTTCTGTGTGTGCACACGTGTGTGTGCGTGATTGTGTGTCCTAGAGATAGGTGGTTTGCATGGCAATTTTCCTCCTTGTCTTCCACATCAATGCATTCCACCTGTGCTTTTAATATCCAGATGTTATCATCTTTTAATTATACTGACTAATGTCTGCATAAGAATTACAATTGGTAAACCAAACTTCCCCAAAATTAGATAGATAAATCTGCTTAAAGGCAGACAATGAAATAGGACACGAGGCTAAAACCACATAAGCGATGGAAATGTCTTCACTTGTTTTTGTCTGTGTGCTTTTAATTAAAGGTGACAGCGTGGCCTTCATCACCAGTGCAGGCAGTGTGCTGTGTAAAGAGGGATGCAGTTATGGCTGTAGGTGGTGTTGCCGTTTTAACATGATCATCCAACTGTTGGGAAAACATCTGTGTGGAATAAGAGGAGAGGGGAGTTACCTTAATAAAACTGAAAAGAGATGTTCAAAGAAATGGTGCTGTCTCCATCTCTGGGGAGCCTCATGAAGAAAACGATTGGGTTAACTCTGACCACTTTGACCAGAGATTCTACGAATACTCTGAAATACCTGCCAGGGTACCCAAGCATCTCTCCTATGGATCTCCTGGGCACACTTCAGATCTCTCGGGCACACTTCGTTAGAAAAACACAAACAAAATAAGAAAACAGAAAAACCTCTAACCTAATTTACCATGTAATTTAAAGTAAAAGAATTTTCTCCCTGAGGCCACCGTGATTCAGTCGTTTTTCCTGAGTAAGGGCATTTGTGAAGCAGAGGAGAGAGAACTGAGTGCCCTTGGCACCGGTGACCTGGCCTGAAGCGCTTTGAGTCTGTGAGCCTGGGTTCTGCCTAAGAGGGGAGCTCTGGCCACTTCAGGATTAAGTGACACAAGGCAAATGGAAGTGCCTTGAAGATTTCTGTGTACTGATCCACTGTGTGTTTGTAGAGATAAAGATCCCAAATGTTTTGTGCTCCAAAATATGAAGAAGTAAATACTGCTTTTTCATTGAGGTGTTTTATCTTATCTGCATCACTGCCTTCCTCACTCTGTTTAAGCACTGTTTGCCAAGAGCTTTCTGGTTGGAGTGCATCAATGTCATATAACAGCTGCACAGGAAACTTATTTATATGAGTGCGATGCTAGCGGATAAGGATAAGGTCATCAGTTTTCGGTAACTTCTACAACATCACAGGCTCCTGTTTTCAAGATATCTACTGCTGGTAATGTGAGACAGCACCAACCCTGGAGAACGGCTCCTCAGATCAGAAATAAGAGTATTCCTGCGAAAAAGATACAAATTTAAGTCAAACAGTGATGGTAAGCATGGTTACCATCCATTGTGTGCCTAATATGCATCTTATCCATAAGCAGATTGCAAAGTAGATGGGTAAATTAGACAAGTGAACTCAGCAGTTACCATATGAACACTTTGGTAAGAATAAAGGCTTGAGTGGTCATGGGAGGTTTCTCAATAAAGGTGTTACATAGAATAACTCCTAAACTTCCAAATCACAGGGTTATGGAAATGGGTGGGAAATGGGTAGTAAGAATTCAAGGGTGGGTAATGAGTTGGAGGAGAAAATGAACATTTCGGGCAAGGGGATAGCTTCATGTAAAGCCTGTTGGTTTAAAAAGAAAACCATTGCCCTGGCTGGTGTGGCTCAGTTGGCTGGGTGTCGTCCCATGCACCAAAGATTGGCTGGTTTGATTCCCAGTCTGGGCACATGCCCAGGTTGTGGGCTGGATCTCCACGGGGGCATGCAGGAGGCAGCAATTGATGTTTGCTCTCACATGGATGTTTTGTTCTCTCTCCCTCTAAAATGTCAATAGTCTTCAAAATAAATTTTAAAAGAAACATTTTAAGAAACTTACATATCCAAAAATAGCTGAAGGTTTAATGTATAATATTACAACTTATGCATTTTCATATATCCCCATATAAACACAGACAGATGCATCTTTATATACCTTCTGCTTGGACCCAAAACCTGATTCATGACTGCCAACGCCTCCACGTTCAGGCAACAAGAAGAAGGGAAAATACAACATGCTTGTGACATCCAAAAGGGCTTCTTTCTATAAATGCAACCATGAAGTGAGAGAGTTTAACAAACATTTATTAAGGTCTCATCTCTGAAGCACAATGCAAGTTTAAATAGGTTCTGGCTCCATTCAATTTCAGCTACAGAGCAATCACAACTGTAACTAACTCCTACGCTGTTCATATTTTGACAATGAAATTAAAATATTGCTTCATGCTACAGTAGGAGAGAATGTTCTAGAATAAATAATCCCAAAGTTGAAATAAAACTGAAAATAACAGCAGTGCCTTTCCGAGACAGTGGGCTGCATGTTAATGAATGGAAGCTTTGCACACAAATAGAATGAACACACACCGATTTTGAAGGAATGTGGAAAGAAGGTTAAATTCAACAGTAGACAGTAGATAGTTCAGAATCAATGGACAGTAGATAGTTCAGAATCAAAGCAACAACTAACCAGTTTCGTTAAAAGGTAATCATTTCCTCAAAGAAACGACACATGGGGAGAATATGGAAGATAGTTGCCATTCATCTGAGCCATTTTCAACAGGTGTGCTGCAAGAATTTTTAAAACATGCCATACCTGACCATTTAGTCAGGGGCACTGACCTCTTTTTCCCTTAGGTTATCTAATAAAAAATTGACAATGGCCAACACAATAGCTGTCTGCTGTGAATGCATCAAAAGTATACCTAGTTTTTCGTCAGATCAACAAAAAAACATAATTTTGGGTGTGCAGCAGAAATTTAGTAATTAGCTTGTGTGCCATGAAAAAGGTTGAAAATCGCTGACCTAAGCTATCCAATCACAGAGAAGTTAAGGTACTCAAAATCGGACCTTACCACATATGGGTGAAATGGAGAAGGATCATTTTAGAACCTTCAATTCTCCCTTGCAAGGCAAGGCAGCGTCAGCTCTTTTCTGCCCATCGTTACCTGCCTGTGCTGGTGCTACTGGTGATGACATACTGGCCTGACATAGAGCTACCTGGTCCTTTGGTTTTTCCTGCAGTGCTGGCCTACAAGGCTCTAACAGAGTCAGATACCTGCCTTTAATTTGATTCACCCCTCATCATTTCCAGAAAGAAACCAGGTCTACTGTCCCATGGCTTCCTCCTAATTATCAAACAATCCCCATTCAGTTCATGGAGCTCCTTTCTTTTATCCGTTCTGCTCATCCTCTCCTGAGAATCTAATCTTCATCCAAAGAGACCTAGCAGTATTTGGAATTGGCAGCTGCCTTAAATAACTCAGTAGAGATGATCATGTCTTTAGTCACTTGACCTTACTTTTCCCTTAGGCATTTCCTCTCTAGATTTTGGATCCCCCAAACATCCCAATTCCCAAGCACCCATTCTCTTGTAAAGTTACTATATTACCCACAAAGAAAACCCAATGGCTTGTTCTTTGGGAGCAAACTCACAATATAAATCACATATACGTTGCACCTGAATTTTGAACATTTATTTATTTATTTAGTTAGTTAGTTAGTTAGTTTTGGTCATTTAAAAAAAATTAGATCTCAACAGATAAAAGAGAATAATAGCAACTGAACCTCGATTTATGCTACTATTTGTTTCAGCAGTACATGCAACTAAAATTGGCTCAAACGAAAACAAAAACTCTCAAAGGTGAGGCAGGTAACAGCCAAAGCGTCGGAGAGCTAGACTCTGCAGTTCGCGGCTAAATGTGAATGTACCAGAAATCCTAACTGTGGAACTGGAAACCAAAGAAATGCCTTTGTGGGATAGAAAGGAGAGAAATAGTCAAAACAGTAAAGCAGATTCTAAAGGGCTTGCTATAAACAAACAAACAAACCCCAGCTTTGCCCGAAGGAGATCTGCGGATCCTCTCCATGCAGGGAAGATGTGGCCTTCCGCCCCAGGGAGAATAACCATGAGGCCTCTCAACCCCTAACTGACATCAGCAGCACCATCTGCTCATCTGGCTTCCCAAGGACGCACATGGGTTCATCTTCTTGCCCAGATTCTCCTCCTGCTTTGGGGATTTTCCCTTCCCTTTGGTCCTTGGTGTGCACACCTATGTTTGCCAGATGCCCACTGGAGGCCACTGAAGACTTTTTACTAAAGAATAACTTACTAACGACTTCAGCTCTTATCCTCTCAGAAGATTACCTTTAAGAAAATAGCTTCTCTGCAGTATAGTCAACATGCATAGCTCCAATTGTAATATTCAGCATGGTAATTCAAAAGTTATTTCAAAATTAAGACCTTTCTACCAAATTGCAATCTCCAGATGTCTTTATCCGTTGTATAAATTGAAACAGAAGGGTCTGGGTCTCATGTGTCTCAAGCACCACAAAGAAACCTCTAGGAACAAACATTTTTGTGGTATTCAATTCACATGGGAACAAAAACATGGTGCTCTGAAAACACAGTGCTGGCACAGCTGAGATGTGGGGGTGAGAAAGCAATACAATCTAAAGAAAGAGAATAATCTCTTAAAGAATACCTAAGTTCCCATCCCATTTGAAATGCAGTATTTTGGAATATCATTAGTCAGGGTCTCTACAACTAATTAGCTGAATGACTCTGAGTGAGGCATAATCTCTCTGGAGATTTATGTAAAATTAGAACTATGTGTGAGAAAACTGAAGATTAGGAGAATGGAAAGTAATTACAAAGTAAAGATCATGGACATAATTTTTTTAAATATATTTTATTGATTTTTTTACAGAGAGGAAGGTAGAGGGATAGAGAGTTAGAAACATCGATGAGAGAGAAACATCAATCAGCTTCCTCCTGCACACTCCCTACTGGGTATGTGCCCAAAACCGAGGTACATGCCCTTGACCGGAATTGAACCTGGAACCCTTGAGTCCACAGGCCGACGCTTTATCCACTGAGCCAAACCGCTTAGGACATTGGACATAAATCTTGACTATGATGATTGAGTGACAAAAGAAAAAATAATAAAAGCTGCATTCTTAATATTGTTTAATTTTCTATCTTCTCAACAAGATTCTAAATCCATGAGGCAGGAATTGTGTCTATCTTGATCATCATTTTATCCCCTACATCTAGTATGGTTTAGACATAGCATTGGAGGGAAGACTAAATGAGTTTGAACTATATTATCTGGTATTATAATACCATGATGGTCTTATCTTTCAGTTTGATGCTAATATAATAGATGCATTTGTGTCCTCTCCAACATAAAAATGAAAAGAAATGACCCGGTGACGGCTGCATATATTAAAAGAAAAGGCTAATTGAACCTTGCATAAGAAATAACTTTCTTGAAATATTGTTAGTGGAAAACAGGTATAAGCTCTTCAATTATACTCACAGTGAAAGCTTATATCCGCCCCACCAAAATGGGTCAATGGTTAAGATCAAATGAAATAAAATAATATTATAAAAAATTCATTTAGATAGGAGGAGGATCCAAGATGGCAACATAGGCAAACACCTAAACTGCTGCCTCGCACAACAATTTCAAAACTACAACTAAAAGACAAAACGTCTATCACCCAGAACCACGGGAAAGCTGGCTGAGTGGAAGTTCTACAACTAGAAGGAAAGAGAAAAGAGCATTGAGATGTGCACAAGCACTGAAAAGCTGAGGTATAGAGGCGTGCAATCCGGGCTGGCTGCAGGCATTGCTTTTTTCAACCCGAAGGGAGACAAGCCCCCGATTACTCTGAAATCCAGTTTCTGGGGATATGAGGGGGACCCAAACTCCTACGGGGAGAAGGTGGACTGTCTGCCATCGGGTGGAAAGTGAGGGTGGCTTGCTTGCAGAGCTGCGTGCAGGAATAATTGTTTACTGCGCTGGGGCACGGGAAGCGGGGACGCAATCAGAGACGCAGAGCTGGCTAACTGGCAGCCATCGCTGTTTGCCATGCCCTAGCCTAGTGACACCCTGGGACCCCTGCCCCGCACAACCTACAAACCCACCCAAGCTCCAAGCAGCGGCTTTAGCATATGAATGGCCTGCCCTATTGCAGCTTAACCTGGCAAACTTGCAGCCCGGGTCAGACAGCTCCAACACCTCCAAACCCCAAGCAAAGAGGAGAAAACTTTAGCTCTCGCTGCAGCTCCTGCTGGGTGGACTCAGATGTAGCTGACCTGCACCCCATTGGAGATCCAGAAGCCAGTGTACCTAGTGGTCAGTGTGAGACACCAGATTTCAACTCCTCACATCCATAAGTGACACATTCAAGAGGCAGACTCAGTGAACACCAAAAGCCCCACTGAAACAATTCCTGCACCATAAGCGTGTCTTCAGCAGCAATTCTTCCATTATAGACACAGCGGGTCCTCACAGCCAATTGGCCTGGAGGTCAATTCCTACCAGTGTACCAACAGCAATCAAGGCTTGACTACACTAAGACTTTGCACTCAGCCCACAAAGGGGTGTACCAAGAGCATCTACCTCAGGTGATTGGGGAGGCTGAGCTACTGGCCCCTATAGGTCACCTACCACACAAAGCCACTCCATCAACACAGGGAAGCAGCCAAAATGCAGAGACAAAGAAACAGATCACAAATGAAAGAAATGGAGGAAAGCAAACTACTGGACGACATAGAGTTCAGAACCACATTTATAAGGTTACTCAAAAATCTTCTAAAAACCTTTGAGGAACTTAGTGAGACCTTTAAGGATCTTAATGAGAATGCCAAAAACATGGAAAAGGACCAGTCAGAAATGAAGCATACACTGTCTGAAATAAAGAATATACAGAAACTCAACTGTAGATCAACATACCCCAAGAATCAAACCAAAGATCTGAAATATGAGGAGACAAAAAACACCCAACCAGAAAAACAAAAAGAAAAAAGAATCCAAAAATATGAAGATAGTGTAAGGAGTCTCTGGGACAACTTTAAGCGTACCAACATCCAAATTTTTGGGGTGCCAGAAGAAGACAGAGAGCAAAATATTGAAAACCTATTAGAAGAAATAAGGACAGAAAACTTTCCCTACCTGGTGAAAGAAATAGACTTACAAGTCCAGGAAGCGCACAGAACCCCAAACAAAAGGAATCCAAAGAGGACCACACCAAGACACATCATAATTGAAATGCCAAGGGCAAAAGACAAAGAGAGAACTTGAAAGCAGCAAGAGAAAAACGGTTAGTTACCTACAAGGGAGCACCCATATGACTGTCAGCTGATTTCTCAACAGAAAGTATGCAGGCCAGAGGGAGTGGCAAGAAATATTCAGTGATGAACAGCAAGAACCTACAACCAAGACTACTATACCCAGCAAAGCTATCATTCAGAGTTGAAGGTCAGATAAAGAGCTTCACAGACAAGAAAAAGCTAAAGGAGTTCATCACCACCAAACCAGGATTACATGAAATGCTGAAGGGTATTCTTTAAGAAGAGGAAGAAGAAGAAAAAGGTAAAGATAAAAATTATGAACAACAAAATGACATCAAATACATACCAACCAACACGTGAATCTAAAAATCAAGTGAATAAAAAATCTGAAGAACAGAATGGACTGGTGAATATAATAGAATCAGGGACACAGAAAGGGAGCGGACTGAGAATTCTCAGGGGGAAGGGGGTATGAGGGGTATGGGAAGAGATTGGACAAAAATCTTATACCTATGGATGAAGACAGTGGCGGGGGTAAGGGCGTGGGGGTGGGGTGGTGTATCAGGTGGAGGGGAGCTATGGGGGGGGGGGGGGGGAAAGAGGAACACCTGTAATAATCTGAACAATAAAGATTCATTAAAAAAAAACACCTAATAATAAAAAATAAGTAAATTATTTAAAAAATAAAAAATAAAAATTTCATTTAATGAACATGATGAGTTAATTTAAATTTCTTAATAATTCTCTATGATAGCTATTATATTCATTTTTACATAAGAAAAATTAAAACATAAGGAATTTAAGTGAATTATTCAAAGTAATGTAAGCTGCAAGCAGGAAAAGTGGGATTTGAGCCCTGCTACCAATGGTTCTAATTTTGGCCCTCTTTCTAGTATACATCTCACATTAATTGAGAATCTATCAACTATCAGATGTTGAACTGAGCATAGCTTGGATAGGAAGACAAATTAAACTTTGGCTTTGATTAATAATAGATGTTTCCTTCCAACAACATAAATAATCAGATTAAAAAACATTTTTAGAGGTTGATATAATTTTTATTTGAAAGAAAAATCAAAGTTTTGTTTTTTTTTCTGGAGGTGTAGCACCCATTCCTATATAACAGTGGTCGGCAAACTGCTGCTCGTGAGCCACATGCAGCTCGTGAGCCGTGGTTTGCCGCTCTGTTGACTAATGAGTTTGCTGACCACTGCTATATAATAAAAGGCCAATATGCAAATTGACTGAATGGTGGAACGACCAGTCGCTATTACGCACACTGACCACCAGGGGCCAGATGCTAAATGCAGGAGCTGCCCCCGGTGGTCAGTGCGCTCCCACAGGGGGAGCGCCGCTCAGCCAGAAGCCGGGCTTATGGCTGGCGAGTGCAGCAGCAGTGGCGGGAGCCTCTCCTGCCTCCACGGCAGTGCTGAGGATGTCTCACTGCCAGTTAAGGCCCATCAGTTGGACATCCCCCAAGAGCTCCCAGACTGTGAGAGGTCACAGGCCGGGGTGAGGGAAGACCCCCCAAGTGCATGAATTTCATGCCCCAGGCCTCTAGTTTGAAATAAAGGCACTACAGAAAAACCAACAAAAATAAACTTCTTAAGATTAATGTTTGATGAAAACCCATAATGCTTACTGATATGAGTACAAGAAAGCAAATGATTGTCAATAGCATGGAAATGTCCAGAGAAAGAAGTCATGCCTGAATTAAGACAGCAGACTTACAGAATTTCTCAGTTGTGTGGTCATCAATGATGTATTAATAATGTCCACTGAGTTAAGACCACTATTCATCTTCTTTAACACCTTCATGTGTCATGAGGCCGCAGGGCCTTCTTTGATGCTAGATTCCACTTAAAGGTAAGGAGGGGAGCTGAGTTTTATGAGCTAACACCTCAATCTGCAAACAGAGGTTCAAAGTTAGTAGGACTTGCATTCATTAAGAACCAACTCCGTAAAATCTCCAAAGGATTCTGAAATCTTTATACTATCCTCTTGTTTATCCCTGATTTTATTACCATGGGATTTAGAAAAATAACATCTTCAAATACAAAGGGAGTCTGTCTGCTCTTTCAAGGACATAAAGTAAGAGGCAGCTGAGGAGACTTCCCAGTTTCACACCAGGTTTGGGGAAGATAAACAGAAAGTAAGATAAAGAAACAAACAACAATAACCAAAAAAAGCCACAACTTAAAAGGACCTAGTGAATAAGGGTAACCACTATATTCCTGGGACTTCTGGACAAGATAGGAAGAACCTGGAACCTCCCCCCCCAAAATTCCCGTGCCAGCACAGAACTATCCTAGATGACTTAGATGCAATAGGTTTGTCTTATTTTTAAATCAGCAAAATTCTTCAGCTTACATTTCAATGAAATATAGCAATGGTTTTCACTTAGGGACAATTTTGAGAGCCTGGAGATATTTGACAATGTCTGTATACATTTTTGGTTGTCACAGTTGGGGTGTGGTGTGTATGTGATAGTGCTTTCTGTATCTGGTTAAGCAACATCCCATGATGCACAGGACAGCCCTACCAGAAAGAATTAATTGGCCCAAAATCTCAATAGTAGTGCCAAGGCTGGGAAGCTTAAAAGAGCAAGAATTAGAATCTAATTGTTTTTGTAGGCACTTTTCAGATTTCTTGGACACATCGAACTTAAATGAGGCCTAACTAGCAAATGTTAGGAGTGACCTTGTTACAAGGTGCATCATTTGTCAGCATCACACTCGCAATCCTTTTTCTTATTTAAAATCAACCATTAGTTCCTTCTCCCCCAAAAGGCTTCTACAATTTAACAGTCAGAACATGTTATGGCTGTGCAACAGGTCTCCTTATCACCCTGCTGTAGATGGGAAAAGAAACATTCGGCAGTGTTTGTAAGTCATAAAAAATCCTAAATATCTCCCACTCAACACATTCAGGCAAAATGACGGCATAATTTCTGTGCTGGGTGGTACTCTTTCATACCATTATGTGTCTTATGAACCAACTCTAGGTAATGCGCTATCTTCCTTTAATCAAATCTGCATTGTAAATGCTATAAAAAATCAATTAAACACAAGAAGCAATTACTTATTTTTTATCACAGCATAATTTACGTTCCCAGAACAGCAGCACAAAAAATGTGAAGAACGATCTCATCTTTGTCGGTATATTTAAATTAAGTATGCATATTTTTAAAAGACATGCAAACGAAACACTGCCAAATGTGCGATACATTACCTACACATAATCTTTCATCTGTATCAACTTTATGGATGCATAATATGATTTAGTAGAAGTGTAGTGTTTTTTCTTTTTGAAAAAAAAATGCATTTTCAATATATTGCCTGAAAACCTTTTTCAGACTCTCGCAGTGAAAATATAATTAGGCAACCATTTTCTCATCAACCTCATCAAATCAGTTTTATGAATGACCCACTGAGGTGTCAAATAAACCTTAAAAAGCAATTTCTTCCAAACCTCACAAGTCCACATTTTTTTTTTTTTTTTACATTTCTAAGCCTATCTCTATTCATTGTCATCAAAATTTTATTAGGGCCTTGTTTAGTTTGAATTTAGGTTAGTTTAGGAGACTAACTCAGCTCAGTGTCCTTCCAGCCAGGGCTCTAGTCTTTTCATTCAAGTTCATCCTGCACGCTGGTTCCCAAACCTGAGCCAGCCTCACAATCACCTAAAGGTCTTGTTCAAGTATTAGCAATTCCAACAAGGTCTCAAGTGATGCTGATGCTACTGGTCTGAGGACCACATCTTTTAAAAAGTCAGTCTTTAACATGATGGCCCTGGAATCACAATGATTCTGAATCTCCGAATCAGTGAGATAATAAACAGTGTTATTGTTTTAAGCCATCCAGTTTTTGGTCCTTTGATATATGTAGCAGCCCCTAGAAACAAAGACACCACATTTCCTGTGGCAAAATTCTAATAACAACAATAAAAAGCCTACTTTTCTGCTAATTCTTCTTGAAAAATCTTCCAGGACTTATTTCCTCTGATTTGATTACATTTACATACAATTTTAATTAACGAACTACTAATAAATGTTTCAAGTACAGGAAAAACACACTTAATAAAAAGATTCTCAATGATGATTTGACAAGTCTTTTTATCGGAAAACTACATTGACATATTTATTTATCTTTCTGTTCTGATATCACAGTGGAAACTAGGGGGAGATACTCATTCAAACCCCATAACTAGTCAGTTGAGTAATAAATCCTTCACCACAGTAGGGAGGAGTTCATAGATGTAAATTCTTCCATTTACTAATAATTTAAAGAGTAGAGAATAATAACTTTCCTTCCTTTGCACTTTCAATGTATAGTTTGGTGAGTTACTCATTGTGCAATATTTTCTAAGAGAGTTTCCATGCTCAGAATTCTCTGGAGTTCTCTCCCATGGCAGAAAAAAATGAATTTTTGGAAGATTTTCAAAATACTATCCTTGCAAATGGAAGGGTGAGCTTACTAGAGCAAGTTGTTGAGGTCGGCACTGGTGCATGCTACTCCTTGCACCATTAGATATATAAAGTCATGAGGGATACTACTCACATAGAAGGCCATAAGTAGAATGTTGGTAGAGCTAAGCAATTTCTTTTCCACATCTCAGACATTGCTTTTGAGAGTAGCATGCACTTTTAAAATACATCTTATTCTCTTGATGGTAACCCACAGCTTTGATATTTTTGTTGTTCCTTGGGCTTTGGGACTGGGCCTTTGACACATGAACATATTCATACCATGCTGACAAACCTCAAAGGCTTTCCTGTAAATTCTCTTTGGGTTGACATTTACTAGTAGAGTGTAATCTATTCACCAAGTGCTTCTAATATCCACAGTGAGAAATGGAGGAGATAAGTACGTATCTCTGTGATTATTTTCCTCATTTTCCTCTTTCAAACAATAAATCAGTTCTATAGATGAAATACATGTCATAAATATGATTACCAATTACAAAAGATTGAGGTGCATGTTTTTAAAAAAACTGGATCAATTGTTAGCATCATTAAGATTATGCTGCTTACACTCGCATTAGGTGAGCCATGGTATCTAAGTACATGAATAAGCAAATATGAGCTTATAATAACAAGAGCTGCCAGTTACTCACATTTTCATGAGTAAAAAGTTATCTAATCTTCTGCAAACATTACTTTGCTTAGCTTAATGCTCTTTGTTAATTTTTAAAATTGATTTCGGAGAGGAAGGTAAAGGGGTAGAGAGGGATAGAAAGATAGAAACATCAATGATGACATTTATACTTCTACCTTCAGACATCTGGAGGAGCTTGTATGACCTTTTCCTGTTTACCTATGAAAACTGCTTCTCTCTCTCCTACAGGTCCCACTCCCAAGTAAAAACATTTATATTAGCAGTTGTTTACCCAGTGACTGTGAATCAGTGAATTTAAGTCCTCTTCTTTCTTTTGGGGCCAGTACATCCATGTAAAAAGCAGCCATGCAATATAATAAAGAGGGCAGGCTTTGAAGAAAATATTGGGATTTGAATCTCTGTTCTACCTCTCTTTAGCTGTGTCACTTGGTGAACTGCTAAGTCAGTCCATGCCTCAATTTTATCATTTGTAAGTCTTAGTGTGGGAATTAAATGAGATAATATATGAGAAGTGCTTAAACTAATGCCTGGTATATAGTAAATATTATATGGATTAGCTCACCATTATTATCCAAATATATCTCTCATCAATTAAAACATTAACAAAAATATATCTTCTATTAAAGAAATTGCATAAAATATAAAATACCATGCAGAATTATGAAAGAGTTGTTTGATGGTACCTTATTTTACATCTCTAAAGTCATGTCACATGAGGACTTTAGACATATAAAAAATATCCCCAGTAGGGGGCATGCAGGAGACAGACGACCAATAGTTCTCTCTCATTATTGATATTTCTCTCTCTCTCCCCTCCTGTCTAAAATCAATAAAAATATATATATTTTTAAAAAAGAGTTACATGGAAATACCTTCTTTTCATTGAGAGGCTATAGCTACCAACAACTTCTCTGTCTTTCAAGCTGAATTATTTTTCAGCCATATTCATCATTTTAGTACATAAAATTGACTTTTATAATATTTCCACTGATGAACAATATACAAATGTGTTTGAGTGAAAGACACAATTCATTGCATTGTACTTTAAAATCCACACTGCTAGCTATAAATAATCTGAAATCTCTATAAACGTGTACCTTTTGAATGTAATAGCAGGCATACTTTTTTCCCTTTGCTATAGGCAGGGCTTCAAATAATGCCTAAAGTAATGATGGTCCACCTTATTACTAGCAGAGGGAAACATTTACTGAGTATCAGCTTGAGTTGGTAAGATTACAGTTAAGAAAAAGTTTTGTCAAGTAATGATGACTTTCATATTCCATAAACACAGTGCCTGGCAACTTAAGACACATAAGCTTGTATTTAATTATTTTGGTAGGAGACCTAATAACATATACTTTAATTCTATTATTTAATAAAAATGATAAAACAGCCCTGGCAGGGTAGCTCAATTGGTCAGAGTGTTGTCCCCATATACCAAGATTGTGGATTTGATCCTCAGTCAGGGCAGATACAAGAATCAACCAATGAATGCATAAATAAGTGGGACAACAAATTGATGTTTCTCTCTCTCCCTACCTCTCTCTCTCTCTAAAACCAATCAATTACTAAAAATAATAAAATTACAAAACATATTTATAAAATTTTGCTATTGTTATTTTTCCTCTATTTTTAATAAATTTATGGAAGTGACAGTCATTAAAAGACTATCAATTTCAAGTGTACATTTCTATGATACATGATTTGTATATTGCTCTGCTATTGTTATTTTACTCATGGTCCATTTCTATGTTTTACTTTTACATAACTCCAAATTCCTTCTCTGTTTATGGAGCATATGCCTGGAAAGAATACATATAACTGTAAAAATGATGGATGTATGACTTAGGTGAATGCCTTGCTCAGCAATTCTCCTTTCCTTAAGAATATTTTCACACTTAGCAAGCTAAGTAAATAAAATTAAAAAAATTAGTATATCAACATGTGCATTCATGATGGATTGCTATCCCCCCCGCACGTAAAAGTTAGATGGGTTGCCTTCCATCCTTATTGTCTTTCTTATCAAGCCACTCCAAATATTCAAGCCTAATGTGATATATGCCTCCTATTCTCAGAAACATATGACTTCAAACATTAATATGTCTTGTATCTTTACCTAATTGTTAATAAGTATTATCCTGGTTAAGTACCTGATTCTTGAAGTCATGTGCTTTATGTTGCATGTCTAATTTATGTGATATGATATCTAGTCCAGTGTGAAAAATATGATTGAATCTAAAAATGTAACTTGATTAATTTATTTTGCTTTGTGGGTTGAATTATGGAGATAGTATACATTCTGAAAGGACTTGAAATTTATATAAAATTCAGTATCCTTGAATGTTCTAAAATTAATCAATAGATTAAGCACTTGAACCTCTTGAAGTCTTTGACTCAGGTTGAGATATTTTATTCTTCTTTGCACTACTTTTACTTCTCTTTCAGGTATAAGGAAGAACCTAAAATGCTACAAGAAAAAATTGCTCACCTCTGCTTTGGAGAAATCTTAATAACGTGGAGGCTAATGTTCAGGGATAAAGTCAGTGAGAGGTTTGAGCCTTAGTATAGCTGAGTATAGTCACCTGGATTGACTAATTGATGTAAAAAACAATAGGGTTCATACCCCATAGAACTTTTAAGAGTTCTAGTCCCAGTAAAAAAAAAAAAAAAGTATTATAACAATACCAACTGGTATGAATAATGAAAGTACATGAAGGGATGGTAGGCTCTGGTGACAGAGAGATCCCCCAGCAGAGGGTGTAAATACAAATTACTGTTTAATAAAATCTGTCAAAGCATGAACTTGCAAAAGGAGCTCTCCATGGTTCTGAACACATTTCCTTGCTCCTGCCATACTGCTCTACTAATAGAAATTTGACTTAACACTGACCACTTGTCCTGACCTTATATGACTGCCTTTAATGATTCTTAACATCAACGTATTATCATAAGTGAAATCCTATCGATTTAAAATAGGAATTATATCAGGTATAGAAAACTTATATGTCTACAAGTACCAAGAACAGCATGAAAAAAAAATAGATATTTGTGTGAAAGAAATAAAACACAACCTAACAAAAAACTATAAGGACCTTCATATTCTAAATACAGTGTTCTCAGATTCTTACAGCATTGGGAAAATACTCAGTTAGTCTTTCTAAAATTTCATTTGGGTGAAGTGTACTGGCATTTAAACTACATTTTTAGTATTACTAAGTAAAAACTGTTAGATCAATTTATTCAGCTTTATTCAGCTACCTAAAATAACTGGCTATAATATTTTATATAACAAAAATGATTGGCTCAGTGCACCACCTAACCTACTGACCTTAAACACTCTGATTGAGTATCTAAAAACTATAATAGGCTTTAAGGACCTTCTGAATTAGAAAACAAACCATCACAATTTTGTCAACCTTTCCAGGCAAACACTATAATCTTTGCTCATGTAATTTCCTTATGAATATATGAAGAAGTTTTTGGAAAGGCCATTTCTAAAAGAATGCTTTGAAAAATACATAGTACTTCTAACTTGTTCATGTTTTTAAAATAGCTTTATTAAATCATTATAAGCATTGTACAGATAGAGTTTATAGAATAGGGGACAGTTTAAGCAGGTCCTTTATGAATGAGAATTTAAAATTCATTAATAATCAGATATTTTTGAATAAAGTAAGTCTAGTTTTCTGACAATAAAAGTACTCAAAGGAAACTTAAGCATGACCATAACAACTTCTACCAAGCACAAATCAAGATACTTGATGATCTCTACTGTAAGCTCCCTCAATGCTATATGCCCAAATATTTTAGATCATTATATTCCCAAGCCCTCTAATGTAGGAATTAATAGCATCTATTAAAGATTCTGTATCATATGAATAAAGGGGAAAAGTTGGGGAAGTGCTTTCATAGACAGAGAAAACAATACAACACAATTTATATTTTATTCTAGAAACTAAGTGTGAAAATATCAAATTCCCTTAGTTTAAATGTCTTTGCCTGTTTACACAGACACAAGGTTTAATGTTTTTAAAGCTAGTAAAATTTCAAAGGTAAATACAACTTGGTTTTTTGCTCTATAGCTTCAGGCTTCATAAGACATAAGAAGAATGTAAATACTAACCTAGAAGAACTAAACTACTTCTGTGGATCAGCTTGAACCTTCCTGGGTTAAAGGAAAGGATGACAGTTTATTGTGATATACATGTTTTAGAGAGACAGATCATGGTCACAGACATGCTGCACAATTAATGCCAAGCAACTATCAGATGGCATGGCTCTCTGAAGGAGAAATTATCCATTACATTTTATTCTTTCGTTGGTGGAAACAAAGGCATACCTGTCAATTGCTTATATAGAAATACACTGTTTTTATTCATTTGAATGGGGTTTCAGCTCTTTCAATTCAGTTGCTCACTGAAAATACTAATATATTCCCTTTCAAATATATGCACATTTAAATAAACATGTATCGATTGAGAGAGGAATATATTGCAGATAATCTCATTTTCCTCCCATCATCTGTTATTGATTAATTTAGCTCGACATTATAAAACAATCTTTTTGTTGATCTTAGAGCACAACAAATCTGAGGCCCAGCTAATTCTAAGAATGTCTTCATATGGTAAAGATGCTGCTTTGAGGCCAATGGATGATACCTAGCATTGAATAATTTTATTCTTTCAAAAGACTTTGGTTGCTTTAAGCTGTCTAAAAGACATATATGTGTACATGTACACAAACACACAGGAAGAAAGTTTCTGAATTAAGTAATAATATTTTGCAGTATTTTGAAACTTAAGAGTGAACCAAAGGATGTTTATTACTGAGTTGTGTCTTTTTGAAGAGTCAACACCTGATACTTCAAAAGCGCTAATCTCTCCAATACACATTTTGCACCCAGAAATTCATCTTATAATGTAAACAAGCATAGTAAGTGGCAGTATTAGTAGAAATTGCTGGCTGAGTTCCAAATATACTATACTCACTTTCCTCTAGAAAATTTATTTTGCCTGACACAGCACAGAAATTAATCAGCATTCTAAATAAGCTAATACCTTAATAAAAGTGTTTTCATCTTACTCTGAGAACATTAATAAAGAAAGGCATACCTTGGTAAGTGGGTCAGAGATAAGATTTATGAGGGGGGTTTTCCCATTTCCCATAAATAATGATCTCATTTAAAAAATTAAAATATGCCAATTATGTCTCACTAAAGCTGGAAAGGGACATAGTTGGCTTGCAGACAAATAAAGTACAAGATTTTGGCCTTTTTTCATTAAACACAAGACCTGCTAAAGCAATACTAATGCTTTCATTTAAAAATCACTTTGACTTCAATTTGCAATTTTAAAGAACTTTTGGAGATTGGATCTTACTAACTTACCATCTCTCAGTGGCTCATACACTTAAATACTTTTATCCTTCCTAAATTTTACCACTATTGCTGGCAACCAATATAGGAACATATCTGTCCTAGACCATAAAAATGCATGACAATTTTCTAAATGCATATTAAACGATATCAAATTAAAAAAATCATAAAGATGCAGACTTGCCTTTATTACTAAGAATGTTTACACCACATTTACATTATGAAAATAGTGCTAAAGATCTACAATTTGTACGCTAAAACATATATAACTATAACCAATATTATAGAGCTACTTCTGAATATTCTGCTAGACCACTATCAAAAGCACTGATATTCTTTCATAAGGGAAGAAAGCAATAATAAAATTTATTATCTGAGCTCATAAATTTAAAGGAATTGCAGTACCTTGGAAGTCTTTGTATAAATTTTTATGTAACTGAATAATAAAGATAATAATCTAAAGGACATCGTTTGAAAGTCAAATATGAAAGATAACCATGTCCAATGAATGAGCTATTTCCTACTAGGGTAAAAAGCATTTTATCAATTTAAAAAATAGCATACTTTATTTTTCCTTTTATATTCTCTTAGTGATGTCAACTTAAAGTAGAAATGTGACTTTATATTATATGAGATTTGGGTAGAAAAATTCAGAAGTCATTAAGAAATTCCAACATACATAGAAGTATGACAATTTGCGATTATCTGGACTAGATGAGTAATGATTCTACTTCTATCCAAATGTTGAGTTCTACTTCTGCATGTGTAACTGGAGAATTCAGTTTAAAAGAGAACTTTTTGCTTTTCAAAGAACTCAGTCCTATATTGTTATTTTAAACACTTAGTTTCATGCAGTACATATTTAAATTATATTATTATATGAAACCATCTAAATACTATGTCACCAGTCACTTCTGTGAGTTTTAAATAGAAGATTATATAGCTGTAACACAATGACCGACATTTAGCAGCATGAGCTTGCCAACATAATGGTGAATTGAATATTTAATTGTATAAAAATAATATATATATAGTTATACAATACCCACCCAAATCAGACCAAACTGTTTCCCTTATAAGGTCATGAGGTATTAAAAAAACAGAGCATTAGGAATACATCCAAAAATTATAGAAAAAGGAGCACTATGCAAAGGCATAGAAAAATCCTGATTTTAATCTTAAGAAATTTTGTTCTTTGTCAGTGTTCAATATGTTAACAGAAACCATGTTTAACAAACATAGTGGATGCACCTATTATGTACTGAATATTTCAAGAAAAAAATCAACTCAATTTAATATTGACCTCTGAGAACTTACCTGAGGATATTTTTTTTCCATTGACTTTTAGAGAGAGTGGAAGGATGGGAGGGAGGAGGAGAGAGAAACAGAGAGAGAGACGGAGACAGACATCAATTTAAGAGAGACATATCAACTGGTTTCCTCCCACACACACACAGTCCTGGATCAGGGGTCGAACCTGCAACCCAGGTACACATCCCTGACTGGGAATCAAAGCTGAGACCCTTCCAATGCTCTAAACACTGAGCTAAACTGGCCAAGGTGTGGATACCATTGGTTTGATTCAATTATTTACCTCAAAGAGGAGAATGTTCCAAAAAAATTTGAAAAAGAATATGTTATAACACCTTCTGGTTCTATATACTGTAGAAACCGAAGATGCATAGAGAATTGTTATAACTATATCATGTAATCAGAACATGTATGGGTATAGAGTTTAAGTCACACAAGATGACCAATTTCCAGACCTCTGCAGACCTGTCGTACAACAATATGCATATATTAACAATACTGCATTGTATATTTGAAAATTTGTTTAGAGAACAGGTCTCATGTTACATATTATTTTTTTTATTATAATAAAAATAAGAAAATAAAAAGAAATTGAGAAAGAAAAGGATCTTAGTGACTTTGAAGGCAGAGATACTTTGCTTGAATGACCACCATGGTCATGGTCACCCTCACATTAAAAAAAAAAAAAGCATTATAATACCTGACTCATCCATATTTGCCAGTTGACACTGAACTGAGCCAACTTTGCTCATGAAAATCCCTTTGTTTGCCATTTCCATTTCCATTATAGTGCACTGACTTGTCCTTGGATGCACCAGCACCACTCTGCTTACTTATTAACAGACATGTCCATCTGCACATGTTGATCACAGGTCACTTTGTCCTTAAATTTGATTATAAACTCTCCTTCAAAACACGAATACAGCACAATCATAAATATTGAAATGATTGGTCAGCAAGGGTGGATTAACTAGGGCTCATTCTCTTTCATTAGTATGTCTGTAATAGCCCATGTTTGTCACTCTCTTCGCCTCAGGGATGGGAATGTGAGAGAGCCATTAAGTGATCCAGAAAATTGCTCTTGTGCATCCTTATTTCTCTCCTCTTTAAATTCTTATTGAATTTATTACTTATTCTATGTGATTCAGTGCAGAATTGCTTTCCAATAGTGTCTGTTTCCCTATTAGATTATCTGGCTTTGTTATTTTACTTTCTCATACTACTTCCTGTACAGGACTGTATCTCCCATAATCTTATTGCTTGAGTGATTCCAAATAATTGAACTCACACGACTTTTTTTGCAATTCAGTGGAGAGTGCCCTTTTGACAGGGTAGAGAAGAACTTTGAACTCAGTGTTACTCAGCTCTACTGCTAAGGAGCACTTCTGACACCACAGAAACTTTTTCAACCATTTATTTAACTTGTTGAATAGATGATATATTCACAAAGCTCAAAAAATACAAAAAAATATATTACACAGTCTCCCTCCTACCTTTGTCTTCCTTCTGCCCTTCAACCTCTTCACAATCCTTCTTTCTAGGTGATCCTGAGAAGTAGACAGCAACGTCTACAGTTTCCAGGAAATCTCTAAAGTAGAACATATTCTGTTTTCAGTCGCAATAAAGGAGGAATGCCTGGAGTGGTTTCAGGCTTTGGTTTCTAGGTGCTGCCTGTCAGTCAGTGGTCAGAATCATATGCAGAGCTGATTTCTCAAAAGTCAATTAATCAACCACCGAGACAACCGATCAGATTCTTACTGAGCACTCATGAAGGCTAAAATTGTGTTATGGATTACAGAGAGAATAAGAATAAGAGAACATTTGAAGTCATTAATTTAAAAACATATGTGGAAAATCATCATATATCTATATAAAAATGTCAATAGAAGAGTATTTTATAAATTAAGCCAATGAGATTTCCATTATACATTTATCCCTACCAACATACTTAATTTCTTAGGGTTTGACAGAACTTTAGGTTCCATCAATACCAATCTACTCATTAAATTAATGAAAAAAAAACTGAAATTCAGAGAAGCAGCAGGATTTATTGTTAAGAACATGGAGTCTAGACCCAGCTGGACTCAGTTGAAATCCTAACTCTATCATTTAGCAGATGTATGACACTGGGCAAATTACCTAAGCTCCCTATGCTTAACATTCCCTTCTGTAAAATGGGCATAATAACAACATCTCTTACATCAGAGTGTAGTGATTATTGCATGGGTTAATATGTTAGTAGCCAAGAAGGATGTCTGACATGGAATAAGCACTATAGAAGTGCAAGCCAGTATCTTGATAGGTTAAGTGACTTGTGGAATATGAAATAACTAAATGACACAGGAAAATGTTAGTGGCTGATAAAATTACGTATTGAATTATTCATTACAAGCAATTAAAGGAATATCAAATTCATAAAAGGTAATGGCACAGTATTCAAATGAAAAAAAGAATCTAAAAAAAATTAGAGTGGATGAAGGTGATACTTGCACTGGGGGTTGAGCTAACTCATAAATAAGGAAATAGAAAATCAAGAAGGTGGGCAAAGAAGCAGGTTTTTATAAGTATCACTGAGCCAGGAAATGGGTCTTAAGAGACTCCAAATCTGCTTTAGTAGGAAATATTTTCTTGTGTTTTTATTTTTTATTTTTTTTACTTTTTTTTTCTCAGAAAAAATATAGACTGGAAAGTAAGAATACTCAGAAGTAAGAACTAAATGTCTGAGTAGAAAAACATTTTAAACACTAGCTTAACTTTAAATCAGGACTGAATAAATTCTACTCTTTGTTTCACTTGATACTGGTTCTCAACCTTTTTAATACCACGACCCTTTAATACAGTTCTTCATGTTGTGGTGACCCCCAACCATAAAATTATTTTCGTTGCTACTTCGTAACTGTAATTTTGCTACTGTTAATGAATGGTAATGTAAATATCTGTGTTTTCCGATGGTCTTAGGCTCTACAGCAGCGGTTGTGTGTGACCCACAGATTGAGAACCGCTAGCAGGGTCACCTAAGACCATCGGAAAACACAGATATTTACATTACGATTCATTAACAGTAGTAAAATTACAGTTACGAAGTAGCAACGAAAATAATTTTATGGTTGGGGGTCACCACAACATGAGGAACTGTATTAAAGGGTCGTGGCATTAAAAAGGTTGAGAACCACTAGACTCTCGATTCCAATAATTACAGGCTGTTGTTGTTCCTTGTGATTAAGCCCCTATAGTGCATTTGATTTATGAGTATTAGCAAAAAATAAATAAATATAAATGAGTTAGTATTCTTCTGTTCACAAGGATGTTAGAAATATGAAAAGGTTTAAAGTTTAGTAAAAGTTTGCTTCTTACTTAAAAACAAACTTATAAATTTCCCTTTAAATTCTGTCATGAAATAAGTTTATCTGAATATCTAAACTATTACCAAAAGTGGTATGCTTCAAAGTAAGAATTCATTATTGAAGAGACAATGGATAGTGAAACTCAAAAGTACATTGACCTACAATTTTCAGATTAATTTTGTTTAAGGGACTGAAAAAATAACAGGAAATCCTTAAAAATAAATATTTTTCCTTCAAGAAATAAATGTACAAATACATCTTGGGGGTCACAAGTACACTGACCTACAATTTTCAGATTAATTTTAAGTGACTGAACAAATAACAGGAAATCCTTAAAAATAAATATTTTTCCTACAAGAAATAAATGTACGAATACATCTTGGGGGATTCCCGTCTTTTGCATAAGCTAGGCCTGGATGCAGTAAGCCTGTAGAACCTTTAAAGGCATGGCAGCCAAATGTAATCAAGCTCTTATAACAACAAATACAAACGAATCTATTTTATCCAAGATTTAATTTTGAGAAACAAGACGAGAAAATGTACCTTAAACATCATAAGCTAATTAGCAACCTTATTAATGTAGTCCTTCAGGTATTAAATCCTTGTTGTCATTCTTCTTTCTTACCAAGTTTAATATGCTTTAGGAACTAGTTAGCAAAGTTATAAAAATAATAAGGTAGTTAAGGATCTTTCTGCCAGTACAGCTTAAGCCCTTACCTAGAATTCTAGAATTCAGAACCCAGTCTTCTAATTTAATTACAGACAAATACTTACAGTTACTGTTTATACATGCTAATGGATTCATTTGATTGAATTTCTGACTTATTATGGGTTACTGAGCATAATTTGTGAGCAATGCAAAGGACAAACAGTTGTGTTTCCAGCACTCAATCACTCAACTTCATTAGAAAAATAAACTGTTCCAGTCAATTGTCAGTGTGCACTTGCACGGTGCAAACCTGGGCATCACTCAACTTGAAAGGCTTCAGGCCTGCTCTAAGTCTGTCACTTTCATTATTTGCATATTGAGATATCTGCAGGCAGGCAATGCTTCGAATGGTAGGCCACACAGCTCCTTCAGAAGTCACTCAGCACAGTATTGTCAAATATATTTTAGTTGTCATGCAATTTTGAAAACTAAAGAGATGATTTAAAATCTATCCCAAACCTGTCAGAATGGGAAGAAAGACTGAGGCCCTAAGCTACCCATGTAAGTTGGAAGAGCTGAAAATTTGGAAAAATTGAAATGTTTTCCTGGGAAGAACAATGGATATAATGGAAAGTAACTACACTTACCATCATATAGCCACAGTAAAATAAAGGCTTTACTTTTTTAAGTAAAATCACAGAGTAGATGATAAATGTTAGCTAACCTTTGTTACCATACTTAGCGGAATAGGCAAAATCAAGAGCCACAGTCCTGATTTACATAGCTCTGCTTTTTCTGTGGATTAGTTTTGTTTTCTCAACCCAAACTGCAGAACAAATGAAAAGAAATCTTGTTTCAACAACACAAAGTGTTTTGTCCATATGCTTATTAAGTTTGCCAAACTGTTCTCTATGCTCCTAGGAGACACATGATGAATGTCAGATCCCCGAGAGTACCCAGAATAGTGCTAGACGCACAATAAATACTCAGTAATTGGTCATTTATCGCTTGACTCTCAAGTAAGCCCACAAAATGAAGGACTTATGTTAAAGACTCAAACAGGGATTGATGGGTGAGATCGGTGAGGGATGGTTACCATCTTAGAGGATAATTTACATTCTTCTGTCCTTCACATCTACATCAAATGTTTCTGCGGCGTGATGGACAGACTCTCCTCTCTGTGCAGGGCAACACCATGGGGCACCTGCGGTGAGCTCTGTCCCCTCCCAGCCCCACACCATCTCACTTAACCTATGAATAAGGAATGATAAAGAAGGTAGCCAGACCGTCTATCATAGAGACAATCTCATGATTATAGAGCAGCATGTGAAGGAGAGGAGGCTAGGGAAAGAAGAAAGAGACAAAGAGCCACACTATTCCTATGGGATCTGCTAACTATATCTTTTAATGCAATAAAAGTGGGGGGGGGATGAAATTGTGAAATTATGAGCTGGATGGGGAGGAGGAACAATATTTATTAAACTAGAGGCCTGGTGCATGAAAACACATGCACAGAGGGTAAGGGGTCCCTCAGCCTGGCCTGCCCCCTCTCACAGTCCAGGAGTCCTCAGGGAATGTCCTACTGACTGTTCAGGCCCACTCCCCAGGGGAGGCAGGGTGGGGGAGCAGGCCTAAGCTGCAGTCTGGCCTTCCTCTGCGGGAGGCGACCAGGCTGATCAGGGGAAGGCGCCACCCCCATCACCCCGCTGCTGCTGCCACTGCCAGCCGCGGTGGCTGCAAGGCCTGAGCCCCGGGCCTCATAGCCACCAGGGCTCATGGCTACCTGAGCCCCAGGCCTTGCAGCTGCCTGAGCCCATGACTGCCATGAGCCCTGGACCTTGCAGCCGCTATGGCTTTGTTCAGATGGACATCCGGAAGACGTCCGCCCTAATTAGCATATTATCCTTTTATTAGTATAGATAACTATTTACATCCAATATGTAAAAAAATTATCTGAATAAACAGAAAACATGACTTGAGTGTGATATTATATTATTACTACCATAATCCAAGCCCATTGTGAATGTGAGTGTGTGTGTGTTTGTGTGTATGTGAAAAACAGTTGGATATACAAAACTATCAAATATGACATTTTATCATCTTAACTACTTTAAAGGCATGACTACTACACTTTGGATTAATTTCACACAATTTTAAATATATAGATACATGGGCAGGCAATATCTAAAAAAGTTACCATTTCTAAAATTATATGATTTTACAGTTCTGAGTATAGAAGTAGCTGCTTTTAAAACATGAATATGTGTTTTAGCTGTGTGACTCCCTGAGATTGGAATATTCTAGGACCCAGAAAAGGCAAACAGAGGCTTGACCTGAAGGCTCACCAAATAAGTATGCTGAGGCCAGGGGCACCATCAAAGGGTCAGGCTCCTAAGTAAAACAACAATCTCCATCGGAAGCATCTCGGGAAACCTGGGGTCTAGACAGGAAAACAGCCACTTTTCTAGGGAAATAACAGACTAAAACAGGGTGGCCTTGGAGTCAGATAAAAAACAAGTGGACAAGCAAAAAAAGCCAGAACCCCAGGTTCAGTACTTGGAGAGGAACCTTCTAATTATAAGATGAATAACCACAGAAAATGCCAGTTTATGATGCATGAAGCTAACTGAAAAATAAAGAATAGCTGAAGGAATTCAACATTTATTATAACATTTTAAAGCTTGGACACTAGACTCCTCTTGTATTTGTGAACTGACTTCATGCAAATGAGAAACCATAGGGAAGGGTGAGAAAAAATCAGTAAGTTAGTGAATCAACTGGGCTGCCTTTGGATAATCTGCTACCACCATTTGGCCCTGGATGTTCCCAATGTATCCACAGTTTATTAATTTATTTAGCAAAAAATGCCCTGCGGTAAAAACAAGCTTGGAGTATACAATATATGGGGGGAAAGTCAGTAAGACTGGAACAAAATGAGTGAAGGAGAGTGAGGTATGAGGCAGTCAGGGTCACAGATAGAGGAAGGTGCCAAGATCTACAGTAAGGGTTTGTTCTAGAGAAAATCAAGTCGGAGGCTATTCCAGTCATCTTTTACAAGGTGATGGTGGCTTGATTAGGGTGTTAGCTGTGGGAATGACAAAAACAACAACAACAACAACACTATACATTTGGGGTATGTTTTAGGAGCATACTCACATAAGCTTTCAATTGGAACATATGTATGTACATATGTGGGCACATGTGTGTGTACGTGTGTGTGTGTTTTAGAGAGTCAGTAATGAATGAAGGGTGACTTCTAGGTATTTGGATTGAAGAGGAAGGCATATGGTAATAGTACTTATTGAGAAGGGATTTATGCAGAAATAACAGCATGAAAGGGTAAAATACATAGCTCTGTTTTGGACCTGATGAATTTGAGATGCCTCTTAGACATACTAGTGGAAATGTCAAGTGGGTGATCAGTTATATAAATTAGGCACTCATTACAGAGATCAGCATTAAAGATATATGTCTGGGATTCCCCAGTATATACAGGTTATTGAAAACCACAGTATGACGGACTGAAAAACTCTCATTAAAATGCAGCAGAATGCTTAGCACAGAAATGCTATTATTTTTACTCACACTGCAACTCATGCCTGACTTCATAAATATCACTGTATAAGATTTGGTTATAATTTATTATTTTATAGGGGTTAATTTTTTTGAAGTTGTGAGAACCCAAAATAATTAACAGCAAATAATTTGTATGTTTATAAAATGCTTTAGGGAAATATACCTTAATACTTAGTGTTCCAAATGGCACCACTCTTATAAGCAATAAATGTGACCCTCTAGCTATAATACTAAAGAATAAAAGAGAAAACAAAGTAAACTCTTTTAGACTTATTTTCAAATGTCACCATAGCAATAAATTATTGATTTCCACATCTAAAATTAATGTTTTTTATTTATGAAGTACTTTTAACTCTCAGTAACATAATATATAACTTTGCTTTAACAGACCATTTTATTTTAAAGAATTCTACAGTTTGAATGAATCCAATTAAGTGTGCTCTGTGTGTCCTCTCAGTCTGCCCTTAGCAAGGCTCACAATGTGAGTTCTGTTCTACTTGCTATCAGGGGAAGCCACACAGGAATGCAGAGAATACTGCCTGCTGGAAAAAGAAAAAAATGAGCTCATTTCTTTAGAAGTCTCCGGCTGTGGCCACATGGAACATAGCATTCGTTTACAGATTCTTCTAATTGGCACCAGGCCATTGTCTGGGCCTGCAGTTCTTTACTGGTAAATGCAGCTCATTTTTATTTGTGCTCTCCAATAGATTGAGTTACCAATACCTGCAGGTATTGATTATGAAACATTATCTAGGCAAGTAAAAGGAATTCAAATTTGAAACAATTTCAGTAACTTGGCAGGAAGAGGGAGGGAGGCCCAAACTACCTTGAAGAAGAAGTATTTTATGAAATAAGTAAAGCCTCACGTTCTCTTTTGAATAATAAAAACACTCATCCACATACCAGCACGACACAGGAATTTCATTATCAATTGTCACAGATGGTAGTTTTATTAGTACCTATTCAAGACTAAGCTAATTTAAAAGCACTTGAAACCTTAGGCAGGTACCTTTAAATGAAAACAAACAAACAGAAAAGATGAAAAGCTCTCTGCATTATATATTGTCTACTGTAAATAAAATAAGGCCCAGCTCTTCCTTAGTTCCTTAGGCCTTCATTTACTGGTACATAGGAGCTGCCTGTTCCAGGGTCAGGGTCATTGTTCTCTGGGGCAACCATGTTCCCTGTTTTGTCTGGACTTTATGACATGCCTTGTCTCTTCTGCCTAATTTTAACTGCTTAGTCCATTTAAAGTTATAACTCATTTGCTCCCACATGAGATCCCTATGTCTCACTCAGTTTCTCTTAAAATTTAAAGAAATGCAGTCACTTAAAAAAGCTGATGGACTTCACTGAAGCCCAACATACCCACACTCCCAGACCGATACTCTTCATATCTAAGTATAGACCAAATGACAGGCACTGCCATAAACAGTATGGCAGCAACACTATTCATAATAGCACGTAACTGGACACTACCTACATGTACCCAAAATTAAGAATAGTATGGATAAAATTATCACACTAGGAAAGTGTAGTACCATGAGCATGTACAATCTAAAACCTCATGCAACAATATGGAGAAATCTCAAGAACAGATGGCTAAACAAAAGATGCCAAATAACTGAAACTACAGTGAATATTTTCATTATATAAACTACTCAAAGCTTTTCTTGACTAATATGCCAGGTTTTAGTGAAATAATTGGAAAATTTGGCTAATGTGCATGAGTAAATTGTCACAAATAAACACTCCCAACTAGTAAACTGTGTTACTAGAAAGCTGAGTAGTAGTTACTCTTAGTGGGAGAGGGGTAGAGAGAGGGCTAATGAGTGAAGGGGGCATGAGGGGCATCTAAAATTCTACTATTGTCCCTGGGTTCATCCTGGTGCTGGTTACACAAATGTGTCCAATTTGTCAAGTTCATTTGAAAACATTTTTTAATCGATATTACAGTTCAATAACAAGTTTTGTTGTTGCTGGTAATCCTGAGGATACTGATTTTTTTTTTTTTTAGAGTGACTGAAGGGGAGGGAAGAAGGAGAAGGAGAGAGAGAGAAAAAGAGAGAGAGAGAGAGAGAGAGAGAGAGAGAGAGAGAGAGACATTGACGTGAGAGAGACACATCAACTGGTTACCTCCTGCATGTGCCCTTACCCTGGCCAGTAATACGTGCAGCCCAAGTGTGTGCCCTTGACAGGGAATCAAACCCTCAACCCTTCAGTGCAAGATGCAGAAGCTCTAATTGCTGAGCCACACCAGCCAGGGCCATAACAATGTTCAAAACTTGACGTCACCAAAACCGGTTTGGCTCAGTGGAAAGAGTGTCGGCCTGCGGACTGAAGGGTCCCGGGTTCGATTCCGGTCAAGGGCATGTACCTGGGTTGCGGGCACATCCCTAGTGGGGGGTGTGCAGGAGGCAGCTGATCTATGTTTCTCTCTCATCGATGTTTCTCACTCTCTATCCCTCTTCCTTCCTCTCTGTGAAAAACCAATAACATATATTAAACAAACAAACAAACAAACAAAAAAACCTGACGCTTACGTGGATATAGATTGAGTGGGAAGAGAGATGGCTGGATACCTGCTGTAGCAGAGAGAGTTCCTGCTCATTAACATTATCTCCCTCCCACCCCTCCTGTCCCTGACAATACTTGATCTCATCAAAGAAATGTGAGTAGAATCCAGCATTCCTTCTGAGCTGAAGTTTTAGGAGATGGTATGGGATTCACCATCATGCCTTTTTCCTCTACCTCAAGACTATATCCCCAAATGAAGGCAACATGGAAGGGAGCCATAGCCAACTTGTTTTGGACATTTCACAGGAGTGAAAAAGTGTACCCTTCCTATGGGAAGTCATTGAAACCTTATCCAAAATTACCAGGCTTCCGTAGAATAGTTGGATAATTTTCACTACTGTGAAGACAAAGAACAAAATTATTTATAGCATGCCCTATATCCCCCCAGACCTCACCTAATTTAATGTTTCACAGGATCAACCAAACCTCACCTAGTGCCCTTGTCTCATGGTCTTTCTTAGGCACTGTCAAGGCTCTGTAGGCCTCCAAAAACAATCAGATCCTCATATTTAATTCAGCTAAATAAATTATTTACAACCAATACTGAACTCTACTTGGGAGTGAGAAGCTTGATCCCCTCATAATTATCTTTTCTTTGTTGAAAACTACTTTTGATCCAGCAGGAAGTACCCACTGTTACTATGCTTGGGGGGCTTCCTGACAATAGTAGTTTTATACAAGGGAGATACTACTAAGGAAGGCTAGAGTAATCAGATTCTTTTCTTCCAAAAATTAGAAATCTGAATAAAAGGAATTGGAAGGCCTTAAAAATGAATCATATAAATATAAATGCTCTACAAAGAAATAACAAAATTCAAAAGTTCTGGTTATAAACTACCCCAATATCCTCTTAATAAAGTGACCTAGTTTTTTTGGAAGTCAGAATAAGTTTGATGGCCTGAAACCACAACAAAATCCATAGTGGCCTTTTTTTAAAGAATATTTTTTTTTATTGATTTCAGAAAGGAAGGGAGAGGGAGAGAAACATCAATGATGAGAGAGAATGGTAATTGGCTGCCTCCTGCATGCCCCCTACTGAAGATCAAGCCTGCAACCAGGCATGTGCCCTTGGCAACCAGGCATGTGCCCTTGACCATAATCGAACCCAGGACCCTTCAGTTCGCAGGCCAACACTCTATCCACTGAACCAAATCAGCTAGGGCCATACTGGCCTTTTGATTACAGTGACCATTTCAAAAAATTAGTCTAAATGATCAGACCAGTTTCAGGTGTCATCATAGTGTTGAATTAAGATGGGAATCATGTGTGGCCGGTAGGGCTCAGTGGTTCAGTGCCTACCTATGAACCAGGAGGCAACAGTTCGATTCCTGATCAGGGCACATGCCCAGATTGTAGACTGGTTCCCCAGTGGCATGCAGGAGGCAGTCGATCAATGATTCTCTCTCATCATTCATGTTTCTATCTTTCTCTCTGAAATATATATATATGGAGAGAGAGAGAAAGAGAGAGAGAGAGAGAGAGAGAGAGAGAGAGAGAGAGAGAGAAAGAGATGTATATCTATATATATCTATTTTAAGAATGAGAATCATTGGCAGAAGTCAGAAAATCTGTATTTGAAGGATAACAAACTAGACAATCTCAGGTAAATTATTAAATCTCTTTGAGTTTACTCATTTGCAAAATGAAGTCTTTGGATTAGATATGTAGTTCTAACCTTTACTATATTGTCTCTCTCTGTATGTGTATCTTAGATTCCTAGGAAGGGCAGAACACCAGGCCTGAGTTAGGGCTCAAAGGTCTACCTTGGTAAAAAGGAGCCCTCAAAATGTGAAGCCAGCAGTCCTTAGATCACACTTTGAGAAACACGGGTCTAGATGGAGGGTCCCTCCCACTTGCAGTTCTAATTCTCTAGCATTCAGTCAGTGTCCTCATAGCCTACTTTTATATTATCCTTCCCAGCTTTTTCGCAGTGCACACCAGACTATTAGACTTGTCCTCTTTCATATCAGAAAGGCAAAGAAATTACTAAGGTTTCCCTGAGATCTGTATTTTCTGTGAATAGTACAGATGACCTCAGACAGTCCAGAGAGAGCTTACTTTTCAAAACTGCTGTCAGATGCGGGTATCTTCTACCCTGTAGGTTCACCTTCCCTATAATTTTTTATAATTCAAATAGGCTTCATAAACCACAATTGATCTGAAAGGAATCATCTTTTAGATAATCTCCTCAAAGAGATTTAAACTCCTAAGTGCAAGATAAAATAATATAAATACAAATCTAATGATATCCTTACAATAAGATTGTATTTAGGCAAACTAACAGGCATATCAAAGAAAATTATGTTTGACCTTTACTTTCAATTTTAAAATGTAATTCTACCCTGTTGTTTTTCAATAATTAAAAAAATACATTTAGAAATATGTATTTGGGTCTAAAAAAAGGTTTCCATTTTATTTGAATTATAAAGTAAATTCTAGTAGATTAATCTTACCCTGTGACTTTAAAAATGCAAATGTTTCCAACTGACCCACCAGCAGATGACATTTGCTTTGAGAATATTAAAGTTCTCTGAGAAAATATGGGCATAAACTTTCAAAATTAAAATTTGACATAATTAATTGTATTAACCCTAAATGGATGATAAATCTCTAGAAATAAAAAAAAGAAATTTAAATGCCAGAAATATCACCATGATCATATTTATTTATCGTACCTAAGTACACATACTATGTGGGAGGACCCTGAAGCAGAAGGCAAAAACAGATGAGGCTAGGTAACAATCGGCTCTTTTCCTTACAAACAAGGTTGTTTTGAGCAAGTAACTTAAGCTTACTGAGCACCATTTCCATTATTTATAAATAGGGACAACTTTGGGCACATCACCAAATCTTTGTGTTAAGTCCTTAAATTAAATGAGGGTAGAGGCCTCTTTTAATTCTAATGGTCAATATTTAAATTGTGGTGCTTGAAAACTTTCATATTCTCTTCACATCTGCTAAATGTGAAAATATACTGTCAGTCACTGTAAGCTCTAACATGAATTGTCTAGTTCTAGTTTTGGAAATTAATGAGAAAAAGAGAAACAATTTTGTTTTAGCTATTCACAATAGCAGGTTTTATTTAAAACATGTTTCTGTTTTGTTTTCCTTCTGTGATCTTCTGTAATCTTGATCTAAATTATAAATTTGAGGATCCTTTAATTCCTATTCCTATATTCTTGGTATATGAGAAATGTTTATCACTAAACACTCATGATTGTAAGACATTTTTTTGAAACAGATATTGACTGTTTAAAAAATATCTATAGACACCAACTGGCTTATATAAATTTGAAAAAAATAGATATAATTGAAATAAATCATTGGAACAATAATTCAAAATGAAAATCCTGAGCCCATGGTCATGTCTGGGTTTTCAATGTTAAAAGCACAAATCCTGAAGATACCCAGCATAACTTCATCCCTTACCTAGATTTTGCTCTATACGAAGAAACATACCCTAGTTGCCATTGTATTCTCAGGGCAAAACACAATATCCACTCTGTAAAGGTGTTAATCTTCTGTAATAGATAGATGAACCAATGAATAATGTACAGTAGCCCACCCCTTATCTCTGGGGGATAAGATCCAACACCCACAGTGTATGCCAGACAAAAGTACAGAACTCAGTATATACTATATTTTTTCCTATACGTACAAACACTTTATAGCTTTTCATTGGTATATCTGAATTGCCAGCATCACTATTCTTGTGCTTTGGAGCCATTCTTAAGTAAAATACGGGTGACTTGAACACAAGCACTATGACACCTTGACAGTTGATCTGATAAACAAGACAACTACTACCTGACTAATGGGAGGGGAGTGCACACATGTGAATACACTGGACAAAGGGATAATTCACGTCCTGGATGGGATGGTGTGGGACAGCATGAGATTTCATCTTGCTACTCAGGCCTTATGAATTGTTTGTTTCTGAAATTTCCCATTTACTATTTTCAGACTGTAGTTGATCAGTGGGTACCTGAAACCGCCAATAAGGGAATGGGTACTATATAATTCTTAGGAAACAATAGAACTGTGTAACCTTGCTGTTATACACTCTTAGTCAAGTGAGAATCCAATTGAATAATCGGGAGAATAGCATAAAAAAAATTGAAAGGAGCTTTTAGGGGTAAAATATGCAGGTTTAGGGAGTTTTAGGAATTAGGGGATCTATGGCAGAGGGAGGCATAGTTGGTTGGGAACTTGGAGCTGGCAAAAGGCATACATTCACAAAGAACAGAAGGCAGCACAGAATAAGGGGAGAGGAAGACACACCCACTCACAGAAGATAAGGGGAAAGCCACAGGGAGTACAAAAGGGAGAAAGAGGAAAACAGATTTTCACATGGGATAGAGAATTCTACCACGGAAGCGGGGAGAAAAAGAGGGAGACCAGTAAGACCAGTAAGAAGGGAGCATCATAAACAAAGAACTGCAGCCTTTATAAACCTTAGGAAAAAGGTGCTTAGGGGGCTACCCCTTTTGGGACCCCCTCTCCACGTGGGAGTCTGTACTCATTTCCAATAAATTTCCATCTTTTCATATACCACCTTTTGTCCATAGCTTCATTCTTCAAATCCACTTGGACAAGAACCCGGGAAAGAAATCACCTTTGCATGTGGCCCAGAAAAAAAACCACACGTTTCAGTTTAGTTTCCACATTTCAGCATTATCCTTTAAAATTTGAGTGAGCTCAGCTAGTGTGGTTCAGTTGCTGAGCAGTTCGATTCCCTGTCAGGACACATGCCCAGGTTGCAGGCTTGATCCCCAGGGTGGGGCATGCAGGAGGCAGCCGATCTATGATTCTCTCTCATCACTGATGTTTCTATCTCTTTTTCCTTCTCCTTTCCTCTCAGAAATCAATACAATTTTTAATAAATTAAAAAATATGAGTGAGATCAGTCTTTTTTTAATTGAGTATCTTTTTTTGTATTTGGTTGAGGCAGTATAACAAAATGGTTTAGAGCAGGAATAATTTTTGAGTCAGATAAAAATAGGCAAGAAAGGCTGTCCTCTCCACAAACATTGTTAACTTGGGCAACTAATTTTATCTTGTTGAGATTCCTTTTCTTGACTTACAAAATTGGGAAAATGATTTTAAGTGATTTTTAACTTATGGTGCTACTAAAAGACTTAAATGTTGAAAATTTTACAAAACATTTAGTATGGTGGTCAGCACATAGTAACTGCTCAATACACAACTGCTATGATAGCTACTACATCCTTTAAAAATCACCATTTACATAATTCACAGCTTTCCCCAACGGGTTACCGTCAAGTTGATAGATAAGAAACAAGATAATAATTTTTCTTTACCTTGTAGATATTTATTAAGACATAAAGAAGTCAGTTCGCTTTGTAATTCCTTCTTGCATTATATTTTATTGCAAGCACCAAGATTATTAATATATCCCTAACCTTAGAGCATGCAAAATTAATTCACTATCAAAGAAACTCAAGCCCCACCTCTTCTATGACACTTGAAGAATTTCAGCCCAAGCAATCTGTCCCTCCTTTGACCTCTCATCACTATCATACTACATATTATGGAAGGTTATGTTTATGCTGTTCTTATCTCTGTAACCATACAATGAGATCTTTAAGGATAAAAAGGCATACTTAATTATACTACTATCTCTTTCATTCCTGTACTCTAGTGCTGCCTGCTTTGAATATTAATTGTTTCATGCATTATATGGGTTGTTTCCCCTTCTCATCAAATAAATTGCATGCTAGGAATGTCAGGAACTCACCGTCTGCTTTTTTGCATTACTCACACATGCACATTTAGTCTAACAAGAGGCTGGTATAAGTATGGGTTTCACTTCATTGTGACCCCTCAACACCTCGCTCTCCACTAAGAAACTAGCATCCTGTGTCCTTCTCTGTCACACCTGAGTCTGCAGGAAAACTTGTGGCTACTGTGTGTATATGGCTCCCGCTAATACGCCCAGAGTTAGGGCCTCAGAGGCACGTTGGGAACGGTGGGGCCTACAGCAAAGTGGGGAGTGCATGCTCTGCCAAAACACAATCAAATAAAAATAGAAATAAAGGGGAAAAATTACGACGCCAGCCAAACTGAACATTTTTATGTGCCATATTTGCCTGAAGGCTGACAGTTTTCGTTAGGTCTATAGGTATATATTCATTGAACTTCTGAAAGCAAAAGTCTCAATTCTTCTAGAAAAATGGACATCCTGGGTCAGTTTTTATTTGAAATACCTTGTCACTGCATCTTCATAACTATATTTACATTTACCATATAACATGCCTTTAATTTGAATTTGAAAATATTGCTACGATGATGTTAAAACATATTTTCTCTTTGTGTTTTGGGATGGGATTAGAAATTTTTATGATCCAATTCCATTTGTGTGACTTCAGATATATTAATTTATGTATGTATTATAATTTACATTTCCATATATTAACATATTTAAAGCCATATACTAAACTAATGTTATGTATAAATTCAATTTATATTAGATATGATAATTTGTCATATAATATATATATATATATATATATATATTATGCAAAGTGTCCCCTCGGGAGTTTACTGGGAGACCGGGTGTTCAATCGCTCGCTATGACGCGGAACATGGCAGGCGTCGGGGACGGGGAGCTGGCAGCAGGCAGCAGTGGAGGCACTGATGGCCCCGATGGGCCCCAATGAGAGTGGGACCGTGGCAGGATGATGGAGCAGGGACCTGATTGACCCACCAGTCACTCCACAGACAGCAACCAGCAGCTGCAGTGGGGGGTGGGGCTGCTGCCCAGCTCCCAGGCACTGAGGGAGCGAGAGAACCAGGAGGTGGGGAGACAAGGTGGGGAACAGCATGATGGTGGCTCACAGGCAGTGAGGGAAGGAGGAGGCAGGGAGGCTGGGAGGCAGGGAACCTGATGAGCCCTGATCGCCAACCAGGCCTAGGGACCCTACTCATGCACCAAATTTCATGCACTGGGCCTCTAGTAAATTATATAATATATAAGTTTGTAATTTAATTCACTATTTTGCCAAATTGGAGAAAAATTTTAAGCAAATAAATATGTGTATAGAAATGCCCGCAATATGCAAGGTGTTTTGCTGGAGACTAAACATGTTCATGATGGGTTACAAGTAGTACTTGAGAGATTTTTATTATGCAGTGCTTGATGCTAGATTGTTTTAGGCAACTCAGATTTTTGGCGTTGTATTTAAGTCGGCATAGGAAAGTTTGTAGCTTGATGTCAACTTTACTTGTAAAGAATTTCTTACCAGTCATTTAATCAACTATTACTGGGAAGGAGAATATCGGCTGCCATTCTGAATATTTATAGATAATTTTGTTCAATTAGTTAGTTGCTCTAAAAATTCAGTAGGACAAAATAATCATCAACATGCCTTCCTCCAATTATGAAGTATGATAGTTATCTTCACTTATGATGAAGACCTCAAGAGCCCTTTTTCTTCCTCTGAAAAATTACATTTTTTCATAAAAGCATAAATCAAACATTCATATTCTATTTTGAAGGATTCTTCAAAAGAATCCTACTTTATATTTCTAATATGATTTTGCTTGTTGTATATGGATAATAATTTTTATATAATATACTATCCCACAAAGCTGGGTCAAATTTTTATTTTTCCAAATATATCATTGTTTATTTACACTGTGATTTCTGAAGCATATTACAAACATTTAAAACTTCAAGTTTTGGAAAATTATAAATAATTGTCTAATAACATAATAGCAAGTACACTCAGAACAAACATATCATTGAAAACATATTTCTTTCAAGTTTCACAAGCCATTATCAGATAGGTAAGTTATTAAAAATCAGTTTTACAAATCTAGGAATTCAGGTTACAAAGTTAAGTGATCCAATGTTGAAACTCAAGTATTTCTACTTTTCTCTTTTATATCATTGATGACTTTGTAGTTAAAATGCAAAGTTATATTTCTCTAAAAATGGCCTCACTCTAAAAATTCCTCCTCATTTTGTAAACTGAACAATGTTCAGCTGTTATCTTAATCCCTCACTTTGTTTTCTGATTAAGCAAAACAGAGTGGAAGTAAAGAATCAAGACAGTGTTATAAAATAAACAAGATTTAAGGGGAAATGAGGACAAGCACCAAAAACACAGCACCATTTCTATACTTAATACTTAATGCAAGTTTATCATATTACCTGGTCATGGACCAGGCATATGGTAGGATATTCTATAAATATGTTTTGAATAGTTTATTGATCAATCTGAGATGCATTTCAGTAGCACTGAAAAAGAAAGCAGCATGTTGATGAAAGAAAACTATCTTATGCCTTTAAAAACTGCATGTCGAATTATATATTTCATAGACTATAACTATATAACTGATTCATAGTGATGGGCAGTGGAGATAGAGGAAATGTCAGAAAGATCTCTCATTCTCATGTCTCACATGATTTTCAACTTCACATTCTTTTCCCTTCCCTTCTCCTTGCTACTCTTCCTACTCTAAAGACCTAAAATTTCAGGGAATCAGAAAGATTCTTAACATGGACAAAATATATTGAACCCACAGGATGAAATAACTGGCTCTAGGTATGCCACTCTTTGAAGTGTCATATAAAAACAATGACAACAACAAAAATAAAACAAAAAATAAACATGTGCTTAAACTATTTTAGAAGGAAAAATGGTGGAATGATCTTTTATTAGACAACACACATCTTCCAAATATATACCTTTCTCCTGAAAGGGAAAGACATGTGAATAAAGTCAGTAATGTGTTAGAATCTATGCTAACATATTTCAGGATCATTCTCCTATTAAGAACATGTTTCATCATACATCAGAGATGAGCAGGCCTTTTAGAGCAAAACATGTTAGCTATACTAAGTGGAGGCTTCAGACAGCAGCTTCTATTAACCGCTTTCTTAACCTCAGTGGAGATGTCCAAGATGCTAATGGATTTGCACACCTCTTAGACCACATGTTTTCTGAAGGTATGAAATGAAATCAAATTTTATTTGACTGATATTTGAAAATTATTAAAATTATGAGAAAAGTACACAAATTAAATATTTGCTTATATTAACACTTTGAAAAAAATTAACTTTGCTGTGTAGATTTCACTGGCAATTTGTTAAGTTCTATACCTGAGAAGCATCTAGCTCTAGTAGTGAAGAATAAATCAATACTATTTCTGAATAGTATTTTACACAAAAATAGTTGTGTAAACAGGAAAGAAATTTTTATTATATTTGAAATGTATGCAATAATATTTTTGCATAAAACAAGGAAAAAGACAGAAGGCATTTTAACAGACTTGTGATTCAAATGTGCTTGCCATCTATGAAAATGTAGTAGTTATTATTTAAAAAATAATAATTCAGTTTTTATTTGAAAATCAATATAGCAATCCTTTTCAGAAGCATACCTAGAAATTTCTAAATATTAATACATGGTAATCCATAGTGAGCTGATTTCTTTACTTTGGGTATTGCTTTAGATTCTGTTATGTTACCAGTCCTACAATATTCTGCACTGTTAGCCTCATGAGACAACTGCTTCAGTGAAACACAGCTAAAAATTACCATAATCTACCTTATTCTTTGGCAGAGAACAAAGGACTGGAAAAAAGGTTGCTCAAACTTTATAAAACATTTCATCCTCTACATAAAGTACTAGTTCAATAGAAATACTAAAATCTATTTTCAGCCTTCCAAATCATATTTATTTTCAATGATGTTACTTTAGGCATTAATCTGAAAAGCATTATAAGCCAAGTAAACAGCATGTATATAAATCTTGAAAATCTAGTTTCCATAGTAACCCCTAAGATCTTTGTGTTTAGATGGTGTGCTATGGGTGGAACTGTATCCCCCCCCCTGACTACATATATATATATCTATATATATCTATATCTCTATATATCTATATATATATAGATATATAGAGATATAGATATATATATGTTGTAGTACTAATTCTGAGTCTAGTATTTATGTGGCAATAAGGATCTTGCTGAGATAATCAAGTTAAAGAGAGATCACCAGGTGGGCCGTAGTTTAATACGACTGGTGTCCCTACCAAAAAAGGGAAAATTGGAGACAGAGACAGATGCACTTAGGAAAGACATTGAGAAGACACACAAGGGAAACAGCCATGTGACTGGAGTGAGGCATCCACAAGCCAAAGAATGCCAAGTGTTGGCAGAAAACTCTGGAAGCTGGAAGAGGCATGCCATGATTCTCCTCCGGAGCTGCCCAGGAGAGCATGGCCCTGCGGATACCCTGATTTTAGAGTTCTAGCTGCCAGAACTGTGAGTCAACTTCCTTTGCTTTAGGACACCCAGTTTCTGGTACTTTGACACTGCGATATTAGGAAACATACAGGAACCTTATGAGCCCATAAACCAAAAAGCGTATGTAGGAAAATGATGATGTGTCGCTGCCCAAAGTCCCAGCTACCGCATGCAGAACTCTAAAAACAAAAGCCTGGTTTTCCTGACTACAAATTTAGGGCTACCTCTTCCCCTTTGGAGAATGACAGATTAACAATTCTCAAATTTAAATTTCATCAAAGTTTGTTCCTTTAAGCTATTTTATTTAGAGGCTTTTGTTAAAACTAAAACTAAATTCTAGTACTCTGTTTCCCTTTCAACTCTTTCTAAGTACCCTGCTCCAGTGTCTAGATTTATGTTTTTAATCTTCAAGATAAATTTGAGACTTCATATTAACTCATTTAATACTTGATTTTTATCAAATGATCCCATTTAAAAATTATTTTAAAAATTTTACAACAAAATTAAGGAAAAATAAAAGTGTCACGAAAGACTACCAGATTTTTAGCGCGCTCTCTCTCTCTCTCTCTCTCTCTCTCTCTCTCTCTCTATATATATATATATATATATATATATATATATATATATAATTTGGTAATATTTGAATTATATAACCTCCAAAGGTCCCAATCTTCCAAACACCTGCAGACATCATGAAAGTCTTTTTTATTTTTTATTTCACTTAGAACAATCATTTATTTCAACTGATTTGGAAGCCTCACAGAGGCAGAGAAGTATTTTTATTCATTTTCCTACCTCTAGCATCCAACACCATATTCAACACAAAACTGGTGCTCCACAATGAATAAATACATCCACTCAGCAAATATTTACTTAGCAGTTACTATGTTCTGGCATTATTCTCTACACTGAGAATAGAGCAATGAAGAAAACATACAAAAATTCCTGCTGTTATTGAGCTTAGTGTTCAATGAAGAGATACAGAGAAGATCAATTATATGGTATACTGAAAGGTGATAAGTACTAAAGAGAAAAAATAAAGCAGAGAGCGAGGAGTAGGGAATACTGAGATGTGTGCCATTTTAATTGGTATGGTAAGGAAAGGCTGCAGGATTTTAACTGGACATTTGACATGAGCAAAAACTTAAGAAATGCATGTTTGAGATGTGCAATAAGCTTTAAGACTTAATTGCATCTTTTCATTCATTACAAATAAGTATGATGACACAGTTTCCTACTTTGCCCAGAATTTCCCTATTACACATGTCTCTTATCCTAGTACTAGAGGCCCAGTGCATGAATTCGTGCACAGGGGTGGGTCCCTCAGCCTGACTTGTGCCCTCTCGCAATCCAGGACCCCTTGGAGGATGTCCGACTGCTGGTTTAGGCCTGATCCCCACCTGGCCTGGCCTTGCCTGCAGGGATCGGGCCTAAACTGGCACTCAGACATCCCTTGAGGGATGTAGCAGTGTGCCAAGTGGCAGGCAGCCAGGGAGGAGCCCCATCCCGGCCCGCTGCACCTGGCGCCGCCACTTGGTAGCGCAGCCATGGAGTTGGGAGAGGCTCCTGCTGCCGCAGCTGTGCTTGCCAGCCGTGAGCCCAGCTTCTGGCTGAACAGCGCACCCCCTGTGGGAGCACACTGACCACCATGGGGCAGCTCCTGCATTGAGCGTATGCCCCCTGGTGGTCAGTGCATGTCATAGTGACTGGTCAACCAGTCGTTCCAGCCGTCCAGTTGTAACAGTCACTTAGGCTTTTATATATATATAGATAACTATTAGTAGCTTCCCCTTTAATTCTTACTGGTGTCCCAGATTAAATGATAAATTATATAGTCACACTACTTAGATCATAATCTCTACATAGTACATACCCATGTTTGTTAAATTGATGAGTGAAAAAATAGTATATTTCCCTCTCACAGCATTTTTATTTGTCAAACCATGTAACCTCCTTGTGTAGCAACATTGCCATCAATCATCAAACTTTGAAAGCAAGATTGATGCTCAGAAAATCTTTTAATATCCTTAGGTGAAAAGCTCAAAAGAGATATACTTATGATTAACATCGACAATAACAATTTTCTCTCACTATGTAAGTTTTATTTAGTATCCTCCTTGTCTTTCATTTCACCGCTGAGACCAACATCTTTATAGAGGTCCAGATGGTGCAGGGAGATTATGACAATGAAAGTTAGCTCACGCTGAGGGCCTCAAGGAAGAACAAATCATAGCTTGCCTGAAAGACCAATTTCAATTACATACTTAGTGGGTCCTTATCAGATGGGGCACTCACTCAGTACTTTGCTTTATGCAATGCTAGATAATATGTGAGTGAATCAGTAGTTGTACACTACAGCAGGGTGTCGGGGACAATTAAAATTCTTCCTCCCATAAGTAAGCTGCATCACATCCATTTTAGAAGTGGGGTATTCACCAAAAACAATTACCTGTACAGAAGCCCCACGTTAATCATCTGTGAGTATTTCTTAGAAGCCTTTACTGTTTTTTGGTAGAAGAGAAAACTTAGAAGCATTCTATGTTGTCAGGCTGGCCCAACCAATTTGGATAAGTAGGCTGTCAGAAGAAGATGGAGACTTCCCCTCAGATGTGTAATTCTCTCCCCGCACCGTCCCCCGCCCCCCCCCCCCCCGCCCCTCACCGCCCGCTCCCCAATTCCAGATTCAGGAAGAAATGCTGATTAGAACTGGAGTCACTTTTGGAGTCTGCATAAATTCAGCCCCATCAACTCTGCCTGTGCCCCTCTGCAAAGTGGAAAACAGCGATGTTCTACATACCACGCTAATGTATAAATAACGTCTATGCTCATTTAGCCACTTCAGCACATCCAAGAAAGTGACATTATGAATGAGCTACATTACCTAGAGGAAACAGACAGCCTAAATGTGGGTTTCTACACAACTTAATATGCATCTAATGCACAATTTAAACAGTATCTTCCACACTAAGTGACAGGCAATTTATCTCCATATATCAGTATGTGTCTTGAATATGACACAGTTTTATTGTTGAAGGATTTTGAAATTTCAAGCTATAACTAGATTTTCCTATCGCCATTTATTAGCAAGCTACTTGTAAAAATCAAATTAATTGCCACATTCATGGCTATACTTGCCTCCATTTAATTAATTTTGTTTAAGCTTTTCCAATCCTTTATTGGAATCAAGCCAAGCAAGAAGTCACAGTCTAAAAGTGACAATGTGTGTGTATATGTGCATTGCTAAAATCCCTCTATTTCTGTTATGTAAACAATCTACGTTAGTCACAGGACATTTACCTCAATTTAATATCCGTTATTTAGAATGCTTGTTTTTGGCAAGACAAATGCCAACAGTTTTTGAAAACTAAGCATTGTTTATTGTTTAGCTAGCAGTTATGAAATAAGCACATCTAACATTTTTGTTATTTCTTTGGAACAAAATCCAGTAATTCTCATAACTCAAAGGGTTTCTGGAGAAATTGGCACTGTTTATTTCATAAGGTCTTCATATTCTTGGCACCCATTCTTTGTTGTTGTGTTGCATAGCTATTTATTAACTCTAAAATGCAAATATTCAATATATAACTTAACGAAAAATAATCCAATTAGGAGGATGATTTGTCAAAGAAACAGTCTCGTATTGGGGACAGACCTAAGTCTTAATGACCAAAATTGGTTTACATTAACAAAAAAACACAAGTATATGCAAAGAATCTCATTTTGACCACATAGGATCAAATCACTAACTTGGCTGACTTTTTCACAGGTATTTTAGCCCCCAAGTGTGCTCCCCCATCTAGAGGCCATTTGGATCTATTGCTTTGCTTCTTTCTGGGCACCTCGTCCGTGAGTGGATAGGCTACCTGTTACCAGTAGAACTGCCCACCAATTGACCTTTAACTAAATCATCACACAACATTTGGCCCTACCATATCCCCTTCACATGGTTTTCTGTTACTATTCACAGTCTGAATGAGGTCATAGATATATGTTAATATTACTATCTGAGAATGGTGAGGGGCCAAAGGGGAAACATTTTAACAATTAATGGAGGTGATAATCATTTAGAAGGATGTTTAACTCTCAGGCAATTTTATTAAATCTTTCTGTTTTCAGAACATAGGACAAGTCTAAATAAATAACACCTTGTATGTTTTAGAATCACTGAATCTGACTTCATAAACAAGCTAGCACCAAAAAAGATATGGGGATCTCAGTCAAAATTAAATGGTAGAGAATAAATACAACAGGGCCTCAGGGGTCACCATTAGGAACATCTGCTTTAATGTCTAAATATTGATTTGTTCTGCCCTGAAAACTAACCTGTAGCTTTGTCACACTATCTGTGAGTGATTGGTAACCAATGACTAATTTGAAAAGTAATTTATGAAAATGACCCCCAAAGTGGTTGATTTCTAAATGTTCAAGGAATGACTCTCCATGGAACCCCTTCAAGGATTGCATTGTTTTTATGAAACAAGACTGATTTCTTCACTACAAACATTCACATTGGTAAATATTACTTTCCTACCTCTGCTAGCAGAGCAGGTGTTTGGAAGCTGTGATTGTTCAGTGCTTAGGACAATACAAGTAGTTTCTGTTAGAAGAATTTTATGTTGATCCTTGTCCCATTGGCATTTATTAGAGAGATATCAAGTTTACACAAGTCCGGAATGGTGAAGTCTATGTGTACAGCACTCATCATCTCTAAAGAAAAAAAGAACAGATCCATGTGACAGAGGCTGAGAGTTCTGTGGAGGGCAATGACTAGCTCGGCCATAACATCCATGCTGAGGCCTTGGACCCATGACCAGAAGACCACATCATTCAAGCATCTGTGCTCCTGGAAAGAGTATCACCATGATTCTTCTACAAACCATTAACTCCTTTCATTAAAACATGTTTCCCCTAATGGAGGCTTATCAAAAATGTTTAAAATATCATGTAAATTGAAGCCTAACTACAAGCCATAATATGTTTCAATATATTAAATGCCTGCTCCTGGTGTTTAAGTTTTCCTACCTCACAGAAGAAAACAACTGGATCACAAAACATGAGAAAATAATTGAGGAAAAGGATGGTTCAGTTTTGAATTAAAGATGGAGGGACTGCACTTCTTAAAAAGGACTTTGGATGTTTTCTCTAGTAACTTAATGTGCACCCTTACTGTGCCTATTGTGGAACTGCCCCCTTGCTTTTTAATTTCATTTCATTAATAAGGACTGGAAGCCCATTCAGTGGAAATTCCCATTGATAACTGAAACTACCTATCCCCTACCCAGTTTACAATGACATTATTATTCCACTGTCCTCATTAACATAACTATTCTAGGAGATGCATGCCCCAGTAAATACACTGATTGTGAATTAGAGGAGATTCCCAAAAGACTCATCCAGTCTTTCACAGGAAGTATCAACACACAACTAATGCCCCCAAATTCTCCTGAATCTCTTCTTTCTAATTCAAAACTATTATATTGTGATTTTTACCAATTTTTAAACAAGTCCCCACATTAAAAGACCCACCTTAAATTAAACTTCTAATGCTCAATTTATTCTGACCTGACCTTGCCTTTATTTCTCTGAGACCTTGCCATAGCCCTGTGTAGGTGCTCTCTCTTACCACAATATGAGATGCACTCAGCTTTGTTTTATCAACAGATGTGTGGTTGGTATCTAGGGAGTAGGCATTTGACATCACACATTTTTCTTTTTGAGATTTCTAAAAATATGTTTTTATTGATTTCAGAGAGAGAGAGAGGAATGGAGAGAAGAGAGAAACATCAATGGGAGAGAGAAACATTGATCAGTTGCCTCCTGTACACACCCTGACAGCAGATCAAACCCACAACCTGGGCATGTGCCCTGACCTGGAAATTGAACTGATGACCTTTCGGTACCCTGGGCAATGCTCAACCAACTGAGCCAACTAGCCTGGGCAACACTTTCTTTTGAAATAGAGAAGCATGCACTGATTAGTGGGAGAAGTGAACTGACAAACCAGAGCCCAAGGAAGTGCTATGGGAAGGCGACAGATATAAGAACTTCCTAGTAAAGATATACATTAAATAGCATGGTTTAGTTATCCTCAAATAAGCCTGAATTACAATTGCCTTTGAGAAGAAAAGGAGAGAGTCCTATAGTTTGGATGGATCCAGGTCCCTAGAGGAAACAAGCCACAGTACTAATCTATATATATATATATAAAAGCCTAAGCAACCAGTCAACTGGTCTACCAGTCACTATGATGCACACTGACCACCAGGGGGCAGTCAACTTGGACAGATGAAAAGAGAAACAGGTGATTGGGTCGATGAAAGATTGCAAGCAGGTGGGGCTGAGCTTCAGTTCACATAGGGAGGCCGGGCCATCAGCCCAAATTCCACTGATCCCCAGGCACCACTCTAAGGGTGGGGCACCCTAGACCTCCTTCAACTCCTCTGGCTGCATCCTCCCCAGGAAGCTGGGACGAGGGACAGAGGGAGGAAAAAAAGAGACCACGAACTCTGTCTCTAGTGCCCATCTCCTCCTATCAGAGGACCTCCTTCAGGACTTGCAGGACAGTGTGTGAAGTGGGCGGCCTTGTTGCACAGCTACCACGACTCCCCAGTCTACCCCAGGCACCCCTCAGGCACTGATCCCACTTCTCAAAGCCCCAGTCTGCACCCTTAGCAAGGTATCGGGAGCTCCACCCTAGGGACCCATCCTCCATAACTGGGTGCGGCAGACCAGGAGATATGAGGGGCAGTGGTGGAAGATGGGGCAGATGCTCAGCTGACTGGGATGGGGGCAGGGGGTGGGGCAGGGGCACCAGGATGAGAGGGAGCATCTCCTCCCCGGCGCCTGCTGCTTCATGCCCTACTACATCCTCAGGGTATGTTGGATGCCGGTTTCAGCCCGAGCCCCGCAGGCCATGCCAAGGGACCCCACTGGTGCACGAATCTGTGCACCAGGCCTCTAGTATAATAACTACCATTTATTGAATACTTACTATTTATTGCTTATTATGAGCCAGGCTATTAAAATATATTATTGCTTTTAATCTTCCCATCAGTTTTACAAGGTAGATATTATAATCATCATTTTCCAAAGGAGAAAGTAATTCAGATAGATTAATGAATCTTCCTTGAACACCCAAATAAAAATCCCTCCATCCCAGTCACTGTCTATTGAAACATGCTGGTTTACTTTCTTCCTGGTATTTTTCACCATCTGGAATTATTGTGTTCATTTTATTGTTGACTTGTTAACTCGCTGTCTCCCTAGCATATACATTTAAACCTCAGGAGATTAGGGACCTTGCTATCTATTTACTTCAATGGTCCCTAGGACATAGTAGATGGTCAATAAATATTAAATAAATTAGTAGCAGATAACAAAGGGATGATTGCTAAAATATGAGTTTGAAAATTTGCCTTATATAATTTTAATATGCACACCTCTCTCTCCTTCATGGGCATGCCCAGTATAAAATATCTGCTCTGACAGAAAGGAAAATAAAGACTTTTTATATTTTGAGAGAAAAAGTGAAAAAAATTCATGCGAAACTTCACTTTGAGTAACAAAAGTGATGACTCCTTAGCAATAACACAGCCCATGAATTTGTTAGCTTACAATCAATGCTAATAGCATTTCAAAATTGCTGAATGGTTTTTAGAGATTGTCATTTCAGTGTTGTTTTTCACATTAAAATTTCTTTTCCAGCATCTAGCAGAGGGGAATGGGAGATAGATGAGGTCGGCAGTGATGTCTTAAATAAAAATTTCCATTGATTTAGTCAGTAATTCCACACTTGTTTTTTTCAGAAGCACAGGTGACCTCCACATATAACCATCAGGTTGTTTCTTGTCTTGTTTTGCTGAGCATCAGTAAAACATGCATGTTCTGACTGAATTCTCAGCCAGGGAAGCTGTCACAGATCTGTCTTGAACCGGCATTCTCAAAATGTCAGGCATGAGGCCCAAAAAGAAGGACCGCTCCTTACTCAAATCAATCTACTGCACTAGCCTGGTCTATACGCAGGGAATTCTTTTTTGCTTTCTTTTAATATGTGAATCCTTTGGTATATTTGGCTTATGCTACTGTATTTGTCTTAAGATGCCTAAGAAATCTCTGTACCCTTTAAAAACATATAATTTTCAGAAATATGTTGAGGTTAGGTATTATACCCTAAAGAAACAGCATAGGTTAAAAAAAGTTAAAAAAATAATTTTCCAGTATCAGTCCTGCCATTAAATTCTCTACATGGTTTTTACTATGAAAGCAACAATTCAAGACAAAAATATAATTTCATTTATGGCTTCTTCACTTTAAATACTAATCCAGGAAACTGGCATTTAGGGAAAATGTATAATCTATTAAGATCACAGGGTAAGCAGCTGCAAGAACTAGGATTGAAAGCCAGGTCTGACTCCAGTTCAAGGTTGCACTCTGCCCTTTGTCCTCCCAGCACTCGTTCCCTTTGAAAGTCATTCTCCCATGGATCATCAAATATGCTAATTACATGTGTGAGAAGAGCTGGCCCCTGCTGCTATGCCTAGGCTTAGTGGGCAAGTGGTTGCTTGCTCTTCACCTCCCATTTTAAAGATGGGAGAAAGTTTGAAGGAAAGCTGGGGGTGACTGGGCTTTGAAATAAAAGCCTGAAAATAAAAACTCTGTGTGGTTTCAATTGAAGATTCCAGAAAGGACGATTGAAATGCTTTATAAGATTTATTTTGTTTCAAATTTCCTCATATCTGTTATGCTTCTCAGACCTGAAAGTAATTAGAAGGAAATACCAAATAGGACAAATCTACCAAGGCTTGTCTTTGCAGGCAGCATAAGTGACAGGCAGCCTATGGCCCACTGCCCTTTGGAGGGGGTGGTTAGATGCATGAACTGGCCGCATTAAGGAGGACAAAACAAGTGTCTCCCTGGGGCTTAGAGCAAGGGAGAAAAGGAGACTGTTCAAGTTGATCTAAAAATTGAGGAAGAGACTTGTCTTAACAGAAGTCCGTCCTAGGTGATGCCCCACATCCGACACTTACTATGTTCTACCTATCATCGCTCACTATGCTGCTCATGATGGACATGTCTTCCTTTCCTTCCAGTTACAAGATTCTTCAAAGAGCAACTCAGATCCTTCCACCTCCAGCAAACACTGCAGATCCCTCTCTGATCTCCAGCCCCTCTGAAACGCATGTGTATTCTGAACTAGGTAACTCAGAATTTAATTTGGCATATGGCCTTAACATTCCCAACTTAACTAAACTTTAGACAGGTTTCTTTCTGTCTGAAGGAAGGTTCCTGACCTCTCTTTCCTTAGAGCATTTACTTTAGAAAACTTGCAATTATAAATTACTTTTCTGCTCTTTTGAGATGTACATTTTCTTCCAGACTCTTGCCAGTTTGACAACCCAGGAATATCTTTCTCAAGGACCTGGGAGCCATCCTATTGACATATAATCAATAAGGAAGACAGGGACCCAAATCCCAGTCTCTATGGGATGGCAGGGACCCAACTTTATTAAGCACTAATTAGAAAATAATCCCATTGACCCACCTCCCCTAGCAAATGTCCTCCCGTGCATTCCACTAGCTCACCCAGCTATCAAAAACTTTCCTGCCTTTTGTTTCAGTGTTGAGTTTGATCCTTCTCTCTTGCTGCAATGGTCTTGACTGTTATTGCAATAACCTTGAATAAAGTCTTCCTTACCTGGTTAACTTATCTGCTGCCACTTCTTTTTGACAAACTGTCTTACAAAGTTTGCTATTGCTTCCTGTGCAATAATGTTCTTGAACTAGAATGCAACATCCTGGAACTACTTTACTTCAATGGTCTTGGTTTTTCTGGAAAATTCTGGGTTAAAATATTCCATCTCTTCCTCTATTTATCACCTCTACCTTCTCCAGTACACACACACACTACTTCTACATTATATGTCTGAAATCAATTTTTTGAAAAAGTTCACATTTAAACCTCCCTGTCCTATGCTTTTAGCAGAAATTATGAAGCAGTCAGTGAAGACCAGTTTCCTTGATGATCATGTGATTTCCCTTCGCTGGATCTCAGAAAACACGTTACAGATGAAAAATACAAGAGAAGTCTGCCCATCATTATGACCCCTCATGACTATTTGGATTCTCTTTCCTGCTTCAGTCAGAGTGGGCACAGAATCCCTTCCACCACCACTTTTCAGGCAGCAAGTTCTGTTCAATCTGATTCTGCGCACAAATTAAAACCTACATTTACAGGGAACTCATACAACTTAACAAAAGGAAGATAAACAACCCAATCAAAAAATGGGTTTGGCTCAGTGGATAGAGCACCGTTGGGGATTCAAAGGTCTCAGGTTCTATTCTGGTCAAGGGCATATGCCTGGGTTGCAGGCTCAGTCCAACGTGCAGGAGACAACCAATCAATGATTCTCTCTCATCATTGATGTTTCTATCTCTCTCTTCCCCTCCTTTCCTCTCTGAAATCAATAAAAATATATTAAAAAAAAAGGCAACGGACCTAAAGAGACACTTTTCAAAAGAAGACATAAGGAAGGCCAAGAGACATATGAAAACATGCTCAAAGTCACTAATCATCTGAGAGATGCAAATCAAAATGACTATGCAGTACCATCTCACACCTGTCAGAATGGCTTTCATCAACAAATCAACAAACCACAAGTGCTGGCAAGGATGCGGAGAAAAAGGAACCCTAGTGCACTGCTGGTGGGAATGCAGACTGGTGCAGCCACTGTGGAGAACACTATGGAGTTTCCTCAAAAAACTAAAAATGGAACTTCCATTTGACCCAGTGATCCCACTTCTAGGAATATATCCCAAGAAACTAGAAACACCAATCAGAAAGGACATATGCACCCCTATGTTCATAGCAGCACAATTCACCATAGCTAAGATTTGAAAACAGCCTAAATGCCCATCAGCAGATGACTGGATTAAAAAACTAGGGTACATCTACACAACGAACTACTATGCTGCATTAAAAAAGGAGTTCTTACCATTTACAACAGCATGGATGGAACTGGAGAGCATTATGCTAAGCAAAATAAGCCAGTCAGAGACAGATAAATATCACATGATCTCACTCATTTATGGAAAATAATGAACAATATAAACTGATGAACAAAAGCAGATCCAGAGACAGAGAAGCATCTTTCAGACTGTCAAACCTCAGAGGGAAGGTAGAGGAGAGTGGGGGTGAGGGGGAGAGATCAACCAAAGGACTTGTATGCATGCATATAAGCCTAATCAATGGACACAGACAACAGGGGGGTGAGGGCATGAGTGGGGGGGGAATTGGGGGGCAGTGGGAGATAAGGACACATATGTAATACCTTAATCAATAAAAAATAAAATATATATTAAAAACCTACTTATCTTTCTTAGATTAAAAGAAGTTCTTTTAATGTAAAGAATATTTGATTTTTAACTCTGTGTTTTGACAAGGTTCATCACCTCTGTGCTTAAAGGACCGTTAGCGAGCAAACTATTTCACATTCTTAAAAAAATCAATAATATCAAGGAATAAAGTAAACTCCCCCATCCCCAACACACACATTTGAGTTGTGAAAATCACTAGCAGAGGGCATCTAAAATGAAACAGACCAAAAAAAAAAATGCTAAAAAGCAACAGGTTTTGTTTTCTTGAGCGAGAAGAGCTTTCCCAGTCAGTATATCTTCCTTGGAAAATGAAGCCTTCGGATTGTGATTGCCTGGACAATTTCCACTGCTTTTCTTCTAAAAGTGGTCATTGTTATTTTGGGGGAATGGTATCCTTTCTAATAGTGTCACTCTTTCTTAGAAAAAAGAAACCACTCTAGCAAATTAACTTTATAAAACAGGGATAAACATACAAGATAAAAATATAAGAATTGAAGAACTGAGAAACAGGAGTCCAACATGTAGCCACCAGTATCTCTGTTTCCTGCCTTAAAAGGATTAACAGGCGTAGATATTTATTGTTTTAAAAAGGGGAGGGGGGTGTAAGATTGGTTTCAAAGTCGGTTTCTAGTTGGATCAATTACTAAGAGAAAAAGTGAGATGAGGTGATTATACTAGTAATCTCTCAAAAAACTCTGAAAAGAAAATAAAACATTTAGGTAAACAAAAAAATATGTTACTTAATGTCGTAAAACTCTTATATTCTTTATAGTCTTCAATATTCTTCATTGCTTTACTATTTAGTAATAATCTGTACTGGCAGTTGTCAACATACAATTACCTTTCCCTTAAATTGCTTCCAACCCCACAATGGACCCACTCAGTTACCATGCTTTATCCTGAGACCCAGCCTCAGTTACCTTTGTACATGGGGACACACCCTTGACACAGATGACCAATATGATTTTCAGGGACTTTGAAATTGAATGTTTAGCATAAAATAATCTATACTAATAAAAGGGTAATATGCTAATCAGACTGGGAGACCTTCCAGGAGACCTTCAGGACGTTCTTCTGGACAAAGCCATGGTGGTGGGGCCGAAGTAGGGGCTGTTAAGAGTCCAAGAGGGGCGGGCAGTTGTGGGTGATCAGGCCAGGATGGGATGGCAGTTGTGGGTGATCAGGCTGGTAGGGGCGGGGCCATTGGGGGTAAGCAGACCAGCAGGGGGGCAGGTTGAGGGAAAGCAGGCCGTCAGTGGGGGTCAGTTGGAGGTGATCAGGACAGCAGGGTGCGGCAGTCTGGAGTGAGCAGGCTAGCAGGGGGGTAGTTGGGGGTGAGCAGACTGGCACGGGGGGGGGCAGTAGAGGGTGATCAGGCTGGTGGGGAGGGCATTTGGGCACGAGCAGGCCAGCGACAGGGGGCAGTTGGGGGCAAACAGGCTGGCAGGCAGGCAGGTGAGTGGTTAGGAGCTTACAGTCCTGGTTTGCAAGAAGGATGTCCAACTGCCAGTTTAGACTCAATCCCTGTAAACCGGCAGTAGGACATCCTTCAAGGTGTCCCAGATTGGAGAGGGTGCAGGCCTGGCTGAGGAACATTCCCCCCGCTGTCCTGCACGAATTCCATGTACCAGGCTACTAGTGTGAGATAATTGCTGAGCAATGAGAGATCTTCCAGATGAAATAGGCAGACAGAGCATACAGGAGGGGCCACAAGGAGACAAAGAGACACAAAGAGCCAGAACAGGGCTACCCAAGGTGCTCATCTGCTTTCCATTGCCTTCTTCCAGGCCCTGTGAGGACCACTGGATTCTGTAAGATACAACTTTGTTCCCATAATTCACCTTTTTGCTAAAGGCAGCTACAATTGTTTTCCTTAATTAAAAAGTCACTAAAGACACTCCTAACTGTGTTGTGTCTTTATTTTCAGGAACAACAAAAAAAGGGTTTAAAGGTCTTCTTGACAGTAAAAAACTGTAAGAGACATTGGTAATCTGTTTTCGTGGTGGTCTGAAAAGCAAGGAATCCAGTTGGAAGGGCAGATGGTTGTAGCCAGAAGGGAAGAAAATGGGCCAAGTTCTTAGAACCCTGGGATATGGAGATTGAAGGTGAATAGAATGTTGGCCCGGAGAGACAAAGGGCCCCACGGGATTTGACCAGGCAAAAGGACCGATTCTCCCGTATGGTAGCTTTACAGTATGACATTTGAAAAGCCTTCCTAAATGGACTCTATTTCTTATACACAAAGGGAACACCTCCTCTCCACTGCCGCCCTTCAAACAAAGAAGGCAAGAGGGCAGCAACTCAACAAGAATAGAAATGATTCTTTATTTTCACTGGTCAACTGAACTTTAAAGACCCTTTGATGTGCTTCTCAGTTTTTTGTTGTTGTTATTGTCATTGTTGTTACATCAAAATAGAGAATTAAAATATAAATTTTATGATTAAAATATATGTCTCCCTGTTTGCTCAGACCCCAACAAAGGGTCATATTTCTGCCACATCTTGATTGTCAAAAAGCCTCAGTTAATGCTCAGTTAAAGCGTAGGACTTTAGCAACTTAATTCTTTTGAATTCCATATCTTTGCTTAAGGAGAGGGAAGGTTACATTTGCCTTGCACACAATCTCAGAGTTGGAAGAAATCTTAGAGGCTATCAAATCTCATTCCTCATTCACATATGCATACTACCTGTGATAGTATTTGCCCATTTTTTATTTACATAGACTAGCTTTTACCTTTTAATAGTATTTTATAAGAAAATCAGTCTCAACACGAATTAAAAAGTGGTAGCATATGTTACAAATAGAAAGTATTCATTAAAGAAAATGTTCATTGAACACCACCTAAAATAACTGGCAGACACGTTTTCACTCTTAGCGGACCTATTGTCCTTCCCTCTTGCCACCCAATAAGGATATCATAAAAGGCTTTGTGAAATGCCCTGCTGCCAATCACTTCCCCCCAAAAGGAAATCCCATTAGTCTAATTTGGTTTGTTCTAGTAAACCCACCTAGATTCACTAGCAGTACCCAGGATTGAAAACAAACAACCTAGAACTGGAAAGATGTTGCTGACACATATAAGAGTAGTGATTCTTTGCAGAATAAATGCTTTGTAGTGATCTTATTCTCTACTCTTTTAGGACTGCCTGTATGTGTTGACTACTTGCACAAAGGAACTGTTAAACATTCTATATACTCATTTCTTCAACCTCTTACTGAACAAAACAATCACAGTCGGATGCCGGTGAGGACTTTATCATGGAAGTCTGCATGAAAGCCCTGGAATAGCACGCTATCACGGCTACAGAGAAAGAATCCTTCACATGCAGGTTATCCAGTGGCTCCCTCTATTATTACTGGCAATGCAAGAGGTCACTTCAATTTCTCTGTACCAGTGGTACAAGTTCCATTTAGGCTGTGCGTTTTACTTGTGAGCTTGCAATGTGGAGTGTGGCTTACAGAGGAGATGGTATTGAAAGTTACATATGAGATGCCTCTTGTAGTAATGTATCTTTATTCGTGCCTTAGCTTCGTGCAAGAAACAGGACCAGAGAAGAATAGAGCTAGAAGCCACATAATGTGTTCATATGATTAAGACGCTGAGATTAAAGAAGAAATCTCTTTTAAGGTATACCTGTGATAATGTTTAATTTTCAGATGTTTAATTTTCCCTACAAGCAAGCATATCCCTTCCTGGATAAATTACTCAAAGAGGTTCTCTATACAAATTGTTATCCATAAACAAAGGCACCCTAATCTGTATATTTCACTGCTATTTTCTTTAACATGGAAGTCAATTATAGCAAGCTTCAAACAGAGTCGCACAATGAGAAAATCTTTTCATAACTGAAGAAAGTACAGGAACTTCCTGTCAACATAAACTGTTAATTTCATAACACACACTCTATAGATTTTTTTCTAATTTCTATGTTTCATTCAAACTGTTTTTCCAAAATCATGCTTTTAATGAAATTTTCCCATCAAGTGCAATTTTCTCACTTTAAATGATGACTACATCTAGAATGTAAAATGTCTGCAAAATTCTCATGGGCAAAAGAGGAGATTGAAATCACTTCCCTTTTCAGGAAATTGTGTGATCAGCATGGCAGACACAGCAATAGATATTTCTGTTTCTTTTAAACTTATAGAGTCAGGAGCTTATTCTTTGTGAATAGCTATGAAAATTATCACTTCATCTCACATTTCAATATTTTCATTTAATACAGCATATATTAGACTTCAAAAAGAAAAAAAAATGGACAAGCCAAAAACAAAACAAGACAAAACAAAACCAAAAAACAACCCAATACACACATTTTTTCCTATCAGAAGTTAAAATCATATTTCATGTAACTAATACAAAATGTAACCTTTCTTCTATATTAATGCATCTTCATGTAAATCTGTTCTCATATCTAAGCATATCCAAATGCTAATCCACAAACAGTGCAAGGAGACAAACAGACCCTAAAATCCAATGGAAAACACAGTGTATTCATCTGGCTTTGCACTGCAGTCGACTATATTCAGTAGAGTCCATTCCTAATAGCAATAGCCTGAATTTAAGCTATATTGTCTTACATATTTCAAACCACACTTCGTTTGAAAGAACAGAATGGTTATTTCCAGTATCTCACTGAAAACTTATTACAGTTTGAAGAAAATGAGACTCGGTGCCATAGAGGCATACCCAAAGGCCTTTTGCTTTTCCGACTGCTACTCAGATCTTTCGCAGTTCAACTTCACAGACATTCTCCCTGACAACTTTCAGAGGCTTCTTTTCTGTAAGTGTGGGATGTCTGCAGTGTTCTCCCACTGGGGATTCTACTCTACAGCTAATGCAGGCACCAGGGACTTGAAAATATAATATTTTTACAACTATAAAGTATTTTTATTTGCCTTTCCAAGAAGTATGCAATGTGAATGAAGTACAGAAAAAGAGCATTGGATCAGGACAGGTTTTGTTTTGTTTTTGTTTTTTCAAATTTGAGGAGCACCAGAAAGCTATTTAAAAAATAGATTACAGGGTCTCCCTTCAGAGTTCTGAACTGTGGCATAATTTTTTCCCAGGAAACCTGCTTGGAAAATCTCTTCAAATGATTCTTATTTTAGCTGCCCAATTCCAGTTCAAGTACCTTCTCTGAACACATTGGAGTAGGGATTAGGAGATTACCAGAAAGTCAATCGTCTATAATTGGAAGAGTGTGTGAGTGTGTGTGTGTGTGTGGGGGGGGGGGGGGGGGGGGGGGAGTTATTCTTACTTAGCTATTCTTATTCCAAAAAATTGTACCTTTCTACTATTCCATTTTATGTGCATTTTTCTATTTTAATTATCAGTTCAGCAGAAGAAAGGAGACCAGGTATTTATGTGAGCTGAATATATGTTCACAAGAATTTATCATTGAATGTTTCGCTCTTTCAGTGTCCCTAATATGATACCTATATCCCCTTTCTCACTTACTCTGCATGTAAACATCATAATTTCAAGCAGAGCTTCAATGGAAATTAAGCAACATCGCGCAAGCAACAGGGCATGAGCTGTCATTTTTTTCACCTTGCAGGAAGCCACAATCTCTAACAATGCATTTTGTTAGGGGCCTTGCAATTATACAGAGGACAGGTGGCTGTTGTCAATTTTCCCTGGGGACAGAACGAGAGATAATAAGCTCAACCATACAGCTGACATTTATATTTATTGGGAAGTAATCTTTAGAAGTACCAAAAAGAACAGTAGTCTGATATCAAATGCTTTTAGTTTCACCAATAGAAGAGGGCCTAGAGGAAGTTATCACCTTAACAAAAACAGAAAGCTTCTCATTGGACTAGTGTTATTCATGCACACCCCTCCTAGCTAGGAGGTAAGAGAAAGCCTAACTGGCTGCTGAGGCTGAGTGCAGCCCTATAAATTTATGGGTAGCACTTTTAAAACAACTTCAGAAAACAGATTTCTCTTTCAACCTACTGATAGCTTCTTTTTTAAAAATTTTCTTTATTGATTACGGTGTTGCATATGTGTCCTTATTCCCCCATTACCTCCCCTATCCCCCACTCATGCCCTCACCCCCTATTGTCTGTGACCACTGGTTAGGCTTATATGCATGCATACAAGTCCTTTGGTTGACCTCTCTCCTTTACCCCCATCCCCCCCCCTTCCTTCCCTCTGAGGTTTAATGGTCTGATCCATGTTTTTCTGTCTCTGGATCTATTTTTGTTCGTCAGTTTATGTTGTTCATTATATTCTTACTTGTTTTCCTTATTCAATGTATTCTATTAGAAAAATCCCAAGAGAAAAGCTTTCCAAGAGAAAAAGCTGAGATAAGAAGTAATCTATTCAGTGAAAAAGATAAAACATTTATAATTCAGAGCAAATCAATGTATTATCAACCTGTCCCTCCAAGTTTTGTATCAAGACAAATATGTATAAAGAGAGGTATTATTTATTTGTAGTTGTCTAAAAATATATTATTTTAGACAAGTGCCTTAACTGGAAGAATATTTGTGATAATTAAATCTATTACTTCTGTGTTTTAATTTATTTACCTTTTTCTCCGAGGGTGTTGGTACTAGCATTCTCTGGTTTTTCAGAACAGTGACTTACAAGTTATCTTTCACTACACTATCATGTTCCCTTTCAGGAATTCCTATGGGTACGACTAGTCTAGGTATTAGAGAAGTTTTGGTTCATGGATAACTCTCTGAGAACTAGCTCTGGCTCCTCCAATTCTCTCAATAATTGCCAGATGCAGTACATCAGACACCAAAGGGGCCAATGCCCTTTTACCCTGCTAACATGGGCCAGTCTTCTACAATTACGTTTAGATCAAGTTGACAAAACTCTTGAAGCAATCTAGATGCTAACACTGACTTTTAAAATACCACTTTCCCTTTAAGTTACATATGTATTGAATGGTATGAATAATATATTGATCACTTAGGTACTCTGTTGACAGATTACTTTGATAAATACACTTCAGAGTCAGAGCTGAGCCTGAGTCACCCTGAGTCAATGTTAAGAAAGGAAACTTTACATTGTCAGAATAAGTTCAGAAGAGAAGTAGGAACTTGGCTGAGGGCAGAGGTCAGTGAAAAAGCCCTGGCAGTTGCATATGGGAAAGAACCGTGGAGAATAGATATGTCCACGAGGATTTTTGATGAGCCCATATGGAAAATGGGCCTCCTTTCTCATTCTAAAGGATGATTGCTGGTGAATTCTTTTTGGTTCACTAATGCTTTTGTGGAAGTGGACTCTGCTTGGAGAGCTTAAGAAGAAAAATGAAGAGGCAGTTATCATCTGGGTTTTAGAAATATATACTCAGAGCCTAACATCTTTAACAAGTTACAGGAAGACATCAACTTCCTGGGAGAGTGGTTCACCACTGCCCATGAGCCTGCAATTCTTAAAGGTCTAGGTCAAGGAAGTTGATTTTGATTACCACCCTGAGCTCCAATCCAAGGGATCTTCCTCCCTTTTGAACCTATATTATTCTTACCTACCATGCTATTTTCTTTAGTATGTAATACTATTGTCTTATACAAGACTTAATATAAATAGATGGAAACGGATAACACAATGAAATTCAGACCAAAGCATAGCAACCATATTATCAATCCACCCAGCATGAGGTCTTAAACCACCTGGGTAACATGATGCAACCTGCTGCAAGGACCTTTTCCTATGATACCTTTACATGCACTTTGGTTACAGAATCTGCTATTAGCATTTTACTGGTGGGTAAATGTTTTACTTTCCCAACACCTAAAAGTAGCAGGCGGGAAGCTCGGCATGTTTTCTCCTCATATATTGTTTTTCTTCAGAATGGATGAAGACAAACTTTGGAGCCAAATGCTTTATAGCTGTGGTTAGATCTCAACAGGCTGGTTGAATAAACCTCTACATATTCATAAACATGCACTGTCAATAGAGACACAAATAAAGCAAATTAATACTTTTAAAAACTCAGTGTCTTCAGAAAACTTCTATGTGATTTTGATGAACAAACGCCAATGGAAGAAGCAGCGCCATTGTCCCAGTGTTTGGGCGCAATCATTTTCAAGGACATCTGTGCTGACTGACTCCTTTTCAAGCTTGGACGGCTGCTATCTGAATCAAACACAGACTCCTTTGTTGGGAAATAAATCTGAATTTTGAGATTTCCATTTAAGTTGAGGAACAGCTTTCCCACTCAAACACAAGATGCAATTTATTTTACAGTGTGAGATTAATAGCAATGATTGACTTGGAAATAAAGAAGTCTTGAAGAAAAATACTGCATATCCAAAGGCTACCTTACAACAACAACAACTAAAAGAGTCCTTTCCTAAGGCAATGGAAGCATGCATGTATTTGCAAATCATTTTATTACAATTTCAGATGTACTATGCAGATTACTTAAGCTCAAGCCGTTTGACATCTGAAAATTTCAGGTTTTAGAAATCATGATTGTTAAAATTAGGCTTGTAAATATGATAGCTACATGAAAGGCTTTCAATATAAAATTGCACCATATTATCTAAAATAAAACACACCTGGCAAAGTCTCAAAGTAATAATGATTTATTTGGGGGCCCAGAAAGTGGCTATCAGTAGAGATTCAGTTTTACTGACATGAAAATATTGAGAGAAGTACACTCCCTCATTGTTAGGAAGTCTGACTCAGGCAAAGATAAACTTGATGAATTTATTAACAGGCTTTCCTGTAAATATCACTTCCACTGAGATCTTAAAGCAAATGGCATTTTTCTTCCATTCTGCAGAGGCCCTCACCATCCATCCTATTGTGAGTCTTTTACCTAATGGCCTAAGAATATTTAAAAAGTGAAGAGAAGGAAGGGTACAATTTGCTCCTTCTTTTTTCTCCTTAAGGCTCACTTATCATGTGCAGTTAGTTGGCTCTGGGTCCAGTGAAGTTCTAGATCTCCACAGACAGAATACATTCATTCTGTGTTTTCCACCTACCCACCAGACCTCTTCACTCTCCAAACCACCATGCCTTGGCAGTGGTGGGGTGCAACATAGAGAAGGTAGATTTGGTAAGAGAGGAAAGGAAAATATCTAAGTGGCAACTGAATGCCACAACACATTGCATCATTTTACTCAGTTCAAAGAAGAATTACTTCTAGAGGCAGTGGGGAATTACTGTAAGACAGTGTTAGCATCTACATAGCAAGTGAAGAAAATATGTAAGACAAAAACCAGATGATTTTAAAGGAATAAAATTTTATTCAAAGAAATAGAAGGGGTGCAAGAAAAAAAGAGAAAGTCCTTAAGTCTTTTGGAGAAAAGAGTCTAATACAGAAATATATATGTTTGTTATGTGTTTATTTTATTTTCTTAAATGACAGATGAACAAATTGGAAGGCTGCCGTGGGGGAAGATGTGGACAAAATGCTTGTCAGTAATAATGTGGCCAAGATGCAAAGCATAAATATTATATGTAGTAAGATATTTTATGAACGTATTATGTTTATAGTTTTATATCAGCATCAGAGTATCAATATTTTCCTTTCAAAGATATTCAAAGAAAGAGCACTGAGCTAACTTTAGGGAGAGTAATCTGGTTTTTCAGATGACCTTTCTTAAATGATTATCAAAAAGATCTCCAATCTTTGTAATAAAGTCTAGGATAAATAATTACACCAGTGCAGTCATTTCAGGTCTAGGCTGCTTCCTGAATGTAACCCTGAATAAAGGTCTTCGAAACACTTCCAAATCAGCTAATCAGCTGAGTGGGTTTTAAACTACATTGAGTTTCAGAGCCAATGGGCTTCAGAGTCAGCTGAGGGAACAAAACCACACTTGACAAGAGTTTAGTAGAATGAAGGACAATAGCAGGTTATCCTCTCTCACACCCAGTAGCTTCACTGCATGTCAATGTGCTACTCTGAATATCATGCTCTAAATAGCCACATTTTTTGAGACTTTAACACAAAAGCTTTTGACAAAGCATTTCTCCTAAAAATATCTGGAAAAAAATTTGTTTTCTTGAAGCTGAAACATAGAACTACAGCTTCCCTTAGCCCAGCCCTCTCCTCCCTATCATGATTTCCCAGTAAATAAACAGCCATTGGATTGATGGCTTATCTGGCTGTATAATGGATTAATTTATCATAGACACCCTAGGTAGACTTAGAAAACACACACACACACACACACACACAGTAGAATTCCACTGATTTATCAATTCTTTTTGAGACATAAGGTCTATGTGCAATAAAAATCTGCTAGACCATGGTAAGCCTATGAGATGAGAGATTTTTTGTCTCCTTGGAAACAGCCTTTAAAAATATGGCACCACCTCAGGATGAAATGTCAAGCCTGAGACTCTATGTGCAGCTGGTATGCAGGACACCCAGAGAAGTCTTAATAGTGTGTAAACAGAAGCATTAGCATTTCTGGGTTTCTGCTGTGAAGAAGTGCCCAACCTGGCTGACTCAATCTATAAAAAACAGCCACGATTTCTTTTGGGTAAAGAAGGTGAGATAGACAAGGGGCTAATGCACATTTTCCTTTCACTTGGTTTTTGGATTCAAGTATTCATTCATTATTAAAGAAATATATATTAAACACCAGCTAAGATCCAGGTGGCGTGCTAGGTGAATAAAACAATGGTGAACAAAAATTGCTATGTTTATGGGCATCATGAAAATTTAGAAACCTATGAGCCAAAGAAAAGCATGAACTTTCAGCCTGATTTCAAGGTCTCTGAACTAGGGAGATGTCTTATTAATATTTTCATTTTCCAACAGACTAGCTGAGTAACTTATAAGTAATAGAGACTTAAAATATATAAAGGAAAGTGAAGTACTTAAGTATATTAGTTATGAAGTAGTAACACTAACTGCTATTATTTATCAGAAGTAAACTATATGCCAAGTACTGACTGTTTAAAATAATCCTTTGAAATAAAATGAGACACTAAGAAAAATCTACATGGAATCTGCATATCCCCTAACACTGCCATGTAACGACTCACTTTTCATGGGGAACTGATGAGATTAACAGACTGTGTCTATTGATCTTAAGGAAAGTAAGCCAAGATCTTTGGCCCTCTTCCAAGCCTACCTATGACAATGGGGAGAAATGCACAAAATCTCAAAGACCTTTGAATGCTGGTTTTTGATGAGTGGACGGTCGAAAGCTGTGGATTTCAAAATTTTAGCGAGCATCAGAAGGAGGGATTGTTACAAAACAATTCCAGGGCCATGTCTCTGTAGTTTCTAATCCAACAAGACCCAGGTAGGGCCAGAACTTTATATTTCTAACAAGTTTACAGGTGAGAATGCTGCTGCTTGGTCTAATGACTGGCTTTGAGATCCACTTCTGGAGAAAGGCTCTCCCCAAGAATGTATTCATGTTTGTTTGTTTCTCAGATGACAAGAGGGGAGGGATGAAAATGAATGGCTAAAGGAAATCTGGTCTGGCACTTTCCCAAATTAAAAAGAGAGAGAGAGAGAGAGAGAGAGAGAGAGAGAGAGAGAGAATAGTAATAAAATATTAAGGCTATTTAATTTCATCCCTGAAAGAGAAAGAAAAGGAGTAGCAACAATTATCTTCCATATCGTTATCTTTGGCTTGTATTGGAGAACCTGGCTGAAACCTGCAGGCAAAGCTCACGGGGGGTCGCCTCTATCCCAGAGGGAGCAATTGCAGTTCCAGGGCTGAAGGGCAGGGGAAACCACACACACACAGCTAGAAGCAGTGCAAGGAATAGGTATCTGGCAGAGTGATTATCAGGGGGAAAGGACAAGGATGACTACTCTTAGTCTCTTAGTATCCTACAACTCATATTTCATTGCTAAACTAAAAAATAAAATTACAGTCTTATCCAGAGAAGAGAAGTAAGCCCCAAATCTGGAAAATTCTAAGATTAGTAGAGATTTTCTGGGTTTTATAATCAAGGAAACTGAGACTCAGAGAGGTTATGCAGAACTGCCATGTTCACAAAACAAGGAAGCAGAACCTGAACTCAATCAAGGTCCGTCAGCTCCAGAGATCATGTATTTATCCACAGTATTATTCTACTCCTGCACACTCTATGTGGCCGCAAAGATTTTTTTCAAGGATTACTTGGTACTTTCTACATGCCAGGTACTGGTATGTTAACTCATTTAACCTTTAAAACAATCCTAAGAAGGGGGTTTCATATAATCCCAAATATACAGATATAGAAATTGAGGATTAAATAACTTGTCAGACATTGCAGAAGAAGTGTCAAAAAAGAGAAAAGAAAAAAGAACTCCAAATCAATTGTATCTCAGAGCTAGCATCTTTAGCTTTTTTATTTTTTTTTCTTTCCTAATACTACTCACCTGCCACCATTTCTCCAAAGTCTCTCTCTGCTTATTTCTACTTAGAGTTTCTGTAGAATCAAGTCCTCAGAATCAAACTTAGTGTGTAAATGAAATACTCAAGAACATAAAGATTTCCACTGTTGAATATCAATTATTATAGAAAGATAGGAAGAATTCCACCACATTGAAACCGTGGCTAATGGCTGAATTAGGGATGATTTATATCTGTATTAGAGTTTCAGTTAATGTGAAATAAAATGTATCCTTAGTTTTTTTTCCCCACTCTCAAAATGAAATGAACCTGAATAAATGATTATGAATTGTGTACTTTCCAATGACAGCCTTTTTTGCAGTTAAATTGATTAATTAAATGTTATTATCCAATGAAAGTAATTTTCTTGAGATAACTGAGCAGGCAATGGAGTTTTAAGTTTCCTAAGAAAACTACGAGCAGTCTACTCTGACACAGGTGAATTGTTTCGCACTAAAGGTCACTTTCTTTCAGCATCCATGGTTATCATTACACTAGATGTTCAAATCTTCAAATATTTACCTTCCCTTCACTTCACTAACCAGCCTGAGTAATATATTTACAATTCACATGTTTCTTTAAGGCCAAATACAATGCCAGGACTGGTCAGTATAAGGGGGAAAATAACATTGGTTAACAAGAAATGGTTAGCGTTAAAACAAAATTGAGTCAGTATTAGAATTCATGGAACTCGGAGGATGAGACCAATTCATGTTACTCTAGACCAGTGGTCGGCAAACTCATTAGTCAACAGAGCCAAATATCAACAGTACAACGATTGAAATTTTTTTTGAGAGCCAAATTTTTTAAACTTAAACTTCTTCTAATGCCACTTCTTCAAAACAGACTTGCCCAGGCCGTGGTATTTTGTGGAAGAGCCACACACAAGGGGCCCAAGAGCCGCATGTGGCTCGTGAGCCGCAGTTTACCGACCACGGCAGTAGACTATTCCAATCAGCTACAAATTCACGGTCTATCCAGAAAAAAACAAAAACAACAAAAAAACAACTGGGTTATACTTCTTTGACTTCTTGAAATCCAAAGGGATGAGCAGAAGGAATCTCTCTCAGCACAATCCCTAGGAGGCTCGTGTAGCTCAGAGCACTGCCTGTTCTCCAATACTCTCTCAAGCTAAATGTTTATATCCCTTTTTTAAGGATAACTGAAAGGAACTGCCCTTAACATTTTTTATTTCAGTACTAACATTTGCTTATCGAGCTTTCGGAGGAGTTCTGCCCTGAGCAGTGTTTCAGCGGCAGGTCTATCTCTGTTTTGGCATCTCCTCAGCATACCACCCCTAGGAGATACAAAGTGCACTCTTACCTAAACACACGTGTCCAAGAGTCCTCTTCCTGTCTCCCAGGTCCCAACGGGGTTCTGATGGGGGAAAGCACCGAGTCCTAGATGCACTGTTCCTCATAAGACCCGTATGTGGGAGATCCTGGGACTATTTGAAACACCTGCTTAGACAGCTCACTGAAATCAGCTGGGGATTTTTTTACTTTCTCACTGGCATTGTACAAAAGTTCCTTCACTGAAGGGAAATGGCTGAGAAGGGAGAGATGGAGAACTATGAAGAAAATGAAGGATGTTTAATGGATTAAAAGTAAAAAGCTATTCTGCTCTCAAGGGTGCATATTTATTTGGGTAGATCTGCTTAAAAGTATTCTCAAGCTTCCAAATTCAATGGACCAGAATGACTTTAAACAGTTTTGGGTTTTGTTTTTGTTTTGTTTTGTTTTCTGGTCTATTGGAGAGATATGCCTTTATATGATTATTTTAATGGCAATTATCTATTAGGTAACTGCAATGTAAAACTAATAATATGTAGATATGGCAGAACCTGTGAATTATACAAGTCAAATGTCTCCAGAGTATTTTGAAAAGCACTTTGGCTACATTTTAAAGACTAACTAAACATGCCAATATACATGAGAGTTATTACTCTGGGCAAGATTCATAAAAATGGATAAAGTAAAAAAGAATAATTTTCTGAAATATTTTGACAGTAATTTTACAAGAAACACATTTATTTCTGAAATCACAATAAAATATTTACATTACATAACAAGATGTACTTTTTAAAGATAAATTCTTCCACTAACATTTAGAATGATCTGAACTGCAGAAGAAATATAATTAAACTGCTTATATATAATTTCTTTTAACAAGGTAGTTTAATTGCATTTTCCCAAAACCATAGATAATGTGTAGGGATTGTGCAGGAATTACAGAAATAGTCTTAAAAGTTCTATTTAAAGGAATATTATCAAAATTCATTGTTTAGAACTTACAATGCTGTAGACCAGTGGTCGGCAAACCATGGCTCGTGAGCCACATGGAGCTCTTTGGCCCCTTGAGTGTGGCTCTTCCACAAAATACCACGGCCTGAGCGAGTCTATTTTGAAGAATTGGCAAGTTTAAGTTTAAAAAATTTGGCTCTCAAAAGAAATTTCAATCGTTGTACTGTTGATATTTGGCTCTGCTGACTAATGAGTTTGCCGACCACTGCTGTAGACCAATGATAATATTTGTGCTCTTTTTTTCTTACTTAATATAAATGCAGGTAAAAAATTTGGAGAGACTTACTGACAACATTTTTTCTCTCCTTTTGGCATCAGTGCTTCCCTGATGGTCATTGAAAACATTGACCCCTCCCCAAAAGTGTACACTTTTGCCTAAAGAGTGCCTTATAGTCAAACTATGAGCATAAGACAAAGAAAAAGAACTAAGAACAATAAACTAACATAGTTTTGGAGGGAAAATACTTCCTAAATACCAATGCGGGGGTTTTACTAGTTTTTAAGACAAAACAACATAATCCAAAAATATAAAATAAATTAACATTTTACAAAGTAGAAATGTCTTCATATTCATAGCTCAATCTTATTTAGGTCCCTCATCATATTGTCTCCCCTTCTTAAATTGACATATTGTGCTTTTCTTGCTGACATATGATGAAAGAATTCTTAAAGGTCAACAATAAAACAGTAATTTAACAGGTAGATGACTATTAAATCAGTCCTTTCTTTTATGAAAACATAACTTTGTTATAATTATATTCTTCAAAGTTAAAGGGTTGAAATTTACTATCTATACATATAAAAGCCTAAGCGACTGGCCGACTGTTGGACCGTTCACTATGACCACCAGAGGGCAGATGTTTAATGTACAGGCATGGAAACACGGAATAGACTGATGAATCTCAGAGGGGAGGGGGGAAGAGGAAGGGTGGAAAGACATTCACCAAAGATCTTATATGCATACTAGAGGCCTGGTGCACAGATTCATGCACCAGTGGGGTCCCTTGGCCTGGCCTGCGGAGATTGGGCCAAAACCAGCAGTCCAACATCCCCAAGAGGTCCCGGATTGTGAGAGGGCACAGGCCAGGCTGAGGGACCCCACCAGGGCATGAATCCGTGCACTAGGCTTCTAGTTTATGTAATAAAAGGATGAGGGATTAATAGGCAATATCTTTATGTTGACAGAATTGCTACCACTGCCACTGTAATTAAAAAAAAAAAAGAAATTTAACTACAATCAGAGAAAATGCTATAAAGTAACTTGATTTAAAAGTAAAACAAAAGAAATAAAAATATTAATATGTATTAATGCTTTAATTACTTTGAGGAGAATGGAAGGGAAATAACAAATTTAACAACTAATTCTCAAGTTAAACATACAAGTTAAGTCAAAATTTAAAAGATCTGGATATGGAATTCTGACCAGTTTCTGAGGCTTAATTAGTGATGTAATTAACTGTATAGCTACTAATGACACACAACCTGAGGGTTCTTTATTAATGAATCATAATGAAAGTTTAGTTAATTTAACTAATTAAAAGGTAGTTATGTCACTAGATTTTGAATCCCATTAAATCAGATGCAATGCATTATACCCCCTTATACATAAAAACCATACACATTTTTAGGAGCACTTGAGACCTTGCTTCTTGGCAATGTCATCAGTTTGGCTCATATAAACTCATAAAAATTAAAAAAAAAACACCCACATTTTTAGCCATTTTAGGAACTCAATAGATGTGAATTGATTTTAAGTTTCTAGTTAATTTACAACTTATAATGTTAAAGATGGACTCAATTAAATACATTCTTCAATTTTTATTGATTTTGGAGAGGAAGGGAGAGATAGAAACACCAATAATGAGACAGAATCATTGAACAGCTAGTTGCCTCCTGCATGCCCCACACTGGGGATTAAGCCCACAACCCAGGCATATGTCCTGACTGGGAATTGAACTCTGACCTCCTGGTTCATAGGTCAGTGTTCAACCACTGAGTCACACTAGCCGGGCTTCATTGGTTTAATAAAAAGTTGCTGAACACCTGCTCTGGGATAGGAACTGCGATAAGTCTGGGGAATACAAAAGTGAAAAAGACATTTAAAATCTCTCTGGCTTTTAGAACAACTTGGCAGAAACTGATCGTCATTTCTACATAATTCTAGGCACCTAAAATGATACTGTATTTGGATTCTTTAATGTTATATTCAATTTTACTAATAGGTCAGTAACATTTTCTACTCAGAGAAATATATGCTAGTATATCAAACCTGTGTGAAATTTTTGGACAAGTAACATAGAAAAAATAAGTATAGTCATTACTCTCCAAATTCCAAAATTCCTAGTAGGATAAATCTTCAGTTGTACTGAATACAAATAACAGCACAGGTTTTGTCTTTTAAATTTCACTTACCCAAGCTTGAGATTGTGGAGTCAGCCTTGACTTCCCTACTCTCCCACAGCTTCCACACTGAGTAGAATTCATTTAACCATAGAGTCTGATTTTGTATCCAGACATTCACATGGGTTTCATATCCTATCTACAGGTCTGCACTTACAACTTACTATTCTTCTGCATTTATTTCCCAGTCTGGGCTATTATCTCTGTCTCCAAAATCAACTTCCTATCACCACACTTTTGGCTATGTAACCCATCTTCAGATCTATCATCCTCCTCCCTTCCCTCCAATGATAGGATCCAAATTAGACTTTAAAGATATTTTCTCTTTTCTCTGACCTGCAAACAGAAGCTCCTCCCCACTCCATTTCCCACTCATCACATCTTCTACAGGGCCACATGTAATCTGTATTTGGCATATTTCATTCAGTCACTATTTTCATAAGCTCTCTGTGGGTAAGACCTATGTCTTGGATCTCTCTGTGTTATTGCCAGAAATTAGGACACTGTTGTGAATAAAATCTATCTAATTTGTTGAGTGATGTGTTAATGATAATTTTTTGAGACACCGTAAGATTTTAAAGCACATTCTGAACATATGGGCATTGTAAATATAGTGTTGCTTAATCATTTTATTGAAAAATATAATTATTTAATATTAAACATTTACCTGTAGTATATAGGATACATCCCTATTAATTAGAAAAGTCTATTGATTAAATTTTTCATTTTCAAATTATTCTGAAACAATATAAGACAAGCCTATTGAGCTTATCTCAGGTATATATGCTCAGTTCAACTCTAAAAAGGAATGTTCTCCTATTCTCTGACATTATTTTCATATTCTTATGTAAGTGCTTGAGCTGAGGGCTGAAGCATGTGAAGCAGTTGCCAAGAGCTGTCTGATAGACTCTGGAGGTGGGAAAGGAAATAGTGGTATGGGCAACTGGGATCTAAGGGATACCTTTGAGATACTGTAAAACTGGCAATAGAATATAGAGTACTGTTGCAGCATAGGGGAAAAAGCAGAGGGTGTTGGAGTTGTATCGTGCTAGGTATCTGAAGCTTTCCTCTAGGCCAGTATTGAAGAAAAATTACAATGGACAAGCGATAAAAGAAACACACTCTTGTTGATACCCTTGAAAATCTTCCACTCTCACCCTACCATATCAGAAGCTTTAAAGACTTCAGAAATGGTCAATGTTTTATCTCCAGTGTAACCTCAAGAGTGTTAAGATCCAGTGCTAAGGGGATACTCCATCTCATTAGGGTCACAGACTCTGGAGCCAGAACACCTGGTTTAGAATTCGAGCTCTACCACTTATTAGCTATGTTGTCTTGGGTCTGTGTCTCAATTTCTTTACCTTTATAATGAGGATAACAGTAATATCTAATGCTTAAGGTTGTTATAAGAATCAAATGTGACAACATTTGTACAGCACTGAAAATGATGACTAGCACTTAGCAACACTATCTAAATTGTCATTATAGAAAATCAATATCCGCAGAGTATCAGAAAGAACCAACAATATAACAAATAAAAAGCAACCCAGTACCCAACACCCAAAATCCCTGCCACAGAACAGAATCCATGTGTTTTGCGTTAATTGCTAATTCATTATGTATTATTTCTAAACAGCTTCATAATCTAATAAAACCTTCAAAATGCATGAATTAAAAGGGTAAAGCACCCAAGCTGATTATAAATGAAGCCATTCCAGGTCTGATCATTTTGGCAGTTTGGGGACAGAATACACAGGCTCTTATTTAGTTTTGAAATGGGGTGAGGGGGTTTATCTTCTGAATTACCATAAGCCCCATTTTAGAGAACTTCCAGAAATGCTCAGCAATACCTTATTCTAGAATATTATGGCATTATATGCAAATTGCTTAATAAACTCCAAAAGATTAAGTTTTCAAAACACCCAGACTGCAGTTGTTCGATCATTATTAATTATTTCAAAATTTTCATATTGTATATGAAAGAAACCCCCCCCCACAGAATTTTTCTGTATTTATAGCCAAAGACTAGTCATTTAAGATTCATGATGCTCTGTGAAAACAACGCTGACCTAGCAAGTGCCACCAGTAAGAAGGGTTTCAAATTCCATTGAGTGAAATCAATTGCTATTAATTATGACACCCAGCCTTGACTCCAACTCTTCCCATTGCTTTTTTACCTAATGTTTTAATTCCTTAATTCAATTTATAATAAAGCTTTGAGAAGGCAAACAATCTGCCTCTGACATAGTTTCTGAGAGCCCAACACAGTATTTTGACACGTGTTTAACAAGTATATACTATGCTAGTTTAAAATAGACACTATTATATTGGGCATCAAATGTTTTGCAAAGAATGACTCTCCTGGGTTAGTTCAGATGTCCTCCTTATTTCTGACTTTCATTGATCCAACATTTCTAAGAAATTTCTAAGAAATAGTTCATTCTAGTTAGTTTTTTCTAGGATAGAGCCTTATATAGCTCTATTAAGTTGAATGTCAAAATACACACATAGCATAATATCAATTCCATGTCACATGCTCTGTACACATAAAATCAAATTCTCACCACCACAGTGCTAAATGGGTATTTTACATTTCTGTTTCACTGAAGAAGGTACTGAGGCACCAAGTGGTCACAGGCAACACAGGGAGAAAGTGGAAACTTTAGGATTCTGTTCTTCTACATTAGTTTTGAAATCTTATTACTGTTTAGTATATTGCTTTGAAGACATTTTTTTTTTATAAAATGTGGTAGGATCGGATCCCAAAAGAAATGTTATACATCCTTCTCCAAATAAAGTGGACATAAAATCAATAAAACGTTTTATCTCCTATTTTGTCTAGCAAGAGATGGTCTTCTTCCACAAAAGGATGAGAGCAAAGCAAAAAACCCTTAACACCACGCATAGAAAGAAGTTGAATCTCAGTCAGTTTTAGAGGGATCTTTTTTCCCAGGAATGGCCACATATTGTTACCATTTTGATTTTCTTCTGTCCACTAAGCAGCATAGAAACCCTTCACATTTTCCAACACTATGTTGAGAAGTGGAAATTTGTGTGCACTGAGATGTCCTGATAAATGCATCATAGAAATGCATATATCCAAAAGAAATTTAACAAATGGGTGGATTTAGAGATTGAGACTACTAGGACCACAAATAAAAATATGTTAAAAAGCTCTATCAGCTGCCCATACCAAAAAAAAGATGTATTTTAGATGAATATGTACAAATGTTTTTTATACCAGCACATTCTGTATCCAGCAGTTTTGTTTCATTTAATGAGAAAATCCCCTATTAATATCAAGCCCTTCCCTGAAAGCAACTCATAATTTCTTTTGTTGAGAGTAGAAAAACATTTTACAATGAATTTCTTGTTAAATGTAGATTTTCTCAGCATGGCTATACTAAAATTTTAATTAAATAAAACTAAGTTGTTCCCAAACCTTAGTATACTAAATATGGATATACTAAGCATCTATTAATATAGTCTCTCTAAAAATGAGATAATTCCTATAAAGTGCTGTCATGTTGGACATATGCTAGTTCCTCAATAAATGTTGACAATTGTTATTTCTGCATAATCAAATCCCTATGCTGAAAGCCAGCATCCTTCCTCCAATGCAGTGGTTCTCAACCTTTCTAATGCTGCGACCCTTTAATACAGTTCCTCATGTTGTGGTGACTCCCAACCATAAAATTATTTTCGTTGCTACTTCATAACTGTAATTTTGCTACTGTTATGAATCATAATGTAAATATCTATGTTTTCCGATGGTCTCAGGTGACCCTGCTAGTGGTTCTCAACCTGTGGGTCGCGACTGTAGAGCCAAAGACCATCGGAAAACACAGATATTTACATTACGATTCATTAACAGTAGCAAAATTACAGTTATGAAGTAGCAACGAAAATAATTTTATGGTTGGGAGTCGCCACAACATGAGGAACTGTTTAAAGGGTCGCAGCATTAGAAAGGTTGAGAACCACTGTTCCAATGCTTTCCTTTTGATTTTTCGCAAGTTTGCTCTTGGAAAACAAGATAAGACGCCTACTGCATGTCTAGCAATTACATTTGGTCTAAAAAGCTAAGTTGCTCAAATGTGATTATTTTTTCCATGTCACGTGACATAAACACCCCAGGAATTATGATGAAGAATTAGCAGATGACCTGACCGGTTTAGCTCAGTGGATAAAGCATCGGCCTGCGGACTCAAGGGTCCCAGGTTCGATTCTGGTCAAGGGCATGTACCTTGGTTGCAGGCATATCCCCAGTGGGGGGTGTGCAGGAGGCAGCTGATCAATGTTTCTCTCTCATCGATGTTTCTAACTCTCTACCTCTCTCCCTTCCTCTCTGTAAAAAAATCAATAAAATATATTTAAAAAAAAAAGAATTAGCAGATGGTCTATCTAAACTATTGGTTGTCAGAAGCAAATAATGCTGCTGTTAATTCTTTTACTTCAATCAGACATCTCATGTTCATAGCATGAACTATTCATTTGCAGTCCAAAGGTGACAAAGCTCTGTTCCACCAAATCTAACAACAGATACAGCAACTGGACCCCGCCCAACCAAGTGCCCCTAAGGATTAAAATTCTAAACAGAAGGCTCGGCAAGTGGAAGGGCCACTGTAATTGTGTGTTGTTTATCAGACTGGCTGATGTAAGCCTGGCTAAGTGGCAGAGCAGAATCAGTGATTCTAACTATCCTTTCACCCTATCCCAAACCTAACAAATAACTGCAATTGCTAGATGGGAAGGCATGATCTCAAATACAAACCCAATGTTAAAACTGTTGAAATGCAGAGATCCATCTTCCTCTTGAATATGAAACCTAGCATAGACTAAAAGAAACTGAAAACTTCTTTTTTTTTTTTCTCTCTAATGAAAATTTGGCAAGGTCTTTCTTGATTTGTTTTGATTTCCAAAAGTCTGTGGCACTATTATCATAATATGAACTTCCACTCAGGAAGTCACAAAAAACATTGTAGTTTAGTGATAGGGACTGTATCAAATATTCAATATATGCTTTACAACTAAAATGCAATTAAATCCAACAAATGCTTTTTGAATCTCTGCTATTTATCAAGCACTGTAACAAACATGAGGGAAATGAAAGATGATAAAACTCAGTGACTGACAAAAAATGAGGTTATTCGCCTTTTGGGCTTTCCTTGGATATGTATTATAATGCATATTACAAAACCAGTATCTGCTCATGAGTTCTCCATTTCTTTCACAATCTTCTTTTCACATACTGTTATAGTAAGCATCTACAATTGTAATGAGATGGAATGTGCCAGTTTATCACTGCAACTGATGTATATCCAAAAATTGCCAGCTAGCTCAACATTTGCCTACTGTTCAGCTTTCATATTTTCCAATAGTAACATGGTAGAAGAGACAGACATTGATTTTTTATGTTCTTATGAGGCAACAATTATGTTTATTCCCAATTATACTAAGATATTAGTGTGGTGAATGAGTCCCAATGAACATATGTGAGACTAATTTAAAACAAATGTGATTCTTTTATTGGCCAAAGAAAGTGTGTTTGTTCCTGGTTTAAATCCTTTTATACTTTGATAGAGTAAATTACTTCCCCCTTTTCCCCCTCCACACATCCACAGTAGTAATTTTTACATTTCATTGCTATTGAAGTTTCCACATTTCATTCTAATTTGTTCTGTCTCTTTTTTCCCATTAGAACATAAGGGCACTCATTTGTAGATTGGTATCCTTGTTGAATATTGACTTGCTTGGTGCAACCCTACCACTCAAGACCCGCCCTAACTGCCCCCCACCCTCACACACACACACACACACACACACACACACACACTATTGTGAGTTGTCTCTAGTGGTTCTTCTAAAGAAGCTAGACCAAAGTTACACATTACACTGTGGACATATCAAGACACTTTTCTACAGTGGACTCAGTGCTTAGCAGGCTAGTTAAAGATGGCAGAAAGAGTAGAAAATTCTACCTTAATAGCTGAACTATTTTCTCCACCTATTCAAATGCTGAACTTCTTTCCACACCTAGATAAATTCTATCTTCTCTGGCCAACTGTGTTATGGGGATTCCTTCTTTGTTTGAACTCTATATGCTGGCAGTCTTGGCCAACTTAGAAGATATGTTTTATACACACAGTACACACACACACATATATAATTATATGAGTGCTTAAATATATATATATATATAGACACATATATACATATATAAAGTAATTGTGTGTGTGTGTGTGTATATAATTGTTTTCTGAATTCACATTTTGCCCTCCAGTCTTAGTCTATAACTTTCTTTAAAACAACGTGATGATTATAGGTTTTAGAGCACCTGAATAATAATAAGCATATCGAATTTTAGTAAATGACTACTTCACTTTAATGTCATTCACATAAAGCCATGTGTAAAACTTGTTGCAGGGTTAGCAACACACCAGAGGAGTTTAAAAGCCATGCTCTGCGGGAAGAATGCAAAAAGCAAGAACTTTGAAGAATTACTTTTCTTGGCAACAACTCTACTGAGATGGAGCCATGTAGGCATTCTATAAATGCTAATTGACTGTGATCAACATATTTTACTTCCAAGAATTTGCATCCAACCAGCTTCCACTCCTCCATCTCCAATATTAGGTTCCAGAGAACTATAAATATGTGTTCAAGATTTGCGTTCCCTGATTCTCTGAAATCCATTTTCCAAGAGTGGAGGCATTGCTGGTGTGAAAAGAAACACTGTCCGACACAAATCTGAGAGAAGTGATTTAGTCAGTGCCTGAAAACAAGAGGACTCACAAAGTTACTGCAAATAAAAAGTAGAAATAGGAGACACTGATGCTGGCTTTGTTTGCTCTTATATTACCAGAGCCCACTTTTAGTTGCTTCATAGTTACACCAGGTCTCCCCAAGAGACCACCTGGGCTGAGGGCCATTTTAAATTTCTCCTGTGAGCAGAGAAGCTTTGGGAGATTTAGAGAAGGCTAAGTGGGTTTGGCTTTTGTCAAGCAGTTGTTGTTGTTGTTTTTATCAATTGCTGAGTGTGACACACAGAAGCTACACCTCCTCTCCCTACGCCTTACAACTCTAGACCATCTAAACTATAGCCACCAGTTCCTGATTTATGTTTTGTTTATGTTTTCTTTTTCCTTAAAAGAAATACACATGGGCTTGATGTAATGGCTTTTTATAAACTCTGTGTGTTTAGAACTCCAGGGATCAGAGAGACTAATAGCTCTTTAAAGTGACAGAGCAATAAGGATTAATTAAGGATAAATAAAACAGGGTGTACTCATTTGTACATGTCTCCCTTTATTCCAACCACAGAACCCAATAAACAGGAAGGCTCCCTAGATCATCCATCCCTGAGGATCTTTCATGGGCTATCCTTGGGGGGAAAAGCTCTCTTGAGAATCACTGTGCCAAATGTGTAAAATCATTGATAGGTCTTTACTCAAAACCCCCCCAAATTTTTATGTACAAAGAAACATTTTAACAATGCTATGGATACAACATTTTTATAAAATGGGTAAGAAATGTTTGTTGGTGCTTGTATTTTAAGCACTTCTATGGTTAATTTGACTAGACTATGACGACTGGTTGTTTGGTCAAACACCAGACAAGTTGTTGCTATAAAGGTATTTTTTGATGTGATTAACATTTACATTCATTTGACTTTAAGTAAAGTGAATTACACTCCATAATGTGGATGGTCCTCAACCACTCAGTTGTAAAAGCAAAGACTTTTCAAAGGGTTTCCCTATGAAGAAGGACTTCTACATCCAGAGTGAAATATAGAAATTCTGCCAGAGCTCCCAGCCTTCAAAGTGGAGACTGTATCTATTCTTAGAGCCAACTCTCATCTGTTGGCTTACTCAAGGGATTTTAAACTGAACAGTCTCCACAATTGTGTGAACCAATTCCTTACAATTTCACGTACTTTCAAGAAAAATAAAGATACCTTATAGACTGGCTATATTAGTGATGATATATTTATAAACTCTCACAATTCCTAAGCATTAGAATACAAGCTATTTTAACCACTGCATCTCCCACAGGTAGAACAATGAAGAGGACATGTGAGGCACTCACTAAAATGCATCACATAAACAAGAGAGTACTTGAAATGATGCTCTAATTTAATCCTGTACAGTTTCCAAGGTTCTTCATATTTCAAATAAGAAGGGTTGGCCCCAGATGGTCAAGAATTTACCTTAGGTTTGCACTGCATCAGGCATTCTGTTTTGTTTTGTTTACAGAATAATAACAGGGCTTCTTTCTTAGAAAGAAATAGAATTCAACAGTGATCATCAAATTTGGAACTTAGAGCTACTGTAACAAACTTATAAAATAATGCTGCAAAGCCCGGCCTGTAGGGCTCAGTGGTTGAGTGTTAACCTATGAACCAGGAGGTCACAGTTGTATTCCTGGTCAGGGCACATGTCTGGGTTGCGGGCTCAGTCCCCAGTGGGGGGGGCATGCAGGAGGCAGCTGATCAATGATTCTCTCTCATCATTGATGTTTCTATCTCTTTCTCCCTCTCCCTTTCTGAAATAAAAAAAATACATATATATTTTACATATAAATAAATAAATAAATAAAAATAATGATCACACAAAGTGAATGATAAATCACAAGAAACATCTATGTAGTGCTTTACTAACTTGACCCAACCAAAAGTTAGCTGCTACTGATAACAAGCTCTAAATAATGCCTATACTACATTTTGGGGAATAATTATGACTAGAGAAGAAAAACGTCTGAGCAAGGTAAAATAGTGCCAGGAAACATGTTAGTCAAGAGGTATAGAACAGATCTGAAGTAATTAAGTAATAGCCTATTATCAACTAAATCAAATAAATTAATTAAATCAAGTTCAATCCTTGAGTCACATGAACTTATTTAAATGTCTCTGAGAATAAGCCAAAGGGACATATTTTTCTAAAACAAAGATTTGCAATTTGTGTGTCCTCTCTGCTTAAAAGCATAATTCATTAAAATTTTTTGAGTTGGGGATAGTTTACATCTATGTATAAATAAGCCAAATAATAATGTCTATGAACAATTGTGTAATTAAAAATACATAAAATTTGCATAGAAGGGTAATGATTTTCAATAGAAATTTATGATACAAATCCTGTAACAAATTCTTGAGGAATACACCCTCTTTCCGTAAAACATCCACCAGAAGCATAGATCATTCAAAACAAACACTATTTCCATGAGGAATGACTTAAAAACTGAAAGCAGAATTTGTGAATTTCTAGACTCTGATTAGGTTAGACTGTCTAACATATCAAAGAATAATATCTTAACATATTTTACATTTTTTGGTGATATTTTGCACACTAACATCATCATTATGTTTGTTCTTATCCTGTTGCTCTAGTAAATTTGAAAAGGACATAAAAGCTTCATTTATGATGTTCCTACTATTTGTCAGGCACTTTGTATGTATTATCTCTTGCTTAAAATACTAATTTTAGTATATTAGAAGAAAATAAATTTCAGAGAATTTAAGTAAAAGCCAAGATGACATAGCTGTTAAGTGACAAAGCTAGAGATTAAACCATGTTTTTTTCAGGTTCCACTGCAATTTTCCCCCATGCCACCCAAGGGAAACAGACAACCATAAAAGGCTTCACATCTACTGGGTCTTACACACAGAGACTGAGCCCAGGCTCCCACCACGGAGTTAAAGAAGAGCCACATATACCCACAGCATTTTTATTGTCACCTTGAGTAATGTTACAAAATCCTGAAAAATAATAATCTTTGGGATTTTGAAAAAAGAAATTGGAATTCACAAGATATCGTGGAATTCCTTAACAATTATAAGTTAATATGTATTTTTAACAACACCTTGAATGTATAATATTCAAAATTAAAAAACACATATAATAACCAGTGAATCATATTTCTCTGATAGAATTATATAAGTTTCAAAGGTTTTCTGTAAAAAAAAAGAAAATTACACGCACAGGCTTTTTTTATTATTATGAACAAACACTGTAAAAAGATTATATATTTCAATGACATAACAAATAGTTATCTGATAAATATTTAATATTTAAAAATCTTTAAAAGAAGGGAACATTAACATAAAACACACGCCCATAATTTTTTTAAAATTGTATAATAAAACAGCTACCTAATACTTAAAAAGTCATCATTTTAAAAATGAAATTATGAAGCACCCAAACTAATTGCTCTGATAGCCTTATCCTTTGTTTTTTGACAAATATTTCAGACATATATATATATTTTTTACACTGACATTGGTGAAATTATTAAGGCTGAGTCCAAAATAATTGTTAAGTTGAGTGTTTGGTAATATATTATTTCATTTCCTCTTTGAACACAATATTTTATAGGCTTGCTCTGCATTTGGTTTTGCCACTAAAACCAATATTGCTTTTACTAATTCAGGCTTTAAATTATTTTCAGATTTTATATTAAAGTTTTCCACCACAACATTCATATCTTCTCCTTTCATTTAAACATATTCACAAGGAGCAACAGCAAATATTCAAACACTGGAAAACTCCAGTGAACACTAGTGAGCAGCATTATATATTCAAATACCATGAAGTTGGGTTCTCCCAGCAAGATGAACAACACTACACAGAATCAAATGTAGAAATTGCCAATTTAACAACATAATTTGCTTCCAAACCTTTTTTCCTTCTTGGAGTATCATTCATAGGATTTGTATAAAGTACTATACATACAAATATTTTGCTATTTTATTTGCAATCATGACTCACTGCTAGCAGCAGATGGGGCCCTGAACATACATTTATAACATGGCGACATTTTCAGGCAAGAGGGACGGATCACTGCATGAAGTGGCCACTTGTCCATGTGCTCTTGTCCAGTTCCTCATGAAGTTCACCTTAACCCCTTACTCCATCTGCCAGCATTTCCTGATCTTGCTTGCTTTCAACTTGGCATCAGTGGGTTACTTTGAACTGGTAACATCTCTACATTGACTACTTATCGCTAAGTGTCAAAGGAGAATTAGAATACTTTCTCTGGTTATTCTTGCTCCTTACACGATTTTTGTTTTGTGTGTGGAATATAAGACTAGAAAAACTAGGAGGGAATGCCCTCATAAAAATAGGGGCCTCGGACACATTATGTTTTATTTTGTAGCTTATTGAGACTTGAGAAAAACTGCAAGATGTGTTTTAGGCAAAATGGTTTCTGGTGCTTAGTGTTACCTATGTGACCTAGGACATCCTCTCTCTCTCTCCCCTTATCCGAGGATATTTGTACATGTGCTTGACAGGAATTGAGCCCCGTCAAACAGGCTAGGGAAACCTAGGACATCTTAAGAAGAAGTTCCTCTCAGTGACCAATAATTCAACCTGGAGGGATGGCCCATTTCACCAAAAGGGATTTTCTTACTTGGACAAATAGATTCATTAAGTTGCTTTGAAATATCCAGCTCTTAAGCATGTTCCATCTGTGTTCCTGGAGGCTGTATATATTCAGCCCCACCCTCTTTTGGGTCCTGAGGTTTCCCTGCTTCTGTCCATAAGTGCCCTGAATAAGCCCATTGTTTAATCCTACCGTTGTCAGCCTCTTTCTTTGGTCTCTTGACTCTGTCCTCCAGTGGAGGTCGATTTCAGTACACCTCAGGGAATTTTCCCAAAAGATGTTGCTTACATAAATCTTTAAAAACAAATCCAAATCCATATCTATCGGTCTATCCCATCTAGCAAGAAAAAATAAGCCAAGAATTAAAAAAAAAAAAAATCACTGTTCCTCAAAACTGAGGAATTTCATGCATGGATTCATGCACCAGACCTCTAATATATACATACATACACTGAGTGGCCAGATTATTATGCGTTCAGAGATCATAATAATCTGGCCACTCAGTGTAGATTGAGCCATGAGGCTAGTTTATGCCATTGGAATATGAGTGAAAGTGATGTGTGTCATCCCTGGGATGATTCAGTTAAGAGCAATTATGCCTTTTCTCTCCTTCCCTCCCCCTGATATTCCCCTCCCTTCCTCCCTCCCTCTCTCTCTCTCTCTCTCTCTCTCTCTCTCTCTCTCTCTCTCTCTCTCTCTCTCTCGCCATTAAGATACACATTGTCCAGAAGAGGATTCTAGTGGCCATTACATGAAATGAATCTACATCTCTGAATTAAGGACTAAGCGGAGTCTGTTCCCAATACAACTATATCCTCCCTACCTTCACTGGACTATCACATAAGTGAGAAACAACACTTTCTGAGATCTGGAGTTGATGGTTATAGTAGCTAGTGTACAATAATCAGCATGCCCCGAATGATAGAGAAATAAACTTTGCATGAGAGAACTCAATTTACATTAAGATTATAAACGTTAGGGATATTTTTTATTAGACTTATTTTATGGTTGAGAGGTATCTAATGTTATTCCTGTTGTTTTAGAGAGTTAAAAAATATGATTCTTAAAGAGAATCTTCCTTAAAATGATTTTTTGAAAATTGACCAAAAACACTCTACAATCATATTCAATGGTGAAATACTAAAAGTAAGAAAATTGCTGTCTTCTAGCATCACTTTAATTCATTATATTACTCCAAGTCCCAGCTAGTATAATAAACTAAGAAAAACAAATGAAAAAGCCCAAGGATTACAATGGTAGAAAAAAAACACTGCCATTATTCATACAAAAACGGATTATACAGGGGTGGGCAAAAGTAGATAAGAATTCTGTGCCAAAGTGTGCTTGACTATAGCAAGTAGATGACAAGAATGTGTAAATAATGAAGGCCAACAGTTTGAGCATTTACGAGATTGTACCTAAGTGTACTGTGCCATTGTGACATTTGTTTGAGTTCATAAAGCTATTGCAATCATCATGACCTGCCTCTTTTTTCACATGAGCTGTAAACCTACTTTTGCCCACCTCTGTAAATTTAACAATCCAAATGAAATTTACAAACTATTAAAATGAATAATGAATTTGGCAAAGTTGGTGGATATAAGGTCAATAGAGCAAAACCAATCATATTTCTACAGACCAAGACAGTCTTAACAATTTCCTGAGCTTGATTTCTTTCTGCCTCAATGTCCTTGACCTCCTTCTCTTATCTGCCTTTATAGAATCCAGATGGTCTAACCACAGAAGTCTCTCCATTCCCTTTTCTTAGAACATTTATTTTAGAAAACTTGTCATTGTAAATTATTTCTTTGCCTTTTTGAGATGTAAATATTGTTTTGCCAGATTTACAACCCAGGACTTTTTCAAGGATGGGGAAGCCAACTCTTTGAAATGTAACCATCAAGTAAAATATTGCCTCTATTTCATTTCCCAATCTCCATGTGACAGTAGAAGCCTAACTTTGGTGGGCACCTTTTTCCAAGTTGTAAATATACCTCCTGTTATAAAAGTTTTTGGGTAGGCCAAATAAAAAAACAGATAGCTGACAACCCTCCATCCCCACTATTAAAAACCCTCCCATACAACTCAGTGTAAATGGATTTAGACTGCTTAGACTGCATTCTGGCCTCTTTTGTGTATGGCCATAGCTTTGAAGAGTCTTCCTCACCCATTTTATTTTGTCAGGTATAATTTTTATTTGACACTATAAACATGCAAAGAATAGAAAATGAAAGTCAAAAGTACCATTTGCAACAACATAAAAAATATAAAAAATGTAGGGGTAAATTTTCAAAAGATACACAGGGCATTTGCACAAACTTCTAAAATAATTTCTGGTTAAAGTTTTAAAAGTTTGATGATACACCATGTTCATGTACTAGAAGACTCAGTAGTCAGAGATGTAAATTTTCATCAAATTCTTTTATAGATTCAATGAAATCCCAGCCAAACATTTAGAGATATTAATAAGCTGATATTCAAAGGGAAATCCAAAGGACCTGGAGTAGCTAAAAATAATATACTGAATAGCTATGATAGGTTCACCTTCTGCATGCATATTACACCTCAATGAAAAATGTAAATAAAAAGGTAAATACAAAGCACAAAAATACACTATTTCAAAGCTTATTAAGAAAAAGGAGAATCCAAGATGGTGGCGTAGGTAAACACCTAAACTGCTGCCTCGTACAACAATTTCAAAACTACAACTAAAAGACAAAACGTTTATCACCCAGAACCATGGGAAAGCTGGCTGAGTGGAAGTTCTACAACTAGAAGGAAAGAGAAAAGAGCATTGAGACGTGCACAAGCGCTGAAAAGCTGAGGTACGGAGGCGCGGGATCTGGGCTGGCAGCAGGCGTTGCTTTTTTCAACCCAAAGGGGAGACAAGCCCCCGATTACTCTGAAATACAGTTTCTGGGGAGATGTGGGGGACCGAAACTCCTAGAGGAAGAAGCTGGATTGTCTGCCACCTGGTCGGAAAGTGAGGGGGGCCTGCTTGCAGAGCTGCTTGCAAGAATAATTGTTTACCGCGCTGGGGCACGGGTCGCAGTCGGAGACACAGAGCCAGCTAACTAGCAGCCATCACTGTTTGCCACGCCCTAGCCTAGTGACACCCTGAGACCCCGCCCCACACAACCTACAAACCCACCCAAGCTCCAAGCAGCAGTTTTAGCATAAGAAAGGCCTGCCCTATCGCAAAGAGGAGAAAACTGTAGCCCTCCTGCTGGGTGGACTCAGTCAATAGCTGACCTGCACCCCACTGGAGATCCAGAAGCCAGTATACCTAGTGGTCAGTGTGAGAAATCAGATTTCAACTCCTCACATCCATAAGTGACACATTCAAGAGGCAGACTCAGCAAGCACCAAAGCCCCACTGAAACAAGTCCTGCACCATAAGCATGTCTCCAGCACAGCAGTTCTTACAGACATAGCAAGTCCTCACAGCCAATTGGCCTGGAGGTCAATTCCTCCCAGCGTACCAACAGCAATTAAGGCCTAACTACACCAAGACTTTGCACTCAGCCCACAAAGGGGTGTACCAAGAGCGTCCACATTAGGTGATTGGGGAGGCTGAGCTACTGCCCCCTATAGGTCACCTACCACACAAAGCCACTCCAACAACACAGGGAAGCAGCCAAAATGCGGAAACAAAGAAACATGTCACGAATGAAAGAAACGGAGGAAAGCAAACTACTGGACAACATAGAGTTCAGAACCACATTTATAAGGTTACTCAAGAATCTTCTAAAAACCGCCAAGAAACTTGATGATACTTCTGAGGAGCTTAGTGAGACCTTCAAGGACCTTAATGAGAATGCCAGAAAAATGGAAAAGGACCAGTCAGAAATGAAGCATACACTGTCTAAAACAAAGAATATACAGAAACTCAACTGTAGATCAACGTATACCAAGAATCAAACCAAAGATCTGAAATATGAGGAAATAAAAAAACCCAACCAGAAAAACAAAAAGAAAAAAAAACCCAAAAATATGAAGATAGTGTAAGGAGCCTCTGGGACAACTTCAAGCATACAAACATCCGAATTTTTGGGGTGCCAGAAGAAGAGAGAGAGCAAAATACTGAAAACCTATTAGAAGAAATAATGACAGAAAACCTTCCCTACCTGGTGAAAGAAATAGACTTACAAGTCCAGGAAGTGCACAGAACCCCAAATAAAAGGAATCCAAAGAGGACCACACCAAGACACATCATAATTGAAATGCCAAGGGCAAAAGACAAAGAGAGAATCTTGAAAGCAGCAAGAGAAAAACGGTTAGTTACCTACAAGGGAGTACCCATATGACTGTCAGCTGATTTCTCAGCAGAAAATATGCAGGCCAGAAGGGAGTGGCAAGAAATATTCAAAGTGATGAACAGCAAGAACCTACAACCAAGACTACTCTACCCAGCAAAGCTATCATTCAGAGTTGAAGGTCAGATAAAGAGCTTCACAGACAAGAAAAAGCTAAAGGGGTTCATCGCCACCAAACCAGGATTACATGAAATGCTGAAGGGTATTCTTTAAGAAGAGGAAGAAGAAGAAAAAGGTAAAGATAAAAATTATGAACAACAAAATGACATCAAATACATACCTACCAACAAGTGAATCTAAAAATCAAGTGAATAAAAAATCTGAAGAACAGAATGGACTGGTGAATATAATAGAATCAGGGACATAGAAAGGGAGTGGACTGACAATTCTCAGGGGGAAGCGGGTGTGAGTGGTGCGGGAAGAGATTGGACAAAAATCTTACTCCTATGGATGAAGACAGTGGCAGGGGGTAAGGGCATGGGGTAGGGTGGGGTGGGGAATCAGGTGGAGGGGAGTTATAGGGGGAAAACAAAAAGAGGAACACCTGTAATCTGAACAATAAAGATTTATTTTTTTTAAAAAGAAAAATAAACAAACAGGGGAATTGCAAAAAAAAAAAAAAAAAAAGACTTCTACCTCCTCTTGCACCAGGTCAGAATTTAGAAGTCAGAGTTTAAAAATAAAAAATAAAAGAAACTCACTAAGAAAAATAGTAGACCCCTATTTTATGCAATAGATATAAACAGACATAGTCTTTGGGAAATGCTATTTTCTCCATAATGCATCAATCAAGGCTACATTAATTGCATTCCAATAGATCTTAAGTCAGTAATGATTTCTAGCAATCCAAATTTTCACATGCCAACACCTATTTAACAGTAAGCAAATAAATTTTAAAAACAACAACAGTATGCCCTAGCTCAGTGGTCGGCAAACTGCGGCTCTGTTGACTAATGAATTTGCCGACCACTGGGATAGGAGCTTAATTACAAGGAACAACAATAGCCTGTAATTATTGGAATTGAGAGTCTAGGTCAATGGTCTGCAAACTCATTAGTCAACAGAGGGGCAAACCGTGGCTCTCGAGCCGCATGTGCACTAGGGGAAAATAGATACTTAATAAATACTTATGATAGTTATGCTGCTACAGGAGAAAAAAAGGTGGGTGTTAGATGAGCTAACATTTGTGGAATGCCAGGTGAATATTAATTTTAAACCTAAAAATTAATTTTCATTTATTCCTATTGAGAATTGAGCCCACAACCCAGGCATGTGCCCTTGACACTCTATCCATTGAGCCAAACCAGCTAGGGCTGTGGTCGGCAAACTGTGGCTCACGAGCCACATGCGGCTCTTTGGCCCCTTGAGTGTGGCTCTTCCACAAAATACCACAGCCTGGGTGAGTCTATTTTGAAGAAGTGGCATTAGAAGAAGTTTAAATTTAAAAAATTTGGCTCTCAAAAGAAATTTCAATCGTGCTGTTGATATTTGGCTCTGCTGACTAATGAGTTTGGTGACCACTGCAACCAGTTTGGCTCAGTGGATAGAGCATCGGACTGTGTACTGAAAGGTCCCAGGTTCAATTCCGGTCAAGGGCATGTATGTATCTTGGTTTCGGGCACATCCCCAGTAGGAGGTGTGCAGGAGTCAGCTGATTGATGTTTCTCTCTCATCGATGTTTCTAACTCTCTATCCCTCTCCCTTCCTCTCTGTAAAAAATCAATAAAACATATTTCTTTAAAAAAGTTTAATTAACATCCATCAAGTCACAGTAAATGTTTTTGTGTGGTAAGAGCTTTTACATTGACAATTTTCAAATACACAATACAGAATTGATAATTATAGTCACCACAATATATATTATATCCCCAAAACTTATAACTGAAAATTTGTACCTTTTAATCATCTGCACCCATTTTGTCCATTCCCCAGCCCTTATCATGTTCTCCATAAGGTTCTTTGATGCACAACAGTTTTAGTATTAAGTCTAATTTACCTATTTTTCCTCAGGTTTTTGGTGTTACACATAAGAACCTGTTGCCAGCTCAAAGTCATGGAAATTAACCTGCATGTTTTCTTCTGTTTTATGGTTTTAGCTTTTATATTTACTCCATTGATTCATTTTGAATTTATTTTTGTATATATTTGTATGCAGTGCCAAATATTGCACATGGGAATCCAGTAATCTCCACACCATTTGTTGAAGAAACTGTTTTTTCCCCCACTGAATAATCTTGTTACCCCTGTCAAAAAATCAATTGATCAGAGATGTATGGGATTTTAATTATATCCCATGAGTCTAAAGGTATATCCTTATGCCAACACCGAATTGTTTTAATTATTAGCTTTGTAGTAAAATCTGAAATTGGAAAATGGGAGTCCTCTGACTTTGTTCTCTTCTTTTGGTTGTTTGGGGTCCCTTGCAATTCCACAGAATTTGAGAACAAGATTTTCCATTTCTGTCAAAATGGGGGTGGGGGGGTATTAGAATTATGATGGGAATTCCACTGAATCTCTAAGTCTTCCTACCCAAGAATACAGATGTCTTTCCATTTAGTTCTTTAATTTCTTTCTGCAATGTTTTACTGTGAGTAGATACAATTTTACTTCTTTCCAGTTTGTATGTATTTTTATCTTTTCACTATCAATTTTCTCTGGTTAGAACTTTTGGTGCAAAATATATACCAGTGCTGAAACTGGACATCCTGTCTTTTCCTGAACGTAAGTGGAACTTTTTTAGCTTTGCCACTGAATGTAATGTTAGCTGTGTTTTTTCATAAATACCTTTTCTCATGTGGAAGTTCCCCTTTTTTAGTTCCCCCCTTTGTTTTGTTAATGTGCATCATATTGATTGATGTTCTTATGCTGACCAGCCTTGTATTCATAACTTAGCATTCACTTGGTTGCTATAAATCTTTAACATTTCCACAGTTCTTTAAAATTAGGTTGACAATTTATTGTGTTTTGACATTTAATGGGAGAAGAGAGCTTGGAGCTAATTTCCACCATTTTACTGATGTCACTCCCTTATTTTACTTTTTCTTGATCACATTTGTTACCATAATTGTTATTTTATATAGGCTATCTTATTCTACTCTTTATGATGTAATAGGTAAAAGTCTTGTTTAGTCAAACTAGTCCAATAATTATTTTAAATGTTTAAATATAATAATTTTGATTCTGAACAAATTATTTTACTTCTTTGACTCAGATTCCTCACTTGTGACATCCACATACTTAATAGCATAGAATCTACTGCATAAAATAAGGATTAAATACTTTGATGAGATAATGCATATAAAGTATTTCACTCAAAATACATTAGCTGATAGAAATATTTTTTTTCTCTTCACCCGAGGATATTTTTTCCATTGATTTTTAGAGAGAGTGGGAGAGGGAAAGACAGAGAGAAATATTGATGTGAGAGAAACACATCAATTGGTCGCCCCCTGCACATGCCCTGACCATGGCCTGGGCAAGGGAGGAGCCTGCAACCAAGGTAGTGCCCTTGAGTGGAATCGAACGCTGGACCCTTTGGTCCAACACTATCCACTGAGCCAAACTGGCTAGGGCACTAATAACAAACTTAACGATAACATTTGTCATGTGTAGACACTCAATCTCTTAGTGCATTGATTTTTCATTATTTGCTTAAGTTCTTTTGAATACATTTTAAATATAAGGGACCTAAGGACCTGACCAGACTTAATAAAAAATATGAAGGTAATGTAAACATAATTCTACCAGAAAGAAGTTTACTGTATTGTAGATAACACAGTGAGGCTATTACACTATGTAGAGTAGATGACTATTCTGATAGTTACTAGAACCATTCGGTTAGTAACCTGAAAAGGTTATTCTCCTCCAGTCAAAGAATTTATTCTCCTCCAGTCAAAGAATTACAAATGTGGAGAGCATGTGGAGAGCACCTTTCCTATTTCCTCATGTATCAAGATTGGAAACCAGACTGGGCTTATTGCTGGAGAACATGCAGTCATGCCTTGGAGTCCCACTATTTGACATAGTAGCCTTGTAGGAAGTGAATAGGAACTGCCCAGGACCAAATTATGTTTTAATGAAGCAACATCTCATGAAAACTGAAAACTCCATTGACAGTTTGAAACAGGAACATATAATCCTGCCTTAAAGTTGGAATAATAAATAGAAACCCAGGGGTTTTAATAGCATTTATTAAATGTAGTTTACCAGCTGAGAATATTGCTTCTTTAAAAATATAATACTAGTTTTTTTCTACAAAGTGAAGAACAGCAATTGGTGGGGGGAGCAAAAATTCTGTGTAATATTCAGTGTCTGGAAGATAAACATATGCTCAATGTTTTCATTCTCTGTTTATTAAAAATAATTTATTTGTGAAAAAAGGAAAAAGATCATAAAAATAATTCAAAATCTTTTATAAAGGAGATTGATTTCAAAGAGGAGATTTAAAAACAATATAAAATGAGACTTTAGGTTCAGTGTTTAATATTACTAAGAAAAGTGAAATTCCCAAAAAGCAATGCTCTGTAACTATAGCAACCTTGCAAGGTAATATAAAAGGGCTCATCTTTATGCAACACAGTTTTATAAAATCTATCATACTGGATGTGACAGTATGTACTATCCTTTGTGGTCTGCTGTGACACACAAATACATAGGCATCATTAACTATATATAACCGATGTCTCATTTATTGCCAGTCAAGAAAGTTATGTGTTAAATAAACTTTTAAAATTAAAATGAGGTGTTTAAACAGTTAGGCTCGCTCACCATAAATTATCAAAAATGAAAATACAAATGATTCCAACTTTGCTGATATTCTTACTTTAAACATAATTAAAACATCAACACCTATTTATATATTTTCAACAACTATTTTATGATAGGATAAGGAAAACTAATCAAAGTGCTATGATGATCCCACAGTAAAAACTTCCACAATAAAATCCCTTTGATCCCAAAGCACATGAAACTGACCCTATTGAGTGAAAATATGAAAATGAAGTTGTCCCGGGAGACTTGAAGAACACAACTGCTGAAACCAGCAGTGGGCTTCATGAACAATTCCCATGATGGGCTCAACTTGAAAGAAAATAGATTTCATTGCATTTAAATATGTTTGATGATGATATTGAAAAATAATCTATATCAGGAACTCTTAGGACAATTTATGAATATCATTTTGCCCAGAATGAGTAAACTGTAAATGTTTCTGTATATTGATGAAATAAATATAAATTAATATTTTGTCTACACAATTTAATTTAGTCCAAAGTGATTGAAGTTATAATGACATCTTCCTCAAATAACTCTTTAAAGGGAAAAATAAGACACAAAATGAAATATCTAATAGAATTCAATTCACAGATTAAGTATAAAGAACTCTGTAATTTGGTTTGGAATATGCTTCAGATATTGGTTTTAACTAATACAGAGATTTTCATTTGATCATTTTACAGACTATGAAAACCACCTCTGTGTTTTCTTTTAAATATTCTACTGGGGAGTATAACAAACATGCACTGTTAACTTAATTGATGTGAAACCACATATAAAGCTATTCACCCAAACATATTTATGAATGGCTAGATAACTGGTACTAAAAATAAAAGGGGAAGCATACAGAAATAAGAGGAATGAAAGGGAGCTAGGTGACAGAAAATAAAGGTAGAAATTTACTTTAAATCATCAAACATATATTGTCAAATTTTTGTCTCATCGATTCTTTTGGAAGGCAATAAGATAATAGTTTGAAAAAAGCTATGGAAAATTCTGAGGCCCAAATGTTTTATTATTTTTTCCATAATACCCTAGTTTCTATTTAAATACATTTGGCTAATTTTAAAAAGATTTATTTTATTTTGGGACACAATTATCCAGGGAATACATCAGACAAAAATCTCCTAAGATTTGCGATGATGAAAATTAAAACAAAAGAGAATTATGACTATTTGAAGGCCCGAGGGAAGTTCTTTGCTGCTTAGGAACAGATTATTAAAGTCCATGTTCCATCAAGTTACTTGGGTGGTTGGGTAGGAGCGTCTGTGTGAAGCAGACAGTGTGTCCACCTTAGAAACAGTAAGCCCACTGAACACTTCTGAGACATTTGCTCAGATTCTGCTTGGCAAGTTTTAAATATCCTTTGAGGAACAATATGTTTTAAATCCTCACCAGTGGATATTTTTTCCATTGATTTTTGGAGAGAGTGGAAGGGAGGAAGAGAGACAGAGAGAGAAACATCAATGTAAGAGAGATGCATCAATTGGCTGCCTCCTGCACAGTGACAAATGGTTACTAGACTTATTCAGGTGATTGCTTTCTAAGGTATATAAATGTTAAATTTCCATGTTGTACTTCTGAGACTACTATAATATTGTATGTCAACTAAGTAAAACTAAAAACTTATAAAACCCAATACTTGTCATAATGTAACCTGAGAGATACTAAAAATAGTATCTTATCTCGATTTCTTTACTGCATGCAACAGTTAAAAGTAACCAAATTTTATATTAAATTATAGAAATTCCAGAAAAATATGGTATGAATATGAGCCCAAAATATTAAAACACTTTAAAAATTATAACTGGGGCCGAAACCAGTTTGGCTCAGTGGATAGAGCGTCAGTCTGCGGACTGAAAGGTCCCAGGTTCGATTCCGGTCAAGGGCATGTACCTGGGTTGTGGGCACATCCCCAGTAAGGGGCCTGCAGGAGGCAGCTGATCGATGTTTCTCTCTCATCGATGTTTCTAACTCTCTATCTCTCTCCCTTCCTCTCTGTAAAAAATCCATTAAATATAAAAAAAAATTATAACTGGGAAAAAGGGGCAGGAGACGGTCAAAACACAAAGTATACAGACTGTAAGGAAATGAAGTCATAAGATTAAGTCAAAGGAAGCTGAATTTCAGTATTTTTCTGATTTAACCTTGTCAGAGGTCACATGCCACGTTCAGTACTGAGAGGAAAGAACATGCCAGAGGTCTGATGCCATAATCAAAGGTTTAAAGAAAGCAGGGGGGTAGGGGAGAGGGGAGGCTGGTCTGGGAGGGATTAAAATAGAAAAGCAAGTTAAATGGGAGGGGGAACTGTAAAATTAACCAAGTAATTGGGAGATGTAAAACAGACTGGACAATTTTTCATTACTTCCTTTCTCTCCCTACTCATTCCTTCCTTTCTTCACTCTATTCTCTTTCCTCTCTACCATCCTATCCTCCTCCTTCCTCTTTCTCTCTTTTTGCAGAGAATCTTTAAGCATAATTATCATTCATATTAGCTTCAGGAAAAAAGTATAGTGTTCCTTGCCTTTTATACTAAATTTTGTTTTGACAACAGCAGATTCTTAGTTGCCTTAACAATGTTGTCTCAATAATCACATAAAATCAGAACAATAAAACAGGTACTCTATTTCAATTCTGTGGCTTAAGTCTTGCTTAATTTTCATATGATAATTAGCACAAACACTATTTATATACTATCTCTCATTAAGAAAAGGCTTCTCCTGACCTGATGGATTTGATAACTACCTGCTGTAAGAATTTGCTTTGCCTGTTTTATTATCTTTTTATGTTTGTCACAACCTGGAAAAGAATCCTTGTTGTTTGGAAATATCAGATTATAAGATTATAATATATGGAATTGGTATTCTACTTAACAAACCAGACTACCATAGCCTAAATATAAAGTCCAATCTTAGCATGGCATCTAAGATTTCATTATATTTATTTACAATTTGATCATCTTTCACTCTGTAAGTAAAAGAGGATCCCTCTCAACAAATGGAGACTGATTAAAGAATTTTAATGTCCTGAACTATAAGGCTGACGAACTACTCTCTCTAATGCCTTTAAAATCCCAGCTAGGTTTCAAACTGATTCATATTAGATGTGCCCTTTTTAATCAAGTCTTCTGAACTGGCCCACAGACTGCAAATATTCTGTGAGCTCTTCAGAACATCCAAAGCACGTTGTTCCTTTTAAAATATGTTTTGTTACTTAAAGATAGTAACTATTTTCTCCATTTTTTTTTTTACCAACTCCCCTTTCTTCACCAATGCCACCTATCATTGACTTCTACACACATAACAAATGCACAATAAACATTCCTTAAGTTCAAATTCATTAAAAGTAAATTGTCTTCCATCACAACAAATGAAAAACAATTCTGATAATAGCCTCCTTTCCGATTTAATTTTTTAAACTCAGATTCAAAATAAGAAAACTCTGTAATACAACAAGTACATTCTTTTCAGATACAAAGAACTTTTCACTTAACTATACATTAAAACTTGGATTGCATCACTGATTTATGTTCTAATATTACATTTTTTAAAAATTTTGGAAAATAGAAATATTAGGAAAACTTTATACATATACATTTAAAAATAATCATAAACATAACTGGATATACTGTGTAATATACATTCAGGAAAATATGGCATTTAGGATGTCCTATCAGGTTATTCCTCATAAAACATTTAAGCCTTTTCTATCAACTGTTTCCCAATAATTAATAAAAAGGCACTTTTTCTAAGCATATATTATTTTTGGAATAAATCCAATTTATCAGTATTAAAAATATCTTTACAATATTGCGTGCTAATAACTTCTTAATATTCATATGCCCATATTAAAACTTCAAAATTTCCCATTAATACAGAGGTTGTTTATTTTTAACTCAAACACAAAGGTATGTACAGGGCAGGGTTCTGAACTAGTAAATGTAATGCTTCCTTATCTTATGAGTCATCTCAGTTTAAAAAGTGCTTTTGTAATCTGTTTTGGTTATTTAGAGAGTTGAGTAGGCCAGCAATATCATAATACCATAAATTACAAATTTGGTGAAATGAGTGAATCTCTAGCCTTAAACATCTCATGCTTCACAGAACTTGGAAAGGACATTCTCTGTCCCTTTATGATCCAAGCACTGAATAAATGTATCAGATCTTCTGGTTCTTCCTTAAGGAGTATATATAGGAAAAACGAGTTTTTCAATTTCCATTGAATATTAAAATAAAAAATATAAACAGAATCTGCACTGAAAAATTAATTAAATTATCACCTTACCAGCTCATAATGGCTCCATTCTGAAATGAGATGTCTAAATATCACTACCTAAGTGAGACAGAGTATTTGATTTGTCTTAGTTATGAACAAAACACAAACTGCTAGTAATTAGATTTCTTTTCATTATGATTATTGGTCTTACGTTTTACTTCAATATAAGGAATATAATGAAAGAGTGGGTCTGTAAAGCTTCAATGAAATATTGCAAACTTTATATATTTTAATCCCAGTTTAGCACAAACATATCATATATTTATATATGATCAATATTTTATTAATTAGGGACTTAGATTTCTTGTTCTAGCAAAAGGATATTCTATAGCTTCTTTGAGGTCAAAACTTCCAGCCAGGGAGACAGTCTATCAGTAACTATTGATTGTTTAGGGGAAATATTAGTGATTTATTGAAAGACCTATACTTGTAGCTTTCAATGATAAATGAAGAAGTAGGCCAAGTGAACCCTGATATGATGACATGGAGAAAAGCATATCTCCTATATAGCAGCTGCAGAGGCAGAAGAAATAGAAGAGTGGCAAGTTGAAATCAATACTCATTTTAGCCTTATTGATGGGATGCCACAGGATTACCAGACTGACCATAAAGCACAAGACAGCAGGTCAGTGGCCAAGACCACAACTGTCTGCCCTTTCTTCACTTCCTAGTGGACATAAATGGAGTTATCATAAATTATTATACACAGGTATATTTTTACTCATAAACATAGGCCTATAAATACTTATTACATATTAGAGCAGCCATGAAGAAGTGTCACTTGTCATATGTCACTCAGTGTTCCTTTCAACAACATACTATTCAGCTGCAAGGGATACAGTTAGCTGACAACTGATAACAATTAGCATTTTCAGGATCTGCTAAGGCCATGCTCTCCTGAATAACCCATAGCCAATAATTAGACCTTGGGAGGGCAGGGGAGTATTGGGGCCTGGCCATTTTTACCCACCCAGGAAATCCACTAATGAGCAACCTTTGCTCCAGAACAATCCATAGAGTTGGCTGAGAGATGATCAGATCTGTACTGTGGTTGAAGGTGTATCCCCCACCCCTCATACTGCTTTTTCCTCTTTTATCTTTCAACAATTGTTACCCCCTCAACAGCTTTTTGTATCCCTGACTACATCGGAGCCTCTGTTCCCTGAAGGGGCCAGGTGACATACATATGTTTATAGATGTATATTTAAGTGCCCTGAGTAGATTAATGCATTATTAAACTCTTTTTATTTACTGACAATTTGACTAATGCTGAAAAAGACACAAATATTTTGTAGTTAAATCTATTCTACTAAGTATTCTGAATAGTACTAGGGGTTTCCCCGCCATAAAACATTAGACATTTGCATAGAATTCTTTATGAGAACTTTAATGTAAAAGGCAGTCTCACTAAAGTATTTTTAATAGAGTCTGATAATGTTTCGTTTGGTTGTCTCATCTAAATTGTTTAAAAGTCCATAAGATGCTTCTTACAAGCTGTTTTCACATCTGGAATACCCCCATGTCATATAAATAAAATGTTAGAGTGGGACAAGTCTTCACTATGTAAGCCTTATTTTTATTGAATTGATAGCATCATGTTTGATTGTATTAGGAAACCATTGTGATGAGAATATCATAAATATAAACCAGAGTATACATTGACAAATATAGAGAGATTTTGGTAAACAAAAGTACTTTAATTTATTAATGAGTATTTCCTTGGTGCTATATGTATCCTTCAGGATTTCTCCACCCTTAATTTATTAAGAGAAATTTGCCAGTAATTATTCATTACTTTCAGAAAAGAGAATTTAAGTCAATTGGAAGAACAGTTGAAGTTTTTACCCTGATTATTTATGTAGAGCTTCCTATTTCTACATATGCTTTTCACAGAAGCAGAAACATTTAATTAATATTTTCTGTACATATAGAAACAGTTGGAATAAAATGGGCAGCACTTCACTGTGTACATTTATTTTATAGTGTTTATAGCTAGCTGAGCATGAAAAATATTCACCACCAAAGTCCATGAAGATCAATGTAAAAATTACTGCTAATAAAATGGTGGGGTCCCTATGTGGCTATACAACATATAGAAATTACCTTAGCAATAAAAAAATAAACATACCAAAAGGGATATTTTTATTACTCACTAGAAGAGGATATCATTTGAGAGATGCTGTTTTACATTTTAAAATTAATTGAAAATTTTTGGCAAAAGAAGTTTTGTTTAAAAACAGAAATTATGTCAACATAGTTCAAAATAGCAACCTAATACTTTTCTGACTAGGAAACAAAAGTTTCCTGGCCTTCCCCCAAGATTATATGCTCCTTAGAAATGATACTGGTATTATTCCTCCATGTTACTCCCCACTCCACTCTTCCATCAAATGTGATCACTACTGCTTTTCAAGAAAGTAACATGAAAAGCCAGTAAATAAAATATATTGACTTTGACTGGGCTTCCCACCACAAATGAATCACCACAAGAGTAAATAAGAAATGGTCCATTCACTTTTCCCTTCACCAAGTTTAATGGGAGCTTCTGTACATCCCAGATCAGTTAAAAGTAATTTATGACGCTGAAAGAAAGCATACCATATTTGCACCTAAACGACCACAAACAATGAGCCTTTTTATGGGTGTTAACGACAAAATTTAATAAAAAGGTGATTTAAAAGGGCAGAAATGATAATATTTTCTAATTAATCTTTGGTCTAATTGATTGCAAATGCTTCCACAATATTGGATAGAAAATCCCCCCTCCTTCCCTCCAAGGAAATGGCACTAAGTTTTCATTTTATGGTAGGCAACTTGCTTCCCCACTTGTCTATTTTCTCTTCCCTAAAATAAAGAAGTTTTATTAGAGGCAGTCTAGTTAACTATGTTTCAGGATCAGACACGAAAATGAGTGGGTCAGGGTGAATTAAGACAAAAGACTGCTTTGACAAGATGTTTCATCTTAAGGCAAATTCAAAACCCTTGTGAAATCCCAAAGTCGGGATTTCTGGACTTAGTTATCTCAAAAGTCTCTCAGGTTCCTCCCAACTCTAAGAAACAATCTAGGAAATCACTGATATTGTGATCTAATAAAATAAAAGAGAAACAAGATCAAAGAGGAGATTAAATTAGGAAACTATTTCTTATTCTTTATAGACTCCTGTTATAGAGCTGGATATTAATATCCCTAAGTTATCCAATTATTGTTTAATGCCATTTTTTTCTGAAAAGAATAATTAGTTGATAGGAAAAAAAGACCAAAATTATCTTCCCTCATATCCTAAACATGTTTAATGGGAACCTATTATGTGTAAAGCACTTGTTATTGACTGAATGTTTTTGTCCCCCTTAAAATTCATGTTGAAATGCTAACCCCCAAAATAGTATTAGGAAGTGGGGTTTTGGGAGGAAATTGGGTTATGATAATGTAACTCTCATGAAAGGTATTAGTAGCCTCATAAGAGACAAAACAGCTTGTTCCTCTCTGTGTTTACAGTAGCACAAATAATGATCTCTTATGTTGCTACTTCTAACACAAATTTTTTTCTCAAAAAATGAGTACCACTGATACAATGTGAAGACGGCCATCTACACACCAAGAAGAGAACCCTCACCAGACACTGAATCTGTCAGAACCTTTATCTTGGACTTCCTCATCTTTAGAACTGTGAGAGACATGTTTGTTAGGCCACCCAGTCTATAGAAATTGTTATAGCTGCTCCAACTAAGAAAATACTATCCCAGATATTTGAGATCAATCAAGTGACAACACTGGCAAAGATAACTGCTCTTCAGAGAATTATATTTTACAGAGAGAGGCAACAATCATTACACCTAATAAAATGAGTAATTCATATCTATCTATATCTATATATCTATATCATCTATAAGCCTAAGTGACCATTCAACCATTAGCTCTGATGCGCACTGACCCATCAGGGGGCAGGTGCTCAACACACAAGCATGGAAACATGGAACAGACTGATGAATCTCAGAGGGAAGGGGAGGGTGGGAAGAGATTAACCAAAGATCTTATATGCATACTAGAGGCCTGGCTTGCTGGTATCAGGCCGAAAGCAGCCTGGTGCACTGATTCATGCACCAGTGGGGTCCCTCAGCCTGGCCTGCAGGGATCAGGCCAAAACCGGCAGTCCGACATCCCCCAAGGGGTGCCGGATTGCGAGAGGGTGCAGGCCAGGCTGAGGGAACCCATTGGTGCACGAATCTGTGCACCAGACCTCTAGTATATAAACATTAGAAAGTAATATGATATGGAGAAAAAAAGAGGGAAAACATATAAGAGTAGAAGGAATTGGTAGGGCAGAGGGGGATGGTTGCAGTATTTAATAGAAAGGCTGAGGATAGACCTCAGTGAGGTAAAATCTGAGCCGTCTTCAAAGGCCTGAGTGAGTCAAAGCCAGCCTTTTGAGAAGTGAAAGGGATCCTGCAGCCAAGGCCCTTAGATGGCAGCATATGTCATGTGTCTGAGGGAGGGCAAGTTCAATGTGAAGTCAGGGAGAGAGGAAGAGCTCTGAGAGGTCACTTGAAAATAAATAACATTGTGCCTTGTACCTACAGTGTAGACTTTCATTTTAAGGTTAAAAGAAATGGAGACAAATTGCAGTGTTTTGAGAAGAGAAAGAACATGAAACAACTTTTCTTTATTTCTGATGAAATAGAGTAAATGGTTAAGAGCAACAGCTTTGTAGTCTAGTAGCTCTACTGCTTATCAGCATGTGTAATCAATGTCAAGTTCCTTCATCCCTGTTTTTCATCTATCAAATGAGTATAAGAGTATGAAGGTAATGCATCAGAAAAACTTTGTCCGGTAACTGACATATTGTAACTATTCAATAAATGATCTCTTACTTTGCTACTTCTAACACAAATTTTTTCTCAAAAAATGAGTACCACCAATACCAGAATCACGCTAAAACTCTTCCAGCATCTATCTTCGGATGGATGAATCAATCAACCAAGCAATCTCGACTATGTGTAGGGGATTATTCTAGGTCCTATGGGTATATACAGAATTTAAAATGCAGCCCTATATATTAATGAGACTTATGTATAAAAACATGATCATTATATACTGCTCAGAAATAAAAAACTATTGATATGAATAAATACATGAATTAATCTTACATTATGCAGAGTGAAAACACACACACACACACACACACACACACACACACACACAGCACCTATCGTGTGACTCCATCTATATAAAATGAAAATAAATCTATAGTGACAATATGCAAATAAGTGGTTTCCTGTGTCCAGGGGCAAATATAGAAATGCAATATACAAAGGAACACAAATAATGTTTTGGAAGTAGTCAAACCTCAGTTCTCAAATGTCTCAATCTTGAACAATTTGCTTCCAACCTGACAGTCACACCTCTCTCAGGCCACAAACAAAGGAGACAATGTGCAAGTATCAGTTAGTTTACCACTGTTAACGTCTCAGAATATTGTGCTGTGAATATTTTCGTGGGTTTTTTTTTGTACTTGTTGCTTATTATTAACTTTTCATTTCTTACTGCACATTTAATTTCCTTTTTGTTAAATTTTCAGTTATACTCATCCTTTTTGTTTTTAAAGTGTATATTTATAGATTAAATGGTACTTTAGATATGTGCTATATATAAGAAAGGTTAAAAAGGGAATCATTTGGGGGTCTGGGATGGATTAATTCGATTTACATTATTTCTAAAGGAAAAAAGTGCTTCGGTTTTTGAACAGCCTTCCAGAATGAAGTTCCAGAACTGAGGTTCCACTGAATGGAAATGCTCTATATCTTGGTGATGGTGTGATTTTACAAGTGTACAAATCTGTCAGAATTCATCAAATTGTATGTCTTAAATGTGTTACTTATTATAAATCGTTTCTTCATAAAACTGATGGCAACAAAAGCACAAACAATAGTAATAAAGATGATAACAATGGATTGGATAAAGAGGCAAGAGTTTTATTAGTTTTTACTAAAAAATTATTGGACAAGTTTAGTTCAGATTTGAAAGGTCATGCAATTTCCAAACATTACTTAATTTGTATTAACTCTAGAAATTCATTGAGTTTGATGATAAAGTTCTATATTAAGTTGACTAGTTTTGGTCTCATCCAATCAATGTTTCAATATCTTTATGTCATTCTTTGTATGTCTCATTGGATGATCTCTTCACTTTAAACTTATTCTCTTTTTATACTAGTTCATTTCCTCTTGGAAATGCTTCTTACAGAGATTTACAGCATTTTCTTGTTGCTTTCAATGCAACTCACAAAGATTCTAATTACAGTTTCATTTTTAAATACAGGCAATTTTATAGCCTCTATCTGGAAGCCTTTGAAATAATGCATTCTAATTCTAAAGACAGACTTTTCAAAATATTTTAAGTGATCTTATACTATAATTAGTTTACAAAATTATAACACATTTTTATGAAGTGGCAAGTAAAGCATATTTATATGTTCCTGGAGTGTGAGAAAAAAAAATAACAGAAAGAGATATTGTGTTCTTCCTATGATTCAATTTTGGTATAATATTCTATGGGATTATCAATAAATAGTTTCATAACCCAATTCCTTAAAAAAAAACCCCACAAAAATTAGCTATTTCCAGAAAGTAAAGCTTTGAAAGTATAAGTAGACCTAAAACATATTTTATATTATTGATGGAAGATATTAATAGTAAAATATAGTTTGAAGAATAAACTGTTCAGTTGTCTTTTACCAGGAAAAGAAATCCCTATATAAGCTTTCTGTACAGCATTCTGAATGCCTAAGGAGTCCTACTAAATTTCAAATATAGCACCAATTTTGGAAAGCAAATTCCAGATTCTTGCAGACTGAAAATTACTTCCTAATATAGATGACTCAAAGAGATACCTGTCAAAAGAGAGTTAAGACTTCTGACTGCAGGCACAGCTTGAAAAAGAAGATGAACATTTGCCCAAGAACTATTCAGAGGAGACATAACTAATTAAAATTAAACTAGTCACCAAAATAAATGAACCATAAACTGAAGCGATAGGTAGACTTTTAATCCTGATTTTCACATACTTCCAAATCCATAGAATTCAAGAATCTACAGAAAATCTCCACATCAATAATCTGACTGAGCAGAATTTGATTCTAATTTCTGAGGTTCTCATTGCTGGAGTCTCCAATGCAGTAAAATGGAAAATATTCCTGAGATGTAACTGGTCCCAGAGGGTCTACCACATTAAATGATTTTACAATGACAAAATGAGGAGCGATGAGTCTTAAAAGGAGGCTCTTTGCACTACACTGTGTTTATTAAATTGTAGGGTCCCCTCTGCCTCATCTCAGGGCTTTGTTTTCACTTCTCTCCCCGCCAGTGTAAGTGCTGCTTCCAATGAGTTTTTATTTCTGCATAAGGGTATCCCTGTAAAATGAAAATTGTGTGTGTGTGTTGTGTGTGTGTGTGTGTGTGTGTGTGTGTGTGTGAAAAGTAAAAACCAATACAAACACATAAAAAGAAACCGTTTAAAAGAGAAAAAGTAAAAATAATATCAAAGTCCTCTTTGAAGAGATGCTGAGCTTATTTTTTCTCACATTTTCCTGGGTGTATTAAAGAAATCTGTGGAAAGGCTATAAAAAAAATCTGACAGAAAGCCACACAAATCACTTTTATGTTCTTGTTTACAGCATTTTTGCTTGACATAACCTCATGTAGGTGATGTAATAGAACCTTTTATATCTGGCAGAATTAAGTCAAATATCTGAACTGGCGTTTAAGCAGCATAAATGCCAGCTTTCTAATGGCTTTGACATCAAAGCAATCAGCAAGGTCTTTTGAACACCAACTATAGCAGTGTACTAGGTGTCCTGGGAGATACTGATGCTGTCATGATATCAGGCACAAAGAAGGTATTTTAAAAATATATAATGACTTGAAGGAATAAGATATGAAAGCTACCAAAAGGGCATTTTTGGTGTAAATCAAACACCTAATCATGAAATAATCAGAAAATTAGACAATCTAGAGCAAGCATGGCTAACTCGCAGCCCGTGGGCTGCATGTGGCCCACAATGAATATTTTTGCGGCCCAGCCAATATAACAATATGTAAGAAACATTTTAATAAAAATTTTGTAACTTAATTTTTATAATATCCTGTTAAACATAATTATTAATAATGAACTACAACGTTTGCTAATGACCGATTACTATAATTGTGTTGCATTCTTTTCCCTTATGCGCCTTATGCGCAGGCACACCATTTCTCTCCAATAATACTAGCAGCGAATACTTTAGCAGCTGATTGCCACGTCATTAGTCTTGAACTGACTTGTTTGGTGTGCACAAGAGGAAATATTTCGCTTTTGAAGAACAAGAAAAATAGGTTTATTTGCATTCGCTTATTAATTTGTGCAGTTATTCAGTGTCCAACAAGTTAATGTTCAAGAAAAAATATTAATTTTTATTAAAATGTTCTATTATTTTATGTTAACAATTACTCGTTTATTTCAGTCCTTTGTATTCATCATGTCTCTATCGAAATAAACCTACGTTTCTATGAAAATTGAACCTTTTGTTTTTTTTGCAGCCCACATAAACTTGAACCTTGTTTATTTGGCCCGTGTTAGCCTTTGAGTTTGACATGCTTGATCTAGAGTAACGTGCATGTTATAAGGGAAGACAGGGCAATGCAAATAATGGAAATACATCTCTGTGGCCATGAAAAGGAACTCAACATTTCTGAATCTCAGTTTCTCCCTGAGTGACGGGGACCAGCCTAAGAGACCAGTGTCCACAATAATAAGCTGGACAATGCTGGATTTGTAAGTGCATGATGGGTCTTGATTTTATAATCCCCAACCCTCACTGTATGCCAAGCACCACACAGTAGCGTGCTCCCATTCTAAAAAGGAAGAGTCGCCATCTGGGATGCATTCTTTAAGAACCTGGCCATCACTGTATGACTTGGGAAAGTCGCATCTTGGTTATGTTTTCTTATCTGCCAAAAGGGACTCAAATATCATCGCCCCTTTATCTCAGAGAGTTATTATAAGATACTAAATAAGGAAATGTTTTAAAAGTTGAAATTACATTAATACATTAATTTAACGCATTAATCTATAACTTGACCTCAATGAGAACCACTAGTGCTGGTATTATTTAAGAGGGTAAGGAAGAAGAAGATAAGTGAAGTTGGAAAACTACCTTTACAAATCATAAACAAGTATTTATGAATAACAGATGGAGCTGTTGAGGATGCTTTATTCAGAAGGTATTAAGCAAATATTTCCACCCCATACAAATTTATTATTTTACATGACTAAGGTAAATAGAAAGAATAAAGCTATTTTTATTCACACCGGGCTAGAACTTTAAAAAAATAAACTAAAATAAGATACTGTAATTAGTTTGGGGACCCTTCTAACTCTCATTTATGTCCTCTACTCTCTAGGAATTCACCACCCAGACTAGCCCAACCTAAACTGTAGCTACCTCTCACTTAGTGCTGTTGACCAAAATGACAGCTACTTAACCTAAATCATATTAACACTGAATTCGATAAAATGATAGGAATACATTAATCTGGTTCAAAGCTTTGAATCACTGTTTCCATTGGACTGACTGTCTTAAAGGCAAAATAGTGCCTCCTAATATACCCTATGGGTCTTTTATATAACCATTCTGTAAATCACAACGTAAAATAAAACTTGGCTTTCAAGTAGCAATGGAAACAAATAGAAATGGTGAGAAATACATGAAAACATGTATCCTCTCAGTGGAAATCCTCATATTTAGTTGTGAAAACTTGAAACCAATTCCTTCCAATATGGCCCTAGACTAAGGAAGCCCTGTTGGCAAAGGCCAGATGTTGCTTATCACAGAGCTAAATGGTTCCACGGTACTTAGGGGGTAAAATTGAATTTGTATGATTTACTCATTTGAAGCAGCAGGATTTGGAATGTTTTAATATAATTCATACACGCAAAAGGAAAAACTATGAAATTCTAGCCAAAGCCCTGAGATTAATGCCCTCTAGTTTTCACACAGTTTAAAATAAGAGATCCTCCTATTATCCTGAAGAAGGCTTAATATTAAAGCCAATGAAAGGCTATGGCACTGTTTTTGAATCAGGACAGGGACTACAAAGCCCTCTCCTCTCTGTGCTCTCAGTGGATACCTACACAAAACCCTCAGGTTCCAGCAAACACCACTTGAAATCTACTCACTATATAGAAGTCTGTGAAAATTAGAACTGAAAGGATACCATTTGTTTCATTACAGCAATTTCATTACAAAAATGAGACATCAGGGTGGCCAGGCTATAGTGGGGGGGGGGGGGGGCGCGTGGAGGAGGGTATGGGGAGGATAAATGGTGATGGAAGGAGACTTGACTTGGGGTGGTGAACACACAATGCAGTGTACAGATAATGTGTTGTAGAATAGTACACTTGAAACCTGTGTGATTTTGTTAATCAATGTCACCTCAATAAATTCAATAAAAAGTAAAATAAAATTAAGCTGGTGGCCTTCAGCCTAGGCAGCACTACTCTCTTTATACCAGGTCTTGAAATAGAGTAAAAATCACCTTTAAGTCCCTAAATATTAAACAGTCTATACCCAAATTTTCCAAGTGGATCAAACTTTAGAGTTGGCAACATAAAATAGGTTAAAATGACTGTCTTCTAAGTAGAACTTTTTGGTAGGAAGTAAGAGGAATTGAAGTTATGTGTTGAAATGATTCAGAGAGCATCCTTTTACCCTGTAGGATTAAGTCTTACATTTATTTGTTGAATAGCCAAACATTTCTTTGTCTCTCAGTTTCTTCATCCATAACACAAGTGTCTGCTGTAAATGATCTGACCTTTTTTTCTTATCAGTTACTAATCCGTAGTTTACCTTGATACATATGTTTTTGCTGGCTGAGTTAAAATAAACCATACTCCAAGTTAGAATTTTTCATACTCTTTTGTAATTATAATCTCTACCCTGAGGACCATATTCATCTTTGCATCTGTGTGCTGAATGTGTCTCCCTGGATATTTTTTCTGTACTGTAAGATGAAATTTACTTTCCGACAGAGTCTTTCAGAAGCATGACACTTCTATTATCTATATTCAGGCTTTTAAAGTCATCTTCAGTTATTTCCTTTCACCTCTCACATCCAATTCAATTCCTCCAATGTCTTCATTCATGTAATGGAGTATCTAGTTAGTGTTTTGCACCATATTAGGCACCATAGAAAGAACTAGACCCAGATCATGCCCTGAATAAGTTTTGAATCTAATTTTTCACATTTGATCTCTCATTTCCTTTCAGGTTATTATCATAATGCTATAGGGTCCACTGCATTTTACAGGAATTGTTTTTACAACCTCTTTACTCATTTACCTTTCTGTGATGATCCCATCCTTCTTCAGTACTACAATTTGCAATCCACTCTATCATTAATAATATGTCTTTCTAAAGTAGGTTCTGATAATGGCTCTCACCACACCTTCCACACACACGCACTAATTGGCAGTAAATTGACTATAAATAAGTTTCTAAATCCAGGGTCAAAAACCAGGTTTCTAAAGCATCAGGTAAGAGATATGAATATGATTATCTGGGTAGGGCACACAATAAGGAATTTGTCAAGACTATGGAAATATGGAGAGTGCATACTGTGCCCTAAGACATTCAAATTCCATTAAAAAATAATTACAGCTATGAACCAGAATGTTACTGTTCCTTTGGTTCTATGCCTCCCTTCTAGCTAGAACTATATTTCAACCAAAACATAACACATTTGGAATGATGCTATTTCAATGTTTTTGATCATGCTCTTCTTCTTCCAGGCGCTTCCTTCCCTGGTAAGTCTATCCTCACTTCTCACTTCTTCCAATTCAATTACTACTTCTTCCGGAACTTACTTTTGTTCTTCAAATAAGAAGTAACCTGTGTCCTCCTATGTGGTCCCTGTATTTTATTTTTTACATAGTTAAAAACATAACATAAGTTTTCATCCTCCACAAAGGACTTTATAGAAAACCTTACACATAAGAGTGTACTAGATCAGTGTATTTATTAGATTGGAAGATCCAATGAACTAATTACTTAAATATTTATCTCTACTGAATACAAATACCTTTCCAAATATTGATTCATGACTTCAACAGAGTATATTAAACATTTGAGGAATACATTTGACAAAATATTTAAACATTATTTTGAAATATATGGAGAAATGTGATTTTGCTAATAGAACAGTCAAAACTGATTGTATATTATTCAGGTTGATGTAACAGTGGCTATTGAAGTGTGATTCCCCAGTAGTATTCTGATGATACTTTTTTCTACCACATTTTTATCCATTTTTAAAAAACAAGTGGATGTAAATCATATTTGTAGATGGCACAAGGATGGAAATATAGGTAAAGATTCAGAATAACTGACTGATTGTATACATGATTTAAAATAGAACTCAGGATATTTTCCCCTCCATTTCCTCTCTACTTGCACTAGTGTCTTCATTGATTCATACTCTCTTGGTGAATGATACCACCATTCACCAGAGACTTCTGATGGACACCTGGGAGTCAATCATGACTCCAGTCTTGCATTCACTCCTGCATAACCCATCAGGTCCTGGGGAACCCAACTTCTTAGGGTGTAGAAAATCTCTTCACTCTTCTCCGTCTCTGATGCTGTACAAAAGCATAAGCCCTCGATGTCCTTCTTGACTAAATCAGAATTACTTTGCTCTTTTCTTATCTTTAGTTTTGCATTCCTCATATCTGTTCTCTTGCCAGAGTAATCTTTAGAAAAAGCAACTTTCAGTTTGTTCCTTGAGGCTTTTCATCATTTTGACCCTTATCTGTTTCTCCAGTTGGATCTTTTAGGCTCCCTTGTTCCACTTATGTTCAGTTGCTTCCAATCCTAAGAATCAGTACTTCTCTACCATAGTTCCATGTTTCTTTTGCTTTAATGTTTCTTCTTGTGATATACAAAAATAATGGTATCCTAAAGATGCCCAGAATCCAATCCCCAGAATTTGTGAATATATCAGGTTACATGATAAAGGCAATCAAAGTTACATATATAATTAAATCTGCTAATCAGGTGACCTTGGGACAGGAAGAGCATCCTGAATTATCCAGGTGGGGCAAGTGTAATTACAAACTCCTTATAAGGAGAAAAGAAAAACAGAAGGGAGTCTAAGAGAAATGGGACCACCAAAGAATGGTCAAAGACATTCAAGGTTGCTGGCTTTGAAGAAAGGGGTCACAACGGTAGCTTTTTTTCAGCTTCAAAAAGCTGGAAAAGGAAGCCGATTCTCTCCTAAACCCTCCAAAAAGGAACATCCACTCTGCTGACACCTTGACTTTAGCCCAGTGAGATCCATGATGAACTCTTGACGTATAAAACTGTCAGACAGTAAGATTGTGTTAATATGTTAAAATTATGGAACGTTTTATTGCATTGAGAGAAGACAAATAATACCACCCAACTATGGCAATCTACTGAACACCCAATCACTCTTTAACACTCAGCTAATGAAGAATGTTGATCCTTGTAAATGTTGATCCTCCTATCATAAGGTTTTAGCTGTTGATGGGACTTCTGTGTAAAAATGTATTTACCTACTACTGAGCTATAAATCTAAGACAGACACCTTGCCTTATAGCACATCTTATTTATTTTTGTACTCCTAGCATATTGTACAGGACACTGAGTAGACATTTATTATTTTATTAATTGAATAGAAGTATATTTCATGCTTTGAAGTAGGCTCACAGTAGTAATTGTTCAGTAGAGAAGGGGAAGGCTGACTTACTAGCAGTTTATGTGGAAAAATTTGAGATTTAACAAACAGCAAACTGACCCAAAACATAAAACAGCATCATCAACACACACACACACACACACACACACACACACACACCTTTGTGTCATTATTTCCAGAAACAGAAAATGCTTCCATTATACTTTGTCCTGCTCAGATAGGATACTGTAATTAATTTTGGGCATAATGATGTCAAGAGATTTCCTGACAATTAGAGTATGTTCAAACTAGAATGGGGAGATGGCCGGGAAGGATTGCAACACTGAAGAATGGTTTTAGAAACTGAAAATATAAAATTAGGAAAAGAAAAATTTGGATTTGGATATGATGGTGGGTAATGTAGTCATATAAATTATTTGTTTAGATGTGGATGATGAATGAGACCTTATTAACTCCAGATATATTGAAAACACAGAGCATAGCACACTGGAGAAACTAAATAAATATCTTAAGAAGCAACAATAACAACATGCAGATGGCCAATTGACGATAGTTTCAGCAGGCAGATTGTGATTAAAGCTCTTTAATAATGAAACTCTTTTTAAAAAGACTGTTACTTTGTGAGGTACCAAGTACACTTTCCTTATGGACATGTAAACAGTCTGTGTCATCACCCATCGCAGAACTACTAGGAGAGTTGGTTGAGGAAGCATTTACGCTCTACTCAAATTTATGATTCCATTTGTAAAATCCTTTTCCATTATAAAGCAATTACTGTGATTCTCTGATTTCAGTGAATTTCACAGTTATCTTCTTTAAGACATATTACCACATACTTTCTGAATCCAGTAAATTACTTTTAACTTAAATATTATCTCTGGATCCAAAATGTTAACAGACCTACCAAGTCACATGAATACATTCCCTCTGCCCCATACCAGGTTTTACGTATGCTCTCATAATTATCACTCTCACATAAATTTCATGTGATTTCTAACTCTCCAAAACCTACCCAAAAAAAGGAATTCAAGGACAAGAAGGAATTCTGGTTTTTGTGCGGCATTTACAAAGACTGTACATTAAAAAATTATTTTTTGCAACAGAGTAGGGCTACTGAGATTTACCTTTGGCAAAGGATAATTTCTAGTGTCCCCCAAAATTACAGGAACTGTGTAACTATTTCCTTTACTAGCTCCTGAGGTCACCCTTTCAGGTTATTATCATTCTTCTTGCACATCTTTTCTACCTAGGAAAATAATCTTGCTGTCACAGTAACCACATGACTATCTCCCCTTTCCCCAACCTCAGAAATGGCTTTCTCACCTTCAGCACTCCTCTCCTTGCTTTTACTTGTACCCACATCATCTTTCTAACCACTTCCTTTTGTAGATTAAAAAAATCTGCTATATCACCAAATAACTGTCATTTCTAAAATGTCTCATGAGTGTATGAGCTCTTCTTTAATAGGCTACAGGGACCAAATTTCTATCCCCTGCATCATATTATTTGTAGAAATAACATATTCCTGTTCTATTAAATGCCTCTCTCACCGTAAGCTCCAAAATAAGTCATCATAATACAATGCTTCATTGTACAGAGAGATGTATCTATAGCAATTTTTTTTCTATGAGCTCAGCACTTGTTATTCAGCTTTCCCTTTGTCTGGATCTCTTTACCATGGCCTATTATGGATAATGACCCTAAAATATAGTACAAAGTATCCAAGGGTGGGCAACACATAAAAAGTTTAAATGTTGTCACATATTCAGTTTGATTTTGTTCTCTTTTTTTTATATATAGCATCTCTCAATTCTATAGAATGTTTTAATGACCTTTCCCAAAAGGTTTGAAAGTTCCCAATGACATCTTTACTTGTGTGAAAACCAACTGCTTAGTTTCAAAGATAAAGGGTAGACCTAGTTGAATAACTATATAATCTTTCCCAATGGATCAACTTCTCTTAAAGCAAAATAATAATTATTTGTATTAACCAGAATAAGTCTTTCAGCACAGAAATAATGTGGATTGAAATAATAAGCTATCCATACCCCTGCAAAAAAAAAGAAAAAGAAAGAAAAAGAATCCTTCATCACTATGAAGGAAAGAATCATCAATTCTTAGAGGGCAAAAGCCAATTTGATGACTAGGTAACACTCTACACAAAATAGCTGTGCTCTCAAAGCTTATGGGGGAGTTGAGCATTTTATTTATTTTTTGTCCATACAGGATTCCAATTCACCATAGACCTACTGTATAAAACTATTTGCTAAGTTAAATTTGAGTTTTATAATGTGCCTCAGGTGACTGGCTGTGGAGGAGGGCTGGACAGCCAACCTGAGTACCAGTGGGTCAGAACAGTGGTATGAGGTCAGGTGTTAGTGCTTGAGAGTTCGTGCAGATGTTCTAACAGGAAGTCAGCCACTTGACCAGCCTTGCTTACACAGCAACAGTCCTCCTTTATACAGGGCATTCTTCTAAGAAGGGGATGACATATTTGAAGTAGTTGCAGAAAAAAAGATGGCCTAATAGGTCATGACATTACTCTTTACAAATAATGCGAGTGCAAATGCCAAACCATATTGTTCTCACATTCTCACTCCAATTTTGGCTTTCTTTTGGAGCAATCAGCTTTTCTCTTTCCACCGCATTAAATGACTCACAATTTCACCGTCTGCTCACAAAGAAGGCCATGGGTCACAGCAACTAGAGGTGGGTTAATGCAAATCCCACCTCACTGAGAGGGAAGTAATTTACAATGTATATACCCTCCTGATTGACAGTCAGATAATGCATTCTTCCCTTTAAACCAGTAGTCAGTAGAAAGAAAGTCATAACAAGCCATGGCATCATTCTTTCAAGTCAGCATGTCATCAACAATATCTGTTTACTACATTTAGCAGATTTCTGGCCCATTATGCCACTAGCAACTTGCAAAAACCTATGGTTAGCCTGTGCACGAGGATCTCCCTGTGAACTGAAACCACCACTGGCCAATTTAGGGATTTCCATCCTCTGGCAGCACTTAAGCCCAATCAAAATGTAATTGTTTCCTCGAAAGGAGTAATTTAATTTTCTCCAAATGTCTACTGCCTTTATAATGCTAACTCCAGAAAACAAAATGAAAAAAACTGGGCTGGTTGACCAGGTAATTCAGGCCAAAGAAATAAAATATATATTGCTTAGAAACTTCGTATAATGTGTAAGTCATTTTTATTTCCTGAAATATTCATTATCTCAGCAGTCTACTTTTGTGGTCTATACCAGGGCTATGTAATAAAAGTCAATACTAACAATTTACTGGTGTTTCTTCTATTCTAAATGAGTTACCATGTAGTCAAAACCATATGGCAATTCCTAGGCAAAGAAGCCAAGCAGAAAAGGAAAACCTACATTTAGTGGAACACATGTTTTGTATAAGTAGATATAATTTGAATGTGTGAAGACCTGTCCTGAAAAATGGTTAACTATTATTATCCTCGTGTTTACATTTAATGTCAAAAATCTTGAAAGCATCTATTCTAAATAGCTGTGGCTTTATACCATGTGTAACAGTCCCACATAAGGATTGGTGATTCCAGTAATAGTGACTAAGACTGAATGAAACCAGTCTGACACTCTCTCTGTATTTCTACCTATACTAAAAGGACAAGGGATAAGACTCTCATCTTAAGGGAAATGTGGCCTTAGGACTGCAGTTTTGTTGCTTTTTAATTCAGCGATTTCCTACCACGTGGTTGTTTGGCTCAGGGTCCACGCTTAGGACAGCAGGCTGGGGACCTGTACTACTTGATAATTATGCAGTTGAACACATGATCATTTTTCCCTGGATTGGAAAAATTTTAGAGGCCCTTTGAGTGTAGGTAGCTATTCGAGGGCCTGAGAAGACTGAATCTGTTTCTTTTAATGTTAGAAGCACAAGTAAGTTACATGAACATAAAGGAGCAGAGATCCACTTCATTCTCTGAAACTTTTTCAATGTCACAAATTGCCAAAAGGTACTTCCTAGAAGTCACATGTTATTTAGAAGCCGAACTTCCAGGAGCCTCTTCCAGTTACCTGTTATATGCAGAGATACATATAAAGATGATTTACTGTCCCCTTAAAGAAATATCCCTTTAAGACTGAATATTAGAGAAATTTTAAAGGAAAGGCTTGACCATCAGTGCTTGGAGTGGTTTTCAAGGCCCTTCCAAATTCTCTAAGACCACCTAAATTGGACAGAAAATAAGAAAGATCAAGAGTCAAGTCTGAATCCTCCTCACTCCTATTTCAAGGAGAAAAATTTTGTGTGATTTTATTTGCTTTATCTTTCACAAGATTTACCTTGACACAAAAAGAGAAATTTGCAAATTAGCATTTTATGAGAAAGAAATAATATCCATATTAAACTCTAAAGAGAAATTTTGTAACTTGTTTAGCCAATCAGTCAGTTATTACACAAGAATTACTGATTACCTACTGTGCCAGCCCCTGTTCCTGGGACCCTTGAGATACATGAAGGCAGGGCAGAGATCTCCGCCTTCTCATTTTCCAGTCAGTGGGAGAAAGACAATAAACAGTCAACAAAATAAACTAAAAATTTCAAGTATGTTAAAAGATAATAATTGTTACAGAAGAGAAACTAGATTGGAGTCTGAGAGTTTAGGAAGGAAAAATTGTAATTTATATAAAATGGTAAAGACAAATCTCTTGAGAAGGTGCCATTTGAGAAAAACCTTGAAGGATGTGAGAAGATTAGCTAATGATTAACTATCTCAAGGTAATTATATGTTGTTATTTTTCCAGGAAAGATAGATATCTAAAAAGAGAACTCTCTAATTAGCTAGTCTGTGAAAATCTGGTCTTCAGGTGACTAAGTGGTTAGCATAAGCTCAACTCATATATCACAAGTCCTTAGGGAAAAAAACAAAAAAACATTAATTGATGAAAAAGTTGTCTCTGGTTGGTACTTCTGGTCCATGAGAAAATATTTATCTCCCTGTACACTTCATACTGTAAATTTGAATCTAAAAAGGAGTTCATAGCCAATGACCTCCTAAGTTTGTTCAACAGGAAGCCAAGTCCATTTCGGTGTCATCATTGTATGTAAAATAATAAGAAAGTGTCAAGTTACAGAAATAACTAAGTAATTTTGGTTGAGTAGAATCAACCTTTAATGTTTTATTGTACCAATTTTCATTGTAGTATTTGCAAACATACTATACTGTTTCCCTGCTAAAAAGTGCAATTTTACTCCCCTAAAATGGAAACCTTAAAAATTAGAAGCAAAAGTATCCTATATAATGCTCTATGGTTAGTTTCCTTAAAATTACCTCTAAATTTACTTTGTAAGAATAAGAGGATAAAACCTTGTTTTATGATTACTGCTGTGTAAGTGGACAGAGTCTTTAAAATCTCTTTAAGGTTGGTTATTATATATCAGTTATTTTAAATCTAAGTGTCTATCATATTGCTATTATATAAGCAATATTCCCTATCATGCCTTATATTTCAAAAAGTGTCAACAGTTTGTCTTTTAAAGATAATTAGTAATGTTCTTCCCTACCCTACAGTTCTATAATTATAATTAAAGATTCAAATTTCTTTAGCATATGAGCTAAGCACTCTGGGAAATTACACTGTTCTCTAAAATCACTGGCCAGCATAATTTAAGAAACACCCTCTTACCAGCCTAATTGTGGTGATGCTGGCTTTAAAAAAATAAACTCACAAAATACCTTTTTTAAATGATAAATAAGATTAAAATCTTTAAAAAGATAATTTCCTTTGGCAAAGGAATCATCCTTTTAAAATCCAGTATGTCATAATTTAAGTGTTTTGCTATTTACCATTTCAATAAAGCATATAAATTTATACTTATACCACCTCAGTCTTTAAACTGTTATGCTGTTGAGTTCTTTCTGTGCTCTTTTCTGAGAATAAATTAATCCCTTAGAGTCTAATAAATCTTTGTTTAATTTATCAGTCATTCAATGTCATCATTTTTATAGAGTGTATAAATACAGGGAAAACTTCTCATCACAGAGCCAAACGAGCAGAGATACAAAGGAGCTAGGACTTTTATTTGTAATAAATGTAATGACAAAATTGTTTCAATTGCAGCAGGAGATAATACATATTTACTCTTCAAGTAAATTTTGTTGATTATAGCAAGAACTAATGGGCATGTAGGCTAAAGGAGAATTACAAAATTAATACCATTTCTAATAGTCACATAGCTTTCTATGTATATCCTACTGATGAAGTGGACATTGAATATCTGATTTAACGTAGTGGTATCTGGTCTTTCCATGTGCTGTGGCTGTAAATGAAGAGCATCCGGTACTGCAACAGTAGAAATCATAATAGATAATTCAAATTAATTTATTTCTTCATTTCCATATGCACCAAACACAGGCATTTAAATACAGTTAAGATTTTACCCTCATGTACAAATGCTTCTCAAAAGAACTTTATATTATGAAGATAAATGAGGAAATTGGATTTAATAAGCCACACAGAAGAAGAGAAACATGATATTTTCAAAACTAGTTCTACATCAGAAACCACAGCAAATGTATTTAAAAGTTATAAAACAAATAAGCATCATTATATTGGTGACTGAGAGCTGGGTACTTCACAGACAACTTAGCTATATGCCAACACTATAGTTGAAAGATGGTAACAAAAATCTTAGAAACAGAATGTAGAAAACATACTAAATGCTTTATTCTTCTCTTAATATTAAAAATATCAAATCTATCTAAGAGAAAATAGAATATTCATCATGGCATGACACTACAGATAAAGTTTTAAAACGTAATTTTTAATGTTGCTTATCAATTAGTTGCAGCGATCAATTATATCTAGGTATTAACACAATTAGTTTTGAGAAAAATCTAGTTTTATTTTCTTTATAAATTATTTGAAAAACTTAATTTTCACTAATACATTACAATTCTGGCACTTATAAAATGTGTGATTATATGCTTGACACTTTTGTAATACCTTGGCCTTCTATGAGAAACCAGGATAAGCAAAATAAAAATAATTTATTTTGTAAATATGCTGTAGGATTTATGAATGCAAGGAAAAGTAAATATTCTCGTATCATAGGATAAGAATTAAATTTTGGCTTTTTTGAAAGTTTACAATACAAACCCCATTTAAACACTGGTTTTACCGTATAGTACATCACAATTGACACAGTATGAGTAAAAAAAGAACAAATATGAACCACAAAAGATAACATCAGATCTGAATTGCAGTAACATTTCTGTGCCAGCTTTTGCACAAATAGTGCAAGTCAGAAAACAAAATTTGATTATTTGCCACTGTGACAGTGAATAGCATTACAATTTTTGAAACCCTAAAACACAAAAATTGATTGATTTTATTTCCTTCCAGACCCATTGCTATGCATTGCTATGCATATGCTAAGGCATATTAAATTGACCGCAGATTGGTGCCTTACTGGAAAGATACATTGCAACTTTGCAAAAGGATATGAATGATAGGAAGCAAAAGAAACTTTAGAGACAGAGGATAAGAGGATTCTATGCAATCTGTTGCTATAATCCTTTCTAGCTATTTGAGTAAGTTTCTTTATCATTTCCACCCCCAACTTTGCCCACACCAAATTCTCCATGTCCTTCTTTACATATTCCTTTTCCAACATGCTCCCCACCCATTCACATACTTAAGTCATGAAAATGACATAGTCAAGATAGTTAGAAAAATCCTCTGGAAGCACAGTGGCCAAAAAGAAAGACTACCTTCCTGCCCTCATGGAGCTTACATTCTATTAGGAACAGTTGACATTAAATGTATAATCTCTCATATAAATATGTAATTACAATTATGATGATGGCTATGAAGAAAAAATCAGGCCTCCAGTCAAAACATCAACACTTATCTGGCAATTACTGACCTGAGCTCTTGAGCTATTAACTAGCCATGCTGGCTGGATCTGCAGTGCAAGTTACTGTAACATTTTCTCATATAAATGTTCACTCATTACTTTCATACAACCATTGAAGTAAAATATAATTTAATATATTTAATAATTGTTGGAATGAAATGACCAGTTAAACATACATGGAAAAACAACACAAAACAAAAAAAGTAAATTCCCAAATAGATAAACCTATATGTAAAATAAAATGGAGAATAAAGTTATTAGCAATGGTCCCAACAATACCAGTGACAAATTACTGATCTAAAAAGAAAGCAATCACAACTTTACAATGACCATTTGGATCCATCTAGCCACAAGCAGGTTTGTTCTAGAGAATATCCCTTCCGCTATACCTAAAAAAAGCTATAAATCATTGAAAGAGTGTTTATTCCTAACTGTATCTGTTAAAGGTGACATATCCTTGTTTATAAAACATGAAACCTGTTCCAAACTGACTCCAGAGTTTAAAACAGAATGACCAATTAAAAATATGAGGCATGCCTTTGCCAGTTTGGCTCAGTGGATATAGCGTCGGCCTGCTGACCAAAGGGTCACGGGTCAAGGTCGCTTACCTTGGTTGCAGGCTCCTCCCAGGGCCTGGGCCCTAAGTTAGGGCTCATCCAGGAGGCAACCAATCCATGTGTTTCTTTCACATCAATGTTTCTCTCTATCTTTCCCTCTCTCTTCCACTGTCCCTAAAAATCAATGGGAAAATATCCCTGGGTGAGGATTAACAAAAAATAAAAATAAATAAAAATATAAGCCACAATGGCCTATGGGAAGAAGGAGAAAGCTTCCATTTCATTCATTTTGATGCTGTGAGCACATAATAGTGTCTCCAGCTGACTTAGCTGTTTTTGTGATGTATAAATGATAAGGGATTTTTTCAGTTTCCAAACCCAAAAATTTAACTAGGGAATATGGAAGGATCCACACCAACTCTGTAAGGATATATCACAATGATACCAGTGCTTACCACTACAGAGAAGACTGGGGAGGAAGGTTATCAGAAGGAAACCTTATTTCCTTTTGTTCTTTTTTAAATTAAATACATTCATTTATCACTTGGCATTTAACTTTTTAGAAAATATTTAAGAATCCATATAGAAGAAATACAAATAATAGCAATGCTCCTGAATCCAATTTTGCTTCTGGATTAATAAATAAATAAAAAGACATTAATCCAGAGATAATCATCCCAAAGATCCTGAAATCACTACTCCTAAAGAGACAAGTAGTGTCAAGAAAAGTTCTCCAAGATTATATTGTGACAGAAAGATTTGGAGGCATGAATTTATAATACATATCTGTTATATTAGACTGGGCGTTTTATGTACAACTAGGAATTAACCTTATAGAGAAAGCTACAATGTAAAGTTGCTAGACAATTTGTGACTTCTCCAACAGGAGGTACAAGGCAAGGACATCAATCTATGAGAAACCTGATTCATGTTACATTTTTAACTGCCTTTTCCCACCCTCAGCACTTCCATTTTGTCATGTGACTACCTTGCTCATGTTTTCATTTCCCTATTATAATGACACTCCTTGGATGTGGATGCATAGCATCATCAAGATTGGATTTTTGTTCTAGAATATAATTTGTTGAATTAATTTGCAGTTAAAGAAAACTTACAAGTCACATTTCTCATTTCTAGACATCAAATTAAACAACATGCAAAGGGACCGGTCTTATTTGCAAAATACTCAATTCCATCTTCCTTCTCCTATTTAATATTGAAAAGCATCCTGGTCCCATTAACAGAAGCATGTAAAGGAAAAAATGAAGTCCTGCCCTCTGTAGTTTTGTGCAGATGGATGAATACAATGTGGTGAAAACTTTAGCAAAAAATACGCTTGACACATAACAAGAGAAAACATTTAAGTCTGACATAGTGAAACGAATGAAGTGACACTTAACATTAATTACACCAAAACAATACCAGCTTAATATAAACATGAATTATTCCTTATCTAGTATTAAATGACTATATGATTAGAGAATTATTTTTAAGAGTGACTTTTTCACATCATAATGAATAATGTGTGCATATTTAGAAAGTTTGTGTTTGTATATGCATTCATACCAATATACATAGGAATATATACACAAACACACATAGATAGATAGACTTCACTCAGCCAGTAAAATAAAATATAAATGCAGGTCACTCTATGCCATTCTGAATCTTACACTAAGGAATAGGTGGGAAATGCCCACTTAAGAAAGAAAAGTTGGTGGCAATTTGTCCTCAAAAACAAGTTTAAAAAGCATCCCAAATGGTACACAAAATGCCAATGGCATACTAAAAGAATCAATACATACTGTCATTTGCATGCTGCTGAAGGCTTAAAATGAGATTAAATTATATTATTAAAAAACCGGTTGACCAAAACACAAACTACAATAAGCATATGTTGTTTTTTATAAACTCAAAGTATCCACACAACATTTGTTTCTAAAGGTCTACTTAACACATTTAAAATATTGACACTATTTCCTCCTTATTGCTCAGCTCATGTTCAGGTGCTTGTTTAAGCAGAAAAGTGTCCCTGCTGGATCACATAAACGTGAAGCTGCAGAACTGTGGGCTTTGGTCCCAATTCACCGGATTAAGAATCAGAGCAAAAGAAAGATACAGAGAATTCAAGGATAAGATACATTCCTGTGCTTAAAATAACCAGGGAAAAACACACAAATGCAAACAAACAAAACAAAACAAAATGTAAAAAAAAACCCCACAAAACTGGAGACCAAGAGTGCATTCACTAATACATTGTTAAAAATATTTAGTTTAAAGGTGATGATACATATGTGTCACAGCTGCCTACCATGTACCTCATTTCAATGAAAACACTAAACACAATGTGGATGGTTCTAAATGGTGAGTTATACATGCTTTTCAATTTGGCACCAATGCTGTCAAAGAGTACGCATGCCTGACTTACCAAGTGATGCAGAGATGGGAACCTGGTTGATAACGTTCTTAAACAGGGTTAGTATGCACACAAAAGAACAGGCTTATCTTGCTCCTTGGTTTCTCTCTTTCAGAATACTGCTTTGTCCAGGATATCATGAAGTTAAAGTGCCCATATGACCTCTAGCAGACAGCATGGCGATGAGCAGGACCATTTCAATGCTGCGCATGCTTAGACTTACATCACAAGGCAGAATGGCAGGGGTAGGTGGGCTCCAGAGTTAAAAGTTTGAGGATGATATATTTATGGTGACTACACACAGCATTTAATTGCCATTGAATGACACTGCAAAAACTGATACTGAAAATGGTAGCTAATTTTAAAATACACTAATTACATAAGCAGCTGACAAAAAGAAATCACACTAACGAGCAAGAAAAACAAAGAGTGAACATTTTGATGGATTTTTTCTTACCTTAAGTTCATAAAATATTCATTAACACTAATACCTACCTCCCAGTGCCCATTACTAATACCAAAAGGTGCAAATACATTTGCATAACTTAGACACACTGTAATTCATACAGGTGATATTAAGTAGAAATAAAAGAGTGTAATACCTTTACTTTTACCTATTGATTTGATGAAATGGTTCCATGAAGAAAGGATTTCCATACAAAGAGAATAAAGAGGAGAGAAACAACAATAAGAATTATAAGTATATGCAAATGCACTACCCTTTGAAAATTAATCAAGAAAGCATAAATAAAAGCTTGAAAACAAATGGAAATACAATCAGTAAATGTTGACAATCCTGCCTTTTTTTAAAAGGCAGCACATGCAAGGAAATTGGAAAGCCCATGCTCACTTTAAAATATTACACAAAGAGGAGATACATAACGACTGCAGGTAAAAGAAGCATTGATTCTGTGGAGCACTAGACTCAGCATTCTAGAAGCCAGAAGCCAAAGATGTCTGCATGTTCCCAAACTGCCATGCATGGGTGAAAAATGGACTCTTTTTGGTACACGAGGTTAAACTGAATATCTTCTTTCAAATAATTTGTGAGGGTTCTTGGTTTTTCTTTACTATAACTACCGTTAAAATTGCATATGCTGATAAATGTACGGAAACTTTCAATCACAAGTCCTTATGTCTCATTTATTTTCAGATATTACAGTGCAAAGAATGAACAAAACAAAAAAAAGTCAAAGGAGCAAACCAAAAATCAAACCAACATATAAAGAGAATAACACATGAAAAAAAATGTGAACGAAAGTATGTGTTTAATTTGCAGCCAGATAATTTGCAAGCATTTCCCCATCCTTTGCAATGATGGTGTGAAAGCAGCTAAGAAACAAGAAAACACTGAAAGCAGAGTGGAAAAGGAACAGAGCCCATACCTTGGTCGCCCATCATCAGGTGCGCCAGACCTTGAAGGGAAACAAGAGCACAGTCAGCAATAAACAAGGGAGCATGGGAAGGCAGGGTTGTCACAGTGACAAAAATGTTCAGTGACAGACATCTTGTTTCCTATGAGACATGTCTGTATCACAGTAGCAAATCAAGAAGCATTCTTTCAACCCCTGGTTGGAATGCTTTGGGGCAAAGAGTTAGAGAACTATGGTTTAAACACTGGCATATGCTGCACCGTGTATTTCTTCTATGTGTCAGTTGGAACGATGAAGAGCCAAAGAGCATCACTTAAAATCCAACCAATCCCTCACACAGTGCATCTGCCCTTCACGCCCCGTGATGAGACTGTTCTGAACACAGCCTCCACAGGGCTTGTCAGTCTTCGGTGATGCAAATTATAGTTGTAAAAACCCAAAGGAATACCTGAAATATGGGCTGGGTCTGATCTTTTTCCCCTCATCAGAAAATGAGAAGTTTCATAGTTAAATGAAAAGAAAAAAATCTTAGTCACACTGAAATGATAATGAAGAAATGTCTCCTTGTCTGACACATGTGGCAACTAACTAAGCTTGTTCATATACAAAGATCATCAGACATGCAATTGTGAAGTTAGAATTTACTATTAAGAAACAATGCATCAGCTTTGAATAGGCTCAATTAGCTTTCCATGGAGATCAAAATTATTTATCATTTTACTTAAACACAACTTAAATACTAAGCTATGAGTTAATGTAAGTGATATACAGATACATATAAGAAACAATTTCATTAAGGATGTTTTCTGAAAGAATACTGAATTCCCTTTTAAATTATTTATTATCTATTACTTGACAATTAACTTCAGATAAAGAATGCTACTAATATTCTTTTAAAAACATATATTTACTACCCAAGTAGATATTTTTTATAGAATGGCATAATTCCTAGTTTTTATTCTAAATTCAGGAGTAAAGCTACTTTCCAATCGATGTATATTAAAAAACATGGGGAAATGTTACAGCAGTAGAGTATGCATACAATTTCTCTAAAATTTATATTTCCTTTCCTTGTGTTATTTCAAATATATTTGAGACTTTACTTGGGATACATAACATTATGCATTACTTACATCATTATTAAAATCAGTGTTATTTCCTTAAATTTTGTGGATATTAAACATTCATTGGGGCATATACAATTAAAATCATCGTATAATTACATGAAAATTACTAAACATAGTTTAAAGTTTCTGTAATCCAGCCTCTTTTTGCATTTTCTAAGTGATTTTAACAAGAAAATATAATCACACAGATTAAAAAGTTTATGATCAGTTGGTGATTCGTGATTATTTCATATACCTAGGAATAGTGGCTTATCTGTTCAATGATGTAATTGTTTCATTTAATTTCACTTTTAAAACTACTATACATATTTACTAATAACAGCTTATAACATTGGGTAGACTAAATCAGAGAATTATCCCTGTATCAGATCTAACTTTTACAAAATATATTAGCCAGCTCTAATGGTTTTGAATTAATAGATTCTAACACATTCACATTCCTCATGCTAGATTTCCTACTTCTAAGAGAACTCCATTAGATTACCAAAGTTAATTTATAAATAGGTATGTTAAAAGTATGATTATATAAACTTATTACAATAGTTATGGACCCACATTGTGAAAATTTTGTCAAAAATTTTCATGGGATGATTATGTGTAAGGAGAGAAGCATTCATGCTTATTCAGCTGGTTTTAAAGCCCAGTGGAATGCAATTGGATTTAGGGAGTAAAGGACGAAAACATGAAACTTACAGGATGATTAAGGAAATGCAAAAGAAGTTTAAAAAGATACTGAGAAAAACTTTCAATCTTAATTAACATGCACAATATAAATGAGACTGATTCTGAAAAATGTCAGGCCTACATGGTAATATCATCTTTATCAAGTGCATGCTCACACGCTATTACAATTATAGTATAGAAAAACGGAAGCCTTATACAGAGCCAACACTTGGGAAATAATCATGGAGGATTTCTTTTGAAATTTTAATCTCTTGCTTAAACAATAAAACAGACATGTTCAGCAACCAAGCAACTGTACTGTGCATGAATGAATCACAATATGCTGTAACTCGCTACTGATCAACTTCATATTACTGTGAATTGTTCTTTATTTGAAACATCAAATCTTAGTAACTTCATTATTTATCTATAATATTTGATGAGGACTTTTTTTCTAAAACAAATGTTTATTATTTTTACAAAATGATTTTATTTCAAAATATTGCAGCAAAATGAAATCTGCTAAATGTTTGCCTCTGACGTATAGATATTGGTAAATTGCTTATGCAAAAACTTTTAATATTATAATTATATAATTTGATAGAACACCATCTTCCTTTCTAGAATTCTAAACTCTACCTAGTTCTTTTTGCATTTTTATAATGAAGAGATTTGTTTGACAGCACACTGACAAACACATTTAAGTTCTTTAAAAGTAGAATGTTGAAATGTGTTGAATTTCTTGGATTCTATAGAAAAATACATATACCTTTGTAAAAACTTTTTGAGAGATAATTTTTTAAAAACTTGAATAAATATTGTAGTTTTACTTAACAGAAACAGAGTATTACAAATATACTTACCATTAATCATGGTGGGGTGCTGTATGCTTTCATTTCCATTGGCCAAAGGCTTATTTTTTTAATTTAAATATATGCCTCTTACTTACAGTCAATACTTTATTCTGTGTTTTTATAAATCAAATCATTTAAAACTAAACCAATGGGCTTGAGATGATGTGATGATAAACAATTCCAAAAGAAAAAAAAATCATTTTGATCAAGAAAAAAAGAATGGAGAAAGGATCATGCACTATGTTCTGAAACTGCAAATAAATCGTTCTCATTTAATATTTAAAAAGTGGGATTGTATTGTTTTTCCATACAGAACACTGCAATTAAGTATTCTAATATGGGGTGCTGAAATCCACCAAGGATCAGCATTAAGGGTGAAGGAGTTTCACATATGCGGGGTGCCTGGGGTACAGAGTATGAGTGTTCTATATGAAAAGTGATGCACAATCCACAAATCAACAAATGCTCAAAAAGATGTTCAACTTACCGTCTAAATTCGAGATGTACTCTGTTAATGCTAAGAAATAAAAAGGCAAATGAGAGTTGAAAAAAGAGTAAAAAGCACCCACCTTCCACATTGTTGTCTTCTGAAAGCACATGACAAGGAGGGAGAAAAAAAGGAAAAACATTCATTAAGCAGCATGCAGACTGGAACTTGCCTTTGCATGTCTTCCTCATGCAAGGCACCAACACAACATGCAGTGCTCCATGGCTACCATCCAACAGGGAAAACAAAACCATGGGAAGCAGGTTCTCTCCCACTGGCAGCATTTAAAAACTACGACCGAATTTCAGTAACACTGGCATTTCCTGAACATGGAGTTTTAAAGTCTCACTGCCTGTGTAAAGCAAACATTCTTACATGTTGCTGGCCCGGTTTTTCTGGGCAATAACTTTTAAAGCTTTTTTTATATCATTCTTAAAGATTCTATTTCTAAATTCTGATTTGGACTTCGATGAAAAAAAATAAACATGAAGTCTCATTTAAAGATATTCCAGTTCTACTAAATAGGAAATCAATATTCTATTATGGCCTTTAAGTATTTCTAATACTTCAAGTTTTTTCCTTAAAGAAAAAGAACATAAATACGCAACTAAAGTCTACAATTTATTTGACTTATTTATTGTGTTCATATTTTATTGCAAATGATGAGAGTTTATTGTAACTATTAAAATGCTAACTTTTAAATGTTAAGTGGAAAAAGTAATCATTGCAAGAGAAGTCCATTTGGCAATGTCCATTAGGCAAAGTTTATCAAGATTTATTTACTTTGTATTTCTGTTTAGAGTGTGAATATGAACAGAGTTAAGATAAAGATAATATTTGATAAACTTTTCCTTATATTTCTATACATCTATATAATATTTACATATTTTATATACTTACTTAAATAAATTTCCACCTATGGATAATCAAATTTGTATGTATTCCTACAATTAATCAATATAAGTGAATAAGATTTAAACTATTATTAGTATGCACTAGAGAATTTACGAACTATTTGAGACACAGGCTTTGGTATCCAAGTAGGAAATGTAAGGGAAACTGCTTTATGGGTCTAGGGAGAGAAAAAGGTTTCAATAGCAATCAAATTTTTTTCCAATAATAAAGTATATCCATGTTGAAATTCCTAGTCTCATTCTTAAATTTCATTTTATTAGCTATACTTTTTTTAAAGTGCTCATTTGATCAAAGGTGTTTTATAAAGAACAAAACAATAGCAAGTGTTAAAACGAGAGAAAGACAACTAAAAATGAATCATTTCGTAAGTTTCAACAAATAACATTTTAATGGTTAAAATTATTAATGATTTAAAAATCATCAATTTTGTTTAAATTGTATTAGCTGGAAACTGAAATGTCAACAGAAGCACATTTACTCATATGGTCTTAATAGACAGTAGAAATAGCTAAGTGGAGAAATGTGGACAATAACGTTTATACAAAATATGTGCTTTGCCATAGTTGATTTTTAAAAGACATTTAAAAAATGATTGCAATATTGTATATGTGATAGTCACTTACTGGGTGGGTTTGGTTTCCAATCTACCAAATAAGAAATTTGACTGAGTATGTTACCTTTCAGTGGCAACTCAGGCCCGTGACATGAACACAGATATTAAAGTCTTATCTTATTGGTTTTAATGGGAAATCATACAAAGATCTAGATTCTTTCAACATTTAAGATACACTTTGATTTTATACTAACTGCCCTTGAAATTCTATTCCGCATTTAAGGTGATTATTTTAATAAGACTATTTAATATGTAGAGTAATAAAATCAGGCAGCTTAAAAGAGTCAAGTGCTGGGAAGGTCTATCAATTACTACAGCACCATTTATAATTTCTGTAAACAAAAAGTTTACAATCCCAGAAAGAGATTTTGGTTAATTGCTGCATGAAAATCTAATAGGAAAATAAAATAAATAAATAAACAAAACAGGCCCAGGCTTTACACCAATTTGTAAAATGTGCTAAATAGGATACCAGGGAAAGAAGTTCTGCTAATAAAATAAAGGTCACTGATTTGCTCCCAGAAAGTAAATTCATTTCACTGTTAACGAAGGCCCCAGGACCACTGCTGGTGCCACTAACCCACCCCACCTTCCAGCATTTTTCTGAGATCTTATTCAGAAGGAAAACAAGGCTGACTAACGGAGCTCTTTCTATGCAAATCCAAGTCATGCCTAATGTGGAAGTAAATCCTGACTTGACCAAGTTCAGAAAAATGTTCTATATCAGAAGACTTGAATTTAAAAAAAAAAATCAAAGTACTAGAGTAAAAGGAAGGGTAAAATGTTAACTTCTAATAAAATGAAATAAAAATAAAGAGTAAAACTGGCTTGGGACAGGCTTGCCCTGAGTCTCCATATATTTCCGGATTCAGTCATAGGATAAAAACAAAACAAAACAAACAAACAACAAAAACACCACCTTATCTTTACCAGGTTCATTCTATTCTATGCCTATAGTATCTATTTGCTAGTTTTACTAGTAGTTCATTTGTCTGTTCACCTAAAGATGATCCCATATTATTTCAGAATTTGGAAGTAGTGATAAATGGTGGTAGCACTTGGTGTTTATAATCATTCTCCAGGTATTTTTCCTTTTCTCTGTCCTCTCTATTTGGCTTTTGGACTAAACAAAGAATATCTATTTTAAAAGAATCATTTTTCTGGTCACTTCAACTTTTGCTTTCTCTGTGTATCCTTATGCAATCAAATTCCAATTTTTTTTTTGTTTTTTGTTGTGTTTTTTTTTTTTTTTTGCAACAACACAGAGAGGTGATGAAATTGGCATGCCACGATGTAAAGGTAACTTAGTGTAAGGTAGAAAGCAGTCCATCCGGCCTTACCTGTAGGGAAAAGCTCAGGTTTGCAGAAAACCCTGGCTTCTTAATTCTGCTCACCTAATGCTGCTGTGTGCAAGAAGTGAGTCTCTTAATAATCAACGTTACTAAAAAGATCACACTCTTTTCTTTCTTTTGATTATGAAAAAAATGAATACAAAACCAGGAAAAAGATACCTTATGTTTTATTTTTCTTTCAGATAAGACATTCTTCCTTCACAAAGATGGGAATTAGGCACATCAATCATGTTATGAATGATGGTGATGTGCTGACATGAGAGGAAGCTGCAGACTGTTGAATGTATGCTTTTAAATTACTTTCAACGAGCATCTCCATGAAAATGTTTCCTTTCACCCCCAGCCTATAAGAATTCAAGGGCAGTTCTTTAATTTATCATGTCAGCGTTCTTTGGACATAATCTTAATTACATATATAGAAAAGAGAAATGAGTAAGAAAACAAATGTGCTTGTTTCAATACAAAGAAAGTAAAACTACAATCATGAACAGTGGGTAAATTAAAAATGTGAGTAAAATATCCCACATCACTCCTTTTTGTGTAATCAGTGTTTAGGTTTAGCTATATAAGAAAGTTCATCTAAATGTAAAAGCAGTAGTCAACTTATGTGCTATATTTTACATTTTAAAAACAGCCCAAAGAAGTTTGTCCTCTCTTGGGCTTTCCTTCTCTTCTTTGGTTTCCTTCCTTCTCTGCTAGTTGCCTTCATTTTCCTGGGCTCTCCCTCTCCTCCAACAAAAAATGCCACAACAGCAGGTGGCTTCCCTCCCAGATCCATGCCACCCACGGTAGAGTACATATAGCAAAACTGGTGGCAGTACTAGCCAGCAGGAGAAGGGATGCAGAATAAGATTCTATTTCCTTTTTCCATACATTGGGCTGGCCAGCTTCTATCTTTGTCTTTCTAGCCCCTCACATTACGTTTCAAGACATAAGCCAGCCCTTATTTTGGAGGTTAAATGCCAGTGTGGCAGAGTCTGGTTCCCATGGTAGCACAGGATGGAGCTTTGTTTTATTTTTCTTTTGGTGTTAGCAAGTGAAAGCCTTTAGAAAACCTCAATGGTCTAGGAAGGCTTTGAGAATGGGAATGTGGAGGAATCATTGAGGCTGTGGATTTGTACAGCAGTCAGCTGGAGGAAGAGAATTGCTGGCCAGAACCATGAGAAGGTTCCACAGAAAATGAAGCATAAAGGTCCATCACGGAGACCTCAGGAAAGAAACAGCTACTTTTTCCCTCTCTCTTTACTGCTTAGGAGTGAAAGGAGCGGTATCACTAAAACAGCTTGCAGCAGAAGAGATATTCCTGACACCACAGTTGAAACTAAAAAACACTTCCCTAGGTACATCAGGGCAATGCCTGACTATACTTTTGGTACAATACTATGAAGCAAGTATATTATAGAATTAACTAGAGGCCCGATGCACGAAAGTCATGCAAGAGTAGACCTTCCTTCCCCCGGCTGCCAGCACCAGCTTCCCTCTGGCACCCAGGACCCGGGCTTCCCTCCAGCTTCGTCCAGAAAGTTGTCCGGAAGGACGTCTGGTCTAATTAGCATATTATGCTTTTATTATTATAGATGAGTCCTTTGTGAAGTAGTTAAGAAGTTTACCTTGCCTCACAGTGTTGTTTCCATGGGAAACTATAATAAGGATTCCAACTTATAAATTCAAAGAGCTTTTGGAATAAATAGCACTTTCATAAGTTGGAGACTGCCTGTGTTTCTGCTTCACACAGGAGCCAGTGTTGTTACAAAGAAGTTTATGGTATTCGATTCAAAATGATCCATCTTGTTAACAGAGAAAAGGAGGGAGGGAAGAAGGGCAGGCAGGCTAATTACATGACTGATTCTCACAGTATTTTAGATGTTCAGTGGACCTGATGGCATTTAATAGTTACTGACCAACATATTAAAATATATATTAAGTGGCTCACATAAACTATATTGTATACAATTTTAAACTTTCTTTTCATGAGGAGCTGTTATGAGGATTTTTGCTTGGCTTTTATAGCCTCCATTATTACCTACATCTAATTTGAGAGGTAACATTTATATATTCATTTCAATGGCTGGACTTAGGACCACTCCACTTCACATTGACATAAAAATTGTGACTATCACAGCCTACACTGTATGTGCTCGTGTCACTTTAAAAACAATTTTTTCCAACTCAATTTTAGAGAGAGAGGAAGTGAGAGAAAGAGAAACATCCATGTGAGAGCAAAACATCACTTGGCTACCTCCTGCACTTCCCCTATTGCGGATTGAGTCTGAAACCCAGGCATATGCCCTGAATGGGAATCGAACCAGCAACCTTTCATTTCTTAGGATGATGGTCAACCAACGGAGACACACTGGCCAGCGTTCATGTCACTTATTACTATTGTTTTAATTGCTTACTGAGAAATAAACATTTCCTGACGTGAAACTGACAAAAAACAATCAAGCAGGGTGTTAACACGTATTTTCCCACCCATGTTCAATCTCTACTACATAACTCTCCAAAGAAAGCCAATTCAGTTGAGTAGAGCTTCCTTTCTAATAGTTTGAAGTCATCATAATTTAGAAAGTAGATCAGGAAAGCTCTTTGATTGCAGTTGGGAGAATAAATTGAAATACACCCTGTCTACTCAACCTATCACCTGTTTTAAAATTTACGTGGATGTGACTTTCCTTATGAGAAAAATGAATAGGACACATTCTTTTCTGTTTTACTAAAAGAGAATATTGCACAATGTATCCTAGGTTCTTTAATATTAAGATGTAGAGCAGAGATTTTTAAAATATATACTAGTATTTTTATTGATTTCAGAGGAGAAGGGAGAGGGAGAGAGAGACAGAAACATCAATGATAAGAGTGAATCATTGATCAGCTATCTCCTGCATGGTTCCTACTGGTGAACAAGCCAGCAACCTGGGCATGTGCCATGACCTGGAATTGAAATGTGATCTCCTGGTTCATAGGTTGATGCTAACCACTGAGACACACTTGCTGAACCAGAGATTTTTTTTTTTACTTTCAAATACTTCTGATTTTAAAATCTATACTTAGAATCTCAAATCAGCCCAAAAAAAACTTAATTGTTCTGAAAAAAAAAAGTTTGTCATTAAATTAGGGGACATTGCATAAAAATATGACTAAGTAAACCATATTGTAAAAAGAACTAAATTTAGAGCCTAGCAAATTAGATTTGTATTATTGAACAGAAAATGGTTCATAAAATATAAAAATTGATCTGCCAATTATATATATATACTAGAGGCCTGGTACACGGATTTGTGCACCCGTGGGGTCCCTCAGCCTGGCCTGTGGGGATTTGCTGAAACTGGCAGTTTGACATCCCCCGTGGGGTCCCAGAGTGCGAGAGGGCACTCTGCAAAGTTGCTATTGCTTGGCAGCTCCTGCATTGAGTATCTGCCCCTGGTGGTCAGTATGCATCATAGCTACCGGCCAGTCGGACAGTCGCTTAGGATTTTATATGTATAGATATATTCTTATGTATAAGGAAAATCAAAATTTTATTTCAAAATAAAAACGGTTTCATCTTATCTTTAATTTGATAGAAACTTTGCACATGTAAGAAATAGTCTATAAGGAAAAAATGCATTAAATATTAAAAGGATCTTTCAGTTCTTCAGATCTTTTAACTTCTCATTTTCTTTAGTGTTTAAAACTCAAGATATTTACATATTTTTATAATTTATAGTTAATTTAATTTAAAGATTGATAGAAGTTACTAAAATCATTTTGAAGTAAATGCACATTTTTTTGTCTTTTAAGTTGTTTTAGGTTTTATTTTGCTTAGTAAATTAGATAATATGTTAAAATTTTCCAGAAAGCTCTCAGGGTTGACTAGAATGTCACCCTAATGAGAACCTACTAGTAATCTTTTAAAGTGTGCGGGATATTTCAATATGAGAAAGATTGTCAGAAATAATTTGTTGGCTTCTCCAAAGACTGAAATCCTTTATTCCAATACCACCTGAGGTTGAAACATATGAAATTACTATTTTTAGATAAAAATTGTTTAAGTATAAATAATTTAATATGGTTAAATTCAATATTGCCAGTTGGTGGTTTTCCTAGAAGCTGTGCTATTTTTTGCCACCTAATATAATGCAGTAGTATCAAGTTAATCCAAAGTTTTATTTCATTAATTAGAATCAATCATTGGAAAGCAAAATATAGTAAGAGTGAATGAAATTTTCATAACATGTTTTATAAAACGATCTCAAGTAACTTGTTCCAAATGTTCAAGAGAAACTATAATTTAAAAAAATACTAAGACTTGGGTAGTCTCACCACTTGAAATATACTTTCATGCCCAATCAGCATGGTTCAGTGGTTGAAGCATTGACCTATGAACCAGGAGGTCATGGTTTGATTCCCAGTCAGGGCACGTGCCCGGGTTGTGGGCTTGATCTCCAGTCGGGGGCAGCGAGGGAGGCGTGCAGGAGGCAGCCGACCAATGTTTTTCTCCCATCATTGATGCTACTATTTCTCTTTCCCTCTCGCTAATAAATAAAAATATTTTTTTAAAAAACTACTTTCATGAGTGTTATCATACACACACACACACACACACACACATATATTATATATTTTTTGTTGTTGTTAATTCTCATCCAAGGATATTTTTTCATTGATTTTTTTTTTAGAAAGAGTGGGAGGAAGGCAGGGACACACAGAGAGAAAGAAACATGGATGAGAGAGAGGAACATGGACTGTTTGCCTCCTGCTTCTGCCCTGACTAGGGCGAGGGATCGAACCTGCAACCCAGGTACATGCCATGCCCTTGACCAGGAATGAAACCAGGAACCCTTCAATGCATAAGCCGATGCTCTATGTCCTGAGCCCATACCAGGCAGGGCTATCTTATACAATCTTTGTTATCTCATCAGTTAACTCACCGTGATTGGGTGACTTGCCAAAGATACCCAGATAGAAACTAGAAGAGTGTACAAAAAGTATTTCTAAGGCTTCTGTCCAAGTCTCTGTAGATTTCAAAGATTGTTTTAAAAAGAAAATTAACATGAAGGATTTGGACAATATAGGGTAATGCTGGAGTGACTACTAAGGCTGTGTTATGCTTCTGCAACTACTGTTAAAATGTGTCTATTCTTACTTTTTGAAAGGTAACCTAATAAAAGAGTAAGAAGACTCTATATATGATTCTTGATTTTGTTGCAAGAAGGCAGAAATCTTTTAATTGCATGTATATGTTAATTCTATGAAGCCAAAGAAAAATTAATAGTTTCTTTTATTGAAGAAAAATACCTCAACAGACTTCTTCCCTGTAGCATTAGAATAAATTATTTCCAAGGAAAAAAGTTTATAAAACCTTTGCCTTACTTTAACAGTATAAAAGCAGGTTCAGGTTAGTAAATGCATTTACCGATGGGCATTCTAACCACTAAAAATAAAAGGGAGAATTATTCTGCAAATTTATTGCTCTTTAAAATTTAATGGAAAGTATTCATTTCATTCACAGCATATTAAATTTTGTTTCCCTTTTAAAATATCTGAAACCAAAAGGCACTTTCATTACAAGTCAAATATTTGAAAGGTTAGGCAATATAACATGAATTTGCCACATAAAGTGTATTTGCCTTTTTATTTTAGTTATAAAATGAAAATCTGATGGAAACATTACTATTATTCTTTTTACACACATGCTGTATAGTGAATCTCCTGGGAACTAAGCAACAAGTTCTAATCTTCTAAAATCTGAACAAATAAACAAGTAGGAAGAAAAACTAAATACAATGTTTAACTCATTTTCTTTTTTTCAAAAGTTTTATGTTATAGGCTAAAAAAAATAGTGTCTTCATAGGTACAAACAATTCTATATCTTTGAAAATTTCAAATGTGTAAGTGTTTGGCTAATAACTAGTATTTAATTAGGCCCATAGAAATGCAAACCCATGTTGAGGAGAGAGCCATGAGCTTGAATAATCTCTCCTTTATCTGTCCCAATTTACTGATTAATAAAATCAAATCACCACAAAAACAAACTTTTAAGGTAGCCTTATAATTCCCTATCTTATTTTTTCCTGAAATGGTTGGAAAACATACTGAAAGATAAAGAGAAATTTCTTTTTTAAAACCTTAAAAAGCATACTGAAATATTAAGGCCATCATTCAAAGCAATTCATTTTATTTTTAAAAATGGAATAACATGACTATGATGTAACTATTTCTTGACATTTGTGTAAACTGGTTTCTGATTACAGAAAGTATGCATTCTTTTCCTCCAAACAACTTTCACGCTAAAGATTTAAACTTCAAAATAATCTCATCAAGTTAAAATTCATTATGTATTGCTTTAGGATCATGGCTATTCAAAGATAATGTGACCACATCAATTCATGAACTCCATCCCAACATCAACACAAGTACGTGTGTCATATCTTTCACACACACACGCGCACACACACACACACACACACAGCCATTTAGTACTTATTTTCATGAACAAAGTTAAACTTAGGTATTTTTCTCAATAAAAAAGTATTTTCTTCTCCAAAATTAACATGACAGAATAGGAAAACTACAACAAATTCTTTGATAATGTAATCAACAGCAACATAACTACAGTTGACCTTTGAACAAGGGTTTGAACTATATTTTTTAGTAAGTACTGTACACTTATTTTCTATTATGATTTTCTAAATAGCATATTTTTCTAGTTTACTTTATTATAGAAATACAGTATATAATACGTATAAATTACACAATATGTTAATTGACTGTTTATGTTACACCTGGATTTTGACTGAATGGTGTAACATAACCCCCACTTTGTTCAAGGGTCAACTGTAATACTTTCCTTCAAAAATATTTATCTAGTGATAGTAAGTATTGAGAAAATCATAAACTTCTCTTTATCTTTCCCTTTCTCATTTATTGAATTGTATGTCTGTCCTGATTAGTAAAGAAGCATTTTCTAACTGCACTAATATATTTTTCAAAAGACACATATAAAATTAAATGTCAATTAAATTCAATTACAAGAGAATAAAATTTAAAAAGTATTTCCTCAGTTGCACTCGCCAAATTCCACATTCTGAATAGCCACACATGGCCACTGGCTACCAGACTGGATATCACCAATTACGACCATTTCCATCATCCCAGAAAGTCCTATTAGGCAGTACTCTTTAAACAAGTTATCACTTCTCTAGCTTTCTCTTTTATTATAAAGCAGTTCCTCTAATGTTACTTTTATTCATAAAGAAATAATTAAAATTCATCATAATATATATTTTTTAAAAAACCTAAGTTTAGATTAGATTTGGTTTGGCATTTGTATGGTACGGAGCACTGTGTGATATTTCCATTTTAACTTTAAAATAAAAACAAAAATTGGGACAGAACTCTAGTAAAGTTTTTGTTGTTTTCATATTAAGATGTCTTTGAATAATTCAAACTCTGGTTAATTATTACTCTTTTCATCATATGTCCTTTAACCCTCACCGATAATGATGAGAAAATGTGAAATATGTTTTGGTTCTTAAGTAAATTAAATAAGCAATGTAATTTAATTCTTACTCTTGATTTTCCCCACTTTTCTCAGTATTGACCATTAGATCTTTGTCATAGATCTAATTTAATATTCTCTGTCATAGACTTTATCTGTAAGTTTATGACAATTTTTATACAATAGTTTAATAACAGCAGTTTTAAGATTAGTAACAAGTACCTTCTGTCCTACAATCTCATACAATAAGATCTTACACTATAATATAATCTTACACTATAATAAGTCAAAGATTTCCTTTCCTATAAAATAGACCTCTTATTAATACACTGTAGGAAAATAAACCAAATGGGCAAGTAAAAGGATTAACATTTCTGGGACACTGACATACAGCAGCAGGATAAATATGTCAGCTCAAACATGTAGTTAACTCTACAAAAGACCAAGATCCTGTGAAAAGACTATTAGTGCATGATAACAAATGCACCATGGGTAGGCAAATAATAACTGTGAGTGGGAAAAATAACCCTGACTATGGAAGCATTAATGAACTAGTAAAAGAAAAAGGAAAAGTGGCAAAAACACCTAGGAGATGAGATAACGGACTAAGTTTCACATAACAAATAAATAAGGTGCACAATAAAAATTTAGAGTTGATCTGCTAAGTCTATTTTCAGTACTTAAAGAATGTAGAGCTGCTCCTAAATTTAAACATTATACCTTTATTACAGAAAAGTGCCCTTTTTCATGATTGGTTAGTGACATCCAATCTCCACTTTTAAAAAGTAATGAAAATGAGGCAATATAAGAATGGAAATAAAAATATATTTATATCTATAGCCTCAATGCCATAATGAATAACAGTTACTCTAGATATCCCAAGGAGCTGTTGAATGGTAAGTAGATTAAGTATTGAAAAGGACAGATGATTTTCAAAGGGTACTGAGGTCATTGGATGTCTTAGCCCAGCCCCCAGCACTAAAATTCTTTGAAATAAATTATACAACATAACTGGATACTTATTTTATTTCCAAAGAAGAAATTATATGCTGCCAAACCAGAATCAGCATCCTGACTCAATGCCTGTTATGGATTGAATGTTTGTGTCTCCCTCAATTCATGCTTTGAAAGACTACTTCCCAGTATGATTAGGTATTAGAAAGTGGGGACTTTGAGAAGTAATTAGGATTAGAAGAGGTAATATGAATGGAACCCTCTTATTAGTGCTATTGTAAGAGTCCTGAGAGAGCTTGGTTCCCCTCTCAAGGAGTCTGCAGTCTTCAACCTGGAAGAGGGCTTTTGCCAGAATTTGACCATAATCTCAGCCTTCCATCCTCCAGGACTGTGAAAAATAAATATCTGATTTTCATAAGCCACCCATTTTACAGTACTTTGCTATAGCAGCCTGAACTAACATGGTACTATTTTAGATGTATTACTAGGTAAAATTCATTGTACATAACACAAATATGCCACAAAAACTTAGTAGATTTCTGTAATTATTACAATAATGAGAAAAAAACTGGTTGTACAATAGCTAACAAACACTATGTGGAATGGCTAATACATCCTAACAAATGTAGCTTGTGGCAGAACCTGGTAGCCTAGAAAATGTGTATCGTACAGCTGTCTGAAGTAAATCATGTTCAAAATGTGCTATGTGGGAAGTAATATTCAACCCACAGGGAAAATATGATGGAAAAAGAGTAGAAAAGTTACTATTTTTTGAAATATTGAATAGGCAGCTTCATCTTTTTTCTCTTTAATTAATATGTTTCTCTTATAGTAGTATGGAAATTGTTCTGGATGGAATTTGATGAGACAATAGATTTGATCATTTTAAAATGACCTACTAATATAAACTTTAATCACTTTAAAATTTGTAAATATGTAAGAAAATATTCAGAAAGAGGAAAAATTATTTGAATGAATTGTCAAGGTCCACAAACACATTGAACCTCTCAGGAACTAGAAATTCTTAGAGAATCTCATCATTTCCCAATAATATTCAATACTTGAATGTTTCATCTCATTGGCCCTGAAGAAGGAATTGGAAAGGACAATGAGCCTAGAGTTGGGATCCTTGTAGGCTCTGCCACCACAAATTCGGTTTGGGAATTAGATACATTGTTTTAAATATTTCTTTCATTTTTTCCATTTGCTAAATGTTTAACTTCTTCCACAGAGAGTCTGTGGCTCATAGCAGTTAAAGACTTTAAAACCGCTCATTAAATAATGACAGACTGTAAAGCATTTTATGTATGGATCACACCTGTTTAATGTTGTTAGCTATGGCATTATTATAATTAATGCTTCCTTATAAAAACTGTGTGTGAGCTACTAGCATTTGTTTTCATAGGCAGAATTTACTTCACAAAGTAAGCTGACTTTAGTTAAATTCTCACATCAGAAGCAACAAACTTTAACAACTGAAAACATTTTTATTTAGGCAAAGCTAATTGAAGAATTTTAGTATTAGTTTCTATTGAAATATCATTCTTAGGCAATTCAAGATTCATTAATTGAGCATTTCTAAACTAAATTCTACATGGACTGTTGTTTCTCAAGTAGATCTGACAATGATGATGATGATGATGAAGAAGAAGACAGTGATGCAGCAGAATGCAACCATCTCTTAAATTCACAAACTTATTTGTGTGATGTTATTTAATAATAATGAGGCCAAGATTACTTAAGAAGAGAGTAACTTAAAATATAATCAGATGTGAATAATAGGCTTTGTTCACCACTTTATACATAGTTCTGGCACATGCTAAACACTCAATAAATATAAAATACATTTTTAAAAAACGAATGACTAAATGGTAGAAATCAGGTCGTCTGACCCCGAATTCTATGGAGATTTTGCAAATTTCCAATTAATCACATGTATCCTAGGGACTTATCAGCATATTTATAGGAAGGAAATTATTTTAAGTTAAAAGAAAATGGGAATTCAAATAACCCCAACTAAAATAATGGCTTCTTACAAAGTTTCTTTTTTAAAAATCATCTCTTTGAAATAAATACTACCATTGCTTCCTAAAATTAATCTAATATATTCCATGGCATATTTATGGAAAGATATCAATAGAAACAAATATTTTAGTAAATTAAGTGATTTTAACAAAATTATAACAACCAAACTTATATTTCATAATTTCAATATATTTTATGATTTATTAATTATACTGAGATGTATCAACTCACATATTTCTTTTGGATGGGATGTGAATTTTCAACACAATTATATTAGTGACATTTTAAGTAGATCTCAAATAAAATTTTAGTCCTTCTGCCAATTTTGTACTGATAAACTTTAAGTCAGAAAAGTATTAAAAATGGCATTCTCTGTATTTTAGTACAAATAATCAATCTCATGGTTTCAATGAAATTGGTCATTATGGTACCTGATGTGTAGTTACTAAATTAAAATGCTCCATTCAATTAAAACAATTAAAAGAAAGCACATCAATTATGTATATAAGAAATATATAACTAATTTTTTAGTCATTTCTAAACACTACCTTTAGGATGGTAATCTTGTAAACATGATAAACATCTTCTGGTTCCAATGAGTTGTATATTGACAAAAATACCTTTTCACACTGTAGTTAACTCAGCAGAAATAACCGAATAATTCATTGTATAAAAACATGTAGTATTTTTAAGTGACTGTCCTATGAAGGCATTACTATACTAGGCCTAGTTTTAAATTAAACACCCTATGAAATGAAATTATTTCCTATTTGTTGTTCATTCCTATTTATGGCTCCTGAAATTTTGACTGAATTTATATTTTCACAAACAATAAACTTAAAGTGGAATGGTATTCAGAAATTTTTAGTTTTAGAATTTTAAAATTGAAATGAATAATATTTTGTTTAACAAATCAAAAAATCAAATCAAAGGCCCACTTTTTTTTAACAGAGCATGAAGTTTGTTTTATTTTCTTTAGACCTTCATATATATGCACAGTCATACAAAATGTAGATACTTGTAACATGAAGGATCATTTAACATCTATCTAAATAAAACAAAGGCCCACTTCCATAATGCATGATAAAACCCTGTTTAATTGTCTTTGGGTCACAACTTTGAATAAGATTCCAAAAGGAAGGATATCAGTAACAACCAAAGTCGCTTGAAAAGCAAACCTTAACAAACCAGAACAAAGCTGCATACTCCTTAACTAAGGGTAATAATCCAAACTTGGTTAAAAATTCTTTTCATGTGAATTCCAAATAAGACATTAAAATCCCAATTTTCTTGCTAACAGATTCCTGTATTGAAGATTTTTTTAAAGATAAAAAATAATCAATTAACTAATGTCCCCTCCCTAAAGGATATCTGATACCACAAATTTCAGACTTTGCTAGTAAAACATTTGAAATTTGCTGGTAACAAATAAAGATGGAATTTACATATAATCTTATTTTCATTCTACTGATGAAAAAAGTGGGGCCCAAGAGACTACTACTGAGGTGTGATAAGCAACCAGATATACTAAGAACATTTCTATGCTTCTTTCTAGACCACTGCTGTCCAACAGAACCTAAATGAAAAACGAAAACGTTTTATAAGAACTAGACCTGGATTATGACCCTAACCAAGACTAACCTACTCATCAAGAATACTGTTATTGGAAATACTCCACAGGCCTTATAAAGATCCAAATGAGAAGGAATCATCTCAATAAAAACTCCTGTCTGTGAGAATTTCTATAAAGTTCTGGGAAAATGAAAGAAGGCTCATGGGCTAGTCCCAATCAGTCTTCCACACAGAGGTAAAGAAAAATACCATGTGAAATAACTCTCAGAAAATAATGTATACTGCAGAGACAACAAAACATATCAGAAAGTAGTAGAGAAAATAATTTCTTGTATGTATCTTTTTATTTCTTCCAAGGAACTCCTTCAGGACAATTACTTAGGAAGCAGAATTTATTTGTGGAAGACCTTGGCATTTGATTACTAACAAATGATTACTGGGGAGGAAATATTAAGAATCACCTTGTATTTCTGATAAAGTTGGTTTCAACTCTCAAAATATGCAGAGCTTGGTTGCCTTGGTTTAGACATAATGTAAACCGCCCCCCCCCCCCCCCACACACACACACACAAATACCACCTGGTAGATCTTACTTCAGAATTTATTTTTCACATGACTAAAACAGTAAGCAAAATAATCTAGGGCTACAAAACCAGGATGTGCATTCAACTCATCAAATGTTACACGAAACTAAAAACACATCTTGGAGAAAAAACTCACAGAAATGGAGAACAGCCTTGGCCTTGTGGCTGAGGCAACAAGTCTTGATGGAAGGGACCCACAGCTATGCCCAGAGATCAGGACCCCCATTAAGCTGCATCATATACTACTTTCTAATGTGACATTGAGATGGTCATTTCACATCCTGAGCCTCAATTTCCTAATATTTAAACTACAGGCCCGAAAAATTCGTGCAAGGGGCTAAGCCTTCACAGCCTGGGCAGCTTGCCTTGGCCCTTGCAGCCCTGGCTTCATTTAGAAGGTCGTCTGGGAGGTCATTCAGCCGTCCAGTCTAATTAGCATATTATGCTTTTATTATAGATGGGCCCGGCTGGCGTGGCTCAGTGGTTGAGCATTGACCAATGAACCAGGAGGTCAGGGCATATGCCCAGGTTGCTGGCTTGATCCTGTGGGGCATTCGGGAGATAACCAATCAATGATTCTCACTCATCATTGATGTTTCTATCTCTCTTTCCCTCTCCCTTCCTCTCTGAAATCAATAAAATATATTTAAAATGAAAATAATGAAATCTACCTCATATATTATTGGGAGAATAAATGAATAAGAGTCATAAAATGTATAGCATGCAGCTGATATATAATAGACACCCAATTACTTCCCTACTTCCCTTTAAACAATCTGTATAAGCACATAGGGAAAAAAAAATTAAATTAAACCTAACTTTAATTTTAACATATTTAACAACATTTTTTATCCTATACTTCTATTTTGCCAAAGGAAGTTGTATAAGGAGTAACAGCAAGAATATGAATGTGAACTGATTTCCAAAATGGTGCAGTATAATTAGGAAATTCATGACTCAAATTCCTGTTTATGCCTGCAATGTAAAGGCTAATGGTTTGTTTGTTTTCTGTAAGGACTTGATTAAAGCCTCTAGCAGCAATAATTGAATAACCCTATGCTTGAAGGATGAAGGCTCAGCCAGCACTGAGGTGTGCTAAAACCCATAAATTATGCAGAGGGGTGTGTGTAAATTAACAAATGAGTGTCGTTTACACTAACTGTACAAATGTAGGTTTTTTTCCTTTGGGGAACTTACTCCATGTTTTCTGCTAACCACTACATATTGTGAATGGAGTGTACTATAAATAGCATTCTAGCATCTAAAAGTAGCCTCTAGTTCTGGTGATGATCTAGATGAGGGAGTTGGCAAACTTTTCTGTAAAGGGCCAGATAGTGAATATTTTAGGATTGTTAGTCCATCTGATCTCTGTTGCAACTACTCAACTCTGTCATTGTAGTGTGAAATCAGTCACAAACAATACATAAACAAATGTGTATGGTTGTGTTTCAGTAAAACTTTATTTAAACAAATAAAACAGGCATTGGGCCCAGATTTAGCCCAATAGTCTATATGATTATAAGTGATAGTTTGACTAACCCTGACCTCGGTCCTAATTCTCAGGTAGTGCAATGTACGAAATGATCTTCAATATCATATATACAACAGGTAAGAGCAACAGAGTATAAACTTGATGTGAAAACTTGACAAGTATCTTCACCTTTCTAAATTGTTCTGCCTCCTCAAATATGTTAGAAAAACCTGAAAAACTGAATTTACCACAAGTTTGTTATGAAAATCAAGTGATGATATTCGAAAGCACTTATAAAAATGCTATAGACTTACTTTTGAAGTATTACTGGTGTTGTACTATAATTAGTAATTTGCTGTTCTTTTCACCTCTATATTTAAGACCCCTAGATCACATATATTCTGGGGGTGACTGCAGAGGATGTGAACTGCATAAAACTCACTCAAAGTTTATGTAGTAACTCTAAAATTTGAGGAAGCACAGATAGGATTAAGACAGCAGTTCCTGAAGTCAGCCCCATCCCATAGTAGTCATGGCAGATGTTTTTCAAGATGTCCGTCATCAATCCTTTTGAAAACAGTGTATGTGACATAAAAATGAGTATATTATTACACTATGAGCATTAGTAATAAAGAGATTACTTGTCAACTGACGAATAGGTTTGGAACACTTACACTCCTCTTTCAAAGATTCCCAGTGCATAATTACAAACTGAAGATGCTGAAATGTTCTGGAATTAATAAACGGTATAACTCTGTTCAACCCAGTACTTCCCAAATTTCTTTCTGTACAGCTTATTTTGTAGGTGAAGCCCATTAATACAGTTCCCCAGGACACACGTTGAGAAAAGCTATGGAGGGGAGCAGACTTTGCCACCCCAATATGCCTTTTGGGGGACAGATTATTTTAAGTTGGTTATTTTTAAGAAACAAAAGACTTAAGAAAAACCTGTGACCTTCCCTCAACTCCTTAAAAGAGTTTAGATGGAGTAACTTCTCCAGCAAGGGAGCTGTCATCAGAGATAACTGTAATTTAATATGAACGAGATGTGATTGACAGGAAGGACAAAACGAGGCCCCTGTGATCAAAGTCCTCTCTGTCCCCCATTGCCGATGGTCCAGGAAACACTTCTTTTCCAAACAGTTTCCCTATCTCCATGGGAATTGCCTTCTTCCCCTCTGAAGTTCAAACCATTACCCCCTTTTCTCCTTAGCTCAAAACCCCATATGAATCTCAACTGCCTGGTTTGTTCTTGGATCCCATATTTTTATGGAACCCCCACATGTACACTTATAATAAATTTGATTCTTTTCTCTTGTTAGTCTGTCTCCTGTCAATGTACTTCTTAGGCCAGGTAGAAATATTAAGAGGATAAAGAGGGGAAGTTTCCTCATCCCACCCTGAATCTGGGGAAAATGCCCCACTGTTCCCACATTTGATGATTTGATAACAGGGATATTCAGCTATTGACTGACATTCCATCAGTGTCTCATTATATTGGGATTTTTCTTATAAACAGTCATGTGGAAACCAACCAAATTTGTAAGATGACTTGAGCAGTATGAAAATTACATTCACCTCAATATACTTTAAATAGGGAACAAAAAAATAAATTTCAAATATTGAATGTCTCTGACTTGATTTTTGAAAAATAACAACAAGCATAACCCCTGGAGATAATATCAGGTGAGAGAAACTTAAAGAGCTTTGTGCTAACGGCACTGAAATCCATTAAAATCCAAATTATTCTGGCTTTTGCTGAATGTTGCTTAAACTGTTCAGCAGGAAAGCAGGTTGAAAAAGAATTGCATAGTTCATCAGTTTCCTATATAGGGCTTTCGACTCACAGGATTTCTTCTGGAGGCTTTTTTAACATACTATTTAAACATTTTTGACATTATTTTTATTGTTGACACTATTACAAGTGTCTCCATGTTCTCCCCTTTTGCCCACCTCCACCCAGCCCTTGACCCCTCTTCCCTCTGACCATCAACTCACTGATGTCAGTGTCTATGGGTTGGTTTTACATTTATGTTCTTTGGAATACTAGTTCATTTAAAAAAAGCAGCCCTGTTCTTCTGGCACAGTGATTATCTGTGCCAGATAATGGTGGGTCTTTAATTTCCTAATTCTCTTTTTTTCCTTTGCAACCAAAACTTCCTTCCACAACAAAAACACGCATTTTTTTTGTCTAACACCAATTTGAATACTAGAAGTTGGACTGACTTTTGGAATTAAACATATAAATTAACCAAAAGCAACTTAGCTAGAGAAAATAAACAACAAAGTATCTTATTCTAGCATCTAGCAGGCATTCAATAAATATTTGGTGAGTGAGTAAATGAAGTGATGAATCAGACACTTGTCAATAACTTTAGCTCATACGTAGAACTACTAATAGTTATAAATGCATTTTTGAATAATTTAGCAATATTTTCTACAACAGAAAATCCTAAAATTCAAAAGAACTAAAACAAGCGAAATTATAATCTGTTATTATAATTACTTATTTCAGCATCATTCATAATCACTATTTGCTCATGCACAGTAATAGAGACTTAGATACTTTATGGTAGACAAATATAATAAACTCATCCATGATACACAGATACTAAGCAGAATAAAATTTTTATTATAATGCTCAGATTATATTGCAGAGTCTATCTTAGTACATTGAAGGAATAAAGAAACTATCAATACAAAACCAATGTCATAAAGTTTTCTTATAAAGCAATGCAACAATCCTCTATCAAATGTTTAGGAAAAAATATACATTCAAAAAGTGCCACTGATATAAAACATTTCACTCATTTCTTGTGAAATCCACATTTATAATATCTACTTTACAATGTAGTCCCTAAAATATTTTTTCATGTTAGGGAAAAGTTTTAAAAAATTGTTTTTTCATCACTCTGTGTCAATCTGATAGGTTTGTACAATATGCAAAATATTGGTTTCATTTATTCAGACAGAAAACATGGTTCTTACCAAAATACTTTCCCATTTATGAAACTTTCACTTATCTCAAAAGAAGCTAAAAATCCTTTCTATGTAATGCTGTTAAATTATCACATTTCCCAGAACATGCTTATAATGCATATGCTATAGATACCACATTTTCCATCACTGGAAAAATATGTCTTTTGTTTCTCAGTATGCTTTGAAAGATTTCCTGGGATGATTGTTGTTTTCTTTTATTTTTTAACTGAAGGCCCAGCGCAAAAAATCGTGCACGCGTAGCTCACCTCTGCTTGCCCTGCCCTCTGCCGTGAGCTGCGGCTTGTGGGCCTTGGGGAGCAGGGAGCGGGGGAAGGACTGAGGGGTGGTCAATGCACCTATGGCGACAGGTCGAGTGGTCATTCTGGTCATTACACTTATGGTCCCTGGCCTTTTATTATATAGGATACATGCTCCTCTTAACATTGTAAAACTGACAATTTTTAAAAGCAATCATGAGTTTTATCTATTACTAAAGAATTAATAAACACTTCAATGGCAATTTAAAGACATCCAATATTTCACAACAGTAAATCAAATATTGTTTCTACATATTTATATGCACAAATTATTGCTAATGTCTAGATACCTTTGATAAGTGAAATAGCCATATGACAAATTAGACACAAAAAATACACATCAAACAAATGATGCAAAGAACACAATTACAATCAAAAGTATTTAAAAATGTAATATGTAGTCTCTCTTCAAGCATAGGAATAAAATCCAATAGATGACTAAAAATTTTGTACAACTGAATGAAAGCCAATATTAGGAAATAAAATAATGGAATCAAAATTACAAATATTGGTGGGCAGGTTAATATTTTCCAAATTGCACTTGCTCCTTTGAGGCTCATTGGTTTCTCTGATCTCTCTGGTTGAACTAACTCACATGAAGAATTCTGACAACTGAGGGAGCACGTATCATCTCCCAGGCTTGTAATGTAATAATAAGAATTAACAACTCTTGTTGAACCGCTGAGCAGCCACACGACAGACAACTTGCTTTCAGGCAGTCACTAATTGAGCCAGACACTCTCTGTGTGTGCTTCCTAGTTAGGACACCAAACTGAATTATAACAGATTTGAGCTCTATTTTTATAAGAACAAGTAGATAATTTACAATTAGAGACAATGAAAAAGACACACTTCCACCTGAAGAGTCCCCAGAACAGAGTTTATTGAATAGTTGTTTCCATGTATTTAAAATGGTTTAGCTGCCAATTTTAAAAACTTTGCTGCCGTTGTGATACTCCAGAAACTTGGTACAGAAGTTGACAACCAGGTAGCAAACAAAGCAAAAAAAAAAAAAAAAAAAAAGAGGCTAGATCTTGTTCCATATACCCAAGGGAATACATCCACGTACTTGTAACTAGTAATTGATCCCGCATTTGTTAATGACTGTATTTCTGCTCAGGAATGTGCTTGTAGGAACTTTAAGGGAGGGGAACCTGATATACTTGACTATTATCACTATCTTATCCATTTAATTAAAATTATGTAAAAAGGCTTTATTATACATTCCTATTTCCAAAATAAACACACGGGTTCAAAAGAAAAGGGAAATAATTTACCACTTGCACATGCAATACCGAGCTGGCATAGGGATTTAGTTAAACAAACAAGATGAAAGTATGGGTGGTTTTACCTGTGTCTAACTTAGTCACTTACCTCTCACTTCAAGTCTGATGTTTCCAAGGGTCAGAAAATGACATCAAGAAATTGACTTGGCTGAACAGTTTACACATACTCACACTGAAACACCTTCTTTAAAAAATCATTATTAATATAGTTCCGCATTTAGTTCCACATTAAAAAAATCAAACTGGGGAACACAGGGGATAGTGAGGACCACAGTTCTGATTTGATAATTCCATCCAGAATGAAAAAATCATTCTTACTCTCCTTTTTGGTTCAATCCAGACATACTACGTTTTTCTAACTGGAGCACGTTTCTGAGCAGGATACACGATGGGGTTTCATTCCTACTCAGGCCTTCATTCTCCTAAGAGCGCCACATTGTTTTTGCAAGGAAAGAATTTTCTGACATCTTGAAAAAGTTGGAGCTTGAGGTAATAACTTCCCTGGAGAGCTTTTACTTGCACGGCCAGCACTTGCCATGCACTAACGTTTGCTGAGCTTGCATTTCACAGGTCAGAAAGTCCCACAGATGAGGGGCCCCAGTGCCACAAACAGGTTTTTCTTGATATCATTTACGTTTGTTTCACCTATTTCTCTTCAAAGTATATGTATATGTACAAGGGGAATTCTGGGAAAACTACATTTCTATTTATGTTTATATCGTGCCGGGGGTATCTTGCTCCTTAAAGGCAGCAGAGGTTAATCAGAACCAGAATGTGCAAGGGAGTGCTAGCTACTTATGTGCTAAACAGAGTAACAATATTAGAACCATCTCTGGGCCCCATGCTTAGAGCAATATATAAATGCTCCCAACCCTTTCCCACTCAATAGTTTCTTTTAATAAGGTAGTAAGAGAAAGCGGCTGGATTTATCCTTTTTTTCTAGAGTGAAAAAGTCTTCTAAAGCATGTGGCAAGATATTAGCTTCATAAATACTAAAAACGGGAGAGCTACACAGAAGGGAAAATTAAAATGGATGCGCCTTAAGATAGCAACAAAAATTAAAGCGTATGTATTTGTAAGTGTGTGAAATTATGTATCTTATTCTCACATTTCATTCTCAGAATAGTATAGATTTGACAATTCAGGCTGGCTTTAATTGGAGAAATAAGTTAACTCAATGAATCTGAGTTAACTTCATTAGTTTCTTCTCTTCAAGAATAAAATAAAGCCCGGCTGGTGTGGCTCAGTGATTTAGCATTAATCTATGAACCTGGAGGTCACAGTTCGATTCCCAGTCAGGGCACATGCCCAGGGATGCGGCCTGATCCTCAGTGTTGGGCATGCCAGAGGCAGCCAATAAATGATTCTCTCTCATCATTCATATTTCTATTTCTCCCTCTCCCTTCCTCTCGGAAATCAATAAAAATATATTTAAGAAAAGGAATAAAAGAAAGCAGATGAAAAGCTAATTCAATGAATTCAAGAGCACACATTACATATATCTATAGCAGGTTTCCTCTCCTTTGTTGGTACTAACATGTAGGCTGATAAGTAGCATCCCTCTAACCTTGCCAATAAATGCCAGTTATAACCCTCACACCCCCACCAACATCACCCTTACCTGAGAACCACAGATTTACAGTGAGCTGAAAGGCAAAGACTTTTTGGTGACAATGAGCACTAACTTTACCTGTGACCTTGGGTTTATGCTATCAGTTTTACACAGGGGATATTTTATAATAGTCACAGATAAGATAACTTTATCTCTAATTATAATTTCTATTTCACAAAAGAAAAATCGGAATCTCCAAGATACTAAATAATATGTCAGATTCGTGTCTATAATAGATGTTTAGTAAAATTATATAATGGCTTTGGCAAGCCAACATAACTGAGCGCTTCTTTCAGAGATATATGGCAGAGGTCTGGATTTCAACATGGGTGGCTCAGACCTGATCTAAGTAAGAAAAAATAGGAAGTAAAACTTGAAGTCCCTTTATGTCAGTATAGTATACTGTGAGTTAATTTATCAGATTTTATTAAGTCGCTGAATGACAGTAAGTTTGGCAAAGATTAGGCTTAAAGCCCAGGATATTTCTAGGGAGATGAGCCTTGAGGACAGCATGAGCACTGAAAGAGGAAAGGATGAAATACTGACTGAAGGCAACCAGTGTCAGTGATAGCAGATTTGATTGAGGGGAGAAATTAGTACCTCAACTGAAGGCGGGAGAGTAATAAATTAAATTTTGCCTAGCTCTCTCCATTTGTCAACTGCAATGGTTTCAAAGGGGATAGATAGTACTACCCGGAGGCACAAATCTTTTAAATTTGTGATGACATATACATATGTAGATTCCACAGGTATGGAGGAGGGGGGACGAGGATGGGGGTTGTGCTGATATTTGGTGGGTACTATATGTCCTATAATGCAGAGTATGCTCCATGCAGCTTCCAAATGTCCCACCAGATATCCATCTTCAGAGGCAGGGAAGTCTTTTTTTCTGTCAAAGGCCACTTCGATATTTATAACATCATTCATGGACCATACAAAATTGTTAATTTAAAAATGAGCTTGCTATACTTGGCCAAACATTGAACCAACTCACCACTAAAGCCTTGGCAGGGCCAGACCAAATGACTGCAAGGGCCTTATTATGGCCCGTGTGCCGGACTTCCCCACCTCTGAGAATAACTTGTTTATAATGATCTGAGCCGAGAACTAATTTTAATCGAATGAATTACAATTGAACACTTTTATAGTTCACTGCTGTTTTTGTTTTCTTTTCCAAAATGCAATCATTATGTAAACCTGGAAGTGCATAAAACTTATTTGGTTTGGAAATTTACCAAGAGTTGTCACCATTTAAAAAAAAATAAGTCACCAACTGCAACACCTGTCATAGTATGAATCACCAATATAACACACCTCCACCATTGTGCAAATGAAGCTTCAGATTCATGCAGCTTCCACATTTAGGTACAGCTGACTACCTTTTATGACTTTTATTATTTATATGCCTAAGTATTTGCATAGGAGATATATAGACATTTATAAAAATAGCTTTTCTCATATTTCCACTTTATAATAACAATATGGAATTATATTAATTTTTAAAATTATATGTTACATAGCCTATGTAATTTACCTTATCTTATTAGATTATCTTATTTATGAATTTCAATTTAGGATAGTAAAGTGGGGCCTGTTTTATAAAAAAAATTATTGAACTGAGATCCTTGTAAAAGATCCATCTTTCCCCACATATAGCAATGCTGCAACAAAATGATAAAACAAATAAATACCCATGATTTGTAACAGTGGCCAGATAATTTATTAAGAAGGGCAGTCAACAATGTAAAACTCTTTAATATGAGCTGCTTTGGTAATTAGAAAGTGGAATGAAGAATGTGTTTGTATGTCATGCCTGTTTTACCAAACCTTTATTAAGAAACTGTTACCTGCTAGAAACAGTTGTTGGTGTTAGAGATATAGAAGAAATCAAATCAGAAATGATCAATGCTGTTATGGGCTTCATATTTTAGAAGTGGAAGATGGAAATTAACTTAAAAACTTAAACAATCCTTTTTGTAGATTAAATTTATAGGGGTGACATTGGTTAATAATATTATATAGGTTTCCAGTACACAATCCTATTAGATATCCTCTGTATATTGCATGTGTACCCACGACCCAATCTTAGTTTAAGTTTAAACTACTACAATTTTAAACTATTAAACTACTAAAATGATTAAAATATTTGGAAAGGAAAGTGACTCTGATAAGTGTGCAGGAGCGTTTTTCAAAATGATTATTGTGAAAGAAACTAGATCAGCATCAGTCCAGGCTGACCAAACTGGTCCCAAATCACTTCTTCAAAGTAGCTCCTGTTTTTTCTATGCTAAATTATCTTTCACCTTTACTTATCTGTTCTAGATCACAGGGAGCATCACCTCCACTCTCCCATTTGACATACTTTAACATTTTTATTATTTTTTTGTAGTGGCATAATGTTCATCTGTCAACCAGAAAAGGAAGCTGCTAGAAGGAGAAAACAATCTCATATACTTGTTTGTGCTTCATCATGTGCCCAGTAGAGGGCATTACACAGAGGTTATCTCTAAATAGTCAATGAATATGAGGGTAAAATACTAAGAGAGATGAACACTGTTATCCTGGCAAGAACCGTGTTCAGAGGGCTGGCGAATGGGAGGTTTTAGAGACAACCTTTAACTTCCGTTTAATAATTCATTTTCACTGCTTGATAGAATGTAGATTAAGGTAAGCATGGACCCATGGTGGACACCAGATCCATGGAACAGAATTCAAATTCTGATTCAGGCATTTATTATTGTAACCTCAGGCAAATTCTTCAATGTCTTTGAGTCTTAGTTTCCTAACAGAGAGCAATGAAATCCTTATGACATTGTTGCAGTATAATGTTTCAGAATCACTTAGCAAATTGTTAGAAATACAGTTAAATGGTCAAGTGTAGCTCATTTCCACTTCCTGGTTTAGGAAATGTAAAGAAAATTGTCTAAGTATTTTACATGTGCGTGGGCCATACTGCTTATAGATCATGTGGACTCAAAAATTGAAACAGATCCAACGATTCTACTTCTGGGTATATATATCCAAAGAAACCTAATTCAAAAGAACACATGCCCTCCCATGTTCATTGCAGCATTATTTACAATAGCCAAGATTTGGAAGCTGCCCAAATGCCCATCAGTAGATGAGTGGATAAAAAAAATCTGTGGTTCATTTACACAATGGAATACTAAATCGACCATAAAAATGAAGGGAAATCTTACCTTTTGCAACAGCATAGATGGACCTGGAGAGTATTATGCTAAGTGAAATAAGCCATTCAGAGCAAGACAAGTACCATATGATTTCACTTATATGTGGAATCTAATAAAAAAATTAAGTAACAAACAAAATAGAAATGGAATCATAGTTGCACAGAACAGACTGAGAGCTGTCAGAAAGGAGGGGGTTTGGGGAGCTATATGAAAGGGTTAAAGGAAAAAAAATAGTCACAGGTAATAGTATGGTGATTGCCAGAGGGAAAGGGGGTCAGAGAGGTTGAAGAGGGCAAAAGGGTGATAACTGGTGGCAAAAAGAGACAGAGTTCAGTATGAAGATGATGTGTTATAGAGCTGTGCACTTGAAACCTGTATGGTTTTCTTAACCAATGTCACCCCAATAAATTCAATTAAAAATAAATTTAAAAATTGAAATAGAAAAGCTGTTACAATAATACAAGTAAGTCTTATAATATTTCTGTAGTTAACCAACAAATTCAGGTCACACCAATTGTCATTACATAGGGTAGTATGTGTAAGTTAAAAATAAAATGTGTGTTTTTCTAAGGTAAAAATAATCCTATCATGGGTAAAAATATACAGATTAATTACAAACTATCTTAATTTCTGGATCAATACTTTCAATGTATTCCATTTGGGAACTTCCTATGTATTCCATTTAGCCCACACTCCCTTACATACAGGCACACAAAAGCAATACTTTTAGTTAATGGTACCTGGAGGCCTACAGTATTCATTCATTATAGTGAAGTTAATCATTTATTCCTCCTCCTGGGAGAAATTATATATACCATATGTAAAAATGTTATGCCATCAAATCCCACTCCTTATGCTCATTATATCATGTTTATATTATGATATTTTTCTTTTTCCAAATGAAAGTCAAAGGCCAGTGCATAACACTATGCAATCCCAATCCAATATAATTATTTTAGAGCTCCTCAGTCAATCCTTTGGAAGAAATGGGGTTAAATGGATCACCTTGCAGGGACTTCCCTTCCCACACTGCCTCCATGGTGCTGTCAGCACTCAGTTTTCATTGTCTGCACTGAGCTTGCACAGCCGCCTTTAGTTGATTCAAATGCTACCCACAGAGAGTGTGATTCAGGGCTGACTCAGCAGCTTGCAGAGCAGATCGGGGACATCCGGGAACCGAGGCTTTGACAGGTGCACTTGACTGAAATAATTACCCACGGAAGGCTCAGCAGTGCTGGGAAGGAAATGTGGATGGGTGAGTTGGTGATGCAGGAGATCTAATGGTACACAGTGGCAAACTTCCAGGAGAACAGAGAAGGAGGCAGGAAAGACCTTGGGCAAGAGCTTTAGTCATAAGGCTTGGGATCCGAGGTTGAATTTCAATTATTCATAAACTGGGAACCAAGACAGAGATGGAGTTTCTGTAAACTGGGCACTCAGTAGGAACTTCTTCACAAAGAAATGTCCTTCGTTTTTAAAACTGGGATTCACTGTCTAAGTACAATGTGAGATTGATGATGTCCTTTGACTGGGTCAGTATGGACCCAGGACCTGAGAGTTCAGTGAGCAGCTCTTTCAGATCAGAGATAAACAAAATGAGCCATGAAGACTGACTCAAGTACTCACATGTGGGGTGCAGCAGATGAGGAAAAGACAGCTGGAGATGAGCACAAAGGGAAGGAGCCAGGTTCCAGGCTATATCGCTTTCATTCCCATTTATATGTTCACGCTCTCTCTTTCTTTCTCTCTCTCTCTCTCTCTCTCTCTCTCTCTCTCTCTCTCTCTCTGATACACACACACACACACACACACACACACACTCTTATATACCATGGTCTGGTTAGGAAAGTAGCATTTAAACCCACCCACAGCTGACCTGTCACTACTCATATCATAAAAAAATATGAAGTGAAGGCTGAAAGTAATTATATACCAGAGATGTTATGAACAGGTTGAAAATCACAGTTCACAAAATGCTAGTAAATAAAACACTGGAGAGGCAAGGCTTGGGCCTGATGGCCACAGCAGTGTTCAGCTGCAAGTCTTCAGGGCAGTCCTAAGAGTAACTGCAGAGAAGTGACTTAAACTCTGGAAGTGGTTGTTACACAGCATTTAATGTGATCATCTACTTAGCTATCATGTTACTTCATTAAGAGAACAATTTTTAAGTAGGTTTTTTTTAAAAACTGAGGTTGCAAATATGCCAGTTTAAAAGTAAATTCTATTAATAAACAAAATATAAAAGCTTCTCAAATGTTCTCTAAAGTTATGTCAGAGGAACATAAATAAATATTACTGTTGCCTGTAGGACACAGCAACTGAAGGAAGACTAGGTCAGCATCTCCCAACATTTTTGAGCAAAATCCATTAATTTTCCACATTACTGTTTTTGACTAATGAATTAACATGTATTAATCTAAAACCACTGTATAAAACTATGAAAAACAACTAAAAAAGGAGAAAGGTATGTGTTCTACCTGCAAATTTAGAATCTAATTAGGGAGGCAAGACATATTAAGAATAATTGATTTATAAAGAATAAATTTTATAAAGTCTAGAAGTAAGTGTCAAAGGTTTTGTGGATGAAAGGTATCAGTGACGTGAGCATCATAGGAAAAGCTTCCAAGAGAGAGGATGAGGGCGTGTCCCTCCCCTGAACCCAGATTGTTTTCGAACTCGTAAAAGCGTAACAAGAATAAACAGCACTCTTTGGCGGTCTGAGTACGTCTTCGGATGCGCTAGTACACTAGCTTTAGCCCATTGTGAAATGCTATGGGTACTCTGGTCATTCTTCCAACCTGGCTGGACGTTCTCACAGTTTTCTTTTTATTACTATTATTTCGGAACTATCATGTAGGAGCCCAGAATATAATTTAGCCCTTAGAGCACATGTACCCTACAGGCTAGAGAGACGCTGGGCGGTTTGCACGTATCATCTAATCTACTCTAACAACCCTTTGAGGCAGGAACTTTAATTAATATACGAGGAAACAGCACAGAGAGCTTACGCACACTGATTGGAGCCAAACAGGAAGATAAGGGTTGAGTTCAGATCTGAAATATGACAGAGCCTGTCTTTTACAATTCCTACGAACATTTTTGTAGAAAAGGCAACACTTCATCATCCAGCACTTACAACATAATCTGAAAAACAGGAAGTGATAGTTATTTTAAGAGGCAAATGACCGGATAAGGAAAGGAGTGAACTCTGTAGCTTTTCCAGTCAGTTATTGTAGCAGCAGTGCAGGGTAGGACCCAAAGTTCTCATAGAGACCTGCCTGGCGAGAGCTGGGTTAGTAAAAACATGCAACACACATCTCAGTAAACAGTGTTGAAGAAACACTGGCCATATCTGCCCCAGAAACTCAGATTCTCTTCAGGGTTTAGCAGAGAAAGTGTTCGGTTAGTTCTTTCAGCAAAGCAAGGATAATATGTACTTTATTATTAAAGTGATGGGCTTAAAACGAGTAAGATTTCAAAACTAAGATTTAACATTTACAGAACTTGTGTTTCATCTCATCCTAGCACAAATCCGATGTGGAGATATTACCATCAGCCCATGTGTATATGTGGGGACACTTAGGTACAGAAAGACCAGGTCTCTTCCCCCAAATCACACAACTAATAAAAAGCAGAGACTACATTCAAACACAGGCAATCTGACACCAGATCCACACTTTCGCTATCAGACCTTACTGTCCCTTAAAATGAAGCGAGAAGGACACATAAAACACGCAATTCATATGAAGGACGTAAAACTGAAACTCATAGACAAAGACAACAGTACGGCTGGTTACCAGAGGAAAGGGTGTGAGAGGGAGTAAAGGGTAAAATGGGGACACAGGAAGATTTGACTTTGGGTGGTGAGAACACAGTGCAATTTACAGATCATGTGTCATAGACATGTACACTTGAATCCTAAATAATCTTATTAAGCAATGTCACCTCATTAAATATAATAAAAATATTGTTTGGATTTATAATGTTACAGAAACAATGAGCATCTAGAGCTATTCCCATTTAGTGACAATTTCACTTGAAATAATCAATAAAAAAAGCAATTGGGGGTATGTGGGGTTCAAATAGGTTAGCTAAAACGTATTTAAAATTGAAATATCAGAGTATTTATTGTCATGGCTTCTTAGTGCAATATTCCTTTCTTAATAGCTGTGCCCTGTATAAACACTATTATATGCACAAATAAGAATTCAGTAAGAGAATCTGGTCGTCAGGATGGGGCATGGAAGCATAAAGATAAAGTCTAGCTTCAACTTTTGACTCTAGCGCTTATTAGGTATGTGTCCTAGAGGAATTTAATCTCCTCCCACTTCACGTCTTTGGATATAAAAAAGGAATCACAATTATACCTACCTTAGAGTTGTGGTGAGGTTATAAAGTTCTCAGTCAAGGGTCATTATGCCCCATAGGTCATTTTTTATTTTATTTTCATGATTTGGAGCAGATGTTACTGGTATCTATTTGTTTGAGGCCAAGGATCCTGCTAAACACCCTAAAATGCATAGAAAAGACCCCACAGCAAAAATTATCCAACCCAAAATGTCAATAAAGCCAGTAAGTTGAAAAACCCTAGTCAAATGTACATTAGCAATATGCCTGGTGTAATATTAACAATCAATATGATAGCCTTTTACTGTTGCTTTATCGTATGCACAAAATTTGTGGAATAATTTATGCCAAAGTTTTAAAGACTAAATTGTTTTTATTCTTTCTTTAATCCAGGAGAGGAAAGTGAATTCAAATTATATAAATATTGAGTCCTTCTGTGAATTATGTTTTCTGATTCTTTCTCCCATGGAGGCTCTGCCCACCGCTGCCAGCTGGGTAGCCTGGGCCTCCCTTTGCAGGGCAATCATGGGGCGATGGTGGGGACCTCCGAAGCACTGACTGCCCTTGGAAGCGGCAGTCAGTGCTGGGTCTCTGCAGTGCCCGCGACCCAGGAGGGACTGAGCAGTTCAGCCTGCTCACCATTCCCCACCCACCTGAGCCTGCTGCGTCCACAGTCTGGCATTCAGTCGTCCGTTCAATCATTTTGGATGTTACAGACCCTGGCTCTTTATATATATTCTGTATATCTCACATATTATCCAGCCTTAATAAAAAAGATTATCTTGCCAATTATGACAACATGGATGAACCTAAAGGCCATTATGCTAAGTGAAATCTTAAAAAAAAAAAAAGCTGAACTCTTAGAAACAGTGATGTAAAGAACGGTGGTTGTCAAGGGCTGGGGGGTTGAGGGACGGGAGAAATGGGTAGGGGTTAGGTAAAATGGCACAAACCTTCAGCTATAAGATGAATACGTTTCAGAGTCAATGTATACCATGGTGAATATAGTTGATAATGATAATATTGTATTATATAATTGAAAATGCTAAGATACTAGATCTTAATTGTCCTTATACACACACACAAAAAGGTAAATAAGAGAAGTGATGGATGTATTAACTAACTCAATAGTGGGAATCCTTTCACTATGTATACATATGTCAAAGTATCACAATGTGCACTTTAAATAGTTATATTACAACTTTATTTGTCAATTATACCTCAGTAAAGCTGACAAAAAAGGGGGCATCCTTGTCTTGTTCCTGATCTTAGGGGAATACCATTCAGTTATTCATCATTACATAAGCTCTCTGTTGTGGGTTTGCCATAAATGCTGCTTATCCAGTTGAAGAAGTTCCCTTTTATACCTAGTTTGCCAGGATATATTTGGTTTGGTTTTCTCTTTTTTTGGGGAGCAGGTGTGAAATGCTTATATGGTTTCACGTTTATTTTTCCTTTTAATTTTCAAATATGGTAAATTAGTGATTTATTTTCAAATATTAAATTAACATTGCATTCTAAATACTAGTTATGATGTAGTATTATTTGTATATATTGTTGAGTTATTTTTAAAATGTTATATAGAATTTTTACATCTATATGATGAGAGATACTGATTTGTAGTTTTCATTTATTTAAATTACTTTGTCTACCTTTAATATCAGTATAATAAAAAAGATAGACAATAACAAACATCAGTGAATATTTGGAGAAATTGAATTCCTTAGATATTGCTGAAATATAAAATGGTGCAGCTATTTTGGAAAACAGCCTGGTGGGTTCTCAAAATGTTAAATAGTTACCATATGACTCAGCAATACCACTCTTAGCTATGTACTCAATATAACTGAAAACATGTTTACAAAAACTTGTAAATGAATGGTTATAAGAGTTTTATTAATAACAGCCAAAATTCAGAAACAAAACAAAATATCCATCAGCTGAAGAATAGACAAACAAAATGTGGTCATACAGTTGGATATTATTCAGCTACAAAAATGAATAAAGCAATAATATATGCTACAACATTAAGACATGTTAAGTGAATGAGAACATACAGAAAGGCCACATATTGTATGATTTCATTATATTAGTTGTCCAGAGTAGGAAAATCCATACAGTCAGAAAGTAAATTAATGGTTACAAGGAGCTAGGAGGAGGGAAGAATGAATGTGAGTGAGTGCTAATTAGTATGAGGTTTCTTTCTGAGTGATAAAAATGCTCTGGAATTAGGAGGTAGTGATGATGCACAATCTTGAGAGTACACTAAAATCCACGGAACTGTTCACTTTAAAGGTGAATTTTATGGTATGTAAATCATATCTCAATTTTAAAAGTCATATATGTGTGCCCACATACACACACACACACACACACACACACACACACTGCTGATTTTATCACATATGTCACTTGATTATTTTCAAGAAGCACAGAATTTAAAACATGACTTTATAGTTCATGCAAACATCTTGTTATAGCAAATTAAAACTTGAGGCATGGAGAAATTAAATGACTACCCAACATCACATAGCTTAACTCCATAGAAAATAAAAACAAACCAAAAATTACTTATGCTCTGAGCTCCTTCCAGAGCCCTTTTCTTACACAGAAAAATTCCCCAATGTTTAAAAGCATGAAATAAAAACAAAGTAAAAAATGTAAAAAACACCCACAAAAACAAAAACCCCATTTTATTCATGTTAGATTGTGTTTTTTTCTCAAGTTGTAACAAATATCCTCTGTAGTAGATGTGTTAGTATCGAGAATATTACCAAATCTATGACCACTCTCAGAAAGTGACATTGAAAAATCCTAAGTGGATACAATCAATGCTATGCCCCTTATCTTACAACAGTGAGCATCAGATATTTGTTTCCATAAAAAGACTAGCCTGAAAGAGAACATCAGATCTGCTCTGCACAAGGCACTATCTTTTCGTATCAGATGGAGACAGAAGTTCTTTAAAGGACTTACTAGTAAGAATGTTTTGCTCCAATCTCACTTCCTCCGTTTCTTCCTTCCTTCCTCTCCTTCCTTCTTTTCCTTCCTTCCTCCCTCCCTCCCTTCCTATTTTCCTTCCTCTCTTTTCTTTTTAGCAATCTGACTTTCCTAAAGTAGTCATCTCTTCTTGGGAAAAATATAATGGGAATGTACTCAGCATTTACACAATTGGAAATTGACAGTCTTGACTTTAACAAAAACTTAAAAAAGAAGAATTATGGAAAATAATTACTGGGAAGAGCCTCAAGCTAGTGAAGTTCATTCTCAAAAAGACATGAATATTAAAATCCGGAATAAAGGAAGCATACATGGCATCCAGGGAAGAAACAGATAACTTTCTACATTTCTAGACTTTGTTTGCTTGGAGGATTAACCTGTGACTTCTGAGACCTGAACTCAAGGATCCCAATGCCAGGAGAGAGGCCTCAGGATATTCATATTTTGCATCTGAGCCCATTTACAGAGATTGCTGGGCTTTTCTACCCAGTGTATGTTTAAAACAGTTTCTAAAAAAATAGACTATTTACTCTCCACAGGGACACATTGATAACTTTGTTTCACTTCTTGTTTAAGCATTAAAAGAATCAAAGCTAAAGTTCTTTTTAGTCTCTTAAACTGACAGAAGGATGCTTGTTTTGATAATTATATTTGGAATATTCCATATTAGTCTCAGAAATTCAGCTAACTTTCTTTTTCGTTTTAGCTCTGGTATATGTAGACAAAAACTGCAGCATCTTATTTCTATTCTGGAAGTTCTGAAGTTGCATGCAGGCCAAGGAATTATATTCCTGTCCTAATGTGACTCATACTGAAGAGAATGTGGCTTGTTCTGAAGAGAAACAGGCCTTTAAAATCCTGTTGGTCACAAATATAACCCATGTAGTGGCTCAAATGAAAAACTCGAACTGAACGGGCAGCACAGTTAGCCAGTCTCAGACCATGGTTTGAGGATTCTCAGTGAACTTGATTTGCTACAGTTCATTAAATAGGGAGAATATTTGTGTTTAAAGATAAACAGGGGAAAAAGTAAGAAACAAGTGAAGTAGTTTTTATATAGTATGTCTATAATCATTAAGAAGAATTGTAGAAACTTATCTCCAAAATATTTCAAACTGATTCACAAGACAGGGTTTCTTATTTGTTTCTTGTGCCTGCAATCCAGACACAGCTGTGTAAATGTAAGATTTTGGGAGTGAATCAGCTCTTATTCCCAACTGCCACATTCTGATAATGATTATGCACATAAATATATAGCCAAATATTTTTGGAGATTACCAAAACACATATTTGGAAATAATGTTGTAAAGATTGGTTTCACCAAAAATAGAATCATTTATGCTTAAACATTTTAAGAATATGAAATAGATTCTATTTCTTGCAAATGTAATTTCTAGGATGCTGGCAGCCTAGATTTAGATATTTAACCAAGAAAAGAAAAAGAAAAGAAAAACAGCACACACAAACCAAAACCACAAGCATATATTTCCAAGAATATTATTATTCCTTTCTGAGTTTGTACAAATTAACTTGTGACCTAGAAATCAAATATAATATAAAAACAATGTAATCATGTCTTTTTTAAAAATATATTTTTATTGATTTCAGAGAGGAATGGGGAGGGATAGAGAAACAACAATGATGCAAGAGAATAATTGATTGGATGACTCCTGCATGACCCCTCCTGGGCACTGAGCCTACAACCCAGGCATGTGCCCTGACCAGGAATAGAACTGTAACTTCCTGGTTCATAATTTGATGCTCTACCACTGAACCACACCAGCTGGGCTAATTATGTGTTTTTAAATCCTTAAATTGGTCCTATTGTTATCATTTTCAGATGATTAGTACATAACTAAAATAAGTTTTTTTTGTAAAATTAAATAACATATATGTTTGGGATAGATAACATGCATCTGTTGACTGCTGACTATTTATAGATATGCTGATATGACCTTTAGCGATGATATATCCATTGATAAAACTATAAAAACAGTAGCTGAAGTGTATATTATGGAGGCCCTTCTACAGATGAGATAACCGACTCTTTAAATAATTATTCACTAAAGATCAGAATTTAGTTTTAGATTCCAAGTTTCCTCTAGACACCATGGCAGAAATGCAAACAAGTGTGAGCAACTGAGAATGTTACTTGGTGGTTTCAAAATGTTTGACCTTAAATAAAATTACCTTTTCTCTATTCTGCCACTCTAGACATCTTTCCAACATTCTGTAAAGTTAAATTAGAGTAGAAATGTGATTAGATGACAGCAAATCACAATTTTGTAAAAGGACTGCTTTTCAAGGACATGGTTCTTTTTTAATGATAAAAAATGTCATTTGGGCATTACTATAGTGTTTCTTCATTTATTCCCTTTCTTGTTATAATAACATAACAAATCAAGAACAGATTTTTTTTTAATTTGGTCCCTTCCTAGTTTTCCAGGATACAGTCCTTCCTGGCAGGGTATCATTTCTGGAACCATATCCTTACTTCCTCTGCTGGGATAAAAAAATCTTCTATAGGTTTCCAAAATCTAAATAGGTTTAATTATCATTGCATTACCCACGATTAAAATGAATACCTTTCTAATTGGCAGGAACAAAATTGTGTGTTCCTTTAAAAAGAATTCTTCTTTGACAAAAGAAACCCTAAACAAAACACAAATCATAATTCTCTGAAATTTTCAACTGTTACTATTTTCCAGAATATATGCTAAACATACTCAGAGGCCTGTGCTGCTGAAGATTTTCAATAAGTAATCATAATCACCATAACTTGTATATTTAATCTATGACAATAAATTTGCATATACTGTTTTCCTTGAAGCTTACAATAATTCCAGGCTGTAATATCAGTTCCTCCCTACACTTTCCAATTTTAAAAACAAGGCTGAGGATGCTAAGAGAGGATAAACATCTTTTCTAAGTCACAAAAGTAGACAGAGCTTCTGTCTGAGCTATGCCTGCCCACCACCAATTTTTGTGCACGTAAGGTATAAGGCTTCTATTCTGGAAGAGCACCTTGGCTCAGCTCTGCAGCTCCAGGTGACACCAGGCAGTTTCATCCTATCTTATGCGTCAGATACAAACCAACACATACAACAGAATTGTTAAGATTAGACATAATTCCCTAGTTACGAACAGTCTTTCTGAAGATACTAATTTATAAGTGGATACATTCTCATAATTACCTTGAATTTCTATCCAAGAATCATTTCCTTTGGATAATAAGTTCTTCCTTTTCAATGTCCTCATCATCGGAATCCTTGCTGGCTATTTAGAATAACAGGACTCACAACAATCCTAACACAAGCAACCTTCCCACATATCCCTTCTTTTGCTCCATCTACACATGTAAGAACTTTTATGAGTTCACACTTGTTTCAACTGTACAATTCAATTATGCATCATCTGTATATTGCATTGTGTGCCCATCACCCAAAGTCAGTCTTCTTCCATCACCATATATTGATCCCCTTTACCCTTTACTACTTCCCCCACCCCTTCCATCCGGTGCCCACCATACTGTTATCTGTGTCTATGAGTTTTTGCTTATTTGTTTTTCATGTTTGTTCACATGTTGCTTTCAGTTTTATATCCCACATGAGTAAAATCATATGTTCTTAACTTTTTGTATCTGACTTACTTCGCTTAGTGTGATATCCTTAAGATCTATCCATAATGTCACAAAAGGCAGTATTTCATTTTTTCCTAATGGGTGAGTAGTATTCCATTGTACACATGCACCACACCATTCTAACCCTAAGGCCTGGTGTGGTCTTAGTGTAATTATCTATGTTCTTCCAGCCTATTTATCCCTCAATATAGTTTTCATTGTTATTTAATTTTTAAAAAAAAATTTAGTCTTGATTCATTGCTTCTCAACAAACATCTATACAAATTAATGAGATATCTTCTTAAAATATAGATTAGATTTTTTTAGTAGGTGTCTACTGGACTTAAATTTTTGCATTTTTAACAAAAACTCCATGATGGTATTGCTTCTGGTTCACAAACACTTTAAGGAAGAAACACTTGAACCACTACAAAGAACAATAATTATATACAAGATGAATTCATCATTAAAAAATAATAACTTGCCTATACTGTTCAAGGATATAGCTATTAATATAATTAACATGGCTATTGGATTCAAAGAAAAGAGATGTTAAGATAAACATTTATATGCACAGCTATAAGGGATATTTAAGTTCTAAAAAGATAGGTGAAAAAGAAAGGGAATAATATGATCCATTTGGATTCATCTGTGGAGAAAATCTTTGTGATATACTCAATCAGACCACACATCTTAACAAATGATTCAGTCATTGAGGTTGGCATCTAGGTAAGAATGGCTCAGAATGGTCATTCATACCCCAGGCATTTCTGGTGTTGAATCAGTGTCAAAAGGGGGGATTTTATTAATTATTTTCTGAAGAAGAAAAAGATAATGATATGCACATAGAGACAAATATATCTTCCAGAAAACAGGGCTTATTCTTGTATATGTCATCTGTTAAATTTGAGAATGTACAAGATTTTCTATTAGCTACTAATTACAGCTAAAGACAATTTCTACAGCAAGGGAGGAATGAAAACTTGACAGAGGAGGAGGAGGAGGAGGAGGAGGAGGAGGAGGAGGAGGAGAAGGGGGAGGAGGAGAAGGGGGAAGAAGAGGGGAAGGGGGAGGGGCAGCAGGAGGGGAAGGTTGAGGGGGGAAAAGAAAAACTAAGGCCAATGTAAGAAATCCAAAGCATTTGTAGAACAGGCTGGCATTTACCCTAAAGTAACTTGTTAACATATGAAGTGATTCTGAAACTGCTACTATTTTCCATTTCTCATACTTAGATAAAAAAAAACAACAAACAAATGGCATAGGGATGTATCCTGCACTTCTGTTCAGCTTCACAACTGAGATGTTCCTACAGTTAATATTAACAAAAGGTCCATGTCCCTTCAGCTTGTAACTCCCTCTTATTACTGGTTTTCATATCTGCTTTCCAATTAAAATTCTGATTATCTTCTTGAGTCTCCCCTGAAGTCACTGAGTTTGTGGTGTGTGTGTGTGTGTGTGTGTGTGTGTGTGTGTGTGTGTGTGTGTGTGTGTGTGTGTGTGTGTGTGTACTTTAGTAGATGCTAGGTGAACTCTATGCTTAAAACACCAGAATGACACAATGATGGAGAACCTTCATCTGGTGTGAACTATGGAAAGTTAAATGTGGTTTCCACACATCAAAACTCCTAAGTCTGGATTCTCTCTATACCCACAAAACTAAGAAAGCTTAGCATCTGCCTTCTTTTATTTTCTAAAGGAACTGCCTTTAAGGCTTCAGGGCTCACTCTGCAAGCTTCACGACCTCTGCCAGATTTCACCGCCATCCTTGTATGCTTTCATGTGCTGGTGGTGACTTGACCATCAATTTTTGCCTCGGGAATTCTATTTCTGTTGCAGATGCTGTGCTTATTTTCCTTGTCAAGTTTTCATGAATGCTGATTATAAAAACAACGCAAGCCTGACTGAGAAATCAAGGTACCAATGGGGGGATAAGGACACATATGTAATACCTTAATCAGTAAAGAGAGGGAACAAGACAAGAAATCATGGGTACCAGTTAGTATGTTCAGCTCTAGATCCCAAACGATCTCAGATTTTCCAAACTGCAGGTGAACCTTTCTTAAGGTGTTTTTATTATCAGCCAACCCGCAAGTATTGAATGTGTTCTGTAGACACAGCCCTACAGAGGCATGAGAGGGGAAACATAACCAAGATTACCAGAAAGGTACAAAGGTGGCTTCATCCTGTTATCGTGAAGTATAAAAGGTTTCTTTAAAATGGTTTACATGAATAATTATTTTATAGCAGATCTCTCCCCAATGAAAAGACATTCCATCCCCTTCACATTAAGGGTAGGTAAGAGTGTCACCTTAATTGTACATACTAAAGCAACATACTACAGTAGTGAAATAAAAAATAAGAAGGTAGCCCTAGCCAGTTTGGCTCAGTGGATAGCATGTCAGCCTGGGGACTGGAGGATCCCAGGTTTGATCCCACTCAAGGGCACATGCCTGGGGTTGCAGGCTCGATCCCCAGTAGGGAGCATGCAGAAGGCAGCCAATCAATGATTCTCTCTAATCATTGATGTTTCTATCTCTTTCTCTTTCTCCTCCTCTCTGAAATCAATTTTAAAAAAAGAAAATAAGAAGATATACTATAATTCCTCTAATCCATCTGTATTACAAAGTACTTCCCCTTACGATCTTTATCCAACATCTTTAATTATAATTTTCCTAATTGCTGAAATAATCCCACAAGTATAGAGGTTTGAACTATGTGCTTGCAAACATGGCACAGAAAATTCTCCAGTGATCACTCTCATGGAGATGCTGCCTATCTGCCTGAATGGGGGACACACAGGCATCCATATGAATGTTTGAAAGGGCGAGATATGGCGACTTTCCCCCAAATATAAAAAATAGCAGAGTCTGACGAATAGGGGGCTTCTCTAAGAGACATCTCTAGTCTGTTAATAAATAATTATATCTTCCCAAGGAAAGTTTGTATTTGAATACATGGCTTTCTTTTATTTGTTGAATATCTTTGAAAGCAAGGACCTCCTATTCACCATACTCAAATGCCTTGCAAATAGCTAACAATAAATATTTGTTTAATGAATTATGGTATCTCTGCACCAGGCATCATTCCAGTTTAATTTGAACTCAAATAAAACAAAACCAAATAGTGCCTTCGCTTGATGAAAAATTGAGCAATATGCTAATCAGCATTTCACTTTTTGCCTACTATGCAGAAGAATGGGGAATGAGGATATTAAGATCCTGTTATGTGACTTAGTCAGGAATCATTACAAAATTCTTGTTATCTGAACTATTGATGCATTTGAAAGTGTCCAATGTTCAGACCATGCAAAGCAAAACACCTGTGATTAATCATCTCAAATGTTCTGCCACTCCAATTCCCATGTTTAGAATGGAGTCAAGCAGTATTTTATTTTAAGCAATGGGAAAGTTTAAAATGAATCCTTATGTGGCAGGTGATGACTAAATCAATAATAGAGTCCCCAATATTTTTGTCAGTATGCTGCAGCATAGAGAATCTGTATTCTATCCCTTCTCTCAACGATGGAGAACACAAAAATTAGTCTGGCTTTACACTTAAAAGATACACATTTTCTCTTCCCTCAAATGTGTCCTTATCTACAAAACTTATTTTTACAAATATCCAAATGTATCAAATAATTGTGATCAATCACGTTATCTCCAAAAGGATTTTTGCATTTTGTAAAAGAAGTCACGTAATTTTTGTTTAAAAATCTAGTTAGATATCCTTCACTTTACACAAAGTTGACTGACAACTTTTCATTTAGATCCAATTTTCTTTATAAATTATCATGTGTCAGATATTCATAAATGCTTTATATCGGGTGGCTTTTCAAATTAAGGTACATTCTCACTTAAGAATATTATTATATAAAATATTATTGATATTGTTCTATAATTATATGACAGTTACATATTATATTGTTATATAATAATTGAATATGCACGCGTGTGCACACACACACATGCACGCGCGCACACACACACACACACACACACTGCCCAGGTTCCAACTTCCATTAAGTCAGTTAAGAGAATCATTCCTATTGATGCTTCTTAGAGCTCAATTTTTTTTTAACTTAAGGGAATTAATAATGGAAAGTATGCAATACATACTGAAGTCTTTTTTGAGTCTAGATATCTGCATTTAAAGTTAAGAAAAAATAATAAACAAATATTTTCCAGTTTTAAATTTTATTTTTAAGAGCTGAATAACATTTCTTAGATGTACTTCTCATTAAACAATTGAGAAAAGAATCCATTGTGAAGTCAGTTTAAGGGAGAAAAGAACTATATGATTTTCACAGCCATTTCTATTTGTTGGAAATTATGAAATTTTTATATAGCACCATAATTTATTATATACACACAGACATGCAGCCATTTATACATATAGATGTGTGTCATGCATGTGTGTATGTATGTTACCTATATTATATATGTAATATGTAACTATCTGATTGAAATAATTTTTATCTTAAGGGAATTTCAAGTTCTTTTTTTTTTTTTGGATTTCAAGTTCTTGAACACAAGCTTTCATTTCACTGAAAAACAGGGGTGTTCTTTGGGCTATATGAATTAATATGTGGAAAAGTAATGAACACATTGTCATAAAATAGAGACTGTCTTGTTTACCAATCCTCTGTACTGGTCTCTGCTTTCAAATTTGACAGACCATACTCTTGGAGAGACTTTTGTATAATAGTCATTCAATTATTTTTTTTACAATGATAAATTCCAAACTGATGTTTTTAATGGACTTACATTATTAAAATGTCAATATGACAAAAGTGGTTTAAATGATTATCTCATGGCCAAATTACATTTATTTTCACTTTAATGGTTTTAAAATTTTTGTTTTTGCTCTGATTTTATAGAACTTGTAAAATCTTTTATGGATTTTTTCAAGTCATGTCAAATAATTGGCTAGATAAAACCCATGGATTTCAATGCTGACAACTAATCAAAAGCTCTTAATAAATTTTATGCATGAATGACTGTATTACTATAATCAAAGAAAAGAAATAAAAGTTTATACTTTTTAAAAATCTTAAAATTCTACGTTAGAATGATTTTCTTGTTAAGTGGAACTCAGTATTCATGCTAGTTTCAGTCTTTCTACATAAACTTACAAAGTTTCATTTTTCTGTATTTATATGGAATTTTTAATTTTTAATTTCTTCTCTCCCATAGAATTTTGTCATTTAATTCTTTATAGTTGCATCTTCTACTATAAAATAAATACATCGCATCATCAGCTTTTGTATATTCTACTTCTTAATCACAGTGAAGTAAAACTATCACCTAATATGTGTGTTTTTTTAAATTTTCTTTAATTAGCCCAGTTTGAACACTTCCTATCCAATATTTTCTTTTGAAAATTAAGACTACATTTCAAATTCATGAATCTCTAAAGCACTTATGCATCTTATTCATATAAGAGAGAATGACATATATATAATCCTTTGTTATTAAGAATGTCAGGAACTGGGAATTCTTAACAGAGTTGCCTACAGGCCAATTAAATCTTCTACATGACGCCACCTCAGATTTTGGCCCAATCCCAACAGATTAAAAAACAAAACAAAAAAAAAATCTAATAACAACTACAATTCATAGCATTCCTGTAGCCTGTAGGTCTAGCTTGTTCCTGTAGGTTTCCCCTGCCAAAAACAGAGGCCTTATTATCCTGAGTCCCCTGGGCATCTATTAGGCGTGATGAAGGAAGGAAAGGCCACATCTCTGGAAAAGAGCACAGTCTTCAACTCCCTTTCCAATGTGGGCTCCTGAATGGGCATTACATTAGAATGGCATTCTGTGCCACCTATTATGTTACTTCTTCACAATTAGAAACCCTATTTTAATATAATTTCCAAACATTTAGAGCTTGCCATTTGATAAGATTGAGAGTGAGATCGGCTAATAGAAAATGTGAGGCAAATGCTGCAGGCAGAGACTGGCTGCCAGTGGGCAGACTGAATAACTGAATGGGCGGTAATGGAAATTAATGGATAGGGAAAATCTTCCATTTCCTTGGAAATGTATTATAACTGCTATGTGAATTAATCAATCAAACTTTTTCAATTATTTAAAAATTGAACAATATGATATTTTAATTTAACAAGATAACGCCTCATCCTAAATCACATAACTGCAGTAGCTATTTCTCTGTTGAATATATTTAAACTATCTGTTTTACTTCGGTAATCATCTTTTATGATGCCTAGCAATACATCAGATCAAACTGTCAACAACTAATAAAAGAAAGCTATTGAAAAGTCATGCTCTAATTTATAGTTTTAAATAATAAAATTTGTTTTAAATTGATAAATCAGTTTCTTTCAATATCTATTTTTAAAATTTCTCCTCCATATTTTAATTCCATATTAGGTGCTGACCTTTTATGAGTGGTAATTCAGATACTAAAGTCTCTGAAAATCAAAGGGACAAGGCACTTATGCTTGAACTAAAAGACAATATAGGCTTACTAGTATATGAAATCTTGATATTTAACTATATCTAAAAAACACATTCAAAATGATTTATAATCTTTATGGATTTCCTCTAAAATACTTTTTATCTTTCAATTACACTTTACATTACATGTTATTTTGTATCGGTTTCACGTGTACAGCATAGTGATTAGATATCCTCTAACATTTTCCTTAGGAGAAAATCTAGTTTTCTATTATCTCATCTGAACACTACGGTCACTTTTATTTATTTTTATTTTTTTAATATATATTTTTATTGATTTCAGAGAGGAAGGGAGAGGAAGAGAGAGATAGAAACATCAATGATGAGAGGGAATCATTGATTGGCTGCCTCCTGCACGTTGGACTGAGCGCGCAACCCAGGCATGTGCCCTTGACCAGAATCGAACCTAGGGCCCTTGCATCCGCAGGCCAACGCTCTATCCACTGAACAAAACCGTCTTGGGCGCTATGGTCACTTTTGAATACTTAGTCCATCCCCCACACAGTGCAGGTAAATTCACAATATAATATTTACTTAAAACATTGGGGTTGGCAGAGTTTTTAAAGGGACATATCTGCTGCTAAAGTTCTAGAAAACTGGAAGAGGTCCATTAATCATGAAAAACCCCAAATACAGAAGAAAAAAAAAAAAGAAATGTGCATTAATAGAGCTGTCATGCTTTCAAAGGAAAGTATTATTTACTCTAAAGCAAGAGCTAAATGAAAAGAGTGTCAAGGGCTGGAACGGAGAAGCCCCCTAATCCTTCTAGCATTGCAATGAAAGGGGCTGATGTTGGGTAAGTCACTTCGCTCTCTAGGCCAGTAGTCGGCAAACTGCATCTCGCGAGCCACATGCGGCTCTTTGGCCCCTTGAATTTTTAGCAAAGGCCAGCTTAGGAGTACCCTAGTTAAGTTAATAACAATGTACCTCCCTATATAGTTTAAGTTTAAAAAATGGGGCTCTCAAAAGGAATTTCAGTCGTTGTGCTGTTGATACTTGGCTCTGTTGACGAATGAGTTTGCCGACCACTGCTCTAGGCAAAAGAAGACGACTTGCATTGTTTATAATGTCTTTTCTATGAGTCCATGTTACTGCGGTTGGTTTTTCTGCTCATTTATCGCACAGTAGGCTAAAATTATGGAATGAAAATATCAAAGGCTAAACTTAGCATGGCGATAATAGCAAAGCATGGAGCTCACAAGTAATAATTACACCTCTCAGTGAAATAATTAAGGAACTCACTAGGGGACAACTTTCTACCTTAGGAAATGAAGTAGTTTTAAAAGGAGAGTTTAGGTGATTGCAAGTAAAAAGAAAAGCATTCTAGTACTATTAATAAATTCTTCTGAATAAATGGACAAAGAGCTCTGTAAACAATGGTGGCAAAATTTCTCAAAAAGTTTGGCCCTGTCCATTCTCTTTTATCATCTCCTATACAAAGGCCTCTGTGCATCCTCATTTCTGTATGTGATCCAGTCAAGATAATATGGATCCACATTTCAAAGTTTTATATAATGCCTGTGGCAATTTCTTATTCATTGATATTCTTGGTGACATTACTGAAATCTTTTTACTCATCTTTTCTACTCTTCTCAAACCTCTTTACCCAGTCCACCCAGTGGGAAAATGGAATTTAAGTATTTTCTGACCACTAATCCTACCAGCACAGCCCCATCTGTACAACATGCTCTCTGCATTGCCCCTGTTATGTTAGGTAAATTTACTTTTTATCCATCAGAAGTCAAGGTCAACTCCTCTGGTGAAGATATGGGTCCGATCTATTCTCTGACTCAAAGATTTTGTTTCTGAGAAGAAGAAACCATTCCCCTGAATCACAAATTCTCCCTTTTATTATTAGATTGTACACATCAACATTCATAAAATTCGTAGTATATTTTCTTATTAAAAAGAGGAAAAAACTAATTTGAACCCCAACTCCCCCACGACCGCTCATTTCTTTGCTATCCTTCAGAGAAAATTTTGTGGAGTTACTGTGTCTACTTGCTCTTTCTTAGTCTCTCAATCTGCTCCAGTTGGGCTCTGTCTCCATTATTCCACTAATCGTTCTTCTCAAAGTTTCTAGTACCCTTCATTTTGGCAACTCCACTGGTCATTTCTTTATTCCATGCTGTATCATATCACTCTTCTGCTTAGAACTGGCCAAATAATTGTTATACCAGTTAGAATAATATTCAAATGCCTTCCCCTGTCCATAATTCTGCTTCTATTGTACTTTTATTTTCTCACTCTCTCCCCTCATCTCCTACTCCAGTTCAGTCCCAGGAACACCCCAAGCCCTTTGCCACCTTAGTCCCCTTGCCCTGCGTGTCTCCGCTGCTGGAAGGCTCTTCTCCTTGAACTGCACCTGGCTGACTCCAACTGGCCTTTCAGTTATCGTGTCCTCAGGGAACTTTTGCCAGAACACCCAGTCATGTACACTGTTTTAATTTTATGCAGAGCAGAAATATTTTAATTAATTAAAACATGAATTAATGTTTTAAAACTATATTGACTTTTCTCTCCCAATGATATGAGACCCATAAAAGAAGAATTTGTACTTAGCTTTTTTTTTTTTTTTGCTTCTGCATCTCCAAACTAAAGAATGCCCGGTACATAGCCAGTAGTCAAAAAATATTTTTAATTAACTTTCTCATCTTTGTATCCCAAATGTCATACATACAGTAAATGATTAATAAGTGTTGTTGGTTGACTTTAGATATTCAAAATTTTTCTTCATGAATTTATCCTAGCTATTATTTTATGATAGTAGTTTACTAGTAGTTTTAGCAGAGTTTAATATCTTTCAGGAAACAATTTTACTAGCAATAAACAGGTTTGAGCAGAAAATACAGTATAATTTGGATTTCACCAAACTATTTACAGCAGAAGGAATTATAAAACACTTACGAAGCAGAAAAGAGTTTTTAAATCTATACATATATCTAACTTTAAGACTACTGAGGCAACTTTTTAACCTATTTATTCAGTAATTATACCTGGATCAAATATACTACCTGCTAGCTAGCATACATGATGCCTGTTAAGATATGGCAGTGCTTGTATTCAAGTACCTTTATTTTACTTAATACTGGCCCCAAAATGCAAGAATATTGATGGTACTGATTTGAATATGACAAGAAAAACCATAAAGTGCTTCCTTTAAGTGAAAAGATGGAAGTTCTCCACTTAATAAGGGAGAAAATTTATGCGGAGGTTAAGTTCTACAGTAAAAACATTCTTTTATCCATGAAATTGTGAAGAAGAAAAAAGAAATTAGTGACAGTTCTGCTGTTGCACTTCAAACTGCAAAAGTTACAGCCACAGTGTATAGTACGTGCTTAGTTAAGATGGAAAGGGCACGAGAAGTGTGGGTGAAATACATGGATAGAACACGTGTTCTGATCGACAGTGATGAGTTGCCTCAGAGAGCACTGAGACTATACAAAGACTTCAGTGAGGGACCCCCTAAAACAAATGACACCAAGCCACTTACCGCAAGGAAGGGATGGTTACAGACTCAGGGATAGGTCTGGGTCAAAAATTATAAAAGTTACTGAAGTGGTTGAGTCTCCAATGGAGAAACGGCTACTACGCTTCCAACAGTTTAAAAGTTTAAAAAATTGATTAGGATTTGGTACTGTCCAGTTTCAGGCATGTGCTGGGTGTCTTGAAAACATCTCCTGTGGATACAGGAGGACTGTATAGAAGAACTTGTACTACAGCTACCGGTATGGTGCTGTGTAAGGCTCTCCAAGTTCTCCAAGTCTCCCAGGGGCAACATAAGCAACAACTATCTTTAGTCATCTCTGAAGAAACATTTTTTGGTTTAATCAAATCTCTATTCACCATGGAAATTAATTTTTATAATGTTAGCTTCATATTTTCTGTCGCTTGTCCCATTCATTATTAATGAATTTCAAAGAAAACAACATGGCAACATGGTTATTGAGGCTCTCTAATTTTTCATATGAAACAGATCATCACTAACTAAAGTTAACTCAATTATTCAAATTACCATTTTTTTCTCATGATGTAATACAGTTTGACTATTTCAATAAAAGTTGTGATGATTCAAAAGGACTTTTTGTACAAAATGCCAGACAAGGGAAAGGAAATGAGCTTCTAATCCACATATTGTCATTGTGACTATGATTCACTCACATCTATAGGACATATGACTGAGATCTTTAGGCTTGAAAAGCAAAAAAGAGACCAGTACCTGGGGACTGTGCTTTTCAAGCTTACACAGCAGGATATGAAGAAAAGAGGTCAGGATTTGTGCTAATGGAACTGCAAAGAATAACGTATTTGTCAAAATATGAGACACAGTTATATTTAAGGAAAAGTTGACCTAAAATTGCTGACTATCTTCTTGTCTGATACTGGAGCTTTTGCTTCACTCTAAACACTCCGACTTCTCATCACATATCCAAGAGCTCTTTTTCCTTTACTGAACAAGTTAGCTGTTCCTGTTTATGGCATTTTCTTAATCTGTTCTTCCACATCATGCCTGTGTAACTCACATTCCTCTGTTTTTGTCCACCTGAAATCTAACCTCATCCAAACACGGAATAAATCTTTCCTAAATGTAACATTCAAAGATAATAATCAATTTCTTCAAAGTGAAACTAATAAAATAAGAAACATATTTTGTATTATGACGAAACACACATGTGATCACAGAGACTCACACAAATTAAATTTCACTCCACAAATACTTATAAGCCACTGAATATATTTCATGTCCTCTAAGGCAGTGGTTCTCAACCTTTCTAATGCCGCGACCCTTTAATACAGTTCCTCATGTTGTGGTGACCCCCAACCATAAAATTATTTTCGTTGCTACTTCATAACTGTAATTTTGCTACTGTTAGGAATCGTAATGTAAATATCTGTGTTTTCCGATGGTCCTAGGCGACCCTGCTAGCGGTTCTCAACCTTTGGGTAGCGACCCACAGGTTGAGAACTGCTGCTGTAGAGCCTAAGACCATCGGAAAACACAGATATTTACATTATGACTCATTAACAGCATTAAAAAGGTTGAGAACCACTGCTCTAAAATAATGGTTTCTAAGATGCAGTCCAGGGACCCTGTGGTGTGCCCAAGATAATTTAGGGAAATCCGCAAAGTCAATTTTTTTTTTCAAAACCATGCTAAATATCATTTGCCTTATTCACTCCCATTCTCTTTTGAGTGTATTTTAGAATTTTCCAGAAGCTACATTATATGATGATGTCATCACTCTGACAGCTAATAGAAGATATGCTTATTTTTTTTCTCAGTTTTAATTTATAATTCAACAAATACCAATAAATACAATCACATAAACAAAAACCCTTTGGGCTGCTCAATAAATTTTAAGAATATAAAGTGATCATGAGACCAAAATTCTGAGAACTGCTGATCTAAAAAGCAAGCTGCATTTTGAAAAACACTGTCTTAAACAGAATCACACATACACACACACACACAAACACACACACACACACACACACACACACACACACACACAAATCCCTTTATATAACTGTCTATTGTCTGCAAAACAAATGCAACCTGGCACCAAATGACTTCAAAAACTGTACTATCCCTTAAAAACAAACTCTCTGCTCTCAAAAAGGAACTCTATTCTAAGTCCCCTAAATCTGCCTTGTTCGCTTCTGCCTTTGAGTTTTACTTCTGTTTGTGAAATACCCTTAAGTCTATTTTTTGACAAGATAAATCCTACCTGTGTGGACATCTGCAATTACTGGCTCTGCTTTATGCCCATTTTTTAAACAACTGACCCTTTAGGACTCTTTGGGTTCATATGGCCCTAACTTTCCACAGATCTGGGGAAGCCACTGTAGTCAATCAGATCCCACCATCTCCCTGGCATGACTAGTACTTCCATGTACATAATACGCAAGAAGGGCCAAACAGAAAGCTCTGCAGGGAGCAATGTCAATGATAGGGGAAGAAGGAATCATGCTCTTTCTTTTGAGATTGCTCACTATTTGAAAAGTAATGAGAAAACAAGACAAGAGCCTCACTCATATATATTTTAAGTAAATATATATATATATATATATATATATATATATATATATATATATATATATATATCTTCCCTTGACTAGAGATCTCTGTGTAATCTTTATCCCTTGTATGGCACTGCTCCCAATAATGCCTGTTACCATTATGCTCTAATGAAGACCCATACTGCCTACTAATGCCTATCCATTCTCTTATAAGATACATTATATATACATATATATATATGTATATATATATATTACTTTGCAATTAGTTTTATGTCTTTTTTTCTTGCAAAATCAATAAGCACACTGAGGAATTGATTCTGCTTCTGAGTCTAAGTGGTATTTTTTTTGTCTTTCCTACAACTCTAGGAGGACTCTAATTTTTAATATATATTTTGGAATCCATTCACTTTAAATTTTCTTTTCTTTGAGAATGATACCAATTGATGCTGGGTTCGTCATTTTAACATTTTCTTTTCATGTTTTCTTGGATTGCTATGTCATGCACAGTTTTTCTTCGTTTACATTTTGGAGAGAAAATGTTATCCTTTTCTCCCCCAAATATTCTCCCTTTATAATCCCTTTGAGAAGACGTACAACTTATACATGTTATATTAAGATAACATTCATACTATTTAAATAGAAACATAAAACCTAAAGGAGCAATTGATATTCATAATAGAGAAAACATTGAAAATCCATCTCAGTACTGTCAGAATATCACAGTAATTGCGAAATGTGACCCTGTGTGAATTTCTGTAAGATGAAGACTGAATACACCACAAAGAGTAATCAATACTAGTACATCGCATCCTGGGTGTCCTAAGTGAGCAGGCTTCGCTATGCATGCTTGAGATTCACAATTAAGACATAGACTAAAAGCATTCAATGCTTCCATAACCTCCTTGAAGAATTATAAAGGACGCTAATCACATGGCTTCTCATGTTGAATTTAATTGTTCAATAGGTCATTGGGAAATTTTAAAGCATTACCTCATATTCTTAAAATTAGCACTTTTCAATTAACCAAATAGCATAACAAAATTACAAGGGTGAAAAAAAAACTTAGTTAATATGACATAAACAGGAATTCATGAAGCTTACTACCTCTTGGTTCATCAATCATGATAGGATACCTCATTATTTAAAATACCACATTTAAAAATAAAATAGAAAAAGGGAGAGAACACTTAAAGCATGTTTTTTTATATCACCTTGGCTTATTTCATAAATAAAATTATAGCAATATTTTGGGGTCAGATATAATCATTTTGTTCAATTTTCCACATGAAAGAAAAATTATTTTTATATAACCATGGAAAGTATGTAATATCTATTCAGACATATTTTAATACAAATGTATTCTATAAAATATGATATGTTAATATGCATAATTTTACATGTTACATATAAGGTTAGTATTACATATATGTTTTTGTGAATCACTTAACTTGTCTTTTAAAAATATATTCATGTATACAAAGACCACACATGGCCCAATAAAAAGAAATATAATCTCTATTATTTAAATTTTCATTCAGGGAATACTACAGGTTTCAGAGAAATTAAGTTGATGCAAAACTATTTCTTTATTCATCCAAAATATTACACAATTAAAAAGTAGCATGAGCCTGTCCACACCATTAAGTGCACGCCTACTCTCCTCTGACCTATTTTCCAGAATCTAAGTCAGACTATAGAATATAGAATTTATCTAAGTCACTTCAGCCCTATTATCTATCTATAAACCAAAGGTGTTGTACATTTATTATGCTACCTTAACTCAATTCACTTTATAAATCTGCTTCCTGTAAAAGGTCATGTCAAATTTGCCTTATTCAAGAAATTGTTTAAACATTAAAAATGAGACATGCCTACCCTGACAGGGTGGTACACTTGGCTGGAATATCACATACACCAAAAGGTTGTGGGTTCGATTTCCAGTCAGGTCACATACACAGGTTTCGGTTTGATCTTCAGTTGGGGTATGTTCGGGAGTTAACCAATTAATGTTTCTCTCTCACGCTGATGTTCCTCCCTTCCTCCCTCCTTCTCCTTCTCCCTCTCCCTATCCCCTTTACTCTCTCTCTAAAATCAATAAAAACATATCCTCGAGGATTTTAAAAAAATTAGGCATTCTTCTAGTCTTCTCTTTTCAAAATGTTAATAATTCCAGATTTTAAAAAATTCTAAGAAACAAAATCTCTCTCCAGTATATGTTGCAACACCTTGATGATTTTGCTAAACTAACCAGGTCATTTTCTGGACTAAAATTGGCTATCAGAAGGCACTGTATCTTTCTACTGGTGCTATAATGATCTATACATGTTTAAGTGGGTGTTGTGTGTGTGTTTTTCAGTGTTCCAGAATTATATGATGTCCATTTTAAACAAATTAGGTGATAAGAAGATATTACCTGTAATTCCACTGTCCCAAAGAAAACACCATTAACATTTTGGTATATAACCTGCTAGAGAATGTGCTAGGGTTACAGGTTAATTATGCGGATTTTGTAATCTAAGAAAACATGATAATTTCAAGAGAAACATCAAAAGTATTCAAAGTTACTTTATTCAAAGTAATGTCCATCACTAGCTACACATTTCCCCCATCTTCCAGGTAATTTGTAGATACCTTCCCAATACAACTTTTCTTGTTTTGAGGCAAACTATTCAGAGACCCAATTTTCCACTTCTTCGTAAGTTTTGAATAGCTGCTCAGAAAGTGCGTGTGCCATCAATCAGAACCAGCGGGAATCTGAAGGAGCAAGGTCTGGTGAATACAGCGGGTGGGTTAATACTTCCCAGGCAAGATCTTTTAACGTGTCTTTAACTGGTTTTGAAGTGTGTGATGGTGCTTTATCATGAAGCAAAATTACTTTTTTTTTTTTTTGTATATGATACCATTTATATGAAATGTCCAGAAAAGGCAAAGCTCTAATGACAAAAAGTAGATAGTATTTGCCGTGTGTAAGGGCTCAGGGGATGGGGCTTGACAGTAAATGTGCATGATTTTTTAATATATATTTTATTGATTTCAGAGAAGGAGAGAGAGATTTTAAAAAATCAATGATGAGAGAGAATCACCTGTCAGCTACCTCCTGCATGTCCCCCACAGGCTCATAGATTGATATTGAACCACTGAGCCATACTGGCCTGGCTACAAGAGGGATCTTGCTGAATGGTGAAAATGTTCTAAACTCATATATGGTGATAGTTGTGCATGTAAAATAATAAACAGCCTTAGCCGGCTTGGCTCAGTGGATAGAGCGTCAGCCTGTGGACTGAAGGGTCCCAGGTTCAATTCCAGCCAAGGGCACATGCCTAGGCTGCGGGTTCAGTCCCCAGTGGGGGCCGTGCAGGAGGCAGCTAACCGATGATTCTCTTTCATCATTGATGCTTCTGTCTCTCCTTCTCCCTTCCTCTCTGAAATCAATAAATAGATTTTTTTTATTTAAAAAAAGAAGAAGAAGAAAAAGCAAAATTTCTTTGCCGAGTCTTCTGGCCCATCCTGGTCATTTTATGATGAAAGCGTGGTACAAATGATTATTTGTTGTCGGTAGCAATCAGTATTAACAGTTTCACCTGGTTTTAGAAGCTCATAATACACCACACCTTCCTGATCCCACCAAATGCAGAGCATTGTCTTCTTTTCGAAATGATTTGGCCTTGCAGTGGATGTTGATGGTTGACCTGGATCAACCCATGATTTTGTGCGTTTGGGATTCTCAAAATAAATCCACTTTTCATCGCCAGTCACAATTTGATGCAAAAAAAGACTTTCTTTCATGCCACTGAAGCAACATTTTACTGATGACTTTTTGGTTTTCCATTTGTCTTTCGTTCAGTTGATGTGGCACCCATTTTCCTTCCTTTAAAATCTTTCCCATTGCTTGTAAACAATCGGAAATTGTTTGCTGAGCAACGTTTAATCTTTCTGCAAGTTGTTTTTGAGTTTGACACACGTCTTCATCCAATAATGCTTGTAATTGTTGGTCTTCAAACTTTTTCGGTTGACCTGGATGTTCTTTGCCTTTCACATCGAAATCATCACTTTTAAAGCGTTTAAACCAGCATTCACAAGTATCTTGAGATGGAGCATGTTCACCATAAAGCTTCCTGAAGTATTCAGCAGCACTTTTCTTCAAAATAAAGTAATGAATTAAAACTTCCCACAAATGCTCTTTTTTTTGGCATGAAATTTGACATTTTTAAGTGTAAAAATATCTATGATGTAAACACCTTCAGAAAATTTGACATATGAAGTTTTGAAGCTTGTTGTCAATACAACAAAATAGCATACATATCAAATCACATGTATATCAACATATGTGTAACTCCATCAATTGAAGAAATCCTGCATTAACTGGTATAACTAGTAGCATACAAATGAATATAATACATGCATATTGTAGATACTTATTTTTAAGTGAACAGACATTTTAATATTATTCCATAACCTGCTTTATTCACTTAGTAAACAATAATAACTATATTTTCACCTCAACAATACACATTTACATAATCTGTATCAATGTGCTATTTTTATTATTGAGCTTTAGCAAGAAGGGAGGGAGAAAGAGAGTGAGAAACATCAACTTGTTGTTCCACTTGTTTATGCACTAATTGGTTGATTCTTTATGTGCCCTGGAGCAAAGATTAAAACTGAAAACTTGATTTTTTGGGATGATGCTCTAACCAACTGAGTTACCTGGCCAGGGTATATCAATCTTTTTTCATAATATGCTGTTAATGACTATACCATAATTCAGCTAAATGTCTTTCATTGGGTAATCAGTCTCTTTCCTTCTAACTTCTGATATTGTAAACAATTCTGGGATGAATATCTGTTTACTATCATCTGCACATCCTTCTAACTGTTTTGAATATAATATGTGGCTGGTGCATGTTGTCCATATATATTTATTGAAAGAATGATGGGATAAATGAATAAAGTAGTAAGTGTGGGTCTCAAAAATATCAATTTAAGAGGCATGTGTATTTGACAGTCTGATTTTGAGTCATCATTTCAAACACTGTTGTGCTTTTCCCTTTGAATTGTGATAAGGAAGGCACATGCTTAATTGTTAAATGTCTTTCACCCTTGGATGCTTCTTTAACATGTGTGACCTTGTGGGCTATCACTAATACTCCATGAGATAATCTACCCAGCTGATGTTCTGATGAAGTCTGGGAGATAATCTACCCAGCTGTTCTGATAAAGTAGAAAAAACAAGATTACTGTTTTTTAAAAGCATTGTAAATTTTGACCTCACACTGTAATTTTCCTACATAAAGTATTTAGAGTTACATGGGAATAAAACTTTTCAGCCTAATTCATAAGTTCCACATTCTTTTCTAGAGTTTTCTAAATGTGACTTAATAAGCATCTACTGAGTTTTATTTATGCCTAACATTATGCTAGTCACTATGGGGAATATTAAAAAGCTTGATAAAGCTAAAAGGGCATAATCTTATATGGCCATCAGTATGTTATTTTGGGACTAAGTAAAAAAGAAATAACCTATTTCCTCTCTATCAGGAGAAAAGGCCATGTGGCTCATGCTCAAACTGAGACAAATAGAAGCAATATTTACACCAGTTGGAAGAAAGACAGAAGTGTTCACAGCAGACGATGTGACAGCAATTCCAACCCTATTCTCAGTGCAGTATTCTTCCTGTTTAACAAACGACTTGGAAACTTGCCAGTTTCAGGTATGCCCATCTCTGGATTGTGGCCAGTTATTCACAATGAAACCAGAACAGAAGGCCAGATGTGCAACATATAAGAATAAGAATTTTTTTTCTGTTGATTATTTTATCATGATAGTGTGGAATGTAATTTATATTGCAAATTATAAATTATTGAACCTTATTCAACCTGTAGAACCCCATGGATTCTCACTGAGTACATTGCACAGGGAGGGATTCTATCTAGGCAATGAGAGGCTATTTAGTACACAACCAATACCATACCAGACTGGAATAAATTCAGTAACGTTTTCCTGTATCACTTCTTTGCCAACATTAATTTTCCATTTTCCTGTAAAGGGGGTGAGGGGATGAAGCATAAAAATGGTTTCAAACATCCATTTGTCCTCATTTGAACAGAAGTTGTCCCATGATTAGGAACCAAATATTTTGTGTGAAATCTTGTTTGTTCTCTGTAAATAACACAGTGAAACTGCTAAATGTAACAGGGTAAGTGAGAGGTAGCCAACAGCACAAATAAGCCAAACATCTACTTTAAGCTAGTTTTGTATATTAGTCTCTTAATTTTCTATTGGTGGTATGTTTTTACTAGAGTTAAAATGCTTCAAGTTAGGGAGAGTATGATTAAAATTGTGAAAAGCTGCCCTGGTTGGTATGGATCAGTTGGTTGGAGCACAGTCCAGCACACCAAAAGGTTTCATGTTCTATCCATGGTCTGGGTGAGTATCAGAGGCAACAGATGGATGTTTCTCTCCCTGCCACGCCCCCCCCCCAAAGTTAATAAAAACATATTCTTGGTGAGGATTTTTTTAAAAGTATAATCCCTCTTTGAAAAAAATCTGAAAGGCTGCTTTCTATAATCTGTAAAAAGCTTTGTTCTGTCCTTTTCATCTTTTGAGTAAGTTATAAATATTAATTGATGAGGAATAGTGGCGGTAATTATGATAGTAATGAGCATCATCGTAAGATGTTAATCAATTGAATAAAACCAACTTTTATCATGAAGCAGATTTAGAAGATGGGAGTCAATAACTGCATGTAAGAATGGATTCTCTTTATTCAGTCAAGAAGATCTATAGATCTAGTGTAATATGATAATTATCACAATGTTACTGTGCACTAAAATTTCTATAGGAGAAAAAGGCATTAATTAAACCCATTGTCCCAGGGAGCTTTTCTGCATTTTGCTATAAATATATTTATTTTAACTGAGACCACATTTCCTGCACATTTGCTCTGCAGGTTTGTATCCAGAAAGATTACTTGTGGTAGAAGAATGCCTAAATCTCAATAAATATATCCTTCCCTCCTGTTTAACAAATTGCCCTCAACCATTGTTATTTCTTCTAGGTACAGAGACCTACTATAGCATTAAAATACATATATCAAACACCAAATAAAGAATTATTATAGAAATCTTTTCTGAGATCATCAGGAATATAAGATGTAAGCTCTTCCTAGAGGCAGGAAACACCAGAAAGGCAAACTGGGTTCTGAAATAAAATGTTTATTTCCTAAAATTATAAAAAAAACCTATGCATTTTATTCATTGTGGAAAACAATCTCATCAGTCATTTGTATTGCCTGTTAATAGTGTGTTTTTTAAATTATAGTTCCTATTTTTGTCATTTATCCATTAGTCATAAATTGATTCAAAATTTCTTAATAACAAGAACAGTCCACAAAATAAATTCTTTGAGTTACAATGGCTTTTCTGGCTTTTGGCTCAGAAACTAGTAAAGGACATGGCAACCACAAACAAAGGGATTCCAGATGTAGGCATAGAGTTTTTCCTGGTGACAGTCATTTTTGCAAGCCCAGAGCCTAATAATTTTTTGGATAAAAGATGTGTGTGCGCGCGTGCGTGCGCGCGCGCGCGCGTGTATAGTCTACACAGACAGAGGATTAAACATTTTAAACAATGTTTCACTGGTAGTAACACAAATAAATCCAGATATATATATTTTTAAATAGAAGAACAGTGTCCCTGAATATAATTGACATAAACGCTTTTAATATTTGAATCTCAAAGAACATTTGAGCTTCCATTGTTCATTTTGGTTATTTATAGTAAACTTCAATTTCAACCTGGATGGAGAAGTAAACCATATAAAACTTAAAATGAATAACAATAACAAAAAACACAAATAAATTTTAAAAAAGGCAAAAAGCAATGAAGAAAAAACACACAGATTTATATAATTTACCCTGCCAACTCCATTGTCTGAGTGATTTTTTACAACGATTAGCTAAAAACCATTTCTTTATAGTGATCTTTATTTAATTGCAAAAGAATTTCTAAAGGACAAATCAAGTCTATTAGGCTCCAGGAATAAATTACTTTAAGCAACTCTGTTTCTCTTCATTTCATTAATGAAAAGCCTATTTTAAACAAGCAAGTCATGCACTGAAACCATTCTGTTTTGTGCTTCATCAATAGTTAACTGTAGAATGTTCACTGGATATCTGCTCTGAGCCTAGGCAGTCTAAGAAATGATTCCAACCTGCGATCCAAAAAGACCTTTAATATTATTATTAACACAGTGCATTACATAAAGGAGATGCGCCAAAGATAGCAGTTAATGAATACCAGTAATAATTAAAATTTATCTGAACTTCACCTTCCAGGAACAACAAGGAGCACTTTTAACTCAAAGGCCATTCCACATCTCATCTAATTTTTTTTTCCTTTCACACTTAATTATAAAACTTGTTTCCTGACTAGAAAGCTGTGAAACTAGAAATATATAAAAACAATAAGAAATGTGTCCATATTTTTATATATACTTGATCATTTTAACATATGCATAATAATCTTATTTTAAACCATCCACTAATAAATACAACAAATTTAAAATTCTTCCTTTTCCATTCTGCTTAAATAATTTTGTCTTTTATTATTTGTAAACACATAATTATAACTTCCTGCAGCTTTCTGAGAGCCATCAACCCTTTGCATTCTTTTCCAGTTTATTCTCTTATTTACTCATTCAGTCATTCTTTCTATTTAAAAAATAAAGATCAGTGGACACACGGTGCAATATACAGATCTTGTAACTGGAAACCTATATGTTCATGTTGAGCAATGTCGCCCCAATAAATTAAGAACAAGAAAGAAAGAAAAGCATAATGACAAAAATAAACAAAAAATAAAGATCAGTCAGTCTTAGGGTTTTATATGAAAGTCTATACAGTCATCAAATTACTAAAGCCATCTTTCTCGATCAAAATTTACTCTAAATTTGTTATATTAAAATCTCTGATTACAAATCACAGAACATTTACTGATTATTAATCCAAATACAGCATAGATATCTTGACTTCTGTTTTTGCCATTTAAAGTAAATACAATTAAATGTTCTTAAATTTATGTCTCTAAAATTACCTTCCCAGTGAGAGGGGATGGAAGCTGCTCTTTGCATTCAAGGTATGAGGAGTCCTTCTCATCTTCTCCTGGATACAATTTCTTTCCTTTTCCAGGGCCTCTATGTGGTGCTTCTCCAGCTCAGAAACTATTTCTTCCCTGTTTCAAGGGATGCCTGAACCAACATTTTCTGTGCATGCCTGATAAAAAGTACTGAAAGTCCCCATCCAGCGGCACCTGTCTCAACCTTTTCCTAGAAGAAACCACTGATATCACTATTTCCTTATGCTCTGAGGAACTCCTCAGAGGACAATTAACAAATTGTTAATGACTGCTGGTACTCCTAGGGAAAGGTTCCACATTTATTTGTATATATACACGATTCAACAAAACAAAGATGAATATGTAACAGAGCATGTATATGGCCAGCAATGCCAAAAATATTCACAGCCTGAATAAAGAAAAAAAAGTTCCAGTCCCTATATACTTTGCCTAATGTATCACCTATTATAAAAAGAGCTTAGATTCCTACAAGAGAGGCATATAAAGAAAAAAAATATTTTGATGTTTTTTTCTGCTGAATCATAGGCTGAAGGGTCTATAATTCAGGAAAGGACATATCTTTCAGAAATATTTAAAAAAAGAAAATTCTCAGCAAATATGAACCAGTCTGTGTTCTAAGTGAAAAGGATATTGGCCTGTATCTTTAAAATCCATGAAGGCACCAAAATCGTGCTCTTATTTTAGCCAAAATGTTGTTATGCAAAGGTAGGCTTCTTTAGGGAATACCAACAAATCAACTAAATGGCATAGGGTAATTTGAAAGATAAACATTTTAAGGAGTAATTAGCTTGTACTGTACCCCAAATTTTATTTAGAGCTAAACAAAATTCACTCCTTCTATAAATACTTTATGGATAGATTTAAGAAAGTTTTAGTTATATAATATTGTGGGTTAAATTTGCCCATGAAGTTTTTGGGAGATTGGATTGAGACTGAAGATTCATTCAATACCTGTCAATATACGTTTCTGCTCCCAATAAACTTTGAAAAGATCCTAAAGTGTACTAGAAAATGAAAGAGTGTCAGCAACAGCTAACGGATTTTAAAAGCTACCTTCAGAATAGCAAACAAATAGAAGTAAACCTTGAGTGAAGTAAATTCGGATGTTAACATAGACTAAAATACATCTGGGGCTGTCAAATTGAGAGTGAAGAAAGCTCCAACCAGGAAATGCATTCAGACCAAGGAGCCAGTCAGTCCCTCCTCTCTGCCTGACTTCCTTCTCTGCTGCAGAGGAGAGAGTAGTGCACAGCAATGGCAATTACTTCCAGGGAAAGCAATAAATGTGGGTTGAAGATGTGAACAAAGGGCTGCCCAGTCCTGGAGACAAATTATTGCCACACCTGGTCCTGCAACTCCTCTACCCACTCCTCCACAACCACCACCATCCCTGTCGTCATTGTCATTAACATCATTATCACCAACGATACCTATTGAACATGCCACATTTTAGGTGAATACTAAGCCATTTTTATGTCTACTCTCTTATTATTATATCCTTAACTCCATAAGGTATATATCATTATTAGTTCCATACCATAAATGAAAAAAACTGAGACATGGAGGAGTTAAATCACTTTCTAAAGGTTATAGATAGCTTAGGTTGTAGAGGTGAATTCAAGTGTAGGTCTGTCCGGCTCCAAAGCCCATTTACTTAACCACCAAAACAAGTTGTTTTTCTAAATTCTCAACATACAGACTAACAGTCAATATCACTAACATCCATACAGGGATTTTTCAAACACGGGTTAAGCAGAAAATTTAAAATCACTATTCATTAGAAGATTAACATTGTGAGAGAGGGTACCAATTTCAACTGAAAGAAGAAATCACATTGGAAAAGGCAAAAAATATAAAAATAAATATATATAAATGTGAAGAAACTAAAGAGGTCTTACTACCACTGAAAAGGAAAACAACTTAAAATATTGAAAAATAATTACAGGTTTCCCCCACTATCTGCAAGCTTAGCATTCTTATGAAACCTTTCATAAGCCAAAATGGCATCAAGCAAAGAATCAATTCGCATTACTTTACATGGAAAAATGTTTGAGCATTCCCAGATCCAAAAAACAACCTACCAAATCGTATCAAATAAGCTTAAGCAGACTCAGTTTTATGCTAAGTATAACACCCTTACAAACGCTCTTAGTCTTTTCTGAAACCTTAGGACACACCTTGCCAATGGATGAACAAAATAAATTGAGATAAAACACAGATGTTCACAGACACAATCAAAGAAGTACACATAGGGATAGCCATGGACACAGACAACAATGTGGCAAAGGCTGGGGTGGGGGAGGCTGGGTGGAGATGAGCAAAGAGGGAAAGATGGGGGATATCTGTAATAATGTCAACACAAAAAAACAATTTTAATAAAATTTAGATGACAACTTTTTTTAAAAAAGCAATAGGACATGATACTGAAATATGCTAAATGAAGTTTCCGAGGCAGGAGCTGGGCAGGGCCACGTGCATAGCTTGGGGTGTACAATGCCTCTGTAACTCTTCACTGCAAAACAAGTGCAGAACCCTGCTTTCACTTTTCCTCTTGTCTTGCGAAAGCAAAAATCCTCTTCGATGTCTTTCAGTTAGCAAAAACAGTTACTAATGTACAAGTGAAGTGGCATAACGCAAACATTCAAAAGGTGGGGGATACCTGTATAACACTTCTGAAATAAAAACTCTAGCATAGCCCTGGCTGGTTTGGTTCAGTGGATAGAGCATTGGCCTGCAGACTGAAGGGTTCCGGGTTCTTTTCAGGTCAAGGGCAGATGCTTGGGTTGTGAACTTGATCCCCAGAGGAGGGCATGCAGGAGGCGGCCTATCAATGCTTCTCTCTCATCATTGATGTCTCTGTCTCTGTCTCTGTCTCTGTCTCTCTCTCTCTCTCTCTCTCCCTGAAATAAATAATAATAATAAAAAAAACTTTAGCATAATAGTTTGGGCACAGCTACAATTCAAATTAATATAGTGGAAGATTGAGCTGAGACTCAAATATTTTTATTAAAATTTTAGAACATTTAGAAAGATTAACAGAGTATGTTTTTAAATGTGAAATCATTTTGAAGCTTTCTGATGAAAATCCAAAAGGTATCCAGAAAGAGAGGAATAAAAAATTACCTACATAAGGGAAAAATATCAGACTGGTAGCAGACTTCTCATCTTCAACAGTGAATAATAGAAGACCATGGAGAGATGGAATTAAGTATCTGATTTTGAATCTAGAATCTTATACCCAAGTAATCCAACATCCAAACAAGTTGTAACATCCAAACAAATTGTAAAATACAACTTTTTAAAAATTCGCAAGCATTGAGAGAGTCTAATATAAACAAAACCACTCAAAGAATTAATTGAGTTTGCACACCAGTAATGAGATATGAAGGATTCAAAGAAGAAAATATGGAGTATAAGATATCAGTTCACGAAAAAGAAAGAGTTAAAGTTGAAAAAGCAAATAGAACATGTTAGCAGAAAATATAAAAGAACTGAGACATGGGAGGTTGTGCCAAGTAAGAAACATAATCCAAAGTCATAAAGAAAAATATTTGTGCATATAAAAAAATAAAATAAAATTTAAAATTTCTAATGGTGGAGAGGCAATGTAAACAAACCTTTAAAAGCCAATATAAAACCTGGTGAACATATTTTCTCCCTGCATAACTGACAAAATATCAATACCCAGAGCATATGAAATATTTTCCAACTTAAAAAAATCAGCAAAGAAATAGGAAAATTACAGAGAAAAAACGAAGCAAAAAGAGTCAATGAATATGTAAGTCAATAAATATCTAATCTCACTGGCCAGCAGGGGAATAAAGATCAAAACAGCAACATAATTTTATTCAGATAGGGACAAGGAAAACAGGCTAATGTTCTGTCTTGGTGGGGTGCTTAAAACAAAAATATAATGCACTGATAATGTAAGTAAAAGTTAGGAGAGTCTCTTCTCCACTAATTTGGTAGTAGTTAGTAGTTCTTATCAATTTAATTCTTTCAAATCTATCACAATTTTTATTCACATATAAATATATATGCAACCATGTGTGAGTGAAATATGGACAAATAAGTACAGGATACTCATGACAACTTAGTTTTTGATAGTAAAAAAAGGAAAAAAAGAAAAAAACAACACTAAAATAACCTAAATTTTAGCCAATGGTGAAGTAGTCATAAATCATATTCCACACAAGGAAATACTAATATAGAGGTTTGTTTTTTAAGTTAAGATGGAGCCACCATATTTCAAAAACATAGGAAATGAGAAAAGGCAACACACAGAAAAATGTTTGTAAGGTAATCCTATTTGTTTTAAACAAAAACAAATTTATATACATAGATGTATATATAAGTAAATATACAGAAAAAAAAAGATTTAAAAACTGTACTCCAAAATCATCATAATGCTTAGTAATGAGATAGGGACAGGAGTGGTGGCAATCTCTTCCCTTTAACTATATTTCTATAAGTTATTAAGCTTTCACAATGTACTTATATGACGTTCATTTAAAAAGCATCAAGGTTAGCAGATTAAATTATGAAAGAGGGAGAGAACTATTTAAGAAATGAAAATTTTCATCTTGTCTGTATTAACCTTCACATTTTGTCATAATTTTAGTTTTAACAGTTCTTCATATGTTGATTGTTATCCAATCAACAATTTACTATCAAATATTAAGGATTTTCTATTTGAGTTAATACTATCATACAGTATTAAATAAGAGGTAATAAAAATAGAATAAAATTGCACCCCACAAATCTGGATGATTTTTAAGTCATGCCCCTCATTTTTTTCTAAATATTCTCTTCCCAATTACATGGAATCCACTTCTGATTATGTAATTTGTGAAATATGCTCTTTGCCCCATATTGAAGAGCTGGAATTTACAAACTTAGAACAAAATAATGAATAAACGGATTATCTCACTTGAGTGTGTGTTACATTTATTTCAGGAAACAGGAATCTTACCACTGGAAAGGCCCAAAGTCCAGTCTTCATGACTGAAGTACCTCTCCACTCTACTTTCCATTTGTATGAATACACTGCAGGCAGCTTCTGAGAGTGGATGCATATGTCCTGAGTTATTTTCAAACAAATGCAGTTTGTTTGGTTGGAAGAGTTGGTCAATGAATCAATAATAATTTAAGACCTGGGCATTTCTTTGGGGATTAATGGATAGCTAAGTAGAGCTATTCAAGCCAAAGACCATTAACCCCAATTGGTCCCTGTCCAGTGGTGGCAGCTGCAGAAAAGCAGGGCTTCCAAATACAGACTTACGTTTCCAGACTTCACTGAAATGTTTCCTTCGCAAGTTTGGGCACAAGCAATCAAAATGGATTCATTTCTGAGGCCAAGCTCGCTATATTCTATTCAATTCAGAAAACCCATAAGTCTAAATCTGGATACCTGCTATTGAAATCTTTATACACTACGCAGGTCTATCCAGGGAACTGGGACAGTTCTGATGCAACAGTGCTTCTCAGAATATGGATTATTCCATGGGGGTCAGTGCTAATATTCTGTTAATCAAAACAAACCAGTCTTATTTTGTCACTTGAGTGTCATCTATTCCTTGCTGTACCCTGCAACATTGAAGAATATTCCCAAGGTATGCAAAAATCATCCTAATTCCTGATCATCTCTTTTTTAACATCATTGGTCCCCATTTAATAATCCATCTGGTAAAGTACCCAACTTGAAATAATATGGATGTCTTTTGACAGACACTATTTCTATTTATTTTCTACCCAAAGGAACACTTGATGAGTTTAACATTTGTAGTTTCACAGCTTTTACTATGACAAAGTGGAAAATCAAACAAAAAAGGCTAAGTCAAAAGGTTCTCACCAAGCGGAGAGGATCCTTTGGAAAATGAGTGTCATGACACACTAGCTTTAGATCAAACTAAGAAGTCGATGGCTCCACATCCCCTCCCGTTTAATTTGTTATTCTATGCTATGGAAACCAACACAGCCATGCCTTGTATTGACATGCAGTTCATTGAGGTTACTGTGACAGTACACTGAGACAGTGAGGGTTTACCATTAAGTTCTATGCAGGGAACCAGAACACAGACGTTAGCAGCAGCTGCACTTGAAATGCAAACGGCCCCACCCCTATTTGTAAGCCATGTGAGGTTGCCTAGACTAGGTACCCTGCCTACAACCCACTCTCCCTTCTGCAAAACAGGAATAACAACAGTATCGGTTACATCAGGTTATTATGAGGGCTAAATTAGATTATCCAAATAAACTCTTATCACAGTGGCTGGTACATAGAAAGCACTCAACACAAACGTGTTATTTTCCTTAATTTTCTGTTGCCCCAGTTTCACATCTTTCCTTCTTCATGTTACCCTTCCCTCCTTGTTTGAAAGGTAGCTCATGCTTCTGCCTCTTCTGCCTTTTCTTCACTTTCACTTCCCCCTATTTCTTTTTTTTTTTCAAAACTCAGAAACTCAGACCCTCAGAAGGATTCTCTCTTCTTCTTTTTCATTTTTGATTCAATGTTTTTAAGATATTATAAAAATGCTAATTTCTCCAAAGTGAAGAGATGGTAGTAAGAATTAAGCCTCCTAGTACTTAAATATTTTGTAATTTATGAAGTTTCAGTTTAGTATACTGACACAAGAAACAGATTTTATTCCTAGACTAGAGGCCCGGTGCATGAAATTCGTGAACTGGGCAGGGGTGTCCCTCAGCCCAGCCTGCACCTTCTCTAATCTGGGACCCCATGAGGGATGTCCGACTGCTCTCTCACAATCTAGGACTGCTGGCTCCCAACTGCTCGCCTGCCTGCCTGCCTGCCTGATTGTCCCTAATTGCTTCTGCCTGCCAGCCTGATCACCCCCTAACCACTCCCCTGCCAGCCTGATCGATGCCTAACTGCTCCCCTGTCAGCCCAATTGCACCTAACTGCCCTCCCCTGCCGGCATGGTCACACCTAATTGCCCACTGCTGCCGGTCTGGTTGCCCCTAACTGTCCTCCCCTGCAGGCCTGGTCAACCCAACTATCCTCCCCTGCTGGCCTGGTCAACCCTAACTGTCCTCCCTTGCCAGCCTGGTTGCCCTCAATTGCCCTCCCATGCAGGCCTGGTCGCTCCTAACTGTCCTCCCCTGCAGGCCTGGTCCCCTCCAACTGCCCTCCCCTGCTGGCCATCTGTAGTGGCCATCTTGTGTCCACATGGGGGCTGCCATCTTTGACCACATGAGGGTAGCCATCTTGTGTGTTGGAGTGATGGTCAATTTGCATTTTACCTCTTTATTATATAGGATAAGTATGCATTATATGCATGCACCTCATTATTCTGAATACATTAAATATTTGAGTATTTGAATGCTATTGCTAAAAGTTATTTTTAAGCTATAATTTACATATAGCTACATCACCCTATTTAGGTATACAGTTCCATGAATCCTGACAAATGCTTACAATAGTGTAACTATCAATGCAATCAAAATATCATTTCTATCCCTGCTCCCCAGGCAAGCACCTGGCAACCAGCAATTATTTTCTGCCCTACAGTGTTGTCCTGTCCAGCATATCATGTAAATAGAATAGTACAGTATGGGGATTCTAAGTTGGCTTCTTTCACTTCCCATTAAGCTAATCAGAGCCATCCATGCTGCTGCTTGGATTATTTTCTTTTTACTATTGAATTTATGCAATGTATAGCTGTACCTCAGTTAGTTTATCCAGTCATCAATTGATATGTGAGTTATTTCTAGATTTTAGTGATAATAATAAAGCCACTATAAACATCTAGTATAGATTTTAATTTTTGAAGCAGAGGTGGGAGAGGGGCAAGTGTATTCATTTGTCTTCACTAAGTATCTAGGAGCAGGAATGCTTGATAGTATGTTTAACTTTATTAGAAACTGCTAATGTGTTTTCCACAATATCATTACCATCCCTCAGTCCTACCAGCAATGCATGAAAGTTTCAGTTGCTTCACATCCTTGGCAGAACTTAACATTGTCAGGTGTTTGTTTGTTTGTTTGTTTTTGTTTTCTTTTCTTTTTTTAAATATATTTTATTGATTTTTTACAGAGAGGAAGGGAGAGAGATAGAGAGTTAGAAACATAATGAGAGAGAAACATCAATCAGCTGCCTCCTGCACGCCCCCTACTGGGGATATGCCCACAACCCAGGTACATGCCCTTGACCGGAATCGAACCTGGGACCTTTCAGTCCGCAGGCTGATGCTCTATCCACTGAGCCAAACCGGTTTCAGCAGGTGTTTGTTTTTTTAATGTTAGTTAATAATAAAAATGTTGTACTTCATTTTTAATTTACATTTACTAATTACTAATGGTGTTGAGCACTGTTTTCATGTGCTTATTTATCATTCATCTATCTTCTTCAGAGAGTTATTTGTTCAAATACTTTGATCACTTCTGTATTGTGTTCTTTGTCCTATTATTATTGAGTTGTAGGAGTTTCTTACATATTCAGCATACAAGCAATTATCAGAGAGAGAATTTTTTTTTTTTTTTTACTTCTTGACTTTTTTTGTTAATCTTCACCTAAGGATATTTTTTCCATTTCTTTTCAGAGAGAGTAGAAGGGAGAAAGGGATTGGTATAAGAGGAAGGGGAGGGGGGGAGAGAGAGAGAGAGAGAGAGAGAGATGAGAGAGACACATCAACTGGTGATAGGATGAGAACCAGCAACTGAGGTCCATGGCCTTGATCAGGAATCGAATCCATGACCCTATGGTATGCAGGCTGATGTTCTAAACACTGAGCAACACTGGTCATGGCACTACTTTTTGACTTCCATTATTATTTTTTAATTATGTCTTTTGAAGTCTAGTGCTAGAAATTATTTTTTTGGCTGGTAAAAACTTTCATTTAAATTATTTCTTCACAATAATTTCCCCTATATAAATGCCCATGAAAATTCATGGTCATGTGCATTTATCTCCTCTTACAAATTCTTTTTAAAACTTGTTTCAAAAAATATGCACAGTGAACAGTTTAACTACTCTTTTGAATTCTTTGCCCCTTACCTTACTCTCCAAGGAAAAATACTTAAGTAAATGTTGGTTGCTCTGTGTAGTACAGAGGGGAGTCTGGATACTTACATGTTTTATTCTATCACCAAATGGAGATGCAGGCATACCTTGTCTTATTGCACTTCATTTTATTACATTTCACAGATGTTGTGTTTTTTACAAACCGAAGGCAAGGCTCTCCAGAAGCAAAAAGTTTATGACTTGCTTTACTGATGTGGTCTTGAACTGAACTTGCAATATCTCCAAGGTATTCCTGTAGAAACCTCAACTTCTTGTGCCTCTCCTCTCCATTCTTAATACTTTTCCCATTTGGATTTGGACCCACATACATTTCTGGATTCTATTTAATAATGCAATTTCTGCTCTCCCAACTCAGTAGGCCAGCATCTTGCTAACTTTCTTTTTCTCCCACCAGTTCTTTCCCAGATCACATGCTCACATTCTGGTCAAGGTACTGAGAGTGTCATAAATAACAAGCTTTCCCTGGTTGACATCTTAACATTTCCAAATCCTTGATTTTCTCTCTGGGTTAAGTACAAGTGGAGGTAACAGGAAATAGTAGGAAAAAGATGCACTATGGGGAATCCAATAGAACTGGGTTTGTGTTCTGGATCTCTCATCATTCATTTGTTTATTTACACTTTACTTAATATATGTATGTATACATGTATCTATTCACTCATTCATTCATTCAGCAAATGATTTCTTGACAATCTGCTGTGTGCACCATTCTAGAAACTGGAAATACAACAGTGAATGAGACAGATTTTTACCTTAAAAAATCAGGTTTCTTATTAGTCTGAATAACCTATAAGCTTTGCTCTGTTTTATTATTCTACTCTGAAAGTAGGAAAGAAATTCTGAGCTCACACACTTAGCTTAATGAATGTAATAATTGACAGATGCCAAAACATACACAGATATCTGTATTTTTAAGCAATGAGGTGAATGAGATATTATTTTTGACCTTCCCTTCCCCACTTCCTGCAAAGGAAGCCCCTTAAAAATATCTCTAAGTCTGAAAACTTCATTTGCAGCATCTCACTGACATGGGTGCTTATGAGAATGGAGAATGGATGCTAACAGAAAGCCTAGGTACACTGGCTTTCCGCTCTATATTATTCATAATCTATTCTACATTTGGTATTATTGCAATACTTTTGAATAAACCTCCAGCAGGGCAGGCTGCCTTTCAAATATCTTCACTCCTATATGAACACTGTGCCTGTTCTCTCCAGCGCTCATTCATCTATGCATCCCCTTGTAAGTGGGCTTGGCATATGTCTATAAAGTCTTTGCCCTCCAAGGAGAAAGACTTGGAAAACAGGACCAGAAAATAGTTTGACATTAACTACATACTAAATTTCCAGAAAATGGATCCTCTAATGTCTTCAGAATGTCATTCATGGGGCACATTCTTCTCAGATAAGAATAGCTTTCACAATAAAAATATTCAAATGCACCAACATAACACAAGCTTTGTCACTGTTAATTCCATTCTCATAACTTCATTTTCAATAAAGGATCCCATTAGAAATGTCTCCCATCTGGTGGCTGCTCTGGAATTTCTGCTGTGATTTTCCACGCATTTTAACTACTTATATTTATATCATAAATGGCTAAAAAAAAAAAGTCGAAATCAAGAGTGTGCATATGTGAATCTTTCTGTCTTAAAACCTAAGTCCAAAAAATGTAGGGTAAAATTTCAGAAGTTATCTAGTTTTCGTCCATTTTTATGAGGATCTAATAACAGATCAACCGAGGGGTGGGGGTGAGACAGTGATAAGAGGGAATGAACCAACCTGACTACTATTTATACTCACAAAAGTATCCATTACAGGGTGGTCAGCTTTTATTCTACATACTTATAAACATGAATTTATCCACATCTGAATTCAATCCTTCAACCAAATAATGACCACTGAGTACCCAATGCGAGCAGATACTCATGGCATATGCAAACACCAATCAATATGATTGTTTTGTTTTATACATACACTAGAGGCCTGTTACAGGAAGATTCCTGCAAGAATAGGGCTTCCTGTGGCCTGAGACACTCCAGAGGCAGCAGACCAGCGAGGCTGGATCCACTACCAGAATGGACAGATCCTGCCTCACCGCTTGGTCCCCTGTGACCCCTGGCCAGACCGAGAGGCCCAAACACTCCAGCAGCAGCCTAGCTGCTCAGCCCCCGAGTCCCCTGGCCCAGCTGACAGGCCCAGACACTCCAGAGGCTGTGGAGTGGTGATGCTGGATCTGCCACTGGAGTGGGCAGATACAGCCTCGCCACTCAATCCCTCCTGCCCCCTGCCTAGCTGACAGGCCTGGACACGCCAGCGGTGGGGCTGAGGGGACTGGGCATTGCCATCTTGTGGCTATGGGCACCGCCATCTTTGTGATAGAGTGATGGTTAATTTGCATATTACTCTTTTATTGTATAGGATACAATGAGTTTATTGAATGCTAAAATTATATGTGACCTCTTTTATTCCTCACTAGGTAGTGAAATAGATATGAACACTATCAGCTATTTACAGAAAACAAACAGAGGTTTACAGGAGATAAATAACCTTGTCCAAGGTCACACAGATAGTCAGCAAAGGAAAAGATGGAAATGCAAGCATTCTACCCTCAAAGATGTATTTAGCTATACACAATAGGACTTTAAAAAACCAATTCCCCCTTTACCTAGCACCCAGTAGAAATATAATACAAAATGTGAACTGGTACATCAATGAATCTGAGGGCACAAACATCAGTTCAGTGCTTATAAAAAGTACAGCATCCTGAAGCCAGAATGCTACTTATTATGAAAATAAGCTATTGGCTACACCTGAAAGAAATCAGGGAGGGCCCCATGAGGATTAACAAGAAGGTATAATGAAAATCAGGAGGCTGGTTTAATGAGCAAGAAATTCAATATACTTCACCTCTCCTTCAAATTTTTTTTGTGTTTGGTGGTACTCATCTAGGAACAACTCTGTCTGTTTTCTTCCTATTAACATTATCTATATACTAAATTTCCAAAACATGGATCCTCTAATGTCTTTGGAATGTCATTCATGGGGCACATTCTTCTCAGATAAAAAGAGCTTTTAGTAGGTAGCTTTTCCCTTTCACAGAGCCTAGAAAGTACTTGTGTTTCTTTAGAAACATAGGACCAGAATAGTTTATGGGGATGATTATAAAAAGAACAGAGTATTAGTAAAGGAAGATGGGTCAATATTACATATGGGTCAAATACAACTAAATATATTTGGAAGTTCTGACCAGCCTATACTTTTGAGCAATACAAAACAATTTACCAAATGCTTGATTTTACAGTCTAACTGAATTTTCTTATGATATAAAGCAACACCAACTAAGCCTTCTCTAAAGACCTAAAATAACACGTGGAGGAAATTCAATTACAGAAGACATCTGAAGAGCAGGAAAAAAAATACATCAACAAACAAGAAAGTATCTGAAATATACATTATTAGAAACAAGCGTCTTTAAGTTGGGGAAGGTAAACGGTGGTTATGGAGGAAAACAGTTACATATTAGTCATTTACAAAGAGACTGGATCACAGAATGTGTAGATTGGAAGTCACTATAAAGAAAGTGTAGCCTAATGCTTTTATTTTACTAAATGAGAATTGAGAACCAAATAATGTATGTTTTATGCACACTGATACAGTAAGTGCTGGTTTTCCCCACCACACACACTGCCCCCAAGATTGTTTAGGACATGAAAATATAGCACTCACTTGCTTCTTTATCTTTTATTTGAGGTTTCCTTTGATATGTAGATTTGTTTATTTTATATTTCCATTCAGTCAGCCCTTCATACCTTCCCCTCATTAATCAATGGCTGACTCTTTGTTTCAATCTAACTTTAATTTATTAATTATGACTTATTTCTCCAACGTTTCATGATTCTTTTGAATTCTCAGACTATCTGAACTATTTGTCAGCCACATTGTAAAAGTTGCCAGCACACCCATAGCTTGTGCTAAAATATTTTTCATTCCTGGTAAAACACAAAGTAAGTAAAATGTGAGGTCAATTTTACATTTCACATAATAAAATTTGCTCCATATACCACCTTACAATCCACAGTAAGCTCCTCAACTCACTATTTACAAAGGATTCTTCACAGTGATAATTATATATGGAATATCCATCTTTGGTCTCTATCTAAGCCATTCCCTGGCAAGAGGAAAGGTTTGTGAATACAATAGTGTCCTGGTGCATGGATTCATGCACATTGAAAGGAAATTAATTAGAATAAATATTTTAATGTCGCTATTCATGTCTTGCTAACGAAAAGAAAATAGGATTCTACCGAGTCTCCTACCTACCTACTCCAGGACTTCTGTGAGGATCACATGAGATGAGGCACGAGAAAATGCTTAACAGACATTTGGTTAAAGTGTAAAACGTTTGCACCTGGCTATAAAGCAAGTAGGGTTCCTGGGCTGAAGAAACTCCAAGGAGACTAGTCGCTAGGGAGAGGAAGCCAGGCGTTGCTATGTGACATCATCATCCAGCACCCACAGCCACCGTTTCTACCATGGGGTCTTTGCAGCATTGGCTGTGATTTGGTAGGGTGTTAATGGGGGTGGTGGTGGGGCCTGTGTCCTACTTAGGGGAAGCTGAGTGTTGGTTGGCACCAGGTCCTTGGTGCCATTTTTTTTTTAATTTATTGATTAAGGTATTACATGTGTGGTGCCGTTTCTTTTTAAATGGCCAGTGTGCATCATGGCAGCTCTTGAGTTGAGCATCTGCCTCCTGGTGGTGAGTGTCATAGCTACAGGTTGGATGGACAGATACTTAGCCTTTTATATATATAGATTACAAAGGGGAACCAGCACCAGCACCTTGCAAATTTTTTATATTTAACTGGTACAGATTTTAACCTTCAATGCCTTCCTGTTTTCCTACCCTCACTATTTTAAATCATCTTTCTAGAACACCTATTTTGATTCTCAAAATATACACCAATGAAACATTTTTAAAAGTTTTAGGTTTGGTTTACCATGTTCTTTGTGCCAGACATAGTTCTAAGCATTTCATGTTCATCATTTATTGGCTCTTTTCAAGATAGGGATTGTCACTGTCTCTGTGCAAAGATGAGAAGACTAAGACTTAGAAAGGTTAACTAACCTGATCACTGTCATAGAATTAAACCCAGGCAGTCTGATTTTAAAGCCTGCACTCTTAAGTACTAAGTTTCACTAACAAACACGCACATACATATATTGCACTTAATAAACCACGCTGAGGCTAAAGATCAGTTGCACTTCACCTTCTGTTCTTCAAGGAATACACTGATTATGAATAAAAAACATAGACTTAAATATGAAGAAAACCTACATTCAAGTTTCCCAACTATATTTGACCACTTAGTCAAAAGCATTCAGGTATGCACAGCTCCAGAACTTAAACAGAGTTTATCAAGATTTTCATCTGCCATGAGAGGGATACAGCCATTCAGGCATAACAGAAAGAATGTCAATCAAAGACCTAAGCTTTTATCTATTCTACAACAAACCATCATATTCAGAGAAATAATTTTTAAACTGTGGCTTGCATAAGGAGAATTACTAATTCAGATCCAGTTGACTCCTAGGGAATGCATTAGCTCTGTGTCATGCATTCAGGAACTACTCAAGAAATATTAACAGATAATTACCAAAGTTATAGATAAGTTACACATGTAATACACACATCTGAGTTTCTAAAAAGCATAAATTCAAAATAGGGTTTTAAATTATATACAGGAACAACAACTGCAAAATTAATTCTGTGAAAGCTATAGCAAGCACAGGATATAAAATTATCTGAACCTTACTCGGTAATCAAATGTGAACAGTGATGCGGTTATATTGGGCATTTTATTCTTTTCTTCAAAATCCATTCTCAATGTGATTTTCCATTTTAAATATTAAAGGCATTCAAGCTTGAAGAAATGTGTTTGCATTCAGTTCAAGAGAAATATAGAGTAATAATCTTGAATATAAATGATAAGTTTAGAAAAGAAATACATCAATGGAAGCATTTACACTGAGGGCTAAACCATCAATCATTATGTCACTCCTTATCAATTTGGGGGACAGCTGCATTGCTATAAGGGCTGACAAAAGAGCCTAAATAGGGAAATAACGAAGTGTCAAACTGAAAGAGATCTTAGAGGTCATTTAGTCCCATCTGTAGATGAGGACACTGAGACATGGGGAGGAAGAATTAACTCCTCAATGTCACCATGAATTAGTGGCAGAGAAAAGATAAAAGCTCAGTGGGGCCTACACATAAGAGCCAACATTTGAATATGGGAGAATCTTAGGAGGTGTCACTGGATTTTAAATAAATGCTGCATCTCATCTAGTAGTTTGTCTTTCAGACAAAGGTAAATGCAACTGCAGACAGGTCCTGACTTACTAAGGAGTAGGCAGTCCGAGATTCACAGCAATAATTCTTGTGTGACTAAAGAGAGGCCTTGGCTGCTTTAAAGCTCTGTATTCTTTAATCTCCATGCTGTCACCCTTGTCCACTCTCTCACAGTAGGAAAAGACCTTAAAGGTAATAACTTCTAGCATTGTAAAAAACTCAGATGATTTTAGTAGATAAACATTTATATAGGCTATGTTGTTCAAAGTTGGTGAATACTGTTATTATAGAGAAGGAGAATCTTGGGTACAAGGAATATATATGATTTTGACCACGAATAGTGAGTAGGTTCAACAAGGAGTTATCTTTGAAATACTGAGTACTTATGACTAAAATAAATACCAAAAATAAATAAATAAAAATTCACTTCCCTGGGCAGATGATAAAAGGGTAGTTTGTGAGAGGAGAGTGGTGATAATTCTTTTAACCCATATTTTTGTGGCAGAATGCTACAAATGTTTATGTATTTTATCCAAAAATATTCCCCTGAAGGAAACTATCCTTTCACATCTTGTTCAAGAAAAACCCTAGAGAGAAATTGGTAAACTGGGATGAGTTGAGAGAGGATGAGCTGATTGCCCCTTGTTTAAACCTTACATGCATATGTATACTTATACTTGCATGTATGTATGTGTTTATTTTTCACATATTTAACTTGTGTCAAAGGTAACAGTAATAATGGAAAGGAGCACTGGAGTAAAACCAGAATACTTGAGTTCACACTCCATTTACCTGGCTGCTGGCCTTTCCCAAGTCAATAGCTTTAGGAATTTAGGGCTAGAAAAACAAAATCTTAGAAATCACTCAGAGCACCTGACTCATCTCCTAGATGGAAAAGCTATGCTTAAGACTTATTCAAAAGAGGGAGAAACCAAGATGGCAGCATAGGTAAACACCTGAACTTTCTGCTTCGCACAACAACTTCAAAACTACAACTAAAAGACAAAACTGACATCATCCAGAACCACAGGAAGGTTGGCTAAGTGGAAATTCTGGAACTAGAAGGGAAGAGAAAAGCACACTGAGACTCAGAGGAGCTGCAGAAATAAAGTGCAGAGGTACAGAGGTGCGCGCTGGAAAAGGCTGGCAACTGAGTATGCGGCTGGCTTTTTTAAATCCGGAGGGAGACACAAACCCCTGACTGCTCTGAACACCAGTTCCGGGCAAGACTCTGGGGACCCAGACTCATACGGGGAGAAACTGGATTGTCAGGCATCAGGCAGAATTCGAGGGTGGCTTTCTCTCAGAGATGCTTGCAGCGATTACCAAGGGATGTTGAGACCCAGGGACCTCTTAGGGCAGGGCTGATGGGAAGCCATTGCTATTTGCTCCACTCTGAGACTCCACCCCATCCAAGGTGTGTGCAGAGGCTTTTGCATATGAATGGCCTGGTCCTTTGAAATCTAAACTTACCTAACAAACAGCAGCTGAGTTAGAGAGACCCAGAACATCCAAAACAAGGCCCAAGGTCCCACAGCAGCTTGCATTGCTTCACAGCTGGGCCTCATCTGGACTCCTCCAAAACACAAACAAAGAAGAGGAATCTGCAGATCTCTCCGTAGCTCCTGCTGATGGCCTCAGGCCGAGGCTAAATTAGCATCTCCTTGGAGATCCAAGAGCCAGTGTACCCAGGGGTCAGAGTGGGACCATCCAGATTACAACTCCTCAGATCCATAAGGGACATACTCAGGGAGCAGACTCAGTGAGCACCAAAGCCCCACTGAATCAAGTCTTGCCTCATAAGGGTGTATCCAGCACAGAAATTCTCCCATCCTAGACACAGCTGATCCTCATAGCCAATTGGCCTGGAGGTCAATTCCTCCCAGTGATACCAACAACAATCAAGGTTTAACTACAACAAGACTGTGCACACAGCCCACAAAGGGGTGCACCAAGAGTGTCCACCTCAGGTAACTGGGGAGGCTGAGCCACTGGGTCCTATTGGACACCTAGCACACAAAGCCACTCTATCAACTCAGGGAAGCAGCCAAAATGCGGAGACAAAGAAACAGGTCACAAATGAAAGAAATGGAGGAAAGCAAACAACTGGATATAGAGTTCAAAACCACGGTTATAAGGTTTTTCAAGAATTTTCTAGAAAAGGCTGATAAATTTAGTGAGACCCTCAAGGATATGAAAAAGGACCAACTAGAAATTAAGCATACACTGACTGAAATAAAAAATAATATACAGAGATCCAACAGTAGACTAGAGGATTGCAAGAATCAAGTCAAAAATTTGAAATACAAAGCAGCAAAAAACACCCAACCAGAATAGCAAAAAGAAAAGAGAATCCAAAAATATGAAGATAGTGTAAGGAGCTTCTAGGGCAACTTCAAGCGTACCAACATCCGAATTATGGAGGTGCCAGAAGAAGAGAGAGAGCAAGATACTGAAAACGTATTTGAAGAAATAATGACAGAAAACTTCCCCCACCTGGTGAAAGAAATAGACTAATGAGTCCAGGAAGCACAAAGAACCCCAAACAAAAGGAATCCAAAGAGGACCACACCAAGACACATCATAATTAAAATGCCAAGAGCAAAAGACAAAGAGAGAATATTAAAAGCAGCAAGACAAAAACAGTTTCTTACCTACAAGGGAGCACCCATACAACTGTCAGCTGATTTCTCAACAGAAACTATGTAGGCCAGATGGGAGTGGCAAGAAATATTCAAAGTGATGAACAGGAAGAACCTACAACCAAGATTACTCTACCCAGCAAAGCTATCGTTTAGAATTGAAGGTCAGATAAAGAGCTTCACAGATAAGAAAAAGCTAAAGGAGTTCATCACTGCCAAACCAGTATTATATGAAATGCTGAAAGGTATTCTTTAAAAAGAGAAAGAAGAAGAAAAAGGTTAAGATAAAAATTATGAACAACAAATACATATCTATCAACAAGTGAATCTAAAAATCAAGTGAATAAAAAATCTGATGAACAGAATAAACTGGTGAATATAATAGAATCAGGGGCATAGAAAGGGAGTGGACTGACAATTCTCGGGGGCAAAGGGGTGTGGGGGGTGCGGGAAGAGACTGGACATAAATGGTACACCTATGGATGAGGACAGTGGCGGGGTGGTAAGGGCAGAGGGTGGGATGGGAACTGGGTGGAGGGGAGCTATGGGGGAAAAAAGAGGAAAATTGTAATAATCTGAATAAAGATTTATTTAAAAAAAAAAAAGATGTATTCAATAGCAGAGGAGATAGATTGCCAGCTGAGCTAGGTCCTTTTTTAAAAAAAATTATTTATTGATTAAGGTATTACATATGTGTCCTTATTCCCTCGTTACCCCCCACCTCCCATTCATGCCCCCACTCCCCTGTTGTCTGTGTCCATTGATTAGGCTTACATGCATGCATATAAGTCCTTTGGTGAGCTAGGTCTTAATCAGCAGCCACTGTAAGGCTCTTTCTAATACAAGCTAGAAAGTTAAAACCCACCTTTCAAAGATTCCCTTGATATTAAATTCTTCACATCACCAAGGTTTTATTAAACTCAGAGAAGCAGGAAGTGGACAGCATGAGTGGGCTAGTACAGAGGTTGAATTTCTCTGTCTCCGTTATAACTGTCTACTCATTTAAAGAGGGAAATGAGTTGATGAGGATTTTTCTCCCTCTCTTCCTTTTTCTTCTGGATTATGAAGTTTAAAAGGTTGTAACAAACCATTTGAAATACATGATTAAGTTTGTATATAGTGAGCAAAAATTTATCACAATTTCTTTAAATATAATCTTTTTAAAACTTGTGTTTATTCAGTTTTGTGATCAAATTTTTTCCAAGAAATATCTCTATTTTGAACATATATATGAAAGCATTTTAATGTTGTTAATTTTTATTTAGAATGACAAACAATATTTCTGAAGACCAATATACCATATAATGAACATACTTTCTTAAATAAAGTTTGCTGTTTACACACTTATATGTATTCATATTTTGAAATGCCATAAAGATTTTGAATATTTAGAAAAGAAGAAATCAATGGGACAGCCAGAGGAAATGTACTCTCCAGAGCAGCCAAGTCTTGTCTGGAAAATAGAAGGGTGATCATCGTTGATGGCAGTCAGAAGACAGTCAAAGGTTGTTTATGTCTGCACCTAGGAATCATCAGTTTGTTGATAGTTTGAAAGTGACTTTATCCATTCTTTACTTAATCCTGCCCATTAACTATAATATGGATATTCTATTACATTTATTAAAGTAATATTGGTTAATAAAATTATATAGTTTTCAAGTGTACAGTTCTATAATACATAATCTTTATTTTGTATTGTGTGATTACCACCCAAAGTCAAAACCTGTTACCATCCTATGTAATAAAAAGCTAATATGGAAACAGACCAAAGAGCAGAACAACCAGAAAAACCAAAACAACCGAACAAGTGGTCACTATGATGTGCGCTGACCACCAGGGGTGTGTGATGAACATGGCGGGTGTTGGCCATGGTGGGATGGTGGAGATGAGCAGGGGCGCCAGACCAAGGCGGGGCACTGGTCGCTGTCACTGGGGCGAGCCTCTGGTAGTTACTGAAAATTCTTTGCTCCTACACGCCACGGTCCCACCCGGAGTTTACACCTGCTGCCAGCGCCAGCCCCGCTTGCACCCACAGGCAGCACTGGAGCTGCCGCTCACACCCGCTGCTGGTGCCCAGAACCACTCCCAATCACTCAGAGCCATCAGCAGGTGTGAGCAGTGGCTGCTGGCCTGATCCCCCTGAGGGCTTTTCCACCTCCCCCTGGTCCTATGCGGTGATCGGGGCAGCAGCTGCCGCTCACACCTGCTGATGGCACTGGCCCTGCTCGCATCTGCTGCTGGCGCCAGCCCCAATTGCTCCATGCTGTCAGCGGGTGCGAGTGGGGCCAGCACCTTCAGTGCATGGGAGCGAGGCAATGGGAGCAGGGCTGCCAGCAGACAGGGAACCAGGGTCCATGGGGGGAGGGGCCAGGTGGGGTCATGGAGGATGGGCAGAGACCTGCCCTTGTGCCTACCGCAGCTTCGTGGCCCACAATTCCTTTCAAGATGCCCAAATTCATGCACTAGGCTTCTAGTATATTATATTGACCCCCTTTACTACCTCCTCCCCACCCTACTTCCCATCTGATATCCACCATAGTGTTGTCTGTGTCTATGAGTTTTTGTTTGTTTACCCTATTTATGTGTTTTCAGTGTTATATACCACAGTTGAATGAAATCATATGGTTCTTGACTTTTCCTGACATATTAACTTAGCATAATACTATCAAGATCCATACATGTCACAAATGGCAGTATTTCACCTTTTCATATGACTGAGTAGTATTCTATTGTACATATGTACCACATCTTCATTATTTAGTCATATTATGGAAGGAAACTTTGGTTATTTCCTTATCTTGATAACTGTGAATCATGCTCTAATAACCATAGAGATACACATACCTTTATGAATAAATATTTTTAATTTTTTTCATAAAGGGGGGTTGCTGGATCATATGATAACTCTATTCTTAATTTTCTGAGGAACTTCCATACTCCTTTCTATAGTGGCTGTACCACTTTACATTCCCAAAAGCAGTAAATGAGGGTTCTTTTTTTCCCACAACCTCCCCAATACTTGTTAATACTTGTCTTATCGAAATAGGCATTCTAAAAGATATGAGGTGGTATCTCATTGTAGTTTTGATCTGCAATTCCCTAATAGCTAGTGAAGTAGAGCATCTTTTCATATATCTGTTAGCCATTTGTACATCTTCTTAGGAGAAGTTTCTATTCAGTTCCTCTGGTATTTTTTAAATTAGACTGTTTGTATTGTTGAGTTGTATGCATTTTTTAAATATATTTTTTGGTTATTAATAACCCCTTATCAGAGTTTAGTTTCTAAATATTTTCTCCCATTTCATTGGTTGCATTTTGTTTTGTTGACAATTTACTTGCTGTGCAAAAGCTTTTTGCTTTTCCTTCCTTTGCCTTTGAGGTAAAAATCATAAAGTCCTCTCTAAGACCAAGGTCTTTATGTTTAGTATCTATGCATTCTATGTAACTTATTATTTCAGGTCCTATATTTATATCTTGGATCCATTTTTAGTTAATTTTTGTGTAGGGTGTCAAATAGCAGAGCAATCAGGCAAGAGAAAGAAATAAAAGGCATCTAACTAGAATTGAAGAAGTAAAATTTTCACTTTTTGCAGATGACATGATTCTTTATATAGAAAACCCTAAAGATTCCACCAAAAAAACTATTAGAAACAATAAACAAATACAGAAAAGTAGCAGGATACAAAGTCAATATAAAAAAAAAATCTATGTTACTCCTGTATACTAATAATAAAATGTCAGGAAAAATGAAAAAAAAAATAATTTTGCAATTGCAACAAAAATAACAAAATACCTAGGAATAAACTTAACAAAGTATGTGAAGGACCTATACACTGAAAGCTGTAAGATACTATTAAAACAAATTGAAGAAGACACAGAGAAATGGAAAGGCATTAGATGTTCATGGATTGGACGAATCAATATAGTTAAAATGGCCACATTACCCAAAGCAATAAACAGATTTAATGCAATCACAATTAAAATTCCAAAGGCACTTTTTAAAGAAAAAATGATCAGATTTGTATGGAAACACAAAAGATCCCGAATATCCAAAGCAATGCTGAGAAAGAAGTACAAAATTCAGAGGCATCAAACTTCAAATTATGCTACAAAGTGACTATAATCAAAACAGTATGGGTTAAGAGAAAAACAGACAGACCAATGGAACAGAATTGAGAGACTGGCAGTGAAAACACATATCTATGGGCAAATTATCTTTGACAAAGGAGCCAAAAACATATAATGGAGAAGAGAAAAACCTCTTCAATAAATGGTGGTGGGGAAAATTACAAAAACCACATGCAAAAATCATGAAACTAATATGGACACTTTAAATCAGTTATTCAGTTCAAAACCTTAATGAGTTTATTAGACACAGACAATACTGATAGGTAATAAAAAAAGTACTCACCAATACACACACACACACACACACACACACACACACAGAGAAAATGCTAGGTCAGATATATTTTAGTTGTGTTCTCATTACAAAACTAAGACCTCCTATACTAACTACATGATTACTGCAAATAAGATACTGCAATGGACAGGAGTCATATCCCATGTAACATTCAAGAAAAATCTTTCACATTCAAATTGCCTTTTATATTAAAGGATGTGCTAAAAGGATTTGCATTCATTTATTCACAAATCATATTGTTTTAGTACTTCAAAGATGATGGATTGCATTTACCCCTTATTATGTTTGATTCTAAGAGATTTCCAAAAAGGAACTTTGGCTGGACCCAACTTAGGTAAATGCTATTGAGTATATTATTGCAGGAGGATATGTATGTAGAGTGCTTAGAATATGCCTGGCACATACTTAAATGCTCCATTAGAAACTATTAATGTTATGATCAGGAAATATATCTGCAGTAAAGTGGTATTGATGACAGATATATTTTAATATCCTGTGAGTAAATTAGTGGTATTTCAATTTTTTTCCAGACTTTGTACAATACAAACTTACCACAATAATGTGCACCCCTTCAAACAAGGATTTTGATTTGCACACACAGTACAGTACCAATTCAATAAATATTTATAAAACCCATTAAGAAATGGAGGAATGAAATTCAGTTAGCAAATGTTAGAAACCATAGTTTTAAAAACATATTTAGTAGACAATAAATGAATACAAAATGTGCTTAGACTAGCAATGATAGCCAGTTCTTCTCAGAAAATTAAAACTAAAATGGACTAAGATACCCCATATTTTATTGATAAAAATATTCTGTTGAAAAGGTTTACAGCGATAGCTGAGCTGTGTAGTAGAGTATGCTTCCAAATGCTTTAACTCAAAGACTAAAACTTTCTTCAAGCCTGTAGATCATCATCACGGATATCACTCCTCTGTGCAATTGCTGGCATAATACTCAAGAGTCAAGTAGGAAGGCAAACACCACATTACCTAGATAATTCATTAGCCCATGTTACTTTATTTATTTTTTTTTTTTTGGTCCACCATAATCACTCTCACTTATTCATTTTGGTCCACCATAATCACCCTCACTTATTCATTTATCTATTCAATAAATATTTCAGTTCCTATTATGTGCCAAACACATATTCAAGAGTACTAGTAAGCTTGACAGATATGACACTTACCTTCTCTCAGCTTAGTTTAGAATGAAGGCTCACTGGGAATGAGGATGTTTGCAAGGGGCTGAAGAATGAAGGTGGAGTAAGAGGGAGAAGAAGTAATGCTTACTGCATAAGGCCTATGTCATAGGCACAGTGCTCGGCACTCCTATTCCTCCTCCCAGGAAATGACCCCTCCAGTCACTCAGATACTTAGGTCCATCATTTCAGACTCATCTCTCATTCCTCACTTTCATTCCCTCCCACCCTACTATATTAACCATCAGCACATTCTGTCAGCTCTGCTTTGAAAATACATACTAATAAGAACCAGTTCTCCCCACCTCCTCTGCTATGACTCCAGTCCATCCTTTCATCTGGCTGATACAGAGTCCTTTTATTCTCTCTCTCTCATGCACCTACAATTTATTCTCTATAGAAAGGTTGAAACAGAAACAATATCACTCCCTTTTTCAAAGAGTTCATTGGTGTCTTCTTGAATTCAAAGTAAAACTTGAATTTCCTCTTGTGGCCTGTCAAAGTCTATGTAATCTGGTCCCCGGTTTCCACACCAATCTCTCTCTCAGATCTCACATTTCGCAATGTGTGCTCATCGCTCTGGCATCCATGCTCTCCTCTGAGCATTCTCAGGCAAATGGCATCTTCTCAGAAGGCCTAATGTGATCACCCTACCTAAAATAGTAAAATCCTTTATCCATTCTCTATGCCCTTAGTCTGCTTTACTTTTTTCAAAAACCTTGCCATTTTCAGATATAATGCTACATTTTATAATACCTCTATTGATTAATTGCTTTATCAACCTGCTTCACCACCGGCACATATCCATAAGAGCAGGTTTTGTCTTTACATGGCTCAGCATCTCCAATAGTACTCAGCATATTAGCAAGACCTAAGAAAAACCATTTTTTGAAACAATGAATTATTTCATTTATTCCTTATATTCTCTGAAGTTGCTAATATTACTATTTTATAGATAAAAGCAGTAAGGTACAAAGAGATGTTATAGTCATTTTTAAAAACAGATAAATGATCTAGGAAATGGGCTCCTTGCTTAGGGGCTAGAAACCTAGTATAGGATTGAAACAATGAGGAAGGAAGTAGAGGTTTTGTTTATATTTTAATTTACAACTTTCTTTAATTTTATTTTTTAATATGTATTGTTTATTGATTTAAGAGAGGAAGAGAGAGGGAGAGATAGAAATATCAATGAGAGATAAATATCTATCAACTGCCTTCTGCATGACTCCACTGGGGATCAAGCCCCAAACTGGGGCATATGCCCTGACTGGGAATCAAACCATGACTCCTGGTTCATAATCTAAGCTCAGCCACTGAGCAACACTGGTTAGGCAATTTCTTTCATTTTAATAATACAAATAAATACTTTGGAAAAAAGTACCTTAATTGGGCAAACTCAATTTGTTCTGTTACTTTCAAGTGAAAATTCAAGACTGAAAACAATGGTCATTATTTACAAAAGATGAGAAATGATAGAAAACATAGTGGCCACTACTTAGTTACTCCTTCAGTTTTCTGTTTCCCCATCAGACACAGGTCTAGCTCCTAATACAAGATAAGCCAGGCATAATTTATAATTTAAAAGTAGAGCACAGAGCAATGGAGTTGGAACTTGCAAGGGTGCAAGAGTTTACAGCCAAAAAAATAATATATTAAGTTGTTTTTCCAGAAAATGAAACTGTGTTGCTAGAACTTTAAAAACAAGAGTTCAAATGGAAGCCAGAGGGGAGAGGAAGAATCAACTTAGAACATCATTTTGTTGGTGTCTTTCCAAAACAGCAATTTGATAAAAAGGCTTCTGCAAGTCTTTTATCTGCAAACTTAATTTCATTACTGCACTATAGTTGACTTAAAATAAAAACAAACCCACCCATTTATTACAATTGTAATGAATGAATCACTTAGGCTGTGACCTTCTTCACCAATTTTAGTGAGCTCCCCTAAAGAGAGATCAATTAGGGGTATTTTTTTCCTTTTCAAATAATACTCTGACAGAAACACTTGAACTTTATTTTATCAAAATTTAGGCACAAGAAACACTATTAAAAAATAAACTCTTCCCCCTTCATGCCATTGTTTAATATGGGCAGCAGTCTTATTTCATTCTTGATGTGAAAAAATAAAATTTTATATTTAATGGCATTTCCTAAATGCTGTCTGACAGAATACATTAAAAACTTTTATAACACAATCAGAAGCCACTATTAAAATGTAGTGTTTCTAGGAAAGTACTATTTTCATCAACTGACATACCTTCCTAAGAAAACGGAATCTTACTCCATGTTGTGAGGATTTTGATTTATTTGCTGTATTCCACCACTGCTCCTGTGTTTCATAATACAAAGAGATTGCTATAATGATGGATGTGTTAAAAAAAGCTTTCCCTGAGAAAAACACAATTATTTTATAGTGTGTATAAAGAGCTTAGGTATGAATCTAAAATCCTCTTATCTAGTAAGGAAGTTTCCCAATCAGGCCAGAGAGGGTAAGAATTCTCTATTAATGTAACCGAAAAAGAACAAAAAAAGACACATCAACGGAAACATTACATCATCTGTACAAGAAGATGAAATACAAATTTTTGAAGTGTTATTTTCTTTGCTCCCTGAAAATAGAATGGTGGAAATTGTGCTAGGCCTCTGTTCTTGTTCTGGCTATGAAGTCAGAATTCTCTGGCTTGCCTTTGCCTCAATTTGTTCAATGTTAAAAAAGTGTGGTTGTAACAGATACAACCTTCATGGCCTCTTGTAACTGCAAAATTCTATGGATTCTGTATCTTTTTCAAAGATATTTTCATTTCTTAGCAAATTCTTCTTGATTTTACCAAAAATGAATACTGAATTAAAGCACTAATATGCAGATTCCTCCAGCTGAAGGAACTGGTAAATTTAATGATCTTTGAAAAGAAAGAGGAGTGGTTTTACTGATATCCATGCTGGAGTATTCTAAAGTTCTACTCACTTGAACATCTGCTATTATATGTAGCCCTCATAAAGTAAAGCATACACATATAGAGGATCTTGAAGGAACTATGAATTCCTGAATTAACTGTGATTTACCAAAGTGAAATCCTTATCATTATCTACTGGGCCAGCTGGGATACACACTAAAGTAATGTGAGATCTATGTTTAACTAATTTACATTATTATCTAACCCGTATTGAATTAAATACTAAACTAAAGAACATATGCCATTGAGAGCATTGTCTCAGGTCATTTTTATATATGATGCTAATTACTAAATATTTCAAAATGAAAAATAAAATGATTAGAGATTATGATGGCTCTTAAAATTTTCTTGAAACATCCTTTGTAAAAATTAATAACACATTAAATCACCAAAGTATCCTATTTACAATGTGACTTATTTATAGTCTACATCCACATAGGACTGTGGATGGCTATACAACACATGGAAGAAATTTTAATAGAAAAAAAAAAAACAAAAAAACAGACCATCTATGCAAAAGATAATCAGATAAACTAAATGCATTGCAATTAAATAGGGTATTATCTCTGAGCTTCCCCTGTACATGGTGCAAAAGAAATAGATCATTCCATCACAGAGAAGTAAAAAGAAAGAACAGGAGGGAGGGAGGGAAGTTAAGTAATTTTCTATTACCAAACAAAAGGAAACACCATTACTTTGAAGTTTCAGTTTGTGAATGTGGTGGCTGTTACTCACTGTTCTCTGCTTACCATTTCAAGTATCATCTTCTAAACTCATTTGAGCTCTCTTTTCACAGACCTGCTAAAAAACAATTTTAGTAATCCCCTTCCTCCCAGCAGGCCTTCACCCATTATCCTGAATAAACCTTCATTTGCTGGTTTTTAAAGAAAACTCCATCATTTATTAAGGTTTCTGGAATTGGAACAAGGAAGCACCAGCTCTGGGTGTGGCTAACTCTCTCAGGCAAACTGCTGCTCATACAGCAGTCATGAGCAAAGCCTTAGCTAGGTAAACAATGACAGGAAAAAATAAACAGATTCTGGGTGAAAAAAACAAAGATATATGCAGAGCTGAAAAGAACATAGCAGCCACTAGATAAATGTTTGCTTACAATACAGGTTAGTTCTATCTTCAGTTGTTCCTTGTCCCCTTCTCTTTATCTTTTAACAGTATTTTGTATTTTCTTTGGGCATGTCATAGACCTAGTTAACATTTTATTACAAGGCAATATATATGAGCTTCATCAAAGTAACTATTTTTTAAAATATATTTTTATTGATTTCAGAGAGGAAAGGGAGAGGGAGAGAGAGATAGAAGCATCAATGATGAGCGAGAATCACTGATGGGCTGCCTCCTGCATGCCCCCTACTGGGGATGGAGCCTGCAACCGAGTTATGTTCCCTTGACTAGAATCAGACCTGGGACCCTTCATTCATCAGGCCAATACTCGGAGCCAAACCAGCTGGGGCCATGAAATTTATAAAGTATATGATTTTATAAGTAAACTAGAAGCCTGATGCATGAATTCCGTGCATGGGTAGGGTCCTTAGGCCTGGCCAACAATCAGAGCCAATCCGGGCCTTCCAGTGCTGGCTGGGGCCTCCCTTCCCTGGCTGCCAGTTGCAGGCTGGGCCTTCCTTCATGCCACACTGCCCCCTGGTGGTCAGCACATGTAATAGCGAGCGATCAAACTCCTGGTTGAACTCCTGAGGGGATACTTTGCAGAAGATATATTTTCTTCTGGATTTCACTTTAATAAATCCTTCACTTTCATTCCTCACCCTCTTCATCCCAACTTGACAATTCGTTAACCCTTATTCTAATCACTCAGTTTTATGCTTCCTATATATATAGATGTTTTTTTTATATATATATAGCTTTTTATATATAGAGATGTTTATTTAAAAGAGATTTGGGAGTACAGCAATTTCTTCTTCTTCCCCCCCTTACCTACTAATTTTAATGTAAACTTACTATTTTGAAATGAGAGGAGTCTCAGGAACTGGGAGAATCTCTTCTTCACCCATCTAGACAACAGGCCGTTTAGAAAAGAATGGAGAGCAGACTTTGTAAGCATGGAAACAAATTAAAGAAAGAGACAAAGTCCTGAGGGATATTAATTTCAGATGGCGTACAACTTCATGAATAAATATGGTCTCCACAAAAAAAGAACATATTGAATAGCCACTAGAATGTGCATGTTAGCCTATATCCAGCTGTTTACAAAAATAGTCAATGTTTTATTGTGACATTTTCATTGATTACTATGTTAACTGGATCTACACCCTATATTTTCTTCTGGGTTTCACTTTAATAAATCCTTCACTTTCATTCCTCACCCTCTTCATCCCAACTTGACAATTCGTTAACCCTTATTCTAATCACTCAGTTTTATGCTTCCTCTTATTTCCCAAGAACAAATCTACACATTTAGTTGCATTTCTAGATATGGTGAAAACTAACAGTCATCAAAATATGTATACATCTATTGGCAGCCATAGACATTTCTTAGGAGAACCTCAGTCCTTGTGTAAATTCCATCCATAGCTCTTTATTTCCAATTTTTCTTTTTTTAAATTTATCTTTATTGCTTACAGAGTATTACATTGACCCCTCCCCGCTTCCCCACTCCTGTCCCTTCCCCAGGCCTTCACCCCACTATTGTCTGTGTCCATGGGTAATACATATATGCATATAAGTTCTTTGATTGATCTTTTTTCCTTCCCTCTGAGGATCCTCAGTCTGTTGCATGCTTCCATGACTATTTTTCTTTCCACCCAAGATCTACAATTGTAGTCACAGTGGTCTTTCTAAAATTATGCAGTGGACTTTTGAACAACTCGGAGGGTTAGGGATTTCAATCTCCCAGGTAGTCCAAAATCTGCATATAATTTAAGTTGGCCTTCTGTATTGGCAAATTCCCAACCACCACAAATGGAAAACATGTAATTTTATAATAGTTCCTGTTCTTATAACTCCAACACATACTCAAAGGAGACGTTCCATGCCCCAAAACATAGCTTACAAGACTTATAAAGCTTAGTGTGCAGCCTGTATTTAGCCACTTTCATCCTCTCTCTTCTGTGAACCCTAAATTCTAAATATTCAGGCATAGTCTCTTTCTGCAAGTGATTTTTCTTTTCCCTTCTGTTCCCCTAGTTAACTCCAATTCACATTCAGATCTTACCTTAGCTGCCTTAACCTCTGAAAAGCCTTCTCTACCTTCTAAATATGAGCTACATGTATTCTAGAATTACTAGCATTAGTGTTGATCACTCTATGGTATTTTATCTTGTACATATCTGTATTCACTTGTAGATTATAAACTCCCCAAGGGTAGTTACCAGGCCCATCTGATCTTTTAAGTATTACTAAAAATGTCATAAATGTTTAAAAATTTCTCTCCAGTTTATCAATTAACACTTTTTATATTATAATAAGCTATAATTACTGATCCAATTTTACTTTAGAATTACATTTTGTAACAGATTATCTTTGTTTTGATATGCAATTGAACATGTTTCTCAGTTCATTATCAAAGATCAGTAAAGATTAGAATTTTCTGAACTATATCTGAAATGCACAGATAGTATTCAGAGAAAAAAATATTGCCCAAAGTAAAATTGATGTAATACCCATTTGGGGATTTTGAAATCTAAGAAGGGGCAAATATGTGTTTGCTACACTATAATTTATGAATTATTTACAAATGTTTTGGTGTTATAACAGAAAAACTAAGGGTATATTTTCTTTATGGGTCATTTATGAAATAAACTTCAATGTCAGATTAAGGTACCTAGAAATGTTTAAGGTTTTAGGAAAAATCTAAATAATATGTAATTAGCCAGTATATACTTACAAATGTACATTTACCTATATAATTTTCTTCGTGTTTTATTTATTTCTCTCTTTTAAATGATGTTTGCGAAATTCTGACAATACATTTTTGAAAAGGAGGAAAGAGTAGTATAGTTAAAAAATTTTTCATAGAATGTACTTTTATATGAATGTTAATTTCTTAAACTAGGTAAATTTTAAGATACTAGTATCATCTTAAAACATATTAGCTAAAATGTGGACAAAAGCGATGTTCTACAGAGGATAAGAAAGAATTCTCTGATATATTTCCTTTTTTCAATAATTGTCATCTTAGTAGGTATATTGTTTAAATGTTATATGATGAAAAATAAACCAAAAGGTAAGAAAAAGAAAATAAAATCACAAGGTGATATAGTCCTAACAGAGAAACAATGGAAAGAAAAATGACTCTTTCACAGAGTAGAATACATAAAACCAGAAACACACTAATGGTCAGATAAAAAAAATAATAGTAGAAAACAGGGACCTTCTAGTGTTGGGGTTCGTCCACAATCTTCCTGAAAAGTGTTTGGAAACCAAATATATGGTTTATTATTGGTCATTACTAGTGATCTATCATTAGATTGGTAAATTCATTCACCTACATAGAAAAGAGTTGAGGTATAAAGGAAAATACAAAAGTCAAGTTAACTTAAAGTAAATGTGACTCCAAACCAAAAAAAAATACTCTCAAAGGTTGAGAATAGCTTAAATGCTATTACAATCTCTAAACACAGAAGGTTGATTCTTGATTGTCTGTATGGACCTTCCAGGTGGGACGGTGGAGACACAGGGAAAACCTGACGTGCAGAGGCAAATAAAGCCTATGTTCAAAATCTCTTCTTGCTTCTTGGATTCTGAGATTTAGTTTTCTTAATTGCAAGATGAAGATAAATAAATCGTATTTGTGGTAGTGAGAATTAAATAAGGTAACATAGATAAAGTAAATAATACCAGTATGTTGTAGATAATCAGTAAATATCCCTTCCTTCTTTTGAACATTACTATTCAGGGCATTTAAAAATGTATATTATTAATTTAACTTCACATAATATATTTTTAATTATGTAGAGAAGATTCTCAGTAAATACTAAAAGCCATACAAATAATGGTAATTTCCCAAACTTAGCTTGTTATAAACAGTCATGACCACAAAACATTTTTTAACAACTTATACTCAGATATGTATGCTTGTTAAAAGATTGCCTTTAATTTAATATTAGTATTACTTGCTGGAGTAAAGTCACATGATTGTTTTAACTTTAGTTTGTGGTTGTTGTTTTATAAATGGGAAATATTAGAGATAAACAGTTAAGAAACTTATGTTCAATAACATAGCTAGTTGGTGGAAAAGCAGAAAAAAAAAACATCAATTAATTATTCTACTGAATATCTTATTTCCCATAAAAATCATGACTTCATAAATAATCTGGGTAGTCTGAAGAAATTCTTATCAGTTTCAATTTTGCCCTGAGTAATTTCAAGGAGCTGACCCATAAAAACAAGATCTGAATTAGAAATTCTGACCAATGGCAAGATCTAAACCTTTCCTCTCCAGGCTTTTAGAAATTTCTATAGAAAATGTGCAAGCACTTGAATTTCACATATAGTCGGCCCACACCAGCTAAATTTTTGAAGAAGAGGTGAAAGAGCCATTTTGGGTTAAATATGAAAAACTCTATGCAACAAATGCATATTTGGAAACTGCAAAATGAGCATGCAAATCAATTTATATGCATGGGTGAATGAATATAGATGAGCTATTTTCAAAGTGCATGCATCCTTGTGTAGCATAAGATAGCTGTACCAAAGGAATGGGAAGGAGGTGAATTGCTGAGCTTAGTCATCCATTTGCAATTTTCAATGGAAATTTGCATTGTCAAGTTTCCATTATGCCTGCACAAATTTAGACAAATTAAAGACTCAACTAAGTAATTATTGATAACATACATGTGTATGACGTAAAGCAGGAAAGCCCTGTCACTCATTTGGAACTTCTCAGATATTTCTAGGGCTCCCATTTAGGAGAAGGAGACATTACAAGAATGGTAATACCTGACCATAAGACAAATTTGAGACACAGCACTGGTCGATTGGGACATTCTCTAATTTGGGATTGGAGATGAGTGAGGATGGGGAGATGTTGTAAATGGAAAATTAACAGAAATCACTCAGCTGAGAAGAAACATTACATCTGTTTCCAGACCTTTTACCTCTTTAGGATCCCTTTGTTAATTGCCAGGAAATTAATGTTCAACCTGACAAATGGGTCCAAATAAAACCATAACCCTTGGAATTATAGGATATTTAAATTCAATTGTTCTCTCTTTTAATATATTCTGTCAGAATATATCCTGCAGCATTTGTGCCATATTCTGTTCTGAAAATGTGAACATTCTGTTTTTATTTCTATAATAGAATGGTCAACCTAGAATGACACATATCCTTGGAAAGTCATATAATGAGTCTGATCTTCTGAAATAGGCTATTAGTTTGACATTACAAGTCAAAGAACTCTTACTTTGAAAGGATCACTCTAGTAGTAGAGAGAAATGGCTTTAAGTGGCAGAATGAAAATTGCTGCTTGGGATTAAGAAAAATGGTAAAGAGATTACAGCAATAATCCTGATGGGTGAGTATGAAAGCCTGAAATAGCATATCAGGAGAGTCCAGTGAACTTGGTCACTGAGTGCACATGACTGGTCCTTTCATTTTCTGGCTTCTAGAAGCACTACGTCCTCATCTCCACGACAACATTCGTTGCATTGTATTGAAATTATGCATATATGTATCTACCAGCCTACTTCATTAGATGGTGACTTCTCCTTTCAATTCTTAGACCAGTGGTTGATCAAAATATAATGTTCCCCAAAACAAAACTACATCAAGTTTAGTTTATATTCATAGTATATGACAAACGGAGTATTTATTAATCCAGCGCTTTTTCTATCCATCTCTGAAACTTTCTAATGACTTTCTAGAAAATGTGTTCTTTAAATATGGAAGAATCTAGGGATAAGAGTAATTTAAAATTATCTCAACTTCAGAGAGTGTGAAACAATCCATTAACTGTAATTTCTAAAAGGACCCATATGTTTTTCACTCTTCATAGGCACACTGCCATGCCTGCTTTTTTTTTTTAAAAAAACTAATTTTTACCACAATTGACGATGTCATTAATAACTAGAGGCCCGTTGCACAAAGATTCATACAATAGGCCTTCCTTCCCCTGGCTATAGGCACCTGCTTTCCTCCAGCACCTGGGACCCAGGCCTTCACTCTGGCCGCCACCTTCTGTCTTCCCTCAGGTTGGAGCTCTGCTCCTGTAGCGCCCTCTGCCCCCTGCCCTCCCTTTCACAGCAGATGTCCCGCCCTGCCCGGCTGCTCCGTGCCTGCATGCATGCTGCCCAGAGGCCCAGAGCAGCTGGGGGATGGGGGGGGGCAGGGCCGCCCCCATCTTTGGTGGGTTGATTTGCATACTCACTCCTGATTGGATGGTGGGCATCACAAAGTGATGGTCAATTTGCATGTTTCTCTTTTATTGGTGAAGATACCATGAATAGCATGTATGTGAGCTTTATTATAGTATCATGTAGTATTCTATTTCTGATCCCTGAATTTTTATACTTGTATTTAGGTTTTAACTACTTCATCTGTGTTGCTAAACTTTCAGTCTTCAAGAGTTCTGGAAACACAAAAGTGAACAACTGCCTAAGAACCAACATCTCATCTTGTGTATTATATCTTCTTAGTAAATTGTTTTGAAATTATGAATGGATTCATGAATGGGCAAAAAATAGGTGAGTCAAAGATGAGGCTAGATTTCTGGTTTGTGTAACTGGTTGTACTGGGAAACCGTGAAAATGACAGGTTACCCATAAGTGTTTTTAATGTTTTGAGTGGTTGTTGCTTTGGTTTTCTTTGTTTTGTTTTTAATTCAAAAGGTATTAGAGAAATTCATACCAGTGCCCAAACCTCTTCCATCCTAAACTATTTCCCAGAGGAAGAGCAATGGCACAGGTATGAAAGGATTGATATGGAAGCAACGCAGCTGAGTGTGCTGCAGTTAGGCAGCAGGGCAGGAGCACCACACCTGCTGGAGGTGGATTCAATACTGGGATTGTACCCTGGAGATGGCAGAATAAACAAGAGGTGCAGGCAGGAGCTGTAATTCGAGCTCAACCACGTTCAAGGAAACATGAAACTGGGGCAATCCACCGTGTAAAGAGGACAACAGGGCAGCTGGCTCAGGGCAAACACAAGCATGTGGTCAGAGAGCCTGCCCACAGTGTATTCCCAGGTCTCATGTGCAGCGACAGCAAGTTAAGGCAACTGGGGAAGTAATTCAGAGGCCAAGTGCTCTGTAGCTGTTGGTGCCATATTTTACTCAAATGCATCTGTTAATTATAACTTCAGGCACTCTTGAAATAGTTTCCTGTGTGTATGTGTGGGGAGGAAGTAGGCTTTGGAGGGGGCTTGTTTTAGGCTTCCTTCATCTCAAACTTGGGGGGTTTATATGTTATTCCAAAAAGTACGATTATTTCTATAACTAAGAGCTAAAACATATTTTAAAGGTCATTTTGTCCATACCTCTGATCAGAATAAGGGAAATCTTAAGCAATTTATGACTAGTGCTTGCTGTCTAAGCTATTAAGGCTCTCCAGGAACAGGGATTCATTCTCTCACTTCTTCCGCTGGCTGGCTCTCATATTTATAGTAGAACCACAAGCAAATGCTGTTTTCTCTTTCCTTATGTCAGAATGTACACGCTCTTGTTCAAATCTATTTCCATTGTTCAGTCCTCTGTGGACCAGAATACCACTGCCAGTTTTCCTTACTCCAATTTTTTTTTTTTTCTGTTTGTCAGCTCATATTTTTCTGACCCACTTTTCCTGCTTACAAATGTAATGCTATCAAGACTTTTCCTGTATACATTTCTGGACTGCCTGATGTACAGACACTAGTGACAGACATTTTCTTCAAACCAACAGGTAACAACACAGCCTACTAAGGACTTGATGAAGTCCCTGCCTGTGCCTCTTCTAAAGTATAGTGGCAAATTAGCATGTGAGACAGAAGCAGGAAGAAAGGTTAAGGGGTCACTGAAAGCAGTGCCCCTGTGATGAGCAGATTCAGAGGACAGTACTATGTTTCCAGGGCGAACCTTGGGGAGAGCATTAGCCAGTCGAAGTGATAGTGAGTGAAACAAGTAAAGCAGGCAGCTACTGCGGGAAGGAGGCTGAACTCGGACCAGTTCCACAGAAGGGGAATCTGAAACGTGTTTAGCTCAGTGAGGACAGCACTTTCTCTTAGATAAACATAATTTGAAGGGATACTAACAACATAAATTTTATTCCCACTGAGGGCATAACGAGAAGAAATTAATTTATGTCAGCAGAGAAAGGATTTTCATTAAATTTAAGGAAGACATTCTGCCCAGGAAAAGTTACTAGACACTTAAAGGGAATACTAAGAGAGAGAAAAATATATACATATATATACATATGAAATTTCATTAGCTTATGCAGACATCTTTTAAACACAGCGTGGATTCTCATCTGTAAAACAGCGTGGAGGACTTATAATCAGCTATTACTTATTTAAAAAGAGGAAATTACAAGTTTAGGGCATGGTCTCAGGAGTCATGCAGCCTTGTTTCAAATGCCAGCTTTACAAAACCCTAGTGTGTGAATGTGGGCAATTTAAGAACATCTCTTTGGGCCTCAGTCTTTTCATCTGTGAAATGGAGGAAACAGCATCTACCTTATAGGGTTGTGACAATGCCTAAAATAATTAATGTGCCAAGAGCTTAAAATAGTGCCTAACACAGAGTACGAGTTATGTAAGATTTTGCTAAGATTGTTGTTGTTATTAGTAGTCGGTAAGAAAAAGTCCAGTGACACAATGCCAGAACCTAGAGATAGTATGATTATACCTCCTATGAGTGAAGTGTAGAGAATACTGTGTTTATCCTTTTCTTCCTCCTGTTCTCTGCAACTCAATCCCAGAGCTAGAGTCTAGAAATCCATGGTCTAGTCCCCTCCTCTACTAACCAGAAGTGTGATTCCTCATCTTTTAAATCACCAGTTCTCCATGTTCTGGTTGTTTCAAATTAGGTTCACTCTATCCTTCCTTTTCCTCTCTCTCTTTCTCTCTCTTTTTCTCCAACACGCATTTCCCCCTCCCCTCCCCCCCCCCCCGTCATCTTCTTTTCTCCTTTGTTCCATTACTCTCTCTGTTTTGTCTCATTTTCTCAGTTATTACATATTACAAGTGTTATTATAGTGTCCCTGAGGACACACTATCCCTCCACCCTCCCTCCATCTCTTGTGAGCAGAAGATATTCCAGGATATAGTATATTTGGCCCCAATCCAAATCTTTATTGTTTCTGTTTAGGATGAAACACAACATTTTTCCTGTGTCAAACAAACAAGAATGATGTCCAGGATGAAAAACATCTGAGGCCTGAGAAAAGGGGAGGTACCCAACACTCTTCATCTCCAATGACCTCTGAGAAAGTGCGCAGCTCTCTACAGTCAGAAGGAGCACCGTTCCCAGATGAAGAATAATTCTAATTCCTGAAGCTCTACCTCTGCCTGTACTTTTATGAAGTAAGTCAATGTAGAGAGTAGAAGAAGAAACCATAGACTAAATTCAAACAGTAAAAAAAGAAAAAAAACCTTTAAATGTTATTTGAAGCCAAAAAATATAAACTGTAATAGAAGTAAGAAAGCCATAATAATTTAACTCTACTATTCTAATTGAAATAAAGGCTTAAGAAGCCACAGGAAGATAGAATTAATTATATATGTATCTAAAAATTTCCATATAATGTTAACACTGACCAAAGAAGTATGTTCTGAAACTTATGACATTTAAACATTGAAAATGAAAACTGTTATAGATTTCCTAATTACTCTGGTATAAGATGTTTCAGAGCTATCACTGGCTTTTCAAAAATGGCTATTTCAAAATATTCCTGTGGTAGTCTTGAGTTATAGTATTGAACCCATTGGGAGCTCAGTAATAAGTTTAATCCCCTGGTTTTCTTATGTATGAAAGTTTTAAAGAAGTCATTATGGATATTAACTTAACATTGCTCTTGGTAACTGTGAAAGCAATGTTAGAGCAAGATATAAAACAGTTTCTCACACAACCCCCAGGAACAGTTGAAATGCTGTTAATTGATGATATAAAAATGCTCCTTTGCAGAAACCTCAAAATCTCTAACACCAAGTCTGATCACACAAAGGCATTTGTCTTACTATAAGGATAGATATTTTAGGTTTCTAAGGTCTTATGTAGAAAAGTATATATATTTTGAGTCATAAAGACGTATTTTAATGACATGTTTAAACAATATATGTTTTTGAGAATTTTATTTGCAAGACTTTTTAAAAATAGCATATCTGCATACATTATGTAATTTTCTTGTGTATGCCATGTATATATGTATATATGTGTATATATATATATGCATTGATATACATATACACACATACACATTTATATATCAAAAGTAAGTATATCATTAATTTTTTAATTTACTTTTTAAACCTCACTTGAGGATATGTTTTTATTGCTTTGAGAGAAAGAGAGAAACATCAATGTGAGAGAGAAACATGGATTGGTTGCCTCTAATATACACCCCGACCAGGGACAGAACCCATAACCTAGGTATGTGCCCTGACCTGAAATCTAACCTGCAACCTTTAAGGTGTATAGGACAATGTTTCAACCAACTGAGCCACCTAGTTGGGGCAATGTCTCATTATTTTAAAACTAGAGGCCCAGTGCATGAAATTCATGCATGGGGGTGTATGTCCCTCAGCCCAGCCTGCACCCTCTCCAATCTGGGACTCCTCGAGGGATGTCCGACTGCCCATTTAGGCCCAATCCCGGTAAGATTGGGCCTAAATGGGCAGTCGGACATCCCTCTCACAATCCAGGACTGCTGGCTCCCAACTGCTCACCTGCCTGCCTTTCTGATTGTCCCTAACCGCTTCTGCCTGCCAGCCTGATCACCCCCTAACCACTCCCCTGCCAGCCTGATTGATGCCTAACTGCTCCCCTGCCAGCCTGGTCACCCCTAACTACCCTCCCCTGCAGGCCTGGGTCCCCCCCAACTGCCCTGCCCTGCAGGCCCAGTTGCCCCCCAACTTTCCTCTACTGCCAGCCTGATCCCCTAACTACCCTCCCCTGCAGGCTTGATTGCCCCCAACTGCCCTCCCTTGCAGGCCTGGTTCCTCCCAACTGCCCTCCCCTGCTGGCCATCTTGTGGTGGCCATCTTGTGTCCACATGGGGGCAGCCATCTTTGACCACATGGGGGCAGTCATCTTGTGTGGTGGAGTGGTCAATTTGCATATTACTCTTTTATTAGATAGGATAGCTCAATACTTTCTTTCACAAAATGTTGGCCCACTAAGGATCTGTAGATGTATTCTCCTACACATTGAATTGTGCATTTGGGTCATAAAACACAATATATAACTTCCTACTTTACAATATTCTTAACAGGATAAATTAAACATTTAGTACCTTAAGCATCACATATAATAATTTTAAATAAATTATTACATTATTTACTAAAAAAACAATTTTGTATTCAAGATAAAGAGCTTAAACTGAACAGCAGTATCTTCCACACAACAGTTATACTTATATGCTGCCATGCCAGCTATTTCCCTAAGGAGAGTCCCAGCATGCTTAATTATAGAGAGACATCATTACTTAGAAGAAAAACATGAGTCTTTAATTTCCTTGCCACTGCAGGACCAGGGTAGCTCATTCTGCTGAACATAGCATTGTCCAGTGAACACTTAAGCTTAGCTAGTTCCACATACAAGGCCAGGTATTGTTAGGTCACAAACAAGAGTAGCCACTTCCATTATGGGTTGCCATCCACACAGAATTCATTGTGTCTAAAATTAAACATAGAAAGCCCCTCCTGACATCAGAATGCTAGTGAAGAAACTGTTCTTCTTGGCAGCTCCCCTTCTAACTTTTGGACCAATGGATCCCTCCTGGGAACCAGCCCGAGACAGGGCTATTTGAAGTAGCCCTTGCCAGCTATTGTGATGTCAGTGTATTTCTAATTACAGGCCAGATAGTTTTGAGCACCAGTAACTAGACAAGGGTTTGGGTCAGCAACTCTGGCCTGCCAGGTCAGACTTGTTTTCCTCCCACTGCTCTCCAATAATAGCTTCTCATATATACCAGAAACAGCACAGAGAATATCTTTCTGAACTCCAAGAAAGGCTCCCGAGTTCCATTTTAGGCAACACACTGGAAAGCCAAATTCACTTATCCAAAAAGAGACACTATTCTCTCATTACGTATTTTCAATGAAGTGCCCTGTGCACCATCATCTCTGTCTTCAGCAGAACCATGTTCTGACTCGGCAACTCTCACGAACTATCTACAGATGTGACTGGGCTAGGTCTTTGCATCTGTGCTGAATCACTATGGACTGGATAGTTTCAATAATTTTATCTCCAACCTCTGAAATGAATAGAAATTTTGAGTTGCTTGTTTTGTGAAAACTAACGATTTTTATTCAAAAGATCAAGAATTAGTTGTAATCCTCTTTAGACACAATATATCAGGGCTTTACTACTACTTACATTAGAGTAGAATCAACACATTGAGCAGAATTTGAGTAAGTCCACAAAAGAAGCAAATAAGCAAATTACAGAAACAAAGTATGATGAATTCTTACAAGCTATTCCATTTCTTTGTTAAGATGACATTGGGAAATGTCAGGAAATGTAAGGGTCTGCCACAATCCTCAGTGATAAAACTTTTATTATACGTTAGCCATTCAAATTAGCACCAAATTGGCAATTAGTGAACAAATTCCCAGCATCCATTAGCTGTTTGTTAAGTAAAAGGAACGTGCTATGTAATATAATGGACAGAGTTGCCTGCTGGGGCAATGGGCACATCTAGGCTGAAATTTAAACTCTGCCAATGACCTATGGAACTTTGGGCAAGTTAGCCTTTCTAATCCACAATTTTCTCATCTATAAAATGGGAATTTTATAAACCCTGTCACGTAGGATCTCATAAGAATAAATAAGATGGAGAAAACACATTGTACAGTGCCTTTCACTCAGTAAGCACTAAATAGTAATTACATTAACTACTGTGATTCTAAACAGAATGATTTTAAATGTATTTGAATTCAAGAGGTGCATTAAAGGAAGGGTACCCAGTACACCTTTTGAAATAATGTGATTCCAAATACTTTGGGGGAGAAATCATGTACACTTTTAGACTTAGACAGTATTATGGAATTTATGGTCAGACTGGCAATGTTTCCTCCAATATCCAATCACTAATTTAAAAATGTATTGAGCTCTTATAACATCCTCATCACTCAATTACTGAAATTTTCAGCAGTTAAGTCCTCCTAATTGGAAAACTTACATTGGTTGAATATGTTGGTAGGACTTTCACTCAATAGATGCGAATGTAAAATAAGAACCTATGTTTAATTTCCATTATTAGGATACAGAAATTGGAAACAAGATCAAAGGTTGTACAGGTATTTAAAACAGAATACTTGTTTCTGTTAGATTTATTCAAATATAAATACACTTGCTCTCTGAAATGGTCTTTGGGTTTGTTACTAATATTTGACTCTTAACTAAAATTTTAAAATATGAATTCCTTTGTAAGTAAAATTTTAAATGTATTCAGAGTACTGATATTCACTGAGCAGCATTTTTGTAAAACTCGATACAGTAAAGAAAATAAATTTTAAGTGTATAATTCAGTTAATTTTTACAAATACATATACCCATGTAGCCATCATTCAGATCAAGCCAAAGATTCCATTGTGTTTTCTTCTAATAGAGGTTACAAGGTAACCTCTATTCTGACTTATATCACCATAGAATAGTTGTCTATTTTGAAGTTCATGAAAATAGAATCATATAATAGGCACTCATATAGTTGTTGCCTTAAATTACTTTTTCACTAGGTTTTACACATGAGGAACAAGGGGACCAATGTTCTCTTCAATCAGTTTGTCTGTACTGATGTATCAATGTGTAATAAGAGAATTCTACCAAATTTTATGCATACTATTGAGCATAAATTATCTAAAATGACCCCAGAGTAGATTTACAGAACCATGTTTAATATTATCACTGTTAACATTAATAACGTCCTAGAGCTTATCTGCCCTACTGCCATTGGACTTTTATTTCAAGTTTTGATGTTTTTCTGAGGGTTTACTTCTATTAGCTACTCACCAACATCCTATGAGGTAGATTAGCAGTTTATAATATACTAGAGGCCCGGTGCACAGATTCCTGCACATTGAAAGGAAATTAATTAGAAGGTAGCTGGCGGGGTGGGACTGAGAGAGACAGGCTGGACATGCCCTGGAGCCAACTTCCCGTGGTCCCTCCCTGGCCAGCTGCATGTGGGGCAGCGCTGGGGCTCAAAGGGCATCTTCAGAGTGAGCGAGGTCCCTCTGGCAGGTGGGGTCTCTCGGCCTGGCCTGCAGGGATTGGGCCAAAATTGGCTCTCCGACATCCCCCGAGGGGTCCCGGATTGTGAGAGGGCAGTTCTTGGGTGATCTACCCTGGAATCGGGCTCCCTCCTCTCTGGTTCCGGGTGTGCCATCTGAGAACCACAGCTGCCAAGTCACCGCAACTCATCAGCTCCTGCGTTGAGCATCTGCCCCCTAGTGGTCAGTGTGTGTCATCGCTACTGGTTGAAGTGTCTGCCCCCCTAGTAGTCATTGTGCATCATAGCTACCAGACAGTCAGAGAGTCGCTTAGGCTTTTTATATATATATTAGTAGTCTGATTAAATGTTTCTCCATTTACAATATTGAAAATAAAGCATAAACATTGGTGGCCTTACTCTACTTTTAACAATGGTTTAGAGGCAATGCTGTGTCTTGAATTTAGTTTTTCAGATCCCATGCCATATTCTGTTTACACAAATTGTGTAAAAAATAACATGGCAGGAAAATAATGAGACAGCATTGTACCTATTCTCATATTCAAGTAAAAATACATGGAATCCATGTGTAAGAGAGAAAAACAAAAAGCCCTGCAATTTCTGAAAAGTTCTTAAGCAACAAACAAACCTTTCTTTTAAAACCTAATTGAAACATTTTAAGACTTACTATTCAGCAAAGACCATGAAGTTACTGATTCCTGTATTTCCAAGTAACAGAAATGGGACTCAGCAATAAAATTATAGATAAATACACACAAAAAGTATAAGTGTTTTGCATCATGAACTAAAAACTTTTAGAATGCAAAAATGATTTATTTTGAATTATGTCAAAAAAATACTTGCGTGCTTTTTGAAAGTACAGTTTGCATAGCAACTTCTACTAGAAAAGTTTATTACATCTCTATAATAAAACAAAACCTGAATATCTATGATAAGGCCTAATTTTCAATGCACACTTATAGTTAACCCAACAACCAGTGTGGCCACCAAATGCTCACCGAGAAAGGGATATAGAATGGGGTCAATAACTCTTTTCAGGAACCAGTATGGTTCAAGGTCCTAATTCACACAATGCAGTTAAGAATAACAGAAATATTATAAAGTATTTTCTATAGTCAATCAGGAGGGTTTTTTAAATAATCAGTTAAATTATCACAATTCATTTAATAATATCCAAAAGTGGAACATGATTTCAATGGATATACATAATCTTATGATAAAAAAATATAATCTGTTCATAATAACTATAAGAATATCTTATTTGAACTTTTAAAGCTCAAATATATTACCTAGCTTCTCTGCAGCATACTTGTAAATAACTAACTTATAGGAGAGCCTCAAAGACAAATTATAAATAGGATTGATATCTACCTCTATACATTAGGATAAATATAGTAAAAATCCCTATGTATAGGATTGGGATGGATAAAGGTATTAGTTTATGTGGAAAGTGATAGTTTTTACAAATGATTTTGCATTCTTTACTCTACTTAATCAGAGTAAAAATTCTCAAACAGAATAACATTTTTAAAAATAGTTTGAATCATAACTAGACATAAGTAACATTAGAGCACAATTGTATAAAACAGAGGACACTGTCTTTATAATTTGCCTTTCTTTTTAAGTTGAAACTTTTGGGCTAATCGAAGATTATTATGACATTACAATTTATTTTAAATGAGAAAAAAATGATCCATATTTGAATTGTGCTAGAAAGTGACCCTAAAAAAATGGTATCAGCGGAATTAGTGGTGCTAGTGATGGTGGTAGTAGTTAGAACAGAAATAACAAGTGGAAACTTCAGAATGCTTGCTGTGTCAGGCAACTGTTCTCAAAATTTGACATAAAGTCATCTGCTTTGCTTCAGTAAGATCCCTATGAAATACGATTATTAGTCCAATTTCACAGATAACAAAACTGAGGAATAGAAGTTTGAGTGTATAACCCCTTAAATCAGGCAGTGTGGCCCCAGAGTCTGTATAATTTGACCTCTACACTACAATTGCATCTCAGAACAATTAAAATCTCAAAATAATGCATTCTACCTCATTGGTGGCATTCTAGACCTATAACTCAATTTTGGTTATTAATTTATAGTTGAGATAAACTTTTTTTTGCTAGACATGATAGATGCTTTTCACTTTAAGAGCTTCCCAGAATATGTTATCTATATCAAAGTTATTGATGGACTTCTCCATTGGACTCCAAGCTCTTTCATCACAGATGATGCACCTTACCCTACAATGGTAGACTTCAAACAAAACTGGTAAAATCTCTGAATCGTTTTTGTTTACTACCTACCTATATGGTAAATGCTTTTTTTTTAACCTCACAAAGATTGTAAGTATCTACATAATATTTTCATTTATTGTAGTGGCTAAAATATTGAAATCCCAGAATCAAACAACCAATACATATTGTTACAAGAAAGGCATGTTTAGCAAGGTACTTGAAGGTAGAATAAAATATGACATGGCCAATGGGACCCAGAGCCTTTAGAGTCAACAGGTATATCTGCCTGAAAGCACATGACAAGTCACAAAAAGGTTCAAACAATGCTTTGCTTTTACAGATAAAACCAAAGTGTTCCAAACAACGAATAGCCTTAGATTTCTCCACATAAGTAAACTGACAAAGATTCTAACTTCCTTAGAGAAAGAATCTTGTTTTTCTCTATGTGCCCTAGTTCTGTCTACAGCTTACAGTGGGTGCTTAACAAATGTTGACTGACAAAGGGAAAATAATGTTTCCTCTGGCCCCCTATCAATCTGTTCTATACACTGTAGCCAGAGTGACATTTTTGAAATATAAATATAATAATGGCATCCTCCTCCTCACCTTCCACACAAAACTCCTTCCAGTGCTTTTCTACCACTTTTACATTAAGATTAAAATCGCTGACAAGGTCTAGAAAGCCCTGCATGATCTGGTCCTGCTCCCTAAGAGCTCCGTACTCAAGGAACTTCTCTCAATTGCTTGAAGGTACTGTGCCATCTCCTGCACCAGGATTCTGTACCTAATATTCCTCCTCTGCCCTTACCTAGTTAACTCCTTCTCATCTCTTGGGTTGTGGTTTAGAGATCACTCTTCAGTAAAACCTGTTTTGATTAGTTCACTTCACACTATTTTAAGTCATCACAGTACTGTGTTCCAGTCCTCCAAAATACTTACTACCATTTAAAATTCCCGTCTATTTACTTATTTTTAAGTATTGTGCCTTCTCATTGGAATGCAAGGTCTGTGAAGAAAGGAACTATTTCTGAGAGTTTACCATTGTATTGCCTGAGTCTAGTACTCAGGCACATACAAAGCCCTCAATTTTCAGAAATGAATGAGTAAATAAATGAGTGAACAGGGTTGTCTATCTGGTCCTATTAGTGAAGTCACATAACACAGGGGCTTTATTAAATGACATCTATCACACTGCCATGTTTGTTAATATTAAGCAATCAACCATCACAAGCCATGTGTGTTTATGGCCATTTAAACAGGGGATGTAAACAAAAGAGACAGAGTGAGTCTAGTATGAAATTTTACTATAAATGACCATGAAATACATGAAACCTGGACCTGGAAATCAGAAAAAGTTTAACTTAATTTGTCAATGATCAGCCTTTTATTCTCATTTTTAAGGTGGGTAGCCATGGAATTAACTAATTCTTTTAAGCTGCTAGGAAACTATTAGTCCTCTTAAGTGGGAACTTATTAAATAATAATGTCCCTGAGGCACTTAGATGAGTATGATTCACTAAAAACGCTATGTACCCCACAAGCATCGATCATTGAGAAAAAAATGACATTCTTAGATAGTTCCATTCGGGGACTGACTTTAGGGGTCAAAGAACAGAACGGATGCATAAGCTAGTTCCGTTCCATCAGCCAATTATATATATTTTTTTCTCTTGATTAATGCCTGAACCTGAAAAAATATCCACCCTAATAAACTAGAAATCTTATTCAGCAGACATGATAATACAGGCATAGAGAATCAGTGTTTGTGCCCAGGCTTTGCCACTAACCTGTTCATGACACATAACCCTTTTTTTTAAATTTTTCTTTCCATTACTACACAAATAAATAAATAAAATTTGCTAGGCCAGAATAAATAGAGTGAATGAATAAAAACATTCTAAAAACTCACAGGTGAATAAATTGTTGCAAGACATTCTAGGCCAGGGAGGGGGAAAGAGAATAGTCTCACTGTCTCTCTAGTAACTTTGTGGTATTTTGAATATGAATACAACTAAAATAATATTAGACATTTTTATTAAGTTAAAAAAATTATAGTTGACACCAGACATTATTTAAATTTTATTTAATGTTTGCTGTTATATTTTTCTAAATTTTCTCTAATGAATGTGGATTTATTTTGTTTTGAATTAGTTTTTTAAAAGAATGTGGCAATCAGTGTGAATGCTGCCTATAGGCAGGGCTTCGTTTAGTAGAATACTTCACCTGAATAGAAATCATCTATCCCTAGCCATCAGTAGATGATTGGTGTTGGGAGAGGCATCAATTCTCAATTAATTATTTAATAGTCACTTGACACACATGAAACTGGGAAAATCACCAAAATGGAGCCAATCCTTTTGGGAAGAAAGACTGCCTTTATCACTCTATCTCCCATTCCTGAGATAATCAAAAGGAATCCAGTCTTTTGTTTTCTCTCCATGACGAGAGATGATCTCTGCACTCCTGTTCAGGCTCAAATTTTCAAAATGAATCAATGCTCCAGAACAATCCTGGTGGATTTTCTTTTCTGGGTTGAATTACCTTATGCATCAGGTACTATAATGTTCAGTTATGTAGTTTGGTAATTCGAAATTCTTCCCCTTATGAAAAGAGCTATCCACTTGCAAAATAAAATGCATTTCATAGACATCTAATTCTGCTTCTCATCAACATATTACTGTCGCCATGCTTTCTCCAATCTGAGCTACTCCTGATTATACATGATCCCTGGATCCCATGTTTAAAATACATGGGAAAATTAAAATTGTCATTTCAAACACCTTCCCACAGAGAACAAGCTGGGTCATATTTGTTTCATAATTTAAGGAAGTTATACCTTATGTGTTCTTTATTAAATGGCCTGCTTTGTGTTTTAAAGTGCCATTGGGATACTTACAGCAGTTTTTGCCATAAAATAATGTTCATTTTTATTCATTTCTATTTATCAGTGTAGAGGTATGCAACTTCAAATATAGTATGGCAACTCATCACATGTAGTTATCTGAATCATGATTTACAATTAAGTTAGATTTGGTAGAGGGAAACATGTACTGTTTTATTTATGTGAAACATAACTACAAAGCCTGATGCTAAATCCATAGAAATTTACTGGCCACGCTGAAGTGCGGTATAGACCATGGAATAGTCTTCTCTAATGACTTAATCCAAATTATACTGAAAACAAAAGCCCTCATGAAAACAGAGCAAGAAAATAACCTCTTACTTTTTTCATAAACTCATGAACTCTCCTAACCACCAGCTTTTCCCCTCCTATCTCCCTTTGCTGTTTAAATAAATACAAATTGTATCAAGCCTTCATTTTTCTTACAGTCAGGTGAGAGAGAACTGCCAAATCTAATAAGATTTACAAGGGCTAGTTCCCCTTTGCAGTGTCAGCAAAAATAAAAACCCAGAAGACATACAGTACTATACAACCATACATAAAGCTTAGTCCCTACAGCTTTCAAAGTCAGATTTAGTAATTCACCTCTCTCTACATTTCAGCCGTAAATGCCATTTGCCCATGTGTTGATTGCCTTGATTTGACCCTGACATCTTCTCTCCGGGTCAGCCACAGATACATCCATGTTTCATTGTTTTGGTATCACTCACTTTCTGTTCATAGGCTTTTCTGTATTTACACAACAATATTGCTCCTTGATCGCTGTCATGTAGTAACACTGGAGAAACACGCTAATGACTGAATTTTCCAAGGAGAGAAAATAAGACTTAGATCTGATTTTATTTTAAATGCCACACTGTTTCAATCCCTAAGAACAACAGAAATGACAACGTGGCCTTCACTACTCAGATAAATGCCATCTGCTGATTATCCTCAGATAATCTCTTGCAATCCTTCATATGCGGCCCCTGTTTATTCGCTTCCCAGTCCAGCAACATCTAAATTTCTCTACTATTCCGCTTCCCAGAGCATCTGCTAATTGAGAAATGCTATTAAATCTCTAACATTTCTAAACATTAGCTGGCCTGTCTCCCACTTTGGAAACCACAGAAATCACCTCATTTTACTTTTAAACTGACCAATGTTGGACTTGGTCGTGGCCAAAGAAAATCTTCACATGCTCCTGCCCCGTTTTCCACAACCGGAGCAGGACTTTACGCTTGACTTGTAAAAGGCACAGCAGTGCCCCTGAGTCCTGTCTCGCTGCCCCTTCCCAAGCGTAACTCCGTGGAGATTCTCAGCCACACTGAACCTGTTCTGCACTTCATTCTTCACCAAACGTGTGCCCACTCTTCACCTGCCTAGTGGCCTCTAATGGGGGAAATCTGCGCATTCTGGATTAAAGGTGACGTGGGAGAGCGCAGTGGTTACTCAGGTGGGCCATGGCCCAGGGAAGACGGGGACACCCTGGCAAAGTCTCCAAGGAATGGATGGCACAGGGCATCCTCCTTGCCACGAGGTGGGAAGTAGGGCTGGTGGAAAGGGCTCCCAGGAGGACACTGAACCTGGAGACGTGGCTGCTCGGCCCTGAAGAGGATGGATGCCAAGGGAGCAGCTGTGGGAGGCGATGAGGCGCAGAGGCCAGATTCAGGCCTTCACCTGGAAACTCACTGAAACGCTGTCCTGAGCAGGCAGCCCCCATGCACCAGCTGGGCGCTGCCGGGCCTGCCTCCCCGCGCCCCGCCCAGGCCGAGGCCCCGGGGGAGGGGCGGGCGTCGGGCCTTACCTTGGCTGCAGTCCTTCCCGTGGAAGCCGGTTCTCGAGCAGTCGCACACGGCCTGGTCGTCCACCACGGAGCACACGCCCCCGTTGAGGCACACCCCGCCCTCGCCCTCGTCGCCCGCCTCGCACGGGCTCCCGCCGCCGCTGTTGGGCGGCTCGTCGTCCAGGCGCACCTCGCCGCTGTCCACGGGCAGGGCCTGGGTGGAGTTGACCCTCACGTCGCGGATCCAGCCCTTGAAGGGCTCGCGCTCGCGCACCGAGGCCAGCGTGAGCTTGAGCGCCGCGGCGCGCAGTTCCGGGGGCAGCCCGCCCACGAACAGGCCGCTGAACACCGTCATGTCCCTCCGCTTGGACTTGACCTCCACCCACTTGGCCTCCGCCTGATCGATGAAGAGCGTGGTGTTGCGGAACTGGCGGCGGATGAGCACGCTGTGCCAGGCGCCGTCGTTGACGGGCGTGTCGGCCAGCAGCGTGGCGGGCTCGGCGCAGAAGATGGAGAAGCTGAGCTGCAGGCGGCCGCCGCGCGTCAGGATGAGCTCCAGGAAGTCGCAGAAGCCCTCGTCGTCGAAGTAGAGCACGAGGCCGCGCGCGCTGCGCGTCTTCAGCTGGAAGCTCATCTCGCTCTCGCAGCAGGCGTTCCACTTGGGGAAGCGCGTCCACTGGCCCTCGGCGCCCGGGAACTCCAGGCCGCTGCCCAGCTCCGCCCAGCAGCCCAGCAGCAGCAGCGAGAGGCACAGCAGAAAGCAGCCCCCGCGCTGGAGAAGCGCCGTCCCCATGCTCGGGGCTGGGGTGCGGCGGGGGGGTGCCGGGGCCGACAGGGTCACAATTGTCCTGGACCCCGTGATGCAGAAAGAAGGGCCGGGGCCGGAGGTAGGGTAGGGGGGTGGGCAGGAGTGGGAGGGTTGCGCCCTCCTTTATCTAGCTCTTTTTTTCTTCTTCTTCTTCCAGCAACCCCGCCCTCTCTCCTTATAGTCCCTGCCCAACTGGCAAAGGTAGACCCCAGTGGTACAGGGCAGCCGCAAAATGTCCAGACCAGAGGGAGGATACACTTTGGAAGCAAGGTTCTGGAAAAGGCGTCAACAGAAGGTCAAGGGAAATCACTCATCCATTTGAGTCGGATGAACTAGTTCAAGGGCATCGGTGGTGTCAACAGGTGCTTCACTCACTCACTCCTCAAATATCATCATCCGCCAGGTACCATCAGAGGTACCGGGCAAAAGGGAAGCGGCTAGAATCAGGTAAGAAGTAAACGCTTCTCAGGGAAGTACAGGAGCCAGCAATGAACCAGAATCCTTGGATGCTTGTGAACGCCCTCTCCAGGTGTAGTTAGTGTCCCAAACCAGGAGGGAGAAAGGGGTTCCTTGTCTCCTGAGAGCACCACTCATGGACACCAGAGTAGTTTCAAAGGCCTGCTTCTGCTGTCATTTCGTGGACTTCCAGCACCACTGTAGCCAAAGCAGAACTCCTTGTGTGTGGCCTCGCAGGCTGGATTTCACTTCTCCTTTTCCCTCCCCAAGACCAGGGTTCAAAGCCAGAGCTGGGAAGTAGCCAGAAGCTGTTAGACGTGGGAATCACAACAGCCCCTCTTCTTTTCTCTCCACCTCGGCAAGGCCACGCTAAGACGCCAGCATATCAATTGGTTGTGTGTTGGTGATGCATTTTGGTTTTATTTTGCCTTTTAATAAGGACCCAGAAATCTGCAGAGAATTAAAATAAAGTTCCAAAGTCATTCATAGCATCATTATAAATCATTGTTCTGCCCAGAAATCAGGAATATTGCTGTTAGTACACCAGAGTTAACCTTATTGGGAGGAGCTTATCCATCCCGATCTACAAGAAAGACATAATGTGTCCCAATGGTCAATATCACAGACAATTACCCATTACACCCTTGTAGTTTATGTATCTGTTAACAGGTAACCCTCCCAGGTTGTCATAGAGACTTGGTTATGGTTATCTTCCTTTTTCTAAGTAAGTTTAATTTTTAAAAATACATGAAGGGAGGGGAGGGAAAAGCCCCTTTAAAGAAATCTGTTTATATTGTGTAGTGGTTATGTGGACAATAAAAATGCAACCTATTCATATCTCAGTTAATAGCTGATTTTACAACAGGCAAAGCAGAGCAAGCTGCCCACTGGAGACTGCTACCTTGGATTTGTATAACACTCCTATCATTTTCTTTTTCTCAGAGAGAGAAGGAATATCGATGGTTTCTTGAGAGTCTTTTAAAAATGTCAAACAAGTATTTTCCTGTCGTTTTTTAATAAAGGAATAATATAGTATAGGAGAAAACATCCCACTGGAGTTAGGTGTCTATTTTTGGCAGCATTTATGACTCAGTTGCCATATTACAAACTCTCAACATATGTGTAGTTAGTATTTTGCCTAACTGCATAGTGAACTTACCGCCTCCTCAAGTACTTATCTGGCTGTCAGCTCAGAATGTGTGTGGTCAGAACAGCCATGTGTGTTACCTTAGCTGATGTGACTCTATGATGCTAGAATTTAAAATTGTATCTTTGAATTACTCACAATATTATTAAACCACCTGTCTTTGTTCAACTTTAATCTGACAGGTTCTTGAAATGGAACAGAAATCGTAAATAGTGGTTTTAAAGTCATTTTTTAACAACAACAAAAATTACTCTCATATTATGACAAAAATTCACAAATGTATAATCTGGTTATGTCACGCAAACACATACAACACCCCCCCACACACACACCACCAGACCACACACACACACACACACAAGTTATTGCCTGGACACAGAACCTCATTATCCAATTAACACTTTTTCCCCTTCTACAAGCTGAAACCAGCAGTAATTTATGGCACCGCATTGTGCTGCTGCTCCTCCATGGAGGGAGCTGAGAGCATTTCTCTTCAGTACAGAGCAATCCCTACAGGTGTCAGCTGAGAGCCACCAAGCTAGGGGATCCCACTTCAAGTTCCTCCCCAGATGAAATTGATGACTGCTCCTCTCTCTTTCAACACATACACAACACACACACACACACACACACACACACACACACACACAAATACACAGACATACACTGCCCACTAGCAAAAGGAAATAAAAATCCCAGTAGCTTATTTATTATGGCTGCTATATCCCACACCATCAGCAGTCACCAGCCATAGCTTGTCTACTCCTATGCCAAGCCCAATAAAACCATTCTAAGATAACACATTGTTCAGTATGCTCTCTGCCAAATCTTCCATTGTTTGTGAAATAATTCTGGAATTTCAAGATCAAAAATAGTGCTTTGTAACCATCCCCCAGCTCCTGGGTTAGAAAATCCTTTTTCTGTGTGACTCGGTTGGGTCCAATTATTTTATTAATTACCATTACATAGATCACAAAACCTTTCTTCACCCTCTCTTCTGCCCTCCTCCAAATGCAAACCTTGACAGTTTTGTGTGATTTTTTTCTTTTAAGGAATGGAGAAGAAGGGGAAAAACACACATATATATTCTTAACCACAGCGGAGGTCAACTGACTCGCCCAGTTCTTGGAGGAAGCTCATTGTGTGTGACAGAGTATCTGTATTGATATGGAGAAAGAGGATTCTCTCTAGGTGCCGGAAAAACCTGGGAGTTCACGAATTAGAGGATGATAGAAAAGGATCTGAAAAACAACCTCACTGCAGCCAAAGGAAGAAGCGCTCTAATTCAAAAGCAGACTAACAGCCTCATTAATCTTTTCTTTCATTTCTGGAATCAAATTCATTCCCAAGCCACTGGAAGGATCGATACAGTATGCTCAACGGCTGCAGTTGCATTTATTTTAATATGTTTGTGGTGTCTCTCACACACACACCCATGCATACACACTTTTCTATGCACCCTTCAATATATACCATCATAAAGAACCAGGAAATTTGGGGGAAATTTTTAGAAGTGCCTACCATTCCCCCTCTGGCTTTTGCCAAGTCCATCAATATCAATGCACACCCAAAATTCTGCCTGGCTTTCCCGCCCAGTCTCTAAGCTCCATCTCTAAGACCAGTGCAGTTTCTTGGAGCCTGGAGTGGACTACAGAAATTGAGGCTAGGCACAGCATGCGGCGGATGGGGAAGAGAAAGAAAGATGTAGATGATAGACCTATTATATTGCTTTGGTTTCTAACTTGTCTATTTTCTTTCTTTTGCTAATAAATCACTGCATTTAGCCTTTAAGTTACTACCCGGGTTCCACTATCTCCGTCTTCTTGCCTTCTATTTAAAAGGCTGCAGGCAAAACCACCAGGATCTCTACTCCACCCTCCCACTACCCATCCTTCCCTGTGCATTTGTAGCAGATCCTGGCTCAGTTACAACGGGGAAAGATATCCTTCTCCAGCTTGCCTCGCCCCATCCCCTCCCCCAACCCAAATTGAGCTGCTTTACCTGCCAGGTTATTCCCCTTAGCTCGAGCCTGAGCCTGAAGCATGCATCGGTCAAAGCGAATTTCCTGAGGTCTGTGGATACGGCGACTGCCGCTGCCTTTTCAGAGGCGTCAGGCTTGAGCGTCTGTCTCCAGGAGTGCGGGAGGGAAGAACAGGCAACGAAGGGGAGCCGGAGGAGGAGGAGGAGGAGGAGGAGAGGAAAAGGACTGGAAAGGAGGAGGCGGCGGTGGAGCCCGAGAAGGCTGGGTTACGTGACGCGGGGTGCTGTCCTTCTGAAAGAGAAGGGCGGAGCTGAGCTCTCCGCAGTACCGTGGAGAGCGGCGGGCCGTCCTCAAGCTGGGATGCTGGGGGGGGTTCGCCGCGCGGGCGGGCGCAGCCCCTCCAGCTCCCGGTCAGGATGCTGCGTACCTGTGCTTCATACCCTGGCAGGGGGAGGCCGATCCTGGGGGCGGGGACCTGCCGCAAGCGCTTCTAACTTGTCACCACCCACCCTCAGAGAGGAAGAGAGAGAGAGAGAGAGAGAGAGAGAGAGAAAGAGAGAGAGAGAGAGAGAGAACGAGAGAACCAAGTAGCCTACTGAGCATGCCCAAGCCCCTGCTAGACCCACGGAAAGCTCTGTGAAGATTTCACTTCTCCAAGGTTTACTCGTGATTGGGCGAGGGTACCTTAAGAGGGTTCGGGGAAGGGCTCCGCAGCCAAAAGAAAGAGGAGCCAAGGAGTCAGTATTTAAGATGAGCTCTGGTTTTACTTGTGCACTTTGCTCTTCTGCTTAAACCCCTGAAAAGCTGCAGCTCTTCGAGGATTGCAGGGACAGGCAAGACACAGCCGCTGGCATTTCCCCAGATCCGACGATCCTGCCCACCCCTTACCCCGCCCTGGCCTGAGCGCTCACTTCACACCTTCACGATCTGGCTGGGCTGTGCCAAGAAGACACGAGAGGGACCTACCAGGCTAACGCAGCAACTAACTTGAAGACCAGCCAGACTGTCTGTCTGACCAGGTGCTTCTCGCGGGAGCATCTCATCATCCCCCAGCGCTCAGTGCTCTGCCTTGGCCATGGGCATCCTGAGCTGATCCAAGTTCTGTGCCTGTTTAACTCTTCCCTCTGTCTCCTCCTTTCTTTGGCAGCTGGTTAAACCCTGGAGCGAGTGAAATTGTTTGCAGGCTCCAACTATATCACTGGGCATGCCCAGTGGACACTGCTGGCTTTGGTGACAAAGGAGTTAACTCTAAGGGAGCTTGCAGAATAGGCGGTGAAGTCCTAAGTGTGTGGCTTTAAATTATAGTTTGAGTCCTATGGACATTTAAATGTCTAACCCTATTATATTCCTGGCCTGGGTGAGTCTTAGAACAGAAACAGCAGACATTTATTTCAGCACCACAAACCTAATAGCTTCAGCCTCAAATGCTATAAGGTAAAACTATCTTCGGCCTCTAGGCCCTATAAAGCAAGACTGTAACTAGACAAACTCTGGAGTACTGAAATAATATACATTTCCAATGCAACATTCATTTCCTTCCAAAGAAACCAGAACTTACTCCATATTAAGCCTCCTTATACTTTTACTGCTTTTGTAAAAGATTGTAACTAACTTAAAGGCAGGAACCGCAAACTTCATTATTTTTATTGCATTCAGAAAGGCAGTGTGGTCAAGTGATTAAATGAGTGGGAACTGGAATCAGTTTGTCTGGGCTTGAAATCCATCTCTGCTATTTATTAGCTCTTATCTTGGGTAAAATACGTAACTTTAAGATACTCAGTTACCTCATCTGTAAAATGGATATATTGATAACTCCCACTTCATCTGTTTGTTATTGTGATTAAAAAATTAGAATTGTGTTAGTAGCTTTTTTTAAAAATAGTTCCAAGCCCACTCTGTTTCATTTGACCCAGTAAAAGTCACTTATCTGAACTCTAGAATCCTTGATTGTAAAATAGGGGTTCCAGTGATGGCCAAATTATTCCACAGGATTTCTTGGAGAATGTAATGAAGTAGTAACTGTTTACATGATTTTTAAAACCTAAATAAAATTTTGAATAATATAAATCTAAGTCTCAGGAAAAAAATATCTTATGTAAGGTTTGAAGTCATTAAGTAAACTTGGACCAAATAAAACAGTCTACTTACTTCAGGGGCTTTCTCAACTTTCCTATCATTTGCCAATAGGTTCTAGAGCAAATCGCACATAAGGTATGCCTATGTGTCTGGTATGGAGGTAAAGCTTATTGCGAAAGTAAGAGAAATGGACAGCCTATTAAAAAAAAAAAAGAACAGGGTTCCACGATGCCCTTAAGGTCTTGTGCGTGCATTCATCAGTGCACCTTCTGATGTTGGCAGAACATTTCTAGAGTCATTCTTGAGAGTCAAAGCCCTGTGTTTTACCTGGACGCTTAGAAAACCTATTAATTGCCTCTAGTGCTTTATGAGCTGAACTATTATCTAGTTTATTTAATTTTGCCTGTGTGAATGCTAACATGATCTTCAGTGGGCTTACACAGTGTTTCCGCTAGATCATGGTTCTCCTCAGGCTCTCTTCTGTGGTCTTTCTGATTCAAAGGCGTTAACATTCTTATTCTTCATGCATAAATTTTGAAACAAGTCCTCTGTACCGCCCCTGCGCCCCCCTCCCCCATACACACACACAGGCACACACACTACTTAAACTGAGATACTTTATTGTGTTGCAGTAATCCCCTTTGCAGTTATCAGATTTAAAGTAACCACTGTGTCTATTCTGAGGAACCTGAGCAGCCACAGATCTTTTTTCCCCCAGTTAAGTATGCAAAGGGAAAGCTATCATTGCATGCCAAAAATGGGAAAAATCTCAACATAATGATAAAAGCTCTTACGTTATCTTAAAGTGTGACTGCCCGTGTTGTTTCCACATAAATTGCTTCAACGCTCTAAATGCGAGTTTCCTCATCAGTAAAATGGAGATAATGGCACATCACTTTATAAGACTCGATGCAGAGAATGTCAATTTCTAATATGGAGTGCCTACTGCATGCCAGTGTTCCAAGGGCTTTACTTACATTAACTTGGTTTATCCCTCACAACAACCCCATGAGATAGATTCTAGGATTTTACTCATTTCACCAAAGAGAAAAGTTAAGCATAGAGAAATTAACGGAAGCAATCAAGGTCACACTAGCAAGGATAAGTACATGAAAAGATACAAACTCAACACTGATCTTAACCACCTTCCTACACTGCCTCTCATCAAATGATCAAAGGCACCCATCACACTACTTGACACAACGCAGATGCTAATAAATGTTGATTCCTTCTTTCTTTCTAAGAGTTTCATCAAGAGGAATCCAGAAAACGAAATAGTCAACTTTGGAATGCTGTAATATCATTCTTTAATGACAAATACTATATGAAATATCTTAAGGAGAACAGGTGAGATGTTTTTCATGTTACTGTCATTTTTTGTTTGTTTGTGGGTAAGATGAAAAATTATTCTTACAGATCTGAATCTGAGGCAACTTTTCATTCTTCAGAAGAATCTAGGCTTTTTTCAGAAGTGTGGAAAGTAGGATGGCGTCCTCTCAAATTTCTTTAGGGAGTCTACCAAGGTTAGGCTTACAGTGATGTCTGAAGGATTTTAACTCCTATCCCTTGCTACCACTCAGAACAAATGAGATAATTGGGAAATCAACATGGTTGTTTATGATTATGTCTGATTGGGAGAATTTCTGACAACCCAAACAGAAATATAAATACTGTCTCATGCCATAAACTGGTAAACATTTTGCAACAATGAAAATAAAAGTGCATGGTCACCATAAACAAATATATTTCCATCAGGCATTAAATATTAATGAGCATTCTAACATTGAAACTCACTCCACACTAAAAATAAATGAAACTAAGTGGTAATATTTTTGATGGAGAAATGAATACAGAGAGACTCTGGGTTTATTGCTGCAATCATAGCTTGTGCTCTAACATTAGGAAATCAGTGTAAACAGCTACTTTCTCAATTAACATTTAACTCAAAGTAGAGGCTTTGAGATACCCATGAATTCCAAAATTGATATCAAGGTGGAAGGGTTTTTTTAACTTTACTAATATAAGTGATTTAAGAAAAAATGCATAATAACAATAAGGAAAAATATGAGCTGATATGTATGAAATACCTTTCCATTGAAAGAAGGTAAACAAAAGAGCAATAAGATTTATCCCTTTGAGGGAATTTCCTATTTTTGCTGTGATTCAGGTGATAAAATGGAGTAAATTTTTCTACTGTAATGTATCCCTCAGGAGAAATTAGATTACTTGATATTCTCATCTAAACTTTAGTTTAATAGCAAATTCCTCTAATCAACTATAGTATCATTATTACATAATTGGAATGTTGTTTAGTTTACAACTCATTTATTGATTTATTTTTTAAAGACTTAATTCCATTCAACAAAGATTTGTGGCCATTTATTTTGTGCTAGGCACTATATTGAGTGCTCAAGGATATTTAATATGTTTTTATTTATTTTTTAGAGGGAGAGGGATTGAGAGATAGAAACATTGATAACATTGATCAATGGGCTGCCTCCTGCATGCTCCCCACTGGGGATCCAGCCCACAATTTAAACATGTGCCCTGATTGGGAATTGAACCAGTGACCTCTTGGTTCATGGGTCGATACTCAGCCACTGAGCCACACTGGTGGGACACAACTTATTTATTTTAATACTAAAGATAACTCATTATTTGGCTTGTGATTAAATGTTTCTAACTAGTTTCCTTTTATTTATATAAGTAAATATGAGTTTATATAAACAAAAAAGTTGATGAATAGATACTGAGCATGCTTCTATATAAGCCTCTATTTCAACACAACAGTACAAGAAACTATTTAATGCAAGGGGATGGTATCAGGTTGAGGGTTTTGGTCTCAGCTATAGACTGGAATAAGCAGTCTATACTTGAATTTACATACAATAAAAACCCATATATTTCCCATGAAGTTTTTCTTTTCAATATATTTTATTTATTTATTTATTTAGTTAGTTAGTTATTTTACAGAGAGGAAGGGAGAGGGATAGAGAGTTAGAAACATCAATGAGAGAGAAACATTGATCCTCTGCCTCCTGCACACCCGCTCCTGGGGATGTGCCAGCAACCAAGGTACGTGCCCTTGACTGGAATCGAACCTGGGACCCTTCAGTTCACAGTCCGACGCTCTATCCACTGAGCCAAACCGGTTAGGGCTCCATGAAGTTTTTTATTTTTATTTTTTATTTATTATTACTTTCAGGAGGAATAAGCCAACTCCGTACGTTAAATACTTTGGTACTCCTTAAAAAAATCTTTAGCATGGCAAAATTAGGCTACTTTCACAAGAGTATATCATTTTTTCAGTAATCAGAATACAGAAAGTGGTTTTTAAATGGCTACAAATCATTAGAATAATGATAATTATTACGGTATCAAGCTACAGTAGAGAAAGCACATGGATGGGTACTTGAGAAATGAGTAAGTTGCTAATGATGCACCTGCCAGATAGGTTTCAGAGTGGGAGCCCTGCAGCGAGTTTGATGGGCAGTGTTTTTAAATCTAGGGCAGCACTAACACCTGGGTATGTTTTTTCCTCTTGCCTATTCCCACCCCTTCCCCCCCCCCCCCCCGCCCCCACAAAGTCAAACAATCTTTCCAAAGCAAAATAGCAGCTACTAAACTAAGTTTGTGAGGAGCTCCTGCGGGGAGATTGATTTCTTTCATCCGGTGACTAGTTGCTCTGGGGCGCAATCTTTGTTATCATTGGTAAGAATTTCCCCTCTCATACTTGACCTTTGTCTCTTTTCTGTCCCTCCCTACACCTTTACCTAAAGTCAATCCCTTCCATTCTCAACTGCCAGACGCCAGGGAAGGAATTTTCTCATTCACTAGAAACCAGCTTTATACATTTATATTGGGTTCCTGCAACCAGTTATTTGTTTAACTTAACCAGTCTTGCTCAGTTTCCCATACTGTGGCTTTTGAGAGAAGAGCAAGAGAGTTGTGCTAAAGTTATAAATGCCAGTGAGATTCACAACCTTAGTGTGTCTTTGCTTCATTTCAGCCAATTTCTGTCCCTAGAAACCCATGGAATCAATTTTCTGTGGTGGCTACTAAAATATTTTCTAGCTAGCTCTTTAAACACATCTTAGGTTTTTGTTTTTGTTTGGTGTTTGTGTGTTTCCCTTCCCTATCACTTTCACACCATCCCTCCCACCTTTAATACCTAATTTTAAGCCTTTAGTACTTCAATTTCAAGCCTCATTGTTTATTTAGGGTTTTCTCCTCCTTCTGTTTTCATGTTTACCTTAATATACATTTTCACCACCGGGTGAATCTGCTTAATATTGTTTTTCATTTAATTATAAAATTATTTAAATGCATGCTGTAATCATATAAATGTGTACATATACACACAGAGCTAAGTATTTGTTAACAATAAACAAAATGGTAGATATAAGATATACTCCTTTGGAACTTCACAAATTAAAGTAATCATGCCTACTTTTTTCCACACACAAAAAAAATAATTTTAGACTTTTGACAAGTTTTCCTTTTATGAAATATATGCCCTTGCTGAAGGAAAAAATAACAATAAAATGGAAATGAACTAAACCCTAAATTACATTTGTGCACTCACTCTAGGCATCTCATTGAATGAGACTATAGTCCAGTTGTAGGCAATTTAAATTTCTCTAGATCAAGGAAAACAGTCTGAAATGATTAAGACAGCCCGGTGTGTGAGGTACCTGAGTGAGGTAAACTGAACTGGGGATACAATGAAGGTTGGTTGACTCTGTGGCCAATTCAAAATTGCTTAATTCCCTAAAAGGGCATCCACTCCTCAGCTCCAGCAACTTGTGGTCATGTGGGTGCAGTGTTGCCAGACCATATAATTTTTCAAGAGCAGTTGGAAATCTGGAATTTTATGTAAAACCTTCCGACTTTAAAATTAACTCATTAAAAATGTATAACAACCTTCACAACCACAATAAGGTGCAGTACAAAACAAATATCTTTGCTGGCTAGCAATGATACAGGGGTTGCCAATTTGTCACCTTCATATGTGTGCTCAAATACTAGTACATGTAAACTCACACTCATGTATGATTTTCCTCCCAGTTCAGCATTTCAAAAAAATTTATGTACATGTTCTAAATACAACCATGGATGTAAAAAAGATGAATAGACACAATAAAGATTAAAGGTTTATTTTTGGAATCATGAAAATGTTTGCTTTTTTTAAGTAGCTTAGTATATTTAGAGAAAAACTGGATACTGAGTTACAAATGTTTTCTAGTTCTAGCTTTGTTATTAGTTTGTTTAGCACCATAGGCCAATCTCTTAGCTTCTCTGAATTTAATGCCTGCTTGATATATGTTGTGGGTTGAATTGTGTCCCCCTGAAAAAGATGTTGAAGTTCTTACCCCCAGTATCTATGAATATGACCTTATTTGGAAATAGGCCTTTGCAGATGCAATCAAGTTAGGATGCGGTCATATTGGATTGGGGTGAGCCTAAATCCAATGACTCCTGTCCTTACAATGAGGGAGAGATTTGGAGACAGAGGAGACACAAAGAAGATATCCCTGTAAAGACAAAGAAATTGGGGTGATGCAGCTATAACCATGGCATATACCAAAGCGTGCTGGCAACCAGCAGAATCTCTGAGAGAGGCAGGAACAGCGTCTCTCTTAGAGTTTCAAGAAAGGACCAACCCTGCTGACATTTTGATTTCAGACATCTTGCCTCCCGACTTGTGCAAAAATAAATTCATGTTGTTTTGAACCACTAAGTTCGTGATGTGTTATGACAGGACTAGGAAACTAATACAGCATGTATGATAGAGAGCTTGGGAAAATATTGGTATAGAGAAAACTTGTACATGAGGCAGGTTGATAGATGGTTTCACATATATATTACCGTAATCCATATAAGGACCTTGAGAAATAGACATTTGTTCATTCATTCCCTCTTTCTCTTGCTCATTCACTTTCCCACTCTCACTTTTCTGCTGCTTGCTATAACTTTCTGTCTCCCTCTCTCTCTCTTTCTCAATAAAACATGCCTTAGAGATGCTAATTAACTTGTCCTCATACTCAAGCATTGCTTCTTGATGGAGTGAGAACCAGATTTAAGTCTCAAGCCCATATTCTTGTGTACTGTAACATTCTGTTAACACTACCTTTCAAAGGCAGAAAGTGATAAAATAGAAAATTATTATTCTCGAGTCTTCTTTAATTTTTAAGAGATTGAAAAAGCAAACACAATAAAGAAATCAAGCCCTGGCCCTTTGGCTCAGTGAATGGAACTTTGCCCCAAGGACTGAAGGGTCCTGGATTTGATTCCAGTCAAGGGCACTTACCTCGATTGCAGGCACGATCCCCAGCCCTGGTGGGGGTGCTTGCAGGAGGCAACCAATGGATGTGTCTCTCTCACATTGATTCTTCTCTCTCTCCCCCTCTCCCTTCCACTCTCTCTAAAAAAAATCAACAGAAAATATCCTTAGGAGAGGACTAAACAAAAAACAAAAAGACAGCAAGAATACCTTGTCCAAATGGATACCTCTCAATACATTTTAGGTATACATAGGTTTAGAATAGGATTTTAGGACAAAAAAAAAAAAAGAGAGAAATATTGTACTTCTCCAGTGATTTAATATCACTGGTGTTTTAAAACAAATTTATTATAGTACTAGAAGCCTGTTGCATGAATTCATGCATCAGTGGGGTCCCTCGGCCTGGCCTGCAGGATCGGGCTGAAACTGGCTCTCTGACATCCCCTGAGGGGTCCCAGATAGCGAGAGGGTGCAGGCCAGGCCGAGGGACCCCACCAGTGCAGGATCAGGGAGGGACGCGGGAGGTTGGCCAGCCAGGGAAGGACCACGGGAGGGCTCCAGGGCATGTCTGGCCCATCTCACTCAGTCCAGATCAGCCAGACCCCAGCAACAAGCTAACCTATGGGTTGAAGTGTCTGCCCCCTGGTGGTCAGTGCATGTCATAGCAAGTAGTTGAGCTGCTTTAGCATATCATTAGCATATTATGCTTTGATTGGTTGAATGGATGACCGGACACTTAGCATATTAGGCTTTTATTATATAGGATGACATAATACATCATAGAAAACATAAATGTAGAGCTTAACCAATTTCAAAAATAAACACAAACATATAACTTTCATCAAGATAATAGAATATCACGCTCGTATTTTTTTAAGCCTATCCCTTCCTCTATAAATGTGATCAATATCTTTATTTCTAAACTCCAAAATTAATTTGGTAACTATTTTTCCAATCTATATAAATGGCATAGATCAGTATGTTCTCCTTTGTGTCAAGATTATGTTTGTTAGATCTATTCATGTTGTTGCATGCAGCAGTAATTTGTTCATTTTCAATACTAGAATCAGTTTTGTAAATAACTGATATTTATTTACCTACCCAATTGTCGATAAACTTTTGCATTGCTTTCAGTATTTAACACTTACAAACAGCATATTATAAATATTTGTTGCAAATATATACACAATTCCAATGAGTCCATGCCCAAGTGTGGAATTGCTGGGTCATGGGTTATCTTCAGTAGTTGCTGCCAAGCAGATTTCCAATGTTGTAACAATTTATACTCTGAAAAGCAGTGTGTGAGAATTTCTTGCTTTCTGGTTAACAAATATTAATCTATCATTTTAATTTCAGATATTTTAATTTACCTGATTGATATCTCATTATGGTTTTATTTTCTTTTTTCCAGATGACTACTGATGACATTTGGATGCCCTGTTTTGGAAAGTAGCCTATTTAAGTATATTTTGCCCATTTTTCTATTTCATTACTTATCTTTAAAATTAACTGTAGGGGTTGTTATATATTCTGGATATGATTTCTTTTACATTTATTTGTATTAAAATATCTTCTTCTTTTGGGTTGCTTAACTTTGTATCTTTTTCTTGTTTATTGCTTGTTTTTCATAAAGAGAAAATTTAATATTAATGTGGTCAAATTTACTAATGTTTTCCTTTGTGGTTGTTTTGTGTGTCTTATTTAAAAAAAACACTGCCTATCCTGTCATATTTTTATGTTACCTTGTACACACTTAATTATTTTTTAATTTACATCAACATTACATCAGATATCGTTTTTTTCTTGAGAAGAATATCCAGTTAACTCAAAACCACATACTGAAAAAATAATTTCATCCTTGTTTTCAGTGCCTTCTTTGTCAAAAATAAAAAATAATGTGTTAATGTATGTGAATGTATGTCTTATACACCATCTATTTTGTTTCATTGATGTATAGGGTGTCCCCCCAAAATACACACACACTGTAATAACTGACAGCTCAATTTTAAAAATGAAATGTATTTTAATAATTTTAAATTATTCAAAGTGTGTGTAAACATTTTTGTGACACTCTATATTTACCTTTGTTGTCTCAGTTAATAAACCTTTATAATGAAATATATTATCTGATAGCTTTTATTAACTCAACTAGAGGCCCAGTGCACAAAATATATGCACTCAGGGGGGGTCCCTCAGCCTGGTCTGCACCCTCTTGCAGTCTAGGAGCCCTTGGGGGATGTCCGACTGCCATGGAGGTGGGAGAGGCTCCCGCCACTGCAGCTGTGCTCACCAGCCATAAGCCCGGCTCAGGGCTTCTGGCTGAGCAGCGTTCCCCCTGTGGGAGCACACTGACCACTAGGGGTCAGCTCCTGCATTGAGCATCTGCCCCCTGGTGGTCAGTGCACATCATAGCGACCAGTTGTTCAGTGGTCCGGTCGATTTGCATATTAGCTTTTTATTATATAGGACTAGAGGCCTGGTGCACGAATTTGTGCATGGGTGGGGTCCAGCTGGCCTACTCCAATAAGGGCTGTTCAGGCAAGGCTGGCCAGAGGGAGGGGATGCAGGAGGTTGGCTGGCTGGTCTTGCCCCTGATCAGGGTGTTGGGGGCCAATCGGAGGCCTGGCCAGCTGGAGGGGTGGTGCCGATTAGGGCTCGGATCAGGCTGGTTTGCTGCCACAGTGCACATCATAGCCACTGGTCATTTTGGTCATTCCACTGTTCCAGTTGCTGGGCTTTTATACATATAGACTAGAGGCCCAGTGCACGAAATTCATGCATGAGGGGGGGATTGTGTCCCTCAGCCCAGCCTGCACCCTCTCCAATCTGGGACCCATTGAGGGATGTCCGACGGCCCGTTTAGGTCAGATCCTACTGGGATCCTACTAGGATAGGGCCTAAACGGGCCGTCAGACATCTCTCTCACAATCCAGGACTGCTGGCTCCCAACTGCTCGCCTGCCTGGATGCCTGATTGCCCCTAACCAATTCTGCCTGCCAGCCTGATCACCTCCTAACCACTCCCCTGAAAGCCTGATTGCTCCTAACTGCCCTCCCCAGCAGGCCTAGTCCCCCCCCTCAACTGCTCTTCCCTGCAGGCCCGGTTGGCCCCAACTTCCCTCCTCTGCCGGCCTGGTCACCCCTAACTGCCATCCCCTGAAGGCTTGACTGCCCCCAACTGCCCTCCCTTGCAGGCCTGGTCCCTCCCAACTGCCCTCCCCTGCTGGCCATCTTGTGGTGGCCATCTTGTGTCCACATGGGGGCAGTTATCTTTGACCACATGGGGGCAGCCATCTTGTGTGTTGGAGTGATGGTCAATTTGCATATTACTCTTTTATTAAATAGGATAGAGGTCTGGTGCACCGGTGGGGGCCAGTTGGTTTGCCCTGAAGGGTGTCCCGGATAAGGGTGGGGGTCCCCTTGGGGCATAGGGTGGCCTGGGTGAGGGGCCTGTGGTGGTTTGCAGGCCAGCCACGCCACTCAGTGACCCAAGTGGAGGCCCTGGTATCTGGGATTTATTTATCTTCTATAATTAAAACTTTGTAGCCTTGAGTGGAGCCCACAGCCGATCAGAGCAGGTGGAAAGCTTGGCTTCCTCCATTGCCGGGGAAACCCAAGCCTCCTGCTCACTCTGTGGCCGGCCACCATCTTGGTTGGGTTAATTTGCATACCCACTCCTGATTGGCTGGTGGGCGTGGCTTGTGGGTGTAGCAGAGTGATGGTTAATTTGCATGTTTCTCTTTTATTAGTGTAGATGTTATGTGTAATGCTTATTTAATTTTCTTTACTAGATATTATTTATCAGGTTAAATAAATGCTTTGATAATCTCAATCTACTAATATTGTTGAATTCCCTCAAATGCTATTTCAACATCCTTTGATACAATCATATACTTTTTCTTATCTCTGTTAGTCTGAGTAATAATTTTCAAATGTTAACTGCTATTAAATTTCTGACATATGCCCTACTTGATCTTAATATATTGCTCTCTTATTAAATTTGCTTGGTAATTCTTTATATAGGATCTCTGCTGAAGCAAGTACAGATTTAGGTCACCTGAGCTTTAGCCATTAGCCTCAAAACTACCTAGAAAGGTAGATGCAGATACTCAATGTTATAAAAGAAATGGAACAATAAATAGAAAAATGCACAAATTAGGATGGCTTAGCATCATTTCTTCAGACCAAGGAACACATTTTACCCACCGTGTTCACCAATATTCAGAGAGATATACTCCTCTGAGTAATAATTGTTAGAGAATTGGAATGGCCAATTAAAACATTGGTTATCTAAATGTGTATTGGAGAGACAAAGGCATGAAGAACTGGTTTACATGCTTTCACAAGTGTATGCTCACACTGAACATGAACATGAACATGCGTAGGGGTAAAGAAATGTTCCTACTAGGCAGACTAGTCTATTTTTATGAGGGATCTGGGGAAGAGGCAACTGTCCTTTCTTTCCCTCATCACCTCAACTTTATCTCCCCCATCTACTGGATGCATTAGTCATGGGATCGGGGCTGTAACTGCATGGGATGAAAGCAGGGATGATTCCTAAAGAAGAAACTGTAACTGTGTTTTTAACCTTTATGTCAGAATTTCTAAGGGCCTGGTGGGGCAGGATGTGTCTTCACCCCATCTGGGAAGTTTAGGGTTAACAGTGAAAGCAGCTGTATTGCCACTTGGTAAAGATAGCCCATCAGTTCTGTGTCTATGTAACTTTACATTATCTGAATAGAAATGGACTGAAGGAGAGGCACTTGTTTGAATAGTATTGCTGCCAGCCATCTAGACCAGCACAGTGGCCAAACCTTATGTCCCTTCCCAAGGTGAAAAAGTTGAGATATACATAGAGAGAAGGAAAAATAGTAGCCGAGGGTAAAAGAATGAATAAATGAGCGGTGTTATAAGAGAAATCCAATGCAATATTACACCTTGAAAGAAGTTCAGAGTAAAAGATGATATTGTCTCTTAGCACCATTATACTAGATGCCTGAAGGGGTGCAACCATGTTTTCCTGAGATCACTTCTGCTTTTGGAATCTGAGAAGCTCAGATGGAGGACTGCAAATCTGAGTGTCTTCACCCTGGGAGATATTTTCATATGACATGATGATGGACTCAATAGTTACTAATGGCTGAATGAGATTCTAGTAATGTGCCAACATATTTTGGCTTGTATAATTGTACTGCTGTGAGGGACCCATGTGCAGATATATTTGCTCTTCTTCATCTACAGTTCCTGGCTCATAGCTCTGTGAACCCTTGGGATTTCCTAAATGTTGAGAATGATCAAGGTGTCTTTTCTCTGTTAATGAAGGTAGCTTTTGGACCCCACCCAAGAGTAGGGGCTGTTTGTCTGGAGAACCAACAGTGTGAATAGACATTTGGAACTTTCAGTTCCCACCACCTACTGACCTCCAAGGAGGGAAGAGGGGCTAGAGATGAAGTTCAATTGAATTACTTATGATTAATTAGTTAATCATGAACATGTAATGAAAACTCCATACATAAAAACCCAGGAGGACAACTCTATGGTCCTCCAATCTGTAGCCAGTCAGTCATAAGCATAAAGCCTGGGCTTCAGGCTGATGTCTAATGTGTGTGTGTGTGTGTGTGTGTGTGTGTGTGTGTGTGTGTGTGTGTGTGTGTGGTGGGAATTGGGGCAGTCTTGTCAACTGAACCCTTAATCTGTGGAATATTATACTGTCTCAGGGCATATAGTGTCAGAATTGTGTTGAATTCATATATATCCTACTGTTGTCCAAGAATTATTTGTTGGTGTGGGGGGATCTCCCCCCATTCATATAGTAATTTAATGGAACTGGCAAAATTCTTGAGAATGTATTGTAGTACTCTTCTTCATTTTTTTGAAAAGGCATCTTAAATAATAGAATTGTGAAGCTTGAATAAGTCTTCCTGTTCATTTCTCCACCATTGTGTAGGACATAAGTACTTTAATAAAGTATCAATTTTAATTTTTAATGTCTCTGAAAATTTTCCTATATAATATTGATGCAACTCAGGGCCTTACATTTCTATAATGCAAACAAATTTTCCTTTAGGTCCCAAGGAAAAACTTTCCCACTATCATAAGGATGTAAATATATTTTTTAAAGTGACACCTATTATAATATTTTGTATATAGGCAAAATAATCTCATAATATAAAAGTCAAACAATGCAGTACTTTATAGCAAGTTAAAAGCACCCAGGTCATGTTTCTAGAGATTCTCTCTATCAACATGTCTCCTCGGCTACTTGTGTTCATCTACACTTGCTCTAAGGCTTTTAAGAAATTATCAACAACATGCTGTCATGGGTCCATGTTTCTACGCCCACAATTAAACAAACCCTGGCTCCTTTAACTGTGCTCAAAAGGCTAACTTTAAGTTTATGTTTCAGATTTCTTATTATTTTTTATTCTGCTAATCTGTCATGTTTGAGCAAACAATTTTCAAAAGAGCCCTGCCATGTGTAGGTTTTAAACAAGCTGTTTGGGTCCAATGAAGACAATAGTGAAACTGCAACAGTGAAAGAACCAGTAGGACAAAATCTGCTTCTCTGAGTATATGTCACAACAACTAGTTAGTAGGCAATCAAACACGTACTTGGCTTGGGTTTTTCCTTCTTGGTCATGGGACCTCAAAAGCATTTTCTTTAGAAAAACGTTTCCACACAAAATATAAAGACAACAAAATAGAGCCTCTGAAGGTGTATTTCTTGTTGAGGAAAACTATTATTTAATCAACTCAGTATTTTTTCCTTTAAACTCAAGCCTGGATATAGGCATTCCAGTTCAGAATGAGTGTTTTTTTTTTTTCTTTATGCATCCTCCTGCCCACCTTGTTTTAGATTTAGTACATCAGCTGTTAATTAAAAAAAAAAAAATATATATATATATATATATATATTAACCAAATTACATATTTTAGGGTACTCAGTCTAGAAAAACATAAGTTCATTTTGCTTTATTGCGTAATGGAGCTAATTAATTTTGGGGAGCAGGATTGGTTCTACATGCAGGAAGAAACATATTTACCCAGGAAAATGCCATTGGCGGAGAACAACTTATCATGTTTGGGTGTGCATATGCTTTGTAATAATTGGGGCAATTTCATTCTGCACAGTGTAGAGGAGTAGAGCTGAAACAAGGGTGAGGCATTTGCCTCTAGTGCAAAAATTAAGGGGGATCTGAAAAGCTCAGTAATCAAAATAAACAATATGTTAATATAGTAAAATTTATCCAAAAATATCCATGAGGAACAAAAAATAAAAATTTTAAATACAGTCAGTGTTACTTATTTTTTTTAAGTAGTATTTCACTTTAGCTCCGATAAGACTTGGCAAGGCATTGTATCCCGTTTGCATTACTTATTTTACTTTTTAAAATCATCCCTTCATTTTTACACTCACCATATAGAAGTGCCTCACTCACCATATCCTAGTTCCAGACCTGCATTGGAGGCTTTCCTTTGTTGCCACTGAAAGAAGTAAAAGTTTTGGAAAATACAGTGGAAATTCAAGCCACCTAACCTTTCTCCTCCCCGTTGTGTTATATGAGATGATTTAATCACATCATTATGCATCTCAACTCTAAAACTGGAAATTGCTTATAGATACCCACAATTGTCCTGGTGCCCCCCTTGAACTAGATTTAATATGTAAAACGGAGGGTCTAAGAATCTATACTTTATAATATATACCAAGTGATTCTGCTGCAGATTGTCCAAGGATAATGCTTGAAGAAACACTTGTAAGATTCTAACAGCTGTTCACTATTGTGTGTCTCTCTCCTGACAGCGGACATTGTTCTTAAGGGTAACTATGTGGTAAAAAAAAAAAGGCCAGAGACTGCCTGTTTATATTTAAAACGATGCCAGAAAATAAAAAAATAAAAAGACTTGATGTTTTTATATCTCTTTAAGTTTCCATGGGGCTTTCATAGCCAGGTGACAATTATTGGGTTGTGCAGTTTGGAAATTGAAATTGCAATATATTTGGTATGCTGAAAATGACAATAATTGGTAAATGCTATGCTTAGGTGATCTTTTTTAAAAATATATTTTTATTTATTTCAGAGAGAAAGGAAGAGGGGGAGAGAGAGAGAAAAATCAGTGATGAGTATCATTGATCGGCTGCCTCCTGCACTCCCCCAAATGGGGACCAAGCTCACAACCTAGGCATGTGCCCTTGACCGGAATCAAACCTTTGACCCTTCAGTCCACAGGCTGACACTCTATCTGCTGAACCAAATGGGCGAGGGCTGCTTAGGTGATCTTGCCTTTAATTTTATTTACCTTTGGGATTTATCATTTGAAATATTTTACATTAAAAAATTAATACCTGGGTAAGAAAATACTGCATGTGATTATACAATGGAGAACTGTACGCTTATAAATATGCCTACAAATTCTTACAATATGAGCATTAATATTATTTTACAATCTCATGAAGTGTAAATGTAAGTTTTTTAATGTATACCTCTTTTCATATTGAGTCAGCTTATTAGTGTCTGTGAGAATCATGTTCTAGGAACTACACATGGAAATCACCTGGGCCTGTTCCAATATCTAATGGATTGGAATTTTCTAAAAGGAGAGCCCAGAAGACTAAATTTTTCATCTTCATCCCCATATAATTCTGCTGTATCTGAACTTTGGGTACCATTGGGTATTAATTCTTCTGTTTGTGATATCTATCTATCTATCTATCTATCTATCTATCTATCTATCTATCTATCTATCATCTATCTATCTATATCGTTTTTTAATGGAGCAATTTGGTGGAACAATCTAGTCTTCCAAGGAGCTCTGCTTATTTTTCAATTAGTTACCAAGTGCAAGTGATCGTGTGACCACTTTCCTTATTTCATAAATAGCAAAATAAGGAAATAGCATGAATAATAACAAGAAGGATGGCTGAACAAGAACAGTATTTTGGATTTTACTCTGATGCTTTTTCGGGGATTTTATGATTTATGGCCATACGTGTGCTGTATGGGTCTGAGAGCTGACATACAAAGCCAAACCAATAATCCATTTGGCTGTATATAACAGCACTCTTGCTGTAGAAATGAACCTAACAGAAAGTACAGGAAGGCCATGTTCTTATTTTTTGTAGTACTGGTATCAATTATTTATTAATTTCCTTTCTGCAACTAAAGTATTTAAATTTTGGTCAATGTAACCAACACAAGACAAATTCCATGAGCACAGTGTCATTGATGGACAATGTACAGGGCGCTGACATTTTCTATATCTATTCATATGCTCTGTATTATCTGTTTTTGCCTCCATATTTTTGAATTCCTGTTTCTCTCCCTCTTTTTTTTCTCTCTCTCCATCCAAATCCCTAAACTTTGTGGCCTCAATCCCAATCCCTTCCAAATTGAAGATTTATGATTTACTACTTGAGTTCACAAATGCAATTCATCACATTTAGCATACTTTCTAATGCCAAAGCTTCATGTTACCCTTGGTTAGAAAGCATAATCAAAATCATACTATTAATCTAAAGTCATGTATCCAGGAACTAATGTCTTTCTTTGTGAAATTCAAGTCTAGAGAAATTGGTCAGATATTACACTCACACAAACTCCCATTTGCAAATAAAAGCCTCTGTACTTAAAGCAACAAGAGCACTTATAGATATTTCTTAATAGCAGTCTATGCAGTTTTGTTTGGATCCACATTGTCCTTGCACTATTAAAATTCTTATTAGATTACTCTCTTGAAGAGGCTTAACAACATAAAAGCAAAAAGAGGATAGCTCCCGCATACACGAGTCTTGTGGCACAAAATAAATGCGTCGTTAATGACCGTCCTTCATGAATAATAAAGGAATATACATGATAGCAGAGGAGAGTCACCCTGTCCACATCTCACTTCCTTAATTTAAGTATTGGTGGCAATTCATTGACTGTCTCACTTCAGCAAGAGTTTCTTATGATGAAATATGCAATTGTTTATGAGGGCACATCATAAGTTATTTATAAAGATACTCAGGATATTTGACCAGCAGACATATAGGAAAGCCTAATGCATAGATATGGCCACATGGGTGATTTAACAAAAAAAATTCTTCAATCTTCTATTCTAGGAATTTTAGTTATGGCTCAGGATGAGAGATTAACTTCTAAATCTTAGAAAGTAGCACCCATTCTAGTGTTGCCTTTAATTTTTGGATGTCACTAATATTAGGTGGAACTTCGAATAGTATTCAGAGGGAAGCTAGTGACTCAGGAAAGGCCCACTAGCCTCTGTCACTTTCATTTGCTAATCAGGCAATTTAAAGGATAATTCGAACTCTACCCTCCAAATAAGACATGGCTTTCAAAAAATGTGCAGTGACTTACTTTATTCTGAGAAAAAAATACTATTTGAATTCAGATATATGCAAAAATAGGATTAAAACTTCCATGTTCCTTCATTCAACTTCAACAGTTGTTAATTCATGGGCAATCTTATTTGTTCTGGAGTTTTTGCATTATAGTTTCCTACACTCTGGGTTTTACAAACTGCATACCATAGTTTAATGTAACATGTTTCTATCTCCCCTACATCTCATATAAATTAGAGGTGAGATCTAGAGACTTGATTAGATTGAAGTTAGAAGGTTTTGGGAATACTACTTTATTGATGGCATTATGCATTTTATTCAAGACATATGTAATATCTGTCTTTCTTTGAGTAATGTTAGCAACTGATAATCATTGCTTAATTCTATTACTTGATTAGAGATCGTAAAATAGTAATATTCTAATTCATTTAATACTTATTAATTTATTAACTGAAATACTTACATAAAGATTAAATTTCTATTATCAACTATTTGGTTACCCCGAGTCACAGCTCATATAGGAAGGAAAAGCTGGACAAATGCCTGTTTCCTTTATTTTCATGTTTAAAATAATGACTTGTTTTCTTTTTATCATACAAATGTCAACAACTTATTATTTTGCTTGTTTGAATTTTGTTTGTGTTCAATATCTTCATGACTCATACATTTAAATATTTTAATGGATTTTGGTCCACTGCTGTTATTATGCTTATTGATCAAATTTTATTATCTTTGGCTAGTGGGAGTCTATTTAGGTTGGCTCTCAATTACTTCCTGAGGACTCTGGTATTATTTGTTCATTTCCTTGCTCCACAAGCTTTTTCTATAATATCACCATCAAGCTATGGTGATAATGGGCCAATATATTATTTCATTACAAGAAGGGAATGGTGATATTCAAATTCTAGAGAATTGAAGAAGGATAATATTGTAATTGTATCATTCTTTCTTCATGTATTATATGAACAAATACATTCTCCTCTACTCTTTTTTTATGTTTATTTTTTTATTTGTTATTCTTTTAAGTAATACAAATAGTAGTACATATGTTTCCTTTTTTTTCCCCCATTGACCTCCCCCCAATCTCCCCTACCCCCCATTACATGTCTTCACCTGCCCATCCTCCCCCCCACCCCCCGCCCCGTGTCTTGTATCCATTGGTTGTGCTTATATGCATGCATACAAGTCCTTCGGTTGGTCTCTTACAGCCCCCCTCGCCCAACCTCCCCTGTCTTCCCAATGTAGTTTGACAGTCTGTTCAATGCTTCTTTGCCTCTGTATCTTTTCCCCACCATTTCTTTCCTTTAAAAAGTTTTGCCTTTGCAGATTACAAATAAACATATAATAACAAAACAAAACAAAACAAAAAAATGTTTGAGTCCCATTTTCAATGTCCAATAGTTCTGAGTCCCCGTTTCAATGTCTAACAGTTCCTTATGTGTACATGTCAGCAATGATATCTGGATGGTGGGCACATGGTGGCAATGCAGGTCTGAACCTCTCTGGTTTGGTCCTAGGTAACCTTCAGCGGTGCACAGCTGCTGACTGCTCGCGTGGCAAGGCGTCAGCGTCTTCCATCTCTGGACTGTTTTTTCCTCTTGTCTTCGTGGTTGGAGCACACCTGTCAATTCCTCTCTGTTGCAGGAATCCACCTGGTCTTGGGGTTGTTTTCTGAAAATATACAAATATATTCTTGATCATAAGTTAATAAAGGAATCTTTTCTATATAATTGATTTGGGATCCTTTTTATTTTTGTTCAAACAATTTTCCTTTGTCTTATTTAGACACCATGTGTGTGTTTTTAATGGCCGTCTTGCTGTTAGCATTACAAATGAAAATTAATTTGGTAAGGTAAAAGTTTTCTAGATGTAATTTACTTATAGGATATTTTTCCTTACATGATATTGCCCTACTATCCCCCCCCCCTTTTTTTTTATTAATGGAGGTTTTTGTAAATTTTATAATGCAGTCTTGATAACTTTAAATTAAATTTTTTTTTGCCCAAAAATATGACTGCTTTATGGTCATTGCATATTCAGGAATTTTACCATGAGATGAACTCTACTCTTTGAATAGCTTGATGTTGTTTGTGCTGGAAAAACAGAATAGATATCTTTAAGCATATCTTTTTATTTACCCATATTTTAGAATATTTGTTGGTTCTCTGAAAAAAGGTGCCATAATTTGCTGGCAGAGATTAAATTATTGGAAAGAATTCTTTGTCCTACCTGTGTCTACATCCTTGCTATGTTACTCTTTAGTGCATATTTAGTAGAAGCAGAGTGTTCTTCCCTTTCTTTACTTTGGGCTCAGTCATGAGACTTACACTGGCTACAGGCATGTTAGCAGCCATCTACAATAATAAAAAAGAAACATGCAAATCGACCGTACCTCACTACACCCACCAGCCAATCAGGAGTGAGTATGCAAATTAACCCAACAAAGATGGTGGGTTAATCTGCATACACAGGGACCCAGTGGCAGGGGTAGGGTGGAATGCAGGCATTCTGCACTGCCCCAACAACTCCAGGCCTCTGGGGAGCATGGGAAGGCAGAAAGGCAGCTGTAGGCCGATAAAAAGGCAAAAAGGGAGCTCCGGGCTGGAGCAAAGGTGGTGCTGGCAGCCAGGGGAAGGAGGGCCCATTCTTGCACAAATCTTCATGCATCAGGCCTCTAGTGAAGAAATAAATAGCTTGTGTGGTTTGGCTTTTTTTCTTGACTTCTGCTGACATCCTGAGAAGAACATACCTGCTGCTGACACAGGAGGATGACAGAAATACAGGAGAGAACTGGAACCCATCTGCTGCTTGAAGTCTAGCCCAGGCAAACCCAACTAAGACACCTGACCTCCAGGAGACACATGGACACATGAGGAAGAATCCATAATTTTTGCTTAAGCCACTGAGTGTCAGGATGGCTTATTTCATAAGATTATTGATAATAAATGGCTGATATAGTGGCCAACGAAAATGTTATGTTATTAAGAACTGATAAATCTTAAGTGGTTTGCTATGTTTCAATATATTTGTTTTATTATTAGAATATTCTCCAATGTCTCACTTTTATCCAGTAGAAGTCTCTTCAAACTGCTCCTAAACCTGTTTGACGGAACTTTATATTCTTTGATAACTTCATTGTTTTCTGTTATAACTAGATTTTCCGAGCTCATTTGTACATTTCCTGTCTTCCTGCCCCAGGCCTGGAGTAAGCTTTCCTCCAAGAATCCCTGCATCCTTTTAGTGTGAAACATTACTTAAACAATAATCTTCATGCTAGAGATACCATTAGTACTATGCTAATCAGTTTCTAAGCTGATTCAGTGGACAGAGCTGGAGGTTTTCTTTTGTTTTAAGAGAAAATATGCTATGAGTTCACATGAATATTTTCAGTTAAAATGTAAGAATTTGTGATAGGTTTTCCTTAATGTCTCTAATTTATAATGTTTCTTACATATGTATAATATGGCTTCAGAACACTAATATTATTAGTACTAAAACATGATTACTGAATATACCTTGAAGTTTATTTTGTAATTTTTTAATAAATGCTACATTCCCCTAGGAATTAACCCTCAAATGACTATCGTTAACAGTCATTTATAATTTTTCACTAAGTAATTTAGGCACTAGCTTGATGCCTTACTGTTGCCAGGGGATTCAAGAGGTGGGATTCCTCCTTTGCTAGTGGGAGTGGGATGGCTTTTGCAATAGTTTTAAAAAATGAATTTTCTAAGATTTGCATGGGAGAATGAATGGTTTTCATTGGCGTGGAATTATATTTCTCGGATTGTAAAGTCCTATGCCCCTTAACCCAGTGATGAAAAAATAGCAGCTGGGTCACCTGCAGAGCCCAAAGTAGGGCTAATGTTCCATGGTGGAGCTGAGTCTGATGTCACATCAGGCTAGATTCAGTCCATTAGTTCACTGGGTGGGTGAGTGCAGGGGATTGTATACCCTGCAACAGGAAATGCAGAGTGCAGGCAAACAGGCGAGGCAAGAGGGAGAACTCCCTTTGTTCCAGAGTTAAGTATCTCAGATTTGGGGCCCGGACAGTGGCCATACCTATTCTGGCCACTGATTGGCTCCCAGGTATGACTGACAGGAAAGCATCTTCCCATGTCACTCAGACCTTACTGGTCCTGAGCCTTTTGTCCAGTCCTTCCCCCAGCGATCTTCAGGGAGCAGACTTGGAGAATGTTAACTGCAGCTTTCTGGCAAAGCTGTATAAATGGCATGCCTCTATTATCTAGTCTTCCCTTCATTCCTTTCCTGTTAATAATAATCAGGTTATTAACAATATCATTACTCGGTTTATTTTTCCTTTGGTCTTAGAAACTGCTGTAAGCATTTTGATTTTTGTCCTTATAATTATGCAAAACATTTACATAGTTATCAATAAAATGTATGAAATAAAGTATTTTCTGTGGAGTCTGATTTTTTCTTGATTCTTTCAATTTATTGCTTTCTTTATATATATATATTTTTCAAATGAGAGCTTTTATTGTTTCTCCCTTTATATTTTATTTTACTGTTTGTTATTCTTCATTTTCAAGACTATATACTTATGTATTAGTATTATACATAATTTTATTATATAGTTTTTTTTTCACTTCCTTCATTAAAAGCATGGGCACATATTATGCTTCTCTCCATGGTTGATTTCTGATTCATTTAATAACATATTTTGGAGACCTTTACATAATAATGTATGAATATACTCACCATATCTTTAACAGCCCATATTGATGTAACCTGTAACCATTATATATTGCCTATTTCCCTATGCCTATAATTCCTTCTTTCCAATATTATCTTTGTTCTTCTAGCCCACTGGTTCCCAACCTTTTTTTGGCCATGCCCCATCTAAGCTACTCTAAAATCCTGATACCCCCCTGTGACATATATAAGTCTTATCATTCAAAAAGTGAACTCCTATTCATGTGGAGGAAGCCTAAAAGGCCATTAACTTGGTCTAAACTAGTTTCCAAATAACATGACATCCATGAAAAAGAAAAAGAAAAGAACGAAAGGAGAATTGAAGTACTGAGGAAGAAATCACTAAGAAATTGTTAAAAAAAAAATAGTAACATGAAGTGGTATGAAAAAAATAGCAAATAAAGTTTCAAATCATGTAATAGAGAACTGAAATTCATAAATATATCACAATACATATTTATATACTATATATGAGGTCCCTAGAACCATAAGATATGCAAAAAAATCACTGTTAATAACTGATCTCAATATGTCCCCCTTAAAAATCAAATTGCCCCCCTGTGGGGCATGTGCCCCAATTTGGGAACCACTGTTCTAGCCAATGCAGCTGGCTCATGGGGGTGAAAGGGTAGAGCAGATTTTCATGGGTGACCTGCTGCTGGCATTATTAGAATACATGCTCATATATAATTTAACCCTGTCTCTACTTAATTGGCCCAATTAGTGACAGGAAGCCTGGACTCATTGGTTGTCTGGTTTCACTATCAAACTTTGTACTAGTCAGAGCAATTAGACACCAAAATCAATCAATAAAATGCATCTAAATTGGAAAAGTAATAAGTAAAACTATCTCTATTTATAGATGATACAATCCTATATGTAGAAAATCTCCCCAAATCCAAAAAGCTACTAGAGCTAAGAAGTGAATTCATCAACACTTAAGGGTATAATATTGGTATCCCCAAATCAGTTGTGTTTCTAAACATCCACAATGAACAATTAAAAATAAAGAAATTAGTAAAGAATTCCACTTATAATAGTGTACAAAAGAATAAAGTAACTAGGAATAAATTTAATTAAGAAGGGGATGACTTACACACTGAAAATAAATTAAAAATTAGAGGCTTTAAAAAATGAAAAGATATTTAAAGTTCATGGAATGGAAAACTCAATATTGCTAACCTATCTGTACTACATAAAGTGATCTACAGATTCAATGCAATCCCTACCAAAATTCCAAGGCCTTTTTTTTTTTTTTTTGCATAAATGGAAAAGTTGCACCTTAAATTCATATGGAATAGCATAGGGTCCCAAGTAGTCAAAACAATCTTGAAAAATAAACAAACAAACAAAACACACACACAAACAAAACAAGGTTAAAGGAATCATGTTTCCTGATTTCAAAACTTACTGCAAGGCAATAGTAATCTAAATACAGTAATCTAAATATTGGTGATAGTATATGATGGGCACATAGACCAATGGTATAGAATTGAGAGTCCAGAAATAAACTCCTACACCTATGACCAATTCTATATGACAAGAGTGCTAAGACAATTAAATGGGAAAAAATGGTAGTGGGAGGATACCTGGATAGTCATATGCAAAATGATGAAGTCAGACCCCTTACCTCACATCATATGCAAAAATTAACTCAAAATTGGCCAGTGATCTAAATATAAGAGCTAAAACCATAAAACTCTTAGAAAAACACATAAATCTTCATGATCTTGACTTTGGTGATAGATTCTTATATATGACCAAAGCATAAGCAACAAACAACAAAATAATGTAATTGGATATCATCAAAACTAAAAGCTCTCATGCATCAAACTGTATTTTCAAGAAAGTGAAAAAACAATCCAGAGAATGGGAGAAAATATTTTCATCCATAATGTCCAGTAAGGGCCAAAATATATAAAAATCTCTTATGACTCATCAGTAAAAACACAAAGAACCCAATTTGAAAATGAGTAAAGACTTGAACAGATATTTCTCTAAAGAAGTTATATAAATGGCCAACAAATACATGAAAAGCTCCTCACCAATATTAGGTCTTGGGGCAAATCCACTGTGACTTGCCCTTACACTCAGGAGAATGTGTATAACAATATTTTTTAAATATATTTTATTGATTTTTTACAGAGAGGAAGGGAGAGGGAGAGAAATAGAGAGTTAGAAACATCGAGAGAGAAAATCAATCAGCTGCCTCCTGCACACCTCTTTCTGGGGATGTGCCCGCAACCAAGGTACATGCCCTTGACCAGAATCGAATCTGGGACCTTTCAGTCTGCAGGCCAACGCTCTATCCACTGAGCCAAACCAGTTAGGGCAACAATAATTTTTTTTTAAAAAAAAGAAAGATGACAAAGTGATGTTGAGGATGTGGGGAAATTGAAGTATTCTTATATTGCTAGTGAGAGTGCAAATTGATGCAGCCACTGGCATTCTTCAACAAAGAATTACCATAAGACGCCACAATTCCACTCCCAGTATAATTAAAAGTAGGTACTCAAACAATCAAATGTACTGTATACTTGTATTCATGGCAGTGTTCACAACAGCCAAAACATGGAGAGTCCAATTATCAATCAATAGGTGAATGGATAAAAAAATTGTGGCATATAGATAGAATATATGCAACCATAAAAATAATGAAGTACAGAGTGCAGACTGGTGAGTGCAGGGGCTAGAGGGAGGAAGAATGATGAGAATTTGCTTAATGGGTAAAGGGCTTTAGTTTGCAGTGATGGAAATGTTTGAAACTAGACAGATTTCACAACATTGTGGTAGTAAATGTCATTGAATTGCTTACTTTAAAATGGTTAATTTTATGTTATAGGAATTTCACCTCAATACCTTATTTAAAAATACCATATGGTCTCACTAATATGTGGAATCTAAAAAATAAAATAAATGAAAATACAATAAACTGACTCGTAGACAAGGAATTGGCTATATTAAACTTTTTAAAAAATTCTCAGCCGAGGACATTTTCCCATTGATTTTTAGGGAGAGTGGAAGAGAGGAGGAGAGACAGAGAGAGAGAAACATCAATGTAAGAGAGACACTTCGATTGGTTGCCTCTTGCACGCACTCTGACCAGGGTTTGGGATCAAGCTTGCAACCGAAGAACTGCTGAACCCAGGACCATTCATTCTGCAGGCTGACACTCTATCCATTGAGCTAACAAAATATTTTAATGAACATTTATTGAGTTCATTTATATGTAGCAGATCTATTCTAAAAACATAACTTCCACCATCTTGTTTAGACTTTGCAACAGTATTATGAAGTAGATACTCTCACTATCTGCTTGGCAAATCTTGGGCAGAGTACATGTTGATTGAATACATTTCAAATGGATTAGTCTCACTTTACAGACGAAGATGCTGACACTTAGAGGGGCTAAGTCACTGTCCAGGGCCCACTCACTGCCAATGAGAGAGCCAGGTCTCAGACATAGACTTCCATCAGTCTGTTGACAAAATTACACAGCTCCAAAGCCTAAGATTCTTTTCATGTCTGCCAAGTCAAGGAGACACTCTTTGCTTTTCTTTTGAACAGACCTCTGTAACCAATGATATGGTAACAGTCTGTCCCTTCCTTTAAAAGAGCAGGTTGATTTGCAGCATTCACTCTAAAATTGCCAGCCTTGCAAGCAGCATCAAATATCATTTAGCCACAAACATCCCATTTGGGCTGCACTGTGCATATTTTATGAAGTTGCCCCTACTCTTTCTTCAGTCCTTAAATCAGTAGAGAAGGTAAATTAAGAAAGCATTACCAACTGAATGCCAAAATTGAGAAATGGTTACAAATACTTACTTGATTCCCACATGGAGGAGAAGTCCATCCTGAAGTGGCTGGGGTCATAACAATTTTTTATAGCACTGAAAAAATGTAGTTTGGGAAAGACGGGAAGGTAGAGTTGTCCCATAGCCTCAAGTTTTCCTTCATGTGTTTGCTTTCCTGGGGAAAAGCCTGATTGCCCGTTTCCAGTTATGAAGCTCCCAGTATAACGGTAGTAAAATGGTGACTGAGCACTGTTTGGAAATTCCAGTGGGTGACCCTACACCTGAAGCACGCTGAATGGAAATGATGAAGACGTAGGGGAGTTCCAGAGCTACAAACAGGCTCTGCAAGGGAACCCTTTCTCAAAGAAGAGATCATCTACCTTATAAAATCTATAGAAAGATACAGAGATGTAGCTTCATAATTTACATACATATGTAGCATAATTACTTTATAACAAAATGTATTTAATATAATATCACATGTGCATGTCTGAGTTCAGAAACATATAAAATATGTGGTATTTTGTAAATATTTTTAGAGCTAGTACTTATGTAAGTGCCAAGTGCCTTTATGCCCATGGATCTATTATAATTCATATGAACACAATAGTGTGGACTTCTTTACAAAGGACAATCTTTACTTCACCTCATAACCCCACAGTACTATTTTTAATAATTATAAAGTTTATTTTTGTATTTTATTAATTTTCCTTGTAAGAAGTGGACCTCAGAAAAAAATTCATGGGAAAGATTGATAATATTTTCTGCCAATGAAGCAAGGACATTAATGCCTATGTCTGGATAGTAGAAAGAAGAGGGGTAGAAGCTCTTATGATAATAAGAATTGATAATAAATTGCTAAAAATTCATTACTTTGGCAATTTTATAACAAAGAGATCTAGGTATCTACTGTCTTAAATTTTTGTTTACCATGTCAGAGCAGCACTATCTTTTAATATTAGGAGATAAGTTGGCTATACTATTTATTATCATTTCATCATTGAGTTCAAGTACAAATATCAATATAGCCCAGATTAAATAAGCAAGTCAACACCCTGAAATGGAAAGGACACTGAATTTTGAATGTGGACAAGGGTTCCCCACTTCAGGTTAGATTCTCTTAAGTCAGTAGAAGGAAACTGGCGGTCTCCCCAGTAGCCTGTGAAAGGTGAGCTGGCATCGCTACAACATGTCTCTCACATTTTAAATTGGTAAAATTTAACAGCTCCACTTGAACCCATTTCAAACTCTAAAGGAAATATCATTCCACAATGAAATGTTTTGCCTTTATTTCTCACATCCATGCTGGCTTTAAAAGTGTGTCCTTACTCTTTTAAGAATTTCAAGATTCCAGGCATGAAACTGAATCACATCTGTAGGAAAGAAGCTAAAAGTCTCAGATTCTTGTCTTTCACCTGGTTCTTTTTCAAACATATGAATCCTCAAGGAAGAGTTTTACTTTTATTCCTCATTACCATAATTTTAGATTAATACTAAGGGGCAATAAATAGTAGCCTGGCTCTTTTGTTCATTTTATGTAATTTTTAAAATCATTGTTTTTCATGCTAAAAGACAGTAGTCATGTCATAATTAACTTTTAATTATGTAATATCCCTGAGATCTCCTTTGTAAATATCTTTAAATGATAAAAGTAAGGCAAAGTTCTCATCTGAGGTTAAAATATATCTACTTACTGGAGTGGTATAATACTAAGAAGAATGCAGGATTATTTAAAACTATTTTTTTATAATAAACATTATAACAGATTTTGCATCTCTGTTGTTTGTTTGCCTTGCCTTCTTTGTGCTATGGGGATATCATAAACAAATTTAATATTCATAATGAATTGTAGTTTTATGAGAGTGACTGTCACACTCATTCTTGATTTAAAAATAAAAAAAAAACCAAAGTATTAAGAATCATCTGGGTAGAAAGCATGAAATGCGGGCTCTATGCTCATAAATTTGGTGTAAGGGGGACAGGAACAGGAATTTTAAAATAGCATACCCAGTGATAAAGAGGAAAGTCCAGATCATATTTTGAGAATCTTATCTTAAGACTTTTTCCTATCCCAAATCTTTTCTTCCCCTATAACTGTTAGGAATGTAACAGACTTGGCATGAATAGGGAGGCCATATTCTCCTGGGTGTTATGGCTCCATTTATAGAAACTTAAGATTTACACAGTATGTTGAAGGCAGAGGGATGACGAAAAACAAGGAGCTGTGTATAGTCATTCCAAGTTCCACATCTTTTAAATAAAACCAATAAATTATACACAATATTTTATGTTCTGTATACAAATAAAAAGAGGCCTCTTCGTGGCAAGTTTATTTAATAACTATAGCAATCTTTTTATCTGAAGGTGCATGCACAGAAATGATTTTCTATTGTCATTTCCACACATTTTCACCAGCATTAAGGGGGAAAATTGCTCATACTAATAAAGAGGCATGCATAAATATATTATAACATTCTTATTTAAAATTAAGAACCTCTCTTCAGCAGCAGTGCTCAAAGGAAAAAGATTACTCTTATGTCTAGTAAAAAAAAAAATCCTAGAATCATTTCAAGCATGAAAACATGTCTAGCTCTTAGGGGAAAAAAATTGACAATAGCCATAAGGAAGGAAGTTAAAGAAAAATTTTCCCAAAATATAGCTACGCAATTATAGCAACTGAAAGACAGAATGGTATATTCACTATTTCTTCAACAATTGTCATTCTACGTCATGCCGAAGCTTCCTGCTTGAATGGGGTACAGTTCCCTGTAGCTAAAGATGAGTGTGATGGCAGAATTAGCTCTTGACTGGATCTGCCTCCTAGAACTAATCAGGGGCTCTCCTGCTCAGCACAGCAGTTCTAGACAAACTCCTGGCACATAATCTTTTTCTCAAGGCAGTTTCTTCATTCTGTTTCTTTCACGTGTACTTGAATGACCAACATTGAAAAGTAAAATTTTATGTTGCCTGGGTCCCATTTTGAGCTGGGTGTGGGAAGCGCGAAGCAGCCATGGGGGCAGCAGACCTCCTTCAGAAGGGGTGAGGGTTCAAGCCCCTGCAATGTTGGGGGGTGAGGGTCTGTGCCCCACTTCTGTTGCCCCCCCAAGTTCTCTCCTGATGGCCCCTCTGCGACTGTGCCTGTCTTAGGTTGTTCCTTCCTTGAGGAATCTTACCCGTCTCTGGCAACAGAAAGAGACCTGGCCCAGCTCACATCGAGATACTGGTGACAGACAGAGACTTGGCCCAGCTCAGATCCGGACCCAGGTAACAGACAAGAGACTTGGCCGACAGCAGTTGCCCTATATCTAAATTCAGCCTAGCATCTGGAATGCTCAGGGCCCACTCAAGAATGCAAATAATCCTTCCTACTAATATTTACAGGGTAAACTAAGATTGTTGGTAGAGTATTAAATTTGACAGTAAAATAGTAATCGAGTTTTCAGATTAATTTAAATAGGCTAATTGAAATAAGTGAATATTCAAGTAAAGTTAATTGTACTGGACAAAAAGCTGTTCTTAAAGTAATAACTAAAATTTCTATTGGTAGTTCATCTCATGGTAAAATTCCTGAATATGCAATGAACCTAAAGCAGTCATATGTGTGGGGGGAAAAAATTTTAAATTTAAAGTTATCAAGACTGCATTATAAAATTTACAAAAACCTCCATTAATAAAAAAAAAAGGGGGGGATAGTAGGGCAATATCACATAAGGAAAAATGTCCTATAAGTAAATTACATCTAGAAAATTTTTACTTTACCAAATTAAGTTTCATTTGCAATGCTAACAGCAAGACGGCCATTAAAAACACACATGGTGTCTAAATAAGACAAAGGAAAATCGTTTGAACAAAAATAAAAAGGATCCCAAATCAATTATATAGAAAAGATTCCTTTATTAACTTGTGGTTGAGAATATATTGGTATATTTTCAGAAAACAACCCCAAGGCCAGGTGGATTCCTGCAACAGAGAGGAATTGACAGGTGTGCTCCAACCACGAAGACAAGAGGAAAAAACAGTCCAGAGATGGAAGACGCTGACAACACCTTGCCACGTGAGCAGTCAGCAGCTGTGCACAGCTGCAGGTTACCTAGGACCAGACCAGAGAGGGTCGGACCTGCATTGCCAACATGTGCCCACCATCCAGATACCATTGCTGACATGTACACATAAGGAACTGTTAGACATTGAAACGGGGACTCAGAACTGTTGGACATTGAAATTGGGACTCAAACATTTTTTTGTTTTGTCTTGTTTTGTTATTATATGTTTATTTCTAGTCTGCAAAGGCAAAACTTTTTAAAGGAAAGAAATGGTGGGAAAAAGATACAGAGGCAAAGAAGCATTGAACAGACTGTCAAACTACATTGGGAAGACAAGGGAGGTTGGGCGAGGGGGGCTGTAAGAGACCAACTGAAGGACTTGTACACAAGCATATAAGCACAACCAATGGATATAAGACACTGGGGCAGGGGGGAGGGTGGGCAGGTGAAGACATGTACTGGGGGGTAGGGGAGGTCGGGGGGCGATCAATGGGGATAAAAGGAGACATATGTACTACTATTTGTAATACTTAAAACAATAAAAAAATTTAAAAAAAGTAAAATTTTAAAGGATCAATAATAATTCAGAAAATAAAATTTTTTAGTGGCAAACTACCTATAAAAACAGGAATTTAGCAGTTAAGAAAGTTAGATTCTAGTTAAATGTACATATGTATATGCATACCTACATAGTTTATATGTCACAAAGTAAATAATTTATTACTTTAATTTTAATTACTTTAATATAGGATAATAAATTTATACCAAAGTACTCAAAGTGACTGCTTGTGTTCAGTTCAATACTCCTTACACATACTTTTAACATAATCTTTACTTGTGCTACAACCAACCAGAAAAGACATATTTTTATGACATTTTATTATTTTTATCATTATATATTAGTCTCTTGAAGTTTATATAAATAGAATTACACAGTACATATTCATTTGTGTCTGGCTTATTTCACTTAGCAAAATAATGTTGAAGTTCGATTATGTTGTTTAGTATACCTGTAGTTCATTTCCAATTGCTACCTAGCATTTCATTTCATAAGTGTATCACATTTGTTCATTCTCCTACTGAAGAACATTTGGGTTGCTTCCCCTTTGGGGTTATTATCAATGTAAATGCTATGGGCATTGTGGTACAAGTCTTTTTTATGGAAATGTGCATTTCTTTTAGACTTATACTTTGGAATAATGGAAGTTCTATTCTTGACCATTGGGTTTAGTTTCAAACATTTTTCCAAGTAGGCTTATGGAAGTCCAGGTCCTCCAAGAGGCAGACACTAAAATGGGACTAAATGTACAAAGGTTTTATTAGGGAAAGCATCTGTAAGCAAAAATAGAGATGACGCTTGGGAAGGCAGAGAGATCCGTCAAGGGGCAATGCATTCTGAATCCCTTGTTGAGGATGAGGGAAAGGGAGGTTGGTGGAAGAATCTTAGAGTGCATTGAGGCCTAAGAGGGTTTTGGTAAAGCTATCAGAAAGGCTCTTTGTAGTTGGGAAATTATAAGACATATTCTCATCGCGCCAAGTTCATTGTTCCAACTCCAGAGCCTCCTGTTAACCACTGCTCCCTGCCACCTTTCAGGAGGCCTGGACTTTAAAATATATGATAATTTTATTTAATATGTTAATATAAATAGATAGTTTATATAATTATTTTATAAGATGATTGATAGAGATGACTTTATAAGTTATAAGACAGTTTATAAAGAATTAAATTATACAGATTTTTAAAAGGTGCCTAACTTTCCTGAATTTTACAGGTAGTAAAAGTTTATGAATCTTTACTTAAATTTATGAGGGATTTCATAAAATTAACAAATTAAAAATAAGAGGTGAAGTTCATAAATATAAAACAGCATATGGTGTTGCAACTTTTGACAATGGAGGCAGCATTATAACAACCAACATTTAGTTAATCAATCTCTGTATCCATGTGTTTGTTGCATATCATGGGTGCTCAAGACTAATTTTTTTCAAACACCTGAAAAATGTTGATTGTTATAAAATATATATTTATTTATTTCAAGGAACTTATGAATCTGTGAGATCATATTTTACATCAGCAGCTATACTGCATGTCTATTTTATTTTGGGAACATTAATGGGAACCCCAGAAAGTCAATCTTTCAAGCCATAGTAAAAACCTTTCAGCCCTTGGGAGGGGACAATCATTTAGGAAGAAAAGGAAGTTGTGCCTTAATAAAGAGGTTACATTATGTCATTTGGGAAGGAGGAAGTGATTAGCAGTTCTTGATGGGGAGTTAAAGTGCAGAAATAGGGCATTATTTTTCTGTAGCTTAATCTCTTAATTATATTTATTATATTCTACTAGAGGCCCAGTGCATAAAATTCATGCACAGGGATGGGGGGTTCCTCAGCCTGGCCTGCACACTCTCACAATCTGGGACCCCTTGGGGAATGTCCGACTGCTAGTTTAGTTGGACATCTCTCTCGCAACCCGGGACCACTGGCTCCTAACTGCTTGCCTGTCTGCCTTCTTGATCGTCCCTAACCACTTGCCTGCTTGCCTGATCACCCCTAACTGCTCGCCTGCCTGCCTGATCTCCCCTAACTGCCTCTGCCTCAGCCTCTGCCACCACAGCTTTGTCGAGAAGGTCGTCTGGAATGATGTCCAGAAGGTCGTTTGGCTATCCAGTCTAATTAGCATATTATGCTTTTATTATTATAGAGATATAAAACTAATTATATGCTTCTTGTATATAGTCAAGTGAATAAAAGTATAGAAAAGAAAATAATAAATATTTGTATGTAAATTCATCACTTATTGTTTGGTTGTATTTTCTTCCAACAATTATATATATATATATATATATATATATATATATATATATATATATATATATATATAAAAGCCTAAGCAACCATTATGACTGGATGACCAGATGACTGGCTGGTAGGTATGAAGTGCACTGACCACCAGGGGGAAGACAATCAATGCAGGAGCTGACCCCTGGTGGTCAGTGCTCTCCCACAGCCAACCTCCCATGGCTGGCCAACATTCTGCGGTCCCTCCCCCTTGGCTGGCCAGGCCTGAATGGCCCTGATCAGGACTGGGCAAGATGGCCCCCATCAGCCCAATCACCAGCCAGGCCAAGGGACCCCACCCATGTATGATTTGTGCACTGGGCCTCTAGTACATTTATATTTGCATATGCATATCCTATCTAATAAAAGAGAAACATACAAATTGACCATACCTCCACTACGCCCACAAGCCACGCCTAATAGCCAATCAGGAGCGAGTATGCAAATTAACCCAATATGTCGGTGGCCACAGAGCTGGAGATAGCAGGAGCTGGATAACGTTGCCCCCAGCATTGGAGGAAGCCAAGCTTTCCACCTGCCCTGGCCTCTGCTCAAGGCTACAAAGTTTCAATTATAGAATATAAATAAATCCCAGACACCAGAGCCTCCACTTGGGTCGCCGGGAGGCATAGCTGGCCTGCGAACCACCACAGGCCCCTCGCCCAGGCCACCTTATGCCCCAAAGGAACCCCCACCCTGGTCCAGGACACCCTTCAGGGAACCAGCCGGCCCCCACCCGTGCACCAGGCTTCTAGCTTATCTAATAAAAGAGTAATATGCAAATTGACTGTCACTCCAACACACAAGATGGCTGCCCCCATGTGTTCAAAGATAACTGCCCTCATGTGGACACAAGATGGCCACCACAAGATGGCCAGCAGGGTAGGGCAGTTGGGAGGGACCAGGCCTACAAAGGAGGGCAGTTTTGAGCAATAAGGATAGGAGAGGAGAGCAGTTGTGGGGACCAGGCCTGCAAGGGAGGGCAGTTGGGGGCTATCAAGCATTCAGGGGAGGGCAGTTGGGGTGACCATGCCTGAAGGGGAGGGCAGTTAGGGGTGACCAGGCCTGCAGGGGAGGGCAGTTAGGGGCAATCAGGCTGGCAGAGGAGCAGTTAGGCATCAATTAGGCTGGCAGGGGAGTGGTTAGGGGGTGATCATGCTGGCAGGCAGAAGTGGTTAGGGGCAATCAGGAAGGCAGGCAGGTGAGCAGTTGGGAGCCCGCAATCCTGGATTGTGAGAGGGATGTCCGACTGCCCAGTGGAATTGGGCCTAAACGGGCAGTCGGACATCCCTTGAGGGGTCCCAGATTGGAGAGGGTGCAGGCTGGGCTGAGGAACACCCCCCCATGCATGAATTTCATGCACTGGGCCTCTAGTCTATATATATAAAAGCCTAAGCAACCATTACGACCAGTCAACTGCTCGTCCAGTGGACGGTTGCTATGATGTGCACTGACCACCAGGGCAGACACTCAACTCAAGAGCTGCCCCCTCATGGTCAGTGCACTCCGACAGTGGGAGTGCCACTCAGCCAGAAGCTAGGCTCATACTTGGCAAGTACAGCTGCAGTGGCGGGAGCCTCTCCCACCTCTGTGGTGGCACTATCAAGCGACAGCGATGGCAGGTGCAGCGCAGCAGGGCTGGGATGAGTGGGAGCAGTGCAGTGCTTGGCTCTGGCTTGGGCTCCTCCCCAGTTGCCTGCTGCTTCATGTACTGCTACATCCTTTAGGGGATACCCTGTGGGAATCGGGCCAAAACCAGCAATCCGACATCCCCTTAGGGGTCTCGGATTGTGAGAGGGCTCAGGCCAGGCTGAGAGACCCCACCAGTGCATGATTTCGTGCACCAGGCCTCTGATTATATATACACACACACACACACACACACACACACACACATACAGACATATATTCTCTTTGTAAAAACAGTTTATATATACTGTACACAGAGTTGGCTTTTTTTACTATTATCTCATAAGCATTACAAATTTCAAAAATAAGGTTTTAAATTAAGCATATGATAGAACATTACTTAGCTCCTGATAATATGCTTTTACTGTTTCTATTGAAGTCCTATGAATTCTCAGAATTTTAGACTCCTACACACTTAAAACAGTATAAAATACTTTCCAAATATAAATGATTTATAAAGTATTCATATATTTTTATTAGTATAACAATAAAACCTCAATGAAAATAAAGAAGTCCTATGTCCTGGGTCTGCATAGAATTGATTAACCTGTGAAACCACATGAGAACTTATTATCATTCAGAAATGTATATTTTTCTACTACAGTGATTCCCAACATGGTGTCTCTAGTCTCCTAGGGGGCCATGAAATAGTAATGAAAGCCTCTGAGCTATTTTCAGTATTTAAAAAAGCTGACTATAAATCACATATTTATCTATAATAAAGCAAAATGCCAAAATGGCAGAAATTGAACTATTCAGTATAGTAACACTGGTTATCTTATATTAATTCAAAGATTTGATTGGCTGTTACATCCTTTTAATTAACTAAAAATGTTAATTATTAATTCATAGGTTTAATGTTTGGTGGACAAAATCTTTTATTATATGGCAGATGGGGTGGGATTTTCTTTTATTTATTTATTTTTTTAGAAGAATGTGTTATTCCTGGTGAGAATAGTTAAGTGTAATTTCAAACCATATTTTCCCACATCTCCTTGAATATAAGAGCCATAAGATACATCCTGATATTAGAATTGCTTACATGTGAGAAAAGGCTAATAACAATTGTCAGATATTTTCAATTACAAGTCACATCTTGATTTCAGTGATAAAATATAGGGCCTAGAAATCAAAGTTAATGATATTGTGCTATCCATGTTGTTAGAAATATAGGTTTATTAAAACTACTAGTGGCCCAGTGCATGAAATTCATGCACATTAAAAGGGAATTAATTAGAGGAAATATTTTAATATTGTTATTTGCTCTCTCTCTATAATAAGAGTGTCAGAGATGAAAGAAAATTAGTAAAATGCATATGAAAATCTCCCTCATGTCAGAGTTTGGGGAGCACTGTGAGACCCAGAGCCAAGTCCCTGCCCACACGTGCACACCTTGAAATTGCGTGAGACCCAGACCTGGCTGGCCCCATCTCCGTTGGGCGAGACACAGACCCGACCGGCCCCAACCCTGTCAAGCCACGCTAGGCAGGGGGTGCAGCCTCAGATCCCCCAGCCCTGGCCCCGCACCACGTAGCCTCAGGTCCCTGCTGATCAGTTGTCATGGCCTGATGGTGTGATGACCATTTGCATATTAGCCTTTTATTATGATGATACTATGGATCTTGGAGTTAAAGTAATAAATATATCAAGGGTGGTAAAATTAAAAATACCTCAAGTTTAATTAATGGGAAAAGGAATATGCACAGTGGAACTTTGGGATTCATCCTGTTGGAGTTCGCCTGCATGGATGCCATGGGAACTTGCTTCAGACCTCCGCAAAAGCAGCCTGATTAAATGCCTAGTAGGGAACAAGATAAATACTGGGAGCCATGTCATTGAGCTATTTAATTTCTAGTAGTTTTTAAACCCATGCAATAATTGCTGTGTTTTAAGTGAGCATATCTTCTGTTCATAGTATTATAGCTATTGATAATATCTAAAGATGTTTTTATTGGAATTTAATGAATGAGGAGCCTGAAGCTCAGAGAGGATGAGAGACTTACCTAAGGTTGCCCAGTTAGTTAATACTCAAGTCAAAACAAATATTGACCAATTTTGTCTTATAAATGTGTTTGTTTCTGAATGCCTCTTTCTTATTCCTGATAAGCTTATTTTTTAATAAAAATAGTAGAGTATTCCCTCTAGCAAAATAAATTGAGTTATTAAAGCAGGCATGCATTATTTTAATGGCAATAAAAGGATAATGGTGTTTCACTGTAATCTACTTATTTAGTATTTGGAGCTTTTGGATACCAAGGGTTGTTGATATGTATCTATTTAGCAATATCAACACAGCTTTTTAATAGGTGTTAATTGCCCCCTATAATCTACATTTCTAACTTAAGCTAAAATATCACAGCTTTAATATTAAATAGTAGTTCATAAAGTGTGATTGGGCTTAGGCCTACCATTGATTATTGGGTCAATGGATTGTAAGTAGGTCAGTAGATAGTTTTTCCAGATGATATCCACATATTTTGAGCGGTATGGTAATTATACCTATTTAATTTCTACCTCCTTTATAAAACTGCCAACAAATATTTGCACCTAATATTTTTATATTATGTGTTAGAATAAAACTTTTTAAATCCCTGTTGAGGCTATAACTATTATGAGTAACAGAGTGTATGGTGATTATTTTTACACCAAAAGATATTTTTAATGCAAGTATGTATTTTACTTTGATATTTTTAATGCAAGTATGTATAATGCTCTGATATGAATAAAAGTCATATTGGTCAATGATATTGATTATATAAATATACAGCTACCCATAAGTTTTCAGTATACAGTGCACACTTCAGCAAATTTTTGAACACTGTCATACTGGAAATAGTTAATTCCAAGACTCAAAGATTTCTTTGTCCATTTTACCTGTTTAATCAGATTGACTGTGTCAGATACCTTCTGTATTTCACATCCTCCTGACCTAGGGCTTTTGGTAATCTTTTCCAGTGCCAATTATATGCTAACTAACCAATTACATGGGCAACTCCACACAGGACAACTGGAGAGTGTCTGGCATCCTGCTTGCTCCACTTTTTCACTTCTGTGCTGAGGCTTCTCTATTAATTTATAGGTCCGAGGTGCCAGGAACCCACTCCATGTCCACATATGTGTTTCCTAAAAGTGCAGCAGGAATACTTCTCCCTTCCTCAACAGGATGAACTGTTATGAGAAGAGTTTATTGTCTTTCAGAAGAAGGCCACATAGGATTGAGCAATCTGTCATACTTAATTCTAAGATAATGTATATTCTACTTGTCTCTCTTCCCCTTCTCCAACTTCTGCCCACTCCTGCTCCCTAGGATGTACTCATTTGCAAAGTATAGCACATGAGCCTTTGCCTAAAGCTCTATTTTCTAGGGAAAACAGCTAAGATAGTGGCTCTACATCCTGGTTTTGCACTGTTTTGCATGTAAACAGTGTAATTAAAAATAGGACCTCCTGCCTTGGTTGCCGTAACTCATTCGTTGAGCATCATCCCATGAACCAAAAGGTCATGGGTTCAATTCCTTGTCAGGGCACATGCCCAGCTTGTGGGCTCGATCCCCAGTAGGGAAGGTTTAGGAGGCAGCTGATCAATATTTCTCTCTCACATCAATGTTTCTCCTTCTTTCTTCCTCTCTAAAATCAATAAAACATATTTTAAAAAATACGACCTCCTTTCATAATTAAAAGCGCCCTGATTTTATAATAATACAATGGTTGTTCTATTTCTAGTACAAATGAGAAGTGTGCTAGCTAACATTGAGACAATGAAGTAATTCTAGATTTCCAGCTACTTATTTGTCTAGCTGGGGAGCTAATATAAAATGAAACTAAGTATTTGTTTAATGAATAATATAATTAATTATTTAATTTTCATTGAATTAATGTTTAATAAAGCATATGATATATAATAACTTAATTAAGCATAATTAATTAGATAACGATAAATAAGATAGCATAATTATATAATGCTATAATTAGATTTTAACATTGTAATAATCAAAGGGCATGGAAAATAAACCAAAGGACAATGCTAGCCAGAACATATTTAAGGAGAGAGCAATTATGGGGAAAAGAGTCATATAAGTATTCATAGTGAAGAGAGAGAGAGAGAGATCATCGTGTGAAAGAAACATTGATTAGTTGCTTCCTGTATACACCCCAACTGCGGATTGAACCAGTAACCTGGGCTTGTGCCCTACCGGAAATCCCAGGAATCGAACCCTCATCCTTTCCGTGTATGGAACAACACTCCAACCAACTGATCCACACTGACCAAGGCTCCTCGTTATTTTGATAACACATTGATAAGAATTATTCTCTTGGAAAATATCACAGCCAAAAATATGCAAATAAACAAATTAATGTGTCACAGTAAGTCTGTAAGTTTCATATCAAACAGGTGGATTTCAGGGAGTTGAAAATAATAAATGGGTGAATTATGTAATGGGGAAAGATAGAATGCATTGAATGTGGAAGAAAATGATCTATTTCTTACATTTATTCTTTTTACATATGCTGTCCAGTTCATCAATAGTTCAATAAGGGGTAATTTAACTTAATGTAACTGAATCATATGTGTATATTTTTATATCTTAAATTTCTTCAGATTTTTTAAATTCCCAACCTCAAGTTCATCTTCCAAATATTTCAAGAAAGATCAAAGTTATAAAAATAAAGTTGACTATTCAGTGTCCCTTGTGTTAGTATTATTTAAGGGGCAAGTACTACTTTTGTATTTAACTAGTAATTTAATGTCAGAGGAACAATTACCTTTCACACTCATTCTTTAGCATAATTTTGACAATGCTATAAAGCTTGATTATATTTTGTGAGACTTTGTTTCATTATTTTAGCAAGTTGCTTTATTTTAAATTTAGTTAACCTTAAATGTGTTCACCATTAAACTTTCAAGGAAAAAAAATGTTTACAATCATAAGGTAAATAAATCATAGTGAAGTCAAAGTTTAAATTCTAATTTGTCTCATTGTTTTTCTTTAGATCCTTTAATCTCTTTATAATACAATATTTTTAAAATAAAAGGAATTATCCAGTATAGCTATTTTATTTTTATATAGAATATTCTTGCCAAGAAAATAATGCTAGGGTAACTTTCAACTACCATGCTCTTTCTATATTACAGTATCATCTTAACCAAGTATATCATACTAGAGGCCCAATGCACGCAGCTCCTCCCACTGCTCGTTCCTGAAAATGTTCCCTGGTCTGATCTAATTATCATGTTAGCTCTTTATTATATAGGATGAACAGATTATTGACAGTAAGTGCAGCAAACAAAGGTAGGCTATCATTTACTGTAATTTCAAAGTTTAGCTCCAAATTATCTTTCTTAGGAATTTTCGGAAATTCATGTAGCATTCCAACTTTGTAATTTCTTCATTTAATATTCTCTTGAGTTCATTAACTATGAATTTAGACAAACAAAATGAAGATTAATATTGAGTGAAGTAGCAAACTATTAAGAGAGACAAATAAAAAAGAATTTTGGGAGCCTTTGTATGTAACAGACTAGAAATGATTGACTATATCTTGTCAGAAGATATTTCAGAATTCTACAGAAATAAAATGTTTGAAATACATGCATAATTAAGCATGTAATGTCTTTTGACACTGCATATTTTTATAGTTTCATCACTCCTTTTTTTCTAAATAATGTGTGTTTTCACACCATAACTTGAAATAAGGGCTTACCTTCAGGTTCCTGATAGAAGAAGTAGACTTTATATATAGTATATTTTTCCTCTTTCAATATAATTGCTCATAAAATGCTTTGAACAATATTCATACATCTAGAAATTTTAACATACCTTCTTAGATTTCCATGTTGACAAATATTTTATGATTTATTTTAGAGGTGGACAGAATCAACTTTGTTCAAATCTGAACCTACCAACTTTCTCCCACATCTGTTCCCTCCAACCTCTTGCCCATGTCAAAAAACTCCAATCAAATTTCTTTCTTTAAAGAAAGTTTAGTAATTTACTCTTTTCTCTTCTTCAGAGTGGCATTGATTACATTTAACCCTCTAATGTCACCATTGTACTTTTAGTGTGACCCCTTGAATACAAAAATCTGATCATGGCTAAAATCTGTGGATCATTGTAGTAATAATTCACATGCCCTGGGCTTTTACTATTTGCTTCACTATTCTCACTGCCTTATATGAATTCATTCAACTAACCCCCACCATCATCCTATGAGGTAGTTATCTTCATTTTCCAGGTGAAGAAACGCAGGCATGGAGAAGTTAAGCAACTTTCTCAAATTCACACGACTAATGACTGGCAGAGTCAGGTTTCAAACTCAGGTGGAATGACTTTGTCCCACTGCTGTAAACTTCTTTCACACGATCCTTTTATGAGCATCCTGTGATCTACAAACTGAAATATAAATTTAATTGCAGCAAGTAATTGGTACCCTCTCTGCATACCACCGTGTACTTATCACTTCAATGCACACAGATGGACTCCCAACTCGCGCCTCTTGCATGTCTGTGCCTGAGAGCCCTCTTTGGTCTCAAGAATCTGCTCTGCTGCTAGGGTGGTAGGTTGGAAGTAGAAGTGAATTAGCATCTACCATTAACAATGATCACAGGGAGTCAGTGTATAAATGCTGAAATCCCATTTGCCTGCTCAAGTGGAATAACTCTCAGGCTCCTATTGTAGGCTGGCTTTAGAGTTTGCCAGTGGAATAAAGGGGATTAAATTTAAACACGCTTCATAATAAGCCCTTAGATATCTACTTGCCTTCCTACCTAGCATTTTTACTTGCCCAGTAATATTTTGGGAGCTCACCTACTAGATAGACTAGCTGCACTTCTATCTTTTGCTTAAGTCCATTTTTGGAGGGAGTCAAGCAAAGCATACAATATGAAATTTAGCATCTGGATTCCTATTCTATCTCCTCTACAAACTCTTCCACCTTCTCCCTCAATTTTTCAACATATGCCGACACATTTAGTCTCTTGAGTTTACCACTTTCTCTCATTTCCCATGATTTTGTAGAGTCCAGACTCTCCACATTCTCCCCTGCATAGTCTGCCTGAATTTTTTTTCCTTGTCTGAATACTCAATTTAAAGCTAAAATACTATCTCTCCCATTATAAAGCCTTCCCTGACTCCCAGGGAAATGTAGAATGCATTTGCCATTGCCAGTATATTTTGTGTTACATTAACATGGCAATTATCTCAGTGGTTTTAAGTAAACCAATCTGTGTTCCTACAAAAATTAAGGCACCTTGATGGTATAAAATGGATCATTACATTTCTATAGACCCAGAGTAAGCACTGAGTAAACATTGTCAAAAGATTGAGTGGATTAATCATTTTGTTAGTTCTCTAAGTATTTTTATTTACAAAATAATATTTAAATTTTTTTCTAAATAATATTTTGTTTTACTATTAAATGGCCAAAAGATTTTTGCCCATCAAGCTCATTTTTAGGATTAAAGCTTGACATTATCAATAGATTCTTAGCCATGTATCAATATTACAAAGCTATCTACTGAATCACAAGATTTAAGCAAAATAGTTTTGTAAATAACTGATATTATTTTAAGAGGAATTTTAAAAATTTAAATAAATGTAATTCATATATTGTTACAGTGAAAGAGGTCTTAATAATTTGATGGGACTATATTCCATTATTTATATAATTTTATTATTTAATGCAACATAAGAAAATGTAAAAACATTTTTAAGAGTATTAGTACTAATTATATTTTCTAGTTGTAGTACCAAAAAATTCTTTAGGCAATTTATTAAAAGCTATTAATATTATGAGCTAATTTCTGTTCAAATGATTCTATGTTGATTTATTACTTGAATGAGTATCATATGGAATCAAATTTTATTAGGGAAGGTTCCCACACATTAATTTACCTTTTACTTAAGCCAGATAAAATTTAGGTTTTTATTTATAAAGTAAAATTGCTTTAAGAATTTTTAAAAAATGTATTCCAGTTTTCTATTCCTAGGTAGTTTTCTACTAACTCTAAGAATAAGTCTCAATAAAGAATTGTGGCAAAAACACAATAACAACAAACAAACAAACGAACAAACAAAACAAACCACCACCTTTGGCTGTAAATATGTTCCAGGCAGGATTAGAACCCAGCACTTGTTCTTCTGGGTTAGCCTATCATTGTGTCACAGCTGATATTTGAAGCATGATTTTGAGAACTGAGAGCTGAGTTCAGTTCCCTTAGTGATGCTGTCATACTGCCTCTGGAGCAGCTATTTGTGTGTCTGGTTCTTACATAGAACACTTTTCTTTTTCCCACCTTCCATTTGCACAGAGAATTTTAAAGATGCACTCAAGTTCAGAAATTCAAAGTTATGGTTCCCAAAGCAAGTGTGACTCAGCCAGGTTGTGAATTAAGGCAATAAAGCAAATGCCTATGTTCAGCTTTTATTTTTATTCATTTCAAAAATGCTATTCCCTGGATTGGCCTCATGAGACAGACACCTCAGAGTGATTTGCTTCAGCAAACTTTTTACCCATCTGGCAATCTCTAGAATAAAAATGGAACTGGCACAAGTGGCAGAAATCCAATTAACATAAAATGGGCCAAGTGCATACTCTTCCTATGGCTCAGAACACTTCACCCCCCTCTAACCTTTGCATATCTAAGCCCTCTCTTAGCCTTTCAGGTCTCAAGTATAACTCCCTAGCCAACATTCCCATTTTACACAAATTCATAACTACCAATACATCTATTTCATAGCTGTTTTTAAATAATAATGTATTTATTTTATGCTTTCGCCGCTAGTATGTTAATTCCAACCAAGACAGGAACCTGCTGCATTCTCAGCCAGTAGTTAATATAATGCCTGACTCCTTATAGGCATTTGATAAGCATGAATTAATAAATGTATCTCCTCTTGTTACCAATATGTGCAGCCATTATATTAATTGGTTTTGGAAAATCACCTCCCTTTAGATTTTCTATTGGCAACCTGGTAATCCTTCTTGTGCCAGTCAAGTAAGTTTTAATTTATCATTTTGTTAAAAGACAAAAATCTCCCTGTGGCTCTACCTCCAGATCATTTCTAAGCATATTTGCAGTGATTCACTAAAAATAAAAGTTTAGTATGGCTCTAGACTGGCTAAATGGCTGAGCATCCAAAGAGAGAATCTATTATATCCTTACATTCCCAGAAAAGAGTTTATAAATTAAACGATTATTAACTAAATAAAAGAATGAATAATGAATGAAAAGAATCCATCAGAGTACTTCATTGTACTGTTTCCCACACTATAAACATCTTATATGTTTTAATTTTATTAATTGATGACTAAAGGAACAAGGTACACTTTCTATCCTACAGAACCACCCTAAATCATTTATCAGTTTAGGTAACATGATCTATTCTGCTCTATCAGTATAACTTTATAGGCTTCCCATGATGCTAAAATGTCTGCCTTTTAAAACAGTTTCTGAAGATTTACTTTTAAAAGTTAAGGTCATACAATTTTTAACCTAATGGGCCTCAATGTGGCAGATTAATTGTTACTCACTCTTACCGAATATTTACTGAATACCGTATGCGTTTTGAATTCCGTGCTAAATGCTGGGCATACAGAACCATGAAGCATGGAAGCTGGTCTCCAGGGATAACCAATGAAGAAGCATAAGTGACAAAGACAATATTATTAGGCAAGACACACCCTGTGTAAATGAGTAGAAGTGACCACACCTTTTCTAGGCATTCAGAGAACTAAGTCACTGTCTGGAGGTGTCGGGAAAGCTTTATGAAGGAGGTGAACTTACATGACAGGTAAAAAAGATTCAGACCAAGTCCGTGACAGACAAATGAAAAAGCATAAATAAGGTTGCAGGGGTTAGAATTCGTATTCTGTTTAGGATTCAGGCAAAACCTAGCAGGGCACCAATGATAAGATAGTCTGTGGCGGCTGGAGCAGAGCATTGGAATGTGAGTTATGTGTGGTGAATATGAAGACATCATAGACGAGGAAATATTAAATGGCTGTCAGGGGTGGGTAACTTTTACTCTGCCCTCATAGATTAAGGTACAGGGCCATATGAATTAAAGCAAAAAAGGCAGATTCATAGAAGAAAAATTTTTATGAATATCTTACATGCATAGGAGTTAACAGAAGAGAAGTAAAACTCAAAGAAGTGGTTTGACTCAGGGCTTATGTACCATTTAAACAAAGGAAGAAATGTTTGGGCTTCAAGGGACAGTAAGTAACAGGGAAGTGACTATGAACTGCGTGGAGGAAGTAATAGTTTACTAGTTACTTTAGTGAGGTCTTCATGCATTCTCATCTTGGTGCCAGTCTTCTGTCTCTGGTGATGAGTGCTCTCTCTCTCTCTCCTCTTCCATGTACAGGTGGGGACCTCCTCACAGAGGGAAATTTATGCTACACTTTTATTTTTATTTTTTATGTTTTTACTAGAGGCCCGGTGCACGAATTCATTCACAGGTGGGGTCCTGCAGCCTGGCCAGCGATTGGGGCCAATTGGGTTATCTTGCTGATTGGGGCCAGCTGGCTGGGGGAAGTTGGCTGTGGGAGTGCACTGACCACCAGGGCCCAGCTCCTGCATTGAGTGTCTGCCCCATAGTGGTCAGTGCATGTCATAGTGACCAGTGGACTGGTCTTTCAGTTGACCAGTGGTAACAGTTGCTTAGGCTTTTATATGTATAGATGGACTTTTTAAAGAGAGAGAGGAAGGGAGAGTGATCAAGATAAACATCAATGAGAAAGGAACATCATTGATTGGCTACCTCATGCATGGCTCCTACTGAGGATCGAGCCTACAACTGAGGTGAATGCCCTTGACTGGGATAGGCTAATGCTCCATCCACTGAGCCAAACCAGCTAGGGCTATGCCACACTTTTTGATAGTTAATAGGGAGAACAGAGAACCGCCTGCATCTGTTGATTTTCAACTGCCCTCAGCTCACAATACTCCTTATGCCAAAGGGGTATATTTTAAGTGGCATGTCCTGATCCCCTCCACGTCCTTGAATCCCTCCCTACTTATAGATTTGGAACTTTGTCCTATGTGTAAACAAAGCCATTCAATGATTTGAACAGAAGATGAACTATTTCCCATCCCTTCTCCTCTTCCAGAACATCTGTTATACTAGTTAATCTGTGTCTAACTGTGCTCCTTTGCTGATATGAATACGGAAGAACTAATCTCAGATCCAGTGGCTTGTCATGTCTCCTGAAATTTTGCTTGTGAGATGCAGTCGCAACCTACCACCTCTGACCCCCCCATATCTATTGGTAAATCTTATAACCACAAATCTACTTCTTTCAGTTGGTGAATATGTGAGTTGCTGAGGATACATATGTAATGAGAAGAGAATAAAAAACAAAAATCGGATATTTCAATTTAAAATACCATGTAGGATGCTATGTCTTTCTGTGGCTCCTGCAACACTGTATGTGGAAATAAAGTTGCAATGAAACTCTATTTCCAAATTGCATTTGATCTACAATATCATTTTCTGACAGATATGATGAAATTCAAATTCTTTTTTTCCCAATATTAAGAGTCATGAAAGGAATTGTCTCTTCCTTGAACAATTATGATAGCTTTTATAATTATAGTTGGAAATAATACCAGCCTATTTGCAGACAAGATGAGATAAAATACCTTAACATCAGTTGCAGAAGCATCACATAACTCCATTAGGAACATTGAGATTGCCATAGCACTATCTGGATACCTCTTTGTTAAGGAATCCTTTTTTACAGATTAATGTGCTTCATCATACATTTTTTTCATAGGTGAAGAGTTAGTTGATGAAAACAATGCAACAGTAACTTGCCAGTATGCTTTTATCTGCAAACACATATCAATGCCTCCTTTTTTCAATGCATCCTAGAGAGATTCTTAAACCTAATCTTAGGATTTTGAATTTTCATCTCTGAGAAGACACTTATGCCCAGCACATTTTACTTTTTTATTTTTTTTTTTTTGACGAACACTTCATGCTCACCACAGAAAGGAGAAGAATCAGATTTTAGTCTGAAAAGCTTAGAAATAGGAGCTCTAGCTGCCCATAAAAAGACTGTCTGAGGTGAATAGTATTAATCAGAAGGCACATCTACAAAAAAGCATTCAATTAAAAGAAACCAAGCAGCTCCAGTGAATATAGAGTAATATCCTTTTCAAATCTGGGCTCCCAATCTAGTACCCTTAAATGTTTATTTGCATTTTAATTGCTTGAAAAACAGTAGGATATTAGTGTAATTCCTCAGAAGGCAAATTCTCAAAAGACTCTATTTCAGGCCTATAGTTAGTGATTCTCATTGCAGTACCAGAGAACGCTTCCTTTATTAGGATGCTTTTAGAAAGCAACTTAATTTGTAATTCTGGGGCATGTGCAGTGCTATTAACCATTGTGTTTCCCATGGCCTGGGGATGCCAGGGACAAAAGTTATGGTCTCATTTCCTTATAATGGCCGCCAGTAGGTATACTTATATAATTATGCGAGGAAATACTATTCATAACCCCATGGACTAATAATTCTTTACCTCCCTATATTTGCCTACCTTGAAATTGACATCATAGGGAAAATAAGGAATATTTTCATAAGTTGAAAACAATTCCACTTGCAGTATCCAAGTTATTGTCAAATACCCTTTTTAGAGTAATACATTTCTTAAAATTTAATAAGTATCCATAACCTCCCCCCCCAAAAAAAAAACATGCTGGAATAATGTTTTGATGTTTCATGCATATATATATATCTAAACACTTATCTGTCTATGTTCTCAAATGACTGAAATGTCAACAATGGGAGCAGCGAACACTTAGGAACACTTTATTTTCACTACAAAAGTTGATACAATTCAATGCTTAGGCAAAAATATTGCACAAAACACACTCTTCCTATAGATTAATATCATAAACACTAAATTGGGTGAGAGAGATGAGTTTGTGAAAAATTACTTGGGAAAATAAAATTGGAAACAGATTATTGTGAGAAATGTCATTGTTTTAATAATTTTTCTTATGCAGTGTCCCATCACCTTTCTTATTTTCTGAGCAATCATTTGATTGCTGTAATGAATGATTTATTGACTCCCCCCTCTTTTGAAATGAGAAGAAAGGTATCAAGTGCATTAAGGGATTTAGACAGCAGGTAATACCAGGCATTCATGCATATTACCCTGTGTCCATAGGCTCAGAGATTGCGTGTATACATATACATATCCAGGTATATAGTAAGCCCTTGATCATTATTGGCTAAATGAAAAGCACATGAGCAAATCAGTGGGTTGGTGGAGGGAAATCAGAGATAAAGGCAAAGGTAATGATCAGATCCCTAGCTCCAAAAATTTTAAGGTCTCTGTTATGGAATAATTGCTTATATCCCCCAAAATCAATATCTTGAAGCCCAAATCACCAGTATAATGGTATTTGCAGATGTGGTCTTTGGGATGTAGTTAGGTTTAGAGGAGGTCATTAGGGTGAGGCTCCCGTAATGGAATTAGTGCTCCTTTAACAAAGAGCACTCCCCCACCAACCCATGTGAGTATACAGCAATAAGGCAGCAGTCTGAAAACCAGACAGAGGGCGCTGTCCAAACATCAAATCTGTTGGCACTTTGATCCTGGGTTTCCCAACCTCCAAAACTGTGAGAATTATATATTTGTTGTTTATATCATGGTATGTTGTTATCATAGTTCAAACTAAGATAGTCTCTGCAGGTGCAAACTTTCAATACAAGTAAGTAAAAGTTAATTGGCAAGTGAATGACTTCACAGAACATTTTTCTGTGAAGTTCTGTTTTTAGCCTTTAACTCCGTGAAAACAGGAAAAAGTGTGAGTGATATGTTAGTATTTACCACCAAATATACATATATACATATTTGGTGGTAAATATACAGTATATATTCTCTTAGCCCCTTAAAAAGAGTAGCCATACAGACTATATAAGGGTTAGGTCAGTGGTCGGCAAACTACGGCTCCCAAGCCACATGCGGCTCTTTGGCCCCTTGAGTGTGGCTCTTCCACAAAATATCACGTGCAGGTGCGCACGTACAGTGTGATTGAAACTTCATGGCCCATGTGCAGAAGTTGGTTTTCAGCTCTCAAAAGAAATTTCAATCGTTGTACTGTTGATATTTGGTTCTGTGGACTAATGAGTTTGCTGACCACTGGGTTAGGTAACAGGGTTTGATAATGGGAATTTTGTTAAAAATATAAGAAATTCAAAGATAATTTTGGTCTGTTAAGTCCTACAGGGAGAGAAGAAGGTTTGATTCTCAAATTTATCAAGTTCTGTTTCCCTGGATAAGAAAAAGAAATTGAACCAATATGAATTAATCTTTCTTATAGTCTAACTAGAGGCCCGATGCATGAAATTCATGCAAGAGTAGGCCTTCCTTCCCCTGGCTGCCGGCACCAGCTTTCCTCCAGCATCCAGGACCTGGGCTTCCCTCACAGCCCCAGCTTTGTCTGGAAGGATGTTCAGTCTAATTAGCATATTTCGCTTTCATTATTATAGATGAGAGAAGAAGGCAATGAAAGAAAAGAAAAAAAATCCCAGCTCTGCTGTAGCAACCTTAGGTAAGTGAGTCAGTGAGAAAGAAATGTAGTCACCTAGGTGGGAATGGTGGGGGAGTATTCAGGGTCCAGGCTGTGGCTGCTGCAATGAACTTGACCCTTGACCTCTTGATAGCTAGTGCTATTTTTCTGATTAACCTCTAACCCAGGTATGGAATCCAGCCATGTATATCTCAAGTGGGAAAATAGCTGCAGACCATGTTTGCTTAATACCATTATCTGTTCACAAAGATGCAACTTTTGTGACCACATCCTTTAACCATGTAGAATGAGTGACCAAATATGTTACTAAACATGCCTGTGTCATGTAGGATTTAAATAGGCCACTTGAATGTGGCTAACTTAGAGGTACCAGCTGTATCAAAGGCACATGGAAGAAGTGACACAAATAGTCAGAGGCTTAGGTATTCAGAAAAGTTTTACACAACAGGTCAATATTTAGCTGGGTCCTCAATATTGAGTATGATTTTAATGAGTGAAAAGGGAAATTTTTTTAGGAAAAAAAAAAAAACCTGCATAGAGGTAAGATCATGCAAGTACATGTGGGTCAATGACTACACCAGCTTGAGTAGAATAGTAGTAGATTTGTAAAGGAGAGCAAGGCATTCAAAGATTTAAAATTCATTATGGCATAGACAAATAAATAACAGCACACCTAAATGGCATATTCTCTTTCTACTCAAGTCAGCACGGACTTGATAACCAGGAGAATGAATGATATGAGAGCAGTTTAGAGTATGTAGCTGGTCCTTTGAATAACAACCCAGATTTTGATCCCCACCCTGGGCACACACTGCTCAGGTAATACAGGACAGCAGAGTCCTTTCTGGTAACAAACATGTCCCAGTAAATGCAAACACTATACAATTTGCCTGACAACTAAATAAAATGTTTATCCTATCTAATAAAAGAGTAATATCCAAATTGACCATCACTCCAACACACAAGTGGCTGTCCCTATGTGGTCAAAGATCCTATTCCCATGTGGACCCAAGATGGCCGCCACAAGATGGCCATCAGGGGAGGGTAGTTGAGAGGGACCAGGCCTGCAAGGGAGGGCAGTTGGGGGTGATCAAGCCTGCAAGAGAGGGAAGTTAGGGGTGACCAGGCCAGCATAGGAGGGAAGTTGGGGCCAACCGGGCCCGCAGGCAAAGGCAGTTGGGGGGGATCCCAGGTCTGCAGGGGAGAGCAGTTGGGAGGGGTACCAGGCCTGAAGGATAGGCAGTTAGGGGCAATCAGGCTGGCAGGGGAGGGCAGTTAGGGGCAATCAGGCTGGCAGGAGAGTGGTTAGGGGGTGATCAGGCTGGCAGGCAGAAGTGGTTAGGGGCAATCAGGAAGACAGGTAGTCGAGCAGTTGGGAGCCAGCAGTCCTGGATTGTGAGAGGGATGTCCGACTGCCCGTTTAGGGCCTAAACAGGCAGTTGGACATGCCTTGAGGGGTCCCATATTGGAGAGGGTGCAGGCTGGGCTGAGGGACACACATCCCCCATGCACGAATTTTGTGCACTGGGCCTCTAGTTTTAAATAATAGAAGAACAGATGGATAGGTTGTAATTTTAAGAAAAACATTCAAAAGACTGCCTCCTGTATAGTTTGACTGGTTCTCATAAAATACCAACTCCACTTTTCACGGAAAACAAAACCGAAGACCAAATTAAAGTAAATACGGCATAACTACATTTTGGTCAACAATGAACCACATATACAAAGGTGGTAAACCATATGGCCTAGATGTGTAGTGGGCTATCCCATGTAGATTTGTGTAAGTGTATTCTGGGATGTTCAGACAACAACAAAAATCACCTAACACCTTTTGCAGAACATATCCTCATTGTTAAGCTGTGAATGACAGTAAATAAATTGAATGGTATTCATAGAGTGAGTGAAAGAATAACTGCACTATTAAAAAATAAAATAAATGCCATTTGAAAGCTGTAGAAATTAACTTGCCAAACAAACCTATATAGAGAGATGGTTTCTCCTGAAGGAAACTAGCATATTAATCTATTATTGACTTAATAAGAGATTAGGGAAGCCAATGAGGTGCTTTCTGGATGAATCCCTCATTACTAAACACTAGTTGTACAAGTTTGTGCTGCTTATGGTTTTGACTCCACTGCTTCCTTTGCTTGCTGAGAGGGCTTTAGTGTTACAGATTCTGGATACAAACAAAAGCTGCTCTAAAAGCAAGGTTGGAGGCCCTTCCCAGAGCAGGGAAGACAGACCACTTTCTTTCCCTCTCAGTCTTTTCTCAGATATCTGTGCTGATTGACAGCATGCAGGATATTTGTGCATTCATGGATGCTTACCCCAAAATTGCATTCTCCTGAAAGTCTATGGTTTCCAAGAAAATTCTGTTGTTTCTAACAACTTAGTCAAATGGTTTAATTGTTCTTCCGATTGACAGCTTCATTCAGTTTCATTTTATGAGGCAATAGATGTTTCCTGCTAGCTGGATTTACTCAGCACATTTAGATATTTAGATGAACTGCTTATTGCTAAGGTACAATATATAGGAAAAATAAAGACATTTATCCCAAGCCATAACATGAACAGGGTTTTTAAAAAAACCCTCACTGTAGCATTTGCCTTCTAATAACCACCTATTTAAATTATTTTATAATTCCTCATATGCAGGAGGATTCTGTGTGCTGTGTATTCAAGTGCATGTGTGTGTTGTGCACTGTGTATTAAAGTCCCGGTAAATATAATTATGAATGCATCAAAGGCAATTAAGCTGTGTGATTTTGATTAGGTATATTGTCAAATTATATTAACAGCTGGCAGTATGGGGAAAAACTCTCCAACTACTCAAGGTTTCATTTATTGTACAACATTATTTTAGTCTTTAAAGCTGACAAACCATTTTGAATAAAGCATTTTTCATGACATAAAATGCTATTATTTTATTGATACACAATGAGTTCCAACTAATATTGAGCACAATGACTACGGCTGGCAGGTACATGTGGATTGAGTTGCATAATTATTCTTATTATTATTTGCATAAACACAAAGCATGGCCCCTTAGAGCCAGTGCCTTGGCATCACTCACCAACCAGTTCCCATCCTTGCAGCTCTCAGATTTCCTTCAGGCAATAATAACACCTGTCCTTGCTCTAGGCAATTGTGCAGCCAGCAGGTGGAAGAACACTCAGCACAGTGCCTGGCTCAAAATAGGCACTTGATGCCTCTCTATGTAGGGCTAAGGTGGGGAGCCCAGAGGGTAAACAGACTGTGACCTAGAATTAAAGTGCAAAGTTGGTGTCTCAGTATTACCAATGCCTGCCTGCTGCCTCCCTGAGGCTCAGCACTTGGCTTCGTGACTGCCTGGCTACAACAGCTCTCTGACCACATCCACTCCCTTACCACACCTGCCCCCTAACTATATCCTGCTTCTGAACTGTTCTTGCTCTCTGCCTACCTTCTGCTTCCTAACCACACTCTGCTCCCTTATCACATTCTACATCCTACCCTATTCCCTGTCTACACCTTGCTTTCTGCCTATCCACTTTCCCAGGATGGCACCCAGCTTGCTGGCCACACACTGCTGACCGTACAGATGGGTACTGAACTGTACACTACTCCCTAATAGCACCCTCTCACCTGGCTATATCCCTGCCTTTCTGGCTGCACCTGCCTTCCTGACTACACCCTGCTTCCTGATGACACTGTGCTCCCTGGCTGTACTCTGCTCCTGGCAACACTGAGCTCTGTACCTACAATGTTCTATGATTGTATTCAACTCCCTATCATATTGTGCTGTCTTCCTCTGTCCTGCTCCTAACCACACTCTGCCCCCTGCCTGTACCCTTCTCCCTGATTGCATTCTGTTCCCTGACTACCTTTAGCTCTCTGCCTATACTTTTCTCCCTGACTACACCTGTTGTCTGCACTCTTCTATGCTGTGACTACAATCTGCCACCTGGCTACACTCTGCTCCTGGAGTACAGGTCTCTCACTGTGTGATGATCCTCTGCTCTGTGACTGTATTCAAAACTCCTCCCTGCACTATGACTTAATAACATTGCATCTCTAAAATGGAATAGTAATAGAGTACTAGAAGGGACTGGATACATATAAGGACTTAGCAAATGTAAGCTATTATGGTTATAACTATCCAGGTTTTTTGGGCTGTTACCAAATCTCACACAAAGGTTATATCTCCCCCCAGCTTCCCCTATCCCCCAGTACATGCCTTCACCTGCCTGCCCTCCCCGCCCCCAGTGTCTTGTATCCATTGGTTATGCTTATATGCATGTGTACAAGTCCTTTGGTTGATCTTTTACAGCCCCCCTCGCCCAACCTCCCCTGCCTTCCCACTGTAGTTTGACAGTCTGTTCAATGCTTCTTTGCCTCTGTATCTATTTCCCGCCCCCCATTTCTTTCCTTTAAAAAAATTTGCCTCTGCAGACTAGAAATAAGCATATAATAACGGATATAAAATTTTGCTTATTGCTAAGCAAATAATGGAACCAGAAAAGAATATATGGAGACCATGTAGAGGTCCTTATGGACAAACTTTATACTTCTGAACAGTGGCTCATGTCAAATACAACTTTTGAAACAACTACTTGATTTAAAGCCAGCTTCACTATTTATTTGCTATGCAATCTTGAGCAATTTATACCATTCTCTAAGCCTCATTGCACCACTGAAATGGAATAGTAATAGAGTACTAGAAGGGATTGGATACATATAAGGACTTAGCAAATGTAAGCTATTATGGTTATAACTATGCAGGTTCTTTAGGCTGTTAGCAAATCTCACACAAAGGTTATATAGAAATGTAGTATTCATATAACTCCTGGCATTTTCTGCATAATTTGTATTTTCAAAGTTTTCTACTAAACTGATTGATACGTAATCACTCTTCAACCCTGGGAGCAGGTAGCATTAGCCCCAATATGCACAATAAGGGAATTGAACCTCAGTAAACTTATGTGGTTTTCACTATATTATTCTTTATTGGTGGAATCATATGTTCCCCTCAAGAAAAATAAGTATCAGACAATCAGTTACCTAAATCATCCCTAAGGGTAATTCCACTTCAGTTATTTCTAATGTGACTTGGAAAACATGTTTTGTTTTTTTTTTCCTGAGAGGGTCAACCTGACAAAAGATATTCTCAATTTCCAGAAATACTATTTGTATTTTCTCTCTGATGCTGGAAAGACGTTTACTCTAGGAAAGACCCATTATTTGACAATTTGAAGCACAGCTTAAAATCAACTTGATCTTGGTAAGTGAAACTGTATAGTCCTGTCCCTACTTACATCTCCAGCTTCATATTGAGCCTTTTCTCTGTTTTCCTCTCCATCCATCTAAGCTGGAAGGCTGTCTGACTTTCCTATTCTCAGGTCTTCCAGATGCAATTTTGTCCACTTGAAAAAAAAAATCATTCCCATGCAACTGCAATCAATGCTTTATTTCTCAGCTTACATATCATTTCCTTAAGAAAGTGTTATTTGACAAAGGAGGCAAGAACATACAATGGAGTCAAGACAGTCTCTTCAATAAATGGTATTGGGAAAATTGGACAAATACATGCAAAAAATGAAACTAGACCACCAATTTACACCATACACAAAAATAAACTCAAAATGGATAAAGGGCTTAAACATAAGACAGAAAACCATCAAAATATTAGAGGAATCCAAAGGCAGAAAAATCTCTGACATATGCCGAAGCAATTTCTTCACTGATACAGCTCCTAGGGCAATGGAAACTAAAGAGAAAATAAACAAATGGAACTACATCAGAATAAAAAGCTTCTGCACAGCAAAGGAAACCATCAACAAAACAACAAGAAAGCCCACTGCATGGGAGAGCATATTTGCCAATGTTATCTCCGATAACAGCTTAATCTCCAACATCTACAGGGAACTTACACAACTCAACAAAGGGAAGATAAACAACCCAATCAAAAAATGGGCAATGGACCTAAATAGATACTTTTTGAAAGAGGACATAAGGAAGACGAAGAGACATATGAAAACATGCTCAAAGTCACTAATCATCCAAGAGATGCAAATCAAAACGACAATGCAGTACCATCTCACACCTGTCAGAATGGCTATCATCAACAAATCAACAAATGACAAGTGCTGGCGAGGATGCAGAGAAAAAGAACCCTTGTGCACTGCTGGTGGGAATCCAGACTGGTGCAGCCACTGTGGAGAACAGTATGGAGTTTCCTCAAAAACTAAAAATGGAACTCCCCTTTGACCCAGTAATCCTAATTATAGGAATATATCCCAAGAAATAGAAATACCAATCAGAAAGGATATATGTACCCCTATGTTCATAGCAGCACAATTCACCATAGCTAAGATTTGGAAACAGCCTAAGTGCCCATTAGCAGATGAGTGGATTAAAAAACTGTGGTACATCTACACAATGAAATACTATGCTGTGGTAAAAAAGAAGGAATTCTTACCATTTGCAACAGCATGGATGGAACTGGAGAGCATTATGCTAAGTGAAATAAGCCAGTCAGAGAAAGATAAATATCACATGATCTCACTCATTTGTGAAATATAATGAACAACATAAACTGATGAAGAAAAATAGATCCAGAGACAGAGAAGCCTCAATCAGACCGTTAAACCTCAGAGGGAAGTGTGGGGGTAAGGGGAAGAGATCAACCAAAGGACTTGTATGCATGCATATAAGCCTAATCCAGTGGTCAGCAAACTATGGCTCATGAGCCACATGCGGCTCGCAAGCCGTGGTTTGCTGCTCTGTTGACTAATGAGTTTGCCGACCACTGACCTAGACTCTCGATTCCAATAATTACAGGCTGTTGTTTCTTGTGATTAAGCCCCTATCCCAGTGGTCGGCAAACTCAGTCAACAGAGCATCAAACCGTGGCTCGCGAGCCATAGTTTGCTGACCACTGGCCTAACCAATGGACATAGACACTAGGGGGATGAGGGCATGAGTGGGGGGGTTAGGGGGGAAATGGGGGGATAAGAATCAATATGTAATACCTTAATCAATAAAGAAAAAAAAAGAAAGCATTTTTTGGTCACCTTTTCTACAGCCACCAGGTATTATAATTACTTAAAAGTCAATCTAAAGTATTTCCTAATGTTTTCCTTCCTCTACAAAATATAAGTTCTGTGAAGGCAGGAACCCTGTCTCTTTTGCTCACTGTTTATTTCCCCAGGGTACAACAATTACTATGCTCCCAATTAAAATTTGATTGACTGAGTTACATTCCCATTTGGGTGCAAATGAACAATAACATATCTTCTGAGAGAACATGATAAGGGAATGAGTTGAGCAAGCATAATGGTGCTACCAACTTGACTAAGGTTAGAGAATGGTAAGGTTTAACATCACAGAAATGAATGGTTTCAGAGACTATAAAAACAACAAAATGTATACCATTCACTAATTTACATAGGTTTCCATGATATGTAGAAGATTTTAAAAAATCCTTTTTTTTTCTACATAGTTCACAGTTATGGAATAGGAATAAGAACATCAGATAGCAATCCAGATGGCTGATTGGTGGCTATCACCCATTAAAAGCATTAGAAAAAAATTAGGGATCCCAAGCCTGAGGTCAAGCTGAAGCTGCATATTCAAAGCATCGAAGCACGGATGTCCTGGCTACAGACTCCTAAATTCAGTAGTATGAGTTGTGTATGTTATGATTTCAGGACACATCTTCCACATATATTTGCAGCTACTTGCCCAAGGGGGCTTTTAAATATCAACTTGCTTAATTTATCCCAGAAAGATTGGTACCTAAGTCCCAGTGGCTAAGACAGTTAGGATGAGGGATTAATAAATTAACATTTTGTCAGGCCCCATTTGCCCAAACTCCAACTTTACCAAATAAAAGAATAGTTTAGGATGGTTTATTACATGACACCATACATGTAATTTAGGGCTAGTGCGGCTTGTTGACAAAATCGTCATGGGTCAAGGCTCTGCATTCCTGTTTTACTATCTGTACTTATGAGATAGGCTGAGACATGGAGAATTTGAGCTGGGCATTTTCTCTTCTGAACAAAATTGGGGTGCCGTAGTAAAGGGAGAAGGGAATAGTAGTTGTTGGGTAGGCAAAGAGCAGTGTCTGGCACACCTAGCGTTACATCTAGATCTAAGATTGTAGCTCCCACTTTCTGTCAGGAGACAAGGTTTGAACTCTGAATCTCAGCCAACTATGTTCTGGATATACAGTATTTCCTAACCTAGTTAACTATTAGTATGAGTTTGTCATTTAACCAGAATGAAACTTCAAGACATTGATTTTTTTTTAAGTACTACAGAGCTGACAGAAGTGAAAGGAAAGAGGACAAAAGGAAGAGATGCTTGATGAATGAGATGCTTAAAAGGATCATACAATAAAAAGGCCTGAAGAATCAGTAGTTAGAAAAAAACAATATTAACACTTAATTTTCAAAATAGTAAAAGAATTATCTAGATAAGTAGCACGCATTTAAATGTTGGTCCAATAATTATTACACACAATGTTAGATTACTTGGTTACAAGGGAACCTGCAGAGACTAGATTCATTGAAAAACAACATCTAATTATAACAACAGGGATATCACTATATTTTGTAGAATGGACCTAGTTCATGAAAGAGTTTTTTGTTTCATACTTGGAATTAGCAGTCTCTGTAAGAGGTGCATGAATATTCTCTTTCACATGAGATCTAAATACCGCTTAGACACCCAAAGGGGGTAAAGTTAGGGTCTTCTAGTTTGTTTGCATGACTCAACAGATCCAGAGACACGAGGCATGAAACAGACTATCGAACCTCAGAGGGAGGGCAGAGGAGGGTGGATGGAAAGAGATCAACCAATGAACTTGTATGCATATATGCATAAACCATGGACACAGACAATAGGGTGGTGAAGGCATGGGGTGGGGGGTAGAGGCAGGCTAGAAGAGGTCAAATGGGGGGAAAAGGGGGTCTTAGGTAATACTTTCAACAATAAAGATTTAAAAAAATAATTCAGATTTCCCCACAGAGAAAAATGTCTCTAGCATAAATGTGTCTAGCAAATTAAAGCTCTTTCATATGTAATAACTTTTATAAATAACTAGATCTTTTCTAATACATTTCCTATTTTAAGTTAAATTATTCCTACAAAATAATTATGTATTTTGGGGTACTTCATGATGCAACTACAGAATTCAAATTAAAAAATGTTTAATTTAAAAATATAACTGTAGAGAGCTATATAGACAATTAGTCTTCTTAACTAATTTTTTCAGGTTCTTTTATTCCTTTATCTTTACTATTTTTCTTTATTTTATTCCCTATAAACTAGCCATAGCTGGAACTCAGGACCTAGTGTGAACTAGGGAAACTTATTCATCTCTCTCAGATTCCATTTTCTTATCTACCACACTGAGTAAGAGCTGGTTTGAAGAGATGATTAGGAAAGTCCTTAAATGTAAACTATCTAGTAGAGCATGACACTGGCACATGGGTAAGTGCTTAGAAGCAGTTAACCTCTCAATCCCTCTCTTTTCTTTACCCTGCATCTCTATCTTTTTCTTTTCTCTATAGATGCAAAGTGTCAAGTCATTGTTTTTATTTTATGTTATTTTTTTCTATTTTGTTTGTTAGTTTATTCTGTTCATTAGATTCTACATATGAGTGAAATCATATGAGATTTGTCTTTCTCTGACTGGCTTACTCATTCAGCATAATACTCTCCAGGTCCATTCATGCTGTCGCAAAGGGTAATATTTCCTTTTTTATGGCTGAGTAGTATTCCACAGTGTATATGTACCACTGCTTTTTTACCACTCATCTACTGATGTACACTTGGGCTTCTTCCAAATCTTGGCTATTATAAATAACTAGTAGCCCAGTGCACAAAATTTGTGCATGGCGGGGGGTGGGAGGTGTCCCTCAGGCAGGCCTGCACCCTCTTCAATCTGGGAACCCTCGGGGATGTCCTACTGCTGGTAAGTACAACACAGATGAGTAAGAGCCTATAATCTGATAAATAAAATTATTGGGAGGTACTGTTTTGAGGTATTATTACATATTCCCACACATTCTCCTTTGTTTTCTCTTTTTCCTCTCTCCAAGATAAGTAGCTGGTTCTGCCTTTATGTGCTAATGGAGAAAGATTCAACAGAACATTCTGGATGGTGGCTACCTGGGTGTAGACATAGGTAAACATTTATTGAGCTGTACAATTGAGATTTCTGTATTTTACCTGGACATTTGGCTATTGTGTTTGTATAAACATAAGCACTGGCTTCTAACCCACAGGTTGGAATCATTCAAGGACACTTAAAATTTACTGTTGGCTGGATACTCTCCAAATCAGCAAAATCAGAATCTATGGAAATTGAACAGAATTGCAACACTAATTTCTGAAGGGGTAGACTTGTTGTTTGAAATATTTTACACACACACACACACACACACACACCCACACACACACACACACACACACTCCTCAAGTAATTTCCATGAACAGCTATCATTAAAATCTACCCCAGGAATTTAGAGTCCTTGTAAGGGAGCAGAAGAATTCAGGCACAATAAATAGATAATTGTATTGCTAGAAACAGCAGGAAATGTGGGACATCCCTCATGCCATACAGCAGCCTAAAAAGCCTCACCCTGCCCGCCTCGACTCCCCGGGCCCCCGATGAAACAGGACTTTGAGGGCGGGGTCTGGGGCTGCCTGCCCCACCTCCCTGGGCCCCCGATGGACCTGGACCCCCAGGTTGGGGCCTGGCGCTGCCATCCCCGCCTCCCCAGGCCCCCGATGAAACAGGACTTTGAGGGCTGGGCCTGGTGCTACCGCCCTGCCTCCCCGGGACCCCAATGAAACAGGACCTTGCGGATAAGGCCTAGCACTGCCTTCCCCTCCTCCCTGAGCCCGCAATGAAACAGGACTTTGCAGGCGGGGCCTGGTGCTGCCTGCTCCGCCTCCTTGGGCCCCCAATGGAATGGGACTTTGTGGGGGGTCTCGGGCTGCCCACCCCACCTCCCCAGGCCCGTGATTGAGCAGGGGTTGGGCCTTGGCGCTGCCCACCCTGCCTGTGTATGCAAATTTACCCGCCATCTTGGTTGGTTTAATTTGCATATCACTCCTGATTGGCTGGTGGCATAGTGGAAGTATGGTCAATTTACATGTTTGTCTATTATTAGGTAAGATCAGAGGCCCGGTGCATGAAATTTGTGCATGGGGGTGGGTGGTGGTCCCCTCAGCCCAGCCTGCACCCTCTCTAATCTGGGACCCCTTGGGGGATGTCCGACTGCCGGTTTAGGCCCATTCCCGGAGATTGGGCCTAAATTGGCAGTCAGACATCCCTCTCACAATCCAGGACTGCTGGCTCCTAACTGCTCACCTGCCTGCCTGCCTGATCGCCCCTAACTTCCCCCCCCTACTGGCCTGGTAACCCCCAACTCTCTTCCCCCACCAGCCTGGTCACCCCAACTTCCGCCCTCTCGCCAGCCTGGTCACTCCTAACTGCCCTCCCTGCCAGCCTGGTTGCACCACACAGCCTGCTGTTCAGTTGTTTGGGTCATCCCTCACTAACCCCCCTGCCAGCCTTGTCACCCCAGGAAGCCTGCTGTTCCTTACTGTTACTGTGACAGTGTCCCAGACAATTTGCATATTCCTCTATTATTAGAAAGATGCTGCAATGAACTATAGGGGTACATATATATTTTTTTGAATTAGTGTTTCAGGTTTCTTCAGATACATTCCAAGAAGTATAATCACTGGGTCATAAGACAGTTCCATTTTTAATTTTTTGAGGTAACCCCACAATGCTTTCCACAGTGGCTGCACCAGTCTACTTTCCCAACAACAATGCACAAGGATTCCCTTTTCTCCACATCCTTGCTGAGACTTGTTTGTTGATTTATTGATGATAACCATCCTGAGAGGCATGAGGTGATGCCTCGTTATGGTTTTAATTTGCATTTCTCTGATGATTAGTAATGTTGAGCATTTTTTCATATGTCTATTAGCCATCTTTTATATCCTTGGTTAAATTTATTTTTATGAGGCAATTATAAGTGGGATTATTTTTTTAGTTGCCCTTTCTGATAGTTCATTATTGGTTTATAAAAATGCAACTGATTTCTTGATATTTATTTGTATTCTGCTACTTTACTGAATTTATTTATCAGTTCTGGTGGTTTGTGTGTGTGGAATCTTAAGGGTTGTCTATATATGTATGATATTGTCTTCAAATAATGACAATTTTACTTCTTCCTTTCCAATGTGGATGCCTTTTATTTCTTCTTCTTGTCTGATGTCTGTGGTTAGGACTTCCAGTATTATATTGAATAAGAGTGGTAAAAGCACACATCTTTGTCTTATACCAGATCTTAAGAGAAATGCTTCTATTTTTGCCCATGTTGTCTGTGGGTTTGTCATATTTGGCATTTATTATATTGATATAGGTTTCCTCTATTCCCACTTTGCTAATTTTTTTTCATAAATGGGTGGATTTTATCAAGTGCTTTCTCTGCATTTATTTATATGATCATATGTTTTTATCCTTAATTTTTTATGTGGTGTATCATGTTTATTGGTTTACTGATATTGTACTAACCTTTCATCCTCAGACTAAGTAGAGTATGATCTTTTAATGTATTTCTGGATCTTGTTAGCTAATATTCTTTTTAGAATTTTAGCATCTATGTTCATCAGGGATCTTGGCCTATAATTTTATCTGTTTGTATTGTCTTCGTCTGGCTTTGGAATTAAGATTATGCTGGCCTTGTAAAATTATCTTGGATGTGTTCTCTCTTCTTGAATTTTTGGGAGAGTTTGAGAAGGATGGTGTTAGTTCTTTGAATTTTTCAAGTCATTGCTTTTAATTCTGTAGGCCATCTATTTTCTCTTGGTTGCCTCTTTTGCATTTTTTGACCCAGTTGCATCTTGAACATTATTGTTAGATTCAATGATGACCTGAGGGTTGAATTTGAGAAAGTGATTAAGACTCAAGAATAGCCTCACATGGGATTACGGGAATTAAAACTCTCATGAACAGAAGGCTCTCAGGACTGCATTAAAACCAATCCAGCAGGAATGACTTGCTGGCAGGCAGTCAAAGATCCTCAGAAGGACTTTGTTTCCCATGCTTATGCTGACTGTGTCAATGTCATCCACATTTAGGTGCAAACATAGATATAGGGTCATTTTCTGCCTGCGGGCAGTGAATGTGGTTATTCTAAGTGGGAGATGTAAAGTTGTCATCCCAAAGACCTGGGGAATATTTAGGTTTAGAATTATCTAACATCTCCTCAGCTAGGTTTACAGAACAATATAACTCATTAGATCTTAGCAGGACAGCTCATTGAAAATATAACATCTGTTCACCTAATGCTCTTCTCCCCATGCAAGTCTTATTGCCTGATTGCTTGAAATAAAGCCTAAAACTCTCAAGCAAGTACACCCCCAAATGAGCATACACACAAATAGAATGCAGGAATTACTTCCATACCATTCACTATCCTAATATATAAAAACCCAGGGTCCATAACATCCAAAACAACTGAAGGCTTGACTGATTGGAAGTCAGTGCTGGGTTGCCATGGTGACCCAGCACTGACTGCCTGCTGTTGCAGGCACCACAACCCAGCTCCCGAGGGGGCTGAGGATCAGGCCTGAGAGAGGCCTGAAGAGAGAAGCAGGGTCTGATCCATAGCCTCTGTGGCAGCTGTTGATCAGCCCTTGCCTCTCTCTTTCTCTCAGGGCCTGGCCAGCAGCTGAGCCTTTCTTTCTCTCAGGCCTCCACTGGGGCTGCTGATCAGCCCTGCCTCTCTGATCAGGCCCATTGATAGGCCTGGAGATGCTGATGGCATAGAAACTGACCAATTAGAACTAAATCTGGGTGAACTGCGGGAAGCCAATGGCTGACTAAGAGGCAGAGCTTTTGACACTGACTGGGATAGAAACTGACCAATCAGAACCTAATCTGGGTGAACTGTGAAGGCAGAACCTAAGGTGGGGGCTGAGGAGGGGTTTTAAGGGCAACAGCTGTTTGGTGTAAGGTGTAAGAAAGTGGTTCAATATTTTAATAACCAGTTTGGCAGTATAGTGCCTATGGCTGGCTACCCATCCAGATATAGGGATCATGTAGTTTTGTCTGCCAAGAGCATCTCCTCCTGATGAAAAAGGCTCCCCCCACCTCTTTTTAGCAATCCTACCCTATATAATCTATCTATACTACTAAAAGGGTGATATGCTAATTAGACCAGGTTGAACAGCCATCTTTTGGACATCTGATTTCCTGCCAGACAAAGCCATGGTGGTGGGGGCCAAGGCAGAGGCTGTTAGGGGCAATCAGGCCAATAGGGAAGGGCAGTCGGGGGTGAAATCAGGCCAGCAGGGGAGGGCAGTTAGGGGTGATCAGGCAGGCAGAGGCAGTTGGGGGCAAGATCAGGCCAGCAGGGGAGAGCAGTTGGGGGTGGATCAGGCTGGCAGGGGAGGGCAGTTAGGGGCAATCGGAAAAGCAGGCAGAGGCAGTTAGGGGTGATCAGGCAGGCAGGCAGAGAGATTAGGGGTGATCAGGCAGGCAAGCAGAGGGGTTAGGGGCCATCAGTCAGGCAGGCAGGTGAGCAGTTAGGAGCCAGTGGTCCCAGATTGTGAGAGGAATGTCCTGTGGGATCAGGCCTAACTGACACAGGTTTCGGGCCTTAACCAGCGGTCAGACATCACCAAGGTGTCTCTGATTGGAGAGGGTGCAGGCTGGGCTGAGGGAGCATCCCCCCCACCCCAGTGCATGAATTTCATGCACCAGGCCAATAGTACTGATATATTTTCATTATTTGACAAGATCTGTTTCCTTATCATTTAACCTCTTTCCTCTTAATCAATGAAAATTATTTTCTCTGCATATATCTTTTTATTCAAGCAAGTAAACAAATATCAAATTGTTTTTGTGCTTCAGGCACCATGATAATAGCAGGGGAAAAAAATGGTGAGGAAAATAGAAACATTCCCTACCTGTAATGAAATATAGATATTAAACAAATAATGCCACAGAGGTAACCATTTTTGTTTTGTTTGTTTGTTTGTTTTGCTTTGTTTTGTGTTCCGCATACTTCTAGAGTGAGTTCTTGTCACACATATATACTTTATGTATGGTAAAAGGCCCATCCTCTAGAGGAGGGACCTATGTCTCTCTGATTGGGCCAATCATAATACTCCATATTTATCTAGCCACTATGATTGGTCCAGGGTTGGGCATATGACCCAAACTAGCCCAGAGGACAATACTAAATTTTTCTACCTGGAAACAATAGGAAAGTGTCCAGAAACTTCTTGCCAATAAGGTTCATGTGAATAAAGATAGGATAAAACCAAACACAGACAGGCATAAAATATATAAATGGGATAGAGAGGAATGAAATCCTACAAATTTTATCCTTATCTCCAGAACCCAAAGCCCCAGAGGTGACATGATTTCTGTATTGCCTCTTTAGAATATCAAAGAGGCCCAGATATTGTGTAGTATTCACACTGTGTAATCCCACTTGAGTTCCATTTCTGTCACTTGCAATGAAAAATATTATCACTAAGGATAAAATAAATATAAATTCATGATGATTAGGAGTGGTACATGCATTTAAGAAAATGTATGAGCTGGAAGAGCATAATATAGAGAGAGTCACTTCATGGAATGGGGTAGGGAAATTACCCTGAGGAAGGCATTCAAGCTGAAATGTGAAGGACGAACCTATGTTAACTAGAGAAGTTGGGAGAAGGAAACAGCAAGTGGAAGGCCTGGTGTTTGAGTTCCTGAGTGAAGGCCAAAGTCTATGAGACACTAATTTACAGACCCAAAGGGGCAAAGATCAAAGCACAGAGAGTCTGGCCTGAGTGGCTCAGTTGGTTGAGCATCTTTCTGCAAACCAGAAGGATGCTGGTTTGATTCCTGGTCAGGGCATATACCTGGGTTGTGGTTCAGTCCCAGGTGGGGACATGTATGGAAGGCAAATGATCAATATTTCTCTCTCACAACAATATTTTCTCTCTTTCTCTCTCTAAGCATGTCCTTGGGAGAGGATTAAAAAAAAAACACACACACACACACACACACAGAAAGAGTATTGTTAGTCATGTATTTTCTTGACCAGGCTTATAAACATTACACACTTCTTCACATATACAAAGTGGGGCAAAAGTAGGTTTGCAGTTCTTCATATAAAAATAATATAATAATTAATAAGCAATAATACAAGAACTCTGTATTCAGTGTACTCACAACTGTAAACCTGCTTTCACCCCACCCCTGTATATAACAAACTTAATTTGAGGGCAATTTTTACTGGATGCACTAATCTACTCTAATAAAAGAGAAACATGCAAATTAACCATCACTCCGCTACACCCACCAGCCAATCAGGAGTGAGTATGCAAATTAACCCAACTAAGATGGCAGCAGCCATGGAGCTGGAGTGAGCAGGAGGCTTGGGTTGCCCACGATGATGGAGGAAGCCAAGCGTCCTGCCCGCACTGGCCAGCCCTGGCCTCTGCTCAAATCTAAAAAGTTTTAATTATAGAAGATAAATAAATCCCAGATACCTGCTTCCAGCCAGCCCTGGACTCCGCTCAAGGAGGTGCTGAAAACAAAACAAAAAAAAGAAAAAAAGCCCCTTACCCAGGCTGACCACACACCAATGGGGTGAGGGTCCCTGCTGGGGGGCTTGGCCAGCCTGCAAACAGCCATCAGCCCCTCACCCAGGCTGGCCAGGCACCCCAGCGGGGACCCTCACCCCATGGGGGCATGGCCAGCCTGTAAACCACCACAGGCCCCTTGCCCAGGCTGCCCCACACCCCAAGGGAACCCCCACCATGATCTGGGACACCCTTCAGGGCAAACCAGCCAGCCTCCACCTATGTACTAGGCCTCTATCTATACTAATAAAAGGGTAATATACTAATTAGACTGGGAGACCTTCCAGGAGACCTTCTGGATGTTCTTCTGGACAAAGCCATGGTGGCGGGGCTGAGGTAGAGGCAGTTAGAGGCCAAGAGGGGAGGGCAGTTGTTGGTGGTCAGGCCAGTGGTGGGGCCGTTGGGGGTGATCAGGCTGGCGGATGGGGGACAGTTGGGAGTGAGCAGACCAGCGGGGGGCCAGTTGGGGGCAAGCAGGCCGTCAGTGGGGGTCAGTTGGGGGTGATCAGGACAGGGGGGGGAGGGGCAGTTTGGGGTGAGCAGGCCAGCAGGGCAGGTAGTTGGGGGCAAGCAGGCTGGCAGGGGAGGCAGTTGGGGCAAACACACTGGCATGGGGAGCATTTGGGGGCGAGCAGGCCAGCGGCAGAGGGCATTTGGGGGTGATCAGGCTGGCAGGCAGAGTGGTTAGGGGCAATCAGGCAGGCAGGCAGGTGAACGGTTAGGAGCCAGCAGTCCCAGATTGCGAGAGGGATGTCCAACTGTCGGTTTAGGCCCGATCCCTGTAAATGGGCAGTAGGGCATCCTTCGAGGGTTCCCAGATTAGAGAGGGTGGAGGCTACGCTGAGGGACCCTCCTCCCCCCGCCTCCCCATGCATGAATTTCATGCACCGGGCCTCTAGTATGATATAATTATAAACTCTACAATGACCAGAAATATACCTTTGCAGTCACTAGTAATACCCATTCTCCTTTTGAACTTTTGGGGACTCTATGTGTCCCCATAACTATTAAATAAAAATTGATGAAATAAAATGTGAGTGAAAAAGAATAGTGAAGAATGGACTGTGGTTCTGTACAAACAGCCATCAGAGCTGCAAAGAAAATCTGCATCCCACAAAATTTTATTAGGGTAGGAGACTCTACCAGTTAGAAAAGCAGGTGATTACCTTGCCTAAATTTAGTTTGCAAATACAAATATTTGATTAATATCTAAGGCATTTCTGAAGAAATTGATCTATCAAAAAATCCAGAAAAAGAAAATGTTCTTTTTCTAAAGTTTGAAAGAAGTATGAGAGAGTAAAGGGGCAATAAAGTAGATGGCATTCCTGCTTAAAATACTTACATTATTTTCAATGCATATAGATTTCTCTCTTTAAATTTTAAGGGCCCATGACCATAGTCATGCACCATAGGGAACAGACATTAGTGATAATTTAATGGGAATAAATATATTTAGAAAGAAATATAAACATTAACCAGCAGCATTATGAAAATTTTAAGACAAAATCATAAACCCAAGACCACTTATTATATTTTATTGCCTAGCAAAAACCATCATTGCTCATAAAACATGGCTTCACATAAAGGTTACAGTCATTTTTAAAAGAATTTACCAATAACTTGCAGAAAAGAAAATTTTAAAGGAATTATAGCAGTGCTATTTCATTAGAAAATGTAGCGATATGCATAATTTTAACGTACAGAAAATCTTGCTCATTCTGGCTCAGCCTGTTTCCATCTGTGGAAAATGAATGACTAGCCCAGCCTCAAGACTAGCTGCGTGTTAAATTAAGGAACCCCTTAAATTATCACTGTTATCCATATTCCCAACTGCATATTTCTAGGTTCAGTGTCTATATTAGGACTAATCTTCTTTATTAAACATTTCTTTTAATAAAGTAAATAAACACATCACTAAACAATAGTTGCTAGAATTGTTCCAGTCCATTCTCCTCAATTATTTATGATATGAATTTGTAAGTCACTTAAGGGATAGAAGAATCAAGGAAGCTTAGGTTTGGTTAGGGTAAAAAGAAAGGAAAAAAAATAAAAATGGAGCAAAACCTGCTGCTTAAGTGGAGGTAGCTTGCTTCCTTTGAAGTCCTTGTGAATATTGCTCAGTATTGCTAATTCAGAACACTCATTAACATTATAAAGTGTTAATTAAATATTTATTCCCTTGTGCTGGGTACCACATCACTTTCAAATTTGTAGGTCGTGCCCTCTGCATTACTTGTAGTTAAAGTTGCACAGACTTCTGCATGATCTACAAGCCCTTAATCCTCTGGCCCCTGTCTACTTCTCCAGTTTCATCCTACCAGCCCCTTCAACTGATCCTTTTCCCACCATATCTAATTACTTTCAGATTCTCAAATACCTCAAGCCTCTTTTAGTCTCAGGGCATCCAGAATACTGTTCCTGGCTTACAACATCTTCTTCCCTCGCTCCTCTTCTTTTACTTAACTCTCATAGTCTCTTCCACACACTATCTTTTTCCGGAAGTTATCTTTGATCTCACCAGGTTGGTTTAGGAGCTGCTCCTCTATATAATGTCCTGGCATTTTGTGTTTATCACTAACATAGCTCTTTCTACTCTAATTGAATATTTTATTTTTAACTACATAAGATCTGTGACTTACAGTGATCTGAATAGTGATTTTTGACTTTACAATGATGCAAAAGTGATATGCATTCAGTAGGAACTGTACTTTGGATTTTAAACTCTGCTCATTTCCCAGGCTGGTAAGAGGCAGTACCATATTGTATTGTGATGCTGGGCAGCGGCAGCAAGCCAAAGCTCCCAGCCAGCCACACAATCTGAGGGCAAACAACTGATATTCTATAGCATGCCAGCATTTCAGATATTGTATTTTGTGTTTTGCATCCTATGATGTCTGCAAAACACCCATCTGGTTCTCCTGCTTTTGATGATAAAAGGAAGGCAATTCTTGAGATAGAACAAGATACTTAACCAACTGTTGGCTAATGTTAAGTGTTCTGAGCATGTTTAGGGTAGGCTAGGCTAAGTTATGATATTTGGTAGGTTAGGTATATTAAATGCATTTTCAATATACAATATTTATAACTTATGATGGGTTTATCGCAATGTAACCTCATTGTAAGTCAATGATAAGTCTGTACTCTAGTTCCTACTATAGTTCCTATAATAAACATCCACTAAATGTTTAATAAATATAAATAGATTAAAATTAATCACAAGTGAAAATATCTATAAATCAGGAAATTAGGGAGTTAACTATTCCTTAATAAAACTACAAAAATAGTTAAATACCTTAAATAACTCTGATATCTATACAACTTCTACTTAGTTATTTCTAAATCAGTTATTTGTACTTCTATTTATTATATAATATCTTCTAAAAGCTCTCTCTTTTATAATTTATAACTAATTTCATTAGTTAACGCCTCTGAATAGCTGACCTGCAAAATACATATCTAGCTAAACACTCTTTTTTCTCCAAAATATGCAATCTTAAGACACACAAGTCCAGGAAGTAAAGAGAGTCCCAAACAAGAACCCAAAGAGGTCCACACCAAGACACATCATACTTAAAATGGAAAAGGTTAAAAACAAAGAATCTCAAAATACGTAATCTTAAAATGGCACTGTACCCACAGCTGATAACACTATGTTAATGACATGAATCTTCTAGACCAGTGGTCGGCAAAATGTGGCTAGCGAGCCACATGCAGCTCACGAGCCGCGGTTTGCCGCTCTGTTGACTACTGAGTTTGCCGACCACTGTTCTAGACCAACTGAACAATTCATTTTGAAAAATGGCAGGTGACCCCATAATTTTTCATTTAATTGTCTGTGGTACATATTATTCACAATAGATTATACTTAGAATCATATAATTTTGGTTTGGGAAAACCTCAATAGTGAACTCATCCGTAGAGTACTTAAGAGTTCAAGTCCATTTAGTTATCTGCTTCAACACTCAAGATTTTCAACTTCACAGTTCCACAGTCTGGATCAGTGCTGAGGACCGGAGCAAACCTGTTTGACTGCATAGGTGTGTGAGACATGGGACCAGGCAATTACTATCCTTTCCTTCCAGTCTGACTCAATTTAAATTGCCTCAGATAAGCGGTAGCTGATTTGATTCTACTCCCTAGTTCTCTTTATTTTTCAATAGCTCAACTACCCCATTTTATGGGGAAATACTAAATTTCTGCTTCTTGCTATGGTCAACATAAAATAAATTAGGTTTGGGTGGTAGATGTTCACCATTTTTTCATTGTTTTTCTCCTGATGTTTTTGTTTTCAGTTCTCTGATTGCTACCTGCTAAATGAATTGAAGGAGAAGTTAGTAAAATGAAACCAGTTCTAGCTTAATAAAACTAAATGCCAGTTTGAGTATTTGTAAAAGTTTGGAGAAATAATTATTTCAAAAGAATTATAAGTATCAACAACTGAGCATCACTGCATTGAAGGATCCATCTCAGTTTTAATAAAATGAATAGAATGTGACAGTGGCATCTGAATTTTCTAGTTAATCTTATGAGATGAAGCTTATCATTTTATAGAGCCTCACAATGTTCTCATTAATATGATCATTTGTATGCTCAGAAATGCATAGTGAACAGTAACCTTTTCTGTGCTGATATATTATACCATGAGCACTTAGTAAATCATACTATTGTGAGTTATTTTTAAAAATTGTTAAAAACGGTTGTAATATATTAACTTATAGTATGTTAGACTTAACTTCAAAGGAAAGAAAAAAAAAGCTTTGGTAGTGCTTTTGGCTATCAATTTATATGATTCCAAGATACACTTTTAACCTATATAATCTATACAAATAATTCAGGTACTGTAGCTGAAGCATAAACTCCTCCTTGTAATGTTTGCTAAGTATTTTAGACTGCTCTTTCCTGGGACCCAGGAAGCATCAATTTTACAGAAGTGTCATTTGGAATAGCTCCTGACTATCTATTTTGTGACAGTAGAAGTTGCTGTCATCTCCCTGGGTGGGAGGAACTCAAGTGTGGAAATTGCACAGAATTATCCAACATTTTATAGACCCTTTCATAACGCAATCTAGAAAGCAATTATCCATTAGCACATCTGCACTGGCCCTGGGAAAAAAATAAACAGTTAGCATTAATGAAATTGTAAGCCTTGATTAATCATTCCTTTTGGTTTTGGTTTTAATAGCTAAGCACAAGTCTGCCATCACCAAATTTCATAACTGGCTCCTCCCATGCTGGTTTTACTATGATTTTTATCAATTCCCACACCTGAGATTGTTTGCATCAGCAACCTTCAGCTTTAACTGGCTGAACACTCAGGGGCAATTGCATCTAAAATCACTCAGCTACATGTACAATTATCCTTTTGTCAGAAAACTTCAGTGAGCAGATCATACGTTAATACAAAGAAACCTGGACGTTTCCCCCCTAATGCCCATCAAGCCTTAAAGTTCAGCAGGGAGTTCAAGAAATTTCTGGCACTATTCATTTCTCTCCAATTAACTGCAGTTCTAAAGTGTCCAAGGGGGTTTACAGTATGACTTTTAAAGTATTCTAAGTGCAATGGGATTTTCTGAGGCCCAAAACAGATCAAACTCATTTCAACCCTTTCTCAGCCAGCAGGATGATCCAAGAGGTTAAGTAGCTCAGGTTTTGGTCATGCCAGGATATTACTGCTGGTTTTTGAACAGATGTTTGATCTAAAAGGAATCTTTGAGATTATCTCAAGTACTTCAATTAAACTGATCTTTGTTGAACAGCTGCATGTTGCACTCCTTATTTTATAGATAAGTAAAAGTAGATATCCAGAGAGGATAACTTTTTTCCAAAGTCCTGTAATTAGATTCCCACAGTCTAGATTCTTATCTAGTATTCCTTCTAAGTCATGCATTTTCCTTACTTAAGAGAGTGAAGCTGTACCTTTGCAAGTGGCCCCTATATTACAGAATATCAGAGAAAACCCCCTGGATTTTTCTACCTTTCTCTCCAGGATTTGCACAAATATATTATTGTATTTCAATGATTTGTTAGGAAATACTATGAATGAGAATCCCTGTTAGGTCTCAAAAGCTGCCAAATAGTTGTGATTTCTTCTGGAACTTTTCCTGGCCCAAATTAACAGTTATTGTTGTGAGATTTAGCAATTATATGTGTGTGTTTTATAATATCTTATCAAAAGAGGCATAACAAATTGTCAATTACTTAATTAAAAATCAATAAACATAAAAGTTAAGCTAAAAATAACTAGTTAAAACAGGTTCCTAATGGTAATTAAAAAATAAATAAAAAGAACATTTTGTTTTGGAATAATAAGTTATGATACAGTTTGAGGGCCATTTGTTTATCTTACATATTTTGTACATGGAGCCTGAGAATTCTTATTATGCTTGCTATTTAGTATAAAACGTTATAACAATAAAATATACTTTAAAATGCAAGTCAAAAATACATGGACATCATTAACTAATTTGCATGCGCATATAAATTAGCACACTATTTGCTAAGAGAAATCTTAGATAAAGTAACCTCCGGTATTGTTGAAGTTCAGAAGAAATGTGAATAGTTAAGAAAGAAAAGGAAGTCAAGAAAAGTGGAAATATTGGAGGAAGGCTCAGTGCACCACATGAGGGACTTCTAACCACTCTGAAGTTCATGATGTGTAAGAGAAAGAAGGCAGAGATATGTGAAGCAGAGGGCAAGGTACTTCTTTATTTTCACAACACTCTCTAGAGTCAACCATGAAAGACATTCGTGAAATAAAATTATGATTCTAAACTAGTTTGGGGAACTAATGTGGCAAGCATATTTTTTGTCATGATAATTAAGTCATTAATGGAATTTATTTTTTAATTGATTTTATAGAGAGAGGAAAGGAGAGAGATAGATATTGAAATATTAATTGGCTTCATCCTGCATGCCCCCTACTGGGGATTGAGCCCACAACCCAGGTCTGTGCTCTGACTGGGAAGCAAACCGGTGACCTCTTGGTTCATGGGTCAACACTCAACCACTGAGCCACACGGACCAGGCTCACTAATGGAAGATATATTGTTTATTCCAAAATATTCTACTGAAGGTCGGTTTCTCTCTTCTATTTCCAGGATTTATGGAAATAGGCAGCCAATTTCTTCTTATCACTAAAAGTCATTAAGTCATCCCACAGGTTTTCAACACATTTTCACTTTTCACCAAAATGCCCATAAATTTAAATTCTGAAGCAGATTTTCTGTTGTGTTCAACCCACCTTACCTCATGTCTTTGATCTCGCTTACAAAGATAGCCATATACCTTATCCTGGTTGACTAGGCCCTACATGACATATAGATCATTCTTACTTCCCTGGCCCCAACCCCATACCATAGTGCCAAAGTGTTCTTGATAATTCAGTTAATTTAGTCTTTCTTTTGTCAGTGCACTAAGCACAAACTTGCCTTTGGGACTCTGCACTGGTATTCTCTTCTTTTTTACCTTTAGAGGCAAAAAAATGTAGTAGATAAGACCATGGGTTCTGGGGTCAGAAGGTTCTGTTCATATCCTGGTTCTATAGCCCACTTTTTTGACACAACTTGGCAGGTGATTAAGAATGGATTATTATGTGTAAAACAGAAAAGAGCAAATGTTAAAGTTTTGATAAATGGTAGCTGAAACTATTGTTATGATTGTTGTTATTACTTTTCTTGGATTTTACATAAAGTCCAGGTCTTCCATGCCATTCATGTGTCAGCTTAAATGTTACATCTTAAAACAAACCTTCCTTTAGCACAAATTTAAAGTGATCGCTGCTACTTTCTACATATCTAGATGTTTTTATTTCTTCATAGCACTTATGAAATTTCCTTATGTTTCCTATTGATTGATTTGTTTACTCGCACCCCCCACATATCAACGAAAACTCTGTGACAGTAAAGATCTTGTCCAGAGAGACAAACCAAGATGGCGGCATAGGTAAACACGTAAACTGCTGCCTCACACAACAATTTCAAAACTACAACCAAAAGACAAAACGGACATCATTTGGAACCACAGGAAGGCTGGCTGAGTGCAATTTGTACAACTAGAAGGAAAGAGAAAAGCACACTGAGTCTCAGAGGAGCTGTAGGGAGAGGACTGACAACTGAGCAATTACCACGGGACACTGAGACACAGGAGCCTATTAGGGAAGGGCTGACGGGAAACCAATGCTGTCTGCTCCGCCCTTGACTCTGCCCCATCCAAGCTGAACACAGAGGCTATTGCAAGTCCTGTCTCATAAGTGTGTCTCCAGCACAGAAGTTCTCCCAGCATAGACACAGCTGATCCTCACAGCCAATTGGCCTGGAGGCCAATTCCTCCCAGTGATACTAACAACAATCGAGGCTTAACTACAACAAGACTGTGCACACAGCCCACAAAGGGGTGCACCAAGAGTGTTCACCTCAGGTAACTGGGAGGCTGAGCCACTGGGCCCTATAGGACACCTAGCACACAAAGCCACTCTATCAACTCAGAAAAGCAGCCAAAATGTGGAGACAAAGAAACAGATCACAAATGAAAGAAATGGAGGAAAGCAAACGACTGAATATAGAGTTCAAAACCACGGTTATAAGGTTTTTCAAGAACTTTCAAGAAAAGGCTGATAACTTTAGCAAGACCCTCGAGGATATGAAATAGGACCAACCACAAATTAAGCATATACTGACTAAAATAAAAAACATTATAGAGAGATCTAACAGCAGACTAGAGGATCGCAAGAATCAAGTCAAAGATTTGAAATACAAAGAATCAAAAAACACTCAATCGGAAAAACAAAAAGAATCCAAAAATATGGAGATAGTGTAAGGAGCCTCTGGGACAACTTCAAGCATACCAACATCAGAATTATGGGGCTGCCAGAAGAAGAGAGAGAACAAGATAGTGAAAACCTATTTGAAGAAATAATGACTGAAAACTTCCCCCACCTGGTGAAAGAAAAAGACAAGTTGAGGAAGCACACAGAACCCCAAACAAAAGGAATCCAAAGAGGACCACACCAAGACACATCAGAATTAAAATGCCAAGAACAAAAGACAAAGAGAGAATATTAAAAGCAGCAAGAGAAAAACAGTTAGTTACCTACAAGGGAGCACCCATATGATTGTCAGCTGATTTCTCAACAGAAACTATGTAGGCCAGACGGGAGTGGCAAGAAATATTCAAAGTGATGAATAGCAAGAACCTACAACCAAGATTACTCTACCCAGCAAAGCTATCATTCAGAATTGAAGGGCAGATAAAGAGCTTCACAGATAAGAAAAAGCTAAAGGAGTTCACCACCACCAAACCAGTATTATATGAAATGCTGAAAGGTATTCTTTAAGAAGAGGAAGAAGAAGAAAAAGGTAAAGATAAAAATTATGAACAACAAATACATATCTATCAACAAGTGAATCCAAAAATCAAGTGAATAAAAAAATCGGATAAACAGAATAAACTGGTGAATATAATAGAATCAGGGGCATAGAAAGGGAGTGGACTGATAATTCTCAGGGGGAAAGGGGTGTGGGAGGGGCGGAAAGAGACTGGACAAAAATCGTACACCAAATGGATGAGGACAGTGGGAGGGAGGTAAGGGCAGAAGGTGGGGTGGGAACTGGGTGGAGGGCAGCTTTGGGGGGAAAAAGTGGAACAACTGTAATAATCTAAACAATAAAGATTTATTAAATTAAAAAACAAGATCTTGTCCATTTGCTTGACTGTTGTCACTTGAATTTCTTAAGAAAACACCATACATATTTTATTCAATTTCTTCTGATTTCTTTTCAGCGTTTCTATATGTATACAGGAACACGGATTGCTTTGAATTGTATTTTTGTGAATTTCTGACTGTTGTTCCCACACTCGTAGCCTAGATTTCCTTGAAATCAGATATTTAAAAGAACAAAGTCTTGTATACCAATAGTCTATGTGTGATAATGAGCCAAGGAACAGGTCTACGGGTGAGGAGGGGTGAACAGGAAAGGTGAAAAAGCCAGTACAACAATGCTTAATCATATTTGTCATTGCTATAATAAACAGAGTTCACATCCCAAGAGTATTTGGAAAGTTATGCGATGATGCTTAAACCCTAGGAAAAAGCAACATATATCCATTGGCCAAAATTGAGTCCACAGGCCTAACTCCTCTGCGCTTCAGGTTGCTCATGAGACAGTTCCAACCGGATGGTCACTAACATAAAAAGGTCACAGTGAATCGTCAGGGAAGTCTCAGGGCATCAGGAGAGAAGCCGGCAGAGACAGGTCAGGGTGGTGTATGATGAGGTAACAGCTGCACACAGCTGTCCAAGTCTGTATGAAACTGGTTGCTTTATGAACATAAAAGGGGCTGAGAGGACCTGAAGTTGTATCACATCAATTCGCTCCATACAGAACCCAGTTCTACCTCTACCCAACTAAGCTTATACCCAATTTCTGATGATTAATTTTGGAATTTAATCTGTCAGTTGTTCACTCCTGTCAAAATATTGGATATCCTACTTTGGTCATAAACAACCATGTCATGTGAGGAAGAGACAGAAGTCTTATGTAAATTAGGATATATGGCATTGCTGCATTTTGCCTTCATACCTAGGTTATCACTCTTAACAAAAAAATCAGATCAGTTCAACATAATTTTTTGTTCACAGGGACATTTTTTTAAATTAAATTTAATTTATTTTTTTATTATTTAATAAATCTTTATTCAGATTATTACAATTGTTTCTCCTTTTTCCCCCCATAGCTCCCCTCTACCCGGTTCCCATCCCACCTTCTGCCCTTACCTCTCTCCCACTGTTCTCATCCATAGGTGTACAATTTTTATCCAGTCTCTTCCTGCACGCCCTCATACCCTTTCCCGTTGAGAATGATCAGTCCACTCCCTTTCTATGCCCCTAATTCTATTATATTTACCAGTTTATTCTGTTCCTCAGGTTTTTAATTCACTTGATTTTTAGGTTCACTTGTTCATAGATATGTATTTGTTGTTCATAATTTTTATCTTTACTTTTTTCTTCTTCCTCTTCTTAAAGAATACCTTTCAGCATTTCATATAATACTGGTTTGGTGGTGATGTACTCCTTTAGCTTTTTCTTATCTGTGAAGCTCTTTATCTGCCCTTCAATTCTGACTGATAGCTTTGCTGGGTAGAGTAATCTTGGTTGTAGGTTCTTGCTATTCATCACTTTGAAAATTTCTTGCCACTCCGGTCTGGCCTGCATAGTTTCTGTTGAGAAATCAGCTGACCGTCTTATGGGTGCTCCCTTGTAGGTAATTAACTGTTTTTGTCTTGCTGCTTTTAATATTCTCTCTTTGTCTTTTGCTCTTGGCATTTTAATTATGATGTGTCTTGGTGTGGTCCTCTTTGGATTCCTTTTGTTTGGGGCTCTGTGCGCTGTAAGTCTTTTTCTTTCACCAGGTGGGGGAAGTTTTCAGTTATTATTTCTTCAAATAGGTTTTCAGTATCTTGCTCTCTCTCTTCTTCTGGCACCCCCATAATTCTGATGTTGGTATGCTTGAAGTTGTCCCAGAGGCTTCTTACACTATCTTCAACTTTTTGGATTTTTTTTTCTTTTTGCTTTTCCAGTTGAGTGTTTTTTGCTTCTTTGTATTTCAATTCTTTGACTTGATTCTTGCGTTCCTCTTACTCTGTTGTTGGGTCTATGTATAATATGTTTTATTTCAGTCAGTGTATGTCTAATTTCTAGTTGGTCCTTTTTCATATCTTCGAGGGTCTCGTTATATTTATCGCCTTTTCTAGGATACTATTGAAAAGCCTTATAACCGTGGTTTTGAATTCTATATCCAGTTCTTTGTTTTCCTCCATTTCTTTCGTTTGTGATCTGTTTCTTTGTCGCCGCATTTTCACTGCTTCCCTGAGTTGGTAGGGTAGCTTTGTGTGCTAGGTTTCCTATATGGCCCAGTGGGTCAGCCTCCCAGTTACCTGAGGTGGACACTCTTGGTGCACCCCTTTGTGGACTGTGTGTACAGCCTTGTTGTAGTTAGGTCTTGATTGTTGTTGGTATCACCGGGAGAAATTGACCTCCAAGCCAGTTGGCTGTGAGGATCAGCTGTGTCTACACTGGGAGAAGTTCGGTGCTGGAGACAGCCTTATAGGATTAGACTTGCCAAACTGCAAAAGCCTCTGTGCTCAGCTTGGATGGGGTGGAGTCTCAGGGCAGAGCAGACAGTCTTGGCATCCTGTCAGCCCTGCCTTTGGGTGCGCACACGTGCCTCCAGACCTCTGGCTTCCCTGGCTCCCGAGCCTCCACCTGAGAGTCCAGATTCCCCCCGCAAGAGCATGGGTCCCCAAGGGCTCTCCTGGAACTGGGGTTCAGTGCAGTCAGGAGCTTCCGACTCCCTTCTGCTAGGGAAAGCCTATGGCAACCTCCGCAGTCTTTGTGCACACTGGCGAGCTCGAGCCTCCAGATCCCTCCCCGCTGCAGCTCCCCCCTACCCCCCGCCCCGGATCTCCCAGTCTCCGAGTGCCTTTCTCTCTACCTGACAGTCCAGACTCCCCCTTTATGAGCCTGGGTCCATGGGGTTTCGCCCAGAACTGGGGTTCAGTGCAGTCAGGGGCTTCCTTCCCCCTCTCGCCAGAGAAAGTCAGCCAGGCTCTCAGTGCGCACAAAAACCCTTTGCTGTACCTCAACCGTTTGCCGTTCCTCCAGTTCTCCGTGAGCTTTTCTCTTTCCTTCTAGTTGTAGAATTTCCACTCAGCCAGCTTTCCTGTGGTTCTGGATGGTGTCCATTCTGTCTTTTAGTTGTAGTTTTGAAATTGTTGTGCGAGGCAGCAGTTTAGGTGCTTACCTATGCCACCATCTTGGTTTCTCTCCACAGGGACATTTTTGTTAAATGCACAACTCTCCAATTTATTAGGTTAGGTTGGAAAATTAAGGGTTTGGAGTATGATTTCATTTCTCGGAAATACTTTTTTCCTTTTAAAGACTTTTTGTGGACCTACTTTTTGCTTTAAAATTTGGGAAATATATATTTTTCTTTTTGATCTACTTACTGCCAATTAGAACATTTTGCGTATTTTATTAATGTTTATCCTGTCTTAAAACACAGAGCTGTTTAACCCTAAGAAATATGAATGCTATGTTACATATGTGGCATGTTTATAGAAGTATTTCCTTTATTTCTTTACACTGACGTAAGTATAAAGAGGTAGTCAAACTTCAAAAGTCAGTAACAACGTTGAGGAAAACCTTCCCAGAAGTTCTGATTAAAAAAATATATGCTACTGTCATAATATTCTTAGAATTCCAGTTTGGTAAAAAAGTAACAGTTTTACCATAAACATGATTGGTACTAATTGCATGCTTTCATATTGGAAATTTGATTTAAAAAAATCAGACTCAAGTCTCTCTTCAGAAAAGTTCCCAGCCTATGCAATATTTTGAATTTTTTAAAAGCTTAAATTTTAAAGATTATCTCATCTAATTAATGTTGTATATATGATTCAAAATCAGGCCTGTAACTGACTAATTGCAGGAACAATTAGTGGGCTAAGAGACACTTGGTAAAGAGGAAAATAATATTGCCTTCTCTAAATCCTTCTATTAAACTAAATGTGATATATATATATATATATATATATATATATCATAATTGAGCTCAAACTGTTTATATAATTTTGAATTCTACCTTATTCCAGAGTAATGTTTTAATAGTATAACTCTGGAAAAAATCTGTTTTCTATATTTATATTTAGTTAAGCAGCCAAAAGCACTAATTAGGCAACTACTCACTGGGTGTAGTTTTCCATATGGACACACACACACACAAATCCATTTGGAAAAGAAATTGAAGACAGGGGAATTTAAACTAGTGAGAAACTTATAATGTTGTATAATATTAAACAATGTTATAAAAATTGGTAAGTGAAGGAGGAATGCTACTGACTGAATTTAAGATACTATAAAATATTAGAAATGTTAGTTGGTATTCTCATATAGTAAGAGATCTGCTCCACTTTAAAGGCATATTATATCACGGGCATTGCCATTCTTTGAATGCAAACTAACTCATTTTAATATGTAGATGTAAATTTCAGTACCTCAGTAGTTCTTTCCAACTTATAATTGTGGGCTCTCAGCCTCCTTTCCAGCATTCCTTGTCTCTTAATGTCTTTGGGAGCCCACAAGCAGTACCTCATCTGTAATGAGTAAGATGCCCACTTCTGTGTATCTTTGGCCACTACTCAAATTTCCTGCAGCTTCAAAATCACAAGTCCTATATTTTTTATTCTACCAGAATGAATATAAGTACCCTTCTGTGCCTCTCACTATTATATGCAGTGTATGAATTCAAGTGGCCGAATGTATACTAGTATGTAAGTCACATCCCACAAAGTAGGGAGACAAGGAAAAGAAAAGATATTGAAGAAATATTGGCCCAAATTTACCCAAATATGATGAACAAAATAAACCCACAGATCTAAAATACTCAATGAATCCCAAGATATTTGATAAGAATTACATGAAGACACGCTGTAATCAAATTTCTCAAAACTGCCAATAAAGAGGAAAACTTAAAAGCAGCTAAGAAAAAGACAGGTTATGAGAGAACACAAAATAAGGGTAACAGGAGCTTTCTTGTTGGCAAAAAAATACAATTGAGAAGACCTTAAAGCAACAGCTTCAAAGTTGAAAGAAAAATGACTATCACTCTAGAACTAATATTCAGCAAAATATCTTAATCACTGATTTTGAAAATATGTGGCTTTCAGGGAACATCTTCCAAATCAAGTTAAATTCAGACTTTTCTTTCAAATATCTAAAGTTGAATAAATTCATCACCAGCAGACTCACACTACACAAAATTTTAAAAGAAGTTCTTCAGGCAGAAGAAACATGTTGTAGATAGAAATATGAATCTACACAAAGGTATGAAAAACACTGAAAATAGTAACTATATCAGTAAATATATAGCCTCTTTTCTTATTATTTAATTTACTTTAAGGATATTTGTTCAAACAAAATGTTAACATTGTAGTGTGTGGTTTATAACATATGTAGAAATAAAAGGCAGGATAATAGTGCTAAGTCTGAAGGAAAGAAAAGGAAGTATAGTGTTTTATGGTTCTTATATGTGTAGGGGTATAATAATACTTGAAGGTAAACTGATATAAGTTGAAAATCTATACTATAAACTCCAAAACAACCACAATAAGACAAAACAAATAAATATAGAAATAATTCAATAAAGGAGATAAAAATAGGGTGCAAACTTTCAGCTATAAGCTTAATAAGGTCCAAAGATCTAATATAAAACATGGTGACTACAGTTGATGATACTATACTATATAGTTTAAATTTGCTGAGATTAGCACTTAAATCTACACAAAAGATAAAGGTGATGGATGTATTAATTAACAAGATGAGGAGAAGCCTTTTATAAGGTATATTAAATTTATAACTCTATACAATTTGTTAATTATACCTCAATAAAGCTGAGGTAAATAATAAAAAATATAAATTGAGGGGAAAAGTCAGGAAATAAGGGGAAATAATAGGTGGTATATTTAAACCAAACCATATTAACAGTCATATTAGATATAAATGGTCACATACTCCATGTAAAAGGCAGAGATTAGCAGGCAGGGTAAAATAGCAAGACCCAACTATATGCTACCAACAATAAATACATTTTAATATAAACAGACAAATAGGTTAAAAGCAAAAAGTGGGAAGTACAATGCTAACATTAATAAAAAGAAGGTTGGAGTGGCTATACTAATATCAGACAGAGTAAATTTCAGAGCAAAGATGATTACCAGCTGAGGAAATCCAAAACACTAACTTGAAAAGCTATATGCACCTTTATGTTTATTCATGGCAATGTTTTTAGCAGATTGCTAGTGACTTTAGAATTGGTATATAAATCAAAGCATCTAGTCATAGTCACTGATGTTGAAAACATGTGGCTTTCAGTTGCACATCTTCCAAATCAAGTAAAAAAATTTCCTAAACTGAATATATTTAAGAAAAACACAAATATAGCTATAAATTTGAAATGTAATGACTGTGTTTGAGACTTTATCAAGAATATTGAGGTGTACAATCAATTTTTTAAATTATAATATACTAGAGGCCCAGTGCACAAATTTATACACAGTGGGGTTCGGCTGGCCTACCCCAATCGGTGCTGATCGTGCCAGGCCGGCTGGGGGGAGGGAACTTGAGAGGTTGGTGGCTGGGCCCGCTCCTGGTCGAACTCCTGGTCAGTTGAACTCCCACCCGAGGGGACAATTTGTATATTAGTCTTTTATTATATAGGATGGAATTATATAATATGTAATATATAATTATAAAGATAATTAAATCATATTTATGTACACTCTACACAGGGGTGGGCAAAAGTAGGTTTATAGTTATAATACAAATAATATAAGAATTTACAAAAGTAATAGAAGAATAAACCATGTTTTATGTACTCATGACTATATATACATATACTCTTATTTAAGGAGACCTACAGGATTTTATGACTAATAAAAGAACTAACCCTATCAGTTAACTGACTTTTGATGATGTCATTTACATTGAGAAATATAACAAGAACAATTTTTGAAAAATTATTACTCCAACCACTTGGTAATACTTTGTTTTGGCTCACAAAACCGATGTTAACAACCTTTTAGTTTGTTTCCTCCAGCATAAAGATTTTTTGTGGCCAACAAATATATCATTTTCCATGCTTCTCTTTGAGATAAAGATGGCTAAGACATACAGATGGAGCTAATGAGATATATAAGGTGCAGAGTTGCATGTACTTCAAGAGGGACCAACTCAGCTGTCATGTGGCTTTGAACTTTGTGCCTTCCCCGTTTCCCAATTGGAACACAGGCATGGTGCCTAGACGTAGAATAGCCATCTCACTTATAAGAGGCAGAGCAGAAAGTGCCTGGTGCCTGATGCCATCATGAAACCACCATTCCTGTTCCTGATTATATTCCATGAACTTTTTATTTGTTGAAAAATAAGACACTTCATTCATTTAAGCCACAACATAATATCATTTTTAACAGATTTGCCACTTTTTTTTTCAGATAAACTCATATGATTCTTCAAAAAGTATATCTAATGGTTAAAACCATGCCCTCATATATAAAATCTTACCATTTTCATAGGTAGTTGAATATATAGATGTATGCCTATTTCTTAGGTTATACATTTTAGTTGACAATGTAATGAAAGCATAAAAATAGAAGTCAAACAAAAGCATCCTGTGTTTTATAATAATATTATCACATTTCAAGAGTTTTTTCCTTTTGATATAGAAGGAAAGTACAGAAAAACATATTGAATACTGGGTCTTCTTTCAGAGAACGCAAAAGAAATAGTAATGGGATGCTGAGAAGCCTTGTCAGAAAATATATAGATTTTTATGACAAGTTTCTTATTAGCAAAGGAAATACCAAAAGCATAGTGGCTTTGTGCAATTCCTCAACCTCTGCCTGAGTCTTTCAAAATTCAAACAAAATTATCATTTGTTTGGACTCATTGATATCTGTGCAAGAAGACATTATGCTAGAAACTGTGGGGGAAATAAAAAGTCTCAATCTATGCTATGACATTACTTATAATCTAAATTGAACATCCAAGATAAAGTAAAAAGATGTTCTTTGGTGATATATTTGAGCATAATTTTCATGTATAATCATTAAAAATGCTGCTACATATTGTCTAATATTTGTCTTGCATTTTGTAGATTATCACGTATTTATACATCAAATAATATAGATGGAAACAAATTACTTTGGGCAGCCTGGATGATCAGGACATTGAAAGGGAGTTTGAATGAGCATGGCAATGATCATTAGAGAATTTTGAGGAGGAGTGGTGGAAAACTGGGTGAAGGGCATTTTAGACATGAGAAAAGTGTTGAAGGTATTTAAAAACGAATGGCTTATTTTAAGAATGGCAAATAGTCCCTGGGGCTAGGGATCAAGATGTACCAAGAGATACAGATTTAATGATAGGCTAGAGCAAATTCATATAGGATTATGACTCTCCTGAAAAGAGTTTAGATAGTATTCTCTAGGCAGTGAGGAAGACAATCAAGTTTTTTAAATTAGAAAAGCGATGTGATCCTGCTTGGGTTCATTTTTAAACAATGGATTTGAATCTCTATCTTACCCCACTCACCTGAAGAAACATATCCGTGGGCAAGGTGAAAATTGGTTGGGGACAATGAAACAAGTGTGCGGAGACTGATCATGCAGAAGACAACTGAAATGGTCTATGCAAGACGTAATTGAAAAATAAGAAGAGTTGTTGAGAAGTTGATTGAGGTTCTCCAGTCAAAATAAAAAACAAGAGGTGAACATGTTAAATTGTAAGACTGCAGATCCTAAAACTTTGGCAAACAGATGGGTGATAAGAGGGGAAGAATGAATTTGGAGATGGGACATAGCCTGAGTTATTGGGAAAATGAGGAGATAAGACCTAATTATCCTAAAGAATAAAAAAGAAGAAAAATATGCGTAAGAGAAAATACTAAGTTCAGTTTTAGCCATGTGGTATTTGTGGTGTCCAGAGTATCTCTATATATAAAAGGCTAATATGGTAAGTGTCCCTCCACCTGTCCAACCAGTTGCTATGACACGCACTGACCACCAGGGGGCAGACATTCATTGCAGGAGCTGCCATGACGCACACTGGCCATTTACAGAGAAATGGCACCATGGACCTGGTGACCACAAAGCAACACTCAGCTTCCCCCAAGTGAGACACAGGAACCACCACCACCCAGGAGAGAACCCACCAAATTGCAGCCAACACTGCCATGGCGCAAAATGCAGCCCACATCCCAGCACAGCCCCCAAATGTTTGCTGTGGGCACTGGGTAATGACCTCACATAGCAATGCCCAGCTTCCTTCACTAGCAACTAGCCTCCTTGGAGTTTTTTCAGCCCAAGAACACGACTCGTTTTACAGCCAGGTGCAAACATTTTACACTTTAACCAAATGTCTATGAAGTGTTTTCCCATGCCTCATCTCATTTGATACTCACAGAAGTCCTGGAGGTAGGTAGATAGGAGACTCCTATTTTCTTTTCATTAGCCGGAAAACAGAGATTTTGAAAGTTTAGAAACTTGACCCGACTGAAAAGAAGTAAGAAATGGTGGATCTTGAAAATGACTTCAGGTTTTCTCACTGCACAGAATATAGTCAAACACTGCTGCAGTTAAATATTTTACCCTTTGTTCTCCCTGCATGATCTACAATAATAATCTGCTTCATGTTGATATTTAGTGCTGTGTTGCTGACAATTACCTGAAAGAGAAGTTGGGGTGCTTCACTGGGCTAGAAAGCAGGTCTAATTAAGCAAGTTTATTCTATATCTATAAAAGGCTAAATTGACTCATGCATGTGCGATACACATAAAGCTCTTGCTGGTGCCAATTGCACACATGTGTTTCGATCTGTCATTGTAGATCGTGAACTTGATTGACACTTCTATTATAGAGAGAGGGTGAATAGCGATATTAAAATATTTATTCTAATTAATTTCCTTTCTCGTGCACTGGGCCACTAGTGTTTAGATAAGGGCTCAGTAGAGAAACTTGCTCTGCATTGCTTGTTTTCAGGAATTCCAAATAGGACAATATTATTAATGGTGTATGTAGTTTTAGTAGGTGCAATTTCTAATAAAACTATAATGATTACAAGATAGTCATAATAGGAATATCTTTATTTGCATAATAATTTAAAATCTTTCTTTATACTCATGTTTCTATTAATTCTCATGATAACTATGAGTTTATCGGGATGAGTTAATATCACATTTTTTTAGATGAGACAACAGAAAGTTAGAGAATTAGAATTAAATTACTGAGAAACCAAGATGGCAGCATAGGTAAGCACCTAAACCGCTGCCTCGCACAACAATTTCAAAACTACAACTAAAAGACAGAATGGACACCATCCAGAACCACAGGAAAGCTGGCTGAGTGGAAGTTCTACAACTAGAAGGAAAGAGAAAAGCTCACGGAGAACTGGAGGAATGGCAAAGGGTTGAGGTACGGCAAAGGTCTTTGTGCATGCAGAGATGAAGGGCGGCTGAGAGCCTGGCTGACTTTCTCTGGCAGGAGGGGGAAGGAAGACCCCGAATGCACTGAACCCCAGTTCTGGGAGAAACCCTGTGGACCCAGGCTCATATAGGGGGAGTCTGGACTGCCAGGCAGAGAGAAAGGCACTCGGAGGCTCAGAGACCCGGGGGAGGGGCTCTGGAGGCGCGCCACTGTGCACAAAGACTGAAGAGGTTGCCATAGGCTTTCCCTAACAGAAGGAAGTCGGAAGCTCCTGAATGCACTGAACCCCACTTCCAGACGAGCCCCTGGGGACCCACGCTCTTGTGGGGGGAATATGGACTCTCAGGCAGAGGCTTGGGAGCTGGGGAAGCCAGAGGTCTGGAGGCACGTGTGTGCACGCAAAGGCAGGGCTGATGGGATGCCAAGACTGTCTGCTCTGCCCTGAGACTCCACCCCATCCAAGCTAAGCACAGAGGCTTTTGCAATTTGGCAAGTCTAATCCTATAAGGCTGTCTCCAGCACGAACTTCTCCCAGCACAGACCCAGCTAATCCTCACAGCCAACTGGCTTGGAGGTCAATTCCTCCCAGTGATACCAACAACAATCAAGACTTAACTACAACAAGGCTGTACACACAGTCCACAAAGGGGTGTACCAAGAGTGTCCACCTCAGGTAACTGGGAGGCCCACCCACTGGGCCATATAGGAAACCTAGCACACAAAGCTACCCTACCAACTCAGGGAAGCAGTGAAAATGTGGTGACAAAGAAACAGATCACAAACAAAAGAAATGGAGGAAAACAAACAACTGGATATAGAATTCAAAACCACGATTATAAGGCTTTTCAAGAGTATCCTAGAAAAGGCCGATAAATATAATGAGACCCTTGAAGATATGAAAAAGGACCAACTAGAAATTAAACATACACTGACTGAAATAAAAAATATTATACAGATAATATTTTTATCTGATAGTGTAAGAAGCCTCTGGGACAACTTCAGCGTACCAACATCAGAATTATGGGGGTGCCAGAAGAAGAGAGAGAGCAAGATACTGAAAACCTATTTGAAGAAATAATGACTGAAAACTTCCCCCACCTGGTGAAAGAAATAGACTTACATGTCCAGAAAGTGCACAGAACCCCAAACAAAAGGAATCCAAAGAGGACCACACCAAGACACATCATAATTAAAATGCCAAGAGCAAAAGACAAAGAGAGAATATTAAAAGCAGCAAGACAAAAACAGTTAATTACCTACAAGGGAACACCCATAAGACTGTCAGCTGATTTCTCAACAGAAACTATGCAGGCCAGATGGGAGTGGCAAGAAATTTTCAAAGTGATGAATAGCAAGAACCTACAACCAAAATTACTCTACCCAGCAAAGTTATCATTCAGAATTGAAGGGCAGATAAAGAGCTTCACAGATAAGAAAAAGCTAAAGGAGTTCATCACCACCAAACCAGTATTATATGAAATGCTGAAAGGTATTCTTTAAATAGAGGAAGAAGAAAAAAGTAAAGATAGAAATTATGAACAACAAATACATATCTATGAACAAGTGAACCTAAAAATCAAGTGAATAAAAAACCTGAGGAACAGAATAAACTGGTGATTATAATAGAATCAGGGGCATAGAAAGGGAGTGGACTGATAATTCTCAGGGGGAAAGGGGTATTGGGGGGGTGCAGGAAGAGACTGGACAAAAATCGTACACCTATGGATGAGGACAGTGGCGGGGAGGTAAGGGCAGAAGGTGGGGTGGGAACCGGGTGGAGGGGAGCTGGGGGAAAAAGGAGAAACAATTGTAATAATCTGAATAAAGATTTATTAAATAAGTAAATAAAAATAAAAATAATTAAATTAAATTACTTAACTAAGGACACACACACAAATATATGGTGAAGCTGCAAAGAACAAGTCTTTTGAATGTTAATCCAGGGATCTTTTCACTTTACTATTTGATATTTTGAACAATAAAACAAGCAGAAATTTCACAAACTGCTTTGGTAATTGTAATAGTTTATCATAGACTATATAGATGAATATTTTGAGAAAATAATTTTTTAAAAAATGTTTATGTGTGTGTGAGTATATAAATATTATATATAGTATGTGTATATATAAAGTGTTCCCAAAAATATGTATATACACTTAACAACTGTTAGCTCAATTGAAGTTTCTTTCTTCTCAGATTTAATTCATTAGAATGAATAATTATTCAAAGTGTGTATACATTTTTTAGGGACACCCTGTATATATGCATATGCATGTACAGATGTAAGTATAGGTGCATTTCTTAATTTTCTTCAAATAAAACAACAGACTGAGCACAGAAATGAGGCCCTAGTCAGTTTAACTCCGTGGTTAGAATGTTGACCTGCAGATTGAAGAGTCAAAGGCTCTATTATGGACAAAGGCCCATACCCACATTGCAGGCTGATCCGGGCCCTAGTCAGGGCATGTGTGGGAGGCAACCAATTGTTATGTCTCTCCCACACGGATGTTTCCCTCTCTTTATCTCTCCTCCCCCCTTCCATTCTTTCTGAAAATCAATGGAAAAATATCCTCAGTTGAGGAACAACAAAACAAACAAAGAAAATAGAAATGATAATTCATTTTTCTATAAAGACAGCTATTAAGATATTTTTTCAATAATGTAAAACAATCCCATTTTTTCACTAGATATGTTTGCTTTGAAAACATACTTATTTTTATAAGACATGGAGTTATTTTATTAATGTTATTTTCTCAATAATTGATAAATAACTATTTGTAATTTTTTTAGTTTTAAATACACTGAATATTGACAGATATTTACCCATGAAAGCAAAAGTTCAATAAGATTTTCAATGATTTTTAAGGATATAAAGGGGCCATGATGCCAAAATATATAGAGACTGCTATTATAAAATATCAGATAATTTATATGTGGCTGTTGCTTTAAACCCATATGGTACCTCTGTAAGGGTGAGATAGTATAGCACGAGCTCACAGGCTCTATATATACTGTAAGTCACCCTTGTTCCAATCCAAGCACTTATTAATGAAATCTAGGTAATATACTTAACTCCTCGGTGCCTCCGTTTTATCACACTACAGCGTTAATGAGGTACACACCTGAGCTACTTCCAATGAATCTAAGATTTACGCCACGGTGTTCCAAGGGCAGGGAGGTGGAAATAGTCCAACCAGATGCAGACAGTGAAAAATAAAAAATAAAACTTACTAAAAGTCAATTTTCTCTTATTATTACCATGCACCTGCAGTCTTAAACAATGTCAGTGATGAAGTACTCATGCTCCAAAACATCTTTTGTTAGCCTTAGTTCTAAAAAATTGCCTGCACTCAAGAGTGGATGGCTTCAGTTGCTCAGGCGTTACAGACAACTGTGCAGGATGATTGGGATTTTGGTGAAAATTTTAGTGGCCAGTATTTCGATACTTTTAGGTAACATTTGCTCATGTGACAATAATCCACATGCATTGGGTGGATGCAATGGCTTAGCCACTGTGTTAAGATTTTTAAAAGGTATTAACTTTTAATCCTGAAATGTACTCTGAGATAATAGGTATCATTTCCCCCGTTTTTCAAAAGGAAAAACGATTTGAGGTTCACAGAACAAGTGACTTGCTTGTTCCACATATTAATTCTTTAAGATAGAACTGGAATCCTGGTGACCAAGGGTAACTCTGATGCCCATGAATTTTCCAGCTACCTTTAACCTACTAGGAGAGATAAAGTAACTCAGCTTTTGAGAAAATCATTCAAATGCATAAATAAGTAATCACTTGCTCATCTTTCAATAAGAAAAACAATTCTGTTAATTTTTATACTGCAAGCTTTTGTGAAACACTCATTTGCAAAAGTACTATAAAATTATTATAGTAATAATAATTGCTCTCAGATGACTTGGCTATTTCTTCAGGTCCTAAGTTTTATTGAATAGGTATTACTTTAAGATAGTATGAAATAAATAGACTCTGTGGTCTTTGCATAGTGCACATGGAGGTGGCATACTTGGCCGTGACCATGATGGGCTAAGTCTCCACTTCATGGTGTCTCTCCAACACAGTTTACCTTCAGGTTTAAAGTGATAGTAGTTATTCTGCAAAGGAAAATGAGCACTCAGCAATAAAAGGTACTCAACATCATTAGTCATTATGGAAATGCAAATTACAGCCACAGTGAAATACCACTGCCACACCTGAATGGTGAACTTAAAAAGAAAAAGAACCTCAGGAAATTTTCTAGGGTGTGGGTAATGACCTGTATGTGGTACATATTTTTGCTATACTAGTATATGCACTTCTTGAAATTCATTAAATGGTACACTTTGAATTTGTACAATTCACCATCGGTAATCCTATATAACAAAAGCTTATATGCAATATAAGACCTAATATTAGAAAAAATGGTTGCTATGACATGCACTGACCACCAGGGGGCATATGCTCAATTCAGGAGCTGCCCCCGGTGGTCAGTGCACTCCCATAGTGGGAGTGCTGCTCAGCCAGAAGCCAGGCTCATAGCTGGCGAACTCAGTGGCGGTGGCAGGAACCTCTCCTACCTCCACAGCAGCACTGAGTATGTCCAAATGCCAAGGAACAGGCCTAAGCCATCAGTCAGACATCCCCCGAGGGCTCCCAGACTGCGAGAGGGTGCAGGCCAGGCTGAGGGGCCCCCTGAGTGTACAAATTTCATTCACTGGGCCTCTAGTTTTACATAAAAAAGTAAGAAAATATTGAACTCTAGTTAGTGATACACTTACTTAATACTTAACAGTGAAGTGCATGTTTGCAACTTACTTTGAACTTCATGAAGGAATAAAATGGATTGACGAGTGGTAATGAGAAATGTATGAAAGGATGGATGTTTGTTCACTGCACAATTGTTTCAATTTTTCTACAGTTAGTGTATTTTCATAATAAAATATTAGAAAAATAATATAAAAAGTTCCCTAGGTCCCCTAATATTGGAATTCTTGCATAAATTCTATACCTCTGCCAGCCAGAATTAGCCCCATTCTCTTCTATACAGAGGGGGACAATGTCACGCTCCCACAGTCAGGAACTTTCTGTTTAATGCACCTACAGATTTCATAGAAAATACCAACTTTTCTTAAGCTAGAGGCAAAAGGATGATTTTAGAACTATTTCAAAGCATATAAATGGGAAACTCCTATATCCTTACAGCTCTGTTTCTGAAGGGTGGTCTAAACAAAGCCTTATCCATCCTAGACAGTGGCCCTGAAAGGAATTTAGAAGTTGAGTACCCACCATTCTGAGAGATGGCACTATGAACCAGAAAGAATTCATGATAAAAGAAAGAAAAGGAGAGGGAGTAAAATAGGAAAACAAATACATTTGAAGTAGTCAGGTAGCAAGAATATTGTTAAAATGGCTTTGTTTTCTTTTTTAAAATGTTTTTATTGATTTCAGAAAGGAAGGGAAAGGGAGAGCAAATCAAAACGACAATGCGGTACCATCTCACACCTGTCAGAATGGCTATCATTAACAAATCAATAAATGACAGCTGCTGGCCAGGATGCGGAGAAAAAGGAGCCCTCGTGCACTGCTGGTGGGAATGCAGACTGGTGCAGCCACTGTGGAGAACAGTATGGAGTTTCCTTAAAAAACTAAAAATGGAACTCCCATTTGACCCAGTGATCCCACTTCTAGGAATATATCCCAAGAAACTAGAAACACCAATCAGAAAGAATATATGCAGCCCTATGTTCATAGCAGCACAATTCACCATATCTAAGATTTTGGAAACAGCCTAAGTGCCCATCAGCAGATGAGTGGATTAAAAAACTGTGGTACATCTACACAATGGAATACTACGCTGAGGTAAAAAAGAAAGATTCTTACCATTTGCAACAACATGGATAGAACTGGAGAGCATTATGCTAAGCGAAATAAGCCAGTTAGAGAAAGATAAATATCATATGATCTCACTCATTTGTGTAATATAATGAACAACATAACCTGATGAACAAAAACAGATCCAGAGACAGAGAAGCATCCATCAGACCGTCAAAACCTCAGAGAGAAGGTAGGGGAGGGTGGAGGTAAGTGGGAGAGATCAACTAAAGGACTTGTATGCATGCATATAAGCCTAACCAATCGACATAGACAGCAGGGGGGCGAGAGCATGAGTCGGGGGAGGATATGGGGTGATAAAGACACATATGTAATACCTTAATCAATAAAGAAAAAAAATCAATTTACAATGAATATTATTAAAATAAATATATTACACAAAAGTAGATAGAAACATTAATGATGAGAGAGAATCATTGATGGGCTGCCTCCTGCATGCCCCCTATATTGGGGATCGAATCTGCAACTTGGTCATGTGCTCTGATTGGGGGAATCGGAACTGTGACCTCCTGGTTCATAGGTCAATGCTCAACCACTAAGCCACACCAGCCATGCGGCTTTATTTTCTTAATCAACATAGTCACTCCTTAGTACTAAATGAAAGTGACAGCTCGTCATATACATATATAATCTCAAAGAGGATAATGTGGATTATTTTCTCACCTTTACAAATACTAAATCTACCAGACTACTTTTGTGAAGTGATATCTTATTATACTAATCTCATAAATGTCTATATAAATTATTTCTTTGTGAGTTGACATAAATTTAGACTAATAAAATTACTTTTTGGTTTATATTTTAAGAATTTTAACTACCACAACTATACACACAAATAAACAGGCACTAATACATTGGCTTCTTTTCTTATTTAGTATTACAAAGGCAGTGCAGCATAAAGCCTATCTGATATAAACCAGGGTCCCTGTCCTAGTTCACTGCCTCCAACTCTCCCTCCCATTCACTGGGCTCTAGCTACACCTTGATGTTCTTGCAACATGCTCAGCATGCTCCCAGCTCATAGGCTTTTGCTTTCATTCTTCCCTTTTTCCCAGCTATATCAGCACCTGACTCAACCTTTTCTTTCATGATTCTGTTCAAATGTTAAATTCGAGGAGAATCCTTCCTAACTACACATTAGTATCCTTGTCATTTTCAATCCCCTTATTATTTTAGTTATCCTCATAACACATTACCATTAATGCCATATTTAATATGTGTTTGTTTAATATTTATCTTCCCCAGTAAAATACAAATTAAAATCTATGAGGGCAGAGACATTATCTTTTCTATTTACTGCAGTGGCCCCATGACTAGTTAAATTCCTGGCCCATAGTAGGTGGGAAATAAATATTTACTCAATGAGTGAATAAATGCTTCATCAGTGTAAGTATCTTAAGATCATCATAATGTTAAAAAGTGGTTTATTGAAGTGGTAGTAGTGATTGTGTTTAATAAAAAATGTAACAATTCATGGCTGATAATCTCTACTAGTCAGGATTTTTGTTCCTGTAGTTCTAAAATTATCTAACTATGAAATGTTAAACTGATAAAGACAAATCCATAAAATGAACTGATTTATTCACTATAGACCACACCTTTCCCTAGAGAGATTAAATGGAAAGTAATTAGTGGAAGCAATTTAAGAGGGAAGCAGGAACCATAAAGGCCTGCATTTTTAACCTACATATTATGGAGGTAAGTGTGCACCTTTAGATAATTATAACTTTCCTGTGATAACTAGTAAGTTAATATTTTGAGGTTCATAATATTTATATGTTTTTTTTAATTTTCTGAGCGTTTTGTAATCTTTAGTAATTTTTAGTGGGCCATTAGCTGTCAATTTAAGCATTCTTTTGCTTTGGATCAAGAAAATGTTAAAAACATCTTTCTATATAGGATACATAAATTCACAGGATATCCCCATAGGTTATGTAATTAGATTTGTAATCTTGGATGATCTATCCCCTGAAAAGCAATGTTGGACAAGGAGTGGTGAGAACAAAAAATTACCCACAAACCACACAAGCCTGTTCCTTGATTTCATGAGCAATTGTCAAAGTACATAAGAGCACACAAAAGGAGCAAGATAATGCAATAAGATAGATAGGAGATTAGAAAAGTGTCATCACTCACTTATGATTTTATTCTCTTTTCTCAGGAGGCAGAGAGAAAAAACTATCATCTCTTTATCTTCAATTCAATAAAGCAAACTCTGAATGATGTCACCATGAATGAAAATGATTTCATGGAAGTCATTATAAGATGTATTGAAGAATATCCCAAAGGAAAAAAAGATAAAATTATTGAATCATGGGAGATGCATATAAATATTCTGCACAAGCATGTTCCCATGTGAGATATAGAATCTAATTTGGGATTTGCAACTCTTTCATCAAAGCATCAGATTTGTGGTCTTGGGAAGTCATTTATCTTAAAGGCATAACAAGTCACAGCCCAGGTTTTTAGACAACTAAGAATGGCCTTTGCATATCTTTATTTTCTCATTTTAGATTTAATTGTATTGAATAAATGTCCAACAAGTTTAAAATATTGAGATATGACCATATAGAACTTATTTGACAGGAACTAACTAATAAAATAATCTCTAATAGAGCTGTAATATCTTTTGGCATTTTATTGGTGATTACTGAAATCTAATGAGTGTTTTACAGTTCAAGCAAATCTTTTGGGAAATTTACATAGCATATGAGAAGAATATGTATTAAAGACAAAAAAGTGCAAAAACAATATAATCACAAATTATAGTATATATTTATATTAAGGATTTTTTGTTAAGTTTAAGAGAACAGTTCTTATTTTTAAAGAAAGCTCAAACAAGAGCTAAAGAAATTTGAATTAAATCTTCTAAAGAAATTGATTCTAAAGATCCACAGGTATTTTCAAAAAGGAAAAGACAAAAGTCTTCTCTCATACTAAGAAATGTTCTGAAGTGGTCTATCATTATTAATTAATTTAGAATCCACTGTCAAAACATTAGTCACATGTTTGCTATTAACGTCAGCTTCATCGGTGCTTTCAAGTGGAAATCTCAAATTTCTGCCCTACACTGCTTCCAAGACAATACTCCAAGAAAGGAGTGGTGGTGGGGGTAATGACATGTCTAATCGTTCTTTAATTACCATTTAAAATAAATGACACTCAAACAGAAAATGTGAAAAAGAACAGATTAAAATAGAGCTATTGCTCATATGAGATAGACAGTTTTCCCCCTATTTCAAAGTCAACCCAAAGCAGATAGGCAAGAACTCAATTAGCTGGATAAATGGAATACTTACATAGAAAGTTATCTAAGAGTTGGTGGCCAAGTTATTAATTTGCATATGCCTTTAGTCTCATACATTAGTCTCCCTTTATTCATGGTTTTGCTTTCCAAAAATTCAGTTACCCATGGTAAACTGTGGTCCCAAAGATTAGATGGAAAATTCCAGAAACAAGTAATTCATATGTTTTAAAAAACAAATCATAAGATCCAAATCATGATTATAGAGAAATTCTGCCACCACTTCTGCACCAACTGTGAAGGACGCTCCTGTTATTTTCACCCCAGCCAAAGACATGTTTATCGGGGTCAAACCAAAGAAGAGCTTGATCTGATACAACAGTTGGCCACATAATTCACTGAATCTGCTCCATAGGTTGAAGATCTGGTGATAACCTTCATGACAGCAAAATATTTTCTCACCCACCATGGCTGCTATTGGTACACAGTTAAAGCAGTCTGTGAAAGTTTTGCATAGTTTAATGGTATATCTTCTTTTACATTCATCATAAAATCCACAGATTCTATTGATACTGGAACATTATTTCTGAGTAGCGTAATGAAATCTCTCATGGTTCTGCTCCATCCTGGCCCAGGAAGTGAATCATCCCTTTCTCCAGTGAGTGTATCCAGGCTGTATTTGATACCCATCCACTAGTCACCCAGTAGCTTTTCTGGCTATCAGATCGACCACAGCAGTTTTGTAGTGCTTGTGACCAATTAACCCTTATTTTACTTAATAATGGCCTCAAAAAGCAAGAGTAGTAACGCTAGAAATTCAGATATGCCCAAGGTAAAGCATAAAGTGCTTCCTTTAAGGGAAAGTTTGGATACAGTGTGATCAAATATTGAGAGAGAGCACATACACATGACTTTAATTACAGTAGATATATATATATATATATATATATATATATATATATATATATATATATATATAAGCGTAAGTGACAGTTACAACTGAACAACTAGAATGACCAGAACGACAGCTCGACCAGTTGTTATGATGCGCACTGACCACCAGAGGGCAGATGCTCAATACAGAAGCTGCTCCCTGGTGGTCAGTGTGCTCCACAGCCAACCTCCCATGGTCCCTCCCCCAAGCAAGCCAGACCCAACTGCCGCCCCCCCCCCCCCCCGCCACATAAGCCTCGATAGCCTGCCAGGCCGAGGGACCCCACCCATGCACGAATTTGTGCACCAGGCCTCTATTATTATTATAATTGTTCTATTTTATTATTAGTCACTGTTTTTAATCTCTTTTGTGCCAAATTATAAATTAAACTTTATCATAGGTATATATGCACAGGAAAAATCAGTATATGTAGGGTTCAGTACTATATGTGGTTACAGGCGTTCACTGGGGGTCTTGGAAAGTATCACCAAGGAATAATGTGGGAACACTGTAGACATAAGTAAAATAAAAGACCTTCATTGTTCTGTTCATCTCTTCCCACTTATCTGTGGTCATCCTTTTATCTTGTCCCTGTATCTTTAAAAGTATGTTTACATAACTGATTGCTTTAAAATATTCCATATGTTTCATGTGATTGAAAGTCAGAAGGCTTCAAAGATGATCAAATTTATTTTATGATTCTATATGTCATAAATATGGGTTTCTGCTGAATATCTACTGATATTTGGATATGTTATAAAGACCTACATAATTCAGAAATCATTACAAAGTTATCCTGTAAAATTCATTTTTCTTTTTGCCTTGATTTTAGCAAATCACTACTTATACAGTAATATATAGGATTCTCATTGATTTTTGTTCTCCTGACTGTATGATATGAAAGATTAAATATTTGTGAGTACATTTGAATTGCGTACAATGTGAATATGATTATTTATTATTATTTTTTAATCCTCACCCAAGGATATTTTTCCATTGATTTTTAGAGATAATGGAAGGGAGAGGGTGAGACAGAAAGAGGGAAATGGATGTGAGAGAGACCTATCAATTGGTTTCCTCTGGCATGCGTTCTGACCAGGGCCAGCGATCAAGTCTGCAACCCAGGTACATGCCTTTGACTGGAATTAAACCCGAGACACTTCCATCTGCAGGCTAATACTCTATCCACTGAGCCAAACTGGCTAGGGCTGAATATAATTTTTAAAAGTAAAAACTTTAACTTAAATTTTAAAATCTTAAAAAAATACTTTTTGAGAAGTAATTTTTCTTTGAAAATATTCATAATTATTTAAGTAAAAAGGAAGAAAATAAATATTTCATAGCAACATTTAAATTATTATTTAAATAATTTGATTTTAAAAAACAAAGTAAATTTTACTAAATATTTTTTCTGATTTTATATGAAAGTTATTTCAAATGTAAAGCAATTTTCAAAAAAATGCAGTACAAAGAAGACTCATGCCTTGTACACAGATTTGCCTATTGTTTCTGACTTACCACACTTAATTTATCATTTGTTCTTTCACTTTCTTTTTTTTTTTTCTATACAAACATGCACAACCACACACACATGCACACACACAATATTTTTCTGGACTGCCTTCGGGTGAGTTAACTTTTACAACAAACCTACAATGTAGAGAACACAGCTATCATTCTCATTTTGCAAATGCAATAACCAAGGTACAGAGGATAAATAACTTGCCTAAGGTTACAGAGTCAGTACATCGTAGAACCAAAATCTAAAATTCAGTTCCAAAGTCTGTATTTTAACTAGTAAATATACGGACAATTATAAATTCTTTAAGGGAAAATTTAGGGTGTTAACAGAAACAGGAAATAGAAGTTTTATCTAGTAATTGCAAATCACTTGCATAAATTTCTAAAGAAGTCATATATCCTTTTTGCATCAGAAATTTTATATGAAAAAGCAGAAAAATGTTTTTAAAGAAGCACCATTCAACTATTTATAATTGAGTAGCTCTACTTGATTAATATAACCCAGTAGCTGAAAAAAACATTACCTATTCTATAACACCGGGCTGGCCAATATCGTTAATGGTGCTTTATTGGCATTGATCTACTGCCTCATTGCTTCATCAGATACTTTTGCATGAGTAATTGTAGGTCACTACTTGTAAAGTGGATAAATTTGCATAGTGCTCATTAATCAACAATCATTCCAGCTTTGAGAAATAGTGAACCAGATGGCAACAGCAATAATACAAGTGACTGACTTTTGCCTCAGAAGTCTGGTTGGATACTCAATCAAGAAAATTAGTTTATTGTGGTGATGATTTATTTTAGTTTCCAAGTACTGTCTCCAAATAGCAGTTCAAAGAATAAGATCTCTGACATGTCCCCAGGCAGTTCCCCCACCCCACAATTGCCACAGCAAAAACGGTTTCTTCAGGATTACATGTTAAAAGCCAAATACCTTCATAGGTTTCCTATTGGGTGTTAAGTTTTCAATAGCTTTGAGAATGTAGGCTGCAATATCTGTGTAATGCCACTTGTTTATAAGCTGAGTTTGGTAAATATCACTGCTTTATCTCCTATTCTTTAATCTTAATTTATTGTGCATTCATCCCTTAAACTAGCCTGAACAATTTTTTTTTATTTCTTCAAGTTTCAAAATCATAGCATCAGCTCTGTAATAAGCGTATGTTCACATTTACTCTCTCACTGTCTTACTTTTCTTGGAAGATAATAGGAGGAAAACAAGACCTACTCTATTTTGACATGATCCTTGCTATTGCACAGAGTGGGGTGGGGAAGCAGAGTACCCAATTCCCTCAAGTGTATTTACTCCTTCACATCAAACTTGGATTTTAGAGGGAAATCATTTTTATATTAAAAATAAGGGGAGGAGGGTTCAAAGTAGAAATGTCAAACTTACAACCTCCAGAAGAGAAGAAATCAGAGTAATGACATTAAGTATTCAAGACTGAGGATCAGGAAGATATATGTTATGCCTACAAAAGGTGATATAACACTAAGTCAGCAAACATTTCAGAAATGAGGGGACCAGAGAGAAACCAAGATGGCGGCATAGGTAAGCACCTAAACTGCTGCCTCGCACAACAATTTCAAAACTGCAACTAAAAGACAGGATGGACACCATCCAGAACCACAGGAAAGCTGGCTGAGTGGAAATTCTACAACTAGAAGGAAAGAGAAAAGCTCACGGAGAATTGGAGGAACGGCAAAGGGTTGAGGTATGGCAAAGGGTCTTTGTAGGCGCAGAGAGGAAGAGCGGCTGAGAGCCTGGCTGACTTTCTCTGGGAGGAGGGGGAAGGAAGCCCCCGACTGCACTGAACCCCAGTTCCGACTGCACTGAACCCCAGGTCTGGGAGAAACCCCATGAACCCAGGCTCATACAGGGGGAGTCTAGAATGCCAGGTAGAGAGAAAGGCACTCAGAGAATCGGACACCCGGGGGAGGGGGTCTGGAGGCGCGCGTGCGCAAGTGTGCACAAAGACTGCGGGGGTTGCCACAGGCTCTCCCTAGCAGAAGGGACTCCGAAGCTCCTGACTGCACTGAACCCCAGTTCTGACTGCACTGAACCCCAGTTCCAGGCAAGCCCCTGGGAACCCACGCTCTTGCAGGGGGAATCTGGACTCTCGGGCGGAGGCTCAGGAGCTGGGGAAGCCAGAGGTCTGGAGGCGTGCACACAAGGGCAGGGCTGATGGAAAGCCAAGACTGTCTGCTCTACCCTGAGACTCCACCCCATCCAAGCTGAACACAGAGGCTTTTGCAATTTGGCAAGTCTAATCCTATAAGACTGTCCAGCACCGAACTTCTCCCAGCATAGACACAGCTGATCCTCATAGCCAGCTGGCCTGGAGGTCAATTCCTCCCAGTGATACCAACAACAATCAAGACTTAACTACAACAAGGCTGTACACACAGTCCATAAAGGGGTGCACCAAGAGTGTCCACCTCAGGTAACTGGGAGGCTGACCCACTGGGCCATATAGGAAACCTAACACACAAAGCTACCCTACCAACTCAGGGAAGCAGTGAAAATGCAGCGACAAAGAAACAGATCACAAACAAAAGAAATGGAGGAAAACAAACAACTGGATATAGAATTCAAAACCACGGTTAAAAGGCTTTTCAAGAATATCCTAGAAAAGGCCAATAAATATAATGAGACCCTCGAAGATATGAAAAAGGACCAACTAGAAATTAAACATACACTGACTGACATAAAAAAATATTATACAGAGACCCAACAACAGACTAAGAGGAACGTAAGAATCAAGTCAAAGAATTGAAATACAAAGAAGCAAAAAACACTCAATGGGAAAAGCAAAAAGCCAAAAAAAAAATCCAAAATTTGAAGATAGTGTAAGAAGCCTCTGGGACAACTTCAGCGTACCAACATCAGAATTATGGGGGTGCCAGAAGAGGAGAGAGAGCAAGATACTGAAAACCTATTTGAAGAAATAATAACTGAAAACTTCTCCCACCTGGTGAAAGAAATAGACTTACAAGTCCAGGAAGCTCACAGAACCCCAAACAAAAGTAATCCAAAGAGGATCACACCAAGACACATCATAATTAAAATGCCAAGACCAAAAGACAAAGAGAGAATATTAAAAGCAGCAAGACAAAAACAGTTAATTACCTACAAGGGAACACCCATAAGACTGTCAGCTGATTTCTCAACAGAAACTATGCAGGCCAGACAGGAGTGGCAAGAAATTTTCAAAGTGATGAATAGCAAGAACCTACAACCAAGATTACTCTACCCAGCAAAGCTATCATTCAGAATTGAAGGGCAGACAAAGAGCTTCACAGATAAGAAAAAGCTAAAGGAGTTCATCACCACCAGACCAGTATTATATGAAATGCTGAAAGGTATTCTTTAAGAAGAGGAAGAAGAAAAATGTAAAGATAAAAATTATGAACAACAAATACATATCTATCAACAAGTGAACCTAAAAATTAAGTGAATTGAAAACCTGAGGAACAGAATAAACTGGTGAATATAATAGAATCAGGGGCATAGAAAGGGAGTGGACTGCTAATTCTCAGGGGGAAAGGGGTATGGGGGTGCAGGAAGATACTGGACAAAAATCTTACACCTATGGATGAGGACAGTGGCGGGGAGGTAAGGGCAGAAGGTGGGATGGGAACCGGGTAGAGTGGAGCTATGGGGCGAAAAAGGAGAAACAATTGTAATAATCTGAATAAAGATTTTAAAAAGCAAAAGAAATGAGGGGACCATTGCTATATGAGGGTGAATTTTTAACTTTAAGAGTTATTACTTTCTTTCAAACATGCTACCAACTTTGTAGAACTTCTGTTCTTCGAAAAATTAAAAGCACGTTGGTTGTAGTGATTTCTTAATCAATATCCAAGTGTGCAGGTGAATAGCCAAATGGACTTGGTCCTTTCCAATCACATAATTCTGTGGTCTTGGGAAAGCCCAAATTCCAATCTTGTCTTGGCATATTTGGTTGGTTTCTGACAGGAAAGCAGCTGGTATTTGTAGTTGTGTAATGAAACTTCAATCACCAATTGTGCTGTTTGTAGTAAAATGTGAAGGAAAGCATTCTGGTTTGATGATTTTAATTTACCCCGTTCTAAATTTTATATGCTTCACTTTGAGTTAGGTTATAGAGCTCTTGTTCTGACTTCAGTCATTCAATACCAACATCAACAAAAGCTGGAACTGTATGCATGGACTATGGACTGGGTGAGGAAGGATCTGAAGATATGCATAAAGGATCATATTTTGGCAGAAGCAAAATATAGCAAGTAGTAGACAGTGTCTAGCAGGTATAGTCATTATAAGATCTTGGAGCAGGAATCCAAGATCAAGGAAAAAAGTCTATTCCAACACATATGTAAAACACAAGAGCAAAGAGGATATAAAAAGCTAACAAGCTGAGCCCTGGCCCACATGGCTCAGTAGGTAGGAGAGTTGTACCATATACCAAAAGGTTTTGGGTTTAATTCCCCATCAGGGCATATTCCTAGGTTGTGGATTTGATCCCTAGTTGATGCATGTGCCAGAGGCAGCCATTTGATGTTTCTCACATCCATGTTCCTCTCTCTCTCTCTCTCCCCCTCCTTCTTCCCCTCTACCTGAAAACCAATGAAGGGTAAGGATTAAAAGAAAAAAGCTAACAAGCTGAATTGAAATCTAGGGAGGTAACTCAGCAAGCATCAGGTCAGTTTGTCAGAGTATAACAGGGCTTTAACCATGAAAATAACACTTTAGTGTGTGGGTTTGGGGTGAGTGAGAAAAGCAAGACAGAGATTTATATCAAGTAGGGTCAAAGCAATAAGTATGACACCAAGAATGAGACTGACAGGGGAGCAAGTCTCAAATCTAGCTTCCAAAAGTAGGCTATGATATGTGCAATGACACTGATAAAAATAAAGGAGAAGCCCATTTTTTAGTGAGGTACCAATAGGGCAAGTAGAGAGTATTTATGCAGCGTCCCTTAAATTACTCAATTTCCCTTCTTGAATTTATTATTGGTTCTGGCAATGGGAATTGGCCTAAACCACTGGTGTAGGTTGAGAATTGGCCCAGCTGAGAAGAGGATTTGGAACGTGTCAGATAATAAAAACTATCTAGAGAAGTGAGGTTCTCTAATAAAAACTATCTAGAGAAGTGAGGTTACCTCAGGTGCACTGACATGAGGAGTGGCAATGCTGCTGGATAAGGTGAAGATGAGAAACTCTGAGCCCAAATAACAAGTAAGATTATGACTGTAGCCTCATCTGGGGCTGCCAGACACAAGAAACATGGAGTCATTTGAGTGCAGCAGAATAAGCACAGTAGAGGGCTAATTTGTTCAACCACAATTACAGCTTATTACCCATCTTTGGCAGGTAGAAGTGTTTAATTGCTATAGAAGTGGCCTCTGATGGTAGGATTAGGTATTCTAAGCTGTTCTTCTCTGAAATATTTCATAAGGGTGAGTATGAGCTCTGAGAACAGGGACAGTGAGATATATGAAAAAAATATATTCTGTCCTGACCAGTTTGGCTCAGTGGATAGAGCATCGGCCTGCGGACTGAAAGGTCCCAGGTTCGATTCTGGTCAAGGGCATGTACCTTGGTTGCAGGCACATCCCCAGTACAGAGTGTGCAGGAGGCAGCTGATCGATGTTTCTCTCTTATCGATGTTTCTAACTCTCTAACCCTCTCCCTTCCTCTCTGTAAAAAAATCAATAAAATGTATTTAAAAAAAAATATATATATATATATATTCTACCTCCTGTGACCTTGTATTTAATGATTATTTTTGAATCAAATTTTCAGAGGTAGAAATTTAGTAAGGCCAGTCAAAAGTCCATGACAGTACATGCCCCAGGAATAAAAGAGAAACATCCTCATTAAAACTAGTCACTATGGAGATCTGCCTGCACTGTGGAGCCACAACTTTCCATCCCATTTCAGAGGGATTAACTAATAAAATCAAATGAGAGTTAATTCATAACTAAGAGCTGCCATCTGCATATTTTCTCAATGAAAACAGGGGAAAAATTATACTACAAATCATTACTCTATGTCAGATGTTTCTTTCCAATTTAATTTATTTTTATAACATAGTGCCATATGTTGAAGGATAAAATGAAAGTAACAGTAGAAATCTATTTGATATTCAGTAAGGTTTTCCTATTGGTTAAAAATATGATACAAATCGATAAATGCATATGTACATTTCATTCAAAATCAGGAGGATACTGATTTTGCTTATGAATTATCTTTCATAGTTACTCTGTGAAATAAGGTTAAATTGTCAAGACACACATATCCTAACGTTAAGGATATATTTTTCCAATCTAAGAGAACCTACTCATTTGATGGCCATTAAAAGTGTTTAAATTATTATCACTGTTTAATATTTTAACTATTTGATAATATTATTTGAAAGAGAGTTATGAAACCTGTAGTCAATATTTCTACATCATGGTCATTTCTCCTTTCTTTGGAATTAATTGTCTTATAAAGATTAATATAATGTAAGGGTAACTGTCTTTTAAAGTAGCAGATTATTTAGAAAAGTCCCAGTTCTTTTTTCAGAGAACTATTTGCATACATAATCAGAAATATTTGTATAGTTCTTTTATATTTCAGTATTTCAGTTTTAAATTTTTAGATATAATAAAAAAGTTTTGGAATAATTTGAAGAGAAGACACATGGATACTATCATGTATTATCTACATGGAAGGGACTAGGACAAAATAATTATGCTGCAGTGTCTAATCATGTCTAATATTCATGCTGGTGTACTATTTTTAGACTAGTGAACAACAGAGACTACATTGCCATTGTTTTATCAGGTGCTTGTTATAAAATGAGGCAAAAAAGTATTTTTCAAGACAAACTCAAGATGACAGAGTTTGGCACAACATAGACCTTTTGACACTCTACTCCTTAGTAAGCCTTCCTTTCACAACCCTTGCTCCCACACATTTGAAATACATTTTCTTTCTCCCTTGACAATAAAAAAATCACATTAATTATTCTAAAATCTGAAGGTGAGAAGTTACAACATGCATTTCCAAAACAACAATAACAAAGCAACCTCTAACAATGAGAGACTGGCTTTTTCAGCTGGTCCACACGGTTTCTTAAAGACTCGGCGTTCTTCCAGACAGAGGACTGTCCGGCAACACGGAGTTTTCCTGGGACGTCTACAGGGTGTCCCCAGAAATGTATAGACATGCTTTGAATAATTGTAATTAGTATAATTAAAATGCATTTCATTTTCAAAAGTGACCTATCCGCTATTAAAGTGTGTATACATTTTGGGGGACACCCTGCATATATTTAATTAATTAGGGAACTTTATTCTAAACAAACACAGATGTTTATGGTTCTGCTTGACTGACAACATTTCTCTTTGCCAAACATTATTGGTTGGAGAGTCTGTTAAAGGTCTGACTAGAGACATCTCTACATTAAAAGTAATTACAATTTCATTTGCAATAATTAAATCACTTGATAGCAAGGGGGGATGAACTGGAACAATGAATGAACATTTTTTTTTTCGAAGCTGCAGTAGGTCATAAAAAAGCTCAGATGTCAGCATATGTTTTCAAATAAGTCAGGTATCCATTTGCATGTGCACTCACTTGCCTTTAGAAAAGCAAGTGAGTTTTGGTGTGTTTGACAGCAAAGCATCCTGCAAGAAGATAGAATCTTGATGCATTAGCTTGAGAGACACTCAAAATTAAGTAGGTTTTGTTATGTCAGCAAAATTCTGAGAGCATTTAATATGCAATTATGTGTAATCAAGAGACAAATATATTTCTCAAAACTGACCATCGAACCTCCTTTATCCCAATACTGTTTCATTGTGTTGATGGCTTGGGGGATGTATTCAGGGTATGTTGCTCTGCCGTGTTGTTCAGGTGGTACATTTTACCTACGTCTCACTTTTTAGAGTCAGTCAACCTTGTGCTTTACCTCCCCAAACACAAATTGGTTCATAAAAAAAAATGGTCTGAAATACTTGCTTTCTGGGCAAACCCTTCCCTCTGTGCTTACTTCCCTATCTAGCATGCACTTGTTGCTCTAGTTGGAAATGTTGGACTCTGTTAACTTGTCACAATACTAGAACGGTAGGATAACCGAAGGGACCTCTTTTCTGCTTTTCTGCCCCATTTCCCTAAAATAATTTGGTCTGCTCACTCAGCTTCTTACCTTGCACAGTACTCTAAGAAAGGATTTCCTATGTGAACTCAGTTTGGGGTTTTCACAACACAGAAAATAACACATTGGTAGAGGCAGAGGAGAGATAGTGGGAAAGAGATTGATAACAAAATATAACAATCAGATTGCTGACTCTGTTGGCACAGCTATGGGTGGCAGAAATGAGAGGAACAGAAGCAGGAAAGTGTGTAAGTCACATAATAAAATAATCATAAAACAGGCAGTAGAAAAAAAGTTAGTCTTTTTGGCTGTAGAGAAGGCAGGGGGTATAGTTTATAGAAAATCTTTGTACCATTACAGGGACAAAAGACAATTTGGGGTGAGAGCAGAGGTAATATTGAAAAGTGTTAATTCTCCATTGGACCTTCTTTAACTATGAAAACTGGGATGCCTTTCAATTACTTCTAGCCATTGAACTGTATCTCCATGAATGAACATAACTTATACAAGGGTAATATCACTTGGCACCTTGCGTTACACCTAGGTTGTATTAGCTTCATCCATTGGCAAACCTTGTGAGGTTGTAGTTCAGTTTTTTTTTTTTTTTATTTTGGTTTCTTATTGGTTTTTTGCTCTACTCACTGTCTTGGTTTTGATTGTCAGATCTATTTTGAATGAGACATTTCTGTACCCTTTCCAAGCCCTGACATTCCACAAAACTACTACATAGTCCCGAGTTTGTTCTGTTTTGTTTTCAATCATTCTCTTCTATCCCTAGTTAATGGGAAAGAGCACTTAGGTTACACTTGACTCCTATATGATCCTATAAACCAGTGTCACCCCAATAAATTTAATAAAAAACTAGAAAATCATCTAAACATAGAATTTTTAGGGGAAAAATGGTTACTTAAAAGTGCCTACACATATAAGGTGTCCCAAAAATGTATATACACACTTTGAATCATTATAAAGGCAGTGTTCATTAAAATACATTTCATTTTCAAAATTGAGCTATCAGTTGTTAAATAGTGTATATATTTTATTGGGAAATGCTGTTTTTATAACTAATAATCCCCCCTATAATTAGAAGAAAAGAAAAAACAAACAACCTACACTACAGAGAAAGAATCTGTATTCAACTTAAAAATATTTTCTTAACCCAATTTTGAATATTGTGGAACACATTGTCAAAGAAAGTTGCCAAATCTATTTTATGTGTGTGTTTTTTTTTAAATAAGATACACTCTTTCTCAGAGATCTAAAATGCATTGGTCCTGAAAATAGATTCAAAGCTTTCTTTGACTACCTAAAAATTTTTTCATACCATAGCTGTTTCCATTGTTCCAAATACACTGAGAATCACCTTTATAATCTCAAAATGCTATACAGCATTACTAAGTTTATGCTCATGATTCTGTGCAAGTATTTATAATGCAGTGATTATATATTGCTTATAGATTTGATTCACTTCCCAAAAACCTATTTGTTAACAGTAACCACAGCAACAGTTGTCTAGACATCTGTTCATGAGGAATTGGCTTGAAATGACTAACTCTTTTCACAAACAGCAACAAGAGCTCTTTGATTCTAATGCCTTTCACTCTCCATGGACTTGGGCCAAATGTAAACTCTCTCTATATCTCTTACATGGTACAGTGTCCAAACACTTTATTCTCTTTAAAGACAACAACCTTGAAGTTTAGCCCCCGTCTTTCAACATCTCTTGGGATATTTCTACAGTGCAAATTCGCTGGCATGTGACATTTATGGTAACAAATGGTATGAGAGAATAAAAGCTATTAGGTTAAAAGAAGAATCACTGACAGGACATAATTAAATCTCCCTCTGGAGCTACAGGCTCCGTAGTGGACCACACCTGCACCTGACTTAGCAACGTGAAACTGCACTTTTGCTAATTTTCATTGCTTTTCAAGTGCTGGCCTCTGATCCTGACTTCATAGCGATTCAGAATCTGTACTTTAAAATTTATTTCCAAGTAACAAGAAACCATCAGAAAAGCAATTACCCCAACTTCCACAGAATCCCGGATTCACCTTATATGTTATACTTCTCTAGGATATAAATCTGAGTCTCCAGTGTCTCTCTAGGTACAATGAGGACATTATATAAAAGTACTATTTAAAAGAGAGCACACTTCAAAGTGCATTTTACTAATTCACAGACAAATGGTAAGTGGTTTGCTTAATTTCAAGCACTTTTATACTTTTTCTTGTAGAATGTCTTCTTGGCACAGGAGAGCACCAGGAAAACAAAACTGAAGTTGATGATAAACCACAAAAACCAGTATATTTTATTGTATGTTCTAAATTTAAACGATAATTCAAAAGTTTAATGTGACATTTAATGTAAGAGATTATATCAGAAGTCGTTGATTTGTTGAGATGATGATGCATTCAATATAGAAAATAAAGTAAAATGCAGATGACAGGGGGGTGGGGCATGAGTGGGGGGTGTGGGGTAATGGGGGAATAAGGACACATATGTAAAAAAATAATAATAATAAAATAAAAATAAAAATAAAAAAATAGAAAAGAAATTGTGAGGTAACCAGAACCCCAAGAACGCCTGAGAACATCTTTCTTGACATGCTAGCAGTCAACAGCTGTCCGTTAATATTACCTGGGGAAAATGGGTAAGTATTCTGGGATTATGTTCCTGATCTTTCATGGGTAAGAGCCCTTACATGGGCTGATCCCCCGCCTGATGTAGTCATCAATAATACCAAACACCTTGGTCATCCAGGAGGACCATGGTGGGGCAAGGAAGTATAATTACACAGGGGTCGCCACCCAGCTTCCCTTTTGTATTATACAAAATCAAACCACTGCTCCTTTGTGTGTAAAATTAAAGAGAGGTTTCTGGCTTGCATGGACACCAAAGGAAGGGACTATCACTACTTGCTCCTGGGAGAGGTCCAGAAAATGTAACTAAGACCTTGTCTATACAAAAAGAAATTGACAACCAGTTTGAAATGGAATTGCCATGGCCTAGAGCAAAGAATATCCTTACATGATATTATTCTACAATGTCATTATAATTTTTCCCAGACTTGTATTACCCCCATTACCTATAATAGTACCTCGCACCCTTGGGAATCAATAAAAAATCATCTTTTTGGTGCTTGGAGACAAAGATAACACATCTCTTGATATTTTAGAATTACAACAGCATAATGTACAATTATCCCAAACTTACAAACTAATTCTTTGAATGTCTGGCAGCAATTTAAAAAGGACATGAAAGGATTTAATCCTTTCCACTGTGTAGAGGGCCCCCTGGGAAGGCATCTGAGCATTCTATATTGGCCCCTCTTTCCCTTTTGGCCAAGAGGGACCCTCTTCTCACAATCCAATTGCCCACAGCTGTTGCCTGTGCTTTCTGTTCATGCTGAGGTTGAAGCCTCGTAGTGGCTGGTACCATGGATCTGTCTCTCACCCAGTGGGATGAGCTGGGCCCTCCCTGGAGAAGAAACCTGGGTTCCCCAAGATATGTGATTAGTGCCGGGGCCCCCCAGCAGGGGAGGGGATCCCAAGGCAGGTGCTGGTCGTGGAGGCCACGGAGGCATAGGCTACCAAGGAAACAGAACTGAACCTCACATCACCCTGCTTGGCCCTGGAGGATGGCTGGTTAGCCAGAGATAGGTAAGATTCCTCAGGGAAGGAACAACCTAAGACAGGCACAGTCGCAGAGGGGCCACCAGGAGAGAACTTGGGGGTCAACAGAGGTGGGGTACAGATTCTCACCCACCCAAATTTACAGGGGCCTGAACCCTCACCCCTTCTGAGAGAGGTCTTCTGCCCCCATGGCTGCTTCACTTCCCATGCCCAGCTCAAATCGGAACACAGGTAACAGAGATTTGGCCGAAGCTACTGCCCTCTCACTGCAACAAGTCTTGTTTGAGTTGTCTTGTACCCAGAGTGTGCGGAAGTGGGTTTTTGATATCTAAATCCAACCTAGCACCAGGAATGCTCAGGGCCTACTCAAGGAGGCAAATAATCCTTTCCACTAATATTTAAAGGGTAAAATAAGATTGTTGTTAGAGTATTAAATTTGACAGTAAAATAGTAGTCAAGTTCTCAGACTAATTTAAATTGGCTAAGTGAAATAAGTGAATATTCTAGAAAAATTAATGGTACTGGAAAAAAAGCTGTTCCTAAAGTGTTAACTAAAATTTTTATTGGTAGTTCATCTCATGGTAAAATTGCGTAACATGTAATGAACCTAAGGCAGTCATATTTTAGTGCAAAAAGTAAAATTTAAAAGCTCTCAAGACTACATTATAAAATTTCCAAAAGCCTCCTAATATTTAAATCAAGAAAGTGGGGATAGTAGAAGAATATCATGTAAGGAAAAATATCCTGTAAGTAAATTACATCTAGAAAATTTTTACTTTAGAAAATTAACTTTCATTTGTAAAGCTAATAGCAAGACACCCATGAAAAACACACATGGTGTCAAAACAAGCCAAAGGAAAATCGTTTGGGCAAAAAATGAAAAAGGATCCCAAGTCAAATTTATAGAAAAAATTCCTTTATTAACTCTTGGTTGAGAATATGTTTGTATATTTTCAGAAAACAACTCCAAGACCATGTGGATTCCTGCAACAGAGAGGAATTGACAGGACTGCTCCATCCATGAAGACAGAAGAGAAACAGTCTAGAGATGGAAGACGCTGATGACGCCTTGCCATACCAGCAGTCAGCAGCTGTGCGTTGCTGCAGGTTGGCCAGGACCAAACTAGAGAGGGTGGACCTGCATTACCACCATTTGTCCACCATCCAGAACTGAAATATCATTGCTGACATGTACACATAAGGAACTGTTTGACATTGAAATTGGGACTCAAAAGAACTGTTGGCCCAGAAAGAAATTCACTACAGACTGATTCATTTGCCTCTCAGCATAACCATTATTGCTTGTCTCATTTTCAGTTTTTATAAGTGTATTTCTAGTATCACATGATCTCACTCATCTAGGGGAAATAATGAACAACATAAACTGATGAACAAAAACAGACCCGGAGATAGAGAAGCATCGATCAGACTGTCAAACCTCAGAGAGAAGGTAGGGGAGGGTGGGGGTAAGGGGGAGAGATCAACCAAAGGATTTGTATGCATGCATATAAGCTTAACCAGTGGTCACGGACAACAGGGGGGTGGGGGCATGCGTGGGGAGAGGTTTGGGATGGGAATGGGGGGTGAGGACAAATATGTGATACCTTAATCATTAAAGAAATTTAAAAAAAAAGACAACGTCTGTCAAATATCCTGGAAAAAAAAAAAAGATACAGATAAGACTAACGGGGGCAAATATGACTTGAGTTTTATTGCTGTTAGATGACAAAGTATATATTATGAAAATTAACTTTTAAAATATTGCTCTGTAGGACACAAAAAATGGTTCTATGTACTTGAAATTTTCTTTTATTTTTGCTCTCCTATAATGAATCATAAATGATTTCTTTAAAATAAATTTAAAAAAGAAAAAGAAAATAAAGTAAAAATGCATGGACCTGAGCCCTGAAAGTCTCTGGAGAAGATATTTTAAACTTCTGTATACAGAGGAAATGTCTAAGAAACTTTTAAATCATTCAGATTCTTGATACTCAGCTTCTGTATATCATGAAATGTACACTTACTACATAAGATAAATTTATTCAACATTGTAACTAATCAAAGCAATAAACTTGAATAATCAATGCAATGCTATTTTGCCTATCAAATATGTGTGGGCAAAATGAAGATCCCATTCATTGCTCTTTGAAGCACAAATTGATATTACCTTTCTGAAAGACACTTTAGCAATATTAATCAAAAGATTTCAAGAGGCTTATAATTGTCAATCTAATAATTCTACTATTCAAATTTAGTCTAAATGTGTGCACAAAACACTCATACAAGCATGTCTAGCGTGCACACTCATACAATAGCACAAATTTTGAATTAAATGTTTCAAAATATATTAAATAAATTATGACATCTATGTAATAAAATATTATGTACTTACATAATAAAATCAAATGAGTTTTTCACATGGAAATATGTTCATTATGTTCAATAACCTTTCAAAATAGAAAGTAGTAGTATGCATTGTAGTAGTATTGTTAAACTGTATTATTTCTGGAGGTAGAGATAATGGATATTTTATCTTATCTCTCATTGTACTTTTTCACACATCTATGATATTACTTGTGTAATATAAAAATTAACTGACAAATAATTTAAAAGGGAATGATACCCAATTGGTAAACAAGCAGAGAAATTGAGTGTCTCTCTCTTGCTCTCTCTCACAGTATACATAAACATTTTGACACATATTGCTAAATATAGTATATATATATATATATATATACTTATGTGTGTTTCTGGCAACATATTTAGCAATATGTGTCAAAACTCTTGAGAACATTTGATTGAGTAAATTTTCTAGATATAAAACCAAAGGAGAGTCAGAGATTTAGACAAATGTTGTTTGCATAAATATAAAAAAATAAATTATAAAAATAAGAAATAAAAAAGAATGTAAATGTATATAATTTTAAATTTTACAAGTAGGACAATAGACAAAACATTAATAGTGATTTTCTTTTTTAGAGTGGTGATACTACAGGTGATTTTTTCATTTTTTTAAAATAATATTTTATGTGTTCTGAGTTTCCTACAATGGAGATTTTATATATATATATATATATATATATATATATATATATATATATATTATAGCTCATGCATCATTTCTTTTATCATGAGTAATAATAAAGTAAAACAAGGACTTAGTGGTAGAAACCAAAATATAGCATGGAATGTATGTACTCAACTAAATCTTACCAGTCATTCAGGATCTAACTGAATTCCTGGTGCATCTAGAAAACTTTCTAAACCATATCAGCCCCTATTATTTTATTTTACTAATATAAATAATTAATGCTTATGTTTATAGACTAGTACGAGATAATTGTATTAATTGTGCATCTAGAAAAGGGTTAATAACATTGTTGTCTTTAAAAATACATTTAAATTTATATAGCAATTGCTGAACTGCCCATTTCTAGAATGTTAATGAGAAATGGATCCTGCCCAGGACAACTTCTGAGTGAGAATCTCAACCACTATATATTCATTTGTAAGATGACCTTGTGATTTGGATCATTGATGTACCCTCACATACTCCCTCAGTAAACATTTGCAGGGTTACATTCCATTTGGTCATGAGAATACATAGATGACTAAGCTGCAAATTTATACTATTTATGATATAGTTTTGACCAGCTGGTGTGGTTCAGTGGTTGGGTATCTATCTATGAACCAGGAGGTCATGGTTCAATTCCTGGTCAGGGCACATTCATTTTTGCAGGATTAATCCCCAGTGGGGGTAGTGCAGTAGGTAGCCAATCACTGATTTTCTCTTATTATTGATTCTTCTATCTATCTACCTCCCTCTTTGAAATCAATAAATATATACATTAAGAAATACATACTGTATACATATATATATATAGTTTTAATTGCTATAAGAGATAAAACATAATAATCGCTTAAGCAATATAGTTTATTCTTCTCTCTGAAACTGTAGATAGAATAAGCAAATCATGGCTTATATGCTACACTTTTCTGAAATCCAGCCATTTCCCATGTTGCTATTCCACTATGCTTCTAATGGTTTTTTCACATTACCACATCAAGCCAGCAGAATAAATGAGGCAAAGAAAAGGGCATTGCTTCTCCTTTAAGAATACAACACAGGAATTGCACACATCATTTCTCTCAAATCTTATTGGCCAGATGTGTGCTGTCCAATACAATAGCACCCAGCCACATGTGGCTATTGAGGACATGAACTATAGCTCAATATCAAGCTGAGATGTGTTGTAGGTTTAAAATACAATGAACTTTGAACATTAAAAATGAAAAAACCCAATATTGAATATGTCATTACTATTTTCATATTGATTGCATGTTGTACTGATAAAATTTTGGATACAGTGGGTTAAATATACTCTCACTTTTTAACTTTTTAAAAATACAGCTATGAGAAAAATTTAAATTATATACACAGTTTAAATTATATGTCTATTGAAATGTAATGAGCTAGATATTTATCACATGGTCAAATCTCCTTCAAGGGAGTTGAAACTGTATTTATTTTGGAAATACATGAAGCCTCTGAAAGCTAGGGTATTTGTTCCCAGGACAGAGAATGGAATAATGGGGAGTAGGGGATAAATTGCACTATCTTCCACACAGAATTTCCCTTCAGGGAACATGGAGTTATCACAGAAAAGAAATAGGTTCATGTTTTAGGAATAGGAATTGTTGGGAGGAAATTCTTCATAGGTGTTTTGCATCTTTGCTGGACTTGTGAGTGAGGCCCTGACTTCCCTTTGTCCAGACTATCTTTTCAAAGATGTGTGTATAGTGGACAGCCTTGCTTAATAGCATAGACAGGCAGGCATGCTTCAGCCTGCCCATTTTAAAGGAGATAAGTTTCCTACACTCAGGGTTTATGGCCTATAATGCAACCCATTGCACATACAGGCACCATCAGTCCTTGATCTAGTTTCTCATTATCAACTAACTAATGAGGAGGGAACCAGTGTAAAAATGGTGATACTCTGGCTCCTGCTGTTGTATGAGTAATAAACTGTTCTTTTTCTCTGATCCAAAAGTTTTGTGTTATCCAAACAGCATCTATAAGAGTGTGTCAGAGTCTTTTGTTAGCTTGCAAGTAGTGTAAAAGTCAGACTCTTTACAGTTTTCAATAAGAGTACCTATAACTCATCAGTTGCAATTTATGTGACTTTAACAGAAATGTTTACTATCTAAAATTGGTATAAATATTAAGAGCAAAGTCTTAGAAGTTTAGCAATATGACTATTGTAAGATGTGGTACAAGTTATTTAACTTTTTTGTACTGCATTTCCCCTTACCTAAAATAAAATCCTACCTCATGGATTGATCATAGAGATTGTATAAGATCAATTCATGTAGAATGTTTAGAAGTGTGCCAGGCACATTGCTTTCACTCAATAAATGTTATCATTACCAATCAGATGAGAAATTATGGCTGAATGCTATAAAAACCAAATGGCATTGAGCAAATCTAACAGCAATGTGTTTGTATGGTTAATCTCATACAAACATAGTGGGGGGAAAAACACAAACCAAAAAGCACAAAACTGTTTTGAGAGCATAGACAATATCATTGTTTCAGAGTGTGACACGGGCCCTGGAAACTCACACATGGCAAAACTCTTGGAAGTCCTCAATTATATTCAAGAGGAATTTTTGTCAGTTGGGGGCTCTCCAAAATGGTAAGATTTATCAACTGAGGGTTAAAGATTGTGTTTAAAGGAAGAAACATCAAAAGATACTCTGGGTAGTTAGTTTGCTAAGGCAGTCAGTTTATGAGTCTTATGCTTTTTCCCATGTGTCTATGTTCTTTAGAAATTGTTTCCTAGTCGTACCTCACTTGTCACCGAGGTGATAGTAGCTGATATGTTATTGGTTCTCTCATACTTGATCTAGTTTCTCATTATCAACTAACTAGTGCTCACAGTAAAATTTCTTAACTATTTCTCATCAAATATTCATAAGGTTTTTCTAGACTGTGATCTCAATGAATGCAGGGACAAATATTTTTACCTCTCATACTGGCACTCCCGGATCGTGCTTGGCACAGAGCAGGAGCTCCATTTCATTGAATCAGGAAATGAGAGACAGTCCGTTTGTTCTTTTGAGTCAGGAGGAGTCTAGGAGTGACATTTTCTGATTGTATTGTGTGAAAATAAAAGCACTTTTGAGTGGATGGTGGGTTAACCCGAAGGGATGATTAGCATGGAGTTACCTTGGCTTTTCAGGGGCAAACAGAATAGATATGGTTCAAGTCCATAGAAACCTTGAATATGACACATTAGCTCAGCCATGGTCACATCTGTCTCAATCCCCGTGATCAAATAGGTCATTTCCCATTGCCTACAGACTCCATTCTATCCGATGGGGTAGGCAGTGCCATCACCACTAGCAGGCATCCTCCCATGGGAGGCATGCACGTCTCTTCCATGCGGAACTGCATCAAGAACAGTCTAAGAAGGCGGTTCTGTGATTGAAAAAATCTTGATAAATAATCTCAATGCATAAGATGCCCAATTGCACTGAGCTATACCTTGATTTTTAAAGTATAGATATTTTAAATATCTTTAGAATACAAGTTCTTTAGGGTTTCCATCTCTCTGCTTATGTTATTCACCTGTTTCTGCATGCTGTTCACTTTTTCCATTAGAGACCTGAGACTGTGAATCACAGTTGTTTCCAATTCTTGGTCTGATAATACCATATCTGAGTCTAGTTCTGGAGATAACTTCTCTCTTTAGATTGTTTTTATCATTTAGCATGATTTATATATATATTTGTTGATGGCCAGACATAATATTTCAGGTAAAAGGAACTGAGGCAAGTAAGGTTTTATGTTTACCTGAGTAGGAGTTACACTATGTTCAACATTTGCTGTAGCTTCAGATGTCAGGGGCTAAAATTTCCTTTGGTGACCTTGTTTTTGTCCCCACTATTGTTTTTCCCTTTTCCTAGACACTCCTTTTTAAAACAGAGACAAGGCTTGAAGTTCTTCCAGCTGTAATCCCCCGTGTTAGTAAGATTTGGGGAGAGGGGGAGATTCTTCAGTTGTATGATAAGATGTCAGGCTTTACTGAGCCTGTGCCTCTGGGCTGTGGCGAGAGAGGAAACTGAATGGGCCTGGAGTTGGGTCTGTGCCATCTACCTGATCGGGTTGGGTCTGATAAAATAAAAGTTGGTTAGGCTCTAGCAAAATAGTTCCCTAGGAGGACAGAATACTCAGGTTGTATTTCAACATAACGAATGTCTCCTTCCTGCTATTGGAAACAAGAGGGTTTCTTTTCTCCAGCCTTCACCTGAGAGCCTTGTGGGGCTCCCGAAGGTGAAACTTGGGGCCATGCTAAGAATGGAACCCCAGAGATTGTAACTCTCAAGCTCATCCAGAATGAAACTCCATTATTTAGTCAATCATAGTTTAAATGTTCCTCCAAGTACTGACTCCAGCAGTGGGCTTCTGCTCCTCGTAAATTGCAATTCTCTGTATTTGTCTGTCTACTCAATTTCCTGGGAGACAGCTGGCCCTGTGAGCAAAATTCTCTGGTGAATTAAGAAAAGCTGGTGGTTTTTATTTTACTCAGCTTTTTTTCTAGTTGTGAGGATGAGAATGACAACTTCCAAGCTTTTTTACATGTCAGACTTGGAACCAGAATTCTGCAAGGCATTTTTCAGGGTGTCATTATCTTTTCATATCAACTTGGAGTTGGATGAACAACTCCAAGTTGGATTTGATACTTGGTAATATCAAGCTTACCAACATCTAAGTTCTTCTCTTCTTTCTTGGCACTCATATTACATTTCCATCCACTTTTACAGTATATTTAGGCATGTGATGAAGTTATGGCCCAATGGAATGTTTGCTGAAGTGACCTGGTCTATAAAAAAAAAGTATTTTTCACCAATCCTTACTCTCCGTTCCCATCTGTAAGCTAAATGGAAAAGACCCTGAAGAGTAGAATGGTTCAGAGTGAGCCATCCAGGTTACCTCGATGGCTTTGTGGAACAAAATTCATCTATCCTTCCTGCCTCCACACCAACTCACATAGGAAGAACTGTAACGTGAGCAAGAAGCAAACTTTTCACATGTTAAAGCGTTAATATGTTGGGATCATTTGTCCTGGTGGCCTACCCTGACTAATGAAGGCAGAAAAGAGGAATCTCTTCTGAGGGGGGGAAAAAAGACAACGAAAGGGAAGCTGTAGTCTTGTAAATGGTGTAGTTGAGATTTTGGATCTGTAGGTTTTCCAAATAAAACAATGCTTGGAAACTAACACAATTATGCTGTTTACATGGAAAATTGCCCGTGTAAGCCTGGGTTCCTAAGTGTTAATGCCAAGGTGAGGGTTCTTGAACCTCTTCAGCCTTATTTGCAAGCCCCACCTCCCTCCCAAGGTGTCTTATAGTCATCCTATCTAATAAAGAGGGGATATGCTAATTGACCATCACACCCTCACAAAGAAGGCAGCACCCACAGCCAATAAAGAGGGAACATGCTAATTGACTGTCATGCCTTCACAAGATGGTGGCGCCCAGTCCTCTCAGCCCCACCTCATCCAGCTGGAGTCCCCCAGTCCCCTCAGGCCCATAGGGGAAGGCAGTTGGGGGGCGATTGGGCTGGCCGTGGAGGGGAGTTGGGGATGATCATGCTGGCCAGGGAGCGGTTAGGCATCAATCAGGCCAGCAGGAGAGAGGTTAGGGGGCTATCAGGCTGGCAGGCAGAGTGGTTAGGGACAATCAGGCAGGCAGGAAGATGAGTGGTTAAGAGTCAGCAGTCCCGGATTGTGAGAGGGATGTCTGACTGCCAATTTAGGCCTGATCCCGCAGGGCATCCCCAGAGGGGTCTTAGATTGGATGAATTTCATGCACCGGGCCTCTAGTGCATGAAATCTGATAATGACGGATTTCTTGTAGCACTTCACTGAGTGTGTTATTTCACATCTCTGTAGTTTGATCATGTCAGTCCTCCTACCTGGAATATTCTTTCACTTTTCCATGCTGAGATTTTTTTCATGCATTCTTTAAGAGTCAACTTGGGTGTCTCTTGTAAGAAGCTGTCTGTAATCTTCCCAAAACAAGGGTAAAGATGGAAACATGTGATTTTTTTTAAATATAAAAACTAAATTGAGCACAAATCACCTTGCTATGGATGTGGAAGAATACAGTACAAAAGTAGCTGCACTGATACTACAATGCCTGGCACTTTGTTCTCTATCAATACGAAGTATCTATTTTATGCCTAGGATTGCCTTTGGCATAAAGCCAACACAAAAATAGTGACATAACTTCTACCTTATAAAGAGTTTATATCTGGGTTGAGGACTTGGGCCTAACTAACTAGGCCAGTGGACCCTTAAATTTAGATGCAACAAAATATATTGCTCAAAATGTATATTGTTGTTTGAGTCTGATGCAAGTGATCTGCAGAACAGAATCAGAACCACTGCACCTGTCTGTGGCCTTCCTGAATAACAATCAATCAAAGTACATAAATGTGAATAAAGTAAGATAATTAGGCCAGGAGCGAAGAATACATGCTCCATATAACTCAAGTGAATTGAACTGCATGATCTAGAAGCATGCAGGATTTCAGACAAAAGAGATTGGTATGGGTCAATATAGTTGAGGAAGACATTAAGATGTTAGGATTTGATCCAAGTATCGGATAGAAAACATAGGTAATTTGTACTCAGATAACTCTGGATTTGGGTTTTACAGACCTATCACTTAGTAACTATTTAATTTCTCATAGCTTTTATTTTCTGATCTGCAAATAAATTAATTCATAACAATTATTTTGCACTTTTCCTTTGAGGATTAAATTAAAGTGCCTAGCACAGTGCCTGGCTCAGTGCTTTTGCTCAATTCATGCCAGCCATTCTTCCTCAAAGGATGAGCTATGTTTGAATAAAGTTGGATAGAATTTTAGCTATCACATTTCAATGACTTATCTAAACTGATATTAGTTTTTGCTCAAATTGCCCCATTTAATTATGTTTCAGATATAACTATGACCAAGTGAAGGTTATCCAAGTCTCAGAGAAATTTTGACGCCAAATTCAAGTCTGAACAGGACAAAGAGACTATTCAAGATATGCATTTTTTATTATAGCAATTGAATTGTCTTTCCTAAAAGGGTATCTTTTTCTTCAGAAGGAAATATGCCCCAAAGCTCAAAAAGCATCAGAGAAGAGATGCATGCACAGCCTCCATTCCTATTTAATGGCTAGGATTTAATTCATTTATAACCTAAAATGAAGTTGTACATTAAAAGGGGAAAATAAAGTGAAAACTATCCTTAACATACAATGGAGGATTGTATCATATTCTTCAGAGATTATTTACATAAAGGTTTGCTGTGTGATTAAAAATGAAAGCAAGAGCTCAGCTGGCATGGCTCAGTGGTTGAGCATCAACCTGTGAACCAGAAGGTCACAGTTCCATTCCCAGTCAGAGCACATGCCCATGGCAGGCTTGATCCCTGGTGAGGGGGGGCGGGGTGTGCAGGAGGCAGCCAATGGATGATTCTCTCTCATCATTGATGTTTGTATCTCTCCCTCCTCTCCTTTCTTCTCTGAAATATATATATATAAAGATGAATATAAAAAAGGCAGAATAATTTACCAAAATTAACCTAGCTGAAATCTAAGAAGCATATTTAATTCCACAAGAATAATGGTTAGGAAATCACACAAGATGTAGCACTTATGGTAGGAATGCCTTTCCTAACTACATGGTTTGTAGCTCAGGTGCTGCCTCATAGGCGGGCCTGCAGAGGGATGATCACAGGTTGCTTCAGGCTGTTCTTGGACACTGATGTTTACATTGCCACTTTCATTTTGTTTAAAACCACTTCGATATATGACTGACATACAAAGAGCTGTACATATTTAATGTATTCAACTTAATGACTTTGGAGGGAAGTACACACACCCCTGAAACCATCCCTCTAATCTCTGCCATAAATATAACCATTTCCTCTAAAAGTTTCCTTCCCCCCTCTTTATTTTTTATTTTTTATGATAAAAATACCCACTATAAAGTTACCACTTAGCAAATTTTTAAGTATGCAATATGGTGTTATTATTATTAGCTATAAGCACTGTGTTGTACAGTAGCTCTCTAGGGCTTATTCATTTTGCATAACTGAAACTTTGTACCTGTTGACCATTGCCTCTCCACTATCCCCACCCCTTATTCCCTGTTAACTACCATTCTACTCTGTTTCTATGAATTAGACTATTTCAAATTTTTCATACAATTACAATAATGTAGCATCTGTTCTTCTGTGTCTGACTTATTTCACTTAATATAGTGTCCTCTGGTTCATCGATGCTTTGCAAATGATAGGACTTTTTTCTTTCTTAAAGATAAATAATTTCAATTGTATGTAAACATGACATCTTCTTTAACCATTCCTGCATTGACAGACATTCATTTTGTTTTCATCTCGGCTAATGTAAAGAGCTGCAATGAATGGGGGTGCAGATATGTCTTTGAGACCCAGATTTCAATTTTGGGGGGATCTGAACACTGAAGTGGGATTTCTGGGCCATATGGAAGTTATATTTTTAATTTTTAAAATAAAATAAACCTTTGTAGTATTTCCCATAGAGGCTGTACCAATTTACATTTCACCGAGAGTGCATATGAGTTCTTTTGACCCCCACATCCTCACTAGTACTTTTCTTTTATATTAGTCATCTTAACAGTTGCGAGGTGACATCTCATTTTGGTTTTCTTTGCATTTCCCTGATAATTACTTATGTTGAGCACCATTTCATGTGACTGGTGGGCATCTGTATGTCTTCCTTGGAGACATCTTTATTGAGGTTCTTTGAGCAAGAAAGACAAAGCTGGAAGCATCACACATTCTGATTTCAACATATTATAAAGCTACATAATCAAAACAGTATTGTTCTGGTAGAAAGTCAGACATATAGACCGATGGAACATACTGGAGAGTTCACAAATAAAACCATTCATGTACATTCAAATGATTTTCAATAAGGATGCCAAGAACATGCAATGTATGTATGTTGGGAAACTGGATACTCATAGGAAAAAGATTGGAAAGGACAGTCTCTTCAATAAATGGTGTTAGGAAACTATATAATCATAGAAAAAAAGATTGAAATTGGACCCATATATTACACCATACATAAAAATAGACCCTAAACAGATGAAAGACTTAAACTTAAAACCTGAAACTGTAAAACTCCCAGAAGAAAATATCTTATTGCTTGACACTGGCCCTGGCAATACTGTTTTTAGAAATAGCAACAAAAAAACAAAAATAGACAAATGGGATTACATTAAACTAAAAAGCTTCAGCAAAGGACACACTAAATAATGTTAAAAAGCAAACAGGATAGGAGAAAATATTTGCAAATGATATATTTAATGAAGTGTTATTACCTCAAATATATTAAGAACTACAACTCAATACAAAAGCTAAAACCCAAACTAAACAAATAAAACAACAACAAACCACCTCTATATAATCGCTTGACTTATTTTGTTACTCAGGCCCTTTAGACTGGATGCCAGCACCACTGTAGGTTAAGTAGGGATATTTTGATAGAACCACTTACATCATTTTTCTGCCCAGTCTTCTTCAGTAGTAAACCAGCCTTGTTTCTTATTTCCTAGTCCCTGTCTTGGTGCTCAATAACACTGGGATGCATTTGGTTTCCAGGATACACCATGCTTCTCTTTGAACTTGGCTGATGCTTTCTCCGCTCTCTGGTATGCTCACCCTGTGTACTCCCTTCACCTTTAACACCTTACTGGTAAATACTGAATGAGTTTTTTTTTTTTTTTTTTTGCATTTTATTTTTTATTTTATTTTTTCTTAATTAAATCTTTATTGTTCAGATTATTACAGGTGTTCCACTTTTTTTCCCCCCATAGCTCCCCTCCACCTGATTCCCCACCCCACCCCATGCCCTTACCCCCTGCCACTGTCTTCATCCATAGGAGTAAGATTTTTGTCCAATCTCTTCCCGCACCCCTCACAGTTGCTTCCCCTGAGAATCGTCAGTCCACTCCCTTTCTATGTCCCTGATTCTATTATATTCACCAGTCCATTCTGTTCTTCAGATTTTTTATTCACTTGATTTTTAGATTCACTTGTTGGTAGGTATGTATTTGATGTCATTTTGTTGTTCATAATTTTTATCTTTACCTTTTTCTTCTTCTTCTTCTTCTTAAAGAATAACCTTCAGCATTTCATGTAATCCTGGTTTGGTGGCGATGAACTCCTTTAGCTTTTTCTTGTCTGTGAAGCTCTTTATCTGACCTTCAACTCTGAATGATAGTTTTGCTGGGTAGAGTAATCTTGGTTGTAGGTTCTTGCTGTTCATCACTTTGAATATTTCTTGCCACTCCCTTCTGGCCTGCATAATTTCTGCCGAGAAATCAGCTGACAGTCGTATGGGTACTCCCTTGTAGGTAATTAACTGTTTTTCTCTTGCTGCTTTTAATATTCTCTCTTTGTCTTTTGCCCTTGGCATTTTAATTATGATGTGTCTTGGTGTGGTCCTCTTTGGGTTCCTCTTGTATGGGGTTCTGTGCGCTTCCTGAACTTGTAAGTCTATTTCTTTCACCAGGTAGGGAAAGTTTTCTGTCATTATTTCTTCTAATAGGTTTTCAATATTTTGCTCTCTCCCTTCTTCTGGCACCCCAAAAATTTGGATGTTGTTTCGCTTAAAGTTGTCCCAGAGGCTCCTTACATTATCTTCATATTTTTGGATTCTTTTTTCTTTTTGTTTTTCTGGTTGGATGTTTTTTGTTTCCACATATTTCAGATCTTTGGTTTGATTCTTGGGGTATGTTGATCTACAATTGAGTTTCTGTATATTCTTTATTTCAGACAGTGTATGCTTCATTTCCGACTGATCCTTTTCCATTTTTTTGGCATTCTCATTAAGGTCCTTGAAGGTCTCACTAAGCTCCTCAGAAGTGTCATCAAGTTTCTCGGCGGTTTTAAGAAGATTCTTGAGTAACCTTATAAATGTGATTCTGAACTCTATGTCATCCAGTAGTTTGTTTTCCTCCGTTTCTTTCATTCATGACATGTTTCTTTGTTTCTGCATTTTGGCTGCTTCCCTGTGTTGATGGAGTGGCTTTGTGTGGTAGGTGACCTATAGGGGGTAGTAGCTCAGCCTCCCCAATCCCCTGATGTGGATGCTCTTGGTACACCCCTTTGTGGGCTGAGTGCAAAGTCTTGGTGTAGTTAAGCCTGAATTGCCGTTGGTACACTGGGAGGAATTGACCTCCAGGCCAATTAGCTGTGAGCACTCACTGTGTCTATAATGGAAGAACTGCTGCGCTGAAGACACACTTAGGGGCAGGACTTGTTTTAGTGGGGCTTTGGTGCTCACTGAGTCTGCCTCTTGAATGTGTCACTTATGGATGTGAGGAGTTGAAATCTGGTGTCTCACACTGACCACTAGGTACACTGGCTTCTGGATCTCCAATGGGGTGCAGGTCAGCTACTGTCTGAAGCCACTCAGCAGGAGCTACAGTGAGAGCTGCAGTTTTCTCCTCTTTGCTTGGGGTTTGGAGGTTTTGGAGCTGTCTGACCCGGGCTGCAAGTTTTCTAGGTTAAGCTGCAATAGGGCAGGCTTTCTTATGCTAATTGAGCTGCTTGGAGCTTGGGTGGGTTTGTAGGTTGTGTGGGGCGGGGTCTCAGGGCGTCACTAGGTTAGGGCGTGGCAAACAGCAATGGCTGCTAGTAAGCCGGCTCTGTGTCCCCGACTGCGTCCTCGAGTCCCGTGCCCCACTGCCGTAAACAATTATTCCTGCGCGCAGCTCTGCAAGCAAGCCACTCTCGCTGGCAGACAGTCCAGCTTCTCCCTGTAGGAGTTTGGGTCCCCCGCGTCTCCCCAGAGACTGGATTTCAGAGTAATCGGGGGCTTGTCTCCGTTCAGGTTGAAAAAAGCAACGCACCCAGTCTCCCACAGCCAGCCCGGATCCCGCGCCTCCGTACCTCAGCTTTTCAGCGCTCGTGCACGTCTCAATGCTCTTTTCTCTTTCCTTCTAGTTGTAGAACTTCCACTCAGCCAGCTTTCCCGTGGTTCTGGGTGATAGACGTTTTGTCTTTTAGTTGCAGTTTAAATTGTTGTGGGAGGCAGCAGTTTAGGTGTTTACCTATGCCGCCATCTTGGATTCCTCTCTGAATGTGTTTTTAATGCTCGGATCAGGAAGACATTTTCTCCAGAAAGAAGACAACCCTGACTGAACTTCTTGTTCTCAAATTCTGATTCGGGTAAACTCTTTTGTATAAGATGGTTGAGTGCTGTGATCCAAGTAGGCCTTAAAACTGTCCTTAGTCATTCAAGGCCAAAGTATATCAATTATTTGCTATGTAAACCTGGGTATACATCAGTTTCCTTATCTCTTAATTAGAATGATAATGACAGTATCTACTTTATAGGATTCTTATAAGGTTAAGTAACTTAATTTATGCAAGGCCCTTATACCAGTACATAGTAAGTGCTCAGTAAGTCTTAATTATTATTGAGCTAACACAGTATTCTATAAAGATAGTATTTCTTACCTCATTGTCTTATAATAATCTATTTTAATTGTCTCTTAGCCTATGGTCTGTCTGGGGACAAGATATACAAGATATACATACTAGACTCTCTGTAGCTCCAGCTTCTACCACAGTGTTTGAGTCATAAGAGACATTCAAAAGATTTTGGTAAATGAATGAATGATACATTTTTCACTATCAACTCTTATAGAATAGGACTCTAGGATTTCATGTACTGTCTTTCATTTTAGCTTTGTGGGTCTAGGCTAGTGTCTGGAGAGTGGAGCTTATGCTTTTTACATCCTTTAGGATGGGGATCTCACATGACTGTAATTTAAATCCTAGTTTCTTCTAACATGAGTGATCTCTTTGGGAATCAACATCTACAATCTATATTTCTTTAAGGTCATGCATTCCAGGTGTAGATTTATAGTAACCACCTCAGCCACCCATGCCAGCATCCATTTTACTTGTTGAAGTCATGTGGAGGATCAGCTTATATGTTCTTACTTTCTAGCTCAAACTCATTGCCTTAATCTATAGAGAAAAAAATACACACCCCTAAGGCATGATTATCAGCACAGACATAGTTACCATTCAAGGTACATTTTGTTTCATCAGTAACTAGAATAGCACATTGCTTGGTTTTCTATCAAGGTACATATCCCTATGAACTTGACTTTTTAACTAAGGTGAGCTAACCACTCACATTGAGAATTTTTTTTCCTAGTTCAGTATTTTAATTACCTTGTGTACAGCACTAACAAAACCTGCTTAGTGGCTGAAGTTCTTTTAAATTGGCAGTAAATTAGCACGGTTATCCTATTTCTTAGACAATGTTCATTTCCCCTCAAGAGATTTGACTATTATTTATGACACAAATGTAGTATCAATGCTAATTAATAGGGCTAATTTGTTTATCCATCTTGTATACCTGATTACTTCTTTTTTTTTTTCCACACCAAACATCACCCAGAACAATTTTTAGTGTTAATCAGGGAAACTAACTAAGTCAGATGAGTAACAGCCCAGTAGAAGTGAGACATTCTAAAAATACCTCCTTTCTCTAAGCCAAATCCTCTATTATACTGTAGCACTTTCAATATGGTTCTCTTCAATAAGTATGCATATATTATCTGAGTATAAGCATAATTCTTCAGACTTGAATTAGGAAGATCTTGTTTTGAAGTCACTGAATCAGTAAATTTAACAGAAGTCTTCTAATGAAGAGGAGCTGGTAGAAGCACCTATATTTTTACAACAGGAAAGTCTCGCACGTGCCCTGACTACCATCATACTAAGGTCACCAAGGAAATAAAATGTTCAAAAGTCAGTGCCTGTTGGTTCTGCTTTATGCAAACTGGATGTGGGAACAACAAAATATCTACATGAAGATCATCATTAAGAGTTTTACTTTATAAAAGATTTATCACATGGTTTTAAAGGATAAATTCTTTCAATGCATTATTTTTGCATTGTATTAACTAATATAGTTCTTGGCATAAAGAATGATATATTGACTGGCAGACATAAGAAACACATTTCTTTTATAATGCTATTTTGCATCGGAAAGATATCAAAGAATTCCCATATTCTTAGTGAATCACTGTTGGGGAGAATAAAGAGGAGAATGCTGGCAGCAGTAGATCTAGCTCAGTAATGAGAGGGTTATAATCCTGAAGGTCACATAGAAGTGACAGGATAGATACTGCCCAGGGTGTGTTCAGAATAGCACTCCCATCTGGATCTTCCCTATTCAGGCCAGAATTGTGGAATTACATTCTCTTCATTTCAGGAGAACAGAGGGTGATGTAAAGGAAAGGATCAGCTAAGTAAAATGAAGGCATTTTTTTCAAAACTTGAAATATATTGTTATATCATCTGTGTGGTTTCTACCTCTGGCAATAAAGCTGATAACAAAGTGGGCAATGAAACATAAAGTAATACATTGTATTCAAAGTTCCTGATATGCTTTGATTTACACTTGTTCTTTCTGTGAAATTAAGTTAAACTTTAAATACATTACTATTGTGATGTGTTAATATTTGTGTATTGCAGCCCAGCGCCCCCAAAATTTAACCAACACAGTCTCTGATCCCTTTAAACATCGCTCTGAGGAAATAATTCAGTTCAATAAAAAATTATTAATGGTATATTACATGACAGGTGTGTTGTAGAATCTGTATTCATTATATTGACATAAGTAACACTGACAACTGAAAAAATACATAACGTTAATAAATTAGGTGTAAGCTTACATTATGGAAGAGCAAAGGGATGAGTAGAGATGTGTGCACTACAGAGGATAAAAGCGAAAAGACACATAGGAACTATCTATATCTATCTATCATCTATCTATCTATCTATCTATCTATCTATCTATCTATCTAAAGAGGTAATATGCAAATTGTCTGGGACACTATACTGTCATGAATGCTCAGGAGGAGGCTGCACATGCAGGTGGGTGGAAGGGAACTGTGTGCGCAGTGAGGCAAGCCACAGATGGCGCAGACCCGCAGAGAACAGGGCCTGCCAGCCTCCGTGGGCTGACAGTCCCACCTCTGTGCATGAGCTGCAGAGGAAACACCTTTTCTAACCACTCATTGGCTAAGGTCCCCATACCCCCCCTCGCAGTGTTTTTGGTAACTTGGGTAATAAGAATACAAGAAGGTGATCTAGGGTTTTTATACCTCACTCCTGGAGGAAAAGATGAAGGTCCGCTGCTGGAGGGGCTAAGAAATGCCCTAGCTGGTTTGGCTCAGTGGATAGAGCCTCAGCCTGCTGAGTGCAGGGTCCAGGTTCAACTCTGGTCAAGGGCATGTTCCTAGGTTGCAGGTTCCTCCCTGGTTGGGGCCCAGGTCAGGGCTCATGCTGGAGGCAACCAATTGAAGTGTCCCTCTCACATTGATGTTTCTCTCTATCTTTCCCTCTCTCTTCTATGCTCTCTAAAAATCAATGGAAACATATCCTCAGGTGAGGATAAGAAAAAAAAAAAAAAAAAGAAAGAAATGCCATATCCTATGAAACAGACATCTTGAAAATGCCTAAAGAAAGTTGTCATTTTTTTTTTTTTTTTTTGTGGTGAAGGGACTGGAGTCCATGTTGATGAAAACACCTTGGTGGCTGCAGCAGCTGGCAGTGGCAGCAGCAGCGAGGTGATGGGGGTGGTGCCTTCCCCTGATCAGCCTGGTCACCTCCTGCAGAAGGAGTCAAGACTGCGTCTTAAGCCGTCAGTAAGACATCCCCTGAGGGCTCCCGGATTGGAGAGGGTGCAGGTTGGGCTGAGGGACACCCCCGCTTGCACAAATTTCATGCACTGGGCCTCTAGTATTACAATAAAACATTTTAGAACTTACTAAAAGTAAACTTTTATATTTTCTGTCAAAAAGAAAAAGAAAACTGAAAAAAAAAACTGACTTTCTCATAATTAAACAATTGGTCAGAACAAAAGGACTATCACACTGATCCTAGGATTCCTTCCAAATATTCAAAGCTAATATTTATTGAATTTCTATGATATGCCAGGCATTGTTGTACTACCCAAATTTATCTTCCCAACACTAAAAAGTGGATAAGAGTCTATTTTTTAGACAAATACTATGCAAGTCCTCTTTATAATCATTCTAGTAGATAAAACTGCTCACTGAAGGCAGAAGCCATGACATATGTTTCTCGTGAATCTTCCAACATGTCTACAAAAATTCTAAGTGCACAACAGAAGCACACAGATGCACATTGTTATTTTCCCTCTAAGTATTTTATTATTTCTCAATTTCCATTTTTTTTACTTGTATGGTTTTGCACACTTTAGGTCTTTTTAAAAATATGTATGTTTTTATTGATTCTAGAGAGAGAAGAAGGGAGATAGAAACATCAATAAAAGAGAAACTGATCAGCTGCCTCCTGCACGCCCCCTACTGGGGATCCAGCTGCAACTGGGGCATGTGCCCTGACCAGGAATCAATAGGTGACCTTGTGTGTAAGGGACAACACCCAACCAACTGAGCCACACCAGGCAGGGGCTGCAAATTTTAGGTCTTTATGAATCCTGTTTCTGTAGCCAGATTTGTAACTGCGACATTTCCCAGGTGCTCTAACTACTTTATAGTCCCCTTCATTTCAAACATATTCCCACCACTCTCACCCCTACGTGTATATCATGTTATTTATTAACTTGTGATTTAAAAAAAATATATTTGTTATTGATTTCAGAGAGTAAGGGAGAGGTAGAGAGAGAGATAGAAACATCAATGATGACAGAGAATCATTGATCGGCTGCCTCCTACCAACCGGGAATGTGCCCTGACCAGGAATTGAAACATGACCTCCTGGTTCATAGGTCGACACTCAACCACTGAGCCTCTCCACTGAGCTACCTTGTGATTTTTCAACATTGATTTGATTGTAGAAGCCAAAAGAGAAAACACAGCTAAATCAGTTTTCAGATGGTCTTGAAATGTAAAGCATAAAATGTGGGTTATGCTCCTAGTTCTGCTACAAACCACTAAGTGACCTCAGACACTTCACACGACATTGCGAAGCCTAACTTTCTAATTGTACAATAAGGAATTGGATTAAATACTCTCAAGCATTTCATCCACTTTAGTCTCTATGACTAAATCATTCGGTGTCCTCTGAATGCAACAATGGCACGAAAAGCTGGTTCTCGTTGATCCATTATGGTCTAGCACATGTGGGAGGCAACAGGTATCAAATATGACATTTGTTCGTTAACTGGTTCTGGGAGATGCATTTGCCTCCTCACTGAGATTGGGTGATGTGCGTTATGGTTGCTCTTGAAGATTTTGGGCCTATCCAGCATAATTCCCTGTGCAAGAACAGTGATAGATATTTCCAAATAAATGCTGGGTGCATACCCACCTGGTGTATCTCAGATTTCAAAGGGCCTATTGTTCTGAAAAGTTTTCCCATTCATGGTGGAATAACAATGGAAACAAAGTACTTTTAGGTTGTAATGCAGCATTTATACCTTTCAAATCAAACACTATGACATGTGCCTTTTGCTTATTTGGCAAATTAATGATGATTTTTTTTTTTAAATAGGTGAACGTTTCAAGCTGAGTCCAATTCTTAAAAGAAGTCATATATTCTCTAATTTATTTCCTCATTATCTAGTACTAATTATTTTCTTTATTTTAACTTAATTTTTTTCAGTCACCACTTATCCCCATAAATGGAGATAATCATTTTCTATTTAGCTCTATGTCTCTTGTTTTTCTAAAAACCCACTCCTAATTTATCAGTTATCAAACCAAAGGCCTTGCTGAATTCTCATCCGTTTTCATCCCTGCTATTCTTGCAACTGTGGACTATCTGTTGCTTATTTCTCCTCTCCTAAGTTTCCTAATAATATATTTTTTTCAGATTTTCTTCCTACTCTACCAATAAAACTTTGATATGTCTTTCTCCGACCTTATAAAGAAAGGTAGTTTTCAAAATATTATTTATTTATTTGTTCTTGGTCCAAATCTCCCTTGAACTGCTGGCCCATGAGTTTGTTTGTTTGTTTTTTTTTTCAATTTTCTTAATATGACCAGGTTGCACATTCCTTCACCAATCTGCCCAGTGTGCTCTATACTATCTATATATATAATTTTCTGCTGTTGCCCCAAAGTTTTTATTTTGGTGTAGAAAGGACTTACAATTTTATAGGGACCCTGTAGCCCCAGTGATAAAGTCCCATGCTCTTTTAGTTGCTTTGGTAATCATCTAATCCAACACTCGGGTCAGAATTTTTAACTTGACATTTCACAAATGTCTATTTGTCCCCACATACCCTGCATAACAAAATAAAATTTATGAAGAGCTTATTTTAATGCTTTATTTCTTATTTTTCTTTCCTAAATATATTTTCATCAAAAGAACAGAGCATAGAGCACATTATAATTGACCAAGGGCATGTTGGTGGGATGAGAATGGAGAGAACCAAGAAAGTTATTTTTATTTTTGAGCACTTAGACATTTGAAGAAATAGTCCTATATGCTGAATTCATCTGATGAGATAATTTTATACATCAATATTTGTCTTGTTTTAAAGATAAGCCTAAAGTATCTAATAAAGATGAAAAGTTTCCTGCTATATTTTTAATGAGTCAAAAATATCTGCAATTCATTTTTTTAATATTTTCATCAATTAAATTCTATTAAAATAAGCTCTGCTTTTAACCTTCCATTGTTTTTAAGTGTATTTATTCTTCCATAGCTCCTTTTCTCCCTTCAAAAGTCAGCTAAAGAAACAATAACAGTATTGTGTGGATTCAAATCCAGGGACTCTGAGTATTTCTGTCTTTTAATTCCCTCCCGGTAAGTGAGGCCGGGGAATCCCGCCTCTGTAGCTCCCTGGCTGTTTCCAGTGAAGAGAGGCAAAGCATCTGGCATGTGCTATTTTGTATTCAGCCAGCTCCTCCAGTAAAGAGTGTTCCCCAGGAGTAAATTAGGCAATTAGCAGAATCATTAACTATTTCAGTCCAACAAAGTATCTTTTAGTGCATTGAAGTAACATTTAGTAATTAGGCAGTCAGTGAGTATTCCTGAAAAAAAGGCAGCTCGCTTTGGGTTGGAGAGCCCATCTGACTCATTTGTCTGGTGAAGGCCCCCTAATGCCCAAGAAAAAGGGATTTACAAATCTCCAAAGGCAAAGGACTAAACACATTGACAATCACTCACATACTTTAACAATATTGTATTAAAAAAAACTCTGTTCTGTTTCTTCACGATATATTCATTACTATTATATGGTACTTAATTGATCTGCACATCTTCCGAGAAGGTGCAGTTCTAATATTGTCTACATTAGGCAATATAAATATCCTATAGAAATATCCGTCTCTCCTCGTTATTGACAAAATAGTGAGCATAACCAGAAGGTCAAGATTAAGAGCAGACGGTGACTTTCAGGGTCATGACACAATGAAGCTACAAAACCTCTTTAGATCTACTCCACAGGGTTGCTGTCAGTATGCTGTAGCACATGCAAAAACGATTAGGAAAATATTTGGCACACATACATGTTCAAGAAACATTCCTTGAACCTGAGTCTCAGACCATCATTTAATATTACTGTTCCTTAGTGTAAATTATTTTTCAAAACTTTTTGTTCTGCCTGTTGCATAGTATTGTTCTTTGTGAGTTGTCTTCTTTCTCAGACAGGTTTTGATAACAGGTCGGAAGGCCTTGCTGACTTGCATGGCTTGTGGAAGAGGAAGGACATACGGCTTCGGAACCAGCATACAGTATAGTAAAGCACAGTTTAGTATAGTATTAGATAGGTAGGTTAAGGGAGTCAGATATTTTTGAACCTGTTCTCTTGCAGCTTCTTTACAAAATTTCCTGGACAATAGCCAACATGCAATCAATTCTAAAATGCTCTGCTAACCTATTTGGAAGAACGTGCTCATTTCCCAAATAGGCAAATTGCTCTGCAAGGTAACGCTTGTCTTTCTGTCGTGGTGAAGATTTCCCTAAGGTGAAGTCTGCAGCAGGCAGCACAGATGTTGCTATCGCAGTGTATCAGGGCAAAGACACGTGGCTAGAGGAAATGGACCACACTATGAGCATATTGGAGTCTGGGGAGTCAAGCGATTCTCTGCATAGCACCTCTCTGAGCACCCTGATCACAGGTTACTCACAGAAGCCAAGAAGATGAGACAACCCAACAGATACACACTGACAGGGACTGCCTATTTAATGAGATATGTCAGTATTCAAAGAATATGGAACATAGAACTTGAACATAGAATAGAAATGTGGAGATAATTTAAACACAAACTTCTCACATTATAGGTGAAAATGAAGGCTAAGACTGGAGACTTAGCTTATCTAATTTCTTACAACTAGCTTATAGGAGAAGGGATGCTAGGATCCATTATGAAAATTTGGAAACAACCTAAATGTCCACCAGCAGGATAATGAATAAGGAAAGTTACACTATCTTAACAACTGTGCTCAGGGGAATATGATGCTTTGATTGACTTAAGTGTATGTCTCACAAGCTCCTGAAATTGAAGGAAACTCACTCACACCCTATGACCTGAAAATGTGGAAGTGAATTTCCCCCTTGTTTCTAAATTTGGGACAATTGCCTGAGGAAGGGGAAATGGAAGCTGGAGAATAAACAAATGTTTACAACAAAAAAACAAGGTTGCATTCCTTTGAAAGTTTAGCCACTTTATCACCCAGCAGATACATACCACTTACTGGAAGAGTGACCCTGAAATCATTTTCAGAATGAGAGACTTGCTTACACAAGGGTGCCATCCTAATCAAGAAGGCAAAAAATCTAGTACAACAAAGTAATGCATTCCTTCTAATGCCACCAAATGTCCCCTCCATTGTATTCAGGAAGATTATAAAAAATTTCTTAATGCTGAAAATAATGCCCTCAATCAACTCTCAATGAGCACACACTATGTGCTAATTCATATAGACTATTTCATTGAATTATCTCAATAAATTAAGTGGAAACTATTATTATTATTATTATTATTATTATTATTACAGACTAGAGTTCTGGTACACGAAATTCGTGCATGGGTGTCCCTCAGCCCATCCTTCACCTTCTCCAATCTGGGACCCCTCGAGGAATGTCCAACTCCACTCTCACAATACAGGACTGCTGGTTCTCAACTGCTGGCCTGCCTGCCTGCCTGCCTGATTACCCTTAACTGCTTCTGCCTGCCAGCCTGATCACCCCCTAATCACGCCCCTGCCAGCCTGATCAATGCCTAACTGCTCCCTTGTTGGCCCAATTTCCCCTAACTGCCCTCCCCTGACAGCCTGGTCACCCTTAGCTATCCTCTCTAGCAGGCCTGGTCACCCCCAACTGCCCTTTCCTGCTGGCCTGGTCACTCCTAACTGCCTTCCCCTGCCATCCTGGTCACCCCTAAATGCCCTCCCCTGCAGGCCTGGGTCCCCCCCAAATGCCCTTTCCTGCAGGCCTGGTCGCCCCCAACTTCCCCCCTCTGCCGGCCTGGTCCCCCCTAACTGCCCTCCCCTGCAGGCTTCATTGCCCCCAACTGCCCTCCCTTGCAGGCCTGGTCCTTCCCAACTGCCCTCCCCTGCTGGCCATCTTGTGGTGGCCATCTTGTGTCCACACGGGGGCAGGATCTTTGACCACATGGGGGCAGCCATCTTGTGTGTTGGAGTGAAGGTCAATTTGCATATTACTATTTAATTAGATAGGATAGAGGGCTGGTACATGGGTGGGGGGCAGCTGGTTTGCCCTAAAGGGTGTCCAGGATCAGGATGAGGGGTTCCTTGGGGCACGGGGTGGCCTGGGCGAGGGGCCTGTGGTGGTTTGCAGGCCGGCCACACCTCCCGGCAGAGGCCCTGGTATCTGGGATTTATTTATCTTCAATAATTGAAACTTTGTAGTCTTGAGTGGAGTCCAGGGCTGGCCAGGGTGTGCACGAAGCTTGGGTCCCTCCATTGCCTGGGAAACCCAAGCCTCCTGCTCACTCCATGGCCGCATCCATCTTTGTTAGGTCAATTTGCATACTCGCTACTGATTGGCTGGTGGGCGTGGCTTGTGGTTGTAGCAGAGGTACGGTCAATTTGCATATTACTCTTTTATTAGATAGGATGTGAAAACTATGGCCCAGGAAATGGTGCAATTTATAATCAAATACACACAGGAAGTCTCCAGAACTTTATCATCTTTGCTTGCTTTTAACTTCTATTTGATAAGGGGAAAAAAAGTCATTTCCATCTTGCCCATTATTTTTCTGCAAGGCTTTGTTTATTAGTGTGCCTAATTCCCAAACATCATGTTTTGGAGTTATGGAAACCTTGTTTCACTCTCTAGGGAATGGTCTCTTCTTTGAACTATAGATGAAATGCTAGCTCAAGTCATATTTTACCCACACTGCCTACCCCAGAACCAAACCCTAGGCTTTTTTTCAGCACTGAATTTCATGGGCAGAGTTTTACATGCTGCTTATCTCCTTTAGCCTAAGTCAGGACTATATTGATTCTTCACTCGGTCAGCAGGTAGATTTTCTCACCTCAGTGGCAAGCATCTGAAAATAGTAATAGATAATTCAAATCTTAACACAGAGTTGCACTGCATTCCTCTGTGTGTGTTTCTTGCTTATGCTTTTTTTTTTCTTCTAAGGGAAAAATTGGAAACATAATTGCTTGTCAAAATTAGAGAATGCTCATACAGGCAGGAGGCATTATGAGTGTAGAATAAAATATCTTTTTTTTTTGCACACATTATGCCCATTTATTCTTAAACAGTTCTATGCTAAGAATAGGGATATTCTCTTATATGTCAACTTCAGTAATTTAACATCAATACAATATTTTATCTAATCTACCATGTATATTCTAATTTTGTCAATTGACTTGATAATGTTCTTTAGAGCATTTCTTTTTCTTCCTCTAGTATAGGAACACATGTGGTTATAGTGTTTCATTTAGTTGTTACATCTCTTTGGTCTCCTTTCATCTGGAATATTTTGCAGCCTTTCTTTGTCATTTATGACACTGTTGAAGGTACAATCCTGTTTTTGTGTTTAATAGAAAGTTCCTCATTTCAGGGGCTTTCTGATGTTTCTGCATGGTTAAATTTGCATTCCAGCTTGAATACTATATAAGCAATATTGTGTTCTTCTCAAGGTATCACATCTGGAGGTACCTGATATTTATCTGCCCCTCATGGATGATGTGACTTGACTATCCAGTCAAGAGATTGTCTGATCTCATATATATATATATATATTAGAGGCCGGGTGCACGAGATTTGTGCACTGGATGGGGCGGGGTGGGGGGAGAGGTCCCTCAGCCTGGCCTATGCTCTTTCACAGTCTGGGACCCCTTGGGGGATGTCTGCCTGCTGGCGTAGACCCATCCCCCTGGGGATCAGGCCTAAGCCAGCAGACAGACATCCTTCTTGCAGTCCAGGACCCCTCACTTCTTACTGCCTGCCTGCAGCGGAGGTAGGAGAGGCTCCTGCCACTGCCACTGAGCTTGCCAGACGTGAGTCCAGCTTCTGGCTGAGCGGCGCTCCCCCTGTGGAAGCACACAGACCACCAGGAGGCAGCTCCTGCATTGAGTGTCTGCCCCCTGGTGGTCAGTGCACGTCATAGTGACTGGTCATTCTGCCTTTTGGTCGATTTGCATATTAGGCTTTTATCATATAGGAAATATATATAATTTATTTAAGAGAGATAGGGAAAGAGAGAGAATCATTGATTGTCTGCCTCCTGCATGCCCTCTACTGGGGGGTTGAACCCGAAACCTGGGCATGTGCCCTAACTGGGAATTAAACTGTGACCTTCAGATCCAATTAATGCAACTTGATCACATTCAATTTAGTCGACCCAATTGAATCATGTTGATCAGATTAGCACAGTAGTACTTTGCTCCTAACTCTTAATTATTTAAATTCTCTGTGCTTTAGTTTTCTCAGTTATAAAATGTAGAGTTTAAATGTTTTACTTGGTCTAAGCTATTTATACTCAGCAAGTATAAAATATTAGCATAAATGATTTATTTATTTATTTATTGCTCTTGATATTTCCTTTTACTTTTTTTTTAATTGTTTGAAGTATTACATATGTCTCCTTTTTCCCTGATTGACCTCCCCCCTTTCAGGCCACTCCCACTCCCCAGGACAAGCCTCCACCACCCGTGTTTGTGTCCATTGGTTATGCTAACATGCATGCATACAAGTCTTTTGGTTGATCTCTTACCCGCTCCCCATCCCTTGCCTTCTCTGAGTTTGGATGGTCGATTCAGTGTTTCTTTGTCTCTAGATCTATTTTTGTTCATCAGTATATGTTGTTCATTATATCCCACATATGAGTGAGATCATGTGATATTTATCTTTCTCTGACTGGCTTATTTCACTTAGCATAATGATCTCCAGTTCCATCCATGTTGTTGCAAATGGTAAGAACTCCTTCTTTTTTACTGCAGCATAGTATTCCATTGTGTAGATGTACCACTGTTTTTTAATCCACTCATCTGCTGATGGGCACTTAGGCTGTTTCCAAATCTTAGCTATGGTAAATTGTGCTGCTATGAATATAGGCATGCATATGTCCTTTCTGATTGGTGTTTCTGGTTTCTTGGGATATAGTCCCATAAGTGGAATTACTGGGTAGAATTGGAGTTCCATTTTTAATTATTTGAGGAAACTCCATACTGTTCTCCACAGAGGCTGCACCAGTCTGCATTCCCACCAGCAGTGCACGAGGGTTCCTTTTTCTCCACATCCTGACCAGCACTTGTCATTTGTTGATTTGCTGATGATTGCCATTCTGACAGGTGTGAGATGGTACTGCATTGCTGTTTTGATTTGTATCTCTCAGATGATTAGTAACTTTGTGCATGTTTTCAAATGTCTTTCTGCCTTCTGAATGTCCTCTTTCCAAAATTGTCTATTTAGGTCCGTAGCCCATTTTTTGATTGGATTGTTTATCTTCCTTTTGTTAAGTTGTATGAGTTCCCTATAAATTTTGGAGCTTAAACGCTTATCTGAAATAGCATTGGCAAATATGTTCTCCCATGCAGTGGGCTTTCTTACTGTTTTATTGATGGTTTCTTTCTTTCTTTCTTTTTCTCTTTTCTTTTCTTTGCATTTAATTATTTATTTATTGTCTAATGTTTTACATATGTCTCCTTTTTCCCCACTTGACACCCCCCACAGCCATTCCCACACCAGAAAAGCCCCCACTGCCCCAGTGTCTGTGTCCATTGGTTATGCTAATATGCATGCATATAAGTCCTTTAATTGCTCTCTAACTTCCCCCTCCCCGCCCCCACCATTTTTCTCTGGATCTATTCTTGTTCATCAAGTTATGTTTTCTTTTGCTATGCAGAAGCTTTTTATTTTGACATAGTCCCATTTGTTTATTTTCTCCTTAGTTTCCATTGTCCTGGGAGCTGTATCGGTAAAGATATTGCTATAGCATATGTCTGATATATTGTTGCCTATGGAGTCTTCTAAGATTTTTATGGTTTCCCATCTTATGTTTAAGTCCTTTAACCATTTTGAGTTTATTTTTGTGTATGGTGTAAGTTGGTAGTCTAGTTTCATTTCTTTGTGTGTGTGTCTGTATCTGACCAATTTTCCCAGCACCATTTATTGAAGGGACTGTCTTGACTCCATTACATGTCAAATATTATTTGAGCTTGAGGCTGGGTGTGGCTGTGCTAGTTCCCCTGTGGGTGTTGCTATAAGGGGCTGGCTCTTCAGGAGAAAAATGGCTGTTTAGGTTGGAGGGACAGGAATGCCCCAGAGCTAAGATCCTGGTCGCCTTTCCCTGTTTTGCTCCCCAGCTTCCACAAAACTACACCTCCACCTGCACTGCAGCCTCAGTGAGTGTTTGTAATTGAAAGATCCTATGTACTGGGTTTAACGAGTAAAAGCAAGGAAAACATAAAGGCAGAGCAACCATGCCACTGTGCGGCCAGTGCAGATCTTCAGGCTGCCTTTCTGGGTGCAGCCTCCCATGGCTGTGGACTTAGATCTAGACTCCCCGGCTACCAGCAGCACTTAGGACCCCCTTCCACAGTTGAGTGTTATGTGTGTCTCCAAAAGACTTGGCCTTGGTGCAGCACAGTTTCCTTCTGACCCTCTCATCCTGGTAGTTGGGCGTCTCTCTCTCCAGCCCAGATTCTCGATCCTACCATTCTTCAGGCGTCCTCTGTCCTTTCTGGCCATGATTGTCTCACCAGCTGTGTTTAATTCGCCAATTCCAAATGTGTGTTATTCTATTTAGTTGTTGCTTCTATCTCAAGCATGTCAAAGTAGTGGCCAGCGGGCCACATCCACAAGTTTGACATGCTTGCTCGATCTGCTCTGTGAGAAGGCACAGGACATGTCCGCCTATTCAGCTGCCATTTTGTCTTCCCCCAGACAAACTTTTCAGGAGCCCGTGGCCAGGGAGGCTGGAGTCTTGGTGTTTGTGGGTTCGCAGCTAAGGCAGCAGGTCCCTGGCCAGTGTGGCCGTAGGGTTCTGGGTGGTGTCAGAGGGCACCCCTGATGGAGGTGAGGCTGGGCTCCTAGTCACAGTAGCTCTCCCCTTCAAGATGGCATGGCCTCTCTGGGCAATTCCAAATAAAATATCTTAATACCTAAAATATCATCGAATTCAAAGAATGTTGCTTATTACAATAAGGCATGTGCCAACTAGAGGTTATCAGAATCACTTGAGCATGTCTTCAAAAATATACATCTCCACCCCATCCACCAATACACACAATCTGCTGTAATATCTAGGAGCATATAGCCCCCTGAAATTTTTAAGTAAAACTCACTTGAAATTCACCAGCTAAATTAGCCTCATTACTAAGGAGAATGTGATATTATCTATAAGTGTGTTACTGAGGCAAGGGAGTACTATATCAGCCAGAGTTTAGTAAGAAAATGGAGCTCATGCATGTCAGGCAGAAGGGCAGAGAGGATTTAATAAAGGTATTTCATTTAGAGAGGTTTATTCTTGTATGTGTCCTGACCAGGGATCGAACTCCCAACCTTAGCACATTAGGATGATGCTCTAACCAACTGAGTTATTCAGTCAGGGCATAATATTTTATTTTTTGACCAAAACTCATTATATATATGCACATCCTATATATGTGAGTGTGTGTGTGTGTGTGTGTGTGTGTGTGTGTGTACGTGTGTGTAGGGTGTACTTTTTCAAAGGACTTAAAAGCTATAGCTATGATTTTGAAGCTATAAGTGGGCAAAGCAATTTTTATTTTACGGGGAAAAAGTCTAATACGCAAAAGGTTTAAGTGATTTGCTCAAACGTTTCTCCATTCAGCATCCATAGAAAGGAATAGAATTTCAGTCTGTTTATTTAAACATGTTTTTATGCAACTGTAACCAAAAAATCTACCCTATACCTTTTCCCTCGAGTTGATGTTGATAGCACTTCAGTAAGTGAGGCTTTAAGGGATGAGGCAGAATCAGCAAGGCCTTTGGAGAAACTGGAGTGGCACATAAATTACTCTGGCAGGCAGCCAGCATCAGGGAAGCACTCTTCTATTAGTAAAGACCACAGAGGAGAGAAAAGGGTTGCAAAAACATTCAGTAGTCGAAATTTTAATCCCAAAGATAGCTTTCAAGACCATACTAAATAGGAAATACTGCTGGTTAGGCCATTTCTTGTTACAGGCTTATCAATATGGTATGTTAATATTGGAAAATTTCACTGTTATTTGAAAACTAACAACCTTGTGCCCAAGGTCTCTGTGAGGTAGATCTTGAGAAAATATTTTCCCTAGAAGGAGAAACAATGCAGAGATCCTGAGAAGCCAAACAGTAAACCAAAAATATCTGATTCTTTGACACCAGAAATATGTCACCTGGAGCACATTTATCTGCTTAAAAATAAAAAAATAAAAAGATATCTTAACATCATATCTTTAATATATGTTACCTTGCAATAGAACTCTAATCTCTGCCCTCTTCTTTTGTACTCTTCTTACTATTCAATTTGACCTCCTCTCTCCTCCCATCCTACTGGTCCGCCTCTTTCATCACGGAAGCAGTCAATCATTTGTTTATAGCACCACCATTGCATTCTTACAGACTGGCAGTTCACATGAGTTCCCTATGCACTGGAATATGTATTATTAGAACGGTCCCTTGCTTTCTTGAGCACCAAACATATATGTACATGTTTAAACATTGTATACTGTGCATTGGAGAAATGGAAGCTAAGGTGACCTTACATTGTAATAGACAACACTCTTGAATACAGTTTTGGATAATTACATAAATGTTGCTTCCCACTTCCATTATATAAATTGAAATGTCAAACACAAAATTCTACAGATCTTTTGATTATGTTGATAATATGTTTCCTTTCTTTTCTTTTAAACTCACAGCCATTTTCTTTAGATTCCATGACTTGATAAATTTGCTTTAGGCATCACTTAACTTCTGGAGATGGGAGTGGTTTGCAAGCAATGGACTTGCTAATTACAGTGTTATGGAATCTGACTTTGAAAAATCAATTATTTTTATATATCTGGTTTTGTCACTCAAATACTCTTCTGCTCTAACTTTACCAAAATATAACATATACCTAATGAAGTACACTCTACTACAGGAGTGAGTAAACTACAGCTTAAGCGTTAAATATGGCCCACTGCTTGTTTTTGTAAATAAAGTTTTATTGGAAGACAGCCACACCCATATACTGTATATGGATATTATATTCTGACTTAAATAAGAAGTTGTGCATCATGGACTTTTTATCATTACTTTACCATTGCATGATAAATCCATGGGGAAGAGAGGAGGGAATCTATAATCATTTCAAGTCATTGTGCTTAGCATACTGGTTCAGTAATACTCCTCCAGTTGTTGCTTATAATTTGTTTTGTTTCATGAAGCATGTGATTCATTAATAAGTTTGAGATTAATACATATACAAATAGGTAGGGCATGTTAGCATAGTCAGTGGGTTGCAGGTCTTGTTTTAAAAGATTTAAATGAAGGCAAATAAAAGATAGGCTGTCAAAGCAGGAATCAAAATGCTAATGACATGCCACTGTGTGAGCAGATGCAGGGCTCTTAGCAGACTGTAACATTCCCTGACTGCAGAGGCGGGGACCACTGGCTTGCTGGGCCATTAGCTTTGGGGTAGTTTCAAGGAACAGATAATTATATAGGGGCTGAGACCTTTCAAGTGGACATAATTTCTGTCCACAAAACCCCTTTTGTGATCATGTCTTAGAAACAGATTTCGCTTATATAAATATTCAAGTATGTGACCTGGTTCTGGGTGGGTCTATTTCCCACAATGCAGGATAACTCTGTTAGTGGCCACAACTGGCTAACAGTTCAGAAGAGGAACACATTCTTAACTGCTGGCTTTGGCATTCTTAGAACATGTGATTTGGGGCTGAAAGGGGTCTTAGTGATTATGTATGTCAACTCTCTCAGAATAAAGGTTGGATAACAGCGTTCCAGAGAAGTTAAGTAATTTGTATAATGTTAACATTAATGTGAAAGTCAGAATGAGGATCTAGATTGTTTCAGCTTCTGGTTCACATTTTTCTCTAGCTTAGCATACTTCACTCACTCTCGCTAACCATTTTTCTGATAATCTCAGTTTATCTATTTTAATATTGTTAAACTACAATTGACTTACTTGACTTTAAATTAATACTTTAAAATGCTTCACAGAGAGTAAAATTGTGTTAGATGTATTTTTAGTTTGTTTCATGTTTATACAAAGAAATAATCACATTATATTTTCTGTGAAGGGACATGGGAAAGGATCGTTTGCAAAAAAAAAATCCTTCTTACTTTGTCTATATTACTTTCTAATTTTCACTGTTAGCAATTCATGTCATTTAATTAAACATTATCCTCTTCCTGCTATATTCTTTAGAATTGCAAAAACTTCTGAGACAGGTAACATATTAAGTCACTGGTTCCTTATTTTGAGTATACATTCCTAGAGCACATGATGATGACATAGACATCAAAAGGTTTGGGAGAAAAGGAAACACTAAGTGGAGAAGACAAAAAAATCATGGAGAAGAGAAATTGGAAAAACCATTAATGACAAAATTTGTAGGCTGCACATCTTTTACTAACCCCATGTAGTGTTTGAAGCTAGTTTGCAATCATTCAAATATTTCAGTGGCAGAAAGCTTTCTACTTTCTGAGGACAACTGGGACAATCATTTTAGACAGTTAGTCTTTATATTGAACTAAAATTTATCTCCTAATGGTTTCTTCCATTGATTGCTATTTCCTTATCCACTTGACATGCTGCCTAAGAATACAAGGAATAATCTGTTCTTTTCCATAAACTGAATATTCCCCTTTTCTTTTGGGAACATAACATATTCATATGACATATTCCTCCCACAGTTGTTTTATCTTCCATGGTTGGTGGGACCCAGAACAAAACCTTACTATTTTTGCTAGAACTCACTTGTTGAAACTCAAACTCAGGTGTTATGAAAGGTATCAAAGAGAAATAACAAAATTTATTTTTGTTTTTTAATCCACAGGAGTAAGAGTTAAAGAAAGCAATTTGGGCTTCAATGCCTTATGCTGAAAAGGGGATCCTTGCTATAATGATGCATCTGGATGCTTTTTAAAAATCAAATCAACCAAGTTCTACAACTTTCAGGGACTGTAGAGAAATATAAACTTGCCAAGGTACCAATCAGAGAAAAGAAGATTTAAGACTTGTCCCATTGGGTAAAAGTTAGAATAGAAATTAGAATGCAAATATATAAATTCTGAAAAATCTGCATAGGCCTCTAAACTTCAGAATATTTCTGAGGACTGGCCTTTCAATCTCTTGACTAGTTAAGAATATCAGTTACACCTGGCTAGTGTGGCTCAGTGATTGAGTGTCACAATATGATTCCTGGTTAGGGCACATGCCCAGGTTTCAGGCTCAATTCCCATAGGGGCATGCAGGAAGAAACCGATTGATCTATGATTCTCTCTCATCATGGATATTTCTATCTCTCTCTCCCTCTCCCTTCCTCTCTATGAAAATCAATAAAAACATATTTAAAAAATAATATCCGTCTATTAGTCTATGCAGATAGCACCTTTAGCACTTTTAACATAATCTATTCGCAGCTAAGAAGGAAAAATAACTCCCAGGGAATATCATTTATTTTATAGCTCTCTCTTTTTATTTATTGATTTTTAAGAGAGAGAGAGGAAGGGAAGAGAAGGAGAAAGAGCAACATTGATTTGTTGTTCCATTTATTTATACATTCATTGCTTGATTCTTATATGTACCCTGACAGGGGATCAAACCCAAAATTTTGGCACATGGGGATGACTCTCTAACCAACTGACCTACCTACTCAGGATCTAATTATCTCTTTTGACAAGTCTTTTTCCAGTACACAACATGGGAAATCCAATAAGGCTTCATGTGTAATATGTGAAGTTCTTAGCATCATGGAAATTAACCTGTTTTTTTGAGGGAGCTCAAGTCTGCCCCCAAAGGCACTCAGATGGATGGCAGGGTGCTCAGGACAACCTCAATTTGGGCATGCTCTCTCTTATATAAACACATACGCCTGGAAATTAATAATAAGAACATGAGAATAAGGCCTCACCACTGATAACATGCAAATTTATGTTGGAAGAGTAACCCACTTATCCTTGATGAAAAATCTTACCTTATGGTGAATTCCAGATACCACCAGTTGAGGGAAGAAGAAAAGCAGGAAATATAGGCAACAAGAAGAAAGACTGAGGCCAACAAAATTGGCTTTGTTCACTTGAGAAGTTTGTGGGCAGTAAAATTGGTTGCTATTCAAGTCACTGAATACCAAGCTAAGGCCCCCAAATAAATGTATGCAAGTCTCTTATTCAATGTTTATATTAACGCTGTTATTCCAAATGCTCTTTCTCAGCTCTCTCTTTATTTCCTGTCAATTTAACACATACCCACATCTTAAAATCATCTCTGCCTCATCTTCTCTGGGCTTCTGCCCAGACCACTACCCATGTGACTTAGATACCTCTTTTCATCCATGCATCTGAATTCTCTACTTTTCTAGATGAGGAGACCAGGAAACTTTCCCCTTATCCATGCCCTGTGGATACAGATATCATGGTTGACTCAATATTTCCTGATTTGGTCACTAACTATTTTGATGTCCTATACTGTTTGATAGGTTTGATCTGTTGCTAAGCAGTTATTAGTGCATCCAGTTTTCCAGACTGCCTTAGGTCACAGACTCTTATAGATAAATGTTTGGTTCATATCCTTGAGAATGTCATAGTTATATGTAGAGAGGAAGGAAGAAGCCTACCTCCTATGAAGTCTTTTATTCATCAATTCCTCAATCATAACCCATTACAGATCTGCTGTGGGAACTTACAATTAGCATCATAATTACTCCTTTAGACTACAATTTTGTTTTCAAATGACCTAGTTAAATGGAACGTAAATTCCCTGGAAAGAGTAACATTACCCATTGACAGTCATTAATTCACTATTAGAGTTAGTTTATCAGATTATCTCTCAGGACATAGAGAGCTGATCCCTGGGACACAGGAAAGGGAGATATGGATAACATAAAAGGGCATCAGAAATGTTCAGAGAATGATATTGTTTGGAATCCTCTTGTTCATAGCTTTCTCTAGTCCTGTGCTCATTCAGCAGCTCAGTTACTGGTTAAGGCACAGGAAGTCCAAGAAAAAGAAAAAATAAGGAAGCATTTTCAATCACACAAGTTCAGCAGGTAAATGCATAATAAATGCTCTTTGATGAGGATGATTGTAATGAAGAAATATTTAGCATTTCTACAGGAAATAACTATTAGGGTTTTTTCCATCGGATTTCATAATCTATTTTCCCAGCTGAAGACTTTTGATTAAAAATCTAAAGATATAAACAAGGGATGGAGGAGAATACTCAGCAGGTTACATGGTCACTCCAGTATCAAAGGAACACTAAAAAATTAGCCCATTCAACCACAGTGAGCTTCCTCCTCCTCCAAAACAATTTCTTTATAGATTGCCAGTAGAAGAACAGTGAAAAAATTTATAAACAACAGGAGGAAAGGGTCTCGTGTGTGTTCATGAACTTGAGTGACACTTTTATTTCCAAGAAAGAAGGAAGGGCAGACAATCAGTTACTATCATGCAATTTCCTGGTACTCTTTTATTATGCTAATAAATATATTCCCTCTGACAAACTAGATAGTGTATTAGAGCCTGTGATGAAAGCTCTTAAATGTGGATTTCCTTTTCCTTAGGGAACCAGATTGCACATTTATTGTTCCAGTTATTGTTCCTTTGAGCAAGAATGTGAGTTTATATTAGAAGAGAATTCCAGAGGGAAGCTTACTTTTCCACTAGGACTTTTTAATTTAAAACACACACACACACACACACACACACACACACACACACACATACACACACACACACCATATGGGCCCTACTTTGTGTCAGAATTTAGGGTGAAGATGCTTTATATGAGCTATATCAACATATTGACACAATGCTTTATAAGGTCAATATTATCTCATTATCTAGATTAGGAAACAATGATATAGTTATATTCTGATGTTCAACACACTCAAAATTTTAAAACTACATTATGCATTTAAAATATGTTTTAATATGAAGAAAATAAAAAATAATACTTTGGCAGAGTTTAACATGCTTGAAAACTTCCCAAGGTCTTTGATCTCCACTACCTTATTATACCTTATTAAATCTTTATGACAACTCTTTCAAGGAAGAAAGCTAAGTAAGATTATATCTACTTTGCATATGAGCAAATAAAGAGGTTCAATGACTTGTTAAAATTATAGAGTTAAGTGGTAGATCTGGAACTAGAAGGAATCCCTTTGACACTCTGTGCAAAAAGGGACAAAAAAGTCACTTATGGTAAATGTTTATTATAATTTATGCATGCATGCTTTATGCATTTATTTCATTTTCTTTTTTATTTAAGACAATATATGTTGGCTGTAAAAAATTTAATAATACAGGGAGATGTGATTAAGAAAACTAATACCCCTACCCAAAGGTAATTATTATTATCCTTTTGGAGATAATTTTTTCAGATCTATAGTATATTATATTATACTAGTGGCCCGTCGCAGGAAGGTTCCTGCAATAGGGCTTCCTGAGGTGGTCTGCTTCCCTTCCTTCTCCCCTGCCCTGCCTGCTTCTCTTCCTTCTTCCTCACCCGCCTGCTTCCCTCCCTTCTCCAAAGTTCCACCTGCTTCCCTCCCTTCTCAGCAGCCCCACTTGCTTGCTTCTCCGCAGCTTTGCCCTTGGCTTCCTTCTACACTGTCTTCAGTCTTCACTCTACTCCTGGATATGCAAATTAACCGCCATATTGGTTGGGTTAATTTGCATACTCAGTCCTGATTGGTTGATGGGCATGGCTGGTGGGTGTAGCGGAGTGATGGTTGATTTGCATATTGTTCTTTCATTAGATAGGATTATATTATATTATATTATATTATATTATATTATATTATATTATATTATATTATATTAATGGCCCTGCGCACGAATCTGTGCACGAGTAGCTTACTGCCACTTGCCTCACCTGGCTTCCCAGCCCACTGCTGCTCATAGCTCTCTGCTGCACATAGTTCACTGCCCTGCCCTCCTGTAGCTCTCCACTGCTCATAACTGACTGCCCCACCCTCCTGCTGATTGGTTGTTATGCATCACAGCGTAATGACCATTTGCATATTACTGCTTTATTATTTAGGATTATATTATATTATGTATGATGTACTATAAATGGTACAAAGTAATAAATATGTTATGATATAAATGTTAAAATATAATGTATAACAGAATGTGCTGTTTTATAGACCTGGATTTGAACAGTGATCTTATATCTTAAAGGCTAGGTAGTAAAATTATTTACTCCCTGAACTTAACATTACTCATCTATAAAAGAAAATAATAATATGTACCTTATTTTGGGTGTGAATTAATTGCTATAGTATATATAAAGCACTCTGCAGAGCACCTAGCTCTAGGTAAATATTTAATAAATATAAGTAGCCATTATTCTTGGTATTATTATTATTCATATGATATATATTAAATATATCCATGAAATTTTTATAAATGCAAGATTATTTTGTTGATGCTCAGTAATTTGCTGAATTCTCCTTCTCCCCCTGCCCCCCCTTACACAAAACAAATAAGCTATGGATAATTTTCTACATCAATGGATTTTCATAACTATCCTTTTTTTAAAACATATTTTTATTGATTTCAGAGAGGAATAGAGAGGGCAAGAGAGATAGAAGCATAATGATGAAAGAGAATCATTGGTTGGCTGCCTCCTGCCTGCCCCCCACTGAGGATCAAGCCTGCAACCGAGGCATGCTCCCTGACTGGGATATGAACCTTCTGGTTCATAGGTCAACTCTCAACCACTGAGCCATGCCAGTCAGGCCATAACTATCTTTTTAATGGCTTCTTACTATTTAGTGTATGGATGTAGCATATTTTTTAATTCCTTCTGTATTGCTAGACATTTAAGTTATTTCTAATTATAAATTATTATAAATAATTCTGAAATGAACACCTTCATGATTGTCTCTACATGTTCAGCTATTTTGTGAAAATAAATTCTTTTTCAAAAATAAATTCTTATTTGAGGGATTAATTATGAAAGAGAAACAATTGCAAAGGAAGTGGTTCTTCTAGAAAATGGTATATTTTCAAATTAGCCAAATTGTAGAAGAAAAGAAGAATTGATTCAATGGTATATTAGATATATCAGTTGAGATATTTTAGTTGCAAGAAAATGTTAACTCAGAGTAAACAATAAAAGGATTTTCATCTCAGAATTAATATTATCAATACTTCCAGTTTCTGTCATTGTTATATTGTCATAATCAATAGATCAACTCACTTCTTTTATTTCCCTCATTTCTTTAAGATGACTACGGCCATTTCTGGTTATCATATCCAGAATCACTAGTCTAATGCAAGAAGATATATCTTTTTGTATCTTCTTTTATCATCACTGAAAAAGATGGATACTTAGGTAGCTAGATATACTGAGACAAAGAGCAAGCCATGTGAGATAGAGAGCAAGAGCAGAGAGAGAGAGAGAGAGAGAGAGAGAGAGGAGGTAAGAGCTTGAAAGAAGAGACAAAGAGATTGAGAGACAGGTAACCTCTTAGGCATTAACCTTTCCTACAATATTTTCTACAAATATCAGGAAGCAGAAGGTCTAAGATAAAGGCTAAATATACGGAATGAGCCCACTCTAAGTGAACCTGGTCTAATGGAGGACCTGGAATATGACAAGTATATAACCCCCCACCCCCCACCTCTGAGGGAAGATGTTGAAAAGCAGGTTTACAAAAATAAACGATTTCTATTATAGTTGTTATCTTCCAAATATCCCCCTATCTTAAAATTATTAACCCAATGTCCTAAGGCTCCAAGTCTATAATTATTCAGGATTGGGATGACTTCCTTTGGGGAAGACATGAGAGCACATCATGAGAGTCCTTCCATACCTGAAGGCCGTTCTCATAATAGTAATTGGTTTTCTTGTGTCCTCCTGTGCCCAGATATATGGGTAGTTCAGGTCTTAGCAGAAGTCTTTGAAATAGGCCTTAATCATGTTATTTAACTGCAGTGGAGAAGTTTGAGAAAATACCATTCTAGTCCCCATCTCAAATTAAATTTATGCATGCTACTCAACAGCTCACTAGATTTAATCAAATGAGAACCACATATCTCCATATCTAATATAAGGAAGAATGCTCCACAGTTTCTTTCCTCACAAATGCTGAAGTCCTGAGAAATTGAGTTGCATGTGTTGGTTAGTTCACCCTCAGTTTCTTACTGACTTCAACTCAGTCAGAATGATCTCACTCAGATTATTGGTATAATCACCTTCAGCAGCTATAGACTAGTGTCTGTTTTAATTTTCTAGGGCTGTCATAGAAAATTAGACTGGTGCCTTAAACAACAGACATTTATTTTCTCATAGTGCTGGAGGCTAGAAATCCAAGTCCAATGTGTTGGAATGCTTTATCTTATGACCCCTCTATTCTTGGTGTATAGGTGGCCTTACTCTTGCTGTGTCATCACATAGTCTTTTCCCTGTGGGTGTGAATCCCTGATATCTTTGTTTACCCATGTTTCTTCTTCTTATGTAGATGCCAGTCAGATTGGATTAGGGTCCAACCACTGACTTCATTTAACCTTAATTACCTCTTTAAAAGCCGTATCTCCAAATACAGTCACATTCTGAAGGACTTGGGGTTTGGAACATCAACATATGATTTTTGGGGGTACACTATTTCAGCCTATAACAGATGGATATACTTTTTCCATTAAGTGCAAATTTTTAAAAATCTTAAACTAAATAGAAACTTTTGTCACATAAGCAAACATGGTATTTGCCAGTATCTATCTGTTGCCAAATATTCTCCAAGCACTCCAAACTAAGGATTGAAAATTACTCAATTCTAGGATACTTCAGTTTGTCTTCTACCAAATGTAGATTTAAGATCCTTTGCTCTAGGGTTTTGGTTTCCCTAATATAGTTATTTAAATTCTTTCTCAATATACCCCTGTAATAAGAGACATAAAGTGCTCAAAGCATCAATTATTTAATACTGTCACTTCTCACTTTTCTGACAAGAAATATCTATGACAAAAATAGGCAACCATCAATTCAATATTTAATCCAGGTTTATACTGGATTTATTAGGACTCTGCCTTCTTCCTCCCCACTCCAATTAGTTTATTTATTCTTTATATCTTTATTTAGGGTCTTAAACTATTTATAGATATATTATTATGTCATGGCCTTTATACCTTCCCCAACTAGGATCCTTGTCATTGTAAAATTCCCCTAGGAGTGTATGAAGGATTATATTAACCTCATCTAAAATATTTAAATATTTTTACCATTTTTTTTGTCTTTAATAGAGAGTTCTCAGGTTGGTCTTATTGTTGACCTAATTATCTGTAGATTTTATATATTTCAGATTTTCTCCATTGCTTCCTGAATTGACACTGTTTCTGAGGGAGTCATTGAAATAGATTTTCTCATCTTCAATTTTTCATCTTCTAAGCCTCAGACTAACCTGCCATGTCATTTGACACTGCCCAAATGACCACTTTTATATCCATCCAAATTAAAGAGCTAGTGTACCAAGTACATTCTGCCAAGTTGGGGAGGCTTGCCCCTCACCACTGTCTTTCAGGACCACCACTGAGTGGGAGCTGAGTGTAGCAGCAGATGTTAGGCTTACACACACCTATCAGGCTGACTCTTCCATGAATCAAGCTTGGTATTTTCCCTTCTCTGTTAGCTTGGGACTGCAAAGTATGAGCCAAAAGAGAGGCACTCAAGCAACATCAAGGGGTGACATGGGGATTTGGGCTACGTTTTTGTGCAGCACACTTCTAATTCTGCTCATGTCTCATCCTTGATGCCCTACTTCCATCTTACAATGAACTGCTTCTGGCATTGTTTTTATGACTTGGCCGAAAATAAGCAGCTCTGGTTGGATAACCATTTGATGCTCCATGACCAGGAGTTCTATTCCTGCCTGGGGCAGGGTAGATAAAATATTTTGCTACAGAATTCTGGAGTTCTAAGTTATAATTCCATTTGGGTCCTTTCAATTAAGTCCACATTACACAGATACCTGTAAAACATTATCACAGAACTATCACAATGTATACCAGGTGACAGGGCTGCTTATATCATAGCATGAATCTACTGCCAGATTACTTCCTCTTTCAGCCCCCCAAACTGGTGGCTTTCTTTGGCTTTCAGTAAATGTGTTGGAGCAATATTCTCAAGGGTAGAATATGTTGCCTCTATATAGCCTGAAAGGTCTAACAGATGATGTGCTTTCTCTTTACTAGTGGGAATTGGGAGATGTAATAATTTGTCTTTTACTTTGGACTGGATATCCTGGGAGATCCTAGATTATTGGACCTCTAAAAATCTCACAGATATGGCAGACCACTTTCTGGAACTCATGTTTCTTATCAAAACCTCCAATGTACTTGCTCCTTTTTGATTATATGGATTGGCTAATATAATGTCTTCAATATAGTGGACCAATATGTCATTCTGTAAAATAGCTAGGTAATTTTAGTCTTTTTGAACTACATTTTAAGAGAGTGTAAGGACCTTCAAGCCAGAACAGAAATCTGTATTTCTTGCCTTTCCAATATAAATGTGAACTACTTATGGTCCCTATTTTGATAGATATGGAAAAGAGTATATTTATCAGATCAATAGCAATATACCAGGCACCTAAGGTTGTCTTAATATAATTTAGTAAGTATGTCTGGCATCATAACAGCTGCGATTGGGTCTATTATTTGTTTGGGGTTGAATAGACTAACATCATTTTTCATGATTCAGTTTATTTTTGTAGAAGCCTGATTGGTGAATTAAATGGACATAAATCCTACTTCTGTATCCTTCTCCTGAAAAGTGACATTTTTAAAAAATTTTAAAATCTTGTTCATGAGTGGTGAACAGTTTTAAGGGATTCTAATTCATCTTGCCCACCATAATAGTTTTTGCTTCATAGGCCAAAGAACCAATATGAACATTCAACCAACCCCCAAATTGGTTCATTATAAATATACTAGAGGCCTGGTGCATGAATATTCATGCGCCGGAGGGAGTGTCCCTCAGCCTGGCCTGCCCCTCTCACAGTCTGGGAGCCCACAGAGGCAGGAAGTGACCTGGTGATCAGGCGAAGGCAACGCTCCCATCACACCTCTGTTGCTGCCAGTGCCGGCAGCACAAGCCTCGGCCGGCACTGGTTACCTGAGCCTCAGGCAGCCCTGGACAGCTGGGCAGCTGCCATCTGAGGCTTGCCTGCACCTCAGGCCAGCCCTGGGTGGCTGGGCAGCTGCCATCCAAGGCTTGCTTGTGCCTTGGACTGGCCCTGGGTGGCTGGGGGAGCTGAGGGGACTGGGGGACTCTGGAGGCAGGCATGGAAAGGCCTTGCTGGGCGCCTGCCACCCCGGCAGGGCTGAGGGAACTGGGTGTCGCCATCTTGTGGCTACAGGCACCACCATCTTTGAGGGCATGGCAGTCAATTAGCATATTCCCTCCTTATTGGCTGTGGGGGATGCCATCTTTGAGATGGCATGAGTGTCAATTAGCATATTCCCTCTTTATCAGATAGGATACTCAGATACCTTGAAAATGACCCCTGGACCTACTGAACTTAATGAGAGCTGGACCTCAGCCTAGACTCCATTTATTCCTAGGCTTCCATATTCCTCCATTCTGTTAAGGTTGCTATGATAATATCTTATATTTCCAAGTATGAATCTCAGCTCAGACCCTGGTTCCAATGGTCCTCAGAATGTCTTGGTGTCCCTTTCTCTAGTGAAAGGTATCTGAGTAAAAGTCCATGCAATACAAAGAAAAAGAGTAAAATTATTGTATATACACTTGCCATATTTATGCAGGTCCTTCCTTCCCATCAATCAATGGATTCTGAAAGCTGGTTCATGTCTGGATACTGGGCAAGTGATCATGACTTTATTGGAGCAGCTGCCTTCAGCCTCCTGATTATCAATCATTTATTTATTCAGGTTCTATAGATGGATCAATAAACCTTGTTGAATGCTCATCTATCTTGCCTTCAGAAATGCAATATTCTATTAAATATATCCAGAGCTCTCTGCAAGTGAGGCCCTTCTGACTTCTTCTCTGACCTACTGTTCAAAACAATAATTGCACCTATCTTGCTCCCAATAGTTAAGCACCACCAAGTGGCCTTTTGTATTTTAAAATTCTACCATTCCATTGTTATTAGGAAGCTATGTCTATAACCACATCATGTGCTTCAATCTTTCTTTACAGAGACAATCATCATTTTTAAAAATGCCAGTGCTTCTTATTATCAGAGCTTTCCTTATGGCTTTGATAAATGTAGCAACTTCATGGTGCTATTGCAAAACAGTGACCTCGTGAGATTCTGACCATTAGTTAGAATATTTATTCTATCATGCCCAGTTCTTTGAGAATTTTGATTAACTATTCATTGTTGTAACAACACTTCTGGCATTTTTATCTCATTAAATGCAAGTCCATTGCCTTTTTGGAATATGCAAGAAGCAACAAAGCAGTATTCATTAGTATCATCCAGGATGATACGTAACAGTCCTTTCCAGGATGTTAAATTTTATATCTCAGGAGTATTCCTAGATTGATTTAATATTCCATATTTAAATTTCTGTTCTATTGTCTTTATCCAGTATCGTGAGGATCCAGTTGCATGTTTACCTACTGCTTTCTGTTAGTACATGTTGGCTGGGTTCTACAGATCCTTCAGCATACAGCAACCTTCTCCTTTAGAAGCCTCAATATTTCCCTGGCCTGAAGATTGTGACTTGACCCTCTTTGTTAGTCTGATTGCCAGAAGGGGAAGTGACAGTAGACCTTAAGAGGGAGAAAGAGGCATGCATTCTTACAATTCGGGGGCCTCTGAATTATTTTTAAGAAAGTGGAGAAAGCTCTAGCCTTTCACAAGGAGGATGAAACACACTTCCGCAGAGGTCCAAGAGAATCTAATGATTCATGGTTTGCAGCTGCATTATCTCAGACATCCGCATTCAAAGTCTCAAGGTTCACTTCTTCCCAATCCAGGACCTAACCTTAGCATAGCAAACATGCCAGTACTCAGAATTCTGGAGCTCTGTTACTCTTTATGTCCTGGAACTGATCTTTAGCTCCCCTGACCCCAACCCCAAGAGAAAGAATCTTTTTAAAAGCTGAAAGGAGCCCTTCTGACTTTTTATACCTGCCCTTGTATTGGTGAGCAATTACATCAAGCCTTTCAGTGTTTTTTTCCTCCCAATGCATCAATGGTTTCATTTTATGAATATCTATTATTTTCCTCAAAGTTCTCTATCAACTCTGATATACGAGTACATATCAGTGCATTTCCATTCTCTAGTATCCCATCATAGTTCACTTACTAGTGAACTTGCTAACATTGCATCACAGATGTATACTAAGGGCAATTAGTACTCCACCTAATACCAGAGATGACATCCTCATTACCAACCAGCCAGCTAATGATCTGATCCCATTCAGAGTTTACTTCCTAGGACCACTTCTGGTACCAACTATCATGAATCTGGTTCCTTGGAAAACAAACTCAGAGACTCTGGTATTTGTGTGGGAGGGAGGCAGTTTAGGGGCATAATCTAAGTAATAACATCTGTCAAAGATGCAAAGTAAAGGACCGGGTAGAAGGAGTAGTAAACTGAGATGTAGTTGCAAAAGTGGCCTCCTCTGATCCTATGTAGAATAATGAAGCTGGGATGCCCCTTTAGAGTCTTCCTGAATGAAGTCAAGGGACCAGGCCTCAGTACTCACATCATAAGGACTTACTGCACATGGGGTTTTTCAAAGGAGTGTGACCTTGATTGAGGCAGCTTTTTTCAAACGTGGGCCACTCTTGGAAAGGAACTCAGCCATGAGTCACCAGCAGCTAACATTCTGGGCAGTTGGATAAGTGAGTGCCTTAGGCATGAAGATTAATGTAGGTGGACTAAAATATTGTGCACTACATTTTTTGATGATAATAAAAAGAAACTAAAGGGAATGATAAGAAGAGAGTTCACTGTTTTCTGATGAAGATGTTTAAGAACTGTCATTTCCATCTCAGAAAGGAACAAGACTGTGATAAGCTTTCCTCCTTATCCTGTTAATTGGAAGCACAGTACAAATTATGACCTTGAGCTCTTAGGCAACCACTTGAAGTAAATAGTGTTATCAAGGAGTTCTAGGATCAGTTCAAGGAAGAAGGTAAAAGAAAAATGCCTGGGGATATGATGGATTTCCTTTTCACTAGAAGAAGCATAGGTTTGTCAGAGATATGTATTATGAGAGAAAACAGCATGGGTAAATTTATTACAGTTAGAACTGATCAATATTATGAACAATATAGCATGGTTTATTGAATACATTTTATAAAAGAGGGAATAGAACCTTCAAATTTGAAAAACAAACTCAGGTCAAAATAGGTTAAGTTATTTAACCATGGTCAGTCACAAAATAAGTAAGAGCTACTAAGTAAGTTCAAACTCTCTGTATATGTGCATTTTTTTTTTTTTCTACTCCACTCCTGAGTACAGGGTAAAATATCTTGAAGTTTGAGCCTAAGGTAGCAATTATGAAAAACAAGGATAAAGGAGCAGGAAATTGACTCTCAGACCAGAGGCACATGTCAAAATGAGCCATGGGAAGGAACAAGTTTGAGTGGAGTGCGTTTGTTTAACTTAATGGCCCCAGTGTCCAAATGTGGCTGTGAATGGCGAGAGGTGGCTGGGATGCAGGATTGTGGACGTGAAGCTCTACAAAGAAACCTCTGAAAGATTTCTGAAATCAGAGATTTTTTTTCCAAGCTTAGTCCTTTATCATAAGCTCTTTGGCAAATATTTCTGTTTATGAGCTGAAGTAAATTTAAACAGAAAACTTTACAAGTTTCTTTGTGATTGCACAGCAGCAATTTCCCCATTGTTTTCCTTGGGAATCTGGTTGGTAATTACTAAAACTCCAAAGCTAATTATGTTGTTATACTAGTGGGACCATAGCTCTTGATGAGAAATCTTTCCCATTGACAGTCCCGATTTGTCTGCTCTAGAAATCCCACTGTCACCTTAAACCATTCCTCTTCTTCTTCCCGCCCCTTAGGGGTGGGTAGGAACAATAATTCAATTGAAATGCTCCTTTAGAGAGGGGGATTTTTCTTTAAAAATATTTAGTCAGGGAAGAAAATAATTCATGTTTTTAAGGAGCATGCACTCAAACTGTATCCATGCCATTTGAGAGATTCTGAAAACATGAAGATGCCATATTTTCATGGCAAACTGGTTTCCAAGAGGACTGAGACCTCTTTAACAAGGCAGAGCTAAATAGATTATGAATAAGTTATATGAAATAAATAATCATAGACTGTACTGTCTGGAAGACAAGAATATTCCTGGACAGGCAGTGTATCTAAAGCATCCCACATTAAAGCAAATGCCGCTGTATATTTTAACAATATCACATCCAAATAAACAAAACAGCAAGTTTGTTTAAATAGTATGCTACAAACGAATAAATAAGCATTTATTTGAACGAGTTAGTAAGCTGTTTTATTTTTTATGAGTTGTTCTCTTCTGAGACATTAAGGGGAACTTAAAACATCCAAGGCAATAAAGAATGTAGCAAAGATTGTAAATGGCCAAAGATCAAGACCTGCCAAATTAGAGCTGACATAGCAAAGGCACCATTGCTATATTTTTGTATCCTCAGGGGGAAAGGACATGGTCCTATCTTTGGGAAAATGGGAATATGTTTTAATAGTGCCTCTAGGGCACACTTGTTTTGTCACCTTGGGCAAGGTTACTAATTTTTCACTGTTTCTTAATTTTCCCATATGAAACAGGGTAGAATATGCTATCATGCCGGTGATGGGGGAAAAAAATAACCACCTTCTGTCATAGTTAGAAATGTTTGTTACAGTTAGAACTGATCAATATTATGAACAATATAGCATTCAAAATTACTAAAAAATAAAATATGTAATTTGCAACATTGGTAAATCTCTGATAACAGCATAGTCCTTAACAGTACAATTTTACAGCAAAATGGTCTTATGGTGTGATTCATTTAAACATGTCTGTAAAATATATATTTTGGTGGACAGTGCTATGCAGTATAAACCCTGGATGTTTTGTTTGTGGGATTTAGGACACACACTGATTCCAATCTTGCATCTGCTATGTACTAAGCTGCTTGACTTTGCATAAAATATTAATATTGTTAATATTTCAGCTCTTCACCTCTGAATTTCAGTAGCTGTACTTATAAGTTAAGAATAACAATATCAATTACACAGGGTTGTAAAGAATAGGACAACATAAGCAAAGTACCTATCAGAAGCAGAAAATGCTTAATACATTTTCTGTAATTTACACATGTGATTAACTGGGAAAATGAAATAATTACATTGATGTAAATATTTTCTTAAAATTGAAGGTAAATTGTAATCATCACTATCCTAGATTTTTAAGTCTTTCTTTCCCTACCCCCCACCTCTAAACAACAAACAGCAACAGCAAGAACTAAACTGCATTAATACTGGCTATTTCTGAGGGGGATCTTCTTTTTAGGTGGTGAAATAAAATTCCTTCTGAAGAAGACAAACATCTCAGGGAGTTTGTTTATATTATTATGCAAATTAATTATTCTAATGAGAAAGTAAATTATTGTTTCAATTATTAGAGCCCTAATAAAAATGTCCATTATCTGATTAATCCAGCCAAGCAAAATACGATCTTATTGGCTGGATTCCAACCATGTTTATACGTTGTGAGAAAATCAGAACTTGAAATATTTTCATTAGCCTGGTGGCATTTTAGTTCACAATAATTATATGTCATTGATAAGGTACTGATGATTAAAGTGGTTTTATGACTATTAAAATTTTGAGATGATAAAATATTTTAAAATAATGATAAAAGGTCAGCATTTTGGGTACTGAATGAAAATGATATATTTATTCCCAACAGTGATCCTAATTTATTTATATTTATTATACTGAATTAAATGAGCACCCTTAAAACATCCATGAAGTACTTCAATGGTCAGTCTCCTTAATGTGACCATGAAGTTACAAATGTTGAGACTTTCAAACAACCCATGGCTTTATTATTATTATTACTGGAGGCTCAGTGCATAAACTTTGTGCACTTGGCGGGGGAGTCTCTCAGCCCAGCCTGCACCCTCTCACAGTCCAGGAGCCCTTGGGGGATGTCCCACTGTTGACTTAGGCCCACTCTCCCACTGCTGCTGCACTAACCAGCCATGAGCCTGGCTTCTGGCTGAGCTGCACTGCCCCTGTGGGAGCGCACTGACCACCAGGGGCAGCTCCTGCATTAAGGGTCAGCCCCTGGTGGTCAGTGCGCGTCATAGCAACTGGTCGTTCCACCGTTCAGTTGATTTGCGTATTAGCCTTTTCTTACATAGGATTATTGTTTTAAAATATATTTTTATATTTCAGAGAGGAAGGGAGAGGGAGAGAGAGAGAAACATCAATGAGATAGAATCATTGACCGGCTGCCTCTGCACACCCCCTACTGGAGATGGAGCCTGCAAACTGGGAATGTGCCCTTGGCTGGAATCGAACCCAGGACCTTTCAGTCTGCAGGCCAACGGTCTATTCACTGAGCCAAACCAGGTAGAGCCCATGGTTTTATTATTTATGCTTTATGAAACTCAATGAATTATAAAAGTGGAGTTAATGCATAGATGAAATATTCTGTAGGGCCCATGACTTTTATATAATAAACAGTCCTATCATTGTTTTAAGATTTGAAACATGAACTTAATTAAAAAATTAGAATGTTTAATCCAAAATCGTAAAACATTTGCATTGGATTTATGTTAAATATTCTCCCTTCCCCCCAACTGCCACCCCCATTCCACCTCAATCTTGCTTCAGGGTACAAAAAGGCATAGCTTTGTCGGTTTCTCTAACACTAACAGAAACTTTGTTCTCTAGCACCAGACTCAGTATTAAATCCCTGAAGAATGAGATGGGGGGTGGAAGGGAACAGACAAATTAAGAAAGAAAAAAAGAAATATCTTCCTTGAATCAGTTCAATTGTACGTTGTGCTTCCTGGAGCTGGCAGAAGTTCAAAGATTGTTCATCTAATCTTGTATTATGACAAATGTTCATTTTTAACTAGCAGGCTATTTTTGCTCTCCTTCCACTTTTGTTTATCTGACAGTCTGCCCTACTGAAATGCTACTGAGGCTCCTGCTTTCTGGCACAAGTCCTTTTGGGGAGGATTTCTGTTAGCTCCGAGCTACCTCCCTCTCTCAGGACCCACACCTAGTACAAAGGGAACATTTGCATATTCCATACTCCAAATTATTTTGGGAGCTCTGGCCTCTCCCAGTATGCACATATATTCTGTGCTGCCACAAGCTGCTTTAGTTTCTCAAGGTATGAGTGCTTCTTTTCTAAGAAGCACTTTGGAAGCTTCTATAGTGGTGCATTTGAAGCTCACTTCACCACACTTTTATTGGGAAAGGGATTAAGACTCATGGCAACCCCTTATAAGTTTCTTAGAGCCTTTTCTGTCCTTAAATGGGCTGAGGGGCATAATAGTTGAGAAACTGACTATCAATAATTGTCCTTTGTAATTTATGCAGATGGGATCTCATTTTGAAATTTCACATACTGTATATCTTATCTTGGTGTGTTGGTCAAAATGCCAGTTTTAACACATTTTGTAATTTAGTATAGTTCAGTGATTTTCCATTAGGGCCAGCTTACCTGAAACACTTGAGCATTCTACATTAAGGATGGTAAAATTCTTATGCTAACTTTTGATCGTTTTGAAAATTTTGATCTTCTTGAATAAGCATGTATTATGCAAACCATAACAAGAAAAGGACATTGAATATGAGGATTGGAGCAAGCAAAAAGCTTAACATTCAGAAGCAAATAAATTAAGATCCAGGGGATTAGATAAAATAGGATTTTTATGCTGCTTCTGAGAGGCAGTATACTGCAATATTTAAGAGTGGAAACTTTGTATTATTATAACTTTTTTTATTTTCTGCTTTAGCACTTACTAGTATGTCATCTAGAACTGTAAGTCTCACTTTTCTCATCAATAAAATGATAGAAGCTACCTCATAAACAACACAATATCCTTATACTAATTGAAGCTATGTAACACTTTCAAGCACATGTGAGCTCTTGATAAATCTTGACTTTAATATTATTATACATTTTTAAATTTCCAATTAAAATATAAATACATTAACAAATACCAAGAGACAGTTAAGTCAGTAGATATTTTCAGCAATATAGATATATGGTTACAGTCTTGGACCAATTCATTACCACAAATATCCAGATCAAAGGTTATTAAATTAGAGTCAGGGATTACAGGCTTTTTGGTTTGCTGAAAAGCTCTAGGTAGAGACGTTGTCTATGAACTTCTGGGCATGAATACCGATTTCTTTCCCAGATATACTGTAACCCTGTTAATGCTGAATTTGGCTCAAGAACAAGACAGGCCTCAGATAATAAACATTTCCCATTCTTCTTTAATAATTATGTAAGCTCTGTGTTGTAAACGAATTTCACGTCAGATCTGGCAAGACCCTATCTTGTTCTAACAGGGTAATTGGCAGCCATTTCCCACCCATTAAGGACTCTGGGGATCAAAGAATAATGAACCAAGATGTGCTGCTCTGTATGCCCTATGTATCTTTAGGTCATTAAGTAATTATATTAAGAACTAGGGGCCCAGTGCATGACTTTGTGCACCTTGAAAGGAACTGTGGGCCCTGATGCTGTGGTGGGCACAGGGATGGTTCTCTGCCCATCCTCTGCACCCTCGCCTGGCCCCTCCTGCCATGGCCCCCAGTCCTCTGTCTGCCAACAGCCCCACTCCCGCTACCACCACCGCTCCCGCTGATGGTGCAAAGCTATTGGGCCTGGTGCCAGCAGTGGGTGTGAGCAGTGGCTGCTGGCCCTGATCGTCCTTCAGGAGCAGGGGGAGGTGGAGAAGCCCTGAGGGGCATCGGGGCCGGCAGCCGCTGCTCACACCTGCTGATGGTGCTGAATGATTGGAACCAGCACCAGGTGCCAGCAGCAGGTGTGAGCGGCGGCTCTGGCACCAGCAGTGGGTACTAGGACCATGGTGCATGAAAGCAAAGAATTTTCAGTAACCACCAGAGGTTTGCCCCTATGACAGCAACTGGTGCCCTGCCTTGGTCTTGTGCCCCCACTCACTTCCTCCACCATCCCGCCATGGCTGACACCCACCATGTTCTGCGCACGCCACCTCATGGTCAGTGCACGTCATAGCGACCAGTTGTTTAGTTGTTTGGTTGTTCCCCATTTGGTCTATTTGCATCTTAGCCTTTTATTATATAGGATATACACTAATCTTACTGTGTGTTTGTGTGTACATGCACGTATGTGTGTGATCCTTTCTCACTAACATATAATCCATCTGAAATAATGTACATTGCTGTTTTGTAGCTATCGAATGAAATAATTTATATCCCTAAAATTTGTGAAATTGCTGTACAACAACTCAGTTGGAAGTAATCTAATGCTCCCAATAGTCTCAATAGAATCAGTAAATGTTCATCTCCAAATGTAAATATTTTTATATGAATACATACTTATGAACCTTTATGAATTTGGTCAAAACATGCAATGATCTGTTTCTCGGAAAATACTAGGTATAATTTAAGTTTTTAAAAATCTTTATCAAAAATATTTCAAAGCTTAACATATAATTGGAAAATAACTCTATCTTCATCTGAGAATCATTTAATGCCATAATCATATATTTGCTCATGTCATGATATCACATTGTATAAAATGAATAGGAAGAGTAGTTCTAAATTTACTTGGGCAAATTGATAATTAGCAGCAAACACTCCAAAGCAAAGTCAAACACTCAAGATAACATATGTGAGCACTCAAGGAACGTTGGTGGGCACACTTTTGTTAAAAATGAAACACAAGCTCAGTGTAGTATTTGTTAGTAAATTTACCACATATGGAAAATAATATAATAATTAATAAATAATAATACAAGAATAAACTGTGTTTCACATACTCACAACTGTAAAGCTACCCCACTCTGTGTGTGTGTGGTTATGTGTCTTTATGAAGGCTCTTATGATAGCTTGGACTAAAGCAAACATAAAAATATATAAATTAGTCTAATTCCTCTCTCCCTTTTTCCCTGTCTTCCTTTTCACTTCAATCCTTTAAAGTCTTACCAAGTTTATTTGCCCTAAAAAAGCCTTCTGGATTTCAAAATTATTGTTAAACATAATATTTGAGTCATGCTTCTATCACTTATTTTTGGGGTGACATAAGAACTTTATCTCCACAAACCTTTAATTTTTAAATAAGCAATTGAGATAAAATTATATACTTATATGTTTTATATAAAAATTACATGGGAAATGTATGCAAGCTTCATGGATCAATGTCTGAAGCATATAAAGAGTTTAATAACCGGTAATTTTTACTGTTGGTATTTGCCTTGAAACTACCACTTCAGTGCCAAATTATTCTTAGCTTTATCTTGGTTTTTCTCTCATCTGATCCATAAAAAGCTCTGTACATCTTTTCATTATTTCTAAGAATAAGTACACTAATAGGCAGAAGGATTAATTTGGTTAAATAAAGTCAAATAATTTTGAATAATGAAGGAATCATAGAAATTATATATTCATTTTCTCTAATTTTCAGATGGTATGGGTGAGGTAGTTTCAAGTGACTTATCCAAAATCACTAATTTATTTTTTAAATACCAAAAACCAGATTTCACATTACCTGTCCATTCACCATTACTGTTTCTACTATTATTCTTCATTTTGTATCAAATATAAATTTATGAAAAGATAGATACATATGTATATATTTTTATGATTATAATTTAAGTTGCAAAATACTTTCTCTACAACTACATCTACCTCAAATAAATTAAAACACATCTTAATTACATTTTAAATTTATTTTAGAAATTCAATACTATCTGTCTACTTCACACCCAGACTTTCTTTGGCCGTATCAAGGACAGGGAGATCAGGTGATTCTACATGCAGTTCCTTTGCCATCATTACACATCTACTGCCTTCTCACTCTCTGCAGTGATGGAAAGTTCATCTGATCAGGGGGAAGTGAGAAATTTACCATTTGCTCATTTTGATTACCCCTCCTTAAGATAGAACCCCTTCTTTCCTCTGGTTTTAGTTATTTATTCTCACTCATTGCTTTTAAGTTTAAATAGCGAATTCTTCATAAACAGGGAGTTAAGATATTCACTATTTTAAAATACTCCTCCAGAACTTGTGAGGAAATAACACTGTAAAAATGTACTCATCTTATAGGAAAAATACATAGATTTCATAATTTGAAAACTATAGAAAACCTCACTTTGCAAATTGTTTACATTTTGGAAGTTAACAAATGTAAGAGTTATTGCTCTTATGGATTTTCTTGACACCTCCAGGTCTCTGGGTGTTTTATTTTAATTCCAAAACCACCACCATATTATCTAATTTATTTTGATCATGATAACCAGACACTGAATATACTTTGACAAACATACATCTTTGAAGCAATTGTGCTTTCCCCAGGAAATAAATTCAAAAGGTAAATGAATTCAGAATAATTAAAACCAATCATATAAAAACCTATAAGACTAAAAGAACAGGTAATTTTTCCTTTGACTTCTCCTTCCATAGGTCATCTTTTTCTCCCATAACTCCAAAGAGGTAAGGAAATGACTGGCAAAAAAAAAAAAATCATTAGCATGGATAATAGTAGCATGAGCTAAAGCTGAACAGTCCTGGGTTCAAAATACATCTGCATCCAAAAGTGAATGAACCTAAGTAAGCCTCTGAAATGTACTGAGACTTAGTTTCTGGGTCTATAAAAAGGAATTAATATTATCTAATTCATAGAATTGGTATATGGGTGAAATAATTGATGTATACTGCTGAACACAATTTCTAGAACATAGTACATTCTCAATAAATAGTAATTAGTGTCCTTTCTTTTCTTTCAAACATATGACACCTTCTTTCTTATAATATTAAAATGCAGACTGAAAATTTTAAAATACTTTTGCCTTTAGCTGTAAAAGAAATTTATGACAGTCTTAATTTCTATAATGAGTGGGTTTAAATGTGAGTTTATGGGTTACAAACAAGTTGCATTCTAGATATTCCATTGCCATTTCAGTTGACATATAAATGTTAAACTTTTGTATGTGAGCGAATTTAGAATTCTCTAAGTGCAAGGTTTCTATGTTGCTTATTAATAGATTTGCAGTACTTTCTTCAATTCAACTTATAATATGTACTCAAAAAATACTTGATGAATGAATTATTGAAACTATGAATGAATGGAACATGAGGTCTCTAGGGGTATAAATGTAGAGAAAGGGATGATTATTTCCTGGAGAAATATGAGAAACAAATTTTAATTTGAAGGAAGGCTAGTTAGTTAAGAACTATTAGCTCCAACTCACCATTTTTAATTATTTTTTTTTCTTTATTGATTAAGGTATTACATATGTGTCCTTATCCCAACACTGCCCCATAACCCCTAACTCATGCCCTCACCCCCCTGGTATCTGTGTCCATTGGTTAGGCTTATATGCATGCATACAAGTCCTTTGGTTGATCTCTCCCCCTTATCCCCACCCTCCCCTACCTTCCCTCTGAGGTTTGACGATCTGATCAGTGCTTCTCTGCCTCTGAATCTGTTTTTGTTCACTAGTTTATGTTGTTCATTATATTCCACAAATGACTGAGATCATGTGGTATTTATCTTTCTCTGAATGGCTTATTTTGCTTAGCATAATGCTCTCCAGTTCCATCCATGCTATTGCAAATGGTAAGAATTCCTTCTTTTTTACCGCAGCATCATATTCCATTGTGTAGATGTACCACAGTTTTTTAATCCACTCATGTGCTGATGGGCACTTAGGCTATTTCCAAATCTTAGCTATTGTAAATTGTGCTGCTATGAACATAGGGGTGCATCTATCCTTTCTGATTGGTGTTTCTAGTCTTTTATAACTTTTAATTTTGGTATACTTTCAAACTAGAGAAAATTTGCAAGGATTGCATACTAACTCTTACATATTCCTTACCCAATTATCTTTTATCTCATTTGCTTTATCATGGATAAGAATGAGTTGAGAGATAGTTGAAAATACCACAACTCTATATATCATGTTAACTTATTTACAACTCTTTAAAAAGGGCATTATCTATATAAGCATAATATTATTAATGTGAAGAAGTTAATATTGATACAACTGTTATTTAATCCATAGTCCATATTCCAACTTCAACATTAGTCCCAATAAAATAATTTTACTGTGTTCTAACTATAACTCAATACAGAATTATACATTTTATTTTGTTGTCATATTTCATTAGTCTTTTTAATCTAGAAGAGATTTTCAGATTTTTTTTGTGTGTCTAAAGCATTTTTTAGAAGTATAAGCCATTTGAAGTCACCTAATTTGCATTTGTCTGATGGTTCCTCATGATAAAAAATAGATTAAATATTATTTTTGGCAGCAATTTCACAAAGTGATATAGTGTCCATCACACTATTTGGAGGCACATGGTGTTGGTTTGTCAGTGATGTTAAGTTTGATAACATTTTTTACCCTATTAGTTATTCATTGGTCATTCTTTTTATATTGTTTCTACTCCAAGAAATATAAGAATTTAAGAATGTTTATCTATTTAATTTTAGTATAGACTCTTAAATTCTTATCTTATTAAATAAGTTGTAATTTATTACTATCCTATCTAATAAAAGAGTAATATGCAAATTGTCCATACCTCTGCTATACCCATAAGCCATGCCCACAAGCCATGCCCACAAGCCAATCAGGAGCGAGTCTGCAAATAAACCCAACCAAGATGGCTACGGCCACAGAGAGAGTAGGAGGGAGGCTTGGGTTTCCCCAGCAAGGGAAGAAGCCAAGCTTTCCATCTGCCCTGGCCAGCCCAGGCCTCCACTCAATGCTACAAAGTTTCAATTATAGAAGATACATAAATCCCAACAGAAATGGCTGCCACCACAGAGCCAGCAGAAGGCTTGGCTCTGCTCTGGGCTACAAAGTTTCAATTGTAGAAGATAAATAAATCCCAGATACCAGGGCCTCGGCTTGGGTCACCGGGGGTTGTGGCCAGCCTGCAAACCACCACAGGCTCCTCGCCCAGGCCACCCCAGGCCCCAAGGGAATCCCCACCCTGATCTGGGATACCCTTCAGGGCAAACCAGCTGGGCCCCAACCATGCACCAGGCCTTTATCCTATCTAATCCTATATAATAAAAGAATAATATGCAAATTGACCGTCATTCCAACACACAAGATGGCTGCCCCCATGTTGTCAAAGATGACTGCCCCCATGTGGACACAAGATGGCTGCCACAAGATGGCCAGCAGGGGAGGTCAGTTGGGAGGGACCAGGCCTGCAAGGGAGGGCAGTTGTGGGCGATCAGGCCAGCAGGGGAGGGCAGTTGGGAGGGACCAGACCTGCAAGGGAGGGCAGTTGAGGGCGATCAAGCCTGCAAGGAGGGCAGTTAGGGTTGAACAGGCTGGCAGAGGAGGGAAGTTGGGGGCTACTGGGCCTGCAGGGAAGGGTAGTTGGGGGAAACCAGGCCTGCAGGGGAGGGCAGTTAGGGGTGACCAGGTCTGTAGGGGAGGGCAGTTAGGGACAAACAGGCTGGCAGGGGAGCAGTTAGGCATCAATCAGGCTGGCAGGGGAGTGGTTAGGGTTGATCAGGCTGGCAGGCAGAAGCGGTTAGGGGCAATCAGGAAGGCAGGCAGGTGAGCAGTTGGAAGCCAGCAGTCTTGGATTGTGAGAGGGATGTCTGACTGCCCGTTTAGGCCCGATCCCCATAGGGGTCCTATATTGGAGAGGGTGCAGGCTGGGCTGAGGGACACCCCCAGGCCCCTGATCATCTTATAAACTGATATTCAAATTATTCTTTTGATATATCCCCATCATGCTTTGAGTACTTTCTTTCTGGTGAAATGAGATGTTCACACAGAACCTTTTCACTTTATCTGCTCCAGTTCTGAAGTCAGACTTTTGTGTATTACTTAAGAATGCCAACCAACTTAATTTTAAATAATGAATGTCCTTTTATAGGAGATTAGAGGATTAAATGAAGATGCAGTGTATGTATATAATGGAATACTACTCAGCCATAAGAATAGATGAAATACTGCCGTTTGCAATAACACTGATGGACCTTGAGAATATTAAGCTAAGTGAAATAAGCCAGTCAGAAAAAGTTAAGAACCATATGATTTCATCACATGTGGGATATAAACCTGAAACTCATGTACAGAGCAGTGTGGTGGTTATCAGAGGAAGGGGGTGGAGAGGTTGGAGTTGAAGCGGCCTATTATATGGTAACAGAAGGTGGTTTGAGTTTGGGTAGTGAGCATACTGCAATATACAGATCTTGTATCATAGAAATGTACACTTGAAACTATATAATCTATTGACCACAATAGATTATATAGTCACTCCAATAAGTTTAATAAAACATTTTTTTAAAAAGAAGAGGAATACATGTGAAGGAGCTTTTAAATCTACAATATTAAAAAATCATATTTTTCATATATGTGACAATATTCATAGTCTTAATGTCAATTGTAAGTTAGTAGGAGCTGGTATCCAAAGCATAGAAAGGAAACTCAAGACCACAATTATTATACTTTTGGCCGATATATTTCTGTTGTCTTCATAATGTGAGAGAGAAAAAATCTTATTTTCCTCCCTCTTTCAACCACATTTCTTTCTCTGCTTTTTCATTTTTCTCTAGACCTTATTCCAACTCCTGGAACATGGGGATAGAAAAATTTAAACTTTACCAAATTATTTAAAACTTGAAAGGTTAAAGTTGGTGGTACACGGGAAGGCCAAATAGCCATCTCAGATGGTGAGTAAAGAAAATTTGAATTTATTTGAAGAAAAGGGGATGGAGGATGGGGATATCCAAAGGGATTGGCTGCTCAGCATTGAGCCAGGGGGTATTGGGTCGATGATGGCAGCCCCTGGGAGCTGGAGTTTGTCCTTATATACGGCTACTGGCGGGAAGCTTTTGTCATCAGTGGGTTTGGGGGCTTGGTTAGTGGGTTTACTAGTATAATGCAGATATGTGATCAGATGCTTCTGGGCAGTTTTAGTTCCCTATATGGCTTGATTCTCAGTGTCCAGCATTTCCTGTCCCACAAGTCTTCCCGGTCTTTGTTCTCCTGTGGCAGGGAAGCTTACAAAATGGCTGTTAATAATTATATTGCCTTGTACATCCTAGCACTTGTGTTTTCCTCCTTGTACAAATCTCCCAGGGAAGAAATCTCTAATTGTTTAGCTACCTATTTAGGATTTATTTGCATTTTAGAGTTGAGGGAATAGAAAAATAACACACACAAATTAATGTACCAATAAATTATCTTGCCCCAGCTCTTTCTCCCATATCAGAAGATCCTTTTACTTTGCTATCTTGATAAATAAATATCCACAAATATGTATGTGATTAGACACATCAGCAGGGGTCGACTTTATGTAAAATTGCCTTCCTGCTGCTGTAGGTTCTTGTGAAAGAAAGCTAGTGATTAAATCCATTCACTCTAAATATATATAAATATAAAGTGTTCACCCTTTTCAGGACATGGTTTTACACTTTGAAAAAGAGGAATGCTTAGCTCTAAGGAATGTAACTCTGTAGCTATTTGGGGAGATATTATTTGAAGAAGCAGTCAGGACCATTAGAAGGTGTAACATAACCTTTTTTTGAAAGGTTACTAAACCTGAATATATAGACCTATTTAAGTGAATAAGGTCTGAGTCTCAATGACTATGTAACATTTTTGAAATGGGAATTGTTTAATTCAGACAACTTAGGACAGGCGATAATGCATTGCTGAACTATAAAACCAGAAGGTAGAGGTTTGTGGCTAGGGATTCAACCCATCTGGAGTATATGCCCAGAGACATTACTGAATAAATAATAGGGGTTCTCATTTGGACAATTTTAAAAAATATATATTTTATTGATTTTTTACAGAGAGTAAGGGAGAGGGATAGAGAGTTAGAAACATCAATGAGAGAGAAACATCCATCAGCTGCCTCCTGCACACCCCCTACTGGGTATGTGCTCGCAACCAAGGTACATGCCCTTGACTGGAATCGAACCTGGGAACCTTGAGTCCGCAAGCTGACGCTCTATCCACTGAGCCAAACTGGCTAGGGCTCATTTGGACAATTTTTACTTGCAAGTGGTGAACTGAGTCTTCCCCTTTGCTCTGGAAGTTTAGAATCTAGATCATTTGCAAAGCATGAAACTCTTATTCAAGCAGAAACAGATAGAGCTGAGAGTTAACATGCATTATAATTTCCTTAGGGATGATGTAAGTTCAATTATCAGCAGGAAAGGTAGCTATCTCTGGAAAAGCTAAGGATGATGACTTCTACATTTCCTCAGCTAATATGCATCAAGAAGTAGACACTGACCTTCAATGAGCACAATTTTCATTTATTGAGTAATGAAGCAATTTGCTGTCAAATTGTTTCATCAGACCCTATTAGCCACCTGGGATACAATGGATAGGAGTCTAATTTTATTATTTTCATGGAACCAGACCATTGAGTTAATTTAGGAAGCCATAGTAGAACATGTATTTTCTGTAGATTTTTAAAGAACGACTATTATAATTATTTGTTGAAATGACGGATTATAAAAGGTCTTATTAGTTGATTTACTTTTTATAAGCTTTTAGACTGATAACAGGGAGACAAGTTCCAAATAGCAGCTGTGCCTCTATGGCTGGACTGTCAGAGAAAACCTTGCAAGAGCATCTCTTCATGAAGAAAGTACATCTTACATCTTATCCAACAAAGCTTTAACTTCGCCATTAATTTTTTTCCCCCATTTTGGGGTCAGCTCTACTTAATTCAAGGAAAGCACCTGAGGATCAGATAAGTTTATTTTAGCAGACCCAACATGAAGAAAATGATGGCTCTGAGAGAAATTCCTTGAGCTTATATCAGTTTATACTATTATATAAGTTGATCCTTCACTCAAATGAGAACACCAACTATTCTGCTATCATAAATGATATCCACGCCATTTTAATTTTCCTTAATTATTAGTAATACACATTAGCTACACACCAGGACCTTTCTTGAGAATTCAACCAATATTTTCTAAGTTCATCAAAAAGCTAACTAAAGTTATTTAAGATAGTGTCATGATCTGATTCCATCTACTGGGTGTCTTTCTTCATATCAAATTATACCATCAGAGCATTACAAACCTAAACCTGTTGGCTTTAATTTCTTCTGAAATGTCTTGGTTAGCTTATTAATTTTTTTATTTATTGACTTTAGAGAGAGAGAGGGAGAGTGAGAGAGAAAGAGAAAAACATCGATTTGCTGTTCTATTTATTTATGTATTAATTGGTTGTTATATGTACATTGATTGGGGCTCAAACCCACAACCTTGCCATATCAGGACGATGGTCTAACCAACTGAGCTAACTGGCCAGGGCTTGTTAGCCTATACTTTAATATTAATATTATGATATTAACCTTTAATAAGGATGAAATAAATAGTTTTATCATAGTAATTCCTTCAATAATGTTACCATTGAAAATATTATGCATTATTTTTTCAGTTGGTATACCAAAGATCTTCAAAATAAACTCCCATTATATTTTATATAAAAACTGTCAAAATTATTTTTGATCAGATGGAATTAATTAGAATTCTATAACTATCCAAATTTTCAATTTCCCCTGTTTTTTAGGAAGTATGGTATAATTTAATATTTAATCACTCATACTTTGATGTACTATTTTTTTTCCATGTCTTTATTTTCTATTCAATTTTGCTATTGCATGGTGCTCTTAGTGCTGTCTTTTATTTAAAACACCCTACTAGCCTGGTCAATTTGGCTCAGTGGTTGAGCATTGACCCATGAACCAGGATATCATGGTTCTATTCCTGGTCAGGGCACATGCCTGGGTTAGGGGCTCGATCCCCAGTAGGGGGTGTGCAAGAGGCAGCCATTTAATGATTCTCTCTCATCATTGATGTTTCTATCTCTCTCTAAAATCAATAAAAAGGTATTAAAAATAAAAAACAATATTAAAGAACAAAGATGTCCTACTAAATTTGGGGCATATGATGGGGTGATATGCATTTTATAAAAATACATTCATCAAAATAATAGTACTTTTCAAGGTAAAGTTACCATAATCTTTATTAATCTGTCTTTTATTAATCTTATTAACAAAAAACAAACAATTTAAGTGTCTCTTTAAGCAGTGTACCCTGGAAGGAATGGGATGGGGAGATTACTAAAAGTTCTCTCAGTCCCTTTTTCCGTCCTTTTTCTAAGTTAATTATTTACTAAACTAAAATATTGGTCCAGAAATTACTTCCAAGATTGCATTAGTATTTATTCTATACAATTTATTATGGAAGTGTGTTTGTTAGCTCATATAGATGGCACATGTTGCTTATAATGTGGTTAGTAGTCATGAATTCAGTTCTTGAATGAACCATTTACACATGCTTTTGTCTAACACCTCAGAAAGCCCTTACATCTTTAGCTAATCATTAAGCAAACATGCACAAGCATTAGGTTAAGTAGGTATGAAAAATATTAACTATTTAAATATGCAAATGCAAAAATATCACAGATACAAACAAAACATTCTTATAAAATATAGGGTTTTAAAAAATGTTATTGCTTAGTTTTGTTCAGAACTAGGATATCAATCAGTAGCAAATTATATATATGAGAGCAATGCAGAATATTTATCTGTAGGTGCTGGCCATTGTTGGCTGCATATAGGCAGATCAAAATTCTTTTGATATGTAAATAACAGGCCTAAAGTACTAAGTTAGCATTGCAAGATTTCCCTACCTCTCTAAGAAGCACTCTATTTCCAGCCTCTCATCCTTCCTTTTGCATCACAAGCCATTAAATTTACATACCCTCTTTTTTTATAGCATAGGATCCGCTATGTAGAATATACAGAGCAGTTCTATTTGATGAAAAATATACTCTTGACCTCAGCAATCTAATTATTATTTTAAAAATTTGCTTTAATTTTAAACACAGTTCTAAAAGTCTTTAAAAAATTTAAGATCCACCTTTTATTCTAGCTATTTTGTGCATCAAGTCAAGCTATTAAATAAGGATACACCTGGAGGGGATGCCTCTGAACATAGAATTGTTTATATTAATTATAACATTGGGTTAGATTGAAGAGAATTATAAGACACAAAAGTGTGAAAATATTATTTTTCCTGTAGGAAAATTCATGAGGAAGCAACCTCTTACATTATGTAATGGCCTACTTGTAATGATTCAGAGCAAGGATCAGCAAACTACAACCCAAGGGTAAAACCCAGCCCATTGCTTGTTTTTGCAAATAAAATTTCATTGTAACACTGCCTTACCCATTTATTTATGTATTGTCTATGGCTGTTTTCACCCTACAATGGCAGATCTGGGGAGCTGCTACAGAGATTACATGGCTTGCAAAACCTATATTATTTATTATCTGGCCCTTTATAGGAAAAAAAAAATGTTTGCTAATCTCTGATATTGAGCAAAACTTTCAGCAAACAAGTAATTTAATAAATTCTCCAGGCATTGTGAATTTAGTCACAATAGGCTTTCCCTCTTTGCTTTGCTGAGAAGTTCTTAATCAAACTCAGTACCTACCACTAGTGTCCTTATGCTTAGTATTTTGTGTACTAATGTAACTATTTTCATCTCACTGCCACATTTTTATTTTTTATTCCTCCATATTTTTCAACTTCTAAAATCTAGTTTTGTTGTATGTATCAGTGCAAAAATTGTTAATGAACCTCTACATTCTACAAAGAACACTGCCTAATTTATTTGCAATCTCTTTACAAAATCAAATTTTTCTCATAATAAGTCTGAGTGGAACATTATCTTGTAGCAAACATGATTTGGCAATTAAAGATAATGTGGTTCTTAATTTAATATAAGAATTCAGCTCCAAAACATTTTAAATAGAAAAAAAAAGTGGTAGTTAGACATTCAAAATAAAGCATTAGACGAGTTAGCAGAAAGATAGTAATAAGACTACCATGAACAGATTTAAACAGACCCAGAATCAAATCCTGGCTGTGCTAGCTTTGAGACATAGTTAAGTCATTAAACACTGTCTCATCTGTAACATAGGGAGAACATAATAAACTTTTACATGTTTACTGTGAGAATAAAGCAGAGGTATTTGTATGTTTTTTTCACTGCTGTAGTACACATATTCATAAGACACATAGGTCTGTGTCCTCTAGGAGAATGCTTACAATCAGATCATTGGACTTGTCCTCTTTTACAGACCCCTAAGTCTTCATCCTAAGGAATGCCTTTTCTTTGTTTTGTACTGCATGTTCCTGTCACCTCCACCTCCTATTCATGTTTAAACACCAACCACATGGGATGATATTAGGAGGACGGGCCTTTGGAAGGCCATTAAATTTAAATGAGGTCCTCTGGGTGGAACCTCCATGATGGGGTTAGTGTCTTTATCAGAAGAGAAAGAGACCAGAGCTTGTTCTTCCTCTGCCTTGTGAGGACACAGCAAGAAGACAGCCATCTGCAAACGAGGAAAAGGGTCCTCACAAAAACCTGACCATGCTGGCACCCTAATGTTGGACTCCCCAGCCACCAGTACTGTGAGAAACAAACTTCTGTTAAGACACTCAGTCTGTGCTATTTTTGTTAGAGCAGCCCAAACTAAGACATCCTTCAAAATAATACAACATTTTCTTTGATTTAATCTTCATAAAAATATTGAGATGGGGTCATCCAGAGCGTTTAGTTTGCTTAGTACATGTCTTGTGGTGAGCACTTGTTGAAAGACATTAAACAACCATGAACTATGAGACCATCCCAGCTTCTCATAGTGGGTCAGTAATATTTAGTGAAAGGTCGGTTATCTTTACTTTATGGTGATATTTTCTTTTCACTATATGAGATAATGAATATCTCATTCAACATTAAATGATTATTTAGGATTATATGATTTCATGTATCTGCTAGAGATGACAGTTGACCAAAAATCACATTTTTCCCTCACTCATTTTGAGAACATGGTAGAATAATAGTTAAAGAAAAACCCTAACTTTCTATTTTTCTTCATAATATATAGGTGGAAAGTAATAGCAGAGTTTGTAATAATTAATAACCATAGAAGTGCTATAATTAGGATTTAGCACACATTTAAAGTATCAGGAAAGGGAAAATGCAGGTATATTTCTACTGGTCCCTGAATCTGGCCAATTCTTTACACCACTTGGAGACCAATGATGTTTAAGTGTTTATCTGCCATTTTAATATGATATGTAAGAATGCTTGAAATGCCACCTCTAACATAAATATAGACAGTGTTCTACATCCTTAACTTTCAAGATGGAAGCTTATCAGTTCTGGCAAGACTATACTTTATGTTTTAATCAGTTAAATCAATTCAGTTTTAAAATTGTGGGCTTTTCGTTATTGCTGTTGTTTTAATCAAGTTGTTCTATATAGTTTGCAACTAAAATTAATTCACCATGCAGTTGGGATTTGTTTCAATTCAATTTCTTAACCAACTTACACTTTTATATTAAACTCATTCGTATGGATTCAGTTGAGTGTGACTATAATAATTAATAAGGCCATGTAACTTCATAAATTAACCATAATCAGCCACAGTGATTGGTAAGGTAAATCCTATCATAAAGGATTGGACTTAGGAGCCTAAAGACAGGGTGGCTGAGTGAGGGGCATATAATATATATATATATATATATATATATATATATATATATATATATATATATTTTATGTTTTGTGGAAAGTGCTTCTTTAGGATGGTTAGCAATAAACCTAATAGAGGAAAAGATAGGGTACAGTAAAAAGTAAATGATTAATGATACAAACAAGAGAAGAAATAGTTCCAAATCTCTGAAGTACAGTAGGATCTCAAATATTTATTTAAGTAAAAATTAGATCATGTCAGTCACAGAACAGGAGCTAACGTCAAAACAAAGAATTGGAGAGCATGTGGAGCTATTTCAGCGAGGAAGGACAATTCAAAAAAAGAGTGGCTGCTGAGTGAGGACTGTAAATGCTGATAAGAAAGAAACAGAAGTGCAATATTACCTACCATTTCTCCTGGTCTCATGCATTATTCCCTCCCATCTTTCTATTGCTTTAGTTTCCTTGTTGATTTTATAAAGATTCTTAAAGCCTATGCTATAGATAATTCTTATTTCTTTGTACAGTGATAACATGCTTAGACAATATTTCTTTATGATGGGAGCCAAGAAACTGTACATATATCCAGAGTTCACCTTATCTACTAATATTAGGGGGCATATAGATCTTGCAAAGATTAAACAAATAGATGAGATTTCTTACCTACTTGCTAATTTATTTATGGGAAGCAGAAGTGAGCTGATATGTTGGAATGTTAGCATGCTTCATACAATGCCAGAGATCATTACTTTACTTGCCAAATTAATTCAGTTGGCTCTGTTATGAGTCCTACTACATGGATGATAAACAGGTGGAAGTGCTATAAAAATAATGATAAATGGCAGTGTATCAAAAAGCAGGTGTAGATGTCAAATGAAATGTCACTGAAGTCAGTGCTAACTAGACTAACTTAACAGCTCCATGGTCTAGTACACGAAGAGAACAATACAATGAATGAAATCAACACACATCTTAAGAGTCTCTTTCCTGTGACACAGGGTCACTAAGAAAGCATGACCCTGTGTCATGACCAGATGAGCAAGAGGGATTCATAATTTCTGAAGGACCCAGTTCTATAGTCTTCATAAAAATGGAAAAGAAAATAATTTTAAAACATAATAAGAAATTATATGACAGCAAAAATTTTAAACAACTTAAATAAGATTTATATCAATTAATATCCACAGAGTATCAGCAGATGGTAAATACTCAAAACAGGTGACATATTTTAGTACAGTCAAACTGTCAATGTTAGGTTGGAAACAAAACTACATGTGATTTCATTACAAATCTCAAGTTCCAAGTGAAGGAACATCAGGTTGTTGTTTTTGTTTTTCCCGCCATGGGTACCGGAACTTCCCTCAATCCTACCAAGTCACACTTAATCAAGAGGCTCAATATAATAGATAAAAAAGACCTATTTTAAAATCATTCTTTTTGAAGAGAAATATGTTTTAAGTCTTTGGGGTCTTTGTAGTATGAAGAAAGAGATATATACTGGGTTGGGCAAAAGTAGGTCAGCAGCTCTGGATGTAAAATAACACATTAATTAATAAATAGCAATACAAGGATAAACTCTTTGTTTCTCATACTCACAGTAGTATAAACTTATTGCCCCACCCTGTGTTTATTCATCATTTAACAAATATTTACTGATTTGCTTTGAGCATAGAGCAAGACATAGAGAGACATGGCCCCTGCCCTAATAGAATTTACAGTATTAGAGGGTAAAGAGCCCTGAAATTGAATTCCAGCCCTGCCTTTATTCGGGGTAAATTTTAGCAAGATACTGAAGCTCCTGGGCCACAGGGTGTGGTTTTTTCTGACATACAAAGTGGGGCTAAGAGTACTTACCCTGTATGATTGTTGTGAGGATTTAATAACATAAAATGCAGAATGTTGGTTCCATATCTGTCAAATAGGAGACATTCTCATTGCTTTCCTTCTCAAATGCAGTACCAGAAAATAATCTGACAGGCATAGAATTACATGAGCACAAAGGAAACCAAATAAAACATTGACTCTTCTTAATAACAACTGAGGTGACAAGACACATTGTTGACAACTTATTTCTTTATTAGGGATTGATATTTTGGAAAGAGAATCTATAAAACTTTTAGATAAGTAAACTTTTAAGTTAAAGAATGAATTTATTCATACATAGAATTAAGTTCAACTATTGAAATATCCACATTCATGTATTAAATATGCGCAGCCACTACACTGTAGCATAAAATTTAAATTCTTAACCAAATCATGGTATTTAGGTATAGTGAGTCCTATACCTGTTCTTAGGTGTTTTATTTGTTGGTTGGTTTGTTTGTTTTTCCCATAATAGGTCTCATTTGCAAGAATAATGACTAAAATCATGTATTCTTAGGAACTGAGATGTTAACCATTTCACATGGGAATAGTCTATGTTTTTGGCCTTTTATATAATGGCATAACATTAGTGCCCACGTTGCATATTACAGTACCTATGTATGTGCCTACCAGGGAAAAAGCCTTCCTAATGAAGAGCTATAGAAATTATCCTTGATCTGAATGAACATATTTCCTTTATATTTTATTTTAGAATTCCTCTTCAATTCAATTTAAAGTATTATAATGTTAATATTTTACATTGGCTATACCAAGGTAAATTGCAATATGGAAGGCAGTCAATCCTATCTAATAAAACAGTAATATGCAAATTGACCATACCTCTACTACACCCACAAGCCACGCCCACCAGCCAATCAGGAGAAAATATGCAAATTAACCCATCAAAGATGTCTGTGGCCATGGAGAGAGCAGGAGGCTTGGGTCTCACCAGCAATGGAGGAAGCCAAGCTTTCCACCTGCCCTGGCCAGCCTTGGCCTCTGCTTAAGGCTACAAAGTTTCAATTATAGAAGATAAATAAATCCCAAGAAAAATGGTGGCAGCCACTGAGCTGGAGAGAGCAGGAGGCTTTAGTTGCCCCTGGCAATGGAGGAAGCCAAGTTTCCACAGCCCTGACCAGCCTTGGCCTCCACTCAAGGCTACAAAGTTTCAATTATAGAAGATAAACAAATCCCAGATACCAGGGCCTCTGCTTGGGTCACCAGGGGGCGTGGCAAGCCTGCAAACTATTACAGGCCCCTCACCCAGGCTGCCCCATGCCCCAAGGGAACCCTCACCCTGATCTGGGACACCCTTCAGGGCAAACCAGCTGGCCCCCCACCCATGCACCAGGCCTCTATTCTATCTAATCCTCCTATCTAATAAAAGAATATGCAAATTTGACCATCACTCCAACACACAAGATGGCTGCCCCCATGTGGTCAAAGATGACTGTCCCCATGTGGACACAAGATGGCCAGCAGGGGAGGGCAGTTGGGAGGGACCAGGTCTGCAAGGGAGGGCAGTTGTGGGCGGTCAGACCAGCAGGGGAGGGCAGTTGGGAGGGACCAGGCCTGCAAGGGAGGGCAGTTGGGGGCGATCAAGCCTGCATGGGAGGACAGTTAGGGGTGACCAGGCTGGCAGAGGAGGAAAGTTGGGGGCGACTGGGCCTGCAGGGAAGGGCAGTTGGGAGGGACCCAGGTCTGCAGGGGAGGGCAGTTAAGGGCAAACAGGCTGGCAGGGGAGCAGTTAGGCATCAATAAGGCTGGAAGGGTAGTGGTTAGAGGGTGATCAGGCTGGCAGGCAGAAGCTGTTAGGGTCAATCAGGAAGGCAGGCAGCAAGCAGTTGCGAGCCAGCAGTCCTGGATTGTGAGAGGGATGTCTGAATGCCCATTTAGGCCCCATCCTACCTGGATCAGGCCTAAGCGGGCAGTCGTACATCACTTGAGGGTTCCCAGATTGGAGAGGGTGCAGCTGGGCTGAGGGATACCTCCCCGTGCATGAATTTCGTGCACCGGGCCTCTAGTTTAAATATATTAGGTAAGGTCAGAAGCTTAAACTGAGGCAAATAAAAGATACATTGCCTATATTTATCTTCCATCTACAGAAACTGTTCAGATTGCCAACACACTGATGCACCATTTACTTATAATAATGCGTTAATCATAATAATGAGCAATCAATTTTCAGATGTTAAATGAACACTCAGAGTAGGAAACCCTGTAATTTAGAAGGCCAGTTAATGAGAGCAAGGTGGAAAAATCGCTTGATTAGGCATTTGACTTTTTTGATACACATTTGTGTCTCCATAAATTTAGTCTGCTAAACAATTGAGCTTCTTTATGCTGATTTTCCACAAATTAAAGAGAGCAGACTGCTTTAAGAGGAAATTTCAAATACAACTACTTTACTGAGAACTTACTTTGTACATTTTTGATATTTAGTATGTGTTGGATAAAATGAATTGGTATGATTTGTGGGACGTGGAGAATAAGAAATGGGTAACCTTAATTGAATGGGTAGACTAAAAAATGTCAGCACAAGATTTATCAGGTTCATTTCACTGGAAATATTCTCAGCTATAAGAACCTACATATTGGTAAGTTCTCATATACATACTTCTGTGTCTGAAATGAAAAGTACTGCTTTCTTTGGGAGTACTTAGACCCCTGTCACAGATAAGAAGTCTTTACTTTCATAGGTTCTCCCACATAATAGACTTTGATTGCTTACAAATTATAACCAAGTTTCTTGTCATATAGTCCATGGTCCAGAGTATAGATTGGCAAACTACAGCCCACTAGTCAAATCCAGCCTGTCACCTGTTCACCTGTTATTGCATAATGTGAGCTAAAATGGTTTCTGCCATTTATTTGTTTGTTTGTTTATTTATTTATAAACTATGTTTTTATTGATTCAGAAAGAGGAAGGGAGTGGGAGAGATGGAAACATTGATGAGAGAGAAACATGGAATGGCTGCCTCCTGCATACCGCCTACTGGGGATCAAGTCTGCAACCCAGGCATGTGCCCTGAATGGGAATGGAACCATGACCTCCTGGTTCATGGGAGTATACTCAAGCAACTAAGCCACAATGGCCAGGTGGTTTCTACCATTTTAAATGGTTACAATAAATCAAAAGAAAAATAAAATTTATGACACGTGATGATTACAAGAAATTCAAATGCCAGTGTCCATAAATGGAATTCAATTGTACCACAGCCACATGTAATTATTTATATATATCATCTATAGCTGCTTTTGTGCTATGTTGGCATAATTGAGTACAAAGATGGTTTGACTGGCAAAGCTGAAAATATTTACTATCTGATCCTTTGATGAAGAAGTTTGTCAACCACTGGGCTAGAAGGTAGAGTGTAGAATACAGGTACCATGGGGACAGGGATGAAGTATAACACAGAAATCAAGTTCTATTCCTTATTCCACCAAGTAGGTGAAATGGAGCAAAACAATTTCTCAGCATCTCTGCTTAAGTATCTTAAAATTTTGATGTGATCTTCAGATTCATCTTTTTATTTTTTAAATACATTTTATTGATTTTTTACAGAGAGGAAGGGAGAGGGATAGAGAGTTAGAAACATCGATGAGAGAGAAACATTGATCAGCTGCCTCCTGCACGCCCCCTACTGGGGATGTGCCCATCACCAAGGTACATGCTCTTGACCGGAATCAAACCCGGGACCCTTCAGTCTGCAGGCCGACGCTCTATCCACTGAGCCAAACTGGCCAGGGCTTCAGGTTCATCTTTCATGCTTAATCTGATTCTGCTCTTAAAAGAGTAGTCTCAATTTATGTATTGGTTAATGTTCAATATTTATTCATCTAAGACCCAGAATTATTAGTTCAACTAAAAATTATATACTGAATTATATTTGGGTATTGTGCTTGGATATTTTGAACTCTGTATGGATGTTCTTCTATGTAGAAATAAATTGAGTCCCTGTTCTAAACCATTATACTACTTTGTTTTTTTTTTTTTTAATGTTTTTATTTTTTATTTTTTTTTCTTAATTAAATCTTTATTGTTCAGATTATTACAGGTGTTCCACTTTTTTTCGCCCCATAGCTCCCCTCCACCTGATTCCCCACCCCACCCCATGCCCTTACCCCCCGCCACTGTCTTCATCCATAGGAGTAAGATTTTTGTCCAATCTCTTCCCGCAACCCTCACACTTGCTTCCCCTGAGAATCGTCAGTCCACTCCCTTTCTATGTCCCTGATTCTATTATATTCACCAGTCCATTCTGTTCTTCAGATTTTTTATTCACTTGATTTTTAGATTCACTTGTTGGTAGGTATGTATTTGATGTCATTTTGTTGTTCATAATTTTTATCTTTACCTTTTTCTTCTTCTTCTTCTTCTTAAAGAATAACCTTCAGCATTTCATGTAATCCTGGTTTGGTGGCGATGAACTCCTTTAGCTTTTTCTTGTCTGTGAAGCTCTTTATCTGACCTTCAACTCTGAATGATAGCTTTGCTGGGTAGAGTAATCTTGGTTGTAGGTTCTTGCTGTTCATCACTTTGAATATTTCTTGCCACTCCCTTCTGGCCTGCATAATTTCTGCCGAGAAATCAGCTGACAGTCGTATGGGTACTCCCTTGTAGGTAATTAACTGTTTTTCTCTTGCTGCTTTTAATATTCTCTCTTTGTCTTTTGCCCTTGGCATTTTAATTATGATGTGTCTTGGTGTGGTCCTCTTTGGGTTCCTCTTGTATGGGGTTCTGTGCGCTTCCTGAACTTGTAAGTCTATTTCTTTCACCAGGTAGGGAAAGTTTTCTGTCATTATTTCTTCTAATAGGTTTTCAATATTTTGCTCTCTCCCTTCTTCTGGCACCCCAAAAATTCGGATGTTGTTTCGCTTAAAGTTGTCCCAGAGGCTCCTTACATTATCTTCATATTTTTGGATTCTTTTTTCTTTTTGTTTTTCTGGTTGGATGTTTTTTGTTTCCACATATTTCAGATCTTTGGTTTGATTCTTGGGGTATGTTGATCTACAGTTGAGTTTCTGTATATTCTTTATTTCAGACAGTGTATGCTTCATTTCTGACTGGTCCTTTTCCATTTTTTTGGCATTCTCATTAAGGTCCTTGAAGGTCTCACTAAGCTCCTCAGAAGTGTCATCAAGTTTCTCGGCAGTTTTTAGAAGATTCTTGAGTAACCTTATAAATGTGATTCTGAACTCTATGTCATCCAGTAGTTTGCTTTCCTCCGTTTCTTTCATTCGTGACATGTTTCTTTGTTTCTGCATTTTGGCTTCTTCCCTGTGTTGATGGAGTGGCTTTGTGTGGTAGGTGACCTATAGGGGGCAGTAGCTCAGCCTCCCCAATCACCTGATGTGGATGCTCTTGGTACACCCCTTTGTGGGCTGAGTGCAAAGTCTTGGTGTAGTTAAGCCTGAATTGCTGTTGGTACGCTGGGAGGAATTGACCTCCAGGCCAATTAGCTGTGAGCACTCCCGGTGTCTATAATGGAAGAAGTGCTGCGCTTATGGGGCAGGACTTGTTTCAGTGGGGCTTTGGTGCTCACTGAGTCTGCCTCTTGAATGTGTCACTTATGGATGTGAGGAGTTGAAATCTGTTGTCTCACACTGACCACTAGGTACACTGGCTTCTGGATCTCCAATGGGGTGCAGGTCAGCTACTGTCTGAGGCCACTCAGCAGGAGCTACAGTGAGAGCTGCAGTTTTCTCCTCTTTGCTTGGGGTTTGGAGGTTTTGGAGCTGTCTGACCCGGGCTGCAAGTTTTCTAGGTTAAGCTGCAATAGGGCAGGCTTTCTTATGCTAATTGAGCTGCTTGGAGCTTGGGTGGGTTTGTAGGTTGTGTGGGGCGGGGTCTCAGGGCGTCACTAGGTTAGGGCGTGGCAAACAGCAATGGCTGCTAGTAAGCCCGCTCTGTGTCCCGACCGTGTCCTGGAATCCTGTGCCCCAGTGCCGTAAACAGTTATTCCTGTGCGCAGCTCTGCTAGCAAGCCACTCTCACTGGCAGACAGTCCAGCTTCTCCCCGTAGGAGTTTGGGTCCCCCGCGTCTCCCCAGAGACTGGATTTCAGAGTAGTCGGGGGCTTGTCTCCGTTCAGGTTGAAAAAAGCAACGCACCCAGTCGCCCGCCGCCAGCCCGGATCCCGCGCCTCCGTACCTCAGCTTTTCAGCGCTCGTGCACGTCTCAATGCTCTTTTCTCTTTCCTTCTAGTTGTAGAACTTCCACTCAGCCAGCTTTCCCGTGGTTCTGGGTGATAGACGTTTTATCTTTTAGTTGCAGTTTAAATTGTTGTCGGAGGCAGCAGTTTAGGTGTTTACCTATGCCGCCATCTTGGATTCCCCTCTACATACTCCATTATACTACTTTGCTACTTACTATCCTCATAATAGAACATGCTTCCTTAGGTTTCTCAGGCTTGAGTATCTCATATAAGACACTGCACACCTCCTCAACTAGCATGCCCAACATATAAAATAATCTCACTATGTTTAACATACTTACCATAATACTAATGATTGAATACCATTTTGCCCCAGGCCTACTTTAAATACTTTTTATGTAATAATACATTCTTTCCTTACAATAATCCCTTGGTCTACATCTTATTTTATCTCCATTTTACTGACACAGAAATAGAAGCAGAAAAGATTTCACAGCTGTAAGTCTGTTGAAACCCCTTTGTTTCCAAACATCAATTCAAGACTTCTGAAGCTAAACTTGAAAAAACTTTGGAGGAATGTCATGATCACAGTGCAACCATTGAGGGCTTGACAACATCCTTTAATCCCTTTACTTTAATGTTGTATTGGGAGACTGTGATTAAATCAGGGATATCTTTGAGTTCATCTGTTAAAAAAGTATTTTATTCTTGCTCTATAAGTGAAACCATCAAGACTTCATAGCAACTAAATGCCTTAGTTCATGACATTGAAAACGGAGAGGGTATCAGATGCACTCCTGTCCAGAGTTTTGAATGACTTATTAATGAGCCTTTGCTAGTGATTCAATAGTATCACATTGCTGATTTGAATAATTTGACACTCTTTCCATATCTGAGTGAAGTGGGGCAATCTTGTGGAATATACTAGTAATTCATATGCATAATGCTCCCTCCAATATAAAATCTACATGTTTATGCAAGTACTACATATGTTTAGAAGTTACAGGCATTATGCATGCCTATTTAAAAGATTCAATTATTGGAATATTAATTTGTCTTCTGTTTTTATGCCTATAGGATTGCTTTCAGCCTCACTCCATTCAAGTCAACACAGGTAGCCATACATTTGGACGTCCCTGATGCAGGAGAAAGCTATGAGAAGGGGTCAAAAATAGAAGATATTTAGAGATATTTTGCCAGTTTTATAAGTGATGGGCAGAGGTGAGCCCTTGAATTTAAAGAGGGTGAATTGGAACTCAGTGAGTTTGGGAAGGAGACCAAGGCACTGGGTCCCATTTTTCTATATAGGAGTCCCGGGAGGTGACAGTAGCTCAGAGGAAAATGGCCTACCCCTAGGCAGACCCAGGTTCTCAAGCTTAGCAAAGATGTCTGATTATCGGCATGAAATAGGAGCAGCGCCCCCTATTGGATATCTGCTACCAGATTTGGCTCAGAGAATGAGGTGATCAGCGGTAACTGTGGTGACAGAAAACTAGTGCCCCTTCTTTTTTTGTCAAGAACTACTTTGATCTCATTAGTTTTGGGGGAAATGTTAAGAAAGAAACAAATTCTCTAGTGAATTCCTGAGAATTAATTTTCTTCTGTTCTAGCAGTAAAGAGGCTTATATTTGGATTTAATTTGATTTAAAGAAAATAAGTAACATTTCTTGCACACTTGAGATTGTGAGCTACAATTCATAGCCACTGCAAAAACGCATACATGCAAAATAAATTCTCCTTCTGAATATCCCCAGCCATATGCCTGTATGTCATTCTTCCTCTGAGTTGTATAAAACTATGCCTAAATGAAAGTGAAAAGGATTACCCAATAGACAAACACATAAACTCTTACTTTAATTTCTCAGCATGCTACATGAAAAATGGCACCTTGGCTCCACCTATAAAGAGCAACAGCATGTGCCTCAATTACTAATTTTCACATGTTTTTCTGTAAGTTTTAGACATTTTCCCTGAGGCTTTTCTTCTGCTCCATTGTTTTGAGATCTAGACTACCTGGGTTCTTAACACACCTTCCCAACTGCTTTATAGGATGGCCTCAGGTGGCTGCTTGGTTTCCTTCCACTAAAGTGCCACAGTCAGAAATACCCACCAAGGCATCTCAGAGTGCATGTGATACTTCTACTCAGTTATTGTAAGTGAAAGATTTGAGATTGTTTAATGAAAACTTCCATTGCAAAGTAGTATGTTGTAATTTAATTATTTACTATTATCCTGCCTCGTTCTGCTTAAAGAAGGACTTGCAGAAATCAAGCTTTGTATTAAATGACACTCCTCGTGAGGTAAATAACTAAGAACTGAGGATAAAAGTGGAAATTATATATTCTATTCAGATGAAGCCAAATGGCCAATTCTGAGAAATAAAGGAATTTAACTCACTATAGCCAATTTATTGCAAAGAGAGAAAAATGTTACCTTCTTGTCTACTGTTTATATGACATTTCTTTGATAAGATACTATATTTTAGACTGGGCTTAAAAATAGTATTTTATTTTCTCAACTTCACTTATTATTGAGGGTTTTTTTAGTCTATGATTTACTTTTGTTTTACTTGGGGCCTCTGAATGTTATGCAACAATATGTATACAGAGATCAGAAATTGCTGTTATTTTTTCCTTTCTAGGGATCTGCTGACAATACAATAAAGAATCTCAATTTTTACATAAATGGCCATTATCTGAAGTGGCATTTGAAAAGTGCATGTCTGGTCTAATCTTATTTTAGATAAAATAGATTTTAGTCATGATTCAGATAAAACATGATATTTAAAGACCATTAATAAATCCTTGTTACTGTCTATAAACAGAAAGTTCAAATAAAATAGACTGAATTGCATGCAATATGTTGGTATTATAAAAAAATTAATATGACTGATCATTGATCTCTTGTGAACCATAGAGAAAGGTCTTCTGTAATAAAAAGGACAACTCATAAGTTCCAGCAACATCTGATGTGAGGGGTATTCCAAAGACCCTAATCTCTAAAAATATGTCCCAAGGATAGTGCAACAATGATGAAAACACTTCGGCATGCAACAGCTTTTTTAACTTTCTAACCTTAGATTGTTTGTCCTTATTTTTTAAATTAAAATATTCTTAGGCATATGAAATAATCTAATTATTCATGTAACCTTTGAAGGTAGATTTTGTGGTTATCTTGGGGGCTGAATAGATGGGATTATTAGGTGTCTGTCTCAGGTGAAAAAGCTTTCAAAGGTAACTGAGGACTAGGGGCCACTGGAGGAGAACAGGCAAATCTCACCTGCTCCTCAGTTTCCCTTAGGAGTTACTCTATCTATAGGATTGTGTATGTCCAACTTATACTATTAACTTTCTTCAGAGTGTTTATTTCTTTGGCAAATGCCTCAATGGTATTGAGCTCTGTATGTATTGAAAATTTGGTGGTCTGGTTGTCAATATTTTCCCCCATCCCATAACCCAATGCTTATGTATTTTATATTTGGTATTCCTCAGTTCCTTAACTGAATATGTTTTATCACAAAAAGGTTTTGTTCCACTCATAGAGATAAGAGAATACAGTGTTATAGCAATTAAGAACAGATTGCCTTGGATAAAAAAGTGGCTCTTCTATTTTCTAGGCTGTGTGATGCTGGTAAATTATTTAATTTCTCTGTCTCTTCATCCAAATGTGAAAAAATTTAAATGAGGATGCCTACCCAACATGGTTATTGGTAAGATTAGATTGTGTGTGTGTGTGTGTGTGTGTGTGTGTGTGTGTGTGTGAATTAGGATATCACCTGGTTCACAGTTAAGGCTAAATAAGTAGTATTATTGTTTATTATTATTTACTCAATAAATACTCATTAAGCACCTATTGAATGTCAGGTAGTATCCTGGCACCAATGATATAAAAGCAAAAAACAAAACAATGACAACAAAAAGACTATCTATATATATATAAAAGCCTAAGCGACCTTTATGGCCGAACAACTGGTCGACAAGTTGCTATGATGTGCACTGACCACCAGGGGGCAGGCGCTCAATGCAGGAGCTGCCCCCTGGTGGTCAGTGCACTCCCACAGTCAACCTCCCGCGGCCCCTCCCCCCGGCCGGCCAGCCCCCCAACCCTCCGATGGCCCTGATCAGGGGACCGGCTGGCCAACCTCCCATGGTCCCTCCCCCTGGCCAGCCAGCCCCCTGATCAGCTGGCCAACCTCCTGGAGTCCCTTCCCCTAGCCAGCCCCCTGATAGGCTCGATTGCCGGCCAGGCCAAGGGACCCCCACCCATGCACAAATTCATGCACCAGGCATCTAGTATCTATATAAAGCTTACACCTTGAATTATAAGAATTAGCTATTATCATTGGCCATTATTACTTAAAGCAAGAGAAAAAGGCTTCTCCCCATTGTCAAAATGACTAAAGAACACAAATGATAGAGGAGGCCATCAAACTGCCTTTGCATTGGAATATTTATTGTATTTTCTTTAATACATGTGTGAGCAATACATAGGACAAAACTGCTAAAACAACTAAGGAAGAGATTTTGCAGGAGACTGGGTCTACACGAAAGTGAACATTGTTGCTGACTGCTTTTAGGTCATTTTTCATTTGTTCTCACTGGGTCACTGACATCCTTTACTTTTTCATCCTGACAACAAATCTCCTTAAAACCCTGACACACACATATCATTGGGCATTGTTTTAGTAGTCTGTCTCCTGGGAGTCTATCCATTCTACTGAACAGTGAAGAGGCCTTTGATATTTATACAGTCCAAAGAACAATTTAGATAAATAAGTTCATTAAAATGTAACTAATATTTGATAGAAAGGAATAACACCTTTTATAATATTACAGTATAATCCTATTGCTTAGAACTTACTTAAAGATGTGTAATCTAATCGACAAAATAAACTGATGAAAAAAATAAAAACAGAGGCATGCATACATGGAACAGTGACAGCTGCCTGAGGGGGAGGGGTGAAAGGGACTAGATGAAAGAAGGTGGAGGGATTAGCCAAAGAATATATATGCATCACCCATAGACACAGACAACAGTATGGTGTTGGCCAGAGGGAAGGAGTGGCAAGGGCTGGCTGGAGGTGGGCAAAGGATGGGAAATGAGGACATCTGTATAATCATGTAAACATTAACAATAAAGTTTAACATAAAGTAAAATATTACAGTAAAACCCTATTGCTTAAAAATTACTTGAAGATTTTTTTAAATGGCTTTTCCCAAATCTGAGTTCAGTGAAATCAGAGTAACTTTGGATAATAACCCACTTACTCTTTTTTTAAAATATATTTTTTATTGGTTTCAGAGAAGAAGGGAGAAGGATACAGAGATAGAAACAGCAATGATGAGAGACAATCATTGATTGACTGCCTCCTGCATGCCCCACACCGGGGACCGAACTCACAACCTGGAGAAGTACCCTGACTGGGAATCCAACCTTGACCTCCTGGTCCATAGATCAATGCTCAACCACTGAGAAACACCAGCTGGGTCCCACTTACTCTTTCAATAACTCCTTTTCAGGCAACAGATTGATTGACTTCTTTAAACTCCCTTAATAGGTTAGGACAAAAAAAAAAGCATAATTTTGAAAAGTACTTGGATTAGATCATCTTGGCAAAACAAAAATACTAAATTTTACCACTGAAAGTTATAATTTGGATCATCAAAGACAGCAGCCTTTAAGCTTCATTTTTCTAAGCTATGTGATTCTTTCTTCAAATAAAAATTTATGCACAAGTTCAAAATGTAAAACAGATAGAATGAGAGATGCTCTGATTGAAATGGGTCTGCTGTCCTGGGGTGACGGCAATGGAATTCACTGCAAGTCAAGAAGCCTTAGCTTAAATTTCCCTGACCAAATTTAAGTCCTTAATTTCACATTTGAAGACATTTATGTCTAGAGTGGTAAAAATATTTGTTGAAGATCAGAGAGCAAGAAGAACTAATGTCTGCAGATGGTTACTCAAGTTTCCTTTATATTAGGAAATCATAGTTTGCATTATATTTAAATGGAAGGTTAAGTCAGGTAATGCACTACTGTTCTAATGGCAAGGTCACATTTTAAGTAGTGCATGTGGGCTGGGAGATATTGTTACCACCTCTTTGGACAATAAAACCTGCCACAATCCTTCTTCTGACCACAAGAGTTCACATTCCTCCATCATGAAAAATGCACTCATCCCTTTCTGGGCATATCCAAGTGTCATTCCATTATTGCATCAAATTAAAGTTCATGATCTCATCCAAAGCAGGTTCCAGTAAAAAATAAAATAAAAAAAAAAGGCTCCAAAGGATACTGTGTTCCTTTAGGTCTGAACACTAGTAAAGCAAATAGACCAATTATCTTAAACATCACAGCCAACAAACAAGTGAGACAGGCACAGAATAACTGCTACAGATACTCATGTTTATAATGGACAAGAAATGAGAGGCACAAGGCAACCACAGGTTCATAGTGATTCAGAAATACAGACTGGCAGCATGCAGTTCATTTCTTGATTAGTTCTCAGTCCAACTTTCTAAGAATCACTCTGTACAGCTCTTGATTTCATCTGCTGGACTCTTGCCTGCCCTCTAAGAAATCATTTCTTTTCTCTAAGAAATGGCTGATGTTTGTAGCTAAGTAGTGTTCACAAATGGCTTCTTTCTTATAGAAAGTAAGAGTTCAAGGGTCCAAAGACCTTTTTAAAATTTTGTACTGCCTATACTTTTTCAGTATATAGTGACAGTGTTTTCTCATCTTCTTAAAAATGTGTGGGATCCCTGAGTTTTACTGAAGCTTAGCCCATTATACAAAAGCACACCCCTTTTTTCTTTGATATAAGCCTTTCTCTACTTGGAGCATATTGTGAAATTGCTGTGAGACAATACCTTTAAAAGTCTTTGAAACCCGATTTGAGGGGCATATCTTTGAGATTCTAAAAGAATATTTTGTCTATTTGAAAAAGTGCCCTGCTATCTATTTTCCTGAGGTCTTGACAAGATTTTTGCAGTCTTATTCTTGGCTTCATTTTTTGAACCATTATTTTTTTCTGAGAGCATCCTAGATTTAATATCTACTCAGAAGTGACTTATTAAATTAGCATCTTTTGACCTCTAGAGAGATTAAACATGAGGAAGAGTTTTATTTCCAAACCACCAGGTCCTTGCTTCTTATATATATCACTACTTTTTCTTTAGATTTTTTTTCTTTTTCTTCAGCTTTAGTGCAGTATAATTAATAAATACAATCATAATATATTTAAAGTGTACAAAGTGACGATTTGATATATATAACATTGTTAAAAGATTCTCACAATTGAGTTAACACATTTGATTTATTATCACCTCACATATTTATCTTTTTGGTGTATTCTCTTAGCAAATTCCAAGTATATAATCAACTATAATCACAATTATATTAGATTCTCAGACCTTATTCATCCTATAACTGAAAGTGTGTACCCTTTTTCTCCCATTTCCTCCATTCCCAAGCCCTGGATAACTACCATTCTGTTCTATTTATATGAGTTCCACTTTTAAAATATATATATTTTACATATTAGTGATACCATGTAATATTTCTCTTTGCTGGTCTAGCTATTTTCACTTAAAATAATTCCCTCATAGGAATTCCCTTTTTATAATGCTGAATAATATTCAATTGCATATATGTGTGAGTGTGCGTATGTATATATGTCACATCTTTTTAAAATATATTTTTATTTATTTTAGAGAGAAAGTGAGAGGAAGAGAGAGATATAAACATCAATGATGAGAGAGAATCACTGATAGGCTGCCTCCTGCAGGATAGGGGATCAAGCATGCAACTTGGGCATAAGCGCCAACTGGGAATCTAACCATGATCTCCTAGTTCATAGATCCACATTCAACCACTGAGCCACCACAGCCGAGCTATAGTCATATCTTCTTCATTCATTCAGCAACCAATGGACATGTAGTTTGCTTCCATACCATGGCTATTGTGAATAATGCTCCAATAATCAAGGAAGTGCAGGTATTTCTTCAATATAATGCATATATTGGGTATACCAGTATACCCAGAAGTGGAATTGTTGGATCATATGGTATTTCTATTTTTAATTTATTGAGAAACCTTCATATTGTTTTTTATAAAATGTTTTTTATATTCCCACCAACACTGTACAGGAGTTCCTTTTTCTCCACATCCTCACCAGCATTTATCTCTTGTGTTTTTTTTTTTTTTTTTGACATCTTAACTGGTGTGGGATAATGTATCATTGTGGTTTTAATTTGCATTTCACTGATAATTTGAAGATATTTCTCCCTGTTTTCTTCTGGAAATTTTATAGTCTCAGGTTTTCATTCAAATCTTTAATCCATTTTGAGTTTATTTTTGTATGTGATGTGATAGAGGGATCCATTTTCATCCTTATGCACATGAATATCCAGTTTTCTCAACATAATTTATTGAAGAGAGTATCCTTTCCCATTGTATATTCTTGGCAACTTTGTCAAAAGTCAATTCACTATAAAAATATGAGTTTATTTCTGGGCTCTTGTTTTTGTTCCATTAATCTATGTTTATTTTTATGCTAAAACAATGCATCTTGATTACTAAGGCTTTGTAATATATTTGAAATCAGGAAGTGTGATACATTTAGCTTTGTTCTTTCTTAAGAATGCTTATTTGGGGTCTTTTGTGGTTCCATATGAAATTTCAGGATTGTCTTTTTTTTTTTCTTTCTGTGAGAAATACCATTGGCATTTTAATAGGATTGCATTGAATCTGTATTCTCTCCGATACCTTATATTTGGGAAGTCACTCCACTGAACTCTGGATTTCTCTCAGAGGGAACTGATCTGTGCATAGGTGTATATTTGGTGCATCAGTAAAGGAGGGAACCTCAGAGCCTTCAACTCTCCATTTTGGTGACAACAATCCTTGAAAACTCCCCCCCGCCCCGCCCTCATTTTATTATCAGTAGCTGTAGAAGCTAAGCATGTTGTGCAACATTATACCTGGAAATCTTAAGTAAATCATAGAATTTATTTTGTTTATTTTCTATAGTTTCACAGGTAATGGTGTTGCTCAATTTTTTGCCATTATATAAGGGTGTTTATCTCCCATCATTCATTTGCATTTTCCTTACTTTCCTTTGAGCCTTCACAGACATTTTAATTAGTTTTTTGGGGGGCTTCTGCTGATGGTCTCATAGTTTTTCAGATTCTGCCCACTATCCATTCCCAAAGGCAAAGCCACATGTTTTAGGTTTTACTACAGCAGCATTCCTCTGTTCTGGGTATAGCAGATGCATAACAAACCATCCCTAAGTTAATGAGGTATAACTAGAATAATCATTGATTATTATTTTTCATGGCTCTGGGAACTGACTCTGCTTAGCTAGGTGTCCTCTTTGCAGGTCTCCCATGAGGTTGGACCCAGACAATGGCAGGGTCTGGAGTTATCTCTATGTCTTTCTTACCTATCTGACAGCTGAAGGTACTCTTGCCAGGAATCTCAGCCTTCTCTCCCAACATGGTTTAGGCATTCTCGCATTGTAATGACTAGATTTCAAAAGCAGCTTCCACGGAAAGAAGCAAGCAAAGTAAGCCTTACAGCCTCTTATAACCTAGCCTCATCCATCACCTATCCCTTCTACTCTAACAAAAATAACAGCATTCCACCCAGATTCAAGAGAAAAGAACATCAGCTGCTTTTCTAGATGGAGAACTGGTAATGTCACATAGTAAGACGTCTTTGAGTGATAGGAGATGGTGTTTCACAGGACTTTGGAAAGTACAATCTGCCACAATCATTTACCACAAAATGTCAGCTGTAACACAGTACATAGCAATAAGAAAACTTGAAAGATTAGAATAATGATATTAAATTATTTCATATAAATGGTGAAAAATAGCCTAACATATGCATTAAAAATAAGATATTCACCACAGTGGTGATATTTGAAAAAAAAATGACTAACTCAATATTTTGGTGTGTGAAAATAGATCCAACAAAATATATGATAGTTGCCACTGTGAGAAAGTAAATATTTTTCAATAAGTTAGACAAATCATATTCAGTAGCACAAATAAATATTTCAGACTGTCTCAAAGAGATAAAATAGTCTAAAATCAAAACAAATAATGTCCTAAATTCTAAGATACGGTTATGTGATAAAACATAATTTCTGAAAAAGTAATTTTATGACTTTTAACCCTCTTTGTTTTAAGTGCCATTCATACTTTCTTTCCAGAGATTTGTATTGTTAGATAAAGTGCATTAAAATAAAGCAAAAACTAATTACCTTAAATGTTGCTTTTGGGCTGCAAATCCACATGCTTTCAAATACAAATTGGAAAAATTCTCCCACGTTTTCTTTTTTTTTTTTAATATATTTTTATTGATTTCAGAGGGGAAGGAAGAGGGAGAAATAGAAACATCAATGATGAGAGAGAATCACCAATAGGCTGCCTCCTGCACACCCTCCACTGGGGATCAAGCCTGCAACTCAGGCATGTGCCCTTGACTGGAATCAAACCCAGGATCCCTCAGTCTGCAGGCTGATGCTCTATCCACTGAGCCAAACCAGTTAGGGCTTTCCACCTTTTCTGAAGAAAGGAAAATGGGGCTGGATTTTAAACTATTAGAGTTTTAAGACTGTTGGCAAGGCAAATCAAGGATTACTTAAGTCATAATTACATGAGGTTCAAGTAGATATCCATGTTAGAGAGTACCTTTTCCTAGCTCCCTTCTTTTATGAAGTCAAATTTACCTCTTTTAGTAGCTTTATCTTTATATCTCTCCCTTGCTGTTCTTTGCATTTAAGCCTTTAAAATTTTCCATAAAAAGAAAATATTTATTACACATCTAATAGGTGCTAGGCATTATGCAAATCTTTTTCATATGGTATCTTATTTTTGTCCCTCATGGCCCTTTCTCCATTATAAGTATTATCATAACGATTTTGTCTTAGAATTTGTTTGCTTGTTTAATTGTAGCTTGATTTTATTTGAAAATCATTTTTATAAAATATTACAGGCATGTAAAAGCATATAATGAACACCTGTGTACCTATCAATTAGCTTAAATAAAATCAAATTTAGTTGAGGTCTGTGTACCTTTACATGATCCTACTCCTAATTCCTATCCTTCTCATCCACAATGTAAATGTTATAAAGTTATCACTTTTACACATAAAGCTATTGTATATAATTTTATATATTTTAAAATATGTTATTACACCTTCTGCTACATTTTCCCTTCTAAGATTACGTTTGTACTTTTATTCATATTGATGCAGTAGGGGATATATTCATTTTTATTTTACTGCTTTATAAGCTGTATAATGTACATTGTATTTATTCATTCTTTTTTTGATATTTATATCATTTAAAAATTTCCACCAGTACAAACCATGTTGCAAAGCATATTTTAGACATTATTGGCTTTAGCCATTCTCTCAAAATATAAACCAGTTTTTAAAATTAAATCAACATTTACTTTCTACATTATAATGAACATAAAAACATTATTTATTACTAAATCACATGGTGTTCTGGGATTAGTTTCCTCTTCCTTTACTAGTTTTCTTCTTACTAATGTTATAGTAGGATAATGAAGTGTGAGGCAGGGAAACTATGTTTTTTGGTCTTTAAATTGTTTCATTAGACAAGAAGAATGCATTTTACAAGAATGCACTTTGATAAATATTTAACTTATTAAAAATGAAAAATTGTTGTCAAAGAGAAAGCAAAGGAGAGGTTTTGAAGAATATACACTATTTGCTCAAACAATTTTGCACTGTGATCTACTGAATACTAGAGACCCTCTACTTGACTCTAATTTTCCAATGTAAAATTAAATAAACTTCCTTGACCCTATATCCTCCTCCAACTACCTTATTCTCCTTGCTTTCTTTCTGTGGTAGGGATAATAATGGCCTTCAAATAGGCACATCTTCTAATCTCTGGAACCTATAAATATGTTATTTTACACTGCAAAAAGGCACTTGTAACAAAGACTTTGCAGAAGTGATTAAGTGTATAGACCTCAAGCTGGGGAGAGTATCCTGGATCATTCAGGTGGGCCAGTCTAATTATAGGAGCCCTTACCATCTGAGAACCTTTTCTGGCTGGGTTAGAGAGAAAGATGTGATGATGAAAAAGAGTCAGGGAGAGATTCAGTGCTGCTGGTTTTGAAGAGGCTCAATGTTGTTTGCTCATGTGGTACTGAACCAAAGGATGTGGTAGAGTCTAGAAGCTGGAAAAAGACAAGAAAACCAAGTCTCCTCTAGAGCCTCCACAAAGGAACACAGCACTGCTTACATCCTAATTTTAGCCCATGGCGCCTGGGCTGCATTTTTGACCTGCAGAACTATAATGCAATAAATTTGTGTTACTTATGCTGCTCAAATTGTAGTAATCTACACTAATAAAAGAGTAAAATGCAAATGGACTGTACCTTCTTGACACCCACCAGCCAATCAGGAGTGAGTATGCAAATTAACCCAACAAAGATGGTGGGTTAATTTGCATGTGCAGGCACCAAGTGGCTGCCCCAGCTGCTTTGGGCCTCTGGGCAGCATGGGAAGGATGAAAGGTGGCTCCAGGCTGGAGCAAAGGTGGTGCTGTCAGCCAAGGTAAGGAAGGCCCATTTTTGCACAGATCTTCGTGCATCGGGCCTTTAGTTTGTTATAACAGCATAAAAATGAATATACCTTCACAACTAAATTTCTTGAAAAGGGTATCTCTTGTTACTGTCAACATAAACTCATTGAATTTTCAGTTTAACCTATTCTTTCAGACTTATCTCCTCACTACTCTATTAATTTATGACCAAAGACATCTTTAATTTCCTGCCTCCTAAATTTAATGATTATTTTGCTATTGTTAGCTTAGCTGCCCCTTTGGCAATACTTAATTCAGTTATTCTTTTTTTTTCCTTAGGAAAACTGTGTTATTTTGGATTTAGCAAAAATCCACCCATCTGGTTTTCTTCTTATGTTCATACTCTCTTTGCATAGTTTCACTTATTCACTTCCATGTCCATAGTTACAACATATATACTTTTCACCTTTAAACATCGATAACCAATTGCCTATTTCTCTTTTTCACTTGGGTATCTAACTATATTTCCAACATATGGCTGGACAAAATCTCTAAGTTTTGTGCCAGACTTTCTTTTCCCACCAATGCAGTTGCTCAAGCTTGCTCCCAAGAATAATCCTAGATTTCTTTCACAAACCTCTCACATTCAAGCCTTTGAAACATATTGTCTAGCCTGCCTCCAATCTGTCCACTTCTCTTTGTCAGCTTTTCCACTGATCTAATTCCGATCATCCCCATCTCCTGAGGGACATTACATTAGAGAGTGGAATAGAGAACATCTGCCATTTTGTAACTATAATCAGAGTGGTATGTGCCACAGAATAAAAGGTAACGTCACCTTAAAAAGTATTTTCTTGACATAAAATAAAATATTTTACTTCAAGTCACTTCACCTATATGTTAATTAGTTTCTTTAAGATATAACAAATATTCATGAGACCACACATTCTCACACACAGATTCCCTAAACGTGGAAAGAAATCTAAATTACTTTTCAGACTTAGAAATACTTCTGTAGCTGTTGATAAAATGCCTCATATATATATATATGAATAGAAGTTTTCTCTTCAATACTTTTTCCATTACAAGAAATTTAATAAAACGGGAACACTTATTATCAAAGAAATGTAATTATTTTTAAGCATATCATGCAATTTACTAGCTTGCCAACATCAGACAAGACCAAATGGTATATGAAGGTGGTGAGGAATTTGATTATAAGTTGTTGAATATAGAAAGAGGATGTCCTGGATAATAAAAGATGCAGTTATCACTTTGCTCTTACTCACCTCATAAATCATTAATTGCAAAATACCAGATTGAAATATAACAGGGTCATGCAATTGTCAAATTTTATAAATACATGTTGAAGACCTTGTACATACCGTTTTAAAGACTGGACTCAAACCTGAAAAATATGAACCAATCCCCAGCCCATCTAAATCATATAGACTTGGCAACTTTATTCCTTTTGTCACCCATCTCTTACCTCCCTAACCCAGAGTTTAAAGTTCCAAATTTGCACTTAGTTTGTTTAGTAACTATGGTGGATGAGCTGAAAAGTGGTAAGTCAAATGCAACAAGTTTCAAGAAGATATAAAAAAATGTGAATACAGTCTTTGGTAAAGATATGCTTTCCGAAATGAATAGAGCTGATGGTGGTGTAAACAAAGTAGAATTTTTCTGTAAAGCAATCTGATATTCAGAAATACTACCCATATTTCACAATTATTAATTTATTACTAATTTTATTCTACATCTATCCATTTTTTTCTGCCATGGGATTATTTATTATCATTTTTTTAATCCTCACCCGATGATATGTTTTACTGATTTTTTTAGAGAAAGGGAGAGAGAGAAACATCCACATAGGAGAGAAATATTGATCAATTGCCTCTGGTATGTGCCAAGCAGGGTGTAAGCCAGCAATCAGGGTATGTGCCCTCACTGGGAATTGAACCCACGACCTTTTGGTGTATGGGACAATGCTCCAGCCAACTGAACCACCATGCCAGGGCTGTCATGGTATTACTTTTAAGCAAATTCTAAACATCATATGCTCATCTATAAAATGCAATACATTTTTTCTAAGACATGAATCCTATTTTTAAAATATAAATTCAATACCAGAAATAAAATAAATTCTTTAGTAGCCTCATACAAATAAGTGTCCATATTTTCTCATATCATATAAATCTCCTCTACCATCTTCTTCCTTTCCTCTTCTCTTAAAAAATATTAATAAAAATTGGTTGATGTATCTTTAAAATATCTCTTAATCTATATTTACATTTCTTATCAGTCTCTTAGCAGTGGGATGTAGTAAATTGCTTCTGTATTCATTTGCTTATTTTTGCATTTATGTAATTTACAAAGTAAATGAATTGATTTTATATTTTGAAATGAATACAATATATAAAATAAAGACAAATTTCAACTTGACTAAACCTTTCAATTTAACTAAAATGGAACAATCAGGTTAGAAAAGTAAAATATTTGACATTATAGAGTGAAAGGAATATGATGATTACTGATTTTTAAATATTTAATTGATTTCTATGTTCCAAGTCATATAACGTAATAGCTAGGCTATTTCACTTTCTTCTCCTTTGTTCATCTCCTACAGTATGTGTTGGCAACCCCTGAATTTCATTAAGGTTTTTCCCCCCTTTCTCTGTTTCTGTTTCCTATCACAATTAGCTTTCTAAGTCTCTAGTGTGTTTTAGAAATTTACTCCAATTAACTTGGGTCAGGAGGTGGTGCTGCACACGCCTCTGACATAGCCAGATATTGAATTGCTCACAATAACTCCATTTTCTAATAAGCATGTTGGGTTAGAGAAGCACCTGAAAGAATGAATTACACTGATTTATAACCCATTTCCACTATATTTTCCCAATGCGTATTGTCAGAGGAAAGAGAAGTTTAGGATCAATTTATGAGGTTAGTGCACATTTGCAAGTCCCATCCAGCAGCATAAGAAAAAAAACAAGTAGACACTCAATCTCTGCTAATAGTTTCCATTGCTGCAGAGCTTCACCTTATCATTTTTTGCACGAGGTGAGTAGCTAAATTTTGAGCCCTAATAAATTCTCTGCTAGATACCACAGCTATCTTTCTCCAATCTTCCATAACATATTTTTCCATAAAAATACTCTATAGGGATTCTATCTTTTACTATGACCCAACAAAAAAATAAGTCCTCGTCTTATACTTTTTTTTTTTTTTGCTTGTAGAAGTTGTTGCTTTTACAATAGGCAAAACAAAAAATGATGAGACTACATTTCATACCTTTCAGGTATTCCTCACTTTTTTCAGAGACTTGGCAGATATTTGACTTCTTTAAGCTGTCCAGAGCTGTCTAGGGTCCTGGTAATCCTCTTTCTCCCATGCCATCAATAAGTTTCTGTTTTGTCGAAAGGTACAAAATTCTGGTTATAAAATAAATAAGTCATGGGGTAGTAATGTACAGCATGGTGACTATAGTTTATTATATTGTACTGCATATGATGATGCATATTAACTAGACTTATTGTGGGGATCACTTTGCAATATACACAAATATGGAATCATTATGCTGTGTACCTGAAACTAGTATGTTGTATGTCAAATAAATCTCAATAAAATTTTATATATAACAAACCAAAAAATTTCCTCATTCTATACACATGCCTAACAGTATATCATCCTATCTAATAAAAGGGTAATATGCAAATTAACCATCACTCCATCACAAAGATGGTGGCACCCAGTCTTCTCAGCCCCACCAGAGTCCCCAGTCCTGGGGGGGCGGCCACTGAGAGCAGGCCATGTGAGCAGCCTGGTGGAATGCTTGCTTTGCTGCCACAGCGACAAGGCAAGCATTCCGCATCTGGCAGCAGATGGGCCTCTGGCCAGGCCCAGGCACAGAATGCTTGCGTAAGAAGAGAAGGAACCGGTGAGCTGAGCAGAGTTGAGTGGCCCCCAACTCCCGGGCGAGGTCAAGTCCAGGTGGCCAGAGGATGGAGGGGGTGGAGGATAATGTGACAGAAGGGGCTGGTGGCGGAGGCACAGGGGTGAAAGCTGGCCGAGAAAGAGGAAGGAAGCCCTTTATCAGAGTTCCTGAGAACAGGGAGGAAAGTTGTTTACATTTTCCAGCCACAGATGGGCCTCTGGGCTGTGGAGAGCCTCCGGGCAGCGGGTTGCAGAGTGGCCAGGCCCTGCAAAGAGCTACTGGCGCATGGATTTGTGCGCAGGGCTACTAGTTTTAATATAATACATCATTTCATATTTGTGTGATAATTAATGGATATATGAAAATCCACTGTTTGTGAAGCATCTGCTATTTACCAGTTGAAGTTTTGTTGTGTATATTACATTTTGTAACATTCACCAAATCTTTTTTGTAAGCCTCGGAGTCCCTAAGGATGACATTTAGAGTTGTATGGGTGAGAAAACTAAGGTTCAGAGACACTAAATAACTGCAGATTTACAAAACCAGGATACAATAGAGCTGGGTTTTGAAACCAGAACTGCCTAATTGTCTTTGATACTGCCACCAAATTTCTACCTCATGTCTTCCCAAATCCCAGAAAATATCACAGACTTGGGAGAAATTTGTCTGATTTTATTCATGCATTCTTATATGGTATAAAATGTCTGACGTGTTCACGAATTTGGCAAGCAGAAAACTGCAGTTACAAATGCCAAACAATTTCACAGGATATTTCTAGATTTGGTAAATGGCAAAATTTAGCTTTTTAGCACCTCTAAAAGGGAACTCAACATCATGGTCTATCTTCTGGCATTCAAACAAAAAGAATGAAGTATATTTTTATCATATAAACGTGTCCTTACAATATGTTGCCAATAAAATCTATTTGAGTTAGATTTTTAAAATGCCCTCTTGAAATGTAAAAATTACCTTAGGGACTAATGATATGAAGATAAAACTTGAACTTAATGGTCATTTGCTTGTCAGCAGTCACACATCATCAATGGGAAATGGAGGACTGAATTATTTTTTAGTAGACACCTCCAAAAGTAGAATTTATTTTTCACAGCTACAAGGATTTACTGGTATCATTTTCTAAGTATGGAAATGTGACTAAATTTAGTCAATGCTCTGTCCATAAACTAGTTTTCTGTTGCAATATTAACAACTATAATGAGAAAGCATAACCAATAAAACCATCACTCCTTCCTGGTTGGCAGCATAGTGAGAATAAGTAAAAGTTTACTGGGACTATGGATGGCAGGGCAGTGTCTTAATACCCAAATACAAATTATGCAGTTTAGTCTATAAAAATATTTATTTCATGACCTGAAAGACACAATGACAAGTTAGTTACATGGAAAAGGTGGGAAAAAGTATTGTTAAATCTATCTGCACTCATTAAGGCCTCCCATCTAAACACCAAATATTTCAAGATGCATTTTGACCTTTCTACACCTTTCACATAGGTTCCTTTTCTTTTACAAAATGCTACAGAGAATGGACGTGTTGTCAATTAAGTAAGAAGGGTGTTTGCATCAACCTTTTCATGTGTGGGATTTAATGACATTTTAAGGTTAAAGTAAAAGTCAAACATCGATTTTTTTTGGTGTCCTCCCCTAATGCACCTAATGAATAGAGATTCCAGTAAAAAACCTTTTAATCCAATTTAAAACTTCCACTATCAAAAGACTTATTTTTTTTTTGTTCTTTTCTTTTGTTACCAAACTTTTTTTCCTCCCAGTGAAAAAGATTCAGGACAGAAAGAAATGCTGAGTCAAGATGACCTACAGAATTCAAACCCAGAAAATGTTGACAATGATGTATTTTAAAATAAAGTTAATAAGATGAATTACATGTATAAATACACCTCTTAGAAATCAGGAAACTGAAAGTTTAGAATTCAGCAAATATTAGATTGGATACTGATAATTTTCTAGATGACCGAAAAAATGCTTAGATCTCTCTTCCTTTGCCATAAGGTATAATATATAGAGGATAATTATTTTTCTATTTAATATTTGCTGTGTTCTATAAAATCAGAAGGATTAATATCATGAAACATAACAGAAAAAAAGTGTGAACAGATTGTGATGTTTGGAAAACAGGGATCTGGCAACTCATAGCAGAAAAAAAATTAATTAAAAGTCAGCTGGTGTAATATCACAGCTTCGTATTTCAGAGGCAATTTGTGTGCAGAGGAGAGCTAGCAGGATTCTTTGAACAAAATGCATTCCATAGCAATTCTCTCTCTTTTTTTAAATCTTTACCTGAGGATACGTTTTTATTAATTTTTTAGAGAAAAAGAAAGGGGGAAAGAGAGAGAGAGAAAAAAAACAACAACACTGATGTGTGAAAGAGAAACATGGATTGGTTGCCTCTCATCTGTGCCCTGACCAGGGATCCAACCCATAAACGAGGTAATATGTGCCCTGACCAGGGATACAACCCACAAACGAGGGTACTATGTGCCCTGACCTGGGATCCAACCCATAAACGAGGTACTATGTGCCCTGACCAGGGATCCAACCCACAAACGAGGTACTATGTGCCCTGACCTGGGATCCAACCCATAAACGAGGTACTATGTGCCCTGACCAGGGATCCAACCCACAAACGAGGTACTATGTGCCCTGACCTGGGATCCAACCCATAAATGAGGTACTATGTGCCCTGACCTGGGATCAAACCCACAATCTTTTTTGTATAAGGGATGACACTCCAACCAATTGAGCCACCCAGTCATGACAATGGCTAAATCCATAACAATCCATTAGAAAATTTTAAATCTCTCATATTCCTCAGGTACATAATATGAACTCTTATTTCTTATATGCAATATAATCCTTTTTTTTTTCCTTTAGAGAATTATGTTTATACTGATTTTTTTTTTTGTAAATTATTTGGTAAAATCTATGGGGGCAGATAGTAGAATCATATGAAGGTTCTCTTAATAAATTGTGAATTTAGTTTTATGCCATAAATGTATGAGAATCACTGGTCTTTTACAAAGTTCAATTCAATAACAGCATATGTCTCTTTCATATTAATAGTTCACATGATTGTTTTCTTCTGTGACTCAGAGGCAGGATTGTTCTATAAATGTGAATTCATACCTGACTCTGTTATGGGCCTTGGTAAAACATGTAACCATACTGTACCTCCAATTTTTCTCATTTAGTATGTTTATTGAGAGCAGTTAACCCTTGTTTCTAGTTCTAAAGTGAACCTTCTTTGTTTTCATTAAATGTCAGAATCCAGGAATACTAGTCAAAACAAACAAAAAAGAATAATTTGTTGGGCAACTTTTAGGCATGGAAATACGCTGAGACCTTAATGTGACTTAGCTCCCCATAGAAGCAATGAAGCCGCATGACTTAGGATTTGGAAGAAATTTGGAATATGCCTCTGATTGTACACGTGTATGTATATGCTTTCTTTCACCTTCAGTAATTTGTTGTTCTATCCATCTTACATTAAGAAAAGATCTCATTTCATTGATACCATAAAATTGAGTTGCCTACCTAATTATCCCCAAATTTTCTCTACTCCTAGTCTTACCAGCATTTGCAAAGCCTTGAAGTGACTGGGAGAGCTAAATATAAGATACTGGTGACACAGAAAAAAAACAAAAACAAGAGTATGAAAGATTTACTCTGATAAAAATGAATTCTGAGAAGTTGAAGATCTCTAGATTTCCAGAAAAAAAAATGGAGTCAGCAGATCATTGTAAAATATTCATTCCAATCAGCGAATGTCCAGCAAACCAGATCAGAATGAGGTGATAAGGTACAAAAGAATAACCTCACAATTTGTTTTGCTAGCAGAACTTCTGCTCTAACCCTAAGGTCATCAATGCATACAAATTGAGTTTAGAATGTCTTCTTTACATAAACTGCCAAAGCACATAGAAAAGAGCCTTACACATTGCTCTTCACTTTTTCTCAAACAAGTTTATAAAATATATCTGCTATTCCAAATCTAAAATGGCTGGGGTGTGTCACAGATGTGGAAAAGTACAGAGAGCCTTAAAATTAGAATCAGAACACACAGGGATCATACTTCCTTCATAGAGCTATGTTCAATAAGAACTTACATAGCAAATGACAGGATGAATAGCAAGAGTCAAAGTATAGGTCATTTTAGTTCATTATTATTTTAACAGGCATTTACTATAGATTTTTGGAGAAGTTACATACAATTTCAAAAAGTTAGAGGGTGGTAAAAGACAATCACTAAAAGTATACTGAAATATCAAACTTGTAACTTGGAAGAATATCACAAATTTTCAATTCTTGAGGGATAATGTGATTGAACATTGATAAGGTCTTGTATTAAGTTGTTATTGCTTCTGTAACAAAATTACACAAATTTAGAAGCCTAAGATAACGCAAAGTTATTGGTTCAAAGTTCTGTGGATTAGAAATCTTGGTTTGGTGTGACTGGCTTCTCATCTGAAGGCCTTACTAAGAAAGAATATTTTAGTAAGGCACCGTCAGGTGGTTGGCATTATTCAGTTATATGAGTAAAGTCTCCATTTCCTGTGGACTCTCAGCCAGGGGATGCTCTTAGCTCCTGGAGCTCACCTGCATTCCTGGCTATGTGGCTGCTTCCATTGTCAATATTGAGTCTCTCCCACATTTCCCTTTTAAAGGGCTCGCCTGAGTACCTCAGACTCATCCACAAAAATCTCCCTATTTTAAATCAGTTAGTTTGGGAAATTAATTATATCTTCAACATCTCTTTCTAGAAGCACCTGGATGAGTGTTTGATTGAATAATTCAGCAATGATGTATCAAAGGGATAAAATGTTATAGAATCAATGAAGAGTAGAATTCTGCCTTCCACAAGGGTCATTCAGTGTTTCCCATTGCTAGAATATTCAATCAAGTAGCTTTTGGAATGTTCTTCTTGATCCAGTGGGTTAAGCTGTTCACCATGTCTATCTAACACTTTTCTGTAAGGAAAGCCACTTGCATTTATCCTGCATTTGTCATTGATGAATGCCATTTTCCAAATCCAAAAAGGTGTGGCAATCTTATCCAGACAAGTCCCAACACATATTCTATAGACATATTTTTATATTCCTTAGCCTGAAACTGGGATTCTTTCCCAAAATCGTGATTCTTTTTTCTCATACAACATTAAAAAAATCAGAGTTTGTCTAATACATAGGCAGAGTCAGAAACTGGGTGAAATAGAATTAAGCATTCATAGATCAGAAGATTGCATCTTAGACTCTAGATATTAGGCAGAGGCAGAGAGATGAGACCAGCTATGATGGCTAACAATTACTTTCCCTGGATTCATTGTGAGGCATCAGTGTTCAGATTTAAGTGGAACAAAGACTGGCCCTCAGCCAGACATTAAATGAGAGATTTCATATTAGTGATGGTTCCATGCTCATTCAGTGTCTTCTCATTAAGAATTTATATAGACACCACTCTAACAATGGTTAGAAGAATGTTTGTAAAGTGGTGTCCCATTGTACTATCTGGATCAGAATATCTGAGGATAATTGTTAAAAGGCAAATATGTTGGCCTCTCCAAATACTTCCAAATCAGAATTTCTAGGAATGGGCTCCAAGAATAAACCTGCATTTGTAAGAAACTTACTGGGTTATTCTAAACTCCACTGGGATGTAAAGTTGGGATTGTTGAAAATATTTCTAATTCATTTCAATTTATTTTTCATAAAGTTTGACTACTGAAAGCATTACAAAAAGAGTTAGAAAAATAGATTAAACCTCAAGATTTAAGCTCTGAATCATCCTTTCTGCTATGGGAGGTGTTGCAATAGTTTAGTGTCCAGGTCTACTGTTAAATAATACATTCTCCTCCTGAGTCATCAATAGCATTTTGTTCCAGCAGAGATTTTATAAGTCATCTAGAACAATTTTCTTATTTCACGGATAAGAAAATTGAGGCCTACGTGGTTTGTGACTAAATTCAAAGTCATCCTGGTTTTTAGTGGGAAGATGATGATTAGCAAACAGTGTTCAAGATTTAAACTCCGGTAATCTCTACAATCCATTTCACTGCCTACATTTTAAAAAATATATTTTATTGATTTTTTACAGAGAGGAAAGGAGAAGGACAGAGAGTTAGAAACATCAATGAGAGAGAAACATCCATCAGCTGCCTCCTGCACGCCCCCTACTGGGGATGTGCCCACAACCAAGGTACATGCCCTTGACCAGAATCGAACCTGGGACCCTTCAGTCCGCAGCCCGACACTCTATCCACTGAGCCAAACCGGTTAGGGCATCCCTGCCTACATTTTTTATGTGAATCTGGCCAATATTGAAATACTCTCTCTAAAAAGTATTTTTAAAATTTTGGACATTCACCTGCAATCACGATTTCTTCTTGAAGTCAGATAACCATGGCCTTTTAAAACTTTGGCTCATTCCTGGTATACTTAGACTCTTGAAATAGATTAGTTGATAATACTGTATTTTGCTTTGTAGCCAGTAAAATACAATATCCACTACTTCAAATGCTCCACATGTCATTCTTAGTATATTTAAATCTCATTCTATTATATATGCAATTTTTAATAATTTAGATTGCAGATACCTAACACTTCAGTTTTATTTTTGTCGCCATATTTCTAAGTAGATTTTGCTTACAGTTTAAATAATTTTGAACTTCAAACTTATTTGGTTTTATTTCACTGAATGGTAATATTTGTATTTTCATATAATCAATTTTTATCTATCTATCTATCTACCTATTGTATGGATACATG